>CM065489.1:10265523-13203023 GCA_004115045.4 Sinella curviseta
TTATGTTACCCCTCTTCTTTCCGCAATTTGTAAAATGTGTAGCACGCAGCAGACTGAGCGGCACCGCTAGTCTTGTTGCAACGTGTTTTCTTTTGTCTGTACTTTTGTGATCGTCGAGTGCGATTTTCTGCAGAGTTGTTCTTGTCTTGTCCTCTGAATGAGAGTCGAGAGAAATTAAGTTCTTGTTAATATTTAAAAAACAGTAATTGTAATCTTTTGTGGAATTAATTGTAACAATTAAAGAGTGTAAAATCGAGTAAAGCCCCGTTGAGGTATTGATCTCTAATCCTGTCGTGTTGCAATTAGTTAATTACAATTATTTCTTGTGCATACTAATTAAGTAAATCGCTCAGGTGCACAAACTGTTCCTTACATTACGGGTAGTAAGTAGTGGGACACAACATTTCTGGAGGCCCTGCCCAGATCAAAGTTCATAATTAATCAGTGGAAAGTTAAGATTCATCAGTAATCCAACGATGGACCGTATAAAGAAAGCCCGACGCCCACTTCGTACTCAGCTCACCAGATTGACGAACGAAGCAACAGCAATACTGGAAGGGGACAATGTGGATAAGCGAGCGCTGAAGGCCAAGTTGGAGGTCATGAGGGTGCTGATGGACGACCTACAAGAAAAAGATGCTGAGATGACTACTCAACTGTTGGATGATGGAGCAACGGATGACGCCATGGAGAAGGAATTTGAAGAAGTAGTGAAGTACAAAGAATCCTACGCCAAAATTAAGGATAAAATCGAAGACGTCCTTCTTCCAAATGGAAGCCCTACCACCAGCGAAGTGGACACGGAGAGTCAAGCAGAATCAGCATCTAACAAAACAAGAAATGTCAAGTACCCGAAAATTGAATTGAAGAAGTTTGGTGGAGACTTGAAGCAGTGGCTGGGTTGGTGGTCGCATTTTAAGAAAATTCATGAAGACGAGGGACTGCACGACTCCGATAAATTCCAGTACTTATCAAATTCAATGGAACCTGGAACGGAAGCTGAGGAGTTGGTTGACAGTTACCTTCAGGCGACCGAAAATTACCCAACAGTTGTGGCAGCCCTGGAGGAAAGATTTGGAAGGCATGATCTATTACTACAAGTCTATGTTCGTGAGCTGCTTACATTAGTGATTTCCAATGTCACAAGCAACAAGAAAATCCCGTTGCCCAGCTTGTACTTAAAACTGGAATCACACCTGAGGTCCTTAGCAGCGCTCAACCTTGCCAATGCCGATCCTGCCACGTGGCTGTTTCCATTGGTAGAATCCAGTCTATGTGAAGAAACTTTACGTGCATGGCAGAGAAGTGCCTTATCAAAGCAAGACGGAAGCAAGTTGGTCCCTCCGAAGACAAAACTCGACCTGTTGATGGAGTTCATCAAGACAGAAGTGCGCAGCGAGCAGCAGATCTCCCTGGCACAAAGTGGATTCCAAACGAAAAATGAAAAGGGTTCGGGTAAGGCTAGCAAAGCCAGGTTGAAGTCCGAGGAATTTCCAACAGCAGCAGGATTGACTACTGGACAAGCTGCGAAATGCGGATTTTGTGAAAAATCCCACGACACCGACCGCTGTGGAACGGCGTTATCTATGTCCCTGGAAGAACGAAGAAACATGATCAAAGAGAAGAGACTCTGCTTCCAGTGCCTAAGGGGTGGACATAGTTCCAAGAAATGTCGTGCCTTTGTCAAATGCGCAGTGTGTGGAGGGAAACATTATCCAGTCGTCTGTACAAAAATCGGATCTGGAGGAGAAGCAGATAGAAAGCAAGATAGACGTGGTTCACCTGCTCCCTCAGACGATGATCTTATGGATATGAAGAATTTGGGCTTATCAGACTCCTTCAAGAAATCATCACAAGCGGCTAACTACTGTAGTGAAAGCGTACTAATGCACACAGTTTGGGTGACATTACTTGGAGGGGATAAACCAATCAGAGTAAGGCTCGTTGGAGACAATGGCAGCCAGCGGAGCTACATCACAAACAGTGCTTTGAAGAAAATTAAGAAGATTCGGGTGGGCAGTGAGTGGTTGCAAAATATAGTCTTTGGAGGCATCACCACTAAACCTGAAGAATTTGGAAGGTACCGCATTCAAATCCGTCCAGAAAAAGGAAATCATGTGGAGACTATGGATTTGCTTGCCAAAGAAGTTCTTTGTGGAGCCCTTCCAAGAATACCTCGCGGTCCCTGGATAGCAGAACTTGAAAGGAAAGGCATAAAGTTGAACGACCTCGGAACTGGCTGTGATGATGTGGATATCCTCATTGGCAATGATCTTTGGGGGACAATCCTGACGACGACTCCAATCATCAAGTTGGAAGGGGGACTTTATGCACAAGAAACCGTATTTGGATGGACACTTGGTGGTAGATTACCAAAATATAGCAATAACATTGCAACCGTTGTTACCACCATGATATCAACAGCAAACGATTTGAGCAACTTGTGGAGCTTGGAGGCCATAGGGATCACGGATCCAATTGAGAGAAAATCTGCGGAGGAAGCGGAAAAGGAAGCCCAAGCTCACTTCACACGAACGGTACAACGAGACAATGAAGGGAGATACGTTGTTGCCTTACCTTGGAAAATTGAAGACGCTGATCTCCCAACTAACAGATGGGTGGCTGAAAGAAGACTGAAGAGCGCTACTCACAAGCTGAAGAAAACTGGAAAATGGGATGCCTACGACAAAGTATTTCGTGGATGGATAAATGAAGGCCTCATCACAATTTTGACTGACGATAAAGATGTAGGTCATTATCTTCCTCACCGGCCGGTATTCAAGAATAGTTCAAGTACTCCCGTCCGACCGGTGTTTGATGCGTCTTGTCGAGCTCCCAACTGCTTATCATTAAATGATTGCCTTCATAAAGGACCGAACTTGATGGAACTCATCATCACTCTGCTACTCCAATTCAGGGAGAAGAAAATCGGAATCACCGCGGATATCCGGAAAGCCTTTCAGATGTTGAAGGTCAGGGATGAAGATAAGAAGTTCCAAAAATTCCTATGGTGGGAGGACGACACCTGCACCAAAATCATCATTTATCAACATGAACGGGTCGTTTTTGGGATGAACTGCAGTCCGTTCCTACTTGCCGCCACCATACAACACCTTCTTGACAGTACCGATAAGTCCAGCACCTCTTTGAAACTGAAGACTTCGTGGTATGTGGACAACTTGGTTACCTCGCTGGATTCAATCGACCAGTTCCACATGTTCAAAGAGGAGGCCATAAGCATAATGAAATCAGCTGGAATGGAATTGCGACAATGGGCGCATTCCTTCGTGGACATGCCCGGAATCGGCTCATCAGAGTGCGGGTTGGGCATGGGCGAAATAGATTCCTCTGACGAAAGAGAAATATGCTTAATGGTACTTGGACTTGCCTGGAACCGTGAAACGGATATGCTGTCATGTGAAATTAAGGACTTTGAATTTAATGGAAAAATAACAAAGAGACAAATTCTTTCTGTGGTGTCTCAAGTCTTCGATCCTTTAGGATTTTTATGTCCAGCTACTCTACAGCCCAAGGTCATCCTTCAGCAGACGTGGATAAAAAATTATGGATGGGATGAGCCATTGCCTGCAGAGATAAGCAACAAGTTTTTTGCATGGATCGAAGAAGCAAAACTACTACGAGAAATGTGGATCCCCCGCCATATCCAGTTTCCAACCTCAGACAAGAGGGAAGTACTTGTTTTCGTGGATGCAAGTAAAATTTCGTATGCCTGCGTTATTTTTATGAGGACAGAATTCCAAGGAAAAATAAAAGTGGAGTTCCTGGCTGCGAAATCAAGATTGGCACCGATCAAAGGAAGTACTATCCCCAGACTGGAGTTGATGGCGTGTTTGTTGGGAGTCCGTATGTATCAAGTTGTGAAAGAAGCCATTGACATGGTGGGAGTCAATACATATTTTTATTCGGACTCCACTACTGCCTTGGCGTGGATTAAAAGAGATGCTGAATATGGAGTCTTCGTAAACAACAGGAGGAAAGAAATACGGAGACTCTCAGAACCGGAGCAATGGTCACATATTCCAGGAGTAAATAATCCAGCGGACCTCCCCTCTAGAAGCTGCACACCACGTCAACTACTGGAATGTCTGGAGTGGCGAGAAGGTCCAGTCTGGCTGAAGATGGATAAGGAATGTTGGCCAGTCTCAACGGAAGTTCCAGACGAAAATGAAGTAAGTAAAGAGCTAAGGAAAAGAAATATTTGTCTCTCGTTGATCAGCAAATCCCTGGAGCCCCGATTCTCAAGTTATGAAAGCAATGTTCGTGTATGGGGTTGGATCTACCGGTTCATCTGTGGACTGAAGAAAGAAAATAAAGCTGTCGGAGATCTATCTATGGAGGAAATGCGACAAGGAGAGAAACTCTTGCTACTTCAGATTCAAAAAGCCTGCTTTGAAGATAAGACAACTGTGGTAGGAGGAATTCGTGTGTTTATGGATAAGGATGGTCTTTTGCGGGTGATGACAAGATTGACAAACCGAAAGGATACTGAGGATTTCATCGCTCCAATTGTGATTCCGAAGAACCATCCCATTGCTGATATTCTTATTCGCAGTTTTCATTATCGTAATAATCATGCAGGAATCCAAGTAATAATGTCAAAAATCCGGGAAAAATACTGGATAATTCAATCCCGAAGGACGATTGGACGAGTCCTGAAAAGATGCGTCATTTGTCGGAGGTACACTGCTAAATCACTCGAAGTACCCCCAGCCTCGTTACCAGAAAAACGTGTTATGGATTCTGAGCCTTTCCAAACAACGGGAGTCGACCTAGCTGGACCGCTGTTCCTGCGAGATGGAACCAAAGCATGGATTGTTTTGTTCACCTGTGCTGTCTACAGGTGTGTTCATTTGGACCTCGTCACAAGTTGCAGCTCAGAAGCTTTTCTTGGAGCTTTGGAAAGGTTTGTCGGAGACCATGGCCGTCCAAACACGATATTTAGTGATAATGGATGTAACTTCGTTGGAAGCGATAACCTGTTTGCCCAGCTGGATTGGCAAGATATTGAGGAGGCAAGCAAAGTAAAGCGCATCAAGTGGATCTTCAACCCACCCACCGCAGCGTGGTGGGGAGGCTGGTGGGAGCGGCTCATCAGGGAAGTGAAAAATTTGTTGAAGAGAATGCTTGGACGTGCCCGTTTGACCTTTGACCAGCTGAGGACTTGTATTGCAGGGATTGCTGCAACAATTAATGATCGACCGCTGACTGTGATGACTGAGGATGATATGGATCTCATTCCCCTCACCCCGGCAATGTTTATTCGGAATCGAGCCGTGGGTCATCTGCCTGAAACTGAAAATGGTGAAAGCCTCACAGCAGCGTACAAGAAAATGAAGAAGCTTCAAAACCAACTACAAGACCGCTTCCGGAAGGAGTATTTGTCGTTACTTGTACAACGTGGAGCTGAAAAGAAGATAAGCACCCCGTCGGAAGGAGACGTCGTTCTGGTTGGAGCTGATAACAAAAAGCGATTTGATTGGCCGTTAGGAGTAATCACGGAGTTAATCCAAGGAGATGGCAGGAAGACCCGCATGGCACGCATTAGGACGAAGAATGGATTATTGTTGCGGCCACTGCAGCGTCTCTACCCCCTGGAGATTACTACGAAGGAGAAAATACCCATGATGAAGATGGATGCCCCAGCAAAATCAATGGAAAAGAAGACTGATGGTATCCAAACAAAATTTGGTAGAATAGTTAAGAAACCGTCGCGTTACGGACAATGTATTTCTTTTCTTGTATAAGTTGTATTGTTCTATAGTTAAGAAATTAAATTAGTCATTTAATTTGGTGGGAGAATGAAGGAAATTATATTGTATGTCTATGTCTTATGTTACCCCTCTTCTTTCCGCAATTTGTAAAATGTGTAGCACGCAGCAGACTGAGCGGCACCGCTAGTCTTGTTGCAACGTGTTTTCTTTGGTCTGTACTTTTGTGATCGTCGAGTGCGATTTTCTGTAGAATGGTTCTTGTCTTGTCCTCTGAATGAGAGTCGAGAGAGATTAAGTTCTTGTTAATATTTAAAAAACTATAATTGTAATCTTTTATGGAATTAATTGTAACAATTAAAGAGTGTAAAATCGAGTAAAGCCCCGTTGAGGTATTGATCTCTAATCCTGTCGTGTTGCAATTAGTTAATTACAATTATTTCTTGTGCATACTAATCAAGTAAATCGCTCAGGTGCACAAACTGTTCCTTACATTACGGGTAGTAAGTAGTGGGACACAACAATCATCATCAATCAGCGTGATGATCATAAAACGAGAGGATAACATGAGCACACAAACTTCTTTTGCTCCATTTTAAATGAACACAAATCCAAATATTAGTTTTTTTTCGTTTCATCGATGATGATTGTAGGGCTGAGAAACACCAGCAGTGGAGAGAGAGAAACAGTGAAGGGGTTTTAGTAGTGAGGAACCAAAGTCGTAGATGATATTCTGCAGCTCGTGATCCGTACACCAAAAGTCTGTGTATATCAATTGAATAGGACAAGCTTTGGCAAAAGTTTTGAAACATGAGATGAAAATATTAAAACCATTATTATTTGATGATTCTGCCCACGAACACACATCATCCACATCTTTGCAGTCATTCTTTCTAATGTTCTCTCATTCACTGTCGATTCCTATACACAGGCAGTCGTTCAGTTTCTTTCTCATTGATTATCTTCCTTCATGAATCCCTCTCTCTCTCTCTCACTCTTTCTATAAAATAGAAAGCTAGTGTTCAGCAGCGGGTAACCAGCAAGTAAAAGTCCGTTTTTGGATGACCATGTGAAATGACGTGGGATGAATGTGGAAATCGTGTTAAAGGCTTTTTTATGTCTGATAAAAGATTAGTTAGAACTGAGGAGGGAAGCTGGTGCCATTCCTACTATATTATTATTAGCATCATTTTCATTACGGTTATTATTGCTTGGGAGTAGTAGTTTTGTATTATGACATTATATGGTCATGACTGCAAAATCACATGGCTAGACTTGAACAAATGACGCTGGAAGAATAATATATTATGAAAGCGTGATCAGGCAAGTTACATCATTTTTCTTTTAAAAATAAAACTCAATTCAGAGCTCATAAACTCCCTCGGACATTTCATAGCGCAGACACCCATCACATCCGGAGTTTTACTTCTTTTTTGGCTCCTGGCAAAGAAGACCTTCTTTTCAAGGAAAATCTTTTTGCCAACTAGAGAAAAAAATTACAAAGTGTGCTGAAGAAATGTACCGGAAAAGGGAGTAATAAAAGATGTCGCATTTGGAACCAAAAACCACCATTCAGTACGTTAATGTACAGTGGCAAATATTAATGTTATTGTCACCATCATGATATCCGTTCACGTAGTTATCATTGACGTCTAATTCACCTCACATTGATTTTCCCAACAAATCGTGCAACAATCTCAAGTTGCCCAAAGAAGTAATAGCTAATAATAGTTAGTGTGATTTTAATCAGCCCATTTATGCGAAAACTTATTTCTTTTCACAATTTTAGCTCATTTTAATTGTCGCTCCATACTGAAAACAACCGCAGCAAAAACCGTAATGCAAATGCAAGAAAGAAACGCCGCGTTTCAGACACGTGCGCTCAGCTCAAACGAACTGCTAAACAAGAAAATTAGCAATAAAAAATAAAATTAAGTGGCCACGTATTTAAAAAGGAAGCAAAATACGGATCTAGCTAAAATAAATAAGTATTGAATGAGAGGGAGTAAACACGAAAGCCAGCCCAAGTGCTTAAAATTTTCCCAATCTTTTCCCCTGCACAACAACAGCACTTATCAAGAAAATATTTCAACTTCACGTATGACGGAAGGACATGAAAAAAGTGCCAAACTCGTTAATTTTTTTGTGCTAACGGCAAAGCAGACCGCACACACAGGAGAGAACAATAACGTGTTGTTATACGTGCCATGGATTTTGTTCGATAGGTACATTAAACATGCAACCAACTACATAAAAAATGTCGCAGCATGTAACGGAATACTGCTCCATGAGTGGTAATGATCTTGTAAAATTTTAAACAAAATGCAATTATAAATATTATACTGGAACATGGTTTTTACATGGACTGCGAGAAAATATCCTCTTTTCGCTACTCCATAAAAACACTGGCTAAGCCTATTCGACATTTTACATATTTTATTGTATATATACAAATACATGCAATTGTGGGTATGTACATATTCGTTAATGCTGGCACAAAAAGGCAGAGAAAGAACTCGTTTATAGGAAGCTTTGGCAATTTTAGCTCCCATTTAATAGGTTCTCATGACATTGCACAATAACGTCGCGTCGCAATACATTTAATACTCTTCCGCCACAAAATAATAGTCAACAGCTGAAAAAAAGATTGTTTTATAGTGTCGGTGTTTGTTTAACGACCGCCACTACTCACGAGTAGAACTTACATTTTTAAGATAAAAATTGCATGCCCACCAACCACCACTATCCTCAATTTTCTAACGTTTTTTTTACAAAACATCATACGGCGCAGTGGCAGAAACATTTCAGTACAAATATATAACACATCACACCCTGCCACGTGAAGATTGTGATATTTTCAACGAAATACATACTCATTTTCATGTCCAGTATTATCATAATAACTACAGTACACTAAATATTTATAATAGCAAATAAAATACTTTTTTTGCTTGGTCCTCTCACTTTCTGTACTTCTCACCACTTATATTGACCACCACTATGAGGGATGACTCTTATATTATATTTTGCTTTTGAAAACTACTATTTATTTTTATGCCAAACTACAAAATTCTACTCTACCAGCCCGGCAGTCCGACAAAAATATTTCGCTTTACTCAATTATTTTGTCACCGTTGTTTGTTTTTTTAGCTCGCATTTTCATTTTCTTTTATTTGTACGACATTATGTTACATTTTTATATGAAAACATACGAGTTTCGATGGAGTACAACACTCCGCTTCCACCACCACCACCACCGTCATCATAATCAGAACCACAACAGCGACAAGTTTACTTGTTCAAGCGACGACGAGAAAAAAGAGAATACGCATTACACACAAAAATAGCGATTATGCTATATAAACGAATAATATTATAGTGTGACAGTGGTAGTAAGAGTGCTATTCACGTTATGGTGGTGTTGGTGGCTGAATACGCCCATTAATTAAAACCACGCAGTGTGTAAAAAGAAGGAATGAAACAACAGGAGCGGAGACAATACAAAGAAACACGCAACCACCGCCGTTGTTTTTTCATGCTCTCTATCTAGCTTTTTCCGCTATAGAACCTTGTGCTCTTTGCTGTTGCCCCCGTGTTATTTGTGCTTATTTGCTACGAAGTAAAGAGAGAGAGCATTTCAGCACACGGAGAAACAGTATCCCTTGTCCTCGTCTACTCTATCATGCACGACACACATTAACCAAAAAAAAATATCAGAGACACAAAAAAGAGAAATATCAACAAATAACTTCCAACCTGAACACACCATCATATCACCGCCACCACCAACACCGGTTAAGTTTCACCTTCTCCTTATATCATTTCAAACCGACATAATTGATATTCACAGGTATAATAAGAAACCGAGTGAGAATTGAAGAAGTGCCACGACCACAACATGAACAATAAAAAAAGAGTCACTTGTGTGCACTATGTAGTATTATTATTTATTAGGCATGCTCTCTGGACGGTTTAGATGAACAGATGAACAAGTTTTTTTTCTTGGACAACACCACTACATATACTAACATTGCCATGCAGTAATCATCATAATCGGAAAACATGCAATGCAATGTTCGCATGGTGTGTTGTGTACTCCTACTTGCCTTGGTGTTAGCTGATATCATGCACGTATTATTGTGTGATGTGTGTGATTATAATCATTACTATCATTATTGCCTTTAATACGGCAAAATTATTGACACACCAAGTGATACGTTTTGTTTGCGTCCGTGTAATATATGATTTCGTGTAAACGAAAAAAAAATGAGAGTCAAAAAGTTAGCATTACATTTTCATGGTAACACACATGGTAATAAAAAACAGATATACTATGCCTTTCTCATTATTTCTTTCCTCTTGTTTTTTTCTAAGATCATTTGTGGCATTCCTTATTTTAGAAAAAAGAATCTCTTAGGAAACGTCTTTTGACACTTTTCTGGCATTAGTTTTGACACGAATTTCGTCACCAGGTGTGTGACGACAAACATAAAACAATCTTGTGGAAAACTTGGAATCACAAAGTACAATCAAGGAAACCATTGTTTTTCCACATTGTTTTAGTTAGTCGTGCCTCACAGGAATTTCACACAGACGTTATTGTGCGCATATTGAAATGTAGCAAATCTTTTTCTTTTGATTCCGTCACAATTATCTTTTTACAGGATCAAGGAATGCAGTTGCTTCATGTTTCAAAAATTTGCCTTTACCGAGAAAGAGTTTTAGGTAACCACACAATTAATTCAAACGGCTCAGGCGTTTGGAATTATGTACGTTTGTACACCACTTTTTTACAATAGAATATCTCATTTGTACTCGGAGCGAGAATCGGTTTGGGGAGAATAATCAGAGCACAAATTCAACAGAAAAAGAAAGCAATACCACATACCTACTTGTATTTATTTGCTGTTTAGTGCCTCGTATTACACCTCGTTTTCACGTTACAATTGGAGGAAACAGTATTTTCTTTTTTTACTTCTAATGAACATCCCTATTTTCTTGGTAATTTTTTATAAAATATTTTGTTGGCACCAGCTTTCCAACAACCTACTTCCATGATACATGCACACACAAATGAAGTGGTAAGTCTGCACATACAACATATCCATAAATATTTATAAGCATTAGACCAACATAACAACGTTCATCAAAATGCTGCACCTTCTGAAAAGAATGTTTTCTCAACAAAACAGAAAAAAAAATATTTTTTATATATCACCTCGAATATTACAGTTTTCTACGTTTCTTGTACGAGAGTAATAAAACCACGTACATATATATAGAGACCAGTTGGATATAACATAAATATGTGCATGTCACTCATTGTGTTTTTATCTAACAGTCCTTTTCTTCTGTTACTTTTCCACACCTGACCAGCGGCGTACACTCCGTCATTTTACTCCATTAGCTACATAATACAGCCAGCAAAAAACAAATATGTGGAGAGCGAGTTACTTTCTTCCGTGTCACGCTTTTTCACATTTTATACACGACACATTCCCACAAAAAAACTAGAAGCACTTGGTTTTCCTATGTCAGTCCCCTTACCACACACACACATTTTCAGTAAAGTTCATGCATGTCTGTGTCCTCTACTTTGTACATGTTTTTATTGCCTTACATAACACTATCGCTCTTTAAACGTGTAAATGTAGTAGGTATGCAGTCTCTCTACACAAAACTCTCGCCCAGCACACATATATACAAGGCAAAGTATTAGTGACATTCCTGCTGAATATTTCATCGTAGTCATCATGATCATCAACAACGTCGTCGTCGTCGTCATCATCATCAACATGAACACATACACTTTGCCTGGATAATGCGTCCGCTCATGCAAGGTTCCTGTCCTACGGCGTAGTCTTCCCGGCGCTTCGCTGCTGTTGTGCTAAAGAACGGTGACTTAACATGAAGTGAAAATAATCTAGCTGACTAATACCGAGAAAATTAGCGAAACGTAAAAAAAGTACAACTTGGAGAGAGAACGCTGGATTCTAGTACAAGCCGCGTGTAATTTTTACCTACGAAACGGGACCCTTTTTTTCTTTCTCTGCTCAAAGATCAAGAGCTTTAGGAGCATTTAACATGTTAACAATAATAATAATGTATGCACATCTCGTAAGAATTTTGTTACGACACATGTAAGCGGCTGTCAAGTATGCTAATCGATGAGATTCAGCTGCATCAAACGAAGCGGAAGGAGAAGTGTGTATGCATAGTATTACGAATGGGTGGTGGGACGGATGCGTATGTTCATGGATTTTCGAAAAAAAACTCAAGTAAAAATAGAAGTTAAGCTTACAAGTTTTTAACCTTTTAAAAATCATACGTATAGCATTTTGACGAAAACGATTCGAAAATTAAGCCTTTACGTTTTAAACAAGGTAGGCGTATTCAGGTTTTTTTAGACTAGTGAGGTGATACAATGATATTATTATTATTACTAGGGTTTTTTTTCTTCTGTGTGTGCTCGTTCCTCATCATGGGGGAAAATCACGAGGAAAAAATTCTCACACGTACAATTTCCGCTCAGCAAGAGAAATCATTCTTCTTTACATGCTCATTATTGCTCATGATTACCAGACATGCACAACAGCCATTTTTACATGGGGTGCTCAAAAGAAAATAACAACTGCAACGACGACACAGACTCGGGCTGAAATCATCTTTTTACAGCCATTATTACTGATTTTATCCAACATTTATAATTTGACTGCGCATTTGCCTACTTTGAAAACGTCTGTTGCATGATGCTGTAAATACATTTGTGCAGCTAGTGATGTAAAATTAAGCTCGACAACCCGAATGCTTCCCATGTATTTTTCTTTCGAGTTTGTTATAAGACATGCGTGTGTAAGAGAGAGAGGGAGAAAGACGATGCAACTCCCACAACAACAAACTACAAATGTGCTGGGGTTAATCATGGGCTGATACATTGTAAAATACATAAATATCTGCTTCCATGAATGGATGAGAGATGTGGTAGGTACATAGCTTAGAGGTGTAGCATGAAGCATTTTTAAAAACTCTTCTCCTTACAAGAATTAACACCCCCCACATGCATGAATAATACTACCATCATCGTCATGATCATCATCAACTTCATTTTCTTCTCTACCTCGTCGTCGTCGTCGTCATATTTGTTCATGTTAGTACATATTACATTATTACTTGAGACTGGAACTGCATTTTTTCGCCTAAGACACATGCATACTTGAACTTATACACTAGAACAGAACGTGTGAATGTTTCATGGTTTGAAGCTATTTTTATCTTGATCCACCCTCCTCCACACACAGAGAGAGTGAGAGTAACACTTTACTCATTTAGAGTCACTTTGCTTTTTCAAGCTTATTTAACAAGTTAAGAATTGTGTTGTTCTTGTTGTTGCTATCTCTCGTCTCGACTAACTCTTATCACGTCTACAAAAGCCTCACGCATTCAGAGGGAGAGAATTACTTTTACAATGCTATAGCACGAGTCCAATAGCAAGTAGGACGTCTAGAATCTAATCTGTGCTCGGTTTTTTCTCTCTATATATAATATGTACCTTTATATGCATACATTTGTACTATGTAAGAAAAAATATAATGCATTATAGCGAATGCATGGTTGCTCCAGAGAGTGTTGCTGGCTACATAAATAATATTATGCATGTAAAACTACATTTATGGGTATGACTCTTTTTGTGAATGCGGTGATGAGGATGATCATGATGATGATGGTGTTGGCTGATGCTGCTGCTGCTTCTGCCGATGATGATGATAAAAGGAGTGGCCTTGTTTTCCAACTCACATGAGCGAGCGTACGACACAAGGGCCGAGAGCAAGTAATATGATTCCCGTAAGATGAGATGTCTATAGACAGAGGTGTGAAGTTCCGAGCACATTGGTTAACACCGAGAGTTATATTAGTCATAGCTTCCACCAACAAACCAAGCCATAAAGTGTGCGAGTGTGTAGTAGTAAAAGAGCTAGTGAGAGAGATCTCTCGCCTTCTTTTTGCTCCTTTCAAAAACACTACCACACTTACAACTACTGCACTGCCTATACATATTTGAGGAAGGTAGACCAAGAGAGAGAGAGAGAGAGAAGATACTTAACGGTGGTGGTGGTGGTACGACTGCTGGTGGTGATGATGATGATGATGGAGTTTTCTGTACAAGTGTGTGCCGTACTAGCAATAGAACTACAATTCTCGGTTTTGTGTGCGGAATATCATACGTATTTCTATTCTGTGTGACGATGATGGTGGCGAGAGTGAGTGCGCCACTCGCAGTCTCTAGTCTCTTTTTTCAGTTTTCCTTTTGGTTACAATAATTCGAGCAGCTTTTATAGTCATCTTTATAGTTTGCTATAATAATAGTAGTAGTAGTTGTATGTACACATGAAGGCATGCATGCATGTTTCATTTTTTGTGAGAACTCGGCGTGAAACAAGATTGCCTTCTTCCAATTTTATTTATATGCTCAAAAAGTTATTCAAATAAGCATGTGTATTGTTACATCAAGGCTCGTTACAACACGTTCCATATTTATTTCCTCAAGATGGGCGGCGGCATCGTTTCAACATATTATTTTCTTCACGTTGTTGCTGCTTCTTTACTCTAAAACATTTCTGGTGCACTTTTTAAACATGCCTGTTTTTATTTTTTCATTTTTTCTTCTACTCACACAAAGTATCACTCACTGCTACAAGTTCACTTGGGCAAGAATAAAAAATATGTGTTTCTTTCTGATAAAATATGTTCGTGCTGCTCCGCACGATATTTCGTTATGTCAAGATACATAAGATAATTTGAAAAAAGACGATGATGAAAAATAAAATGAGTATCTGCTCAAGTTGTTGTATCTACAAAAAGAAGTAGAGTCTATTTCTAGAAATTTCAAAGTAAATCTAAACCTCTCCATGCACAAAAGTACTTTGTAGCCACGATAGGCTGACGTCAACACTTACGCTCCACACCCAAATGACAAACAAAAATAAAATCGAATCCAATGAATGAAAAAGAAGAGTTCAAGAAAACACAACATTGGAAGCAGCCCTTTACGAGCAAAAACTCTGAAAATCATAAAAAAATACTCTTCAATGTTACTCACCGCAAGTACTCCAGCCACCATACATACGTTTCATTTTTTACGTAATATCCACACAACGATAGCTCTCTCTGAGTGAGCATAGGCAACTTTTACCGGAGAAAAAAATAACACTACATTGCAACAATGCCCTATTGTTACACATACCACATACTTACAACAGAAAAATACTTACAACTTGTCTCTAACATCATATATAGAGTAATCCGGCAATGTGGCTATGTGTGTATAAACTTTAAGAAGCGATCTTCTTTTCACTCCCGTCCTCAGGCTCTTTTCTTTTCTCTGAAGTAACACTAATGCTCCATATGAAATGTATATTAAACTTAGATGCTCAAGCCCGTCTACTTTGTTCGCCTTATCAGAACAGCAATAGATGAAGAAAAGTACAGATACATGAACATGTGCGCAATATTATTACTCAACGTCATAGTATAAGCTTATTATTACCATTATTATTATTATTATCATATACTCTACAACGGCTAGGCTCTGTCTCGCTTGCAACCACTACTCTTTTTACTCGTGAATGCAACAACGTGGATATAGATATGATGGAATAGATATTATACGAAAATGGTGATATCACGCGCAGTAGTGCCAGTTCCATCGTCTTATTTTTCTCTCTTCCTCTTTTTCCTTTTCTTTTTTTTTTGTGTCTGCTCCCTCACTTCTTTCACCCTCATTCATCTTTCATTTTCAGTATTCTATACCTTCTCGTGATAGAGTGGGAGAGAGTGAGTGAGTGAGAGAGAGAGAAAAACCATGTGCACACACGTATGTAGCATGCATGTATGCATCTGCAAGTAAGTAGGGAAGTGGAAAGCCTTATTCGTAAAAAGTATTTCTTTACTCCCTCGAGGTTTTTACTCGCCTCCGCTATCTCACTTACTCCCTCACTTTATTTTTACTTTTTTTCTTACAACGCGATGGCTCAAATGTATATATACGTATCATCTCACTCAAGAAATACTTTAATGCATTATTCCAAAACTTCTCCAGTTGGATGATGATCCTGACTGATGATACGTTCTATCTTCACTATATCAATGCCTGCCTTTTGCATGAAATACCTTTCTTTTCGTTACTTATACTTTTACCAAACGACAAGAGCATGTACAAGTAGTGGTAGTAGCGCTGCCTTGCCATTACTAGCCCTATACTGCATTAGATTATGAAATGTATTAAATATACGTAGCTATATATTATTATTATTGTTATACGTTTGAGTATGAATTTATCTGTAGCCTGGTTGAGAAGAAAGTGATGTGAGGTAATGGTAAATGTTTAGTACTCCCACAGGTCCTTCCTTTTTGTCTGTCTGATACAATTCATGACATCTCAAGCCTGATCTCAAGCTCACTTTATTTTCCCCTTACTTGTTCAAAGAACACATATCCAGTTTCTCTTGTGCGCGTTCTCTCTCTCCCGCTTCCATCTTTCGCATTTCTCTTTCCCTTTTGTATGTACATCTTATTTTTTCTGTTTTCTTGTTACTGCATTTTCGCCTCCTTTTCTTGAGATTGGTGTTATTTTCTGCCCCTCAGAGATATATCCTCATTTTACATTCTCTACCTTCGTATGTGTGCATTGTCATGTGTAGAAATAATCCAAGTGTGAGAGTTTGTGCGAGTCCGGTTGTTTCTCAGCTCGTAAGTAAAAGGGAAAGGATGAATGCGTGTGGATGTCGTATGATTGGAGTAGCTCTCCTTCACATCCATCCATTTTCTCCCCTTTCCTTTTCATTTCTTTTCCCTTGCAACAATCCCATTGTATAGTTTTTGAAGCACGGCACTACTACTCTGTTGTGCTCAACACTTTTCTCCAAACACCATAGTAAATTGTATTGTAGTGGTATAGTAGTCAAAGTGAAAAGACTCTTGGTAAGACAACATTCGGAAGGTAGCCAACTAAGAGCAGCATAGAAATAGGAAATAGGGAAAGCGTAGTCGTAGAGGCGGACAGGGAGGGAAAGAATAACATTACATACAACAGCACGCATACATGTTTCATGTTTACATTCACTTTTTTCAATTTCATTCTCACGCCCATATCATTCCTCCAACTTCCGATCTCCCACATCACTTCAAACAGATAGACAGAGAAGAGAAAACGTCATTTCGTTGGAAACATATATAATATACGCTCTCTCTCTGAAACAAAACTTTAGCGTCCACAAAAGAGCTTACTTACAGTCTAGCTACATTTTGAGGGATCTTGATTCCTTGATGAAATGAAAATGCCATTTTACACACACAGAGCAGTAGTATAAATAAACTGGCAAACAACAACTGAGAAACAGTTTGCGAGAATTGTTGTAATATTAATCAATGCACAGGTTTGAAAAACTTTTCCATCATCAACTAGAGCTTTATATAATATATATAATATACTATACATATATTCGGGAATTTTGGGCAAAGCTAGAGGTATATCGAGCAAACGAGAGAGTGATAGCGTTTTTTTTGTTAGATGGAAGGTAGTATGCACGGCGACAAGACTGATGACTACGGTGGTATGTATTATGGTAGTTACTCTGTAGTTGACTAGGAGCGTATTACTGACGGTAGCTCTCTCTGAACTGATTCATCATCATCACGGTTAGAAAATAGCTTGGAGGAAAGTAACATCCTCTTAGGGAAACTGAGATGGCAAACTCTCGAGTTGTTTACTTTCTGTTTTAGTTAGCGGCAATTCGATAACTCGCTTGTGTTACAACAAAAACCTCCTTTGCTACTACAAAGTGTACGTAAGCTGGTACAAAAGTAAACCAAGCAACCGACACACACTACACTGCACTCCCAGCCAGCCACACCACAACTTTTCTTCTTTACTACACCTCTTTCTCTCTCTCACACACACACTATTTCCTCTGTTCCAACAAAACGGTACGTTCCGATGCTTTTTGATAGTTTTTAGTTTGGTTTATATGTAGCTTATTAAAAAGTTACCTTTCTCCCTTTTACTTTTATTGATTACCACCAGTCGTCATCATCATCATCACCACCACCATCCTTGCTTCTAATGCAAATACAAATGTTCAGTTGAGTAGAGCACATTACTCCGTGATATTTATTCTAGCAAAACCTCCATAACTATGTATAATAGTGAGAAATGTTTGTATGGAGATATCTTTGGAAGATACTCACAATATTAATGCTCCAGTAGCACAACAAATAAAACGAATAGTGTGAATAATCAATACCACTTCGTCTTTATGAGGCACCTTTCTGAAATTCTGTAAAGCTAGCGCTACAAGATCACACCTAGAGATAATCTCTCTCTTTACACACACTCTTTCTCGTAGAGAGAGAGTGATGGATCTTCTCTTTATAATATGATGGGGAAGAGACAGTATAATATTAAATCCAACAAACATTGTAAATGATTCATGACGACGAGAGAGAGGACGGGTGAAGTGATAAAATGAGTGAAGCAGCTTAAAGGTGGAGATTTAAATGGATCGCTCTCAAGAAACAGGCAAAATGTCAATAGAAACAGAAGGCACTTTACTCAGCGGCTCATCAAATGTGTCCCAAAAGTCCCAAACAACAACAGCCGCAACAAAAGAAATGGTAAATCACTCAACACTAAACTTTGTCCCTCTCTCTCTCTCCCTCTTCTATTATTTGGTATGTTTATGAAGAGGAGACAAGTCTCATCATAATTATCATCATTACTACCACGAATAACAAATATAAGCCATACCACACCACCGATATGATAATCAACCGTTCTCTCTCTCGGTGGTGGTAAATGGTTATTATGCACTGAGGGCCTCGCATTTTCTTTTTCTGCCTAAATGGACATACAAGAGCAGGACACATTTACGCCATTGAAACATGAAACTGATACCATATTATACCACCACCATCGCCATTATATTATCATAACATAACTCATCATCATCATCATCATCCTAGTAAGAGCTCAAAAGGAAAATAAGGAATAGATAAATAAATAACTAAATAAGTATACATTATACAGTGGATTTGCTGAAGAACAGTATTTTTTGTTAAGTAAAAACGTTTGTGGCCGCAGGCACTCAACAGATTCAACACTCCTTCTTCTTCCTCCTTGCCAACCACTCGACTCCTCATTCCACTGTCTTTTTTAAAAACACAATGCACCAGAACTTAAGTAAGTAGTTGTACCGGCAAAAATGATAATAAAGATGATGATGATGAATCTGTTCAAGAGCTTAAAGCTGCATGACGTCCTCGTCCTATTGATCTCTGAATAAAATTCTAAAGAGGCGATGAACTTGGTTCCATCATCATCTTTTGGATAAAAGGCCCACAACAGTGTCTGTTTAGCAACAATAATGAGAAGATATTGTATCAGTGCTGAAAGTAGTGAGGAGGATCGAAGGTAATATGATGTTGTTCGGTGGTGGTTATGGTGGTGGTGTGGTTTGATGATGTTATCATCAAAAAATGCTTTATTCTTAATCTAGGTAGTTACACGTTTATTCATCTGTGTATACACCTTCATTCAAGTGTCTTACACGACCTAAACGGCCAATAATTTAAACCTGACCAGTTCACAACGCTCCTCCATAACTTACAGAGATGCGAGTTATGATGACAACACGCTCCTGAAATTGACGCTACATCCATTCATACAATCATTCATATTACATTGGACACCAAACTTTTAACATCGAATCGTTACGTAATGGACATCACAATAACAATTCCGCTTCCCCCTTCTTCATAAAAATATGTTTATATTGTATCTATTTTACAAGTTCCGTTTAATTCACGTACGCACCTTTTCTGTATGGTGGTAGGATAGTTAACAAGAAGAGATATGTAGTATTTAGTAATGCAATGTGATGATGAGTAAAGGAGCAAACATTAGAAAACGCAGCTGCACATATGTCCACAAAACGTGTCTGTATTTATTTTTTCTGTTAGTGAAATACGACATAGAATCTGATCAGGATGGGATGATCTTTTGAATAAACACACCGAGATCTATTACTATTACCACAAACCAAGATTTTAATAAAGGTACCTCAAATCACAAAAAAAACGCAGACAATAAGCGGAGTGCAAATCCTTGCACCTCCGTTCCCAGCTAATACCACCAAATGCATTTGTTGTCACAGGGCTCTAGAGAGAAAGAGATACAAGTTGCAACAATAAGATGAAGCAGCAAAAGTGAGTGATGCGAGCACGACATCACAGTAGTAGCGATGATGATACCATCAAATTTTACATCCGAATGGAGATGAATAATAATTGTGGTGTGATCACACAGTGGTGATGACACCGGTCTCTATCTGTTCCCTCGTTCACTTCCGCACACAAATATTAAAAGTACGCAATCAACCGTAGAGTTGATGCGCTTTAGACACTCTGTAGAATGAATGCATATACATTGCAACAATACATGCATCTGTACATGTTGATATGTTGTGAAGAAGATATCATGTAATTTAAAATCTTTATTTGTTCTCCACAATACCAAGTTTCTTTACTCATTTTCTCGACACGCAGAGAGAGATAAAAACAGGAAAATATTTAGCTAGGTATTTACCCTTGATAATGATCGTTGTTTCACAGGAATTATTCGGATGGCGTACATAAATAGTCATCGTCAGTAGCACGTTGATGACGAAGATGTACAACAAACTTGTCAATGAATGAAACCATTTCAGCACATGCAACGCCAAACAGGAAGGAATGACAATAAGAAATAAATAGTACAGTGGTTGCAGACGATAATTGTGACAAGCGCAAAAATTTCTTTAAACTTGAGTGCCCATACCGTGTCTGTATATATCCATTGTCTTTTCTCTCACATCACACAATAATATGCATGTATGAGAAGTATTTTTAGCTACTCAGAATGATTACTTCATGTCTCTTCTCTGACGGCAGTCATTCATTCATGTTTTCATTATTTTCCCAAAATACTCTTTTAAACCACATTTCACACACAAACATCTTCATTTTTTACATGTTTGCGTGTTTTATGGCATGCAACTGCAGCTACAGCGACGCCAAAATATGAATTATTCACCCCGTAGGAGAAAATGAAAGTATGCATGGGGCCGATTGAGGAGGAGGCAGAAATAACAAAAAAAGTGATAAGATGCAACATCCTGTACTATATTGCCTCACAACGTCATAGTGTTCATTTACGTTAACGTCAAAGGAATGTCAATTGGTTAATGCCACAGGGGTTGTCTGTTTTCAACATACTGCTGTTGCTACTGATATATGAAACTGATACCAATAACGTCGAACCAAAATAACACAATTTTGTAACATAATCGATAAATAAATACGTCACCAGTCACCATCATCGTCATAGTGTGTAACGCCTGGCATTATTCTCGCAAAGAACGCAATGTCGCCAAAGCACGCATACTAT
Organism: Sinella curviseta; assembly: GCA_004115045.4. NCBI lineage: Eukaryota > Metazoa > Arthropoda > Collembola > Entomobryomorpha > Entomobryidae > Sinella > Sinella curviseta. The sequence continues at coordinate 10,286,731 of CM065489.1, forward strand.
TTTTTGATATTCGTGATCATTATCAAAACCTCTTATCATCATGATCGAACACCAAAGTACAACCGACTGTCGCTCCTTCCTCCCTTTATTCTCTGCGAAGGAGGAAAAAATAGTCTAATTTGAAGAATCAAAATTCACAATGAAGCCGGCTACTTTTAAAACCTTGAGAGATGAGCCAAAGTGCAGCAAAAGTGAATGTGCCATATAGTCGCCACATTTTCGTAATGATGATATGGACATTTAGTGTCGAAGGATTTAGATAAGAAAAAATCCTGTCTCATCATTTAACTAATACAATAATATTAGCATTTAACTCTTCATCGTCCTCTCTTCTCTTGTTTCATTCATATCAAAAATCTTGGACGACGCGACTGCTGCTGACTGAAATGAGCCATCTTTGTGCATCGCTTGAGTGATTGCATACATTAAACAGGAACATTAAAAAAGACAATGGCCAACTTTGCATAATGTTTCTATATTTTTTCAAACAACGTCTTTTTCTACATGTATCAAACGCATTCATAATATCTTGCGATATAATGTAACAGCAATAATTATAATATTATGGCGCAGTAAGTTTTGCAGGAATAAAACACATTGCATGTGTTTATGTATGCTGCTTTACAGATATAATATTATGTATGAACTGACGACCGGCAGACTGACTGATATATTCATTTTAATCTGTTGGAAGCATTGAAAATGGAACCTTAGGCCCCACTCAACTCATCCTTATTCTCAACCCATCGTTCAACGGGACGCTCATTGCATATAAATCGTCTTTTTGTTTTTTTATCCTGTTCTATCATCATCGGACAATGAAACGGTTCAAATTATGAAAATGTTATTATTATTATTGTTTTCTTTTGGTTCACGCCACACAAAAATGATAAAACTGTTTCTTTAATTCCACGTTTTCAAGAGTTTACACTTATTTGGAGAAACTCTCCTCTCTCACTATTTACTATTCACAATATTTTGTATTGAAAGAATTCGTTCAAAGTTTTACGGAAACTGACATGAGTAGTTTCTGCCTGTTTTTTGATGACTTTTTTTCTGCAAGCGGATAATCATGGTTTTTTACATTGCCGCTTTTGTTTGCAATTGGATGATGAGATGGTTTTGAAGATACGAAAGCGAGAGAGAGAGAGAGGGACACCAAAAGTTGGAATAAGGAAGTTGTCATGGTGACACGATACGTCTTATTTTCGTATAAAACCGTATATAAAGCTATCATGCATAAAATATGTAGTCGCGTATATACCTATATGTTGATTCATCTTCGTGCTCCTTTCTTTCCCTTCATCTCTCTCCTTCATCATCTCGCTCCTCGTTTCTCTTCACTTCATTCGTTATATTTACTGAAGTGAAGTGCATTCATCATCAATTTTTTTTGTCTACAAGTGACAAGAAGGGTAGTCAATCCAACAGCAAAAAAGCAAGATGTACATGTAAGCTTAAAAGAAAGATGTATTCATCTTGTGAATCGGGCGAATTCCTTTGATCTTCACTCTTGAGTGCGGCGACAAGTCAGCAATCACAAGCCGACTAAAAATGATCTCTTAACTACGGCATCATCAGCTACTACCACTTCTACTTCCACCACTACTGCCATGCATGCCACTCACTCACTGCACCACTCGCTTTATGGCTACATCATCATCATCACACGACAACACTACCGCAACTACTGAGCAACGTTGTCACAGTAATAATGTGTCATCTCTATAAATGATGCACAGAGGTACAAATACAAATCAGGTTCTCCATGCATCATCACAATATTCATGTAACTTGTCTCCCTCTCTCTCGCCGCATTCATTTTGAAATTGAACGCATAAAAAGTCTTTCTTGAAAAGTCCAACTTGTATCTATCTCTCCTAATTCTCTCTATCCAGCAAACCACATTATCGTCATCATCCGTCTCCCGTCAACACAGAATTACACAACTACCACTTTTAACTTACCGTCGCGTCGCTGCTTTATCAATTGGTATCGGTGTCATTCCAAAAAAATATTTCCTTCTTATCGTGATGTAAGCAAGCATATTATTAAACTGTTTTCTCCTACTACTGTTTGCGGTAAACTATTTTTAAAACATGTCATTATTGGACCAAATTTTAATTGTTGGCACATCAGTCAGTGGGAACCCACCTTGTAAGAAATTTGAATATTACCAGCATCACTGATCTAAGATTCTTGTAATCACTCGCTTCCAAGAAAACGCTCTTTTATGAATACCGTTTCTTCTCCTCGTCATCATCATTTTTCAACCAACTGTAAACGCTTGGAGAAAGATATGTCATTAAAATCCGTCAAAAAGAACGAATCGCATTATGGTTAGAGTGAGAAGAGAGATGATACAACAAGCAGCAAGCCGTAAGTAAGTGCTTGCACTTACTTATGGAAAAAGCCTTTTATCGACTCACTCAACCCAAGTCAACAACTTATTCCGCCGCTCTCACCGTACAAACATCCCAGAGTGTCCTCCTTGTCACTTCACTCTTTTTTTACAACCAGGAGACTGAATGAATAATCATAAGCATAAAAAAGAGAGAATGTACGTGTGTGTATTTAGTTTTCTACAACATCTCGCAATACTTCAAATGAAGAAAGGCACCATCTCGCTTTGAATTCTCATCAGCCAACATCTCATCACAGCAGCGCATAGAGAATCTCTATATTTACTATATTGTGCCGTAAGATCATCATCAGTATCATCACACGCCGTGTTCTAAAGCGCCTTGTTGAGTTTTTAGGCATTAATAATCCCTTTTCCTTTGATTTTCTGCGACCAATGTCACTACACATCTACTACTGCCTTTTTTCATCTATGCACAGTGCACACACACACCAACTTATATGCCTTTTACCTACGAAACGAGCAAGTGTTCTTACTTTTATGCTGAATGAGTATGAGGAATGAAAAGTGAAAAAAGCAACGCCAGTTGTGTCAGTCTCTTAACAGCCAACATCATCACCATAATATTCTCAATATAATGCTATCATTATTCATAATAGTAATCATATTTCTTTCGTTATTCTACAACCCCACTCACGGATCTCGTTTGAAGTCATTTTTACAATACATCCTGATACTGACGACAGTACCCGAACTCGAACCAAGCTAACTCATCTTCAGGGTTTTACCACTGACTTCACAAGAAATAAGATTCAACAGTGGATGAACGACATGCGGAGAACAATGCCTTTTATATCTGATACTGTCTCATTTCATTGTTTTATATCACTTTTGTTAATTATTACAAAGCCTGGGCATGAAGCAGATGCGCACGTTATCGGGTATCGATTGTATATGTGAACAATTCAACACAAGTTATCATTGTCTCAGTCGTTAAACGCACACGCTTTTATGCTATAATATATATTAATATGGGAACTGGTAGCTGGTCATATGACAGCATTCTATGTTTTCGGTTCTATGGAATGCTGATACATGCATGATATCAATTAACATGCTTCAAAACGAAAAGGTGTGTGCACATCCAGCAGTTTTGAGCTCATCATCTACTAGAAGGAAACATGCTATTCCCTGAATCATATTATCATCTCGCGGCTGACATTCGTCGTCTGTGTAATTAGACATGATACATAACTTAATTAGTGGTAATTAGCATGACGCGTAAACAGCAAACACCTCAACAGTCAAGTCTAATGACAGCCCGCGTTCATTGATCAACCGAAATTATGCATATTTCGGGAACAGCAAAACAGCAGCGCAAATCAACTAATGAATACAATTACAGACAAAAGTGTGAAAGTGTCATTTACAACGAAAAAGGTATCGCAAAAAACAAGTGCAACTCTTACGAGCTCGCCTGGTACGAAAAAAAATATAAAAATGTCAAATAATAAAAATCCCATTTTAACGGGATATTCCTTGAATCATAATGAACATCAATATATCTCCAAGAAATCCAAGAAATCTACGTTGCTCTAACATCATTAAAGCCTTATTAAGATGACAATTTCCAAGGAAAGAGCTGCTGCTACACAGTTGCCAAGACCGATAAAAGCAGATAGGTATTCGTAAAACTCCTAGAGTTGTCCTAACTTACAAAGTTACTTGCTACATATCATCGTCATAACAGCATTTTTCTTAAACTGATTGATTGACTGGGGAAGAAGACTAATGAGAGGATCAATGTTACTCGCTAATGTGCATACATGGTTGCTCGTGTCCACTTGCTACACTACTCTTTCATTCCGTAAACGTAAATATTAATCTGGTCAAGAGATGAGCCAGCCCTACATTGCATACGATCTTAAATATTATATGTACTACTTATCATATCATTTTCCTCACTATACACTACACATTTGAAATGAATGAGTATGTCGACAAGCTAATGTAAGTATTTTTTTCTGCACTAGGTAATTTCCACGGAAAAGCCAGAGATATAATGACATTACTCATTCCAGTGTTGCAATAATAAGAAAAAATAGGAAGAATAGAGAGCGTAACGGCGGTGAGTAAATACAGTAGCTAGTGAAGCTTTTAGTTGCCACTCTTCCAGTTACTTATTACTGCCAGAGAGAAAGGGAAGCATGCTTTTTCAACATTTTTTAGTGGTTCCAGGGACATGCATGTCTGCATGCACGCATGCCATTACAAAAACAAGCTACATTTAGACGGAGAGTGTGTCTGTCTGTTTGTGTGCTGCCTGCTAGACAAGAAGAAAAAATTAGAGGAAAAAAAACTTTCTGGTCGATGAAGAATGCACAAATGAGCTCATTTATTTATTAGTCCGGAAAGAAGCTCAAACCAACTTGCTACCCATAATACAATGATTATTGCTCTTTGTTGGAACAAACACTGATGATGAAACTGACGTTATGTTGTACTCTCATGAACATTCGATGTAATAACAAACCTATTCATGTAGTGCACATTTGGTCCTTTAAGTACATTTACGTTTTCAAACACATACATCCCCACATACCAGTGAGAACACGGGAAATGCGTACATTTAAAAATATACTTTGCTGGCGTGGCGCTGTTGGTAATATTTAATAAGCAAAAACCTCCTCTCTCACTAGCCACATGTATATATATCTGCCTCAATGAACTCTTAATAACCTGTGAATCCTAATGAGTGCGCTATGTAATGGAGAAAACTGGAGTTACACGACGACGACACTTACACATTTTCTGGACGGGATTAAGAAGCCATCCTTATGAGAATTGTAAAACATTTGACACGCCTTTACCTGGCACCCTCATCAATATCCCGTGACAAGGCAGAAATATTGAATTGCTCCTGCCGCTACCCGTTTCTCCCCGTGATCGATATGCATATTCACAGCGTTAAGAAATGATAATTCACACTAGGGAACACATTACTAAACAATCATGTCTTCCATTACCACCACCACTACTTCTACTAGCGTCAGCATACCACCTCTCTCTTTCTCCCCGCCACCGTAATGAACAGGCTACATCAAACTAGCCAGTTCATGCACATTACTACTGCTGCTACTACAATGCCATGTCACTAACCAATATTCCCAAAAGGTTTCACTTCTCTTGTTTTCTAATACTCTCTCTCCCTCATACGAATGTACTCATAAAACACTCATGCTGTCTTCAGTGACATTTCATGTTCGAATTATCGTCATCATCAGCGTGAATTTCAGTCTGGTCAAAAGTACGTCTCCGAAGGAACATGCATACTATTTACCAAAATGAAGCTTGATATAATATAATGAGCCACATAGCAGCAGCAACATTTCCAATTGAGATTTTCGTGCAATAAAACTGACACTGACTAGAACGAGTTTATAGGAGTAGTAGTTGGAAGTGCCAAGTAGCAATGATATGACGATATATATGCTCAGCCACGACAAGGTAGGAAGTGCAGATGGACGATGTATGCGCAAAATGCCTTGTGTACTTACATATTCACATTTATTAAAATCATTGATTTTGCTTCATTAATGCAGCGTGTCATTTTTATCCAACAAGCTACACGTTTTGTTCATGTTCATGTAGCACACAACAACAACTACAACAACCAAGTCTCACGTCAGTCACTCACGACGACGTGCTGGATGTCTAATATTCTATTATTATCACCTTCGCTCTACACTAATCATAAAGCAGAAATCCGACTAAGAACGTGGTCGACTAGTGCTTGTGTTGTAACCGTGCAAAATGGTGGTAATGGCCCCAGTCTACACAAACAACACCGACCGACATGAGCATTTTAGCAAGAGGAGTAGTAGAAAATCATTTAAATTCTCCTTTTTTACTATTATCCTCACGGTACTACATCCACTAACATTACTATTATTGCTGCTGTTATATGATTTGAGAGGATTGAGTTCAGCAAAGAAATTTCATCGATATCGCCGCTCTTTTTTTCTCCCATATACTAACTCCTTCTCGTCTTCTTCACTTTCTGCCTGCATTCATTCCTCTTGTCTGCACATTCTCGTTTTTTATTATGAAACATTGAAAGGAAACACCGTCGGGGTGCAACCTAAAGCTTCTCGTGATGATCGTAAAAACAAAGGAAGCATTGTGATTGCAACAGTGTCATATAATATGGCAGACAAGTTGAATAAATAAAACAAACATCTTTGTGCTCATTCTTTGCATCACCATCGGCAGCAACAACTGCCTCATCATCACCAATCTTCTCACTATTTCTTCTCGCGCATTTTTATTTTGCTCTCATTTCTATTCATGCCTCTCCATCACTGCAGCACAACTATTTTCTCTATTTTTCTCCTAAATTGCTCTACAGTTAAAAGCGAAGAAACTAAGAAAAAAACACTCGCTTAAACTGTTCCTTTATCTATCACTTTGTCTACCTGCAATGCAATAATACGTGAAAACGTACGCATTTTACTACAACCACGACTGCAACTATTACTACTACTACTAACTACCGCATCAACAAACCAAAAAATGCCAGTGTGCATGCCTGCTTTTTGATCTTCCTAATAAGCAACAAGAGAATATAAAAAAGGAACAACGACCACTGAACCTTACTTATCAATCTGAAAAATCTTGGAAAACAAGAATGCCGATGATGTGCCGGTAAAAAAAGAAGACGACCAAGACGAAGAACAAGAAGAAGTGGCAAAAGACTACAAGGAGAAAACGAGAACATTTATATTATATGAGTGCATGCTCATGCTCTTCTTGTCATCATATCATATCATGTAATCCTTTTGCAGTAAGCATGTTTCTCCAACCATGCCACAACTACAACAACAGCAGCAGTTTTTTTCCTACGTGTTACGCTTACTACTACTACTCGACCAGACAGACCAGCAGCAGAAGAGAGTCTAGGCATACCTATTTTATGTTACCTATATCTATTTACCTCTCATAATAATAATAAAAAAGTAAGTAAATATTACGCTCTGTATGCTCTTTGCGTATTCCTTGTAACTTCAGCTCAGCTCACTCAACTACAATAATTTAACAATAAAAAACTAACATTATATTTCAAACTTTTTTTCACTTACAAAGCCATGCTTGTCCGATATATTGTTTGTCAGCTTCAGTTTGTGAAATGAAACCACTTTTTGCATCCACTGTTCTCCTGTGGATGGGGAGTCGGGATGAATGTACATTCTTTTTGGCATCTCAGGGTCCGCTTTACCAGCAACCATCCACCGACTGCAAAAAAAGAGAGAAAAAAAGAATTAGTTAGCCAATGAAAAGTAAATATATTAGAGGATGATTGCATAGCATAACTCATTTTTATTTATTTATATGAACACCAACACATTCTCCCTCCTCCAGCAGATATCATCGCCATTCTCGATCCTACATTTTACAGTAAATCATTAACATTATTAGCAGATTCGCTCCAATATTCTGCCTTGTTGTGAAATAATTTTTTTTGACAGGCAGGTAATCGAGTCTTCTGAAAAACAGAATCATTCCCATTTTTTCACAAATATCCCGAGTGTTGTTTGTTAAAGAGGCATTTTTTTGCTGCTGCTAATTAAACTACTTTGAAGAAAAAGGGTATAGAGTGAATCCCAAGAGAATGCAATGGAGCATGTGGCAACGACAAAAAGTGCTAATAGTTTGAATGTTACATAATTTTTTAACAATTTGGCGATATATTGTGCATTTTCATTTCATGAAATAACAACTGCGTAATAGATGCGGAACAGCGTATTTATATATTGATGAATATATTATACGCTTTTTCTTCTCCAATTTTCACCAATACCTCTTCCACAAAATGCCATGACTCAGCCTCCTCGCAAGATGTTCTATCTTTTCAAAGAACCACACACAGTCATTTACTCTTGCCTTTATCAAGCTGAGGGTGGGCAGCAAGCACGTACTGACAATCAGGCTGAAAGTTCTTTTCTGCCTTTCAGTTATTTATTTTCCATGTCTCGATTTTTCTTTCTTCATCATTACACACATGGCTATCATTATATATTCCTGTTATTATTATTATTGTCAGCACTACTACTACTGCCTGTGCACTCTATTTAGGTACTCCTCCCAGGAAGACGTTCTTGTATGTACAAGTGTTTTATACTGTAAGACGAAAGAAATATGCAAGTTCTCGCATTGTACTAGTTTCACCTGAATTGTTTTTACTGCACATCATCAGCTACATGCATGCATTATCATCATCATCTTCATTCAGCTGCAGCAGCATAAACAACCAGAGAAAATTAAAGAAAGCTTTTTTATACACAACAACTTCATCCTCTGGTAATTACTTCTACTAAAATAATTAGACGATGATATAAAACAACATTATCACTTACTTTACTAGGCACTTGATGACGTACTTATTGTCAGTAAAACCGTATATTTTTAATGCATCATACAACCGTACATCCTATCATGTAAAAAGTACCACGCTGTTGCTACATTTTAATTGTTCAACCGCTAAAAACAAAACATTGCACTGATTAACAGTACAACTGAATATTTGAATATCTGCAAATGCCACACGTAGAGAGACAATGCCACACATTATTATTACAAACTTGCTTCACATGTTGCTGCTTTCATTGATTCCTCCTTTCTCAACAAATTTCATACAAAAGAAAATCAAACAGAAAAAAAATGAAATAAATTATTCATTATCAATCCAGAGCTATGTATTTGTTTGCTACTGTGAAAAAAATATCTTCGTCTTCTTCATTAGCTCTCTCCTTTCATCGTCATGAATTCGGTGTACAAAATTATATAAGCAAAAGAACATCACATTGTTTAATTTGCAATCATCAATTCCGTTCTGCCGATAATTAGCAGTCGTTCATTTGAGCGTATTATACTCATTACAATCAGTAAAACAATCTTTGTGTGTCTACAGTTTCTAAATCCACACTTTTTTTCAAAGCGTTGGTGTCTGGTGTTGATTATTCAAGCATGAACTCATCACTCACATCCCAATAACGCGATCATCTACATTTTTATGGTTATATTAGCTCGTAGGTTAATTACTAACCCATACACCTGATCTTTACCAAAGATAAAGGCATCAACAAGTTGCAACCAATAATAATAATAATATTTACAAGAGCAGTTTTTTGAGCATGTTTTTTTGTGAAATCCATACAATGCCTCTCTATGTCTGATTTTGCATATAATTATGATCATGTTGGTTTGGTGCTGTTGCTGATTCAATGATGTCTCTTGATAAGAACAGGTAATATCTATTACCCTGTCCCGTTATGAATGCTGAAGCAGTAGTCAGCAGCGCTATTATACAAGCATGCCTACTCACCACCATTGAATTGTCATTGCTACCATCACCATATCAATCATTCCAAATTGATAGTCAATGTAAATGCTAGCCCACGCAAAGGCATCCTCGTCAACTACCACTGAACTCATTGATTGAACGTGACAATTTTATTTTATGTGTTTATTGTAAAAGATTGTTTATTACCGTTTAACAATGTCTTGTCTTTCTATTCTCTACATGTAACAAGCAACGACAAGAATGCAGTAGTAGTGGTAGAGGAAAATACTATTTTTTTCTTTCAAGTTCGGCGAGCAGCAACGGTGAAATAAAAGAATATAAAAATATAATATGACTCTGTGCTGCTGCTGCTGCTGGTGGTGGTGGTAGTTGGGTGTCATTAGAAGAATTTCATGTTATCTTCCATTATCCTACAATTCTCGCAGTTAAGGTGCAGAAACAGCAACAAATTTTCTATTATTTTTTTCAGACTTTTAACTATAAACCGCACAAGCATATAGGCATTGCTGATTATCATAAAAAAAGTTGCATGTGACCCGTCATCCTAATCTTAATTACCGCATGAGTTTTGCTTTATATCTTGAATGAATAGCGTTTTCTACTAACTTGCCTCATTATCCTCTTCTTATCTCGAATTTTCCCCGTCATCATTGTGTATCAAAAAAGCAGATGGATGTCATAATGTGTGTTCGTTTCATTTTAATACAAGAAAAAAGTATAATACTACATACAACAGCAATAATAATGCAGTATAATATTCGTACGTACATATGTACATACCTAGGTAATATGTATGAATGCTAAAAGTGTGTGGAAGAAAATACTGCCTGAAATTATTCCGTGCAGTTTTTAGAGGTACGACTTTATTTAACGAACACCCACTGGGATACTACTAATCCAGTTTCTGAACATTTTTTTTCAATGGCAATTAACACGCACACAGTGAAATAACTAAATAGACCAAGTGTAGCGCAAACAATAGAATTTCAACTTTAAATGTTATATCCTATAATATGTAAATATACCTACTCTATTAAGGTATAATCTCTCCGGTATACGAAATAAGGCTAATGTTTTATATATTCAAATTGTACATTAGATGATCAAAGAGTAATAACAAACCTGTTATGAAACTTGTATCTGTAGTCATCTGCAGCGACGATATCCAGGAGCAAAATATATTTGGCCTTTGGGTCAAGTCCAGACACTCGGAACTTCATCTGGGGAAACATTTGCCTGCCGACACAAGAAGAGAAGAAAAGAATGATTATTATTATTCTCATTTTGAAAATCATTTGTAGTCATCTTATAACAAATCAGTGAACACACACCACAATCGTACTCACGCACTTCCTGCGTATATACTTGTATACCTACTTGCGCTCTCGCAGCCAGTTATAAAAATGTATGAATGCTGTTGTTGTGTATGTACGACTGTGTGAACCTACAAAACCATAAACATCAAGTAGCAGATTAGGAAAATGTGTAACAGATAATGATAATAATAAGCGTACATATATTTCTACATCTTATAACATATGTACACGGATAACAATAACAAATTGCAAGGAAGCTCTTTTTTAATGCTTAGGTACATATTATAAACCATTGAATGACACCGAAAGTTAAAACATAAAATGAGGAGTATACGGGCTTCCAAACTGAAGGAAAATTCAGATTGACAGGAAGCATCATTCTTGTTTTTTGTCTTTTTGTTTTGTACCCGATAATGGGAAGCGTTTGAAGCTTTCGCTGTCAGTGACAATCAATGTGATGAAAACAAGTTTTTCTATAAGATGTAATCACCACCGAGGCTCATAATTAAACTTATGAGACGAGATAGATGTCAATTGAAACCAGAACCATTATATGGGCAAATAAATGCGGAGGCAAACATGACCTTAAACATTAAAAATTACGTTTAAGAAAATCTCTCTCTAACTGCCTTTGTCATTTCTCGTATTGCATATTTTTTTTCTTTGAAAGAATCAACATAAAAACAAACGCAAGTGCGGAATGTGATCCACGAAAAAAACCCTTTTCTTTGACCTCACCACATTTGCATTGTTCTAGAAAATAGTCTTGGGATTATTATTTTTCATTCATTTGAGTAAACAGTTTTCGTTTGTTCATTGATAATTTTCTACTTTAAGGAAAAGTAGTTGGATAATCCCCCTAAAAGCTCACATCTTAATTAATCAATGCCAATTATACACGAGTAAAACAGTGGTCATTCACAAAAAGAGGTTCATAACAATTCATGGACGATTGTGTACACTACAATGCAGTGTGCAAACTAGCTTGTTAGCAAAACAAGGATGTAAAAAAATATTATTAATTAAGATGTCAAAATGTAAGGTAATAGTTTCTAATATAGCTCATTATGACGGTTGAACCAAACCTAAATATAAAGCTGTCAAAAATTATTCAAAGCTTCGCCTTTTTTAAGAATGAACTTAAATTGCCAATATTACCTACTTAAATAAAAGCGTGATGGTCACATCAAACTGGTGCATGTGTCTCTGGTTACATCATTATTATAAGTGCGTGCATGAATGTATGTATGTTTCCACTTCCATCTCATGATGATCACGCAAGTGAATAAGAATGATTTGGCTACCAGAATTCACTTTTAGCGACGACGACGACCTTCGTTGCTTTACGATTTTGTCCAATTGAAGCAATTTTGATTTCAAGGATTTTACGTGACTGACTGTTGTGTGATCACCAGATCAGAGAATCCAGCCAGCAAAGTGGTTTGCGCTGCACCAATTAAAAAATACCATACATTTGACATGCACCACACCGAGTGACAAATCTTGTGAATTTCTCTAACATTCAAAATAAAAATATATGTTTTTTTCTGCAGCAGTAAGCAAAACAGTGACGGAGCTCAACATGCATTCTACTACGCTCGCCCAAGAAAAAAAACAACATACAAACGAGGAGGAAAATTACAAGTTCGTTTTGTACATATTATGCGTGCGTGATAATCAGTAGAAAACAAAACGTTATCGTTACAGTAGCTGACACAACTTCATGCTAACCATATCAAAAATTGAGTAGTCAATCTTTTGTCATTCGTGAGCCACTAATTTTACGATGTGAGAGGCGTGTCATAAAAATTGCAAAGCACCTAAATTCTGTGCCCATCACCTATAACTGATACAGGTATGCTTTCCATATACACCATATGAAATATGGCTTGTACATATGTATGCGCGTACATATTTATTATCAGCTAAATATTTAAATGGACGATGTTTCTCTGATGACAGTTTACTCAGGCACTTCATTTTCCACAGTGACGACACCATTTACATGTACACATTGTAATTGCATTAACAATGAACACAATAAATAAATACAAATGATATGTACTCAAAATTTAAAAAATTTCAGTCAGTTCGTAGGTACTCGTGTCAAGTCTTCAGTGACATTGACATAAAATATCTTTCTATCCCCATGATAATAATAGTAGCAAGTTCCCTATACAACAACTACTATACACATACTTTAAGTTTAAACATTACAAAAAATATGCATAGCGTCGTGCGTCGTTAGAAAATAAATATTTTTACTGCCATAAACATCTCGTCGTCATCTTTGGTCGTGGTTGAATAACGGCACCGGTTTTCAATATGGCAACAAGTACAATGATAACAATAACTGCAACAAACGCTCAGAAGTAAGTGGAATGCCACGCTACTTCTTCACGTTTGCTCCAATTCCCCCCTTCTCAGGCAGATCACGCCTCCTAAATATAACGCTTTACAACAAAAATGCATCTCATTTGTCTATACTCACTCAACTGCAGAGAACTCCTCGGATTTTCATGGCTGATTCTTTAGGAAAACACTACAATCCTGATCATGATGGTGGTGTAGTTGGTGGAGAGATGAGATGACAGTTTGCATGATATATTATTGCGCATAGTGTACCAACGAAGGGATGTGTGTTTTGTGCTTTACAAATAAAATCAACAATGAATAAACCAAGTGCTCAATCATGTACTCCATACTTTTTTTGATCATTGAAGTAGAGTTGGTCGTGAGCATATTGTTGTCAATTTTATGAAATTTATGTGCCACTTACATTTATGACGACTTATATATATTTATTCCGTTTGATTCTACATTTTTTAATCATATAATTTGCTTTGAACATTATTTAACGTCAGTTTGAATAGGTAGCTTCCAACATGGCAAGTGTGCAATGATCAATTTTTATCAGCAACACGAAACAAATTTGAGTTACAGTAAAAAATTAAATGGGTCTAGATTCCTTTCTTATGATTATGAGCGGTGGTGGTGGCGGATGCACGCGGCTTTGATGATGATAATTTTTCGACTGAAGCTGTGAATATAATTTCTTCGAAATGAAATTTAACCTGATTTTAATATTCCATCATAAATCAATAATCAGACTACTGCCGGTCAACTGGTAAAAAAATCTGCATGCACTGTGATACGAAATAAAATGACGTGCTGTGAAACTCTAATTGGACAGAATATGATGTCTCTTACATTAATAATAAATGCATTCATTCTTATGAATTATAATTAATAATAAAAGTGGCATTCATTTGCTTCATTTATGTAGTATTTTATTCCTTCCCAACCAGTACGAGAGAGAGAGAGAGTAGAAACTTTTTATCGGGCGGCATGGTTAGCTCTTCAAACAAATGCCCTTTGATCGCGGCAAGTTTCATAAAGAAAACTGTTAAGGGCATTACTGCTCATCTCAATTTAATAAGAAGTAGTAGTAAATGCAATGGCGAATACATCTCTTTGATAAACTTTTAACCTTTTTACGAAAAAAAAATTATTATTTACAGCTAACTTCGTCGTTCATATTCTTTTTCTGGAGAAAAAATAGGCAACATTTTTTTTTGATAAGAAAACTTGATGCTATATAAGTAATAATATATGTCAGATATTTAAAAATGTATGCGCTTGTGATGATGAGCACGCTATTACCAACACGCGGTACATAACTTTTTTCTACGGTTCACTCGTGGTGTCAATCCATCATCCATGGTTCATTCAGATGGCAAATGATGCCACAATAAAAATCCAACTCGTTCATCATAAAATGTTGATGTCAACCTCAAAAATAATACTAATTTGCGAGGAATGGGATGCGTTCTGAAGAAAATTGTAAACAGCCTGGGATTATCCCATTAGCTAGCACTTCTACGCAAGCACTATAACGCATTAAGTTAAACATTGTCGCAGTATCTTTACAACATTCCCTCTATCTGCACGTTACAATTCCTTGTTCCGTGGTGCATCTTTAATGATTCGCATCTTGCTAAACAGTTCAATATAGGTCAGATCGATATGTTTAGAAATTGGCCGTGAATAAATATTACTATATATTAACCTTAGCAAGTGTTGCACATAATGAAAACTTGTTAAGAAACACTTTATGTAGAAAAATTTAGTGATGATATCACACACACACATCATCCTCATGCATTTACCAAATCAAAAGACTGGCATATTTAGAAAATTTAATGAAACATCTTGAATAACTAACAACGTTGTTTTATAAATTTTCTTCACATTTTGAAACTAAGCGATGGTAAAATAATATTTTCTATAATGCTAAGGAAACGAAAAGAAGTGGTAAGAAATTGCTCATCGTCAGCTCTTCCTTCAGCTCATAAATTTTCGGCAAACTGCACTTATATAAAACTCAACAGCAGCACCAAAGCAAAGCCATCGCTTTTATTTTATGTACTTATTTGTTTCTCGTGGCCAAACACGTACAAAAAGAGAGAGGCCGTATTCAATAATACCACAGATAAATATGGCTTTTTACAGTCAGGACTGGCACGTTTGCAAAAAAAAATAATTCTAATAAGATTCATAATCTTCCGTTGCCGTTCTTTATCATAAGCATTTTTTTTGAAAATCATGTAATGGTGATGGTGAGGCATGAGTAATACCATCACCTCATTGCTTGGTTTCATGATCACACAAAATTCAGAAATAATAACAATGACACAACTATCGATGCCGCCACCATGCCACTACCGCCACATCAAACCAAAACTTTTCGGCAGACCGATAGTAATGTAATAGGCAATACCTTCTACTTTGGTCGGTTATGCATGAGAATTATGTACCCTGTCAAGTACTAATCAATTCACGAACGCCTTCAGCAACAATCATCTTTTTTTTGCTTGTTGTGTTTAAAATAAAGGACCATAGCACGCACGAAGTAGTAATGTTTATCATAAAAAATCCTGCATTTTGCATTTTGAACAAGTGGTGGTGTTTTGACTACCTGGTTAAAAAGGAAAATATATTTACACACTGTTATAAAACAGGGTAAAAAATCACATCCTTGTAGAATGCACAATATCACGGAAAAACCACAAAAGGTCCTTGTTGTACTTTTCTTACTGTTTTTTTGCTTTATCAATCATCTATTTATTAAATCCAGAATTATTTCTCAGCATCACCATTTTTTTGTCTCA
Source organism: Sinella curviseta (assembly GCA_004115045.4). NCBI lineage: Eukaryota > Metazoa > Arthropoda > Collembola > Entomobryomorpha > Entomobryidae > Sinella > Sinella curviseta. Next base: position 10,302,940 of record CM065489.1, read on the forward strand.
AAAATAAATCAAGGCTTGTAAAACCTTGAATTGAATAATAGTCAAGTGCTTAGATTGACCAAAATTCATTGCTACTTGGGTAAAAATAGTTCCCTAATAATAAGAATAAAGGAATAAAGTAAATACTTGGGACTTTGGAAGGACACTGATTTAAATAACCACTAAAAACCACTAAACGTTTCTCGTTAAAATGGTTTACTGCATTTAAAAGATAATATATGTGTTTTCCACAGTCATCTTGAATGAATGATCTACCTACTTTGATGAATTTACTCATTTTCATAAATGGGACACAAAATCCTATTCAGTCTTCATAAAAAAATCTCCCAACATTTCCCTAGTCATAAACTTGGGAATAATTTAGAAAATTTGCAATTTAAAGTTCTGAATAGAGGAGCAAAAAAAATGTTTTAAAAAATCCACTGATACTCATATGATGTGCTACACACATGCATGATAACCTTTTTACACATTCTCCTATCATTACTATCATCAGTTTTATCATCATCACCATTTTCTCTATATTTATGTCTTAATGAGATAATTTATTAAGCCTTTTTTTTCGCTTGCAGTAAACGTTCACTGTTGAACTTGCATGGATGGTTGAGTAAAGTACAAGGCGAGTCCATTTGTCTCAAAATAACTATATTATGCTTTAAAATAAAATAATCATAATAAATGTAATTGAAGGCAACAAAAATTACATATGGTAATCTTGGAATGGCAATCCTCCTGAATGAAGATGCTCTTTTTATTTTTCTTGCTGCGTCACAGCGACATCCGTACAGAAGCAAACAAAACGATGATGCGATCTTCAAATGCGAAAGGCCTGACTGTGATTATGTGCTTAATGTGATTCATTATAAGTATACCAGTTGGCCACAAAACATAACATTATTATAGACGTTTACTACCGTGTGTGCGGTGCTCCAGCAAGACAGTTACACTCGTTATCATTATCATTATTAATGTACCATAAGCACACATAATATCCAAAGAACAGTGGTGATGGTGGTGGTAGCAGCAATAGCAATTAGCAATGCAGAAACAAATAATGCAACATGACACGAAGAATGACGAAGGGAAAAACTTATGGTCATATTTGAGACAAAAACTAACGTACTCCTACTACTGTACTGTTACACAAGCCACACATGCATTTTTTATTTATTACGTAGCCGTTATTATTGTTATTATTATTATCATTATTATTATTTAATCCAGACAAAATATTATATATTATGTACATGTTCAGATTTTTATTGCATCGTGCATGCAGTTTGCAATTATTAACAAAATATTATTATAACATGTATCACACAGTAATAATGGTAATAAAGGAACGTGTACGAAAACTTTAGTAGTGGCGTTGACTGAAGTGTGTCCGAGACAAAAAAAAGTATACAGACTTCTCATTTTGCAGTGGGATCTTCCATATAATAATAGTAGTTGTGTGAGTATTAAACCCATTCCATATAATACAAGGCTTATTGCACGGAATATAATCGCAGATGCCAACGGCACACAGCAAAGCAAAAGAGTTGAAAAAGAAATATACATTATTTTTTGTTGGTATAGGCATGTATGTGTGCGAACGTAAAAAAAGAACTCCTTTCTTTCTTCTTTGTACCTTCTTTCTTGTCTATTTACCCTCTCCACCTTTTTCATTTAACTAGAGTCAATGTGTCCATCTCCATACAATTATATGAAATAATAATACCCAGTAGGTCCATCTTAGCTTGGGGCTATTTGTACAAGTCGTCATCGTCATCGCATATATTTTTTTCTACTACTCTTGCTTCTCTCCCCGCCGTCGTTGCGTCCGACAGAATAGATGAGTTCTCAAACTGAAAAGGAGAACTGCATACAAACAAGCAGGCAGGTACGGAGGGGTGCTCAAGTTAAAATATGAAAACTGAAATACAGAAACACCATGGCTCTATCATCGCACCAGGATAATGTTATATGCTAATCTATCACTACAACTAGCACCAGAAGAAGAGGGTAAGTTACCACCAGTCCATTATAAAAACGTTAAAAAGCCTCACATCATTTGCGAATAAAATAGCCGACGAGATTCAAGATCCACTATCATCATATCATCATTATTATTATCACTTTTACAAAGTGCTTATGCTATCCATAACAACATTTTATACCTTGTGTTATGACATGGCAACTATAAGCGTTACCATACGCCAACATAATAACAACTAGTAAAGGTGCAACCCAAATGGTCTAATGCTAAACGTACCTACCTATATCGCGTAATATTTTTCATACTTTACAAGCTCAATATCCATTTCGTGAAGACAAAGGGGAAACATACAAAACTAAAACTCATTTTTTGGCCTCCTTGCGTTGTTGTTTGCATTAAACTTGCCCTGATGTGCCCTATTATGATTTTTTTCTGTTACATAATTGAGTAAAGAAATTGAAAAAGCTTTAAAACACGTAATCATAGGTGAGCATTGTCGCTAGGTGCTAACATAATATGCAAGAGTGCTATTTTCCAGTTTTTTCATTTCCTGTATATAAATAGTACTTGGCAAGACGTCTCAGTAGTCTTGGCATATACAGGGAAAATGTAGAACAAGTTTTTTTCCTTCATTTTCCTTATCTAAATAATCACGTTTCATGACTACTCATCATTTTATGTCAGAGCAAATTTACTGTTTGCTCCCTTAATATATCAATAGCAGCAGCGATGAGGCAGGCTGGAAATAAAATGTACCTTTTATTATTCTTCATGCTTGCAGGTGCAGAAATCTGCTTGTATAGAGTGCAGCCACTTGAACAACAACTTGATTACTGACACCTCATAATGAATGCAAACCCAAAGCTCAATTATATCATGTGTATTTGAACAAGATGGAATGATTTATTCAAACTTAAAAGCTAAAATTAAAAATAGTAATGGCAAAACTTCTTGTGTGTCTAACAGTATCTTAAATTGATAAGAGAATGTAAATGTAACCTGGTTAAATGCTGCTATAATATGCCTGCATTGTCTTTACCGTTTCTGAAGACCCCTTAAGTGGCAGAAGCTCATAAAAGTAAGACCGAAAGTTAAAAGATTTAATAATAATCTACTGTAAATAAACAGTGACAGGGTCATTATTGGTACACCTCAGCTTGTCGCCATTTTAAAGGGCAGATAACAGCGCAAGGTTCGTAATAAGTCATTTTTCACATATTAAAATAAGGGTCGCAAAACTTTTATACACTTTTCCCGAGTCTGTCTACCTGGCTGACTGGGAGAATGTGGAGATGATATACGGCCACGTCCTCGCGTCGGTATTGCTGTTTTCCCTAATGATAAAAGTGTCCAGAGTGAGGAAGAAGAGCAATTTTAAAAGCATGTTTCACACTAAAATGGGCAGACGGAAAGGTCAAGAAGAAATAAGGTGATGGCGACGACGGACCATTTCAACAAACAGACGACACTTGCATACTTTTTCTGCTCCCTGCTTTTTGCTCTCTTCCATCCACTGCAAGACGATCATGATGACGATGAGAATGACAGTGCAGTTGGCAAAGGGAGAAAGATGTTTAACCTGCTACAAGCAACACTGCATACCAATCCAAGCATGAGTTCTTCCCAACGGAGCTTGTGAAGATTTGATATGAGTATAGGTAGTAGGCCTGAGTATATCGAGCACATAAACTAAGAAGAAGAAGATAGTAGACAACCGTCACACTCACAACTGCTCGCTGAGCTCACAGCCATTACGTACGCATATTTATTTACCTTTGCTCGGTTTTTCTTCTTAGCTTTGTGGTGATCTCTGTTTTTCAAGTGTGTGAGCCGATGGATGAGCAGATCAAGATAAGGACTTTGCGGATGGATTTACTGTCGTGTAAATGAGTACAGGAAACTTCCTAAGAATTTCGGTCCCTTTGTCCATATTAAAACTGTACTCTCCTTACCAATTACGCATCATGGCAACTGGAGGTCTTATTCTTTCCCTGTCCGTGTCCTAATCATCTTCAAGCCTAAGGTTAAATATGTTTGTTTACTAGACACACACACCAAACTAGCTATCTCCTAATCATCATTTTGACTCAATAATAATATGCATGAGTGGAACAACATACTACTGACTACCTATCTGCCTGCAGTATAAGATGGAAATTGTAGGAAAGTCAACAACAGCAGAGCAACAGCATCTTAGCATTCATTATATTATTTGTAAGCGCTGAGCATACAGAAAACAATGCACACAGGTTTTTCACGCATTATACGCATCCTTCTTATCATTTTTTTTCGTTTAAGCCCTGTATCACTTACACAGGTTTCAATTTGACAAATATCTTCTTAAATCTTCAACACTCTCTCTTCAATTTCGTGTGAATTATAAGCACATGTACTGCTGAATTGAGCTCATAGTTTAAGCTGTTTTTCAGTAAAACTACATATCTGGAAGGCTCAGATTTCGTAGTACCTTCTTCCTTCCGTATGAAAAAGGTGTACACATATCGCTTGAACAATTTAAGTAGAGCAGAGAGACAGAGAATTTTTATATGATAAAGTAGTGACATGGGCGATGTGGTATGGCGGTTGTAGTGCAGCAATAGCACAGCGGTGTGTGGTTCGTCCTTTTCGGAAGCAACGAACCAGGAGAATTGAAGGGCGCCGTGAAAACCGACGAAAAGTTTATAGGAAAACAATGCCAGTGAATATGAGTATACCTATCCTATATGAGCTACAATACTCTACATTTCATGTCCCTGTCCCTGGAAGTAAAATCATGAGTCTTCCTTTTTTACACACAGCGTCACATAATAAAGTCTAATATAGGAAGTTTGCTGACCTGACACTAGACCATGTATACTTTCCGAGCAGCATGTCATAATAAGATTCTTGAGCTACTTACTGTTTTATATTTAAGCATGTTTAATATAAACCGAAATATATGTAAAATACATGTTTTTAATGCTATTAAAGATATTAAACTTTTCCTTTGGTGGTACAAGGGCGCCTATCAAAACACGTACCAAAGTCAGAGCAAAACGCAAAGTCAGCAGCAACGGTAAAATTTCCTCGCCAAATTACATACATAATGCGGTATTAAATAAACATGTGCCAATCAATAATAACTAGACGTCGATGGATAGTTTAAAAAAATAAAGTTACCCTCTTATCAGAAAAATAAAATAAAAATGTTCCATAATCAATCGTATTTTGTTATTGATAGCCTCGAAATCGAATGTACTTGGAATACGCCCAACACGCCGGTGTATTAATACATGCATGCTCCTTCACAGAAAAGCATGATCCTATAATATTTTACGTACAAGCCATCTAAATAACATGAAAAATAGGTGGCCCGTATAAATTTAAAATGAAGTAAAATTCGTTACATTATTACCAGGTAGAAAAAAACATTATATACATAGGCATGTATTTTACAGCACATTTACGACAGCATGTGATATTATGGTAACAGACAAAACTACCAATTCGCTGGGTCTATGACATGATATTATTTATATAAAAAAAGTCAATACTCCGAAGAACCAAAGTATTTTTTTTCAAGACACTTTATTGTCAACTCGTGTTTCAAATTCCAAGTTCTCCCAGAGCGTTCACATTGTCGTAAACACTGCCCGGTTGCTAAGGACATTTTCGGATGACCAACCCACTCAAAAAGAAATTGCCGATTGGAAAACCTCAAATATCCTATATTACATATCACAAGATTAGCATTGATTTTAGTGCTGAACGCTCACGGAAGTCATTATAGCCCTGTTCGCTGTTCTTATGTCACCTTCTATATATTTACGTTCAATTTTTTCAATAAAAATGTATAATCGAATAGAGAAAATCAGCAATAATCGAAACCGAGGTGAACTAAAATTCCTTCAATTTCGCAAACACTTTCAAACAAGCCTACCAGGAATTTCAAATCAAATTATAGCACTCCATAGAATAATTTTCCCCAACATGGTCAAAGTTATAAACTACAATAATCCGGACACAGAAAATGACTCCTAATCTATTTGTCCAATTTTCGTTTGAAATGTGGAGAAACAGAAACTATATAGTGGTGACATTACTGATCGATACCCAATGCTCGTGTCTTCTCATAAAGTATTTAAGGGAAAAGGTAGCCAAAGGTGAATTACATTTGATATTTTGTCGGGTTATTTACTAAACCAAGTTTCACTTTTTTTTCACGTGGTATTTAGCATTTAAACTTGTTTCCAACTTGAGCAATCATAACGCGCCTTACCTTTGCGCTTTCCAGAAATTGTTCACGTTCACATCGGAACATTGGCGCATGATTTTTATTTAATTTCATTTATATTTACGAACAATTTCTTTCATTATTACTCACGGCTAATAAGTACATACCAGCAACAACCTGGCAGCCATTTCGTTCACAAAAATTGATTTGTGTTACATCATATACACGGCCTGTACATGTGCCTTCGTATATATGCAATACATCACCGTACATTCTATCCCTATATAAAACCCAGTTCCACGAGTATATAAAAAATGATGATGCGCATAGTACATATATTATGACACATAAAAGCGATATAATAAGATCATCATCATCATCGTATTCTCCTGCCCGTACACAGAAGCACAACTCAATTTTTCATCCATCCCTCAAAGAGACTCTGCTACTCGTCAACGAGAAAAAAAACCACTGTATTAAATAAAAACACAATGAATGAGTTTTCATGATGTACTTATGTGCGTATCTTAAAATCTTGATGTATGTATTTGGAAGCATGCACAAAGCCATAACTGCTGCTGCTACTGCCACGGAATACGTCATTCATTCGTGTATTATTCCTCATTATCAAAATATAATACCGACGTATCAACTAACTCTCCAGCAGAAGCAGAGTAGTTTTTTACTCCCTGGTTTGTTCCCTAGCCTACCATGACCATGCCATGCAAGAGTAGTCTGTCCGTTTCTAACGTTATTACGTTTTCTAGACCACAACTGTTCTCATGGCTTCAATGAGAATTCACAAGGGTCCAACCGACTCACATCGCATCAAATATCATAATCATCATCATGATCTTCATCAAGTGATGTTACTATTACTAATGCTACCACTAACTAAATATCATCCGCCGCACCATCATCATCACCATGGCATATATCTACTATACCAACTCGCGCAGTGACTACAAACTATACACATACACACCACCATTCCCACTTAAAATGTAATGCCACTCTTCATGAGTAACATCAAGGAGCAGTAGTTGCAGTACAGAAGTGTACAAAATAGAAAACGAAGCCCTTGACAAAAAAGGCTCAATCAAAACGGGAGTATGATAGCAGTAGTCTTGTCCTACATGACAGTTTGTACGTGATGATGATGGTACTTATTGTTAGTGTGTACCAATACCTTGTACAGTAGCTGCAATGATGACTCTGTTTCTACAACCCTAATAAAATAACAATAAGTAAAATATTTTGATGTAAAAAATAGGAAAATGCTTCTACTTTCACAGGAATAATAATGGTACTGGTTTTTTCCAATAAAATCGTTCAGTGTGTATGTGAGAATTGAAACAATAGGGAAGTTTCATGAAGCCATTGCACCGCATTTATAGTTTTATATACAATGTACGCGCAGTGAAGGTAGCTTCCGATACAGAATTATCGTTACATATTTATTTATTTTTATTAGTGTTTAATAGTCCGGTTTAAAAATAGTCTTCAACAATCTTCATAAACTGTATATAGTTCGTGCAAACAAAATGTAGTGCAACCTGCACTCGAAGTAGCTGATGTTGCATACATTTTCTAGTGTCATTTTGAATACACGCCACATTGTACACGTTAAACAATGAAATGCTTATAAATACATGATCATTGCAAATGAACATTTTTCATCAATAAACGATAAGGTAGTGACTAGCAAAGTAAAAAATACAATAGGAACTGTACTTTCAGTCTGGGATAATCGGCGGTCCTTGAATAGTTTTCCAGGGAAACTATAACACTATTCATTCTACGGTTTGTAATATGAATTATTATGATTCTGCCTAAATATGTATGTTGCACACAAGCAGAACAGCTGTGTACCCTGGGAGGATGTAAAAAAAGGGAAGATAAAAAGCTGTCAAAACTTTTATTCATATTTTATGCTCAGACACAAACAATATTTGATGGCCTATACAAATATGACAACAATACATTTTATGCATACATACATAATGACATAACCTAGGTTATACTTGTATACAACTCATTTCCAACTGTTCATTCAATTCATCTCTAGCAGCCATTTTGTTAAGTTTAGTATCTAGTTTACCCATGTAGAATTATATCATTTATGGGTAATCATTGAACGAGCTGCTTAAATGAAATTAGTGAATAGGCAGTATAAACGGCATCATTTCTTTTAAAAATATGTATTTCATTCACAGGATACCGAATGAAACAAAACTGAGACAATGCAAAATGAACTGTTTTCATCATTTAAAAAATGTATAGGTATTGTATATTTTTCCCTACTTCTACCACACTTGATTTTTATTTCAAGTGTTTTTCGTAGTCAAAAGTTACGCTACTCTTTTTTTGTGTCACCTCTTTACTTCAGAAAAAACATTTCACAAAAGAGGATCATGGTTGAAAAAGCAGTTCTTGGCTGTGATTAAATTTCCCTGAGGATCTTACCATGGCGTCGCCGCCATAATCATAAGTAATGCAAGAGTATTAATAAATGGAGTAAAATGAGGAGAGAAAACTCCACCTTTTAATTTATTTGTAAATTCATAAAACTCATAACGCCATAATGATTTCATTTTTTCCTTTGTCCTTTTCTCCTCGTTTACAACTCACTCGCCCAGTCAGTCAAAAAAATATTATACAAAGAGACAAGACTCCCTTCAAAGACTACACACCACAACTGCAACTGATAAAACTACACACTTCTACTCGAAAAAGGAAATACAGCCCCGACGACGATTGTGGTGGTGGTGATGATGATGATGGATCATTGTGTTCAGATTTCATGCATGTTTACTTGCATACACAGAAGAATTGCTTCATGGGGCTCTCTGGTGATGATGATGAGAGGAACAGCGTTCCCTGGTGATATACGGCACCATGTTTTACAAACACTTGAATTGTTATTTGGCAGTGATTATATCGTAAAGACTTCGTAAAAACCGTCCTAAATATGAAAAAGGTGCTTTTGTGTTAGCCTGGCAGAGTGGCAGTCATATAAAAAAAAGTTTTGTTTTTTTACCTTCCATATAACCCACTATTTATTATAACACACAAAAAAAATCCCCCGATATTTTAAAATGCTTCCTACGAAGACAAAAAAGTACTCCACTTTGTTAGTTATTCCATATTATTGCTATTGTGTAATAATCACATTACCAAAAATCACAGCGGTACCCTTCCTCTTCTCCTCGTCGTCTAGCTGTTATTTTCCTTTATCACTTCTGTACTTTGTGTACAATTTTTATAAACTACAAAAATGAAGACGAACTTTATTCCTTTATTGTATTAAATGTCTAGGCCCTTTACGTGGGCATTTTTTATTGTCACCGCATAATATTTCGGACGAACAATTGCATGTGTTACGTCAAAACGTTAAATCTCAATGGGGAGTTTAAATATTTCTTTTTTGAGCTATGGTTCATAATGTACATTTAAAGCGTATAAAAATGGCGTCTAGAATAACATACAACATTCCCTTTTCAGGGATTTTTATTGTTTTTTATTGGCAAAGTAAAGCAATCCACTACGCCTAAAACTCCATATACAATGTAATAGTATGTAAAGCGAGACTCGTTACTGCGATTTCTTATTATTTTAAGGTGAATAATATTTAAATTTATTTATGAGTTGATTTTACACACTAAATATTTAGACACGTGTGATCACGGCATCATGACGTAAATAAAAAATATTATACAAGAGCACAATGCACATTTTAGTACTTATCTCAATACCGATAATTCACCAAGGAAAAGAAAACTTATAATATCTGAAAAACATAACTGCACGTTCAAGTAACAAAAGAATGTAGATTTTTTTGCTAGATTGCGTGACTCACTGACAAGAGCGGAAGTGGGAAAAACTGGACAAGATGGCTAAAAACCGTCCTGAATACACAACATATCGAACATGACACTTTCGATGCTTTTATTGACTTGTCGTATGTCGCTGCTGTGGCGGCATTTTCCTTCATCGTACCTTAGCTTGAATCAAACTTGTTTCGTAAGAGTGCATCAAGTACCATTATATTTAGGTTGACTTGGTTCTTAATATTTTACTTGGATGTTTCGTTTGTCTAGTCAGGAAAGGTTTCCAGTTGCACAAAGCGTACATCGAAACTCTTCAATCACCATAACAGCAACTATGCTCTTCCTGCAGTAGCCCAGAGAACCGTAAATATGGGAAGATTCCATTTTCTAGGGAAGCTCTCGTTCGTTCGACTCAATATGAAGTGTTTCGTGGGTGAATAGCTTCAAAATCCTGATGCTACTAAATAATGCCACATAAAGGTACGTTACGAAAGTACGAATGATGTGCCTAACTCAGAATATAACATTATATAAAGCAAGTAAATTAGTTAGTTCATACACTATAGATAAAAGTATAGTACAAATTCATTTATGCACAAACGTAAAATTTTAATCGTCTAGCAAATGTGTAAGAATAGTTTCATTCTTGAGCTCAAATGTGCATTCATGTATTATTTTCCCCTTTACAAGCATGCACTATTTCTAATAGTCTGAATTCCACAAACTAAAAAGCCATCGAACTAGAAGTTAGAACACATGGAGTTTCATACTGACAGTGAATGCAAAATATGTAAATTGAGTGAGTGCTAAAGCCTTGCAAAATTTCCAACTATTGCATAATAAAAACCTTAGAGGAATTGTAATACTATGCCGAAAATAGTAATTGAACAGAATCCCTAGAGTTTACACTTGGTCCGTTACAACATCCAGCTATCGTGCATTAATAGATAGATAGTTACTTGCTGCAGCACGCGCGGAAAGTAGTACTTTTTTGTACTTGCTGCAACAGAAAGATTATAACTATGAGAATGAACAGTTTTGCTGCTCATTCAACCTTGTTGTTCCACATTATATGCAACTGCTCATGTATATGGTTATTTTCATTTAGATTGGAATCTATGCCGATGTGTATTCATTTTTAACCGAAAAAAATGACGCGTAGTACCATGTAAATTACATTACAAGCTTGCATCTACTTACTTAAAAGTGATACAGCACTATAAAATGAGAACGGAGAAAAATGTGAGAGAAGTAAAAGGTACGACACAAGGATGAGAAAGGGAAAGAGCTGGAGATAGTGGCAGGAAAGTTGTCGAGGTTTTTCGGTCTCATCACATTCACTCTCAGGAATACGATACTTTTGACCCAAGCAAGGTACAAACAACAACTATTGCAGCTTAAGACATTCTTACAACAACCCCTACCACTCCTGCTTCCTGCCACCAGTAGTAATAGCTACTATATTATGCACCCAGAGTAAAATGAACAAACTATGTATGTATGTCGAGCTAGTACTATATTTTATTATTATCTGTATAATTTTATACTGTGTTGTGTGTGTATACACATTATACTATACTATGTAGCATGTTTTATTATTCCATCATATAACACTATCTTAACTAGGAGCAGCAGCAGTATTCTGGAACTGCAATGGCTGGAAGATCATACAAAAATTTGCTTTATTGCAAAGTGGTGAAGAATAAATACGACTATCATACGAGGGAGGAGGAGGAAGTACATGAAAGAGAATGGAATAGGACGCGGACGATTCGGAAGAGAGATAGCAGGGAAAACCAAGAAGAAGTAGAGAAGGGACGAGAATAAATTGTTCCACAGATACATTCTGTTGAAACCCTCCATCCATCTCCATCTCCTAATATTTCTCTTTTTTTCTCTCTCTCTTTCTTAAACTTACTTTTGGTCGTCTCCACCAGTCAGTAAAAGAGGAGAAAGAGGCGAGAGAGCAATTTCTGCAGACAGTAAGATAGATCGAAAGAAAATGCTACTCAGCAGAACTTCTTCACAAGCTCAACTACATACAATCATATATCCCTATAGCATAGCATATTATTATAATGATAGAGTACTCGTCGTACAAACCATGGCGACGTCCTTTTACACAAAAAAGAAAAAAAATGTTACATTTCTCCACACGCATACACATAGATCTACTATAATATAAGTAAATCTACAGACATTGCATCTCTAAGCTCTCTTTACGTAGTTTCAGTTCCTGTATACTTTCATCGTCATGCCTTTCCAGAAATCTCTGTGTACATACATTTAGGTAAACGTCCTTTTAGAGGAGAAACGACAACCAAAAATGGAAACGGGAGACGTCATAAAGATGTGTCCGTTGCAATGTAAAAGGGCAGCCAATAGAGAGAACAGTAGTCTAATAAAACTTGACAATATTTGACAGACAGTACTAGAATTCTCAAATACTTACTTTGGTATATTTAATATTATGTATATTATAGTCGGTTCATATCACACATGAATATCACTCCTAGTAAGTAGTAACAGTAAAAAAAGTAGTAAGTTGCAGTGAGTGAGAGGACTACAACTACTACCATGACTCTTCTCCCTCATCCGCACATAGAAAATTCAAAAAAGGGAGAAAAAATAACCAAGAGGATATACATCACAGTCAAACAGGCACTCTTGTTAGTAGTTTCTCTGTCTCCTCGACTTTATTCTATACGTGGAGATGTTTAATGGTACACAGTAAAAAAACCATCGTACTTCTCTGCACACGGATTGCTGCCAGTTTCAGCGCCTTTTATGTACACATCTTCTCGCTCTTCGCTTCTTCCCTCTCACTCTCTCTCTCGCTCTTTTTATCATACCCCTTCTGGTATGTTTGTGGCAAGTTAGTGTTCATAATATGAAATGGTTTGTGTGTATGTACAAGTGTGATGCTATATATATGTATAGTAGCATAGTATAGTATTAGAGCTAGGCTTATAGTGAGGCATGATGATTTTTCTAGAGTGAAAGAGAAAAAAGCCACCGCACTATCTCTTTTTTGGATATATAACATATAACACGAGCATCGCCATCATATATAAAATATAATGGGATGAAGGAAAGGGAAAATAGCGAGAAAGTGAACGCGAGAAAGAAAGAAAGAGAGAAAAGATAGCACTTCCGCTCAATGGATCTGCTCTAGAACCGCACATCGTATTTTGGCGAGAGGCAAAAGCAGCAGCATTACGAGTAGTATTTTTTAAAGTAGAGCTAGCACCAAGGGAGAATGGAATCAATGAGATGAGATGTGAAGAAGAGCGAGTCGAGTCCACGCTTGCTCTCATCATCATGACTCAGATGAATCACACTACTCACTACTTGTTCTTCTCTCTGTGTTGCCCTCACTTCTGCTCTCTCACTCTTTACTACACTATCTCACCATAAAAAGGCTCTCCTCGACTCAAAAGATAAGTACGCTTTTGGTGATGCTTCCTCTTTATTCTCCTTGTCTGCTTCTTTCTCTCTCTCTCTCTCCTGTTATATCTACACTGTCCCTACTAGTTTTGTCATGCTAAACTAAACTGCATCAAATAAAATGTAATGTATGCAATCTCTTTCTCCCGTTCCCCCTTTCTTCGCATAATAAGTTTCATTCCTCTACTCCACTCTCTAGCACGGTGACTGTCTCCTCCATCACTAAACTTATATCTACTTTTATTCTCCTCACATCGCGTTTACTTATCTCTTCGTATAGTTATATATGTACTAACTAACTACGGGTAGGATACTTGTAAGAGGAGAAAGAGATATCGACATCACACGACGGATGCAGTATTTTCCTTTCTTAGACACCTTCAAAGCATCTTAGGCACACCCAATCACTAACGCAAAAAAGGCAGAGGCTGTTGAAAAATTCTTTATACCTAAAATATACTCCACATTTAAATGACAAAAATCAATTTTATTCTGCTGCTAACCTAAACCAAATAAGCAAGTGGGAAAGGGATTTTTTCATAAAAATATCGGCGTGTTCCAATAATTCGCCTCTGTAAATATACCAACAATTAAGTTGATAATGATAGTTGTGTTGTTTATATTTTAAAACCTCTATTGTATGACCCCTCCCTCATTTTACTCCAAAAAGTTAAATCCCCTATCCATATAATATTTTACGTCACTTGATCATTCATACTCGAGTACATTGGAACATACTAATTTCGTATAGCAAGTACATACATAAGACAATGCTGCAGACTGTCAGCACACTACAAAATACAATGCGTTTAATAATAATCGTGCCATTCTCTGTCCCAGTTGCCCGATTTATTTCATCATCATCACATCACACAGAAAATCCCAAACACTTTGCCAACTTACACTAAATTAATCTCCTGCCATTGACAAGCAGCCATGCGAACGTCCCCACTAATTCCCATCGTCACAGCTACTTTTAATACCAAATACTTAAAGTACTCTTTTCTCTAAAATAAATAAATAAATGTGTGGTAGTTATATAATCATGTAACCTTTACAAGTAACAAGGAGGAGACGTACGTACACGAGGGCAAAATTATATACATTAGTACATGCATGTATCTTTCGCATCTCTAGAATATTATCCAAATGGTAACATGCTACAAACATGCATACCAACATTAAATTACTATTATAGGGGCTTTTACCATTTCATTTTCGTTTCAGGTCTACAACCACCACCACCGCAGCCGCCAAGATTTTGAGCACCCATATCAGCCAAACAACATGCACAATAATAAAGCATCGCACACACAATACCCTGACTGTGAATTGGAAAGAATAATAATAATCATTTTCTGCTGTTCCCATTTTCTTCTTTACAATCTAGTGACTGACTATGACTATACAACAACTAATACCAAACTACTATACAATAATAGCTCACTCCCCCATCTTTTTTCGGATTTTCCGCTTTTGATCTCTTCTAGCAATCCCAGCGAACGAAGCTTACGCAGTATTATGAGCTTTATCACTTGAAATCATCTGAAAAATGGCATTGATGATGCAGTTGTTGTGGTTTTAAGCACTGCCAATGATCACGATGATGGCGATGCCAACAACAGGCAGGCAGACACTCATTTTCCTTCTCTCTCTCTCTCTATTTTCTGGCACACACACAGGCCACATCTGTATACAATAATATTCAATTCCTTCCTACTACTATAATATTACTACATACTTGACTATTATCAACATGCTTGTCCTCGTCGTCACCATGGTACCCCTCGTCGAACAATTCATTTTTTTATCAACAAAAAAAAAACCGTATATACGTACCGTATCTATCCGCATGCATGTTTGTGACAGTGCAACAATCACCCTGCATGCCTACCTTCTTTTTTGACATATCATGCTTTGACATATATTATAGATGATGAGCATGATGATTTTTAACCGTTTCCCGGTGGGTTTACTTGTTTTTGTTGTAAAATTCGCCGATAAAAAATATTCCATAAGGACCTTTCCCCGTGTGCATTATAAATATACATATACTCTACGTACACTCGCTCACACTTAATTGCCTTGGCTCGCTCATATTCTATGAATGTAAGTGCACAATGCACAATGAATCTGACGCGCACATTGAAAAAACCGCAGGGAGTTGAAGAAACTTGATTATCTCCAATAGCATCATATCTCTCTCTCTCCCTTCTTTCCCTGTCTGTCACTCCAACACACATGCACACACAACAACGCACACATACATATTACTTATATCCAAACTTCAAAATACGAGCTTGGTGAGTGAGTAACAGAGTGAAATTTTTCCCTCTTGTCCTAATGCAACTCCAACAAAGCTATTACCTACCTTTCCACTTCATTTTAGCAGTATTATACCTAATATCTACCTACCCCTTCCTTGTTGATCCCTTTTAACTCTATTTATTGCCGTTGTGAAAAAAACAGTCAACGGCCTTCCCTCTCTCTCTCTCTCTTGTTCGTGTATTTATGCTAATGCTATCACTTGCACAGAATCAGAGAGGGATAATTTTTACGAGGATAATCAAAACTATGATCTTCTCCCTGATGCAAATAATGCCTTCTAAATGGACGGCCGCCAGCTTCGTGCCATCAAATCTATTCCTTGTTTTTGGCAAATTGTCAGCTCTGTTTTCACACTCAATTTGAATCCATTAGAAATTTTTATCGGGTGTGTGTTTTTCTTTCTGTGCATGTCTACAGTTAAAAAGGGATGGTCGGGGAGAAAACTAACGTCATATAAAATTGCGCATTTACCTGTACAATGTGATCTCTCAGGATTTTTTTTGTGAATATAAATTTAGTAATAAATTAATTGTGAAAGCCCTTCAAAAATCATAATTATATAGAATGCGGACATCTAACGTTGTTTGAATACTTCAAGATTTGAAAAAAAAAATATTTGGCCGATATGAAATATTAAATAGGGTTGAGTGCCGGGCTGGCTAACATGTCCAATCTAATCTCTAAAGTTGGGTAGTTACATTAGCAACAACTACACAGTGTTCATGTCAAAATTCAACTTGCGATGTCCATGCCTTTTTTATTATGGTTATCATCATCTCATACACATGCCCATGAACTTGAGAATGAAATTTTTTTGGTGAATCTGATTTGATGCTTACATTCACGCTGTGAAAGTCATATATCTTTAGTGTTACAAGCAAAAGCGTATAAAAATTCCACTGACTGTAATCAAGCTTGGTGATCAAATTAACGCATCTGGGAGCTTAACTATGGTAGCCAATAAATTCACTAAAAAGGGTGTTATTAAAGCGTCCGGCTAACCAAATCCGGTCTCATCGCCTCTCGTCTCTTTTCCATATATAGTTCAAACATAAAATTAATACCAGTTTAACGAAATGCAGGATTGGAGTAGGCATGTCTGTGTGTATATCGATAGAGGGTAACTTCACTTTAGTTTACTTTATTTTTTTTCTTACCCAGGTTGCCCAAGTCTCTAAAAGCACATTTTTCGCTCTTATGACTGTATTTAATCTACATGAGCTGAACACTAAAGAAATCATGACGATGATGATGCCTCTCCGGTCTAAATATGTACGACAGCACAGTGTGAGGAGACGAGAACATGGATAGCCAAGAAAAAGTTAGTATTTTATTCATCACGACGACAATTGAGCACAGAAGGAGGAATAATAAAATATACAACGACACACACGTAACATGCAAAGCTCAATGAGCTGCCAACCACCACCACCAAAAAACCACCATGCAACGCTCTGGCTCTCTCTCTCGCTTTTTGTACTATACGAGCATGTATTATTATTACACATATTTCAGAAGAGTGTTTAGTATTTCAGCAAGCAAAGAAGGAAAAGAGGAGCCATGTTCTATCATCAACTACCCACATCGCATTGTCAACTCTTGACAGTCAGTGAGCATTCATATGTAACTAACTAGCCCTCTTCAGTATGACCACTTATATTCGCGTATGTGTTATCTTTCGAAAAAGAAAAAAAAAATTCAGTGCCTTTTTACATTGGCGCAATGTTAAATACTCAGGTTCTTTAGCTGCTGTGTTCACGTCTATAAAATGTACATGTAGTATTTTCTTTCCAAACGACATTTACACTCAAAACATAATAATATTATAAAATGTTTGTAAATTTATGCGGAGGAAAAAAGGATACTCTTGTAATACAATGCGTGCTTACATATTATTTACAAGTGCATTCTTCTATCGCCATCGCCGATGGTGATAATCTGCATTCACTTAACTCCTTTGTCGAAAGAAAGGCACATGTACTATCTTTTCATGTGCTTATGTACGTATACGAAACAAAAAAAAATCTGAATGATGACGAGATATTTTCGGAATCTGCTTTTACTATAAGAGATATATGATGATAACAATAATAAGAAATTCTCTTTTCTATCTCTGAAAAGGTGTACCTTTCTACAGTACATCGGCTTGGTCGACCAATAATTTCAGGATTGGCTGAAGTGCTTCGGTCAAAAGAAATAATAACATTTTGCAAGTGACTAAACGGATAGTTTTTCTTGTCGACTTTTTTATCCACCTAATATATTGTCCATTATGGGTTTTGGACTATACCAATAATAGCGTTAGACATATTTCGCTTACACTTACACGCTGCATCATGAATGATGAGAAAAGAGAACAAGCAAGAAGAAACGTGATTTTTATGTGCTATCTGTCTATTATGAGTGAGTGTACAGCGTTTTAAATGATACATTAAATTGAGCAAGCTCAACAAGAGTTAAAGCTAAGAGGACGTCGTTTGTCTAATATGAAGCGTACGTTGGAGCCATACAACATTACTATTATTATGCATGTATAGCTGTAATAATGATAACCGGCCATTGTAATGGATGGAATCAATAGCCGAGAAAACAGGAGTTTCAAGGCATAACTGAAAGTGTTGATGGCGGATATTATAATAAGGTTACATGGTCACTTGATGATAATATGGCACTTGTTGTGGGTGGGCTTTTTGTGACGACTAACAATTCTATCGGGTGCCTTTGATGTGTTATTTTAAACTAACGAACTGGAGCTTCTGAAATCTGATGAAATATTCGGAACTTGTTAGGATTTAGTCTACGGATTCCAGGCCGGAGGAACAGACAGTCACCAGTGAACTGATAAAGCAGCCCCTCGTTAACACTTGGTTGTTTAATAATATGGTAGCGACTAAACGAGCCATCACCATTACTACGAGAATCACCAGTTTATCCGACAAATGTCCAGATAAAACATAATGTAATATGAATTGTTGTTGATGCCAGTCAGCTCATTAACTAGTCTTTCAACATGTAGCATCATGGAACCGTGGTGAGGTAAAGATCATTTATTTGTTTAAATGAGTTAGATGGCGACTTTCCACTCTTCCAACCAACCAAATCAACCAACATACCTAGGCAGGCATCAAACCATATAACAAGTGTAACTTATATATAAACGTATGTAATCATAACTAAACACGTCGCACTTATCATATCATATCGCTACATAAGCAAACCATGTTGTCATAGATGCTAGAAAGCTCGTTCCTGAAAGCTCGCTTGCTGCTCATGACCACCTAGTCCTTTCTATATGAAAAAAATGCCTACAAAATATTATGATCTTTTTCTTTTATAGTCCTCATCAGAATATACTTTTTTTATCTTGCCACTTTATCTTGTACTGATAATACTATGTATAGTGATTAGTAGATAATATTTTTTTGCAAACTTAAGAAGTGAGCAAAATAGTAATTGTGTTTAACTACAAACATTTTTATAAGGTTAACTCTTTTCCCTTTAATCCTCTTTATTGTTTTATTCTAGCTATTTAAATTCCAGATTCATGCTCATGCACACTTGCTTTGTTGCGTCTATAAAACTTCATTTCACTTTCAACAAAACGTGTGGGAATTACTTAGTGAGAGGGAGCAATATAGAAAATAAAATTAATTACACCCCCATCATCATTTACCGCACTATCTCTCTCTACACAAGTTATTTTATGTATTTTAATCAAGTTCCGCCGAAAAGTTGCATATTGGTGGTGGTAGTGGTGTCGATGGTGCATGGTGGATGGAACGGCAAAAAAACTACAGGGTTGTAATAACACCAACCGTAAACATCATCACAACAGCCACCACACCACTTGTAAATTTATGTTCATTTAGTAGTAATGATAGTAAAACAAATACAGTATTACTATAGCATAAAAACGAATAATGTGAGCTTTTATCAGTCACTACTACTACTACTAGCATTATACTTTATGACTTTGTCGTTGTAGATAATGGCCGCAACGATGCACTGCGCAGCCTATGTGCATTATAGCGTTTTAAAGCGTCTACCACCATTCCTCAGTTTATTCAGCAAGCTCATCTATTACTCTTATTAGGTCTCTACATGCCTGGTGCCATGCACAGCCGCCTCAAAGCCATTCAAAGCTCTACACGAGAGAGAGAGAGATGCGTTGAACAATGTATGGCTGCTCACCTGCCTGAAGGTAGTCATAATCATCTTTTGAAAGTAATTTATTATTACAAAGACAAGCACTTCTTGTTGATACTTTCCTTCAGATAACTAGCCAGCCAGCCTCTTCTCAGAGATTCCTTCCTCAACTGCATTTCATAATTGCATAACATTGAAAAACTGTGCTTCTTTCTCGATGCATGAATAAATTAATATGCATTTTTAAACGTTCGCGTTTTAGGGTATTACCGACTAGGTATCTGGATATGATGAAAATACCATAATTTTATTATTATTACGATGATGGTGTTTGCATGCGTGCAGTCATGCAGTTTAACATTACGCAGACAAAAGGGTAAGCAAGAAGACCTGCACAAGTGGTGGTGGTGGTGGATGTAGTAGTAGACTAGAGAAACAAGCCTGAATTATGAATGGGAAATATTAAGAGACACACTGTTCGCATGCGTCATAGTCATGGCTTTATACATTTTTTCTAGAGTCTATATTGCATTCTTCTCATCATGGAAAAAATTTTCCTTCCAGGATTTTTCCGCAGCTATTGATGTTCTAAGAAAGAATGCAAGGTAGATGTAACTCATTATGATAGCGATTTGATTTTTTCTTCATTCATCTATCTTCAGGTTGGGACTAAAGAAAGTACTTGAATGTGACCGCTATAATGGGTAATTTAACACACACAAACATTTGAGTCAGGAAGAGAGTTAGTGTGTAGCATGTATGTACATTACGAAAAAAAGAGCGAACTCACTCGTTGCTCAATTCTTATCCATTTTTTGTCTCTGTGTACATCATTTTAAAGAGTTTTTCCTTTCAGTACATCACACCACCACCATCATCGTGATCGCTAACAACTCTTTAAAATTGTTTCTTCTTATGAAGACGATAAGCCGTTGTTGTTTCACTTTTAAGCAAAGAGCTAGTAAATAGGTGGTGGTGGTAGATGAAAAAAACAGCTCTTGATGATGGCGATGATGATTATGCATACTGATGATAATGGTTATGGTGTATGTATATTACGTGTGATGATAATAATGACCAGAATGATGATGACTATTATGACTATGGATATTATGGCAAAATAGTTTCTAAGTGTAAGCTAACGCAATGTGAGATAGTGGCGATGAAGATAGTAATGGTGGCTGTGATTCTTTTCTAAAATATTATATGCTCATTCTGATGTGTTGTATGTTCCAAAGGTGTGTGTGTGTGTTTTCTGTCGCTATATTTTCCAACTTTATTAGTTTGCAAGAAGAAAATGCACTCATCGCTATAATAATAATAACAATAATAATAATAAAGCGAAAGCCTGTTTCAACCCGAGCTTATTGTCTCTGTGTGTTTAGATAGGTATATTGTGTACACTGCACTACCTACTACGATACATCGTGTTGTTGTTAGTAATATTAGAAAAACGTTGTAGCATAATAATAATGCAGTTATTGTACAGATAAAGAGGGAAATACACTATTTGATGGATCATAATACTTTGTTTAATGAGCTTATAGCTCTTCTGACCGTTTGTTAATTGCCAGCACTGCCGACACCTTTTCGTTTAAACAGGATCAGTTTACCAGTAACAGCCACATTCAGGAGACGACTAGCTCTCAACTGTGTACAAAGAATGTGTGTAGGAGTAGGGATAGTACGTGCAGATTTTAACATGCATACATTTTGAGAAATAGACAGGCTAAGTGATGAGAAAACTCTTGATGAATTCACCAAATTCACGCACTATCACATTTAAATTATGCATGGGTGTACAATGTACAACCATCAAGTAGGTAAATGTTGCATCAATGAAACAACGACGAAATATAATGCCTACGTGTACATACGTGGAGCATTAAATGTAAAAAAAATTTCTAGCATGTTTGAATGAAAATGATATGGAAAGTAGGTATGAATTTGACTTGTCATAAAAGAGGACCCACAAAAAAAATAGTCACGTTAGGTCAATCCCTTATTTCCATTGTGCACCCTGCACTGGTGCCAGAAATCCTAAATATCATCAATGATGACAGACTTTACGAAAAAATGTTCTCATTTGTCAATCGCATTAGGTACTTAAGTTTGGCTTGTCTGTACACGTCTCTATGCAAATTATTAACCACTATTTTGGAAAATGGGTTTCATGGATAAAGTGGATTTATTAAAGCAGAAAATGATCACCACGACGCAGAATCAAAATAAGCATATAAAAATGTTGGGACATACAAAACGATCATAATAAATATAATTGCGTTTCACTTTCCCATTAAAATTATCTAGCATAAACCAATTACGGACATCTTCAACTTGGTTACAAACATGAATCCTCCTATCAAAAAGGCAACCTTTTCAAGAGTTGATTTGTATATATTTTTGATGATAACCACAGTAAACAGGAAATACAGAATTTGCATATTTACCAAGTGCCTCAAGGTTACACAAGACAGTTTTGTTATAATATATTATGATTCATATGTCATACTCATAAAACACAAGAAAAACGTGTCCCACAACAATTAACCATTTAAATGTGTTTCCTAAATTAACTGCCTTTTCTAATCTGAGATTATGTACATACTATACACACACAAGCCCTATTTTTGACAAACCATCACTATTGACAATGAAAACATGGACATTTCACTGCACCAAAATTATATGTATGAAAAGTTCTATATTTTTTCACTAATAATCTTAATTTTCAAGAAAAAAAATAAAATCGCTGTTTGATGAGCTATTTATATTTATTTTATTATTAAGTGCTAATGAAAAAAATAACTGATTAAAAACTGCTATTCTATCACATTAATAGGCTGCAATTGTGCTATTTTAGCACGGGTAGCAGTTTACATAGCGTTTGTTCCACAGTAAAGTGCGTACGCAAGGCCAACAGAGAAGCGGTGGTGTTGGTGGTACGGTACGCGTTTGCCTGGTGCTGTGTGCACTCTAAGCAGGCATGTCTCACATTGCCCACATAGCTGATCTGCCCGTTTCATGCAGAACTGCGTGCGCGACGACGACGATCGCGACTGCAAGTCTTTGTTCAAGGCTCGAGCTTCTTCTCACAGCAAACATTTTTACAACGTTTACGCATGGAGCGCAAATTCAAACTAGCATATTTGCATGAATTGGCGTTTTTTGTGTGTTTCACTGATTACTAATTAATTAAACTATTGGAAAAGGTGTGAAAGGGTGTGAAAGAAGCGACACTTACCTCCCAGATTTAGTTATCACCATTTCAGTCCCAAGTTTATGAAATTTTTCCCACAAGTCTCTTCCTTCCAGGGTAACTTTTGGATCATCAACGACACCGTCATCATCAGGCGGTATACTTCTGAGAGGTCTGAGATCATCATTTGATGGTCCTCCAGGTGCTGGAGGGGGTGGGTAAGGACCCAACTTTGGTACCAGTGGGTAACCGGGTGCCCCCAGTGGTAAGTACGGATTTTGGCTGAGAAGTGAGGACACACTAAAATCTGCAGGTCCTGCTGGTGGAGCTCTGGGTAAAAGGAATGGCGGAAACGCCATTTCTGGTACGAGTGAAACTGGAGGTTCGAAACGCATTGAGCCGATGCTTTCCACCTCGAACAATTTACTGGCTGAGGATCCAGAGAGTGATGACAGGAAATTGGCGAGTAGCTTCTCTCTTTCTCTCGAAACGTAATAGTCGAATGAAGCAATTGTATCACTGTTAAAATAACCACAGTGTCGATATTTGTCTCGTAGAATTACGATGACTTTTCGAAAACACTAATCACATCCGCGCGGTGGTAGACAGACTTCTTATGAATGAGTCCAAAGATGAAATAGAGAAAAAAATGAAATGATCCTCTTTACGCGTCGCGTTTGCTCTCGTTTTTTTTCTTTCCTCCACTGAAAAAAATAAGACGTGCTTACTAGCGCGACACAGTTTATCTTTTAATTTGGATACTTTGGACACCGACTTTGCTGCACATGAGCTAACCATCAATAAATAACAAGTTCACTTATAATGATAATGATGTGTGATGATTCATCAAGAGGAGCATCGACATGAGTGAGTTTTGTTTCATCGTTTGGAATAATATATGTAGGTAGCGCATACGTGTGTACGTCGTCTCTGTCTTAAAATTATGATAAGGTTAAAGGTAGGTAGGTAAGTTGTTTGCGTTGTTTGGTGAAGAAGAATACGAAAAGGAGCAAAAATCAAGTGAAATGTTCACAGTAATTTGAATATTTTTGCTGAGGATAGCTCGATTATTGCTGTGTCGCTGATAAGAAAGTCGCATGGCATTGTATTGTATTTCTATGCATGTTTCCTTATCTCCTTCTTCGCTCTCTCTCTTCCAACAACGCGGTTCGTTTTCGTACTTGTACTTTGTTGTCTACTTCGCTCCTTATCAATCTTCAGAGTTCCTTTGCGTCTTGTCTTGTTATAATATTGCTTGCTATATTGGTTTACGAGACAAAGACACGTCCAAAAGACAGTAAGTTGTGGTGGTGGTGGTGGAGGTGAAACAGAAGAAGAATTGGTTTGTATTTAGGATTTACGATAAATTTTGATGATGAATAATAAATCAAGAATGGATAAGTGATAACGGGCCAGTGGTGTTCATCACAAGCCACGCTGGTTATGTTGGTGACGATTATGACGACTACTGCGACGATGAAGAAAGCGCGATTGTGCTTCTCGATGATCGAGAAAACAAGAGAATGTCTATTAAAAGTTTGACGGACAAGAGACGTAAAAGTCCAAAAATGAGAGTTTACTACATAAAACGTTACGTCTACGTGTTTCTTGGCCTACAATTGGTTATGTTGGTCGCGTTTACACAAGAACCAAAAAATTTTCACTCGAGTTCTTCTTCCAAGAAAAATTAGAAGGATGACAAACAACAACAAAGCTTTAATAAATGTAACGTTGTGCTGAACAAAGACGAGCGAGAGATCGTCGTGAAAGAGAAGTGTATTTTTATTTGAAGTTTGATAGGGAAATTACATGGAAAAAAGGGCTTTTTTTCTCTGAGCCAAGTAATGGTAATAATCAATGACGCTTTTCTTTGGTTTTTTGGTCGGTTTTTTTGTAATCAGTAGCGTAGAGAGAGAAGGAGAAAAAATATAATAATTAAGTATTTTATTATTATTTTGTAACTTGTATTTTGTTATATGAATATGTTTTATTCCTTTTTGGCATTCAGCAGAAAAGTTACAAGATTTGGGTTTCTGATAACGCTATTATTGATTGAATTATTTTCGACTCGGGCTGAAGAGCGAGATGCGTAGTAGCATGTAAATTATTAGTTGTAGTGTGTTGAGTGGTTATTTTGATTGATTATTGTTCCTTCTAGAGTGTAGTCTTGTTAATAATACTGACGAGGATAAGATTTTTTGTTCAGATGATGATAACAATTTTTTTGATGATGGCGACTCTCCTTCCACAGAAACAGTCAAAAGGTTTTTATGTAAAAATGGGCTTTTTTCTCTTTGTTGTGCGCTTTTTTCTTTTTCAATTTCGTTTTTCAGATTTTAATAATAAATGTCTCTTAATTGTTGTCTCTCAATTGCTGCATATAATTAGAATGTCCGATTTTTGTGACTATTTTTTCTCATTCATTGCACATGTGTATATATGTATATATATAATTTCACGTTCTCAAATGTATTTTCTCAGTGTTGACCGAAGGCATGATTTCATGTCTCATTGTGTTTCACAGGAGCAGCAGCAGTAACAACACCAAGATTTGATTTGTCACACAAGTTTTGTGTGTGTGGTTGTGTGTATGTGCACTCAGACACTTTTTACTTGTGGCCTCATATGGAAATTACCGGATGAACTAGAAACGAGACTGACATTTGATGAGGAATAAATAGTCATTGTACTCTAGTTTGTGGCTCACTTTTTGTGTCCCTTTCATATAGTAATTCGTAATATGCATGGCATAATTGTAGCAGTCGTATTTACTTAATGCGACGACGAGTCTGTCAATTAGCTTCACTTAATTTTCCAACTCACTTTAATAAATACATTGCATGTCCAAAACTTTGTTTCACAGAGAGTTGTTAGTCAAAATAATAACGTTGGTGCAAACGAGCGAGCAGTCTCGAAGCAAACCAATGAACTGTCAATGTAAAGTATTGCGGACACTTAAATTTGTCTCCTTTTTTTGCTTGCATTTGCACTCTGTGTGTGTATGGCTGTATGCTTTTGAGCTTTTTTCATGCGTTCACACAGTCGAGGGCAAAAAGTGTGGAGACTAAATTAGGCTGTTTGAACAAATAGGAACTTTTCGGTTGTATCGTCGTCAGTGTTGAGAAAAAGAGTGGTTGTGTTGTAATAAACGCTGTTGATTACAGTTACGTTATTACAACGATAACAGAGTTAAGTTAATAAATAATCAATAATTCAGTTGTTAATTTTTATGGCGACTTTGTCATTTTATTTCCTCTTCATTCACTTCACTCCCAAATACATGCACGTGTGAGATATAACAAGTTTATTGCATTGATGTTGCAAAAAATTTATATTGTCGAGATCAATATATATTTTTTCCGTTAAATCGCGGGATTTTTTGTTAACATTGCACAGTTGAAAGTTCAATATTTAGTTCATTCACACGCACCGGGTATAAAAATACCAGCGGACACCAAGAGTTCTTCTGTCTGTCATAAGAGGTAACACTGAGGAAAGTCTCGCGTGTCACTTTTTGTCTCTTTCCTTTGAGTAAAAATCAGACATGAACTAATGAGAAAGCACTTCATGTTGATTTCTCGAGTAGACAGTAGCATGAATTTTTGCATGCATAAAATCCGTTTCTCTTTGTTGCGACAAAGCATTGTCAAGTACCCAATGCTATCATGTAGTTATCAAGGGGCCTCCATGGTTTCTCATGTTAACCATATTCTGGAGCCGTTTCATGAATAACATTTTTTTCAATTTTTCAAATTGAAATTATTGTTTTATTTGTTTTCACGTGCGCTTCGCAGCTTGCACGGGTTTGCTTTTTTACACCTTGCACAGGTAATCCTCAAGTCACTTGTCTTGACAAAAGTCTGTTCCTATGGGCTATGTGTTACATATGCAAAAACCAGGCCTTTGCATATGCTTTTTCACAATGAAAACTTGAGATCGTCCTCATATGCAAAAATCTCCAAATTTTCCTCGACACTTGTCAAATTAGCACAAACGTCACTGACTTCCTTTTGTAATCAGAGAACAAAGCAATGCGAGAAAAAGCGTTGTATTATAATTTTTACTCATGAAAATGTTCCGTGTTCGGGAATAGCTGCTATATGATATTCAAAGTCTCTCCGACTGACTTGGTCACTGGCACCAAAAGATGATGAGTCGTGCCATATAGTGTGGAACAACAGCAACAACAAAACAGAAGCAGCGAACCCAAAACCTCTCGCTCTCTCTCACTCTCTGGCTTTTTCACTGTGTCAGGTTGAAGTCAGTGTGAGGAATGGGAGATAGGGAAGCCGTGAACATGAGTGTTATGTCTGTAGTAAGTAGTGCTAGTAGTCGCAGCAATAGTGGTTGGTGGTGGTGATGGTGGTGGGTTTAGAAGTGTCTGTCCGTATGTGTGTGTGCACACAATACTTTCATGCCATACAACAACTAGTGTGGTGATGGTGCAAGCACATATACTGAATCATCATCGTCATCATCAAGAATGAGAAGTAAAGTAAAGCAAGTTCAGCATTTGACGAAGCAGTGGTATTGGTGGCAAGAAGACGAGAGGAGCTCACACCAGAGCTGCTCACACAATCTCACATCAAGAAATACACGGAGAGAGACACACTCTCTTACATTACACTACAATTCCGCGTTCTATGATTATTAGGTAGAGAGTGAGAAGAAAGACGGAGAGAATCATATAAAAGGAACGAAAAGCAGAGGCAGCAACAGCTTTTACATTTTCCGTTTTATGTGTGTACATATTTGAGAATGGAGCACTGGGATTGGACCAGTCACTTCAGAAGAAGTGAACTTGCAGCAGCTCTATATTCTCTTCTCTCTCTCTCCCTCTGCCACATACATTATACTATGTTTCACACGAAAAGTATTTCTCTTCACTCGTTTCGTATCCGAGAGGTATCATGTTATATAATGATATAATGTCATCTCTCACAGCTCTTAGTGGTGGAAGTAGCAGCAAGCGTGGTAGGAGTAGAGCGAAAGGAATGAGCTGAGCGCTCAGAGCGAGTTACTGGATCCAGAAAACTTTAGCAGCAACAGAACAGCTATTACTTTTTTGCCCTTTCTACAACAATATATTTCCCGACTCTCACTCTTCTCCCAGTCTCTCACACAAACACTATATCTCTCGCACTCTCTCTCTCTAAAAGTAAAAACCTTTTCCTTCAAATCACTAACAGCAGCAGGCAAAGCTGCCTCATCATACAGCTCTTTTTCTGGCCGGAACACCACGTACATTGTACATTATTTCCAGGCACTGGCACCAGACCCTGTCGCATTTTCCTCACATTCCCATTCCCTATGATTGCCTGCTTACTTGCTCTCTCTCTCCCTAGAACTGCATCATCATATTAACGTAGAGAAGAAAGCGGACAATCGGATGGATGGATAGATGAAAATGCTCAGCAGTAGGCATAGCTAGCCACTTTCATTTATTTACAGTGCTTTTGGCAGTGGTGATGGTGGTGGTGATATGGCAATGCTTTTCTTGCCTGCTTTACTTCCTTTCTCTGGTGTAACATTGGCACACCAAAATGTGTCTGATACAGCACACATCTTTGACTTGCCTGCTTGGCTTTGTGACATATAAGTAATTCACCAGCAGTAATAACAACAACAGCACCAACAAAGCAGCATCTGCTACGCACACACACACAAGCTTTTTTTGAGAGAGAAAATCTAAAAGGAAGCCTTTTCCCGTAAACTTACTACTTTCTTACTTTTTTAAGTCCTAACCATTATATTGCATTGCATTGTCCTTGCTTTTAAACTACTTCATACTACTGGGCAGTATCATATCATTATTAACTACCGGAAGCATGAAATGCTTGAAAGGTAGTTATAGCGATTGATCTGTTTGTCTGTCTGTCCGTCTGTCTGTCTGTCTGTCTGTCTGTCTGTCTGTCCGTAAACACTCTAACTTCCCGCCACATTGACCGATTTGGCTCAAATTTTGCATAGCGGTACCTTGGCCCATGGTGACGTTCCCTATTGAATTTCAGCCATGTACCTCATCATTGACCGGAAATACGGGGGTCGACATCTTCGTGGTGGTGGGGGTGACCAAGTCGTCAAAAAATTTTATTGTATAAATTGATAGAGGAGTTCAAGACGATCATTTTTCGCCAAGGCACTATGGGTCAAATCGGTCACCTGGCGGTGGGGTCGGCCGTCGAAGGTATGGGGGTCCCCAGTCGTGAAAATTTTTTATGCCATAAATCGATGGGTATGATCATTTGGTGCCTCAAATATGTATCCAAATTTGCTATTTCTGCATTCATCACTCTTCCGGTAGTTATGTATTAAAGGTTACACCTTACTAGTTATTGTAGCAATGTATTCACACAAGCAAAAACTTTTTTATAGCTAACATCTAAAATATACATGGGTGTTTAAAGCATAAGCGTAACTTTCTGGCCATTTATTTCCAAAACTAGACGAACAACGCTTAGTTATACTAAACTGGCAAATACTTGTTTTCCCCCATATATATCTGCCTTCTCACTGTTGCTGCTTTACTGTTACTATACACGTAGCAATGCACATTCTGTTGTTTGAGGTTGAAGCTCAGCCCAGTACCTCCAGTATTCTCACTCCTTTTCGGCTTCGCTTTTACTTTCGCTCATATTCTAATAATGCTCTTCAAGTGAGAACACAGTGTGAACGAGAGGGTAAAGTTGAACCCAGAGAGTGTTTCCCTTTCTCTCCATCCGTCTCATACTATTGTTTGTCGAAGGAAAAAAATGTATTATGCAACGAATAAAGAAGAAAAAACTGGCAGTCTTCTCATTTCGTGCTCATGTTCCTACGTAAAGTGTGTGCGTCTGCTCCTGTTTGAGTGAGTGAATATTATGGATGTATGCATGCATACCTATTACATATTATATAGAAAATGTGTGTGTGTGTGTGTGGCGACTCTCGCTCTTGAGAGAGTCGAACAAAAAAATTTCCTGTTTTGCCACAACCACACATTTTATTTTAACCAGCTCACCATTTCTTCTCCGACAACACAGACTTGTACACACACACAACCGCCGCCGTTTACTTGTACCACGCACGCTGAATTTTATATAAATGTGTGTAGTATGGTTCATATTTTATTCGCTCGTTTTACCGCATGCATGTATGTAGCTAAATAGCAAGACACACTGCATAAAAATATATTGCATTGCATTGTATGTACACAGAGAATTACATTTCTTATTGTTTGTTCAACTATCTTTATCAGCGGCAGCGGTATGTAATCCTGTTGTGTGATGTGAAGATGATGATGATGTAGCAGTAGATGATGCTCTTGTTGTGGTTGCTTACTTATTTTTCTGCATAGCAAGAGAGCATGCAATGCAAGAACACGGCATTATACAATAATATAAGCAGGACTTCTTGACTGGCACGATTGTGTTTGCTGACTCCCTCAGAGATACATACTACATGGGTATATGTGCATTGTTATTATTATTTTTTATTATCGGTATTATTACCGCATGAGTGTTTCAATTCAAACAATACAAACTGAAATACACAGCGTTAGATTGGATTTGGATGGATATGCCACTTTAGATGGGCACGTAAGTTGACTACGCACATGCTACTACGATATACAATACACACACATCAGGATCACACAAGATCTTCTTGACTTGGCATTCTCGATCGTGTAATATTATGTGAGGAGGTTCACACTATGCTTACATTTGTAAGAAAAAAGGCGACACAGATGCCACTTATAACACAATACATAACACAGAACAATAATAAGATTGCCTTACGGCTTGGCATGTATGTAGTTATTGTATTTACTTAAACATATTATTCATCTTGTTGTATTATGCTTGGGATGCAACTGGCTGCTTTGTGGGCACTGTCAGAAGTGGCAAAGCAGCCGCCTTCCTGGCCCTTGGTAGCGCCGTTGGGCGTTAATGAGCACGCCGAGTGCCCATTGGTTTCACCCTATACCCAACCACGAATCCCAGCCTTCTTCCGTACATTCCGTCGTCATTGTCATCTTAGCTTTTTTCTTTACTTTTATTTGTCTCTTTTTATTTCTTCCTTGCTCATGTACTGCATTGGTATGTGTAAGTAAAAATAAAAACTAATGTTGATGTTTATGAGCTGATGCACTTGTCACCAAGTGAACATAAACATTGAAACAGAAAACTACCGCAAAGGAATGAATAAAAAGCACACTTGTGCAACATGCATAAAAAATAAAGGAAGGAAGGAAGTACTTGGAGGAACTTGGTTGAGAGAAAACACTTAAAAACTCTTCTTGAAATTTATTAATAGAGAAAAAAACAGAGAAACTAATGTATAATTCAGAAAAGTTTTTTTCCCGTTTTCATTCGTCTTGCCTAGTAGACAAAAAGACACGCTTTTTTATATGCAGGAACTTTTTTTGCTAGATAAATATGCCATAACTTACATGAGTTTTTCATGATACTCCTTTTTATTCAACTTCATAAATTAAATTTTTAAATAAATATGAAAAGGGCGTTTTTTAAAGTTTCCCTTATGGCCTCACAATAAGATAGAGGTTTAGGAACATCACTAGCCTCTATAGATGTAATATGAAAACATGGAAATATACACACATGTGGAATTTTCTCTGAACTGAACTTCTTTCAAGTAGTTACAGAAAAGTCAAGTGAAAAGTCGGTCATACAAGATTGGATAAAACTTAATTTATCTTTGCATGACATGCTTTAATGCTTTTTTCCCGTGCGAAATTACCCGCCCTTCTGTGACAGTAAATACATTTACTATTCACTATTCAAGTGACTACATTTTTAAGACTGAATACAACTTTTAAGAAATGAATAATGTATGTATTTATTGTTCAGTTGCCTGTAATTTTATTGTAACCTCAAAATCTCATTTCCAATGTCCGGTGAGCGATTGCGAAGTAGGAAATCGATTAAAATATTTACTTGTCTAAATTGAAAATAAATGTTTCACCGAAAATGTATACAAACATACAACAATAGATAGAAAATATAGTACAGTAGCTTGGAATTTGCCAACACATCAATGCATGCGATTTTTAAACTTTTTAAGACGTCGCTGGCAAAAATATGAATATCTATAAAACTACGGCAATTTCTTTATAATTCCTTTTCAATAGAGCGAGCTATATACGATTTAAAGAAAATACTTCTTTCACATCCCATGGGGGAATCTATATCCACCATCAACACAATCAACACATTTTTAAATTGACATTATTTTGGAATTATGTTTTTGTCCTATGCAAAAAAAATCTAGGCCCTACTCCTTAAGACAAGTAGGAAATAAGAGAGAGTTTCTATGAGAAACTCAACAATTGCATGAATATATCTGAGCATTGTTTGTGCTTCTTATAATAAAGTTACTCCTCTTATATTGGATCATCCTTTCAAAAACCATGCAAGAGGCCATGTACAAGATACGTCATTGCGCAGTACTATTCAACGATTTCTATAATTGTGTTAATAATTTTAACATCTATCTCGAGTATTTTACCTGTAAAACACTAATAATCTTCCGTGAATGTGAGAAAAAATTCCGACAAACTTTATGGTTCATTAAATTTAGTTAGGTGCTTACGCTATACTACCTCTGCTAATTCATAATATTCCCTTTACACAACACTTTGCAAATAGCCGCAGCTTTTCAATGCCTATCTCTCTGTCCAAAAGTTTGCCAATTTAGCGCATCATTATTTTCCATAACGCTGAAACGTAAAAACAAAGGGAGATGCATACTTACAACATGTACACGTCTCATTGTGAAAAGTCTCACGACGACGACAAAAAGGTATCAAGTATTTCTCGTGTTGGATAAGGTGGCAACGGTCCCTGTGAAAAACCATGAGAGTCATCTATGCCGTCAAGAGAGAAATGTGAAGGGAAACAGCGTACATTTCTCCATGTAGAAAGTTTTGATATCTGAAATACGTACATAGGTAGGTATACACAGGCCATACCTACTTTACTTCCCAATGATCGAACCATTTTCAGTTCCTGTGTCAGGAAATCCCTTTTCAGAAGTGTAAGTAACCCGTTGCTCTCTCTCGCTCTCTTTCAAAGCTTTGCTGGATAAAGTAGTATGAAAACATGTTATGAGTTATAAGTAAGCATCCACTTTTATGCTCATGCATACCTACATGGTATAAACCGTAGAAAAGAGACAACTTGTACATATATACAGAGGAGAGCGTGTGTAACGCGAAGCTTTTGGAGGAAACAACGCAACCTTTTTCAGAGAGAGAGAGAGAGAATGTGTACTTTGAAAAGGCTGGTGGGACTGGTGGTGAGTGGAAAAGAGAGCAAGTAGGTAATTCCATACATGTTATCATGTTACACAGGCATACATGTAATAGAAGCTTGCACGGATATATATATGTACATATTATGCGAGTGTACACAAGTGAGTGAGAAAGAGAGAAACCACGTCTCTCAATAGTAGCAGTAGTGGTGGTGGTGTAACGTAAAAGCCGTAAGCTATACAGCAAAGAAAATAATAATAAAAAATAACTTTTTTTCATGTGGGCAGGGAGTCAGCAAAGTTTGTGTGGCTGAGGGTGGCAGAGCGTTCCTTGTTCGGCGCGATGGTTGACACCCAAGTCCAAGATTTATTGGTCCAACTGTTGGCTTGCGAGTGTGGCCAGAAACGCCTGCTGCTGATGCAGCTGCTACTCTTCATGTATTATTTTCCCCTTCGCTTTTTACGTTTCCTTTTCCATTTCCATAATATTCATTCTTGTGTGTTGTGTGAGTGTGAGTGAGGACTGCTCGCCTCGCTCACACTGAACACCACACAATACAAAGTACATACATTCATACTACATGCATCAAACTAGTATTGTTAGCATTATGCTGTTCCTTCTTCTTTCTATTCCATCCGCTTTTTTAAGCTGCAGAGTAAGTGGTGGCAGGGATGTGTGTGTGTGTGCGGTGGTGGTGCTGGCGACGACGGTGATGTAATATGTTACACCGTTCCTTCTTGTGTGTTTGTTGCGTCTTCTTGAGAAAAGGAAGTATCTTTCTCATGTAATCAGGATTCACAAGAAAAGGATGATATTCACGACGACGACGGCGATGTGATGATGGTGCAATGTTGTTTCCCCTAACTTTCCACTCTTATTTCAACCGATGTGATGCTCACTTATCCCTTCTTATTCTCTCCCTCTCTCTCCCATCTCATTATCAAGAAACTTGTAATGTTTTAAAAATTCATTTCAGTATAATTTCCATGAACGGTAGGAATGATTATTTCTTGCACATTTTATAGTAATGTTGCAAACAACTAAATTCAGACTAAAAACTGATAGAAAAAAACAATAAGTAGGAAATAAAAGTTTTATAGAATGCATATAGGATACGATAATCAAACTAAAACATTTATAGTGTAATATTAAAGATGCATAGTTTCATCAATACAGTGGCACAAACATTTTATAAATCAATTTGTTATTGATCTTATACTTCAAAGTAAACACTTAAGATGTTGCGTTTATCCTTATATGGTATTATACTTGTACTTTTACACGTATTCTAAACAAACATTGACATGTCTGGTTTATACGTTATCTATAGCATATTATCTATATATACATTTCAATATCTATCGTTTACTTTCTTTCCGAGGTACAAGTGGGAAATTATTATTCACATTGAGAAAGTTTTGCAATAATATCAGCATGGCGCCCTGAAAATTATACGACTTTCTCTAATTTGCATCAGTCCAAAAAATGTTTTCCAATCCAAGTAAATAGCATCATCATTTCACTTCAGTTTGCATTTGCAACGTGAAATTTGTATGTGTATCAGAGAAGCAATTTATCCACCGTATTGAATGACCAATATTCTTCTAACGAGTACCAGGTAAATTTAGGCATAAGGTAAGCACGTACGGGCATAGAAAACAAAGACTTTCTCAGGAAATATAACCTTTTCATGTTCACTCTTGATCTTGATCAGTTACTATAATCTCGTCTTTCTTGCATAAATGGAATTACAGACTTGGGGAAAACTTCCACATTCCTGTGCGAAATACCTGAAATCCATGCACATATAATATGCATATGCGATATATTGCATGTACATGTTTAGTAAACAATATATGCAAGGAATATTGTGTGTCATCATGCCAGCATTCCTTTTTCACTTTCTCGTAGATAAAAAAGAGATACCTATGTACATGTATACATAATACCATCATTGTGGTAAGGCTTTACAGTGTGCGTACACATACACAAAGAAAGTATTTCTTCTCTCCTTTCATGTGCTAGACAAACAAGGGAAAGTGAAACTTTTTTGATCTTCTAATTACAGTTTCCCTACCAGTCTATACCATGATACCTATGCATATTAAAGGTCGCTGGGTTTAGTAGGAATTATACCATGTCATAAGTGCTATACAATTTTCAATTTTATTTCCTGTTGCTGACGTAAAGAAACCAATTTGGTTGTGGAACCCCAACTAGAAAAATAGATTGGCTTATGACAAAGAAACTAAATAGAGACACTCCGGTCTACTGAAGTTAATCGGCAAGTCTTGACAAATCATTTATCATACTATCTTCACACACAATAATATGGAACAGGATTTGTCACGTATGTACGAAAAGTCAACTATTTTGCATGCCGTAAAGAATTTGCTGTGTTACGTATACGCTGCTACTACAAAGGCTTAAGGAACAAATTAAAAAATGCACAGGAACATTAAGTAAAAGAAACTGGCTTTATGCGTACATTGCATTATGTTTACCATGGATTTTTATCTGTCTGTTATTTTATTTTATAGAATATAGAAACGTAGGTACAGACATATGCTTATCGTCTAGAGTTTCAAATTTGCTTCTGCATTATGCTCAGCTACAGTCATCTTTATTAAGAAGGAACGAGTAAAATTGTTTTGAATAATACATGGAACTGTTAGCAATAATTCTCCGTGTCATTGATGGAATCATTGTGTTTGCACAGACAATGTGACAAAAAATAAAATTTACATTTAACAGAAACCAGCACGACGAAAATATTGATCATATGATGATGGTCCATCTATAAACCCGTCTCAATTCATCATTGAAATGTTGGAAAATTAGCCCATCCCAAAAGCTGTATGGAAAAATGGATTGTTGGTTGGCAGGGAAAATGCCGACAGACAAAGTTATCGCAAATCTCAAGAAAATACATAAAATTGTGATGAGTCATTAAAATGGCAGTGGTAGATTATATCTTAATGAACTGACTGTTTGTTCAGGACATGAAAGTTGATAAAAGCAGAAAGAATACCATAGTGGTAAAATGTCAGTTTATTATGCACGATCTACAACATTTTTAAACAGAGCACACCACAGCAAATGGAGAGAAGAGAAGTCATATACCAAAATATTTGTATTCAAGTCCGGACAACGATGCGATGATGAGGAGATGGAGAAGTCAGCCTGGCCAGCGATCATCAATAATAAAAGCAGCGAGCAGAAACGATGTAATAAGTATAAAAGAAGCTTTTATGAAATACCTCATTGATAACCTTTCACACTGACCCTTTAAATGGTTACCTACTTCATAACACAAAGCTTGACTCCTTTTCCTTCTGTAAAGTGATGCGACAAATCGATAAATATTTCAGTAAAATCATTTCAATAGTGAAAATTAACGACAACTTTTCTTCTGGTCAACACTCCTTTTTCAATATTATTGATGTGCTGGTAATGTACTACTTCTCCGCACAATTCTCCCCACCATTGAAACTCATGTTTCATCACGAGGATAAATCTAAAAAATAAAATTGTACAAACACATACATACATTCGATATAAATGTAAACGTTCATCGTGGCGTGTCATCGTCATCCTACAGCAAGCAGCAGCGTTAAGCAAACAGGGGTTTTAGTCAAAGTTCAAAGGAAAGTTGAGCAGAAGCTGCAGCTGGTCATGTAAATATATGAAGATAAAACACCATGAAACTTGTAATGAAACGTCTTGAGCTGCGAATCTATGCCACTTTTATTTACTCTCATTACATATATTATCTATAGTAACGAGTTACAATTCGTAATAAATACATAATCCATCATGCCCATCAATCTTATCATCGTCAAGATATTCCATATATGTGGTTTATTCCAGATGGTCAATTTTTTTTTCTTCAAGAATTATCTAGATATTTACCAACACACTATTGATATGATGTTTCATATTGGTAATTTTAGACCAAAATATAAATAAACTTGACGTAAAGGCGGTCGTATGTCGTGTACAATTGCTTATCACCAATCACTCAAAATATGAGCGCTTCCTTCTGTAAAAGACATTCAAGAGCAAAATACCGCTCCTGTTTTCCATCATCTGTCATGTCCGTTTCTTCAGATGAGCCATAAATAAGTCAACAAGCAGACATCAGCAAAAAAAAGAGGATTTCCAAAAATTAAAAAGTCACAATCATAATCACCAAATAGGTACTGAACCAGTGACAACTCAACGCTGTTTTTAATCATTTTATTTATCGTATCACGAGGATTTCACACAAGAGTTAGTTGGAAATGGTAAATATTTTAAGAAGGGAATAATGATAAAATAAGAACTTTTGTTGACAACGGATTGGATGTAAATTATCCTCTTTCTTCCTTTGTCCATTTGCTAGCTATTTTTTTCGGCATGTATTTCATGATAAGGAAAAATCGTCTTGTGATTAATTGTAACGATAGTTTTCATTATATTAACCTGAACGTTCAAAATGTCATAATTGTGCCTGCCTGGTACATGAAAGTTGACATAAATGATATGAAAAGGGTGACAAAGTCCTTTTTTGCATAACTTGACGATCTTCTGCCGCATTGCATTATGACCACAAAAGCAATCCTTATCCTTGATTAAAGTAGTAATTGACCTTAATATTTTAGTCATGCATCATTTTAGAAATATTTATTAATCTTGTAAAGGTCACAATGCGAATCACATGATTCATTGCATGTACACTCTTCATTAATTTCCACTGTGTGCCCACGTTGACCAAGATTGGATTTATCTCTGCTCGGGAATTAAGCAATTACTTGACATAAAAGGAGAAAACTGAACAAGCCTTGTAATTTTATTTTAGATAATATGACATTGCGTTGCTGCGGCATGATTCCAAAGAGTAAACGATTCATTATACTCATTGTTATGATTTCTTACCTCCATTTCAGAAGTCATCCGGTGGCAAGTTTCAAAACAACAGAAACACATACATTTTTAATGAAAAAATATAATATGCGGTTCGTCATATGTACTCATATTTTCATCACATGGAGTTATATGGAGTAAGCAGTCAAATGACTACGTGGAAACTGCAACAATAACAACAACAGCAATATTATTATAAGGGCAATCTTGTGAATGATCACATTGTGCAGTTCGTCGTCTCGGGAGCCTCCGGCATCTCACCATTATTCTCTCTCTGTGTGAAAAACTTATTTGTGTTTTAAATTGGAAGCAACTTCTTTGGAATCATAATCAAGCGAGTTAATATAATCTTGAGCGTGCATTTCATCAACCGAGTCATTACGAGCAACAGCATGATGCACTGGCAACAGTATTACACAGAGTTAGCTAGTGATAATCGTCATGGGTTTAAACGAAAAGTACTACTACCGACCGACAAAAATCTTACATGCAGCATAAAATGGCATTTCATTTATAAAGGCATTATTTGGTAAAGCGTAATTGTTGTGGAGCATAGTTGGCATATTATCGGTACACCCTGCTTGTCCACCGACGACAGGAGAAGAGTTACCATCATTCTAACACATTATTTATTGAGAAGACCTGCACTTAAACAACTAAACAAGTTACGCTTTTTTAATGTATCCCATGCACATCAATGTGTAGGTTAAAATAAAGAAAATCATCTTTAATTTTGTCGATTCCCTGAGGAAGAAGCACAGGCACTCTGGCATCATTGCTACCTTTACAAAGTTATGTACCTGACATGACATGGAAGAAGCGAGTGCACAAGTGAAATATATTCCAGTCGGCAAGAGCAAAGACAACGAGATTCTTTTTCTTGTGTTTTTTTCTTCTTCTTCTTTTGACTGCCGAGAACTAAGCGACGTTATAGAATGGATGAGCTTTTTAAACTTGTAATTCAAGCAATTTCAGCCGCATCAGCGCCAGCCAGCCAGTAGTAAGCAAGCAAATGCGTTATACGACGAAGCTTGAAGGATTATTAGCACTACTACTACTGCAATCGAATTCTTGTGCCCAGGTCATGTATAAAGTGACTTGAGAGACGAAGTTGGGAAAAATGCATTTTCATCAAATTATCTGAAGCACACCGAAAAAAAAACACTTCTCTGTTACAAGCTAAATAGTTGTTTGTATTAATATTAATAAAGCATTTTGACCGTTGCGTACAAAGAATTCCTGTACTCATCTCATTTTACAAGTAAACGTTATTATTATTATTATTATTATTATTGCTATTAATATAAATATACTACCTACCCTCAAAAAGACGATGCGGTGAAATTATAAGAAAAATATATGTACATATTACCTATTATCTAAATACACAAAAAAAACAGCAGCAACCAAACTGTATGGTGGTGGTGATGATGACGATGATGGAAGCATCGCATAATATATTTCGTCACAGTTGGACTTTTGCATTCGTGTAAATATTACGCCGCGTTGATGGAGGTAGATATTAATACTTCCACAAGAGCAAAAGTATAGGATTACATGGACCGTATTATCATCAGTGGCCTACGGTACGTAACCTCGTTCCTTATTGCTTCCACTCACAATCTCAGTGTTCTCACTTCTTCGGTATCTCTCAGCTTCTTTGAAATACTACATATCTGATGTTGTTTATGGACTTTGTCGACCACAGCGGTATTCGTCTAATGTGATGATGATTTGGATTGAGTGGAGATGTGCAGCAGCAACGGCGGCAACGCTTTATGCGGTTTCAATACTAATAACATTATAAATATAAATAAATACTTATTAGACTGATGGAGATTTTTTTCCGACTTGAGCAAAACATATTTACTTGCTAACTGGCAATCGTCAGGTATTTTACTTCAAAATAAATGGAAAAGTAATGCATATTTTTCTACTGGCTGATAGTTGGTATGTTTTAAAAAAAGTAGAAAATCTAATAAGCAACATGTACATACATTGTATATGCTGGAAAATAAACATACATAAGTATATATATACATACACATCATCGTAAAGCTTTGCTGGCCATCATCAACATCATCATATCATTATTATCATTATTGCTTGCACATATTTCATTAAGATGGCATATTGCATTATCAAGTAAATTACGTGCTTGTTTGAAGGTTCACGCTTTTCTCGTGGTTACCAACTTATAAATTTCTCTTTCCCTGTTTGTGTTTTTGTGCATGTGTGTGGCATCCAACGTAAATCTCGTAATGATGATGATGATTTGATGGTTCTTGTATGTATGTATTTGTATGGTTCGAGCAAGCATCAGAAGAAGAAGAAAAACTGAGGAATAAAGAAGGAAATAGTAATATAATTCCAAGATTTGTACATGCGTGTAGTTGTTGTAGTTACAAGTTACGTTTCTAAGGAACGTAAAATTATGTACATTTAGTATTTTTTATGTTGCGCTGTGGTTTCTAGGAATCTTGAATGTTACTTTATTTCTGAGGAATGCAGATCACTTGGAGATACAACTCGATCGCATCGCTCATGACGACTTGATGACATCATGAAAAAAAAGAGTTTTTCTTGCAAGATATATGATGACTTGGGCTCCTTTTTCTTCCCTTCTCGCAAGTGCATTTTTGAAGGGGTACATGTTCGGCTATTAATATATTATCGAATTTACACAAACTTTGCTGAAGGTTGCTCACAGGCAAACTATTATACTAGTTATGATTTCATCTCATTGCCTTTCAAAAATCTAAGAGTCAAAATAATGTCTATTACGATCTGTAAATAGTTTGAGCGTGTACATAAAATGGGTGCCTGTATTTGGGGCTCGTTAATTGTTGATAGGCTAGGTACTTTAATATGCAGCTATCAATTCTGTAAAATGTAGTCGCATGAATTCTTAATTTTTCATCCACTGACAATCTGACGGTTATAATCCAAGTAAGAAAAATGATACACATACTTATTTACAAACCCCCAAAAAACAATATGTATAGAATTTACAAAAGTAGCTTTCCGAAAACAATTCTATTGATGGACATGGAATTTACGTAAGTTTATAAATGTCAGTAAAATGTACAATTTAAATTTACCAAGTTCATATTTTAGTGCTTAAACTCCACTAATTTGCACTATGAGTTTCTCCAGGACAAATGACAGCATATATATGTGTGTGTACCTATATGAGAAAAGCAATTATTTCATGTGCTACAATTTGATTATAGCAAAGTGGAAAACTACGACGTCTCCGTTCCGTCACTAAGAAAAACCTTAGTGCAAA
This sequence comes from Sinella curviseta, assembly GCA_004115045.4. Lineage (NCBI taxonomy): Eukaryota > Metazoa > Arthropoda > Collembola > Entomobryomorpha > Entomobryidae > Sinella > Sinella curviseta. The sequence continues at coordinate 10,344,527 of CM065489.1, forward strand.
AATAAAAGGAGAAACAGAAATAGTCTATTTGCGTACTGTAGCAAATAATCGCAGGAAATAAATATGTGTGTACGGTAGGTATGCATTTACACCATATACATTTCATAATTGTTATTCGCACATGTATGCATGGCAGCCGAGGCAGATTGTGGAAAATTTATTGCAGCGCTTTTCGTATATTATGGACATGAACATGTTATTCTCAACTCGCAAGATAGTCTGTTCTATGTCGTGTACACCGGCAGCTCAATAATAAAACGCTCAGGAAATTCGCTCAGCAGTCGCCGTTGTGCTGGGAGCATTATTAATACACTTTGCAAAATGTTCTCCTGCTACTGATGACGGTGATAATGGGCAACATCTCTCGCCAAATGCTTCGTTCGCGGCTCCGGTCACAAATATATCCTTACACAAATGTCCGTCGGTTTCGTACATATAAAAACCCTTTACAGTCTTGTTCTGTAAGTAAGGTTAATTACATTGGATAAATGAAGGATGATGTGGTTAATAGGGTGGCTTTTCAACAGAAACACACATAAAACCTGAAAAACGAATAATTTCACCGATACTATACTGCTACAACATGCACATATATTTTACACGAAGAAGGTATTAGTGCCATTTTTGCAGAGGAAGACTTCTGAGGAAAACTATAAGAAAATGCTTCTTTTTTCATTTTCCTCATGGCGGACTACTGTTCATACTGTTTACTGAAGTGTTCATTTGACGTTGTACTGATGACTATAAAACGATGCTTTTAAGTACCTTTGCGTTCAGTAATTGTGAAACATTAGCTAAAAGTAAGACCCAGCTCCTCAAGTCGAGACTTGGTAGTTTTGCTTAACGTGACTATATAATAGTATTAGCGTGAAAACAGCCAGGTATGTGTGTAGTGAGATACCAAGAAAGATAATAATATAATGGCGATGATATGAAGCTGGAAAAGACAAGCTTTTTTACTCCATAAAAATTGTATTTGCCAATGCAATCGCAATCCATTGACACTCACTCGTCTTTGGGTTGTGGATGGAAGGAAGAATGTGGTGAGTAGATTGTTGATAGATAGGGAAGACTTTATTACACAGCCTAGTATACGCTGCGTACTTAATCCATCCATTCGTGTATGTGCAAATACATAACGTACATGCATACACCTATCATGCATGATTACCTGCATAATTTGCAACTTTATACGTATAAACTTACCACTTTTCGCATATTGCCATTATTATTATGCTATTATTATTATTAATCTTTCTCTGTGTGTGGTTTCCATAAACATGTTCACCTAACAACATCTCCTTGTTCACATCGTTACCATTTACCCTTGTACTTATACTCACCCTCCCCGTTGCAAAAAAATAATAATAGTCATGTTTCCTCACATTATGATCTCTATATAGTTTCCTATCATCGGGGCTTTAAATCCAAGGAATTGGTGTTGTCTTACATGACTTTACTTTGACTACGCTAACTTATTACGCTATTATCTATATCTCCGCATCGTAATGAGTAGGTTTGTTATTTTTTGCATGTTTCTACATACATTTTCTCTCTCCACTTATTGTTTTGGGATATTACATGGTAAAAAATAATTTACATTATTGCAATGGTAAAATAACTTTCCAATGTCTTCATTAAGTAAAATCTGCATTTTCCTGCTCCTCTTCACCAATTTAAAGAAACAAACAAGGAAACAAGCAGGACCAAAATCTTCAAAACTATTCATTGTAACAAGCCGTGCAAGTTTAAAGTATTTTGCCTACATTGTTTTTCTACGCTGTCCTGCTTTCTTTAACATTCAGTCTCATTTTTCATCCTGAGAATTTCCCTCATGTTCAGTAGAATCGACGGTAACATCTCTTAATTTGCCATTATCATTGACCGTCAGGAATGCGTCTGCAATTGGTAATATGAGTCTTGAGAAAATAATGTATTAATACACAAATATGCCCCTGCATGTATTACGGTAATGGGTTGTTTTTGTTCTAACAACCTGCAAATTGTAGTAAATTTTAGCGATATCGATAATAGAGAGAAAAGAGGCAGTGAGAGAATTGATGGCCAGTCATTCACCAAATACCATTTGCTCATCATATCGCTACACATAGCCAACCGGCAAATTACAGTATTTACTCACACATATGGGTTTATTCACCTAGAATAGGTATGAAGAAAAAATTGATTTAATGTGATGGTCGTCATTGTCAGATGAAAGAAATTCATATGCATGTCTACTCCACAGTACATTTTTATTCATAAAGCAACAGTCTGTAGCAGCGTAATGTGTTTGTGTGCTTGCACAACTTGTATTTACACCTATTATTATGTCTCCACTCGTACAAGTAGTAGTAGTCTGTACACTGGCATTTTTTGTTGATTAAGTCAGTAAGAAGATAAGAAAAGTTGAGAAGAGTGCAAGTGAAGAATGAAGACGTGAGTTTTTGCACTGTTTTCTGCTATCTTTATTACCCTCCTACTCATGCTGATTGTGAGGTCATCATCATCGTCTTTCGTCGTCGTCATTAGTGTGCACATACCTAATCAACTTTAAAAAGCACACAAACTGCTCTCATGCGTACAAACACAATATGATTTTTTACGTAGTGTGTCCCTCCTCATCATGCTACATAAACTTTAAAAATTGATAACATCTTCTACTCAGCTTACACCAGACAGATTCACCACTACTGCATTGTGTTGTTGTGTAAGTAATTTACTGTTAAAAGATGATATTATTATGGCCATCAGTGTAATCATTATACATTGTAAACTTACGAGCATAATAATGCTTGTGTGTATATGTGTGCATATGCACATAATTTATTGCTCATAATTTTGTGTGTGAGTGATGAGACCTTGTAAAATACACACAGTGGTGGTGACGACGATATCTGGCGCTTCTACATTGTTCATTCCGCTCCCGACACTATATCGCATCACTTAGCTACAACACAAATAGTGCTGCTGTTGCTGCTGCTGATTCTTCTAATGACCATCATCATCAAGCCACATGAAAAGGGCAAGAAGGAAAATGAGGAAAAGCAAAAGTGCTATCACCATCTCAGTAAATAATTGCAGTATTGTACTTTGTGATTATTACAATATATGCGATGCGACGACGAGAGAAAATCTCGGCCTTTTATTTAATCCTGTTGTGTGGCAAACGTGCATGTGCGCATGTAAGCAGGTAGGTATCTTTGAATTGCCAACGCAATATTACTAATGCATCACAGAAAAAATGATATGCCCACCGAATTCCCTTCTCCTTACAATTATAAAGGAGTGTTTGATGCTGATTGTGAGGATGAACAATAATGCAGAGTTTTCGTGGATGACTAGTGGCGGTGTTGCTGGTTGTTTATACGTCTCTTCTACTCCATAAATTATAGTAATATGAATATGATGATGATCATCATCACCATCATCAAAAACTGCAGAAATATAACATGTAGAAGTCGTAAAGTAAAGGATTCATAGTGGCTTAGTATACATGTACCTTTATATCAAATAGGTTGGATGCCTACCTACTTAGCAACAGTGGAAAGAAAACCCGCACACACACATTTATAATAACAACATTAATATTATCACATCAGACTGATGATGATGTTGATGACGACGGTAATGCATATGCATGCATTAAATGATCATATATAAAATGCCCGAAAGAAAGAAGAAGGCAGGATTTTAAAAAGGCCAAAAAGGAAGCCACAGGTGAAACAAGGCACTGCTTTTTGTAAGTGAGCAGGCAGGCAGCTTAACTAGGAGGAAAGCAAATCTCATTTAGCCGTGTATGCATATTTGAAGAGTTGTAGTAAAACAAGAGTATTATGATGATGGTGATGAGTCTTACAGTTAAGCCGGGTATGTATAAAATATCGTATTTTCCTACTTTTTCGTTATTGTTATTATTATTATTACGATATGTTGTTATACCTTCCCTGCTGGCAATATAATAAAGTTCTAATTTTATAAAGTCATTGGGGAAAAGATGTGAGTTGTTAAAAGGTTGAAAATATACTGGAGCTGTCTGTCGACTCCTCCTATTGTTAGTTTTTTATGTCTGAGGCATGGGCCATCCCGGTGGTCCTTCCTTACCTTTTTTCTTAACTACATAATATTATGTAAGAAGTGCAATTATGCATTTCTCTCTATATTTCAGTGAAAAAGTATATCTACATAATATGCAGTACTATTAGCATGCGATATTTTTTACTATAAGAAGTAGTAGTGCTAGTGCTAGAACCATGATATCCCAGTGTACGTTCTCTTCACTCTGATTAAGTATAAAAAATGATCCTTTCTTGTTAACCCACTTATTTTTTTAAAGTAAAAAATTATTAAGCTTCTTCTACTGCTGCTGTTTTTACTCTTGTGTGGATATTACTTATTACTTACTTAATATTTTGTATTGAATAAATGCTCGCTCTCTCTCCCTGTCTCCCTCGTACACTCCAGGAGTGATCATCTTGTATAAGAAGTGGAACGATTACAATCCGATGCGCTACTCTTCCTGTCAAAATATGAGGAGGAAGAATTTATTCGTGTAGTCTATCCATCTTTCAAGGCTCCTTCTCATTACTACATGCTGTTTTGAGGTTTTTACCCATTTCGTCATGTAGTTTGTTTTTTCCAGGCAACTAGGTTTTGGAGCACACAACCCACACCAACAGAAAAGCTTGTCAGCTCAAAGAAGTCTTTGTTAAATACATTAACTAAAAAGCTATGAATATAAGATACGGGATGCATATAATGTACAAAATATTATGATAGCTAGTTATTATTATTGCTTTACTTATTTACACACACACGCGTTTTGAAGGGAAACAGTGGTGTGGGTTTAGGAATTGGAAAAAGGATACACGTCTCCTTTTCGTTATTATTGGTGATGGTGAGTGTAGTTGACTCTCGCGGGTGAGGTGAGTAGTGCATGTGTGGAGTCCTCACACAGTCCGTGAAAACTACTTGGCCCATATGGAGGCATAAAAATCAACTTGATTGCAGTTCTTAATTCAAGACGAGATGATTATAGGTGTTGATTTTCCTTGGCACACCTCTTCACTAGAAATATCTGTGCTAGAACAAGCTGGGGGAGCCTCATCCTTTCTACTCTTTTTATAAATAAGGTTGTGATGAAGCATGGAAGCATGTATGTACGTATGCTATGCCATTTCACGAGACTGCACACAGAAAAAGAGAAGAAATTGTGCTTATCGTTTTTCCAAATATGCATATATAAGCCTTATGCTGACGTTGAAATAAATGTGCACATATAGGCAATAATAATAATGTGCCTTAAATTTCCCAACTAGCTCGTCTCTTCTTGTCTCAATGTGTGTTTTCTTGATGGATTAATGCTCATTTCTGTTGGTTTTTCGAACGAGTTGTTTACTACCCTACTTATTAGCTCATCATCATCATCATCGTCGTATTTTTCGTTGAAATGTGTAAGAAAGTAAAATAAGTTTTTACATGCATACATACAAAAACCAGCTAAAAAGGGTATCGGGCTCAGAGGAGTTAAATATAAAACGACTGGATGATTTTTCTTCCTCTTTCAAATAGATAATTTCCACTATGTTACCCAGATGAATACGCGTCATGATGTGCACTCCAAAAATAACTCGGTGCAAGGTATCGTATCATCATCCTCACTCACCAGCACCACCAGCAGTTCGTCATTATCATTATCGCTATTATTACAACAACACTACTTATTACCAAACTGTCCACGGTGTAAAAAAACGTTTACCTGCTTTTGAAAATAAAATATAATAGGCATGTAATAAATTCTATTTAAGAGTTTCTTTGTAAACTGGAAATGATCGTCACCAGCGAGCGAGAAAATGATGTGAAACTGGGTAGAGAGAGAGAACCATCCACCGGGTGAAAACAAGTCATTCAAAATATTATATTCATTCCAACAATGATTCATTGGCATGGCAAAGAAAAGTGAGCGGTTATTATTAATATAAACATTGTGACATGTCCTTCCTATCTATGCTATTCCCCAAACATGTAAAAAGTAATAATAATAATGAAATGCCAACAACATCGCATCATCATAACAATAATATTTTAATGCGTTAAGGTAAAGGTTATGTTACACAGATAATATTTTTTTCAAAATTCAGGATATCTCTCTAAAATAGAGAGAGGAGTCTGTTCTCAGGAGGTTAGTAGTGGTGGCGATGGTTCGTTTCTGAACATTATGTTTTTATGCTGCTGTTTAACTAGTTTTATTGGTAAATAGTAGATTCTGCATACTTCTCACGTCTTACTCATTACTTGTTTTTATGAAACAAGGCTGGACAGCCGGAGGTTTTATTATCCCTACTTCTCCACTTACTCCACACACGTTGATTTTTTTTACCTATTCTGCCTCCAAGTGAGAAAAACTCATTCAACCTAATTCATACAAATTCAAGGGTGGCTGGGCCAGGCTAGCTGACTGATTTCCTTTTCTCTCTCCATTGTTGCTGCATACTCACAGTGTTCCTTTTTATTTGGCAGGAGGAAAAACCTGGTTATCACATTGGATGGATGGACAGACGTGAAGATGATTACACATGAGAATTTGAGGAACCATATATTTATTTATGCAAAAGGGATTACCTTTCCAACTAACTGGTATGAGGAGAAGAAACAGCGAGAGAGAATGTATCTAGTTTATAAAAAAATAAGAATGGAAATGGATAATGTTACAGTAACACCAAAGGGTTCATGTTGATGGTGCTCCTGGTTCTTCTGCTGGTGATTCCCAAACACTTTTTTATTTACTCAAAGAAGAGAAGATGAGTGCCATGATGAGATGAAGATGATAATTATCTTCATCAACATTATGATTTCAATGAAGGAGTTCAACAGAGTAAATACAGAGCTATCATCTACTTTACGTAAGCAGCCGAGAAAAAAATCCTTCTTTCCCACTTGTTCATCACCCACCACCACACCACACAAGACAGCAGCACACAAGTTGGGTTAACTAGCTTGGTGGCTTCTGCTGTAATTTTTATGATGATGATGACGATATGATCATGATGCAAACTTATAACGACTGAAATAATATTAGTAGTAAGAGGAGGCATCAACAACGCACAATCTTGAATACAAATTCTCGATGCCTCTTTCTCCTCATTCATTTTTTTACCTTGGATTTGTAGGTTTCGAGTGAAATGAACTGGTGGTAAGTGTACAGGACCTACCTTTGAGCTATGATTAATGGGTAGTCAATTTATAGCCAAAAGGATGAAATTATTGGATAATGCTCGTCTTGGTGCAATAACAGTTCCTGTTGCTTCTGCTCCTGTCCATACGAGTTTCGTATTTATTTATTAAGGTTGAAATATCAGTTTTTGAAGGGAGAGAGAGAGAAAGACTTGTTTAAAACGATTTACGATCGTTTGCATGCTGGACGCTTCATATTTTCCAATGCATTACCCTCTAATTTCGTGCATGGTAATATTCATTTTGGGTTTGCTGATAAAACCAATATTTGATCAGAGCCACAAAATGACTAGATCACTCCACATCAAAACAGCCATTAATCAGCTTTCATACGCCCCGTCCTACACGGAGGTATACGCTTATTACGTGCTACATATTATTTATATGCATAACAACTATATATTCAAGTGGTGATGATAGGATGTCGATAATGCTGAACATTCTTTAAAAATTTCTACGCTCACGTCGTCGTTGGTGTTTCTTTCAATTCCACTGGAAATTTAATCAAAAGTATTTAGACTTTTGATGAAAGGTACACGTATAGCATTGCATTATGAGGAATATTTAACGTACATGAATCGTGTAACATGAAGTGATGTTCACGTTGTTGGTAGCAGCAACTTGTGTTCATTACTGCCACCAAAAGAGTTTATAATGTAGTTAGTTAGAAGGATCATTACAAATAGTCACAGAATGTGGATAAATATTTAATTCATTGCGTTATAATGTTGAGCATGACATACGGTAGCATAATAAATCAAGGAAATTCATTATTATTACAGTATTTCGCATTTTCTCGACTTTCCTCTAGACTACAGACAGCCACCAGCATCGACACTGACTGTCGCTCGTATAAAAGGTAGATATTGGATAAATTGATGAGGTCTTACGTAGCGAATACTCGTGCTACATATTATTATTTACTTATTTGATAGCTGGCCCTGCCAGGTTGAAGCAGTAATCGCGTACTAATCTATGAATAGGGCTTCCATGATATTATGTGTTTCCCTCTGCATTATTTATTTATTTCCATGGGGAAAGTTGGAGTTTTCAGTTGGACAAGTAAAAACTAAATACTTTACTTGATAAATTACAACCAAGAATAGAACAGCACACAGAGGAGGATACATATATTTAATCTGTTATTTCGTTAAAATCGGACGTGCACTCAGAGTGCATGACCCAAATCGTGGGGCGCCGGAGTAAGCGAGCATGTATGGATATCTACGAACAACAATAATTCCAGTCTTCTCATAATTTTTGCCTGCAGAAATCAGAAAACTCAAGGAAGCATGACCACCTCCATCACCAGAAAGTGTAATCGAACCACATGCTCATTACACACTGCTTTTACTCAAACAAATCCTGACATTTTTTGGACGGACCACCTGGTTCGGTCACTCACGAACGAACCGTACAGAACCTTGTGCTTATGATATGATATTATAAGTGCACATAGGTACGTACAATATTATTACCACTACCTACGTAGGTATGCATTTACGGTCTTTTGATGGAAAGTATGCAGGCAATGATGCATGTTTGTATCTTTCTACTTTATCGATAGAAATCATTGGATTGGCAGTCTAGAAACGAAACACGATCCCACTCAATTTCATTATTGAACTTTCAACGGAAATTTTGTGAATTCATCCATTGTTGAATTATCAGAGAAAAGTAAGACTTGTGTTTATATTGAACTCTTGCACTGAGAGTGTAACCGTACATTGACCGTATAATGACGCTTGAGGAAGAGGATTTTTTTCCTTTACGAATCTAATTTATAGGATTGCGTATTTATGCGCATATATGTACAGCATTGCAGTTTAGTATATTGTATATGAACATAAGGGAAAATTGGTACAATAGAAATTAAGTACGCAATCGTTTTATAATATACTTGCAAGGTTAAGCTCACTCTCAATGACAATCCGATTATTCTACTTATTACCTTTACAAGTGAAATAAATGAAGTTTAACTTGAGTATCATATTATGATGATGATGACAATGGTAATGATGATATGGTACTTAAAAATTGAGAGACTTGTCACAACTGAATCACCATATTATTATTATCATTATTGCTGACTGTTTTGGTAAACTTGAGAATTTGGGATCGTGTACGTGAATAAGTGCATAATTGAATTGACATTGGACAATACCTATTGTTCTCTCAGTATTGTTGACATCCATCCTCCGCTCTTCTTTTTTTTCTCAGAGAGACACAATAATACCTTCCATCTAAACTTCCAGTATCCAGTACGAATTTACGGTATATATGGATGGATACGTAATACTACACACACTCGATCTTCTTGGGTGCTTGTGTTTATAAAATATGTACCTATACAACAAACAATAATAGGTCCATTGTGTCTCTGTTTACTTGCGTTTACTTCTGTGTGGAAGGATACGACATGGTTCGTTAAACGGATTTAACTCAGGGTAATTTACCTTTTACCCTTAAGGGACCACATCCGCAGTCGTTAGAATGTCGCCAAACATTTGGTTTTTGTGCGTGAGCTTGCTTGTTATAATGATAGTGTGCTCCTTGTCATTTCGCTGTTTTTGATTTGTACAACAGCAGCAGTTGCAGTATCACATCACATTCACTGAGAAGAGTAAGCAAAAAAAACAACTAAAATGCGACAGAAACTGACAAACAAGCCAAAAAGCGGTACTTAAAGTTAACCATTACATAACCACGTTACCCCGATGGATGTTGATTATCATTTCGGAAAGTAGAGTCATATATGTAACTATATAACGTATTATCGAAATGCTCTGTTTCATTTTCCGTTCCGCTAAAGCCCCTTCTTCCCTGCATTTACTTTATCATGCTGTTAATTGTCTGGGTGGGTTTACAAATGTATACTTGGAGCGAGCATTTCATGACACTCGGAAGTTAATGGGTTCTTAGCACACAATCTCTGTATTCCATCTCTCTTTTTCTCCGACGAAAATTATCTACATTTAAGTAGACACACAAAACCACACACATGCAAAACCTTCGTGTGGATGATTTTGGAGTAAACCAGGTTTAATTTAAACTCTTTCCCAGTAATTTTCAACTTCCCTTGCAAAATATATAGGTATATGAGTCAAAAGGAAAATTTGTTGACATTTTCAATTGAAGAGGATGATGAGCTATACGGTACGAGACATGCTCTCTGTAAGAAGCCACGTATGATGATGATACGTGTCAGCGAGAGAGATAAGAAGATCGTGGGTTAGTGTTTGCTTCGGCAATTGATATTTGACATTTGGTGATTTTCTGGCCCAATTTTCAGATCGTAACCAGCACGATTTCATACTGTATTTATTTTTATCCTTTCCTCGATCGTCTTGATTGAGGCTAATGCACTATTTTCAGTTCCATAGGCACTGCAAACGCACTACAAGCTTCGTGGAAACAAATTACATGAACTGGGAGCGGAAAGTAGTGATCCACGATTGTCAAATGAAACATGCTTCACGCTACACATTTTTTTAATTCAGCAAATAAATGTATTTGAACAAGCCTCGTCCAAAATTATAACCATAAAAGGAATAAATACACATCATCATGAGACGAGAAATAGATTAAAGGATTGTTATTGATATTTCCTGGTACGTAGTTCATGGGAAAAATATTGGGAAAAAACTAAAGAATACTTCACAGAATGAATTAAAAATAGCTTATTGCTAATTTTCAGAAAGACTATTTAAAAATAAAAATTATGTCTCGTCACCAAGATCAATTATATGAGACGTTATGTATGTTGCGTCATCGTAATATTAGGAATTTATTGAATAATCAGTAATGATGCTAACCAAACCAATAGGCTCAAAATTACCTATACATTCTTTGTCTGGTTAGTCGCATGTGTATGAGAGGTATGGTGTGTTTCTACTTGGTGGCCACAAATATTTTCTACATCTTTCGTGAACCCTGATCCATAGCCAAAGTCAGTTCACTGACGATGAGTTTATCAGTACACTATTACCCATTATTATACAATACACCCCTTTCTTCACTATATACTCATTAAATTCTATTAGCATTGACAACGACGAACAAGCCTGTATGGTTTTACCTACTTTGTTCTTGCACACATTCCCATTTACCACACATGCATGCATAAGGTTATTTCGGCCGTCTGCTATTCCCAACTTCACAACAACAACGTGTAGTTTGTGTGTGTCTGTGAGTGAGTAAATTAACAGCATAGCGTGACTACTAAGGAAACAAGATGGAACACACTCATTCACTCTCTGAAATAAGGGGAGTACCTATTACCTACATCCATGTAATAACTGATGGCACTTTACCAAGTGTAGTATTTATACACTAAAAAAGTTAAAAGCAAGTCAACTTTTTTCGGAAAATGTACATAATAATAGTAGAGTATTATAGGATGATTTTGCTACCGTGTCGTTGTGGGTACGTAACAAAAAAACCAAAAATACCCTCATGACTTCTTCAAGCTGTGTGTGTCTGTAATAACGTGTTCTAATCTACACACAAAATGTAGGTGGTTTTGGAGTTTGGAGAGAGAGAGAGAAATCCATGGAGTAATTTGTCTAGTCCGAACATAATATGATGTGTTATCTGTGAAAAGGTAAAATTTTCGCAGGAGTTGATAATTTGGTACTTCCTTTTCTACTTTAGGAAAGCAAAGCTTTTGACATGAAGTTTCCTGCGCCCTCATCATCCCAGGTAGTCATCATTATCATCATCAGAGCTCATTCCGTATTATAATTGGTAACGAGGCTAGCAGCTTATCTCCCCGTTCAATTCAGTTTACATTAAGTATAGTGTAATTTAAATGAAATATAAAATTAAACTCATGGAGATGGAGTGGAACGAACAGGCATGCGTAGCGTGCATAAGAATGACGACAGCTTCAGACAGAAGCTCAGCAAAGAATAAAGTTTTGACGCGGATAATTATTATTAAAAGATAATTAAGCAAGTGGATAAAAGCAAAATTGTATGCAAAAGTAGATAATACATTTATATTTAAACTTGTCCAAGATGAATACAACTTGTCAATCATCAACCAGTTTTGCATGAAATATATTTTTTTAAATATAACTTTCTCGTCGAAACCTGAGAATTCTACGTTGTTGATTTTTATTGAACTGCTAATATCAAGTAAAACTGACATTGCTGGGAATATGTACCTACATCCAATTGGCTGAAATATTCGTATTACGTTACAAATACTTTCGCAAAGAGTAGCTCTCTATTGATCCATTACGCGACGAAAGGACAAGATAATATCTCATTGTCGTCGAAGCTACCGAACAAGAGCTTTAGAAAATCCAGCCAGTCATTTCGAGTGCCTAACAAGACTACAAACAAGCACTCACAATCACGTATTCACTCTTCTTTTTAATACAGAATTAGTGTGTAGATACTGACTACCTCCTTCTTTACACTCAAGTATCTTCTGTTGCCACTCACCAGAAAATTAGAAAATTAACATCATTCACTCCTCAGCAAATATTTGGTATTCACAAAAAGTATGTCCAAAAAATTCCTGTATAGGGTTACATATTATTTCATTCATGCTAACAATGATTTTTTTCAGTTTATTCACTCATCTTGACAGAGCTTTGGGGCATGAAGCAGCAGCATCCATATTATGATTATCATCTGAATTTCACCTGGTCCCTTCACGATATTATATGCGTATCATCCGTTTTGTACACACAAAGCCATTTATCATGAGCAATCATCGTCGTTATCATCACCACCACTCTGCCACCATACTTTAGCATTGTAGCTGCATGAGGTCGTTAAGAGAAGTAAAAAACGCACAGAAAACCAACAAATGGCAGTATATTACACACAGTAGGTTTTACACAATACCGATATTACCTGTTGTAGTAGTAGCAGCGAGCTACTGCATTCATAGTACTTTATCCGTGATACCCAGACAAAACAACTTTGTGTTGCTGATCTCATCACATAAAACTGACATTGAAAAGATGAGCACGTCAGGATGCTGAAATTATTTGCATTTTAAAGCAGAGCAATGCAATGTGATGTGTGTCTCTTAGATAGCGGCTTGTGCACAAAGGTATTTATGTGATTGAATCGTCCTACCACTTTTTTTCTTCCTTTAGAAAAAAGACGGGTAAAAAAGAGGAGAAAAGACAGAGAGAGGGAGAGAGAAAGACCAGCCCATGATCATGTTTCAGATGTAGGAAACCTATTCATCCCAAGGCAACAATCACTAGTGTCACCAAATACCAACAAAAATTTAATAATATGATGGATAGCCATTTTTATTGTTATTATTCATTTCATTTTAATGCCTTTGTTAAATAAGAACTCTCTGTATTGTACAGCTTTTGAATGAATAATACTTGTGATATGTAGTCCCAGTAGTCCTAGTCATGTTTACTTCTGTTGGCATGTACGGGTAATTGTGGGGTAACGATTACAAGAAAGAGAGAGAGAAAAAATCCCTTAAATTAACATCATCCATGAGAAATTAATGATGTAGCACTAGCCAAGTGGCGAAAGCAAGCTTTTGCTTTATACACGAACTCTGAAGGACCCACACGCGAATTGTTCTAGTTTTTCTTATTTGTATGTACGAACATGACATTTTATTGAGTTTACGTAGAGATGCAAAAGACAGACGGACAGACATGCAGAACGAAATCTTTAGGAAACATATGTAATGATTTTTTTACTCCATACACCGTAATATTTTCATTTGCACATTAGATAACTCGGGGAATGTAAATAATTACGTTCAATTAACTTACTTAATAGAAAAAGATGTAAATAAACTCTAGAAAATAAGCACTTAGCTTCTAATATCTGGCATTTTTTCCTTAAAAAATTCGACAGATGCTCTTTTGTTCGTCTCATTTTGTGTAAATGTGAGAAACGAAAAAGGGCCACCGTTGCGTGTGCTGTCTCTCTTACACCATGCATTCACGAACAACGAACGTGCTGACAGGCGGATATATATTTTACTTTTTACAGAAATTACACGCCTGTGCATAAATTAACCATAATAACTGTCGACTTGTGTATTTCCAACCCAGAAAATATTTTTTTGGGCATTGCTAACAAAACAGCAACACAAAAAAAAAGATTCTATAAAACTAAATTAAATTAATTTCGGAAAATGATCTTGTACATATATAGGCAATAGGCATTACTGTTTCTATAGCAGATGTATGTAAGGTGGGAAATACAGTACGTGTGTGCTGAAGTATGTACTTATTCAATAATAATAATAAAACCGAGAAAAAAAATTCACAGTGAATCTATGCATTTTAATCATGGAAGAACACGTCCCCATTCATGTAACCAATTCTTTCGACTTTCGAGCACTTTGCCACGTTCTTGTCCTGCCATAAGGTGTAATGATAGTATGTGTGTATGGAAAAGTAAAGGGTAAAGGCATGTCAACGACTGTTATCAAAAATTCACAATCGTTCTGCATGCATGCACACAGTAGCTCAATTATCCTTATTAGGGTTATAATTGGCACATGAGAGATCAAAAAAGGGAACAAAAGAGTAGAGAATTTTAGTACTTTAGCTAGTGACTTTGCTACTCCGTGCACACATTGACACAGACGATGATGATACGATGACTCTTTTTTTGCTTTTTCACTGCTCTCTCTCTGTTGAAAAGCTGCTAACAAGGAGACACGAAAACAGAAAAACGAGTGTGCCCGTACACTCTCTTATCCTAGCTGTCTGTTCAAATCGGTAATCACTTTGCTGATGTTCAAAAAAAACAACAGAGTATAGCAACATCAGTGGTAAAAACCGACCGTTCCACACTTGTACGAGTAGACCACATATTTGCATTGCATGACGTGATGATGGCGATGATGATGACCAATGTTTCTGTTCACTTCTACAACTGTTATTTGGGTTGATGAAAGGGATATCTCTCTACCTCCCAACTACACGGCGCTTTGAAAATAAAGTGACCACAACAAAAGTCCGAGTTCCACCACCACCACCACCACCGTCATTCTATCTGTCCATCAAATCATTCTTTTAGCGCAGTTGTGTTGTTGGGAGTTTTGGACTGATGACGGGGAGAAGACACGTAGATAATATGATACACGCAGAGTCACTCTCATTTTAGCTGAAATGTTATTTTAAGGAAACCACTGAAACAAAAGAAACCCATTGTCCGTCGGTAATAATGACGAAAAGCTAGAGAGCAACCCAGGAAAACAAAAGTCAAAATCAACGACACAAATCAGACAAGATGGGATGCCTGGATGGTTAGCAGCATGAAACGAGATGCAAAGGGATGACGATGCGAGAAAATTCAAAATGTGAAAGGGTTAGTAGAACTAATTATCCGTTTATTGTTCCAAATCGTGGAGCATGATCTGGAGGAGATAGTTTGCTCTTGATAAATTCTGCACATCAATAATATTCAAAGTTACTTTCAATAAACGAATGTATTCCAGAGAGACTCCATTCAGTAAATACTCGGAAAAGATATCCAAATAGTTTGATGTCTAATCCCCATATTTTGTATCCCATTTGGGCAGTAGGAATGGACAATTTATACGGTAGCTGAGCCAACCAAACTAATATTAGATTTCAGAGTTATACTTTCAACTGATTTTGTTTGTTTGCCTACTTTACTTTAATTGTTTTAACTGCCCAGCCCAGATATATTATTCTTGCGTAATGCTCCGTAAAGGTTGCTTTCACTGTTTATTTATAACAGCCGAAAACCTTTCAAGCGCGTCATCCATTGTTACCATTCAAATGTCATTTATAACAAGAGTACTTCATACTCATGATGTGTGGGTGTGTGAACTGTGAATCCACCCACTCCAACATTTCCTAAGCATTACTGCATTGTAATAATCGTAATGTTTTGATCAGTTTATTTTGACCAACAAACAGCAAATGAAGCTTGACCTGTGCCCGAAAGAGAAAGGTGATTATTATTCTGAACGCACAAAAGGAAATACAGTAACTTTGCATTGTTGTTGTTTAAGGGTAATATGAAAAAGGAGACGAGAGTTCCTTAACCAAATTGTTCACATTTCCAGGTTTTGTTGTTGATACACCTTCATGGTTTGTATTGACGACTGCTTAATAACAAAAATGCCATTATTATTACTTTATTATTGCTTTTATCGTCATTGTAACGATTCGGTGCTAGTGCTACAACGACTCACGAGTAGAAGCACAAGTCATAAAACAAAACACAAAGAGGTTTTGTTGTTCAAAGAGAGAAATAAAATGATGTATAACGAGCATTTGAGAGCCCTTAGATCCGGTCACTTTCAGATGAATGACCACCGTAACGAATTGAAACGTAAATAAACAAGAGGGAGCTCTCCAACAATACAAACACCGTGGCACCGTCACACCGGATTGACTTATTGTTAGTTTTCAGCATTATTTTACTTTGACAATTGCTTTGGTGATAAAAGCAAGAGTCAGCGAGTGAAAAGACGGGAGAGAAAAATAAAAACGTAGCTTTCTGTAGGATCAGAGCGAAATTACTTGTACAGTGTAACACACTACTCAACAGTACGATACTACACAATTTTAAAATTTTGCCGTTTCCTATTATTTTATTTTGCACCATCACCAGGGCTGCGATTTGGTGCTTTTGAAGTTTTGTATTCAAAGCGTTGCAGTTCTCTCAAACACCACAAGTTGCATTCAATTTCCAGTGTTGCAAATATACCATTTCTTCCCATTTTCCTCTCCTATTCTCGATTATACTGGTTTCTGTTTTAATAAAAGCTTAGAGCTATTTCTATAACATGGGGGTCCATTCGTATGGTTATTGTCTAGTCTGATGACGTAATTATGTTTTTTTAAACATGGAATGTTCATAATATATTTTTATTAATCTAGTTCAAAAAAATTTGTTAGGCGTCATTTAGCAAGGAAAATAATATTCCAGGAAGCCAATTCACTCTACTATGCACTTTGTGCTGCAACTGTGTACCACAGATGTATAAACAACCATTTATAATTGTGACTTGATATTGGAACTGGGACAAGCTGAAACAAATGCAAAAGTTAGGGGCATACTGAGACAGACAGAGCTGGAAATGTGATTCAATTTGAAAGTACGTTATGATGGGTGCGTTCTGTCCAACTTCCATAATAATGTTTATATCAACCAGACTGGCGTTGTAGCCTCATCATACAGTATCGTACACATATTATTAGGTTTGATTAGATAGAATCGATCACTGATCCGTCGTCATGTATTGCAGACGGCAGACGAACGAACTCAACTTAAGAGTAATAAGTAGCTTTCGCTAAGCTCTTATTCTCACATCAGTAGTTAATAAACCGTACATGTGTAGGAATTTTGGTGGAACATAACAGACACAAAGCATGTTAACAATTAAGTAAGCGTGCATGAAAGAGCAATTTGTGTTTATTTACGCTTTTCTTTTGCGCCAAACATTTTTCATTTATACTCTATGCACGGTTGCATACGTATTTTTCATGAAAAAAGGTGAATGGGATAAGCCCTGGTTAAAAAGAATGCATAATATTGCACATGATCGTGATAATTGGATGAACAGAACGCAGAATGGAACTCTGTGAAGCTTCTTATTGTCGTCATAAACGATGAGACCTGCAAGTACTTACTCGCATTGTACCTTTATAGTTTATGAATGCAACATAATATTGGATTATCCTTACAGCTTCAGACAGATGTAAACAATCAAAGGATAAACAACGGCAACAAGGGTCAAAATATGTTTCTGCAAACGACTGGCAATAAGCGATGCTAGAGATAGATCTGTCTATTGGTGTTAGGTTGGATAGACTTTATCATCAAAAAATATTTCCACTTTATTCTTCTGCTCCTGGATTTACAATCTTTGTGCTTTTCTGATCTTGATCGTACTGATAATAATGTTTGTACACTGAGATATACAGACGACACAGCATAAAGCCTAATGAAGGTATTTTTACAGATCAAATATTATCATTACCTACTTTAAATCAGTTTTGTGAAGCAGTATGTTTAACAAAAAATGGCCTGTTTAATGAGCAGCGAGGAAACGGAGACGACCTTCTTCATAAACGAAATATTTGTCTTTTTTCTGTGTGAAACCTTTATGTTTTTACCGTATTTGCTTAAGGTCAAGGAGCAAAAAAATAGAGGAAGTAGTGGAGCAGAAATTGTCCCATGAAAAAGACAACAGTGAAAATGCCTAATTGCTTGATTGTTTACACACCTATTATCTTCAAAAGTGAGTTAAAATGTGTAGCTACTGAACTTTGTCGGCATTTTCTTTGCTTTCACATGAAGAAATCGGTAGTAATTTATGTTTACCTGGAATGATTTTATGCTATATTTTATACCTGTCTGTTGATAACACCAGCATGCAGTTCAAATACATACATGTATAATGACTATATCCTGCAAGTAAAATCGAAATGTTACGACGACGGTGGCTATTATTGCTATATTTACAAAAGCATGGAAGTGAATTATGGCGCTACAATGTATACAAATGGTATATGGGAGGTCTTCCTGTCGCAATGTTTACACAGGTAACTCGTCAATTGTAAAGTTTAAATGAATAAAAGAGAAGGAATAAGGAATATATAGCTAGAGTTATTTTTAAATATTATTGCCAATGACACTGAAACGAAATGACAAATAAATATATTATTGGAAGCTATTTACAAATAAATTGTATAAACAGATAGTGATTAATCCGGGCTAGCATACAGAAGGGTATTATGTGACATTATTGTGCAAAAACATACAATATTGGTTCAGCAACTGATCTTTTTCAATAATTGTTAACACATTCAATTATCGCTTTTATCATCATCATCATATAAGCGTCGAGTTTTTTATTGAGTTTATTTGGAGCATTATTATTTTCTGCAAAAAATGCAATTGCACATGCATGTTGCATTATATATTATTGTTGTAATATTACGGCTGAAGTGGAACCGGCAAAAATTGACCTTTTATTCGTTAGGTACTCTGTATATAATTAAATGTCTGACGGAATCTAATTTTTTAAATGGGAGCAATCTGGCTATAGAATACTTCAACTATATCCACAATGTCTAGGATACCACTGAACGACGCTGAACTTCTAATTGTTATGAATATTGTTATTATTATTGCACTATGCAATTTAGGGTCATATTATCTAATTGCCCTCCAACCTCCAACAATTAGAACCCAGTGCACCGCTGCCGCCGCCTTTACAGCTTAACAGTCTAAAGTTTACCAAGTTTCCATTCGGCTTGGTTTGGTGATTTTGCCGTCAAAGGAGCACCAACCAGATTTTACGGTAGTTGTGGTGAGATAACAATTTTATTGTTTCAACAAGACTTACTTGCATCTACAAAAAAGTTCTCATACGCTCTAATGTTGCACTGATGTAGAATAAAGTATAAGAAGAATCCTCAGTTTTACGTTCCGGTAATAGACGCCATTTATATGCAAATTCAGTTTTCTGTCGTTGCACTAATGTGCAAGCTTACTTTTAACCTACAAAATAAACGTGAATAATGACATTATTGTAATTATGAAAACTTTTTCGTAAACTTGGGTGCACCAAGCTTTCTTTGGACATGCGAGTGATTGATTGAATTATATTTTTTCCATAAAATAACTGACAAAAAAGTTTCCAGTAATTGTCAGCGGACACGCCTGGCTGAAAGAAGCTGACACGATTCAATAATCTCAATGAATTATAAAAAAATAGAGCACTTGCACGAAAATCAAGTATGGTTGCAAGTTATTCAATAAGTGCATCAAAATGAGTGGTTGTACGCTTTCCTTGGCATGCTTTACTTTTATCCTTATGACCACTCGTCCGCTTTCCTTGTTTCCTTCCTTTTTACGCATATCGCTTTCATTTTTTAGGCATCATTCATTCGATTAATGTATGCTGAAAGCCATTATCATAATGATAATACAAGTTTTACAGGAAGCTGATGTCACCCGTCACGAGCATTACCAGTATTCCTAATAGCGTATACCAACTGTGTCGTGTCTCATCGGAACATGTAAACTTGTGTTGTGTTGTTGGTTACGTTCTCGTTGTTACATCTCCATTTTCTGCTCATGAGAGACTTTAGTGATAAATATAACTTGGCCGGACGTTTTTTTTATACTTTTTTAGAGGAAGAAAGCAATATCACCGCTCGGAAAAGTTGCATTAATATTAACAGCGAAGCAAATAAATCCTGAATGGAGTATTTGTCGTAATTGTAATAAGCGGCAGCATCGCATTTAAATAAAGGAAGTAGGTACATCGTCCGTCTTGAATGGAGAGAGAGAGAGAGAGAGAAAGGGAGAGAGAACGGTTGAGTCGACAAGTACGGATTTGTCGATTTGTATAAATGATAAAGTTTCAGTAGCAAGCAAGCTTTGATATCAGGGAAACTCTGCACAGAAGTATGTATCTTTATGTATGTGCATGCATTTCAGATTGCTTTCCGAAGCTTTTTTTTTGCTCTTTTTTGATTGTGAAAGCCGTAAAAGAAGACCTGACACAGCAACAGTCACCCGAGAGTAGTGGAGTTGTTTTTATTGAAAACGCAAACTAAGGAAGTAGAGGGGTCGCTTATTCCTTCCTTCTTCACTGAAAATTTTTGTGACTTGCTTGCTTATTTTTCCTCTGCTCTTGTGACTGCAGTGCAGCAGGCAGTGCAGTGAATTGAATGAGCGAGTACGTAAAAACCACCCGATAAAGTTATAAAAGTTGCAAGTTAGGAGAGTAGTGCTCGGCATATAAGCTACTACTACAACTTTGAATCTTTTAAAAACTGCTGCTGATATTATGTGATGCTGATGTGATGATACTTTGCAGCTTGATACCACCGCCACCACCACCACAATTGCTGGTAGTAGTGGTAATACAAAAATACAAATGCGTGCAAGCATGGAACATAGTTTAAAAAGCATCCGCCGACTTTTCCTTACTCATCCGAGCGAATCACCCATGATCATCGTCGTCGTCATCATCATCATCATCATGATGCTTACAAATAGAGGTATAATAAAAAGTCAGAAAAGAAGCATAAATAAAAATGGTGTGGTGGTGTTAGGCTCTCCGTGCCATCATCTTCATCATCCCTATCATCACTATGCTTTTGTCCAAGCTATTTAAGTGAGAGTGCAAAGCATTATCATTGTACTTTACCAGAAAAGCATGGCAATAATAAAGTGTATGCTTCCTCAGACGAATTTCTCTCATGATTATAACACTAACACCACCTAAACTCGCCTTTTTACCATCACCACGTAATAAAAAGTTATAAAACAGAAAAAGTCAGCTAAAACGACGCATGCAGATAACGTTGAGTGGTTTTTATGTAAGAAAAAAAGGCAAAAAAATAAAACGCTGTAATCATCAGATGTAACCAAGGCATATCACATACATACTTACAATAATATTATTCCTGTATGATAATTCGTATGTATTATGATGATGAGGGTTGAAAGGGCAAGTGATTGGTAAGTAAAAGAAGAGATCAGATGAAAGTCACCAATTGAGTGAGTGATGATGATGATGCAACCAAACTCTCGTAAAACTGGTGGAAAAGACAAGGTTTTGTAGATAGAGAACAAATTGAAGTTGGATTGTTTGTCATTAAAAATGCCCTTCTCACGGGTGGTGTGCTTTTTGCTCGTGCTCTTATCCAAAGCGGTGTACTCGACGCAGTAGCAACAACTTTCCACGCACAAAAGCGACAGTAAATATTCCATTTCAACAAAAAGGTGGCGATTAGCATAATGGATCGCAACTAATTGGAGACGCGTGCTCCGACAATAGTTGCTATTCCTGGTTTGAAATGTGAATCCTTATGACAGTTTTTTTCGAGGGATCATTCCATTCACATTTTCTGGCGATGATGCTGACTGTAGTGACCTGAAAAAAAGAAACCTTTTGCGTACAAACACAGTTACGATAAAGTAAAAACCATCATCACCGTCAAAGTTTTTTGTCAATGTTGAACAATTCGTAATGGTAATGCTCAATACAATACTATTGAGTATTTACGTATTTTTATTACAACTCATTGTGTGAAGCAGTGAGGATTATGGAGTAGCAAAAAATTGAATGGATCTATGAGAAAAAAAGAAGAGTCAAGTGATGAAGGGTGCACGATGCCTTTGAACTATCTGTTTAGAGACATATAATATATAGCCTGGAAATGCACTCAACAAGCGCGTGTCCACCATCAATTTTCAACTTCCGGTTTTCTCGGAAAGCACAAAAAAACTCTGAAAATCTTTTACAGGAAAGCTACTTTCAATACATTTATTCTTGTGCAACCATTCGCATTCACAATTTACCATTGCACCAGTCTCAATCAAGCTTCGCTTTACTTCCTCATTTTCCCTTCCTCGTTGTAGGGGAAACTGTGTACACCCTGAGCTAATTTCCCATTGCCAAAACGTTTTCCGACCATGACATTCAGCTAAGAACACATTTTTTACAGAACCATTTCAACCAGCAAAGTATTCAATTCGTGCTATCACAATTCATCATGCACTTTAATTCGCAAATCCAATTTTTAAAAGTATCTGGAAGTTAAAGGCATATAAAGGGTGGCAAATGTTTGACGAAGGTAGAAAATTGGGGAATTGTAAAATTTCGTATATACATTCCAAGGGATATATCCTTAATCATAAGATAGAACTTTTATATACTTAATACGTAACATTTATATTGCTATACAACATTTTTAGAAAAAATACTCTCCACAAATTTAAACCGGCATCCTCAGAATCTCTAGATTAGATATCCTTTTATAGTGACAATAATTACTGCAAACTACGTGATATCTAAAAAGAAGAATAGTACATAACCAACAGTGATCAAAGCTATAGCAACGTAACTATTTTATGGGTACAAAATTGCAGCAAACAAAATTTTCTAACAGCGTTTTGCTTTTAGCACAACATAATTTACTAGATATTTTGGTTTGATGGTTATTCCACCATTTTTTCATGTGATGCGCTTAGTCGTACCATATTATCTATGAAAGAACGAAATGAGTGAGAACCAAGTTTTGTGCAACAATATACACCAGACAAAAGATTGCATGGAGATTTATTGTTATCCTAACAGCTATCTATACAATGCTCATCATGATGATCATCACCAAAGGATGATGTTGATCATCATCATCCTTATCATCATCACCGGCAATTCATATATGTATCAATTTGAACTGTTAGACAAAAAGTATGGAACTGAAGAAAGACGAAGCGGTGAGTAATGCTTACGCACAAACACACAGAGCAACCTTTATTTTGTTGCCGCACACTCACTCACCCACCGTGAAACCCTAACCATCCGATGCGCTCGTACGTACGTTGGAAATCACGACACGCGATCATGTTTTAAGGCCATAAAGGGTATAATATGGATATGGGGTTAGATATGATACTACTACGAGCACGGAGTAGTGTAGGAATCACTAGAGAACTTGTGAAAAGAGAGAGAGAGGAATCCTTATCATCATCCCATTTACAACTCTGGTAAGAAGGGTAAGCAGGCAAACTTCTTTTATCATCAACTTTTATTACAGCCAGCACAACAGAAAGTGAAGTAGTTGCAAGTGAAACTTTGTTACAGCGATATAAACTCCAGTAATACTGCAACAGAAAAAAGATATCAAAAAGAAGCAGGAATAAGCTCAAAAAAAGTCCTTACTACAATTTTCTCTAAAAGAGTGAAGTCTATCGCTGCAACTTCTTCAAGTGTGTCTACTCTACTGTACAAATACGAAACTTTTTTTTCGCTGAGGATTTCTCGCTTTAAAAGTTTTGGGGCATTTTGAAAATTGTAGAAAGGAAGAGCTGCCACATAATTTCCTGAATTCAATACTGAAGTCGTCCACCACCTCTACCCATTTTTGTTTACCAATGTCGATGAAAAATTAGCGTTGTCATCAAAGACTGGATGTTTGTCTAGAATGCTTGTTCTCATATGCATTACACGACATGTTATACATACATTTTTTCGATAAGCTAGATAAGCCGTAAATGTTGAGTAGCTGGTTGGTAATAGTTCATCATTTTTTTGTTCCTCTTCCATCTCTATTAACAAATAGAATGCATTTTTATACACCTCACATCATTGCCCTTTGAACAATATAATTATTAACTATTTTAAAACTATATTAAGCTTATGAGAATGTTCATAATATATGTTTTTATGTGGTTGGCGATATCTACGTTTTCAAGACACAAACAAATAATATAACTTGCTTCACGAGTATCTAATTGTAAATAAATTCATATTTTAGAAACGACGACGACGGGTGTGTATATAAATAATGCTGGCATGAGGAGAGCCTTAGAAAAAGTTAAAAAGTCTCCAGCTAGGCCAGACAGAGACGCTTTCCACGGTACAAAAGTAATCAGATCACTTTTGATGCGTTACCGCAACACAATATTTTTTCTTTGCTTAAAGCACTCTGCTTATTTACCCTGCAAACACTAGAGCGGGTCGGTAGCTATAGATGCATCCTTGAGTAAGTTAGGAAGGAAGGAAGAAGCAACATTTATTCACGTACCACCAACCAACCGCAGTTGTGTCAGACCGACACCGCCAAATGAATGCCACCTCAGAGTGAAGCCAGCGCCACGGAAAAGGATGATCAATAAAAATGACTGAAACATTCTCTCGCATTAATTTTTTTTTGTAATAAATTTATAATTCTCATTATGTTCTCATAATATGAATATATATTTTTAAAATATGACGAAACGGAAGCTAGTGTAGAATCGGTGGGGTTCTTCCCTTTCCAAGCGTTAGTTCGCTGCAATTTTCTGGCTTCTGTAGCTTGCTGGTAAACACTCCATACAGGTTACTACACACTGAAACCAGGAAAATTAAAAGTTGTGCCTTTAATCACGGCAAGTTAATTATTAAAGATTTAAAAAGTAATAATTTGATATGCATACATAGTAGTAAGTAATGTTTCTACGTGTAACTTTTTATGGTTTGTCACTTTACATGTCAACGCCGACGACATCAACAAAAACCCGACACTGGAACACTCGTGAAGTATAGTGCTTTGTCAAGGTTTTATCAGCTTTGGGAAATTATTACTATTAGCCCCTATTTAGCTAATGTTATTAGTTGAACTGTAGATGGTAAAAAGTCAGTTTCGAAATGTCGCTTCGTTAATCAGACTCCAGGCATGCAGCAACAGCAACACTTGTAAAAATGGAGTTTCGATAATAGTTCAACCTATTCTCTCCACAAACTAGTAATTCTGGCAACATAAGGCAATTCCTAATATGTACAATTATGTCGTTAAGAACATTTACGCTTGCCAACATTTGTCCGCGCACGCTAATAAAATTTTCATGAAGATGACAAAAAAACCAACGCAATTTTCTTAAAACATTATGCAAATGTCTTAAACCTCAAATATTATGGATCACATGTAATTTCGTCTAATCACGCATGAAAGTCATCTTACATCTTATACGGTAATTGTATTGAGCCTAATAAGTAGAGTATGAATAAAAAGACAATAATTTAATGCAAATTTAAATACCAACAAGAATAATTATCAATTGCTAACTATCCCATATTATTTAGTAGTTAGGAAGAACTTTTTTTTTGTTTCATGTTCCAAGATTCGTACATAGCAGTGAAGACTAAGGATCGGCAAGATATTGCATGGTATGGGGTAACCTTAACTGGAGAACAGGGTGGTCCTGCCTGTCTTGAAACGGCCCGTGCTTGATAAGTTACCCTTGCGTTTGGCTTGGTTATACCACCCGGTAACCGGCTGTTTCGACAGGGAAATTTTTCTATTCGCATTCCACACTCATTCCTTTTTTACTCATAAAAAAGTCAATGGCGGCCCACATTTTATTAAATCCTATTCCTTAAACACTAAGCACCAGAGTGAGAGAGAGAAGAGAAAAAAGAGCGAGACGAAAAGGTGGACAAGCTGCCGGGTAAAAATCGAAAGGCATATAGGCATAATAATTTTATCCACCATGCGTTATTATTATCATTAGCATTTTCGGATACGTTGCGTACTGGACTTCATGCAGAGCTGTTGTTCCAACGTTCCAAGCAGCTAAAATAGAAAAAAATACTCACTGTAACTACATAACTTACCTAAGAGTACGCGTACCTACTTTCATACGTAAACATTGAGACATAAAATCTATCTATCACTCACTCCCCTTGTCTATTTTCCTCTTAATTTTTCTAATGATTTCTTTACCAGGGAGGTAACACAGTTAGTAGTACGGTTGCTGGGAGTTTGTTTGTTCCTGAAGGACTAACCAAAAAGTGAAAAATGACTAGAGTGTGATTAAGGGATGACGACGCGAGAATGAGCATTAAACTTTCGACATTACCTTGGAAAGGTATTACGCACACACGTGTACAATTTCAGTTAGAATCAAGGTTTAACAGAAACAAAAAGTATCGGATGAATATTTGCTGCCATGAAAAATGGATGAATGAACAAAACAGGGCCGATATGAACTTACATAATATTTTATGGTCGTTAACAGAACTCGTGGTGGAAGTGGTGGTAGTTTAAATTTATTTTCTTTTACATTATCTTCCTACTTCACCCACCTACCGCATCTTTTCGTTTAAACACTCATAATATTGCTCTTAGGGGTTAAATTAGTAGGCGTCTTTTTAAAATGCACTCGCTTGCAAACCATAAGGCATCATCACTTTTCGTATTATGATTGAAATGTCAATTTTCATAGATACTAATTATCGGAGTGGTGGAAATGAACGAGATGAAAAAACACTGAGTAAAAGTACAACCGACAATGAGTGAGGATATGTATTCATATACAGTTTAGTGGTGTGTTATATGAAGGCGTGAGGATAATGAACTCATCAACTTTTTATACTTTTATGTATTCATCTGTTTGCTTCATCAAGACAGGCAGAGTGGGAAGGATCAGTCCACAGGTAACAAGGAGGTATTTCATTGCATTTGTGGCTTTCTCAAGCAAAAAGTGGTCAGTAAATTCTTTTGCTCTTTAAAAATTTTCTTAGCTCAACGAAATGCAGCAGTGGTATACTTTAGTCCAAATTAGTTGGTGTTGCTATTGAGTGGATCACCCGTGATATTTACTGATTGAAATTTAACGAGCAGAGGAAAGAAGAGAAGAACATAAATAATGTAAGTAAATGCTTGGATTATAACAGCGTCCTGTATTATGCCCGATCATTTAACATACAATAGAAATGTTAACATAAACAGAATATGAGTTAAAATTTCAAAGCTTTAAAATTTTAGACCGGGGGATAACCTGAGCATTTATACGAATATGGCTTCAAATATCTCCCTGAAGTTGCAAAGAAAAATTGAGTGCAATATTTCTCACGGCCATTTGAAAAGCTATTAACTTTAAAATATACACGAAAAATATAATTGCACAAAGGGTCTCGATCTGAGTGGATCTTTTAATGTATCTCATTTGAATGTGAGGCCATTTCCATGAATGTGCCATTACCGATTGAGTATTTTATTGCTGTCCAGTCGTTAAATAAAAAATAAGCATTTTGGGAACTGGTTGATGTGCGCGAAAAATGTCACCGAATCGACATTATTTTGACTCACAATAATTTAAACGCTTCGCCACGCTTCTGCATTAACTGGTACTTATGTTTTTTGCCTTTTTCTGAAAAGGATAAATATATACATGAATGCATTCAGTTACATTGGTTCTCAGAATAAGTCATAAGTCATTCAGATTTGAATGTCATGGCTACTATATTTTGTATATTATTTTCAGACTAGAAATGTGCCCATTAGATTCATAATATTTGTATGAGGAGACGTCTATCGTCTATTTATCCACGAGAAATATTGTGAAACCGTCAATTTTCTCGGAGGAAAAAAAACTTGCGATTGACTTGAAAAAAACCTTAATTATAAGTTATTTTCTTCCGCTCTACAATATTTTATACACTGTCGAAAAAAACGCTCGTTTCATCAACTTTGGTTACACGTATTTATTCGTTGATAGGTAGGCTGCCCTTATTATAATTTCGCCAGGAACCATACCTTGTACATTTTTTGATGTGATATAAATTCATACATAGGCATATGAACATATTACATTCATGCCTACGAGGAATGGCATATTTAGGGAGACGGTATGCACTTACGCCAGGTTTCGTTATCGTACTTCCACGTTTTTGTGTGTGTGTGGGGTTCTTTCTTTGGTGGACTTGTTTATTTGTGAATGTGGGCATAAACAATAAATCGGCGTTATAATTTGGATTCTGTGCAGCTATTTGGAAATTTTTTAGTTGATGGCGTATTGTATAGCGAGTAGTCATTGACATTATTATCGTCATGTTCTTGATGTGTGGTTTTTCTCTGCTTTGCAATGAAATAATAATAATGCTGCTGCTGCGCTGCTGATAAGAAAAGGGAATGGGTTGGTTGTCTTACATTAATTTCCTATAATATGGCACGTAAATATAATCGGATACCTGAATTGGGGAGAATATATATAACTACGCAGGAATAGTAGTAGTATTATTTATCATTATTGCTAACAAATGCTAGTAAACGTGCAGCACACTGCTCCTTCGTCTCTATTATTCACCGCTGCTGCTGAGAGATGTAATATGGCAATAGTTGCCTACAATGATAATAATAAGCATGAAATATAATACGACTCACTATATTCACTCGTCATCATCATCAAAATCAAAATAATATATAATAATAATATTATTATTATTTGTAGTCGGGCTGATTCCGCTACTACCATTGGTCAAAATCAAAATTCATCGCTATCATCACCGCACACATAAATTCATCGTCGAGGGAGCCGCAAAACCTAGGTTACTTGTTCCTGTTACCACTTCTACAAATCGTGTGTTTGATATAAAACCATCAAGTATCGTAGTAATACGCGTATAATATGCTATACTACTTCAGAAATAGTAGGTTAGATTTGTGGCGGAGATAATAACAAAGCAGGAAAAAGGAGAAGGAACAATTTCATAATATTATTATTATTATTATTTATCATGATTTTTCTTAGGCTATTATCATCTGCCGCTTTTTACTCGTTTTTGTGACTGTTGTTGGTCGAAATGGTGAAACTTATTAGTTTACTTACCGACTCTTCTCTGGTGCTTGCTTCTTGCTACACCCTCACGTTTGGTGTTTTTTGCGGCGTTATCCAATCTAGTGCAACCATCCAAGTTATATGGGAATGATGATCATGCTTTTATTATTATTAATATTATCGTAATACTTTGTTGTTACTTTTATTCGACGCTATTATATGCTTCTTATTCTTTATGTGCCGCATCATCATCATCGTTACAAGTTATGATCATCACACAAGAGAGAAAAAATGTATCATGAACGCAAGATCATTATACTTCACAAGGAAACAATATTATTTATATGGTAATAATCCGTTGCGCCTTTCCGCTATTTCTGGCATTCCCAAATTATCCTTAATACACAATAATTTACCAAGTAAACGAATCTAATAAGCAGCACGGTGATGATGATGTGATATGTACACACAACTGATTGTGAGAATGAATGAATGAATGAACTATGAGCAGAATAATAGCCTTTCGGACTATATTACGCTCACGATTTTTGTGTGTGTGCTCTTTCTGGTCTGCAAACACATTAAATATACATATACGAGAGGGACAAGACGAGACTATACGTGTCCCTTGAACAGAAAGATGATGATGTGTCAGTTAGCAAGCAATAAAGGAAAAACGTGAGAGAGTAAGCAAAAAAAATATAAGAAAATAAGCACCGTTTGTTTGTTTGTCCTCAAGCAGAGGCAAACACTCAAAAGCGCACAAAATGTTATTTTACTAGGTAAACGCATAGTGATAATTGGGAACTGTCCAACAATATCATATTACCTTTTCCGTTCGACTATATTATTTTTATTAAAAGATATTCATTGACCTTCCTTCTTCTTCTTTAGTAGGGTTGGGGCTCACGACGACGACGAGGATGATATGAGGATATGGGAGAAAAGAAACAAAGAACCATAAGCAAGCACATGACTGCTCTCTTCATTTTCGTACCCTGTCTGTGTGGTATAATATAATTTGTGTATAGATTTACATGCTCCTGCTATACAATATTATGAGCGGACATGATGACGATGATGATGCAAGAAGTTCTTTATGCTGCGCTTTAACTAACTGCATATAGTAGACTGTTGCAAACAAATGGTTAGGGAAATAATATTATTCAAAGAATAGTGCACGAAATACACCAACAACAGCGGCAGCTTGAAGTAAATAATAGTATGCAAGTTGACATAGCTTCCTTGCCCCTCTGTCAAAGAATTTTTATTTTTGTGAGAGAGCTGTATAGTAGCATTCAAACAAAACTATTATATGTCGCAATAAAAGGGCGTTTTTGTGGCCTGTCCTGTTATAAAAATGGTAAGAATCTATATGCGATTAAGCAAGAGAAACAGTGATAGTCATGCATGTGTATATAGAAAGAGATAGGAGGGGAAAGAAAGCAAAAACAGAAGCACTTACAACTTATTTATTTATTTATACACAAAATAATAATAATATTAGGTTTAAGTGAATGGTGGTAGCGGTTGCGATGGGAGCAGCGGTGAAGAGATTTCTACAAACAATATAAAATAAAACTTGTGTCTATTTACCTTCTTACCGAAATGGTGAATGTAGGGACAAAAATTCACGAACAATACAAAACTGATGGAAATGATAATAATTCTTTTATTTTACATTTTACATCCACAATATTAAGTTGGAATGGAGAAAAGGGAAAATTGGACGAAAAAAATTGGTGTGCATCTTCCCATCTCTGTCACCACGAAATGGCCGTGTAACAAATCCAATCTAAAGAATAAATTCATGACAAGATGAAAAGAGAAATAACATGAAAGGAATTTTACAAAATACTAAATGAACGCAAGCGAACACAAATGTAATATCTTTTTTCTCTACAAAAAGACTAAAGCGACAATATTTACTTTTATTTCTGTTAATTTGTTTCGAGCTGGTATTCAGAGCGATTATTTGTTTGCTTCCAACGATTACTATTCTAACTTTTCTAACCACAGGAGTCCCTCCATCATCATCGCCAGTTTTACTGGTTCATGTAAAAAGGAATGACATGCAAACATGCATGTATGTAAGTGATGAATGCAGGCATGCATGCATGAAAAGACTACAAACCATGTTTTTGTCAAACAAGAGATTTCCTGTACAAATCTGTAATTTTTCCATCATTCCAACAAAAAAAAACGGCAGCAGGAGCAGCCTGGTAGCTATATATTATTATATATTTGTTTTGAAAAAAAATCATGATATTTTTAGCCAAGTAAAATAAAAATGTGGTAAAAAGTGCATGTTAGTATATGTAGCAGTGGTGGTAGTCGATTGACAACATGCACATTAGTAGTAGCACAATAAGAAGGAAAGCACACACAAGCAAACACTTTTTATTTCATCATGAAACGAAAAAGCAGTTCTCGTTTTGTCGGCTTGCGTTGTTTTTTTTACCACACTCCTACTGTTTCCATGCTTGTATCATGATTCGATGGGTGTTGATGTTTCCCACATCACATATGCTACAAAACAACATGGATCCCTTCCACCGTCTTTTGTTCTTGCTTACCTTTACACTCTCTCCTAGCGCTCCTACTGTATATTATTATTATTCAGCGTTTTTTTTCTGCTTCTGATTGCTGATGTGTATAATTTGTCCGTGACCGACACATCATGTTGTGTGATTTAATATAGGAAAAAAATACTAGTAGTAGTTGGGCTGCCACTACCATTTGAGCTGAGTTTGTGTGTGTACATTTTATAGTGATTCAATCGAAATGAGAAGGTAGGAATGGCGATGAGGTGAGGAGGAAAAAGACGGCGACGACAACGAGGCTGCATGAACATGATCAAGCAGTATAATAAGTAGCAGCAATCGTTTTATTCGTGTAGGGAAGAAAAATGTCACCTGGGCTGCTTTTATTGGAACCACCTCGTTTCCATATCAGCTCCACCAGAAGAAGGCGGAGGATCGTTTGTTATTATTATCGTCATTATCAGCATCACAATGGCTTAGCGAACCTTATACGGCATTAAAATGCTGGATGAATGGTGAGTACAGAAAGGCGCATTAAAAGTAGACAAAGTATAAAAGTGTGTGCTCCTCTATGTACTTCATGTTGTTTTATCCATAAGCAACCATATTAACCCGATGGAAAAGTATTCTGTTTTTATTTGAAAACAGTCCTATCATTTTGAGCACCATTCCCAGCAATTGCAATTTTTATTTATAAATGTACATAGATTTATAGATACATATACACACATTCGTCAAATTATGATAAAAAAGAGGAACACAGGCTTTCTATGATCGGGTATGAAACATGTAACCCTTTACTTTTCAAACAAATATTCAGTTGGGCCAGGCAATCGCTAATTTCAGCTCCTTGTTTGTGTGATTGTACACATCTATGCACTAACTGTTTGTATGTATGTATGTATGTACACAGAATAAGTTTTTTCCATATTATTTGCTGTGAGTGCAAATGCCGCTCAAGTGAGCACCAAACAATATAAAATCCTCTTTACTTAAACTCTTTCAACACAAGAGTGACTACATAGTCACTTTTCATCATGTTTCAAATCGTGATCAGGATGACGATTGTATTGTCGTCGTTCGATTGATCTGCATGCTGTTGAATGAGATAATCATTATTATTGAAAGTTACAGGGAGCTGTGTGTGATGAATATATCCTGTTTTATTGATTTTCTGCTTTGTAAAGATGTCATCATCATGATCCGTATTAGTAATGACAACCTTTGGACTTGCAGGGGCTTATACATTTTTATTTACTATTAGGGTTTTTCGATCGAAAGATTACAAATCCCAAGTCTCCTGACGATCCTCAGGAGGAGAATGATATGATGATGAAGATGAGAATGCTTGTTGTTATTAAATAGGACAATCTCCCAAAAGTGGACAAAGAGTTGATCACGATTAGGTTAGTTACGGTACATAAAGAATGGCTCAATAATCATCATACCACTCCAAGAATGAGTGAGTATAATTTCATCTCCAATGCTGCTTCCCTGCTCCTCTCCGTTTCTTCCAAACGAACAGCCTCAAAAAAGGGATGAGCCCTTTTATATGATGACGATGATGATGATACGGTAGTTAGGAGGAAAAAAGACTTGTATCGCTGCTGTAGAAAAAAGGGGAGATAAAAATTAAACTCGTTGCATTTAATTTTATTAAGTATATATATTTGTGAGCAATAAAACAGATAAATAAAGTTAAGCTTCCTCTTTCACAGCGTGGCTAATAATCTCAAAATAATAAATTACTGCTACTCATTTTTGGTTACTGTTCGTGGGACAACAATGCATTATCCAACAAAATAGATAAATGGTTGCACGTCAAGTTGTTTGTCAAATATACAGTGCATACAACTTGTTCAGCTTAATGATGATCAAGGTGATATGATAAGCAGCAGATGTAGTATTTTGTATGCCATGTACAGCCCGATATAATACATATACATACCTACCTACCCTTTTACGTACTTTCGTTTATTTAATACGTGTACACAATCAGAGAAAATAAAATCTGTCTTGAAGGAAGTAAACGTTCCGTAAACGCATGCAGGTAAAAAAAGAGGAGAATAAAAGGAAGGGCCCTCTCTTCTTCTTCTCGTTTAGCTTAATTTTGGGAAGGACCAACAGGACAGGAGGACCATCACTGTAAGCAAACAAGTCAGCGCGGATGCCGGCAGCAAGCGTATCTCGTTACCCTTCCGCCTTTTACACAACTTACTTTGCTACGTCATCAGTCTGTTTATACACAAAAGGTTGCCTATTTATCATCAGTAATCCCATTTATTTTCTTTTTGAGTAGCTACCAAAGTACCTCTTTGCCGAGACACTCACAATCAGTGTGAGTGAGAGAGCAGTGGGCACACCAAGTACGCAATAAAATCTGTTTAAGTTTCCAGCACTGTTCTCCTCGTTCTGCATATAAAATTATCTCTAGCTCTAGTTTTATATCCATATATTCGTATAGCATGTAGTATATTTATTTTCTACAATTGTGTAATATAACAATGATGTCTCTTTCTTTGCCCGAATAATGAGCATATTATGTATGTACATATAATATACATACATTCACACAATGCAATCCTTTATATTCGGATGAGCACGCTTGTGTGTTCTTCCGAAGATGGCTACCACTACGACACAACACGTAGAAAATCAAAGTACGCCAGCAAAAAAAGCTGCTGCTCGCATCACTGGTTATAATTGTAAGTCTTGGCCCTCGTCGTCGTTGTTGTCGTCAGTGGAGTGCTTTGATGAGGTTGGCTGAGGCGCTTTTCAAGCCACTACCAGGCATGAATCTTGATACCACTAGTAGCACTACCAACATCATCATCATCATCATTACCATTATTATGTTATGAGATACATACCGAAAGGAAAACAATAATAGATTCTGTGTGTCTTCTTTCTTGCCGGATAGAGATATTCAGCAGCTTTTCTGTATGTCTGTCTGCTGTTGCTGCCTCCAACTAAACCAGAAAAAGAAGATGCTCCTTCGCTCCTCTTGCCTGCCTGCCTACTTGCTGCTGCTGCTGGTAGCATTTTCGAAATGACAAATATTAATGGGACTTTCATTTACGACGGTGAGGTATAATTTTTCACACAGTATCACGTTTCCAAATCTAAATTTCTCAATCAACTGAATGCACGCATCTTCAAACAAGCGGATGAAAAAAATAATAATAAAAGACTGATCATGTAGAAACACTTGAGAAGAGAATGAAACGAGTATTATAGTAAATAATAATGTATGTGGTGGAAGAAGCGTTGGCTTCCCCACGTTACACATTTATCTGTTTATTACTACCAAATGATGAGTACATGCACCTATAATGTGTACATGCATAGAGGTACAAGATGATATTATTTAGCTAACTGAAAACAAACAAGTTGTAAGAAGTGTAAGCATGAAAGCTTACATTGTAGTTGCTCAAACTATCCTCCTAATCATAGACAGGCACAAGAACAAATAGAGCTGTTAAAAAGCGAGATTATTGTTAGTATGCATGAAAAGAGAAGCGTAACTAAAAAACAACAAAATGATCATCCCTCACCATTTTTAACGAGAAAGAAGTGTCCCTGTCATCCTCATTGTATGTCTTTATTAGTGCCGACAGAAAAAAATAAAATGTTTATAAAAAAAGACACAGCGTTTCTCGCTCTGCACATTTGTACAGTCAGTTCATTATGCATGAATATGAGGTTGGTCGTCCAAAATATTTAATGATTTTTTTTGTGTCTGAATCTAAATGTTGAAAACCGAAACGGTTTCTTTGTGACTTTTACCACAACTTTATTTATACCTTCCTCTCCACATCTTTTTTCGTATATAATTATAATGACATTAAATTCCTATCGTGATATAAAGTAATATATCATTGAGTTCAAATGACATTATAGAGTAGGTAGAAAATCTCTTTCTCTCTCTCTAATTCTCTGACTATGTCCTTCTGTCCCTGACAATTTCTTTGTCTTTGACTTTAATACTCTGCTCATTCGTATGAAAGCAAACAATATTATTCAATTGAACAGAGTAAACGGTGCTACGTTTCTGCTACCATACAAGGAATACTGGCGAATTAGAGGTCAAGCAAATGGACGTACTTTTTTTCAAATTACAAAATTGTAAATTGCAATCAATTCCGAGATTTGATTGGTGCATTACTCAACTGAATTTATGTCTCTTCAATAATAATGCCGAATACGGTATAAATTTGTAATTTTATTCCAACATAACATTATTATCCTGTGTGCATACATCACAGAGAAAATTGCAGTCTCTAGTAACGGCGGGCGACGGTACGAGTAAATCTTCGTAATTTCACTCTGTACACATTTTCTTCCTACCGAGTTTCTGTCAGGAGCTCATCATTCTTCAGGATTTGGTACTATTACCAATGTTTAAAAGACTGAAGAAAGGTTGCAAACAGCGCTATTTGTTTGTTTACTTATTTCATGCGGCTATTTCATTGGGAGGGAGCTTGAGTGTCTCTCTCTCTCTTTCTTTCTCCTCACTCAATCTCTCTATTTGCATCCCACAGAGCCGTTACGTTCGTCATCAGAATTGTAATGATTTAATCATTAGATTGATCAGACAATGAAGACATCAAATCATTTACCAAAACGATGTTTGGATATCCGTAGTCAATCACAACTTACAAGATCTTTGGTAACGATGACTGCAACGACAACAATGATGATAAGCGTTGTTGCTGGTGCACGGAACCATTTTACTTTATTACAAGAATGATATGCTCGTTTTTTGTTTATATGAGCACTGCATAAGGATGTGTCTGTGTCGGTCGGGAAAATAAACTTCCATTCGTTCGCCCTGTAATAATTTTTCTTGATAAAGAAACGATTTATGATAATAACGTCTGTTTACAGGTTCGATGGAACCGAGAACGGTAGCATTAAATGAGCATTATTACAAATGAGAGGAGGTAAGGAAGTAGAGACGACAGGGATGCATACACCCGACGACCACGACGATTGAGTTAGTCTGGTGATAACCGTGAATATTTTTTTGAAGATGCAATAAAGAAGATCAAAGGATTTGTAATAACCTTGGACTCTTTGACTCCAACATGCTTTATATAGATATAAATATGAGCCAATATGAGCTTTTTCGGTTGGAATTTTATAGTGAAATAAACAATGTAACCTACCATCTTTCAAGGTTATCAAAATTTCTTGTAGATGATTTTACTAATATTCAGATTGTAAAAAAGACCATTCCGCATTGATTGAATTGAGGCATTGCGACAAAAATACTTGTAAATAGTATGATACGTAATTGTTTGACTGCGCTTAACCAACGTCCGGAATCATATGAACTGTGACAGCAACGATAAAGCAGGAAATGGCACTAAAACCCTGTTGAAAATCTAATTTCCAACTTATAATTTTCACGCATTTTATTTTTACTGTAAAATCTACCTAGGTATTCCATTTTTATGACTTACCCATCAAAGTAATACACATTTTTCAAATTTTACATCACTACAGTCATTGTCTTTCTACACTCAGACATTTGTAAGTTCAAATTCCTATTTGTTACATATGAACTTTAAACAAGAAATGTTTTCGAGATTACAATCTTCTTGGTCATCATCACATTCCCACCCCACACGATTCTTGCTTTTGAGGGGCCACGAACACAGGAGTAGGTAACAAGCCAGTAATTGACACAAAAAGTCTTAACATTTTTCTGCAGGCTTACTGACTCTTCAACTAATCATTAGAAGATACATTTTACTTCCGCAGTGGAACCTTTTACTCCTCCTGATTCATTTGAAAAAAGAAGTTACGGGACGACCGTCGTCGTCGTGCTCTTAAGATCCTGTGGAGTAATTTATACCCTTTCATCAGTTGAGATTTAATAGGTTTCGAAGAGTTTTACAACATGCTAGAGCGTTAACTTGTACAAACTATTGGGTCCACACGTACCACAACATTTTGGGTATGTGTTGCACTACTTACCAGACATTCCTGTATCCTGCGAAATGAAATGGTTTTCTGAGAGAGTGAAAAGTACACACGGCGATACACGCCAGCCAACACACCAAAATATGAAGAGGAAGGAGGAAAAAGTATTTTTCCCTAACAAGGAACATCATTTTTTCATGTTGAACATATTGTCCGACTCATGTCCTCCTCCCGCTTACAAAACCAAAAGGCATCGTTAACAAGCAATGTATCTTTTTTAAAAAGAGAATGTGTAGTTGAATATATAGGAAGCAGCACACAGCGTAGGAGAATGTGGTAGTACACCAATTCATATTTGTTTTTAAAAATCGTTAGTTTTAGGTAAAACACATGTCGCACTCATGTTTTCGAAAAATTTTACGACCATCCGCAGAGTAATTTTATTACCCGCAGAGTTTCTGAAATAGAAACTGTCACCAAGACTCAGGACCCCTATAAATATCACCAGAGAGCGATATGCAAGAGTCAGTGATAGAACTGGGAGATGAGATGCCAAGTTGTTCGATAATCATTACAACTTCAACAAACCTATTTGGTATATTTATTTATTTGGCATTATATATCTATACACTGCATGCTGCCTCAGCGTATAGTAAATTGGTCTCCTAGTCGTGTATTTTATGAGGAAACCTTTACCGTATTAGCTTTAGTGGTATTTCTACCATTTTATTTATTGTACGACATTTGTCTGTACAACCACATCAAATCTGTAGACCATCACATTTTATTATTTTAAAAAAAGACAAAAGAAATTTATTTGTGACATGGAATCTACTTACAAAAACTACATGAACCCGTAAAATTAGAAAAAAAGTGAACACTAGGGTGATCATCACCAACATGATCATCACGTCACAGTAGCTACACTGAAAAGCAATAAGTAAAAGTTTTCGGAGAAACCTCACATTATTCAGTTGTAAAAGGGAAAGGGTTGATATACATAGGTAAATACTTATTCTAATAAGGTATACGGCTACAGAAATGGTGAAGTAGCGCTTGAAATAATAACTAATAATGAAATATGCTGTTACAGACAATGCACAAACTGTCAGATCGTTTAGTGCAGTCAATTGATTATCAAGTCTCAAGTTATCCCACGATTTTCAACCCGGACCTGGTACCGTTGTTTAGTATTGATAACATGGTTAAATATGTGCCATGGGTAACTGGAATCAATATTTGAAATTCTCACACCGTTATACCAGTAATTTAGTGTTTAATTTAAATTATTTGCTCATCAAAATGCACTCTAAATTCAACCCTATAATGTTTTCTAGAATTTATCGGTAACCGTTTGTACTTAACAATGTAAATAATCCATGCTTGAAATTCTCAATTATATTCAATACAGGAGAGGCAGACAGACAGACACAAAGTGTGCGGTCACTAAATACTTGCGCTGCTACCTGTATATTTTCCAATAGTTTATCTTTTCAAATTTGACAATCTACCACAAAAATAGCCTTACACTGTTCAGCAGAAGTCAGTCACTAATAAGCGCAACAAAGTTTAACATGTTCATTTTCCAAATAGGAAATGAAACAAGTAAATTGTCATCATGAATAAAAAAAGTACATTGCATCCTTGTCCTGTTCCTTTGGACTTGATGTTGATATCTTTACTATGGAATCCCACTGATAAAAATAATAAATATTTTTTTCTCATCTTTTCTATTTTACCAGGGAAATTATCATTTTTACCATTCGACGAGTTGTTTTATATTTTTAACGGTATGCTTCCTTGCTTCTTCTTGTCATTACTTTTAACGAATCCCTGACCATCAATAACATAAATTTTGGTTGTGCGTGTACTACTATTACTAAAAAGCTAGACGACCAAGTACTGACCCTGGTGATGATGATGATGATAATGATGATCTATGATAAACTATTCTTAGTGGTAGGTAAGTTATTTTTTTAGAAAGTCGAGATACTTAATGATACATATCAATAACTCATTCTTAAAGGACAGCTTAAGAAAAATCAAGAGGAAATGAAGACATTTCTTTATATGAGAACTTTTTTTTCCTTTCACTCGCCATACTTGATGATGGTGCGCTAAAAGCAGGACAACAATCTTCTCTTGTTGAGCTTAGTTACCCTGCCTGTCTGTGTGTCGTCAGAGTCGTCGTATATAACGTGATGCACTATCTCTCCTGAGAAAAAAATCCGTCTTTGATCAACAACAGGACGATTAATTCTGATAAAACTAGAACGTATATCAAATTGAATGTCGTTATTTATAAAATATGTATTTTGTATTTTTAGTGCTTTAAATATTTCAAATATGCAATCAAATTTAATGAGCTCAGATATTAAACTCTCTGAGAGAGCTGATGAAATGAGGTCCCTTCCGTCCTTTCTTTCAAATCGGACAAATAAATAACTCCATGTACATAATAATTTCGTGTGCAGTCAAGAAGTATTTCTATTAAAAGCATAAAATATTCCCTGAAGGTGTATTATAGATAGAGATTTTGTGAATCATGATCTTCTTCCGCTTTAGAAAACCATGTTAGATTAGTCCAGGTGTACCCTCATGAATTCCCTTCACAATACAGATGGCTTCCAAAAAGTGCATGAGTATAACTTTTTTTCTCCTCATCATGGATTTACGTGATTAACTTTACACAACTTTTAATAACACGTCAATAAAATTACTAGGAAGTTAAACATGTCAAAATGCATTTTTCGTAAAACGTTAATCAATATTTTTTTACGAAAATTGTTTTAGGCGATTTTTGACCATACAGATGGAAAAGTATGTACACCTTTCCAACTCGAACTAGGTGACCTAT
Source organism: Sinella curviseta (assembly GCA_004115045.4). NCBI lineage: Eukaryota > Metazoa > Arthropoda > Collembola > Entomobryomorpha > Entomobryidae > Sinella > Sinella curviseta. The sequence continues at coordinate 10,385,140 of CM065489.1, forward strand.
TTTAAACATGAACTTCATCCACACTTGATCAATCCACCTTAAGGCTGAACTATTTGTATAAAATCCTCACTTGCCTTACAATTTTCACGACTACCAATCTCATTGTACCCATTTTGTAAAGAGAAAAGTCATCAAAAATGATTATTCAAAAATTTAAATGTAAAGTCAATCTGTTATTTTATTGTATAAAAAGTAAATCGCTGGAGCGTACATGTTTCCAACTATGAGGAGTGTTAAGCGTAAATTTGGAGAATAGCGTTGAAAACTTGTCCTACACTTACATTTATGTGTTTGTTGCATTTACTTACACTTATGATGACTCCATATCACATTACATCTTTTGTAATTTTCATTTTATGAAAATGCAGAAGATATGTAAGTAAACTGTTTTTACATACGCATTCGTGCAGGTACTGATAAATATGACCCAAGCCTTTTCCTTAAATTTCCCCCTTTTCAAAATGATCACGAATCATATTTATGATGAAAATGCTGCTGCTGCTTAAGGTATAACAACCATCCCCAGGAACACCCATTTCACATTGATGGTGGCATAATCTTCATCACGAATGTGGTCCAAACTGTCGGCCCTTTACAGCATCATGAAAATCTTCACTTTCTGCTTGTCTATTTGCATTTTCATTCACATCCTAATATGATGTGACCAATTGATGACGGGTAGGTTGAACGAGCGGCGTCTGCAGGTAGGGAGCAGTAGGAAGCAAACACGTATTCCATGAAATACGAACATAAATAATAATAAAAACAAACATATTTTAATAGGCTGATGCTCTATATTATGAGGATCGTCATTTCCTCAGTTTCAGCCTTTTGGTTCAAATATTTTTTATTCCTTCCTAAAGTATTAAATTTAGAACTAGAAGTGATGTAAGTAGTTACAGCATATGTCAGCAATACATAGTGGTCTGATGGAATACCAGCATATTTCAATGCGCTTGGATACACAGGGATCAGTAGAAATTATCGTCAAAATGCATAAGAATCAAAATACAACATCGGGTTCATGTACACATTACGATAAAAAGCAAAGCTTATTTTGTGAAATGCACGTTCAGTATATATATGTTGGCATGAAAACGATAATCAGACAAGACGAGTTGTCATGAGAACCACGAGATAGGGCAAGTCAAATTAATATGAAATAGAAAGAAGGAAAAAAATCAGTTGTTTTTGAGCGTGGATTTGATGAAAGGTAACTGTCGCAGGGAAGGACTAAAGTCTTTATAGAAAGAAAGTTAACTTTAAGCGACTTGAATTGAGAAAAAGCATCTACGTGGAGGCCAACTGAAGCGTTTTGAATTATTTTCTTTCGGTGCTCACTCACTCACAACTTGCTAGATTTTGGCTTGAGAAAAAGAGGACGATGATGGTAATGATGACAATGAAACAGGTAGCTCATCTAATGTAAATACATACTTTGTACTACTTCGTAAGACATAGATGACGTTTTTGTCTGCCGACAATTTTCTTTATTTCTGGTCGGACTGGATTGGATTAGGGTATGATGATGATGATGACGATGATAGGATAGGACAACCATGGTTAGCCTTTTGTTAATTGGCTTACATGTCAACAAGACAGAAAGATGTTCTTTATCAACTAACAACCCGAATAACATGCAATAAAAGAGATGACACGTTAATGATACACTAAAAACAATAAGACTACCCATCTTCGCATTTCATGTTTGATGGTTATTTTCCTTGCTTTCAAGACATTTCTATCATCATCAACGACAACATCCTCAAATATCACGGTCATAGTAATAATGATTATTATTTTTTCCTCCGTGCCGCATCAGGTATGGACTCATTCTTTGAGTTTTATTCTGTAAAACTCTCAACGTCTCTCTCTCTCTCTCTCTTCTCTTGGGACTGTACCAATTATTATTTCAGGTATGCAATGTAGCCTTGTCACAACAAGATTTTCCCAAACAAAGTATAGACAGTTGTTATTGCAACTATTATTCCGTGTATGCAAAAGAGTAGAGTTCGTGTGTGCTTTTATTTTGAGCAATTTTATCTGAGAAAAATAATTTAATTTTTGGTTTCCAAATTGCAATGGAATATATTATGAGCATGCACATGTATAATATTATCATAAAATCGCAAAAGTGCTTCCTTTCCTAATGTTTCAATTCCCGACCATTTTTGTAAAAAAAAGTTCTAAGAAACTGGTACATGTCCAACTTTCCTTGATCTACACACATATTTCAAAATCCTTTGATTGAAAGAATATATGCGAAGAAAGTATTCGTGTAAATATTTGTGCATCCTTCTACACACACGAGTGTTGTGTACGGTAACCGTGATCCGCAATGATTTGCCCGGTGCAGTTTAAAAGGATTTGTTAGTTGTTCCAAGCTGGCTGGTTTCAAGCCTTCCCGTCGTGATTCTCTGACAAGCTGTCCCATCCTTTTCATCTCACTTTGATTGTGTGTGTCGGCAAAAGCAGTGAGACTCTTTTTTATTGTACAAGAAAAGGAAGGCCTGAATTGTCCTGACTCATTTAGAGGAATAAAAATCAAGACGTTTTCTCTCGTCGCTCTGTAGGAACTACCAGTGCAACATCCAACTAAACAAACTAGACTCGTCTCAGCAGTACTCACGTCTCACACACATAACATACCTATTATACTTCTTATATCTACCTATAAACTGGTATCTCATTTTCATTCTTTTTTCTCTTGTCTTGTTGCGTACTTACGGTTTGTTAGTTAAGGGGTTTGCTCTGTGATGCGAACGAGTTACGAACCGAGTCACACACATGCACACTTACATGATGCTTATGCTTGTAATTCACATAGACTCACAACAACCAAAATATTGTGATGATGAAGACGATGATGATTACGATGATACACTTATATAAAATGATCCTGGCAAATTACCTATATGAATATACTAACAACTAACTGTGATGACGAGGATCATCATAATGGTAATATTCATGTGTCTCATGTGGAGTTATAGTTTGTCGGCCCTTTGAGAAAAAACTGGAGGGAAGGGAACAAAATTTTATGTACGATTTACAAACTACTATAACAGCAGTTTGCAGTAAAAGCATACAATAAAAAATGGTTTTATTTTCTCTCTGATCATACATACGTTTATGCACAAGTTGTTTCAGGCTTGCACATATACAAGCCACTGTTATTGAGCATTTAAGACCGAGATTGGTATGAAATCGTTATTATTGTTATTAGTTTGAAAAATGAATTCCTTCCTCTCGAATTTTTATAACTAGTCGCTTTTAAAGTAGATGATAATGATTACAACCAAGATTAATGTTTTTATGGCCACCTTGCTCTAATGGAGTTGTTTGTTGATTTTATTTTTTAATGAAAGTAAGTTTTTAAAATTGGTATAGAATGAGCATACGTGCTTATCAAAACAATAAACATTTAAAATGGCAGAACTCTAAAAACCTGGGAGATAAGCAAAAAATCGACTTGAGAGTGAGTAAAAGATTGTTAGTGTTTATTGTTACTTGGCACTGGTGTGGTGGCACCAATGCGTTGTCGACGATGATGATGATGGAAAAAGGAGGAAGCTTGCTTTTGTCCATCTGTCGCCATCATAAGAGGGAATAATACAGTCATTAATTACCTGTTTGCTAAAAAAAATAAAGTTATTATGCATAAAGCTATTGGGGAACCTATTATTAAAACTCATTTGCGTGTGTGAGGGTTTTCACAAAAAAGCTGACCAACCAAATAAACAGCCGGAGCAACATGAATATACATTAGTAGTAAATAGTCATACAGTGAGTATTAACTGCAATTTTACAAAATAAAATAAATATATGTACCGATATGTACATAAATTTAGTTACAAAATCGTAAAAGTAACTATCATTTAGCGTGGACCCAACGCACGCTGAACACATCATACTAATTAAGGCTTTTAAGGAGGAGAGGAAAGGTCTTTTCTTTGGAGGGCCAGGGCTCCCCTAAAAACTTCCTCCTTTTTCATCGTGATAATCACGATGATGGTGGTGCGTGCGTAAATATACACTACGAAATGATTTCGCAACTAAAAAATGGGTAACGTATTCTTAATAAATTAATAGGATATTAATTAACATTTTTTTCTTTTTGCGTCACATGATGATGCCCTCTCTGAAAGAATGGGCTTTCAAAGGATTGACTGAAAAATAACATTTGAGAAGTGGCCGCAGTCATATCATGACGCATATGTTTCCATGAGCTTAGTTCTATAATGACGATTTTTATCATCATCATTACTTATTAAAACTGACTTAATTAATTTCAGTAGTCAGGAAACATCATATGCTATGCGCTGCTTATCTGTCTGCTCAGTGGGCAATGTACGCTTTTGTGAATTACTGTTCATCCTATCACCATCATGACACACACACACAAAACTTGTCAAGATATGTTATCGTCATTATCATCATCATGGCCACTGCTTTGACTGACTTGCTGACACTTTTGACAGCTGAGGTTTGATTGTTCTGCTTCTAGTTGTTAAATAAATACATTGACGCATCATGTTTAATTTCTATTGTTTTTGACTTTTGGTCAAGTCAACTTACTTACGTACGTTTTGTTCATAAACATGAAGCGAGGAAAATGGGGTTGGGTCTACAAGGTGCTTAAATTGGCTGGCAGCAGCGTCGAAGAAAACGGCAAGGAAAACTCCGTAAATTACATTTACATTACATGTATGTATGTATGATGTTTTGGGGCAAAATGAAATGAAATCTGTCAAATTGCATGCGAGTCACCTAGCCATCCACATTACTCATTCACGATGAATAAATCATTCTGGAAGAATTGATGATGATGATACAAGATTGGAATGTCCTTAAACCAGGTAATCATAATTCGAACAGATGGGTTGGTCGTTGCCTCTCCAGTTATTGTACAACCAACCCCGTAAGTCTTTAGCATTACACACCACACAAATCGAGAATTATAGTAAAAGTTAAAAAAATCTCTTGGTAAAACGAAGAAATGTAATATTGAGAACACTATTAACTATCTGAAAATCTTTTTATTTTTATTTACATACAAACAAGGGAAGAATGCATGGAATATAAATTGCTTACTCCACGCAAAGCATGCATTATTATTTTCAACAAAAAAAACGAAAAGAAAAACACACAGAGACCTCCATGATTACTCAGAAAAGATGAGTGTAATAATTGATTACAGGTTATAAGGAAATTACAGTTTACTAAACCTTCATTCAAAGTCTCGTTATCACTTATTCAACAGCCAACAACGACCATCCAGAAAGGGTTTCTTGTCTCGTTACATGGTGTCTGAAGGCACAGTACGAAGTGGGGAAAATATGGTACCATATATTTACAAGGTAAAAAATGCAGATATACCTATAAATATTATCTTTGCATCATCTGTAGCATTCTACTACATTCACGGAGATGTCTGGAAGGAAAAGGACCACAATCTTTCTTTCTCAGCTCACATTATTGAATTGCAGTAGTTGAGAGAAAGAGAGAAAAAAATCCATAAATACTCGGTTATTTAAAATCACTCTTGTTCAAAAGAGAAGAAGAAGGTAGGTCTCCATACAAAATAGTAAACTGTTGGTGGTAGCGATGAGCTGCCTGACTACTTGTATATCTATCTGTGAAATGCAAAGGAAAGGTTCAATCTAGAAAATCCTTCTCCCCATGAAACTCAGCCATTAAATCAGAAATGTAAATAACAAAAGGTATAAGTAGTAATTACGGGAAATAATTGGTGATAAGTATTAGAAAACAAGGCTGTTCATCTCACTCAAATGGCTATAGGTAGTAAGTAGCCAAAGCTGTCAAGTTATCATCCAGATTTACGCTGCATATTCTCTTACCTTTTTTTTCTCTCTCTCTCTCTTTCCTTCGTTGATGTAATAATTACAAGTTCAAGTACACCAAGAACGAGAGAGAAAAAAACAAAACTGATTGCTAATAAGATGAAGCCTACCTGCCTGCCCACCTCGTTTTTCTTGTCTACACAAACACATTCACAAACTACAAAGTAGCAGAAACGAAATGTGTGGCTGGCTGACAGCTGCAAAAAGTGCAATTTATATAGCGCGTAGGTAAGAAAAAAATTGTCCAGAGAGAGAGAGAGAATGGGCAAATTACTATCTGCAAAAAAGTTAATGTATTTTTTATCATTACATAAGCCATTTCATATAGTTATGCGTTCAATTATCCCAATGATTTTTGAAACGAAAAAAAATATTCAAGAACGATTTCAAAAGTTGGTGGCAATTTTATACCATGTTGGTGACTTGGTGATGGTAAAACTTACACTCTTGAGCAACTCTAATTTGCATTTTCATAAATATTCCAACTCTGTTGTTTGTTTTTTATATTAATGACAATACGACGCCGATGGAGTATTGAATTCTTGGCTCTGCAACTCCTCCTCAAAGTGAATGAAGTGGTAAATCAACTTTTCTCATTTTATTCCTCTAGCAATTTATATTCATTTGTGGCAGCAAAAGTTCAGATTTTATAATTATGCATGCATTCATTAACAACATATTTTTTCACACTGATCAGTGCCGGGATGAAGGAGGCATACAAATATACTTCATCCTTTTATAAATAACCTGTTCAACTCTATGAAATTGGATATGGTATGAAATTTTAATGTGTTCAATTATAAATAACTAGTTTAGTGTAATGGCATTCATAAAAGATGCATAAATTAAATATTTTTAAAAAAAAGTTTGTCATGATACAAATTAAAAATCAACGATTGCGTCAGATTTTATGGGATGAATGATAACTTTAGACTTGAGCACAAATAGTCTTGATGGCATCCTATCATCGTAACTTCCCAGTCCATCCTATTTAAAGTTGAGGCGTCGAACTCTAGTTTGTTATGGAACTACTGCTACGCAATTGCCGTAGGTAATAGGTAAATTTTGACCTTGATTTATTACAAACTCATGTAATATTCAAGACTCCGATTATCGATATTTATAGGTCTAATCAACAGGGAATCAGATTGCCCCAATAGATTAAGTTCAAGTCATGATTTTATGTGGGTCCAAAACATTTTAGCATTTTAGCTTAGGAGGTGGTTGGTCACCGTGAAATAGAGAAAATGCACAAGTCGCCACTAAATAAATTACTACGCCACAAAACCTTCGTTGTGTTAGTTATTTCTTATTTATTTATTTGTTATTATTGCTGTTGTTGAGGTCGTGGAGGCTGACACTTTGATGGACAAGAAACAGACATGGAAATGGAAATTAATATGACAAGGGGCCATACCGGATTGAGCAATCAAATAAAATAATAGCAACCAAGAAGGATGTCAGAGTAGACATGTAAATGGCAAAATGGTTTTGTGGAGGAAATAGAAGGCCTGGAAGTTTGGCTCCCATGTTATACGTTATTCTTAGGAGTGAATATTCGTACCATAAATCTGTACCTTTCTTTCGAATTAAACATTTTAGTAAGGTGGCTATTCTTATGATTCGTGATGTATTCATAATATATTCCAAATTGTTAATCTAAAAGCGTCACAAAAGACCGTTGAGAATGGTATGTAAAGCAAGTGCTGTTTGCGTGGCGTAGTAATTCCCTCCTTCTTTTGTCCACTTTTCTTTTGCGGAGGACAGAAGACAGGTCTGGCTACTACAACTGTATGAGACTTGGAAAATTCTCAGTAGCCACCACAACATCCAGAAATGAGATTATTAGCAAACGTTAGTAATGGCTACACACATTCACGAAAATAAGTCATAATATAATATACCATATATAGTTGTGTTATTCTGGCTCTTGAAGTCAGTTTTTATTGTCATGAATTATATTTCGTTTGAGGGAATTGATTCTTTAACAGTCGGTCGTGTCGTGGAGACTACAAGCACATATGAGTAACGACCAAATGCCTCCGGAAAGTCTTGAGGGAGCAATTTCCATGAGCTCATTTTCAATTCAAGGTGCATGTCATATGAGGGGGTAATAGAGGTTGCATGAATTGTTCGTACTGTCCCCAATGATATGATAGCACTAATAATAATAATAATAACCCTTGTTGTTGTTGTTGCTGTTATAATGGGCATTTGTAATATTACATTTATTTATGTGCTCAATCAGTTTTTTTCTCATTGACTGAATAATAATAGCAGGAGCAGTATGATCGTGCATGAGTTCATAAATCATCTATGCTTACACACACGAGACAATGAGAGACATCATGCTACACACTACAAATGACTTTCATCCTGGAAATGTCAGGGTGAGACGCTACAAACAACGCAATCAGTAACAACGAACAAAATAATATGTCACAGAATGTGTGTATCGCTATCGCTGTGCCGAGAAAGAGTTGCATGCATGTAATCGAAACGCGTCTGAAAAAAAAGAACCGAGGATTTCATGCTGCTCATCTCATCAGTCCAATGACATGGATATCACGAAACATATTAACGAAATAATACATGCACTAATGTAATTCCTTCCGTGTAGTAGTCATAAATGCTGCTCAGGATACTTTCCCAAGAAGAAAAAAAACACTCCTCTCTCTGGTGAAATTTGTGGTACCGCAGTGAGGAGCACAACCTCTCTGTGTGTGCAGATAAAGTACATAAATTTGATGACAGAAATATTAAAATGGCTAGACATGACAGTCAAAATGGTTAGATTAACCTGGTGGGTTCCTTCACTTGAGAGATAGACAAAGTTGACGAATAATCTGGACATTTCCCATAATAGCCAAGTACATAAACCACAGAGAAATAAGTAATAAAAAAGTAGGCAGCATTGTATCTAAACGTCTATGAATTGATTTATTTTCATTGAAATGCCTACTTAATGCAATTATAAACTTTAATTAAGTTGTTCCTTCTCAAGACACAGTAGGTATAGCACCACTATAATTGACAGGGTAGAAGTGGATGATGGGATTTTGAGGTCGTGCTCTTTCATGTATGAGGAGGAGGAGAAATAATAGTGGATAAGTAGCTGTCTGAACAGTTTCAAAGTATATAAAACGTGAGTATTTGTATCAGCTAAATGGTATGAAGTCAGTCGGTGAGCCATGATCTGCAGCATAAAATTGTCATGTATACAATTTAATTAGGGATAATACTAGCAATATCAACCGTGATATTTCACAGGGCGATCGAATTAGTAACGTGCCAAGCATGAAATGATTGATGCAGTATTGATTTTTGTCGAGGATAGCTTTTAAAGTGGTCATACTCACTCCGCTCACTTCTCAATTGGATTCGCTCAATTCTCGAAATACCTACGTCATAACTCGTGCATTTCTGTATATACTTAATCCGTTCTATCAGATCCGCTTTGTTGAGCACATACTAACTGGTCATCTCCATCTCGTATGTATGTGTCATTTTTGATTTTTTATACAACGGCAGCCACTTCATTTTGACTTGTACATTTGTGTGAAGGAGTAGCTAGTGCTTATCAGAAATTTAAACAGAAGTAGCTTCACAGATTTGTACTCTCAGAAATAACAAAAGATAATGAATGATTTTATTATGAGGAGGCATGCCAGCAGTGGCATCACGGAATTTAATGTTCGCGTTGGCGTAAATCAACCTAATCCTGATCATCTTGAGAATGCATGCATACCTATAGATTAGCCGCAGCTCTTTATCACAATCAGCACACTACCAAATCTTGTCATTAAAAATTATATTGCCAGTTAATATATGCACATATAGTTAGGTATCTTAAATCTTGCATTTAGTTCTACGGTCATCGTCACATGTTATGAACTCATTCAAAAAGACCAAACAAAGTAAAAGCATGATCTTTACATCAGTAGCATGGCATCACGAACCAAAAATCTAAAATGCCAATGTAATTTGCTTCTCATATTTTAATTTTTTTGCTGTATATGTATATGCTTTACAATCCGTTTGCTTCTATCTTGAAGCTAGTGCATACCAGCATAGCTCATTTAAGTTTGGCAGGCTACTTACCACAAAACATTAATAAAGTGTACGTGCAGTTTACGTATCAATACACTATCATTTACACATGAACGACACGACAAAAACTGGCAAAAACGTGAGTGAGATGTAAAAGTCGCGTTTCACGAAAATGATATTTTTAATAACTCTGTTAACAACCGAAGAATACATATAACTTAATCACAAACCCAACCTATAGACTATTCGCCAGCACCAGGACTCAGCAGAATACAAGATATGATGATACACTTACCACCTGCATGTTTTTGTACCTATTTTATAGAGTTACTGCCAATATTATGAAGAAATAAACCATGTGCAAGATAAACCTTACAAAAAGTACTAAACTGTTGCAAAAGTGTACATTTACTTACATAGCTGAAAATTTAGCATGGATATTCTACTGATAATGCTTAATCTGATAATCGGCATCTTTCTCCTTGTCCTAATGGAGGCATGTGACAACTTCAGATCTTTTCTTGTGGACCATTTTTGCTTTTCTCCTCACATGTTGTTATAATAACTAAAAAATAGGTACCGACCGAGTCAGCGTCACCATATAGGTTTGATATGGGCAAAGCAACAACTTATTAAACATATTAACATCACATTAGAATATTTTTTTGCATAAGTACATCTTAGATATACATTCCCTTTGATAAATTATTATCTTTAAATCTGCGGGTTGTTTGTGCACATTTAGGCAGCTAAAAAATTACTCATAGGAGGACGAGAATAAAAGTAGGCAACGGACAGACGGACAAATTGACAAGTAACACTGATTTCTATATTTACCAAGTTTATACGAATTTATTTCTTTGACGATCTATTATTTTCCCGATTTTTAACAAAATTCTATCTTATATTTTTAGCACAAGAGAAAAGTAAAATCTCATCAGGCACACAAACGCAATTCAGCTTAAAAGTATAAATATAAATTGGTTCATTGTGAACACAATTACTTGAACTTGGTCTAAAAATGCATGAAAAATCTACGAAAAAAATATTGAGAGAAAAAGTAGCATATGTTTGACAGCATGTAGGTCTACTTCGACATAAATGTCTTGTTGTTAACAAACATCTTAAATTTTTCCCTTTCTTATTATCGAAACCCTTCCCCTTTGACTTTCATGCGATCTTTAAGACGCCCCTGTCTATTTTTCGTTAGAGCACGATTTCTAGTTAATAAAGTAGGTTTCTATTATGTGTTTTTATACATATACATATCAGTCATGGTTGCTGTAGAAACAGCATGTATGCTAGAGTGGAAATATTATTGATAGACTTTTTGGCTTTTTATTTTTACAATTTCGGTTGAAACGGATTTGGGACGAACAGAGAATTTTTTTTAGTGAAGGACCACCATCGTATTATCACCATCAGATCCGATTAGCAGTTGTCCATGTAGGGCTTGGAACCATTAGCGAACCTTTCAATAATTTTCAAGACTCATCATGATGAAGGATCTGATAGCTATCACCATCAAAATAATGAGCATAATAACTATAATACAATATATTATCGATGGTTACCCTATTAGCAACCAAGTAGGTGGCTTCATTCATTCATTCATTTTAGATTTTTCCATGCATTGGATAACTGGATGTAATTTTTCAAAGATAAAAATAAGGAGAAAGGAGACTGGTTAAGTGGCTAGGGTCTCCATTGACTATCCAAGTATTCTTTGGTAAAATTGAGTTTAACGAAAATAAGAAATTGAGTGATTTCTTTGATACCGGATAGTTGTTGGTCGACATTTTAATAAATTGTACAATCGGAAGTAAGGATTCATATAAAAGTTCATAATATTTAATTATACAACCAAAATAGTAAACAAGATTGTCTAGATATTTCGAAGATGATTATTTTCAACGGTAAATGTTAAAAGTCGAAGTTTGTACTTTTAAAGCAGGCGTCAGCGCAAAGGTAGCCAAGAACTCGCAACTTCCTTTCTATCATACATTAAATCTTCCAATAAGCATACTGGATCTGTGGATAAGCGCTGTGAATTGACCATTCAGTCTACCAAAATATTTCCTATCCAGCAAATTTAATGCAACCAGCACTCACTTTACCAATTCCAAATATACAACGGTTCCATTTTGTAGAAATTTTTTGTTTCCCAGAAGTTGCAATAAATATGGCGTGTTTCTTCTGAAGGAGAAGAGTTTGCCAACATCACTGTCGCAGACGTACTCCACAGTAAATTAGTCTTAAATGTTAGTGTGCGTGAAAGGAACAAGGGAACAATAATAGGCCATTTCAGAAAAAAAATATTAAAAAATATCTAAAGAAGCAAGTTTTGTATTTCCAATTTCCTTGTTTTAAGTTGAGAGTGTGCATGCATGCATTGTATGATTTCTTTTCTTGCTGGGTGTCTAGCTGGCCACCTGGTTTGCGTTAGTCTACACTGCTGTTACTCGCTACTTGATTACAAGCCATCATCATCATCATCATTAAAGACAACATCAGCGCAACAAACAACACATACATACCACACGTCTTTCCACTTTTATATTATATGGATGAATAGGAGTAAGTGTTGTTTGGTGTGGGGGTAGATAATGGACAACATCTCGTAGGGCAAGCAGTAGTAAACTGGTAAGTAACGAAATGTGTTTCGTTTGTGTCCAATCCGAACCAAGAGATCTTGCGATAATTCACGCCTTGGCTGAGTTCTCTCACTCACACAACTTGCGTTCACTCCCCAAATAATAACAATAAAATAATGAATTCTAGCGCTCTGTGGTGGTGGTGGTGAATATACGTGCACGGAGCGAAAAGACTCTTAAAGCTCATAATAATTTATGCATCAATAGGCTTTCTTGAAAAACTGTTTTGACATACCAAAATATAAAAGAATTTCAACTCATTACTGCTATTACCAATCTGCTTGCTGGGTGGGTGTGTTGCATGCTTTAGAATGGATTGCATACTGAGCATTTACGCTGGATACGTATATAATATACATATAACCAGAGGGGTTCAACTTACTTACTTTTTATTGATGAAAGTACCGTTCATGAAAAAAAAACCTTATTTTTCTGTTCGAAAATTGAAAACAATTGGCAAATTAGCTTGAAATACGGTATTCAATGTAGAATGGATGTAAAAACAGTCTTGTGAGTGATAAACTTTCCTATTGATTCGCATGAATGATTGTTTGGGTTCGAGTACTTGCGTTGCATTAAATGTGTTTGTATGTGACCCAGCTCAACATTTCCATTTATCCTGAATAATGCACTCTAATTGAACTTACCACAAAACTTTGCTTTCTTTCTCTTCATGCTATACAATAAAGCACATGGGATAATGTGCAAGTATAATGATGATAACATGTTTGGGTTTACTCCATGTCTATTCATATCGGTCTCTCTGACGTTGACTATGTTAAAAATTGAACGTGCTCGTAAAGGCATTGTTGTTAATAGTATTGCTACTCTATTGCAACTTTTATTAAGGATGATTCGGAAGTGATCATAGCTATTATAATCATAACGATGTAGGAGTCGTGGTCATTTTGATGCAACTGATGACCATGGCGGCCATATGATTGAGATAATAATAATAATGATGACAATGAGGAGAAAAGATGAGGATGACGGCGTGTCACAGTGAGGATCAAAATACACGCTTAAAACCAAAAGTGCATAAAAACGCAAGTGTGCATATGGATAAGACATCGTCCCCTATGTTTGTAGTATGCAAGCATATAATGCATTTCATTTAACAACAATTCTTTTCCGAGTTAAGTTACATGATGTATTTATTTAGTTGATAATTTTGACTATATACCTTGATCTTGTGTACAAACAAACTGTATCACAACAACACTCCTTTCTTTCTACAACTTATCCTATCTTAAAGTTTCCCACAAGAAGGAAGCTTAAAATTCAAAAAGAAATGCGCTAACCAGTGAATAAAATATAATACTAGAAGAAATGAAGAAGACTAGCTACCTCCACCACAACAAAAAATGCTGATGAGGATCGTCGTTACAAACTTGACGGTTATTCTATGCATTTCACATAGACTCACTCTACTGAGGTACAAGCAGAGAGAAAATTACAAGTATGCGGAGAGAAATGGGAAAATTATACTATAAAGCGATATGATGCTTGGATGGATAAGAGGAAAAAACATGCATCCACTTATTTGACTAGTCATTTTAATCTTTTAGTGTTATTACTCATGTAATCGTAGGCACATATGATAGAAATGGTTTGTTTTTGGGTGGTCTTTTTCTCTATTTTATATGAAGACTTATGTGACCGACTATGCTATAAACAAACAAGTGCACTCCACTACAGACGTCTCCCATTCTTACTACACTACTAATAATCACGTCTTGTATCAATGACTCGCCCCAGCTCTCTCTGGAGTTTCCATTTTGAAAAAAAGTTAAGTACGCAACTTGTGTGCTGAAGACAGCCTAAGCAATTCCTTAATTTCTTTTCAGTTTTCACCATTTCTTTCACGTCCCACGTACTTCCACAATTAGGGAGGGATTTATTTCCTGGAGTCATCAACGTACGTAACACTTTCTATAAATAAATGGTGTTTTCAATGCAATTATAAGTAATAGCTGCAGCGGCGGATTTCTTTATATGTTCATGAAAAATTAAGGCATGATTCTTTGTTACACACATAGCATACATGATTAGCTACGATTTCGATATACAGTTTAAAAGCTGTGGCGATTTCATAAAAATGCTGAACTACGTTGATTGTAAAGCTAGGTACATATTCTGTAATTCTGTACATATTTCTACAATTGTACCGTTTTTGTGCTTACCCTTACCCTCAGATTGTGCTACACAAAATGGATTACACTTACTTCAATGGTGTGATGGCAGAACAAGTAAAATGGGCAATAATTATCGTTTGCGTAATCTGGATTAAGTATGTGCTGTGCTGTGGTGGAGGCGATTATTGTCTTGAAATATGAGTATCGCACATCAAGTACTTCTTATCCGCACCCGCAATCCACACTCCTTGCAAAACGAAAAGGGGCGCATATCGAAATACTTTATAAGAGCAGCCTTGCAAGTGATGTAGCCAGTTACGTTTATAAGAAAGTACATTTTGACCTGTACACACACACCTATCATAGCATAGGTGGTGAGTGATGATGACGATAATGATGATATGACGAATGCATACCACCAATTTTTTATGCAATTTTTCAGCATCGTGCTCTTTCATCTTAGCAAATGAAAATTGCCTCCAAAGAGGATAGGAATGGGTGGTACGCAAATTGCTTAATAAATATAATCGCCGACCCAAGTTTTGACTAAATCATGATGACAGGAAAGGGCTATATTATCTTTCAAATAAGGAGTCGATGAATTAGGTATCTCTTGCATTTTTTTGCTATAATGAATTGTAATCCTTGCCTTGCCGTGGTTTGTTGTTGTGATACCTATGAGTATCTTTTGTTGTTATTCTCAACAGGGCATAACAACAGATAGATATCTTCATAATTCCAAGCTGTACATAGAAATGATGTTATCAGAGAATGTCAAAAATGGTTACAAAATATTTTTTGAGGATTTTATAAAACATGTCAATTTATCCACTTCGTTTCACCGTCTCGTTTTCTGTCCATACGTGTAAATCATCTACAAGTATCCATGTGATTACTTGCCCTACCACTACTTTGATAAATAGACAAATTTGATTGCTGTGTAATGCTTATTACCTTGTACCTCTTTCCATCTCACATGTAGCATTGCAAATCTTCTCAACACTTTTCTATACCTCATCACCCACAGTCGTAAATAAATTTTATGGAGGTGTGATGGTGTTGGAAGAAAAAAAGGCAGCTTTGTTAGCTGTCGGTTGAAAAAATTGCCTAGTATAAAATTTTGATCGCCCTGAGTCGAAGAAATAAATGAGATATCTACGATTCTATATATACATAATAATGTATATTGTGTGCGGTATATATGTTTTGCAGAAGGTGCTACAAAAGTAATGCCTATTACCCAAATGCTCACCTCAAGATTTTACTACCAACTTAAGGCAAAACAAACACAAATGGATTTGGTTTAGTTTATGACTTGTGGCCTCTTTGTTATTTATCAGTCGTATCTCTAAATGTTATGGGGGCTGTGTGGTGTTGTGAGTTGTGATGTGACCACCAACGTATTGCCAAAATAAGGGAGTGTATGTATGTCTGTACTTACCTATTGGATAAATTTTAATTTAACATACACTATAGGAACAGAGTAGAGAAAATTCTTACCTGGCTGGCGCAACACACGACATCGCATTTTGGTCATGACTTTCTCAGTCTCAAAGTCCCATACTGTCACGATAACATATAACCAGCAGATGATGATGGCGTGTGTGCAGGTAAAAGAAGGTAAGAAATTGCGCAAAACCAAGGCAAATGCATACTCGGCTCGAATGCGTTCAGTAACAGTGTATTTTTGAAATACGGTTCAGCTTTACCCGTTTCCTTACTTGACGCGCCATGTGTGTTATTTATATATGTGTATGTAATATACTCGCTAAATACAATACAATGGGCATTAATTTAGATATGTAGCTATCATAATTTACAATTCTCTCTCGGTGTAATATGATATGAAATACACATATTATTTAAGTAATAATAATATTATGCAGTATTATATATGGAGGTGCATACTACACTCCAACAGTACAACTCCCTTCCTTACCATTTCATTTCCATTATCGATGTGATCAATTACAGGGAGTCATTAACCAGAAACATATCATATAAATATGGTTGCATGGGAGGCATTTAAGGAAATTACAGGTCATCTTATCAACCCTTGTTTTCCTATTACTTAAATTATTCCTCTGCTTATACCATTTCTTTTCACAGTCAGTGCACTGCACCAGCTTGAGAGAAAGAGAGACAGTGAAAGAAAGAGTGGAAACTTTAGGCTGTATTTTATTTCACCTGGTGTGTGTGTGTGCTCTTATTTTAACGACATCATAAAGCCATATGCGTTTTCTAGGAAACCATGAGAAATGAGTTGACTTCCTTTTTACACAGCTACATTAATATTACCAGTTTGTTGGAGAAATGAAAGCTGTTATGTATGGAACGAATGATATTATTACTCATGAACCGTAGTGGTGGTGGTGGTGTTGTTGCTACTAAACGTTAAAAAAGTTTTTGTAGTCCTTCTACCACCACCACCATCACCACCAGGCAATTTTATCCAGCTTAAATACTCACATTACTTCCACCATCATTGGCACCACCACCAACGCTTTTCTTGCGGGTGTTATTGTAGTAGTAGTATCAGTATTACAACTCTTAGCGGTTCCCTGTTTTCGTTCACTTTCTGAGGAATAACCATGGTGGCTCGGCACGCACACACATAAAACAAATAAAGCATGGATGCATAATAGGTTTGTTAAAATGTACATGGATACCTACATATGTACGTTTGTTGTTAATAATAATAACAACTTTAATATTGTAGTTAATATGAATGGGTGACGTAAAATGTAATGCTTTGGTAGCGCTTGAAGCAGTGTCAAAAGTTGGTTGCCACCAAAGCTGAGGATTGCATGGTTTTAATCACACGCAAGCTGATTCTTTTGGCATCTCTCTTAATGAAATCAGCGTGCTGCCCGGCAATCAACAGCTCTTGTTTCTTTTGTCGTTCTCCTCCTTCTCCTCTCCTCTTCCCCAAAAATACAGAGGAAAGGAGCGTGTGCAGACTGTGCACAGCTTTTTGTAGCGTATGAGAGTATCATAAACGCTCATTGTGTATGTGTTGTGCTTTTTCCGTGGTTCTACGCAAAAAGCCAACAACAGTTTGACTGAACTTCACGGAAGTCAAGAATACGTCATTCTTTAATGTGCTAATCGCAAAAAGCCAGAGTGTAGAATTGGCTCTAATTATACACGTGGAGCTCTGTCATGCATTTTAGTTTCATGGCTCAATATAACAGCAGTCAAGCCTGCACATTATGTATATTCATGAGTGGTATTTATGCTTTTATTATTTTGTAAGAATATTATTATGGCGTTGATGATGATGGTATGAAAGGTATCACGAATTTTGTACTAACACCATGACTGCTGCTTTACATGCTCAAATTTACAACACTTTCTTCTATCGACAAAATGAACATGTAGAAAAAAAAACCAGCCAAGCAAACATTAAAATATCAGCCATGTTGTACTTTTTTTCCTGTCAGATTGCTTTCAAAGACAATTTTCTGTGTGTACAGTGCTGCTATATATGTTAGTTGTATGCTTAACCTCATGACTGCAGACAGATTTTTGTGATCAAATAAAAAATAATGATACATTATTGCACAACAACCAAATAATACGTACGTAATAATAATGACGAGACGGAATTTTATACGGCAGGATTGAGCTTTTATGCAGGAAGATCATATTATTTTTTTACTTGCCCTTCTGTCTTTATCGCCGTCTTACGTTACCCTCTGTTTGCTCGACATGACTGGCAACACGAGTTTTCATCGCTACTTACGCCAATTACTTTTTGTTACACTTTATTTCCTCTCCTGGTGAGCATTGATTGTACTGTACTAATGCAACGCTTTGGTGGCTATAAAAACAGCATTTATGATGAAGGCCTCTCAGGATAACGAGATGGAACCGCCTCTAATATCTGTATTATGGGATTTTCACATGTCATAGGAAAATTTAGTCATTCTCCACCATTAGCATTATATATGTTATAAAAAACTCACACATACATATATAATATATACATATACTACAATAGCGAACGAACAGAGGGAAAAATACATAAATTTTGTAGATTGTATTGTCGATAATACTTATATTCGTGTAAGTACCAATACTACTACGAAACCATGCAATTGTGCTCCAAGAAGATTGTCTCGATTTGAAGAAGGAAAGGTCGTCCAAAAAGGAAGTAAGTCAAAAAAGAAGAAGGCATGCATAGAAAGAATTTTTTTGTACGGGGGTTGTATGTATGTATTTACGTACAAAACAGACTGGCTATCCGCAACAGAGATCGTTGTTGAGATGATTTAGAAGGTACTCATATTTACACTTAAACTGATGATGCCATTATCGTTAAATTAGCTGGCTGGCACGGTGGTGGATACTGACGATTAGAAAATGATAACTTTTTCACTGACCAGGGAAACGTGTGCGCCTCAGCAATCCCACAACATTATGCATTATTTACTTTTGAGCAAGATAATATATATTTTTATAAATAATGGCTACAATGTGGAAATGTACGGAGGGATAGTACAAAAAAGGAAAAACCAACTTTAAAAAGTAATGATCATAATAATAATCCACCGACGGTGTATGATTGTTGCCGTTAGTAAGTAATTCATGAACGTGCACATGAAAAGCTAGTCAGAAAACAAACAAAAACGAGAGATTTTGTGCATTTTGCTAGAAAAATGCTTGATTGTGCTGTAGAGAGTGAGGATGATCATCGTCATGTGGGATGCAGAAACGACAGACAACTTGGTATACCGGCCGGCGTCCTTTAATGCACCTTGTTAGTAACTAGTTGAAAATATACTTTAATGATACACACAAATACTTGTGTGTGTATAGGAAAATGGATACAAGAGAGATGAGGAAATGTACATCTTCTTGTGAGTGTAATGCGTATGCTTTACACATTAATACGCACTTACCTACCAACAACTCTCTGTTGACTTTCCTAGTTATTGCGCTTATTACGGTAATTATGATTATTACTGGCATTATTGTTGCTATTATCTCGTTTTCAAAGCTCATTCCCAACGAGAAAAACCTCGAATTTTACCCCTGACGTAGTGCATTGTGATGGAGGTGGTCTGACCTCCAAAGTGGTACGATGATGGAATGGAATACGGTTCTACTCGAGTTGTAAAGTGGTGTGAACTTTGAGGAAGTTGTAGAGGAACTTTGTTACTTCTGCTTCGTTTCCTCTTTACTACATTTTATTATTATCATTTATACCTTTCGTGCCCTTTATTAAGTCTTGATTAACTTTATTGGTATGGAGAAAAGTGTAAAAGTCAAAATGCTTTTGAAGGATTTTTTATGTGACTAAATAAAGTTAATTCATTATGCATTCAACATTTACAAACGATGGTGCATTGATGAACAAGGAATAATAATAACTAGCAACCTGTCCCTAAATAGGGACGGTGGTAAGGATTTAGAGAGCGTGAACGTCGATTCTGTTAATATACATGTAAAGTAAATATATGTACATGTACTTACATATTACATATTTAGGGCTCCACGTGATAACTTAATTGTAAAGAAGAATATGTCAATAAAATATAAACTCACGTGGAATTGCAACGAAAATTTGTTGTTTAATTTTTTTCTTAAACAACTTTCACTATGTTAATCAGCGTGCTGGATTGGACCAACCGTCAATTTTTTAGCCAATCCTAATGAAAAAATATTTCCCGCCTTTTTTAATTTTTGGTGCGCCACGATCATTATGTTTGAAAACGGTTTTCACCATGTTAATCAGCGTGCTTAATTGTACCAACTACCAATTTTTTATATAATTCTGTCATAAAACAGACTTCCCGCTATTTTATCTTATAGAGGGCGCCACAATCAATGTTAATTGATAAAAATGGCAGATGCTGATTCTACGCACCAAAATCTATCTGCGAACCAATTTTCAGCGCAATTCAAAAAAGAGTAACTTTATAAACCGTTACATAGTTTCTTCCATAATTTTACCAACATTGTTCAAAAACCGTTAAAGTTTTAAAATCTGTTAACGTAGTTATAATTGGCAACTTGGCCGTCGTAATTTCTGCACTCATTGGGACACTAATGAGGAATTATATTTCGAGTTGACGTACGAATGGAATGCAATTTTCAGTTTTTGACCTTTGACCTCAAAATTGGCAGTGAACGGTTTTTAGTTTCGAATTGTGATACCCCCATTGCACCTCCCCATCTTCTTAGCTTCAAAACGATACCTTGTACGTTTTTCTACGATTTGAAACTAAAAAGTTTTAGGAATCACAACGAAAAAATCCAATTTGTATTAAGTATATAGATAATAAGAGACAATAATTTGAAATAAAATTAAGGACAAAGGAAGGAAACTGAATGAATTTTTACAACATTTGCTAAACAGGACGAAAAATGTAGCTAAAGGGCAATGCTAATTAACGCTGATATTATTATCATTATGAATCTATTCCAGCAAACAACTAGTCGATACATTGTAGCTGATAAGAAATTCCGGTGTGGTCTCAACAAGACAACACCACACAACAAAGGGAAACATGCTAATTATGAAAGCAGAGCTCTTCTCCCGTAATTATGGCGCTGGTTTGCTTGCTTACCTGCGAATACAGTGTCTGTTTGCTGATTAGAGGCAGCAAGAAAAACAATACAATCTGTTGGCAAATTTCCCATCGGAATTATTAATCATAAAATTATTATTATTCTATATACCTAATATTATAAATGCTAAAAGCTGGCTCTGGTTTGATTCGATGGTGGTGATGATTCAAGAGATGCTGTTTCATGATAGTCTAGAGGCTACAAAAACCAATTCGCAGCCACCTCACCGTGCCAGCGGAACAGCCTGAAATTAATGTAGCACATAAAAAGTTACCTTTTTTGCAACCTGTTCTTTTGCGCTCATCTCTCTCTATTTTCACAGTAGTAGTGGCATAGGTAATCATAAGCCATTCAAGCTTTGCATTTTATGTACTCATCAAATGGGTTTTAATTTTGTAGCCTTCACACAAGCCAAGGTGAAAATGCTGAAAGGAATGAAAAAAACCATGAAAAACTATATTTTACACGAGAGAACACTTGCACATTGTGCTAGTATTTGCAGACAAGACAATTTAAAAGGAAAAGTTAATGTACTTGGTATTCATCGCGAGTACGGACTGAAACATGTGTGGCTGCTAACTCGCTGAATTCTCATTTAGAGACAGGAAAGGTGCGGTTCAACGTGATATGTGTGTGGTATCATCATTATCAGTGGTGGCGAGTAGCACCCAGGACAAGTGGAAAAGCAGCAGCAGATTCGTAATCACCGAGAAAATCATATTTTTTTCTGAAGCAGTCTTTTCATTATTATAATTATTACATGTGTATTGTTATAATTAGTCCAAGTAGTCCTGGCTCGTTAGCAATTCGTAACATTATATTATATCATCTCATTTTATTGCCTCCGGCGCGTAGGCTAACTTATCTTTGATTTCTCTTCTCTTGAGGTTTTATGAAAATGTTCAAGAATCAGGCGTTTGAAGGGCGTTGAGAATAGAATCGTAAATCATAACCTAATACGGTTAATTTACCATGATAATCTTAATACTAAAAAAGTATAGAGGGAAAAGGAAATAGGTGTTTTATTTCATCTCGATTTCCCACTACGTTTTTGCTACACAGTAAGTTCTCCAATTACAACTATAACCAGTGCCAATTAGCAATTTGCGTTTAGTAATTGGCTACAACCTAGTTACGTGATGGTGCTAGCTCCATCCGCGTCAGCACAGAGTAATTAATGAAATAGTCTAAATATCTAATCAGATCTGATAAACATTTTTGATTTATCACTTTCAATTTGAAATCGTACAAAATACTTTAAGAAAATAATTCTTAAAAATAAATTACATAAACAATTATTATTAAATAACATAAACAAATTGTATTTGCACCACCAAGGATTTCAATATTCTCTGATACGTCATGATTTTACTTTGTATTAAACCAGATTTTGACTTGCTTCTGTGTATCAAACGGTGTACTCCTTTCACCACCACTAAGAAAGTGACAAAAGAACTCGATGAATAAAAGCATTCTAGTAGAAAATCTTGTCATTGTTAAACTATACGAAAGGGGGTTAAGGGTTGCATGTTGTATGGATATACCAGAATGCGATTCCAAAACATTTACAAATTATTATCGACAATATTAGGTAAAAATTTTGAATATCAAGGATGAAACATCTGCCTATCTTACACGCGTAAAGTTTTAAAAATCTTGTGAGTGACATATGTTTCTTCACTTAAATCTAAATCACTGTCAGTCTGAATTAACACTGAAACGCAAGAACGAACGAGCTAAAAAACGAACTAAAAAACATGACAAGCTGTGGAGTGTCATTGTAAAAAAGGGGTAGAAATTCCGAAAAATGGTCATAAATAGCGTACTTGAGCTAGATGAATGTCACACATTATTAGGGGAATGCTAAGAATGTCTACAGGGTTTTCCTTCATGAGCTCATGGATCAAGAAAAGGAGCAAGAGGCATTGTATGGGTCAACAATTTTCTCCAGATAATGCCCTTTTCTACTGTTGATTAAACGACAGGATAATCTCGTACAAATACAAATATATCAAAGAAAAGATCCCTTGTGTGTCAACAAACGTAAACATGCAGAACAACAAAAGTACTTTAGTTAGGTGACTAATAGCATTATCACTATTCAGCTCATCTTTTACCAAAATACAATAGGGAACAAAACCGTTGATAAGCCGTATCATGACGGTTGATGCTACTTTATTTTTTCGGGCAAATACACATTGCCCAGCTTAACCATTATATCAACTAGTATTGAATATGGCAATTTTGTGTCTTGTATATAAGCATGAATATACATAGGTACACTCTGTTGTATTTTTACTATATCTTGTGCTGTAGCTCTTCCAATTCTCCTAATGTGACGATGGAACCGAGAGAAAGCATTTTCCATTATACCCTACACATTAGCAACTTTCATTAGCAAACTATCATTGGGGAAAACTTAAGGTTGTGTTTACGATGGACGGCTAAAACAAAACGATCGCACCTCAATATAAACTATTAAAATATTCATTCGACTGCCTTCAGCGTATTAACGTATTATACAACTAACGAACTTGAGAAAGAAGCCGCTAACCAATTAGTCTATTCTGGTGTACAAAATCGATGATGCCTTTGAATTGTTGATATTTTGTCAATTTTAAAAATATAAGTAACGGTCATAATATGAAAGCACGCATAAAGTTCTGAACAACTTGCATACACTTTACCTCCTCGAAATTGTTCTTCCAAACAAAAATAATAATTACAAAAATGCGGAGAGCTTACGTATGTACGGTGTTCCAACTCTTTCACCCTTTCTTTAAATATATTATCCATACTATACTTCGTATGTAATTCCACTTTTGTGAAAGTTGTTGTGGACAACGTGAAGCTGTTGTATATAATATAACTATCTTACCTACTTGTACACGTTAATCCTGCATAGGTCATCATATATTGCTTACTTACTCCATTTGCTAGACATTTCGTCACAAGAACCCGCACTCCTTTCTGGGGCTCCTTTTGAGATCATCGCTTTTATCACCACCATCATCACTACCATTATAACAGATCATCACTATCATCAGCAAATATTGTTCGCAGACACACAGACAATTCAACATTAAAGACCGACGTAACAAATTCTACTGGTGGCCTAGGTGTATACGTAATAATATACAATACAGGTCGGTAATGTGCACAAAATGAGTTTTCTACGTTATATATTGTGCATCATGATGGTGAGATTTTGATAATGCAGGATTCAAATACAGTCAGAAATGCCACAAAACGAGAAGAAAAATGTGAAAAGATTGCCCAGACATATTAGGAACGAGTAAAGAATGTGTCAGGTGAGTTTATCTGGTTATTGTGAGAGAAGATTTTACAACGACTGCAGTCGTAAGCCATATAGTACAAACAAACAATATAAGAACACATTTCAGGTATGATACATTTAAAAAATATTAAACAAGTATTTTCATTCTAACAATTTTCTTTCTACTGCCCATATTTCTCCGTTCGTAGTATGTGCGTAGTGGCATGCATGAATGTTATGTGTGCATTTCTTCCTTTTCAGTTTGGTTCGGCATATTTCAGATTTCAAGAGAAATAAGATTTCGAGGGTACTGCATCTTCAGGCTGGTATCTATCAGTAAAAAGGATCAAACAAAACCAAAATACCATAGAAACCATCCAACCACCAAACCACCATCATCATCACATCATCATTCTCATAGAGTACATGATCTAACAACAATAAGAATGTTGGTCATATCACGGCAGAAAACAAACAAGGGAAAGGATAAAAAGAATGTTCTTCGTAGACACAGAAAGAAGGGAAATAACCATACCTATTTTAAACGTTCTCCTTCTGAAACCTTCATCAATCACGATTCTTCCTACTGATAATCAAGCTGATGAAAAGCAATGCTGAATGACGTTGCATGTGGGATGCCAAATTTAGGAATAATGTTGCATCCCTTTTGAATTTGATTTCAGCCACGGATTACGACACCAGAGTTAATGTTATCACTGACACACAAGTGTCCATGATAGTTCATACGCAGACGTCATAGCGACATCATCTTTGTCCTCATTGATCGCATGCTGACGTATGTACACTTTAAAGATGTATGTTGTAAATGTACTAACTTGGTTAGAAGTGTAATTTCAATATGATACTTGCGATTGGTCAGAAATGCTCATTTAACTTCGATGTCTTCATCATTGACCGTCTCTTCAATCTTACACGTTAGAGTCTGTCAAAATTCACATTGCCCCATTGGGAGCTGGTAAGCTATGCGAATTGTGATTTTCAGCATAAGATTTTCATTTACTTTTGCTGTCACATCAACTTGCAAAGAAATGTCATAAAAGTTATGCACTTACGCGACTGCCGGTTGTTGGTTTACGTCAATGTACTCCTACGCACGCCAACACTTTCTAGTTCTTACGTGCGTGCGTATAAAAGATACGCACCTATGTGTATGTTGTTTTCCATATGTCACCTTTGACTTGTGCCGTGCCCACAATTAGGAAAACAAATGCTATGACGACAAGGATTTGGAGATATATTTTCTTCCATTCTACCTACACAACCGCATATTCATTTCTGTATTTATGTTGTGCTGCTGTAATCGATATCTACGACAGTGTGTCTGAGAGAAAGAAGTGATGTACTTGCAAAAAATATAGTAGAGCCGGATGCTTCTAAACTTTTCTCCACTAGCGTATTGACACAAGAATTTTTTTCTCTGGAAAGACTCCCATTATGCCGAAGCAAACAGGAACTTTTTAAAAAAGCGACAGGGTTACTCTTAATTCAATCCATTTTTGCAGTCTCATCACATCTCATCCAGTCTCTGAATCTACCACACTCCCTGGCTGTCTCTTTGGCATGAATGAGAGAGAACTGCATTCCTTGTGTATCACACGACACTGCTAAATAAATATGTACTCAGAAATTCTGTCAGGCTGTGTAACCCTTTTTAATGTTGAATGTGGTTTATACTTTACTTACTTTCAGTTGTATAGAAAACAACAGAAACATATACAAAGTATCAGAAAGGTTTAAAACAGTCATACGTATTTTCGTTCATTCAGTAATAAGCAGTAGTGATTCACTAATAGTGAAAGTGAAACTTCAACAGTCTAACTAACTTACATTCTGCAACATAACAAGTAGTGATGAGAGATCAAGTTGAGTTTGACGATGCCCAAGCAATTCTGAAATGTATTAGAATGTGCTGCAAAATCACTACTACTCTGTCGTCGCGTCGCGACTCCTCGACCCCTCCAATCTTCTCAGAGACAAGTAGCTTTCCTCATCAAAAACACTCGAGAAGATTAGAAAACGCGGAGAAAATTTTGTGGCCTTGCTCACACACCCAAAATAGTGTTGGTAAAATAATCAGTATGCGTGCCTGAGTTGACGCCATATCTAGTTATTGCCATTTACATCAGAGTATTCGGGGAGATCATTTGCTTTTCTTGTTTGTGTTGGGGATACTAATGCGATGAGGATGATGAAGGAAAAGGGTGATGTTGGAAGAAAACATCGCGACGACAACGAGTCGAGTAAAAGGAGGAACGAAATTAGTGGTGACAGTCGGTGTGGTATAGAGAACTAGCATGCAATCGCATCTCTGATGATTCTATGCGCTTTAATTTTCTCCGTAGAGTTTTTAATCTGCATTCTAATTTCCTCATTAACTTTCGCCAGTTTTATGTCATTGACGTTGATTCTCTCTCTCTTCTTATTTAACATTTAGAAGAACTACATTTCTCTTTTGGAGTTCCACCCTTTATCACTTTCCCACTTGCTCATTTTTATAAAACTTGCACCTACAATGGCTCATTGTTTCAGATTTCAGTGGAATATAAAACGGGACATCTGTATGCAGTCTGTGTGTCTAAGAATAAATTTTCAGTTCGCAAAATAAAACCTGAAAAGCTTTAGGGCAACTTTCTATAGGACAAACAGTCCTAATACTCGAATCATCGTCATTAGCACATAATTTATTAAACCCACCTAATATAATTAATTCAGGGTAATTTATAAAAGTATACAGATCCCGGATAAAATACAATGCTGAATATACTTATTATGGTAATGAGTAGAACTAGCCAACACGTTTTATATCTTAACTTAGCAATATGTCATCTTGCTCGTCCATTCACTCATGTGAAGGTGCAGCCCAAGCTCCGTTCTGAAATGCCATTACATAATTCAAAGCGACGCTCCTGTTCTCTCTGCAGAATAGTTGTAGATTTATGCTGTTGAATTTCATTGCAAACATTTACAATTGCATTATATGGAATCACCTTTGCTTCAACATTTGCCGATATAATAATGACTAGGTGACATCATTATCATATCAAATTCAACATTATCGTAACAAAGGGTAATAGTGCAATTGAGTTCAAAGAGAAGATATACGGTCAGGTGTTGTGATGATGCGCAGCTTCATAATATCTTTATTAAATTAAACAATGCATAACAAATTGTAGAATCTGTTGAGGTTAGTAGCTTGAGGAGGCGTTTGTGTCCATATTAGCGGTACACGGCCTTATCAAATCGCACTTGTCATCTACCGATATGTCATGACAGTCATGAGCCATAAGCTATATTATACAATAAAGTTTATATAAATCGTAACGGTTATTTACAAAGCGTCGACCACACCAACGATTCTTCATAAACTAGTCCGATGAAAAACTAACAAGCTACCAGAATAACCGTGTAAAAAGGGAATACTGCTACGTACTGCGTTATGAATGTACCAGGATTAACGGCTCAACAGGCATGAAATATAAATATTCGTAAAATCTCAGCTCGGTTTTGTGACACTCTTGCTTCTTATTAAAATGAAAAAGACATTTTGGGACAAGACTAATAAAAAAAGAAAAAATAGGCCATTATCGTCACATCTTGTGTCTATATCCACATAGGTATATATATTTCACTGGTAAATCCACTCATTTGATACTCCTTGTGACAAACAATTTTTGTATTTTGCAAAACAGGACAGGACAGAAATGCTTACAAATTACCGATTGCCTTATCCTTTTATTTCAGCGCAGCGGCGTTTTCAACATGACTTTATCAATGCTTTAACCTTTCAGATCCCCTGTCCACCTGCCGCTGTTGCGGAGTTTGTGAAATTTGATTGTAAGTGACAAAGCTTGGGGTTGTCAGGACAGTAATTCATTCAAGAGGTCTATTATTACGTCAAGCTTACAGGCACAAAGTTACAACAGGTATTATGGTAACATCATAATCCTGGCAAGACGACGGCACATATGCCGGAATGAATGTAAAGTTTTCTGTTTCACTCTTCCATAAAAAAATGCTCTGCTCTAAAACTTGCTCCTGTCCTGTCATGATTAGATAATAGAAAATTTAAAGAAGAGCATCATCATATCACCCTAAGCTTTAAAAAGGTCAGCTTATAAACTCAAGTTGTCCTCTCGGCGTGTGTACACGTCAGTTTGCATTATATGTAGAATGTAACAAATAACGATACGAAATTGGTGTAACTCCTTGTGATAATGATATGATGATTAACCAAACTGGCTTTCCACAAAAGTAAATGGAGTCATGTTTGTTGTGTTGATAAGTAATAATAATCCTTGTGCTAAAGGATAAAGGATCACGCAAGATGTTCAGCTTGCTTTAAAAAAAGAAGAAGGATCATTGTCATCAAAACATTGTGACACAACAATGTTGTGTCATGTTGTTTGATTATGCGCATGAATTTACAAATGTAATGCCTAATAGTAACTACATAATATGTAACAATGTCACCGATACCAACGAACAATTTTAAGAGAGAGAAAAAAATGCTTGTGTACATAAATAAAGATGAGAATCATCATTATCAAGTCTTTTGTGATGCCGACTCAAATTATTCATGCAATGAAACTTGATGTGGCCATTTCCTCCTTTCCTGAAGCGACTGTTGCTGGAGAAATGAGTTTGAATTAAAACTGGTATTTTCTAAGAATTCATCGTTTTTTCCTTTTTAGGCCTTTCGATGGTCACTAGTTACTGCAAAAATAATATACCCAGTTTTTTTCTACAAGTATCCAAGAAGCATGTTTGATATAGTATTTTCAATGTCTTATCAATTTACAAATTATTAACTTGATATTAGCTGTCAATTTTGAGGCCTAAAATCATGGCAAGTGAGGAGACAACGTTGGTCGTTTCTTTTCAAAATAAAAAATAACGTGTGAATAAAAGACGCATCCGTAAAGCTTTTGGGTAAATGTATCGGATGACTGGCTACATGAAGTGCCGACGTACTTAATCTGAGCAAAAAAGCCGCCGCCCCTTCGTCCAGTTATTATAAACTCTAGGAACTTGTTAAGGGACGACGGGAATACACCTATGTACCTATTTCGATATACATACATAAGTACAATTCTTAAGCGCTACGCGTGTCTGATTTTGTTTAACTTTCAGAGTAAAGAAAAGATTGAGTGCAAACATCTTTTATGACGTTGCAAGGCGCTTCCCTCCCTCTCGTCATTAATCGCTGCTACTGTAACTGGATTGTGTTCTACCCATTTTCCTTTACGATGTAATGAATCTGCTGGCTTCCTATTCATCTGCATCCTTCGGAAGGAGTTAGTTGAAAATCGGAACTTGAACTCAAAGTTCTCATATTATTAAGCAGGAACTCGAATGGTGAAATAACAGTTTAATATTTTTGCACTGATGTGAGCATCTCTTTAAACATTGAAGCAAAATCCTCCTAAACTATACGTACATCAAAATGTTTAGTCAAGTTTATAAACAAGTCATACAACAACGAAATCCTGCAAAGATCAACCTTTTTACCATCCGATTTCATCTTTCTTCTTTCCGATACATTTGCTACTTGAGTGTATGAAGACTTTGTGAACATCATCATGATGGGTTTACTTAACTAATTACCATGCGACACACATGCGCATACATATTTCCTTAATTGTGATCGTTCAGCCGTGAAGAGAGTAGGGAAAACAGCGGTTTAAGTAAAGCAAAGAAACAAACCGAAGGGAAGTGTCTAGCCAGTCGGCTCCATCTACGGTTATGGTTCACCCGTTTCCCCGTGACACTTAAAACCTCAATCACCAATTTCTTAAATATACATTATTGCACATTTACATATGTGACATCCATGTATTTGTCTTTCAGGGTTTAAATGTTAACCCATAAGCCAAGAAACTATGGCAAACTTGACGAATGTTATATTTTTTTCCTATTGCTGTCAAATCATTTTCTTTTCATCATGTCATTTTCTTACGAATATAAATTAACAAAATACAAGATGTAGTTTTAATTTAATACTTCATTTATTTTACAATGGACACATCAGAAATACAGTTTATTTTAAGAAATACAGTGGAGGACTTACCTATGCATATGAATGACATACCAATGCCATTGTTATAATTTTTTAATAATTAATGTGTATTAATGATTTTTATTTACAGATATTGTCAATAAAATAGTGAAAATATAGAAAGTTAATTGACCTAGGATTTAACTGTACCAATGACAATGACAGTAGGTGCAAGTACGCACAGTCAAATGGGACAAAGTGATCTTTAGTTGTACAGTTCCTGCACGAGAGATCTTCTTGGGGTAACGAGCTACTTGTCGTCTTTGAAACAAAATGATTGAAATGAATACCGCAAGGTTTCCAATAATAATAAAGTTGCCATCAATAATCAAAATACCGAAATTAAATGTTCATGTTGCACCTCTCTCATACTATAAGAATCACACCGCTGCGGTCCTTCCTACTGCAAATTCAAAATCATTTGCAGTTCCCCCACAACATAATTTCATCAATAATTTCAGTATAGAAATCACTAAATTGCTTAATGAAATAGAGCTACTTAAAATTCGCGACAGAATTGCTACGGATTACTTTTAATAAAAGGCTGCTACAATTGGAGGGTTGCTTCTCCAATTGAGAAATGCTATACAGGATATCGGTGGGTCAACACCTGCGGCCTGCAACTATTGTCTTTTTGCTTCTCTGAGTTGTGCTGCAAAAAGACCCTTGCTGTGAGAAAGCACGTGTTATTCGATGCTCCTTTGGCTGATTCCATCGTCCTTCCTTAAAGACAACAAAGAGACGTAATGAGTGAATGGTGTAGAGTTTTTAGCCACGGGAACCCGAACTTATCAATTTATTCGGGATATTCTGCACCATCATAATTTTCATTGAATAACGTGCATTCTTAATTTTGATTTGTTAACTTACACTTTAGCAAATATGCGGTACTGTTACGGTTGATGTCACAATGATGGTTTTCTTTACCATGGAAATCTACCTAGTAATTGATATTTCTGTTCGCTAATTATGGATAGTCAATTTATAGAAAGTACAAAAATGTGCGCACTGTAGGATAGTAATAATGGCCACGATATTGCCAAACAAAAGGATGCTATGTCCTCTAGGAAATGTGTTGAACTTATGACAAAGATGAACTGCAATGTTCCACTAACATCTTGCCTCAATTTAAAGTAAACTAGTTAATTCCTGCTATGTACACAGACAATTGCATACGACCCTTTTCTAGTGAAACGTGTATCTATTATATACCAGGTTTTTACATGATTGAATGCAAAATGTGAATGATTGAAGATGAATGAATTTTCTAGTCTCTGCAACATGTCGTTTTACAGGCATCAGTTAAAAAGCTCAGTTGTTGCTACAAAATATTACAAAAATGATAATAGCCTGGTAAACGATGGCGATGAAATGAAAAGGATCCTTAAAGCAAGCAAGTAAGGTAAATTTTCAATTTCAAAGATAATCTCATGACTTGGATATAACGAATGACAGTGTGAGGCAAAGCAAAGCTTAGTGACAACATGGTATTCACACAGAATAGGTTTTTCGTAGAGATACGCATAAAAAATATGCTTTCTTGCCATCTTTTTCTTGATTCTCGTTTTGGTAGCAGGCATAAGTCTAGCAGTTGCGTCTTGCGTCTCTCTGCGCAGTGCTCATAAAAGATGGAATTCATTGATACCAGCAGGTGGATGAATACCGAGCATGTTCTCAAAGGATACCGACAAATAAACCCCCCGTTGGAATTGTATAATTATGTACACAATCACTGTTAAAGCACAGCAATGCATATGATAATAGAAAGAAAGAAGGATTTACTTTCATTACCTGTAAACTATCTTCTCGAAAATCTTCGGAAGATGTATGGGACACAATAAACTCCATGATTCATTATAGAGATAGAAACCTCACAAAGGTAACAAAATTAGTACATGAGAACGGTGGTGTTCTTGAAAGTGACAAGGAAATTTGTTCAAAATTTGCGAATGAGTTCATTGTGCCTAGTGCAATTAGTGAAGTAGATGACTGTTTTTCAGTTTTAGCAGAGTATACTGAAAAATTTAATGAACTGAACTCTAATCCCGAAGAAGTGAATGTTAGTGAACAGGAAATTGTTGAATCGATAGCATATGTAAAAAAGTGTAAGGACACGCCATCGTCTGTGTCAAAGTTAGTATATAAAAAATTTGCTACTCTAATTGCTGTACCATTAAGAATACTGTTTTTGAACATTTTTATATCTGGAATTATTCCAGAACATTTTAAGTTAGTATATGCAATTCCACTTTATAAGGGGAAAGGTAAATATACCCAATCCTCATCTTATAGAGCTATTTTTAACTGTACTTTC
Organism: Sinella curviseta; assembly: GCA_004115045.4. Classification (NCBI taxonomy): domain Eukaryota; kingdom Metazoa; phylum Arthropoda; class Collembola; order Entomobryomorpha; family Entomobryidae; genus Sinella; species Sinella curviseta. The sequence continues at coordinate 10,418,086 of CM065489.1, forward strand.
ATAGTGAAAATTTTCGAGAGATTATTATACTGTAAGCTTGTTAAGTGTGTGAGTGATTTGTTGGATCCCAACCAACACGGGTTCAGAGCAGGGCATTCATGTGAAACTGCAGTAGCGCTTTTAACGCAGCATCTTTATGAATTTTTAGATGAAAGGTCAGGGAAAGCAGTAGCTTTATTTATTGATTTTAGCAAAGCGTTTGATAGTGTGAATCAGAGCATATTGCTCAAAAAGCTTATGACGCAATATGATTACAAATTGCCTCCATTTTTACTCAAACTGCTAATAAATTATTTTAAAGATAGAAAATTTGTGCTAAAAAACGGTAGCTATGAATCTGATTGTTTTGCGATAAAATCTGGCGTTCCTGCTGGCTCAATTTTAGCTCCATTATGTTACACAATTTATGTTAATGATATAGTTAATGCCATTAATTTGCAATATTTACTGTATGCAGATGATCTTGTCATTTATGCTAAATGTAAAACATTTGATGAAGGTGTAGCTAAGTTATCGGATAGCTTAGTGAATTTGCTTAAATGGTGTGATCAGAACGGTCTGAAACTGAATGTAGCAAAAACCAAATGGATGGTTTTTTATAAGGCTAAGGATTACAGGTCTGCGCGAGAGTCAGTTAGTGACCTGGTGATAAATGGTGAGATTGTAGAAAGGGTTACATCATTTAAATACTTAGGGGTAGTTTTAGATAGCTGTCTATCTTTTGATGGTCATGAAAACCAGGTAGAAAAACGAATGGATGGGGCTCTGGCTAAACTTTATTCGATAAGGCGTTTGCTTAGTGAAAATATAATGAAAATGATGTTATCGGCCTATATTGTAAGCATTGTAGATTATGCCATTATTATTTGGGCGATAAAACCCATGAAGCTAAATATATTACAGAGGAAAGTGAACAGATTTCTGATAGCTTTTTTCCTCCCATCATTATACAAACGTCGTAGTAAGAAAAAGCGTAATTTAAAAATGGGTGATGTAGTAATAAATGATCTATTAAAAAAGATAAATTTACTCACATTTAGTGAACGTAGAACTCTCTCGGTACTAAAATTTGTTCTAAAAAAATATAAGTCAAAAATGTTTTCAACATATTTTTCGACCAGAGATGAAATTACTGAAGACAAGTTTGATTTTAGAATGATTGTTCCATCGCCGAATACTGAACTATATAAGCAGTCAATAAATTGGATAGGAACTAATTTATGGAACCAATATTGTAAACATTTTAAGCTTACTGATTGTAAAAAATGTCCATTTGACCAATTAACAGAAATATGTAATCACAAAATTTTAGAAGAAAGAGAGAATTTATATGTGTAGGTTTTTATTGTTAAATGATCACAACTTGGTTTTGGAGTATGGACCGGCCATGTTCAATTAATTATAGACGGTAGTTTGTAAATCCACTTATTGTTGTTATATTTTAATTGGTATTACTACATTGTGTTAGGGTTTAAAAGCAGTTCATGTAAGTACTGAACCTTCAAAACACTATAATAAAACCACTATCTATCTATCTATCTATCTATCTAACTAAAATCAATAATTCAGTCGGAGCTATGCAATGTAAAGGAAACTATGCCAGAGACAAAAAGGAATTCTGCTTTTTTTAACGCCACAAATTTCTGTTCAGGAAAAGTGTGACAGACGTAGTTATTAGTGGTTATAAGCAAACACCTATAAAACTTGGCGCATTGGCACTCTTTTTTTTATTGTTTTTATTCAGTCAAATAAAGTTGTAACATCCCAGTGATTTTGAATCGGTTCTTGAACTGAAATGCATGTTTTGTTTGAAAATATGTAGGTATGATACTACTTGTTGTTCGCTCGTTCATTGAATTTTGTGAAACATTGTTTGATGATGCGTTTTGGGGACACGGATGTTAGTTGAAGAAATTTTTCATTGGAAAATATTTCAAGTCCTTTAAAGTTGTGGCGTGTCTTTCAATTATTTGTTTTTCCCATATAGTCATTATCGGTAGGCCAGCTAGAGGTTTGTTTTAAAAGATTTGACTATTTTTACCTGCCCATTAAGTTGAATTAATTGGATATATACGACATATGTCGAAATGATGAATTTACAATTTTGATTCAAACATTCTTGGAATTTAAATGTGCCATTAGTTCAGAAATATGTAAAAATGAAAATAACGAGAAGGGCAGTGCAAACTGTGAAACGTGAGTCCAACTCCAGATTCAAACCTGAATGGAAGAATAAAAGGTGGAGAGTGAAAGACAAAAAAAATAATGTTAAACAAGTTTTATTTCATTGATGATTGCAAATTGCAGCTACAAAAGTGATTGCACCTTTCCATACATAAGTATAACAATGTATTTCATATGTATCGTGGTTACACATTTTTTATATTTACTTATTTTTATAGTACACTGTTAACATTTTGATTAACATTAGCTCATTATTCCAAGATTTTAGCCTACTCAAAATACAATACTTATGTCAGTTCCTCGTCCAGAACTGGAACTGAGAGACATCATATGCCTGTACTCATCTCTTACAATTACAAATAAAACTTGTAACATTAGAAATGGTATTGACGCATTATATACTAGAATAATAATTAATTTTAATAATTATAACAATAATATTAACGTAAATTAGGGAATAACTGGTGACAGCTAAGGTCCTAATGGATAAGTAAGATAAAGCAAAAGAGCAATCAAAACAATGCAAGATGCCAAGGGCCAGAAGTGCATTTTAATACAGATTGTTGTAAATAGGCATGCGTACTGGTAAAAAGAAATATATAGTATATATTAACAAATACCATTCTGCAATCTTAAGGAATTGGTGGTTCAGTAGTACAAATTTTCTCAAAATACTCAAGAAATTATAACGAACATTTGATATTTTTGGTTAAAACTTATAACATAATATTATCCTCTTATTGTATTACGGGTAATGGTATGTATGGGTATGTATAGAGTATGCAGCTTTTTGCGAACTTTTTTTTAAGACGGTGACGCTGACAACGCTCTACTCTCAATAGGTCCACAGGTTATAATCGTTTGCTCAGCATCAGGACTAGACAGAGACGAGTTATTAATGGAATTTTTATTACTGGAATGATCTATCTCGCAAATGGAATGGAGACGCCCTGGTTTCGAAAAGTTTGACAAGGAAGAACACGAGGAAGACAACGTATTTTCTTCGTAAGGTAAAGATGTGTTAGAAGAATGAAGGCTTGCACCACTGCTGCTATTGCTGCTTGACCCGCTTGTTGTGATGTAGGTGTAAGAATTCTCAGGCGTGGTACACTCGGACGAAGTTGGACTTCTCGATTGATTATTCGTGTAATTTAATATGTCGTCAAGTAGATCCTTTGGGAAGGCTACTTTTCGGCCTAAACTAGAGGCGATTGACTCAGTCCATACGGCTAGTACATCGAAAGGTGGTCTAAATGGAAACAATTCAAAAATTTAAATTTAAATCTATTTAGGTACAATTAAAAACAAAAGCCGTTGAAAATATACCACATAACCTCCATGAAAATAAAATCTTTTGTTATAAAAAGTATTTTACCTCTTGTCAGGATTGAGATCACAGCACATAAAGGCGATGCGATACAAGGGTTCTGGGCATCCCACACAAAATTTTTCCAAGAATGTTTTTTGATTCAGACTAAAGTCTCCTGATCTTGGAAGAAAGTCTGGATCTGCATATACTCGGCCGATTAACTGTACAATTTAAATTAAATTATTAGTAATTGGGCGAACAAAATTTTCAAAGCGGATCAAAATTTCCTGTAACAATATTTCACGTACCTCGCAAAGTATAATTCCAAATGAGAACACGTCCACCTTCTCATCATATTTATTGCCCTTCATCATTTCCTAATGAAATCAAACGCAAAACAGACAATAAGTAATCATGTGATTGGTATTACGAGTACGAACTTGCTTTCTCTACGTTTTCCCTACGATGCCACATATGCATGTGAAAAAGCTGTATGCATTTTTCAGTGATTATCTACTTGTCATCATTTACACGTGCTCATGACATTAATATTCTTTTGTTTTCATCTTTTAGGCTACAAATCTGCCGGTGACCTTAAAACTTAACTGCCAGTCCACTTGGACTATACTCAATTATGCATCCCTGCTCTATTCGTGCTCAACAGGATATTTTGGATTCTGAGACCTAAATCGTCATGTAAGGGTGAAACACACCTGGATTTGTGACATATGTCCATAAGTTTATGAGCAAGAGAAGTCCCTCATCAGGCATAAGCGACAAAGCCATGCTGAAGACAGAAGATTAACCTACTACTACAACTGCCCTATAGAATCAAATTCATCCATCTACAATGAAATAATACTATAACTATCACATCAATCTAATCTTTTGACAATGAAATATGAATCTGTATTAAGTTATGAATTTCAAAAAAAAATCAAAAACTGTTATACGAATCTATTGACAATGAAATATGTGCCATCTGTATGAATGAGCTTATCAATTAAATGAACTCCAAAAAAATTTGTTTGAAATAATTGAAAAAAACTTTCAGGTGCCATCCAAAACGGCGAACCAACGATGGTGTATCGTTTCTTCCTTTCGATTCTGCGCCCTCGTTGTCTATTTGGGTTGAATCTGTTTTGCATCTCGCTTGTGATGCGTGCCAGTCCAAAATCTGCTACTACAACACTCATATCCTACAAAAAACAATGAAACCAATTTAGAATTTAAACCAATTAAAAAATATCATATTATCTCGTAACGGAATGTTGAAACGCACCTCTCTAACAAGACAGTTATGGGAACTGAGATCTCTATGAATGACGCCCATGGAGTGTAGGTAGGCCATTCCACAAGATATATCGTGAGCAAATCTACTTCGTTGTTCCCAATTTAGCTGCAACTGGAGGTTCTGAATCATTTCCCTTAAACTACCACCGCGTACGTATTCAGTGATAAGGTGGAGCTTTCTCTCTTTGTACAATACACCGATAAACCTTAACACATTTGGATGCTCAAGTCTTCTTAAAACGGCAACCTATAAAGAGAGGTCATTAAAGTTTCCAGTGAACTGTATTCAACACCAACTACAGATTGTGAATAATTAATTTTAAAATAAAAATTTGCATACCTCCTTGAGAAAATTTCTTTGAGCTTCTTCATCTAACCGATAAAGTTCCTTCAACACCATAACTTCCTTTGTTTCGCAGTGGGTAACTTTATATACCTATAAGATGAAGAAAATAAGATATACATAATATATAGAATCTATAGCATAATGTAATTGGTTTTTATTTAAAAGCATTATACGAAACACTAGCTGGAAAATATAAGCAATCATGTACCTGGCCGAAGAAACCTTTTCCAAGTAGCTCCCCTTTGACAAGATCACATGCTCGGAATGTACATTGAGACCGCGCCTGCTCTCGAAAGGACAGTGTCCTTGCCAGACCTGCCCTTGAGTGATTAGGTGGTGTAGGACTACTATCAGAAAGACGAGAGAGTGAAGCCGCACGTTCTCGACTTCTGTTAATGGGGAAACGAACCAGAGACAATTATTCATAAGTGGTAGAATATTAATCAGCATATTTTATCCTACAGTACCGTTTGGTCACAGAGATGAATGCGTATCCAGTGCTTGTGCTTTGCTTACCCCTTAGATCGACGTGACGCTCTGGAGCGATGTTCGTCACGTCTTTTATTACTATTCAGTCTATCCTTGTTAGAACACTCAACGTCACTATAGCTACCCCAAAGATCCCAACTCCGTAGTTCTAGACTACTCAGGCTGCCAAAAGACTTGCTTTCCTCAAGCTTTCGAGAGGGCATTTCTGGAGGAGTCTGCTCAACGGTTACCTGATGTAAAAAACACATGCATATATTATACTCAGGGTCAGGGTCAATTTTTTCTCCAGGAATATAACTAGCCACAGAACGACCCGCAATACATGTTTCTAGACATAAAAATAGTAGCAATTTTAAACTGTCAATGAACGTACCTGTACCACGGAAGTTCGTTGATTGAGAAGCTTTTCAATGTCGGGGATAGGACGATCGTGAACAGGGGCTCCATTTAGTTCCAAGATTCGGTCTCCAACACTCAGTTGACATTCCGGTCCATGAAGTCCAATTCTAAGCACACCCATATTGGTTTTAATAAGATTCACCACCATATTCATTACATCCATTTGATGCATGCAGCAGCGCAGAAGCAAGCAAAGCAATTGATTGTTGCACACACAGCGTGCATGGGAAACTGCTACACGCCACCACACAACTCAAAACAGAGCTCGCTCTCTTCCTCAAAATCCGTTTCACGAAACATGATTATGATTTCCAAAATGGAAAAATAGGATGCGATAAGTAAATTTTTACTAAGAAATCACACTCAAGACAAAATAAAACCCACAGTAGCAGCAGCACACTACTACTAGCTACTTCACTTGAAACAAACAAAAAACCAATAATAATAATAAAATAATAATATATTTTTCTATCGTCAGTTACTACAATTACAACACCACCACATACACCTTTCTAGAGTTAGCACAGCTTTAAAAGATTATATATTTTTTCTTCTTCTCCTTCGCTTTTCATGTAGTATAGTAAGTGTATTTGCTTAATCAACTTCACAATTTCTTTGTTGGAGGATTTTATAAAATGATGATGATCTCCTTCTAAAATGTTTATGGAGTTGCATCACATATCATCATCATCATCACGGGAATTCCCACCTATTGCTTCCATTACAATAATATATTTATGATGATGATGATGATGATGGGGATGGTAATGATTGACTGCGTCTATTTATCTCTAATAATGCATTGCATCTGAGCAGAGAAGTAAAAAAATGTGTGTTTGATCGCCTGAAAGAGAGAGAGAGAAACAGCCTGAGAAATTTCGGCAACATTAAATTCCAAAAAACTCTCTGCTTAACGTATTTATGTAGTCTGTTTGGTGGTAGTTAGGCGAAGAAGATTCTCTTTCGTCTTTATCAAATCAACATTTTTGGTTTCGTTTACGATAATAAGACATTTTAAATAGTAATTACACACACAAACACTCGAGACTCGCAACGCAACACCACACCAGAATACAAAACAAGCTGTAAAAATCCCTTTTCCCATAACAATGAAGCATTTCAATAGACGCGGCGAGCCATGCCACTAAACTGAATCTCTCCCATTTTGCCATGCCGTCAATTCAATTCAACTTATTATAGCACACACACACACACACACACACTCTCAGACACACATATTCGCAAAATCAAACGCCATACATTTCAACAAACTGAAAAGAACATTTACACATTCTTCTTCCTTCTCCTCTCTCATACAAAATGCCACAGAGAGAGACACACACAACACATAAGTTTCAGCAATTCTCTCTATTTATTTTTTTAGTTTTGTTCCAATAAAGCGTTAATGTAACAGCCAAAGCCAAGCCACACAGCCACAAGGCACATATATCATTATAGAGAAAAAAAATTATAAAAAGGTAAGGAAGCCAAAGCCAAAGCCATCCTCGTCATCATCATCATGAAACATAGTTATATTGTTGAATGTAGATTTTTGTATGAAAATGAAAAGGCTCTTCTTCATGCAAAATCAGTGCACCGATGAGAGGAGGACGATTATTAGAAATGACGATGATGATGATGATACCGTCTATCAATTAACATGCATCACATATTGTAGGTAATTGTTATAGTATTAATGGCGCATTATGCATAAAATACTCCTGCTTTTTGCTGACGTATCTAATTCACTCCATTTTTATCATCTTTTTTTACAACCTCACAACAACCCAACAGCCAACTAAACAACAACTTATCCTTCCTTCTCTCTCACTCTCTGTATGTATAAAAGTAATGTACTGCGTAAATAGTACTGACATCTAAATGACTTTTGTGTGTGTTTCGGTTGAAAAAAAAGTAAATATATTCAAATGGAAATAGTTTTTAATTTGTAACTGCATAATTAGAATAATAATACGAGGAACGACTGCTGGCTGCTTATTTGCATGATTCTCCAATCCATTTTCTACAACAGCCACCACCGCCGCGCAGCAGCAGCAACAACGGCAGAAAGCCATGATAGTTCAATCTTTAATCCAAGTTGAACAAAATAAATCCTCTCACACACAACAATTCCCTGTTTTGTAGCTTCTAGAAGCTTTGCTTTTGCAGAGAGCTGCATCATTGTAAGCGTTTGATTGTTACAACTTACAACAAACAACATGGCAGCAGCAGAAACTCGTGGCATGCAAAATGCAAATGACGCTATAACCTACAGAGAGGAGAAGAGGTGGAGTGGAGAGCATAGCGTCACCAACACCACGAGGAAATATCATGGCAATCATGGGAATGAAAATATTTCTCATAACGCTAAATCATCTATCTGCATCAATCTCTGACTGACACAGTGAACAAGAAGGAATTGCGTTGCCACAACTGTAAGTAAGGTTATCTGAATGTTGCTGTGTGCTGCTCTCTGAGAGTAAAAGATGACGACAAGATGTAATGCTCACATCGTCAGAAAACACAGAGAGAGAGACATTTTTTATTTTCTTGATGAAATGATAGATACCCACCACAGATGGGTAACTGCTACGACTACTATACACGGCTAATTGACAATTAATGTGCTTAACGTTTACTCTCTGTCATGTTATTTTCACTTTTACGCACAAACGGAAGCATAAATTTGTTCTCAATCTTAGATAACAATAATACAATGAGTAAACTGCCGATAGATAATGGCTAATGGAATTTTGCTCTTAATTATTCTGAAGCGTCACGTATTTTTACACGACATACTAACAACAACGTCCCTTACTTAATTACGGCGCATTTTTTGAAAAATAAACTTTGTCTTACATCCAGGAAAGCATTTTTTCTGATGAAGAAACAATAATTGCTCAACTCTGCCTTTTATATGAATTTGATGTATATGTCTATAGGTATTAATTTGAAAAGGTGTAAACATCAATACTTTTATAATGCCTAACCATCCACAAACTGCGCCACACACGAATTAACACTATCACTTACAAAAAAGTACATACATTCATTCACCATCCACCGCCACCACCAACCACCACCTGCATAACTTTTGCCAATTCATTCGATTGTCTTTGTTGTTTCATCATCAATCAGTCAGTCAATCACACAGGTGCATATATTGTACAATAATACGCAGCGCATATGATATGCAATAATAATAGTAGTAGAAAAGTAACTCTCGTACTACCAACTCGACTAAACTTCACTGATGACTGACCTTCCGCCTTTGTACCGCCAAGCTTGTGCTGATTGTTAGCTATGCGTCTAAATGATAAGATAACGCTTTACATGTGTAGCGTGTGATAGGGGCACAATGTGGTCGCGCTGTTGTTGCTGCTGCTGCTGCCGCCGCAGCGCAGTATTATTTTATCGTGTTCGCGTCGGGTTTAACAGCTACATGTACTCATGTAAAATGTAGTACACCAAACAAAGCTTTAAAAAAATACTTCCTGATATCTGTTCTGAACCAATTCCTCTCAATTACGTTATGTAAATCACTCCTTTTTTACCAACTAAATGAGTGTATCAAACAGCAATTCACTCCGAAAGGCCTCAGAATTTTTTAGCAGCTCTCTGAAAAGTAATTATAATAATACTAATAATACTAGTATTGTTGCCGAGTTAATTCCTTCTAAAGTATATCATGAGTTCTTGCAACATTCTAATAAAATACAACAAAACAAATAACACTCTTTTTTTCTGCCGACATGTGAGTCCAAAAAGTGTGAAGTATAAAATCTTTGTTCACAGGTAGTACATGTTTTAGTGCCAGAGTAGTATTGCAAAGAATAAAAAAAATCTTAGAACATGTTGCAATTTTTGTGTATATAATAGAGGAAAAAAATATGTGAATTAATTAGGGATTCACTTGACAATGGATAGCTAATTGGGCAAATGTTACCTTCAAAGCGTGGCAGTCAAAATATTGAATTACGGTATTATTAGGAATATTATCCCTTGGAAATAGTTCAAAAATTGAAGAAAATGCATAGGTGTTCGCTCAACAGTGAGAAAGAAATGCCAACAAATGGGAAATAGATGCTCCCAGAAAGCAGCTAGTTGTATAATATTGAATATGAATAAGCAACCATTTTGATAATAAATGTATGCTCCTGGATGTGTAAAATTCATAAAAATGTGAAGTACAACTTTCAATTACATCAACTGTATTTTCAATGTTAAACAAGATTCGCGAGTGCCTGACTGAAATAATCGCCTGTCATGTCATCATGAAACTTTTGATTTTATTCCTCCAAAATCGGTTATATCCCAACACTTTTGTGTTACAAGCAGTCATTATGATTTCATTTCTATAGTAAACCTACTAACACAATAAAAAATTCAAATATTATCATCCTCTTCTCACAGATTTGACTATTAACTGGCTGCCTAGTAACGCGTCAATAATGGTATTACGCATATTGTTTTCATTATCGTTTGAATCATTTTATTGTTATTATTATTGCCATTGTGATTTGCTTACATCATAATAATAACTAGAACATACCCCGAGAATTCCTTCTTACTACCATAATATTTGATGGCATAAAAAGTGAAATCATAGTAAATCCCTTAACTACCATGAATACCGCTGCAATAACATTTACTGAGTACTATACATTGAATTTACAACGCAGATTGAATTAAATTTTGTTGCTTGTGTTATCCTTATGAGACCTGCGGCAGAACGGACAGAAAAGCTCAGCTATTTAAACAAGTCCAATTCTCATTCACCATATAAGCTTTTCTCTAAGCTTACATTTATTATGCTTTGTAGAAAATAACGTAGATAGTTTTTTTATTTGTTTATTGTTGAGGCATGCAACATGTATCACGTGGACTATCTGTATTTTGCAAAAGACTAAAAACCAGTGCTAATTGAATGCCTACGACACGGTAGATGCAATAGTGCTGGCTTCTTAATCCAATTGATTTATAATTTATTTATAGAGACATATATATATAAAAATATGTCTTTTTACTATTGTGTAATTTCATTACGTATCTTTTAATGACTTTCAGCACTAACTCTTCATTTAGATAGAAAAATCGTCCATAGTATGCGACCATGTTTCATTTTGAAATATGTAATTGTAAACAAACAAAGTCGTGGCTTAAGACACGAGGAGAAGAAGAAGAACTTACATGCACCTGTATTTTTCGAATAGGTAATTAGTTAAACGCTGCATTCCACCACCAGCACTGTTAATTGTATTCAATCAGAGGACTCACACACACGTCGCACTGCACATGCATCTTTACATGTGAGCATTGTAAAAGCTACGCACTGTTGTTCTTGACTGTTGGAGCTACTGAGCTACAATTCACCGATGAACATCAATGCAATTCAATAGCCTGACTAATAAAATACAGGAAGATAGCTATTCAAATGCAGTCCGTCACCGTCACTTTTTATAATTTCTCCTGAAACTGAAAGGGATTGTGGGAGAAGTTGACGCAACCACACGCACTCGACATGGCGCGTCATAGAGCTCAACTGCCATCAACGCTCGACGCTGCTCAGATTATGCAGACACACCGAAGCAAAACGCAAGCATGACAGAGAAAACGTTAAATACTTTTACGTTTGATATCAAAGGGAATCAGAGGAATGTTAGACAATTATAAGATCTTATTATTATTAATAATATTATTTCCTTGCGTTAACGACGATTTCTTATGCCAGCTTTGATTCAAGCGATAATGCGCTAATACTGTAATTGTCCATTCATGACAAGTGAATCTTATCACCAAACAATGTTGATTGCATGCAATCCATTTTAATTATTATTAATGTTATTCATCCATTCATTTGTCGACATTATGCTTTACTGCCTCAGCTAAACGTACATGATATTGTGACATAATACTACTGTCATGCATGTGCATTCTCTATTAACACAAAAGTTAGCTGTGTTGTTACCTGACGTCTTCTACACCTTGGCGATGCGACTCTACTGCGCACTTATCGGATATTGTAAGTTTTTCACAACTTGCCATACAAAAGAAGATACGAAAAAATATTAAACAGGATATTATTTAAGAAGAAGAAGAAGAAACAGAGGTTTTGTCTTACTTTATTATGTGAATTTGAAATGAAACTGCACACACGAGCGCAAGCAAACAAAAATAACATGTAGAGAGGATGCTACTACGATTGATGATTAGTGTGCAACAGGAAGTGTCCTTATTTTGTACTTGATATGATTATTTGATCCAATACATTGTTGTCAGTAAACAGAAAAATGTCATTCGATTTTTCTATTAAAACAATATTTACTGTTTACGCATAATTGCTGCTGTATTAATAGTAAGCCTGCCGTCAGGAATACGAACATTTTCAATATTTGGACAATACAATCCAACCTATACAATCCAAACAATATACTAACTGATAACGAAAATAAATTCAGAGTTCATGACCGTTCATCGAATCAAATACTGGTTTATCGTTTGTGGGTACAGTTTATGGCACCGATATTTGAGACAAATAAAATCGACCAATATATGTATACCCGAATCTGGAAACTAGAACGATGAAGGAAGATTTATAATCAGTCTATGCTGACTTCCCTGTCAAATAAATGAAAATCTAAAGAAACACAATGAAGGAAGTTATACACTGTATCCTGCTTCCACGCCAATTTAATAGCACATTGAACTCTGAATTTATTACAAACAGTAATGAATCACTGCTTTCAAATCTCTGCATAATTTTCCAAATGGTCATCGTTATCTACTTTAATGTTCCTCCAACCCTTCATAAAAGGCATAAAATATTGAAAGTAGAAACCAGGGACCTAAACTAAATGCTCACACCGTTTACCAGCGACAAATATTGCCAATGCTGAAATGTCAAGTACATTGCTCTTTATGAAATGAAAAATACTGTATCGTACCAAATGATTTTTCCTGCAACACATTTGTCGTTCCCAATAAAAACCATTTTGATTTAATAATTTTGTTCGCAAATAGAATGGGATCTAATCACCTATTGTAAGCAAATATTTATGGATGTTAAATGCGATAGATTCAATAAATTGCTTAAATTATGTCTGGTGGCGTAATCAAATGCGCGAAAGCATTCAAGCATGAAGCAAATATTATTTTTAATGAAAATAGAAATAGTTCATGGGACAAAACTTACTCTGACACTTGCGGTATAGTTGGACACTCATCGTAGGTGACGCAGTCATTCCAATCGGTTTTTAATTTGTACTGGGTGCCATCTCGATTCAATGGAGGGATGGTAACGACTTTAATAATGTGCTGTTTCTCCAACAGTGGGAATGGTTCCTTCTTCCAGCAGCCACCACTAACACCACAACGATTAAACAAGTCAAAAATTGTCTTATAAAGCCAAGATCTTTCCATAATGTCCACATGTCATTCCGCTATTACGCCTTGTCTTTTAATTAGTTAGATCGACAAGCGTAATTATCACAATTATGCTGACAATGACAGCAGCACTTTACCAGTAGAGTTGCACTATATTTCATATGATCACTATTAGCTTTATCCTGAACAATGACAACAACAATCGGTACACTTTTTTGACGACATTGGAACGCCATGACCATTGACGTGAGTTGATGGAAAGCAATTTTAACGAAACATAAAAAAATACTGCGAGGGAGGAATATAAAGTGGAACTATTATCACCGCACTAAACAGATAATAAAATCAGGAGCTCAAATAATTTTCCTCAATCAATTCGTTTTTTTTTTGCACAACGCTCTCCTGCGCGCACCATACACACCACAGTAATCGCCAATTTTTTCACGAACCCTTTTAGATTTAATGCAACCAAGTTAACTAAAATGAATTGTATCAAAAATAGCCGAGCACCACTGCCAACTACAGAAATGGGGACTATCCCAGAGATAAAAATTAAAAACAGATTACTTGCCACAATTCATTAATTAATTTTCCTCGCACTACAAGTGTGTTTGTGTTGGTTTTTCCTATTAAATCTTTTTCTAAAAAAGCACCATTACTTTATGATTATTACAACTTCTTTGTTTTATAGATACGCAATGCAACTATTTAAGCAAATTTTTTATTCGTCGTTTGTAATATAGTACTAGAGACGGAGTTTTTGGTGGGTTAGTATAATAAATTGTCTAAAACACATCCACAACGTTCTTCGCCGCACATCTCTGTGCCTTAAACATACTATTATCTCACAATAATATTTAACACCCCAGCTATTTTTTTACTGCTTAACCAGACACACATATTATTACCGTGGCCATATAAAAAAGGCATTTAACCCACCAATAATAAACATAATATATATGGCATTAACAAGAGATTATGTGTTTTCAAAAAAAGAACAGCTATATAACCAACTTTGAAATATTTTTGAATCTTAGAGCAATCTACTATGAAAGTAACAGTGCAACATAAGTACTGCAAAAGATTAAACGTCATAAAGTAATCAAAGAGCTATATAGTAGAAGAGTTAGTAGTAACTAGTAGATTCTCTCTAAAATGCTCTAACTGCAAAATAGCAAGAAAAAAAACAATTCTGTGTAGCTGTACACACACAGCACACTATTCTATTCCCTTCGCAGCACTAATCTTATTAGTACTTTCCCTTCTCTTCAAGAGATCTGTTGATCATTATATATTGCAAGTAAGTAGTCTGGCCAAGCAAATATAAATGGTGGTTCGTAAAAAAATATAGCCAGTACATAAAAGTGCATTATTACAATATTAAGTGTGGTATTGTAATTGCAGTTTGGTTAAGTACAATGATACAATTATACGTTTACTCTTTATGCACATACGTACATAATACGTGTATAAATTAATCCCTCTTTGGCACAAACGGAGTGATAAAAAGTAGCAAGTATGTAAGCCTTCCCTTTGTAATAACTTCTGATTGATTACCATCAAATGCGCATGCTCCAGAGAGACGTGTTAACATTCATGTGTCTTATCATTAAATATTGCCAAAAAGTCAAAATATAGTGGTACTGCTAAAACTTTATTAACACAAAAAAAATAACATGACTACACCAGATTCCCCTTCTTTTGTTGTGTGTGTTCAGCAAATGTTTGAAAATCTCATTTACTAAAAAATTTTATCACTTCAAGGCTATTAAAATGTCATTTACGACTATCACAACAAGCTGTTACGCTACACACACGGACTACTGATACAATATTAAATAAAAAAGATCACATGAATGGGCTTTACGTGAAATGTGAGGATGTCACATTTCCCAATGGCTAATAACACCATCGCCATTATCTATCAGGCTACAACTTGCTTTTACCTCTCGCTCTCCTCTGTTTACGACTTCATATTGTTAATAATGCTGTGCCAGGCTTGCGGAGACAACGACATGGGACACTTACCGTACATATTTGTATTATGTATCGATGATGATAATATGTTAAGCAAAAAACTTACATACCTAGATAAGGGGTGTTTATAAAAAGTGCTCATATTACTTTGCAGGCAGATTATAATTATCTTTTTTATACGTGTGTGTGTGTGAAACCGATATCTTCTTTCTAACGTTTCGCTAGTCCAAGCAGCCCACTGTCCAAACAAATCATAGGAATCGACTAGTACTAGTAGTAATAATTATATTGTTTTGTTGACTCTCAAACTAGGATTAAAAATGGGCACATTAAGGTTGTAATACTACACCTTTTACCTGAGGCACACATAGATTGCAATTTGCATTTGCTTGCACACATCACCATCACTGCCCACCACACTAATTTTTCTCTTCTACCGAAATCTTCCTCACATCAAATTATTTATCATGGCAAAAAAAACTAACACAGAGCTTGTTGTACTAAAACACACTGTTAGTTAGATACACCTTCTTATCTGACCATTTGAAAAAGAACAATTCTTATCTCTTATCATCACACACACAAAAAAGCTGATTTTTGTCTGTTTTATTTGGTGGTTCGGTCGGTGTTTCAATATACAAGATACTCTTCTCTGCGCGCACTACTCACAAATAATCGAAACGGTTTTCACACACAAAACGGCTCAGTTCTTTTTTTGAGCTTGTTCAGTTTGTCGATGATAATATTGGATTGGAACGCATTAGCAATAAAAGTGCATTACCTTTCGAGGTTTGGCACTGAATGACTTCTGAATGACCTCTTCTTGCGTTCCTAGTATTCCTATTAAACTGATTTCGCGTTAATGTGTGCGGGTGTTCAGAAACTGATAATATATGCGATACAATAGAGAATTATTGTCTACATGTACTGATGATGATGATGATGGTATACTTTACACCATTTCATCATACTAAACTGCAATCATCGTACTACTACGATTGATTAGGTATGAGTATGAATTTATTTACCATCCGGCATATTATCTTCAGTTATTTGGCAAAACTTATAAAGCGGAAAAAGGTTTTCTATCTACGAGCATGTACATTTTAGTAACATGCTAAACCCCGCCCCGTCGAATCTATTTGTGTGACCAGAAGCAATTGCAATTTTAATTAATGTTTTTATTCAGGGCAGCAGTTGTGCAGTATACTTGATTGTCCAGTTGTTTATTTTATGAAAAGCTTTTTTCTACTTAACCTCCAAGTTTTCAGCATGTCCTTTCATGACACTTTTAATTTGCAAACACACTTAACACTCCAACCTTGCGAATTAAAACCTTCTCAGAGGAAGCAAACCTGAGAATGTACATGCATAGCTTCCTCAATAATAAAAATTTTATGGTTGATTGATTCAGACTATTTTATTCATGCATATAGTACACGCGCTGTTTTATACAGTTTTTTTTGGCGATTCTCCTATCTCTTGGCAAGCAATTCTTTCATCATTCATCAAACTGCTATGCAGCAACAGCAGCAGCATCTTCGCAAAGAGAATTGGTCAGTGAGACTTTTTAATTGGAGATTTATATGCATCATGCATGTCACTTCACATTATTACATCAAAAGTCCTTGTGCCGGTTTTTATGTATTTATTTATCAAGTCATTTATCGTTTCAGCGTCGTCATGCACGCAACTCTACTGGTAAACTGGATGATTGTGATATTGTGATCTACTCATGGAAATGGACTTTCTTCACGCTTTTCTTTAAAACTACTAATAATTAGGGATCATGATAAAGAGTTGACTCACCAGTAAAGCGTTGCTAGTCCGACTAGTATGTACTGCTCATCGTCTCCAATGCAGGTCTGGCACCTACAGCAGCGGAAACACTCGGGGTGGAATTTCATGGCTCCGGCTGTCATAATCAAACCTATGGCTGTCTAAAATTTTCCAAAAAAGAAAAAATAGCACACAGTTAGACTCTTCAGTAACTGACCTTGACTGACCCTCTTTCTTGGCTGATGTGACTTTAACAATTGACTCCAGATCTGAAAAAAGTACTCACCTCGCCGCAATGATGACACGTTCCATTGCAGTTGGCCATCGCTGCCAACAAAGGTGGGCAGTCATACCAGTTTTCTATTCCAGAGTCCAGCGTCGATAATTGAGATGACAGACTGGTTGAATGAATACTTCCGCAGAAATAAAAAGATGCGCCGTCTACTTGCTAATAATACAATTACCTATAGTCTTATCGCAAACACGTGATGTCGATATTGTTTTAAGTGATGATAATACAAGCTCTCTTATAGATTACACGATTATATCTTATATCCTTCCGCAGTTTAGAGTGCAGTCCTCTCTCAAATGTTACACTTTGAATTGTTCAACGTATTTAATATCTACGCGTAATATATTATACTAGTTAAACGATTACAAAAAACTATGGAACGGTAATACTCCCAAGGATTACAGCAAAACAGCTAGTTGACCTTTTACAATTGGTTGAAGTAGTGTTTTAGAAAATAAAGTAAATGTTTAAAAAATACTGGAAACTATTGTACCACTGCAGTTTAGCTGCTTATCATTTGTTTCACAAAGCTGACTTAGTTCACAGAACTGAAGAAATCTTATATATCATAATTCGATGTGATGATAAACGGTGATGATCGTCGAGTACAATAATTACTAGGTGTATTGCGAACGGATATAAATCTAATATATAATAATATTTTTTTTTGCACACGGTTCGACGTGTATATTATAGTTACTTGCTTTAACTTTCTCCAGTAGCTCTCAGTCTCCTTTCTTTTATTTTTTTTCTTAGAAAAAATTAACTAATGACGGAATGAGATAAAGTCATTTATTGTTATTGTTGTTTTCTTGCAACTGACACGTTGTACTTACACAAATGTTGATACTAACTTAATAATTACATATAATAGGGTATGTCTATTAGTGAACTATAAAGACGGGATATTTCTATAGTATACTGCGAAAAATTGCAATCTTATTGAAATAAATTGAAAATATAGCTACAGAAAGAATTCTAGTAACAATTATAATAATAATTATAGCAGAACGTCTCCAAACTTGAAAGGACCAATGTATTTGTTTTTTCAGACAATTTAAGGTCAAGAGATTATTGACTCATGTAAATAATAATGTTGGTAGCAGTTTGTCTTGAAAGTAAAATTCATCAGTCGTTGATTATTGTAAATTCCAGAGTCTTGTTGCCTGAGGACTTTCGTCTGATAACTTTTTCTACTCAAAGTTGCAGTGCAAGTGTTAGATAAACGACCATCATGTAACTCGTAATTGACATGGCTACGTAACACACAGCTTTCCATTTTTTGGAATGCAAACTATTTTAATTTTTATTTGCTGCTATGATCATGATGGTGATGATAGTGATGGCTCGCTGTTACTAACAGTGGGTCAAGTAACCGTCTGAAGTAAGAAAAGAAAAAAGAAATCCGCAGCAGCCCTAAAAGTTTTTTCTCTTTCTTTCTTTCTCTTTCCTATTAATATTTAATCGTGGAACTCGTTCGAGGGAATACTATTTGATTGCATGTTCTCTTGGTTTCGTGTTATCAAAATTCACCGGTTTGCGGATTGCGCTCTCTGCCAACAAGTGTCACCTTGGGACTTTTTAGAAATGACGCCAATCACAGGAGGATCCTTTTGTAAAAACTTACAAAAATGTATTACAATGTACAAAAATGGAAACAAACTATTCGATCGTCGTACTACTCAAAATCGTGCGAGCTACTCATATTATTATATGTTTTACAGCCTAGTGACTGACTGAATTTACTGATGAAGTAAGTTGGTCCGTGATGATGATGATAATGATGGTTGGTTACGTAGTGCTGGAATGCTTCTTGCTTTGTATATTATCGTCGTCGTCATTCATTCAGCCACAAGAAAATGACTTATTGTAATTGGATTTGGTGTTTGACTTTTGGTAAGTAGGTATTCATATATACATACATATATGTACTAATATAACAATACTCTATATAGCAATAATAATTGTAGTAGTAATAGTAACAAGAGCGCAATCTTATATACTAAAAATGCAGAATAAAAGTAGTTGCTACAATTTCAGCAGTGTATATTATTATTATAGTATGTATGAGTGTGTGTGTAAACCACGCTCTCTCCTTAGTTAGTATGGTTACTTATTGTTATTATTGCTAACAGCCAACTCGACCCTCACCAAATGCGTAATCTCTGCTTACTCATACGACCATGCCTACGTAATACATGTCCAATGAAAGAAATATTGATCTATCTAGGTGTCCAATAAATGTCTTCTTTAAATCCGATCCAATATTTATGATGACAACTGGCACAGAACCACGTTCTTCAATTGTGGGATAATTATTGGATTACTCACAGAGTGAGAGAGGCAGAGGCACAATATATACTTTTGTATAGGTCATTTATTTGTTTTTGGTGTTGGAGATAGATAGCCAGAGTGAGAGAGAGCAAAGCTAGAAAACGTGCGTAGGCATCATTTCATTCCTATTTGTTGTTCTGTATTTCTAGCGCTTCTTTCTGTCCTGTTTCTAACGTCGCCGTTGTTGTTGTCTTGATGATTTTTTTTTCAAAGCAGAAAAAATTGAATCAACTTTGTCTTTTTTCGGTACTTTGTCGATTTTTCCGATGACCTGCGTCAGTACATTTTAATTTGACTGGTGATGATGATGATAATCAAATGTGGAGGTGGGTGTTGTAGCAGAAGGTCTTTGGTTTTACATAAGCACCCTCATCTGCAGTCGACCGGGGTCTCAGATATCACGCCGATAAATGTATGCTTGCAGCGACAACACGAGAGGATATCGATAAATGTCACACAAAAATCTTATCGTGCACTAATTATGTCTTTCCGTGGGGAATAAAGTTATCTCCGCGTGACGTACAAATGCAGAATGGACAACAATGACGATGATAATGTTTGCATAAGACCCGTATAGCAAGTTATGATGACATTTGTGTCAAAACAGAGTCTCCGTTTTCTATTTGCTTAATGTACTTTTTTTGGATTTCACTGGAGATAAAAAGTTTGATCACTTAAACTTACATGAGAACACTCACTGCACAAGATATTGTCACTTGACTTTCTTCCAATGTCAACCGTCACATTAGAAAATCATTTGCTTTATTTTTCATGTGTCTAGAACATTTTGCGGGTAGTTTTTAATGCGAAACTCTACCAGATCCCAAACGGAGAGGTGGCAATGTTCGATAAAAAGTATAAAAAGTACAAAAGCGTCCTATGCGATTATTGTTCACATATTTTTTATAGAAATGTCTGGATTATTATGGCGATCGATAACGATAACGTTTGTTGATTGACGATGATGTTTTTTAGCGGGTGAAGATGATAAGATTGTTTGGTAAGGCACAATCAACTTGAACTTGTTCCTTTTTGGGCTTGTTTTTTTAAATGTTTTACGTACACAGGGTGTGAACTGAGCGAATGGCAAAGGTCTCAAAAGATCTTCTCAAAAAACTTGCAGTCAATATGGCTCCTCCACTTCTCCTCATGCTTGTCTGTCTGATGATGTCTCGTTATTATATTATGTTGAGTTCTCATTCACAGTTAACATTCAAATCCTTCTCTTTTTTTACCTGTTTATCAATCAATGCTTGATATCATTTCCTTAAAATACTACGGTTTACGGTAGTGTGTAAAAAGTGTAAAAAACGCTGTTTTCAAGATTTGGATGGCTGGCGTTTTCGCGTTCCGCAGGGCTGGTTTTGCATGTATGTGATGGATATACACACATCATCTTACGAACGACGTACTTTTTACAAGACGTGTACGCGCAGTTCATCTACAACTACTACTCCTGCAAACCATATTGCCTGACGAGAGTGTAGTTGGGTCTTTGGGTGAAATGCACTTCCTATAACGGCAGCTCACCTAAATTTAATACAAAAAATCAGTTTTAATATTAATATTTCATTTTTTGAAATACCTGTGGCAGTAATTTTTATCTTGTGTATTTTGAATTGCACATATGGCGTGTGCTTTTCAGTGGCAGCATATTAAATGCTCTATTCTTAGCAACTATTGATGATGATGATACATAAATAACAATAACAACGAATTCAACAAGAATAGAATTGTGTATATTATATTGCCTCAAGGTCTCTTTACAAAACAACGATATTATTTTCAAGATCTGCGCTACGATTTGTTGCAAAACGCTGCTTTGCTACAAATCTCCTGATCATTAATATAATTGTTGTTGTTGTTAACAGCTCATTTTTCTTCTCATATACATATTTCCATTTCACTTGAGGCTTGCCGAAATGAATACCTGATGCAAATGCTGTTGTTTGATAATAAAACAGAAATATATAAAAATGGAAGTAGTAAAAGTTTGGATATGCATGTACATATGATTATGACTTGAAGCGTCCCAAAAGAAAAATGTGTTTCTGTTACTGTAATACTAATTGGATTGGAGTAATTTAATAATAACCCTTTTAAATTAAGAAATCTTAGTCATCAACAAGTGTAATTACTTTTACTTTGTGCTACAAACACACATACCTATTATTATATATGAGTATGCCATACTTGAACGAAACATATTTTGTACTTTGTACTCTGCTCAAAACACAATAAAAAACGTAAAAATTATTGCTTTTGAGTGCGCAATGGTGGATTTTACAAATCTCTCTTCTTTCACTGATTCTTCTATAAATACTATATACTCTTGAAAAAATACAAGTAAAATAGGAAGAAGGATCTCTGTTAATTTTAAAGCAATTTTTTATGATTTTGTGTGCCATTAGCGTAAACAAAGTGAAAAGAGTTTAGGGTATGGCATATGGTATACTGAAGTGGCATGTCGAAAGGCATAAGTGTTCTGCTTTTTCGCAAAAAAAAAATCACTATCAGATGAAAGTATGAGTATATTGATGATGAATTTTGATTTTCAAGGAATTCATATTTTTGGAGTATATTTGCACGGCATATTTTGTAGGTGGTGGTGGTTGGTTGGTGGTACGTACGTACGTACGTTCGTTGCATTTAATGACCAAAGCCAAAGTAGTTTGTGGTCGTGGTCATAAACTCTCAGCAAGGGAGCGAGTGCACGTATTTTAGACAAGACAGTGAAACAGAGAGAATTTAAACATTACTACTTACTGTACTATTTATGATATAAATAAATATAAACCTAGGTTGGCACGCATGGGATGAATGAATGAATTTGCCGACTACAATTACAGCACACGCGTCATAATAAACCCTGCAAGTTAGCACCAAGCGCATGTGGAAAAGGAGCATCTGAGCTTTAAAAAATATTGCAATGACGCGAATTTAGAATGTTTACTGATATTTTTTCTGCAAATGGGTTACCCAGTACAAGCACAGATATATACACTTATACACTTTCCTGGAAGGTTTGACGACAAATTGATTTATGGTCCCATTGCACACCGAAAACATTTCAACCTACTTTCAACAATGCGATAACAGCCTCTCTACGTCACAGCACGCAAAACTTTCCATAATAACCTGCTATTTTCTCATTCACTGTTTCACTGAAATTCGGTGAAAATGTTACATTTTTTATCTACATTTTTTTCAAGCTTTTAAAAGAATATCCATTTGTACAGGATGCATGGATCATCCAAATGTACAGACAGACGGACGAATAAGGAATAGAACATTAAGTTGTTTAGAGTGCTTCACGCTACATAATTTAATATTATCACTACTTTAACTCAACGCTCAATGACGTACCTACGTAGCTTAACGTAAGTGCTGTTATGCTGTGGCGCTGACAATGAGAGGTGCTTGGTGCTGTGCTGATGTGAGATTAAATATATATATAATCCACCTACCTACATGCTGTTACGATACGATGATCAATGCATCATATTTTTTGTAAGAGTTGCCCACAAAAAACACCTGAAACCGTAAGAAAACTGGTGCAGTGTGCAGTACTGTAATTGGCAGTGATATAGAACAAAAATTGTTAATTGGTCAAAGGCATTAGCACGTTCTATCTTTATACCCACACGTTTGTCTGCCTTATCATGATATCATAATCCCAAGATCGGATGCGCGTATAACATTCCAATAGTTTGTATGCACTTGTGTGTGTGTGTGTGTGATAAGTGTTAAAAATACATGTTCTGATTTCCAACTGTCTAAAAATCTGCAGACTATTTTACATGATAATAATGATAGTAGTATGCTGCTTTCCTTCATTCCTCGAACAACGGTAAACGGTTAATACACCGGCCGCTAGAACGATTTGTTGATTCAATAAATCCCTACAGCGTATTAAACTCTTTAGCGACAATGCTGTATTGATTTATGACATTTACAGTTCCGTCACGGTTTGCGTAGTATGATTTCCTTTTTGACAGCTCACACAGTCATTAATTATCGTTAATACCTATGCAACCGAACCACTTTAATGTTTTGCTAATTTCTGATACCATGCGTCATTGCATCACACAACTATAGCAACGAATACGCACATTAACTTCAGTGATTTAAATATAAATATAGACCTAACACCAACAATTTTAAGATACAGTTTGGAATAGTATGAATTTGCTCATATACTCATGAAAATACAACGTTTATATCATACGCACCTATAATATCTGTAGCTGCACTAATTAAGACATGACCATGATTCTGTGTGATTGATTGCTATCTAAAAAAAGTTTTGAGCTCAGCTCAGCGAAAAATTATGCTTATTATTATTTTTGTTGTTATTATTATTATTGTTACAGGTGTATGCGTTTGGACTTTGGACAGAATGATGCATCTCGCAGTGCATAGCAAGTTCCTCTAAAGTGCAAACTCTCTAAAAATATATTTAAATGCATTTAAATGCCTACTAATCTTTAGTATCTAAAGAGTTGAAGTTGAACAAATAAGTTTTTTATAAGCTGAGCGTCGGTCACAACGCAGCCACAAGTCAAGTCCATTATAATATTTACCATCCATTATGTTATTTTATGATCAAATGGCCAATTTTGTTTGATTAAATGATAGATAATCAGCCCACTACACAACGACATCTTCTGATGGTATGCTATCTGACAAGAGAACATTATTAATTGTTGTAAATGCTGCAGTTGTTGTACTTAAGACCCCACACATACGGCATCTCTATTAACGAGTGCTGTGCCTATGCACTCATTTTATATTTGACGAACTGCATTGGCAGTGCAATTTACAAATTATGTCGCAACAAAACCTCGATGCACTCAAGTTTTATTCAGAAAGTTTTCTATAATTTCTTTGTCAACCTTTCCATTAGTCTGTCTGTCTGTGCGAAAACCTTTACGAATTTATCTAAAAACTTGCATTAAAAGGATATCGTAAGGATTTTTCCTCGTAATCATGACGAATTTTAGGTTGTAGATGCGTTTGAGGCCGGTTGTGGGGAGTTTCGACGCTGTTTTGGGCGGAAGCTTTCGCTGCTTCGGTAGCACCGTTATAACAGTTTATTTCATTCACAGATTCAGCCAAAAGATGTAAAAAAGACTCATGTAATATTCTTTTATTTTGCCAAAAGACAAGCTAAACTTTTTTGCCAAAAATACATCCGTACTTGTACTACTTCCATTTCGAACAAAACATAAATTCAGATATTTTAAGTAGATAGTGTAGTTAAAAATAATAATGCTTCTCTAGTTGTAAGAAAACCTTTTGATAAAATATGAAATAATTGTCGTCTGGACTTTTGAGCAGGCAAAATAGTTAAAAGCCACTCACAACCTATAAGTTAGTATAATATGCTTGTGTTGCCTACAAAATACGCCACTGACATTGATTCTAGTAACTTTTTAAACAGTCAAATTCTCTAAAAAACAAACCTCTATTTCCATTGGAGATGATTTTTCATAAAACCATTAACATTTTAGGGCTTATCCACTGAAATTGTATTGCGGCGATCAAAGCTGTATATAAACTCAATATGCCGAATTTCTGCATAATTTTTGTAATATTACCTTGGGTCATCCACGTACGCACATTTTCCCCCAGAAGCCAAAGAAAGACGACGAGGTCATCAAATATCGTTACAATTGGTGGTTGTTTTAGTCACCATAAATTCTCACTGTATTATCACTTCCATCCGAACCGAAAAGATTTTCTGGAGAACAGAATTCACAACAAGCACCAAAATTACAAATCGGGAATTATCAACTTCAGTATACAATATTCCATGCTATAGTATTCTATATTATTTTTTAAATTAAAGTTAGAAACTCTCAGTAGACCTATAACTTCCTAATTATCTACTTTCAACTATTTCCAGATCTAAAATGCTGTAAATTGAAACATTGCCTTGACACTACTTATTAACGCTGAACTTGAATAGCTATTCGGTATAATATGTACTCTGACTCCTTTGTTATCACTACAGATATTACTCACTGTTTGTTTACAAATATTTCATTTTTTAATACAGCCCAATTAAAATAAATACTCTGGATAAGGTTACAGTATAAATGTAATAACGCAATGACTACCAGCAGCTTGTCGCACCTTTAAATATCAAAACTGTCAAAATATACACCACATTGGCAATTATACTCCTGTTGACACTCCTGTCCAATCAATTTGTGCAAATAACAGTAGTAATTCACCGATGATAACACATTATCGCGACTCCAATCACGGCGATATTCGTCAAAGGACACGCACACGATTATTACTCATCATTCAAAGAGGCCAAATCTGCGTCTAAAGCATTATCACGATAATCGTAATTCAGGCTACCTCACTTTTTTGTACGATGTATATTTGAAACTGATCTGTATAAATTACATTTCTTGATAACAAAAATCAGGGCGCTAACTTGTCTGTAATTTTAGCTTTGCCTATCGTCTTTGATATGTATATCTCAACTAAAATTCATTTCACAAATCGTATCAGCGAAATCTAAAAAAATTAGCAAAGTAAAATCAATCTGAACTCTTGTTTTTTAATATATATTTCATCTCCATTTCACACCACAACTTTCAATTGTTATGTTCTCTAGACTTTTGCAAATTACAAACTAGAACGGCAGAATAAAATGTATTTTTTACGAATATACATAACAGACACGCTTCTCTACATTTATGTTTGTTTTTTAATAACATCGATGCAATTAATAGTTTATAAAAAGTAAAATTATCTTTAGATAAACATACGCACTTTTGCTTGGCTTCACTCGTGTTGCTCTCAACTATAACAGCAGCAGTAACACACAAACGATTAGTGCTTTGCCGAAATTTTGATCCTCTCGTAAAGAAACTACTGTGATTTTTTTAACTTGCTTTTATCATCACCCAACTTGCGTTTTAGCAGATAAAATGCGAGTAAAGAAGTACATTGGACAATTGTTCAAAAAAATATCTGCTTAAATTTACTACAATGTCATTTAAGGTTGCAGCTATTTAGTTGATATTAGAGTTGCCCTTTATGACACATGTCCAAGTCTCTTCACAATTGTTCAAAATCTAATTTTCAGAATAAAAATGGAATCCACTTAATAAATCTTTAAAATGCACAATATGTAGGTATATATGTATATATATTTTAATATACCTTTTCAAGGATTTAATTTTTACTACTGTGTGTGTATTTGCAATATAAATATGCTATTTGAAATTCATGCGTGAAAAGAGCAAACCATCATACATGCTGCTACTACTACTAGCTGTTACTTCTTTAATAATAACAAGATGCACTAATCCTTTCATTATCTTTAACTACTTCACCAACAATTGGTACAACAACATAGTACATGCCCCCAACAACGACTACTTCTGTTTTATTTAAACTTGATTACTTCATGCTTAATTTGGACGTGCTGTCACTGACTTCAACTTTAGAAATAATATATAATTGTACTCACACACAGACTCCACCACTGCACTAGAGACACTTACTACATATTATACGCATAGCGTTACAGGTAACAACAATAGTGCTAGTTTTAACCCTTTTACTTCTTGCAATTATGTTGATGTGTGTGTGTAGTAAAGAAGTGTTCCTCTATTCATGCAAATATAATATGCATGTAAGACTGTGGATATCGCCAGTTAATAAGATAATGGTACTTATCTATATTTCTCTCATTTTGTATTGCTCGTTTGTGTGTACCTATCCTTTACCTGTCGGTTGCACATATTTTTTTTGCACATAAATAAATGCTCAAATAGCTTTACGCTTAATAAACCCTTTAAACGTTATAATTGTGTTGTGCATATTTATATTATTTATATTTACTACTTGCTTACCACAACATGAACAACAACGCCACTAAAAAAGGCTCATCTTACTAATCACAACTGCATCGTAGTTGTTCCTTTTTTTGCAGAGCAGTTGTTGCGAGTTTTCGCCAAGCAACGCAGCTTGTACGGTGCTCAGTAGCAGCAGCAGCAGTAGGCACACCAATTTCGAGAACATTGATAAACTTCTTATTGCATTTAGTTGGAATAATATTTTCTAAAAAATTAATTCCTTCTTCGCATTAAAAGTTCACTTGACCATTCAGTAATGAAGTTCTCTTCTCCTCTTGCCTGTCTGTCTGTCTATATGTCTGTATGTGCGCATGGTAGTATATTTTTATTTACTCATTTATTTATTGCACTACTCTTGTTGTTATTAATGGAGTTAGTTAGACATTATTATTATTACTATTGTTGCTGTCATGCAATGCATTATTTATAGAAAGGAATATATTATATAGTTAACATTATTACCAGCACAATGAACGGAGCACTGTTGATTATTGTTATTATTCTTAAGCTTCCAATGTAATATTAATTATAATTATGGTATTGCACACTGATAATTTTTCTAATATGTGTACGTCGGAGAGTACACAAAAATGGTGTGAAGAAAGGGGTGCATATAGGTATTGCATATTACTACACACTCACACATATTACCTTACCATAATATTTTAACTCCTACAGTCTTAAACTTCTTATTCCATATAATATGCAGTTTTCATCTCTCACGCAGAGTAAATACACAGAGTTTTTGCTGCTGTGTGTGCGACTGTGACTTCTCCGTGTGAGATAGAATCATGTTGTAGAATTATGGGTTTATATTTTATAGGGATACTTTCTTGTACTTTTGTAGAGAGATGATAACCACCTACCTATATAATAATATAATGCTCATTCCTCATAAACTTCCCATGCTCCCTGACGCAACTTACACAACCAAACTAACTCTCTGCTAGATCATATAGATAGACTACTACCCCTCCGTTGGTCTCTGCAAAAGTGTATAGCTATGCAGGGATGCATAAATGCATCTTTGTAGATTTTTGTAGGAATAAAATATCATCATACTTTTCACAGCTTTAGCTTCAGCAACACAAGCAAAACTTCACCAACCAAAAGCTTCTATCTCGTCTATTCCGACGTAAACTCTGCTCAATATTATGAAGGGCAAACCAAAAATGTTAAAGTAGCATTTTCATGCCATGGGACGCTACTGCGCACGTAGAACTTGTAAGCGTGTGTGTGTTTATGCGGTATGTCATATGAAACCAATAATAGCTTTCCGGTAGGTAAAGAATCATAAATTAACTCGACTAAATATAGAATTTCAAAGCGCATACCGGAAATTTCTTTGTGACATTGTCAAAGTTATCAAAATTCCTTAGAGCTTTGTTTTAAATATGGATTTAACAAGGCTTGGGTGAAAATAAAGACCGACAAACTTGCAGTGTCGTTGCTATAGGTATGCATTGTTATGTGACCCGGTGAGACAGCATTGTTTACCACCACCACAGCCGTATTCTGTATGAATGTCATGTTGAAACAATGCACATACCACCATCAAGATACATGATACATTCACATTACATTGTGTCGATGTCATCGGATGGATGACTGACTTGACTTGTCTGTTCTGTTCGCTCGTGAGCCGTAATATTATGCTGAACTGCGGCAGTAAAGAGAAATGATTGTAATGATTATTTACTTTTTTGGTTGAGCATATACTGAAGGTATTTCTTGTATTGTAAATATCAGAGTATGAGTCCATGTGCTGCCTTGTTCGCATCGCAGAAAATGTCTATGACTTTGTACTGCGTTGTGTGCATCAGGGAATAACAATAAAACGCTGTAACGAAGTAGTAAAGGTGGATGTTTAAGGAATAGGGCTACTAATTGTTCAAATTGAGACAATAAGACTCTTAACATTTTATACCTAATTCAACAATTTTGTTTTCAGTATGTTCTCGCAATACCCCATAGTATTTAATTGAATTTAAGTTTCTCGGTTTATACCGTTTCTAAAAAGTTTCCATTGTATATTCGCCGGGCGCTTTATTTTCGTTTCCAATCTGTATACCTACAACCTACTTGTCTAACTTACACCCTTTAGAAATGGATGCATTTTGTAAGATAATTAAAAAATGTGTCATTGAAAAATTCTCGACGTAACCGGTGAACAGACCAGCAAATTCTCTGTATAATATTATGCATGTCTGTTTGCAATGTTAGTGCTACTATTGTATTATGGGTTATAGACTATAGAATCAATGCCATCTTTGGTATCTCTCTTTCCACTAGGTCGGGATATACCATTTCAGTGTGACGTAATGTGCAGAAAAACGAGTAGATGTAGCGAATGTAAAGAAACTTTCTCGTCGTGCCATATTGGTAAATTTTATTATACCCTTACACGGATGACTGTGCTTGTTAGAGTACATATACATAGGCAGTCTTTCCATCAGACCCAGACAGACAACCTATTTTTGCTACAAAAACATGCATGGTTTTTCACTTGTTTTTTTGTGTTGTTGAAGTTCATATTCGTGCAACGTACAACGTAACGATATTGCTCCTTCCTACTCCCTCTCATAAATCCTCACCTTTTAAAAGTGCGGTCACTTCTTGCGAAGGCAAGGCAACTAAAGCAATAAATATAGCGATAATTGCACATGTCAAATAAATACAATTTCTACACACCTAGTTTACTCGTAAGCTAAAAGGTAGAAAATAGTTTTTTTGCAGCCTGCCTGCGTGCGGGCGGACGGAAGCTGAAGATGAATTTTGTAAATCGTTTGGTGATGTTAACTAAAGTGTCGATCCCTGAAGCGAAACAGGGCTCGTTTGGATGAGAAATCTGCCGTAGTTGAACTCATGGTATATATTGCTGGAGAATGACACGTCTCACATGAAATCCCATTTCAGGAGAAATGACAGACAACAGACGTTTTCGAGTACATACTGGAAAATTTATCATACGATGATATAATAAAAAGAAGTCATCATTTTCCGTTGACTGTGGAGTGGAAAAGGGGAAGAAGAAAAAAAAACGTTAGCATGGGTAAAATAGGTAGTATGTACTGACGCAAAAAAGAGAGAAATTCATGAATCGCAGTGCGCTTATAAAAATAAATGGCATGTGAAGCAACATTATTCAGAGGCATCTGGCAAATAAATAGCATGAATAAATGTATTCAACCCTGTGAAATTGATCATTTTGACTAGCACCGTTATACGTGCATAAGCACACCTTACGGACCGCACATTGAATATATAACACGAGGGTGAAAGGTAATGAACGGCTATATGTAATTGTCAGCATGTTGCTTATTATCTTGAATATATTTCTTTGTTATAGTACAAATGTTAAAGAGATGCAAAATGAAATCGAGCGTGGCAAGGAAGCTTGTGTGTGTATGTAGTTCGCCCTTCGTTTTGCAAAGCTTTCCCTTTAACAAATAGCATCCAACAAACATGTTTACACCCGGATAATGCATGCTTACTCTTCTCGGCTCCTGTGTGAAATGGGGAAAAGGGAGAAAGCAGTTTTTTTTGCAGCAGAAAGTAGTAGCAACATACTTACCATCACCGTCGCCATATATATATGTGTGGAAGTGGAACTAGGAGCAAACAGATAGAGCGTCTATCATCGAGCTTTGGGTCTCTGGCGAATCCTTAGGTGTCAAGTTAGGTTTAGACCTTTTTTTATAATTTTTGTTACTTATATTACAATTCAGAGATAGAGTTGCATGGAGGAGTGGTGCTGGAATAAAATAAAAAGCGGGGTATTCTCTAGTGCTTTCTTACCTACTTCCTGTCAACCATACAGATATATAGTGAACCTTTCCCATTTACAGTTACCACAGAAAAAAATAAGAACGACTTTTGGGACTGCTTTGCAACGGCGACTGATCAAGATCAAGGTACCTCTATTTTTCATTATAGAGCAAGGAGCAGCAGTATGTGGCGTACGCGAGGCTGTGTGAGTGTGTGATGCGAAATGCGAAACAAGGAGAAAGGTAATACCAAGGATATTTTGTCACAATAATGCATGTCTGCAGTCTCATTTTAGCACTTTCCACCACACAATACCACCATATACTACCACCATCACTACCACTCACCACAGACTCAAAAATGTGCTCTTTCTAAGGATGTATCAATTTATAGCAAAGCGCCTGCTGTTCAGGGAGAATGTATCTACGCAAATGATAAATAAGCAATGGAGAATGCGATACTTGTTTTCCTTTCATCCGGTTTATTCTCTGTGACATGTTACTTGCTGTTTTCATCAACAGCATCGGTTCTCGTTGTAGAAAAGTAGAAGTGGTAGTGGTGCCACTACTGCCACTACTACTTCTCTTTTTAGTTATCGGCATCCGTTTGAGGGAAAATAAACATACCTATAATAATAAGAGGGCAGGAGACAACAGAAGAATACATATTGTTGGAAGTTGGAATAGTTTAGCATTCGGAATGTGGCTGACTGAGGGTTTTCAAGTTTTCTCTTTGTTGTACTTTAATATCTTCTGACTTTGTTAGCTGTTGTAAACCACTATCATCGCCAATGAGGACCACTATATGAATGAGTCATGTATTTATATGCCTTTGTGGCACAATGTAAAATGCTCCAAGAGAGAAGACAAGGGAAAGGAGGACATCAGTAGTAGTGTCGTATTCGCAATTGCATAGAGTCGTCACACGTAACAAAATTTTATCTGAAAGAGGTAACAACATTTAATGCATGAACAAATCGTATTTACGTAGGAAATGCCATTTTTGCCATGGCAGATAATGCATGCAAAGCGAACCAATGTATGCTTATCAGATTCCTTTGATTTTCACTCTTATTGCTTTTCATACGAGAACAACAATGCCTCCATGTACTACATATTTAAAGTAGAGAGAAGACGAGGTCTGTACCGCGCGCACACACACATCAGCATCGCAATACATGAAAGAGGAAAAGTAAAATATATATGCCATTGTACTTACTTTCTCCAGAAAATGTCCCCGTCTATTTGTATGCATGTATATTATGTGTACTCTGCTCAGTTTTTCTGTTAGTGGTGGTTGTACTAGTAGCAGTCGTTGGTGACATTGCTCCCTTTGGCAATCTCCACCGTGAATGGAGGTTGTTTCCGTTTCACTGCTTATTTCCCAACTTTCCCATGTCGTCTTCCTTGCTAACATTTCATTATTTTTCCTGTTAAATTTTTTCTAAGGTCTTGGTCGTACAGTAAACTGCGGGTTTTTTCTCCCAGTTGCCATCGCTTCCCCACATCTCTCTTTCACTATTTTCTCTCCTTACAAAAACATCTTGTTTGCTTGGTTTTCTGTCGCTTATTTTCCTTTCCTAGCTTCGTCTTTTTTTTGAACACTTTAAATCGCCTAAAATAACAACAGCAACAGTAAACATACCATGAAGCTATTCTCTCTGCTCTTGTCGTCATCTGCCTCTCAATTTTCATATTGCATCCCGTACGTTAGCTTTCTTCTTCTAGCCTCAGCAAAGTAATAATAGTCCGCTCCCGGGAAAAAAATAACTACCTCTTGTGTGCTCATCGTTATGTGATGTTTTGTATAATGAAAGCAAAATACTGGAGAGTCTTATACGTTCGTGGATTCATTTCCCATAAATCCGGAATGCAAACTGCTGCGTCTGTTGTTGTTGTTGTGGGGAAAAGCCCAAGAGTGTACGCTAAAAACAATGCCTTTTCAGTTTCTTGGAAGGCCCACCTATGCAACAAAAAACCCCTTGGAAAGGAAGCAAGAAAACGTTTTCATGACATGAAGCTACATATTGTTTCAATTCACCATGTTCCTCTTCCGCCCGACAACTTAATCATCAGCACTAACAACGCAATGATGACGACGATAATAAAGCTGATGAGTGTTGTGCGGAGAGAGTAGTGGTTGAACAAGAAGAAATGTTACATTTTTTGTTGTCATGCAAGTTAGTGAAAGCGTCTCTGGAGAAGGAGGAGGAAAAAGCACAAGATGGATAAAAATGTGCTGGAGTAAAATGTTCATGATCCTTGCTGGCTGGCTTGCCTCCTTTTTAGTAGTACATGACTCATAACTAGCGTGTATGTATATTACGATGGTGATTGAGGGACTAGAAATAAAACGGAAACTACGATGATAACCTTTATATTATGAAGCTTGGGTGTTGTAAGTAGACCTTAAAAAGTACAACCATCATCATCTCCACCACTGTCACTATTAGTACTACAACTACTACTGTTACTACGACTATAGGAGCCTCGACGAGGGAACATGCATTATAGCTTCTATACCAGTTATTCTTCTGGTTGGATGGAAAAAGGGGAGAAAGAATTCAAGTAATTTTTATGAAACCTACAAAAAGGAGCATATATAGGCATATAAGATATTGCTTGAGAGGTTTGTGTGCAACTTTCTTATATAGGGATCCATATACCATTTTCTCATAGCCACTTGGCCTTTCTCCATTCTCTTCCTGCAAATATCACACTGTTTCTGTACCCTATTTTGCTTTCCGGTTCTCTTGATTGACGTCACTTGCCTTGATAATAGAGCAAGAACCGTTTCATCGAGTCAACTTTAATACTTATTTGCATAGTGTCAAAGTTCAGATATTGAATGTTCCCAGAGAGATGAAAATGTTCGCAGCGGAGAACCACAAATCATGGCGAAATGTGAATTATGACCAATTAGATTTTATCTAAATGTCAAGTAGAGATTTTAATGCAGAGTGTTTATCAGGACGGAAACAGAACTAAACATCTTTTTTCTCTGTTATACTTGCCAGTGATTATATTAATCATTCGTTTGTAACTAATATGGTAAACCGTCGCTAAATTAACAAGCACAGCGGAAAAATTCATTTTACTCCACGAGCAGCAGTTCACACGTTAAAATTAAAGAGGAGGTGTTAAGTACTCCGTTCAGAAAAGGTTGTTTGGAGTATAGCCGGTTGGAGTTAAAAGAAAGTAGTCAAGACGAGCACTTCTTTCTTGCTTGCTCATTTCTCCGTAATTTTAGAGATTGTTTATGCTATTGCATCCATCTTTCTCCCTCTCTCTCTCTCCCTCTCTTCCCGCAACTTCTCCTACTTCTGTAAATTATGGCACTGAGGTGAGTGAGCGATAAAGAAAACGGGAGGAGAAGATTGTACACATCTTCCTATAAACTCACCAAAATACGTAGCAGATATATATAATATGCATTCATAATTTTGTTTCAGTTTCTCTGAAGCGAAGTCAAATATTATGCCGTGCTGCTGTGCCTCTACCCATGAACTCGACGAATTCCACGTTGTTTCACTGTTCCTTTCCCATGAGACGACTCGAGTAAACTTCTACTACCACAGCTTCTTCTTCCAGCTTTCCAGGTTGGCTAATAACTAAATGCGCACTCACCAATAATATCTTCTGGCATCTCGATTAGCCTCTGGCCTTTGTAATTTCATTTACTGCTTAAAACCTTCTTCGCTCATTTTAATCTGTGGGGTCTACTGCTGTGCTGTTTACGTACTTGCATAATAGAAAAGTAAATGATCCCTCCAGCCCTACAACTTCTCGCAAACCATATTCTCGAGTACGAGTTGTAAAAGCAGGAAATTACAACGGTCTGGAAAAATATTAGGAGGCTCGTGTTTAGCGGTCAGTTACCATGTGCCAGAAAAACTGTGAAAACAATCACATTAAAAATGTGTACTGCTCTGCAACAGCAAGATATCAACCGTTCATACTGACGAGAAAGGCAAAAAAAAACTTCAACCGTTTACGATTTTATGTTTATGAATTAAAAACATTTGCTAGTAGAATCCAACGGAACAAGGATTGGAAATAGAGGAACTACAAATAACTACGCTAAAAACCGGAACGATGCCCATTTTTAATAAAAAATTGTTTCTCCGCACAAAAGTACATATAAAGTGACAATAGTTTGGACCCTTTTTGCTTTGGTGTCATCAATTGCTAAATGATCCATACTATCATATATTTCCAGTCGCTCCGAAACGAGATTTTAGAAAGTAAAATGCGAAAGTATCATCGAATGTATATTTTGTTCATATCCTAATTAAGGAAATTGATTACGTATCGTTGGTTACAATGACTGTCGATATTTTTGCTGGCCTATTTATCAAATTACTGCTTCAGTGAGCACATTGACCATTACCTACATAATCCTCTATCGTCCCATTACTTCATTCAAGTGGAAGTGGAACCTTAAGACTGGAGAAAGCTCACATGATATGTGGAACTGTGGAATAATATGACATTACCCTTCGTTAATCCACATACATGCTCCTCTCGCGACGGTGACTAAAGAGGTACACTTGTAATAAAATGTGGTCACGGAAACTGCCTTCCTCATTTGATATATGTACCTAACTCTGTTTTCTAAAATGCTCTTGAGTACAATTTGCGGTGGCTGGAAACATAAAACCATTTCACCGTCTTATCCCAATAGTATTTTTAAGGAGCAGCAGGTCCTTAAGATAACTAGGTAGTCTCTTTGTCACCGATATACCATCTCTGGTTCCTGCTGCTACGCAAATTACTTGTAGTTCCCAAGCGTGCATAGCAGTTGGCTTAACTGAAATATTACGATGGCTCTTGTGTAGCGATCGCAAACTTCACATGGTGCAACGGACGTCTTTGCTCCATGTCCTAAATTTTTGTATCCTCATTTCACCGTTGTTCCTAGTATAGAAAATCTTTATAACGAAATGAGCAACTTCTCAAGAAAGAGGCACAACAGTCCTATTCCGCTAATGAATTAAAATAGCACTTATACCGCACAATTTCCTCATTTCAATAATCAATTTATTATGTTGTCTGTTGTATCTATCGTAAACTGGTTTACACCCAATCAGCCTCATTGTCTCTTGGAACGAAGTAATTCTTTCCTCCAAGATAGGAAGACATTATTCTTCACGTTATACCGGTACCGGTTCCCTAATTCTTTTGCTGATATAAAACATCAAGTTTCCGTTACATTTACATTACTAAATAGTGTCTACATGAAAGGGAATATTCGTCATCTAAATTACCATGTCGTCCTGTGATGTATATTGTCAAAAGGAAGAGATGCTATCTTAAATGCCACATCAGCTTTTTAGTTAATGGGGAACTATATGCTAAGCTATGCATTTAGCAGTGCTTTTTGTTACGCTCTTTATAAGATTTCCCAATTTCCGTTCTTCAGTTGTTAGGGATCATTACATCAATTTGCTTGAAAATACTCGTCTAGTCTCTTTGAATAAAAGGGAAAGTCGTAAATAATATAATAATTCTCCGGGAAATAGTTTAATAAAAAATAGATAAAAGGAACTCGATTATGCTGCAGTGAAAAGACTCTCTATATAAGTAATTTGTATAGCAAATTTCCAATGAAGAATCCATTCAAGTATGTATTTCATCATCAATTCCCCATAACTCTCATGGGTAGTTGCAGTCGGCAGGTGGACTCGTGCTCCAGAAAGGGAATTCCAGCTAGACGATTCCTATTTCCGCAGACATTTTGAGTTTCATCTTCATATTCAGAAATCACAAAAAGATTTGTGACTTCTATTTTATACGTGAACGAAGCGTTTCTAGTTTTACTTTAATAAAAAATTCTCATTTTCTACCTGTTTGGAAAACAAAACAAAGTTTTTTTATTGAAAATCCTTTTTGTCGTAAGCCTAGTTTCTTTTAGGGTTGTTTCTCAAACACACACACAGACAGAGAGAGAGAGAGTTGTTCAATAGACGTACATAGAATAAATAGGGTAAGGTAAGATATTCCGTGGCGTGTACTGCAGTTTGTGTGGGACTCTCTTGCAGCGTTGGTTTTTTTCTTTGTTTTTCAATTACCTGGAAAGTCGGACATTGATTTTAAGCAAGATGAATAGGGAAAATAGCAAAATTTTCTGATTTATTGCAGAGTTTACAGACTTAATAAAAACAGAAAATCCCTAAATCCGGAAAGTATACATAAAAACCACTTTTAAGCCCCAGTCCAGTAGATGCAGTAATCTTTGTGTAAATCCAGTGGGTAAAAAGGAGATAATGATAAAACCAAGCTATTTTGTCAAACATAAATCCTCATCTCAAATACGGTGAAAATGGCAAACTTGCATTTTCCACATTGGTCTCCGTTTCCTTTTAGCCAACATTCGTATATAGGCAACATCCTTCTTAATTGTACTTTATACGAACATTTTTGGCCCAATTTATTGTGGTTGTGTCCTTTGTAAATAGTCAAGATTATGAAAGAGTTTGTTCCGTTTGTCCGGGACATGTATTTTCTGAACCACTTATGGATTTTCGATTTTATACAGTTAGAATAATTCGCAGATAATGATGCAAATATTTGAACTGGAATGAAATATCATTATTACTGCCACTATTGTATGCAAATCATACAGGTATACTTATTTGTCGTCTCGACTCGGTTGTCAGCTCATTGTAGCGTCAATTATAATAATAAATTCAACTACACGTTTCAATAAGTTCATTGAAAGCTTCTAGAAACTATGTATCTATACGTATGTATGCTAGTTATAGAGTCCTTATAAGGCAACATAATTTTCATTCTTGAAATGTCTGTGTGTGCAGTACAAATTATCATGTTTATTTACATTCTATTTATTGTAATGGTTGATAAAATTGTAGGTGTGTCGACTGTAGAGTTGCTGTTAAATCGAGGTTAAGTATTACATGGGACAAATAAGTTTCCACTTGTGCATATTTTTTAAATATTTTGCTGGGAGAGAAGTTATAGAATGAAATAAAATATGTGTTTTGAAGTAACTTGCTTCTGAAAATGCTGTTTGTGTTTTGTAGTCATGACATTTAATAAGTTGATCATAAATATTTATTAGGAAAGTTTTCACGAGTCAGAAATGAATGTTGATCGACAAAGAACATAAAAATATCTGAAATTAAAGACTAGAGCCATTTATTTAATAGATAGTATAGTTTTGTGCATTAATATTCAATAGTAGCAAAAAAAATATTTGCCACAAATATCATCTCGACTTGTTAAAATGGAGGGCTCTGAGGGCTGTATTTTTCCGATGCTTGAAGTGTGTGGGAACATCCTTATAGTTATGTAGGCGTTAGTTATTATTATTGCCACGAAGGAAATACATTATTGAAAATTCTACTAGATAAAAATATGGCAGTCATATTTCCGTATAATATAAATGTCAGGGATTCAGAAAATGTCATTCTTCCGCTTGCAATTAGAGGGAATTATCATGAGAATCAGCGGATTTGGAAAGATTTGTTCACGCGTAACGAAACCATACAAACCCTGTGTGGCTCCAAAACTTGATTCCACACTGATCTCAAAATGCAGTTATAACTTTCGTACTATTCCATTACTACTATTATTGGCAGTGCTATTACTGCTGCGACATTATTATTTATTTTTTGTATGTTTTATTCCTTCCCAACTGATTCACTCTCTCGATCCGTTATAGATGATAGATAGAATAGACATACACATTTTTACGGGATAGGATTGAGAGGAAGATGACAAGACATGCAGTTATTTGTCCAAGAGATTCTTATCACGATTTTTAAAGGAGCTAATATTCTTGCTTATCCTAGCGTGTATACACTCTCACTCTCAGAGAATACATGTTTACTCCACAGTTAGCTCCTCTAACCAATATCATCCATTTTATTCTTCATGTTTCATATCGTTTCCCTTTCAAGCTCCACCTAACTTGATACTTGAAGAAGCGGGCTTCTCTTACTTTTGGTTGAGTGCGGTGGTGAAAGCTTCCAATATTTCCGTACGTTTGGCTTTTCTCTTCTATCGAAGTATTAAGGAGGCTGCAGCAGCACCAACAGCGGCAGCAGTGGTGGTGGTGGCGGTGGCATTAAGTATTATAGTTCGTTTGGTAGTGGGTGATCTAGTAATAGCATGAGTATTAGAACATTATGTTATATAAAATGGAGAATTAGAAGCATGCATATCGCACACATAAATACACACGCATCCCCATCGTCACGAACGCCATGCTCCTACACTGCCGTACTTATTTCTAATAGTTTTTATAAGAATATTTGATTCAACGAAGGAATGGACGACACACAAGTAGTAAGGATGTACTTGTATCCGGCAGTGTCGCATAAATACAACTACTTTCTTGATTGTGTGGCTTTCAAATGAAGATAAGCCTTAACTAACAAGCACATCGAGAGAATGTTATACTCCGGCAAAAAGGCCTATTCTCTGCTGTTCTATATTATTAGTGCAGTTCCCCGAACGAACTGCTTTATGTTTGTGCAATGGCTTCAAAAAAATGTATTATAGCTGCAGATAATACTGCGTACTACATATTTTAACAACCAGAAAAGTATTTTATGGGTAAAGGCGCACATTAAAGTAAATTACACATCGGGTATGG
Source organism: Sinella curviseta (assembly GCA_004115045.4). NCBI lineage: Eukaryota > Metazoa > Arthropoda > Collembola > Entomobryomorpha > Entomobryidae > Sinella > Sinella curviseta. The sequence continues at coordinate 10,458,141 of CM065489.1, forward strand.
GATAGACCTGTTGTAAGCATGTATGTAGGTATTTATGTTGTATGTAGTGATTTACTCATCATCAGTTTCCATATACAGTCGAAAATCGTTTTGTTAACATTTGATGTTATACAAGGCATGCCTCTTTCCTTTCCCTTGGTGCAACAATGGCGGATTGGCAAATTGGCATGTTGTCAGTGTGGATGTAATCCTTTACTAATTTGTTGACATTTGTTGTTACAACTTATGAATTGGAGCCAAAAAGAGGGAATGAGAAGAGAAGGAGAGAGGGAAAAGATGGGTTGATACGATGCAATCTTTAAAGCATATTCTTACTTTTTTTGTTACAACAATCACAATACACTGAACTTTCTCGAGTTTTATTTTTTCTTCCTTTCCGCTTGTATGCTTTCTCCATCCTTTTACAAAGTAATCAGTTCAGTGTGGTGTGGCGTTTAGCGTTCTGCAGGGTTCTCAGGAGAAATAATGAACCAGGACAGTTGCACGAACATAATCTACACTGCAGAAACGTGAAATGTACACCATTATTCAAGACTCAAGACCTCTTTTAAAAACTATGTACTAAATAAATTAACGCGCAATTTCTTAAAATATGAATTCCTAAAATTGTTAATTGTCTAATTTGTAAAATTATTTATTCGTCCAACAAGCTGTGTAATCTGACTCTCCAGTAAAATGACGAACTGGGCCGCGATTAAAATTACCTATGTGATATAATAATAAAAATACTAAGTCTTCAAGTGGGCATTAACTTTTATAGTTATTCATAACATCTGCGCAAAATATATGTTAACGCGTGGGCAGAACTAAAAATAACGATAATTTAATAATATTATTTTCATTGCCATCAGGACACTACCAGCCAGTTTACATTTACATCTGAATCAGTAGAGTTCAAGATCAGTCAAGTTTCAAGGGAAGTATATGTATTTTAGTCGTTGTTATTCAGCGCAGCGAAACGATAGACTGATGCGGCTGCAGATGGTGAACCCCGTTCAGGTCTTGGCTTGTATACGCTCAATAATGCTGCCATGCCATTGAGGTGTTTCCTTCCGCATAAATTCAAAATTTACGTAGGCTGTCACTCTCCCTCTCTCTCCTTTGCTTTCTCTCTCTAATTTTCGCTGACAACAATTCCTTCCGTTCTTATACAGCCCATATAAAAAGCCATTTGTGAAAAGCTCATAAAATGGTGCTTTCATATTTTCCTCCATGTTAACAATGGAAATTTTTGCTAATGGTGCACAATGCGCGTTATGTAAGCAATGACTTTGTCAACACAGTTAATACTTTCCATATATATATTTTTATAGTGAAAGCATGAAAGGCAGTTTACAGCACCCGTTTTAACTAAGCAACGTCAACTAGGTTAAATGAGTCACCTCTACTCTGTATTCAGAATTTGGCCATTTAGACTGGCGGTTTGCGATAATAAAGGAAAATAAGCTAATGATCTGCTTAACAAGGCTCATACACACGCACAAATAAACGCCCAACATAAATCTACAAAAGGACTCCTGAAAACGGCCCTTTTTCTGTTCAGTTGTTGTTGCATAATGCTGGGCTAATGTAGTAGGTAATATATGATGTGGGGCGACATAGAACACACCACATGAAAAGAGAATGCTGTGTTAGTAGTGGGAGCAGTAGTAGTGGTAGTAGTAGTGGATGTCGTGTAAAAAGTATTCTGAACAACTCTTCTCGTTAGCGAAAGACGTGATGAGCAAATCAAATTACGATGGTGTTAGCTTTATCATGTTTTTTCCAACCTTTCAAAAAGCTTCTTGTTCTGACAATGCATTCATCCTGCTTCTATCTAGTGAGCTGCTGTTGCTGCTTCTTGATTCACCATTTCTTCTTTTTTTATATAAAGCTCCGTCTTTTCCGTCCTCTCTCCCTGTCTGGATGATGTCACTCCTTCTCGATCCGACTACTGGATTTAAGCGAATAAATAGATCATGGTAAATCCAAATTTAATTTTTTGACCTTCGTTTTCAACTACGTCAATACATATAAGCATGCATGAAGGGAAATAAGTAGCTGGATAGTTGTGCATGTGCACCTGCAGGAAATGTCACCAGAAGACGAAGAAAGCAGCACAGGAAAAAAGAAAAGAGAAAGACTGTGGGTGAGAGAGAAAGAGAGAGAGAGAGATGGCAAAAGTGAGCAAAGTTACTTGGTGACATTTATGCAGATGTACATAGGTATACAGACTGACAATGGTATATTGGGGAAAGGCGTAAAACTCGCGAGAGGAACATAAAAAAGTCTGTCATACGAGAATATCATCATAACTATTTCACAGATGAGTGAATCGGAGATTCTAATGAAAGTGACTAGTTGTTGGCTGGGGAAGTAATAACGTTATGGCTTTCTTATCCAAAAATGGGAGCTACTAAAATTAAATTTGTTGAATGAACATAGTGATATTAGCAAGTAGTAACTATCGCCATCAACACATCAACCATCATCTCTCTAGATTTTATTATGGAACTGCTAAGTGCTCATTACGGTTCCCTCACTTTTTTTCCTTACAGTTTTACACACACACACACAGCATTCGACGTGTAGAGGGGACGTGCAGCAAGCAAAGAAAATGTATAATCGTTTTCCCTATATCACCAACCCATCCATGTTACATTTAGCTACTAATTTCTTCTGTTTATGGTTGAAAAGATGATGATACACGGAAAATGTCATTACCGAGCAAATTTTAATGAGGCTATCAACCATTTTACTTTCATTCCTGCAGCAGCAGAATAGCTCCACGTACCGTTGTTGTCGGCATCCATATTGGTCGAATGATATTATATGGAGCTTAGCTAAAAAGAGCTCATTATTGTATTCCATGTAAGTTATTACCTAAAATATGCTATTTGAAATTACCTGCTCTGACATTTTGATATTTTATCTGTATACTTTTGCAACGCATAGTATTCATGGCAAAAAAATCATCTCTACTTCCTTCTCCTTCTTCGCCACACGTAAATGCGTCATCCTGGTCCTGCCAAAGCAGTAGGAAATATATGGGAAATTCTGTGGTTTCTGAGTATCTCATTATTTAGTGAAAAGCAACACAAGGCACTGACCATAATTGTATTATAATGATAAGCTGATTAAGTAGCGCACCCACCTCTCATACACCTATAAAAGTACATGCATTGTTAACAAGCTTCCTGCTCCAAATTGCGTCAGGAGCACAGCTACACAGCTTGTTTAACGCGATTTAATATTTATTACCCTATCCACCATGTAAGCACATCTTTTTGTGATAGTATAACAACGTCAGTGTGGATTCTTTGCCTCACTTTCACCATGACAACAGCTATTACTATTACGTAACAGAGACTGCATCTTGATGAACTTGGACAAGTGAGACTCTCTTCTGGGTACTACTACCTTCCGATAATGCAGTTGGTGGAATGTCATAGTCATATAGCATAAGTGGCAGCAAAGGAGATCAAAGCACACACACCGATCCCACCATCCACCGCCACCACTTCCATGGGAAAACACATGGAAAACCCGTGAAAGGGAAACTTCACAATGGAATTCTTTTTTTCTTCTTCTCTTTCTCCTTTTCTGGAGTTACTTTAATTCAACCGAGCACTCATTCTCTCATTTTCTTGCTCCTCAAGTGAGAGCATAACTCCCGACATGCTCATATTATTATTATTATTATGAAAGAATATAGCATAAAAACATAATGTAGTAATGTTTGTGCAACTAAAAGCCATATGACTCAGTTGACTCGCTGGACACAATACCATTGGGCAAAAGGGAGAAATAATGACCGTAATGACTCTTCCATCCAACTGAGCATTCACCGTCTCTCCACATTTTCCCAGATTCCAGTTTCTTCACTACATGCGTCTTTTGTGTAATCTTTCGGTAGGAAGTAGCAGGAGCCGGCCATTTTAATTGCTTACATACAATATATAAACGGTATATAGTCGTACGGACGTTGGCGTTCGTGTTCTTGTTAATGTATATTCATAAATTTTTTCAGCGATTAATTAATCTATTATTATTGTGTAAACCTAGCAGCTATACGGATATATAAGGATTTTCAAGCATTTCAACACAGAATGATTTAGAAAGTTTCCTTCGCCAGACTCCTTTAATGGACGCAGTTTTGATGACATATAAAAATGTCAAAAGTTATTGACTGTAAAAGGGCAATTGAAATCTTGTGTAGGATACTTATCATCGAAAAATTGTCTTGCCGTTAGTTATTTCTTTTCTGCCAAGCAATACTCGGCTGAAAAGGAGAGCTATTTTTTTGTGTTGTACTCTTTAGCAGAAACAGCAGCAGAATCATGAACACTTTGGGAATGATCTAACACGTTTGCCGTGTTTGCGCTTAGGCTATATTCACCCTGCTCGGTTGGTGAGTAAGTGTATAAACGTGAATTTCATCCAGTTTCCACAAAATTGCATACCAAATATCTTATGTGTTTTCTCACATGTGACATATATCCGTAAGGCATTATGTTATGTGCAGGAACACTTTGCTATAAAAATAATATAAAATATCCACCCAAATATACAGTTTGCAGACATGTATAACAGCCTGGGTACATACACTTTTATGAGGTTTAAATGGCCACGCAGTCGAATAATAAAATGGTGCATAGGGGAGAAGGGATATAGGTGCCAGTTGCCCAAAACCAAGAGAAATTCATTGCGAATCATCATCGTATTTATGTTATGTATGTTGTACAACTATGAGATTTACCCTGCACTATATTTACGTGCATTTATGTCAGAGTCATCATCGTAATGCAAAGCTCACGATCACGATTCACGTTTACCTCACTTTCCCTTAACTTGACTTTGGCTGGCTTTGCCTCTGCCTCTCTCTCTCTTCTTCTCTTTTCCTCCCCTCCTCCTTAAACTTTCTATTTTCATCAGCTCTTATGTTTGCCAATTCGCGTAAAAATGGACTCCTTTCAATGTAGATACTACATAATACGTGCGAGTACACAAGGTAATCTTTTTTACTAACATTGCATTGCATCAACTACCTCATTACCTTCAACTACAACTTGACTGAGAAAGTTTTACTGGGATGTGGAGTGGTAGTAGTAGTAGTAGGAGTAGTTATAGTAGTAATCGTAACTGCTACTGGTGGCAGTACTATTTATGATGACTTACTGAGTGAGTGAGATAAAAAGAGAGAGAAGAAGAAGAAGAGAGCAAGTGTGTGTTTGTGAGGGAGAGAGAGAAAAAAACGAAGAAGGAAAGGAGAAAGAAAGTCGAGCTCGCCACCACCACCACTGTACTTATTCCATTGTAGCCTCCTCTTTTTTCTTTCATCACCAGGAAAGTACACAACTTTCACACGGAAATTCTTTAGACTGAAGGGTCTCGTCAGAAGCAGCAAGTTACTAAAAGAGAGCATGCTAGGTGCACACACACACGCATTGCTCCAGTTACTCATTCTTTTGCAAACTTCCACCACCACAGAAATTTTGAAGATATTGCCAGTGGTACTGGGACTGGATGAAGGCAAGTATGAGACGTAGTGTGCTGGTAGTAATATGAGTGGTAATAGGCAATAGTAGTGGCAGTGGCGGCGATGGTGCTATTACACTCAATTGCAATACGCCGAACGATGTACGGCATTCTTTCAATGTGATAGAATAGATAGGCAGATCCAGTTTCGAGGGAATGTGAATGTGTTTTTGCAATACAAGGAAAAAACAGAGGATTGTGTAGTCGTAGTAGTAGTAGTGGTGGTGGTGGAAGAGCGCATCTCGGCATGTGCAATGTTGGCTTGTATATTTTCCTCTAGTAGTAGTCTTTCACTTCTACAGTCACTGCTGATACTGTCGTTTGGTTCGGAAAATCACTTCCAGAAAACCTTTGGCTCGCAAAATGACGATGAAAGGAATTCTTGAATAAGAAAGCGAACATGAAAGAAAGGCAGTATCGGGGAGTATATATGTTTCTATCTGTGTGTGCGCGAAAAAGGACACAATAATAGTGTGTTGTACAATGAAAGAGAATGGGTAAACCTAGAGGCGCCAGTCAGTCACCACGCTTCCTAGCAAAAAGAGAGAGAGAATAAATGTTGCAGGCAGCCTGGTCTATACCACTTTCCCCTCTTCTTTGTCTGCAGTGGGAAATATGTACACAACTTTGTATATTCCCATTTGCCGTTAAAACTTAAAAATTAGCCCAAAGATCCTCTGATTATTTCATTCCTACCACCACACATGTACTCTACAGATTGTGGGACCCTTGAACACGCTCTCTGGGTCCACACGACTAAATATTTTATCGCAGTTTAGAGCATTTTATGAGTACCATTCGCACATATTCATACAATGTTATTTGAACTGTGCACTGACACTAACAGGAGCACATCACACTATTTCTTACGTACTTGTAGTAGTTGTAATAGTAGATGTGGTGGTATTTTTAGAAGCTACGCCTTGTCATAAAACTTACGGGATGCGAAGGAATGGAACCACTACTACGACTACTGCTGCTTGAACTAAACACATAATAAACATCGTACGAGTATACAACAACAGACACAATCGCAAAAACAGACTTCTACCATGCGATTGTTTCAAACTGAGAGTCTTTTGAAATATGTAGTGTAATTGTAAAAGAGGAAGTACCGCTCTGTCATGCCAGAGAGTAAAGTCTTTTCAGAGTCATTGTTCTTCCCAAGTAGGATGGTTATACAGTTTTGATGTATGAAAAAAGGGAAAACTTGTAGTACTAAAATATGTACGCAGAAAAGCAACTTCCATAGCGCTGGGAGGCGTAGTACACAGCCAGCTAATTGTTGTGATATAAAAGATTACATAAGATGGTTAACAGGAATTTTTCACTTTTCAGAGTTTTTAGTGCAGATTGCTTTTTCAGTTATATGCCAAAGTTTTCGTCGAATTACTAATTCGACTGTTTCCCGTTACAGGCCGATTTTTGTCTACTTCAGCTCCTTTCTTCCCTCTCTTCTGTACATCCACATCAGACATCATTAGATATTCAAATCTTAAGCCAGTTACGTAAATGAAACCTTACTTGTTCAAAAGCAGAAGCAGCTTAAAAGTTTTCTTTGAAAGCGGTTTTCAAGACAGTAAATTGAAAATGAATGTAGATATAACTGTCTCAAAAACGAGGAGGTTCCCAATGGGCATTTTCGGGCAGGAAACCTGCGAATATGTTCATGCATGACTAATTAAGAAAGTTGTAGAACCGTTTAGCGGCGGCATCACTATATTCAAAACTTTATGAGGAAGTTTACGGCTACGTCGTTTGAAAATTTATCTTATTTCCCATTTCATAAGATGACACTTTTAGAGAATGCACCTTGAAATAATGAAAATATCTATTCAAGGCTGATGCTATCCAACAAAAGCTAACCATACTGAAATTATTACTGGAGTTATTTGTGCTAAAAGAAAAGGAATATTTAATCAACCCAATTTCCTTCGTTTTGTTTTAAAATTAAGTACATGTACCTTATAATGCTGCTGTTCAATGCATTGCTGGTTTTGAACCCATTTCTAAGAAGGGTAGGTAGTTACATTTATATAAGATGCCCTTAAAACACTGTTACATCAAAATGCTTACAAGGGAGGCCCTCCATCAACAACAAAAGTTTTAACAATTCAAAAGCATTTTCTAGAACAATTTTTCCGCTCTTTTAAATTGTACTAGACTTGACCACAAAAACGCAAGCACATCGGTATACCAGCGAATTTTTGGAATGCAGACCAAATTCAAACAGATATGCATGCCTATATGTCATTAAAAGGCCAAGACAAGTACCATATAAACATTTTTGAAAAACAGCATTGTACTGTTCCAAATGTCAGAATAAACTATAAACTGCTATAATAGGAAGCGTTTCTATATGATTCTGGATAGATAGATAGTTCCGCACTTGACGGAGGATATACCTTGTTAGCCCGGCATAAAGCTGATATGATGGGAACACCATTTAAATTTTGTGATCCATGGAAAATGTCTCTAAAAATAAAGAGGCAACAAAACGAGTTCTGCTTATGACAATAAAACCGAATAGGTAGTTTAGACAGATTTACCTTTTTGTCTGTAAACACTGCATAAAATTCCTAAGTATCATTCCTGTGAAAAAAGCGTGCTCAGCAATTAATCTTTCATAAAATCCCAAAACAGTGTGTATGCCAAGCAGCAGGGAAGGTAATGAGAGAGAGCATAAGAGAAAGCAGAGAAGAGAGTCAGCAAACACTTTATCAACATCGTTTGCCAAAGAGAAAAGTCCATTTGGTCGTGTGCTTGTGCATATTATGGGCACAATTCATTTTTCCTGAATAATTGAGTATAGTATATTCCGGCTATCTGAAAAACACTCAAGTTCAATTTTCTTGTCTCTCTCTCTCTCTCTCCACCGTATATTGAGCATGTACCACTATATGCAGTCCACACACACACATATACGTGCAGGCATTGCATTGCACAGAAAGACGACCAGGGCGAGAATTCGTAATATTCTATGGTATTTTGCATTTAAAACAAGATACTTTCTCATATGAAGCTGTTAGTAGCCCAATATACTCTTGTGCGAGCAAAACAATTGTTCCTACAACTATTGGAGCTTACAAGACCATAACCATAAAGGACCGAGTATAAGTATTTATATTAATAATATGAAATGCATAATAATATGCATGCACATTCCATTATATTTTTAATATGGAGAGCAGTAGTGGTGGTTATTTAGTAGGTAAAGGGAAACGAGAGAGAGAGAGAGAGTAAGGCACCTACAAGACCTTTCAGAAATGCTGCTCCTGCCGTTATGCTAGTGTAGTATTAGTAGTCACAGTGGTAGAATCCTGGGAGAAGGATTTATCGATCCCCTCCCAAATAAAGTATTACATTATCGTACGTAAGCGAGCATAGGGAAAGCCCGAGATACAAAGAGATACACATGTATGCACACACACATCAAGCCTGGAAGAGAAGAACAGAATAGAACAGCAGCAGCGGTGAAAAGAAGAAGAGGCAGCAGCGGAGTAGGAGTCGAGTCGTAGTCGTCGAGAAAATAGTTGAGAGGCAGTGAGAGTATAAAGCGAAGGAGTAGAGGCAGTAGTAGTGGTGGTAGTGGTTGAGCATCCCACAACAGTACATGTAGAACAGGAGCAAAGAGAACAAGACGGAGAAAGCAGGAGACACGGGAAAGAAGGAAAGTAGAAAGCGGTACATATAGGAGAAAATGAGAAAGAACAAGTGATGCAAGCCAGTGGGTGAGTCGCATACACAAAGGCATACTACACGTTGTCGCACATATCCTCAACCCAGAAAAAAGGAAAGCTGACGTTCTTCATAGTACATATGCTCATTCTATAAGAGGACAATATTCCAGTCTCTGGATTGCTGCTCGGGCTGGTGGACGAGAGAAGTAAACAGGGAGAGAAGAGAGAGTGTGTGAGAGAAGAGAGTGAGGCATCGTTACTGAATCTCGTGATGAGCAAATAAGCTGGGAGAGGCGATAGGAGCCTTACCACAACACAATTTAGGGAGAAAGTAGAAATGAGGGAAAGTGTGAGATAGAAAGAAATGTACATAGATGAACGAGAGAAGAAGAAGAAGAAAAGAGAGAAAAAATAACAAAAGGGGAAAACCGTCTGGCTACTTTCCTATCGTGGAGTCACTTCTTGAAGAAAACAACACAAGACGAAACAGTTGGGAAGTGAAAATGAAATAAATTTTGAGAACATTTTTTATTTATTCTTTGTGTGCTCTTCAAGTTGACCTTTACCTGATTCCTAGGTAATAGGAAGAAGACGAAACGTTGAGAGAGAGAGAGATAAAGTAGTAAACTGACTTGTTTTGTGTTGCCAGTGTTTCTAAAGTAATATCCTTAAACAAGGTCGTACATTATTAATGCATTTACTTTTTTAAAAATAAGTACACTTGGACGTGTAGCGAGACCGAAGTTGAGTCCTTCATCTTTGGAATTGGAAGTGATTTTTTGTAGGAAACAGTTTGGTTTTTCGTTGGAGAACTTGTGTAAACTGTCTTTGCGGAGATCGCCTGAGGCTCTAGAAACTAGCTGAGAAGCTGAGGAACACATATTTTCTGTTTGTTTGAAGCAAAGAATTGGGTTCAAAATTATTGAGTACAATGATATCGAGTAGAATTGAGTGTGTTTATCTGTGCTGAAGTGCTACTTCCACTTTGCCGAATATCGTCCTGATGGGTGTTTCCTCCATGCTATGAAATACAACAATATATGTAGTATAATAATAACTCGCAGTATAATACTCTTCAGTGATTTAACTAATTAGTGAACGTAACTTTAAGAATGATTGTGTATGAATGTCGAGGAAAGACACTGACTGGCGTACCGTATTTTTTCCGTAGGAAAAGGAGAGCATCATGCAATAAGCAATTTTCCAAATGATATTCTTCCTATCATCATCGTAGTCTGTATAAAGAAACGGTCTGGAAACGAATGCGAACACACACAGCCAACAACGCGATATTATTATTATTACTGTTATGGAATGCTACGGAGGAACAAGTCTCACCGTTTATATGAGAAAAGATACACAATAAAAGTTTATTTTCAAGCGATCATAAAGCAGATTATATCTAACTACTTAGTACATTTGTTGATTATATGAAATTTCTATATATTTCAACGCAGAGTTCATCAGATTATTATTAATACCATTAATGCAAACCTATTCTTGTTACTTAGTTGTTGAAAATTAAGCGTGAATGCTGCGTCGTAATACTATATATTATATAAAACTGTAGGCATGTTCCAAAGAACATCGTTGTTAGTGTCTCCTTTGCGCCTTAAATGTGAAAAGGGTTCCCTTTCAATTTACTGCTGAAAAAAAAAAAGATTCGTGATGATGCAGTTTGCTCATACTACTACTATGCATACTTGTTGTATACTCAGGAAAACGTTATAATAGTCTTCTATTGTTTTCGCAACTCCACGAGAAAATCACACGACATAGATTATCAGTCCCTATAATGATAAATGATTGGTGGCCAGTGTGTACAAAAACATTGTAAATTTTCTTTGCATTTTTACAGAAAAAAATAATACAACGCTGAGCGCAGTATTCTACAAAAAAATATACATATACATATATACAATATATATAGCCGCGCGTAGCAGTCTGAAAATATTATTTTATTGATTCCAATGTAATTTTCGACAAATTCCAGAAGAAAAAAAACTAAATTTACGGAAATTATAAGATTACAAAATATTATTGTTATTAGGCAAATTATGTACATTTCCAGCTACCGCCGTCGCCGACAGTAATCTCTTTTCTTTCGTTATATAAGAAACGCGTCACATAAAAAAATTGTTGCTATAGACTTGGTACTCACTATTAACTACACTTACATAGAAACGATATTAGGACAATTTAATCTAATTTTTAAAACATTTTCAACACTTCATCAGCATCCGTCTTCACTACTACTACTATATACTACTACACACATTATAAATGTATGCATAAGTACTATTACCGTTGATAAATGTATAAAACACTACAATTACGATACTATATATGTCTTCTGTAATATTAGCTTTGTCATAGAGCAATCAAAATTTGTAAGGCATATATAAATACTACATTATAGAGCGAGAGAAAGTCCAGGCTACTATTTATTCTTCCAGTATACTTCACAATAGGCTATAACTACTACCAAGAAAAAAAAAGTGTACGCGTGTGTAAATACATATTGTTTCTAATTTCGAGCTGTATCTGTCGTTACGGATAGAAAAATCATGATCACCAACAGTGTCCTCATTTTCATGACGTCCACGCTGATGTGCATCAGCACCTCCGCCTCATCTGCTCTTTTCTCAGGTTACTAACATGAATTCTTAATAATATTCCTTTAAGCCAAAATAACACATAATTGAAAAGTAAGCAATAATAATAACATGTAACACAAACAACAGAAACTGGACAATCATAACAAATATTGCTTTTTTCTATACCTACGCATACATTCGAGCGGCGAACTACAACATGATTTGATCACTGTTGTTGACAGTCACCATTGAACACCTTGACGATATATTTAGCGATATATACCTTTCTTACGCAAGACAGCAAAAACTCCGACAAAAGCATGATTATATCATGTGGACAATATTTATTATTATACCAGCACCATTATTGATGCAGCGGTGGAAACCGAAGAAAATATTATTATTTTTCTTTCCAGCTAGTTCATTATTTATGTGTCAAGAATAGTGGCAGCTTACATGGAACTTTTGAAACACATTTTCTCTCGTTGATTGAGTTATATATGTCGAGGCCTCTGATAACATCGTCAAATAATTATTTTCAATCCTCATTTTTATGAAACAACAAGAAACAATACCAACATTTGTTTGTATGAGGTCGCATGCTCATTGTACGCCAAACAAAGCATTGTTTAATTTAATTGCGGGCGCTGAATTGACAGGTTTGTAAAATAATTACATACCACGATTTCTCTTTGCGATACAATTGAACAGCACAACTATCTACAATGCATGCCAGTTTGGGGTACAATGGGTTTGGGAAACAACAGGGCCCACCTGGTGGGTTCTACTTGCTGTAAGAATTGTATGAGTCTCAACTCCAAACTGATTTGCAAACAGGCCATTATCCAGAGAGAAAAACGTTCCTTTCCATACCAACACACGTTGATTGACCTCAACACAGTAAAATATTTAGAGCCATTCAGGAAAACAAGTTTCCATAACGGAGGAGACTTGCAAAATTTTAAGGCAAATCAAGCTAACAGCCTAGATTGCATTTGGTGTAGACAGCTACTACAACATACAAACACTGGTCATAAGAAATTCAGTTTGAGAGCATGTAACCAGTTAGTGGATTACGTTGAAGAAGAAATAAAAAAAAGTTAAATGAGTAAGTTTCTCTGCCAATTTCAGAAAGTAGGTACATGTGTCCAAATGGTTCCCCGCTACTGCCCCTCATTTTTCAAAGTGCTAAGTATACACATCAAAGCCGTTCAAGACCGCAAAACTTTTTTTTCCTTCGACTTGATATGCACACTAAAAACGTGAAGAAAGCACGAAAATTTACACATGGGCGAACAAGGAAGAAGGGAAAAGAAAGCGGTAGTGTGTAGGAATTGGGGAAACGGGTATGTATAATATGTAGCCCAACTAGACACGTATCTTTACAGACGAAAAACACTAATAATGACAGACAGGTTACGTATGAATGACCACACAACAGCAGAAGGCAGTGTTGAAAGACAACCACCTACATAGACGCAATTTGGCTCACGCGAGTTTACAATAAAGGAATCGGCTTAACACTGACTACTTCCTCTTGTTGTTTGCAGAAAGCTCAACGAATAAAAGTGCGGAGTCACACACGCCATCAGCAGATAATTTGCAATACAAACTTGAAAACATTCGAAATCGTGCCCTTGAGTGGCTACAGACCAAACGGACGGAGGAATTCGGTTGGCCGTCAGGTGATACGGCCAGAGTTGTCATTGCGCTAGCTTCCGTTGTTAAAGATTGGCCTGCCAAGAATGACCTAGAAGCTAGACTAATTGTTAAACAGTTAGAAATAGAACTTCTAGAGAAATTACTAAGGTTAGTTAATTACTTATTTACATACTAATTTGATATAACTTTTTTGGGTACTAATCTCTGACAACATGTTATGCATCGATCTCGCTCTCTCTGTGGCATTACGTTTTTTATGAATTGATCAATGAGTTATGGCGACGGCAGATGAACGTCTGCATTTTTATTTGCAAAAAAATACAATTTTATTTTACTTTTTATATACATTTTCTCTTACATCCAAGATGAATGTATTTTATTGGGGGAACATTTCTTTTGGTATTATTAGGTATTTTAATTTAGAACTTGTTTTGAAAGATTATTCTTCAATAATCACATTATTAACGTCAGTAGTGGTAGTGTTACAATTTATAACAACCTATTTTGATTCCTCGCTCAAAACTCTAGACAAGTTGCTTGGGATACCTACCTGTACCTATGTATCTAGGTATGTGTAACATTGTACCTGTCTAGTGTCCGAAAATCGGGTACGCCATAACAAAAAGTTGAGAAACGGTCAAGGCGGAAGTAGGCATATTTACTAATTTATTTACTAGATTATACATTTGCACAAAAAAATAACTGAGGGAAAAGTCAACGCTCGCATTAGCGAGTGTGCGATTAGGTATTAGTTTCTTTCCGAACAAAACAGCGAACCGATTGATGACATCACGAAAAGCCTGAGTATAAAAATAAGTAAATAAATAATAATAGTAAATACGAGTAGCCAAAAAACATGCATACCTATACATATATCGACACTGTGAATAGAATGTGACTGGAAGGAATCCTATTTTGCGGTATGATGGAATTATCTTTCTTTTTCGCACAGTCACGCAAGATATAGGTAAATGAGGCACGTCTCGATTCATTTGACTTTCGTTTCCAATCTGAATAACGTCACTCCCTTCATTTTGTGTTCCCACTATAAAGCATGCAAGTATGTATATGTTGTTTTTGTTTTCGCATTTATATAATCTCCACGGATTGTGTGGAATGAGGACAATTTTTTTCCCCATTCGTGCAAACACAGCCATATGCATTCATCAAAAACTCATAACCCAGCAGACAATACGTCTACGAAACGTCCATATTGTTGAACAATCCTATTATTTCTCTCTGTAGAAATTGAGGATCACACAATTCCTTGAATTTACTCGTCCATCCGTTAATGTGGAATATAATGGAGGCCGTCATTTCATTCACAATCACAGTGTAATTTAGAAATAAATCATTACGACTTTCATCTTTGCATGCCTGCTACCACCAAAATAGTATGAATTTGACTGCGGCATGTATAGGATTACGAACAAAGTATAGGATTCGATTTCTGATTAGGGTAGAAAGTTTATTCAAACGTGAAAGCTGATAGTCAGAGTAACGGGTTCGCCGTGAAATCTACTACCATTCACGGATTTTGGTGAAAGAACATGATGTGACGTAGAGAACACACGCCATCCTTACTACTACTACTGGTTATCGGGTTTGAAATTTAAAAGATTAGTCAAGCTTCTTACATTATATCTTGAAAGAAAATCAATTGTCAGCGAGCAGGGGACATTGAATGAAGTGTATGTACTGTGTATATTCATTCACAGATGCAATCTCTACGACGTTGCATACAACGAATCTTTAAATATCATTTTATCTCTAATATAATGAAACCAGTTCGGAAAAGAATATATTAAAATTCAGGGAAGAGTAGCAGGAAAGGGTCGCCTTTATGTACAAACCTTATCAGACATGTTCGCTCTATTTAAGTAACGGAGAATACTCTATTTTAATTTCCTTGTCGATATACTAGACAAAACGTAGAGATAAAAAGAAACTGCGAACAGTATTTGTACCGAGTTGTGTTAAAACAAAGAGGAGCGCGCTGGGGAAAATGGCCGCTGATAGGAAACAGAAGAAGGCAGCCAAAAGCAGTGAAGCGAATGGACGAGAAAATGAAAACGGGAACAAAGGAAGATGGAAGGGGAGGGGGAATATGAATATTGAGGAAAAGGAAAGGTAGAGAGAATAGAGTGGAGAATAGATAGAAACTACGGTTACCTGACGTATTCGGCCTACGTAATTTGGTGAAAAAAGTTTTACATTCATATTACCAGGACAGAGTCAGCGTATGATTTTTAAAATTCGACGTCTTCTTAGCAGCACAAAGATTTCTATTTTAATGGCTTACATATATTTTATAGGAGAGGTTTGTATGCTGTGCTCGCAACTTGAATACTTTAGCATACGCAAACACCTCCTTTAGAGAGACAGCTATGTAGATCTATCGTCACCACCATTGTGCCTAGATAGTTTAAATGTTTACTTTTGATTCGCTTTCGCTGCATATTACATTAAAAAGGGAAAATGAATGCATCCACCTCGAGACATTTAACAGGCATCAATCAATTATTAAAGACGGAGAAGAGTAAATTCGTCCTAGAAAGAGCTACTACGATTGTTATTGTAAATGTCATTCTGCTATGTAGGCGGGAGTAAATGTGGCATAATATTATGTTTTTGCTGCTGTGTTATTTCTTCCCTTTTATGGATCTTTATCATCATCATCATCATGATCATAATAATATGTAAGAGTGTAGCTTTAATAGGAATGCAACGCAGTATGTCGTTGACATTTAGCGATGATATTTAGTGCAGTGAACTGTAGCGATACAATTACTTGTAATAATAGCATTTCAAATTTTCATACAAATGGCCATTTTATAGGGATTAGTGGTAGTGTTACTTTTTGACATTTTCGTGTATGATTAATTCAGCAGGAAACTTTTACTATGCACAATATCTTTACTTTCCACTTTCCCTGTAGATATCTACAATCTGTTTTTTTACATAGCCGTTTTTTTCAATGAAGAATGAACTGGCTGGGCTGACAATGAGCCAAACGAATTTTTAATATTAACATCTACTTGTTGTGATGTCGTGTATCGGGTTCATTGTAGCGTAGCTTTTAGTAGATAACAAAATAAAGCCTTCCATTTAATATCCATATACCATAACCAATGTACAATAATATGCATGTAATTCTACAAAATGTTTTACGACTACAACGATAAATTGTAGCAATAAATATGTAGAAATAAACAACGGTGCTACGTGTATGTCACAAAATTAATTAGTTTATAGTTTGATTCCACCACTACGGAGCATACCTAATTATTAAGTACTAATAGTAAGTATATATATGCTTCTCATTTATTACTTGTAACAACAGCGACTGTTTTGTCTTTTTACCGGTTTTTGTACTGTAGCAAGGATACTGTACCAATAACACCGGCAGAGGTGTGTTACTATGCATTAGCTCTAAGTGCTTCGTGTGGCGATCCCCATAATTTCCATGGGCACAACTTAATCGGTAAGTGGCTCAGTCAGTAAATTTCATTCATGCTCATATATTCTTTATCAACGGAAATATCAATGTCACTTTTTGTCATGCAGCCCTATTCACTATTGTCAAACTGCGTATCGTGCTAACCTCTCTGAGGTGTACGTATGTACGTACCTACACGAGTTTCAAAAGCCAAGTTATTAATGTTCTTTAGATAGTGCTAATTTCAACAAATACGTACGTACATATGTGCTAGGACGGAGAAAATTGAAAACATTTTTCACGGTTTGTGTGACAAATGAAATTATATTTATTGTCCCTTCCATACACAATGTTTCATTTGTCGAGGTTCCTTTTTCCCGTCGACTTGTATAAATGAGTAGGAGTGCTGCTGCTAGGGCAACAGCAATAACTTTCGACAGACGTATAATGAGACTGAACTGCGTTGCTGGTTGAAATAATTGGGAAATAATAAGTTTTGAACTGTACTTAATTACTAGTGTCTCTAGAGAAACATCATGAAGACGTTGATTATCCAGGCTACCCTACAGCATTCGGCTACGCCTTCACATCTCTTGTATCCTGTATTAGTGGTACACACATGCATAAGCATCAAACCCGACATTTGCTCCATCTTGCAGGAGATGACTCATCATCCTCAGGAAGTTTGTATTCTATTGGTATGCCTAAATTTTCTGGATTTAAAACTGTAAACCTATTTTTGTCTAGCTTGTTGTAGTGTTTTTTGTCAGAGTGTGGAATGTGATGCCCAATGGCAGACCATACCCAGACTGATATCCATGAAAGGAGTATATGGTAGACAATCGGACACACACGGCGGCAGAGGATTTAATTGTTCACACTTTGTTAATTAAAATTACATACCTTTCATTTTTCTTCTCTAGGCTGAGCAGGAGGGAGAGATAGAGAAAGAAATGAGAAAGGTAGCTTTGACTTTAACTTTCTCCTCTGCCCGTGAGCAGATATGTGTATGCACGAATTTGTGAGGTGGTTTTATTATTAGCCTCCTTTGAGATCTGGCTTTTTGGAGGCGGGGAAAGATAGGAAAGGCGGAAATGGGAAATGTGGGGGTAATGAAGCACACATAGGAAGATTATATGTGTTTGCTTGAGTTGGCCGGAAATGATGTTTTCCACTCGCTTTAGAGCCAATTTCATTTCTTGTTGGAGGGGAGTGGAATGTAACAACTCGCCGTTCTTACATTCCATTACATTCATGCATGCATGTAGCAATAATCTGCGTGTGTTAGTTTATAGCATGAATGTAGACATATGCCCTCGGTTATTTACCGCAGGCTGGGTGTGTGGAGGTGAAAATTTAGTTGAGAGTGATATGCAGTATTACGTTAAATGACTACCTAGTGCACACTCCAAACACAAAAAAAACATGTTATATTTCTACATAATATCATCATCCCAAAGTCGAGAGAGAAAGAAAACTTTTTTTTCTTCTTTCTCTCTCTCTCTCTGTCTGATCTTATGCGTGGTTAAAGCAAAAAGCCCAAAGCACAAGGACCGTAATGTGCATGTTGTGTGTGTGGTGGTGGTTGGTGGATCAAGCATTTTAGATGCTCCTTTCATGGGATATTGGTATATTATTCCATTATTTTTTCTCCTTTTTTGGCTGGTTGGCGTGTGTCCGTTTTTGTGCGATACATTTTTCATCTTGTTGTTGAGGAGAAGGAACAGCTCGCACACCGCCACATTTACTTTCACCTCTATTATTAGCATACTTTCCCAGCTCTCAACACGTAAAATGCCTCTTTTACTGCATGCTACACTGCATTTGTAATGTTTTGTAGACACGAGAGCCACGGCATTGATAGCTCTGGAGTGTATACGTAATCGGAAAACGAGTGACTTCCTGAGTCGGCACATCACAGAACCGTTGCATGCAATCAGTAAACTGCAGTTGGAGGATGGAACCTTTGGGAATTTACACACTACTGCATTGGCCATCCAGGTTTGTTGTGCTCCTCATTTTCATACAATTTTTTTTCATAACGTATACCTAATCAGTAAGGTAGCTTAACTATTATTACAGACGAACATGTACTCATGCTTAACTATTTACTGGCTACTTGTGTGCATTATGGATGGATTCGTGGCTATTTTCAGAGTCTTCGTTCTTATCACGTCAAAGAGAAAGATATTAATACTTAATACATGTGTTCTTTTATCACTTGTCCTATCTAAACTTACACAAAAGAACAATGGCAGGAGCCGTTATTTTTCTGGTCACCGACTTTATGCGAGCAGCACACACCACACAAATTCGGGGAGTAAAAAGAAATGAAGATAAAGACAAATGGATGCCTAGTCGTTGGTGGTGGTCATCGGTTATTATAGTCATGATTATGGATGTCTCGAGGGATCTGAAATTGATGTGACCACATTGAAACCGCATTTACCAAACCGTTATCGGAAAACAGCCTTCTAAATATAAATAGTCATGACTATCCCTATGCATTTCATTACCCGTTGTCATGCACTTTTGCATTTTCGTCATGAGTGTGTGATGATGGTGGTGGCGCTTACAAGGGAATTTTACGATGACAGCGCAAAGCTTACCTTCAAAATCTCCCCCCTTCCCCAGTTTTATGAATACTGATAAGTCACACGAATCTCATCGCGTAGTGGAGTACATGGTCGTATGAATCCTTCGCCAGTTTTTCTTTGAGCTTACTGATTTCTCACTGTTTTATTTGCTCTGTGTATCGCAGGCCTTATCTGGCCTTCACGGGGCTGAGATCTACTGGAACAAATCGGCTGCAGTACATGCCCTCGAATCACTTCAGGAAGCGAATGGGTCCTTCCTGAACAACCCACGTGAGACAGTCGACGCCGTGATTGCCACATCTGCCTTATTAAATGGTATGGGTATCCTCGGAACAAGGAAAGGGCATTGCAAGAGCGCTCGACACCGGAACAAGTATCGAAGTGCATCATCGTCATCGTCTGCAGATGAGGATGTGTCCGTGATGTACAACGTTCAAAATAGCAACGACGAAGACATTACGTTTCATACAAAACTCAATGAAGTTAGACCAATCACAACGGTGGGAACTTGGAGAGACAGTCAGTCTTCCCAAAAATATACCCATGGTGAACCTAGTGATCAAATGAAAGTAAGCGTGAATGGTATGGAAAGTGAACTGCTAAGTGGGAAGAATACAAGTGTTGACCACGAGTTGTTAGAGACAAAACAACAGGACAAGGTGGACTCTTTGGATAAGTTAAAGAATCTCAAGCACGACGTAAATGTTACGTACTGGCTGTGGATTGGGCCGGATCCTGCAACTGCAGAGAAGCACAACATGACGTTGAGAATAGAAACAAATGCCACGTTCTACGCTGTGATGCAGAAAGCAGCGTCCCTTAATCACAAGTTCACGTAAGTCGCTCGCAATAATCCCAATTTACTTTTTATCCTCTTTCTCTCCCTCCCTCCCTCTTTTCCGCTTCCTTCTCGTATGACGGAAATCGGAATTAGCAGGAAAAAATGGTAATGCGCGACCACGCCAGCGACACTGATTTCAATTAAGTATAAAGCTGGCATCAGGCATGTGGTCGCTGTCATGCAGGGAACACTCGCCACTTTTCCATCAGAAACAAAAAACATAGGACAGCCGCTTCGGCATGTTTTCTCTCTATCCTGATCCCCATCGAGTTCATTTTTATTAAACAAACTCCTTTTGCTGGGTTGAATGTTTTATAGGTTTGAGTCAACAGTATGGCCTAATGGTCACTACGTGCACACAATTTCCAGTCATAAAGAAGAACCTGTTAAGTACCATTACTGGTTATTGTACCGTCTCAACACGGATCCAAATCCATTAGCTCCGCCATCCAACTCATTCGTGGCTCCTGCTGGTAAGTAGCAACTTTTCAATTAGAAACGAAAAAAAACTCTTCATGCACACACTAATAATAACACTAACTGGTCACGGAAAGAATGTTACGTCACCCTAAAAAAACGTAACAACAATACATACTACGCTGAGCATTTTATTTTCAAACGGACCGAAATCATGAATTTCTCTCTTTTTTTCCTTTCTCTTTCATCCTTGTCAACTTGTAGGAGTGGACGATTTGAGAGTTGCAGATGGACAAGTTTATCTCTTCTGGTTCAAGAAGATTTAGACTAAAGACTGAACCTTTTAGTATTGTACGGAAATTTTACAAAAAAAAGAATATTTACTCCTTCTGTTAATCGAAACAAGTCAACTGCGTATTATCTATATAGTATTATTTGTCACTAATACGTTGTTGTTATCAATTGTTATTCTTATGATACCGCTGTGAGTCCAGCATCATCATGTTGGTTGAGAGAATGAGAGTGATGGAAAAAAATAATAATCTGTTGTTAACATTTTTAGTAAATTTTTCGGCAAAAAAATTATATATATCTATATAACACGTTTTCCTATTTATATTCTACAATGTTAAGGAGAAATTGGTCATCATCCATATTACTGACAACTCAGCGATCTGAAAAAAAAATCAATTTGAAACTATTAAATAATTTCACTTATTTTTCTGATTATCACCAACTATTTGTTTAGATTCTTAGCAATGTTGACGATGTACTCAATTAACTGACATTTACTATTTAGATGAGATGAGTAGTTGAAAGACATTGTTATAATGATTAATGAAGCCATTAACTTTAGATTTACGGGGGTAGGTGATATACATATGTAAATGCTGCATGATGATGGCAAACAGTATGATGAACATGATTTTAGGACTAGAGACGTACGTAGCTTTTAAACGAATTTTTCCAAACAATAGAAAGACAAAGACTCATTGTTGCTATAGACCGCGAAAAACAGTAACATATATAGGCAAAACGGGAAACATTTTTTAGGGGATACGCATGAGAAAAATATATATAATATATGGAAATGCATGTATGTAACTGGTATACCTGCTTTTTAAAATTAAAAAAAATTCTACTATAAAATGTATACTTAAAAACAAACTACTACTACTACACATTGTAGTCGCACACGCTTTTCTCACTCCACTACTATTACTTATTACATCGCTCCACAAAAATTACCTTGTCAACCAAGTATCGCTTCAATGTACGTCATTTTTTGTTTCTACACAAGAATCGGGGCTGCCACTGTTACTTTACTGGCGTTCCCCAAAAAACTAATATGTCAATGCTCCTTTCTCTCTTCTTGACTTGAGAAAGCAGAAAAGAGACTATGTGTTTACTTGTCTTGTTTATCATTTCCATAATATGCAGTACACATTAAATTTTAGCAAAAAATCAGTTGCGCTCGGTGAGAGGAATAAATTGTAAATGCAATCAATCAAAAGAGAGGTGAGATGCACAAATTATTGAGCGATCAATGTATTTTTTAAAGAATTGCACATGCCTATAATAATATATTTTTTCGTGTCTTGAAACAAATATCTACAGGTTTTTTGCCTCGTACAAAAACATGTAATATATAGTACTCATAATATGTAATCATAATTATTTACGGATACCTACAACAAAACTCAGCAGCAGCAGAAACAGAGAATCATGTAAAAAGAGAGATATTAATCCTTCAGGATCACAGCTTCTGAAACAAAAAAAATACATGCACAGGAAATTAGGGAAAGCTTTAAATTACGGAAAAAAGAGAGGAAATCATATATAGTTTTTATAGTTTTGCTGCTTGGGGATGAAAAAATTACCCTCAAAATGAAAATCTGAATTTTATTATACAGAAAATTTTATTGTTGATATCTATATAGATAGAGAAGAAAAAAAGTGACTAAAATGTTAACAAAAAATAAAGCAAGGTTTAAAAAATATACTACTTACAATTAGAGATCATAATTAATCATAATATGATGACGCTATATACTACTAAATTATCAACTTCTCTCCAGCAATCTACTTACATCAATTGTTTATTTGAACAGGGAGTACGACAAAGCAATTCAAAAACAAATATTAAAAAGTCTGCTTTTTGCTTACACACACAAAACAAACTCAAAATATTTGAATGTATGACAAAAAAAACAAAAAACTTTGTTTACAAATAGTTGTCATTTGTAGAGGATTGAAAAAAGAAGATTAATCGAGTGATTAGAAATTAGAAACAACAAGATGGTTTGAAAATAAATAAAGATAAGTAATACCTGCCCTTCGTATAAATTGTTATAAGTGGAAAGAAGAAGAATATTTATCACTCCGCATCCGCATGCATAAAAAAATTCATTCTGTTAACCTAAATCCAAAATCGTGCATAAAACTATATATCTACCTACCTAACCTACCTATTTACTTACATAAAAATTTATCCATTAAAAATAACAAAATCAATAATATTGCTTTTTTAAATTATCACATTTTTATGAGAAGTAACAACAACGATTTAAATAACACACTGCACACACACACATTTACCTAAAAACAATCATTCCACATTTATCATTGAAAAAACGTTTATTATTATGTCTATCTTACTTATCTTGATCCTATTATGATTATTATTAATCACTCATCGCTACACAGATACTAAACTACTATGATCAGTTACTTAATCATGAAAAAAACTTAAAAGAATGTATCAAAAATTATAACCATAAAAGAATCGTGCGCGCATCTGATACAACATAATAAACTCTAATGTATAAGAAAGTAAAAAATAACGCATAAAGCAAAAAAGAAGAAACTTCTTCACGACATGCACAACATATTGCTATAAATGATGACAAAAAAACGCAATATTATTTTTGGCTATTCCTCTGCTATTTTAACATTCATGATAATATGTCTACAGAGTAAGATTCCATTGCTGTTAAGTTACTACTGCGGATTTAATTTCGAACGCATCATTATTATGAGTTACTGCGACTACAAATATATAATATATATCCATCAATCTAATTTAGGGAAGGAGGCAAAGGCAATTACCGTCAAGTCAACTTTTAAAAATATATATATAAAGTATATATTTATGATTAATTTATTATATATCCTGCGTGATACGATAAACAAAGTGAAAAAGAGCCTATATAATCTTACAATTTAGTGAGTATTACTATACTCTTTACTCTAGAACTACTTTTATTTATTTTTAAGTAAGTGATTATCTATATTCTCATCTAAGGAAAGGGAAATACTTGTACTTTGTACAACCTTCATAAATGAAAAGGATGATGATGACTAATTGTTAAGGTCCTGGACATTGACATACATACATACACGCATAAATCTAAACAAAAAAAAATACCCATCATCTCTGGAATACACTTTGTACGTAGGACTAACAAATAAATGACTAACACTAACACTAATCATGTATTATTGTACATAAGTAATGCATATATTATATTTGCTCGTGGTCGTGCTGGACATGGTATTAGCAATAGACTAAGAAAGAAAGATAAAGAATTATTTTATAAAAATGTGGAATGATCCAGAACGGAATTTTAAAGGTTTTTTATAAACCTGGAAACTGAAAAAAACTCATGTCTAAGAAAATGTTATTCAAATTGATATAATAATGCACAAGTTTGAGAGCTTGTAGTTGACCTTTCTTTCTTTTAACTGTAGTAGGCATTTCAATTTATTTCGTACTTCCTGTTATATTTCTAATCGATGGAAAATATTAGGTTGTTTCTAAAACAAAAACAAAAATCCCACAAGAAAAAGCGCTGATTATAATTGAAATAGCAAGAAGCATGACAGATTTAGTTTCATTCAACATTTCTGTTTCAATACAAAAGTTTCTAAAAACTTAAAAAATCTACCCATCCAGAATTTCTAACATTTGGCTAGCTTCGCTGATTTTTAACGGATCATTCTATATTGATCACAAAATCTACATACATAAAAATATATTATTATTATGAATATACTGAATACTGAAAAGCTGTTTAGACTTGTCAAATAATATGCGCTTGCCAACAAACTTGAAACCAAAATGCCAATACGCATATAAGAAAAGAAAAAAATAATATGTTATTATTATTATGATGACTATTTACACTTACAAAATCGAATATATAGAGACATGTATTATCCTGTAATTATCTAAAAGTATAATGATGACAGAGCTGACTACAGATCTAATTTTTTGCCTAATCAAGATTGCATAATAATGGTCTATATAATAACGTTATTATATTTATTTTATGATGATGACAATGATCAGAAGGAATAAATAATAAGCATGAGTTATTGTTACGGTAAAACTTAAATAGGCAGGTATATAAATTGATACACTTGGTACATGCATACAGGTGGTGAAGTGACGAAAAAATGATTTATTATTAACAAAAAAAAACTTTAATGATAGCTACTAGACACACAAAATAATAATATAATGAATGCATTTTGAATCTCGCGTGAAACTGTATAATATTATATAAAGTTTACAATTAGTTATTTATTCTTTGCAAATATTTTAATATAAGTATGGATTAAATAAACACGTAAGTATACTTAAGGGCTACAAGAATAGAAGAGAGTGACAGGTAACCACAAAGACGACACAGCTACAAGAGATGAGGATGAGCCGTTGTATTATCAAAGAAAAATGTTTATGCAGGAACACCGAAGTATTTTATTCTATTTACTACTCAAGCTGTCGCTGAATAAATAATTATTGTTGACATTCCTCTGCTGTTTCGTTAACCATTATTGTATTCAGATATATTTATCTAATGTTACACAATAACTAATCTAAACTAAGTATAAATAAAAAATAAACAATCGTGTACTGTAAAACTATTAACTATATAAGCATACATTCTTGTTAACAATCTGAAATACAGAAAAAAATATATACATGCAAAAACGTCACAACTACATTTACGCCATGAATGTATACATATATATAAAGTGTTAAGGACTTAGAATCTAATAATTAATTAATTAATATTACTATTATGTATGTGTAAAGGTACTACGACATGATAATACCTAAATAATAATTTAATTAATATATAATACATACAATATTATATATTATATGATAAGAATAATACCAAGAAGCCATTACTGAAAAAACGACGGAACAGAATTTTTAAAAAGATTAATAATCCTACCAACAACATGGTGACAAATAGTTAAATGTCCATTAAATGTATTTATGATTTTCAACATTAATAAAAAGTGAGCAAGCGTAACACGAATAAAATCGAAGAATGTGTCTATGAACGACGAGCGAGCGAAGGATGAGCGAACATCAACCGAGAAGAGTCTGTCACATGAAAACTACAACAACAGTCAAACTCAACAATAACAAAAGTCAACCTGTGTGTACGTAGCCTGTATTATCCTAACTGACATACTTTGTGACAAGTCTATAAAAATACCTAATAAAAAATTAGATTTTGTGGGAAATTTTTCTTTATTAATTTGCTCCTTCCAACCAATTATCGCCAACCTGCAAGGCTAACAAGGGTCTCATTGCTGTTGGTCGTGTGAATGTCAATCCATCCGGTATTTCATTGTCTCATATAATAATCATGCACGAACCAACAAATTAATACTTATGAGCATATTATGAAATGAATATTACATGACCGGCTCATCAAACATCCTACAAATTGGAAGGCGTTGACCAATGCCCCTGGATGGTAATTTGAGATTCCAGACACAGACGAGAAGTGAAACAGAGTACATACCAGACGTTATTAAGCGCCCTTTCATTATCTTAGGAATTCATGGAAGTCCTTGCTCATTAGGTTCTCATGGTTCATTACACTGTGCCAACGAACCCAAGATAAAGCTTGCACCTGTACTCATTAAAAGTTTTTAAGTGTTTTTGAGAAGTTAATAAAAGCTGCAGTAATATGTTTCCATATACGGTTTCAATTAATGGGTACACCAGACATACATATTTCATTTTCATGTTTTTTGAAAGTTTAGGTTTTTCTGTCAATCGTGATTAATTAGTTTCAAGATGGGTTCAATAATATTTCAATGGAAATGTCAATACGACGCATAAGAAAAGAAAAAAATAATATTATTTTAAACTATTTGCTCGGTAGTAATTGAAAAAATAGAGAAAGGTATGCACACCATCATTATCACAAAATACATGCCTAATAAAACCATTCCAAGATAATACATTGCCGTATCTTTTAATTCTATGCTGACAACCAACTAACAAACGCTTAAAGTTACCATCCCTCCTTATTTTCCAATTATCTCAAATAGCGTGATGACAATAATAAGCATATAATTGCTAATTATGATTCCACGTGCGTGGGGGATAGATAACAAATTACTGCAGTAATAGGAAGGAAAACTCACGACAGAACAAATTCTACAAATATCGAAATATACACACAATCATTACAACGAATTAAATTGTCACACTGCTTTAACAACATTGAACATGATTTATTTTTTTACTATTTACTTAAGTCCGTTACGAGGCCTATCGTATCTGCATGCATTTGGTGGTTTGTCGCAAGTCAAGGTCATTTCAAAGTGGTTACCTTATTTCATATGTCCTCAATAAACGCTACCGCTACTGCAGTCAGCATCAAATTATTACAAACTACTCATGTTTCCTGCAGCCGAAATTGTACTTGATTCGGAATTGTTCATTATGGATCACCTACAAAAATATTCTCAAACCCTCCATTTTACAACTTCCACATCGTAGGAAATCTACGCCGCAAGAAAATGATCAACTTTCCACATATTATGCCAACACTGCACTGCACTGCGGTAGTATCTGTGCAAAAATGTGGAGTGGTGGTGGTGATGATAGAGGCAGGCATTTTTGCTCACGGCATATTGCCTCACTCACAACATCAGCAACCACTCTTGGAATAGGAATTATGTCTAATTAAGATTGGTTTCTTGTGTTGCGTGCGTGCAGCCAGCGAAAATGATTCGCCAAAAAAGTTATTTACAGGCTTCTTGGCCGAAAGGAAGAGAACGTCATCCTGTGGCAATTATAAATTCACATTCACGCATTCGAAATGCTATATATACAACATGCAGATATGCATATATATTTAGAGAGAGAGAGAAGGCTTCTTCTGCCTGCGCATGGCTGCATCTTATCAAGCATCACCCTTAAACTTGAAGAAACTCTCAGCAGCATAAAAAAACATGATATCATCTCAAAGTGATGTCCTGGGGACATTCACATCATGTAATATATAACGCAGCAGTTAGGAGAAGAAGGAGATAGTAAAACTCATGAAATGCTAAACACGTAACGACCCAATCTATTAAAACCAATGACATTCCTTAAATATGCTGATTTTTTCTTCGTCTTGTTTTTTTTTCTTGTCCGTGAAGATATGACATGACTCCGTATTAAATATGACTGGACTTGAAATTGATATGCTCGCATTGCACTGTCGCATATTATATGTAACATAATTGCTAAGCACAACAACAACAACAACGGTAAGCAGTAACCGGCTATATATAGTGCTAAATGTCTCTTGTGGATTCCAAGGGAAAGGGTAAACATAATTGTGGCTATATATATTACTATTACTCTTTAACTACTTAACTGAGCTACGAACGAGATTACATCACATCGTCACCAATCCTCACAACGATAACATTTTTTCAATGTTAAACGCTTGCAAGCCAACAACACCACCAACATAGCATCTTGTCCATCTATCTGTATCCAGGTCAGGGAAGACGGCAAAAAAAGGAAGGATTATCTTGGCTGCTAACGAAGGAAGTTGCATATATTTTAATCTTGATGCGGTAAACATATCATTTAGCATACTTGTTTTAAATGCTTCAGGAGTACAAACTGTAATCTGCACCTGCAGTGTAGTGTGAAAAGTATCCCAAGAAGAGTATTATCATTTCATGTCCAAAAGCTTCAGCCCTTCCACCACTTCCTTCTTACCACAACCTGTTCATTTCCGTCGCCTCATCATCATTTCATACAACCAGTGAATTCAGCAGCATTGTATATTCTGCCAGGTAAACCGAACTGTCAATTCTCTCGGTAGACTACTTTTTTGGAAGCACTTATATTATATTGTTACGGTCCAGTTTCGGTTTCCATTTAGTGGCTGGTGAGTGTTCAAGTCTTTAAGACCGACAGTAAACGTCAAGCAACTAAAGTAAACATACAAATTCATTGAAGGATCGGAAAAAAAGTAAGAAATTGAAATTTTTAGAATTTCCCTTCCTAAAAATCAGCATAACTTTTTATGTAATTATAAAATCAATTCACATTCAGTTTTGCATATTATAATTTTTTATTAATCAACTCCTATTCAATCAACAACCATTGTTTTGCCCGTAGTGGTTCTTCTTGAACTATTGGCACTGGCATTGGCTTCGTCACAGACGGCAAACTACAACGGCAACCTTGAACAGGCCACGTTTAAATACTACGGAAATACAAAAGGTGACACTGTACTACAATTACTACTTAAATGCATCTGCAATTTAAAGTTCATATTACCTATTAACATTTGATTGCAAAATGCAAGGCCGGCTTTTTTGGATTTTATATTTGAAAATATTTTTTCTCAGGATCAAAAATAATTGAGATGTATCAAAATGAGTGCCATGAGTTCTTGGATAGGTATTGTGTTGTGCATTTTGTTCATATTTTTCAGTTTTTGTTCAGTGAAGCGTTATTTTCCTATTCATAAAAAACTCATTATTTATTTATCCTGAATATGTGTGTATTGTATGTAGTGATGCGACATGGATATATAAAACCCGTAAAAACCTAGTCACAGTACTAAATTCAATACAGTTTGAGTTACTGTTGGACAAGTGTCGATTACATGAGTCGCCTCACGTGGGAGTACCAGATCCTGGAGTGAACCGAAATGACACTAATGACAGCATCAATTTCGTCTCAATGGACAACTATAATGGAGTTTTTGGATCAAACGGAACAGAAAATGGAAACTCCACAGGGGCAGCCCCTATCATTTATCCTGGTAAAACATCAAAATGTGTTCGCTTTGTGCTTTAAAAAAATTTCCTACATCCATACGTGCTTTATGAACTGATGACTAAAAAATTGTAAAAAAATATGTGAAAATTGGTAAAGGTACAAAGTGGTGTGGGAGAGGTGATATTGCTAGGAGCGACGATGACATCGGCATATATGCAGGAACAGACAAATGTTGTCGAGATCACGACAAATGTCAAGACAACATACCCGCAGGTGAAACTCGACACGGACTCCACAATCAAGCATCTTTCACAAGGTAACCAGAAAACAAACAAAGCACATAACAACAAGTGATATGAGAAACAATGAGCTCCGCAAGGAATAGATAGAGAACTCTATTGTCATGATTACTATTCTCTCACTCACATCACAACCGAGCTCACATTTAATTTTATGACATGAATAGTGAAGATGCTTATCGTCTGCTTGTATTTGAAATGCAGTTCACATTGTGGGTGTGATGACAAATTCCTCCAATGTCTGCGAAATGACCATACACTAAGCCGGCTCACAAGCTCTAAAATAGCTCATATTTATTTCAATATCCTCAAACCATTATGCTTCGATGAGCGGCATCCGGTAACATCCTGTCAGCAACAGAGATTGACGTAAGTTTTATGCAATTGTTGACGTTTTCATGGCAATATGTTAAAATGATCACTAGCTGGAACCTTGTATACCCAACTGTATATGCATGTATTTTGGAAAATAATTTCATCATCATTTAAAATGGCTCTTTTTCATGGTCGTAGTGGCGAATGTGTTAGACCTGAATACGACTACATGCAGGGGAAACAATGGCAGTTCTTTGCAGCGCAGCCATACTTTGCAAAAACCGTTCGAGGTTTGCTGGATACGTTTAGCAGTGTGTTTGGTGCAACAGAGGCTCCAGTAGTGGATCCCACATCGCACACCGGCCGCCGGTCAACTGCAATGCCACCTGGTTTTACGTTTTGATGTAGAGTGCATCTATTATGCACACAGATAGGCACATGCAATGGTTTCCATGGGATTCTTTTAGCTATTTCTTACAAAATGGTTTTTAATAATTAAAGGAGAACTGAATAATATGACAATGCATTTAACTTATAGGAATGAAATGTTATACTGATTAGTGTTCAAGGGTTTGTTGGTTTGCGGACAAGACGTCAAATGCAATTTTACATTATCTTAATCATTCCTTATCTAGTAGGCGAGGCTTGATGGGGACATGGATTACGGAGGATTCAAGATGCAACGAACTATAGAAGCTCAACTTTGTCGTTTTGTTACTATTATTTGTATCGTTAAATACATGTGTATATATTCTCAAATTTCTGTAGTCACCATTTTACCTTGGGCATAATGACTATAGTCGAGTTCCTGACAGTTAAGTACATGTGTAGTTAATAATAAATACAAATACATACATTAAGATGTTGAATAAATAAATAAATAAACAATCTTTACAACCACAGCACTTGAATACATTTTAAATATGATTCTCACTATCAGTAACATTACATTTACTCGGATGGCAGGAAATTTTTTTATGACCATATTTAACCGCATCCATAGCATTTTCTTTCGTCGCATTCGTATCCATGTAGTGGTTGGGATTCATCATAAACTCTTGCGGAGAAATTTGAAAGGAACTTGCTGCAACAGAACGGGTTCCAGGAGAGAATCTCGGACTATCAAAAAACTGATAATATGGTTCTTTGGTGAAATCCAGTCTATATTTCTGACAATGGATGTTTAGGAACCTGTTGACAAACAGATTATTATACGAATAATAATACGTAAACTCATTAGCTATCTATTAAATAATTGCTTCAAATATACACTTATTATAAGCATTGCCTTTACCCCCCGTATTCGTCACATTGTATAATTGGATAATCCTTCCTAAAGCATTTGAGCCCAAACACAGAGAAAAACAGGGTTCCTATCGTGAAAGCTGCCGTTTCGGTTGATCGTTGAAGACACTCTCTAAACTGGTAATCACAATCGCAATGGGATCTGAAGTGAGGATCAAGAAATTTACGTAATCATTATCTAATGATTACTTATACAATCATCATGA
Source organism: Sinella curviseta (assembly GCA_004115045.4). Lineage (NCBI taxonomy): Eukaryota > Metazoa > Arthropoda > Collembola > Entomobryomorpha > Entomobryidae > Sinella > Sinella curviseta. The sequence continues at coordinate 10,490,068 of CM065489.1, forward strand.
TAACTACTAATGTATCAACATCAAGCATTTCATTTCCTGACATTTGTCGCAAATTTGCAACAACACGGTACGCTGGGAAATTCATCAAGAATTACACTGCCTTACCTTGTGAAAGGGGCCCAGTTACACAATTCTTTTATGCTTGCATGACAACTCCATCCGGAAACAGAATTGGTGCAGGCATCTGGAAATGAGACAATAGATTATTAGAGTACTAGAAGAGTAGTGGTGGTGGTGGTGGCAAGGGAAGGATTTTATTTTGCGAAAAAGCATAAGCCAGCCAAGCAGGCCAAAAGAAACGAAGAAGAACAGCAACCAACGCAAGGCGACAGAACAACGCTTTGTCTGTCAACTCAACTGGAAGACTCTTTGTTGTCTTGTTGTGGCTTCTGGCATGGCGTGGTATCATTTATGCGAAGCGTGACTAGCGACTATCTATCACTGATGTCGTATGCATCATCCCAACAACATTCACTCTGGAGGGTACTTGTACATTCTGCATTACAAGTAACGTGCTTAACATATTCACAGTTAAATCTCTATTTGCCGTTTAAGCAACTGAACAACAACAGCATGCATAGTTGATAAGAATGCTTGGAGCAGTGATTACCATGTTCTCTGCAGCACATGTCAGTTTCCCGGTAGTGCCCCAGATCTGAGTCATTTTTCGCATTGTTTCCAACCCCACAAAAGTGAGTGCCTTGAAGTTTGAGACAATGGCTTGATTAAATCGAAAGTATACTTGTATAAATAATAATGTATTATACAACAGCATTAGTAGCTAGTGCATTTCCAAGAGTCCATTTTGTGTTTTAATAAGAATTTTAATGTATTTAATTAAACTCCGCAGAAAAGTTGCCATTAGAGTTAAAGGCATATCTGTGCCAAGTGTCATGTATTAAAACGTTCCACTAATAGTTCATTATTTTCTCTAAGAATATTCACAAAATATAATTGCTTTTGGAAATTCACAGCCAGCTGTAAACTTATTTCACTTTTTTTAAAACTGGACGTTGGTAGGCTCACCTGGATATATCAGAAAAGACTTTTCATGGAGTCGTATAACGAACTGAGTGGCATTAATTTTTTCACTTTGGAAGTCGTGACAAAGCATGATAATGTCATGAGCTGTGGTGCTGCTCGTCCGGAACACGTTATTTTTTCGCACTAAAAATTTTTCCATAAGACGCCTGCACATATATACATTGTTGCGATTAAAACGTGATGAAGCGATATTTCATTGTATTAGCTTTTTATATAGACAGCGTTTCTGTTAACTTACCTGTCTTCGACAACATGACATCCTGTCTCGGGCGTTAAAAAGATCGCCTTGTCGTGCTCCATGGTGAGGATAACAGGATAATCCTCCCAATTGTCCAGCTCACCACTGCCAAATGGCAATGTCAAAATGAACAAAAAAGAAAGTATAAACGCACACCCCGAAGACAGCATCACTTGCGATATTACTGACATATTCTGACTGAGCTGACCACTGGAATATGTATGTATTACGTTTCCGTGGAAGTGTTAAGATCCTTTCTTTCTTTCTTTCTGTCTGTATTTCTCCCAGAAATAGTGACAAATCTGGCAAGGCAGGCAAACCTAAACTATCTGGCTGAAAGCCACCGAGCAAGATATATATTTATAGCTACATTCATATTAAGGATTTGCTTTGCTCTTTTCCGATTTAACAGTTAGCCAGAGCCCTTGGCAATGTCCTTAATAGAAAGATCGTCCTAGACCTTGTCCTGTAAATGGGTTCAGGAATCTGGAAAGATCAGACCTCGACTCGTCTTCATTGTACGTTTCTATTTTAGGATTACCAGTTCACATGACAATAATAATAAAACTAAATAAATGTTAAATGTATATCATGCATCTATGCAGTTGTATGGATGTAATGTATGGATATGTGACATTGTAGCGTATCAGTATTTATATGTGCGTATAGTGCGTAACTGCGTATTGTGCGTTCCAACTCGGCAAAAAATGTCGAAAGATGATCAGTTTGCGCATCATGGAAACTTCGTGATTGTCAAATTGAATGCAAATATGCATAACAAAGAAAGTTGTATGGTTAATGTGCACATATTTCAGTTTCCTGGTATTGATCTGTGAATGTTTCATTTATTCAGCACTTCCCCAATCGATTCGCTCTCAACCAAGTGCGTGCAATGCGTGTTGCGTAGAAGATGCGTATCGTGTAAAAAATAGTTGAACCAAATTGATAGTAAGTTTCTAAACCAATTCCAACCGTACTGCAAACGAAGGTTGGCATCAGAATCATTATTCATCATTCTGACAAAAATGTGCGTAGCATCAGTCAAGTGTGCGATTGCGAATGCGATTGGCGATTAGCAGCCACAGCCACATTTTTGTATGAATTTGATATGCCATGACAATTGTTACCTGCATCATTTTTGACGTGAAGTTCTTCAAACAATACAACTGACTCACGTTTTTTAGCTATCGCATTATTGTAAAAAATGATACTTGGAAAGAACAAAACTTCATAGGTCTATACCTAAATGCATATTATAATACCGGCGTGTTAGCTTTTGATCACACATTTCCCCCATAATTCCGTATAAGAGTATAGGAATAGGTTTGTTGAGTGTCATGCCACTCCTACAGTTGACAGTCTAACAGCACTCCACAGTGCAAGCCAAACTGCCAATAGTGTAGAAAATTTGCATACTACGATAACGTTAGTACGAAATTCGTTACTTCACACCGCTTGCCAAGAAACAAAAGATGCAAACCGTATCCGTACAAACGTTGTATATCTAAAGCAGTGAGAACGGCTTAATGAACATGCATAACCCTTTGTTTAGTCTATATTATTGGTCAGGTATCGTTTTCATTCATGCACAGCTAACTAGGGATACAAGAGTAAAAATGTGCATTTTGTGTACAATTCCAATAAGCAACATGAAAGATTACTAAGGATTTGTATATGTACACACACTGCATTGAAATGATCGCAAAAGTGTAATTTTCCAGTTGTTATGTCAGCGCAAGTGGTGTGAATGTCGCTCTGGAGTTTGGAATAATAACTAATTGCCATTCATAGCTCATTTTTATTGCCAATAGTATGCATACTAGTAATCACCGCTCAATTTATAGATAAATGCTGTATGTAAGTGGAATACTACGCGTTATTTAAAATGAAATGGGGCTTTATGAAACGTCAATGCAAAGAACAAGTAAAATACGACACGGGTGCGACGACAAGACGTGGTGTTAATAAAGTGCAGAAAAATAGCAGGCATACATCTCAAAATTCGATTTTTATAAAGTTTATTACACTGACAAGGGAACGTTGTTAGGTGAATAGAGCCTAGAGAGAAACGAAAATATACGTCTGAATCAGAATTTTCTGCTGATTCTAACGGTACCAACTTTATTCTGCAGAAATAAAATCTCTACATTTTACAAACAATTTTATCTTGAAGTCTGAAGACAGAACCTCCTATTGTCATTCAGCATTTTGTCACACACTTTTTAGCTCACATTGACCAACATGTGCATACATTATAATGTTTACGTATAAGCTATTCAATCAACCCTTCCTCGGAGCAAGTCAGAGAACGACAACTTCAACAAAAAACAATATATTACTGGACGTTTTCTAATTGCCCTCAACATCGCAATCTCGCACCAGTGACACTACGAAAATATTGTCAGTCGTTACAGAAGGGAACATTGTGGTAACTATGCAGATGTGCATGCATCTGGACATATATTCACGCACCATATCCTAGATGCAGCACTCCCCAAAGGTTACATGAATTTCGATTATCTTTCATAAGAAATCAAAATTATTTTCCGTTAGTTTAAAGCCTATTGTTGTATTGGTGGACCCAAAGTAATAGCTGAATTTAAGTTCACCGTAGTATACACAGATTTCATTTCTGCAGAATAAAGTTGGTACCGTTAGAATCAGTAGAAAATTCTGATTCAGATGTATATTTTCGTTTCTCTCTAGGCTCTATTCACCTAACAACGTTCCCTTGTGAGACATATTCAACGAAACATAACATAGTTTACAATCATAGTTAAAAGTTTGCTATTCCACCACCTACCGACCTGAAGAGTGGACAACATCAGGTCATTCCTCCACTTCGGCCTACGCAGCTATGTTTCAGAAAGGATCTTACCAACGGGATGGATCTCATAGTATATACATAACTGCATCACTGAATTCTAATACAAAAATTCATTTCGCATTGAATCCTATTCATAAATACATCAATATTTTATGCACGACGTTGCTTATTATGCTGTGTTTAATATATATTAATTTTATCATATCATACAACAGTACATAGACTCTCAACCTTGGTGCTTATCAAGTGTTATTTCGAGCACTTGTTTACGAATAGTGGTCAAGTTTATAAACCACTTGATTAACAGTGAATGTGTCAGAAGCTCCAAGAAATTGTCAATTTAGGAATCTAAAACAACTAAACTTACTAAATACAACTCTGTCCCTTAAAACTAAAAAACAAGTAGCTTCAAACTAAACTATCAAATAATCTTTGTCTAGCAATGAAAACGAAAATATTATGCGGATTTCTTACATATAAACAAAATGGATCCTACTTGTGGAAACATAGGAATGGCACAAAGCAGGTTGTACTCAAATACAAATACAACTGCGAATCGAAAAATGTAACAAAAATAGTACGTGAGTCCTAACTTTCAAATGTTGTCGAAAAGGTGCAAATGCTCAATAGGAATTGGGTTCTCAATATTAACAAGGAAATCTGAACTAATATTCATTATCTTTTCTTCGTTTGATTGATTGAGTTTTTCGCAGTCTTCTTTAGTAGTCGTTGCTGAATTTCTTTTACTTTTCTTGCTGCGTGTGCAGTGCGAAGTGGACGCTTTAGGTTTCGTCTTTTTAGGACTCAAAGAAGTAATTACGATCGACTTGGCTAAATCACTGTAAAATAAGTCTCTAAAAGAATCCGGTATTCCTATCCCCTTGCTCGTGTAGCTATGCTCCTGGTAGGCATTATTGGAAGACAAGGAACCTTCAACTGGATACGATTCAATGATTTTGCAGAGAAGTACCGTCCATGCCCTAACAACTCGCGATACGGTAGGCTGAGAGATAAAAAACATGTGCCCCAACACCTTTTCAGGCAGCTTTCTACGAAGGCGAATAATTGTCATGAACAACTCGTTAACTCGGCTCATAGAACGCCCCTGGCATAATCGTTTCTTTGGTTGTTCAGTTGCCTTTTGTGCAGCACCGTCCGGAGTTGATGTGGAACAGCTTGCAGTGTTGTCGGAGGGAGTAGGCTGAAATTAGCAAATCACAATTTTAAGAGGATTATAAGCTATTTATCTGCAACTTAACTTATTTAATGATACCTTTAAAATAACATCACTTACCAAATTACTTGCACCGTATGTAACGTCGGTTATACATATCTTTTCCATGTAAGCTTCCAAAGAGCGAAAAAAGGCCTCAAAGTTTCGATAAGAGTTAAATCCAGTGTAATACTCAATATCTTTATCAGAATTTTTAAAGCGTTCAACTGAAAATTTCCCCGTTATCTTGTCCTTTTTAGGGCGCTTCTGGACTCCTTTCAGCTTCTTCTCTTTGCGCGGTATGGCTTCTTTCTTCATCCTCTGACTAGAGCCCTTTCTAATACCTTTAAATCAGTTAAAAATATACTGTTAAGTTATTGGAACATTAAATGGAAGCTACAAGATCATAATTTCCAAACTTTATTGAAATTTCATACTTTGTTTCGGTAATTTCTCGCTAGTGCTTGCTTTTGGTGCGGAGGTCTCACTGGTACTTGGTTCAGGTGTGATAAACAATGGATCAAGATTAATATCTGGTGGTGGTTCGGTGTTCAGATTTAAATTGTCAGTGCTGAAAAGGGGAATCTTTCCGTCAGTAAACAGAGAAGAGTTCAGTTGATGAGCTAACTCGTCAATGTCCAAATATGAAGGTTGTTGGGAAGACGGCATGTCGGGATCAATCCGTAGATCAACAAGTTCATATCGCAGCGAATCATCTTCAGTAACGACGTCCGACTGAGATAGCGTGCTAAAATGACTGTCACCTAGCGCTCCACTAATGTTTTGAGATTCATTGGAAAATAAAGATTCTTCACTTGAGTGGTGATGGAGAAACGCCGGAACAAGATTGTTATACTGGTACACTTCGTCCGCGGAAGCATTGTGTAGCTCATTTGTTCCAACGTCCTCAGGCTCGCCAACACATCTTAAGCTTACGGCTTGAATGCTTTGCAGCAGTTCTTGATCCACCGACGAAATGTGATATGGTTGATTAGAACCGTCAGACAATAGCAAGGTAACTTCATTCTCATTGGCCGAATTATGAAGTTCCTCTACTGATGCTGTTGTGTCCTGCGGTGTTTCGTGCTTTATCTCAATCATGTCTCCCCCACCGCCAAGAGAAGGTAAGTCTGGCAAGCTCTCGCTGATATCTTGATCAATGGAAGGCTCAGGTTTTGCAGATAAGGATTTTCTTTTTCCCTTAGCTGGACGAGCAAATGCAGTGCGATTCCATTTTCGTCGTTTCCTTCTCTTTGTTCCACCACAAGAGTCATCTGGTTTGATCGTCGCTGATCCCTGGGATTGATCGTCAGAGTTAGCAACTGAACCACATTCAATGTCTCCTTGGGGAACTGGTGCAGGCTCGATAGGATCCATTACGGTAAGAACCAAATAATGATCGTCCTGAATTGATTCTATGACAAACTCTCCTCTGCCCAGTATGTCATCTAATTGCGATCCGTCAAGTTCATTAGATTGCAGGGTGGTGCTCTCATCCAAGGTCGGAGTTGTTGCATTTGAAACATCAGCTGTTCCAACATTTACAGTCTTAGAGTTACTCTTGCAATTGGATGAAGGTCCAGGTACATTATCAGTTGATGCTTGTGGTTTAGCAGGTGTCAACTTTGGGCTCACTGGGAGCACAGTCGGAATGACCAGTGGGGTGTTTTTTCTCGGGAACACGGATGGAACTGCATCTGCAAAAATGATGAATTGATGAGCATGAGTTTATCAAAAATATTATTAAGCAGTAATTGTAAGGTGAATCAAAATTACACATACTTGAAATCAATCTCGCCCTCTTCTTGGCATCCATACAGTAATCCTTCTTTCGAAAGTGTCTGGAGCAAACTCGCGTGTATCGTGGAACGACTTTGAATAATTCTGGTTTATCCATATGTGGAATGATTGCCTGCACCCATTGATCCCGAACGGTTTCCTTAGTTGGAAACTTATGGTAAGACAACCCTTTCGCCTCCAGCACACGAACACTCATTCCACACGACGATATACAGCAACGGTGCACCATTTTGAAAACAGGCGACTGTTCCGGATTTCACCATTAACCGTTGTCCAAGATAATATGATACAACCTGTGTAAATGTCAAAACAAATTTGCTGCAATATTTGCTACGATTAAATTCAGAATTAAATCGAGTTAATTTTATTTAATGAATTACCGTATTGGCTGGATAGTATATAAACTGAACTTATATTAACTAAACTTCCAAATTATAGTCCCGGTACCCTGCAATAACAAATTTTTAAATGCACATGTTGAATAGAACAATCACAGTTTTCCAATTGATACTTATAGGTAAGTAAATTAACAACACAAAGAAGAATGAAGTAGCAATATCGTCAAGGTACCAAATCAAAATGTCGTCATAAAGTCAAATAAGCCAACACATGTTCTTGAATGCTGGGGATCTCTGCAGCCCTAAAAATACAATGATAATATACGTTTTAACATTTAGGACAATTAAATTCAGTATCAAATTAAATTAAATTAGGTGATTACAATGTAAGCTGGAATTGCATGAGCGGGATTCAGTTGAAATTAAATGCAATAAGTTCCAAATTGTCTCAAACTCTGTCCCTTTCTCCTGTAATAATAAAGTATAAAATGCATCAATGTCAGAAGCAATACACATTAACCAATCATACTAATAGTACTGTTGATTGTTAGATAAGTAAATCACCTACACAATGAAATAACTGCGTCCTTTGTCCAAAAGAGTTGTCAAGTAAACCAGCCCATTGTTCTGATTGTAGATTGCAGGAGGATCCAGGAAGCCTGAAAACAAAGTGATAGTTTTATTAATGATCAACAATAACGATAATACAATTTAACTCTCGCACTAAACATAAACTTCAACAAACCAAACCACTTCACAACGAACGTAGGCAAGTTGCAAAACAAAGTACTTATGTAATCAGTTACTACTAAGTAAACTAAACATCAAAACTAACAAAACGATTACTCTTTACACCAACTAAACTAACGGAATTCGTCCTTTGCACATAATAAGCACAATTAACGATGCCTCCCTACAATCAAAGTCATGTCGCCTAATCTTATCATCAGTCTCACAAAGATACTCCTCAATTCCTGTTCAATTACCAACCTTCTAATCCTTTAAAATAACTACACTGATTGTGTCATTGTCATTTAAAACTAAAGTTAACCTCTCCAAACAAGATCACAAAATCTGTACAACAATCCAAAATCACTTACCACACCAGCAACTATCAAGTACTCCAGTTAAAAACGCAACAGAAATTGACGCCTCCAAAGTCTCTATTTGCAACAACAATTTTTGTCTAACGAGTGCTCCACACAATTACGCAAACAATTTCCCTTTCAATCAACGCAAATTACCACTATTATGCTTGTAATTAATATCCCACTACTAACTTAAATGCAAGTTATTAATCTGCGCTAATTGAGATTGTTGTTGTGTCTGAGTTATATATTTTTTGCTGCCCAAAAGTGGATGTACACAAATAATTGCCCTAGAGGAATTTCGAGCTAGACGTGAGTTTGAACTCCATTTCCCAATTTATTTCTATGGCTTGGCTCGAACGCGTGCCTCTCCTCCCTCTTGTTCGTGTATGTACGCGCAATACGCACTTTGTTGTTTGCCTGCAGCTCTCAGACAAGAAGCAAGACAGGAGCAGTGAATGAATTGCTTTTGCGGTCGAGTCAGTCGTAAAACTGCGACTTGCCTGCATCTCTGCAATAGCTATTTATTCTTCTGTCTGGCGAATGGTTACGCAATAATATTTTTTTTATGCAAAGCATGAATGAATGGTGGTGGTGGCGGTGGTGATGGAAGTTGAAGTGGTCTGGTCACACGAAACGCAATGCGTACAATATCAAGTGGAGTGGAATAGAGAAACTGAAGAAAAGGAAGGTGTGAAATGACGTGACGAACGATGTAAGTCTAGTCTAAAATCTGATATCGGAGCGACAATGGCGACAAAAAGTCACCAGTTTTTTTTCATTCCTTTCCTTTTGATGTTTATAGTTAGTTAGTTATCAACATCACTAATCAGTGCGGAAAGTAAAAAAGTAAATTATACTTTTTAATGGTTCCCATTTTCCATGAATTATGAATATGAATGAATTACACAAAATGTATATATAAGAGCATGTTATTGATAATTACCTACGCTGGAGAATATTTCAAAGTCAGCACTTTTTTTGGAGTGGAAATCAAAATATTTAAATGTCGGCGTTATAGCTTCCATAACGTGCATTGATTTATGTTTTGAAATGTAAGGTAATTGCAATAAGAAAATGTTTCCAGTGATCTTGTCAAACTTTGGAGGTAGATGGTAAGTAAGATGGTAAGCTAATGAGTTGCGAACTTGCGAATTTATTCATTCGAAGCCGCAGAATACTGAGAATACAAAAAAGTGCGATGGCGCCGCGAAAACTAATTAATGCAATTGCAAACTTGTTCCGAACATGTGGTCAAAATCGTGGTGACGATAATGATATGACCCCACTTTACTGACTGACTTTGTGCTCCCTGACTGTTTCTGAATAATTTACGAATTTTTTTTCCCACACGATGACATCTATCTACCTGACTCCAATGTCACCTCACATTTCCAAGATATCGACTCGATATTATCGAGTGTTCTGGAGTCACAAAAATCATGAAACAACACGTGCTGCTTAATATGCAAATATCATATCTCCAATTATTTGTCAATTCTTTCTGGGAATAAAATGAATAACAACAAATTGGACGGAAGCGGTTGGTTGTGTAAGGTTTCATGCGTGATGCAAATCTTTCATATATTTCTTTCAAGGTCAAGTGTGTCTTTACCTCCTTGGAGAACAACGACCTCTTCACATGTGCAACTTCACCTCTGGAATGGTGAGTGGGATATCCACTCTTTCTTTCTGCTTGACAAAGTCGCATGCAACTAATCCTCTGTGTCGTCAATACCATCGCGAGAAACACATCAGTATAAAGCATGACGATGGGATAATTCACTAATTGGTAATTCGGTACATTTTTCTTGCATTATATTACAATCTGAGTAGGAATGAAACCGGAACCTTCAATTGCCAGCAATTAGCTTCTATACTACACGTAATCAAATATAAGCACAACATTAACCAATACACCAATATAATTGATGTTATTTGAGATACGTTGCATTTTTGTATGATGCAAGCCGGTGGAACCGAGGAATGCTCATAATTGGTAATACAATGCACATACATATATGAATTGCTACCATGTTAATATAGATTTATGAACTCGATTATAATCATGGTAGTAAATAATTTTCAGATTGTTCACATTTCATTTGGAAAAGATTGAGTTTATTTTTACTTTTTTTGTGATCTTTAAATATTTTAAATGTTTAAAGTTTTGTAAGCTTTCCAGCTTTTTGCTGCTGACAGGTAGGTGTTTGAATCATGCATGCTGCTGCCGCATAGCTGCACAAAACTTCACCCTAAATTTTTTGATGACCTAAAGTTTTAAATGTTCGTCATCAAACATCGTATTATTGCACCTTGCTAGTTGGTAGATTAGCCACCGATAAAAATGCGACATAACTAACTTTACAGTTTGTATAAAAAAGATGAATTTGTGGCGAATGACATATAAACATAAATTACTTAGTCACGTTAATACTTAAATTATATGTACGCTACATTAGTGGTTCGCAAACTAATGTTTCTCTAAAATAAATAATATTATGCATCTAAACAAAACCAAAGTAAGTTTCCAAATAAATAAATAAAAAATAAGGTTCCGATTTGCTCAGTCGGAAATGAAGAAAGCATATTTAGAAACTACGGCATGGATAATAAAGCTAGTTAATTAAACAATATAATTAAGTAATTTGTCGAGTAAGGTAAATTATAATAATAATTGATTATGACTTTGATGCTCTATCCGGCATCTCCTTTCCTTTGGTTTCGATTGGAAGAAGCATCGCAACGATTGCGGCCAGAATAGCTACTGCCCCGTACAGACCAGCAGCTAACGGCGTGGACTGTTTTTGGAGCACCTGGAAATACACAGTACATGAGGGATGAGTTTTCATAGTGCAAAAACCACTGCAAAATGCCTAATTAAACATTTACAGTTAGTGACATACCTGTGCTACATATGGGGTAACCATTGCACCGATCCGAGCCATTCCGGAACATGTACCAATGCCCACCGATCTCATTGATGTTGGATAAACCTGTTAAAATGACAAATCCATGTTCACAATTATGCCATGAACCCTTTAACGAAGATAGGTTTAGGTAAACCATGAAGAAGGGGTAACGACAATAATTTAGTGGGCATTTAGTAATGCGCATACCTCTGGTGTGTACACATAAGCAGCTTGAAACACCCCAGAAACAATTGCACGTGCAGTGAATAAAATGATGGTTTTCAGGGTTTGGCTGTTGAATTACATATGAATATAATTAATTATTGAGACTTTCACACAGTTAGCATTAATTAGTATGCAAACATGAAACGCTTACTCTTCAATTGGAAAAAGAAAGGCAAAAATTGTTGCCGAAAAGCATAGGAACTGAACTGCCATGGTTTTCTTCCTTCCAATTTTGTCAAGCACGAATATGGTGACTAAAATGCCTAAAAGTCAAGAACAAAGACGACGTTAAGCAATGGTTTATTCAAACGGAAATGGTTAAGCTAATTTTCTAAAATTAAAACTTATATAGAAATGGAACCTGGAAATTCTGCCAAGGTCGTCCACAATAACCTCACGTAATCACTTGTCGTTAGCATTTTATGTGTGGGATTTCTGCATTCGCTATGGATCATTGTTCCATTCTGATCATCGACTAGAGACTGAGGAATCGGCAACATGTTGTCTGGTATGGCCGATTGGTTTAATGAAAATCCTGTGTCGAACGACGTATTTGTGTACATTTCGCTCCCGACAAATGGCTCTACTAATGTTTTCGAGTTTTCTCCCAGAATTTCCGTTGAAATTAGCACAACTCCATAGTAACAGAAAGCGCAGGTCATCCTACATTTGAGCAAAAATTCGTTTCTTTGAAAGGAACATTTCTTCGTTAAACCATCTCCTATAACAAGAACTACATGCTTACCAGATAAACCACAACAAGAAAGTCGTTTTTCTCATTTCCGGCATCAGAAGGTCTTTCATGCGGCCTCTCTCTGTGGGATGCATGTCATCCACAATTAGCCTTCCCAGCAGCATTGAACGACCGTTCTGACTTGCAATTCGTTTAAGAGTTGTCATGGCTTTCTCCGTTTCTCCACTTGCAGCCAAAAATCGTACACTCTCAGGAAGCCACTGGATAAATAATGACCAAAGTATTGCATTAAAAGATGTACAAGTGACGCGGATAAATGAGGTGATGGTTACGACTTACATAGCACATGATACAAAACACCAAAATTGGCAGAGCTGATAATCCCAACAACCAACGCCATCCAAGTGTTGGCATTACCATTATGGCAAGAACAACTTCCAAACAAGCTCCAAGGGCCCAGAAACACTATGGAAAGTACATCATTATAGCTCGTGTATTGCATTTTTTCTTCCATTAATTAATAATACACGCCTATAATTGAGCTAATATAAACTACAGTAAGAAACTAAGAAATATAATGGAACTTACGTCAAGCAAAATGACGCATCTTGCACGTTGCTTTGTTGGCAGGAATTCCGCATACAAAGTTACTCTGTATGAGACAAAAAAGGGAGTCACATATCAATGTAATTAGTATTAACTTCATTTATCAACTTCATTAATATTGCCAATTAGTAACATATATAACTCCACTTACGATTGTGGAACACATCCGATCGCGAATCCAACAAAGCATCGCAGGAAAACAAGCCAGTAGTATCCTGGAGAGAACGAGCTGACAGTTCCATAAAAGTACAACAAGCCGACTGAAACCCAAAGAGCTAATCTCCTTCCATATTTATCGCTCAAGTCGCCCCAAAATGGCGAGCTCACCATCATGCCGAAGAATACAGACTAATAATGCAGAAATAATTATAATTTACTGTCAATTTTAAATGAGGTATACAATATGCAATGTTTTGAAAATATTTTTTATAAAATTACCGTAGTCAGGAAGGCTTGTTTGTACTTATCAATTCCCCATTCACATTGCAAAGCAGGGGACAGAATGCTCAGGATCATCATTTCCATACTATCTGCCATCCAGCAAAGACCCGTAAAAAGTGATAGCATCACTTGAAACTTACCGAAACCAAGTGCATTGATTGCCTGAGATACGGTGAAAGTGTCTATTTCATACAACACATATTATTAACGATCGTTAATTCATTATAAATATAGTATACTTACGCATATCAACCAGTTGCATATACATGAACGTCATGAAAAAAAAACAAAGTACAACTTAAAAGAGCGTACCGTCGGGAACGACACCGGAAACGGCAGCCGTCATTTCTATATCGCTATGATGCTCCCATTTCCCCCTTCCACTTCCATCCAAACTCTGACCTTCATCCCCCCGATTGTTATTATGGCTCGGTTCCCGATTATCGCCATAGCTGTCCGGACTGTATCGTCCAATCTGTAAAGTTTCCACTCTCTGGGGCGTATTGAGTCCTTCCATCACTTCATAGCGACGCGATTTGAGATTCCGTACTAGCTTTTGACTGACTTTATCCATTTTGTTATTCGTTTAATGTGAGCAAAAAAATTATATCTTGTGAAAAAAGATAATGGCCTATCCCACACTTGTAACCTTAATCTATTTTAAACTCTTGCTTTCTCAATGTAGTCCAACACCTGTGTAGAAACCACTACACTTCATTTCCAAATTCATTCAACTTTCACTGCACTCTTCTTGATAAAGGATTCAAGAAGGCTGGCAAGTTTATGTCCCGTGCATAGTGAAACATTTTATGGGACTCTCTAAGTATGAAAGTCATGTTTTCACTCGTTTAAAGATAAACAATCAGTAAATTACATTTAATTGATCACCAAACAAACCAATTAAACTTTACAAGTCACTGCTTGCTCTTGCTGCACAATAATTCCATTAATGTTGACGGTGACTTGGTGCTAGAACTGTTCTCCGAGTAGTGCGCATGATTAATGTGTAGTAGTCCTTAATCATGCGTTTCACCGCGCTACTTGTTTTTGTTGGTCTCGCACAATTTGTTCACGTAACACTAGAAGCGATGTATTGCCTATTATAGCGCTATGGATCTTATAATGAACAGAGAATTAACAGTTTGGTAGTTTAAATGTTACTTATGTAAAAAAAACTCATAGTGCAACTGCAGTCGTAACTGCTGACTAATCACACACCACGATAAGAAAATATGCATGTATCCATAAAACTAATTTCTTGCTAAACAAGCACTTATCAATCATCACATCAGAGTTGGCATACTTTTGTTGTACATTGGCATGTGTCTTCAAGAAGCGAAATGTGTGCAATATTTATTGGCGTTAAATGCAACGTGACGCGAAGCTAAATATGAAATGACTCAAATAACAATCATTTTTTAACGCTGACTATGAGAAACCACTTTTATGTGTTTGTGCCACTTGCATGGAACAGTCTTCCAGCTTTCATGAGGACCGAACGGACAAAGGGAAAGTCTGGAACTTTTTACGACGTCAAGTGTGCAATGCCACACATAACCGCTTGCGCTTTCACACACAAAATTAGTAAAATAACACGTTGAACATTCCTTAATCCTTGATGGTATCAAATTGAAAACAATTTAATGACGCTATCACCTTTTCATCTACACGAACATTGTATATCATTTTTTCTAAATGATATTAAAAGTGATAATGATTATGAGCTCGGGGTGCGAACACTGCATACGTATTAAACAGCTATGAAAAGATAATTCGAGTACTATTACACATTATTATTAGAATCGTACATATACGCAAGCTGTCAAAGTTATTTAAACGATCTATATCGAAAAAAGTCTGTCTTGTGATCAGATCACATTAACTGCTCTACGCAGTGGAACTTTTCTTGTACCAAGAGGCCACACTGATATAACAATGTTTAAAACAGACGTGTATACCATTTTTTAGAGGAAATGAATAACTCTAGTAGTCTACTCATTAACTATTATACTTGAGGAAAGTAATAATGGTAATTAGCAAAAAACGAAGTTCATGAATTTTATTACTTTTAGACCAAATAACCAAAGTGACTGTGAATGAGATTCACCTTCCCTCAGCACAAAAATCTGTTTTTTTTCTGCTCCTCATCAGCGAAATAAAAATACCTAGTGATACACACACATTACACACCTACTCAAAAAACATAGAACAGGTACCTACATATTTATGCACTTTTGGGGTTTTAGGTGCTCTCTGCACATTTTTGCACAGTTAGCAGCTTCAACAATGTTTTTAAGACATATAATATGACTGCATATAAGAAAACTTCTTAAAGGACTTGACGAGGACTCCCAGATACAACTTAATGACAGGCAGAAGAAGAGTGTTAGCGTTGTTGGCTTGTAATTTACTTGAAATATTTTTCTTGGCACTTTTGGGTCCGTCGTACCCTTACTTTTTAGTAGCCCCCATCTTCTGAGCAATTCTCCGACATGTCAAAATCTTTTAATGCACTCTTTATATATTACACGTACTATCTTCATTTGCAAGATAGCAATATGAGTGGATACATAGATATATCGTAATTTCGTAATTACCAAAGACAATTCAACAATATGCAGCTCTCTGGCTATGGGAATTTGGGAAGACGTTTCATTCATGTTGCAGAAATACCTGTGTGAGAGTGTGTGAGGCGTGAGGGATGATACACACGGAGATATTCGCAACTTACCCAAGACCTGTGCGTTATATTTGTACTACTACCTGTATATCTCCACACATTATCGTATCGTAAAAAACTATAAAGGCCACAAAATTACGGCTCTTTCCTTCCAACAATCTACCACGCAAAAGTGCCTCAAGCCTGCAATGTAATGCAAACTAACACACAAAACTGCTTACCTTGCCATAAACATTATTGTTGCCGTCTTGAGAATTTGAAAGAGAAGAGCTCAAGACAGAATAAGAATACCCATCATATTCATACATGAACCATGCAAAAGAACGAAAAAATAGTGTTCATCTTGTATTTTTCAAATAATCGTGCAGGGACTGCAGAAGATCGTCGTACTGACTAGATTACTGACTAGACTGTGTGAAGTATTCAGTTGTTCAACAGGTAGGTAGAATACATTGCATTATAAGTAGTAGTAAGTGAGTAAAGTAACCTGTGAAAAGGCACAGGTAGGATGGCCGCATGCATGATTTTTTTTTGACTAAAGGTGAGCCACAAGAATAACAACAAGAAGAAGAGTGGCATGCAAAGCTGAACAACAAACAGTTTTGCATTTTTTAAGATTGTTTGTGTGTGTGCAAGTGGCAAGAGAGGAGTGTTTTTGACGTATCATATATTAAAGTGAAGGAGAAGAAGGAGGAAGATCATTTTTTGGCATATTTGGTTTTCAGATGATGTTCCTTTGATGATGATGGTGTTTTTTTTTGTTTAAAGGATATTGTACGGATAAACATTAGCCATTAGACGTATCTCAAGTAAGTAAACTAACAAGTAAGCTACTTACTTACCTTGGTATTTCGGCAGTAAAACTCATCTCCTGTAAGGTAAGCAAACGGAATTGCATTTACGAAAGGAAAAGCTGGTATAATTTTTTGGTAAGTAACATTTTAAAATGCACAAGGAGCCCGAGAGCCCCAGGGTTATTACTACTGTTATTATTATCATCATCATTCATACTATTATTATTACAACCAAAAATCCACTTGATGCTTTAAATGGAAACGAAGTATGTAGAGCTCCTGCTAAATGCAATATAGATACACACACATAATATTGTTACATATATTATTATGCTTCTGTGTGGCTTAATTGAACCCCAGAGCAAAGGTATCGAAAATAAAATTGTAGATAGGCTATTTACACATTGTTTTTTGAAGAACAGGTACTCAGACAGGTGCAGAATGCATTATTTTTACTACGGTGGTCCCTGAGTAAAGAAAACTCTTGTGATATGATATGATGTTTAAGCTTGAGCACAGGTATTTGGTATTTTAAAGTGGGATATGGGATATATGGAAATCCGTGAATCTTATGACATGACTAATCCGCAGCATGTAGGCATGTGTGAGTACATGAAAACTCTCACCTTCAAATTAACGGTACGATTTGATGATGATGCTGCTGCTGATATTAATGATGGATACACTGTTGTAGTTATTTTCATAGTAAACTTGGTATATATAATCTTTCTAGATTAAGTTTTACAAATATTCCGCAACGTCTCGTTCATTCTTTTGCACGCATACTTTTGTGCACTTCCATTCCACCACAGCAGTTTTACAGTTGTTCATAATCATCGTCAGAATAACAATGTAGAGTGGTCTGCGGCAATGATGTGGTATAGCGGAGGAAGGGTTTTAACTGTTAACAATGATACCCATATTATCCATCCATACAACATACTCTAAAGCTTTTTGCTAGAAGGACCAATGTACGAATTATTTCATCACTGAAATCCAAGGATGTCATAAAAATGAATTTTCATCAAGATTAGATTTTTGTTTTGTTTTTGTAAAAGGCATATATATATATTTCACCGGAAATCATGACATGAATTACTTCGGAGTCGGAGTAGCTACCTAGTTAGTTAGCTGAATTTATGATATATCTGTATGGTGAACTAATTTACTTATTCATTCAAATCATGACACACATTTTAAAAGTCTTCTTTATTGCGGTGCATTTTAGAAGTACAATTAATTGCCATTAATTGCCTTCCCCGGTTCAGTTAAGGGAAAATACAGATTTATGATCAAAACAAAAACAAAACCCCGACAAAACAACTCATCTACTAAATATAATTACTTTATTTGTTTTTACAAGATATATGGCTTATACTATGCCCTTCATATTAACACATATCACTTTCCAAAAAATAGTCGCATATTTAGAAAAATGTCATGTCACCAGGACGAGGTATGCTCATCATGAGTGTTAATTCGTATTAGCGTCAGCAGATATGATATGCCTTTTAGTAAATACATATTTTTGTATGCAGAATTATTGTAAGCCAGAATTTCTCGTCAAAACTTCTTTATAGTAATGTAACCAAGGTTCCACCTATTATTGATCTATTATTGCATACGTCTCATCTCTAGTAGCTAAATTATTATCTTAAGATAATTACTAATTACTGTTTTTCTGCAGAAAGTTTTTACACACTATATACATACCCAATACAGAATCAGCTGAAAAAAACTGACTCATTCCCAATATCCCTATATTTTCATTTTTATTTCTCCTAATAAACCTTTCGTTCACCTGACCACATTCCATTGTCAATACTAAACACTGTTTAGTAAACAGTATTGTTTGTAGTAGTAAACATTGCAGTAATTAAGGTTTTTAATGGTGCCATCCAACTAATCAGATGTAGTATTTTTATAAACAACTGGAATCACTAGAGAAACCCATTCATCTCCCGGAAAATAGGATTGACATCTGATAATTTTTCAGTGATAAACAATAAGTCATGCAACTAATTAGTCGAGTCAGCTGAAAATTCCGAAGTAAACATTTGGCCATTTAGAGTGCCTGATAGGACTTGTTTTCTTCGGAATTTACAGTAGATTCAGTAAATTAAATTACAGGAACCTAATCCATCAGTTAATAATATCATAGTTAATCCACCATCATGCCCGATGTCGATAGTGTTATTAGCCAGCATCTCGAAGATGGACCTCGGCGGCGTCGTTTTTCATGTCTTTCCGTAATTAATATGGTGATCCAAGCGATTGCTTTCGCGTGTGTATCGTGTCTGTACCTTTGCTATCGAAAGTAACCCCATCGGACAAGCAGCGCCAAACACTTCAGACTTTTCAAAGGAAAGACAACAAACGAACATAAACAAAGTTGCATGAGGTTTCGTGTTCAAGTGTCTTTGTCCTGCGGAGCAGTTGACCTGTCACACAACTGGTCAGTTAATTAGTGAAACAGTTTTCTCAAAGTGTCGAGTGAAGTGCAAGTTCTATTCAGGGAACGCTTCTTCTAACAAAATCCTTGTGTATTGTGATAATAAACGCCGGTTGAGGAGTTGAAAATTACATACAGGAAAAATTGTTAAAAGTTGATATTATTGAGTGATAACTGCAAAACTACAATTAGCTGATAATGAGTTTATTGAAGACTACAAACTACGACTAATCATAACGCAGGCAGGCCCAGGTCTCAGCTATAAGTAGTGTTAACGGAGAGGTACTCATAATTTGTGATTTATTTATTTGTTTTCCTTATTGATGCTGGATTATTACAATAGGGAATGCTAATTGTTTGATTATTTGGTTTAATTGTTACAGGTTTTAAAAATGAGTCAGCGCTGGAAATTTGGCAGCCAGTCGAGCAGGCAGGCGAAGCCGAAGAAGCCCTGTGCCAACCCAATATTCGAGGCATGGATAACGGAGTGGAAGGAAGAGGCTGAAACAAAGGATTCCAAGATGAAGTACGTGTATGCAAAGGCACTCCAGTCACTTAGGAAGTATCCTCTACCTTTGTCCAGTGGCAAGGAGTGTTCAATCTTGGAAAACTTTGGGAGCCACATGTGCAAGATGATTGAGAATCGGATGGTGAAGGAGAATATGATTCCAACTGGTTCGGAGGGACAGTCATCTTCCCAGAGTCTTCAGGGAGTTATTGATTTGGGAGACGAGCCACCTTCCACCAATAAGAAAGCAACGGCAACCAAGGCCAAGGGAGCGAGTGCAAAGTCAAAGAGGAAAAAGGCCGTGGACGTTGAGGTGGTGGATGTTGGAGGGTCCGATGATGATATGGACGAGCCCTTGCCAACGAAACCCAAGAAGCAGAAGCAAGGGAAACAGTATGTTCCAGCTTATCGTTCCGGTGCGTATTCGCTGCTGATAGCTTTATACAAGAAAGATAACGAGGCTGACTACCGTGGGTACATGACCAAGAGTGAACTCCTTCATGACGCCCAACACTACTGTGATGCTTCCTTGACTAAACCTGACTCGACAAAAGGCTCTCATTATACTGCTTGGAACGCCATGAAAGGACTCTTGACGAAGGAATTGGTTCTTAAACGAGGAAATCCGTCACAGTTTTTCCTTACTCCTGAGGGACGGGCACTAGCGCAAAAACTGTTGAGTGCTGAAGCTGGCGGAACGCAGTTGCCTCAGAGCAACACTGATGACATGATTAGTGATTATGGAGCTTCGTCTCAAGATGAAGAAAATGAGGTTGCTTTTGTAGCAAATGATGTTCGTCTGGAACCAGGCAGCTTCGAAGTTGTGTTATATGTTGACACATGTGAAATAACCGGGTAATTATGATTTCCTTCATTTTATCAAGCCGTTTATGATTGTTGCTGCACTTAATGCTACTAAGATACAGCTAATTAGATAATGACATATTTTCATTTTTTGTTTAGCCGATCAAAAGCACAGGAAGTAGTCAATGAGCTCCAGAAGAACGGAGTAACGGTTTACGTTCAGCGTCTGAGTGTTGGAGACTTCGTTTGGGTGTGCCGAGAGACAGCGGACAGTGGAGGTAGTAATCGTAATCGCTTGACAATGTCTCGCCAAACGGAACTCATTTTGCCTTACGTCGTTGAACGCAAACGAGCTGATGATCTCGCTCACAGTATTCGTGATGGAAGATATAGGGAGCAAAAGTACCGACTAGTACAAACAAAACTTCGCGTTGTCTACCTTATCGAATCGTACGGAAAGGGGGATTGGGGACTTGCAGAAGGGGCTCTTGGCCAAGCCATGTGCAACACTCAGGTAGTGAGTGGCTTCCATGTTCAAGAAACCTCCTCAATCAAAGACACTTGCGCGTACCTAACTTTCATGACCCGCCATTTGAAAACTCAGTATGAGGTAAGTTATTGCAATATAAAATATAATTGAAACGATATAATTGTCAATATGGATCACTACAATAATGCCTGCAATTAAAAAAAAAAATGTTCCTTCATGTTTATTTATAGAATAAAGTTTTGATTGGCCGTCAGAAGAATGATTACAGCGTGGATGATAAACCTGGCAATCCGAACGAAGAATACTGTATGTTCTTCAGCGACTTCAATGATTTTGCAGTAAAGAAAACGGTAATTCACCTTAATAAATAATTAATAATGCGTACCCCCACACGGTTACGTTTATTCAAGTGACCATATTTGTCATTTATTATCTCTGATGACATGGATTGTTTGTTTACAGCATTGGACAGTCAAGGAGATGTTTGCTCGCCACTTGATGCGCATGAGGGGGCTGTCGGTTGACAAGGCCTACGCAATTATTCAACAATACCCAACGGTTCACGATCTCTTCAAGGCTTACTCCGAATGCGAAACGGAAAGGCAAAAGGAACTCCTTCTTGCCGCTACTCATTTTGGTGCCGGTCGAAAAATGGGTCCTAGTATTAGCCGTAAAGTTAGCTACTTATACAACAACACCAACTTATTCTAACGATCTTGGATTCCGTAAAAAAACATTCCTCAACAGCGCGTCAACAATCTCATGCAAAATTCTTTGTATAAATCCCACTTTTACTCTTTAACTACAGAAACTTGTTCACAAAATTATCGTATATTGTACCTACCAAACCATCAATAATTATGAGCATAATTATTTTATTAAAACGGAACAAAAAATGACAATGCAGTTTTTATAACCCTTTATTTTCTAGCAGCATCAAACAATCATTCAAAATAGCTATTAATGCAAACATTCATTTAATTTGAGTCCGTATTTCATTGTGTACCTATCCAGAATACCAGTTTTCATAATATCATAGGATGCCAGATTGGCTACTCATATGAATCATTTTGACCACTGATTAGTTAAGTAATCATCTCTAACATCTAATGCGCATTTAATTTAGAAGTTCATTTATTTTCCAATTTTTATCATACAACCTGCATAACAGCCGCAACTTCAATCTAGGCACAAAGGCTGACGTGTGACGTGTGTGTCATGCGTATTTGCAATGCAGGAGCATGTACTCTTCTCTCTCAGCTCATCTGCTGCTGTACGCTCGCTCCTTATCCTCATTAAAATGTCATTATCAACATCAACACAGCTCAGCTGAGCTGTTTACCTGTGAGTCAGCCTAATTGCCCTTGAAGATGCACCTGCACTGCACCTATTTCCTCTACAAAATGTGCCATTCATTCTTCCCAAATTGATAACACTTTCATCTAATATTGAATTGAATCCGATCTCTGTCAGTCAATTTCTTTAGCAACAACTAACACTTCAAAAGTAACTTTAAATTGTCTAAACTACCAACATTAAGTGTTTCACCAGAGAACCGGAAATAATCGTAGTTGTTGCTTATCTTCTTGTTTAAATAAAGGTGCTCCTATGGTTGAGTTTTAATTCGTCGCTGCTGCTCCTATGTTTGCTATGTTGGTCCTCCTGTTTAATGAAAATGACAAATGTTTGTAAAGAGGTGTGAAGAGATTTAACTGCTGTGCCCGAAGCGATGTGATAATTTAATTGCTCTCCAAGTCATAAGTTTCGGAGTTCTTGGAGAGACAAGTAGAAAAGATATGACTGAAAATGTGTATGCTTGTGACATTTAAAGACTGTAGGAGGTATGATAAAGGAATATATAATTACTGTGGGAAGGGCGAGCCACAATGGTGACATAAAATGACTCATGATTTAACTTTTCCTCTGGAATATTAAGGTTGTTGTGATTGTGATATAATTTCGGTTGCACATTGTAATAGTCATGCGTAGTAATTATGCGCAAAGTAAAATGCAATTATTTAGCGTAGTGGAGTTCTGACATTGGTTTGTGAAGGTGTTGTGTTGAGAGATGACTTTTGCGTTGATATTTTATTTAGTCTGAGTCTGTATATGGAACCTAATTGCTCGCAATAATAAAGTAATAATAATTTAGTGCCGGATACCAAAACTACACAAGTCTGCTTTAACTGGTAAAATTTTTGTCCTGTTCTAATGACTTAAATGGTTATGAATAAGGTAGCATTGTTTAAAATGGAAGATGATACATTTTCATGCATTATGCTTTTTCATAGACTTTCCATTAAATCCTATTTTAATGATAAAGTACATTTACTTTTACCAAAGGTAGCGATTTGAAAAGTCTTAACTTATGTTTGAACTTTTAGTCCATGATTTATCCCGATCTCCAATCTCCAGCATGGCAACACTTGCCAGTCTGTGCTCATTGGATTACCAACAGTAATTTAAATGAAGTGAGAAGCCACCTTCATCGTCCTAAGATTGAGCCTAGGAACAATGGAGGCATGGATTATGAGCGTTGTTGAATTTATTATAGTCGTCGCATGTCTAATTTACGCCGCTTCTGTATGGTACGCCATACATTTCAATTAATTAAATCATTTTGAATTCATATTTCAATTTCAGTATCTCATTTTTGATGAAAACCGAATTTTTGAGGCCTGCACTAATTTTTATGATTTTTTTACATGAAGGTTACTTCCGTTTGTACTCTCTAAAGTTATCCAATATAAATATAATTGCTCGATTACCATTGGAAGGATTGGGCTAAATCTTGCATTACATGACGTGATATTAAAGAAAGATGACTATTCATTCGTAAGTTCATAATATACGAATTTTTTTACTCAAACCGTTGGTCTTCACTTTGAGCCGAAAGTTTCAATATGTAAATACCTGACTACAACCGTTGAAATATTCATTTTAGTTCATTGGGAGAGTTGGTTTTGCGAGCAGCCTTTTTAATGGCGAAGCTCCAAAACTTCTATCAGTTATCATATCCACCGTAAACATTGTGCGCTACCCTAGGCCAACCGGTTTTAGCAATTCCTTTGGCAATCGAACCAGGTCTACTCCAACGCGGAGGAAGCGCACAGCACCGGCTATAGTATCGAATTTAGTTCAGGTACAAAGCAAGTTTCATTCAATCAACCAATTACTCTGTTACTTATTTGTTACTTACTCAAATGAAAATCGTTTCTGCAGTTTTTAGGGATTCATATTACTGAAGTGCATTTATGGGGCTGGGAACCTATTGATGACAAGAAGGGCGTTCATATGAACGTCATTGCCAACAATATATCTGTGGATGGCTGTACCACAGTTGGTGGAACCAATATTTGCGCTTGTATTGTGGTCATACTGGAAAGGGTTTCCGCTCGAATTAGCGAGAACTGGCTACCAAATCATGATGACCTTAACACGCCCTCTGGAAGCTCCTACTTCCACACCAGATCAGGGCTTACGCTGTTAGAGTGGGATTTTGACTTCCGGCTTAATTTAATATTTAGCCCGCGTAATTCCGGTGATTTTATTGAAGTAAGTTCAGAATCTTTTATTTCAAAAGGGGTCACGCGTAAATATGCATAGAAAGTATAGTTAACTATTTTACATTCTTTTGCTACAGCACTTTAGTATAGATGTGGGAAAGCTGTCAATCTTGTGGGAACTAAAGGAAAGATCCATTCAGTTATTCAAACTACTGCAGAAAAGTCAACCAGTTCGTGAAACCGAAGATGTGAGCTCAAGTGACAAGATAACTTTGTATTTGCAAAAGGCAGAGGATATTGTTTTTACACAATGCGTGCCAAAGGTATAAAACTTGCAATTATTAAATTCATAAATTCAGTTCCATTTTTATCAATACAAAACGGTTTACTCTTTCATCTTTCCAGGAACTGAAATTCAGAATTTACGAGACAGAATGCCGAATTAATGATGCCACAACCAACATGAATTTCGAGTCTAGAGTATCGGGTTTATCCTTCGCTTCAAGATGCCATATTTCATCTGTAAATGACCGTGACGTTGTTACTTTTGAATCTCAGTTTGATCTGGGGTTAATTCGTATCGAGCCAGATCGCTACCAAGGATTATCCGTTGATCAGTTTTCCAATTACATAAATGTAAGGATAAATTATTGATTAAATTTACTCGGTTCTCCCATTTAATGATATTTTGCTGTTTTTCTGAAAAAATGTATACTTGTCTTGTTACAGTTTTCAAACAGCAATCTTACCGTTGATTTGGATATTTCAAACTTCTGCCTTAAGTCTAATGACAAGTACCTGCAGTTTGCTAAAACTAAACTAAAGTTCAATGCAATCTTGGTACGTCCATGATTTTAAATTTCTGCGTCTTTCGTTATACCACTTTAAGTCCCATATGCTCAATTGTAATATTTTTCTTTTAGAAACATCTAAGTCCCAACTCGTCAATGACTGTAAATGAGGTGTTGCAGTCCTTACTACTGAAATTTGAGAATAGCGAATTAGAATGTCAATGGAATGAGAAGAGTGGTTCATTGACAAGCGCATATTTGGAGGCCGAATGCCGTGATGTGAGCAAGATGTGGGCTGAAGACATCTGCTGTGGGGAAGTTATACTGAAAAATCTTAGCACGACCCTTCTTGGCGAAGAATTCTGTAGACCATTATCCTTTGATCTACTGGGATTCCATTTGAAGAGGGAGCAAGTTGGGGCTAAGCTGGAAGGAAGCAGATTATTCTGGAATCCAAAAATGGAAGCGTTGATTTTATCAGTACTCCCTATGGGCATGGGCAGTTCTCCTACTAAAAAGTATAGCGAACGATTAATTAATTTCCCAGTAATTAACGGAGCTATGGTATAGAAGCATTTGTTACATTTATGTATTGAACTTTTCAGGACCAAAAGCTACCCGTACATTAAAGGCGTCAATGTTGAAGTATTTGACTGCAAAGCTGTATATGTTTCAGAGCAGAACTGTAAGCAGTTGTTTAATATAAATATGATGTGTACATAAATATGTCCTGTCCAATGATTAACTGTGCGCTTAATTATGTTTTTACATTATCAGTATTCCTTAATGCGGATATCGGAACATTATTCACCACTAGTGATAAAGAAACTCGCACTGTGAGTATTGACAAGTTTGAAGTCTATTCCTCATCAAGCTATAGCGACTGTGTAAGTTATCTTAATTTTGATCTAGTATTGAAACATTATGTTGCGATAATATATTTATGGAGTACTACTATGGATCATTATATGCATTGGTAATTTTCAGACGTTGAATCCGCTGTTTACTATTCCAAAATGTGAGTATCAAGCGGTTATGAATGAAAAACTGGACTCATATCATGATGTGTGCATGCGAGCCGACACCGTTTTGTACTGGAGTCCGCTTATTCATCTTCAAGTGACCGAGTTTTATAAAAAAGTTAAATCAGGCTTAGCAATGCTAAGACCACCAGAAGCAGTTACTAGTGGTAAATATTCAATGTGACTTTTCTTAAAAGTATGCAAATATGGAAATCAATGCCTTGATCATGCCATAATTTTATTATTTAGCTGAACCTTCCCCCGCAGTCTCTCCGACTTCTGCTGAAAGTGTTGACCCTGCACCAACCTCACCAAAGAACACATTGTGTTTCCGCTTTAATAAATCATTTTCCATTATTGGCAAACTTGCAAAAAATCATTCGGTTGAAATCTCTGCAGGTATGAAACTTATTACTAAGCAGCTATCTCTAAAATCAGCAACCGTATTTATAAACATGAATAGCTCACACTTAATTTGTCTTTGTTTACTTGCCCTGCAGATGATTGGAATGTAGAGAGGGGAAGGAATCACATTGATTGGAACTTCCGCGTTTTGCGTGTTAAATTTAATAATGTTCATGTCATGCAGTGGGAAAATGTTGTTATTTCAAAGGGTCCTGAATTTATTGAGCTGACGAAAGCTTACCGTAAAAGTGCTAATCTGACAAAAAAGAAGAATATATCTTGGTATGTGGTACAGATTACGCGTATACATTTGAATATTTTATATTTATCAGGTCACAGTTTAGCATTGTTTTTACCACTCTTGAAATGTTATGATTTGTAGGCGAATTGAGATAGAGAAGGTAAAATTCACATTCCCGTATGGATTTAATTTCGCTGCTGCATTTCAAGAAGAATTTGTCACATGTTTTAAATGGATAAAGAAAATGCATGCCAAACCGACTCCTTCCCCACCAGCTCTTTGGTCCGACATGTCAATAAAGGTACAAAATGATCTGCATAAGTAAAGCATACATGGTGAACTGTATTTATATTAATTGTCCCTTCCTTATCTTACTTTTAGCTCAAGGCTGTACGCATTGAAGTAGGTGACGATCCATTTGAAGTAAAACTTCGTGACAATTACGAACTGCTCGAGGACGAATATTTCGAAAGCGTGAAAAGGTTACAGGTCTTGGAAGCAAAGATCAATCAGCTTTATAAAACAAACCTGCTAATGTCGTCCTCAAAGATAGACGAGCTACGAAATCAGCTAAAGGAAAGAAGCTCTACAATATACATACAGAGATCCAAGAAGTTATACGAGGTCAGTTGGTATAAGTGAACTTGAATAAAATATATAATTTATATGATGTACTAATTGTCTTAATGAATGTGGTACGTTTGGTCTCCTAGTTGGTATTTAATTGATTATTTTCCCTTCCTGCCACAGAGTCATCCAATGCGATCGCACTTACTGTTATGGGAACTAAACGATGTACACATTGTTGCACTTGCTGATCCAACAATGTTTGGTAAGGAAAAGGTTATGACAATTTTGCAAGAATTGGACCCTGACAGTCCGTGGCCGATGGAAGGCTTGGAATTCACCACATTGTGGTGTCGCGCTGTTCGATTTGATGTCGCCAAATGGAGAGTTCAACTGAGAGATTTTCCTCAACCGTTAATGGATTCCAGACAAATTCATTTTTGGGGCAAATTGGCGGCAGCAGAAGTTCTAGCTACAAAGAGATGTACGTTTAATAACCCGTGCAAATTTTTACAGATTTAACACATTTTGTAATTTTCAAAACTCATTTTCCATTACATATTTTCTTTATTTAGCAAAGAGAACATGTGAAGTTGAAATTGGTGGACCATACGGAGTGGACTCTATAGAACGAAGTTTGACAGGACTAAAGTGGTATTATGATCTTAACTGTGATATAGAAAGCTTGAGCGTTGCGTTTGGACCGTGCTGGGAGCCTGTTCTAGCTCAGTGCAACCTCTCGTTTGAGAATATATTTCCACCATCGAAGGACCCAAGTAAACCGTTGCCATTTTGGGATAAAATTCGGCTAATGTTACATGGGCGATTGTATATTGCTGTGAATACACTCACCCAGCTGCTCCACGCTTCATTGAATCCCTACAATACCACGGAGGAAATGGAGGTTACTTGGACTGACGCAGCAATAGCTTGGACCAATGGTGAAAATTAGCATTACTTCAATAATATTAAATTCGCTGTAACCCTGCGGTTTCAAGTCTCATAATTGCATGCATTTTTATACTTTTTTGCAGGAAAAATCATATTCGAAGGGGATTTGAACATTTATGTTCGTACAGCTTCAAAATACGATGACTGTAGGATGCTCCATCTTCCAAGTGTTAGGCTTACGTTTAAGCTGAACTGGATATGCCTGGGCGATGCCAACGACCACCATGCAATAACTCCATGTGCACCCGACAAACTTCCTGAATATTCCAGTAATCAGGTAAGATGTAGTTAAATTAACAAGCATCGTGTCTGGGGTATGGCTTTTCAGGACTTAATATGTTAGTTAACTAATTATCATTTCGTTGACAAATTTTCAGGAACATGACTCATACAGAGCATTCCGATCTCAAAACTTGAATTTGAACATAAATCTGGAAACGCGTTCAGGAAGAACAGCATCGCAAAGTTGTCCCACGGCGGTATTATATGGAAGCACATTAAGGTCATTTTCCCGGAATTTTAGATGAACAAAAAATCAATAAGCGGTGCTGCATTCAATTTTTAGTCATGTATGTATATTTTCTATAGATGGTTTGAAAATCTCAAACTTATCCTTTCTGGCACAACCCGACCAACTAGAAGAGGTCGCCTGTTTAAGACAACTCGACCAAGAAAAATACCCATTAGTAGACATTACAAGAAAATTCGTCTGTCGGTTAGTCTTAATCGTTTTCATGTCTGCTATTGGGTATCATTCTCCATGCAAAGTGGAATTGAGCTATTCAGTGGAAAGCTATCCAGTAGTTCTGGTAAGTTGTCCTTAGTTTATTTGAAAAGTCGTCATTAATATATTATCTAAATATGTATCTACTAGAATTATTTTACTAATTTTTCATTTGTCTGTTGTAGAACATTTACTCCAACTCGCTCCCATAAATGATGGTTTGATCCATCGACCCAAAGCGGACTGGAGTGTTGTTTACGTAAACAGCGAACTGAATGAAACAGAAATCTGGTTGCAGGCGTCTTTGCAGCAAGATGTTTCTAGCGAGATGAATTTTAAGAAGCCAATTGAAAAGTTTTTCTTCATGAGTATAGACAAACTTTCGTATGGAAGAGAAGCTTTGCTTGGTTCCACTGAAACTCAAGAAAATAAAAAGTACAGGAAAATGGCTAATTAGTATTGTACCCATGTTATTTACTGTTTTATATTTGAACTACAAGTACATTTATTGTGATACCTTTATAGATCAGAAAATCCACAGCACCGCTTAGTAGTGCATGAGCTTAAAGGGGCATGGACAAGTAGTAATCGTGACGTGGCGTTTGCGTTATTAGATTCCTTTGTGAAAACTCAGGTACTATAAGTCCTTCAGACTTTAAGTCTGTGCACCTTTATGTGACATATACTAGCTAATTAGCTTTAATTACAATTACTAATTGTATTCCTACTTTATTATGCAGCAACTCAAGAAAAATCTGTCAACTGAGGCTTTAAAGAGTTTCTTCAGTAAACATGATGCACCCACTGGTAGTCCCATGAAAAATAAGCAAGGCGGTGATGGAAAACAAGCGGGGAGATCCGGCGATATCGCGTCACCAACATCAGCCTCACAAGTAATTAGTAAAGGTTTAATTATTTATAACCACTGAAGAATTTTCAACTTAATCTTAATTCTTCTTAATTTTATAGCCATCAAGAGCTCAGGTAGGAGCATCACCGTTGAGTAGTATTCAGGGTCAGAATGCAACTGCATCGTTGCTTCAGAAACTGATATCAGAAGCTGAAAGTCGGGGAGTAGTGTTTTCGGAAGATATGACAGCACCACCGCCGCAGCAAAGTCTACATGGGGTGGCACAAAGCTCATTAGATGACGTTATACACCACAAGTGGCTTAGTACGTACATACAGTAACAGTAGTAATTCGTAACTTGTTCTCATGATAATAGGGAATTTATTTTGCTACTATGCTTCTTTCTTTCAGTTGAACTCGTGAATTGCCAAGTTCTGTTAAAAGGTACCGAGACTAGTGGTTATGTGATTGTAAGTGCTGCCAAAGCGCATATTCTTCAGAGGGAGCATAAACCCGTGTGGAAACATGGAACAATAGTTCCTAAAACTACCTGGGTAGGAGCACTTGAAGGAATGCAGTACTACGCCACCGTGTCGGCCGGAAGTTTAGAATCGCCTGAAGGTAATACTGGATGACTTAGCGAGAGCGTAAAGCAATTACACTGAACAAAGTAAAGAAATAAGTCAGTGTTAACAATTTGCTGTTGTTCCAGAAAATATACAGTGGCTGTCTGTCGAAAACATTGAAGAAAGGGATACCACTGCCATTTCTAACATTCCTGATATGGTTGGAAGTGGGCAGAGTGTGGGAGGTGTTGTTAGCGAAACGGTGTGTAAAGCATCCGATTTCATGTTCGTTAGAGATATCCGGTGTTACATAGGCATATCTTATCAAATGTCAAACTCTTCTCTTTCAGGTTGGAGCTTTATCAGACGAGTCCACGGAGTCAGTTCAACTGCAACGAATAGTTTCTAGATGTAAATGCGAATTTTTCTATACGACGTTTGGGGAAACGGGGGTTGATAAAATCCCATCCGGAATTCCCGATATTCCAGCAGCGCCAAGGGATTTAGAGCTGTGGGATGAAATGAGCAAACCTGTGGAGGCGTTTACATTAATGCATTACGATTTGAACGTTTTCACGAATTCCCTGCAGGTTCGTATAAGCTATCCTTATCTGTTTAAAAAACTAGTTTTAGCGAAAATAATTCGATCACGTATTTCATAAAAAATAAACTTTGATTGTTTTTTACGTATAAAGTACGCCATGATTATGGATATTGTCAACAATCTCGTACTCTACGTCGATCCAAAGAGAAAGGAACGTTTTGAAAAGCTGCAAAGATTGAGATTTAAACTTCAACTTCAGAGTACAGAAGCTCAACGTGGTCCAATTCAACAGCTACAGAATCATCTAAGGTACTATGCGACAATCCACATTGCATATGCTCAAAAATGTATATTACGTTCGAAAAAGCGTATATCCAACTGTGTATCTTGTATTCTACTAGAACTTTGGTTAACCAACTACGACGACTGGAGAAGGAATCCTACATGATCTCGAAGCAATTGCAAGAGGATCCCGCAAGTGAAACTCTTAATCAAAAGCTTGTTGAACTTGAGCAGCAGGTTAATGAATGCAAGGAACAAGTTGCTGCGAAAGGAGAAGAATTGCATATGATGATTATGTGCTTTAAGGTATTATTATTAAATATAATTGCATTGGACACAATTTGAAGTGTACGACGTATGTTATCAAGAAAATATATCATAAACGGTATGTATTTTAACTGACAGGAAACAAAATTAGCTGCCTCACAACGACTCTCTCGTAAACGAGATACTAAGGACATTTATTTGGTTCGGGTGTATGAAATCTGCTTCAAACATGCACAGTGGCGTTTGACACAAACGGATGGACAGCTCGGTATTGCAGATCTGGTTCTTAGCAACTTTCTGTGAGTGATTTCTCTTTACTCAAAGTCATGTACGACTCTTCACGGTCTATCATGGACGACCTGCGAATGGTGTATCCGTACTTATTGTCTTGTAATTATTTATTTCAGGTATACAAAGGCAGATAAAAATGACGATTCAGTGGAGCATTTATGTGAATTGGGTTACATTACGGTCACAAACTTGCTACCTAATCAAGTTTATAAAGAAGTGCTAGTTCCATCTCATATTCATGCAAGCATGCCGGTTGACCGACAGGTAAATGATACACTGCAAATGCGTCTAACGATGAGCTAAAGCCATTTATGTAACCATACATGTTCTAAAACATGAACCTATGTACTTATACGCTGCGTTGTTTATTTTACAGCGCACGCTAAGGGTATTTTGCAGGGATCGGCCTCCGGTGGGAGGAATCGCAGTAAAGGAGCACTTTGAAATCAACATTGCGCCTATAACAATTGGAATGACGTACCAGTTTTTCAAAACGCTTTTCAAGTTTTGCTTTCCTGAAAAAGACCCAGAAAAGTTGGATGAGATGGATGTGAATGGAGGCGGAGGAGGAGATGCCAGTGACACCATTTCCGTTTCTAGTGATAGGACAGGAAGTAGCTCTCAAATGTCGGACACTATCTCAATATCGTCAGCGTCAACTTTGGGAGTTTCCAGTTTACCAGGAAAGGGAAAGAAACCTCGCATTAAGCGCAAGGAATCAAAGTTTTACGTTTCAATGAATGTGAACAACGAAAAAGACGACGTTGAGAAAATGAAGGAAAGGGCGGAACGAAACATGCTCTTCATATGCGTGAAAATTCCGGAAGTACCTGTACGCGTGAGTTATAAGGGGGAGAAGGACAAAAATATAGAAGATGTCCATGACGTGCACGTCATTATTCCAACGCTAGAATACAATAATATTACATGGACATGGCTGGATTTTCTGATAGCAGTAAGAAATCATAGTAAAAGGGTGCTACTCTCACAGGTAATTTTTTGCATTTCGCGATCTTATCCAAATCTAATGATTAGTGTCGGGCCTTATTACGAAAACTTGCTTAACTTTTCAACTTTCTTCGTCTAGGCTATCAAACAAAAAATATTATGGTCAAAAGCGATATTCTCAGACAGCAGCGCAATTCCACAAGAAGAAGACAAAGCAAAAATGTTGCTTGGTTTACCGGTACGTTAATTTGTACTAAAATTCATTCTACCTCAAGTATACTATTTTTAGGAAAAATGGAAGTGAAATATTATTTGTTTGCTATTTTCAGGGTGATACAAAAAGTTTGATGAAGTCATTGTTCGGCCCCCACAAAAAGTAAACTAACTAAACACCAAAGTTATGTACGCAGATTATGAGACATATTCGCATTTTTTCGCTACAACTTTAATACAGTGATAGTCATAAATCATTTATTTTATTTTTAGTACACAACGCGGAAATTTCCAATATAAATAAAATACAATTATTTAACTACTTATACCGTTACTAAAACGACCAATTTCTACCACTCATTTTAAGGCCAAGTCATTTTTGCTTCATGACCAGGATACTTCTTTTTCGTTCTAAGACCGGTAACAATTGTTGAACTCTTAGTATGCGCAGGGTGGTCACCAAACTGCTTGTCGTTTTCTGGAATGATATCATAAATGCATGTGTTAATACTATTATTCTATTATTATATCATTAACTTGGCATAATACAGAATAGCATAGTCGCTTGCTTACCAGGACTGTACCGCAAGGGTTCTTTCTGAACATGCAAGTTAGGTGGCAGGTTTGGATTTCGAATTAATTCTTCATACGGGGTTTGCGTATTCACACGAGTACAATAAAAGTCAACCACGTCGCCTACAAAACCACAGATTCATGTAAATGGTTATAATCAATAAATAGCTACATGAACTTATTAACTAACAAATGTTGCTTCTTTGAAACCACATAATTACTTACCAACTTTAGTCATCATGTGAAGCATTGAATTTGGGACACTATGTTGAAACTGTTCAAACGTCTTAGCGAGTATCTCATACTTCACTTTGGAATCGTCTAGTGTGGTTCCTATCAGTGCTTGGTCGTCGCCCCTAATGTTCAGACAGGACCTACATATTTCAAGCACTTTATCGGTTGCGTTTGCTGGAGGAGTGTAGGGCTTTTGAAAGCGGAGGAAACTGCAAGTTAAAAAAGTCATGCATACAATTATAACCTTCGCAAACCTTCATTTAATTAGGATACGATTTAATAAAAGTGCTCAGTTACCCTCTGGCATTTAGGGACTCCGTGTTAAACTCAAATTCTCGCGCTTTGGTCATATCGCCGAAGAGCACGGAAGACGAAACCGGGTCACCGAGCTTTAATAATTCCGGAGGAACTATGGGCTTCTGAATCATACTAGGTCCTATTTTGCTGTAGGTAATATGCGCATGGGTTTTCAGGGCGCCCTTCTGGCCGCCCTTGGCCAGCCTTGATGCGCTCAAGGACAGCGGCGCGACCAAACTTTTTGTCACCACAGAAACCTGGAAAACAAAGTGCATAGAATGTATCAAGATTAGTACTTACACTACAAAGCAATTAATCAACACCAATGAACCAATGTTCAGAACCTCCTTTACCTCTGCAAGCAACCTTGACTGCACAACCGAATGCCGCAACATTGTAGCGAATTGATTTCTTCAATCGGTCTCGATGACGTATGTTTTCACTAAAAGAAAGAAAGAAATTAATAATTAGTTAATATCCTGACAACTCTGAATGGCCAAAATAGAACATTGTGCCACTATCAATATCAATCAATATTCTGTAAAAAGAAGTAGCCATTGGTCATTTAACTAAACAACTATTCCGCTCAACTCCAGGTTTTTAAATAATTCACAAACATCTACGCATCAGGTGCAAGCATATCAAATACACTTACATGAAAGGTATATAATCATAGAATATAGTTTAAACTGTGCTGCCCTTTTTAATTAAACTAGCTAAACTCTCGTTAAAACATAAATGACCCAAAAACGGAAATCAATTCAAAATCATCCGATTTTTTTGACAGAAAGCATGAGAGAGGAGGCCATACCCAGAAATAACCGCTACAAAATCAACCACTATCATTTGCCTCATATATTTTTCACATCACAGCTCACCGCAATTCAACATTTAACCAGCTACCCCCATCAAACTACCTTCACTATATGCAATTACTATTGACATTTACTTTTCAAAACAATCCCATTTCCATTAATTTTTTAGTACCATTCATCCCGGCCCCGGCATACTTTTCCACACTATCCCACCTCACTCTTCTTATCCATGAAGAGCACAACAGATAGAGAGAAAGAAAAAACTTACCCAAATAGACGGCTTAAATAAGCTTAAACGTGGATTATCGATGCCAAATATGATCAATTATTTTAGGCAATTTGGTTTTTCTCTGGGTACACGGGTGACACTTTCACCGCTTTCCTTTTTAAAACTAGTGGAGTTATAGAGATAGAGTGAAAGAGTGTCCCTTTCACCACTTTTTTCGCATAGGATATTATCCAAAACAGCAGGGGAAAATCGGGATAACACTTTCCCGGCACTCTTTGCATCTTCTTATGGGGCATATCGCTAAAATTGACATGAATCTCTAACTACATTGTCGATAGATCTGCGTATCAATTTTTGTGGAAAAATTTCACGCCAACTTCGGCCCATTGTCAAAAGACGGCTCTGTCTGTCCAACAAACTGGTCATTGTGTCGTAGTCGTCGTATAAAAGCTTTTCTGCTACTTCGCATCTCTTCGTTTACTGATTCATCTCATATTTCTCATTATTTCACACTCACGCATTCCCCTCTTTGTCTTTTCTGTATAACACTTTGTATTTGTGTTTGAGCCACTTTACTTACTATTTTGCTACATGATTCAGAATTCAGTTCAGATTCAGCATTGAAAAGAAACCAAGTGAGTAAAATAGTAGCAGAGCAGCAGAAGAACAAGCAGCGAAACAAAACGCAACGCAAACGGGTCGGGTCATCTTCAATGACTTGCTGTATTGCGCTGCTCCTGCTTCGCTTGCGTTTCTTGACTTTCTAAAAAAAAGTCCTTTTCTGTTCTTCTTTTGCTTCTGCTGCTATTTCACTAAAAAACTAACTTACTCTCTCACATAGCTCGCATTAGAAGAGGTATACAAGTAGACAGACAGATAGAAAGAATAGACACAACATGCAATGCAAAACAATGCATACTTTTTTTGTTAAAAAAACGGCATACGGAACAACAACGGGGACGAAATCAAACTTAAACGCCAACAGCAGCAGAAGCTCATACAACAATGCTTTAGCATAAAAGTATAACAATGAGAATGTATGCATTTTAAAAAAATTTTAGCAACAATGTGTTTAGAGGAATAGCATTGTTTGAAATAAGTAGTTTTGCTATTTGCTACTAGCATATTGTCGATTACATGATACAATTTACACTAATGTTATATGCATGCAACCAACCACATCATCAATCATCGTAATAATATCATTGCGCTCTGCGCTGCTGCTGTCTTGTCTTCTCTCTCGTGCGCTGATGTGGTTGTCTTTACGATATTTTGTTTCTTCTGATGATTATTAAATATTATTATGTATCGCGAGATCGCAATTAAGTACAATAATCATAATATGTATGTGTGTAGTATAAGAATAATACATGGTTTTAAGCGTTTATTTTAACGCGAAATAAAAACTATATGATAAAAAACATGTTTTTGCTACTGCTGTTGTTACGCTGCTGCGGCTTTTGCAAGCTAGCGCGTCTTTTCGACATTTATCTTTTTTCATATATGCATGCATAAGTCAGATTCATTATTATTAATCCACAAATATTATATTTTAGTTGGGTTTTTTGGTGGTGGACAACCCACATAATACTGATATTATTGCATAAAAATATTTTTTTAAAGCCACGCATGCATCTTTAATACAATTCATATTAAAACCGTAAAAAGAATCTATTATTATAGATTTTAAAAAACTACACATATTACTTGTAATAATGATATGCGGGATTTGAGCACAAGTCAATCTAGTTTTCTTCTTACAAAATGTTATTTTCTTTCTACTAAATACATACATACATTTTTTTTACAATACAAGAGCAAGCTCAACTTTATACTACGGTATCTTTATTTTCTTGTTTGGTGTATTATTCCTCTTCTTGTACAAAAAAAAATATTCTACGACTACTACAACAACGACCAAAGCTAGAAAAAGAGATAGATAGAGCGGCAGAGAAACAAGCCGAGTCGGAGTATAGAAGAGTGGTGGAATCTAATCTAACTGGCTATATATATGTTTTTTACTCATCATCATCATCATCGCGTCATCATCGTATCGTATCCGTCCGTGCGTTTCTTCTTGGATTTCTCTATATATTTTATTTTTTTCTATAGAGTAACAAAAAAAATCTCTGTACTTTTTCTGTTTGTATCTATCTATATTGCTCTCTCGACTCGATGAGGAACTGAAAGGTGCTCTGCTCGTCGGCTGGTTGGTGTGATATGGTATGGTGAGATACGTGACGAAGAGCTTGATTGGTGGTGTGGTGACGACAATGCAATGCATACATTATTATTATTAGCTTTTTTAGTTCACAGATTTTCCATTCCATACAAGATCATCTTCGTTTTCATTCATGAATGACATAAGAAAAAAGTTAGAGAAATTTTTTGGCTGTATTTTTTGGAACATTCCATGCATTTTTCTTGGAGCTGAGGAGTGAGGAGTCAGAGGGTTTTATGGTCGGATTATGAGCGACCACACGCAGGTCAACGGAGGAGACAAAATTTTATATTTTATACAATGCATAGAAAAAATTGATCCGTTTTTGGATAATATACGTAACAACTTGATGTTGTAAACTGAGATGTTGATAAAAATGTTGTTGCAAAATAATTGTATAATGGTGATGGTAGGCACACAGGTAATTATTATTAATTGTATTCCACAGACGTTGCGGTGGCGGCGGCATTTTTTTCATCTTGCAATTGAATACAATGTAGGTTTTGCGCACAAGTGCAGTAAGTCAAGTAAGAAAAGGGAAATGTGGGGCGATACATATCATCATCGCGTTATCTTGAAAAAGGAATAGAAGAAGCGCATGGATACATGATACATCGAACACAAAACAAATTATAAAGATTAGAGGAAAGAAGCAAGCCAGAAAAAAAGAGATGTTATGGAATGAATGGAGAATGGAAGGAGAACTATTACACGGCTTTAAAAGAGCTTGAAAGAACTTAACATGCATAAATA
The DNA here is from genome assembly GCA_004115045.4 of Sinella curviseta. Taxonomy (NCBI): domain Eukaryota; kingdom Metazoa; phylum Arthropoda; class Collembola; order Entomobryomorpha; family Entomobryidae; genus Sinella; species Sinella curviseta. Next base: position 10,528,512 of record CM065489.1, read on the forward strand.
TTATTGCGGTCATATGTTAAACAACAACCTTTTAAAAAGATAAAGTGCTAAAGAAATAGAAAACGTTATTATTATTATTCCCTAACCGTACTCATCAATAACTTGCATAAGTTTTAATGGAAACCTGATATCCACACACATACCTACACACAAAACGCAGTCAGTTATCGTTATCTTTTTTATGGTTATTACAGTATTCATGAAAGTACATAAATGATTTTTATTGTATGGAATGGAATAAAATGGGGATTGAGTGGAAAAGAATAAAGAAAGTCGTGTATATGTAGTCATGCATGCGCTCATTCATTCGCGGGAGGACCCATAATAAAATTGTTACAAATGAATGACAGTTGTTGTTTTTGTTCACAGTTGTTCTTCATATGAAATGGGAAACACTATATAATTATGTATTTATACCTTGAAATCAATTAAATCTTTTTTGAGATGATCATCAATTTCAGTTCAAATGGAATATTATTACTATTTTTTGCCATAAAAATTGAATGCACACGTAAATTCGTTTATCATCGCGCAAGCAAAGTCAAATTTTATGCATAACAACAACAACAACAAAATACATATGAGATTATGTGTGAAATGTGTGTCCTCGAATAATGATAAGGATGACGGATCCATTAAATGTTTGCACATGTTGGTTTAATTTGGAAACATACATTTCCCTACAAATTTTGCCATGGCCAAAAAAATAACGTGGTTATATAACCAGCAGTATTTTAATTAACGAAGGCTAATAATATCATCCATAATATGGATGCCATATAATAGCAGCATCGTTGTTTAGCCAGCAACGTCAGTACCGCTTCCATCATCACATGCAATGACATTTTGCATACATTTGCAATTTTGCAAACACCGTCAAGCATTATTTCCCTGATAAGCTAAAAAAGACTTTGTTTATCTATGGCTTGGCTTGTATACGCCACGTTTTGCAATGTCAAACAGATGTAGACACACGAAGGCGGAATGGATTGGAAAGTTTTCAATGAATTTCTCACATTAAGTCAAGTCACTAGACACACATATGTATTACGTTTAGGTATGTATGCCGATATATGCGCATATTCATGTCGTGCATTTCATAGGCATTTTTTGCGAATTGCTAGTAGTTAAACTATAAGCATTTTTTTTGCTCCGAATCAGAATCAGAACTAGGATTACTACTACGATCAAAAGTGAGGATAAGCTATTAGCAATCCATCTTCATACTCACTTACTATTGCGTAGTAAGAACTACTTGTCCTACAGCTCATTATAAGCAAAAATAGATAATATGTATGTAAGCTGGAGAAAAGACGGTTTCAAGCCATTATGGATTGGAGCTTCTCTCTGAGAGAGCTCTCTGAAACAACATGAATAAGACTTGTAGGAAATGGAGCTCATTATTATCCTGGATAACACTTATACATTAGTATAATATATTCCACTATATAATAATAATGCAACATAGTCTTCTTTTCTATATTATTTACCTGTTTAATACATAATAATGTTATTCGCTTTGCTATCTCTATATATTTTTCGCCGTGTTTGCTCCTGCTCCTGCTTGCTCTGCCCGTGTGCGTATGTTGTCATAGGGAAAAGTTATTCAAAGTCAAGTGAGATGGGTAAATCGTAGTATATAAAGTAGTAAGTTAGTAGTAAAAGCGTAAAAATGTTGTTGCTTGGTTTGGTTTGGTATTGAAACGAAAGAGAGAGATGGAAAATTTTCCGTAGAGGAAAAAAAATAAAAAAGAGTTAGCAAGCAAAAGAGGAGCGCATCTAGTAGTCTAGTAAAATAATATTATATATAACATATATATAATATTATAGTAAAATGCAGCAGTAGTGGTCTTCTTCTCTCCTTCTCTTCTTGTGTGGAAGCAAAAGCATGCGAGTTTGTAGAAAAGAGCTAACAAGTAACAAGAACGAATGAACGAACTACATACTACGGACACGGTTTTACATGAAAGCCAAGTTATGTGGATTGACTTGTTATTATGTTGTAGGAGAAACAAGTTAAATAAAATCCATCGTCTTTTTCCAGTGCCATGAAATGATGATGATGATGACCGACGATGAAAAAAAAAACTAGTGGAAATAGTACAAGCACAAGCCAAGCAAATCGGTATGATGATATGATGATTCGTCTTCGGTTTATAATAATAATTCCGTGGTATGTAATAAATGAGGTGGCCCGGCCACTCAAGATGGATTTTTTAAAAAGGAATTTTATTGGATTTTTGGAATGTTTTATACTCAAAACTGAGTCATATCTATGAGCATGTTTGCATAAATATGTACATACATGTAAAATTATTTGGAAGGTGACGAAAAAAAGATTGATTTTTTTACTGCTTGTCAACAACAGAAAAATAATCGTTTGTAAAGGAGGAACATTTTTTTGTTAAACATATACATACATTAATTATTAATTATGGTAGGCCAGGTATTTTATTTTTTTCATGCCTCATAGAATGCTTAATGTATCATTTAATGAAAACAAATTGATTACATTACACATTTATTTGATAAGTACATATACATGCACTTACATACACATGTATAATAATTATGCATCATTCATTTGGTAGATAAGTCGAGTGTAAAGATAATCATGTTGCTATAAAAAAACTTCCTTTGTTGTTACAACAGAAGAGAGCATATTTTATATACCCCAAAAAAAATAACAAACAACCGTGGTTTGTTTTTTACGCTTATTTACCTTCACTCACTCTCCTCTTGTTTCAAACAAACGGTGCTAGTGGTTATAGTGGTGCATGGTGCTGTTCTCTTCACACACCGAACAATTTACTCTGGTTTGGCTTTTTGGAGCATTTTTTTCTCTAGATTGCCGAGTTGGACAGATGTAGCAGCGAGGGATTCTCTCTCGTTTTTTCTTCTTTTTTAGGGAATCCATGAAAGAAAAAGCATGAATATGTACATGATATGATGATATGATTTAAGCAAAGTAAAAGTACACGGCACGGACTTGGTGAACCTACTACCAAAAATTTTTTTACGTATGGATTTGGTGGGTTGGTCTGTTCCTCTTTGGTCAAAAAGGAATGACAGTGTTTCTTGTAAGCTTTTTTGGTCGATATAACAGTACGTACGTAGCTTACGAACGCCGCGTAGTACACACCGAAAACAGGACCAGAAAGGCAGGCAGGGAGAAAGATGAACACGGTGACGGTGGTATTCCAGAGAGGAGAAAAGGAAGAAGGCAGAGCCGATTTGTGCCGACCTGCTTGCTTTATCATAGTATCCCCGTCATCGTCCTCATCATCATCATCATTATCACCATCTCCTCCGCTTCTCTTCTTCTCTCTTTCATGATCAGCAGCAGCACAGCAAACAAAAACGCAGAGAGCAACACCAACACCACCACCGTTTAATATCCCTATATACCCATTCCTCAAAGTTTGGGTTTTCATCTTTACCGTAGCGTAGCAAAATTCACCACTTTATATACCGCATATGCATGCATAACAAAATAAGCTCCCTTTTTCCCGTCTGCTCTGGGATATTCCTCAATTTTTCTTCATGAAAAAAATCTTCATGAAAAAAAAAACTGGAGATATGGAGTTTTTTTGTGAGAAAAAGAAGCCCAGAGAATGAATATATGTGTACAAGCTCTTTCTATGACATGATATGCTTTCTTCTTCTGCGTTGCTTGCTTTTCTATTCTAGCAGCAAGCGACCAAAAAAACGCAAAAAGTACCTTCTTCCCACAGGCATCTCTCTCTTTGAAAGGTCATTGCATTTTCAGGTAACTACTGGAAGAAGGATGTCCCCTCTCATGTTCCTCTTCTTCACTCTCTGTCTCACTCGCTTTTCCATGAAGAACCTTTTTTTTACAGCGATGCATTTTCTTCGTTTTAAAGAAATTGTCATGAGAATGTTGTCATTTTTGTAGAGTAAGTAAAGTAAAAGAAGTCGTGTAGTAACATGTAAGAAAATGCAAAAGAATTTTGTAGTAAGAGTAAGAACGCATTTTATATACAGTTTCGTTTTTTTGGTGAACCAACCAACCTCGGTTGCATATTATTATGAAACATGGGCAGTGTACGAGGATGTATAAAGGCGCCTGAATCACATGGCCTGAAATAACAGGAACGGTATACCGTTCAGGGTGGTACCCCTTTTCCACACACAACCCGATACAACGACGAAGACGACCAAAAAACCAAGTATGTTTTTCAACGCAAGAGATGGATTCAAGGGGTCAGTACAAACTTGTAGCGAAGCTGGCGGGGGTGCCACACACACACTCTCTCACAGCCGGTTGTTCGATTGTCAGAAATAACGCCGAGAAAAAGTAAAGCATTTGCAGGCAGAGAGTATAATAATGTATGTTGGGAACTTATATACGGTGCATGTCAAATATTATATTATGTGGACTACACGACGACGGAGAAGGGGAATAGTGGGAATAGGAACGGACGAGAACCTACCCACACAAAAATTACTACGCATAATGTTCCATAAATGAGACTGTTAGCATTCAGAGAGCCCACATCTAGGAAAAGTACGGCCTTCTTTACTACAAAATGTTCTCTTTCAAGTAGCACATAGAAGTGAACAGAAAGAGATGCAAACAGATTCAAAGCGTAGTAGTAAGCGTTATAATATTCCGAATGAAGAACGCTACATCAACAACGGCACACACATGTATGTAGTAACAACAACGCAACAAAAATGAATCGATGCATTTCATAACCGTGCTATTTCGCCTGAGAAACTCATACATACATTATACAGAACAGCAAAAATTTAACTTGTTCACTACCTACTGGCGTAGTAGAAGCATTAGCATTCATGCATACATACATTATTATTATAAAATAGGTAAATAACAATATTATTTATGCCTACGCTAAAAAATCTATTGCGTTTGACGGTATACCACACAAGCGAAGTATGTAGTAAGAACGACCTCCAACCAATAAATACAATGTTAAAGAATGAAAAAGGGTTTTCAACAGTGCAGTGTGAGGAGAAACAGAGTACAAGAAGCGTTACATGTAATGCTGTATGATGTGATGACGATGAGCTTATATAGACGGTTATACACGGTTAGAAAGAGAGTAAAATAATATGACATTTCTCTCTAACAATGTACATGGAAGAGAGTAGCCAAGTCTTTGCTCTTGCTCGTTACTCATACACAACATTTTATTTGAGTGTGAGTGAGGAGCTCGTAACTGGTCGGGAGTTGCTGCTCACCAACATGTTCACATGTACGAGAAGCTCGCTTGGAATTTGGAACGTACCCGACCGTATTGAACTCGAGAGAGTGTAGGGTTTCTGAAGTTGATGCTGCTCTGGTGGTGGAAGATGCCAAGGATTGGTGTACAATTTTGTGTTGGCGTATGTGTGTGTTCCTCAGTTCAAACTGTTGACTGGCTATATTATATGGGGACGAAGATGATGATAATGATGAATATTACTCCTATGCTGCTGCGTTGTTGTAGGTCTGCAAAAAGAGGGGATAACGTTCAATGCACACCACACAAGAACTGAAGCACTGAAAAAGAGCTCCAACTCGGTCTCCGTCTACACAAGAGAGAGAGTTTAGCTCTCGTAATGTTATATTATATGCACCTTTTACAAGAATGAACATATAATTGACTTGACTTGAGCAATGCTATCGAATCAGGATTCAGAGAGAGCGAGAGAGTTTTCGGCATTATTAGGTAGGAATGCACATAGTTTTGATCCAACGCATCGCATTTATGCATCGAGAGAGTTGCTGAGAGTATACGGCCACGGTAGGAAGAATGGGGAATCTTCAGAGTGGGGATATAGGCTGGTGTACGGCGACGACGGGGAGAATGAACGGAAAAAACTGAGCAAAACCATAAGATGCAACGGGTCAACTCAACAATGCTTTTTGGGAAGACTTGTTCTTGTAAACGGCGAGAGAGTGGCTTCTTATGGTAACAGGGGCTCCGTGTGTGATAGAGAGAATGATGATGATGTTATGTGGTTGTTGTTGCGCTAGAGCGAACGCCTTGGGTATAGCAGCAGCACTGAATAAGGATAATATTTTTTGGGGGCTATATGTATGTATGTGTATGTGTGTCTGTGTTGTCTGCTGGCCGTCCGTCAGTTAAGTGGTGAGTGTATATAGAGATAGAAGAGGTAAGAGCCAGTCTTCAGCAGCCATCTTCGTCGCCATTGAAAGGTGAAAATCCTTGTGCTCACTTTGATTTCTTGACTGTCCTCGTGTTATGGGGGTCAAACAGGGCCATGCTAAGTGACACTGGACACAGGTGAGGGTCAGCGACCATGACTAACCCGAACAACGGCGCTAGTTTGGAGGACTGTCATAGCAACTTCTTTGCATTAACGGACTTGTGTGGGATCAAATGGCGTCGCCTGGTCTCGGATGGGTACCTGGGGTCGTCAGGTCATCACCCCCAGCATCACCATCACCACCAGCCCCATGGACCATTGGACGATCCGGTGTTGTCCTCCTATGCCCGTTGCGTCGCCTCCGACATTTTATGTGTTTGGAGGCGCTGTCCGAATGCGAAGCAAAATCAGTCGCCTCCGGATCCATTTCAACCTCAAACAGGGACAACAACCCCCACACAAACGTCACCACACTTTATGCATTCTCACCAGCAGGGTCCTGGGGGACCTGTTGGCTCACAGCAAAATCAGCCACAACTTGGCTTGCACAACATGCAAATGATGTCATCGCATTTACTAGGTTCAGGGCATCATTCATCAAGTGGAGGAGTAGGGCCTCCCCCTTACTCCTCTAGTGGTCATCAGTCCTCTGGACAATTTTCAACATCACTATCACCAATAACATCACATTCACAACAGTCAATATTTAATACGGCCAATAGCTCGTCAAATAGTGGTCCTAGTTTAAGTGGTCCCAAAGAGCTCTGGATATTTTGGTACGGCGAAGAGCCGGAGCTAACTTCCCTAATTCACTCTCAACTGTTGAAACAAGAATCAGAGCAGGGCTCTTGGGAGAATGGTTTGTCCTACGAGTGTAGGACTTTGTTGTTCAAAGCACTCCATAATTTAATTGAAAGGTGTCTCCTGGCCAGAGATTTTGTTCGAATTGGGAAATGGTTTATTCAGCCGAGTGAGGAGCAGTTAAAAGCCAGTGGAAGTTCAGGACTTGGAAACAGTGGAAGTAGTGGCGGTGGTGGTGGTAGTAATACCAACAGCAATAGAAATAATTTTCCTATGCAGCTATCCTTTTCCTTTTCATTTTTTGTTCACGGTGAAAGTACAGTGTGCATGAGTGTTGACGTTCGTCAGCATCCCTCAGTGAGACGAGTGGGGAAACAGCATTTATCCGTAGGCCAGTCGCCAAACCAAACCGTGCCAGTCATTCTGGCACCTTACGGTCTTGCAGGAACTTTGACCGGTGTAAGTTATCGAATGAGTGACCCAGGTACTCAGAAAATCCTAGAAGAATGGAAACAATTTTATCCGGTGGAAGCAGCATTGAAATCACCAATGTACGATGTATCAACGACAAATTCAACTCACGGACCACATTCCTCCCCGCATTCCGCCAGCAATGGCGGTGCCTCTCAGCAACAACCCTCTCCAGGAAATAATCAAGGTGCTTCGGGTGGTGCGTCTCCCGCGGGGATCCCACCAGTTTTAGAAGTGATTGTTGGCGGAGTTCGTATGAGATATCCCGCGTGTTATGTATTGACTACGGAATTCGATGATTTACCACGATCTCTGGAATCAAACACCTCAAACACTTGTGGTGGTGCTACTCCCGTAGCATTAAAAAGTAAATCCTCAGCTAACAAGGCAGTTAAAGATTCGGAGACTGCAGCTTGTCCTGCAGTCAAGTCTCCTGGACGGCCACAAGGCTCTCTCACAGTGTCACAGAAGGTACGTTTTTCACTACGTCAAGAAAACTGTGTACAAAGTGTAAAATACTGTGTCAACATCAAATTGCCGTTTTTTCAATTTACAATGAAATTATCTCATGATTTGTCAGTTAAATAATTTATATATTTTTTTCATAGGTTGATAAAGTTGAAGGAATATTACCCGAACGGGTATGGCAAGAAACGATATTACCATCTTACCCGCTAAATAAAATACCAAGCAGTGACACTCAGCCGCCGTCTTGTGAGCAAGCGTCTCTCTCAAACAGTACGACCAATTCTTGTGAAAATACTGGACAATGGGACTTCATTGACCCCACTAAGAAGTTAGGATGTGCCTGCTCCAAGTGAGTTACATTATTTTTTCGCAAAAAAGTATCATAGCAATAATTATAGTGAAAATGTTACAACGGTCACTAACAATGTTTTCCTTACTTTGCACAGATGTAAACGACCGTCAGGATCAAAAGGGATGTTATCGGGCAGCCAGAGTACAAAGAGTGGTACAAAGGTGAAAAAGAGCACGTTCCACAAGCGGTCTTCGCAGCAGTTGACACAAATTGAAAGTTGGGCCACACATTGGTCATTATCAAATGATCCAACATCTGCAACAAATTCAAGTACACCTATGGTCAATGGACCAATAAAAACCGAAAACCAAGGACTTGCCAACCAACACACATCTACCAGGTGCTTATCTTAATACTGAGCTATCGCAGTTAGTATTTTCAGGGAATTTGCGCTCGTCGACGAAAAATGTGCACGATACACTTGTATTAGTGATATAGTGAACGTAGGGCCGTTTCCCTATAGTCTTTGGCTCGAAATACCAATAAATCAGAATAAGGACAAGCTAATCAAGTGCAAATTGAAAATAGTTTTTAAAGATGCTATAAGTGACAAATATAGGAGTAGCGCCGTCTATCGTGCTGACAAACGGATACACACCTACTCAATTAGTTGCTGGAATGAATTGTGCAAATGGAAGTAGTTTCCGTTGCAGTTTGAAACGGCCGTGGCTTTAGTCATTTCTGCACTTCAAGCACTTCAGTGCCTTGGAATGCCCATTGGAATAGGAGCAATACACTATAGGAACTTGAAACCCTTTTTAGCAAAGTAGTGAAATATGCGAACGAATGTCCCTTCATTTCATACCTTGTATCCATGTCATTAGTTCATTTGATACCTTTTGTAATTCCACAAGAAAGACTACTTACACGTCTTTACTTGCCTGCCACTTCTCAAACTGAAGGAAATAAAATTAAGGATATCATGTATTATATTCACAGAAAAAAACAGTCCCTCAGGCCCTCAAATCCGTGAATGATTTCAATATGTTTATACAGTGGCACAAGCCGCAGGGCCGTAGGCCTCCTAAAGTGCACATTATGTAGTATGAATAAACCATTTCCTTTCACCGTTGGCAATGTCGCCAAGATCTAAGGGTTTGCGATCCCTTGTACCTTATAATGTTGGAAATTTAGTGCATACGTCTCCATTAACAACTCATTATTATGAACATTTAAACTTTAAAACATCAAAATTAACATATATTATGATGACACTATGTCACGTTAATAATACATCGCATCAAAAAAATAATCGTAATGATAAAGACAACATCAGCTGCAATGCCAATTGTATGCACCAGAAGTAGAAGCTAATTAGCAAACAAAAAAGTGTTTAAATTGACAAAACTTACCTTATTCATAACGAATGTTCCTTTAAAATTCCAGATTAAATGGTCCTCCTGGAACTCCACTTGGAGGCCCTCCGTCATACAAAGGAGGGACAACCGGAGTAGGGAGCGAAGGACCAGGAGCTTCTCCAGCGTCAATTGCTCCCTCTCCGTTGGCAACTCCACGCTCTCAACCATCATCTGTATCTCAGCCTGAGCCGCCGATGCCGACATTGAGTCCTCAACCAAGTAGCAGTGAAAAACTACCAGTTCAGACTCCAGACAACACTGGTCCAAAATCTGTGTCATCTTTGTCGAATCAGGTACGAACTAACGTCTAACTGGCTATAAAACTGAAATTACCAAATTGCAATTAGAAAGGCAACAATTAAACTGTGTGATAGAAAATTTACTATTTAAAAAAACCTTCATCAGCACCACTACTAATAACAAAAAAGATCTTTATCATTATTTACGTGCTTCATTCTTACTACCACATCACATGTTGTTTACTTTTTCCTACGTCCAAACAACTGATCGTGAAAGAGTGACCAGTGGTCAAGTAGTTGAAAGCACCGGCGGCGCCAGTGGTGCCGCACCACCATGCACACTGTTATTCCTTTGTTCACCTCAACATCATTGGTCACTCATCCCCTGTGGTCATGGTAAAGGTAACCTAGGCTACGTGTCAGTTGAGGTGCGCAAAAAGCAACGCAACTCATAACATTCCTTGGCTAGGGATCTGCATGAACAAAGACAGCAAGCAATGCTGTCAAAAGGCTATGCAAAATGCACACGCGCAGAAAGCTTTGCTGCGTTTTGCATAGGCTGCACATACAACAAGCAAGCACAATTCTCTACGCCAGTTCAATAAGCCATTAAGATTCAATTAATCACACGCAAACAATCACATTCGATTAATAATGCATTGTTAAGATGTAGGTAGTTAAATAGAAGTTTTTTTAAACAAAGGAATATAAAATTGGAATGGTGTTGGATTTTCAGGTATTTTCACCGGTCATATCTACAATTGATGGTGCTAAAGTAGAGCCTAATGAACTGGGAAACTCTGGCACTGGAACAACGAGTAGTAGCAATGAAGCTCCGAAGCTGGAGTCTGCTGTACAAACTACTAGTGCTGTGGTGAGTACCACTACAACCACCGCCACAGTATCAACGGTACCGATGGGAGGAACTATTCTCAGATCCTTGAAGCGTCCAGTGCTACCTAGCAAGGATTATGAGCCGTTGCTAGCGGAGGAAACTGTTAATCAGCCATCCAACACGCTGTATGACTACTCCACTATGGAGGCTTGGTGAGCGACCCATTTCCTTTTATCTTTTAGTACATAGTGCCAGGTTTGAAATAGAAGAATGAGGCGACTTATGGAATATTTTATAATCATGTCTTCAGGTTAAGCTTCCCCGTCAAAAGAATGAAAACGGCAGAAGGAGGTAGTTTGACTTCATTGTACAGTTGGGGTTTGGGAGTGAGAAAGCATCCGGACTCCATTCATGGCTTTTTAGGGAGCAGGGAAGACAGGTCTCATTCCCGTAAACGGAAAGCTGATCCATATGAATTCGACGATGAACACCATCAACCACCGTTGATGAATATGGATGGTTTCAAACGAAACGGCATAAAGGTAAATTGTTGTGATTTAAAAATAACATGGACATATATACATATATGCTGTTATTCTGTTATGCAATTCAACATGATGTCCGCATAGTTCAACGGATTTTACAATGATGAACACATCATTTCTATCTGATATTTCTCTGTATTCTATTTTGATTACTGATTTTCCCTTCACCTGTCCTGACTAACTAATAATAATATAATTACTTTCAGGAGGAAGAAAAGGGTTCGTTCTGCCCGACAGAAGCAGGAAATAGTAAAGGAGTAGCCGGTAACCTATTTACAAATGAAGGTCTTCAACCTTCATTCCGAGATCTTGATCAAATATTTGATAATTCCGATACCTCCAGTGATGAAACGGTAAGGCGCATTGCTACAACATAAAAGTTTGGGCTATTTGGATCTTTCAAGCTTTACTTATCATAGTAATTGTTTTTGATTTTACAATAGTTCCAAGTACCAACACCACCGGGATCTAATAAACCGGCAGGCTTGTTGGATGATGCCGGTGTATCATCCCTTACATGCAACAGCGGAACGAGGGGCAAACCCGGATTGAGTATACTGAGGCCGGAAGAGCTATCTAAAATGTTCCCTACTCCTCCATCACAGCCAGAACACAATCCAATTGCTTCCCCGTGTGGTCTACAAAATGATAATCCGTCGATGGAAGGCCTCTCTGATCCTTCCATTTGCATTCGTAAAGCAACAGAGAATTACCCTGTGCTTGGTAGTCCCCCAGATGACGGAATGGACGTAAGACTGGAGGCTAATTTGTTTTTGAAAGGTGGTACGCAGCAGGCCCTTAGAATGCACTATCAGGATTGGTCATACGTATTCAAACCTGCAACCGTTTACAAGATGTTAGGTTCTTCCAAATATTCGCCGTTGTCCGTGCTGCCAAGTCAAAAGGAACCACCGCTGCCGCTTTCGGGAAGTGTATTGCTGTACAAGGCAACCTGGCAGAACCCACCACAGCCCGCTCCAACCCCAGCCCCTGCGGTCACTTCTGCATCAGCATCAACATCAACAACAACAACTCAGGTCCAACATCAACATCCGTTGACACCAAACATCCCAAATCCTGCCCATTTGAGACCAGGGTTGTCCCCCATTTCTCCAGTCCCCACTTCGATTAGAGGTATGTTGTTGATGTGTAACGGTTAGATGCGCCTAGTAATCAGTGCACAACCTTACAAATGTACAAATTGAACTTTCTTTCTCAGGAACACCCTTTGACATGGGCTCTCCCCCATCAAGTAATATGTACCTGAAGCAAGGTCCTCACGGGCCTCCAACTCATAACTCAATGCCTAATCATCCTGGAAATCATCAAATGTACAGCTCACGTGGGCCAGAGGCTCACGCACTGGTTGTTACCCTATCCCTGTCTGATTCCGTTATCGGTTTGTTCCGAGACCACAACTTTGATAGTTGTACCATGTGCGTGTGCAACGCTAACAATAAGATTATCGGCAATATACGTGGATCTGAGGTAGGAATCTACGTGCAAGACACATCGCCAGAAGAAGAGGCAGTGCGGTGTAACTGTGGCTTTAGTGCAAGTGCTAATAGACGGTAAACCACTAACTACAAGATGCATTTATATACTCATTTTAATTGACATGCCTACATTTGAACGTGAGTAACAAAGGTTCTTGTGTATTTTACCATTCTCAGATTGGCACACCGGTCCGGACTTTTCTATGAAGACGAATATGAGATTACTACAAGTACTCTTGCCCCTCTTGCACTTCCCAGTGATGAATGGTACGAGAGGAAGAAGCAGTCCTTCCTTTTGCTCGATCCAAAGTATACGAATGCCGTAGCTCTAAATTCCGACAGAGATCTCACTGCAGCATCAAGCATTGTGGATACGGTGCCACCTTTCCTTCTGGAAATGTTGAAGGAGCAGTGCCTGCTTTTGTTTGGATCAAGCACTGCGTCTCGTTTTACCGGAGATATTGTGAGCAATGGGTACGTGTCCAATCATTCCAGAGCTAATTTGAATATCAAAATGATGAGTGCATAGTTCATCTGAATACGATGACGAACAAATTGAATGCTTTCGCCCCTATCTGATAAAAATGAAAGTCACCTTATCACAAATTTGACACGTGGGACAGACATTATTTAATTTGTTTCAATTTTACTCAATTATCCAGGTGGTCTGACTGGCAGATAAACTACCTTGAGAATCTTGACGCAAATAGAGCAGCGCTAATTGCCTTAGAGCACGGAAGAACAGTCATGGTTGAAGCGAGTGGTCGCAGTGGCTATTCGCGACTCCCGGAGGATATGATTCCCATCAAGAACAGTGCTAATTTGTTACATAAGTGGCAATTCCTATGGGTCAAAGGCCCCAAGTCCAACCAGGTTTGTCCTTCTTTACGTATTATTTCGGTTTAATGGAAATATTGTCACATATTTATATGGTAAGATCCTGGCACTATTAAGTTTCATCTTAAGTTGATGAATCGATAACTTCCTGTAGTCCATGAAAATTATTACATTCATGCTTGTTCTCAGACACCTGAAGTCAAACACTGTCACATAAAGTAATTTTAGATATGAGCTACGCCTATCTTATCACTGATAAAAAGTTCCAAAAACTCATTTCAGACCATCAGAATTTTAACTCTGACATCCCTATTCATTTCATTTATCTGTAATTTTACTTCCTGTACACAGAAATTCAATATGGCATCAATATATTTGATGGTGATTTTATATGATAATATTATAAAGATCCCCAACTAATTTAAATACAACAATGTCATTTAATAATCTAAGCGTACCCGTTAAGACGCCGTACAATGTACTACACCAATCATGCATTCTTGTCTTCAAAATTAATTCGATCACTAGCAAACCTTCACTACTTCTTAAATAAGTACGCCTACTTTCTGGAGTCTTTCATGAAATAAATTAATATACAGAATAGGCAGTTAACGGCTCGTTGTAAGTGGTGGTCTGATACTTCTCGTGGCTGTGGTGACAGATAAAGTTTGCTCGTTGCACGGGCAACAGTGAGCTTAGGAGTCCCGAGGAACAAGTGCTGCATGCCGTTGAATGCCCATCCGCCAAGGTAAGGTGGAAGGGATCGCAAAACTATACTTATCCCCACAAGGCTCGGCACGACGATTGTACGGCCCCTTTAACATCATTGTTTGCGGCTATTATACTGCCGTTTTAAAATATTTAATGTAAAATATTTTAAAATTAAAAAATAAAACTTGTAAAAATGTTAGAGGATCACTTCTAGATTGAATGGAAGCATTCTAGTAATCTGCACTTACTTTGCTTCTAGCAAGTAATATATATACGTATAAATATGTGACAATAATAGTAGTAATAATAATAATAATGACTAGAGTGGATTTTAAGAAATGTTTCATTGTTTTTAAATTAGGACATCATGCAAGTAATGAAAGCTTTACATCCCCTGTTGCAAGATGCCGTCCATGCCAAGGCATGGGATGCGCAGTATACCGTGTCAGGACCATTGACATGGCGTCAATTTCATCGTCTTGCGGGCAGAGGTAACTTGAATGCAATTTTAATTACAACCATTTAATTGTTGATATTTTTACAGAGCCTTGATGGCGCAGTTTTATGACCTATTTTTAATCTTGTTTTTTTTCTTGAAATAGGAACGGATGACAGGTGCGACCCACAGCCAATTCCATCAATTCTCGTGGGCAGTGATAAAGATTGGCTATCGATAAGTCCTTTGGCCATTCGATTTTGGGAAAAATTGCTTCTTGAGCCTTACGCATATCCCAGAGACGTTGCTTACATGGTGGTTTGTCCGGACAGCGATGTAATCATTCACAGAGTTAAGGCGTTTTTCCATGAATTTTCATCAATGTATGAGGTTAGTAGCATGTGCTCATAAGGTTATAATTTTAATGATTCTACAATTTTCTAAATTAAATCTATCTAACTAAAGAATAATTCTAATTGCAAATATATATTGAATTTATTAGGTGTGCCAGCTTGGTAAGCACTGTCCAGTGACAAAAGTTCTCCAGGATGGAATTGTAAGGGTAGGAAAAACAGCAGCAAATCGATTGGCATCTGAACCAATTGACGAATGGTTCACGATGCTTCCGGATGTCCCAGTTGCATCTGTGCTGAAGCTTTATGCCAAGGTAAAGAAACGAATACCTTGGCTATTGGAAAATATATGGAAGGATAATGCATGGATTTTCAATTGAACACGTATATTTCTTTGTGAAGGTCTGCAAACATTTCCTGGCTCGGAAATTATCTACGATCTCACTGGACCAGAGTCTCTTCGATACCAGTCATCACAATCATAACACACAATCTCGGGTATACTCACAGGATAGACCAGCACCTTCTCCTAAAATGCCACCTCCGAGTATGGAACCTGGTTTGATGTCTCAGGGACCACCCACTCCAAAATCCGAATATGGTTCGTGTATTTTATATTTGCATACATTTTTAGAAAACAAATCTTAAACAAAAGCAGTTGAAATATAGCTAACAATATCATTTCCTTATCATTTGCAGAGACCGAAGCACCTACAAAGGAATGCCAGTCACAGGAAAATCCGGATGATGACGAACGTGATCCACCTGCACTTGTTGTATATTTTATAGAGCCTTGTGGATTTAGGTCTGACAATGAGGATCTTCATAGGTAATGTTCATGTTCTGAAAGCTTACACGTTATTATTACATGTAATTTTGAACACTTGATTTACACCGAGTGTTTTTTTGTCACAGAATGGTCAGCCTTGGTTTGCTGAGGTGCTTTTCTTCTATGTTGACTGGATTACCGGACAATATAAAAAATAATATAACATTACAGGTAGGACACTAGAATAATTTAGAGACGCTCCTTTTAATATTATCATTGCTGCGATTACAGTTCAAATTACATGCAAAATTGACTTTTGTATTGTAGGTTCTTTCTCTGGAAGATATTTTAAACCTGGGCAATAGTACTCTAGAAACGCGACTAAAGAATGATCAAATGCGTGCAATGGCGCTAACAGTATACTCCCAATGTAGGCGACTGTTGGTACACCAAAACAATGTAAAATCACTAACCGGTTTTGGTCCTGCAGCGGCTGCAGAACTGTTTATAAAAAGCAAAGATGTAAGTAAATGTTATCTAAGCTAAAATGCTGAAGTCAGTGTAATATACTTTGCTATTTAGGGGATTAATTTTGTCTTTGCAAGTAAAGCTTATTTCCATGTCGTTTGTATTATACATTGATACAGGAGAAGAAGAAGGGATCCTACAGGCTGTTCACTCCCCCGTACATCCTTGCTCCAACCAAAGAGAAAGTTTCAGAAGGATTAGAGTGGCTAAACGGGTTGCAAGGGCATACAGTCGGAGGTATGGTGAGCAGCGGAAATGCACTGGCTGCCGGAAACTCTCCGTTGCCAAATGCTTCCTCCGTCCTGTATGTTGCCTACTGTTTGAGTGAAGATCAGCGGTGGTTGCTTGCCTCCGCCACTGATGAGCGGGGAGAACTTTTGGAGACGACCACCATTAGCATCTATGTTCCAAACCGGTCGAAGCGAAGAAAAGCTTCAGCCAGAAAGCATGGTCTTCAAAAGTTAATGGATTTCATACTTGGGGTTATGTCGACCGGTGTGCAGCCATGGAGGCTTGTTGTAGGACGTCTTGGCAGGATTGGGCATGGGGAATTAGAGAGTTGGAGCACGCTCCTTAGTAGGAAAAGTTTATTGAGGGCTTCAAATCAGTTGAAAATTGCGTGTCATCAGTGTTCCTTGCAGTACCCTGCCGATACACCTTGTGTCCTTTCCGCTTGTCTTGTTTCTTTGGAACCGGACAGTTGTTTAAGGTTAATGCCAGACATTTTCACTCCTGACGAGCGTTTTGCTGCGTCTGGTACAACGTCATCGCTTTCAACGCCACAAGATGTTTCGTGTACTCACATTTTAGTTTTCCCAACATCAGCTACTACACAGGTATGTAATCAGCCATTCATTTGTAATAATAATATGAATCCTGACGTGGAACATTTTTTGCATGAACTGGTAATATTGAGTTATACTTAACTACTCAATTTTATACTCTTTCTAGTCGTCACAAACAGCCTTTCAAGAGCAACATATCAATGGCCCGGATCTAGGTGACGAAGATTTGTTATTCATAAATGTGCAAGAGGATATGTCTGATGGAATTGATGGGATGCAGGTAAGCAGTATACGAAAACATGAAACGTGAATCTAATAACACATGTAATTATCTGAAGTTGCGCTTATATTCACACAATATTTTATTTTACAGGATTTGCAACTTGGCGACATCTTTAGTTGGGCTGATACCGGTCCTGGAGCACCAAGTCCTGGAGTCGGTAGCCCAAGAAGAGATTCCGCATCCCAACCTGGTAGTCCTGGCGGAATGGGTGCTTCTGGTCGGCAGTCTCCATTTCAATCCGGTGGGCAAGGACGGGTACGTACTAAACTGACTATACATTACCATTAACCATTCAATATACATGAGACTGCATCTATTAACGATTCAAATATCTGTAATATTATATAGAATGGAGGACGAGGGGATTCTGGTGAAGAGTTGGGAACATTATTGCAACAGCCTTTGGCGTTAGGATATTTCGTCTCTACCGCTCCATCAGGGAAACTTCCGAACTGGTTTTGGTCCTCTTGTCCACAGAGATCGGTTGAAAAGGGAGCAGCGATCTTTCTAAAATCGGCTTTGCATTTACACTCGCATAATATTCTGCATAATATTGACGACCCTTTGCAGCAGCAGTCCAATGCCAAACAACATCCACTAGATTCTCAATTCACGACGGATGTGCTGAGGTAAGTCACCGTATATTTTACGCAATATATATACTTAACATTCTTCGGTCAGTTAACAGCTTGTTTTAACTGCGAATTTTCTGTCATTTCTCGTAGGTTTGTCTTGGAAGGGTACAATGCTTTATCGTGGTTGTGTCTGGATCCAGTGACACATGATCGAAAGTCTTGCCTTCCAGTTCACATACAAAAACTTCTTCAACTTTATTATACCATCACAACCCTGGTTTAAATTGGAATTTTGTGTACTCGCATTTTGAACTCGGTGGAGGAGAGTCAAGGAACAAAATTTTTACGACTGGCATGCTTCATAATATATTGGAACGATTCGGCGTTCAAGCGTTGATGAGTACAAAACTGTAAGTTTTAATTTCACTTGGACGTATTTTCTCGTAAGCATAATAATTGTACATATTTAAAACATACTACATACGTCGCAAAGGAAAGATTTGTGCCGGCAGTCGAAAGACAGAATTGTTGCTTTACTTGATGGAAACTATATGGAAGGAATGTGTAGCTCGTGGTCGTGATTTCTGAAATTTAATGTACTCGGTATATGCACCTTAAGATGTGCATAAAACAAATTATATTATGATATATTTAGAAAATATACAGAACAGATAAAAAACTTCATAATTATTATACATACATATATATATTATATATATTATAACATTATTCTGTATCTACTATATGTACATAAGATACTACTATTGTTGTTACAATTTTCATGTAGACGTAGTTACTCAAATTCATAATGAAACTAAAATACCTATACATAATATACATACATAAAAAAGCATTATCGTGTGCATCAGTAGATGAACAACAATTCATAATATAATATTATTTATGTTCCTGTAAAAAAACACTTCTTGTATTTTAAAGCATAATGCACATGTATCTAAACTGTTAATAATCATAATAATAACCGTGTAAATGCTGACGACGAAAAAAAATGAGAATGACCTCTCTAATTTATCACATCACAACAGGTTTCTCGACGAATAATAATATATTATCCGTATTAGTACATACTACAGGAGTACTCTAAACTGAACTATATGTAGACCTGTAGAGCAGCATGTATATGAATTTTATGTATATGTATGTACCTTTCAGGTTGGTTGAGACTAACGTGTTAAGAGTATAAAATATTGGAACTAACAATTTTAAATGTTTATAATTATATTATTATTATCATTATTATTAGGTATTATTGTCATTGTTGGTTTTGGGAGATGTAAGGATGAAGGAAGATGGCGAGTGAAAGCATGTTTTGAGGATATGTTGCCTAAAAACGTCGTCTGATATTATTCTTATTATTATATTACTACATTTTATGAGGATGATTATTATTATTGTTACATAATAGATACGTAAAGAATACTGAATGCACACCATTCGCATAATACTTTGGTATAACAAAATTACTTTATTATACACTGATTATCATTATTATTATTACTATCATTACTATATTCTTGTTAAATTTGTTTTCTGTTTGATCACGTCCAAAATTTCGCTGTTTTTTTACTAGCGGTCAACAAAGTATACCTCAAGATTGAAAATTAGTAGGTAATTTTATTGCATTTAAAAAAGTAAAATAAATAATGATTTGATGGTTATGTTGTATGTAACCAACCAATGTATTTTAATCATGTCAATATTATGCAATACACACACACAGTGACAGTGGTTTTGAAAGAGGAATGTCTTGGTTTTATTGTCTGTTTTGCATTTCGGATGAACACTCATTTTTTATTAAATAATCATACAATATGCAATATAAAAACATTAGTATGCATTAGATTTCATTACA
This sequence comes from Sinella curviseta, assembly GCA_004115045.4. Lineage (NCBI taxonomy): Eukaryota > Metazoa > Arthropoda > Collembola > Entomobryomorpha > Entomobryidae > Sinella > Sinella curviseta. The sequence continues at coordinate 10,548,365 of CM065489.1, forward strand.
TATTCTATATAATGTGGCGAGGTATCATTCATAAATTCTGTAGAGTTTTCTCTTTATAGTCTGTGAAACAATTCTGTACTGTTATTTTTTAAAGTTCATTTTTTCATTTAAGGTAATAAGAAGCTTTCTATTTTTACTCTGGAAAAGTGGACTAGATGCAATAAAATGTAACAAATAACATACTCCTTAACTGTGAATAAGCTCATACCGTTCGAGAAGATGAAGTATCTCAAATCCCACCTCGATCATAATCAATACAATAATCATCCATTCAAGGCGGGTATGATGTTGATCCGTCAAGTGCGAAGAAATGAGGTCGAGCAGTTCGCAGCACTGGTTTAGCTTTTCGTTCATGACTTTTGTTCGGCGATGAATGCTCAGATAGTCGCAAGTTTTCTGGTACAAAGTTTCCAGTTTTTCACGCTCCCAGTAAAAATCTGGGGTGTCCAGCAAGTCGGAATTCAGGTTCAGTTGATGACGCAGCGCAAAGAGTTCTCCAGTCTTCTGCAATACTTCGCCTCGTGACAACTTTATTTCTTCTGCTCGTTTTAATGCCTAAAAATGAACGAGTGTTATTTTAGTTTCGAGAGATGCTACTTAAAATTCTGCATAGCATGTTAACTTAAATATTTATGTTTATTACCTCAGTGATGTTCTCAATCCCCTCGACATATTTTTCAAGAGTAGATTCCCACATTCCCAATTTCACTGAAGAAGCGAGGGCGTTAGCGAATGCATACTTTTCCAGTAATTTATTGGAAGAGTCATTTCCTAAATACACTCTTCCTCGAACCAAACGGGTTGATCTATAAATAATAGGAAAAATAATATATTTACATATGAAAACGCGAAATATTGCATTGAAAAGATTATTCCATTTCATTCCATTCAACTCACCCCTGATCACAATGAACATAATTCATATATTCAGTTTCTTCCTCAATTTCGTCCGGGCCATAACTTTCATCTTCATATTCTTTCAAGAATCTGCAAAAGCAATTCGTCAAATTTTGAAGACTTATAAAATTGAATCTTTAATTAATTGGAACGATATTAGGAATAAACGTAGTCGACTTACTTCAGAACGTTTACTATTTCCAAGTATGGGACATTCCAAAACACAACGGCGCCTTCGCGGAAAAAGAAGATCTCCCTTGGCTCATCACCGATCGGGTACTTTGCAGACACATGAATGACATCGGTCAAATCTGTTAAAAATATCAGAATAAATTTGCTTGGTTAATGGAAAACAGGTTAGAATGTTCGTTAATTTAATAATCAACAGTAGACTTACCATCCAAGAGAACGGTTGGTATGTATAGCCCCTGAGAAATCAGTCCTTTGTGCATCGCCTTAAGGTCAAATTCTTCACAAACAGCATAAGCTGTGATTGGAAAATGCTCATCCTCATCGTAATTGTACCCATACTCATCCATTATTGTAGTGGTTACCGACCCTTTTGATTTTGCTCGCTTTTTAGGCAGTACACTACTTGTTTTGGGTGACTTCTTTGGAACTGGTTTTTGTGGAACAGAATCTAAATATATTCATATATATTAAATGGTTATAATACAACAATCGATTGATATGTGATTGACCAACATTAATGCTACTTTCTTCATAACTACAAATCTTACCAGCTTTGGACATCGTGTGAAGCATTGAATTTTGTGCTCCATGTTGAAATTGTTCGATAGTCTTAGCGAGTATCTTGGACTTCAGCATAGAAACGCCAAGTTTGGTTCCAATTAGTGCTCGGCCATCAGTCATTAGAAAACTGCAAGTTAAAAATCATATCAGCTGTTAGTAAACATTCTTCTAATTAGGGCCACATTTTCACGATTCAATAAAAGTACCGTCCATTACCGTCTGGAATTTAAGGACCTCGCGTTACACTGAAATTCTTGCGCTTTGGTCATATCACCGAAGACCATGGAAGACGAAACCCGTCCACCGAGCATTAGTAACTCCGAAGGAGTATTGGCCTGGCGAACCTTACTAGGTCCAATTTTGTTGTAGGCAATATGTGCATGGGTTTTCAGGCCGCCCTTAAGCTTGTTCTTTCCCAGCCGTGGTGCGCTCAAGGACAGCGGCGCGACCAAGCTGTTTGTCACCGCAGACACCTGGAAAACAAAGGCATAATATAATGTATTAAGATTACTACCTGTACTACAAGCCAATTAATCAAGAGTCAATGTTTGAAACTCCTTACCTCTGCAAGCAACCTTGATTGTACAATCGAACGCCGCAGCATTGTAGCCAATTGATTTGATTCCCCCTTCAATTGATCTCAATGACTTGTATTCACTGAAAGAAAGCAAATAATTAATAATTAGTTAATATCCTGACAACTCTGATTAACCAAAATAAAATACTGCCCTATTTGACATTGTAAAGATGTAGCCACGTGTAATGTATTCCTAATGTTCAGACTTTCGACCCCTTTACGGAAAGTAGCTAACCTCCAACTTCACGTAAAAATGCAAATGACCAAAAACCGGAAATCAATTCAAAATCGTCAAATTTTTAACAAAAATCATCACACAAGAGGCCGTACAAGAAACAAATACAAAACCAACACCTATTACTTATTGCGTCATGTATTTTTCCCGTCACCTCACAAAATCCTAAATTTGTATTTATTTACAGCAAATCTTCGTACAAAAAGACGTAATTATATATAACTGCCAATTCCTCTTCAAAAGAACCCCACTTCCATTAATTTTCCGTATTATTCAGTCATGACATGCTTTTTCCACATAATCCTGAATCAAAATCTCAAATCCCATTACTCCCATCCCACTTAAATCATATGACTTACAAAGTTTTACAACAAAACACTTACCCAAATAGAGAAAAAACAAAAACTGAAAACCTAAACTAGGTTGGATTGTCGATGTCAATATGAACAATTATTTTGGGTACTCTGGTTTCCTGGGTACACATTCACGGGTCACTTTCACCACCTTCCTCCTTACACCTTAAAACGGAGCTGAGTTGCAGATAGACAGAGAGAGTGAAAGAAAACTTGTGTCGGCTTTCACCGTCAGACTAACCTTTGCACTGAAACTGGAGTCTACCAAAACAGCAGGGAAAATTGGGATAACACTTTCCCGGCACTTTGTTTATCATCTTACGGGGCACACTGCTCAAATTGGGAAGAATCTTCCTGCTACACTGTTAGATCTCTGCGTATCTTTTTTTCACACCAACTTTATTCTACTGTCATGAGATGACTCTGTGTGTTCAGCTAGCCGGTCATTGTCGTGTGGCGTTTCATCGCGCATCACTCTTCTTGCTGCAACTTTTCCTGTACTTGTGTGATTATTGTATGATGTGTGTATATGTAACTGTTTTGAAGTCTGATAGGATAGCTAATTTGAGGGCTTATAGAAACAGGAGTAGTTTCATTTCAGATTAAAAAAGGGATGAAGTTTATTCTCTTCCGAAAACTCACCTAAATGGTGTTTGGGGGAACTTGAGGACAGGTATACGACTAGTTGGAGATAATAATAGAAGGTTTATAATTAAATGAACACGAATAGTTGCCGGTTAGAATGAAAAGCGTAAGGAATAAAAAGGGTATTTTCATAAATGGAACATTATGAGAACATTTAGGTACAAATTCCATTCCGTAAGGGTATGATTGAAAATAGCAAAATATCCTGCTCAGACTTTGAGAGTTGAGACATTGTGAAAACAAGAAAACTTGGAAAAAGTTGAAATCGAAGTAATTCACAGATTAACATAAACAAATTCCAAATATTGAGGGTGGTGTCATTTCTTGAAAATCTTACAATCGTTGCAGCACAACTGCTGATTGAACTTATGAACAAAAAGGCCTTTCACTTTCTCTGGAAAAAACTACCTCTGGAACAACCCGAACAATAGTAGTGCTGTAAGAAGTGGGGATTTGATGTTACAGTAAAGGACGGCCTTGTGCATTGAGGTGCATACCTAGATTCGTTGATGATGTTTTATTTTTCAATTTCATGCATTTCCAGCTCTTGTATGTAAAAATATATTTTTAACGAAAGAAACACACAAAAACATTTCTTTCCATTAACTTCAAAGAGATTCCAAGACAACAAACTTTCTCCAATATCATGTACTAACCTTGCATATTATATAACCTGTAATCTGTTCAAACCTTGTGATAAACAATGTAGGGTATGCTAATTTTGAATGCAGTTTTTGATAACAGGTTTCATCACAAGGAATGTTCGAAAAACGAAACTGGAATCTATCATATTAAACCATGTACACTGTACCTAACTGTCGAAAGACTGATTGCCGGTGTAAAAGTGCTTGTTTCATTTGTAACTGCGTGTTTTACATCAGCAGTAGATAAGAATGAACTGGACGAGAACAGTATAAACTGTAAAAGCTCCACATACCGTGTGTTATCTCTTACCTGGTAGTCGAGGCTCCGTTTGATCCTCCACAACACTCCACAAGAACGGAGACAAAGAGCAAAAAGTTATGACAGACAAGCCGCATTTTATTCCATCCCCGCAAGATGGCTTGACAACATGCGTTGGGCATTTTGTGTAAACTATGAAAATCCCGTGTCAGTCCTGTCTCACATACTCCAATAAACTTTGTAAACCTTTTTTTTACAAAGAAAAAGAACTTTTTTCTGACGAAATTCATAAGCCGGCAGAGCTGATTTAAGAGTTGCAAATTGATGACTTGGATGTGTTCTCAAGATATATTAGACTAAAAAAAGTCTTATTCTTTTCTGTTAACGCTAGTACATTTTTTTCTCTTAACGTTAAACACGCCATGACTTATTCATGATCATGATTATGAATATATCTTTTTAAACTACAAGACCGTAGCATAATGATATATCCCTCATGACAGTACATTCATTTAACTTTAAAGCTTTTAGAGTTTTTTAGCGTCACTTAAAACCAAATTAAAAACGATGAGTGAACTTCTTTATTCTGTGTAGTAGGTAGGGATGCAGTTTAATATACCTACTACCGTGTTATCAGTTGAAAAAGGTGTGTTTTTTGACGTTGCCATCAAGCATGACATTTAATAATGTTTTCATTTTACATTTTACATACCTACATTCATAATAGCGCCTCTTTGTCCTGAAAACGGTAAATAGATATGGACCCAATAAAGAATGCCTACATTTCAGTTCTTGCCATACATATATACCCACGCACATCCACATTTACATAATATGCATATCATTTCTACTATGTACCTCATAAATTTGTTCGAGGATATAGAAAAGCCAGCATGATTTCTCTAGCATATTATTACTACTACAAAGTTTGTAGTACAAACTTAATATTCTTGAAATTGGATCAATACTTAATTATCAGCCTGTCACGAAATGTTCTGCAGCCTTTGCGTATTTCAGTTCAAAAGAATTCAGTGTATTAATAGGAAAGGAATCATGAAGATGATAAAATGATAAAACGCGTAAAGTAGTACAACATTCGCCGAGCCCGTAATAGTAATACTGATGACGAAGGTAAAGCAGAGGAGAAGCAAAAAGCGATATATTTTGTAGAGAATACATGTCCATTCTGTCCGACGAGTGCAGTGTGTGCGGTATATTATAATCAATTCAACAAAAAGATGATGGACTGATGAACGATCGATAAAAAAGAGTCCAGTCCAGTGTCCAGTTCTTCGTCGATGTCGATGAAGAAATACATCTCAACTACTTGACATGATATTGGTTCATCAAACGCTTCCTTTGAATAAAGTGCAGCGATTAAGTTGGCTAATTGTAAAAGTCCATTTCATTATCATTGCTGACTGCCCAACAACGTCCCACCGTCATCATCGTCATCATTCTCGCATAGACCACCACCATTGACCATACACTCCTGTACGCTGTACACACTCAAAATAAGGTATTACATGAATGAAGTTGGATTGAGAAATGAATAGTTTGTAGTAAGCAAATATAGACGTATTTTTTTGGGTAGAAATTGATGGGGCATTTGTGTGTGTGTATTAAACAAACGCACACACACACATTGACTCTCTGATAAGAAAATAACTTTTTATGATGACACACGGCACGGCGGTCGATTTTACTGACATTTTTCCTGTGTTATATAGTGTTTCCCCTGAACATGGACAATATTATAAAGACAGGAGCAGAAAAAGAAGAAGAACGACCGTATGAATTGACACGACTCTCCGATGATGATAGCCCAACAACAACAGCGAAACAAACCAATACTCTCTGTCAGCCCATAAACATTATTTCATTAAAAAGCTTATATATGCGTGGTGGTGGTGGCGGTGGCGATGGTGGCCGTTTAGTAAAAAACTTATGAAATGTGTAGATGATTTTCATGGTATGGTATGTAAATAAAGGAAGGAAACAAAGTCAAATATGAAAGCTGGCGAGAGTAATGCATCGTTGATAGTTGATTGTAGTAGTAGTAGTCAGTCGTCGTCGTACATGAGACAAGTTTTGTGTGAGAAAAGAGAGAAGTCTTTTTTTTCTGCGTGATACTACCACCAACCAAACTACTACTACAATACAACACATAACTACTTACTATAATGTCATGGATTATATGTGTGTGTGCCTTCTTCATTCTCCTTTGCTTCCCCTCTTCTCTCTCTCTCTCTCTCTCTCACACTTTCCGTTGCTCTCTGTTCTCTCCTCTCTCTCTCTCTTCTCCACAGCTTGTTCGGCTTTCTGTTACCGCAACAAGACCCTACTGATTCAAAACTGAATCTGACTTGGCTAACGCTCCGTTTTCTCTTCAATTTTTGTGCCCTGTTCCACCGCCACGGCACACGGTAGCGAGATAGCGGTAGCAGGAACAGCGTTAAAACCTAACCGTCTTCTTCTTCTCTCTATCTCTCGCTCTCTCTCTATCTCCATGTATTTTGCGCGAGCTTGTGTGTGCCATACTGCTGCCTCCGTTTTTTAATGCTACTTTATACTTTGTTGGAAGTTGGAATATCTTCCCTGTGTCCGTATGTCCGTCTGTCTGCTATTCCACTCTGGCTTCTTCTTCTTCTCTTTTTTGGCGTGTATTTCAGATGAAACTGGGGTACATGCTATTAGGAAAGCGAGAGAAGAGATATATAAGTGTTTGGTGGATGTGTGTATGAGTATGTTGTTGTCTGCGTGTTAGTTTAGTTTGTGTAAGTCAGTCCTTCCTGTGGCACATGGTTCTCTCTCACTTCTCTCTCGCTCTAGTCATTCTCCTTCCTCTCATCAAAGTGGAGCAAGTATTAGAGTTCTCTCTCTCTCTCTTTCTTGCTCTCTCCAACTCTCTGTGTCGCTGCTGCCGTTGTTGCTGGTGCTCTGTTCTCTGTGTATGAGGCTGAATTGGGGAGCCTGTGCGGGAATGAGAAGAGAGGCGGGGCATCTAAGCCAAAATGGTCGGGACGTTGAGCTAGTGACTTCTTTGTAGTTTGAAGAGTGTAGTGGCAGTTAGGGTGCTCTTCGTAGTGTTCAGTTTTCCATCATCTCTCTTCTCTCGTTCATTCATCCATTCAGTTACTCAGTCAGTCTTCAGCGTACGTAAAAAAAAATTTTCTTCGTCTTCTTGTAATCATAATAAATACACTGTAATTGATTGTGTGTATCATTAATATCGGATAATTGTACTTAATTATTATCTACATACATATATATACTATTAGTCGTAGTTTTTACTTCAAGACGACATCAACATCTTCTTTTTTTCATACGTTTTCATAAGTTTTTCTTTTCCCGTCAGTCGTCCTAAACGCCAAAAAAGAAAATAGCAAAGCGCGAGGAGCGAAAGAAAACTGTTTTTCGTGTAGGGAAAAAAGGACATCATCTTCTTCTTCAGCTCATCTGCAAAAGAAGACGAATCTACAAGAGCACACACAAAAACACACATCTCTTCTCTATTTTCTCGAGACGTCAAGACATCTTTTGCATTATTCTTCCTTTCTGTCTGACAGAGAAGCACACAGCAAACCTCACCGAGAGAGAATCGTCGTACAAGACAAGAGAGAGAAGAGAAAAAAAGTACAGAGTCGAGTCGACTGCTGCCTGCGTGCCGTTGTTGTTGTTCCTGCTGCTGCTTCTCCTCTAAAATAGGAAAACAAAGTTGCACTCTACTTAATTCATATTATATACACACATATAGGTAATACGCAAGTATCACTTCGCATCATCATCATCCGTTTTCATTCATCCTTTCATTGACTCACAGTGCTTCGTTTTGTCTCGTGGTCTTCTCTCTCTCACTCACTCTCTCACTCTTCCCTGCAGCCTGTCTTTTTTTTCTTCTTCTTCTTCTACTTGTTCTTCTTCCTCCTCCTCCACTCATGCACTTTTTCCAGGAAAAATATCAAAACAAGCTAAAATATAGAAAGCCAGCATAAGCAGCACTTTGTGTGTGTGCAAAAAAACTTGAATAATAACCAAAAAGAGAGAGACAGAGACAAGGAGAGAGAAATGTGTATGTGAGTTTGTAAGAAAGAAAGTACACGGAGGAAAAAATAATAACGTCACTCTATAATATACAGTAGTGTCAAAGTGTTCTCGCGTTTCCGTCACCCTCCTTACCTCCAAATCATAGTAAAATAAAAAAATAGTCCATATAACACAACAACAAGAACAACAATAACAATCAATATATCCCAAAAAAAGATAATAATAATAAGTTTTTTTCTTTGTCTCCTCTTGACAACAAGACACACACAACTATATACAATATATACACATATATACTATTTATAAAGAAAAGAGAGATATTTATACGTGCGTACGTACAATTTTTTCACTCTTACTTTTTTATATATATATAAAACGGTTTTGATGAAAGCTGCGAATTTTTTCATGTGAATGATGAACACTCATGATTATTATTATTATTACTACTACTCTAGTATATGAACAACGGGTGCTTTAATTTCGGCGTGAGACTTTCTTTTGACTTGATCATTTCGCGTGGTGTACGTCATTTGAACAATCTACATACATAAAAAATATTGTAATAATAATAATCACAGTACATTGTATTGTATCACACGACGACGGTTTTGCAAACAACAGTTTATTATATATAGCTGTATTGTTATCTAGAGAGAAAAAAAAGAGAGATACATTCATTGTTTTAGTGCTCGCATCGCTCTCGCTCTATATATCTACCATATAGAGAGGACTTTTATTTCGTGTGTGTGGACGTAACCAAGAGCAAATTGTGTGTGTGTGTGTGAGTGTGACATGTGTGTGAACATGAGTGAAGAGTTGGATTTCGTAGTCAAGATGGAAAATTCATCTGATGCTCTACAAGCCGAAGTACCGAATGATCCTGGGTAAGTTTTTTTTCTCCCATTGATTTCCTTCACGCGATACGCGAGTAAAAAATATATATAAAAAAGACACAGAGTCTCCGCCGCCGTCGCACGCTCGTGTATATTATGAGTGGTTGGTGATATGGAGGTGGTGGAGGAGAGCTTTGTTTAAAAAAAATCAATCCTTTTTTTATGAGGATGACTTGAAGCTATTTACATAGTATTATGTGTAATACGAAATCTTTTTATGCTGGATGACAAAAAAATATATATATACTTCTGGTTCATTCACATTTTCTTGTGTTTTTCCACAACTTTTAGAAAAATGTTTATTGGAGGTCTTAGCTGGCAGACAAGTCCAGGTATACAACAAATTACATTTTGTTTGCATGATTACTTATACATTTTGCATGTTTGTAGATTACTAAAGAGCTTTTTTTAAAATGATATTATATTTCGGCAAAAAAAAAGTTATGTTGGAATTAGTAGGGGAAATATTTAACAGTTTTCTATAACTAGCGTAAATTCTCTTATATTTTTTTTGCCAGAGAGCCTACGAGAATATTTTAGTAAATTTGGAGAAATCACAGAAGTCATGGTAATGAAGGACCCTACAACAAGAAGATCCAGGTGAGAACAATAATAATAAAATAAAATGATATTCGTCTTTCAATAAATATCCTCTACTCTGAGTCAGAGTCTCTGACGTAAATCTTGACTGTGCGATACATACATGCATATACATGCCACATGTAGCAATAGTTTGGCATGAGTCAAGTATTCAAGTGCACGATAGACAATTCACTTTTTTATATAACTTCATCAGTATTCCGTATGAGTTGTATTGCACGCCTGGAAATAGAGATACAAGTAGAAAAAGTCAAAAGTGTAAGGAAGGCATGAATGAATGCATATAATGCGAACACGTTCTAATGCAATATTTTTTGCAGAGGATTTGGATTCGTCACATTTTCGGATCCCGCATCTGTAGACAAAGTTCTGGCACAGGGAACTCATGAACTAGACGGAAAAAAGGTAATGATCGCGAGAGCGGTAAATGGTGCGATTTCTTTCTGTTTCTCTCCGACAAACGTCTCCCTTATGATGAACTTGTGTATGTTTTGCTTTTTTTCAGATTGACCCAAAAGTTGCATTTCCAAGAAGAGCTCATCCAAAGGTAAGTCAAGTCATTATACTTCCTCTATTGCAACATCCATCATTATCCATCCATCCTATTTTCTGAGTATGCGTGTAGAATGTTGTGTTGTGTGTGTGATCCATTATGCATTGTATCATGATGACTCTCCCTACCACAATGATGGTGTGCACGGCAAGAAAAAAGGTTAAGCATTTTACCCTCGAGAAAGAGAATTTGAGCGTAATTAGGCTGTTATCAGTTGGCCGTCCTGTTGTTATGACTTAGAGGGCTTTGTTGACTTTATTAAGGCTGAGTACTGAATGAGCTACAGTTTCGTAAACAGGATACAGAAGCTCCCTACTATTCACTATTCTCTCTGTGAGTCATAAGATTCTGTGGAAAACTGAAGAGGGTCTCCTTTTTGTAAGGCGACATGAATATGGCAACATTAAAGGGGCAAGTTGAATCATTATGTCGGTTTTTGTATACCAAGCATATATTGACAGAATTGAGCTTCTGTGTCACATTTTCATGTTGACATTTTGTCCAAAATCGTAATTGAGACAATTTTTATGATTAATAATAATAATAATCGTAAGTAAGTTACAAAATTTATCTCCTCGGAATTCTATTCTGCTATTAAATGGTACAGTTTCACCTTTCAGTTATTGTTTGTAAGCATTAAAAAGTCAGGCCTAGTAGAGTAACACCTTTTTCACTAGTCTCCAGTTTCAAACGCAATAAAGTTTAAACTACACGAAGCCCATTAATAGCAGCTAAACGGTTGGATTACGAATACTACGCGTATTACGTATTTATGTTGCATGGAGAAGTTGACTGCTACATTTGGGATTACTAAAAAAGTTTTTATGAGCTGCCAAAAAAGTGAAGCGTCTTACTCATAAGCATAAGCACAATGACAAGAAAACTCAAACAAAGTGGCGTTCAATGCCCATAAAGTTGAGCAGAATTCCTTTGATTTCAACCCGTAATAATAATACTAACATGCCAGGCGGATTTCTGGTCGAACCGAGCCGTTTTCCATATATTATGAATTCTCAAAGTCAATTATACGTACATAAACCTCATCGTGATTTTTTATGGTCAGTATGGTAGTCAGTAATATTTTCCTGCTCCTGACTGTAAATTGCAAAGGGAATTAATAACTTACATTTGCACAGCGCATGGTTATGTACATACGTAATAGACAACATACGGGAAGAAATGGTTTTGCATGAGCCATATGAACTTTTCCAATATTGAAAATAAATGTTCTCCTTTGCAGTTCTCTCAACTCAAGTTGCTCTTCTAATGAAAATATTATTGTGATGTGCATTGACTAAGGCATTCAGTCAGACAGATATGACCACTGTACTGACCAGTTCATGGCCACTAGCTTCAACTTACTCCATTTGATGTCCAGTTATTCCAGTATCATATACCATCTTTCAAGCATGCATGACTATGACTGTCATCGTTATCATGTTTCTTAATGCTCGGCATAATCTTTTTTATTGAGCAAAGATTCCTGCATATTACGTTAACTGTGAGTTTCCATTCACTTAATTTTTACTAGCTCTTCAAAGTATTAGTAAAGGTGCTTATTGCAATTTGCAATCGTTGCAATACGGATTCATTTGATAGTTTGGCTAAATGAATTTTGTACTTTACTTAGGCTTCAATTGACATGGAATGAGTGTACTGCATTATGGCCACTTTTTTTAACGAATAAAATTCCTTACGTTTCTACAAACCATTTTGAATTGAGAACCGGAGTTGCAATAAATGCAATTTCTTAAATAATGACATGTTGGAATTATGAAATTATGGTCTGAAACTCCAGTAAATGCTTTTTAAAAACTATTTAGAAATATGTGTGGGGATGCCAACGCATCTAAAGTATATACCTAGTTGGTTAGCTACTCATGGCACATTTCCCCCTTTCAAAAGGGAATGAAAAAAAAATTATTTCATCATCACATTCGAGCACAATGATCTAAGCGAGGAGTTTTTTAGTGCATGCATACCAAAAAGCACAGACATCCTATTCCGATTGCAATCCCAAAGTCATTTACTATTTACCTTCCTTTCCTCACCTTTTCTCAGCATAAGAATTGTTTGCTGCTACACAAAAAAAGACACAAACCATTATCGTCAGTATCATCAGGCATGTCTGCCACTGCACTGGATGAACTACTCTTAAACACTTAAAAGTATTTAACATTCCCACAGCTCCGTGTGTAGCACCGACCGGCATAGCACACAATATTTTTTAAAAATACCATAATATGCCATGAACATTATGCCTCAACTATCCTGATGTTAATATAATCCTCCCTCACCTTTCTTAAGTATGAATGTTCGTTCTCGTCTCTCATCAAATAAACCTCCCTCTTGTCATTACTATAGGATCATTGCATTGTTTAGCATGTATTATTTAAATTATTTTTCAAATAATGCCTCCAAACATGATATATAAAAGTGTCGACAACGAGAAACTAGATTACTACCATACCTATGTCTGGAAGAGACTACGCTGAGAATTTTAAGCCTTTTCTATTTCAATGACCAGATCAAAAGAAGCTGCTTGTAGGAAACCACATTTTCAACACTTTATGTGAGGCAGCATACCTTTCCCTTATATTCATTTACTAAGGTTGACTTGCTCCATCTAATATATACCATCATATGAAGCTTACTTAAGGCCAATTAATATGTCAATTGAATCCGGGGTTCATATAATTAAGATAATCATATTCATAATTTTTTTTTGTGTTTATGCACCTTTTAACTGTCTGAAAAAATTATGAGAAAGTCATGTTAAAATAAGGTTTTTTTGGGGGTTGGGACAAGTGCCACCTGTACCCAGAAAAACAGACAGACATTCAACAATCATTAACCGTCTTTCAATTTTTTAAAGTAATTACTAGAACAATATACATTATGCAAACGACAAAAAAAGTTTTTTTTCAAATTGCTATTCAACTTCACACGGTACATATTAAACATAGTGGCAGGCAAGCAGCACACACATCGCCATTAACAATATCCACCAGAGACAGACACACATTGGTGGCAGATCAGATCCATTCATATATTTATATAATATATATATATATAACTTGCACACATACATTTATGCTCTCTCTCTCTGGCTGTAAATAAAAGTTATCTATCATCTTTTACTCTGATGAATACTTCTTCTGCTTCACGTGGTATTTTATTGACTGCATGGGGCTGACGCAGTGAAACTCATGTGATGAAGGGTCGGTCGGTTGCTTTAGCTCTGCTTGCTTCTTTTCTTCCTTGTTGTGTGACAGTGAATCCAATATATCTTGTGCCAGCGAGTGTCAGTTCTGTTAACTCAAGTAGATCGAGATCTGGCATGGTTTACCATTTTTCCTGGATATTTCTTGTGGCAATAATATTATAGCAAGTGAAGTAAGTATGTGAGTGTGTGTGTGTAAAAAAATGCAACTGTAGCAACATATTATTATTACTTATATTTTGTGCAAGTTACAGAGAGAAGCACTTTTACTCTTTCGTCTTCTTCTGATCTGTTGGCTTGCCGTGTGGCAGCAACAGCAGCGGTAGCAGTAAAAAATATATATCAAGTGGTGCAGTTGTAATCCTATAATCGTCATCCTTTCGTCGTGACACACGTGTGCTAAAAGAACGACGCTAATGATGTTATGAATGATAATGAAGTATGCTAATGATACTAACTTTTAGTTATCGGTTATGTATGAGACATTAGTTTACACATGAGCATGGATACATATACCGTTGTTGTTGCAATAGGATAGTATCATCGTCTACACCGGGAATAGTTTTCAAAGAGATGATGTGGTTATATGTATTATCTTTCCTTGGGCATTTAGTTTCTCTGTGGAATTTTAAAATGGCCCTCAGCAGCGACTCCAAAAAGTTTCTGAGCAATGCACATCATTGAATTTCTGCTAAATTTATGGAATCTCGACGACTTCTCTGTTATGTAAAAAAAACATGTACATATGTACATATATCCGTGTTATTTAGATGCACAAAAGTTCCTAACCAAGGTTTTTAATAAATTAGCATGTCGGTTGTTGTTATTCTATTACGAGTTAGCCAACCAACTCTTAACTAACGAATTTACACAAAAAATGACAACAAACTGTTATCGTAGTATAGTTCATCTGACCCACTATTGAGGTATGAGGCCTTTGGTTAAATAACTACAAGCGTAGGTGGGAAGGGTAATGCAGTTTACAGTTGTATTTTGGCTTGACGCTTCACTTCACTTTCGTTTTTTAATGAAATCAATGCTCATTTACGGGCTGCTAAAACTATAAGCATTTCTGTATCTCACATATGTACGTATAACTTAATATTAAATATTTCCTATGCTTGGTTCGTTACGTTGCATTTTTTTCTTTTTATGACGAATCTAGAATTTACCTGAGAATAAATAAAACATTTGGACAGGGATTTTGATGTAAGTTTCATTTCCGCCGCATGCTGACATTTTGTTGTCATTGATGTCATAGTTATTGGTCGTACGTTATCACGTCACATGTATCACTACATGTTATAGTGTAGTGTATGCATTTTAAAATGGATTTGCACTTTTAAAAGAATTCATATATTTGACAATGACAAAGCTACCTGCCAAACTGATGTTTAACTTATATATGGGCTCCATCTATTATGCATATGGCGTGGATTTTTTTTGCATGCAAGCAGCCAACACCACTACGTTTTCTATCTCATAAAGCTTCAACATTTCTTGTCCTTCCGGTACTTTGAGAATTCATCATGATGGCCACGGTCTGCAAAGTTTTCCGGATACTTTCCAAAACTAACGATGTACAAACGGATTTTTATTTTGGGGATATAAACGGTTAGCTTTTTAGCATGCACAGATGCATGGCCTATATGTACATAAATACATGGTTGACTGTACGTATTACAGTGTGCCAGTTTTAAATAAATATTTGTACACACTTAAATAGCAAAAGTAGGTATGCCGAACAACTGTTCGTTTTAATTTATTTGGTGGGAACTTTTGGCTATTGTGCTTTCAGCCGAGAAAATTGTTGAAGATGTGTTTACTTGGATATTGAACCACCTACACGAACTTTTACTGGCTAAGGTAAAATTTTCACCTTGTATGCCTGATTCAAGTTAATAATACCAAAGTAATACGTCGAGTTCGATTGAGATCGATGATACGCTGTTGTGAGACGTATAGAGTTTTTCTTTCTCGAGTTGTGTATATTGAGGTAAGATTGCTGGTACGTACAACGATCCCGCTGTGTACACCTTCAACCTTTGGATTTTTTGTTGAGAAAGTGTCCCACCCATAGGCTTGAGATATTGATCGAGTATTTCACTACTGGATCTGTTATTCAGTTAAATAAATAACGACTTATTTTCTTACTACTATCGCTACTTTTCTACACTTGCATTCATTTCATCAGCCTAGTTCTTGTCTCACCTTTTCTTGTCAAGCCGAAGTGAATAGTTGTGGTGGTATGACGTTTGCTTGCCTGCTGCCTGCCTGCTTTTTAGGCATCAAGTCTTGTTCAGCTCTCCTTTCTTTCCTTCTTTCTTTAAATCTATACTTTTTCATACAATCCTACTGCTAACATCATTCAGCATGCACAATGTACTCCTTTGAACAGTACTCTTTCATTTTCTCTTTTTTTCTTGCTTTCTTCTCCTCATATTTCTGTATTTGTGTAAAAGCACTTCCGACAATTCGTCATTTTCTACCGTCACTACTACTCCCACCGCTGCTGTTGTTGTTATTGCTGTTCCGTGAACACGGACTCTACTTGTTTCTTTCTCTCTCTCTCTCTCTCTCTCTTTCTCCGTCTCTCTCCCTGTTCCTTTTCTCTGTTTCCCAGACTATTAATGGCACTACCACTTTCTCCAATGTTGTTTATTTATATTGGAAAATGCGCCAACTTGTTTTGGACTGGGCTGTTGTGGAGGAATATATATGCATGTGCAATCATATTTTTCCTTACGCTTAGCTGTTTTTATTACTATTTTATTGAAACCTGAGGGCATAGGGCATCTTGTAGACGCTAAAGTCGAATCCGGTGTAGTTGTATGTGTGCTGAGTGAGAGCACAACGACGACGAGTGGAATGAAAACCCAAAGCAAATAATGGAGTGCGTACTAGGTTTTATTTAAGTGATTTTATGTTGTGGTTACATAGCTAGTAGTGGTATTTATATACATTGTTTATATTTATATTTATTACATGAGATGTCACCATTCTCTAATGCATGTATGTAGCGTGAGCTGAGCAACGTCTTGAATAATGTAAGCGCAAGATATACCAACAAGAAGATATAAAAATAGCTATTGTAGGAATGGCATAGCACAACAGCATACAGAGATACATTTAAATATATAATGTTTGAAAATGTTTGGATTCAGGAGAGAGAGAGAGAGAAATATTTCCATTTGCCCTGGTTAGTTAGTCCAATAAAGGAAGATACAGTACTAGAATTTCGTTCAGCTCAGGCACTCATAAAAATGATGAATAGATATAGATTTTTGTTACGGTGATGCACACTCTTCTGCCTGCTGTGTGTGCTTTCGTACATTTTTGAAGTTTTGAATAGATTTCTTCCTCCTGTTATCTGCGTATCTCATCATGTGTTGCCATTTCTCTGTCTGCCTATGAAGATGATGATGACGATGATGATGCTCGACGATACGATTGAGTATACAATTTATTCAATGCATTCTTTATGAAGTTTCGGCGCTTCGCACACAGAGAGAAAAACCCCTTCCATTAAATCCAAATGGTTTCTATAGTCCACTTGTTCATATTAAAATAAATCTCTGCACAAAACTTTTAACTATTTGATGGCATCCCAAAAAGCACAACTGGATTTTATGAGGGTAGTTGTCGAAGCCCGTGCATGCACAGGAGCAATAAAGACAAGATTTGGTAACCCAAGTCAAATGACACTAACCATTTTTCAATGCTCTGTTTACCGTTGGATTTATGACGAGGCTGAACTGGATGATAGTCATTGGAAAGTTGCTTTGTAGTAAATATTGGCAGTGGCTGTGTCAGTCTTTTTTTCCAGTGTATAAATTCACATAGGCGGTTTACAGAGGTTCTTGCTGAAATACGCCAACGTAGGTATTCCGAGCTATCTTCGAAAAAGTGAAAGTGCAGCCTTACACGTTTACGGATATATTTTTCAAGCCCCGTGTTGTAAATATAAACCGGACAAAGGTGAACATGAATTAACGAAAGATTGACTATAAAATATCTACCATCATCATACTGTTGAAACTTCATGCTGTTGTCTTGTCTGTCGGTTTGTCTTAATATGTTTACGTTAGAATAGAATATTTCATGGATACAAGGAATTTTGTCATCAATATTTCCGTTATTGAGCTGGTTTGATTCAGGTGTAGTTGCAGGCTTTAAATCAACTTTTAATTAACTCATTTAATTTTTATACCACGCCCTACGCTATAGAAACATAAGTTAAAGGAATTTGAGTTTTCTGTCTTGGGGATTCTTTAGCATTGCGTGTTTCCCGATCCTATTTTCGGCTCTGTTTGATTGTGCACGTAATCATTGTTGGGTGGGGTGAATTGTTGGTTGGATGTTGTTGAATCATAACTCAGGCTACATTGATACTCCGTTGCACTAGTGTTTTTGCATATCATACTTACGTAGTTGATAACTAATATTTGAATCGTGTTGCATGTTATCACGTTAGCTTACAGCGAGAACATTGAATATTTTTTATATTAAAACAATTTATGATTTGATATATGAATTCCAACTGTTCCGAAATATGGTGGAGAGGTTAGTGGGAGGCATAATTTTGTCCATTACCACACACACACACATGATTTTTAAAAAAGTATTCATATACTCTGAATTATCTTGTAGAGTTATAATGATGGATGGGCTAATATAACCCTTTTACTGTGCCATGTCGTTTAAAATAAAAAAAGATGTTCATATTTTTGGAATGTAATTATAGTACTTGAAGTTATTAGACTAACTCTTGACATTTCTTGCTGTTTTTAGATGGTGACTCGAACGAAGAAAATATTCGTCGGTGGCCTCTCAGCTCCAACGACAATTGAAGACGTCAGGACCTATTTTGAACAATTTGGCCCGGTAAGATAATTCTAGTTGCAGGAGCCCTCGATTGACATTCGATTTATCCCCGTACCATAAGCGCAGCCAAAATGCGACTCCAAATCCAAACAACATTTCCATAAATGTGTGTAACTAACGTATTATTAACTTTTACTTTTCCAGATTGAGGACGCCATGTTAATGTTCGACAAACAGACGAATCGCCATAGAGGTAAGCGTCACTTTTCCATCTCCTCCAAATGTTTCAAAATGAGTTACGCTCACCAAAAAATTATGCGCATGTGTGCGAACGGTGATGATGAGGCCAAAAGATTAAGTTGGTTAAGCAATGCGTTAAGCGGTTTTCCTAGAACAAATAAACAAGCATACCTACATAATACTTTGCTTGGTTGGTTGGTACTTTCGGAGAATTGAATGAACTCGTTTGTTTGTTACCTTTTACATTTTCACATAATAATGATATTCAATTCATGTTGCGTTGCGTGATCCCAAAGGAAAATCAGTTATTACAACATCGCCAATTAGGGTCGCATACGCATTAAGAAGATGAGTTGAGCCTGCTGTTACACATATTATCTCTTCTACCTACCTCTATGAAGCTACTTATATTTGAAAGTCTGGCTCACTCTACAATTGAAATTGCTGTTTGGCTAAAATATTATGCCAGGCGTTGGCAAAGTTATATTTTAAGTGACACCGCTTCTGTCGCATCACAAGTGAAACTGTTCCTATGAAATGCACTCACTCTGCATACGCCTCGCGTTTGATTAAAAATGTTTAATATTTATTTTGTTGTTATCGTTTCATAAAGTCATTGAATCCATCTCTGCGCGAATGCATTAATGTATCTTCTAGTGGTATCTCGCGTTCTTGTGCCATTCAAGTCGTATAGGAATTTTAATCAGATTTGCTAATAGATACATGCATAAAAAATATACAAGGAGAAAAGTAGTGTAGCGCCTCGCGTCGTGCGTTGAATTGTGTGATGTAAAAGTTATATTGTTATTAGGGATATACCTAGTTACATATTCTATGCCTATGTACATAATAGTGGTGACTGCCGTTTTTGCGGCTTGTGTGCTACGGCAAGGTTTGCCTTACAATAATATCATGTTGTAGAAGATGGCAAGCTAAAGTTAAGTAAGCAAGAGCAAAAGAGCTGAATGTAGAAAAGCGCCAGCCTTTTCCTCTCTTCCTTTCTATCCAACAACTTTGCTGCTGCTACGAAGAAGCTGGTGTTCAAGCTGCCGCATATTTTTCTCTTCGCTTTTGCCGTTGAGTAAAAAGTACAAAAAGTACAGGACGCTCTCCCTCCCTCTCTTTCCTCGTTTCATTTGATTACTTTGAAAGGAGAGACTTATGACTTAATTTACCTTAAAAGTGTGTTCCATCTTGATAATTCCCATTACTCCTCCACTTAATGCATGCTTGTAGATAGTCTACTCATAACTAAGTGTGACTATTACAACTACCACCGACAACACGGACAAAAAATTACTTCTTTTTTGTTGGTCTAATATGCTCATGGAGCAGCTCGCAACGTAGTTTCGTTAGTAGTGGGAAAAAGCGAGCAGAGGAAAAAACGATTGTATGGTGTTTTTGGTCTAAAATTACATCATAAATTTTGAGACAGGATTATTGTCGCCATTTGTCTATTTTAACTCATGATTATAAGTCCTAAAAAGAATGTTCGGAGGGAAAATGGAGTGAATATTTATGTTTGAATGAATACACGTCGACAAAGGGAAGGAAAGCTAGCTAAAGGAAAAATATGTGTGTGTACTATTTTGTACGTGGTAACAGGGAGAGAGAGAGGCTCTCTTCAACTGTTTTCTTTATCTTGCTCTGAACGTATGACGTTTGTACTTAGGAAAATGTTTGCATAATGTGCTGGTGGTAGTAGTGGTGGTGTAAAAACATGCATTCTATCTCGTTTGGTTGAGCGGACGCATGTATTTTCACTTACTTTGTTGTCTCGAGCCAATAAATCTCATACATATTTTATTAATTCTGGGGTGGACTTGAATTGAATGCAATTACTACGCATATCGACAATAATCGTGAGTGAAACAGACTAATACGTAATGTTAACTGATTTTATGATGGTAACATTTTGCTAATTCAATTCGAGAGGAAGGCGCACTGGGTACGACGGTTAAATTGGAATGGACTACAATAAAATAAGCATGACAAAGGGAGGAATTTTTATTAAGTATTTAAATCGGAAAACCCGTTTTTTTATTATTTCGCAAGACCAAAGACAAAATGCGACTCTGCTTGGGTGGTACATGTGCGCACGTCTAAGCATTTAGAAAAAAAATGTATTCCAAAAAGTAAAGTAACGTAAAAAGACAGGACGTCGTGTCGCGTCATCCCACGTATGACATGCACGTAGGATGCTTGTCTTCACTTTCTTCTTCTTCTTCTGTTTCTCCGGCTTTCGCTCTTACCTTTCTCACAAGCGATAACGACAGTAAGAAGGATGGGGAAGGGAAAGAGAAAGTAAGATGATAGCTGAAAAGCTCCTTTGAATTTATTCCTTGTCCACAAGTGCACTGATACATGTAAACATTTGTAGTTTTGGGCGGTCGTTGATCGTTTAAGTTTAGTTCTCATGTGTACCTTTCGTCGTCGTTGACGTTCTCTTGTTCATTTTCAAAAAATAAAATATAAAATAAAAGGAAATCCCATTTTTTGCCAGAGGAAAGGAAAATGCCTGCTGGTGTACCTATTTCACATTTGCATACGTGATACAATGTGGCAAGACAAGTAGAATTCAGAACTGCGTATATAGGATAGTATTATGGTTCAGATGGCTTCCTTTCTTTCACTTTTCTCTTTCCATTCTTTGAAAGGGTTAAAAATAGAGGATTGCATGGCTCATGGCTAGAAGAAAGGAAGCTCGGATAAACAGAGTATGAAATATATTATTTATATGCAGGAAAATTAAAGCATACAAGAGTATACAAAGAGGAGACGGGATTTCAAAAGAGGAAAACGAGATAGAGAAACGAATTGGAGTTCATTCAAGTTGCCGCTGGATGAAAATGACGAGAAACTAGAAAGAAAGCTCGAAGATGGCTTTCCACTCTGTGTGTATTATTGTCATGCAATAAAAATGTTTAATCAAAAGCATATACCACCACCATACCTAGTCATATCTATAAACTTCATCCTAGTTGAGGAACTCTCTCTCTCGTTCCTTCCATAAGCTGCTCGCATGCTTTCCAGTCCTCGCAGAATCAAGTCTTTTTGAAGTACTTATGACAATTTTAAAAATTAGTGAGAACGAACGCAGAAACTCAAAATCATTAAAGATAGTTAAAGGCACCAACGGCAATCGGGATAGAACTGGATAATTGAACTGAATAAGTAAATTACAAAAAAAGGAATTTAGGGCAAGCATTCGCGACGTATTATTCGGGCAAAGATGGAAGATGAAACGTTATGATTACCAAGTATCAGAAATTATGGGGAACTCAAAATGTCAAACTGAAAGTTAATTAGTTTTCGTTCTATATATTAAAGGCATGGTTAAAACTCGGTCCAAATTATATACACGACATGACGTTACTTTCAACGTTTCCACCATTCCACGTCGTTCGATCGTAGGTAAATTGAGCAAAAAAGGTGGTCTTATGTAACGCGGCTACTTACAATCAGAGAAATTGTCATAGATAATAGGCTTGTTATATACATATGGGCTGTCCATATATATCTCAGCCGTATTGATTGTACCTTTTCCCTTCACTTTTACACCATTTGTGTGACTTATATTGTTAGTCGAAAAAAGGCTCTAAATCTCGAATGGAGAATGAATTTTTACTACCGCCACCAACCGTCCGTCCAAGTGCGCTTACATAAATTCCCCTTTTTTCCTGACTACAAGTGCACATTTATATTAAGGTTATGGACAAAGTTTTCCCTAAACCATGGACACGTACCCACCTCCAAACATTCAAGACACACATACCACACTACTACAACTACTCGTATCATCCATGAAGGAAAAAAGGAAGAAAGAAAAAAAGACGTTATCCTGTCAAATTTCAATAGTTGAAGAGGGCCGTAAATCGTGAAACTACCGATATAGTGGATCCACATTTAACACTTTTTCCTCTTCGTAAGTGATACTAGTGGTGGTAGTGGCGGCAGCAGTGGTGGTGTGGTACTAGTCAACAACAGGAACCAGAAAGAGGAAAGCGAAAAAAAGGAAAAGAATACATAATAAAAAGTAGTAGAAGAAGAGGAGAAAAGAAAGCAGCAGTAGCAGCAGCGCAGCACGGTAATAGAACTAGTTGTGTAGTTGTAAACCGTCATATTGCTATACTGCTACTAACACTACTCACAGTCAAACTTACTATGAATTGAGGAAAGAAAGGCTAAACGAACCGAATAGCAAAAGTATCGTTAGAGTGCTAATGCCGTATAGGCGCGTATAACATGAAGTTGTGGTAAAAAAGGGACACAAACAGACACACACGCAGAAAGTATTCCATGGTGGTAGATTATATGCTCGTCGTCTTTCTATAATATGTATACCGTATCTTGAGGGAATTACTTTTTTCTTGTTTTCACCACAATACTTTTTTTTCTCTGCTTCTTCTCTCCTTAGCAAGGCAGCCGATATAAGTAAGTAGTTCTATTATGGTGCATTATTGTATTCAATGAAAACTTTGCTTTTATTACTTCTCTCTATACTTATACTCCTACGACTACCTATATAGCTGTATAGTAGTCGTACCAGCATACTGGTAGCAGTTGTAAAAGAAGTGAGTAAAAAACATGCATATTTCTTCAATACAAAATGGACAAGGGGCGTTTATTTTCAACTTAAAAGATACGAGTTTAACAAAGAAGAAGAAGAAGAAAAGTCTTTTCGTATGAACATGTTTATATCCTATGCATGCATCTGAGATTGTATCGCGTAATGACACATTGGGGTAACATGCACGAACGAAGTCGTGGGAAGGAAATGTGCTTTCTTTTTTTTCGCTCGTTTCTGTCCTTGTCCTATGCTAGATCTCTCCCTCTCACCAAGTATTTAAGTAGTTGAGAAAGGATCAGGTAACTTGTTTTGAAACTATGTTTGTTACCAATGCGCCGTTCGCTTCTCTGTTTTACTACACTTTGTTATTTAGCATGTGTAACACGATGCCAGATTATCTGATGATGATGATGTAATATTTTCTACCGATGTCCGGAGTCAGGGAATAGCACTGTGTTATAACAGTGCTACGTACACTCCGACATTATATGTATATAACGGTGGAACTATGACACACAAACATCCAGGCATGGGTATTTTATAAAGAGGATATTCCAGGAAAGTGTACGTGAGTGCACTTACACCACTTCGTATAAATACCCTCCTCCCTCTCTCTCTCTCACTCTCTCTCTCTCTCCTGGCCCATGAACTTGCCTGAAATAATAAAGGGCCTGAACAAGTATCTTGTTCGCTTTTTACAGAGATATCTGTGAGAAACTGCTGGAGAGTGAGAGGATTTATTAGATACTGCATTGTTTCCTGGAAAATTTCTCTTGATTTTTTTTCTTTGCCTTCTTTATTTCCCTCTCTCTTTCTACTTTTCTGGCTATTCACTCACTTTTGCTTTGAAGAGTTTTCTCGTCGTCTCTGTTCAAAGAATAGGAAGTAACTTTTTTCCGGGTTGACGATAGATCACCATCGCATCGTTTTTTTTTCTAAAAAAGTTAGATGTGATTGTCACAAAACTATTTCTATAATTCATCGGAAGAGACCTCCTTACAATTAAATAAAAGGTTGGTGGTGAGTTGCAATATAAACATGTAGCAACAAACAACGATGTTTGTTACGTACGAGAGCGGCGTAGAATGCTGCCGTCAGTTTAGTACTAGAATTAGTGTTCTGGAAATATACAGAGAAGATAGAACAAACAAACTATGTAAGCACACAAATATTTATTCACGAGCTTTATTTTTCTGACTCTCCCCTGATGCAATAAGTGAAACGCTAAAATATTCATACAATTTTAAAACAGGAAGAAAATAATATGTAGGATAAAGTATATTTAAAAAAGTATGTGCCTTGCAAGTTAATGTCTTATATTCCAACAAAAATTGTTACTAAAAAAGTACGCTGTTATTGTGCTTTATTGTCTACAATATATGTACTATGTAAGCACAATAAAAGTAAAAAAGGTCCTATTATTTCTTTCTTTGAACGGAATTGTAGAGTTCCTTGTATTATTTCTCTCTGACAGATGACAGATTGCTTTTGCTTTTCTACCTTCCTTCTATGTACATAATTTTTCTTTGTTATGTCGGCAGTCTGTTTAGTTTGCCCGTTCTAATTTCGGAATGACTTTTTTTCTCCCTCTCTCTCTGTAAGCTTACCATGCTTGCATTTTATGAAATTTCCAATATTGTTGAATAACAAATATGTAGATACTGTGCATCTCCTTCTTTCTTTCTCAATCTATATCCCTCTGTTTTCTCCTACGCTCCTTTGATAAAAGCAAAAACGGAAAAAAATTTCTTCAAGAGATCGTCAAAAAGTCTGGGAATTTATAACACACGACCACTGCATTACCATTTTATTGGAAAGTGAATGACAAATAAATCTCCTGGAAGCAGCTTTTGGCATGCATCACAATGATGATAATAGAATGTATGCGTAATGTACATTGTGTCGTTTGTTGCTGCTCTAGCTAGCTCTGCTACTTGGTTGCTACTTCTTACTTCACTCAGTCTCTTCACTCTTCCCGTTTCTCTCTCCCGTCCTTCTGAGCCTTGTCACGAAAATACCTTATGTTTCTCCGTCTACTACCAACTTGCTCAACTCCTTGTCGTCGTATAATAATAATAATGGTAATGATATTAAATACATTGAACATGTATAGATGCAACTTCTTGTGGGACATAAAAAAAGTATTTTTTTATATAAAGCAACGCTCATTCCTTTTCCGTCGACTACTTTTGCTACGAAATAACTGTGGTAGGTATACCAACCTACATACATTTTGCATTTACCTCTATTATTATTATTATTATTGTTATAGTATTGACATAAGTTCTTTTCTCATCCATTTTCTTTCTTCCGTGGTGGTATACAGGAAAAGTAGCTCCATACTAAAAACCAAAAGTAAAATTGTACACCGCAGGAAAGGAACGTAAAAATTACAGCTTTTTACTTCATTCCTACGACGACGGTGAAAAGAAAAAAAAATATATAAATTATGTATCCAAGTCATGTAGGAGTACAAGATTTTCTTGGTGTGTGTGTGAGTAGGAAGCAATATGATTATGGAAAGTCATGTGAATTCTTAATAGATGTCATATGTCATGCACTATCTACCGCCACGAACTGATGTAGGTAGGTAGACGAGAAATGCTGCTAGTCGTAATATTCTTTTTGCATTTTATTCTGTATAAAGGAAGAACCGAAAAAGGATGCGTTCTTTTTTTTACCCGGTTCCAGGTCAAATTATGCATTAAACTTGCTGTGTCGTTAATGGTGTATTTTATACCGACCTGTTTCGTACTGATTCATCCTCTCTCTGTGAAACATATAATATTCATCCGCATCAAAGCTATAATCTTGAGACATGGAATGAGTGCAAGAACGTATTATTGTATCTGAATCTGAATGAAATTTTAATAATGAATAGAATAAATGAGTTGTTTCCTTCCATTGACTAGATAATCTAGTAAAGATTAAAATAATATCATATAATGTTATTTTGGACAGCTTTTTTATCATAATTTAGCTACTATTGTGTACTCCTCCGCATTTTTTGAGTGACGACTAACTCATTTTCAAGTAACCATCAAATTGGAGTATATAAATAAATAGTACTACGAATTTTATGTTTTCCAGTTTATACTTTGAACTTAACGCAAGACTCTCTTTTTAAAAAAGCCGTAATATTAAATTGGTTTGCGTGCAAGAGTGAGTGTGTGCGCAAGTTTCGGTATCATGTGCCCTGTCGTTTAGATGAACTGCCATGACATTTATCTTGTTCAGTCAGTCTTTCACACCAGTCTCATTGTCAGTTTATCATCACGAAAATTTTAACTGTGTTCCTCAGGGCAGCAAGGTTTGTCTCTATCTTGGTTGCGTCTCTAACCTTTACAGTCATGTAGAGAGAGAGAGAGACAGAGAGGAAGTGAGAAGAGCAGTAGTAATATAATAATAATATAATATAGTAAGAAGCAACTCGTTTGCTGCCGTTGTAGCTGGTGCTGTTGCTTTGCTGATTATGGTGACGGTAAACGAGAAAGAAAGGAGTAATAATAATATAAAGAATGAGAGAGACGCAGGCACAGAAATAGTTCGGCAACACAGGAGGATGAAAAGGAAGAGAAGAAGAATGAATCATTATTGTCGCGAGTCTGTGAGCACTCCGAAAGACGTTCAGAGATCACATTACCCTCTAATGGGATTGCCCACTAAACAGTATTTTATTCTCAACATACTTATTTATAAGCAGTCGTGCTGCCACTACTCAACTCTTTACCAACGTCACTACTCCTGCCGCACTATACATCTCTCCGTATTTTTAAATACACACAATATTCTTCTCTCTCTCTCTCTCTAAATGAAATGACGAGTTACACTTGGTCTCTTTAAAAAATAAGTGCACTACTTTACACCAAGTAGTGTGATTGTGATGTAGTGAGGAGGTATGCATGTATGCCAGCCTATTTACTTGTACCACTTCTCTTGTAACCATCACGATTGCTATGTACTACTACTCATTTTACTACACCGTAGTACTTTTCTGTCATCTCTTATTTTCTCTCTCTATTCTTTGCTAAGATGATGTCTGTAATAATAATACATACATTTCTCCTTGCACAAGTGGTAAATATTTCAACGGCTCAGTATGATCATCTCTTCGTACTGATACTGATGCTACCAGCAAGCATTGCGCCATCACCATTCACCACCACTGCCTTTACTACTACTACTACAGCTATTGCTCCTCTTTTTTTCTTGTAAATAGGAAAAATGGATGTTAGTTGGGTTTTGTAACATAGTAGCAGGAGAGGAACAGAAAAGCAGTCGAAGAAGAAGATGGTAGTGAACAAGTAATATTTAATAGGAGCCGCTTGTTTGGCGTTGACAAGACACTCCATGATGTTGACTTTTATTCACATCCTTGGCAGATAATTAAATTTATATGTGTTTTTTTCTACCTCACTTACTCTTTTTGTGTACACGTAGTTTGGCAAACGACTTGTAATGTGTAATTAAATGGAAGCACACGTTGTGAAAAAATGCTGTTGGCATCCAACGATTACGATTATTTGAAGACGAGAGAGAGAGAGAGAGAAAACTACAAACTATCTAGAGAGATATCCGCGTGCATATACATTACACGGAGGCATAGATAGAAGACACCTACATCTTACATAATATTATTTATAGGTACACATTCGACTGTTTTATAGGGCAAATTACTATTAAGCATTTGCATATCTCAGTATTCATGGCTATAATATTGTATAACATCTCTTCTCTCTGTCTTCTCTTGTAAGCAGTCAACTTAACTTAACTTTTTTTCTCTACTACTACTTACTACGCAGACTACAGCTGTCAATAGGCACATGCCTACTACTCTGGGGTATATGGCAGTAGTCAGTTTGGCAAGTAGGTGCTTATATTAAGAGCATTACTACTATTTGTATTTTATGTGTGTGTACACACACAAGAGATCCATTCCACTCAACACTCATGGATTTTCTTTTATGTCGGATATCTTAGAAGACGAAGGAGAAGAAGAAGGAGGAACAGCCTTTTTATTTAGCGTAAGAGAATTCGTGCTGTCACAATTGCGTCAGTGGTGCGCACCTGCTCAATTTTTCATTTTTTCTCTCAGGCCCTTTTCTCATTCCTCTCCCTCTCTATTCCTTCCCTCTTTTCCCTTCCCACTCAAGTGGGAGAAGCAGCGGAACACTGCAGCGTTAGAGGCGCTATATAACAGTAAAAAGCGGTATACATACACCAGCACA
The DNA here is from genome assembly GCA_004115045.4 of Sinella curviseta. NCBI lineage: Eukaryota > Metazoa > Arthropoda > Collembola > Entomobryomorpha > Entomobryidae > Sinella > Sinella curviseta. Next base: position 10,576,906 of record CM065489.1, read on the forward strand.
GAGCCAGTAGTCGGCTAATGTTGTTATAGCTCTTTTTTTGGCGAATTGTAAATTAAAAATGCATGGAATTATTATTAGCTTTTGGTACTAAAATTTGTGATTTCACTCCGAGTGAGTTGGTGTGGTAATAATGATATTTTGCATTACTCCTATTACTACAAAGGGAGACAACCGACGAGAGAAATGTTCTCAGCGAAAAAATAATACTGAAGCAATAGGAGAAGGAGTAAAGACGTTGTCGTCGTTGCAGTGAGAGTAGCGGTATAAGCAGAAGCGCAGGCAGCAAAAGCAGTAGTGGTGGTGGTGGTTGTCTGAAATAAAAAGATAAATTAATGCCAAGTAATAGTGGTATTTTAGTATACAGCCACTATTACGGCAACAACGACGTAAGCACATATCCACATAGAATAAAAAATAATAATACGATTTTGGTGCTCTCTTGTTGTTTCGACGTGTAGTGGTACGGGTACGGTATGGGTTGTTGGATGGAAATTCTAGAGCCAGGAGTAGTAGTTGTGACTAGTGACGCATTCCACTTTCTTAGGCCTAGCATAAAGAACAATAGAAAGAGAGAGAGAGAGAGGCTTCTCTCTTTCTGTATCCTATCTTCCACCACTTCATAATAATCTTATACAGTAATATGCACTTTACCTTCTCTGTGTAAATAGTTTTCTTCCACAACGGGATTAGAATGATGGAATGAAAGAGAATTTGCTAATTTGCATAGTTCTCAGATGGGCAGTCAAAACAATGGGTTATAGATTACTGGTTTCTCGGGCAAGAGAGAGGAGCTATGCATTCATTGAGTGGAAATAAAATGTTCCACAACAACAAGCGAGAACGCGTGCTTTTTACGTCCTTTTTTTCTTGGTTACGAGGAAAATCACTTGATATTCATACCACTGCTGCTACTACCACCACCGCCACGAAAACTTAGCACAGGGAGCTTAAACATGACGTACAAGCCAGTTTTATCTAGACGGCACCCATATTAAATCATGACCATGATGTTTACTCACATTTCCATTTAAAAATCCGTGTTGTCCAGCCATAATCTTTTCTTATTGATGTCTGGTAATAAATGAAAAGTGTAGTATGGAGTTAGACAGGACCGTAGGCCATTCTTTGGAATATTCATTGTTGTCCTCGCTAACGAGACTTCAATAATATATTCATTTTCAATTCTACAATGTCGAGTGTTTCCCAGACTAATCCATCTAAAGAAGAATATGCATGTAGGCTAGAATGGAAAGTGCAAACATTTATCGGATTTTCACAAAGGGAAAAGGTATGTTTGCTAACAAATGATAATGATTAGCATACCACTCTCCAAAACAACAAAAGTGTAGACGTTATGGTAGGAAATATTTTATTAGAGCAAAGCGCAAAAAGAGATAAGTAAGAGATGGACAGAGTTTTGTGGGCTAAAGCGCTTGAGAAAGAATAATAGCGAGTCTTCGTGATATGTAACATTTTTTGTAAACATTATAGCAGAGACGTTGTTGTGACGTGAGGAAATGAAGGAAATAACTACTTACGAAGGCGCAAAAGATATACGTTGTGTAAGAAAAGTGCAAGTAAAAAAGGAAATAACGTGACAAGGCATGCAAGAGAGATGTAGGAACGGTTCATTCTTTTAGTAGAAGAAATAGTGGTGTTGATGATGATGATGATGGCAGTGGTCTTGTCGTAGAAATAAACACGAGGAAAAAGGAGTAGTAGCATCAGTCTCTCTCTTTATTCTTCTTCTTCCTCCTCTCTTTTGCTCTTTTCTCCCTTTGCAGCGGAGGTAATCTATTGTTGGTCATGTTTTAAAGGAATCCAGGTATTAGCATAGCCTCCTTTTGTTATACTCCCTGAGTAATCGGTTGACATTAGCTATCTTGGCAGGTTGGAATCTCTTATCCTTCTCTCTCTTGCTCTATTTTTCTCTATGTACATATCTAGGAATACATTCACGAAACCAAGCTGTGTTTCAACTGCTGCTCATTCTATCTATCTATCCATCTCTCCTTCTTGATTTCTTCCTTTCCTCTCTCTGTATCTCTTCTTATTCGTCTCTTGGAACTGTAAATCCAGGCTTTTACCCATACAACGTGAGTTATTGAAAGGGATTTCACTTTGTGAACACACATGCCCATCTTATTCCTCTTTTGCACACTCTCTAAAAACAACAGAAAAGTGCGTTTCCGGTAGTGCTGGTGGTACACCGACATTTTCACGGAAAAAGCTGGAACGAAATAAAGAACGGAGAAAGACGTGTGATGATGGTACTAGAACAAGTAGTAATGGCATGCTTCTCGACAATATTTTTCATACAAGTGGAACTTTAAGAGTTACTGTATTCCTTACTTTTTTGTATATATATTCGCTACTTCTGCTGGTAGAGCACACAAGCATACAAAAGTCTACCTCTAGAATCCTGCCAGAAGAATGAATGCATGTACACATGAATTTTTGCTATATACATTATTAGTGGAAGCATGAGAGAGAGAGAAAGAAAAGGAATAAGAATCCGAAATTTTGCTTATCTCTACCTACACAGCAGCATGGAGTCGTCGAGCACGAAAATGTTTTGTTCAGTCTCCACAATCTTTTAGCCCAAATATTTCCAACTGCTGAGGAACATTTCTGAACTTATTATTATACTTTTGATTCCGCTCATTCAAGTAGAGAGAGAGAGAGATGAAAATGCTTGTACAATCTGAGCATAATGATCATGCCATGCCACCCTGCTTTCTAGTCTGGTGAATCTATGTGGTTATCGCTGGCTTACGTGTGCAGCTTTAGCTACCTCACTCTACTCCCATATTATTATGAGCAGCTTGTTCTTCTTCGTCTCCTCTTATATTAGCACATTACTACCAAAGCCGAATGCTACCACCACCAGTGCAGTGTTTTATTTCATTGCTCTTCTTTGGAAAAGGCCTACTCGAGAAAAAGTATGTTTCCCTCCAGAATATATTCAAAATCTACACATTTCTTTCTCTTTTTTCTTTTTTTTTTACCGAGCAACCGAGTACAAGTCATCCTCGTATATCTTACGTGCTCTTTCCCCGCTCCGTGAAACATGTAGTTTACTACCGTGAATATTAGTTGCTGGTATATATTATTATTATTATTTATTTCATATAATAAAATGTACGTACGTACTTTAAACCTACGACGACAACGACGACATTATAGAGAGGACGCAAAAAAAAGAAGAAAATGTGGTAAAGAGCCATGTCATATTGCTCCGTGAACAAAAAAATCTTTGAATCTAGTAACTGCAACATCGTAATCCTGCAAACTACACTGCATACCTACGTACCTATGTACATTATGATTCTACGGATGGAATAATCGTACGGAACGAAGGACCATCTTGTGCCCTCAGATTATTATTGCCGTGGTCCTTCTGTGCTTCTCCCTCTGCTGTTGTCTTGATCTCTCTCTCTCTCTCTCCCGTCTTTTCCTCTCTGCATCTCTTCAATAATACTATGCTTCATTTGGCCAAATATAGAGAAAAAACTGATACCATGTTATTTATGTACCTACACAAATACTACACCAGCGTTCCATTTCCGCAGCACTCGCCATTGTTTTTGAAATGTAAAGAGATATATGGCACGTTGGTCTGCATCCATAAAAATAATTTTGCGAAATTGTAAATATTGGTGGTAGAGGAAGTGGTAATGGGGAGAGTGGGTCAGAATAGGCCCCATGTACACATCCCTCAGAGAGATATATTGGCATACTTTTGTGCAATGAGTTGGGCAAATCTCTTGGACTTTTCTTTTAAATACTGATCACCGTACAGTATCCAAATATAGCATGACGTGATGTGACCATGCATGCTCTGTACATTCTTCGTAAAATATTAGGACACAATATAATTCAGGATGCCATGTGCCACCAAGCAGTAGCTCATGGCCCCATGTAATCCCTGAGACATACAATAAATAATAATGATAATACTATTATGTCCATATTATACAAAATGGGAGATGTGTAGTTGTAGTAGTGTTTCGTCCTAGTCTCCTTCCACTTTCTAACTCATGTTAGTGTTCCTGTCACTGCTACTGCCCCTGGCCCTCTCTCTTTCGCTGTTGCTAGTGCCAGGAGTAGAGTAAAACATATACAGTCAGTGGTGGCATGCCATGTAATGTCATGTACTGATGCTGCTGCTCCTGTTACTTTGTCATTCCCTATTCTTGCTGGAATTTATCCATGAAAAATGTTCAATTGTGTTGTGTCTGTCTTGTTGATCAAACACAGATGTGCTTCGCGGGATTATACAGTCGCGTCAAATTGCATAATAATATTTGTAGTTACTATCAACTAAAATACTTACGCAACTTGTTTTACTACTGCTGCTGCGATGCGACTCATCTTTCGAGAAAAAAAGTATTGCCTGCGCTCTACCTCCATAGATAACAGACATTTTGAAATTGCCTAGTACACTTGCTTTACTACTACTGGCACTATTTTTTACATTGTCTCTGGTTGTAATTGCTCGTGTAGAAGTGCTGAAGACGTGCATACCAAGTCTTTTTAAACTGGGAAGCATCAAGTTTCTCAATACATATATTAAAATGCTCCTCTGCTATTCTGCTACACTTATTACTACCGATAATATATCTGCTACTAACTTAAACACAAGAGCATATTACACACCAGTAGTAAAAGCAACGCTGAGATCTGAAACACGTTTGTCGGTATCTGCAATCTGCATGTGCGGTGGGTTTACTCTCGTAAGGAGTTATTTTAATACGTTTGAAAGAATCTGAATAATTTACGTTATCATACTTTTCTGCTCGAGCTAATTCTACCGCTATATATACCAAAGCAAATCTGCGGAAGAGAGAAAATAGACTACTCTGGTAAAAAACAATCAAATATTTAAATGTAAATACTACAATGTATTTACAAATGAACTTGAATTGTTGTACTGATTCAGGTAGAAAAAAAACAGGAATACAGGGAAGCATTTTTTTAAAACCAAAAGTCATTTAGTGAGTACATATATTTAAGTATGATATTTTTCTGTTCATCCTATAACCTCTTCGAAATTTTCATTACGTGGTAGCTTCTCACACAAAGTAATACAAAATGTTTGAAAGTTGGCGTTGACGGAAGCTCACTTCTGTTGCTGTTTCTGTACTCATGATAAATGACGTTGCAATGATGGCAAGTTAGGTAGGTATATTATCCATATTGCAAGCCCAAGTTTTGTTAAAGTTTAGAAGCAACCCACACCTACCACCACCAACACATATAATCAAACACATTCTACATTACTTGACATATTCCATATACACACAAAAATATCTCTCCAGTTCAACGGAGCGGCTAACCTTTAGAAATTTTGAATATGTTTCAACAGTCTTCAGTGCAGACTCGACTATGAAGTCGAACCAGAAAATAATAAAGAGCAGTAGCAATAGTAGTAGAGAAAAAAACCCGTATATAAATTTGCCTGGAAACTGAAAAGTGCATGAAATCACAAGTCGTGTGGTTATGTTTCATTGTAGTTGTAGTGATGCTGCTGTTTCCATATTATATTTGTGTGTGTGTACAAAGTACATTACCTATGCATAGGTATGCTGCTTTTTGCTGGCTGGCTGCTAAAAGGAAGTACAAACAACAGAACCGAACACATAGCACAAAAAATACAAAATACATTGTACATAATGTCATTACTTCTCTCTGCATGTCTTTCCGTACGGTTATAACTTATAACACGCATACCCACGTAAATAATATATTATTTTTCCTTTTGTTGTATAAGGTGTGTAGTGTGTGATGGGAAAAGTAGATGCAGTTTTTTTTGTATTTTGACGATGATGGTGTTGGTTACAGCTACACGTGAAAAATACTTGTAACTAATCATTTCAGTTTCTCTACCATTTACTCGTATGCATGTATTTTTATACTTTCCTCTGGTATATATATACTTGCATGAACACAGTATCATTTTAACTTATTAAACAACAAGAAAGGGAAAGTATTAGCGTGTGTCTATCCGATCATGTGTGTGTAAATGGGTGGTGCAGCAGGAGCATAGCAGCATCAAGAAGAAAACAACCGACAGTGCGAAAGCATGTAGAAAAGTTGAGTGGGAAAATGGAAAACAACAAAATAAGTAAAATGCTCTCTTGCTGTTGAACCTGAAAAGGGAAGTTTCCTTCTGAGAGCCTCCATGACGCTTTCTTTCTCTACATTTGCTACTTGCTTACACAGTGTGTAGATTCCCACACACACGTAGTTTCCACAGTAACATTCCCTCTCTCTCTCTGCTCAGCCGGCATGTACGTATGTATTTATCATCGTGCCCAGAGTCCTTGTTCCCTCAACATTTCTATCAAGTGTGCTAGTAGTTCTTCTCGGGAGAAGAGTGCGCAGAAAAACTGGTAGCCGTGGTAGACAGACAGATGAATGTACGTATGAATGTATGAAATTTACTCTCTTTTCCTCTCCCTCTCTGAAATGTATTCTAGGAGAGTGGAATCCAGTAACTGTACTTTACTTTTTCTGCCATTCTGTTCCTCAAGTAGCACTTCTCGCTGAGAAATCGTCATGTCAAGAAGACCAGTTTGAAAAATCAGAATTTCATGCAGATGAATAGTGAAAAGTTGCAAATGAAAAGCTTCTATTTTCACCAAAGCCCTTTTTGACTTTTTCTCTTTTTAGCCCTTCCTCCTCCTCTTTAAATAGATGACATGAGTTAGGCCTCTGCTCTGCTCACTTTTTCTGTTGGTTGGCTGGTGTGTGTGTTGTAGATATTTTATACCAAATCCAGTTATTTATTTGCTTAACATGACGTTTTTTGCTTGGGTGCAAATGTGAATGAATAGAAATTTCAAACCAGTCTGTGTATATTTATATTCGTGTACGGGCCATGATGATATGGGAAAGTTTTATTATTTTTATTATTCTCGTATTTTTTCATCTCTCTCTCCGTATTTTTTCCATTTTCATAATTTCATCACAGAGCAACTTACATTTCAATAGTAGACATTTCCGCTCCGTTCCTTCCACCTTCCCTATTTATCAGAGAATGAATATGCACTCACCTTAGGTACGTAGTTAATAGAACACCAAATATTGACTGGGTTCGTTTTGCATGGAAACTAAGTAATTCTCAAAACTGTATGGCTTATTCTATCCCATGGATTTCAAGTATCCACTACGAATTCACTTAGGTACATTAAAACGAAAGGATTAGAGAGATAGGCCATGTTTCGGAGCAGAGTCGAAAGGGGGTCCTACTCAAACTAGATGAAAGAAAGGGGAAGAGATAGTAAATTTTGGAAGATGGTTATGGAAATGACTGCTCGCTGCTTCTCCTTATCTATCGGAATTCTATTAATCTTTACAATTGGTCTGTATATCTCACAATCGCATCTTTCGTTCCAGACTTTTACGCATACATGCATACAAATTATATAGCACAAACTATTATGAGGCATATAGTCCGCCTATGTAGATGCAACTTTCCTCCTATAATTCAAAATGTACTGACGACATCGAACTCTGAAGATTTCCAATTTTCATCATGAATGAAAGGATGTGTGTATCTGTAAATCTATTCATTTTTTATTTCTGTTCCAACGAATACTGCCGGCGGCGGCGTACTTCCTTGCTTGCAGACTACATCCTCGTATCTGATACATTTTCCTCTACCCATTTACATAAATATTTTGATAGGTGCCTCTGATTGTGCTAACATTTCAAATAAATGGCCGCTGCATTAATCAACTCTTTATGTTTGAAAGGAAAGGAAACCTCGATAATGCGAACAATCTTATTTGTACTTGTATAGATGTGTCTTTTGAGGAATAAAAAAATCCAACAAATAAAGAAATTCTCTGATAGACATTTCCTTTTTTACAGAACATCAATCGACAGCACGTTCCTTATAATAATGATAATAATAACTACAGAAAGCTGTTGTATATAACACACTGCTTCACAAAATTATTACGGAGAATACATACATAGTTTTTGCTTTGATGCGATCTTTTATTCATACAAAACCTGCCAACTACTATTCATACAAAGAAAAACAATTTTCTTTGTATTTGAAATGACATGGATTATCAGTAGAACTTTCTTTTTTAGCGATTTTGTCAAATCAAAATGTAGTGGAAAACGTTAACAAATAAATCCATTCCGAACGTATTATTGCCTGTCTACAGTCTACAGGGAACCCGAAAATATATGAATTTCTTAACGTACATGGAAATGTGCACGGGGAGCTGGAGAAGAAGAGCACATAGTAAGAGAATTTAAAGAGAAGAAATGGGGAATTATATGACATCAAATGTACATTCAAGCAGGGAAAAAAGTCCGAAGAATGGAGGCGGAGGAGGAGGAGTAGAAACAAAAGTAAGAGTAAAAGTGGAGAAAAGTGCAAAGATCTTGTGTGACTAAAAGCTTGTGTGACTTTATGGGACGGACGATGAGGCAAGGAGCTTATACGTACTTTGAATTTGTTCCAAGCATTCAGAACATCCTATCTACATTCGCCCATAGCAAGATATCTATAATATACAATACATTATACTTGTACTTCTCCCCATATTTAACTTTCTTTTCTTCCTAAGCCTTTCTAACAAGTATCCTTTAGTAGTTTGCTTTATGCTCGCACCACACAACAAGGATAGCTTGTGCTTTTTTTCGCTGTACAATTCGCCCGCTGGCTTAAGACTCGAAGACAGCTGAGGATTCAGAAGAAAAAAAGATATTTTCTCAGGTTTCTTTTCACTTTCAACTTTATTTCCGAATGTCCTCATACGTAGGAGATATTATTATTACGGAGGAAGTGGTGGTATAGTGGTGGTAGAATGTCTAAATCTTTTTTTCTACAATAGGCTATTCTCCTACTTGAGGAAAAATCATCACGATGTGAGGATAAGTTTTGATATCACACTTGAAATGCCAGAACACATTAGAACAACACAGCACTGCGTATTTATGTAATATGAAGAGTCTAAATATTATGAAGATTTTTTTGTCTTCTAACTGTTTCCTCTCTCTCTCTCTCTCTCTCTCTTCTCTCTGTTTTCTAAGGAATGCTTGGCCATAGATTCTGGGGAACAGCACAACTCTTCTTTTTTTATATGAAGGAAAAGGAAAATACCAGCGTAACGGTTTTCCCAAAGAAATTGTTTGGAGAAAATGGGAGATAGAGAGAGAAGATTTTTTTTGCTATTCTCCCCAAAAATGACAGTGTGAAGAATAGTTTCTTTTTTTGCCGTCGTCATCACTTTCCGCTTTCTTTTTTACTTGTGCTGATTTCGATGGGAAGGAAGATAAAGGGCTGCTGCTTCTTTTATGATGTTCTATACACTGCCTACAGTGTCATCATCATTATTTGCAATTTATATGATATTAAAACTTTTAATTACAGCAGACATTATATTTTATTGCAGTGCTGTAGAGAACAGTTTTACACTGGAAAAAGTTTCCATTGGTAACACGGGGAGAGAACAGCCTTTTGTGATGTAACTGCTTCAATACTGCAATGTAAATGCAACTGTTGTAAAGTGATGTTTTTTTGGGAAAGCCATATACAGATTTGGTGATATGCAATTTCATCACCCCAACTTAGGTCAAGCATTCAAACACTCGAAAGATTCATAGAAACGCTTGGGTGTGTGTTTGGATTACACTGGTTGACCATAATTCCTCGCCTTTTGGACGAGTTTCTTACAATCTATTTATGAACGAAAATTGAAGAGTTTTATATAGATGTATATAAAGTTGATGATTGATAAGTGATTGCTTGCGCTCGGAATCAGAAGTTGAATCTCATCTGAGAGCTGAAGTGAAGAAATGTACACTACATTTTTATTTTTGTCGTTTGTGCAACTCTTGATCGTCTTTGGTTGAGTAGCCGAGTAGTTCGTAATGCAATGCAACATTAATTTTTGGTTTCAAGCATAAAAAATGTAGATAAGACTGGTAGAGATAGAAAACCATTTGCTGATGCATATCACCCGTTTCCTTACAACACTCGGAATGAGAAAAGGTAACATCTCCGCGTAGATATATTATATGACATTGTAAGCAGGGCGTATCGTATCCCAACTTAATTTTTGACATTGATGGTTATGCACAAACTGAACCTTACGAATATTTTATGGTTTCATTCTTATGAGAAACAACCTTTTTTCTTCTTCTCCGTCTTATTTAAGGATATGATGTACATGTATATATATTTAATTTTTGTTCACATCTTCAAAAGCGGATGCGGCTCATGTTGTCTTTATCACAAAATATTCGTCTCTCTCACCCTCTCTGTGCCACTATCTGCTTGAGCTTAAAAAAAATCGTGATGTAATATCATGTCGTATAATCCAACATGAAATGAAGAAAATGCTTGTCTTCCGTTTTGATAGGATTGTCCTAAAAACAGAAAATAAATCATATCGGGTCATACAGTTTTCGAACGATTAGGTAATATACCATTGCGAAACCGTACACAGAGGGCTTAGCTATTAAACTTAATCATAATGCGCTCTCTCCCTCTCTCTGCGCGAGTTGACAAAGAGAGCATTTACATGGATGGAGTTGACAAGAGTACAAGACGGTACATGTACCAGGTATTGAGATAAATTTTCTTTCACTGCTAATTTAAGAGCGGCATGCTCATTACATTTTTAAAAATAGACATTGAAAATGTTCAAAAATGTCTTTCTGCGCTTCTTCAATTTGAAATATAAGTACATAGTAGCATTTCGGCGTGCAGTATTTTGCTCAAAATGTATTCACTCCCTCTTATGCAATATGTCGTACTTATAAATAAATAATATGCCTACTAAAAATATAGACATAATACATTATTAAGTAGCGGAAGCTCCTTTATTCGACTGACTGTGTCTATCTATTCATCGGCCTCTCAACATCTCACAGTGATATAAGCGAACCGGCTTTTTTACTTTCCTACTTCTCTGCTTGCAAAGAGATACTTTGGGACCAGCATGACTCGGAACATTAAGCTGTTACCAACTTTTGACCAATTAACATTTCCCATTCGCTACTTTTCTACGTCTCGATTGCACGGTTTATTGTAATAGTTGTCGTAGTAAATTGCATATTACAGTAGTTGTAGTAGTTTTTTTTTCTTTCTTGTACCACCGATGTACATACGTTCGGGGCAGGTGTTAAGGCCAAATAAATCAACTGCAATCTTTACATCACTGTAAAATGACTTGAGTTTACTCGTTTACTGAGGAATAGTAGTAGTGCTGGCAATCAGAAGAGCACTCACTCACACAAAAACAACACATACATAATAATATTCATAGATATACCTATGTAAAACGCTAGCTGATGATTATTATTACTATTTACTACAACTACTACTATTACTACTACTACAAAACAACCGAAAGCGTCATCATTATGGCATTGCATTTTGTTGCAAGAAAAAAGCAGATGTGTGAAGATAATACAGATTAGAAAAGAGAGAGAGAGAAGGCAAGAGACAGACAGAGAACAGCGATATAGTACATTATATGCCGAGTCACGCACGGAGTCTCTTAGAGAGATGTGTATGTGGTGTATGTGGTCTACCGGTACTACTAAAATGTTCCCATTTCTCTTCTTCTTTCACATCGTCTGCTCCTTCATTCGGTTTCTGATGTGGATAATATTGTGCACACGTAACTTCATTTTTGGAGCATGAGAAAAAACACATATAGTGAGATCAGGAGTAGTGAGCCAGCCAGGATAGATCTTCACACACAAAAGCTGGTGGCACTAGAATACTAGCAGCAAGCAGTTCTTACATAGCGCACTTGTCAGCATTGTTTTGACATAATCAGGTTTGTCCGTTTGTCTGTGGGCATGTCCGATTTGGACATTCCTAATTTGGCAGGTAGACTCATGGGCAAGTCTGCTAGTAAATTTGAGCCAAATAGAAAATGCCCGTGTGGGCCAGAGAACAGAAAAACATTTTTTTTTCATGTGACAGTACATCTGTATGATTTGCCAACTTCATTGTAATGTCAAACGAATGAATAGGTATAGCATTCATTTTGAGGACACAATTCCCCTGTGGATTAAGCAGGGTTTATTGCCATAAAGGTCAAATATTGCATTTCCTGTAATCTCTTCAAACATTTACCTCTGGGGTGGGCGGGGGAACGACTAAAATACTAAAGAAAGCACTGTCAGCTACGTAACTACGGCTACTGATTATTACAGCGGGTTGAGCATTTCTCCCTTCTTCTTCGACGTTCTCCTCTAGCCGAAATGCAAGCACAAAATAATATATCTTCCAACTTCCTCCTTCTCTTTTGCTTGATGCAAACAGTTTATCAAGCAAGTTGATGCATGTCAGTTTTATACAATTTTCTCTTCACGTAGAACAACGCTTCAAATTCAAACTCAAGTCAAATTTGAAAGAGTGTGTCGGAGCCGACTTCCTCCATATACTCCACACACAGACTGTCTATTGTATTTTGTAGCAGCATTATGATAACAAGTAATAATAATAATGATGGTGGTAAGTAGTAACAACAACAAGATCCAAAAAGAAAAACATTAATGCATCAAATCTATGACAGCCAGTTAAAGTACCTTCTTGTGTTTGCACAATAATGCTAGCCGTATGATGATGAAAATTACGAATGCACACACAAGCAGTCAGTCATTATTCCTGGAGCTGCAGCCACGTTTGCATGAATTTTGTCGTTCTGTCTGTCCGTCTTTCTGACTCTGGCTCATCCTTCTCCCTCGTAATAGACACAACCTTTTTTCACTGATGTATATTCCACAGTCTACATTTGGAATCATGATATTTATTTAGCAACGTATTTGACGGATGCCCATATAGCATATTTATTTAGAGAAGCATCATTAGCATTCACATCATTATCATCACACAACTTTATGTATTTACTACTACTACTACTACCACAACTACTACTTCGCTATATCTACCTACCTTGCTTGCATGAGGCTGTTCATTACTTAAATGCCCGAGTTTTTTTTCTTCCTCTCTGCCCGTCCTCATAAGTTGTTGCCAAATGAAATGTGTTTTAAAGCTACAGATATTTAATATTAAGTACATATTTACATGCGTGCTTAAACATTATTATGGGAGAAGATGCTCCTCTTCTGCTATATTCTGCTGTGTGACATATGATATATGGTGGATGCATTTTGTATTTTTGTTCTCATCACCATCAACATCATCATCGTCGTCACAAGAGGAGTCTTCCATGCATACGGCTAGTACTTTTTTTCTATATGTGTATCCGGGTGCTGTTTTGGCTCCGATGTGAAGAATGGTAATTTTAGAATGCTTGAACTCATTTATTAGATACTTACGTGTACATTGTACATATATGCATAAGCAACGTCATAAAACGAAATAGAAAGTTTATTTTGACCTTTGACAGAGACGATTTTTTTTCGCGTACGTGATGGAGTACTGCAAATGCAAACTGTCGGTTTTGAAAGGTTGAACACTTCATTCATTCCATATTCTTACTGCATATGTGAGCTAGGGTATGATATTTTATGAGAGATTAGGCGGAAAAATGAAGTTAGTTTCCGTAAGACATTTTTTCGTGGTTCTTTTCTTCCGCCAGGAAGGAAGGTTGAGTTAACTGACTACTGCTGCGAAGGAGATGTGAAGAATATGCCGATGGAATAGCATACTTTTTTTTCTTGGTGCTACTGACTGCGTCTCTGTGATGACGATGATGATACGATGGGACACAAAAGGATTTTCAGTTGTGTGCTGCAAAGCAAGATGTAAAGAAGCAAATTCATATTTTTAAAAGAAAAAAAATACTTCGATACAGTACACTGACAGTATGTGCATGCGAGTGTGTGCTTGGGAGAGGAAAGGTGGAATGGAAGAAGACCTTTAGTGTCACTCACAACGAGAAAAAATGTTTCAAGAAAGAATATTAAAAAAGTAATATAATACATGATTCATAAGGCATGAAACTGATGAGATGGAAGTCGCAAGGCAGGATGATGTAAAATGCATATTGTGTGTTATCATCATCACAAGAATAACTTGCTAGCAGGACCAGCGACGAACGAAAAACAATATGCAAATTTTTATGGCGTAATGGATACAACGATTGAATATGTCGGTTTATTAGTTTTTTGGTCGTTGTAGCCGAGGCAACATTAGCGGAAATTGAAATTAACAGTAACCGAGATCTAATGCTGAAGATAACATTATGAACCAGTGGTGATGGTGGTGGTGGTAGTACCAGTAGCTGTTGTAATCCGGGGGAAGCGAAGGAAAAATTAATACGTAAAACCAAAGTTTTATGTACAGTAGTACGTATTTAATCATGTAAGTGTGTGTGTATCTTTGATGCTGGAGAGATACTATTAAAAACTTACTTTACTAACTAACGGTAAAAGTAAAAGAGGAATTCCACTACTTCGTCCACAACAACGTGACTCCTAAAAACATTGGAGACATAATAAGAGACACTACTGCCGCTCTTCTAGTAGCTGCTGCTGATGTTTGTTACGACCACCACTGCTGCTTCGCCAGAAGAGCCGAAGAAGACTAACATTTTACTACTTTACTATCGAACATAACAACAATATGTCGTATAATAAATATATATAGGGAAGGCATAAAATGTGTTGCAAACCATTTACTTGTAAAATTGTGCCAGAAGAGCGATTTCTTTTGGCAATGTAAACTACGTATACTAGGCGTAATTGCGGTACCCCGAACCAAAACTCGCAAAAGTCTAGACAAAAACGTCGTGTTTTTGTAGTCATTCCTTCTCTATTTTCTCGTTCACGCAAGCTACTACTACTACACGGGAGAGTGGGAGAGAGAGAGCGCGGATAGAAAGAGAGAAAGAGAGGCGCTTCTCTTAAGTATTCCAAGAGTATGGTAGCTGTGACTGCGCCGTAACGATTTGTAGAAAATGATTTCATTCGTTAATTGGCAAAAAAATGGAAGCAAAGAATGCCAAAGAGTGCCACTGGTATGCTAATGAACATTCCCATGTACAAACACCTGAAGCCACTTCTTCTTTCTGCTCTGCATGTAATAAGCGCAAATATATCTATCCTTAAGAAGATATGGGTAGTATTACAAACCGTTACCACAACTCTCCTGGGATATTACTAAAGGCAGCCAGCACGACATTTCGGGAAGCGACACAGACAACAACGCAGTCAGCAGTGGTGGTATTAGTGGAAGAAAGAAGGAATATATTATAGTAGTAGTAACAGCAGCAGCAGCAGAAACGCAGTATGTCGGTAGTTGTAGTTGTTGGTCACCAACCACACAGCTTGGGAAAATTGGGCATAACTCTTGCATTTTATACAAAAGAGGAGTCATTGTTGTAATAGTAGGTGGTATATAGCGAACAGAGGGATAGAGGAAGAATAAAAAAAAAACGAGTGAGGAAACGAAATCATGTTCTCACTCACTCCCATTTTTTCATCATTGCTGAATTTCATTCACTGTCACAGGGGTAAAGGAGTAGTAATACGGTGGATGTATATGGCATTAGCTGCTGCGGTAGTAAACGATTTTGTTGTATTCGTGACTCGATGCAATATTTGAATTCGGTAACATGCATGTTGTTGGTACAGCAGTGAGGATGGTGATGGTAGTAATTTTAATGTGTGCACGAAAAGGAGCACAGGATATTGTTATGATGTAACATCCCCAGCCATTCCAGTCTTCCTTAACTGCCTCTCCGCTCAGGCTAAAGCATGCATAATAATCATATTATGGAGGTCAAGCCAAAAAATATATTTTAATGTATACACACACTCTCTCTCTGTCTATCTCTACACACACAATACAATCACATATCAGACTATCAGAAGAGCAATGAAAATGCTCAAGCATTACATTTAGGTACTACACACGCAGGTAGATTTTGAGAAGAAAAAAAGTCAATTCACCGATTTCGTAACGTTGATCATAAAAGAGGCGCCGTGCTTTTTAACTGCACATAAGAACAGAAATCATCCTGTGTTCCATGTTTCTTCTCTATCTCTCATTCTCTTATTCATGCCAGTCAGAGACAAGCGGTGAGTAAGCTTGCTACCACATATCTCTCAGAAAAAAAAGTAAAATACTACGCACGGAACAACATCAAGTAGCAAACCAACCCATTGCACAATCGTCATCATCATCATCATCGCCGTCACTATCATGTAGTCGTACACACGAGGATCATGATGAGGTTTTGCTGTTCTCTTTGGGCAATTCTACGTTAATTGTAACTGTCCATATTTTCGAAATATGGAAAGTATATACATGCTCATATATTTTACAACACTCCCAATCCGCACATAATAACGTGTTTTAAATTTTTTCTCTGAGACAACCAGGTCAGTTGAAAAACAAACTGGAAAGTTAATTATTTCACAACAATTAGCTGTAAAAATCAAGAACTATTCATAATCTAGTTAATTGGCTATGCTGAAGTCTCTGATTTCATCAAACATAATGACTTAGCACAGGTAAAAATTTCAAAAATTTAAATACGTATAATTTTACGTGTATTTTTGCAATTAGAATATCACAGCCCCTGCTCGAGTGCCGAAGATGATTAATATTTCAAAAACTTCGCTTTTCTTCAAAGTATAATTTAACGTTGGAACGAAGTTCGGCACTCCAGCAGGGACGAAGCTACAACACTTAATTGCTGCAATTTTAATTGCAATTAAACTCACGCCGCGTAGCCGTTGCCTAGCATGGGGCCGTTCATATAACATGCGTATATATTGACAATGCAATTAGTAAATGGCGATCAAATATTTCAAATTTACTGGAAACGATTTCCAGTCAAGTTTGGAAAGGAATCTAGTTCGCCCACACGTTAGTTAAAATTATGAAACGTACAACATGAATGACACCTAGTAAACCAGTGAACCTTCCCGCCCCTGGTAACGGGGATTCTACAATGCCCCAATTCCAAAGTATGACCATGTGAAAAAGTTACACTTAACGTAGAACTGCCCTTTGCTATAGTTTTTTTTGGAAGCAAGGGGGACGTTTTCTCTCGGAAAAGAGTTGTATTGAATTACAACTGGGACGAGAGAAGGTAAAGGTAAAGCTCGCGTAGTCTCTATTTTGTTGTCACTGGTCTCTAGAGAATATTAATTGGTTTAAGAAACGAGCGATCAATGTGAATTGTAAATACTTTCATTTCCAACACATTGCTGCCACTAATACGACAACATCCTTTACCAGCACAACAACAACTACAGCTCCGTCTATTACTACTACTTGAATTTATGCCTATTTTAGGAATATTATGTCTAGTCTAGGCTGTGCACCTATGTAAAATCTATACACATTATTCCATTTTATGGGAAAATACAGGGGGCTTTTCAATCGATTTTTTCCTGTACGCTATTTACGAATTCTTGGTGTCACGTTAGTAATAGGCAAATTCGAAAGGGCTGGCTGGGCTTTCTGATGGATATCTGATTGTACTTTATTTTAATTTAGAGCTTTGCTGAAAATGGTTTATGGAGTTTTTATTGCGTAGGAAATCATCAACGGCATGCATTTAAATGCTTTATGATGATTCATTTTCAGTTATTCACGTGCGACGAAAAAGGCAATGTACTGCGGCAGCAGCATTGGTAAAGTAATAGTAGTAGCGCAGAGATAAGTAAAATCTTCTTTTATTTATTTAAACGTCAAGCAATAAATAATGTTACTAATGAATGCATATGCATGAAGTTATTGATTTATTCAATATCTTACAAGTTTATACATGTAAGGTGGCCTCAAGTAGCTTCCCCAGAGAGCCTCCTAGATAGTATAGGTTTTTAAAATACATGAGAGCAATAGTTCATCATGACGTCGTTTTATGTAATGAAATGATAAACGGCAAGGTAGATCCGACAAGCAGCAGAAGCAGAATTTTGTCGACTACTGCTTGCTGCAAAAAAATATATATTCTTCATCCAAAAAAATATTATTTCGCATGATAAACAGAAATCCAACAATTCCTGTAATTCACTTCTACTACTCCCCATTATTATATTATTTTCATTTTTCCCCACACATTAATAATGTCCTCATTTTATTCGGTGAACATTTTTGTGTGCATGTGTTTTTATTGTGTAAAAATCAGTAATGTTGTGTGAGGTTCATGGAAACGGCCACTGCTGTCGCTCGTTGATTGACTGACACTGGTGCACAACAAGAGTGGAGGAGAGAAAGAAAAAAATGCCGGTGGTAAATAAAAATCTGCTATAACAAGGAGCACATTTGGTTTGCATGCATGCAGGGAAACAAAGTGTGTATCAAAGGGTTCATGTTTATACACTTGCATCACGCATACACCTTGTTTGGCTCAGCTGCGTCGGTATTTTTTGTTGTTCCCGTCATTGCTGGTTTCTCTCATTACTGTCGGTGTGTGAATTTATTCATGCCTATGCACATATACATGTTGGTATGTACGTACATAAAATTACTATGCACTTGTGCGTTCTCTGCTTCTCCTTCCATTCTACCTTTCCTCGTAGTACTCTCCCGAAGGATTTCCTCTCTCCTTTTCCTCACACACACACACTGCCATTCCAGTGTGGTGTGGGATATTATACGATGTGCATACCTATATGTATCGCATTTATTTATGTGCACGTAGCGAAAAAAGCAAAAAACACGCGACAAAAGGAAGAAGGCAAAAGAGAAAAAAAAAGATTTTTTTCTGTATCGTACATTTTTATTCACATAATCAAGTAGCGAAATATTTTAGGTGAAGGTGGGTTGCTGCTGTATGTATGCTCGTCTGTCGTCTAATAGCAGAAAATTTGCTAAAAGGCATAAACCGAATCTAACGAGAACTGTTAAGAATTCTCATTGCATACAAAGTATATGTCGGATGGGGCACTCTGAGATGCTAAAGTATGGACCATTAAAATGTCCAAATTTTTATAAGAATTATAGATTTAACATTTTTCACGGAAAAGTCGTGACCCGGAGTAACGACTTTCGCTACTACGTTACACTGCATGCTACATGGTTCATGTTGCGTGATTTATGCCGGTTTTTCCTTATGCTTCTTGGAAAAAAAGTACACGATAACTTTGTATGTTTTGCAGGCTGAAAAACTGATGTAGTAGTGTTGTTGAGAATCACCTTGTTATGTTTTTTTTTGTTCTAACGTATTCATAATGTCGTATTCTTGTGTGATGGAAGCATATTTTGCTTACTTATGAACGTGTACATATCACGTATCGAATTTGAAAATAAAAATACAAAAACTGTTTCATCAAGTGGAACGTATAATACGGGGTAAAAATGCCATCACACGGTATTCCATCTCTCCTCCGTCGTCTATTCTCCTCTCTTGACTTGCAGTTTAAATATTCATCCGTCGCCGGTATAATCCTCTTATGCATACATGCATTTGGTGTATAATGTCGTGTGTTCTTAAATTTGATACGATGAATCTCTGTTGCGTATGTTTGACGCAAGCAAAGCAGCGCAAGTGAAAAGACAACTGACTGCTGCTGTTGCTGCTTGTTATTTGTGAGTGGGAGCAAGAGAGCAGAAGAAGAGAATAGATGGGGAATAAGAAAAATGTTCGAATTGAAATTATGTGATCTATTTTCTATTCCAACCACACAACAGAATAAATAAAAGCAGTAAGCAAGACGCGGAGAGAGGAAAAAAGAGGAAGAAAAGATGTGTCGTCGTTTTCCTCGCACGAAAATATTCTGTGTGGGTATATATGCAAATGGCACTCATTTGTGTGATAGTAATTATTATTTCTTCTCTCCAAAGGTGTCATTTGTCTTCTCTCTTATGACGCGCATACATTTAAAAAGCATTTAGGCGTTGAGTACATTGCTTATAGCGTACATGTACCGTAAAAGAAATGAAACGAGAAGAGAGAGAAAAAAAATACGTACAAAGTTACTGCGCTGCAGCAGTCAATCCAACTCGCCGCATATCAATCTCAACGAACACAGTTGTTCTTTAAGCTGACGAATTGACTGACTTCTAGAACTCATGTAAAGACGCTGGGGATTATCTTGTTTTTTTTGTTATTGAACTTGAGGTCTGCGTTGCTGAAATTGTATTGCCACATACAATTGTCAGTTGGATACGATTTGAACTTCGGATATACTAGTAGCTTAACCTTTGACTGCTTCAGCAGCAGAGATTGCGATGCCGATGATACTATAAGGTATAGTATCGGAATTTAAACTGTTTTGTCATTGTCCTTTTCTGCATATTTGAAGTGAGCAAGGATTCTTTTTTTTGCAATGTTTAGGAAAATATTTTCCACATAAGTATTATTTGGAGAGACGGCGCTCACAAAAAATGTTTTTGATTAAAAAATTGAAATATTTCAAAGAAAGGAAAGTGGCATTTTTGGAGAGAAAAAAAAGTGATTGGCTGTTCAGTCAACCGCATTTATTCGGTTTCAGATAGCGTAACACGTTTGTAGTGTAGAGGTATGAACTACGAATGTGTATACGCGGTTTTGTATTGAAGCGAGGGTGCGTGCATATAAAAAAATCTTGGTTGTTGGAAAAATAAATGCCGAAAAATGCGTGGGTTGTTGTCGAGATATGTACATACACACATGATATCTTTTGTGCCTCCAATATCACCACTCTGCATTCTCTCGTACAATATTCAGTGAGCATTGCTATTTGAATTTTGTTGTACAAGCAAAGCGCGTATGAAACTTGAGAGGTTGTTTTCATTCTTTCTATTTTGATTGACAGGTTTCGGATTTGTTACGTTCCAAAATGAAGATGTCGTAGATAAAGTGTGTGAAATACATTTCCACGAAATCAACAACAAAATGGTAAGCAGGAAATTTTTAGTTCGGTACCCTATTTATTTGTTTAAAATATTTTCCTTTCTCTCATGCACTCGCATGTCGTGCATAACATTTGAAGCGATTGTTATTCATGAAGTATTTTTTTACGTTGACTCTGTACCTAATGACATTAGATTCCACTTTTGTTTTTACCCATCATCTTTAGAGTAGTATATATTATTATTATTAATAGTAAGGAAAATGGAAAATGTTTTGATGTCGGTTCGTTCCGCAGTAAATCAATTCCTGTAAACTGGGGAAGAACGCGTGATTAATTGTCATGATTACTGTACCGTTGCAGGTGGAATGCAAGAAGGCCCAGCCAAAGGAGGTAATGTTGCCTGCCAATTTAGCCAAGACGAGGGCGTCAACGCGTGGTGCGAGCTATGGTGAGTTCATTCTAATTCCAGCCATAGGCACGGCCGCTACCCATACGGCGGCTCCGACATCCATCCGATACACTCCTTATGCGATCCCCATTGCCACAGCTACGGCAGCAGCTGCCACACATTCGTCATCAGGCAGCTCGCGGACGCATCACATCTTGTCCACTCTCGAGCATACTGCGACAAGTCCTTACCTGGCTCATAAGAATGTTTTTGGGGTGATTACTAATCACAGTGCCCCAGCCACTCATACCACTGGTATTACCATCAACCCTGTGGGGCTCACTATGCTCCCCATACAGGCTGTAGGTATTTGAGACCCTCCACCGGCGCAATGCTGTGGTCTCCCCTTCCAAATCACTCTTCAATAGGTCGTAAAACATACATACATGTCATATGAACTATAAAAATCATGATAACTTGCAGAAAGAAAATTACAAGCACTCCAGATGAGTGCACAGCAGGTGATGATAGGATGGATTTTTTTAGCAGAAAAAAAATCCAGGCTACTCAAGCGAAAATTATTGCACCAGTGAGGATTACAAACGCCTTGACGAAAGTAATTATATAAGTCAGTATTACATACATAATATGCACACATAAATAATAATGTACATACAATATTTCCGCGAGACAGGATCTGAATGTGCGATTCCTCCAATCAGATATAGCAAAGGCTTTACAAAAAAATGCTTTATTATGCTACAACAGATACATATATAAAAGAAATTGAAGCTGCGGAATTGCACTTCAAATCATCAAATAAGTACTTCAAAAAAGCAAATTCACTGCTACAATGAAAAAAAGTTACGTGTACACTAGAATTGTGACAACAATATATACAACGAAATATATTGATTACCGATGCCAGATAATGTCAAACAGAAGGGAAAGTTGTTGACATGAGTAGGAAATGTCAACCCTTTTTAGAGACGTGCATATTTCACGTCGTTCGCATGGTGCTCCTCCTGTATTTTACAAGAAAAAAGAAGTAACATTTTTGTGCTAGTTTACATCTTATTGATCTGTATATTTTTTACTAAATTTGATTGCATCAGAAAACAAAGATCAGTATTTACGTTTAGGCTGGTGGATGGTTGTGTAAGTTTCTTACATCTTTTTTTTTCTCGGGTAACAACAAAGTATATTTTTAAGCCAGTCATGTTTTTATAACAAGAAGACGAAAAAAACTTCAAATGTTCGTACTTATTCGAAAAAAACCAGGTTATGTCATGTTTGTGGTATTGATTAAAGGAAAACGATGAATCTCTGATAGGTTGTTTGTGAGGCCAAATCTCAGTGCATTTTACATAATGACATCGAACGATAAGGAAAGATGTCATTTAAGTCATTAGCAAAGACGATGATGATAATAGCGACAAATAGTTTAACAAAAAAAGTGAAGCAAAGGTTGTGATGATGATGATTCAGAGATGATCTTTCTTGTATACATAATAACAATAATAATAATACATACGTTCAAAAAAAAATTACAGAAAAAAACATCACTACTACTCTTGTATACGCGACAACCGACATTTTTATTAAGTGTAATTTTTATTATTACTACCTATTATTTTTATTTATAAATTCCCTATAAGTTTAAAAAAAAGACAATTATTATTATTATTAACGATATATAGTTTACGCGTGCACTATTCTAAGAATCAGAGATTCAAGATTTTTATAATGAAGTAATAATTTCAGGTCAAAGTTATTTTTTTCTTCCTCCACAATAACTGGTCATTTATCATTACTATTATTCTCTATATGACTGAGTAAAATTAGTTCTACTACTACTACTACTACTACTATTCATTAAGAATCAAGAATAATAACCTGATTTTTTGTATCTTCCTCAGAGTAAGCTAATATATTCTCTGACACTGTTTTTTGAGTTTAATAAAGACTTTACAAGGATGTATATGAAAACTGAACATGAGAAAAAACAAGCGAAACCACAGTCTTTATCGTCGTAACCATTTTTTTTATTTTTTACATGAAGCAATGCTAATAATGACGATCATTATTATTATTATTATTACTAGTAACGAAACAGCAGCAGATCTTACTTCACTGGTTCACCATTTTACTTATATAAATACATTGTGGTTGTAGTAGAAGTTGAATAAATTATATAGTTGCCTGGAGAAGATAACTTGAGCATTTAGTAAAGTACAGCAGGCTAAAAAACTACCTACTTTTACTATCCATTAGTTAGTCGGGTTTCTGTAGTTTTATTTCCAACTTGCGTATATATCAAATCGATAGTAACAACAAAGAAAAGACAAAAATTGGATTATTATCTGTGAACAAAAAAAGCGTAACAGACAATGACAGGAACTAAATACAGATATACCAGCGTTACTTACGTATTACTATTTCTTCTACTTCTACATATAACAACTGGACATCACTACTACTACTACTATTACTATTACCGGGGAAGTAACACGAGGGAAACGAAACATAATAAGACAATTAACGATTTCTCTTCATTATCCATCTAGTAACAGGCAGGAGCAGCAGGAGTAGGGAGTTAATTAATGATGATATGATGTTACTGTTTTGAGACAGGGAAAAATAAATACACTGCTAGTCCATTCTTTGAAACACTCCAAAAGTCCACGTAGACAAACAAACAAAGCATACATAAATACACACATTGCAATTGTACATTATTGTTAGCATGTGTGCATTATCGTTTCATTGTGAATGTCAAGTAATTCAGTCCGTCTTATCTCCAATCCGTCTAAATTTCCAGGATCCTATTTCCAATTCAGTCAGTTATAATAATAAAAATAATATGGTCATTTTGCTGTTCTTCTTGCCCAAGCTATACATGCATAGGTAGTGAGGAGGAGAAGAACGGAAGCCAAGAAAAAAAGTGAGACATGAGTGTATACACAAAAAAATACTACTACTACTAATAAAAATAATGCCGGCCTCTGAAAAAAAAAGTTCATCCTGACTTGACTTTTGAAAAAAAAATAACAACGAAGATAAAAAAGCGTGTACGAAAGACTTTCTCCATTGTGATGACACGTATACTATAAAAAACTGTAAAGACTATAGAGATTTTTATGTGTGTTACGGAGGTTTGTGTAGGTATAGGTACATAGCTGCAATATAATCTAAAATACATAGACTTTTATCACTCCTTAGAGGAAATCAAGTATTCTTGTAGAGTAGGTTAGTGGATTTATAAAAAGGAAAGCGTAGCTTTTTTTTGCCGTTGATGATGCCACATAACCGATGCTATCGTCTTCAAATATGTAATGTGGACTTTTTACTACTTGGAAGGAGCGGAGCAATGATGATGATGATGTAGTAGTACATTATTACAGAAAATATACATACAGACACATACATATCTGCATATTATGTATAAGTATTTATGCATTCATATCATTGTTGTTAATATTGTTACTATTATCATCAAGACAAGAGCTGTACCATAATATTTTATATTAATTATAAGGGGAAAGGTAAATAAATTGTATAATTAGTGGTTTGTTTAGGTTTAGTATTAGAAATGCTTTCAGGATGAGTACCGTGCTTTTACGGAGGAGGAAGAGGAGGAGAATGATAGGGAAAGTAGAAAATTTCATGGGCTCGTTCACACAAGTCAGTTCGGACTAATACTGGCACTAAAAATAATAACCGAAACGTGGTGGTTGGTTGGTGGTTCGGTTCACACATTGCACAAGCAGCAGTAGTAATAATATTGCTGTACGTTAAAGGAGAAAGGCAGCCGGGCAGAAAATCCAGTTTAAATAATAATATAGCATGAAAGTGACTTTTATGCATGAAACCAAGATAATGATAATAGTAATAATAATAGTTTCCATTCCATGTTATTATTATTACTGACCGTCATCATAAAATAATGCACACACACAAAAACACTATAATTGAGCATGATAGATAATTGAGCCGTAAACGAAAAAAAAAATTGTAAACGACGGACCCAGCTAATATTTCATATGACAACAGAAGAAGACGACGACTATTCGTAAAATATTGAATACGTTATTAACATTTCAATAAAGTAAAAGAAATACCTCACAGGAGGGCAGTATTCTCGAGTGTATATATAACTCTATAAAGTATATATATAACTCAAGTAGATTCTTGATAGATGACTACAATTTACTATTATAGTGAAAGTTCTTAAAAAATAATGGTAATAGTAATTAAAAAGATTGTCTACTAGAGAGCTAGAAGTTACACACTATAATACTGTGGATTATGCATAAAAATGATCTTTTTTTTCTTTGGAGTAGCTGGCATGGCTACTCAAATTTTTATAGGTTGTCGTATAATTATAATGAACACATAAAAATGTGCTTATAGGCTTTTTATATGGTACAATACATTAATTTACGTCCACTACTCAGTATTCATTTTATATTTCCATAATAATGATTATAATAAGGTTAATTATCTACAAAATAATCGTCTATAGATCTATATCCAGTCACTGTTTTTTCGTCGTAATTAGATACCAACGTACATGGATAGAATGCAAACAAAGGCATGCATTTAGCCACATAGAATCTAAGGTTTGTTAGTATCAGACCCGCTCGATTTATCATGACGGAAAGGCAATAATAATTACTACATTAATAATTGAACATTTCAAACAATTTGCAATAGTTTATAAAGCTTGTATAACTAGACACAATGTACTTACGGATATATTGCAATTCATAAAAAAAAACTTGTATATTAGTTTTTGTGAGCATACTTAATCAAAAATACAGTGCAACAGTGCGTGCAGTCCACCACATAATCTAATGATAATAGTATTTAATGTTTACATAAATCGAATGATAGTCTGGTTATGGACGTGAATAGAAAATCAATTTTGTTTCTGGAGCGCAGGAGTGCCAAATGTCAACTGCGCATGATGATAGAAATATCTTTGCCGAAATTATAGCTGCCACCGACGAGATGTCGTGAAATTCATATTGATAGGGAAGCATAAAATATTATGATATCTAAAATGGATGTATTGTAGAAAATAGAAACTAACGAAGTTAATAATAACTTGATCATTATCAGTAGTAAATGAACTGATTCGTATACATGTATACACAATAGATTTCAGCGCCAGTACTGCTACATGTCTTGGGTACACAAAAGAAAGCATTCTTACACACACACACTGGTACATGTTACCATCTATCTGAAAGGAACCAAAACCTTTTTACCGTGCTCATAATATCTGTACTATGTTATCTCAATATAAGATCTGTAGTGTGTCATTTTTAGGCGACAAAGCTCATAAAATATTGCATACATATTGTTACGCGTAGTTGTAGCACACAATGGACGATTTCTACTACTTAAATATTTGCAAGGCTAGGATAATTAGCGTTATAGCATCATCGGTAATAGGATACTTGTTTAGAGACAATAGCGTAGCTTGGGTGAGTCTAGGTCACAATCAGTTGTTGACACGACACCTACAATCTCCAACTTAAAAAGACAAAAACAAAAGACTACTACACACCGAACAACTACATTGTATATTACTGCAGGGAAAGTGCGCGTCAGGGGTTGTTGCAATTTGCATATATCGTTGTGTGCCATCTCATCAGTTTTAGCAATTAGTGATTAGTATGGTAAATATTATGTATGTATATGGCAATAATAATAGGTATACATAATAATATCCACAGAGAACGCACAAATCATATCTTGAACGTTGTTATTATTATTGTTGTCAAAGTGAAATCAGGTAAAAAAAATTAATAATAAAATAGTTTTAGCTAGAGATTTAGACGTTTGGTGCAATTTTAGATTTTAGAATGCACACATGGTGCCAAAAAGATTGAGTGAAGTAATCAAAAAAACTGAATGAAATAATAAACATATTTTTTGTAACTAGACAAGTTAGTGTATTAGGTTAGTTGTTGTTGTAGTGAAACTAGGTCAGTGAGTACTCGATGCAGAACCAAATCAAGATTTTTTGTACACATACACAAGGGCTGCTACAGACTTAAATACATTGGACGAGGATCAATCTCAATCTTTCTCAAATAACAATAAACGTGGCTTACAATTAATTGATGATATCGAAAATTGAAACTTATTACAATGCATTTAACCAAAAATGACATGGACTAAAGCAATAAAAAACTATTTGACAGATTTAATAGAGATTTATAGAGAGATAGAGAGAACAATATTGACATTGTTTACTTGTTACTATAGAAGTATAGAGGAGCTCTAGACACAATTGTTCGTAAGTTCGTACTACAAACAAATAAAAAAGAAAGGAAGTATACACGTAGGCAGATTTTTTATTATTACTAATTTTTTCAGAGACGGACTTGACTAAATAACAGACTGCGTAGAGTCTGCTAATAAAGGGTTAACAATAATTACAGTTATTTTAACAAATCATCAAAATAATATCATATTATTGTTACTGTAGACAAATAGTGATAAACGAGTTAAATTATCGTTAGAAGAGAAAAAAAACTTTTAGAAGAGATAAATTACGTACGTACATATTATTATATTTTTTCATGGTGACAAGGAAAAGGATCCAAAAAACAAAAATTTATAAATCACGTAAAAAAACTTTCATTAACACAGACACAAAGTGCAAGCCCTTTTGTACGCGGAATTAAACATACATACATATATACGAACATGTTGTATATTTACAATATAGTACTTACTGAAACTTTCATTCTTTAGCGTTTTCTAGTCTATTTATTAGAAGAGAGAAAAAAATAGTTTTTAAAAATATTTACAAAAAAACCAAGTAACTATCGTCAATTGTCTTCCTTCGTATCAGGTATTTTTCTATGTGACAAAAAAAAGAACTTTCCATTTTTAGTGAACTTAGTAGTTGTGTTAGTAAAAAAGCGGACTAATAATAATAATATTAAAAATAGGAAATTTTAAATAAAATCTAGAATAGTATGATTAGCGTCTTTTCACTAGTAATACCATTTAAAAACATTATGAAAAATGTTGTTATCTATATACTCGTTCGGAGAAGAAATAATAATTCAACTAGTAGATGATTGACCTACTATACTATCTTTGTGGATAAGTGAAAAACGTAGAGATGTCAGAAAAAAAACCGATGATGGAACCGTGTTTTAATTAAAAAATGTACTTTATAGAGCTGTCCTTTTTAGATTGTGATGTAATTTGAGTGGGTTTAGCTGAAGACATACCAATTAGTCGTTAAAAATCTTCAACCCAGAAAACGTAAAATGTCGTTAGTAATAAAAAAGGTAGACTTTAGCAACAGACTATTCATCTAATGTAGCTACATTTAATGTAATGATATAATTCAAGAATAATAATATAATCATAGTGAAAAATTTTCCGTAGAAGTCTTTTAGCGTTCTTATTACTTGAACATTAAAAAAGCCTATACCTTTCCACATAAATACTTCACACTTGTGCGTGTCAAGTATCGAGATAATTATTGCATTTTCCAATAATACGGGTAGCGGGACACCGTCGTACGTACATGTAGCACAGTTCAAAAAATTTGGAATGTGTGTCAAATCACCACAAGACCCTGTTGGAATACTTTTGCTAGTGGCTCGAAGCTTGCAATTAGTTAAATGAAGCCTTCCAAATTGTGGTAATTTTACCTATTAACTTGACGACTACTAGACTTAGCCAACTAATGTGTGTCATGTCGTTGTCAGTTTCAAACAGAGACGAAATCGCATGGAATGTAGTACTGACCATCACCATGTCATGCCGTAAGCTACCATGGTAATTATAGAGCGATTATTTCATATCAGTTCATATAAACACCTCAAAACCATTACACCACACAGTTCACAGTACAGATTCATTACTTGACATGAAGTAGAAGCGTACAACCAGCTAGTCTAAACTAAAGTCTAGACTCTTTGGCAAAATGGCCGAAAGAGATTATTATGTCTGATATGGTTTTGGGGAAAGGAAAAAAAGTCACACTCGGACAGCGAGTGTTTAAAAAAATCTAAAAGAAAATGTAACTTGATATCGAAACTGCCAGCACCAGTGGTATAACGTCGTCAGTGTAATACGCCGTATAAACAGGCGACCAGAAAATGACTCGATGTTACCTTTTTTCCTTCTTTCTTTCTCGGTCTCTCTCTTTCCTTTCACTTGACAAGTAACATGGACAAAACTAGGAGAAAGCAATAATAATAACATCTAGATGGCAACCAGACATGTTACATATATCGGTATATATACAGATAAGTACTTATAACCATTTTTTGGGAAAAAACAACATCGATAGGATAAAAAGGAGTAAAAAGACGCACTGGCAGGAAAAGCACAATGCTCTTCTAGTGTGGTGATGTGACACGCTTGTTGAGAATTTTCACCGAAGAGTGAGTGAGTGAACGAGTAAGAAAATAACAAGGAAGGTACATTAAAAGATGGGAAAGTATGATATCACAAATAATATCAGTTTCTCACAAGGCCCATCATTATTGTCAATTGCAGAGGAGAAAGATAAGCAATAAAGAACAACATTTTGTTGTAAGAATCAGCACAAGAATATTATTATATATAGTAAGTACATGGCTTTCTAGTCGTGGTGGTAAGTAGTCGTAGTCGTACACGAGACGACAAAGGAATGGAGAAGAAGGTATGTCAAAAACAAAGCGCTCTTTGTTTGTCTACACATGATATAGCTATCATATTAAGAATTACTTTCCCATTTCCTTTATAAATATACGAAAATTGCTACCATTGGTGATTTCTCTTTCTCTCTCTCTCTTTCCAAAAGAGTTAATGTACGGACGTTTGCTCGTTTTATCCAGGCTTAGTTGCGTTATATTCTTGTAACTACATATTGTCTGCTGCTTAGGATGAAGTTACACCACCATGTCGATTTAAATGCCTACATCGATATAGGCCTATCCACAGATATTATGGACATGCTTTCCTCTCTGCCTGCATATACAAAAAGATATAGATAGATAGGCACAGGAAGTTTGTATGTTATTATCCAGCAGTGCCATTTATGACAGTAGTGGAGTGTGGAGAGATGTTGATATGATGACAATATGATACCATTATATACCATCAAGCTTGTAACTGAAGACGAGTATGTGCTCTTGTGCTTCTTGAAGCCTGGAAATAATAACAGTAATACTGTAAACTCATAAAACATTTTGTTCATTCAAGTTGTTCAGAAAATGGAGGCGAGAGGAGAGCGAAAGCACACTCCTTCACCATGTACATTATTGTGGCAGTATACACATTAAAGTACACATATACACGCACACAACATGCAAACTCGGAGTAGCATGTATATGCACTAGGCACGCTAAAAACTCGCACACAATTCCAGAGAGCCATATTATTTTGAAAATTCAAAAGAAAATCTACTGTGAGGTTGACAGTGGAATAGGAGTCAGCAGACAAAAGCAGCATGAGATTTTGAGCCGTTTCCGAGAGGATGATTGCAGTTATATTACTATCGTCACACTACGTCCCCTTCTTTCACTCTTCATCCCTCGTGTAATGATAATAATAATAATATTATTATTATAAATGACATGGCTCGCTTCCAATAAGCCACATGAAGTATCATGTGTTTTGTTCCTTTTTTACTCTTCCACGTCTATTTGTATATGTGGAGGAGAAGATGCAGAAAAGCAGTTATGCTCTCGGATAATAGATGTAATTGTAGGAATATTGAATAAGGAATGGAATATAATAATATATAACGAGAGAGTGGGAAAGAGAGAGAATAGGATGCAGTCTTCAAGACAAAAGGAATGAAGAAAATGGTGATGATGGAGGTTCATGGGTTGACAAAAGAACGGGAAGGAGCAGTGGCATGGTAGAATGATGGAGAGAGGAACCGACAGTGTATATCGTATGAAGTGTATAACTGTCTTTTCATTTACGATTTTTACTGCTTTCTATTATTGTCTTTTTTGTCCTCAAAATGTGCACAGCTATTGCTTCACTATTGTCGTCTTTCTCCCTCTCTCTCTCTCTCTCTTCTCTCTCCGTCTCCTTCTGAAAGACCGTGGGATATTTATGAGAAGGAAGGGGAGCAGGAACGGAAGTCAAAAGTCACTTCGTATTAGCACGCAGTATTATTCTATCATTTCCGTCATAATCATATTAGGCAGATTTTATTTATTGTTTGTATGCTTACTTAGCAAAAGTACGTGTGTGTGTGCGCGCGCGTCTCCCTATGTCTGTTTTGAAAAACTGTCGTACACATTCCCCAGTTGTTTATGAAGAATTTGATCTACATAAGCTCGGGGTGTACGTACATCAACATTATGTACCTGCTTTAGACCGTTATTTGATCTGCGTAAACCCTAAAAGTGACTTATGGGTGAACTCAGAACTGTCTTTTGAAGAAAAACAACAACAGCACGGGAGTAGATTTCATGTGCACTGGAATCCTTTGAAAAGCATATTTTTTTCCTCCAATTGATTAAAAGTCGGAAATGAGATGAAACTTGGAGAGATACGAGAAATCATGCATTTAATATCCAAAGTACGAGCAAAAAATAAATATACTCGGGGATGACGAGTAAAAATGATTTTGCGATTCCGATGAAATGGAAGGAAATATGAACTCCTTGTCAGAAAATGTCTGCCCTTTTATACGAGAATGGAGAGAAACAAAGGAAATCCCGTTGTTGAGTGACGGGTTTGCTTTCCGGCAATGTCGACGCAAGTACAATGATGATAAAGGTGTAGTTCCAATAACACTTATTGAAAAAAAATGATTGTAGTCGTAAAAATAAGATACATACTTAGGAATTGGTATTTATGGAGCGCGTGTGTGGGACGGTTTTACGTGGGTTTGACACTAAGTCATTCAAAGAAGATGACATGTTTAATGTAAACAAAATTAGTCGTTATATAAGTAGTTCTTGTAGATTAAAATCAATGAAATTGAACTACCATATAAGTACGTAAACTTACAAAATATAATAACTGCTACTACACATGAGAAAATCAATTCTATTCTTAGATGATAATACATTATGAGCAGAACACACACTATATCGCTAGTCTATTCACCTTACAATTTAAGAACCTTATGGCAGTGTATACATATATGTAGGTGTGAGAATCAAAATATCATTTCGTTGTCCCTCCGTCGTGTGTTGTGGAATTGGTTTGATACTTCATCTAAATTTTTGTGAGGATTCTATCAGTGTAAAAATCATTTTGAAAATTACACCAGCATTTTTTTATTCAAATTAATGAATGAAGTAGTCGTGAAACTTGGATCATTACTTAGCAAGAAAAAAAACGGTTTGGGACAGAATGCTTCCTGTTATCTCTGCATTCTATATGATACCCCATCCTGTATACCTCTCTTCTTCCAAATGGAAAACTTTGTTGCGATTAGATCATTCCCCGAAATTTACAACCTGAAAATGTGGCTTTTACGGTCTCGCTGAACGATTTCGGTGCCAGTTTTAGTTTTTCCTCGCTGACGTTGCGTTAGTTGGTGTAATATGTGGAGTAATAGCAGAGCAGAGGAAAAAGAACAAAGGAATGTTGTTGTTGGTCGTTGTGCAAGTGCAAGGTGAAAGAGTATCTACGACGTCGTAACTCTACAAACTCGAGTGAGTACTCTGAGCACACATTTCAACGGATTTAGAGAGACACGCTTAGGCGCTGTCCTTATTCTTTATTCCGTTACAAACTGCGCGAGCGAGTGAGAGTCGGATGATGATGCTTTTTCTTCATTTATTTACACACCTTTCTACATAACGACCCTTCCCTCGACTACTTGAAAATTTCATTACGAAAGAGATTATTTTCTAAATTGTAACATCTTCTCCCACATGCCCATATGAACATGTAATTGTTGGGATTTTATTTTACTGCATATGCAGAATAATATATACACCCACAGTCACACACACACACTCACAACAAGAGTAGAATAGCGGAGTGAAGTAGAATTTTACAAGCATGCATAAACGTTTTCATTGGCCTTTTCCCACTTTATATGCCACACAAACCAACACAAACGCGCCGAAAAATGCTTGTAACAGCATCTTTCCCTTCATTCTTGCTCTACATTTTAGAACTATATATAGCCCATAAGTGTGATGCGTGTGCAATTACGTCTTAGAATTGCCAAAAGTGTCATCTTTTTACCCTCTGTCAATTTACACCACTACCCGCTTTCTACATTTCTCTCAGTGTTCTTTAAAATATCACATCCTTCCGTACGGAACTGTGCATTCTCTCTTTCTTTTTTCTCAATTCTCAACTCTATTCAATTTGACATACTACAAATACCTAGTATGATTGGTTCGGTTGAGTTGTTGGGTTGCTCCGCCATATTATACACTTACAAATGTCATGGCGACAACAACCGGAATCTAATAATACTACCTACTACATTTACCTGAAATAGAGTAGCAAAATGTAACAAAGGCAGAAAAAGATCATGCCCACACGCAAGCTGCTGCACACTAGTTGAGAATAATTACATAGAGCGCATAGTAGCATCTTTAAATCACAGCCTATTTTGCAATAAAATAAATTCGGTTGCACTTTAGAAACCTGGGTGAGAAATAAAATCATGGTTGAAATTAGGGAGTTGTTTAATGGGTTGGTTGTGTATACTGTCTTCTGTAGCTATTGTGCTAATACTCTCTCAACCACTTTGATGCACTTACCTATCTGGGTAAGCATTTGTTTCCACTTTCGGAGTACTACTTGTTGTTAGAAGTGCATACACATCTAGGTGTTCTGTGCTGACCTTAATTAGAATTGTTCAGCTCGTTTTCAAATGTTTAATATACTCTCTAGAACATTCGTACTTAGGTTGATTACATGAAGAAAAACTGACAAAATGAATATAGTTTCTTTTTAGATGGCTAACATGAGACTATTTTATATTTCCTAAATTAGAGTCGATTTTTATCATAAATATATTTAACTCTGTTGTGTGTCTTCCACTTTTAACTAGTCTTGTGAGTTGGTCAGTACAGTACAGCAGTTTCGTTCTGAGTTTTCAAGCAATACGAACCGCAAAAGTAATTATTTAGCAAACTATATCGAGTGTAGGTAAAATAATAATAACCAAGGTTGCAAGTGCAATACAGTATGAGCAGTGTAAGTTTGACTTTTTATTCAAAAGTAACCCACGTTTCTATTCTTATTATTCTTATTATTATCGTTAAATGTGGCTACATTAGATGATAGCTGTTGTTGTCGTTGTCGCAGTTGTTGTTGTTACTACTGTTAAATAAATTATTAATAATAATGGATATTTTATGTCATATAATTGTGTAGTGAATCAGGTAGAGGCTGAAGCAGAGTCACTTTTATTTATATAAATATATACTTATATAAACAACACAAATAAAAAACTATATATACAATAATAATTACGCGTAAAAATATAGTAACGATTGCCGTATCGTATTATTACCAATTAATCTATTAATTACTACAAGAGAATTCAAGTTTTTAAAAAATATATATGATTTATTATTATTATTATTATGAATTGTAGTGAGAAAACAAGATGCACACACATACAACCGAGTGGCAGAAATATACATATAGCGTATTAATTATATGTGCATATTAGGTATCTATCATTACGAGAACAAGATGCAAAAAAAAAACAAAAATCACAATTGATTTTGATTGTGTATTTCATAATAGTCAGTAGTAGTGAATGGAAGTACCATACAATTTTTAGCACAAAAAAATACATATATCTACGTTTGAGAAAACCAGTGAAAGTCCGCTGACTACTTTTTAAGTCAAAACAACCAAAAAACAATATGCAAGAAAGCAGCATAAAACTTCTTCTCATATATTAGTCGTATATATTTAAAAATCCTATATAATAACCACACAAACATAATTAAAAAACTCTAGTGCAAGCAAGCAAGCAACCATTATTATATACTGTAAAAGTTTATCCGTAGCGAGTACGTAAAAAAGTAGTAGACTATATTATTATTGTTGTTGTTGGTGGTGTTTTTTTGTGAGAAAATTTAATACTTATAAGTATATCTAAATATATACACTGTTACTATCAATTTAATAATATTGAATATAAAAAGTAAAAACTACAGTTGGTTGATGAAAACAGAAAGAAAATCTCTCAGAGTATTGGTTTAAAAGAATAGTAGTCTTAGCTTTGTGGCTCGTTCGTTGTATTTAGTATGAGTTAATAAAACTGACAGCACAAAAACCGTATGATTATCCTTAAATGTAATCCGTGTGTGGGGAAAGCATTATCTATACTTACTGTCACATGCCGCTATTGTTTTTTCTTTTTTTTTGTTTCTATAAACAAATTAGGGTAATTGAAACAACCTAACTTTTTTTATTATTCTTATTATTCTATCACTACTACTACCACTACATTTGCAATCAAACTAATTATTATTATTTTTTGGTCTTGGTGTTCCTCCGTATATATCTATGTGTATATACGCTCTGTTAATTTGTTTAAAAATCTGATGATGTCTGCTCTGGAGCCCGTTCGACCCTAGTAGGTCGTGTGTTGATGATGATGATGGTTTTTTTCTTTTCTTTTCTTAACAAAAAAGCAAGTCTATAGATGCATTTTGAACGTGTCATGCCAGAAAACATGTATTCTCAATAATAATCTTATATTTTCCATGATCGTTATCCTTCATAAAATAACGTGCGTAGTAGTCTACTCGTTACATTTAGTAGGACAGTCTATATAGAGAGTACTTACAAATACTAACATGACGCTAACTCATTCTTGTCATCATCAGTTATTTAAAAAAACGCATGACCATCGTTCGTTCCTTCGTTCTCTTTTTCATTCTGCATCAATACTACTCGGTTTTACAGGTTTGTAAGCACTCATACTGTTATCTAAAAATAGTAGGGACAGGAAAAGCATTAAAAGAAATTATCAGTGAGAAACGGCAACAAAAATGATACAACACGCACACAAGACGGTATTACACCAATATTCGCACATGGTAATGAATTTAATGTACGCGGCAGCATTTATCGCCACACACTTGCCCGCATCCGTTTCAATCATCCAAATTATAGCATCCGTATAAAAAGCACGAAAGACCAGAGTGTCATGCAATCATCAACAATCATGTCATATTACGAAATACAACTTCTGACATAAAAATGTGCATAATAAAACTTGAATACGACAAAAGAGCCACTACACACCTGTCCCTATACTATCCTGTAAAACACTGATGGATCCAATTTGTCTCAATGACCACCACCACCACCGTCCTTTTGACCATTGCATTGCTCTGACCACTACTTGAACAAAATACTCGAGAAATCAAGTCGTCCAGCAGAAACAAAAAATTATTTGTCCTTTTACCTAAAAAAAACTTTTTCCATGCAAATGAACCGAACAAAAAATACCTACCCAACAAATACTAAAAAAACTATTGTCTTATCTGCCGTACAACAGTTAAGAATTTCGGTGTGATTTCTCCAACATTCTATATTATATTTGATTTCCGGTGATGATTACTATTCTACTCCCTGATCGCTTCTCCCGCTCACTTATTGTGTTTGACAAGAAAATTCATTTTTTTAATATTTTTCAGATGTTACAAGCCAATCAGAATACTATATAATTACTGATTTTTCTTCCAACACATGATAATAATAATAATATGATGTAATGCTATATAGTGACGTTCCACAAACTGAAAAAATAATAATCATTAGAAGAAAAAGTTTCTAATAACTTATTAATGTTTACTGAGTCTATATAATTGTCTGTTTTTCTCTTTATGCCGCTCGAAAATTTGTAGATTTAATGTGGTCTTTGGGAGCGTTGCCTGACGGTATGTCAACATTTATGTCTGATGATGTTGGTAGTTGATAAAAAAAACATAAAAAACAACAAAGAAAGCCGTGTGGCTAATAAGCTTTCTGTCAGTGTACTTCACAGTATGATTATTATTATGATTTGATTTGATTGATAGTACCAAATACCCCAAACTATCAAGTACAGTTTTTTTGTTAAATGGTTGCCAAGTATTTTAATGATTTGATCAAAATGCAACAAGACGTACTTTAAAAACTAAAGGCACGAAAAAGTAAAAGGTAAAGGCCAGCGGCTTTGTCATTTGAATATTATGATTGTTTCTACTTCGAATGCAGTAGGTAGGCGTAAAAGAGTATAACTAACGTATTAATCATTAATAGGCATATTTTTACAGTGCTGCAGAAAATATATATATTTTTATATATCCAGTCGTTCCTTGGTTGTTGTTGTTACTATTATTATTATTTCTACTTATGTTATGATATTGAGCGAAAGTGTAAAATTGCTGCAGTTAGTAGGCACTACCAGTCTACCACTCACATAACCACGACTTGGATGGAATAATAACAATGTTGATTGGGTAGTTGTTGTTGTTGTTGGTTCGGACTCTATTCCGCCATTGTACGTATACTTCTGGACAAAGTATTTATTGACGTTGTTTTAGCCTGGAAGAAATAAAAAGCAAGTCATATCCTTGTCGGAGTCCTTTTTCTAGACGGCTTGTATTGTTGCAGTAAACACATACCTACAAATTCTTAAGAAACAAATAATAATAATTTGTTTTTAGAATGTTTCCAAAACCCATCCGCCCGGAAGCATCAGTTGTTGTTGGACAGTACATGTTTCTTTTTTTCTTTTATTAATACCATATCTAATAACAACGTACGCAATACTATTTAACAAAGAAAAAAAATCGTATTTTTGCTCTTTATTATTATTATTATTATTACAGTTGTTGTTAGATATATATTTTTTGCAACAGAGAGTAGAAACTCCATAAATTGTTGACAACGATGATGGTGACGTGATAAGTACCACTCGAGAGAGTACATACCTTCGCATTCGTTCGTATATATGAATTATAAATAATACTATTTACATATGCGTGTAGAGTAGAATTTTATAACAGTTTTGATGGAATCCTTTTATCATAATAATAATATATATTTGGAATTTTGATTTTTTTATAAATATAAATGAGAGAGAGCTAGCTACAAAAAAAACTGTAAAAGGATGTTGTTGCTGTATATTGATATATTTTTATATATTTATAATCTGTCGAATCTCGTCTCTGATCGTATGTGTTCTCCCCTGTTGTTACAAAACTACTATCACCTCTTCTTCTTCTTCTCTTCTTCTTCTGTCGACACACTGTAATTGATGGTGACCGTTGCCATTGATGTTGATGATGATCTTGCTGATTCTGGCAATTGGCAACAAAAAATGATTGGCAAATTGATGAAAATTGCTGCTGGAGATGATTCTTTCAACCCGACAAAAATTGGACTAACCACGTGTGTGCCTTTCACTCTGACAAAATATTTTATGAGCAGTAAAAATATATCCAAACATTCGGTACACAGGTACTGAGAAACATCATATATATAAATAAACATATATATATTTCTATACATACCAATTCTCTTCTTTTAAAAACATTTTGGTTATAAAATATTTAGTTTCATTTTTATAAGAAAAAAAAATTATATATCCATACTGTCTGGTCTTCTTTTTTACATCGCGTGTTACCCAAAAAGTAATACTAATCTACTCAAAACTAAATAGTCTCCGTTTTTTTCTTCTTTTTTACAATAAAAATTATAAAAACGTATCACTACTGCTCTTTCAATGATTTTTTTTTATTTTCTGTTCTAATTTTCCGAATTGAGTGAGATGTCGATAATATATTAATACAAGCTATTTTTTTGTATCCCAAAAAAAGAAATAGTATCCATTTTTTCCATGTCAACGTTTTCCAATTTACGATTAACACAACAAAATATTGTATAGAAGCAAAGATGATGTCGGGTAGTGTGCAAACCACCTTTTTGTTTGTTTTAACAATTTATAATTAATACAAAAAAAATAATACTTCATCATTATAATATAGCGCATAGCAAAGCTATAGAGATTATAGAAGACTCTATCTAGTTGTTGTATCCATCCTATTTTCTCTTTGTTTCGTTCTTTTAGACGTACGTATAAATCTGAATATCTCTCTCTCTAGGTGGCTTCAATAATACTACCAGGGTAAATTGGATATCAAGTTTTAGCGGTTAGAAGAGCAAATAGAGTCATAATCAAATTAATAATAATAATCTTATGACTTATTAGTTTATAGAACAAGCCGCTACTCTCTATGTCGGTGTATAACTATTTGTCCATATACGTTATATAAAATAATAATAATAATAACTATAGAAATAGATCTTCTTCACTTCTTGCGCTATCACGTGTTTTTCTATATATATATCTATATAGTATATTTATGCTACGTATTTCTTCTTTAGAAACCATCGATACGATTTATAAATATCCATTTCTTCTTCTTCAACATGTTACCAACGCCATTTTCTATTTAGTCATTTGTAGTTCCGCTGCCTTTACTCTATTTATTATTACTAAATACTACATCGTTATTATTATTATTATTATTATTATATTTAAACCTTTTTTACAAACAAAATATATATTTTCTATTTGTCGTAATGTCTTTAATATATATATATTTATATTTATATAATATGTATTAGACTATAGTAATTAAACATCATATACTACGTTACATAGGACGTATTATTTATGCAACTCGCAACCAACAAGGAGAAACAATTGTAGTCATAACAGAGACAACAGACGCGCAGCAGTAGTCTTTTTCGTGAAAAAAAAATTATAAATTACTGCTCTTCAGTTGTTGGTACCGTTGCATGAAATTGTGATAACGAAAAAGAATCTATATAAATTTGTAGCAAGCTACAGCTACAGCAGCAGCCGCAGCAGCAGCTATATAATAATAAACAGAGATTGCAGAAGAGAAATACAAAACCCTTCTTTTAGACGTGTTGTACCTGACGGGAATATTAGCCACACGTTCTTTGTACAATGATAACACACGTAGTTTCGATAGACTATAATATTTTTATTCTAAAAAAACATAATAGCCTTTTTCAGTCTCAAACGATATACGGAGTACGTATTCTACGTACTACTACTACTCTTGATACTTACTGGAGAATAGATAACTTTCTCCCACTCACACACAGTCACTCCAGCGCATCACCAGCCCATCGCCATCATCATGATTTCCCTGAAAAAATTTCGAGTGTCTCCTCCTCTCCGTTCGCTTTTAAGCGCACGGTTTTTATATGCCTTGTTTCCCAAGAAATTTGATTTGTAAAAGCGAATTTCTTTATTTTTTTATTATTTTTATGCATTCATGCAAACCTTCTCTTGCACACGAGAAGCAAGCCACATTTGTATACTTGTATATATACCTTACTTATTTTTTACTGAAAGTGAGAGTGACAGTAGTTTGGGAATTGGGGTCTGACGTTTATACAAAAATAAAAATAAATAACATTTTCCCGTTTCTATTTCAATAGATGATGGTAGATGAAACACATCAGTATTTGAATCTATTACGGAAGAGAACTGATACGTTTACATTATTACGTATGTATGCTGCTTTCTATTATTGGAATTCATTTCCGGAAAGTAGTAGATTTTGCTGGAGACGACGTGTTCGTGTGTGTGCATGCGCTCAGTCATACACACACACACGCAAATGGGACCGTATTTTTGAGACTGGAAAATTATTATTATGATAAGTGAATAGTATTGTTTTTTGTTGTGCTGTTTGTTTTTCATGTTATTGGTGTTTTTATGCTATCAAGAATAATCATAATGCGTAATATTACTTACTATCAAAGGTGCAATAATGTACCTTCTTAACTAGTGGGGTTTATTTATTTTTAATATTTAGAAGAGAAACAAAAGGAAAAAAAACTAGTAGAGTTTTAGTCTGGATTCCTCTATTCTCTCCTTACTTGATTTATTTTACCTGTCTCTTTATTTGTTTTACTGTACCTTTCATCACCCATGCACTAACAATGCTGGTGTGTCATTTATTAGATGGATTTTAGTATTTTTTGTTGTATGGTGGAGACTACATACTTACCTAGTTAGCATTATAATTTGCGGTAGTATTAGTAGTAGTAATGGTAGACCTGGTAGTTTTATCTTAGCACTCATTTGATCATTTTTTTAAAAGATTCATTCAACTTACCCAACCAGTAATTTGTACTTTCTTCTATGTAGTAATTATGATTATGTAATGTTGAAACCGCTTGTTGTTGTGTGTTGTTGTATTTAACGTGTACGGATCGTTATTTGTTTCGGCAGTTGCCGATGCCCATTTACATTATCAGCTTTTTATAGCGTAAAGTAGCAAAAATCATTATTGTAGGTACTTACTTAATATCCTCACAGGCTTTGAAAAAGATAAGCTTCTGTACTTTGGTATTATATGCAGACTAAAAGCGAGAGGATACGGTAAATTTAGCGAGTTTGGCCCATGAATTTAATGCATTCTTTAAGCGAATGCCGATACAGTTTTGTTAATCCTCCGTGAAGATTGCCGTTCATGAGATAATTTATAGAAATGGGTTAGCGTTTACGGGAAACGCTCAAAAGTCTCATCTAGCAGTCAGTCTATCTCTCATCGTCATACAGGAAGAGTTGGAAATTTCACTTTGCTCCACATTATCTCTAATCTGTAATGTTTCATTTCCTCAACCGACTCGTTTTCCCGTTAAAGAGTGAATGACGTTAGCTAGGGATTTAGCATGTGAAATGTTGTGCAAGTCTCACGAGCACACTTTTGAGAGCCGCTATCATTGATCAGTAACTTTCTGAGCCATTATTACTAGAGCTTGAACCATTTCAGTTTTCATGTGCCATTGTAAAGGGAATGTCAAACAGAGAAACAGTTGAAATAAAAGATTAAGCCATTTCAACTGGAAATCATTTTAGAGTCAGTAAATCTTAAATTTGAACCCATGTAGGTATCTTATTTAAATGTGTACTTACTCCATTCTGCAAATTCATAACATAATTCATATCGGAGATCTAGTATCTCTCCATCAGTTAAAAACATTGAATGCAGTAATTCATGGAAAACTTTATATCAATTGATTTCGCGTGTAGTAAAGAGTTTAGTTTACGATTATCATTATTAGCGCCAGCAGTATTAATAGTTTTCGGCTTGGAGCTACATATTTGTAATTGTATTTAGATAATCTGAATAATCATCAAGCTTGTTGCTACTTTTAATTTCATTGCAGCTGAGCCCTAAGAATATTTTTTACACCACTGTCCCATTTTTAATGTAATTTATGCGCAATGTGGTTTCTCACAGTTCTTGATTAATAATTAATTGTTTTACCAAAAAATGGATACAAAAGACGTTTGCAGTGTGCACTATAAATACCTATCGTAGATTTTTGTACTTAAAAATTACATATTAGCAATTCAAAGCCAATTGCCCTAGTAGAATTTTATGTTTGGTAGTAGTTATAGTTGGAATGTAGCGCAGTAGTTCCCTCAATCGTAGTTTCCCTCTACCCGACTTAATAAACTTACTTCCATTCCAGAGCCCTTCCGAATCTTCTTTTAAATATTTGTATTTGAATCAGTTTCACAAAAAAGTTTTCCACCCACTTTTGATCAGCTTTCACCATTTGGTCGATATAATCTAATATATTTGTTTATTCGAGAGCTCCACCTACCATATTTCCGACCGTTCATTTTGAAACAATTCCTTGCTAATTATATCAAACTCAATTTTCCATTGTTACTATAATTTTGTTCGAACCATTCAATCAAAAAATTATTCCTATGAGAAAAATAATCGATAAAAAAGAATGAACAGCATGTCAAATGACTCTTCGAAATGAGATGATTAGGGTTTCAATTAATTAGAATGATAGTATAAAAATATTTATGTGACATATTATATGTTTATATGTTTTCCCCTGTGTGCCGAATTACTGGACTAATTCATTGTTTTATTATCTTTATGACCTTGAGCAGGTTTCCCTGCAGCAGCTTATGCGGCGTACGCAGCTGGACGTGGCTATAGTGGATATGCTGGATTCGGTCTCCCCTACCCGACAGGTACCCATTTATGTCTACCTTATCCGCTCGACTGCCTCTACTCTATGAAACTGTGAATTAAATATAGGATGCAAATTAATAATATTAATAATAATGATAATAATTTAATATATAATCATCATCATTTACTCGTGTAGGGAAATTTTATATGTCATAATAATTACTATTCAAAGAAAACAAACGCAAGAGGATAATGATAAGAGAAGAGCAAGGTCTTCTTAAAAGACATGCTGTTATTTTTACGACAGTAAAAAATAAGCCCGCTGTAAAGCGACTATGACTACGTAGCTGAAAGATGGAAGTGTATGGCTGAAGAATATTACTACATTATAATGGATACTTACATTCATGAGTATTTGCAGACAGACATACAAGCTTCAAGACTATTCTTACAAGTTTGTCGTCAAGTACCAAACTTTCAGCTACGTAGTTAGTAAAGTGCGCAGGTGTAACGCTAAACTCCTTTCTGCAAAGCTCTAGGTTTCCCAGATGATTCTTTCTTGAGTATTAACTCATACCGGTTATTTTTTTTATTTCCATCTCATTTTTTTCTTTGCTTATTCAAGAAGCAAGTGTTGATCAGAATTCTTTCTTGCATGAGCACACTATCTACTTGTTACTCTATTCATTAACTACTTTATTGAAACTCAATCAAGCACCTTTTTGAAAGCTTTCTTTAAAAAACTGTTTCTCTTTTTCTGCTCAATATATTCTCAGTCGCTTTTCTTCTGGCGCAGCAGACTTTGGTATCTGAACTTTTTACTTGATTTTTTATATATCCAAAAATGTTATATATCTTTCTTGCAGAAAACACACTGGTGGAAGTGTATATGTAGATGCAGCGTTGTAAATTCACAATTGATTTTTACCACTTGACATACTTTTAATATTTGACATGTTGTGCAATACCACTGCAACTTTCTCAAGTTTCCATATAAAAAAATGTTAGGCGTAGTCTCTTTTTTTGATTAATGTTGTTGTGAATACATAAGTAAGAACAAAACCTGTTTGAAAAATCTGGGAAATTTTAATAAGAGCCTTTTATCTTAGGAAATCCTAAATTCCTACAATATCCGGAATTTCTCATCAACATAGGAAGGGGGAAAGCATGTTATTGAAGGTTTTCATAAGCAAAATACAAAAGAATACTTTGGATACGATACACACGTGCATCGAAGCAATAACTACTTCAAAACGGTCATTTTCATAGGGATAGCAGGGAGCAGCTAAAACTTACATAAGCTATAAAAAACTATCATGGATACAAAAATAAAGTTGGAAGGAAACCGGCATACTAAATTATTATTATTATATTATTATTACCTATCTATGAACCAAACATATATAAGCTTTTTTTTTTAAGAAAAATGTAACATTGATAGACATATTACGTAATTACCACGTACAGAAAAAATAATAATTTTTAAAAAAAAGTGTGACAATTTTCGTGATGAGGCTTCCAAAAAGAGTTACGGAATATTATTGGTCGGTATTATAAATTGTCAAAATAATATGAGAGACGTGAACGAAGACCTATTAATAATAATGATATATAGACTATTTAATTACTCTGTTTAAAATGATGATAAGTATAAGGTTTACGAAGAAGAAGAAAAAAAAATATTCCTTTTGTTCAATCAAGTCAATCAGCCAGTCAGTGATGATACATAGTTACTTTTACGAACGATGATTCTATAATATGTAAAAACACACCACTATCGAGCATACAAAATATTTATTATATATTTCACACAACCAAATGTATCCATATTTAAAAAAT
This sequence comes from Sinella curviseta, assembly GCA_004115045.4. Classification (NCBI taxonomy): domain Eukaryota; kingdom Metazoa; phylum Arthropoda; class Collembola; order Entomobryomorpha; family Entomobryidae; genus Sinella; species Sinella curviseta. Next base: position 10,621,846 of record CM065489.1, read on the forward strand.
GCGTTACTGTTACAATTTACATACATACTTATTACATCAACTTTTATTCGTCATGACGACAGCGCTTGAAAAAAAAGAAAACAGACAAATCTCTAAATACAACAATGCCACAACAATGACAATTCTACTTAAATTGTAAGTTTATAAGAAAGGGATATATAACAAGTTGCAGGAAAAGAAAAACAAATTATGTAGATGATTTTTATGATTCTTCTTTTTAAATTTCCTCAATAATGATGACTTGTTGTTGTTGAAGTTCATATAATTATTGTTGTTATTCTGATGAATCGTAAATTGTTATGATTACTCTTGTCTGTGCTATATATATCTTTATTGCAACATCCATTAATGAATTACAGTCAGTTATACTTATTGATTATTTATTATTATTAGTGGTGGTAGATAAAATCCATATAAACATATATAATACATACATACCTACATACTTACTCTTACCACATATTATACTTACTTCAATGTTGATACATACATGGAAATGTTAAGATCAATGCTAAAGAACATGGACTGACTTTTTACGTGTTTAAAAAAAAGCAGCCAAGGAAACCATAATAAGATTTAGATAGCACATTATTATAATAATATATTATTATGATATCTTCTACAATATTGACTATCGAAAAAAATATTATGTAGGTTTCGATCCAACTGCTCTCGAACCTTTACATAAAAGAAAACTATTGTACTCTAGTTTTTAAGTATGATGCAAGTACGATATTACATTTTCAAGGAGAGGAGGTCGATAACGTACAGACTAGTTAATTGTGAGTTAATAATCATTTACAAAAGTAAGCTAGAATAATAAATAATGATATACTGATTATAACAATTAGATAGAGAGCAGGTTTACATACATATACAAGGATAGGAGGATTTTAATAAGCGTGCATTCAATTTTTAACACGGGGAAAATATACAAAAAAAAACATTAATAATCATCAACTGTCTTCTTGTACAATACAATTAAATCATACAATTATTATATTGTTACCGTGACAGTATGGTATTATTATTATTTAATATCAGAGAGCAGAAGAAGCAGAAAAAACAACGTACTGATATCTTATTCCGGGTCAGATATATTTAAAAAAAAATATTTAATAATATTGATAAGATATAATGATAATAATATTTATAAAAAACATACAACAATGAATAATTATTACAGTTACTATATATAATGCACTAAAACCATGATAAAAATATTTTAACAAGAATAACGATACCAAAAAGATGGAGAAAGGTGTGTGTGGTGTGGTGAGAGGGAAGGAGATAAGAATAGGAAACAGTCAGTCATTTTAGAAATAATGTTTGTTGTCGTGTAAAAAAAATCTCTTTTTTGATGACATCATTTTTAATTTTTAAGTCAATTTCCTTTCACAGACAACAAATCAGTCATATAGTATGATAGTCACAGAGAGAAAAAAAATTAGAGTTATGATGTTTAAAAGTTTAAAACAAGTGCAACGTTTTCTTTTATCAAGCTTGTTACTAAAAAAATGTTATTTCTATTGTTATTACTTACTACATACAAAATAAAAGCACACTATTATGGTTACTATTATTATTATGATTACGACAATTATGTCTGCCGTAACTAGGTTTCTTCAATTGACTATGCAGTAGTAAGATTTTTAGTAAGAAAGAAGAATATTTCGTGCAGGAAATTCAAAAAAAGAAGAAGAAACGGTGTTTGTTCAATGGCAATATCCAACATAGTGATACTATATAATTCAATACTATGCAGTGAAGTACTAAGCATTATATATTTAATGTTGTTATATAAAATACTTACTTATTATTATTATGAATTATAATATCATTATTAATTTATTGCAGTTATTTACGTGAAGAAAAATAAACATTGTGCGAAAGAATACTGAGATTCTTTATAGGTCATATACTCTTGTTCAACTTATTTATTTGCCTCAAACTTCATACACAATATATTCGACAGAAATTGTTGAAACATGGTTTCCTTTTTTAAAAAACGAACAGTTTCACTTTTTTTCAGTCCGCTCATCCATTTTCCCAGTAGATTCAGTAGAATATAGAATTGATTTCATTTGAGCCTCATGATAAAATGCATAGACCATAATTGGATTGGCAGAAATGATTGGCAGACTGTTAGAAGCCTACGATATGCATACTTTACAAAATTGAACCTTCGTCGGTGATAATAATAATATATACTATATATTTTTTAATATAAAAAACGTTACTTTTAAGCTGAAGGAAAAAGACCTTATCCCTAGAAAAAGGTGTTACGAGAGACGAACGTCAGATTAGAGAACAAAGCAAATTTATCACTGCTGACAGTAAAAATGCGAGTGTGGAGTCCGAATGGGTGGAAGCTGAGGCCCGGAAATAAAACCTGCGAAGGAAATCCTATAGCTGGTAGAGTGGAAGTGAACATTCAAGTCAAGTCAAGTCAATACTTTCTCCATTGTCGGCGCTCATGAAAACAATAGTGATTAGTAGGTCCATTTTATAATTTGACATTATGCTCCCGTCCTCTCGCTCTCTATATATTCGGTAATTGCAAATGCGACTTTATACTCATAAATGCCGGGAATGGTGCAAAAAAATGTGCTTGATGCATGTGTAGTAAAACTCAGTTTCAGTATTCCTTTGCCTCTAGACCCAACATACCATGAGATGATTAATTCTACGATAACAGAGTGTGTGTGCTCCCTTCAATGCACTACTTTCAGTTGCTAGCTTAGTGACGCGTAAAGCAGATGTAGAAGAAGGCTTTTTGAAAAAAAAACGCCAGTAGTAGTTGTAGTAGTAATGGATAGGATTTGAAACTTGAATAGAAGGCTAATATCAACTTCATGATTTTGTAGCTTCATGATTTATCATTAATATGGATTAAAAGTTGTACCTAAAACAGCCTACTGATATGTCATCCGTGTCTAGTGAAGATAATAACATTATAGACTATAGGACAAAGAGACAGGAATAGATGTGCATCCGCTTCGAACAAATTAATCATTGTGACAGACGAGCCTATTGTCGCACAGATTTCCTGCACACGTACATATTACTAGGTACGTATACGTAACAACGGCAGCAGCAGCATCACATTTAAGTAGTAAAAGCTGCAATATGATCAACAGCTATATACACACACAACAAACGAAACCATGGGTCGCTGCAAAAGATTTCAACGAATACATATTATCCTATGATACAACACATTTTGCAATAATAATAGCATATCTGACTGTAAAAAAGTACAATTATTTCTCCATTTATCATAAAGATCAGTTTTCTTTGCAAACAACACAACCAACTAACTACTTTTGTTTCTTTCCATAAATTGTCTTTTTAATGCAGTCCTCCTCTCTTGATTTCGACTGTGCGAGAGCAGATCAATGTGCATGTAGCTCGTTAATTAACCGTTTGTTTTTATTATCATTTACCTCCTCCTCCTCCCCACTTCTACTACACACTACTACATAATATTTTCACAAATTGGTCTCCTCCAGTTTATCTTACCTTATCTACTTCACGTTTTCCAGAGAGTCGGTGTCGGTGGTGTGTATATTCATGCCATAATTTTATTATGGGGCAATTTCGTTTTTAATGTTGAGCCTTTCAGTTGGTTTCGCGTGCATGTGACAAAGACAAAGCGTACTAGTAGTAGTACTGGTGGCATTAGTAATGGCAGTATTTATGCATGTGCCTGTGTGCCATAAACGCGAGCATAGGAGCATGTGCATGCTTGTCCAAGTTGAGTTGATGATGATGATGATGTTGGTCGGTAAAAAATATTGAGGAGTTGGCACAAGCTTTTCCTTGTTACACGCAGACAGGGACAGCGCGAGAGGAGAAAGAAATGCAGGAACATGTGGCCTCTTCTCCTCCAACTTGTCGTTAATGCATGATTTTCCTATTTGGTTGCTATACCTTTATTTTGGCGTCTAAAAAATGTAGCATACAAACTTATTCCTTTGTAACAAAACAGCAGAGCCTACTTCCTTAAACTTTTACCTTATATCATAATATTATTTTTTTGTAATGCGAAAGAAAAACATGTTTTAAAAAATTGCTCCTTCAACTGTTGTAGTAATATTTATAGATATGCATTCGCTAAAGTGTACAAATGACGCGTTTTTAGTAGTACTCAAACTCATAATTACTATTTTTAATTCTGCCCTCTTAACGGGAATCCAATTTGCGTGAATATTATTGAAGATGCGCACATTCACGTAGTAATATTATTATTATTACTATCTTTAGCGGTATCATATGTATACATGTATATTTGGTGTACATATATATACATAATTATATAAATATAATGGTACAAATTTATTATGGTGTTGGCTCATGTAGTGATTTGCGTCGGAGAATGTGAGCTTTATCATCTTTATTATTATCATCGTCGTCGTTCTCGTCATAATCATCGTCCCGTATTTTTGGTGCTGAGCCCAAGTAAAAATCGATTTACAACAGCATGGCATTATAATCACAAACTAAACGCTTCCAAACACACCACACTGCCACCACCGCCATCACTGTGTAGTCACTGATGGATGCATTTTCTCCTCTCTCTAGGCACGTTGGTGTTGTGATGTGTGCGCGTTGTGCACGTAAGTTGGTCGCATGCTGTTATAAGCACACACACACACACATACATAAATACATACACACTATTTATTACGAGCATTTTACCAAAGTAAAAGCTTTTTTTCTTCGGAAGTGTATGATGATGATGAGTAGGCAGGTAGGTATTCAAATGTGGAGAACCTGATAGCCGAACAAGGCAGTAATAATAATAATAATAAGTATATAGACATACATTTGCATTTGTAAGTACATATGTACATACGTACGCATACACATATAGCAGCAACAATGATGATGAGATGAATACTTTGAGAATCATTTCAGCATGACTTAATAGCACTACTACTACTTACTACTACTACTTGTACAACTAAACGCTATGCATTTTGGCAGTGCACAAAAAACAAGGTTGTACGTACGATTGTGTGAAAATATATAACCTAATAATAATAATAATAACAACAAGCATCTTTGTATGTAATATAATATTATTGCAATGACGACGAGAATGATGCTGGTGATGATGATGGTGGTACTGGTTAATAGTATAAGTAGAAATAGTCATAATAATAATAACGATAATGTTGCTAGTTGTATCTGTTGAGGGAGTAAATAATATGCATGTGTATATGTGAGTAGTGTTTAGAACGTTGAACGTGTTTTCTCTAATCACAAGAAACAGCAGCAGTTGCAATGCCACATAACGCTTTCGCATTCAACCTCAGCCAGTGTGCAAAGGTTCCTTTCCAACAACTCTTTATATTAACGGATAAAGCATACGTTCTTCCTTGTGTATTATTATCTAAGAAGAGTCAGGGAGAGAGAGAGAAAGCGAATGAGTGAAAGGGCTTTACTTTTATACATAAAACAAGTTTTGTATTAGTACAAGTTGAAAGATAGAATGAGAGAGAGAGAAGAACTGAAACTACAGCTAAGCTTTGGCAAAAGGGGAGAAGAGAACATTGCTTCCCACCATTTCCTCACACGGCAGAAGGCAGTTCAGCTTTTTTGTGTGTTTATTATAGCTACCCATCCATATGTCTGCTTATATGGAAAATATATTGGGACACTATAACACGAGCATGCTATACTACACACCAACAAATGTAGCTACATGAATGTGTGTAGTAGGTATATATAGATGATAGAGCTAAAATATATTCTCAGAGAGACAAGTTGTAGTGGTAGTTTCACTGGAAGAGAGATGGGTAAAGGTCTTCGGATTCGTGAAAGTAGCAGAATTCACTGTAATAATCTGTGAGTTGTTCCATTCTCTTTCTTCTTTCTTTTCCCCCTTTTTTACTCGGTTGGTTCCATAGATACATACGCAAGTCAATATAAAAGACACGCATAGATGGACAGAGAGAGAGCGCGCGAGGCAAATGCATAGATAGACACAAAAACTTTCTACTCCCTTTTTACCGTTCACCAGCACCGTTTTTATGCAAGCTTACGTTTGCAAAGTGTTTCAAATGTGTCTATGAATGGAAGTGAGTTGTGGATATTACAAGATGCTTACAGTAGTACCACTATTATTATTATTACTGGTTATGCTCTCGCTGAAAGGAGACCATTACTCATACACACGTAGATAAAAAACAGTACATTGTAGGTACATGCATTGTTGTTATTATTTGTACGCAATACAAGTACAACAGACAAAGAAGGCAAGTGTTAAGTATAAACAATCACACAAAAAACGTTTTCTCTCTCTCTCTTTCTCTCTTTTCGGGCTTCCTGGGTGGTACTGGCGATGATGTTTTGAAAGATGTTACTCTTCATCTTATTTTTTCCCTCGTCTGTTACGATTTGCTTTCTCTTTCTTTAACTTGTGTACATGCATTGTGGGTCCTTTCTTCTCTCCCTAGCGCATTATCATCATTATCATCGTCGTCACCGTCATCATCGTCAGCATCATCACATGAATGTGTATAGTAGCCTGTTTTGTAGTTGGAGAATGGTTGTTGTAGCAGTAGACAAGACAGAGAGTAGAAACCACCACTTTCTTCAATCTTCACCATTCCACTTTCTCCTCCTCATCTCTCTCTTGGCCATAATATGAACCTTGTATTGTTTGGATAAGTTTAGAAAAGAAAAAAGTAAACAAAGGTTATTGTTTTTATTATGTAAGCCAAAGAAAAAATAGATGAAACTTTAAGAGAGAGAGAGAGAAAAAAAAGTTGCCCTTTTTACCTGCCTATCTGAAATGTTGATCATGGTTGTTGAGAAGATTTAAAAGTAGAGATAAGGACCGAGTATACAGCTTTATGTAAACGGTTCCCTATTTATTATGTATGCATTTAGACGTAATATAAACTCCAGCAGTGTAGTTTAATAATAATAATAATAATCATATTTTAATTTTGTTGATGCATCCGAAATCGCATAAAGACTGCCTCACAATAACTCATTGAGGAAATACAGTCAACAAAAGCTTTAGGACGACGACAAGCATGGATCGTTGTTTGTTTGTGGAATTGATTTTTTCCTTTCTCTCTCTCTCTCTCCTATTTTTGGTCGTTTTCAGAGGGAAATAGTTTATTTATAGAGGTCCTCAAGTGTAGTGGTGGTAGTAGAAGAGATATGCCGCCTTGAGCAGGGATGATCCAAAAATTGTATAGATGTATATAATATTATGTACGTATGTAGTTAGTTTTGTGTATGTGTGTGCCCATAATAAAAAATCTGTAAGCCAAGCAAGCCAGCCGTAGCGAGAACGATGCACAAAGACAACAACATGGAAATATATTCTTCCGCGAGTTGCCATGTAATGAACAGTCACAGTCAATAAATATGTGATGCTGTCCGCCCTGGTAAATTGAACGCTTTTATAGACAGGCAGGCTATATACACAGGACATGCATCTAGGTTAAAAGTGCGGTTTCGTCTAGGACAAACGTATTCCACTCACCACCGCCACTGCTACTTCTCAAAGCTGATGAAATGAAAGTAAGTCGGCGTACGTACGTAGATACATAGGTACATATACATATGTAGGTATATGCATGCAATGGACTTGTAGTTGTGGGTAGTAGTCTAATATAAAGGATTCATCCTCAAGATTAAAAGAATAGGCAGCTCTTTATTTTCAGCTTATATGGAAAAAGGGAAAGTGAAAGAAGAGTGGAGAAAGAGAGAGAGAGAGCGCGAGAGAATAGGAAGGAAAGAAAGTATAAAAAACCAAGTAGAGGAGATACGTGCCGCGTTTCCTTTCTTTCACTGACTCCTTCAGTTTATTATGCTTTCTTCTTTTGGGCAAACCTTACTACTTGAGAGTGAGAGAGAGAGTGCACGGAAAAAGTAATCTTTATTTTTCTACTTCTGTGTGGTTGCTTGATATTCTCTTTCTCTCCCTCTCTCTCTCGCTCCTGCTTCTCTCATCATCACTATTAAAGGAAAACACATGCAAAAGAAAAAAAAGAAAGAAATGAAGCTGGCTGATGTAAAATAATAATAAAAAGGGGGATACCATTTAATCCCAGTTTTCTAGTCGGCAGATTCACATAAATATGCATGTGTTGTTGTGAATGAAAATGCGTCTATTTATTGTAGCTAAAAAATACATGGTGGGCATAGATAAGTGCCTTTCAATATTCTAAAAAAATATCAAAAAAGAAGAAGAAAAAGTAGTAAGATAGCAAGTGAATACATATTGTCAACCTACCTGCTATCATCTACCTAGCAGAGCCTTTCTTGACTTTTTCAATCTGGATATAATGTATTAGTTGTTGTGGAGTATCGAACTTGTTAGAATTGCCGGAAACTTGAAACCTGACAATTGTTAAGCTAGTTAGGAATCGGAAATCTGAGCACCTTTCCTCCGTAAAATGTTCCCAAGTTTCTTTTTTTCTACTCATCTCCTGCTCTAGCTAATCAGCAAGTAAGTCGCCTTTCAAACAACAACAAGAAGAACAAGAAAAGCTTGTTCTCCATACTAAAATATTTAGAATAGAATAAACGAAAAAAACCAATGATGTTCAGGTGAAGACAAGAAGTAGCTCAGAGCAACAGCAGCAGTGAGTATGGTGGAGAAAGGCTGAAAATACCAACTTTTTGGCGAACGAGCTAAAGACAGTCATGTCATCGTATAGAACAAGCGAAATTAAAATCTAGCTCCGTTTCCCCTTTTTTCGTGTTTAAATATACATAATAATATGTATACATACACAAGTATCATCATGCACTGTCGCTAAATTGTTGTTTTTAAAACTCAAATAAACTTAAAGTTTTTCAACAAGATTAATTCGAGTGTTGTCTTTCAAGTGGCAAAAAGAAAAGTTACGATTAAACTTAAAGATTACGCCATACATGTGGAACGGAGTAAAGGACAGAGAGAGGAAACCCGGAAAATTTCACAGGAACTCGGAGTTTATTTTGCTGACATGCCATTCTTTCCAGGCAGTGAAGATGATGTAAAAGTACTACAACAATCCATGTATATCTAACTGACACTATGTGCAAATGAGGAAAAGGAGTAGTTATGCAAGCTAAGCTAGAGACAGAGAGAGAAAGAGAGGGAGTGAGAGAAGAAGAACATGGACGGTGGTGGTGGTGGAATGGAGGTGGAAATGGTGGCGGCGGTGGCGGCGATGATGATGGTGGTGGCAGTACAGAGTCGTATCGATCTGTCGGCAAGCACCATACACTATGGAATATTATTATTATTATTAGTACAGCTGACCTATAGCCTATATTATTGTTCCAGGCCATTTGCCAGTTTAATTTATGTACGCATTAAAAGAAAACGTGTGACTCTGCTCGTTGTAATCACACATCTTTTTGAGTCATCGCGTTTTGTCGCCGTAGAAATAGTAGTCGTTGTTGTGTCGTTATACGCTAGAATTAGAATACACGTTGCCAACAACGTTTCCTTTGGACATTTTACACATTTCACACTACACACTCACACACACACACAACTCATCAACGTTACACAACTCATTTCTCTGTTGTTGCAGGGCAGAGGGTAGACGTGTGCGCTTATAGCCCCAGAAAAATGTCACCACCTGCTGGGGATTTTATTTCTCTTCTAATTAGCTCGTTCAATTCATGATGTTATTGAAGATGTGCATGAAAGAGAGAAAATTAGTTTTTGCGACACACACTGAGAAGAAAGTTGGTTAGCTATAGCTGGCTGGTGTGTAATCTAGATGAAATGTAATGAGCAAAGCTAGTTGTTGGATGACATTAAAATAAATTGAATGATTTTTACCTGCCTCTATTCTATTCCACTTAAGGCTTGACATACAGTAAAAAGACATGCCAGGAGAGAGAAAGTGTTGAACCACTCTGCTCATGTATGTAGATGGAATCCTTTAGAAAAAAATATATAAAATAAATTGTTTAACTAATTATTTCAGTGCAACATAATATGCTATGGTAGAATAGAGAGTATGTTTATTACGATTCTTATAGTTTGGACACATTAACTGTTGACCTAGAATAATTGATAGTTTGATGTTTGACTGTATATATAAATACATAATAATACAGATTATGTAAGTACCTATTATATACTTTATACAAAAAAAAATATTTTTATAATATATATATCTTCATATTATAATATATTACATGTATAGAATGTCTCTGCAAGTTGTAAACTTTGTGTGAAACAGCATTTTCTACAGAAGTCAAGATAATACGCATTAACGTGAGTGCTTCCATCCAGAAAAAATCTAGAGACGAAAGACAAAAGAGAGAGAGAGAAAGAGAGTGAGTGTGTGTGTACTGTTAATTGGCATACAATTGGGCAGGCCAAGCCTCTCTCGCACACCAAACCCAAAGGGTTCTGGAATCTATTGCTTTCTTCTACTCTTCCTCTTCTCTTCTTCCTGATCCTGTTCCAAATTGATGGTGATGTTGATGATGATCATGATGAAATGAAGACTGACCTGACCGTCACACCTGTCTATTCACCTCATCCAATTTTCTACCTTTGCGGGTGACGTTGAGTGAAACACATTACTGCTTCTCTACCATTACTACTTCTGCTACTACTACTTCTCTTCTTCCTTCTTCTTCTTCTCTACTACTACTACTCCTACTACTACTACACTACTTTGACTGAGCAAGTCAATCATTTTATAGGTAATTTTCATTATATAAAAACAATCATCTTTGTTTTTTATATTTACCTTTAATTTTTTTATTTCTCCTTTTCATTTATTCAACTATTATACTGTCACTTGGTTTTGTCGTCTGTCTTGTTCAAAGCCCTATTGTTTCTTCCACAGTTTTTTGAAATATTATTAGAATTAGTCTACCGTACAGTACTACTCTAGGCTATTCTTTTCGTTTTTTTTCTCTGGTTTCTTTATTCTAAAGATATATGAATAGTACAATAATAATTAGTTTATAGGAAGAAATGGAGGAAGACGTGTAGGTTATATAACTGGTTCACATACATAAAACTATAAATAATAATAAAAAAGCCGAATATATAATACTGCCTGATATAAATATACATACATATATATATATAATGTCCACGTTCACTACTTCTACTACTTCATTAGTTTAATTGCTGCATCATACAAAAAAAATATTCCGTAGTAAACTCCTCACTGCTGCCGGTTTTACTTTTAGCACAGATTATGTTTCCCAAAATCGATTTTAAGTTGTTTCATTGTGATTTCACTACTCATTTCCTTGCTTGTCATATTAACGAACGATTATATATCTATCTATCTATACATAGTTATCTATCATTTATATACGTATATATATGTATGCTATCAAGACATTTGGAGAAACCTTCGTAGAATAATAATACGTATTAATAATAATCAAAAAATACCAAAAGGCATACTGTTTCCCTTATTTTGCTAACGATTGTTTTTGTGTTGTTGGGTCTGTAGGAAAGTGGGAGATTTTGCATCCTCTTCTCATGTAGTAAAATTATTATGGAAGTCTATATCGCGTGTGTAAGTACAAAGTGTATAGTTTCTTGCGTTAATGTTTGCGTTTCGTAGATAATTATGGGATGATGATGTAAGGAAAATCATTATTCAAAAGCACCACATATTATACATATATATTTCTATCTCTTAGCTCGTTGTATTTTTAGTAGCGGTCTCTCTCTTTCTCTGTACCACTCTTATTATTGATCGTATTGTTTGTTTGTATCTTCGCAACATTTTACTACTACGACAGCTCTGGTGAAAAATGTCTTTTATGCTCTTTCCTCTAATTTCTCTAATGTCACAAAATACTTCAAGGAAAATGGAAAGGAATACATTTATCATTCATTCATTATGATTTTGCAACATATATAGAAACATTTAGAGTCAATGATATATATTCCCATCATCATAAAGTATTTAAAAATTAGTAGAAGAATTTCTCAGTAATGTAGATAGCACTGCTATCCCTGTCTATATATACGGCTTCATCACTACTACTATAAAACGGTAAGAAGATCGCAATCAATATGTCACTTTTTTCGATCCAGAGAGAAAGAATCTTTTTTCTCGTCGTAGTTTTTTTAAACTCTTTTTTCTTAGGAAGCAGATGTTGAGCGAATACGAAAATACGGAGACTAAAAAAATAGTGATGGAAAAGTAGGTAATAAGCTTTGTACGGTCTTCCATAGTCGGCATCAGCAGAAAGTAGTGATGATAATTGATAATATGCACAGCTGTAAAAGTGCAATATTACGTGAAATGAGTGAGAGAGAGGAAAGGGAAAATCTTATTTTTCCAATCCCTCTTTCTCGCTCTCTCTTTCTTTCTTTCTCTCTCTCTCCGGAGAACATTTTTACTTTCCACTCATCTCTTAACCACTTTCCTTTTACACCAAGTTACTCTCTTCTAATCCAATTTATCCACATCGCATTCTAGGTTGCTCTTCTCTTACAGACAGTCATTTAGATATTTCGTTAGCTTTATCGTACTTCTTCCTTTCTTCAATGAGTATAGTAAGTAGTGAAAGACTCCCTGTTACGGTTCCAACGACTGAACAGTGAGAGGAGTTGATGTTGTTGTTGTTGTTCCTGTTGTTGAGGAATCGTATTTTTTTACAAGGGAGCGAGAATATATAGAAAATAAAACGATAATACGAAATGTAGAGTTTTTAGAGGTAGTACTGTATTAGTGTAAATATATATATATGTATACATACATTATATATAAATATTTATATATTCTATCTTATATTGAGTATATATATATATATTGAGTACTTACATTTACCGTAGTAGAGAGAACGATAACGTAGTTGTATAGTGTAATAGCATGCCCTGTACATGTATAATGTGTAATCATGAGACTGTTTCTTTGTTTCCAGGGTTCCCTAATTACGGCTACTTTCCACCGGCACCAGCTGCCACAACCAACTCTGCAGCAGATCGGGCCAACATTGCTGCCGCAGCTACCGGATACTATGATTACGCAGCGGCGCAGGTAATTTTACAATTTCTTCTTGTTCTACAAGCTTATTACTCTCACCAAAACACTAATTCCTTCTTTCTTCTTTTTTTATTTCTTTCGTTTTCATTTGAGTTTCTCTCTTTTTTCCTTGACTTGCAACCGTATGCATTAATTTTGAGCAAAAAATATATACCTGAACAACAACAAAAAACCATATAACTTTCTTACGTTTTTTTGTGCGTTGATTCAATCAATAAAAAAATGTGTTTATTATTATTATTGTTCTTGTTATTACACGGCTTGCTTCGGCTTGGGGCCCCCGTCATGAGTAGAAAAAAAATATATACATCTAAAAAAACTTAACCAAAAATTTTGAGCCAAAAAAGTAACATATTTTTTTTATACTTGTAGTCAATATATCTCGTAGAGTTAAAACTACTACTGGGACGATTTGAATACCTAATACTTATAATTTTGTAGAAAGGTTGTAGAATGGTAATATTTAATGGGATCTATGCAGAGCATGAATTACGCAAGCCGGTATATACCTACCCGATATACTTATATATATAACATTGCAAATGATGGAAAATGGAAATGGTGTGAAGCTCTGGAGTTGTGCTTCATCAAAAATTATTTGTGGAAGGTGCTGTATTATTTGTATCGGCTGACGTTGTTGATGATGATGATACCTGAAAAAAATGTCGTTTTCTCGGTAAAAAAAATTATATATTGTGCGCATGATGATATTTATTATTATTATTTTTTGGTAGTGCTAAAAAATGTGAATTCCTTTAAGTATGAAGTAATGGTTTTACCCTTTGGATATGCTAATTACAGAGAGAGTTGGATAAATATATATATTATATTTAATTATGCTCTGATTTTGGAGTAGGCAAAATTCCTGGTCTGCATAGCTCATCCATTCATGTAGAAAGATTGTTATGTGATTCACCACTAACGAATTCGTGTACGACTCGTTATTATTATTAAAATAATAATAATAATAATAATAAGCTTTAAGGTAGAAAAAAATATACTTGACAATGAGTAAATACATAGTTGGCACATCTTTTAGTTAGAATGAGCATTTTACAAGTACTTTTGAAACTAAAAAATAAAAAATAACGTCTTATAAGTATATTCCACTTGTCTGTGTATTTTGTAAATAGGAGAATACCTTCATAGGATTTTATTGAAAAAATCCGCTACTACTCTAGCGATTTTAAAGTGAATGACGTAATTTTTATTATTCTCTGACGATTAGTCAACATTTCTTGACTTGGTTTGTCATTAAAATATTCATACTTTCTATTTTTTTCTGTGAGGTTCACTCTTGTGATTTGATTATTGATTATTTTCTTATTTTTTTTTCTTTTTGATGAGTTCCTATAATAATTTTTTTTGAATGACACACAAGACACAAGAGGCGTGTCGTCGTGTAAATTTTTTTAACGAAAGATTATTTCTTTTTATTATGATGATCTTAGTTGATGAGAGTGGATCAAAAAAAATGAGAAAAAGGAATTGGTTCGTTCGTTCGTATCATTTGAGCTTCATAAAGAAATGGAACAGGAAGAGGAAAGGGAAGAGTCGCTTTTTTATCTTAAAAAAAATTGCTAACTCCACCTTCCATTATCACACCATAATATCACCACCATCACCTCGAACCGACATCATCACCAACCAACCAAAAATACCACCACCAACTATCCAACCACTAAAACCACTTCCAAAATCTCCAGTGTTGTTTCTCTTTCTCTTTTTCACATTTTTGTGCTCCTCCCATAAAACGTTTGTTTATATAACGTTCTATATCTCGCTAAAATCTGAATTTTTATATTTCTATTTGACCATATTTGTTATAAATATTTCTATTGTATACATACATTCCACCAGTTTCGAATGTACCGTATTATTTTCCATTTATTATCATTATCATTATGATTTTAGGTATGTTTGAAATTTATATATAATACCCAAATTTACTACTTATACGATTAACGTTTAAATATTATTATTATTATTATAAATACTTCAGACTACTATATACTTTAAGTGCTTTATTGAGTGCACTTATTATTATTATTACCGTTATCTTTATCATTATCATCATTATTATTATTATGTATACTGCCTTTTCACAAACGATTTTTATTATCATTATCATTATATATTTATGTACATGATTACGTTATATTCTCCTTTCTGTCTCTTATTAACTTACAATTTAAAGCAATATGAATACGACAAAAGAGAAAGAATTGTTTTTGCTCACTGAAATTTTGGCAATGGCTATAGAGCTGCAAACGGCAAGTAAAAGCTGCTTCAGCTGCACTGGTCGAGAAAACAGCTGCAACTCCAACATCAACGGGCACAAATGATACTTGGCTTTGGGGTTTGGACGGAGTCATTGGTGAAGATGTGATGCACATTGTGAAACAAATGTCACTCTCTCGTGGAATGGTCAAATAACTTATGTAAAAAAAGAAAAAGAAAAAAAGCTAAGCTTATATAAGATACAAACCTATGCATACATAAAAAAATATTGCTAAGAATTTGTTGCCATTGTCTTGGCCACACATACACACAAAACAACTTAAAACCTCTGCACATCTCCTCTTGCACTCTCTCAACTTCTATCTACTCATCTCTCAACTATTTTCTCAATCTCAACAGGCTTCTCTCTTGCTAAATACTGCTACTCTGTTAGACACGACACGAGATACTTGTAAACTAACTGGAGAGACTAGACTCTCTCATAAATAGCTTGCCACCACATGGACTTGTTGTGTGAGAACCAGGAATTTTATTGCCATTTATGAATGTACCTCATCTACCACGACGCCGTTGTCACCGTTAACATCACGTCGTTGTCGTCATCATTTTTGCAATCATCATCATCAAAAGTATTTTCAATCAGCAAATTATATTTAGAAAGAAGCATTATCGCCTGAGAAACAAAAAATTGAGAACCATGCAAAAAAAATGTTCCTACTCAGAAGCGCCTGTTCTGGAACTATACACATCTTTTAAAATGAGAGCAAAATCTCGCTAGTACTTTATATATACTTAACATTGTACTAATATACAGTACATACGTATGTACCTAGTCAGCCGCTCACACGACGTTGTTTATCCAACGTGGTGTGTCAGAAGAGGAAACTTAACGAATAGAAGTTTCAATTGACGCAGGACCACCAGCACCGCCACACACAGATCATCATGAGTGACTCTTTCTGACCCGATCAAATAAACGAGTCTTCCTCCTCCTTCCAATCATTTTCCCTTTCCATCTTGCTCCATTGCATTATGATGATGGTAGTTTCTCCTTATATGATTTACAATCGTCCCTTGCTACTTTCTCCACTCTTGAATTTTGACAGTTTTAATATAAAATCAACATGCGACGTGAAATGTAGGGAAAAGGAATCTCTACTCCTGCTACATACCTCCGTCACCACCACCACTACTACGTACGGTTGAACTGCACATTTGTGTAGGTGAAATGATGTTCTTGTAACATGATGGTGTACAATAGTAGTGTACCAAGTACATAAGTGAAAAAAAAATATCCAAAGTGCATAGCTATCTCTCAAAATGGTGATGATACACACACACACAGTGAGTCTGCCTTTTGTACTCTAGAAATAGTTATATTCAGCGTTCTCGGTGACTTCTCCATTTTCTTGAACTTATTGACTTGTTCGCAGCTATGCCTCCGAAAACTGCTCTACCATTACATTAGTTTCTTTCTTTTTTTCGCTGAGAAAGCAGTGGTGTGTGTGTACTGCCGCTCCGCTGCTGCTGCTGCAACTACTACTATATACATATATTATATTGGAATCAAATATCCCCATCGATCTGTGCCGTTCTTATTTCCGTCCAATCAAATCAGTGTCCTTTTTGATGTTGTTATTTATATGTACGATGTGTGAAAATCCGTTTTTAGATTACCCCGTTCCTTTCTCCTATGTTGTGTCTATTATATATTGTTATTATTACTATATTATGTATGTATACATAGTTGCTGTCACACTGCCGTGAGCTCCCATATATTACTACTTACTTTACTACTACTACCACCACCACTACATAGTATAGAGTCTAAGGTTTCTCTCTGCTTCCGATTCCTTGTCCTCCTGCTGTCCTCATGTGATTATGTTATGTCATTCCTTGCGATTCATAAAGGCTGCTCATCCATGAAAGCTACATGTAATCAACGTTCGTTGTTGCCACAATTTTGCAATCATGACGGAATGTCAACGATGATGATGATGATGTTGCTTGGGAAAAAAATTACATAATGTATTTCAATGGAATGAAACACTGCTGTCGTCCGTCGCTTCTTGTTGTAACTGTTGAATATTATGTGTATTCTGTGTGAATGTGTTATTTCTTCTTGTTACTATTATGATTTGCCTCACAACAAACACGTACACATGAATTACTTATTGTTATTATTGCCAGCAATGATTGGGCAATCCATCGAGTCCCTCTGTGCATAAACTATATGGTTATTTGTGAACACATTATTACTACTAACTATACCAGACAATGGAAAGGAGAATGAAGACTCTAAAAGATAGCCATGTCATGTTAGACAAAATCTTGAGTGCATACATACATACATTTTTTATAGTTTACAGTAGTTTTGTGCTGTTTTAGCTGTTATGAGAGTAGTATCATACCTGTCATTATTGTACTTACACGCTGCTAAGCAATAAGGTGATCTGATGTGGAATGTTGTTAGAATTTAAGGAAAAGTGACGACATGATCCTTTCGGCACACTTCATCAATTTCTGTACTTAATTATTTTGGAGAGAAAGAATACTACTTGTCATTGTAATGCTAATGCAGAGAGATGCGAGTATTTTATTAGTAGCTACCTTCTAATTAAATATCGTTGTAGTTCATACTCTAAGTTAGCCTATATAATTGTTGTTGTGTTGTGTTGAGGAGAAAAGCAAAAGTGAATATTGTATGGCTAGTTGACAAAAAGGTAGGATTAGACAAGACTGCGCTGCTGCTGCTGGTGATGATGAAAGCTCATATAGCTTGCCAAAAATAGCAACTTGCCATGATGATGTTGATGATGACGATGATGTTGAGAGAAAGGCCTTCATTATTGTTGTTATTGTTTTTCAATCATTTTCATCCTTTGTGTTATTCTGTTCCTTTAATTTTAGAAGAAGAGCAAAAAAAACTTGATAAATTTTGTGCGTAGTATGTATGTGTGTGTATAATGTACATTGTTAGAACATTGAAGGAGGAAAAGTGGTTCGCTTCTCTGTGTAGGTTGTCATTTCGTTGTCCTTATGAAAAGTGGGATTACTTTTTGTAACAATTTGGCTAGCTTCCGCTGCTGCTGCTGTTCTTGTACTTGAGTCTTTGTCGTTGGTTCGTTCGTTCGTTGTTATAGTACTTACTTTTCATTGACAAGGAGTGTCCCCAGGCAGTAAAATACAATTTATTTTTGAGAATTTTGAAAAGACAACAAGTTCCGTCAGTATATATATTTTTGCCGCGCCGCCGTCGTTGTATGTACATATTTATTATTAGTATTATCATTATTATTATTTTATGATTATGTCTATATCTATAATCTATATTACATTTAAACCTGCTCTACAATTTACACCTTCTCCCTCTTCTTCTTCGTTCTTCTTCTTCTTCTTCTACTACTACTACTTCTACTTCTTCTACTCCGGAGACTATGTCATATCGAAATCTTATCCAGTAGTTTGTGGGATTACAGGCAAGTTTACGTAACGAGAGTGGAGGGAATCCGGGAGTCACGAGTTCCTCACTCACTCGAGATGCTGCTGGCCGTCCTACTCAACGTAAGTAACCAAAAACTTTCCCTTTCCAAAATACTCTATTCTTTAATTCATAATGATAATAATAAGACAATGTAAGATTATTATAATAAAATAATAATATACATGTATACTACTTTTACTTCTATCTATAAACTTGACTAGATAGATAAAAGGGATCTCGAGAAAACTCTATTTTGTCTCTGTTATATATATACTATCTCTCTCACGTAGCTGAAAGCAAACAAAAAAAAATGTCAGAAAACAATGACTTTTGGCATGCTTGTCCGTCTGTCTGTCCGTTCACACACACACTCTCTCTCTCGCTCTCCTTGGTCAAATGCTTTGTCCGATCTAGACCAAAACTAAAAACATAATGGTATGTATTTTGAGTTCTTAGGTTAAGTAGTAGGGCAGTATATTACGTAGCCGTGTTTATTTTTTATAGCCAATTCAGTAAAAAAATAATGACAACTTCCGGCAAGTGACATCTCATTTGAAAGCACATGACAAGCACAGCAGCAGTAATTCTTCAACATCTTTCAGCTACGTATTTATAGCTGCTTTACAGCGGGTTTGTAATGTTAAAGATCGTCACTCTCTTTTCTGTTGTGAGGCTTTTAAAATTTACCAGTAGTCTATAGTCAGTTGTATATATATATTTAGTTAGTGTGTCTGTAAAAGTAAAGGTGCTTTCTAGTCCTTAGTTGTTTGTTATTTGAATGTGTTATTTTAATTGATTATTTGCAGTTGAACTACCAAACGGGCAACACACTCCAAATAATAATACTCCGTTGCTTACTCAAGCACTGTCAGGTAATGTAAATTTAAATAGCTTGGCTCGCAGCGCAGCCTAGCAAGCTTGTAGTGTTGTTTGTTGTTGTTGTTTTTTTGTGAAAATTTAAATGTTACTCTCTCTCTCAAGCCTACTCCTTAGATTCTCTAGAGTTTTTTTTGTTTTAAACAGAGATGTAATTATAATGTATTAGATGAGTTGGTGCAAATTACGGGCATGATCAATACATTTCTCAATGAATACCAAAAAATTTATTTATAGCTGAATGCTAATTGATCTTTTTTAAAAAAAATAGTTGCTAATGTAGCCAAAAAAAAGTTTTCACGCTTTCCCAAATGACCCTGATAATGTACAGTACATGAAGCTGCGGTGGTCAATAGAAAAATATATAAACGCTGAGAACTCTACATACTATATATTTTAACATGCACCAAAGTAGTCACAAGACAATGTGATACAGTGTTAATTTCACAATCATATTACAACCCATCCTGAAATTCTGGATGAAGTTCCTTCTCTCAAATATTATGATTTTAAAACCCGCTTATTATTGCTCACAGTATATGTAGTATGGTTTGCTTTTATAGTTTAATTTTGTAGTAGTTAGTTGATTGCTTCTAGCAACTAACGCTTTTTTGTAAAACGATATATGCAATTGTTGTTCCTTTGGGATAACTCTGTTAAAACAAAAATTACTTACTTACTTATATCATGCCTTCTCACAATTATAATTGCTGCGCTGCGAGCTGAAAAACAAACGTAATCAGTTGAGCTTTTAATTAATGAGTAAGTTGTCTAAAACAATAAGCAATTGGCATTGCTGTAAATTACTCTACAGTCATAAGCAACTATCCAGGAGCTGGCTTTGCTCCACCTGCATCACCATCTATGACAAATCGGGCTTTCCCTACTCCCAATTCACCTGGACCCATGGACATATATGGGCCAACTAGTGATCCTGTTGGTTACGTCCAAGCTACCTCTCCACAGCCTACTGGATACCCGACACTTGCTGCCGTGTCCAGGGTTAGTATCCTTTGCCAACTTCTAAAAACTTTGTAAAACAAAACAAAAAAAAATCCAAGCCATAATAGAACAAAAATAGTAAATCAGAGAAATGATAGTAACATCAGATCTTTTTTGTATTATTTAGTTGAGAAGCTGTCAGAACAGCTTTCAAATAAAATAAATAGCAGATTGTTTTTTTCACAATCTATTCCGCGATTCTAGTATGAAATAAATGACCAGTGTTTTATAGTCCGTAATTAATAAGTTTAGGTTAGTTCGATCTACGAATTTTTCTTTCCCCTTTTTTATGTCAAGGTAACAGTTGCCAGTGTATTAATGTAAAATAGTAGTTTTCCCATTTAAAGTTTTCGTATCTCTTTGAAGAAGCTATTTTTTCACGAGTACTTTCTCACGCCTGTGATTTTATGCATCGATAAAAGAAGCCCATCATCATCATGATTATAAAATATATATCATCCTTCTAGTCCTCTCATTATTTACTTTCGTTTGTGCTCATGCAAATCAAAGGATATTTACTGTAAAGAGATGATTGTAGAGAAATACATCAGTGTTGTCATTTGTTCTGATGGGTAATTGCGTTACTAGCAAACAAAAAGTAAAAACAACCATTTGAATCACTGACATGAACTAATAGCAATAAATAAATATTAATAATAACCTTAATAATAATAATAATAATTACCATAATGAATAATAATATTAATAACAATAAAGTAATTTCAGAACTTACCATTAAAATTCTGCTTACTCGTACAACTGTATATATACCTATTTATTTTGCATTCTAACTCTCACTAATATAATCTGTGTATCTGTATGGACGTATGTATGTATACAATGTATATTTATTTACTGTCTATATGTATGTCTGAAGCATTCTGTTATGCACTTTTGCATTTGCCCTGTTATAATTAAGTATTACGCACGCACTATTATCAGAAAATCACCGCTGTTGTTGTAACTCTGGTGGGCTTTCGCACAATTTACCATGTGTATATAATAATATGAAGTCATTTGCAACGTTTCTTTCCATTTTCCTAACTATTCATCCTTAATCATGTTTTTGTGCTGTTTATTAGTTCTATGGAGCATTCACTAGTGCCACTTGATTCCTAGCTGATTGTATATGTTCTTTATTATGTAGCTTTTCTGTATACTACAACTTCTCAAGCACAACATCCACACCAAATTTTCGAAATTTCCATTATCATCATTCATCCGGCTATGCTGCTGCAGACACGAATTTCATATCCTTTTTTGCTCAATAATAACAATAATAATACTACTACTACCGTTACTACTACTTCTAGCGTATATATTTTATAGAGGGCTCGCCTTACATTGTCCTCTGCTTTCACCACTTTTGTACTACACAGAGTACACAAAATAGCGCGCATAGTTTCTTTTTTTCTCTTCAAAGTATATCGAATCCTCATATAATTTTGTAGATCCCAGCCTGTAACAGTACATCGTTTTCAAGTGCACTTATTCCCACTATGGTACTTTGTCATTACGACGGTATTGTAAAATTTACTTCTACTTCTCTACTACTACCCTGACTAAATACTATACTTGTTCTGATCGCATTTTGGAATACTAATCGTTTGAAATGTGTTTTATAGTACTTATTTTAGATTTAGTCGGCTTTGCAGCTGTTTTGTTTCTACTAAACCCATCGATCCTCCAGGACGCTTTCTCGCACACACACAGTAAAACGGGAATACCCAGTACATGTATATAATATGCATATGTATATATTTATATGATGATAGTCAAAAAAAATTAGAATATATAGAGTGCTCTTTGTTAGATTTTTTTTCCAGACCCTTTTTTTAGTCCAAAGAGGTATGTAAATTGCTTAAGTTTTTAAGCATCCGCTTGTGCTAATAACAAGTTGTATAGTATTTTTTTATCCAAAAAAAAAAGCTTTCACTTTTTATACATGATTTGCTTGCTTGGTGAAGTTGGAAGTTAATTTTTTTGTGTGTGTATACTCTGCTCTCCTAAATATATTTTATATATATGTAATACGGAGTATGTAATTATCTCCCTAAAGAATATATATATAAACGTATGATATATATACCTTTATAGAAGTTATAACGTATTGTTTCAAGCGTCTGATGTTCGTTAATGAATGGAAGGAAAATATTATTGAGAGACCGCACGTCTCCGTGCAGTAGTTTTATATCACGTCTCTACGAGCACTAGACTGACTTTGAGTGAGTTTTGCTGGTGGAGAGACATACCCTCATCTCTGAAATTTGCTTTGATTGGCTTGTGCATTACAGGGGGCTCTAATACCTGCCGCATTCACGAACGGATATCATTAATTCAGTCATCCCAACTCATGTTTCATTGACAGTGAGACAATACCAGGTAAATGTTGTCGTCATCCTCCTCAACGAACCTACGAAAAAAAAGTATCAAGGAAAGGATGTCCTCCTCATTATCACTCAATCAAGAGAGAGAACGCGAAAGAAAGAGGGAGAGAAAGAAGAGAAGAAGAAGAAGTTTATCTGTATGCCGCTATTTCCATCGTCTTCTTCATCATCATCAAGGTTATATAATGATTCATTTTCCAAATCCAACAAAACTAAATATTCTTCCGCTGGCTTAAAAAAATGTAACGTGTGCATCATCAAGAAACGAAGAAGAGCATCATTGATGTGTACTTTGGACAATGATCTACACTAAAAAATTATTATACAGTATATCTATCTATCTTTAAGTAGTAGCGTAGCAGTTTTAGAAAGTTAGAGGTGAATACATTAGAATACATTATCCATCTTCCCTTCCAGCAGCGAATATGCATACTATATTATTATTTATTTATAAGTTTTAAGGGAAACCTCATCAGGAGAGGGATAGAACAACGTAATATAGCCAGGGTTAAAACTGAAAATAAATGGTCCTTTCTTGACGACGACGATTTCTGGCAGGATGATATGTAGGGCATCAAGGTGATATATTTCTAATAACAGTTTATAAGCAAAACCAAATATTATAGCGTGTATAATATCTTACGACGATGACGACGACAGCAGATACGTTAACAAAAAAAATAATACTTTTTACTTTCGTGTTTTTATGATTCATCACACCATCGCAGTCTATATAATCTCAAATGAATTATCTACAATCATCAAACGAATCCATACAAAAAATCGAAAATTCAGATAATTACTGTAGCAGTAATGACGAAATGGTTGAGTGAAGTTTTATTGATATTATTTTAATTATGGATTTTCCCTTAATTCTATTTCATTGTAAACACGTACAATTTTCATACATGACAACGCGCATTATAAAAAAGCGACTGCTACTTGACTGGGTGGAAGAAGTTTATTATTATTATCATTACACAATTAATTGGCGTGCGCAACGAGCAAAAGTCTTTTTTAATTATGAATCTGATTACTATTTTTAAATGAGAAAGTTATTATGCCGATTATTAATTTCTCTCTTTCTCTCTCAATGTTGTTGACATTTGTTACAAAACGTTGACGGATTCTGCTAGAATATTGAGTATACTGACATGAAACCCATGTCAGTATGTAAGTCTGTCTCTATCTAAACGTATTTTCTTCCAATAAAACTGCAATAATTAGAATGCAAGTATATAAATGGATAAATAAATAAATGATGTAGTTAGACGATGACGACGGTATAAAGAAACCAAAGGGAATTTCCTATTTTTAAACATACCTCTTGAAAAATCGTATGAAGATTTACAAAAAAATGAAGAAGAAGAAGAATAGCATGAATTTTTGACGATAATATGAGGACTACGCATATTATTGTAAAATATAAGAATGATATCTAAGTTATTCTCCCAAGAAAACATGTTGTTATAACTTACTTATGATCTTAAAATTATTTTAATTATTTATTTATTTATTTTTCATAAAGACTACAAGGTCATTAAAATACATCTGAACTTGTTGAACTGAAACATTTTTATATGTACACAAACTAGCGAGTATGTCATATAGAAATCAAAAAAAGAAATACGAGTGTTTATTTGGCAACTACGAAATAAGGTGGTAAAAAAGGTTCATATATAAAATTTACATACACACTAATAATAAGGATATTACTACTAAACTACAAAAGTAAGGCAGTACATGATTTATATAAATGTATAAGGTATTGATATAGCATGACATTATACGCAACATTAATAATAATAATAATAATAATAATCATTATTAAATCATGAATCACAATCAGTCCCAACTTTTCAGACTGGAACATCAGTATCTAGGCAAGAATAACTAAAGGTTTACAATATATACATATATATATCTAGACTACATAAATATATCCATATAATTTTCTGAAACTAAAGCTAATGAAGGTTTCTATGTAGGTTCGTTTCGTTGTGCGTGGTAGAGAAGAGCAAAATCAAATAAGCCTATAAACAGATGGTTATGAAATGTGGTAGATTCCGTTGAAAAAAATATTAAATATCATCCAACAAGGAAGCGTAAGCGTAATATTTAGAGCAATATATGCATATATGCGATGCTGATAGTAAAAACTATTGTTGTCACAATGCGTAGGAAGGATTTTCTTTTGATTTTAATTCGGATTTTAAATTCTTTGTATGTTTAACAAATTTGCCTTTCACTTTGTATAGTTTTTTTATCATATAACCTACTCATATACACATACACACAAGCGTGCAGCTTATCATCATCGTCATGAAACTTTCACCGGTGGTCATGTTGTAGTCTTTTGATCTCTCTCGTCATAAAAGAATCCGAAAAGGGCTGTGTGGAGGTGTGTGTAGAGTGTGTATGTAGTAAAGTAACAACAACGCAACGTACGTGTATGTACGTCGGTCCTACGGCGATATGGTGTGATTATATATACCATTTGTCTGATTGCGTCTTGTTGCATCGCATCGTGCGGCGTGTGTTGTAATTTTCGGTGACGTAAGTAACATAAAAGTACATAGAAACCTTCTTCTGGTATCATAATAAAATAGAGTTGATGGTATTCATAATATTTTTAAATTAACAAGACACACCGTGCTACGGGTTGCATTACAATTACCAAGTTTGAACTTCAAACTGACTAAAAAAAGAGATAGTCTTCTTGTCTCTTTTTCACATTCATCAGCGTTTCGTCCACACAAACTTAGTTTTTTGTTTTACTTGTTACCTTGAGAAGAAGAAAATGAGTGGTAGTGTTGCTGGCAAGCAAGCAAAGCAGTGGTAGTCATGGTAGATTAAATGTAGTTGCTATGTATACTCTACTGCGACAAAGTTAAAAAGTTTGAAGGAAAGATACAGGGTGTTCTTCATTATTTGTAGTACTCAAGTACAAGCACATTTATTAAGCGTTAATTGATCCAGTTAGGAAACTCTATTTATACATTCTCAAGCTATTATTGCTTTCTCTCTCTCTCTGTCTTACACTCACTCACACTACTTAAGACTTTGGTTTTAAAACTACACAGCTCCGAATCGCTTTTTCTCTTGACGTAATAATAACTTACTCTCATCAATGAACTTACACTTTGAGGCAAATGTTTCAATTCAATTTTCAGTGAGTCTATATATCCATACATCTACTTTGTGAATACAGTTTTTTAAAGGTTTTTCTTTCCGTCGTTGAACCTTCTCTCAAGGAATGCGCTCATGCTGGTGACAAAAGTTTGTAATTTTTCTCTGATGATCATTTACGTATATCCTATTTTTTGAGTTTGTACCTAACCACGTATTCAATTCAATAACAGTAAGTGAAATTACTACAAGATAAAGAAGAAGAAAAAGAAATCCTCAATCAGATAATATAAATATTACTATTACTACTACTACTAATAATGTTACGATACTTACAAATTTAACGGAAGCAATCTTCACAAAAAACCAAATGCAATAAAACTACATGAAAATCCTGTCCTAAAAGTCTCCAAACGTTTATAAAAAAAATATTTACGATAATTGTTATTCAAACGGAAAAGATGGATAATTTTGTATTTAACTTTATACAAGTAATGTCTGTCAAAAGAGCAAAAAAGGGTTCATCCAGATAACTATGATATAGATGATGGTTATTCATACAGTCTACCAGTAATATTAATAGAAGACGCACTCTTTGTTTTATTGTCTGACGCATTTTCTGGATGCACCATCACCACTACTACCTTTTTTACTCAATCATTTTCGAAAAGTTTGAATTTACATACATTTTTACATGCTACGCTTTGGTTGTAGAAATCAACTCACTCAAAATTCCTCATAAGCTTGTGTTGGATAGTTTTCTGAAATTGGCAAAAAATGTGAACTGACTTGTTGCAAGCTTTTTTTTCGTTCACCACCATCATCATCGTAGGCAATTATAGTTAGCAGAGCACTATCATGTCATGCTTCAAATATTCTCAATGATTCTACAATGAAATGAGTGTATCGTGAGAAATTCGGATTCTGTCCGACTCCGAATAATACAATGTACCTTGCATACCCTTACATGAGAAATCACCAAGACCTCTACAAAACAAACTGTTAGATTCTTTAGAGAACAAAAAAGTAGCAGAGAGAATAAACATAAGTCCTGTATCGACTAAACTCACTAGGAGAGTAATTCCAAAAAAATGAAATATCTATGCATATTAATTCACACATTCATACATATAACCGTATACGACAAACCATAATAATATTACATTATATTATTACGACACTTACTGAATCATAAGATTTTAAATAAATAAAATTGTGCATACCATTTTGAAACTTGAAACCATTCTATTGTACTGGTTGTACAGGTAGATTTAGCTGTAGATCCTCAAGCAACGGCATATTTAAAAAATATTATTATTATTATTAAATAATACAACGTATTTAAACATATTACATTTCTATGAACGTATACAAGCAACCTAAAAGAATAGTTCTGACTTACCCGTCATGTAGGTATTTCTGTATGTATGTATATTATTTTAAACTCACAAGAACCGGTCGTTAAAAAAAGTTATAACAATAGTGATTACGGCAAGATAGCTAGTTAGTTAGGCTATTTATAGAATCTTTTATTTGGCTATTTTCATCAAAAAGTGTGTGTGTAGGCGATGTTGGTAGAAAAATATATGTAGTTATGTCACATGTAGAGCAGCAGATACATAAATACAACGAATTAGTCTTGTTGGTAGGAACAGCGTAGGCATTTTCTCTATAAAAAACATTTTTTTCTGCTTTAATATTTTATGACCGTGCTTATCAGTCGGCAGCACCATCCTAATAGAAATACAAGCGTAACGTGAACACAATTGATTTCCAACGTCGTTCGTTCTTGTTTAATAGACAGTTCCTTTCTCTCTGTGCAAACGCAATAGTCATTACCGATGTTTGTGGGCGTATACAATTACTTTCTCCAACACTCTCTTCTTCTACTACTACTTGCACTACTTGTTATTATTATAACGATATGATATGAGTTGACGAAAACCAATGTGATGTGACTTGAATTTGTAAAGTCATACTTTCCTTTTTGTAAAATGATTATTATTATTAACTATTGCGTTGGAAATGGTAACACACCACCCATTAAATATATATTTTATGGTTGACCATTCAATTTAAAAAGTGACTGTGACAAAATTGAGTACTTAAGTAAAACAGAAAAATCCCCAAAGTCCATATTTTCCCGTGCAATAAATAGTTTTAAAATACGTAATAAAGAAAACGAGAGAGTGAGACAGATATTTAAAAAAAGATTGTCATTTCTTAATTCTCTCAGGTGCTATAAGCTATGAAAATATATACAAGATTTTTTTTCAATCTTTTTCTGATGGGGATAAGAGTATATAGGAAAAACTAAGGATTTACATACATACCTAGAGAAAAAAACGTACACTACTACTACTACTTGATATCGTGTAGCAGACTTTAAAGGAAACATAAAAATTGAAGGCAGTATTATACCTCGCGAAATAACGAAATTTTTTCATGCTGACCTGAGTCACGTATAAGCGACGACTGTCACTGATGATGATAATCCCTTACACATTTTTAATTAATGACGATTATTACCGGTATTACATTTTATACCTACCTTACCTACTACTAGTACTACTACTACATACTACATAACTTCTGTACTACTACTTGTGCAAGCTATTGAATATTTTTACCAAATATATAATGTTGTTTCATGAAGAATACTATACGAATTCAGTACATACTTTTTAATACAAAAAAGAGATAAAAAGTGATAATGGTAAGCTGGGAGAGAGGGAGAGTAGGGAACTGTGCTCGCGCGCGTTGTAGTTTTCACTTGGTTTTCTCCGGTACTCACATGCACATCAGTACGTATAGAGAATGGAAGCGCATAGTATTGATTTGTGTAGGGAACTGCAGTTCGGGAACTGAAGAAGAAATAAGGAATATTTTACTATGCTATATGGCTATGCTACTACTTCTACTTACTTCTACTACTACTTGTACTACTACTACAGCAGCAGCTACAAAAGCTCTGAAACAGTCCACTTTCTACATAAATGTGAAAACATGTATGTATGAAAACCAATTCCGTACCTTTCTCATATTTTCTACTTTTTACCAGGAAACCATACTCCCATACATACTCCCCCTTCATTCTCTCATTTTCTCAAAATATAACAAAATATCGACTGTATTCTTCACGCTTTTTGTCGCGTCGCTTTAACAAAGCTCTCTCGCTCTTTTTTTGTGGTGACTTGATTTTTCATCCAAAAAAAATGAAGAGTTGCCCGTGTGACCATTTTTTGTTTTGTTTTTGTAAAATTGTGGAGACGGAGAAGAGCTTTAAACCAGTGGCGTTTCAAAGAAAACAAAAAAGATTGCAATAACTCAAAAATCTCTTTTTTACCGTTTTTTAAAAACCTCAAAAAGTATCTAAATACATGGCTTTACATGCTCTGTTATTTATACCGAGATAACAGGATTATGTCAGGTCACTAATAATCAGTACACGAGATAATGTGTGACGCTCATCATGAAAATGAAACAGAGATCACACATGTTATGCAATTTTTAGATATATTACGCCCACACATAAATTCATGCATAAATGCTATTTCTTAATCTTTTGTATCAAAACAAAACTTTCGTTTTTTCTCTCGTCTCTTAAACTTTGCTTCAAATAAAAATGAACACAAAGGTGAGGGAAAGTAGAAGATATTTATTTGTATACATTGGAACATTATGCATTTTTAAACAACTTATATATATATTCGCACAATGGATTAGAGGATGTCATGTCAACATCTTTCTTTCGTTATATCCTTTTCATGAGCAAAATTTGGCTGATATATTTTTTATGTTTCCCTTATCCCATATAACCATCTTATAACATAACCATGTGAGCATGCAACTATCTGTCATTTTTCTTATTTTTCCAAACTACAACAAGGCGATGATAATGGAACTTTTGTGTCAATAGCATTTTTAAGAACGAATGAATGAACACGACGGCATAGAAAAAAAAGTTGCGTTTTTTGAGAGTACGTACTGACACAGTTACCTCATAGTAAAAAAAATCATATACACACACAAGGAACTGTATGGGATAAACCAATTCATTCATTGATTCAGGGATAAAGATTAAATATTATATAGTACACCAATCTATACATATACAAAACCTAGCTAAAATTTATAAAACTGTGAAGAAGCCGTTAATGGAAAAGATAATACTTAAAAAAACTACGCAGACGCTGTAGCCAAAATAATCTCGTATTTAATTTTTAAGGACCATAGGGAATAACTAATGATAGAGTATTCAGGCATAACAAGATACATAAGTAGGAAGGTATGTAGGTATAGAGAGATGTATTCATTATGTTCTCATCTAAAATAGCAATAGATCTATAACTTTTTGAGTTGAGACTTTTTTCACCACCGAAATAAGCGAATAAGAATGACAAACAAACAAACGTGTATATAATAATAGCAGAAAATGTTTGTGTAGCTAAAGAAAATGATAATACAAGTTACCACGACGATGAGTTATTGATTAGGGTACCAAATACATAATTCATTATAATAATATTGAATTAAAGTCACTAATGGATAAGTACGTCAGTAATGTTAAGTAACTTTCATATGGATGTATGATAATGATTACTTAACTCAACAAAAGATGATACCACAATCAAGTAAAGTGAGGACTGTAATATCTTGCAGTGTATGTAAGTAAGTGTATAACCGGCGCATTTTGCATTTAATGTTTAAAAAATATAATTATTATGCTACTACGGCTATGACAGGATTCTAAAAAGAGCGTTTGTATGTCTGATGAAAACGGTGAGTACCGGGAGGGCTCCTTGGTTTCTTTACAAAATAAATAATAATAAAAAATAATAATCGAAACCTGGAACAAAAAAAAATTACAAAGAAATGTGCATGTCTTTTTGTTGTTTGTTGTTGTTATGTGAAAAAAAATTGACAGCGGTGGTGTAAGCATTATTGAAAAAAATATTAATAATAAAAAAACTGTGTAAACATTAAATGTAGCGTTGAAAATACTTTTGATAAGGAGCAAAAACATCACAGCAGTTCAGAATGAATGCTGTGCTAAAAAAACACGCGGTGATGATGATATTATGAGAGGCAAACATTTTGTGAGAGGACACATGTTGACATGATACTTAAAATGATGTTTTTTATAAAAAATGATAATATGTTCTTGTTGATTATATGCCATGTATGTATAAATATGAATTGATCTTTGATATAAATATAATAGGACGTGTCGGACATGTACCATGATGGGTAGAGAATTAGCTGAAAAAAAATGCATAAAAAATATGGGGGAGCGGTATATGTTGATGAGGATTTTGAAAAGAATATTATTAAATTACCATTATTATCACTATTATAAATGATGTAATTCTTACTATAAGTGTATTGAATATTATGATTATATTTATTATTATTCTTATGATTATTATTTATTATCGTTGTTAAACAGACTTATTGAAACTGTCGTAATATATTTACGATACAACTCTACGTGTATACATACATACATATATAATGAATTATTCTTATCGTGTGAAGAAGAAACGATGATTGTTATTTACTAAGTTGGTAAAACATTTTTTAATGGAGCAGTGTCGTTAGTCTGTTGTAGAAGAGAATTTTTAAGAAACTGTACATGTACATAATCTAATATATAACTACAGTAATAATGGTATTGTTATTACTACCGTGTATTATATATATAATAACATGATAAATATTGCTATTATTATTATTACTATTATTATTCTATATACACCCAAAACAAACTTAAAATAATAGTTGTGTAAGGTGTATAAGGTGAACAATCATCATGATCATTGTAGTCGAGAGAACTAGTTGTGTAGTAGAAAATGTAGTTCAAAAATATATTATAAAATATGTATGAAAAAAGAAACCATAAACACGTGTATTTGCTCATAAAATATATATCGTGATTGTCCTACAACCACCAAGATATTTGTAGCGGCCCTTGTTCATTTATTTATTTGTCATAAAATATTCCACGCATATAAAAAAAACTATTCAAAAAGAGGCAGACATACATTCATACATGCATAAATACATATACTATACGCACTTTAGAGAACTGACTGTTCCAGTTTTTTTCTCAATTACCCTTTTCGCGTCCCTCCATCATCATCCATCCTTGTGGAAGGACAGGCCACCTTCTCGTTGAACTCTATAACTCGACAAGGTAAGCTAAATGAATAGATGCTGCTCTGCTGCTACTTCTCAAAATCGCATCATTCCCTTTTTTCCCCGTTGACGACATGGCAATGACTCAAGTGATTTTAACGGCTAAAACGACGTAGATCTTTTCCATACTTTACTGCGACACTACAACATCCATTCATGGCGCATATATGTATGATGATATGATATCTTTATGTATCGAGTCCATGCGAAGCGTAATATAGACACGCATAAAGGAGATAATGCAGTGGAACTACATACAACAGACACCCCGTAAATGCATTTTCTGAAAGGAAATGACAAAAGCAGTTTTGGATCTTGTGATTACATGGGATATGCATATACGTAGTTGATATGCACAATTTTTTGTCTGCTGGTCCAATGCGGGTACCTCCTTCTTCTTCGTCGTCGTCGTCTTCTTCTTCTTCCCATCTTGCTTCGTTTTTCGAGAAGAACCATGTCAGAGTTGTTCACAGAGACTTTAAGCCCAGTCGGACTTTTTTTTACCGTGAGATGAGTGAGTGATGAAAAATAAAGTGCAAAAATCGATCGGTTTTAACGGGAAAACGAAAATATGGAATGTCGATTCATGGCGATATTATTACTTTGTTCCCTCTCTCTCTGCTACGTTTACTTCTACTGCTACTCGTACATTGTGACACTACACGAGAGAGTGAAACTAGTTTTCTCTTTGTCCCCTTTCTTCTCTCTCTCTCTCTCCCTCCCTTTCTCTTCTTTTTCTGCTTTTAGCTTCTTTTCCACCAAGTCAAGTAGGACACAATATCATTATACGAAGGAGCAGCAGCATGCTTGCTTACAGTGTAAGTAAGCTAAACAGTCCGTATTTCCATTCTAAACAAAACAAATTCTCTTTCCATCACCATCATCATCATCAAGACATAACAAACAAAACTTGAAGAAATTTCCTAAAAACGTACCACAAACTGCGAACTATGCTCATTTATTGTTTGTTTGGGCGTATTCTAATCTAATGCTCCTCTCTCTTCTCCGGGCAGGAAAAAAATGAGCGAGAAGAATACGTACGACCAGTGAGAGAGATACTCACGCATGAATACACACGCTTTCATTTTTTCCTATAGCAACCAACAACACATAAATACACCTCTACTGGAAGGAAGAACCTTACTACCTTACCGACTACTACTTCTACTCTGCGACTTGCTGTTTTACTCTACGAATTTATTCATGTGTGTGTGTGCACTGCATTGTTCTGAATACATCCATACACAACCATTTCCAGAGAAACTTTTCATATTCATTCAGTAAAAACATTGTTGCAAAAAATATTGTAAAATATTTGTGGGAAGACTGAGCAGGGAAAAAGAAAAGTGGGAACAAGTCATGTTATCCTCATAATGTGAAAGCATGTAATCTACTTACACACACAGTACTAAGCATTCTATGATGATGACGATGATGGTGGTGGTGTCATTTCACCACGTTGCCGAGTTTACAGACATACTATATGCATAGTTAGTTAGTATACATTACACACTGTTCTAGCTGCATTTTGCACAAGACTGTTAAAATAATAATTATCAAATGAACATACAATAATGTAGCATTACTACTGTGAGCCATGTTTTTCACTAGCAGTCATCAGGAGAATTCTTATTATTTATAGCTTCTTCAGAGAAACAAGAGCCCGTTGAGTGACGTGACTCCATTAGATTTCTCAAAACCTGAACTTACTGAAATGAGCCATCTTACTAAAGGAAGGGATTTTTTCGGTACGTGAACTCTTCATGCCGTTTATATTACTACGACTGTGAGCTCACAGGTACATAAGTATACATTTCTTTGTATGTGTTTCGCTGCACTTTCGCCACACTTTCACCGCCGCCACTGCCACCACCACCGCTACCACCACACCGTCATCTTCTTTTTCCTACCACCGCTTTCCAAGCACCATTTATTTACTACAATAACGGTAAATTATTGTGTATCAATATAGCTTGAAGTGATTTTCTCCCCAGAAACGCAGGTACACTGCTAAACTCACACTTTTTATAGGCGCCCATTATATTTTCTTTGAGAAACAAAAATTTCGACGGAACGATATTAGGATGAAATAGGACAATTTTCTTTTACTACACACTACACATAATATTGCCAAGAGGATGCTTGTAAAGAAACGAAACAACATGAATGTTTTTACGTACTTTTTTCCCATCCTATATCACTTCATCTGGACGTACAGCTAGTCCATAATATTTTTCACAGAGAGAAGAAGAAAAAAAACCTTTTCCACCAGTTTTTTCTTCTTGCTCGTGTTTTTATGGTCTACATGATATTCATGCATGTAAGGAGGAGGTAGTGCACAACTCGTCAGGAGAATATTTTTTTTTCTGGTATGACGGAGAATGGGAAGCTTGTGATCTCGTCGTAAGTTGGTTCTTTTTTAGAGAAGCGAAAACTAAAAAGGATATACGGCAACACCAACTTATCTTTAGTCTTGTCTACCTGCCTACCTACTCACTTGTCTCACTCTCGTAATCGGTAAGTGGCCAAACGAACCCTTATTTCTATTCTACGCTTGAAGGGAAAAAACGAGTTTTCCATTATTTTCTGAATACACTGGGTAAAGGCTGCTGTCGCGCTGCATTTCCCCTCTGTAGAATCGTTGGTTTAACCACTGCTGCCGCTGCTAAAAATGCATTTTACCAAATTGCCACTACTTTACTTTGATAAACTCCACACCAGTGGCACAGGCTGATATTGCCAACTAGTTACTGGTAAAGGTAAATTCATGAAGCTCATTTTATTGATCAAGGCTACTTTAACTTTCTCTTTTGCTTGCACTCTTTTTCCAGAGACTCGTTAAAACGAATCAATTCAGGGTTTTGTACCCTGGCAGCGTACTACATGATAGCACTCTTTCATTATTTGGTTTACAGGATTGGAACTACATTGTTAAACTTAAATGGCCAGCCGAGTCGGTACTCACGAAAATTAGCTGTCTACATTAAATAACGATTCTAAAGATAGGTCGTCGTTCCCACTCACAGAGAGACGCTCGACCATTTCAAAATTTGTTGTGAATATTTATGCTTGGCCAACTGGAACTAACCTCTTGCTCTCAATTTATACGTATAATATGTTTCGTAATCAGCATTCATTTCATTGACATTTGAAATTATTTTCGATTGCTTCATAAATAGAAATGAGATGTTGGGAAATGATCGCGATGATCAAACTGAAAACCATCTTAATTAATTTAATTAGCTAGTTCAAGTTGATTTACAATTATTCTCCACGTGTGTACGTATTCACGGTTGACGTATGACATGTGTATATAATAATATACGTAGCTGATATGAATCATATAAGTTCCACTTCACTTCCCTTGCTACTGCTACACACCCCCTCTCCCCCATTTATTTCCCGTTTTATACAGGTTTCTCTTTCTCTATCCATATCCACACAACGATTAACATATCATCGAGATTGTTTACGCTCAGACTTTTCCAATTATACCATGTCAACGCTCTTCACCAACTCAGCAACTTAGTTCTTTATTTCTCTCTTCGTTGTAACCTGCAGTAGTGCGAGCTCTGCGCTTGTATATACCCTCAAACGTGTTACAACTATTCCATGACGACTAGCATGAATTTATTACTATCTTGTTTAAAGGCGAATGTAAATGTACTAACCTCACTCTAATTTCTTACTGCGTGTAGCATGTTTTCTTTTCTGGTAATATATGGATTAACCCACTGCATTATATCCTGCCATTTTACTTCTACTCATCTCTCTCTCTATTTTGCTCATAACTTAAGTACTTTCTTTCTGTTCACTTGTGTTACCTTTTCAGGTATTCATTTATCAATTCTCATATCATCGTGCATCTACGATCATTTCCTCTCTTTTCAGTATGTGGAATGTAGACCAGTAGTAGACTGTTGGCTTCATTTCGCAAATAAAATCTATCGACCTCTCTGTAGATCATATTATAGGTTGAAATAGAAAAACACTCTGACGTCGGCTCTCTCCACCGAATTTAATGGATGATCAAGTAGAAACGAAGTGCCTGAGTCGATTTTTACGGAAGACGGGATTAAAAAGAAAGTGATATTCTTCATTTATTATCAAAACAAACCTATACATGCAAGCATACCTACTACTACTAGTAGTCCCTCTTCATGTGCATTAGTTGGCAAACAAATAGGTGGAAATTTGTTCCATCGTGAGTAGTACGCAAACTAACGTGCTGGTTGATGTGCATAAAAACTAGTACTCAGGTTTTTCAAGGAAACAAGTACGACGAACCAGGTTGCGGGATGCAATAGCGAATCTAACAAATTGTTTTCATCATCGACCAGTAGTTGTAGTAGTAAGTAGTAGCGGTAGTGAAGTGAAGGCATTTTGTATTGGATGAGATGATGCCAGCATTTTCTTTTTTGGTATGAGGAAGGTGTCTGCAAGTAAATAGGTGTAAGTGAAAGGCACCACCACCACCACAGACCTGGTGCAAGTAGAACTAGAATAATATTAAGGAAAGTTTACTTTTACTACTGATGTTTGCAGTTTACTTGGCGAAACTATTTATAATGCCGCTACCACGGCACGGCACTATACTAGCATTACTGCTAGCAAGTTACTTCCGTGGAAAGTTCTTATAAAACAAAACGGTAATGTTGATGCAAGCATAAAACAAAACCGAGAAGGATACCTTACCGTGTGATTCAACTATCTTGACTTGACTCACAGGCAAATATCGATTTTGGCTAGTATTAACACCTGCAAATCGTGCCTTCCATTCCGCTCACCCTTCCCCTCCTCCTGCCTTCCACAAAGTTTCCAATGATTTTTCGACCATAACGTCATGTATGTATGAGCTCGCTTCAAAAACCTTAATGAAATCAACTGAAATATTAATACATGTATTAAACCTAATTTGGGGAATGATGCGCCAAAACAAACTTACATAATGTTTTATTGCTCGCTCGCAATATTGTGACGGACAACTATCTCAAATTTCTCTGTCGCCATGGGAAACTCTTTGAATATACAATGCAGAGAGCAATGTTGCTGTAGCAGCGATTAGCGATCATAAATACGTCGCTGAGAACGATACAATTTGTCATAAGTAGCTAGACCTAAAGTGCGATTCTAAGCTGCACAAGTTGCTTATCAAGCCACTCTTGTCTTTTGCGAGCAAGTTTTCCGACTTCCTAACTCTGGTTTTATGGCGTCATCAAAACAAATGCCAAATATTTCTGCTTGCTATCAGATATTGAATGACCGGACATGTGTGACGCGTAAAAAGTTAATAGATAGGTAGCCCTTCCACAAATTGATCAGTAATTTTTACTGAACTTAATATGAATCAGAAAACGCATCTGACAACGAAAACGCATTACTAACTCTTAAACAGGCGGACCAACAGACAGACAAACTATTTACGACAATACCTACATGGTGTTGTTCAGTTTGAAGAAAGTGGTGAAACAAGTAAACAATATTTGAAAATAAATCTATTTTAGTACATTGATCTGCGTCCCTCTATACGTTAATATATTATGTAAGAGTTAGGCAGAAAGGATCCAAAAATCATCGAGGTCTGCAGGATTTATCTTTAACCACGATATATGCTGAGGATGCGAGTGAGAGGCAAACCACAAAGTGGCAAAACTTTGTATGATTCCCCAAACTAGTTTCTAACTTCAAATTGGTAATAATAGTAAAGTTAAGAAGAATAGTCGGATTGAAGGTTGCATGGAGGAGTAGTTATTTATCTGCCAAAATATCTTTATACGTTTGCGTATCTACGTAAAAGAGACAAGAAACAGTCAGAACACACACAAAGTTCACCTTGATTTATCTACATTTTTAGCAAACAATTAGTTTGGCCATGAGTTTGATATATTTCATTTTAGGAATTTCTTATCAAACAGGGAATGCGAAATATCTCATAACCTTTTCATAGACGTTTCTTTTTCTCCAAGGCTTAACGTTGTTACGTTTCTTCATACACGTGCTGTAATGTAAATTGTATTTACAGGCCATTCATTCATGAACTAAATATGCGCTTCCTACATGAAGTGCCTACATAATATATTACCTCGTCCCTGTTTCAGTTTTAAATGCATAGAATATGTGATGATATTTACCTGCCCTTTAAGCTGAGAATACTGCACATTTTCCAGAATCCATAAGTAATATATAGAGTGAAAGTTTAAAAAAAGGAAAATGTTGCGTTTCTTTTAGATATGCATAGTTTAGGAAGCGGCAATCAATCAATTGATAACTTCCTTCTTGACACGCTACGATAGGTATTTATCCTACTTTGTCTCAACATTTGCATGCAAATTAATGCAAACTTTTGTAGATGCTATTTACGTACGTTTTAAGCTTTTTAGTAAATAATCAAGCCCCAATCTATCAAAATATGGGCTTGTTTTGAACGCCTGATGCTTAAGTTGTACAATAACCCGGGTTTTGCAAAGTAGAGCAAAACGCATGCAGACCGGTTGGTTAAGAGGCTACCTATGAAACAAGTAATGTATACATAGTTTGGGCATCGAATCCTGGCCCGGCGTTGGACCCAAAATGGTATTTGCATAGCTTCCTGGTCCACATTTAATTCTCTCACGACACCAAGAACCAATCAAACAAAGAGTGCAACTCTTTTCAGAATGTGATATCGAGGTCGGCGAGAACAAATACATTTTTTTGTTCTGAATTGTTGGTGTTGTGTAATGCATATAAAATCTCGTCCTCAATACTCCACAATACTCGACTTGTACCAATTTTCAATGCCAATGAACTCTCAACGGGAAATGGGAATAGGTAGGTACCCCAATACTTCTGGTCAAAACTTTTAAATTCACTTTTGCAAATGTATTTTGTCCATCAACTTTCTTTCAATACTGAGGAGTGATTTCTCGACAATAAGCATTTGAGAATCCACTCACGTTGTGGTCTGTGCCGTAGGATAGCGGAAATAAAATTACTCGGGATTTTGTAAGCATAATCTGATATTCTGGGAGTCGAGTGGTTGATGTTCGTCGAAACCTGGAACCAATTTACTTAATTAATTTTTCCTTATGTAAAAATCCTCTTACGAGCTGTTCTGTAAACACTAACTGTATTGTGCTCTTGCGATAGCATTGAATAAATACATTAGAAAATATTTTATTGCTCTACGAGAACATTAGCGTTTCTGCTGCGTACTGCTCTTGCGAGTGATGATGCTCAAAAATCGGTGTGCATGTCATATCCATTGTGAATTTGTTGGTATTCATGAAAAAAAAACTTTGCTCCTAATCTCTTAACTTATCCAATGCACATCCGGAAGTTCTCATTGTTAGTTTCAACATATGTACTTATGTGTCTCAAGTCAACCTACTACTGCACTAGTTCCATGTGAAGTTACAGAGAGGCAGGACACCAGAAGAAGAATCTGGACTTGCCACGTTGTAAATTTTCATTCCACAGAATCCAATATTCTCTACATATCTCCCACGTAATAATGCTCCCACACTCATTATGAAGCATGTATTCAATCACATCAAAATGCATAGGTAGTTTGAAAGGTAGTGGTACAAAGTTCACAAGTAATTAAACAAGCAGCGAAACCAAATTAACTAAAACGACTTTCACTTTTTGTCCAGAGAAACTTTTCCTCGGGAGAAGGAACCTGGACGACGGAGACTCGGAGTTGGTGTTCCGAGATAATATTCCACTTTGCATGCTTTATCTATGAAATATGAAGTTATAATATTTTTTGCAGTAATGAGTAAACTGACGTAGACGTGTTTCCAAGGGTAACTGTAAATCTCCATTTAGCAATTCCTACTTCCTCAGCAGCACTAAAAATCTGTTATTGCCCATGTTTGTACATGCACATACATATATTATATCAACCTATTGCTAAAAAAATGCTACAGGAGGACTACGCAAACCAAAGTTTGTATGTAAAGGGATAATGCTACTACTTAAAACGTAACTAGATTTGCGATGAGCCAGTATGGCTTTTGTAAGCTAGCAAAAACGCACACAACTTTTTCTCCCACTTATTATTATTATTATAAATCATTATAAATCATGATTTTATTAAATGAAAGTGGACGAGTTTGCAAAGACCGCAATTTAAAAATACGAAATTCTTTCAAAGTGGCAAAAAGACATGACAAGGGGATCTGTATGCTCTTTCTCCCTACAGCAAAAAATACTCTACATCCTCCACCAGTTATGCGAATGTTAATGCCCATTTTTAACGTGATTGTTATAATTTATGATTTACCTCCACTTTTCCATATACAAAAGTCTAATAGTATAGATAGATAACATGCATACACGTATGTAAGATGGAAATCATCATCCTTTCTCCTGCTACTCAACTCCACACACACCACACATACACACACCTAGAGAAATTCAGGAGCAAGTACGTTTTCCAAGTTTATATCATCGTTAACATAATATCATCTCTTTCTGAGAGTACACTCTGGAAATCTCCTTTTGCAATATAGGTAGTTGGCATGGCATACATTTTCCTCACGCTCAATCCAGAGACCAGTAGTCTTTCCATGCTTTATTCCTCTCTTTAGGGAGTTGAAAGAGGCCGGGAAGAGGCGAGATTGAATTATTATCATTACGTCCCTGATTTCTCATCTACACTTCTGCCTCTTCTCTCTCTCTCTCTCTCTCCCTGACTTTCCAAACACACACATCGACTGAAGGTCTCAACCATATCCACCACCGTCACTACCACTGCATAACCATGATACGACGATAAAAGTGAACTCATTGTAAGTAATCCATGCCAAAGCTACCGTTTCTTTTTTGGTACTGGTACCACTGGTACTGCTACTTCTACTACTACGTTTACCACCACCACCACCACCGCTACTAGTGCTGCTGCTGCTACAACTACAACAGATACAGAGCTACCTATTTTCCACTTTCACCGCTGCTGCTCTCCCAATGCCACATACTAACTAGGAGCAGCATCAGAGGCAGAAGCAACATAAGTACAGCATAAAAATACTCCTTTTCGCTGATATGCGCGCTCTTAAGGTTCTATTTTCTCCCTCTCTTCATCTGTGGCTGCCTTTTACCACTGCGGCTTAAAAGGCATGCTGTTGTCTTTTCTCCAGCAGCAGCAGCCCTTGATTGCCGTTTGGCTTCTCTGCGGGAGCTCTATACACAATTACTTTTTCCACGTGCATTTGATGTTTGCCGTGGTCATACACCATATCACATTCATCCCGATTATTATTATTATTATGGTATTATTATTATTATGCAACCATCCTAGATAGTATATAAAACATGAAGACTAAAAAGGAATACTCGAGGTTGATAATACTATGCATGTTACTTGCGTAATGCACATATTAAATAGATATTATTTGGATGGCAGAATTCGCAGAAACTCCTATCCTGGAATCTTCCATTATAGAAATTTCCTCCTAAAACATGCCATTATTACATACCTATTTCATATCATTTTGTTTCCTAATTTTTTTCAGTTGAAGTTGGTAATTTTGTATATAAAGTACATATTATTATGCCACATAGGTGCATTATTTACATCACTGCTCGCGTTCAAATTGATTTTTAAAGGTAAATGTATAAAAATACAGAGATGATGATTCTCAAATGAGTCATCAGCAGATTTTACATTGTTCATTTAGTATTTAGGTGTAACAGCAGGAAACTTTGAGTCTTGAGTATTGGAAATGAGTATCTCCTTTTTGATGAAAGCTGGTTGGTAGCAATAATTGATTTTGAATCCTGATTTTGGATCCACTAACATAAATAGTCTTAAAATTTAACGGTTGTCATCGTCAAAGGATAGCAATTTAGTCACGTCACATTATACAAAATTACCAAACGATCTATTTTTCCTCTATCCGACAAGGTCAACAGACGATCCAAGCTTCCCAATTCTCACTTAACCCCATTCTACCACAACAGGGAATGGATTTAATGATATTAATAATGTGCAACCTTTGTTATGATGTTGTTCACAATAAATGGCTCCTCTAATCGATAGCCAATTCTATACAAGCAAGCTCCATGGATTCAATGTGGCTCCCAATCCTATTTTGTACCTTTCTGTTTTAATTCCCAAAAAATGTTTCTTCGCGTCCGGTTAAAATGTCATGCATACCTACTTGCTGTTTTTCCATTTATGGTTGCATTATTACAGCTCATACAAGCACACTTCACTCCAGAGACGGAACACATAGTCAGTGTGAGAAAGGGTGCTGCTTATTGTAACTAATGGAAGCATAAAAAGGATCTTTTGTTCTTGAAAATGGTGGAATGGGCCTGGAAATAAAGTCAGAGTGGGTAAAGCATTAATGATAATGGTAACAGTGGTAGGAAGTATAGTGAGTGAAGGGCAGAAGGAATGAGGCACATAGCGTAAGAGGAGATAATAACTGGAATGTTTTACGCTGCTCTTATTATTATCATGATCATGATCATCACCATCATACCATTTCTCTGGAAAGACAGAAGGGGAGGAAAGAAAATAGGGAAAAGGAAAGTAGAATTATGGCAGCCACCACCAACACCAGCCAAGGGAAGTCATCGAACAGCCGACTGAACAAGTAAACGGCAAGAAGGCAGGCATGCATGCATGCATGTGGAGAAGACGAGGAGAAGAAGAAGAAGAAAAAACGCTCAGAATGAATTGTTACATACAAGCCCGTTGAGAATAAACTAACATGATATAGAGATGTATACATAACATGCAGTATGGACGTATATGGTTTATAGTGAAACGGGTCGTTTCCATGCACAGAATGTTGACGCTAACAACTTTGGTTTTGCTGCAAGTTAAAGGGAAAAGTGGTAATTGTCATTATAACAATAAGTATACTATATTATATTATTTTCGCTAACGAGTATGTAAATACATGCGTGGCTATACGCCAGCGGTAATTATGAGTAACACAGTTCTTATTCAATTGTTCTCACTTCATGAATGGAAATGAGCCTGGGCAATTAAAATACTAAAATTTCAATTAAATGTAGTGCTCTTTGATAACAAAAATTGGTAAACCAAGCATTACACAGGATGATTCTACTGCATTCAAAAACGTGCCTTGTGATTTTTCCTTCAGTAATTAGTTGTAACGAACGGCAAGGGATTAGCCATGCATAGCATATGAATGTGAGCGCGTGTAGTCTCCCTGGTAAATCAATCTTGGATGTACGTAGCCCCACATATCTCTAATGTGGTTGTGTAGATACAGAGTTGTTTTTCCATTATTAAATCCAACCATGTTTTGGAAACTGCTGCCGGCCTCCAAAAGTTTTTTTCCATATGTATATTGAAAATTAATAAAAGTCGTTTTCATTCGTTATAATAAGTATCTGTCCACAGTACATACCTACTCATTATCCATACTCTCATGTTTCCCGGAAAATGAGCTGGACATTTATCATTTATTTGTATCTGGAATTACAGAGCCGTCTAGAGAATTCCTTCGTACACACAGACAATGATATATTCTGACGTAATTGTCCATGTCTTTAGGAAAAATTAAGGTTTTCTTGGTGATATTTCACCAACGTCATCATCATAACTGA
Organism: Sinella curviseta; assembly: GCA_004115045.4. Taxonomy (NCBI): domain Eukaryota; kingdom Metazoa; phylum Arthropoda; class Collembola; order Entomobryomorpha; family Entomobryidae; genus Sinella; species Sinella curviseta. Next base: position 10,665,738 of record CM065489.1, read on the forward strand.
CATAGACACACACACAAACTTTAATACATGGCATGTGTACACATTAGGTACTTAGGTAAAGCCACATCATAATAATACGCTGTCAGAATGATGAAACCTTTGCAAAACGTACAACATGCTATACATAATTGCAAAATGTATCCAAGTTCCACTGTGGTCGTAGTAAATGCAAAGTAGCTTCATCTAGAATTGTGTGTACTTAATGCTAGTAAATAAAATGGTCCTTTTAAAGCACCTTCAAACGGCATTGCGTTATTCCTTTCATCACTGAAAAAAAGTTTCTTTTTGAGCTGTAGCGAGCGCAACATAATAAATAATAATAATAATATTATGTTTAATAGGTGCATATTTGGACGGTGTAAATTGTGAATGCCATTTTCAGTGAAGAGTAGATGTGGTGGGAAATGCGGCAGTAGTAATGCGACCACATTATGTGTGCGTTTTGTATACTACCCTTGCTTGTAGTGAGGGAAAAGAGAAGATAAATATGACAACCTTATCAGGAGGTTTCCAGGTCATCGAGCCAGAAGTAAAGTACGGATATTAGTGCACCAACTGTGAGTGGTTTACGCTGTTAAGAAAACTATACCATTCCTTATGGATGCCTACACTGTTCCCAAAAATAAGTGCATATAAAACGGGCAAGAATTGTGATGATGATGAGAAGCACCTCAAAAAGACTATCGCCCCAAAGTATGTACACAATCCAGCAGAGTGGAGCAAATTTTATTGACGATTCCAATGGTAAAATATGCTGATGTTGTATATAATATGCACTGCTACTCATAAGAGGGAAACAGAGAGGGAGAGATAGAGTCTCTGTGGGACAATATCAATGTGGGAGAAAATGCAAAGCTGGAAAAAATGTACATTTTTCTTCAAGTGTGTGACTGATTGTGTGAGTTGAGCCAGTCCATTAATGCATATTATCGCATCAGATAAGCAAATGAACGTATTTTAGATTTTTCCCCGTCATTTACATTGTATGCAGCGTGTATTTATGGAACTGGGAATTGATTCAACGTACTGATATTTTGAATAGAGGTGAACGTGTACAAACACACTACGTTGCCGATTTACCCGCTGCTGATGCATTTCAGAAACTTTGGAATGTCAGTGTATGTGTGTGTGTGGCTGGTGAATTGAATGGTGATGGATCTATTTCTCCACTTGGCTGCTAGCTAAGGTGAGCTGACTTTGATTTCTTATGATGGTGTGAGATGCTAGGAGCTATACGTGAACAGGAATATTATTAACTCAAGTTAATATTCGATGAGCTTCCATTTTTATTCACCTTTCTGTCAAGTAGCATTATGACACAATGATGTAGCATTTTATCCACTTCAATAATATCCCTCTCTCTCTCACTTTCCATTGTTTTTTCCTCGCAGACAATATTTTTTAACTTAGTCACGAAACGAGTGTAGCTGTGAGAATGGTTCAATTGGTGTAGGAGTCAAAGGGGAACGATATTTCAGTGAACACGGAACATATCTTCCATGAAGAATAACTACCGAATATGTACACACACCGTTTTATATGTCTGTCTGCATAGATGAATAGTCAAACAGGCACATTCATTGGAGCAATGAATCCAGTAAGTAGATAAAACGCTTAGTGTTTACAAAAGCTAATGCACTGCGTTTACACATGCACAAAAAACGATTTTTGTGTTTCGGCAAGATTCAGGAATGTGGGACTTTCACACTCTGGAATAATATGGTAGGAACATACGCAAGTAAAATATGCATTGTCTATGTACTTATGTTATATTATGTCATTTGAAAGTATATGAAAAGTCTGACGTTATGTTCCATTGTCATGTATGCTTTCATATTATACATACATATACACGATGTACTTACCTGTGGAGCAGTAGCATTTGTAGTCCCTTCCCTGTTTTGCAAAAAAAACTGTGCATAATCCTGTACATAAACGAAGTACATACCTACGGCTATGGCCAGCCTGAATAAACTCTGTGTGTAAAATCCAGTTTTTCTCCATGTTTGCCGTCTACACATTGTAATAAATTGGAGAAAGTGAAAGTGGGGGAAAAGGAGGACGATAGAGGATGATAGTATGAAGGTTTTCACAACTTAAGTTTGTTACGGTTGATTTAAAGCCTAGGGGTACTATGACGTTGGTCCAGTGATTTCCGACACATCCAAACTGTTTCCCCTGGAAAGCATTCGATCACTGCACATTTATTTACAAGCTCTTCTTTTCAATAGACACACATACCAACGGAACGCATATACACACATCAGACACAGCTGCGTTGTGTTCGGACAGGCTTTTGTCCTCGTCACATTTTATTCAACTTTCTCTCTCTCTCGTTCTCTCTCTCTTGCCATTGTGAACCATGTAAGATTCTCTCTTCTCTGGCTCGTCCGAGGGTAAGAAGATGCTTGTGCAATCCACGTCAAGCCATGAAGGATTGCGATTTATAACACCAGTATTTACTCTCCATTACCATAGTTGGCCATTTTCTCTCAAGAAAATTCCTGTGAAAGTGGTAAGTGTACTAGCATAATAAGTAAGTAGTAATATCATAAGCAGACGAGAAGGAACTATGCAGCCATTCCAACAACTCGTCGTCGTTCTACTTTCTCCCAAGTAAAATCATGAAATCCATCGCAGGAGCGAAAGTGTTTGTGTGTTTGGTTGTCTCACACCTTGAGCTTCCGTTTCAACACTTTTCATGCATTTACAATCCTAATCCATCGTCCAAGCCATCGTCCATTCTTTCATCCATCTCCTTTTTGCTCCTCATGAAGGACTCCTCATGGAGTTTTTTTTCTAGCTTTCCTTCCGTTAAAAATTGTATTTATATCGCTTACGTCATGGAAACTTGTTTCCAATTTAACTTGTAATGGTGCTGCTCGCTGGTGGTGTTTCCGTGTGATGTTGTGGGATGCCCTTATGAATGTACATTAATACATTTACTGCAAGGGCATGGAAATGCTCAGTGTGTGAAACAGCGCAGAATGAAATGGGAAAATGTTACCGTACATCTACTGACTGACTAGCTGAGAGTCCAGGCCACCTTAATGTGATATAAGCTTAATAATAATAATATGATGTATCAACATCGGCTGCTGTGGAAAATCAAGGTATGAAATTTCATAAGAGTGATGGAGACTTGAAAGTGATGGGAAAAGCTTGTAGATAAAATAATCCTTGTTTGCCTACATCTCTCTCTCTCTCTCTTTCCCTCTTTCTCTGTTGATGTTTTCTTTTCCTCTGCTTCTTCTAATGTAGAGATGGAGAATAGAAGACGAACATAATAATATTTCGGTGGTATGAACCTAGACAGGGAGGTCTATATTTCCTGGGATGGGATGCTACTCCTGCTGATACTATTTCTCAAACACCAATACCCTTTCATCCACGCCACAATTCATCTGTATAATGCATGTACATACACCTGTATGTACCCACCACCACCAACTACATAATAATAATATATAGTACCACTCTACTACTTGTTTGCTCCTCAGCAGCACCAGCAACCATGTTTAAACCGTGTAGTAGTAGTAGTGTGTGCTGTTTGCCGTGATGGGATGAATTCCTTCATAAGAAACTAAATACGACTAGATAAAGTGTGCGAGAGAAGAAGAAGGCTTGTTTCAAACGTCGGTCAAAGCTGGGAATGATGTTATGGCCTGTGTGAGAAACGGTGAGTCAAAATGTGATGCCCCGTGCCAGGAGCCATCCATTAGTAGCAATCCCTCAGTGATTCTCCTTTAGTGTCGAATAGAAAGAGATTGAGAGGGAGTGAGTGTGTGTGTATGTGTGTGGGTGCGTCTGTGAAATAGAGAGCGAAAAAAGATAGAAGGAGCCTCGTCTGTTTTAATTCGGTCCAACGACCTGGCTACTTAGCTTCCCACCTGCACAGCACCAAACACTAGATGTATTTACGTCACGTATCACTAGAATACTCACTCTCTATTTCGACACTTTTACTTACTTACTTACTTCTCTCTGTTGTTATTGCCACGAAAACACACTACATTCCAAAAACTCACTAATCCAACCTTTTACTACTATAAATGTGGCTTTACAAGTATTCGTCGATTTGACCAGGGTGATGGAGGAGAATGTATAATAAGTGAGGTATAAGTAAAAGCGTCTACTTTATATAATATTATGCGATGTGCAGTTTCTTTCAGCTAAGCCGTATGTATTTAACTTGCTCCAACTTGTGGGGACGGCCAATACAATCCGGAAATTGACTCTGTGAAGATCATAAGCTTTTGACATTTCTCGAGGAAGTCTTCACCTTTATCAACAAAAAAGTTATAATTTCCGCATTTAAATCTGCTTACCTCCAATTTCCTAAATAATCCTATTTATACTTACAAAGATTTTATCTTGAGACCTGGATATTGGTATTTTGTGTATTATGCATGCAGTATAGCATGTCAACCGACAAAACTGCTGAGTGGGAGTTGCAAACAAATTTCACCACTCAGCCGTCGTCTCCATTCTCGTTTACTTTCACCACACACCATATGCCAGACTTTCTGCATTCATATCGATCTGCCCACGTTAAATAAATGATATGGGAAACAATTGAGGGAAGATTCTATTAAAATTTAACCCATAATCCTGTCGTCAGCATGCATGTTTAATACTCTAACGACACTAATGCTACTAAAGTCAAATTAATGCTTATTCGTGGTTATTTTTTAAAATAGACTGAATATAAATGAAGCCTCAACGAACATTTTGAAATATTTAGTTGGGACCGACATTATCCTACTTGCAATTAGCTTGATTTATATAATTTTGATAATTTTGCATCAATTTTCTCTGTCTCTAGTACCCACTCGACTACTTATTCTTACTTGTTAGTTCTCCATAGGATAAGGCAGAGATTTACTACCATTTATTGTGTACCTTTTCTCTCAACAGGGTACCAGAATGTGTACATTGAACGTACGAACCGCGAACAGTAAGGAGTTCCGTCTTCGACATGAATTTATTCTCTGGAAAGCCCATTCTTCATAAAAGCGTTTTTGGTAATGGCTAGTCTTCTGACATTTCAAATGTTCACTGTTTCCAGATAGGTAGAGTGAAGGTTGACATAGAATGAATGGATTCCTTTATACCATATCATTGAAAGAATTATAATGTTAAGTAATACGTGGCTGTCGCTGCGAGTAGACAAAAATGTTGGCGCTGTAGAAGGTACATACATGGTTATCTTGGTATAATGTGGAACGGTATTTTGTGCGCTAAGGCTGGATGAAAAATATTATTACAGGAACGAGAAAACTGGGACACAGATGCAGGGGGCAAAACGAAGCACACGGTCCATGACGGCGAGAGAGGAAGGGAAAAGGTGGAAAAGGAAAAAGTGAGTTTAGTGAACAATGCAGTGGCAGCAGCATAGCAGCCGCGTTTGCTTTTCCCGAAGTTACTGATATCTCAACTACTTCCATTCAAGTTTCTGCTGATGTCAACAAGGAAGGGAGGCTTATCCCCGCAGTTTAGTTGAAAAATATTGCATTATGGGCAGTTAGTTTAATCAAGATTTCATAAGCATTAGCCTATACATACACACACACACACATTGGGTAAGAATGGAGCATTCCTTAACCAGGTTTGCCTTGGAGAAGAATCATTGCTCTCCACGCTTTGTTGATGTCGTTGAAGCTCATCGGAAACGAGGTTTGACTCAATATGAAATGGTCGTCTTTCCAAAATGCAAAATTAAAAATGACCAGTTTATGCCTTTTGTCATGTTCACAAAATCCCAGGAGTTATTATGAACCTTTATGAAGAGATATAATGCCTTTCTTTTGTTATTTACCTCAAAATTCTTTTATTTATTTACGTGTACAAAAATCCGACGGGAATCCATTCTGGGAGACAACATTTCTTTCATGTAACCCGTGTCTATTGTTCCCCGTCTTTAGCTTCAATACAATGCACTTTTATTGAAACGTTAGCATGATGATCCAAAAAGCCGAGTAGCGTGTTAGACATTCAGCTCTAGTACAAGTAAGGTTGGTGAACCTTTTTCTGCGATCATTTTTTCTATTCCATACTCTTGCGCAAAAATGTACTCTTTCATGTACGATACTTCCAGTCGACTTATTCTGTAAGTATTACATCACTGTATCCTTGAAAAATTCTGATGATTTAACTGATACAGTTAAATATGTTTTAATTTTACAAATAAAATCCTATTTTATGTATGAAAATCATCTACTATGGTGGACCATGAAAAGTGGTGGAAGAAAATTTGTCCGGATTCCACGTGTAAGTGAATGCATGTACACATTGCATATAAGAAATTATGTTTGTGGCAAGAGCTCTATATGAAAAATAATGATAGTCGGTGAGTATGTATCCTCCGGATGAAGGAGTAGCAGCCACATGGCAATGTGTGCACACACACAACAGCAACTAGGAAAACTCACCAGTCAGCATTTTGGCAAGTAATATATATGGAAAAGTATTCAGATGATAATAATGCAACATGATTGGCTCCATTTTGGCTAACCCACAAACTCGAAGAAGAAAGGTAGGTATTAATTTCCTCTATGTATACCTGACAGTGTGAGTGATGAGCATAAATCAAGACTGACGGTGGATGGAGGAAACGAAGAAAATATAAGGAAAAAAACTCCAGTAGTGAGAGTAAGTGAGCCAACGAGTCGTTTTCTTCTCGCAAGACGCTCAACCAGAGAGCCAGCAGGCAAACTATAATACATCTTCTAAAAGTGCAAGTGAGTGAGAGTCGACGAAGAAGAGGAGAGCCGGAGCCAGAGAAGAGTAAAGAGAGGCGAAACCTTAGTCCTGGAAAGGAATCATCAGACAAGTTGACTTGGCTCGTATTTAAAGTGTCGCAAGGAGCTCAAGCTCAGCATCAAGTGTAGTGCCGAGCTGTATATCTGAGGCATAAAAATATATGCATATACCTACGCCACGATGTTGGTTATGTAATAGGCATATATGTACCTGAGTAGCTGTAGATTATTATTATTGTTGGTGTCTGGGTACGTCCTATATAATAGCATATATACATATATATATATTTCTCTCCCCACTTTCACCTATACACACATGCACGGAATCGACCAAGTTACGTACACAGCCAGCCGCTGATAAAATTTCCGACAATTGGAGGTACTCATTCTCCAATATTCCTATACCACCACCACTGCCGCCACTGCCATTGCACATATCTAAAAGAGAGTATTACGCGATGAAGTTGCTGATGGTTCCATGTAGCCTCTTCTAATGTGGCATTCAAAAGGAGAAATATATTGGTTCACTTTCGCATTACTTCACAAGTGTATAGATGATGATAATACGTCACGACCACGATGCCTCCAATCACTTTTCCGAAAGAGTTCTTCTACCAGCGAAAAAACGTGTGCGTTAAGCACATTCTAAAACTATTGCCACTGCTACCACCACCACCGTTACCATTTCTCCTGCTAATACTACCATACTACAAAAAAAACTAGCGTGCTCTCATTTTCCTTTTTATTCACTTACTTTTTTCTCTATTTGATTCCTTTTCTTACGGCACTTTGCTCTCTTTATTACAATAGCTTCAGGTGTAACCAACTTTGGTGGAAAAAGGAGGTTAAAGGCCTAAGAATGTTACTGGGCACGCAAACACAACGGTACCACTCCATCCACCACCCATTCTATCCATCCATCCATCCACTCGTGCTGCTGCTTTTTTTCTTCGTCTTCCCCATACAACCACCGTTACCATCGGACAAAATTTTTGTTTGTATCTGACGCTCTGAACCTCGATTCCATTCAGCAGAGCTTTGCGATGTGCCATGTTCAATTTTTTTCCAACTTTTAACAAGTTCTGGCAACACTTTTTTCGGTCAATTACATACTGACTAACACTACGACTTTATTTTTATTACCTTAATCCTTTATTTTGATCAAAATAAATACCATTATAGATATGTATGCACATGGTTGGGTTCCCAATGTTTGTTGTGCTCTTGTGTTCGTTGTTGGTAGCACACGGTCATTGTTGCCGGTGATTTTGCTTTGTGCAAAAAACTCTTTGTTGACTACTTGAGTTGAAATGAAATGGCAAATCAGAGCACAATGCATTATTGTGCTATCGTTGTATCTGTACCTGTGTACCGATAACAGCATAGTTTAGCTTGATAGTTAAAAAAATATTTCGTTCGTGATGATACAAAGTTGAAAAGATACTCACGAGACGAGATGAATGCCACTATCAGAATCATGTAATACATGAGCAAGGGAGTAGACACAGTTCCCAATTTCCTTGGTATCTTTTAGTGTCTGAAAGGAAGATCTAAATAAAGTAAATCATTTCTCGTTATCATGATTAATGCATGCCATTTCACTGCAATCCACCTTACAAATGGCTTTGCAGGTAGCATGCGGTATCTTCTTTTCTTAAATGACCAATTTTGCGGTTAAAATATGACAATTGAGAAAATGGGCCTTATGTTCACGTCATTCTGGAAGGTAGGTAGGTAGACGGTAATAGCGACGCGTAGGAGTTCTTTTCTTTTTTGTCAAACGAAGAAAATGGGAAAAGGTCTCCCATGGCGACCTTCATTTGCATCATTCTAACCACTTGCATAATGTCAGATGAGGAGAATATGGCTTGCCATCATTTCCATATGGAGAATGGAGGATCTACTCTGTTACAAAAGACTGTGAGTTTACTGCTGCTACAAAAAACCCTAGGTATGCATATACCGCTGTTGATTCGCATTTTCGAGTATTAACTTTCCTACAGGGATTCAAATTTGCCATAATGTCCCAACTTAAAAGCCTGCATCCCAAGTTAAAAAGCGAAAAACGCAATAATTGCCAGCACGCCATGTGCAGGAGGACAACCATTTGGCCGCAGTTTGTCGTCACCACATAAGTAGCTTCTAAGGAAGTGGATGAAGGAGTTGATGTTAATAGATTTTTGCATGCGTACTGCGTAGGCGTATATTATGCTGTTATTATGATTATTATTATTATTATTATTTATTTCAGCAGAAACCAGCCAAGTAGACACACACACAACGGCGCATATTATACCATTTCAGCGATTATCAATCTAAATATAACTGTGCGCTCTCTAACTACCTAAGCTTCTTATGCACAAGAGAGCGAAATAAAAAAATGAAGTTTTACAATTTTTTTGTCAGCAATCAAAGAACATCATCATCAGTGGCACACGGGATATAAAATGCACTCTGCGGATACAACAAAAGTAGTCATTGTTCTGAACAAGCTCAAGTGTATCCTCAACTTTTCGAGTTCTTCTCTTCTTTCTCGGTGAGTTTTGTGACGAGAACGACGACAGCATTGCACAATCCTCTGTCTGCTTGCTCAAAAAGAAGAGCTTTAGTTTATAGTGATTTCGTAAAGCGTATAAAATTATATCGGGTCGGGATGTACATACATTTATACCGCACGACTTGCACTTCTGCGTCTCCAAGTAACCTTAACAAATAATATTGTGTGCATATTTTGATGGGCTACATTTACATACTACACACTATATACTACTGGTACTTCTCCAACTGCAGTAGTAGTAGCACTGCTACTACTACTTATTCTTAATGAATCCAGTGCTCTCACACTACAACAACTATAGTACTAGGCCGCCGCAATATCATATTGTATGGAATATTCGTGTGTGAAGATAAGTACGTGAGAATGTAATGATATATTATGCTCATAGATGTATTATCTTATTTCATAGGGGTGGTGCACACACAACACACACGTACTCAGAATGCAACCCAGGCAGGTTTGATAGCCTTCGTGTCAAAAGAGAGAAAAGAGAGATGGGCGAGATAATAATACGCATATGTCAGGGCTTTTACAAGAGTCTTGAAATACGTGCAAAATCGTTTCAATCTGTGAAACACGATTGCTGCCTGAAAGAGTGGAACGAGGCGAGAAAAAGGCCTTTTCATCTTTCTTTTTTTCCCTCTTCGTTTTCTCCACTTGCTTCCCTGCCTCCTCATCACTCTTTCTTTCACTTGTCTGGTTACTACTTGCAATAATAGTTACGTGGATCTACTTTTCTCGCTCACTCACATAACAACGTATATGTGCGAGTAAAGTAAGTAGCTGTGTGCTGGTTGGCATGGTGGCGATGATGATGATGATGGTGGCGGTGGTGGTGGCAACGGCAACGTTGGCTCTTTTTCCTGTGTGATATGTATAGTCGTTGTCGTCGGCGTTGTCGTCATCATCATGTGTGAGAATGCTTGATTCAATTTACGTATCTGTCTGTCTAAAGCTTCTAGTTAAAAAATGCATTAATGTACGTCTCCACCAGATACTTATACATAATATCTGACAACAACTAAAGTGACGCTTGCCTTGGCGTCGACAACGTCTTAACTCCGCTGACTGTTGTCGCCAGATTCTACATAAAATGCAATCTTTGGTGTACCGGAGAAAGAATCGTGATCACCAGCTAAAAAATAATGATCAGTTTTTGTCCTTGTTAGTTTGTATCATAGATTGTGGTTGAGCAATGCCTTTAAATTACGGAACGTGAACCAAAACATAAATAAATACATGGCAATTTAATTTTAGCATTGGAACGTGAAATGTTTGATGTAAACAGTATTAATATTTAAATAAATTAAGACTTGAGCATTGAACGTGAGTGGCAGAGAGAAAACAGGGAGAGAGCCCAAAGATATTGATTTACATCCATCAAATCAAAGAGTTATAAATAACTATGTGTAGGAAAATTGAATGCCGAAGGCAGCAACACCCAACCAGCCGACCGTGTTTATCGCAAGATTCTCTCGCGGAGAGAAGAAGTACTTATTATTATTATTATGTATATAAAATGACACTTTAAAAAAATGTGTACTCTTGACGAGTTCAGTGGTTTCTAATTTAATTTTTTAGAACTTCCGGCACCTCTCTTGTTAGTTTTATCCTTCATTCCACATCTTATTCAGAATATTATTATGATGAAGATGACGTTGTTGCTTTCATGAGCAGCTGCAAGATAAATCTTGTGACAGAGGGTGGAAATTTCTTGAGTCATTACTTCAAGAATGGGCAATTTATTCAGTGATAAATAAAATTTAATCTATTACACTGTATTTGCCCAATATTAGTTTTCATGTTGCTCAAGAAGCTTGAAGAGATAGGTAGAGGAGGAAGTCGTATAGCTCTATATTATATTCTGCTAAATAAATTATGGGCTTTTATATTTTTTCCTATTTATGCTTTTCAAATGTGTCCACAACAACGAAACAGTTATGCAATGGAATCATGGTTCACTGCTCCAGCGGATTCCAAGTGTGAATTGTCCCCACGCATCATTCATTGCTTATATTGCCTCCTAGAAATAAAAATGTTATTTTTTTATTCTCCTGCTCATCAAAGAAGAATGGTATGGGAAGAGTGATGAGATGCGGAATAGTATAATAAGCAGTTACCAGTAAAGTCCCAGGCACGCAGAATCACTCCTATGTAGTTTTTCGCTTATCACTTTTCTATGTATCCACAGACGCTTATTTTAATATGAACTTGGGAACAATTACATGTAATATCTTAAATCGGTTCCTCATTTTGAATTTCGCAACCATCGATATTGATTTAAATTAAATATTTAGAAGAATGCAATTTCATTCGTAGTTAAAGAAACCCATTACTCATTAGAGTATATGCATCAGGATCATTTAGACTTTACAGCAGTTCTAGAAAAGGGAAAATCCCAAATCGTCGACGTCTTTCTAATATGTAAGATTTAGAAAAGCAGATGCACGCATTGTGCGCATCTTAAATAGAAAGCTTTACTACTTGTCAGAAAAGGAACCTGTGAAAAAAATATGAAAAGGAGGCAGCACAAAGGGTGACAGAATAGCTGATGACGAAGTTCACTGAGACGTCACACGATGATGCTGATCATGACGATGATGATGATGATGGTATACAAAAAGACATCATGATATTCCATGCATATTACAGTTCTCATACATTATACGATACCTCTATTAGATACATCCTTCTATCTTCTATGCCCTCCTGCCAGTATGGAAAATATACGGAAAGCTTAAAATATGAAATTCTTTATATTAGATGGAGGATGTGAAATAGAAGAAGACTTCATGTATGGCAGTAGTTTGTAGTTTGTGTGGCAAAGAAAAGAATGCTGACGCCCGCATCTCTTTTCGCCAACTCTCGCTTGCTTACTGAGGAATATGACACTCGACGGAAGTGTTCATCGTTCTCTCTCTCTGGATGGTTTATTCATTGTAAAAAATCTCATAATCTTTACTTTGCCAGATTTTTAGCGTACCTTTGAAGAAGAAGAAAAGGAAGGAGAGATATACCTAAGAAGTCTGTTTTGCTCACTGAGTCATATAGTGGCACACACACACAGAGAGAGAAAGAGACTCTTATTTATTAAGGTTTCTGTTGCCACCGTCGCCGCCACCGCTGCGTGAATACATTATACTTTTGAATAGGTGTGCATGTCCTCTCGAACATGTGATGTGTAAGAAGAAAGAGAAGGTAAGAGTGAAAACTTACTTAAGCAAATAGAACCAGTACAACAGCAGCAGTAGCAGCAGCCAGCTCAATGCAACCCAGTTGGCAACAAAACGACAACGTTCAGAAGGAGACGAAGAATTCGACGCGTTCAACAAACCCCTTCTTCTTCTCCTCGAAAGGCTTCAGCTTACACTTGAAAAAATATGGAAAACTAAGGATTCAGCAATAAAATTTTTCAATATTTGTCTCATGGTGTTTTTTAAAGCGTTCACTCGGCTCCGATGATCGGGATGATGCTGGTAGTAGTACGAAAACTATTGACCGGTAAAATATTCCATATTTTTGGCATTATGTATGACGGAGCCCACATTCTATTATAAAAAAAGTTTCCCTCTTCACTTCTGAGGAAACGAGTAGATTTGAATGTCTCTCAAGCAAACCACTTGAGCGTTCTTGTTAAACTTGCTGAGCCGATACTTTCTCTGGCAAAATCGCTTGTTTGATTATTTCAGTGGAAAACTTTTTTTTTTTTTTTTGAAAAATCAAGTGCTTTATTGGCGCATGCACGGGAAAATATGGACACAAAAATTGCTCAAACAAAAGCAGTGCTGTGTTAACAAAATTAATGCAGCTTGTCTCTATCCATCAGTTTCTCCTTCCCTCACATGTCACACTTTTCAGTAAGCTGCGTCTCGAATGGGAAATGTCATGTAATTGTAAAGTCCAAGATCATTCATTCTCGCTGTCTTTTAAGGATTCATATATACAGTAATAATGCGCATTATATCCAAAGACGACCGGGAAATTCATAAAAAATCACATAAAAATCTTCCTTGTTCTCAAAATAATTAATGTGGCTTAATATTACTCATTTGTCTCCTGCTGCCGACATTAAAATGACTACGCGCCACAGAACTATTCCGTTGCAACATTTTATGCTGCAGACGACATAATCCCTCATCATGTCCAAAATGGCTTCTTTCATTTTCCTCTTCCGCTGCTTTATATACGGCTCTCTCTAAAAAAATCACAAGTAAACATGTCATATGAAAAATCTTGTGTGCACATAATGATCATTTAACTACACCATCACATGTATTACTACTACGTATCCATCCATTCATGTTACACTTCTTTGTTACTATGTCTGTTTAAAAGCAGCATTTTTCATCATGTCATAAAATTTTTAACGTGTCACAGTTCCTCTTTTTTTCGCTTACAGACGTAAGTAACAAACAGACATTGTATGCATGGAAGGATTGGATGTAAGTAACACACAAAAAAACTACATGCTAAATCGACAAGAACCATGGATTCAGGATGTTCCTTGCCTGGGGTAAGTTAAGTTTCAATACTCGCCTGCCTCCTCTCTCTCTCTCAGACAACAAAGTTTTAACTTTGTACAACCTCTGCTTTGGGATCTCTGGATTCCTTACCTTGATAGGATGATTCCGTGTATAAAAGAAAGACGGCAAAGAAAGTGCTCCCCTGTGCGTCTTATCTGCACTAATCCTCACTTAAATTTACCGTTTTGACTTTCTCCTTGTTTATTAAATAACTTTAGATATTTGTAATGTAACTTACAAACAGGACATGGTTCTCTACAAGGCTATGTATATATGAGTCTCCTGTGTTTCGGTCTAACATTTAAGATTGCACTACTTCCATCTGAATTTGAATCATTTCATTTGCTCCAATATATCTGTTTTTAGCTCTCGTAGTAATGCCACTACTGTGCATATTCTAATTCTTTGATGAAGTTTCCTGATGTGAATCGGAAATTGTTGTCCTTCCACCGCGCTTCCATTTGCTGTCACAATCAGCCTGGTAGTAGTAGTGGCGTCGTGCTTGTAGCTTAACTTTAAATTGACTTGCTGCTAACCAAGTACTTTGACTCAATTTCTGTTCAACTACTCAATTTAGGATGCGCCCACGTAGCTGTGGAAGTTTTTGTACAGATTTTCGGGTTAGCTAAAATACAATTAAAGACGGTTTTATGCTTCATCGATTTATTCGTTTATTGGATTAGGAAGCGACAAATGAAATGACTGAAAATGTCAAGAGTTAATAAGGGTAGAAAAGTCAAGTTGCTCAGACAACAACGTTTTAATGGTTACGTAAATAGGTGGTTATGTAGAATATTTAGTTCTTGTTACCACCACAGAGCAGAGATTCAAAAACTGAGGATGTCCACATTATGGAAAGAATCGTTAGCATAACTATCGTTAGCTTCACAATAATTATATATATGTACATGCACAATATATTTAATAGCAAAATTTTAATGTTTTTTTGCTCGTTCAACAGACAACTGACTATTTACCAGAATTATATCTTCTCATGTACACCCATAAGGAGCGTGAACGCTATACGCCAAACTTTAACAATCAATTACACTCATTTATAAGTGGGATAACATTCTCTCCACCAACAGCATATTGTCAGGCCGCTCTGGCGGTGGATATTTGTGTGGTCATATTAGAAATTATCGCTACTGAACCTTTTCCGCCATTAATCCGTAACCAAAAGTCATTAAGACACCGTATTAATGAGGATATTTGAAGGAAGCAACCCTAAAGCCATAGATAGCTTTCCATAAGTACGCATACCACACGTCGTCGGTCGCCGCTTGTGTAGTTTCCTTGGAAAGTGCACCACACGACATAGGTACATTCATTCATGACGTGAGTGGTACGCGGTAAAGGCAGAGGTGTTTGTTCATGTAAGGCATTTAATATTATAGGTAGGAGGGGGAATAGGAAAAAAACATTTTCAATCAAGACTCTCCAAAAAATGTCCTAATGTTACGAACATAAATTCATTTCAGAGGAGGGTTTCACATTATAACTCTCTCTCTCTCTCTCTCTCTCTCTCGCTTTCGCTCTTCATACTCGCTTGGGGTAAATATGAAAGGAGCTGGCTGGAGCTCACTAGTTTGTCCTTTCAGGTTTATAGAAGCAGTCACGAACCAACAAGAGTGATATATGCTTTCGCCTTCCTCTTATCGACCACAAACAACATTGCCGTCATCATGTGCTGGCATTCGTCTTGGAAGTCTAATTACGGAAAACATGTACCTTCTTCCTAGAGGGGTACTATATATTTATACTTTGTGCTGCTGCACCTACTACTACTTACCCTTATGTGTGTGTGTGAGAGAGAGAGGGAGAGCGAGAGTTTCCTTGCTATTGAGTGAAAAACATGATTATATAATGCATATTACAGTTAACATTATTATTATCATTACTGTTGCCGCTATAATCATACCCTGTGCATTAAGGGTTTACTACTACTACAGAGTTACATATAAGATGCACACATCAATGCCGAGAATGTCTGTTAAACTGAAAAGTGTACAATGTTATAGGGTGACGGCGGGTAGCATCGACTTATCCTCTGTGACAGTCTAATCCAGCATCTTGAGAAGGTCATATAATAAGGAAAAGATGGCAGTTATATGATGAAATCACGACTGGTATAAGTCATTCAAAAGAATAGACATGTTTCATGTTTCCCGAGCTCGTCGTCATTCCCTCCCACCGTCTTCTTGATCTGCTGGAACATTAGTTGGCTGATGGCTGTTTCGTACGCCTTTCTAGCTTCAATGGAACGCAATTTATATGCTCTGTTGTTTGGTATAGCCTCCACTCATACGGAATACAACAACAACGCACAATGTAAGATTGCGTGGTTGCTAACGACTACTGGATATAGAAAAATAGTGAATAATGGAGCGTTCAACAGAAATTTCTTACATATAATCTTGGGTTTTAGTTTGATTATGCCCCAAAAGTCAGATTAAACAAATGAACATTTTGAAATGAACAATTACTGATGTTCGAAAGTATGTATTTATGAAAATAGCTCAAATAATCTTCCATTTAAGTATACTTGCCAAACGCAGGTGCTTAAACGGATGGACGGACAAACCCGACCATTTTCAAAGTGGCGATTGTGCACTCAAATAAAGATGTTGGCTTAAGCCATGAAGTAAAGTACGTAATGTTGCATGCATTGATTCACATTTCCCCTCGACAACGGTCCCAACCAAGTAAGCACTTTGTACAATGTACTGTAAGTTGTGGTTGCATGCATGTCCCTATCTGTTTGCTCTTTAATCGGATGCAGCAGTATAAAAAATGGGAGATAGACATATACTTATATATTATATTGAATAATATCGTAGAGCATTTTCCGTTTTATCAGATGCATGGGGGATAAAATAAGGAGATCCGCCTTTTCTTACCTTTTCAAGATTAATCTCCGAAAAAAGTACAGCTAGCAGCAATTTCAGGCACATCAATCAACAAAAAAACTATCTCGGATTTTTCTCTTTCTTCACGAAATACTGTGATGCCACTATTGACGATAAGTTACTTTCATGATAGCAATCCGATACAACATATTAATGCTCCTGCTCACCAATGAGCAGGGTACGAGTAATGAAAGAAAAAAAATGTGCACAAAGGCATTCGTCACTTTTTCTTTCTTCTCTTTTCCCACACAGGGAGAGTGAGTGAAAGAGAATGCACCGCGTAGATATGTATGTATCCGCTATTCTTTTACTCGGGTCAAAGGTAGGAAGCTATTTAAGGTAGCAGAAAGTCAAAATGTAAAGACAGAAAAGTCATTAAGGAAGCAAAGCAAGAGTGCAGACTACTCACATTCCTTTATAGTGAAAAGGAAAAGTCTTTAAAGTAAGACTTCATCTGCTTTATGTAGCATTTTTATTAAGGGCTTCTCACCTTTGCACCTGCTCACACAGTTTGAAGTCCATGGCATTTCCAGTTTGAAATTACGCGAGCTACTAAACCTGACAGAGAGGCAGGACAGAGAAAGTTTATTTCACCATTTCAGTAGATATATAGCGATGTAAGTTAAGACGGGCCCAGTCAAATACCAACTGGACACTACTCTCGCGAGTGGAAAAGGAGAGAAAGAGAAGAGAAAGAACAATAGCATAATGCCAGATAATATATGACTTGCATTCGTCTGTGTTAAGTTACATAATTTGACAGACGATTATCAAAATGACCAGTCTAGACAATAAACTAGCGAGTTAACCAGTAAAAATGAGCATAAACCTAGTTGGGAGGAAATAAATGTCAATGCTGTTAAGTAGCGATGGACGAGAAGTTGCTAGATGGCGTTGTAAAGTCTTTGTGCGTTTTAGCAAGTTTGATTCTATCTGCTGGATTTCTAGATATAGAAAGCAGAAATGAGTCCTGTAGTTTCGTAGTTGAAAAACAAAATGGAAGAATTTTACAATAATTAACGTTTCACGGTCCCGGAAAGGAATCTCGTATATCCGTTGTTTATGTGTAAGATTAACATGAAAAAATTATCCCAATAAGCATCTTCAGACTACACAAGCATAGGAATTGAATTTATCCAGTTATTTCGAAAGTGAGGGAATTCTGAGAGGACGCATAGCAGTGTTCCAGCTTCTCCTGATCTCATTCTCTCTCTCTCTTTTCTGATTTTCTTATTTTCTTGAAGCATTTTTACCTACCACCACCACTTTTCTTTTTATACTCACCCTAAAAGAGAATGAAAGGACGAAAGTAGAGAAACACGACTACTTTACCTAAAATGCAATAATGGGTGTTTTTGTTATTATGTTTAATATATAATGGGAAGTTTTCTTCTTATGTCTCCTTCACCACCGTCTCTTTCCTTCTTTCATGAGCGTTAATGACCTGATAAGTCGGTGCGGTTAATGGGATTTCAAATGACTTTTCCCTACTCCGTGTATTCAAAGCTATATAATATCCAGTCTTTTCATTTGCTCGCTTTAATTTTAGTGTTGCGCCATATACAGATATGTTTTGCACAAGAGCGTCGATAAGGAAATGCTAAAGAGAGAAGAGAGAGAGAGATCCCTAGCACACCGGCATACTCATCACCACATCTCCATCGTTTTACGTGAAATGCTCCAGTAAGAACAAGTAGATAAGGTGACTGTCCTTATCGTCATTACTTCATTGAGATGTACATTAGCTACAAGGATGAGGAGGTAATTAAAGTAATAATTAGACTAATGATTGCCAACACCAAATAGAAAGGATGAAAGGAAAAGGAATTCAACTGGATTTGCTAGAGCAAAGTTTCTCATGTAAAAAGCGAGCTTCTTCTCTCGTACTTACAACATATACATACATACGTTGTCCGAACAACCAACACCGTAACGCCACCACCGCCGTTAGAAAAACAAGAGCAAGCCAACGTAAAAGTAAGCCGTACACTGGGCAAACATTTCATTTTGTCGGAGTGGATACTTTTATGGGAACGGAGAGTATTTTCTTCCGAGGAGATGAGATGAGAGAGAGAGCGAGAGAGAGGAGCAAAGTAAAGCGGCGGTGGCGGTGGGTCTACGCTCTAGGATCTGGAAAGCAGTTAGAGCATCACAACACAACTATGTATCCCTCCCTTTAACTCTTTACATAGTAGTTAACAATTGAGATGTTAATACTTTAACTGGCACTCACAGCAACTCTGAGAAATAATACAGGATATTACACTTTATCTTTACAGGCTAATCTCCTCGCTTTTTATTATTGTTCCTACTGCCGCCGCCGCTCTACTGCTTCAACTCCTTCTGCTGTACATTACTTATCTGTATTAATATTTGTTCAATGTACTACTACACCCGTGAACGAAAGTTTATGTCTAGTTGCCCGCTTGCATCTTATCCTGTGTCGAGATAGGAACGAGCCAGAGAATGGAACTGCATCGTATAAAATTCAATTGTCTCGTTTTGATATGGATACAATTTTATGGTGGAATGTAGATTACTTGTTAGTAGTGGTGTGATGTTATGGGATACATAGGCTCATCCAATTTATTGTCCTGCATAATATTTTTCTCCCCAAGGATTTCCGAATGTGTAACAAAACTACTCAACAAGACTTGTATCGATGCATTTGGAACGTCGTATATAGTTTTCAAGATGAGTATCAAGTGATATTTTCGCCATACTACTAAGTACCATTCAGCAGTTTTTATAGACACAGGTATGCGGCAGGATCGTTTCGCTTTAAATTTGTGTAAACATTGCTATTTGACATTATTTTATATCGTAGTGCCGTTGAAGGGGATGTGTGTTTTTTGTTGTTGTTTTGTTGTTGACAGAGAAATAACACGGTAGCAGGAATGGGTATAAGTATTTCACAAAGTTTTTTTTCTTATTCAATAGAAAATACATGAAAGTAAAAAGAAAGCGAGAGAGAGAGGATATGAAAGACTTGATGATGATGCTGTTGATGACGATGCTGGTGGTGGTATTGAGCGATGGTGATGATAAGGACGGGAAAATATCCTCGTTGAAAGTTAATGAAAGTTTGTGAAATCTCAAAATACCTAGTGTACTGTAAATGAAAAAAGGCATTTCAAACTTTTTCCTAGAGAGTTCCGTTATTTTGATGCATTGTTTCTTCAGGAGCAGAAGGCTTGAGCCGTTGTTGCTACCAATACCGCAACTCTTTTCTCTGAAAAGAAGACTACTCGCCAAAGAGCAAAAGCAAAGAAAAGTATTGATGCGGAAAGAGAGGAGAATATAAAGAAATGAAACCAATAGAACCGATAATAGAAGCAAAGTTACTTATATAGATTGTTTTTTTTTCGGGGGAACTTGAATACATTCTGCGTGTTCCACCTTTTTCTACAGGAAAACGTGTAGCGTGGAATATGTGTAAACTATGTGTGGGTTTTGTTTTGTGAGAGAGATGATGATGACGATGGTGTGCTTCTTCTCTTCTATATTGCTCGTAGACAGGCACGGTGGTGGTATATAATATTTTTGGAAGGTAGGCAGGTAAAAGGAAAAAGGAAGGGAACCCAGTGGCGAATCTTTCCAGAAATTCACCTGCAAATGAAAGAAAGTTATCACAGGAGCTCACGTAAGTACACACATGAACTACTACTTCTTCTTCGTCTTCTCTGCTGCTACAGCTCTGCCGTTAGTTGGAAAAAAGTAAAGCCTTTTGATATTTGCTTCCATAACTGATATCGCTATCATTTTGCGTCTCTACCCCTTTCAAAGTCCCATCAAAATCAATAATGCCAGTTTGTTATATATAAAGAAAGAAAGAGCACACAGACGACGCCGGGAGAATGTCTGCATGTTCTTCTACAAGGTGATTGTACTGGCTTACCGCGCGCCGACCTTATTATGGACCATCTTCCTAATGGAATACTATGAATCAATGCACAGAGACATACGAGAAGACACGCACACAATGGGTACATACACACATACAATCCTATTAGTTGGCATATCATGATGTGTGCCTGTGTTGTTGTAGCCGACAATCAGATTATAAAATGGAGAAGAGTAGCTCAACAAAAATTTTTGGATTTATTTTTAGTTCCAACGCAAATGTGTGATAGATCATGAGCGTTCACGTAATGATGACGGGTTCGTACTTTTTAACATACATCTAAATTCTTGCTCACTCTCCCTCCATCTCTCTTTCTCTCTCAATCGTGTGATGCTCACACGGAGTGTAAGTACTTACGTACACAGGAGCAGGAGTAGCAGCGATCATTCTGAGGTTGCAATAAAAGTTTCAACAAATAAATGCAAATATTAGAGTTAGAGCCCAGCATGGAGACCAATATAGTTGGAAATAAAACGTTCTCATGGTGAAGAAGAGCTTTTAAAAGTTAACGGGGGAGAGAGAGTGAGAGAGAAGAATGTGCGCACGCTGGAGACGTGCAAAAATTCCAGCAACAAAAATGGTTCTGAAATGGATTCGGCGATACGTTCATGTTTCTAAATGGTATAATACTTGGCGTAAAAATGCACTTTCTCGTTCAAAATGATGCGCTTTACCCGGGGAAACTACTCAAGTGAAATCTTTTTCTTTTATTCCTTTCCAGTAAATAGAAAGGCTTCATCCTTACCTGCCCGCATGCCTGCCTGGCATGGATCTCCTTCCAATAAATATTCAATGCAGCACTTCACTGAACCTATCTATTGCCTCTTTTGGAATTAGTATTTGAAGCTCCAACTTCGGGAATAAGGAAGGGTGACAGAGTAGTCGCAATCGTATTGGCAGTAGTAGCCGAAGTAGTAGTCGTTGTAGAAGAAGAAGAAGAGTTAAGGTGTAAGTCTCTTACTCTTTTCTCCAAAAATTGTCTGTTTTTGCCAATAAAAGTAGCAAGTTTTATTCGATGTGAAAGTCCTTCTTTAGCCGGAACAAACACGTCACAACGGTTTGCTCTGAAGTAGTACATCCACCAGAATTCCCTATACCTATTTAGCTAGTCATCTTTACAGTGTGTATGTACATGCCATTATAAGCCTAGTAGCAAAATGCATGCTCTATCGCAACTCCCCATACCAAATTTCCTTCTTGGGCAATATATATGTAAGTAATAATAGAGGGCGAATGAATGATGTATGTAGATGAAGATACAATGCACAGTCATTCTCTATGAAAAGGAATGACATTTTAGTAGCCCACTAATAATCTTAGCGTACATTCAGCCAAAAACAAGGTAATTCCTCTTTAACCAAGTCAAAGTCAAGTCAGGCTATACACACACATACACGGCGAGTCAAGCAGCATTCTTAATTTCACTTTTATTTCGTTTCTTTCTTCCGGAAAAAAAGGAAAAAAGTCAGGGCTGTCTATAGGTAGGTAGGTAGGTAGGTTAGGTAAATGGTATATAAATTAGATGGACTACACTTTAGTATAACAACATAGTCTCTCTCTCTCTCTCTCTCGCTCTTGTAGATGATGTACATAGTTTTCTTCCTGAAAACCGCGTATATTATGTATACACTTGAGCTTTGTTACAAAAACACACGTGTGCAATTCTACAAAGAGTATGTAAGTGTATACTGTGTATACATTCACCGTTATATTTAGGTAGGTAGATTCTTACGTGATTCCAGACTCTTTTTCTCTTGTGCGCTGTTTGTCGTCTCGCATTGCCACGAATCATGTCCTTTTTTTCTTTTTTTTCCAGCGTCCTTTCCAGTTTCTGACATATATTATATTCTTTGAACATTATTGTGTGCATCCAACTTTTTTCCTTGACTTTTCCGACTTTCCTTTCTTCCACTTTCTTCTCTTGTGATGATAATAATAATAACAATAACAATAATGCTATTATTATTACTATTATTATTATTATTATTAAAAACATATAATATATTACAGTGCATATTAGAAGAAGGAGGCGGAGGGGGAGAAAGGGAACCATCCACAACGACGGCAAATTGTAAAGACATCTATAAAGTTACTTTTATATATATTAATGTCGAGAGAGGAAGGATTTACCGTGAGTACAACAATAGAATGCACTGCTGTCTCAATTTCAACAAACTTTTCCCAACTCGGACGTGGCTGACCATGTGAGAGAAAAGAACACATTTATATGCCCAGCATCTATTATTATGTACGTACATGTACCGTCAGAAAATTATATCACAGTGAAAAGTCAGCACTCTCCGTTTGCCAGTGGAACGTGTACACACAAACTTCTTGTTTAATAAAATATCGCAAATCTTGGAACTATCTAATTTATGAAAAATAACTTGTATAGGTGAATGAATGGTATTGCTTTTTAAAACTCCACTCCCGTCAACCCCTTTTTATCTGTATTGATCGCGGGTTATAAACTACTGAAAAGTTTTATGGCGCTCTACAATATTTCTCATTACTGAAATGGTGATAAAGTACATAATTTTTTTGTCATGTCGTTTGAAATATTTCATGGAGATATTTAATGATGGTCATGGTTCTGTTGAAGCTAGAACGTAAAAAATGCTTATCAGTGCAGCGCTCTATAATAGTCTTATAATGGCTATCTCCAGAACTACATGATTAATCAGCATTTAAAAATATGTGAAGCAACATGAAATTACACACTTTTAACTTGCCAAATTATTTTCTTTGTAAGTTTTACAGCTTATACTATGCAAAGTTGGATGCAATATTTCGTCTGAGTACATAAAGGATGTTGCGCAATAAAATGCGATACAAAATTTGCAAATAAATGGGAAAAGGAAGGGACAGGCATGGGAATTCCTCCTACACACAGCAATTTACATTATTCATCCATAATATTTCGCATGCCCTATTATTTGACTGGTGGTGGTCGGCGGGTCTGTTTGCTTTGATGCTAAATCCAAGAATTCATTTTGTAATAAACATTCATCTGCCATCATCATAAAGTCCACGTGAGCGTGTTTGCGTTTCCGCGCACGCAATGTCCAACATAGTTACCAGTTTTGTACTTTCACCGACGAATTAAAAATCAGGATATCTCTTTTTAGCAAGAGAGGGAATCATACTCGAAGCAGTTATTATTATGTTGGTGGTGGAGGTGGAGATGAGCCTGAATCAAAAGTACTCTGTGTGCTCCTTTTATACTCTGCACAAAACTCTCTCTACAACCAATTTAGGCAAGTCAAGCCTATCTAATTAATTTTTCGCTTCTTCTCTCGTTAAGTTGCTCCCATAATTTAAGTGATTCCAAGCATTATTCATAAATTGTAATATATTTTTAATATAACTATACAATGTGGTTATTAATATTTGGGTACTCATGCAGAGAGATATAAATAAGGGTATACGACGACAACGACGACGGTATCAGTACAAGACGACGGAAAGGAAGAAGAAGAGCAGAGTCCGTGTTGCAAGTTTCTGGTCTCTTGGTGAAATGGGAAAATACTAGAAATTTATGCAACGCAGTATTAGTAGTAGGCGCACATACACCTCTTGAACCACCACCATCACCACACCACTACCAAAACCTTCTCTAAATATAATCTACCAAGCAATATTCCAATGAAAAGAAGAAGGAGACGACGACTAGAAAGAACAAGGAAGTCCACAGACTTGTTTGTGGTTGACTCGTGCAACTTTTCGGCTAGAGAAAAGAGAAAGCAGGCTACCATGACATTATTGTGGTTGAAGAAAAAGAAGGAAAATTATAACTGCTGAATAATCGGTGGTGGGTGGAAAAACTTGTGGTTACTTTCTTAACTTACACATAAAATAAGTAAAGCCAGAGACCAAAAAATTTTCAGGGATTCTGTAAGATATTTGAGGGGAGGAGGAGACGCAATATCTTACACCATGAGACCTTAACTTTTGCACCCTTACCGCGAATTCTTGCAAAATCCATTCAGGCTGTATGCGAAATCGAAGAAAAAAAAAGAATTTCGTACAAAACAACTGTCAAGGGTTGAATTCTCAGCGATATCATATTATAGGAATGTGACAAAGTGGTTTTCATCTATTTATATACACGTATTTCTTGTTTTTGTCGTCAGAAATTAAACTACATTTTGTCTCGGTACAATCCGAACTCCGTAACAAACAAAATACTTTCGAAACATACGGTTAAGTAATACTTTATTGAAATCAATGAGATGACGACGGCATGTAGCCAAACCAAATCATCGTATCAGAAAGTCAATCAGTTGCCCCCGTACTTTTCTGAAGTACTTGGTACATTGCCTCATATTCATTAACCTCATTAAATCCTGTCGCACATCTGTCTCCCCCTCGAAATTCCGTCGTTCAATGGCATTTACTTAAGACAATGACTTCATCACAGTTAATCAATTCGTTTATGATAAGTACTTATTACTCACTCTTTGCGTTTCATGTGCAATAATAGGTATAGCGAGTAGGTACATCACAGTATCCACCTACCTATCTCCAGAAATAAAATGGCAGAGTGGAAAAGCGCCCATTCTATATTCCATCGACTGCTATGTATGTATGTATGTCACCTCCTTCCAGCATATCCACTTTTCCAAGAAGGAGCATGAAATGAGCAGAAGGAATGACATTTGAGAGACATTAGTTTTCCAATTGAGTAGTTGAAAAACTTTTCATAATCAATTAAGAGTAAATGCCCTCCCTCCCAACAAAGGAAACAGAAGAATAGAAAGGAGACGGAGAGAGAGAGAGGAAAGGTTTTTGGTTTTCAACAAAACTCAGTAAAGAAAAGAAAGGGAAGTGTCACGATAAAAGTTGAAGGGAGAGAGGAAGAGTAGAAGAAAGAGGAAAAAAGAGCCATGAATGATACCAGAAGACGAAATAAAAATGATTGTGTTCATACTTTCTTTATTCCGATTCTGCAGGATGAAAGACGTGAACATAAGAGAGAAGAAGAGAAACGGGAAAAAAGAATAAGAAGTCGTCGCAGATATCCCTGTATTTTTTACAAAAAAAACTGTAGTAAAAGTTGTAGCATGTTACAGAAGAACAAGGAGAAGAAGAAGAAGAGAAGCAGGAACAAGGACGGGAAGTGGCTGTATGTTACAACAGAGAAATTGTGACGTGATAGCTGATGTGAATGGTGCCTAACTCTTCTAAAAAAGATGCTAAAGTTGCCAACAATACTGAATACATACTTACTTCTCCCACAGAAAATAGCTATAAGCTCATCTCTTGTATCATCAGCATCATTATCATCATCATCGTCGTCGTCATCATCATCAATGTGCAAGTTTCTTGCTGCTTCTTTTTCTGCATATTATATAGAGCACTCTATACACAGTGAGTACACAGCGTGCGTGTAGTCATCATAATAGGAGCAGTAACAGCAGCAGCAACAAAACCTTTCTCGTTATCATCCTGGATAATATTTAACATTATGCAGGTTCCTAATATATAAGTATATATTATAGTACCGTCATTATCATACATACATATTTACTGCTCCTGCTGCTCTCCTCCGCTTTTTTTACTATAAACTGCCATTTAACACACGCATACCTTAAACATTACACATACATATAGGAAATAATAACCCTTTTCTTCTGCCTCTGCTGCTGCTATGAGTGAGTGAGCGAGAGCGTCGTAGTTAGAAAGTAGGATATTTTTTTGAACGTATGTGCCTGTGTGCTGACATGGTATTATTGCTCTCTTTCTTTCTCTCTTACGTACAAAACTCTAACAATCATGTTTCTTGCAGGCTATCCCCATCATCATCCATTTGGTGTGCGATGCACATTTATCCTTTTAAACGCATTGGCATTGTTCCCTGTGTATTCCCTGTTAAACGACTTGGAAGAAGTAATTCCAGGAGGGAACTTTTCTATAATGTAATACAAGAAATACGGTACATTTTTCAACCTCTTATTCCCATTCGTCAGGACAATATTAACACGACAGCAAAAGACATTTCGCTCATCTCATTCATATCTCCACTTCTGCTAATGGTAAGATGAGGGAAAGTGATATTTTTTTCTCTGTGTTGTCTTGGAAACCCCTCTCCGTCTGCATTTTTCAGAGCGATGTCAAAGGGAATTTTCAGGTTTCCACTGGAATGATATGGCAGTGAGGCAGAAACAGTTTGCCAGTACAGCTTCTTTTTTAATGCGCAATATATATGTTTATGGCTATTTTTGGATTGATAATGCATAACATCCTTTATGGATAGAGACAATATTTTAAACTGGAGAAACGGATCGATTATTTTTTCACTACTAGTCAACATTTGATGGATAGGTTGATACTTTTCTCCCGCAGCAGCACAAAGTTGCTTTCTCCAATTAACAGTAGAATATCGCATTATGAAAGTTGAAGATGAAGTTTGCAAAGCAAAATCTTCCAATAATGAAGAAAGTTAGACTGGAGAAAAAAATCTAATGAAATGAGACGTTTTACGGGATTAATTGTTTCAAGGAAGAATTGTGATGATATGCGCAGAGAGAGTTCTTCTCTTATTTACCTAGCCAAACACCTTAATTTTTTTCCACGTCAACATATCAGCCAAGTTAAAGATGTCGCTTCTTGCTCGTTTACGGAACACTTGAACAAGGAGCTGTCTTATTTTCCTAAAACTTTCTCTACTTCCCCACTGACAACAATAGAGCTTAGCTGCTTACCAAAAATTTGATAAAGTAAAAGCGCAAGTATACATATAAATGAATCTATGTATATTTTTTACACAATCTGCTTTGCCCTCTTGCTTCTCTATCCCTTTCCAGATTTCCGTGTACTTATTCTCTCCAAGCCAGTGGAAAGTTTATAAAGAAGCCAGCCGTCTTCTACTTTTCATCTTTAATCCATTTTAAAAGGATCTATAATTTCTCCGCCTTGGAATTATCTTCTAGTGGCGACTTTAACGTAACGTGACTGGCATTAGTGTTGGCCATGATGTTTATTATGGAAGAAGACGACTCCAAATATCATGATAATGGCGGTGGTGATGGCGGCGGCGGTGATGCTGATGATAATACAACCTGCAGTTTTTTCCCTTCTTTTTTTGTTACATCCTTTCTAATCCATATGTATGCCGCTGTCGTTTTTAGCATTAACATTTTTACATTATTTTTGCACGACACTCCACTTTTTTTGTTTTCTCTCCTTGTCATTTTATTTTTCAACGGAATTTTTCCCTTCATTTCCCTTCCTGTCTACGTGTTTTCAAGCACCATTTATGCATTTATATGGACGAGGAAGACGACGAATCATACATACTTCCACTATTATGATTATTATAATGCACATAGCCTTTGCATGTGAGTAGGAGTAGTAGACAAAAAACACTGTGCATAGTTTCATTGTGTTTGGAGCGTAGGAGAGCTCCAACAAACACAATGTCGTCTATGTAGCTTGTAATGAAAAAGGAACAAGCCGTCATGCTTTGAAAAATATGGTGATGCATGTACCAGAGAGAAGTGTTCCGTGTTGTAACTCCTTTTTACTCGTTGTGTGCTTTTCCCCCTTTTATTTATTAGAATGAAGAAGAAGAAGAAAAAAAAGTTTTTTTCTTGAACGAAATTGAGAATGACAGAAAAAGTTTTCAGTTTTCATGAGTAGTTTTAGAAAAGGCCAACTGTGTCAAACTACAAGAGTATTTCCCCATTTATGGGAAAATCAATTGTACGCTTTATACACATAAGAAAAAGCATCCAGATTATCCAATAGACATGTAGGAGTAGTAGTAATAGTAGTAGGTGGCTTAAAAGTAGCCGTAGTACTTTAAACTAACTAAACTGCCGCGGAGCGCCGAGTTGGTGTAGAAAAATAGGGGATGTACATATGCCGGCCTCTCTCTGATTAAGCAATTTCTCGTAAACTTTCTGAGGAGATGAAGGTCGCTCGCTCGACATGGCCAGGCCAAAACACTCTTTTGTCGCTTCCTTTTTCTTCTTCTTTTTACCCAGCACGAGTCTTCTGATTGAAATTGGCTGCAGAATTGCATTGATTTAAAATAATGTGCATAAAAAAGAGCTACACTAAAAAAGTACAAAGAAAAGAGCTAGCTGCTTTTTTCTTCATTACTAATAATATTACTCGAAAAAGTAGGCAGTGTAGAAGTAAGTAGCGTAATATGCATGCATATACATACGCCAAGCCAAAGTACATTTTTTCTCTTTAATTCATGCATATAAAGAGAGAGAACATAATATTACATGTCCGATCTATTACCTAAATGATACAGTCGTGCTTCGTATTGAAGATTGGATCTGTCTTCTAGAAAAACGGTGCTTAGAAGACTTACTCGCCGAGTTGAACACATGTGGACCTTTTTTGATTTTTCATTTCGCTTCCCACTGATACTTCATCACTCACACTTTATTATTTTCCATGAGCGAGAGACGCGTATAAGCTTTCAAGAAGTTTGATGTGATTCAAGTTTCCTTTTTTCCACTTGCTTGTATGAATCGGCGTTACATTACAAATATGGGATAAGTGGGGTAGAATAAATAATATAATTTTTCTCCTCTCTCTCTCTCTCTCCTCAAGCTTTCTCGCAAATTCTATTTGAGTTGGTAGTAGGAGTAACAGCAGTGGCAGTAACTCACCGTTCAAATCGTTCATAGATAAAAATGAAGGAGATTCATGATCCATCTGTGCACAACTGTAGCACATAGTGTGTGTCAATATAATTTAATACGAATGTATCTTTTCAGGGAAAAAAAGTTTCCTCGACAAGAAATTTCATGGTTGATTACCTTTTCTACCTGTCTAGGTTGCAAATTTTTTACTCTTTCCTTGCCTGACTCTGCTCTTCTTGATGCAATAGTACTACTTTATCTGCTGAACCCGAATTGGAACTGTGCGAGAGGTGGAGAAGCCCTTTTTCATTTTTTCCCTTACGCTACCTACATAACAGGTTATATTTTATATATAGGTAAGTACGTCGAGGAAAACAGATGAGGTAAATGGTATTATTGTGGTATATTGAAAAAATGAACTTTCCAAATGAATTTGACAGGTATTTTCCTGGGCAACCAGCTATTACTACAGATTACACGTATATTGGTACGTTCGGGAGAGCGCAGAGATATTTGCTCAGAAAAAAAGAAAGAACAACACAGACACAAGTTCTAAATTCAAATAGAGTGAGTCGTAAATGGTAGGAGTAGGTCGTGTTTTTTAAGCCATTCGCTCTCACCGAGGAAAGGAGAAGATGTGTCTGTGTGTAATATTATGTCTGTACTCGGAGCAAGTAGTCTGTCTTTTTATGGCTTCTTTTCTCATCTGGAGCAATCTCGTGGATTGTGGCTCTGGCATCATCTCCACTTGACAATCTGTGAGCGCGACTGGAATTAGTATTCTCCATCAATCCAAAAATATGCTTACATGTTATTTATAATAAAAATTACTATACGCCGCTACGGAAGTTAGTGTCGACTATACAAACGAGCGAGCGGGATGTGATGTGAGGATTAAGACGTAAGACTTGAAACAGGAAGAGAAAAGCATGCTAAGCCGCAATCATAAATGCGCCATCATCGGGTCAGGCTCAAGAAGAGAAAAGAAAAGTGGAGGAAAAAGGAGTGAGTGAGTGATAGTTGCTACAGGGTGTATTGGCTGGCTGGGGCGCGGAGGCAGAAGAAAGTATATAAGGACGTTAGTACAACATGACTACAACAAGCATACAGAGAGAAAGAGAGAGAGAGGAGAAAAACGACAACGACGAGGAAGAAAAGGAGTGCGCCAGGGCAGTGAAGCGGCAAGAAAACTCTTTCATTGAATAAAATTCACGGCTAACTCTGCATGTCAATGATTCCCAGATCGGGCTGTGCTAAGGGTTTTAATGAAATATCAAACAACTTTTTTTGTTCACTTTTTTCATCTTTTCCCTTAAACTTTCATTTTTAGCAATACAAGTGGCGGTGGTCTGGGTGGTGGTGGTGGCGGCTTCTTGTTATGTATACAAGTGTAGTAGAGCGGGAGTGTAGTAGTGGCACTAGGTGTTGTAGCATGTTTTATACGGATGTATTTACTTTAACTATAAAAGCACTACCGATTGCCCACAGTTTACCCTTTTCCGTCTGAATGAGATCAAACTTTCACAGACCTAACTTGAACTTTGCTCTTGTAAAATTCATAAGGCTGTCTTTCTCTCCTTGTTTCACTCTCTCTCCCTCTAATGCTTTTTGAACTTTGTTGTGCTGAATGAGGGAAATGCATGTATGTACTTAATAGTTACTAAATAATGTACTTTCCCCTCTGTACTACCGTGGTGTCAGTTTGGTGTTTGTACTTACAGTGGTGGGTACTCTCAGGCAAGATGCATGCATGCATATATGAGCATATATAATCAATGCCTTCCTTCATACATCTGTCTATATTTAGTTAGTGGAACAACTTGTAAAATCCAAAACGATTTTAGTCAGTGTACTACTTCACCTGTATCCTCAAACCTAAAACTCCACGCTTTCTACACATTTTACCAGCTTTTCCCAGCATTGCCATTAGTGTAACTTATTTTTTTGAGGTGAGAGCTATGAGCTTTATATGCTCTCGTCGTACACATTCATGCATAAATACTGCTACTATGTACGTAAAATATAAAGTAATAATAATGTGCGTTCTCAGTTGCCTGGGTTTTGAGATAGTAGTGAAGAGAGGTTTGCAAGATTGTGTATTTTAGTGTGCATGGAGTGTGACATAGGCATCCATTCCGTGTGAAATTCATTAATAAAATATTTGGAATTAAACCCTGCGTTTTTGCTCCGTGCAAAAGAGTAGAGGATATAATTTGTAGCCTGATGTTTCAAACTCTAAGGCTTCGCCCACACACTCTCCGTTGTGGCTATAACGTTATCGTTGTCATTTGTCTGTGCTGCATCTATATACCTATGAATGTATGTATATACCTATCTACGTATGCTATCAAAATTACAACATACCAAATTCAAACACGAGATAGGTAATCGAACAAGCCACTGTAATCATCACTTTAAAACTTTTAGCAGAATTACGACTCTTTTTCTAGGAGTTATTAAGTATTAACACACAAAAATTGAATGGAAATTAGAATGTCATCACAAAATATTCATCCACTCTTTATGATCGCGCAAAATAGTTTCGCCATTTGAAGTAATTTTCTGCACAATGCTTTCCCTTTTACCCCTCTAATGAGATAAATGTTGGTCGGTGGAATCCAAAGTGGATTGCGTGCATTGAAATGGCCAACCGTTTCACTGCGAATGCTCCAAGTCCAGGTTACAGTTATGATTGAACTGAAACAGTGTATCATTCAATAGTCCAAAATACTAAAGTACCCTGTTTTGCAACGATTCATTCCCACAAAAAAACAACAAACCGTGTAGCCATATGTAATGCCATTTAATTGCTATCCAGTTGCCAGTTCATTTTGGCATTGGAACGTAACTAAAAGACATAATGTGCATGCATATATGTACATATATACCACAAACATTATATATAAAAATCATCAGATTGCAGCCGTAGTACAGAGTCCTAAAATTTATATATAAAAAAGTGGTGGCAGTTTTGCTAGTTTGAAGTTATATTTTTAAACAGCGCGTTCGTACAGAACACTTGACCAAAAGTGTGGAAATAATGTGAGTGGTTTTAATGTGTCAGATGTGGCTTTGACAGAGTCGATTTAATTTGTGTGTGTACTCAGCGGTGGTGGAAACAGGAGCAAGGCTCATAGAGAAATTGTCAGAAAATAGCAGTGGAAAAGATTGAAAGGCAATTGCGTACAAACGGATCTCTGTCTCGCTTTGTCTGTGTGTGTACATGATATAACGGGGAGAAAACTCTACAGGGAAAAGTTGAGTTAAATACGTACCATCGGAGTGAATTGAAGAGAGATACACTCTCATACACACACACGAAAGAATCAAAGGAATTTTTCCCTCTTTTTGCTCACAGACAATTTTTTCTCTTCCAAAATGTACTTAGGTAAGGTGAATGGATTCACATAGGCATATATAAGGTAGTCAGTCTTATAGACAGGTTGTAGTAAGTACTTACAAAACGGCATACAAACTACTACAATATTTGATGGGTGTAATAAATGCCTGCTTATAAACGTATATAGAAAATAGGAAAAGGAATTTGGAGCGCCATGCGATAAGTACGGGCATGAATGAGTAGTGGCTTTTAGTGCAATGAGCAGCAACCAATTTGATGGCGTCTATGTCCTTGTCTTTGTAGCAGTTTTTTTGTGTGGGATTCACTTTGTATACGAATGGCTTTCTCCAGGTAAAGCAGTGACTCACTCTCACTCAATTTAACGATTGTCAATGCTTTCTACACTCATCGGGCTGTACAAAAAATGGGAAAATGAATCTGAAACTAAAAAAAGGTATACATATATTTTGTGTTAAATTTTTTTTTCACTGCATGGAAATTTTGTGTGTGTGTTACCCATATAGTATATGATTATACACTTATTAGGGCAATTCAATATTATATTATGGTGTATTAAAGAGACGGGAGTACGGAACAATGTAGCATAGCAGTTGACTTGACGAGAGGATGCTCGTCTTTAAAGGTCATTACTTGAGAAAAAATGGCTGCAAGAAAAAGACTATTATTCCCATTACCTTTTGATGGCGGTAAAAATACCCGCAACGGGTGACAAGAGATGAGAACTATGGGCTCAAAATCAGCAATTTTCTTCGCTAGATGAAGCCCTTCATTGGTTCATTCCTTCCTCATTTTCTGCTATCATTGTTCCTCCATTCTTTAGATTCAATTTTACGGATGGAGATAGTAGAAGAAATAGTAGCGTCAGTCAGTGTGTGTGGCGGTGGGATATCTATATGGCATGAAGAAGGCGTAAACTATGACAAAACGTAAATGTAAAAAAGTAGAGAGGGAAGAAAAAAGGGCTGAATTGAGGAGCTGGTAAAGAACTCATAAATTTAACTGTGTAGCAGTTCCAGGGGCTATAAAGACGAAAGGTACAAGTTCCATAAAACAGCAACCGCCTTACAATGGCAGAGGTGTGACACGTAGCCCAATCTGTGCAAGATGCAACAAAATGGAGGGTAGAAGACGGTGAAAAATTGGTCCGAGTCCAGAAGAAATATGCTTAAATGCTGATTTGGCTAGTTCAAAATATTCCGCTACTCACTCGCTTTCTCCCTATCTACAATTCTCCTCTCTCCTTCCAGGAATAAAAAAAGCTCCTGTTCTCAAAATCAAATCCTCTTCTTGATACGCGACGTCGTCCTGTTGAGTGAAGGCTATATATGCGCTTATACACTTGGCAAAATATCTGCGTTTGATTGTACACATTTTTAAAAATACTTTGTCAATATCAACTGTCAACAAGCTGTATAATGCCCGTGTTACGGTGTCCAAAGACGCAGAAATAACCGTCGAGACGAAAGGAATTCTGAGCCTCTTGCTGAAAACAACTTCTTTTTGCTGCTGTTCTTTGTTGTACTCTGCTGCTGCTGCTCATGTACCCGAGGGATTGGGAAAGATATGTAACACGTATTATGTATGACTTACCAGAATCTCCAATGAATCATTAAAAGTATTCTAATGTTTTGCAAGGCCAAACAGATTTAGCTCGTCCAGAGATCAGATTACATATGGGAAAGAATATCATATAAGGCTGCGCTTTTAATGCTACAGCAAGAAAAAAGAATGTTTTAGGTATATAGTATTCCGCCATATAGTGCATTTTTATAATGCTAAAGACTGATTGAAGGTAATTATCAGACAATTTGTAGGTAGATATATCCGGAGACTCTGACAATTTTGCAGACTGTGCTCAAGATGCATATATTGTGTCTCTTTGTGTATTTTGTATAGTATATCTTTCTACAAGTTAAACAGTTGTATGGATTTGGATGAATTGAAACCCTTTTCCCGTTGTAAACACAGTTCTGTGCTTAAGCGCAAACTTTTTTTCCGCAATTAGTTTAGCATTATATAGTTTGAAAATGGTAAGGAAAAAAGGATTTACCGCCTTCGTCATCATAATCCTCGAATGCCACCTTAGCTTAGTTACTTCTTAATTCGTACTTTTCGCTGCCCCCATTCCAGAGTTTAATGGAAGACTATAGAAGACGACTCTCGGTACTCTCCTAAAAAGGTGAACACTCGAGGGGCAACTTTGCTCAGAGTCGGCGGATGTGAGACCAGACACCATCATTATTATCTTGCACACATACACCAAACCATGCACATATATACGCATCTGTTTCTTCACATGTACATACATATTATTTACATCGCCAACCGCCACCATCATCATGACTGCTATATAGATAGTATGTCTCCTTGGAAAATTTCCAGAGAAAGCAAATTAAAGAGAATTCAAGGAGAAGAACAATCGGAAAATCCCACAATTTATTATTGGTAAGTCGAAGAACGTCAGCTAGGCGAAAGATTTATTTTCCTAGATGTTCCAATAAACGAGGAAAATCATTACCAATTCGGCTGACAATCCTATTTTCGTGAAACAGGAGGAGGTTTTCAAGTTTTATGAACTGAAAGTGTGAAGAGCTTTGTAAACTCATACCGGCGAGAAGAAAAGAGGACGAGAAAACGCTGCTTACTGCTTTGCTCCTGCTTCTGTACTTATTTCTGTTGTGTACAATCTTTTTCGTCGCGTCCTCTCCACCAAATCCAAAACTTACATGAAGATGTTGATAAAGAGCGTGCGGAAACGAGATGGTAGTAAAAGCGATTATAAATACGTCGCTGAAACCCATAAACTCCAAGTCGACGCTCCTCGTCGTCCTATTTACTGTTGCAATTTTAATGATAAAAAATGCTGAGAACTGCATGATAAACTGATGAAGATTAATATTTCGATTGACATTTTGTAGTGGGGCGAACACCAAAATTTGTCGACAGAGGAATTGTTCAATTCTTTGTAAAAAGAAACAGTTTTCCCCTCGGGGTAGGGACGACCCTTTAATAATTGCTGAACTTGATACATGCAACTTGTCGTGTGTATATGTATCTGCTTCATTCTCGACTCATGTGGTCAAAAATACTCTGGACGACTTTCCTTCCTTTCTTTATTTCCAATTTCTATGAAGCGTATTGACTAATACTGACCATACGCATGGTCACGATAACATCTCACTGTAGTTTTTTTATACAATGGCTGAAAGCGCCTCCAGTTACTTGGCAAAGCCTCTTAAGAAAGTAATCAGTTTTCGTGAACAAAGGAAATCATTTTCTAGCTATTGATCACCACCACTCACCGCATTCTACATTCCTACTGAATTCATGGAGATAACGTAATGCGTACTACATTTTAAAATGTGTGCAATTATTGTGTTAGTTAATTAACAAAACAATATACATACTTTGTATCGATTTTCAGAGAGAATACATAAGCATGAAATAACTGTCATCTAAAAGAATTGTATTACTTTTTTTTCTATTTTCCCCAATTTTACACTTTTCAACTGCCTAATATTACCTAATTTACTCGGTGGAACTGGCAAAAAACCATGTATTCTCAGAGTTCATGGTCGTTCTCGTACATACATCTCATTTCCTTCTTTCTCCTCGCTGCTTTCCCGGGAGTGGTGAATTACGAGAAAGCCTGTCTGAAGAAAAAAATTGCGCCTGATTATAATGATGCCTTTTCTGAAGAAGAAACGTGTTTCCTTCCTACTTGAATTATTTATATGTAAACTCAGGAAAATAAAAGAGGTTTCCCAGATGTCATCATCGCTGTCATCATCACACAGTTCACGATGATAGTCAGAGTGAGGAGAGGGGAATATATATTTTTTTTTGTTTTGCAGTTTTGTTTCAAGAGAGGACGCACACCAGCTAAGCCATAACCAGCAGCTAATCTACTTTACTGATGCAAGGAAAAGTTGAGGTAGACAGAGAAAAAGTAAAACACTGACATTCGTCAAGTAACCTTGTGAGCAGTACCATCACCACCACCACCGCCACCATTCCTTATCCTTGTCAATGATGAGAGTGAAAATTATGTACGAGTTTTTGTCCAACCATTCACACTCCTCCATGGAGGGAGGGAAGGAGGGAGAGAGAGAAAAGAAGAAGCAGCAGAAGAAGTAGAAGAAGAGGAGGATGATGAGTATACCTTTTTTGTCAAGGGTGATTCCCTGTGTGCATGTATATTATAAGCCTCTGCTTTCTTCTTTCTTTGTGTTAAAACTCTCTCTTTCAGTATATTATAATATCTATATATTTTATGTATGAATGCTCGAATGAACGTCTGTTTGCTCGCTTCCATGCTCTCTGTTCAGCAGTTCTCCACCGCCACCACCACCGTTGCTGCTACTCCTGCCGTTTTCTCTCTCTCTCTCTCCGCTTTCCTCTTCAAGGGACGTGAAAGAGGCGGAGCTGAATTCAATGTCTATTTCTCCCTTAACGAGCTTCTGCTACTGACGTCGAGAGTTATTGCGTGCGATTCATTCCTTTGTTTTCATATTATTATAAGACCAGAGACTTTTAACGATTTCCATAAATCATCAC
Organism: Sinella curviseta; assembly: GCA_004115045.4. Lineage (NCBI taxonomy): Eukaryota > Metazoa > Arthropoda > Collembola > Entomobryomorpha > Entomobryidae > Sinella > Sinella curviseta. The sequence goes on from CM065489.1 coordinate 10,702,913, forward strand.
ACAGTGCATTATTTTGCCCAACAAAAATTCTTTCCACAATTACCTCCATTCTATTATTCTTACTTCTTCTTACAAGCCAGTATGAGAGAGAGCGAGAGAGAGAGAGAAAGTATTTTGTGTACTTGCTTACCACTGCACTTCTGTCTCCTACTATTCACCATTAACCACCGCCACCACCACCACCCTCCTTCTCTCTCGTTCTGTTTTTCTCTCTGTCTGCTTGTGAAACAAACTGGTTTATATAGTGGCACACACAAGAAGCAAACTTGCAAAAAAAGGATTCATTTTCTCAAAATGAATATCATTCCTCTAGTCCTCTCTCTCTCTCGAGTTGGTCTCTCTGCAATACTGTACAGGTTGAAACATTAGCAGTGGTTTGGTGAATGGTGATGGCGAAACTATTCTTGCGAGTTTTTTTTTGCTTAAGCTTGTCTTCTTCAGAGAGAGGAATCCTGAGATGGAGACGAGGACGACCACTAGTACCAAACCAACCACTCTTGGTGGCCATCCTCGCATTCTCCACTTTAAATATGCCTGACTCAACTTTTCAGGAGCATTTATGATGATGCTTCATAAAATTATTGCAACTAATGACGTCGTAATGGGATACCCGTTTTACTGAAGGGGCTGAGAGTATCTGTATGGATGTATATTTTAAATATGGCCAGGGAAAATGTATTCAGGATTCACAAGTTGGCCATTGTTCTTTTTCTGAAAAACAAACTAAACATTGGAATGGGACAGCAGCACACTGGAATTCTTTAGGAGTGGAATAATTTAGCTAAAATAATAATAATGATATGATGGTAATAATAAGAATGACGCTTTCTGCCTAACTGCCCTTTATGCTAGGTATGCTGTGCTGCTTATAAAATGGAAGTGGTTTGTTTTAACCTTTAATTCACTCATGCAATAACAATATCGTGTCGAACTCCTTTTGTGCTCAATTTCCATGAGAATACCTTCTTATTCAGAATGAAACTACGCTCTTGAACAAATGAGGACTATTGTTACTTTTGTCCAGACTTGCAAAACTGTGTGTTTTGCTGGAGAACTATCAAAACTATGCGGCATTAGGCATTAAATTGCTTGTACCATGATTATTTTCGTGAATCGTTTTCAGAAGAAGAATGCCGACTGAGATGGAGAAATGTCAATGCTCAAGTTCTTGCAGCAATGAAATTGGTTGATTAATTGAATCATTTAAATAATGAATGTTTCAGGATAACAACAATTTAATATTGTATACAATAATGTTTGAGCAGTTATAGATAAGAATGTACACAAATATAAGATTTACAATCATATTATTCATTGCCAATAGAAGATTGGTCAAATACAAAATTTCGAATAAATTTTTTTAGTATTTATATCGCCTACTTAATTTCTTTGTTCATTGTTAGCGCTTTATAAATCAATAAAACAATGTTTGTCTTTGTTTCAAAGTTGTAGCCAGGATGTATTGGTGATTTCATGATAAAGACTCACTCAACTATGGATTTCCTTCGCTGTTATTGCCGGCTTCCTGTTTGGGTCGCTGCTCGGGATACTCCATAAACAACATTTGTGGGAATCCAGTTCCAAAGCAGGCTCCATCCGTAGTGAGATGAGTTGATTTGGGATGGTACACATCTTGACACTTTGGACAGTACAGCTTGACCATATCCTTTCCCGGCAAATCAGATAATCCAATTGGAAGCATAACTTGATCCCTGCACTTCACCTTTTGACATTGCTCGAAAGCACCCGATTCATATTTCTTGAGCATCTCAGCTATGCCACGGGTTGACATGATGTACCTTGCATGAATCAATCCATAAAGACGAGCCGCAGCCTCCTGGATGAAATTCATTTGCTGAGGATCCGGTTCGGAGTTGGAGCTGTCCTCAAACCCATCGTCAACCTCCAAGTCCAAAATCTTGTCCAAGGCCCTGCGATAATGGGGCACATGTTCATAAAGACCGATCAGATTGAATTTGTCCTCGATAAAAGCCTTGTCCACCTCTAACAAGTACTCATTCTCCTGGAGACTACAGAACCAACGTATCCACGGGGAAGTCATTTCTTCCGAGGAGGTGCTACTCATATCGACTTTTCAAAGGACTCCTTGATTAATCTGACTGACCGTTAGTTATTTACTATTGAATAATAGAATGACCATCTCATAAATGACATTGATTTAGCTCATCGAATAAAATCCTTACCAAATAATTAAAAGCTTGAATCACACATGATAGATCACTCGTTCACGTACCTTTGCAAAAGACAATATGGTTCTAACACTCGGAAAGAATCCTCCTATTCGATCGAATTCTGTTAGGTATTAAATGTTTAACGGCTATCTATTGAGGGATTGTCGTATTTGATTGTAATTAAGAAACTTTTGTTATTTCAAACTTTGTACTTCAGACGCGTCTGAAAGGTAATAATCCGAGTAAATTTAATTACAATTAATTTTTGTATCAATTTTTTCTCATGAAATTTAACAATTTAACAAACAAAGAAGTAACTATGGTTCAATGTATGATGTTACTGACGACTAAAACGAATGTATCCTACTAATTGGCCTAGACAATATTTAAAAAAAAACTTTAAGGACGTTTACAAATTCACCAGTTATCTATTCTAACGGAATATAGTGAATGATTTAAGATTGGCATCCGCGTACTTTCTATTCGTGGTGGAATAAATTGAAAAGAGAGCACAATAAAATTGCACCTGATTTCTTTTTTGCAAACTAATTCGTGGAATTTCACAATAGGAAAGGTGTTCAACGTTTGATGACTATATGGCATACTAGGTTAATGTTCTTATTGTGCTAATTATAAGATGGGTTTAATAAAAAAGTCCAATGTACTGTGATGCTCAATTGCATGAATTATTTTCATCCTAATGGCAAGTGACAAAATCACATTGAAAATTAGTTGTTGAGTAGCTCCTCCCAATGTCCTTCGTTTTAATATTTATATTTATGCACACAATGGATAGTTTGATTACGGTCATTTAAGAATTATTGCATATTGCAGCTTGAATTACAATTACAGAGGAATGTGTATAAAGGCATTTTCTTGTGACCTTGAAGGACTTTTTTCGTAGAGTTAAAATCAACAATAGTTAAAATGTAATATGACATCAAAATATAAAGTTAAATATTAAAAAATGAGTGTATTTCAATAAGAAATTAGTCAAAGATTATGTTCGATGCTAATAAACTCGATCTAGGTTTCATTTCTAAAATTCAGTCATCATAAACGGTAGCGAAATTATGAAAGCTAAATTGGAAGGCATTTTTTAGAATTTCATATAAAACCATACATTTAATTTAGTGAGAGGTAACAGTCCATTTCTTAAAAGGAAGTTGTAATTTTATCACGATTGAAAAAAAATTCGAAATTCATTGGATTTTTGGATATAATAAATCCCTTTCTGAGCACTGTTCTATAAAGACTTCTTAGCTTCATTTGCAATCAACATTAATCGATGAATTGTAGGCGCATGGAAAATATGATGAATGAATTGACCGACTGCCTAAAATCATGCTGTCTTCAATAGACCACTGATTTTCTCGTGAAAGAGCATTTATAACATTTGATGAGCATTTAAATTAAATGGTAGATAAGACATTAGAAAAATATGCAATAATGATGTGTGTAGGTAACTTGATTTAAAACAAAGCATTACATGGTCAATCGGTTATGCGCAACAAATATGACATAAAAATTGCAGCGAGTGCAATAATGAGTTTACGGAAATAAATGTTGAGTTTGAACTACATTTTACAGGTTATTAATATTCACTTTATTATAAAATATAAAGTGACGAGTCGAGACCAATTCTTAGGCCCAAATGATGGCTTTACAAATACGCAACCATCATCAGGAAAGCGTATTCATTGACTGCAATGGCAACAGAGGTTCCTCTTTTTCAAATTTAATGCTTTTGCTGCTACAAAATATTGCACAAGACACACGAACTTAAGTCTGCACGGTTGTACCGAAAAACGAGAATATAAATTGTACTAACTCGAAACAGGTCTTGCTTTTTTTGGTATATTGTTAGTGATGAGTAATCAATGAATGCTTTCATGATGATGATACACCAACCATTAAAGTTATTAAATAATCAATTTTACCATTTTATGCAGAAAAATAGCGGACACTTTCAAGTATCAAGTAGTGTGATACCTGTTTTTTATAAATATTATTACGTGCCTTAAAATGTACTTATTCTGGGAACCGGAACAGTTTCTAAAGTATAGTAATATATTATGTATACTGTTACATTTCGTTTTCGAAAAGAAAGCAGTAATCAAAAGAAAACAGAAAACAACGCATCATCATACACATATATATTTGCTATATATCATAAAATTAATTACATCTTTTTTTATATAACTACCGACACAATGAGAAACATTTAACAACAATTAATAACAACAACAACGGATATGAGAACTCATGGTGGACATTTATGACGATCTAAAGTCGAAGTCACGGTTTGAAAAAAATGAGACATTTAAGGCAGAGTAAGTACATACACATCGCTTTCAAATTAATCATAGATTTTTTTATATATAATAATAATTATGATATATAATGTATGTACTCAAATATTATTCATATATGCTTTAATAATAAACTGTGTATTTGATAATATATACTTGTGAGAAGTGGTGGTTGATCTACATTTGAAGTTTGATATAAGAGAAATAATTAAATCGGGATTTCTATTTGGTGGACTGCTTGTTTGGTAGTCTGGTTTATACAGAGGGACGATGAGTGTGCGAAAATACTTGATCCACAAATATGTATTTAGTCAGATATTGTATAAGTTCATTATCAATATCTCCGTTTCAAAATCATCTCATTGATTTCCTAACTATCAACCTACAAAAGAAAACTTACTCTAGGTATCTAAATATAGAACTCTCTATATATATCGATAAGCTTTTTCCATGTAAAACCTATATGATACAAATCTGTCTGTAATCATCATCTCGCTCGAGCTAAATATTCCTCTATGTATCGGTATACTGGAACGCCTGGTCCAATACAGCGCTTAACTCGCAGCTAGGACTGACTGGACCAAGTGGAGGTGCACTAAGATGCGCACCACCATCCGGTGAAATCTGAAGGAGTGGCGACGCTTCTCCCATGTTCCCTCCGCCTCCTAGTCCACCATTTGTAACGCTTTCGATGAGGTCAAACGAATCTTGAGGGTCCCAGGAACCAATGTTCCTCGTACTCTGCAAATTACACAATAAACAAACATTGTAGTTGATGCAATACATGGACTGAGAAATAATTAAAAAACATTTTCATCTTCATATAGTCTTATTTTTAATTTGCCGTTACCTGAAGTGCGTACTGCAACAGGCTCCGGTCAGAAACACCCGACCAATCTCCTTTACTTAAGGCTTGTTCAATGGGATCAACATGGTTTGGGTGAACATAACCACCATTTGGATTAACCATGTGTGGCATAGGGTGCTGCTGCTGGTTTGAGTGGCCTGGGTACATGGGCGGTGGTTTCTCGATATGAATATATTCTCTCATATTCATATCAGGCATTTCATGAGGTGGAGGGGCGGAAAACGTTTGATCGTAAATGACGGTTGCCGTTGTCGTTGCAGGCCCGTGCATTTGGTAGCTTTGGAGACCAGGTTGATTATGAGCATTGTGCTGTTGCTGCATTGGTGGTTGTTGTGGATGAAGAGGCAGTGGTGGGGGGAGTGGAGGGTTTAAAGTTGTGAAGGTGGCAGTACAGTTGCTGCTGTCCACACTGCTGCTACTGGTTGCAATGCTGTTATTAATACTAGCGTTGTTGTTCACTGAAGTAGTCGATGTCATTGAACTACTTGTGTTCGGCTGATTGGTTCCACCATTGGCGTTAGTGGAAGTGGTAGTGTTACTTGAATTGCTGTTGGCTTTGCGACTTGGAGCACTGGCTTTCTGGCTTTCTTCAGCATACTGCTTCTTCCATGTTGTAATGTAAGATTTCATCTTGTCCAGAATGAAGTCTGGTACTTGAAAGCCTTTGATGTCATCATAGTTAATGGTGACATTTAGCCTGGTTCACAAAGTTAAATTAAAATTAAGCATGTTATAATAATAATAATAACAACTCAATGTACAAGGCTCTCAATTAGCTGAGGAAACCGAAGGTTAAATTAATAAAACAGTTAAAACAATTAACTCACTTATTGTCACGAGCCAATCTTTCAATGTCTTCCAATAGCATAATATAGGCGCGCCCACCCGTGGCTGGCATTAGTTTATTCTTTGACAACCACTCCTTGTCGTCAGCATCACTTGCGTATTTGAACAATCCTGGATGTTTCACATACAGTCGACCACGTGTTTGGGCAAATCCTAACGCTTTGTTGGCCCTGAAATTCGCAAAACAAATTCAAGTCATAAAATAGTTGTTAATACTACTTGACAATTATCTTTATCATCAACATATCAAGGTAATTTCACTCGCGAAGCATTCACGCTATTTTATTTTATACATGTATTTGCATCTTCGGCTTACTTTGCTCCCATGATAAACTTGGTTTCCGAAGTGAGCTTAGCTACATCCCACTGCGCTACATGTTTCCTGGACGGTCCTGACGGTTTCTTAGGCTTCTGAGAATTTGAGTTGGACGAAGAAGAGTTACTACCATTAGTGGTACTATTCGTACTACCACCACTACTAGAACTGTTATTTCCTGAGCTCGATTTGTTTCCAGACTTTTTTATCTTCTTACTGGCATTGGACAGAGAGCTGGCTTCAGAGTCAGTGTCTGACTCCCTCTTAACACCGGTGGAGACTGACGGACTCTGCAAGAATAAATATACATTCATTTGTAAACCAAGATGAAAGGAATTGAAACGCGACAAGAATAAGTAGCAGTCAGTTTGTTTGGTACTTACGGTAATAGGAGGCTTGACATCCTCCTGCTTGATTTGGGTTTGAGAATGACTATTTTGATAGTCTGCAACGTTCCCGTCTATTGCACTTCTATTATTACAGTTTTGGGACGGATTAGAATTGGCATACACCGGATACATTACTTTGGCTTCTTCTAAAATTGTACGGCACATCCCTTTGATGTGGTCATCAGTAACCGAATCAGGTCCTAGGTTATTTCGTATATTCTCGATGCCCGGCTTAAAGAACATCTATATTTAAAAAATAAATATCATGTCATTTCAGCGAGTATAAAAGTTGTACATGTAAAATGGCAAGAAACGTCTGCATGGATTTTTTCGTTACATATGGATACAGGGAGAATAATTAATAGAGGAACTACAGGAAGATTGAAGATAAAGAGGAATTCAAAAACAAACATTGACAGGAGGTTTGGAGTTATTTGGTGGGATTATTAAGATTTCCGCCGGAAATTCATATTTTATTGGAATGTTCCTCATGAACTGTATGAATTTTTCATTTTTGAAAGCAATTTCCAAGATAGAGAAGTACTAGATCATGGATTTTTCAAGCTTCGCAGATTTACGTATGTACGTCTGCAAAGTAGAAGATAAGATTAAATAATTATTTTTTACTTACGTCAATGTACTTGGATATTACAGTTTGAATTTCTTGGTTAATGCTTCTTTGGATATTCTGCCGAAGAAGATCCAACGATCTAAAAAAATAATTAGACGCAATTAAATTAAATTAAATATCTACAAATTAAGATCTTAACATTCTCAAAATGACATTCTGACAGTTTACTACAGAAAACTTGCATACTTTGTACGTACGCCTGGTCCAGTCCAGACAAGCCGTTTTTTTGTGCACAACAAAACATCGGAACACGTGCAAGGCTTGATGGAAATGGACTGGATCAAAGATGTAAAGTTGTTGTGATAAAGGTATAAAAAATTTGCTTAGTTCTTACTGTGCTGCTGTCTTGTACGACATGGTTGTCTTCGGAGCAGTCGAACCGGGACCTGATTTGCTCACCGGAGGCCGAAGTACGCTTAAATTGTACTGGCGCATGTTAAATGGACTCTAAAAAAACAAATGAAATTTCAGTCATTAGTAATTACTTCGAACCTAAAAATATCATGACTCACTTCTAATAAGCACACTCCCCACGATTTACAATTACAAGCCAGACAGATGGAGGACTATATGACAATATGAAATGGCTTTTACAGCTATAAAACTACATACACATATTTGCATTACTCGTATTATTAATATTATATCATAAAAAATTAATTTTCAACCAACATCTTATATCATATACTGCTGTAAAGAGTAGAAGTTATTCCTATGCCGTTCTCAACCAAACCCTAACGTCGAACGAACGTGACAGTCTCGACTTCATGAGATCCTGATACCACAAACACGAATATTATGATCTAATGCCATTGACTACATGGAACTGACTTCCAAGAAAATAGAAACCAAGATAAAAACGATCCTTATGACAATAAACAACTGACTGAATGACTTCCAAAGATAATGTGTGCATAGATTTATTTAACCATCGATTCTAACTGCTCAGAATAATAGACAACTGTTCATGTTCCGTTTGCTGATCATACCAGGAAAGTGTAGACTAAATGCATAAAAAATATATATGTTGATAATTAACATGATAAAAATACTACATTCATCACGACACGACTAAAAATTCATATTTAACTTTCGTTCAGTTATTAAACCCTTTTACAACTTTGGACTCTCTTTCTTCCACTGTCTACCATCTTCCAGCCATGCTAACCTTACATCTCATCTATTATCATGAAACGATGACCCACATTATCTAAACTTCCACCTACAACCTAAGGTTCATATTTTACATATCTTTTAATTCTACTTCATCTACATCACCCATTCGGAACATCATCGCTTCCGTACTCTCTCTTGTGTCAAGATGCGAAAAAAACTTGAAGACATCTTCCGCATGTAAATTACTAAATACAAAACAAAAAAAAATCTAATTTGTTTTCTGCCACAATTAACTTACTCAAGTATGTAAACGACGAGGATGATGATGCCGTCCTATTAATGAGCCATACTAATTTGTAGATAAAATATATCGAAAAGTCTAAATCTAAACAAGTCTGTGAGGACAGAAAAATACGACTTGAAGAAGATGACACGAACAGAGTTTTTTTATCAACAAAACAACGAAAAATTATACATGACACGTATTACATATAGACTTTTGGTGGTAGCATTAGTACTATAATTGATAGTATTTATGTAGTTCAAGCTGTTCCGAGATAGAGATAGAGAAAGAGAGAAGCTAATAATAGAAAAAATGCGTCACACCACACGACATGCTACTCGAAAGCGTCAACAAAAGAATAAAAAAGAAAAAGAAAATTGGAGTAAAAAAGATAGAGACATCTTTCATTACTAAAAAGGACGCTGATGCGCTCCTTGCTACACAATTACATGGCATTCTCAAGGTCGCCGTTTCAATTCAACGCTCAACCTTTTATCTCTCTAGAAAACAAAATACTCTTTTTTTAACAGAAAACTTACCCAACCATCCATCTCTCTATAATTTGTAACGGTGATAGCACCACAACCGTATCAACCAAAACACGCCACGAGTAATTAGTTAAAGTAACTTATACTTTATTTACTACTTCAAGAAATGAGAAATTATATTTATTGCTAGCGGGTTGTAATGCTAAAGTTAACTGTCGTTAAGACGTAGTAGTTAGTTAGTTCTAGCCGTTTAAGTAGCGTCAAATAACTACTCTGTCTTCTTTTATGCACTAAAAAGATTCTGTCAAGTCGGGAGTCTGTCACACACAAAAATTTTGAAACTGGAATGATCCAAATTACCAACGCATTTGGTTTTTGCTTCTTAATAATCTTAGTTAAAACGCCACGATAATTACAGTAATTGCAAAAATGACAATGTCTGTCGAGTTGGGTTGAATGAATACGTCTCCCGCACCGCTTTGTTTACAAAAGAGCTAATCTGATAATCTGAAGAGGCCGTGTGGATAAGCTCTGCTGCTGCCAGAGAGCCGAGAGCTGGGTACCCCCACAAAAAAAACGTACGGCGGCTGCCACCCTCTCTCACCATCTCTCTTTGTGATTGTTGTGCAGCTTGTTCGTCGTCGTTGCGTGCGCGTTCCCTTTCTTCTGGCTTGCTTGATGCACAGCAAACAAAGCACCCTTACAAAAACAATTCGTAATACGGATTTCGTATGCGTGCTGCTGATGCTGCAGCCAAATTATCTGACAGACAACGAGAGACAAAGACAACCAACATCTTCTATCTCTCTCAGCTCGACAATTAACTAACAATTTTTATGCATGACGACAATGATGAGCTTATCAATGTGGAGTAGTGATAAGAAGATAAGAATGCATAAGATGCAGTAGGAAAACTGCATGCAAATCCAATGCTTTAATCATTTTCCTCAATTTTTATTGAATTTCATGTAAATTAAGTGTATAGAGAGGACCCTGGCCTTGATAAGGAGTCCAATATTGATATTGATTTAATACTGGAAAATAAGGACCAATGACAAATTTCAGACTTTTACGGTAGTAATGCAGTAATAATAAGACTGACTGTTATTAACAGTAATAATTGTTTGAAAGCAAGTTGGATTTGACAGTCTGGTATTGATATCCAAGACCCTTATTAACTACAAAGCATACTGATTGAGACGTAGTTAATATAATTAAGATGTTCATGTCGGTCGGTTTGTTAACACCATTTACAACTCTTATCCAAGTGGACCGAGTTGAACCTTGGACCGAGATCACTTTCGGTATTGATTTTCAGACCTGAAGTCCTGGACCAGTTGTCTATCGATAGAGGAGTTCAAGCCTTGAACTTCATGGTAACCATTTTTTTTGTAATAAAACCATGGGTCACATCGGTCATCTATCGCTGTGTTGGCTCTGGCAAGATAGGCAGTCGAATCGTGGATATTTGACAATCCGAATGGGTAAAATACGTGCACAATGCACCACACTTCCGGTATGTATTTACTTTGGAGTATCTACACCAGTTTAGCTTTTGAGCAAAAATGGTGGATGAAACAAAGGCATGTGATAATTGCTCTTCTAGAGATTTTAAAGTGTCGTGTGTCATTTTTAGAAATGCAAATAATGACACAAAGCATTAATAGTTGGGAATTTCAACCTGATTGTCAAGCGCCAAGCAAGTTGTTAGGATTTTATTGCTGTATATCATAGAGATCCTAAAACCCATAATTTTTTCAAAAAATTGCTACTTCCAGAACTATAACTGCCAGGTAGGATACACCGAACTGCAAACAAACATGTATTTTGGTAGATTAAATGACAGATACAGCACAGAACAGACTTGCCGTTTTTGTGGCAATGGCTATGGCTGGAATTTGGAATAGTACTTCTGGTAGAAATATTGTATTACCATTAGGTGCATTCTTTCTGTCACCATTATATGTCAACGGTTATACCGCGATACTTCCGTTACTACCTTACAAGGCTCTGCAGTTTTTACGACGCTGAGGTCGGTGCTCGGTCTTAAGTTTGCCTGTTGCTCTGTCTATGAGTAAACGCTTTTACCAATTTTAGCAAAATTAGCGTAACAATTCCATACGCAAATGGACAGAACATTAGATTACTAACGCAAATGGTCAACGTTAACAGTCAAAAAACCGTTACGATTTCAAAGTGTCCTCATGGAGAAGACGTCAAAAGTTAGGTAGTTAATTACGATTTTCAACATAAAAATAGTCCATTCAGTATACTCTATATTCCTCGTAATTGCTTATTTCCTTTCTTTGTCTTCAACGTCGCCTTGCAGCATTAATTACATTAAAGCAATTTAATATAGGCACAGCCACAGCCATAGTCATCATTTGACAATTATAGCTATGCTGAATTTGTTATGTATGCCCTACTCTGAGTTGCGTTGTGATGACTTGTGTGAAAGTAACACACATAACCTCACCCTGTATAAGCATAACACCTCCGAACAAAGAACATAGCTATTCATTCAATACGTACGCATACTCATTCTCCACACCTCAAATTATCCATGAACTCCCATCTAAGAGTAGATGAACTCTCCATGAAGTAAGGAGTTGACAATTTATCTTTTGGAATACTCCAGTCAAACTCTTGCCTGGCAGCAATGGCTAAATGTGCTTCAGTGTTTTGAAACTCCAAAGCAAGACAATAACATTTTGTAATTATGCAATCCGATTCTCAAAATTACTTTTTAATAGCTATTTTTAGAAAACGAGTTTTTAATTTTTAAAGTGCAATTGATTCACTTCTTTTATAGCATTTTTTTATTTGCAAGCTCATAAAAATCAATAGAAATTTGTCACAGTTAATAGCATTCAATATTCGGTCATGTTGGTTGATTTATTTACGTTAAATTGCATGTGTGTTGGGTTTGTTACTGGTCATCATAAAAGTTTAAAATGAAAAGCTGTAAGACTGTGTAGTAAGCATATCTGCTGTAATTGCATGGCAAAGCTGACGTTAAATGACAGAAAGTCTAAAGTCTACACATTTTAATAAAAATGATTTTATACATGCAAGCCAGAATGACAGCACCTAGTTAAAACATGACCTAAGGCACCTCATTGCCTCAGCCTAATTAAATGATCCCCTTTGCTAATTTCAATCATTTGCTTCATATAACCGAAAACATCTGGAGGGACGTAATTTGAAAAGCGCGTGTATATGACTAGATATACCTAGGTACATACCTACCTACCTACTTACAGGATGAAAGTACGATTATGCATGAATGACGCCAACACAAATTCACAAATTTCTATTCGCCATCTTTCCATCTCTGGAATGAAATGAATTCTTCTTCTGACTATAATTATTACTGAAACAAACACAATTTAGCAATCAACTACTTACAGGTGGAAAGAAAAGTGACAAGGAAATTAAAACGTACAGAAATAATGATCCATATAAAACCAACTGCTGAGAGAGCGTTCAGTGTACAAGCATTTAAAACCATAAAATCTTATAGCCAGCTAGCCATTGTCATACTTACATATTATATATAGCCAAGTAGGAAAGTAATAAATGTGTGCTTATCTACAAACTGCCGAGGCAAACTTTTTTTTACGATTTCATAGAAAAAAACGGGTACTTACATCGTGCATCGTAGCAGTGGTCATAATAAAGACTGCTGGATACTTGCTGTAGATGAGAAAAAGTCGAGTACTTAAAGTTCATACTTCCAAATTCAAAGTTGATGGATGAAACGTAGGTGCGCGTATTCTTTCCCTTTTAACTCTGCGTTAAAAAGACGCTTTAAACAACTGGAAGCCAAATCAATGTAGCTCTTTCCAAGTAGAATTTCATACTAATCAGAGAGGTATATATTATAGGCAGAGGTTTTTACAAAAAACACACAACAATGATGAATAAATATTTATTATCGCTTTCCAAGTAAATCGTGGTGCTAGCAGAGAGTACATACATTAAAAAACACAAAAGACGCGAGAGATGCTTTGTTGGTTTGTTGAACAAATAGTTTTTTTAATATCAAATGATGATGGAATTGGTAATATTTTTTTTAAATGTTGAAACAAAAATAGTAAATGATGTTGAATGTCGAGTTAACGAAATGATGAAGGTGATGATGAAGAAGGTGGTGTGAATGTTGAATGCTGGGTTTTTTTGTAAGATGATGTGAAAAAGATAAAATATTATCGACGAGAGCAGAGGAGGAGGAGGAGAGTGGTTGGAGATGATGATGGCGATGATAAATGTTGGTAACAAAAAAACGGCGTTTTTTAATAATAATACTTGTAGCACTTTATAATAATAATCTGTTTGGTATGTATATGGTTTTTTTGATGCGATTTATTATTAGTATTCTTATTAATATTTCTAGAATTTATTATTAGAATATTATATTCATGAAAAAATAACGATTTTTAAATATATTTATATATATCTTGTTGAAGATCTTTAAATAAAATAAATATGTGTAGTAGTATTTAAACAGATTATATATTTTTTTAATATGCTGCGCACCCAGAACAACACACGACGACGCTCTTTCTTCCAGAAAATATCAACTCAGTAGCAGCAGAAGTAGTGGTTATACTTGTATATATTTTTGCACATTAATTACTGATACAACATCCCAACTTTAATCACTCTTCTTGTTAAAATAAAATGCATATATAACATTTACTTTGTTTTTTATGCATTCTTCCGCTTTGTTTTTTGGTTCCTCTACTTCCTTCCGTCACACGTCACAAGTACCTAAATAACTTTCTTTCCTCTCCGAACAAGCTGAACAATTGTTCAATCATCAAAGAACTTTCTTTCTTTCCTTTTTTGTCGCAAAAAACTGCATAATAATAATAATACGAGATGCAAGAAGTTAAAAAGTGTGTTTGTGTATGTGTATATATATGTGTGTCTTGGCGCGGATGGAGAGAAGATGATGTTGATGAGAATTCCAGTTATATAGTAACAATTATTATCATTATTTACTTTTTGACGTACAAAATATCTTTTTTTACGCACTCACACAAAGACAAATGATACTACTAGTAGTAAAAAGGTGGACGATGATGATGCTGATGATGATCGTAGATTACTATTATTATCGATAAATAATACTTAAAACATTTCCTCAGTAGAAATATCATGTTACTACACAACTTGTAAAAATTTTGTGCAGAGGAGGAGGAGGAGGTTGATTATGATGATGAGTTGCTCTTGTTTTCTTCTTGCTTCTTCTGCTCTTGTTGCTGTTGCTGCTGCTTTTTGCAAGCATGTATGTGTAGTTAAAATTTAAATAAAATAAAACTATTACATATATAGACGAACAATTAACTAAAAAACAAACTTTATTTTTTTTTGTAAAAACTACAAATACATATATACTCGTTAAAAAACAAATATTATTAGTAGTAGAAGTAATAATATTATTTATGATTACGAACATCTATCTAAGAAAAATAAAAGGGTCCATCTATACAACCCATTTAAAAAGACTTGCTCTCCTCTTGCACAAGCAGAATCAAAGGAAGGATGATGATGATAATATTTTCGTGTGTGTATTTCTCTCTCTCTCTCTCTCTCAATCTATCTATAAGACTACTTTTTTATTCTTTCTATATATATCATGACAAATATATATATAAAATATATATATTTTGTGTATATACAATAATATATATATATTATCTACATAAAAACTATCTCCCTCTCTCTCTCTCTCCTCTAATATCTTTCACTCTTCGACCATTCCACTCTTCTTCCCTATCACACAAACAAACTCTCCGTATCCGTAAAGTAAAAATCCTCCTCTTCTTCAGCAGCCACCACCACAACAGTTCTTCAGCAGCAGCAGAAGCAGCGCAGCGTTTCTATGCTTCATTTTTCCTCTCTCTCAAAATTCTCTCTCTCACTCTCTTGCACAGAGAACTATATAGTCTTTATAATACCCATGCAATTTAAAGGGAAAACTATAATATAATCATATAACAATATTTTATACTCTTGTGCTGCTGCTCTGGCTGGCAAACCAACTTTTTTACATGGACACTTTTCGTTGTTGTGCTCTCTGCTGTGCAGTGTGCGTATAATGAATATATAGAGTAGATGTGTCTACATGTAGATCCACCAAAATGTTGGTAATATATAAAGCAGAGTTGGTGTTTGCGAGAGAGACCATTCGCCTTTATAGGAAGGATACACCTTCACTCACGCTCACAAATGAAACTCACCAAAAAAAACTTATCTCGCCAGCTCGCTTGTTCTCCTCTTCTTCTCTTTTGCTGTTATAAACTTTACTAAACTAAACTCCTCGACTCTCTCCAACACCACCACCACCATCACTCTGAACTGAACTGCTAAAGCTAACTCCACCAACAACAAATCGAAGCAAAAAACGCTACGGGGTAGAATCAAGCAAGCTTTTTTACACGCACACACACACACAATTTTAACAGAAAAGAGCTTCACTATTACCACTGCTGCCATCAGAGAGAATGGTCCCTATAAAACTACACATTATACAAAAACTTTTGCCTGCACTCTTTTCTTCTTCGTCTTCTCTCACCACCACCACCATCGTCGTCGTCATTATCATCATCCACATCCACCACCACCACCACCGTTTTCAAATCAAACATTGTATAGTTTTTATGCTGGCGAGATGTATATTTCGAAATATATGCTGTATACATAAATATATGCCGTTGTTTTGGATATATGCAATTCTCTTGGATATATGGAATCTCTCTCTCTCTCTCTGGCTCACACAGAAAGTTTTGTGGGTATATTTTCGTGTGTAGATTATATATATATTTCTCTCTCTCTCTCGTTGTAATACTTTCCGCTCCTCTTCTTCTTCTTGTACTCTTGCAGCAGCAGAGAGCAGTATTCTTTTTATAACTACAACAACCAAACTATACTCATTATCATTATAAAGTTTTAGCATCTCAAAACGCTTCCCTGCCTATCTATAATGCTTCTCTGTTCTCTTATTCTTTTAACTTTTATCTTCCTCTTTACGTCTTTCGAATACTTATTATATTATTTTTACATTTATCTTCTTCTTCTTCTGCCTACATGATGGTGGTGGTCGTCGTCGTGGTGGAGGAGATTTGAACAGGACAATATATTAGTATATAGGTATATTTCATTACGGGATTTTTACTATCCCATTTTTATTTCGTTCTCAGTGCCAGGGCTACTTTTTCGCCAAGGTATTCAACTCTTCATCATTTTTTTTCTTAGAGGATATTTTTTTCTGTATGCTCGCTTCTTTCTCTTCTTCATTCTCACTGATTGCTGAAGAGCTATATAAATACATAGGCTCAGGAGAAGAGGAGGAGGAGGATGGTCTCCATTTTGAAACAAATTGTTATGCTATCTGTTGCTGCACTATGTGTGTGTGGACTGATGCGAGTTGTTTCGCAGGAGTATTACAATCTATGATTTTTTTCAACTTTGACCTTAATTCATGTAGGTACATACGCTGAAGAAGAAAAATTCTCAGTACAGTATATATGCGTAAGTAAATCTTTTGAATAGTAATGTCATGATAAAGAGGAAACTGTCCTGTGGTCATTTATTTACATAGCAGTTGGCTTTTGAGCTGAGATCTCTTGTTCCGAAAGGTATCATGAATTTGATAAAAAAGACTTGGCCATCACCATCATCATCCATCACAACAACAAGGAAAGGAGCAGAAGAGCATAGCACAATATGTTTTAGTTATCTAGGGACTTGTTTGCATGGTGCTAAAAAATAAATTAAAAGTATTGGAAAATCCTGAAAGTGTGGTGACTGAAATGAGATGGACTGTCCACCACTCTGTTTAGATTGGGGTTAACTGCTAGACATTTTATGCATGTAGGAGTTTTTCATGTCAGCCTAAAAATTCTCTCTCTCTCTCTTCTACACGCTTATATTTCGATAGATAAAACAGGGCGTAGTTTTTTTACCTACACCCTCAACCTTAATGAATCATGAATCCATGATAGAACTCTCTGGCGTATATTTTTATATGCATGCATGCATGTGCTATGAATAATGTGGAAGAAATAAATTGAATGTGTTTTGTGAGTGTGTGTGAGAGAACGAAAAGTATTAAAATAGTACGCCATTTTTTCATTTCAACAAGTTTAACCCTCCAAGCATGGGTTGTGCCTGCGTGGAGGAAAGTTCTCATGTATTTATCAGCACACACACACACACTCAGCTAATACAACAAACGCAACATCGTCTCATTTTTGTGCATCATATCATATAAGTAATCATATATATAAAACATGCATCATGTATGCATCCATCGTCCACCTTCTCAGAGCTCAGCAAAACGCTAACAACAACAACGCTTCTATAGTTTGTTGCCCAACAGTCTTCTTCTTCTGCCGTCGTCGTGGCTTCTTCGTGGCAGCAGCGATAGGGTTGGTTTTTTGGAGAGTGAAAAAACCTCGCTCCTAACTCTCACTCGAGAGCTGTTTTATTCCACGCACAGTTCCATTCTTCCATTCCATACTCCGCGATACTCTTATATGCAGTCCAGCAGTCCATTCCATGATGATGATGCGTGCAAATGCACTTTCTGTCTGACGTCAACTTTTTTAACGATCGTGTAAGCCGTTTTATTGGATGAATTGGAATGACGATGTAAGATGGAACGTTAAAAATCGACATTTGTCGCCTTTCCGCATACGCTCCAACTCGAAATATAATAATATAGGCAGTTGGACAGGTAAATGTCTTGATTTGATTATGTCCCATGACTCATTGAGTACATGGAGTGTTAATTTCTTTTCCCTTGCATAATCCCTACCTTAAAAGTTAATTAGGCAAAAAAATCAATAACAAGCGGAGTATGTAAAGAGCGATAGGTGGACGTGAAGAAAAATTAATAGTTTCCAATATCCTGTCGAAAGGCAAATGTAATAAATTTCTATTGACCATGCATAAATGACCTTTGACACCTCTTTCCAGCCGACATGTACAAATAGCAAAAGAGCAGTTGTCCGCTAAAATCGATCTAACAAAATTGCAGTGTAAACTATTAAATCCCCTTGCTAATGTAATCTTATAAGTTGCATTTTGTCTTTTCATGTCGGTCTATCTGGGTAACCTTTTTTAGAAGAATCCATTTCTCTTCTGCGAACCAAGTGGACGGACAGTCTGGCACGAAGCATAGGTAGTTTCACCTAAACACATGCTACGTATGATTTCGCAATATGCAAAATGTAAGTGCATATATTCGATATAAAAATGTAATGTTTTTGCTGACTTGTACGAAAGTTCCCAAAATGTCATTGAATGCTTTATCCACTGGATGGAAATAAAAAAGTTTGTTTTGAAACTACATACAGTGAGTAGTCCTTTCAGTTGTTTAATTTCAACTTGAATGGAAGAGCTCTATGGGAATTGTATTTTTATCTTGTAAATCAAATTATTGTTTGCGAAAAAATTAAAGCTTGTTTCTACACTCATGTTTAGTTCTCATGCATATGCACCAATGTAAATTCACCATACAAGTAGAAGGAGGAGGAAGAATAACAACTCACTTTTTGTGCACTTTTTAACTTAATATCTGGAGCGTTCTTTCCAGTGAATTGTGCAATTGTCGAATTGAGTATTTATGAAACCTGAAGTCACGGAAATAAGCCTGCCTGAAGGAAAAGTACGTTGCGCATAACCAAACAGCAATTATGAATATGAAGTATAAACTTTAATATTGTTATTATTGTTATTGAAATTTTTGAATTGAGCCACACGAATTCTCTCTAGGTTAGGCAAGACAATTAGGTTGCTTCTACTCTCCTTTTGTATTGCAGTTCAAATATTCCGTTGCATACATTCTTCCAAGTAAGACCATTTTTAGCATTGAATTGACAAGTTTTGACAATTTTTCCTATCTATATTCCAGCTACATTCAATTGAGTAGTACTGCAATACTGTCATAACATAATACGTTGGATCAGCGTTCAAAATCAGTGACATGAAGCGCTTGATAAGCATTTACTTGGAGGATATAGAGATAGTAGTAAGGCTAAGGCTAAGATAATTTTTAGCAGACTGTTCTTATACCAAGTAAACGCACATATATAACTTTGCATTGTTTGTGTCCCGTTTACAGAGTAATAATCTCTTAACTAAATATGTATTTGACATTTTCCACTTTTCCTGAATGAATTTTAAGGTGTCATTGTAATGTTTGAAAAAGGAATACGAAGAAAATGAGAATTTAAACAATACATGTGTACTGTTTAATCAATATGATTAAATCATTATTAGTTTTGTATGCTAATCACGTACAAGAATCCACCGTCATAAGCAATTATAATAACAAGTTACTATAATGCCCCGTAATGCTGACAATTGGCCGTTACGCCTGGGTTACGTAACATGTACCTATGAAGCAATGTCAACCTGATATCGGTTTATTTTACAAATCTTAAAGAATCTCAAAGTGTCATTTGAAATCTTCGTTACTGATACTATGTTTCCAATTACTTATCCATTACATCCAATAGGTTAACATTTTTCAAAAAACAGTTCAAGAAAGAGTTATTGGGCCTGAGTGAGATGACGGTAGTATCAGACATACCCAACACGGCAGTGTTGTATGAAATATAGATACAATCTCTATAAATAATATATAACCGTAACCAATCAATCCGAATTAATATGGATTTTGTACTCTCAAGACTGCATACTGCATCATATCCCCTACATACACACTTTGCATAATGGTCTATACCCACACGCATGAAAGGAAAGGCTACACAACGACAGAGCTCTTTTATTAGAAGCTTTATAGATTTCATTGAGATTGGATTTTGGATTTAAGGGAGGGGATCCTATCCGTACCAAATACATTGGATAAGATTAATTGCGTTAAATTAGGATACGGAAATGTACCCATTCGGGTGGAACCCCTTTCTCTCTGACTACGAGTGTGAACCCCTTTCTCTTGCAAGCAGGAAGAAAGAGTGAGTGAGCAGAGGAAACTGGCGAAGAAGGAGTGAGAGCAGCAGCAGTGCAGCGCAAGAAGAAGAGGGATAGATGATGATATATACTTATGATAGCAACTTGACGTAACAACACAAAGCTAAAAACTAAAACACGAATAATATCGAAATATCGTGTAGACTAGCTAGCTATATACAAAAAAAGTATACATAATGTATAGCACATGTTGTTGGATGATGGAACAATGGAATAATGTAATTTCTCGTACAAGAAGTTTCTGTACAACAGAGAGGAGGACGACGACGCTATCAATTGAACATCCATACCAAAACCCAAAGAAGTTAGTTCCACGGTCGTTTATGATGACTAGTGAACTCTTCAGGAGAGAACATAGACCTCTCATCGCAGCAGCGTCGGTCTGTTCCATTTCTGCCGTTGTTCTTCAGCTACCTCTACGACTGCCACAGAAGACAACCAGCGAGAGAGTTTGTACAGGAACCACTGAGACTGTTTATAGCCCTGCAACTTTTTTAAAATCAATGCAATGCAACAACGCAAGAGAATGGTGGAGTAAGAGCAGAATAATATATTTTTTGCTTTACAACTCCCTTCAAAATCCAACCTGTCTGATTGTAAGTTATATGACAATCATTTGTGCAATGACTATTATGACGCAACAAAAATTAAAGGAAATGAGTTTTTTTAAAAGCAGGAATGACTGCTTGCAAGTTGCAACACTTTATATTATTGTGCTATGTCAATGACATAATGTCATATTGCAAATGCAAACTGCCGCGATGGACTCATTGGACATCTCTATCTCTCCTTTGGCACATTGTCCCCTAATTTATGTGGTGTATAGTCAAAATTAAAATAACTACATTCACATCCCGTGGTTGACACGTACCATTAATAAAATAAATACTGATAGTACAGACTACAGATCAATTAAAACAACACCTTTGCTGGGTTGTGGTGACGAGTAGCAGTTAGTGAACCTTGATATATGCGAAAATATACTGCAAACTACACGATAGGGAATAGAACACGCCATGCATAAATAAATATCGGAAAAAAATAAATGAGATGGTAAACCGATGTACTAAACATACCCTATGATAATTTTGACATGATTCCGTTTCAATGTCTAGTATTCCACAGAGACAAACGTATGTGCATTTGAAGGACCCCTTGTTATTGATTATCTGTATTTTAAACCAGCAAAATTCTACAATATTCCATCTTTTGTACATTAACCCTAGTTGTCGGTGTCAAGCATCCGGTCCGGAATGAAATGTTATGGCAACATGCTACAAATTGAAAATTAAAACTTTTAAGTTAAATATACATTCGTTTCTGGCAAATTTCTACCAGAGAGTCTACCTTAACACACATTAGTACATAACAACATGAATTGTCAATGTCTCTAATTCGATATTTAATTGGTTTGAAAAACCCTAAATAGTATTCCGTTGCCCCAACGTATTATGTACACCACATTAGAATATTAGCTTTCTTCCAAGCTTAGGCAATCTGGCTGTCTTACTGAAATACATGCATATTTTATATTTCAATGAATCGATACGCATTTAGGTATATCGATGTAGTAGCACTACCTCATTATATCGATGTATGTATCCAACTTCAAAATAATTATTAGCCAAGCCATTTGTACTGGAGTAAGCTGACAGATGTACAATACAGATATGTAGCGATTAGGATCTTAAACAAAAGTTGTGGATGAATATAAAAGTTGCATAAATGATGTGGGTAGTGGGTGCTAATTTTTGACTACTGCACCCATGATGGTCATAAAATCTTGTGTGCAATTAATATTTATGAGAAAAGCGGTTATTAAATAGCGGCATGACGAACTGTAGGAATTTCAGTGGCACTTTTCTGTTTGCCCTGTTTTCCGTCCGTCCATTGTTATGTGTTCTGGCATGAATGAACACTTGAACGCTTGCAAGTCTTTTAATTTAAATTAAGCAAACCTTGAGAATTTGTCCCGATTTGGTTTGAGGTTTACACAATGCATGTGGTATCAAAGTGCCCCTACATGCGTCAAAAATTAGCTAATATCACGTTGCCCCAATCTGTGAACAATGACTGCCATGAACGCTATAAAATGCCGTAAAACGAGAATACCGTAAAAACATGGTGGAAGAGTCAACTACTAAATTATGATACCATCGTAAAAGGTAAAAAGAATCTTGAGAAAGCTTTCAAAATAATGAATGATGAGGACAAATTAGCACCTACCATAATCTATACTCCTCACGTAATGAATACTGATTACTACACACTAATTAGTTAAATGTCATTTTGCATATACATACACCTTGACAGCACCTCGCCGTCGCTCTCCCTCAGTGGAACAAACAACGATATAATTAAAGCGCTGCCAATGATGAATGAATATTGCAATTTGCAATACTTTGCAAAATGCTTGCCATGAAACTATAACTACCTACATGCCTTTTGCGTTGCTTTGGGTGATTTCATATATGTAATCTGATAGGTTTAAGTGTTGGATTTTGTTGGATGGACATACTTGACCATGCATTCTATCTACGTATCTTCGTATTCCTAGTAAGCAGATGTGCAATGTGCGTCGTTGTACATCCTTCACACGCGTTGTTACATTGTAAGCTTGGCATTTTCAGCTGTTATATTGTTGTCTTGTTTGTAGTAGTGTGTCATTTTCAGCCGCAAAGACACGGAATTTTTGTATCTTGTAAACTGCATTTTAAGGCATTTCATTTGTTTTTGTGAAGGCATGGCATAAAGATGGGCATAAGGCATAATATATAGAAAGAAAGAGGCTCAGTATTAAATATCCATAGACAGGATGCAAGTGGTTGCTATTTTAGGTTGACTTGACACAAAGGTACCTTCTCTGAGGAATTTTAGTCGTTAAATTTATATTTGTTCTTAAAATAAACGAATATTTAAATTGTCCATTTGAATTATTTTGAGACAGTTTCATTATATACAAGCATATGTCAGTATTTTTACATAGGGACCCTGTTGATGAGCCATAATTTTAATGTGCATTGTTCCACGTGATATTACTGAAATAGTAGTCAAATCGATACAATTAGTATCCGTGCCTCGGCGGCATACAACAGCGACTAGAAAGCGGAAAATGTTGTTGTGGCCCAAGTCCAAATTAAGAATTAAGGTTAATCAAAATGTGAAGGAATAGAGCAGATTTCTAGGTTTTCAGACTCGAACCCGTGCATAATATATATATATACCTCATATAGATTTTAAATGCTATAACTTGCTAACGGCGTAATAATGTCGAAAAGATGCTAATTACTATAACAATTAAGACTCTTACTGATTTACATCTGTGGCATGGAGTTGGAAAGAATACGCGCATTTTCTAGTTTCATACTTGCGAATTTGTTGAGCCCGAATTTTATTATACCGAAATGTGTACAGTGTACAAAATATTCATTACTAAATAGTGGGTAAAATACATAGCTTTTATCAATTGACGAAAAAGAGATTTGAAGATTTTCACATGTAAGTCTACTTTCATTGTTGTAAAATTGAGCATTTAATTAATGTTACCTTTGCTAAAAAATAAATTGCTAAAATCTGTTTTGGTTTTCTTTTTTTACTTCAGACGCTTAATTGAAGACGAAATCATACAAAGAAAATAAAACACCGGAATTCCATTTAAAAAATGTCATCAGAACAGAGAAAGGTACTTGAAGATATTCAAAGGACCAAGCAGCGCCTTCTTAAGGAAGGCGCCGCGGCATCCCTGGGAATGCACACAACGACCAGTACCGCGTCCCCAATGATGTCGCCCTCCACTACCGTTTTTCAGACTCAGGTAGACAAACATTTTTTAATGAATCAGATAATTTTGCCGGAAAGCGTAGAGAAAGTAATGGCGCATGCTAAAGGTAGCTATTAAAACTAAACTTTATAAACTTACAATTGTAGGCACCAACTGGAATAGGAGATATAATGATGTCACCAGGGATGAGATCTGCGATGCAGGTTCTAACACAGGCTAGTGGTTCGAGCTTTGGTTACTTCGTACCTCAAGATTCTCATTTTGGCAATTCCATTCTGCCGGTGTTACCGAGAATAGATCAACCGGCCGCTCCGAGTCAGGCACCTAGCTCCAGTGTAGCAAGTAACGTTGCCGTATCCACCACTGGCTCTGGAAATGGACAATAATGTGACGACGATTAAAGTTTCAACTCTTGATAAAAGGCTGATGTGTGTATCTAAAATGATAGATAAATACAATATCTATGCAATTTTTCAGTTTTAACGAATTATTTAAAACAAAGAATGGAAAATAAAGCTTCACTATTTTCACACTGAATGTCGGCTATGTGTACATGATACTATCATTTGGTAGAAGAGCGTTTGGATTAGCGTGTTGTAATTTTTTTATGATTCTGCTTTTGAGGCTCATGTCAACAGTAAGAAAGCTTGCAAAAATTTGTCCGTTAACCATGACTGCTGCCAGTCAGTCACTTTTTGACCGAAGGATAAACTGTATATAAAAACACTACAGCTATGACTGCTAAGTGGCACTAAATAAAATCTATGTAACTGCTTGATATATATAATGAGCTTATCATCCTACTTCTATAATTAAACCACGACTTCCCTAAAGTTTGAATAATGCCATTTGTAGCGGTTAAAAAATTTGCAGTTACTACGACACCGACCATTCTAGCAAATCATAACGAATTTAAACTTACATCATGAGAACAATTGATTATTTATTTACTTTGATATGAAGGAAAAGTAAATTATTTAATCAGTAATTAACTGGAGGAGTTGAATGTATATAATTGTACTTACATAAATGGCTTAATTGGGTTTGCGATATTAATATATCTCAATTGATTTTTGTCAGTTAGTATTATTATTTCCTTTGTTTGGTTGATGCTTTACTCCAGTTGGGACAGAAGGTAAACTGACGACTGACCAAAATGGTGGGTAAATGCAGTATGACTTGAGCATGAATACTCGATAAAGAAAGCTCTATATTTAACGACTGAGAGTTCCAACAGGGATCGCATTTTCCGCACGTTGACGGTATTATGACAAAAGAACGAGATTTAACATGCACACTATTGTCCCAGTCTGTAATAAGTACAGATTTCTAAATTTCTCTAACTTACATTTACCTACATATTTGTTTATCTATTCATTTTTCTGGGTGGAGGCTGAACGTTTTGGGAAAAGATAATATGCAAATCAGGATGTTCAATGTCCGCCAATTAAATGTAAGGATCCCTGTCCACAACAACATAGTCAATAGAATAAGAAGCTAGTTAGTTTAAACGAAAATTAACATTTTTATCGTATTTCTGTGGCGTGTATAATATTTCTTACAATCTCTAGATCCAATAATTTTTACTGCTGTCCGCCCTACAAAAAATATGCATGTTTTCTCTACAAAATACTTTGTCATTCCCTTTATACTTTTAGCTAGCTTAAATACCTATTTGACTGTTTAAGTCTTAAACTTTAAGACTCGGGGCTGTGCATTTAAGTATATAGATAACAGGTAATATGATATCTTGTTGGTATGGCAGTATGTGTGAGGGCTCATTAGACTACTTTTGTCTCACCATTACCATTAACATAACATAATATGCATGTCTCGCAGAAGAAGACAAAGCTCGAATTTATTTTAGGGCAGCAGCAATATTAATGGCAAGAGAGGAAAAGATACCATTAATGCAGTTATCGGGAAAACCAATACTGTAGATTATCTACAACATTTAATGCGCACTCAGATCGTTAAAATTATCATAGATCAATTTGAACTTTCGCCCCCACACTGCTTCCGTCTGAAATCTTGTGAACAAAAGAACATTATTTTTTTGGAGACGAGGACGATCCCAATCCGAAAAAAACAGTTACTAAATATAACAAGGAACTTGTATGATCATCATCATTACCAGATTAAGGATGGTGGGCATTTGCACGAAAGTTAAAAGTTTTAAATTGCTTTGGAAAATATACCTATGATACTTAACATAAAATGATTGCTGTCGCCATTCATATGAAATATGAATGTACCATATTTAGTTAACTACGTCAAATCAACTCTAGTCTGTATGATTAATTATCATTATATTGTATGGTAATAGTAACAGGAATAATACCATCCCAATTCACACAATGTATTATTTAACTCTGAACTGGTACGGTTAAAATGGTTGATTTAATAACAAAAGCCTGCCGTGTTATTTAACTGGTTACCAGCACAGCAGCGACCTTGATAAAAAAAACCAGGAAACGTTGCAATTGGCTCTTTAGGTGGTACAATCTAATTGAAAGCATAGCGTGTGATGTACAATGCGAGAGCGGACGCCACAGCGGCACGCATATTTTTGTTAGGTCAACAAACACATAACATCATTAACTAAATAAATACCTACTAGGTGCATAATACATACATATGCCTAACTTACCTATTATACCTAGCCAACCAATAATATAACAACAATGTCATTCAAGAGAACGGAAACATCACACTAACAATACGCAACAGGCAAGGCTAGTTTGTTGTTGGTGAAAATAATGCGCGGACAGAATATTAAGTGGCCTAGTCGTTTCTAAATATGGTTGCGTAGGGATTGTCATTGTCACTGTCACGTTGTTGCCTCATCAGTTTCCTTCAAATCATTAATGGTAATTACAAATACAAAAACAGATTGCTTTAATCCAACATCGTATATTGAGATCATTCAAGTGACATGCGAGACTAATTGCAGAAGTTGCAACATGTTTGTGTATATGGCTGTCAACTGCAAACGCTGGTTCAGTCTCCATCTACTACAAAAGCACTACCTAATTTGAAAGATTGTCAAACTTCAATTATTTAATAATAAATGCGCTTTTTTGAAGCACGCTCCACAAAACTTCCGTTTAAATTACAATGTCGTACTTTAATGTATGTTACGGTGAGATTCTAATTAATCGTTATAATGCATTTATGAGGTAAATGCTACGACGAAGTGGAATTCGAATGTTTTAGAAGAAAATGAATTCTCATTTCGATTTCCGTGTTGATTAAACGATTGCCGTATCTTATCATTGATCTGTCTGACCATTTATAGGGGTATGACCTTTACATGGGCTTCTCAGTTGCCACTAACGAAAAGTTTCATAACAATTGCTTTCATTAATCATCATCAGTAATCATATAATGAATTTCCATACAAGTACCATTTTCATATTGCATTGTCATGTTCATTTAAAATCAAAATCTTGTTGTTTCTTTCCGTTGGCATGAAATTTATTATTATTATTAATATTTATTATCCTTCACAAACGAACCGCTGAGAGGAGTACATAATTATCGGTTGAGCGGCTAGGAATGCAGGTGTAATCAAAATAAGTAAAACCAGTAAGATTTATTGCAAATAAAACTGCATTTAAGCACTTGGTTTGCGGCTGGTTGTGTCATGGGTAATAGTGAATGATGGGACGCTACAGAGCTTTCCAACGCCTACATAATAATAGATCTGACAGTTTTATGTAGTTCAACGTCACAAATCCAGCGAAGACGCTTCACAGCTTTCACCTGAAATTCTCTATGTACCCCATCCATTACCAAAACAATGAGATATAGTTGAACCATTTCATCTGAAAACCGTTACATATCACATTTTCAACTAAAATTAAGTTGTGTAGTTAAATATTCCACAGATCACAAATATATGTATTGTATACGGCTACGTTCGCCTAGTCTGATGTGTCATTACAATGGGGATGAATGTGGGTTGCATGCATCAACGCGACGTTTTGTCAGCTTCGAAAAATGAGCCATGTCCATGATCTCGAACAAAGTAATACTTGTTGCTCATCATCGTTTCGCTGCGTTTCTGAACTGAATAATGATGTATGACATTGAGCGTACCTGCCATACATCACCTGCAAAAAGTCCTCATGTCATTTGATTGTTGTTGCATTATTGCTTGTTATGTAGACATCACGTGTCAAACCGACAACACTGTAACGTAACGCTTCCTTGCTAGGAGCATCAAATTAATCAAAACCCATGCAAACAAGTATGACATATAATGCAACAGCATAGTGTTTGTATGATGAACATCCTTTTGGCGTTACGTTGCATTAGTTGCCTATAACTTTGTATCATCATCATTTTAAGTGTTATTGTCAATTGTTGCGAAATTTCTTCCTTCCAACCAGATTGAATCAGTTTACCGCAGGGAGACAATGTACTTTACCTTCAGTAGGCATTATACTTGAGTAATACCAAAACGTATGCAAGTGCTCACCTCCACTCAACGTGTAAAGATCTCTCTCTAGGCAACAATGGGGTCTTTGTAGTTCAAGGTAGGTGTATATTTCACGGCCATTCTTGGTGAGCAACATAACGTCAACGATCAAACCGATGCGTCTAATTTAATCATCGTATTCTTTTCTTGTCTTTAGTAGTCATGTCGTTAGGAAGGAACGGCGTTTGACTTGTCGTGAAAGACTGAACAGTAAAGCACAAGGGCCAACGTTAGTTTTTAAATGGAGACGTCTTCTTAGCTAGATACTGCAAAGTGCAAACCCTGTTTGTAGACACCCCTGTGTGTTACTGCGGCTTACTGTAATTGAAAGACTATTAATTTTCGAAAGTAATAATCAAAATGGTCCTGATCGCACCCTGAATTGTATCTGATAACTGGAGTAGTACAAATGGTCAATCATCATAGCTAAACTACTTATATGTCGAATTCTTAGCGTTGTTAGAAGCCATTTGGAAGTACACAGCTCAAAGAAAATACGCTTGCATGTTTGTGCGTGGAATGCCTTGTTCGTTCTATGCTTCACTCTCACATTACGCATTCTGAAAGTTGAAAAAGAATGTAATTTTAATCAGTTCTAGATCGAGTCGCCCTATGACTTGACGTTGACACAGTATGCTAGATTATAATATGCTATTTCAACATTTTCCTAACGACTCCGCTTCCCAATCCTTCCGTACATATTATTATTCCATTTGGCAACCGTCCATCCTCTTAGATCAATCGTAATGCTGTCATCTAAATTTCAATACGTAATCATAACAATTGTGCCCCTTCTCTGACTTCATTCTTGGGTCTCTTGCTTCCGGGAAACTTGTGCGTATAATATGAGTACGAGTACTACTAGTAGACATGAATAAATCCGTGAAGTTGTCTAGAAAAAAATTCTTTTCAGTGAAACGTACAAATATATTTTAAAGACGACATCCACTACTTGTTTCATCTAAGTTATGTCTCTGTTCAAGATTCCACGCGGGATGTAAACAATGTATCACGTCTTAAATGATCTCATCTCAATTCCAACAGGTCAACATTTATGTGCTAACCTTTACAACACACATATTAATAATCATCATCGTCACCATCGTCATTTCTTCGCTAGTATAAACCTAAATAGCTGTATGTAGCGCTGCCACTACTGCTCCTATACTTAATCTATCTCGATTGCAAAAGAAGATAAATAGAATTGCATGAACCAGCAACGCACTATCGCACGCATGCATACGCAGCGTAACAAGATAAAAAGTGAAAACTGGAGCATTGAACGAATGAAATTACACGCATACTTTATAGTAGACTTTTTGGCAACCGGAAGCAAGCCATGTTTTATCGAGACGTTCATAAAGTTGTCAGGCTTACCATGAAGTTGACAAATATACATTCAAACTGTTACCACAATCATATTACATGTATATCTATTATTGAAACCGCAAGAGCAGGAAAATTGCCAGTTTACATGTCGTGGAGGTTTTTCAACTTGCTCCTTTACACACTCATCTCTCTCTCTCTGTCTCTCTAGTAACTGCGGAGAAATTCCAAAGATAACTAACATAAAATAGCATTCAGCAACATAGTTTGGAGTATGCGAAAGAAAAAAGTTACTTTGGAATGTTGAATGTTACTTTGTATCACTTTAAAGCATTTTAAATTTCAGATTTACATTACTATGCGATCTTTAACTCCAATAAAAACATTTATATCGCTGAGCGTTTCCTCCGTGTCATATATATGCTTATTTTATTTGTTTGATTATTATTATTACTACCTACATTGATGTTGTTTTTCTTCTGCGTTGGAATTTTCTAGGGGAGCAGTGCAACATCATTAAAGATTTTTTTATTAAAAAACAAAATTCCAGCATACACAGGAAATTTTTATTATCGAGACGAATGAGTGCATAGTGCGAGAAAAGAGAAGCATGATGATGATCGTCGTTGTCGTCGTTACGGCGTCATATCCTCATGAACTTTTACACACAGTTCAAAAGATTCACAGAGTTCTGCAAATCGGATGGCAGAAATGGGAGAAGAAGATGCATGAATTCCTCGGAAATTGTAATGTTTGCAGACTTTCTTAACGACATGAACGGAACGTAATATAAGGTACTAAAACGTGATCTTGTTGGTGGTTGTGGTGGTATGTCTTTTTAACACATCATGACTGCGTTTTTTCACTCATCCGTGTCACCCGCTAAAATGCGGTAGGTTAATTTCAAGGCTTAATGTTTATTTTTTTATATCCTCACTCTTGTCCATACATGGCTCCTGTATGTGTTTGTGAAGTGCCGAAAGAATGGCATGCGCATACTAGAAATTTCAAAAGCATTCATTACTACGGATTTCTTCACTCAACCACGAACCAAAAACTCATGTTTGCCATCATCGCCGTGTTTTCTTTCGTTGATTGCTACCTTAGCAGAGACATGTACTTGTTTACAAGAACTGCACTTCTAAAGTGCTAATCAACAACAACGGCTTTGATTGTTCATGCCAACGACACAGTCAAGTGATGCCGAGACAATTTATTACAGTACTCAATAATAATATTACGTGCAAGTTGACGTTAAATTTAAAGGGTACTACTGACTCACTATTTTTTATGATGATGCAAGTCTCAAATTGAATGTGAACATTCGTCTTGTCTTGCGACGCAAAAAGAATTTTTTTGTGTTCTTCCTGACAAGCTCTTCTGTTGAGTTCTTCAACAATTTTTGTTCCTTCCGTAACGGGGTTGAATTGATTATTGACTTGTTTCCATATATGTAGCTATTTTTTAATCAGAAACACTTGTTTCTTTAGTTTTGTATGGATACTTGAATTATTACAGGTTTTAACTGCATATTTTTGTACCTAAGCATGATTCATTTAACTTGTATGGAACCTTTTCATTGTTAGTGAGACGGCAATTTTATGGTTCAACATTTGAGCACTTATTTTTGCACATTTTTTTCAATTCAATTCATATGATAATGGTGCGATTCTTTAATTGATCTGTTTGACAAGGGAGGTATATATTGACTAGTCGTTAAAGAATGATTCATCAATGTCATGCATAAAACTCAATGGAAATGCAAAAGCTGAAAAGTGCGTGTAAATGATTTACCAACAAAACTTCACGTTCAAGTTCATCTGCTCAGAGAGAGACACTATTGTTAAGTAACAATGAGAATGAAATGAGATATTATTATTTATTGCATGATATGCCAATCGACCCATCAACCCTTGTTGAAAAGCTACTTATAAAAACGATACAGTTACCGTCCAATATTTAAGCTACATAGGCAACACGATTATTAGCCTGTCTCGTTCCGTGGTTAATCTTGAGTAGGTATGCATGCCTATATTGAAATTCTTTTAGCAACTTCATCATACTGACTGAATGCAGGCAGACAATTAGTTTGTCGTAGGATTCCCTACAGGTGGTTATGTCGTAATTGAAGCAGTTACTAATGGTACTATTTGATTGATGCGTACTGCAACGTCTATAATTCGCAATTTGAGCAATCTATAGAGCTGTGGCATTACCTGTTCGCTCCCCATTAGTTTACTCGCTTCCCAGCGGCCCAAGGTTAATCATACACAACAAACCAAACCAATCGTGTTTGTAAACATTATAAAGGCAGTAGTAGTATTTTCTATTGTTTTTGACGTGACGATCATTCTCGTAAAAGTTCACATAGGATATCATCGCTGCATCTATGTGATCTGAATTTTTGTCAGTACGGAGGATCTGAGAGCTCAGTAGCCAGACGTTTTACGAGGTTGACATGCGCAAACAATAAAATTCAAGTCATGATGATGATGCACCAAAATGTGTGGATCATGTACCAAATATACTGACAAAAATTCCGTAACAAAATTGACTTTGTCATTAGTCTTATGTGACGCTTTAGATTTGGTGGGTTGAGAAAAGCAAGGTAAAGACTTGACTTGATTTTTAAATAGTCATTATTATTAATTTTACTAATTGTCGTAACTATACGGATGTTGCAGAGGCTAGTGCATTGTAGCTTACTTCTACTTTATATTTACTTCCTCACTTTTTTTGCAATGGCCATGTGTAACTTAACCGTGTATAATATTTATTTACTGTTATGACATCTTGTATTTTCTTTTGGGCCAACGTTTAAGATCCTTTGTTTATTTTTACAATCCTGGAAAGCTTTTTTTGCAATAAAGCATGCATACTGCAATGTGGGCAGTGGAAATGGATGTTGTAGTGCGTTGATACCAATAAACTATATATTTATCAAGCAACCATTGGCAAGCAAATAAATTCCACTTTATTTCCGACAAGGTTTACCTACCTCGTAGATTATCTTTAAGCTGCCAAGATCTACTTTTGGCTCACTTCATTTCTTACGAGCACATTACATTTACACTGTACACACTACTGTAGGTCTGCTAACTTGATTGAGGAAATTACCTCCCATCACGTAACAAATAATAATAATAATATCGTGTGCTAGCGGTTCTAATGCGAATATAAAAGTATAAAAAAATATCATATGCATTTTGTTGTACCAAGTAGAAAATTATTTCTGCGAGATTTTTTTTTGCGGTTAGAATTGTATAACCTACATCTACATTCAGAAGCATTGCATTATTCATGGTGTTACCAGCTATGTTGTTACTGCTACTACTCATGTTGGAATTTTTATACCCCTCGCAATTTTTATGATTTGATTTGCGAAATGATAATAATAATAAAGGGTACTTGTTCCGAGCAGAAAAGTAGTAAAGTGTAACAGATCTTCCTTGTTGACATCAGGATGGCATGAGCATGAGTGCAATATTAAAGCAGAGTAAGAATAGAAATGTTTCATTGTTTCATGTAGAGTATTCAGCATGATACATATGTTGGCGTGATACTTACCGTGATATTGAAACAATAAGCACTTATTTTGCAAAAGAAAAACACTTTAACCTTAAAGAAATAAGTTTACTGTGTACGGAGAGAGAGGGGCAAGGTTATATACGACATAAAAAGTACCCAATTATTTTTCAATTAAATTTTCTACGCGAAATAGATTTTGATTTTTAAAAAAGATTCTTAATGCGTGTCTAAAACTGGCAAGTTTGTAAAGAGTCATCAAAAACGGTATTATCAATCTCATTTCAGTGTGTCATTAGTGTCATATGCACCGTTAGCATTTCAGTTTCTCCCATTCTACGTTATCTAATACACATAATGAATATTATCTGTTGTGAGTCCAATGCTCTCTCAAGATTTACGAGTTTGCAATTGTCAGAACAAATGTCCAGAGTGGGGCTTTACTCCGTTATATTAAAAAACTCTAGACAAATTATGTTCGAGAGCAGTTATGTGGCACGGTTCAAAAATAATCCGAAATCCAATAACCAATGCCATTAGCCTCTTTTCATGCTTTACACGGTTAATTAGGAATTCAGTAAAATAGACACGGAAGTAGGGGATTTATTCAAATGAATGGAAAAACTTTCAAATAATGTTACTGCGAACACGACGAGATGACGATACCTTTCGATTTGGCTCACTGTCAAAAGCTGATAAAAAGCATTAAAAAACCCAGCGGTCTATGCGTGAAAAAGTAATTTGAAAAGGTTAAAAAAAATTCAAGAAGCCATGCAAGCACACGGTAGTATGTATTGGTATGTATAAACACCGACCACATCGTTGTTGTCAGCGTAATAACATTATCCATCGTAATAAAAACAGCACGAGGGAAACAACAATAATGACTTATGTATCCAATATATGAAACATCATTTAGCCGGGATCGGGAAAGGGGAAACAAACCGTCCTACATTGTATCTCTCCCAAACAACTAATGACGCATAATAGTAATAACAATAATAATAACAACAGTGTAATCGTATGCTTATGTACCTGGTTGTTTGTAATATGATTATATTTATATATATACCTACCTACCTAGAAAAATAAATATCGCGGTAGTACTAACATACATAAATACTTTGTAAACTTACTTTTAAATTTAACAATTCTTGCCGTTGTGCTACTTACGGGAAAGACGACAAATTTTTCTACCTTTATGATTACCCTGCTCTCTTGCAATTAACGTTGCACGCAGAAAACATGTTATTGTATTGCTTGCATGACTACGTAATGTTCATGTTGAATGCTTTCTGAGCGTGCGCTTATTATTACGTTACAGGCTTCTTCACATAATTAGTCGACGATACGTATATTAGTTTGTCTGAGATATTATGTTTGCTGCACATTCGGAGAAAAAACGTAGATTTGTAATTAGTAAACAATGTAATTGTAATGTCATATATTACATTACACTACGCCATAAACTTGGAGTAGGACGTGCACGTGTCATGTTACCCCTGCACTTAGAAGCTGCATCTCGTATTTCCGTTTCGTTTGTATGTCCGTGTGTGCTGTTGTATTGATTGCACGAAGCTCGGTTTAGTATTTTTGAGGTACTGCAGAAGCCATCACTAGAATTCTAACTTGTCATGGCATCGACAAAAGCCAATCTGTGGACTGGATATTGCATGCGAAATCTCAGAGTTGTGTGTGGTGAGGGTATGGATAAATCTTGAATTCCATGCATACAGGTTTATAGAACATCAAAAGAGAATTCTGGGAATTAAGGAATCTTCACGAGTTTTTAAATTTGTTACCACCTACCTTTGATCGGCTAGTACAAAAAGGCAAAAGACATGTCATGACAAGTGGAACTATGGAAAAAAGGGGTAAATGTACTTGCCATTTCATTTTGCCATGCTTTTACGATAAGAACGTGTATGGTATCCATTACTGATCCTAAAAGTGCCAACAGCTTCTAATCATCATCATCATCGTAAGAAGGGAAGAATCTTAGCAAAGATATAAAAAATGGCACTAAATAAAAACTTGTTCATTACAAGCATAATCCAGTCACGGCATGACAATAATTTGGCTAACTTGATACGCAATTAAATCATGAAGTAGACGTGAATATTTTTACAAAACAAAACATAACAAAAGTATAAAAAACGCATTTGTATACTCCCAATGGTGCATAAGCTATTGGCTTGAGGTGAAAAAAATCCCTGTTGCTATACCGAATTTCAGCGAAATGAAACAAAAACTGATAAGATAGATAAGACAAACATGAAATAGCACAAAAGCGTTTTGTTCAGCTTTTTGAAGAATACATTTTTATCGTTTACTCTAGACTGAATTGGAATTTACGTAACAAGCTTAAATGAACTTTAACCACTAAGCAAATTTCATGGATGACGAAGAAACATTTATGGAAGTTGCTCTTGGAATGCAACAACTTTAACTAATGGACCATCTCGTTTGGCTTGGTGGAGATGGTTTGTGATGAAGATAACGATAAAAAGGAAAAGCAAATATATGCATACATGGATGAGTACCAAAAGTGAACTCACAACAATGTGAGTACAAAGGATTACAACAACTACGAATTAAGCTTGTGCGCTCAAAATGCAGGAATATTTTTATTTCACAATTACCATGTTTTTGGTATAACCCTTCTCCTGCAACTGCAGATAACATATACATAGACTATATACGACGATTTAAACTTTAAAGTGTGTGGTCATAATAAACGTGGAAAATTGACAAAATGTCGCTTCCACCATAAACGCTTATGAATGCAGTCCAGAATTTCCATTAACAATTAAGGAGTTATGGAGTATTGCTAATTCAGTAAAACATGGCTTTAAATGAGGATTACGTCTGCATTAAATTTAAATTACAGTAACAATCAAATTTACAAGTTTTCAGCTTTATACATATTATCCTTATTTAAACATTGTTTACTTCCTCTTATACTTCTCTTGATAGTTTAATGAAATAAGTACTTACATAAGCAGTTTTGTTCACATGGTACCTTGCAACACGCTGGAATGGAAAGTGAGCGAGCTGAAGCTGATCCTTGCTCGTCGTCTTAACACATTTATGCACTTTGCCAAGCAAGTTTAGGAAGAGACATTTTTACTGCGCCCATCATAATTATCTTTGTTGGTTTAGCTCGCATGCATGTAAAGCTCTTGTTTGACTTTTGACACTGTCATTTGTCCCCATTCTCCAATGACATAGCAAGCAAGACTTGAATTAGTTTTTATCACTCCTTGATGCAACCTATGTATATTATTACATCTTGTCGCTGAGTCTGGCTTCTTGGCTACCGTCTTATCTTATCCAACACTTCGTTTTCTCTGTCTGTATCCAAAATTCCAAACAACAGATTACTCTGGTTCAGTGGCTAATAGAACAGCTTGTTATGTAACAGAGTGAATGATGGTAATTAGTAGAAATGGAAAGGAAAACTCGACGTTTATCCTATCGAAGAAAAACAGTCGTGTAATGGAAGAAAGATGAGTAGAATACTTGCTTGAAATGTACTTTTGACGCAAAATAAGTTACGTAATATGATGATGTTAAAATCATGACTTTTTCATCATTAATGAAATATGATCCTCATTTACACACCAAAAATCATAAATACATTTTACATTCATACCGAGAGTATCCATTTTTTTAAAATTTTAATACCTGAATCATGCCATTGTATTCAAGTATTGAAGGAAGCAATTGATATTTTTATGACGGCAATAAAATGAAATATCTTAGTCTGCGTAAAAGCTAAATCCAGTTTCATCAACAACCAGTATCCGAAAGCTCAATATACTTTGTAGCTTTCCAAAGTTGGCTGAGTAACAAGGTGCCAACTTTGCATGGGTATAATTAAGAAGAAGAAGGTTAATATTTATGATATGGATATGTACAGAGGTAGTCACTAATGGAGCTCTGAAAATCAAGATAAAGCATGATCCATAATCAATATTTATTTATTATTATAAGCGAAGCATTCATCATTCGAATGACATTTTGTTTTCGACAGAATCTATTTACTGGAGAGATGGTTATCAGATCATATCACTCAATAGCAACACCCATTTAATAAATACACACATACCTAGTTACAATTGTTGTATTGGTCCATTGATAATCTTTTATAACTACATCAGTGACTATGCAGGCCTTCTTGATCAACATTGTATTCTTATAAAGAGGCACGGTTTCTCGTATTAATAGCCAGTCAAAGTGGTGAAGTAAAACACGCACGTACCTACTTGCATGAGTATGCACTAATGCACAGAGGAGCTCTGAAAATACTTTAATGCAACCTGATGGGCAGCGTTACGCAGCTAAAAGCCAAGTTTACTTTTACATCTTTCCTCTTCCTCTATCATCACCACCACTCTACCTTCCGTAACCTTGCCTTGCCTTCTATATCAACAGTATCATAATAACTTTAATGCTTATTTATACTCCTCAATTGAGTTTAGCCATATTTATTTGTGTTTCTATTATTCGAGTATCCTGATTATTATTGCTATGTTCCTTCAACAAGTGTCGATTCATGATAAGGCAAACCAACAGCAAATAAAGTGAAAATTCAACAAAAAAACACTTGCAGTCTTTTGTTTCTTTTATGGTTCCTTAAAAGTAACGAACCCATTAGATAAAGGAAAGGTGTATCATTCTCCATTCTTGGAGCAACCTAGCTAGCTGGCCGAGTGGATAGAGATAACTTCCATTCATACTAAACCAGCATTATCTAATTATCGTCACGTTCTGAACGTACAAAAATAGATGATCAGCAACAAAAAATAAATAAGTGTGGCTAGTATGACACGTGTGCCCTAAGTTGGTCAAATGTCCACAAAATAATTTTCCAAACATATTTCAACCCGTTCGTGGCTTTCACATGGTGGGTATATGGGCAATCTACAGATTATTTTCTGGTAATCTTTATAGATAAATATTATGAATTTTCCAGATTCGCCAACGCATCGCTAATTTTTACACCTAGTACGTGCACAAATAAGAGACATTAATGGCCAACACATTATTAAGATAACAAGTCGGGTCATTTTTTATATAAAGTTCATGTTATATTTCCTTCCCCAAAATGCATGGGGGTATACCCACTCCCTACTGCACTTGCACTGTTTGCTAGCACGGAGAAGAAACAAAGAAATGATGTTTCATTCATGGTATTATTATACTCGCTATTATTATTATGGTGTAAGTGTGAATGCATTCCGAATAATGCTCGATCCCCTTGACTCACAACTATTATTAATCCCATCCAATTCGTTCATAGTTCTTCATCTCTTTGCATGCTTTTTTGTATTGTCTCTCAGGGCTTGGTGCTTTGATGATACAGTATTTATATAATAGGTAAGTATGTAGTATAAGCAAGCACGTTCTTCGAAATAGAAGAAAAGCCAGCAGCAGGCAAGACTCACAGATAGCATGTAAGAAGATGATGATGACGGGGCAATAACCATGAGGAATTATGAAAAAAATGTGTGAGCAATATAGGCAATAGGTAGGAAAGGTACGTTGATGTTGATGATGTTGCAAGGTGCAAGTACAGCGTACAGCTTTAAGCTTACCATTCGACTCTGTAATATAGAGTCTGTATAGCAAGATGAATGTAAATGTGGTAGCAGCAGTCAAAGATAAGTTATTGAGGCTGAAGATGATGGTAAAGAGTAAATAGAGGAGCAAAGTAAGTAGTGCTAGGAGCAGCAGGTTCAGTCGACATGCAACTGTCGTTAGGTGTGGGTGTCCAGCGCGTGCCATTACAATACAGTATATGAGGTGTCCTCTTTTCATTGTTGCTATTGACCAGTGTGTGTGTCGTTGACGCATTTTTTGGGTGCTTTGCAAACTTATTATGAACGTGCGTATGCATTGTTGCATTCATACAAGTGTGGTGTAAAAAAACGGACAAAGAATAAACTAGTTTGTTTGAGCAGGTGGGCTTTTTTACTACTTTGTCCAGTACTTTTCTGTTGTGAGCTCTGGTTTGTGTTTAGTTACAATCGACTAATTAAAAGTGAGTTGGATGTGTGTGTATGCATCGTATAAGGCCAATTGCCAAACGAAGGATATAGGTATTCATGCAATTGGCAATAACGCTGACGCTGCAAGCTCGCAGTCGTTAAATGGGAATTATTCTTGGGAACGTAATACATCATCCTGTCGGAAAATTATATTCCTCGTGGCAAATGTATGAAAATCTAACGGAAGCATGCCCACTTTATTTGCTGCTGGCTAAGGAAATTGGAATGTGTGATGATGTGTTTTGCTTTCCTCGCCTCCAATGAAGATGTGATATGAGTTCCCACTGACGTTTATACGCTCAAAAGACACACATGTTTTGTCAACATATTATGATTCAATGTTCATGGCGTCGGAGATATATTAGATGTTACATGACGGCATGTGTTAGTACGAAGAGCCTTTTGAGTTGCTAGAGTCCGCAAAAAAAGAAGAATCTGATGAATAAGCAATAGAGTGACATTGCACTGTAAATGTTGCGTATTTATTGAATAATTTTTGAGTGATTCATTGCATTAGTTTTTTCTCATGCTTCTTAAGACGTTGACGTCGACGGTTCTCGTAAAGAAAGATGCTGGTTCATGAGAATTACGACAAGACTAGAAACTAGAGATAAGGAGAAGGAGAGAATAATATGGAAAAAGAAAACACTCGAGAAAACTTTTATTTGACTTTATGCATTCATTTTGAATTCATTTTGGGCACTCTAAACAACAGCAACGAAGTCGAAGTAGCGGACCAAATAACTAAACTAGAATAGTAAAGAACTGGAAAGGATACTTGAAGCCACAGCCAGCCAGTCATCCAACTTCATATATTTACTGACAACAACACACTACACTCATGTTGTTGAAAAAGTGAAACGCAGCCAGTGTTCAGTGACTACTCCGTAAAGTAAATAAAGTTGATATAATTCGTTTTTATGAAAGTTGGATTTGGGAATGGAATGACAATCCTTATTACAGTCAGTCATAACAACAAAGTAGCAAAAAAAGCGATGTGTGTGTTTTGTGATGTGTACTAACATAAAACTTTTAGAGAGAAAAGCCCCGTCAGTAATCTCCTTTTGACGCAGCGTGCCTGCACAGCACAACATAATAAAGCTAAAAACGTAACAACAAACGTTGCTTGTTGTCCCTCCATATCATAATCACAATCCAGAGATTTCAGAGAGACAGCACACATACAACAACAGCAAGCTGCACTCCTGCTGCCTGCTGCAAAATAAACTGGCGTTCTCCTTCCTTTCGTTCTTCGTTCTTGTGATATCCTGGGCGTAGTAAACTGAAAACGCCAAGTGTCACATACTGACATATGCAAAAGCTTGTTTGAAATTTGACACTTGCACACGGTTATGGTTATACTTATTTACATGTGTACACATTCTTCTTAAAAAAGAGAACCTTCATTTTCATCGTCGTCGTTTGCCTCAGGAAGAGGTTACACGCTAACGGTGTGGTGCGGTGGTGGAGGTCCAGAACACGGCGTATCTTGGATCTAAGTCACCATTATAATCATCATCATTCTCATCCGGCTATTTATGAGATTAGGGTCGGGAGTTTTTTGCAATTTTTGCATATACATGTACTTCTGACACTGTTTATCGGGATACAAGAGTTTTGTTGCAAGTTCTCTGCCAGCATTTGGCCGTCCATTCTCAACTCGCAACTTTTTATCGACATAAACTCCACGGACTTCTGCCCTGTTGTCCAGGAAAACATTTCCTTTACTCGGATCGAAAACTTTGAGTTTTCCTTACTTGAGTATGTACACGCTTGAATACGGTCATGGACTATATATGATATACCGATGATGAGTGACTAGTATAGTGAATGAGAAAGTACTCTACAAAAACGAACAGGTATTTTTCTATTCTGCTAACCGTATGAAAAGCTTTGTATGTAGCTGTCCAACCAAAAGTCTAAACTTTTACTCAACTCTTTTTAATAATGTAACATATTTCCCTGTTTTTTACTGAATTCCGACAATTTGCAATACATCAAGTAGAACAAATTTTATAGTTTATATTTTTCTTTCTTGTAATACTTATTGTATAAAGTGCTTAAAGTATTTCCGTATTAAATTTTCAGTAGAAGTTTTGGTTTCATTTTGGTTTTTAACATAATCATGGGAAATTTACGAAAAATATCTGATGAGAGTTCTAACCATGGTGGTGGTGGATTTGGTGGTGGGGAAATGAGACGTAATAAGAGCAGCTTCAACGGATCACAGGTAAAATATATCTGTGATGAGTTGCTAAAGTGTTTCCAAGACAAAACTCAAATCCATGCGATGACAAATCTGCTAAGTAAATATCAACCTGCCCAAGTGACACTGTATGAGGTAGATCGGTGCAGGTACACATTGGAGCACGTTGATAGCTTGGGTTGTTATCTGCAACATGAAATAGACAAAATTGTATGCGTCTTTCTCCCTTCGAATTTGCCACTGTACTCCGTTCTCCTCTTTGTCATAATGCCAGCCTTGGTTTCACGAGCTGTTATAGTGCGTCCCAACAACGCACTAATTGGACAAGGTGTTATTCAAAAACTTTTGATATTGTTGCACATTCCCCGGCTTTTGCCGAACATACAAGTTTTTTACGGAAGTCGAGAAGAATTCAAAGAGCTTCACCTTTCCGTTGCCGACCTGATAATATTTACAGGGAGGAACGAGACAAGAGATGAGATTAAAAAATGCATGAAGTCAGACTCCTACCTCATTAATAATGGATCTGGTCACAATCCCATTGTCGTGGCTGAGGATGCAGACATTGAGACCTGTACGAACGACATTTTATACGCAAGATTCTTTAACGCTGGACAGGATTGTGCGGGGCCAGATGCAGTTTTTGTTCATGACAGGTTGATAAATGAGTTTTTGAATTGTATGAGAGAAAAAGCTACCCGTCGACTGGTAATGGAGAAAGAGCAGGATGATGAGGAAGAGGAGGAGGAAAGAGAGGTGATGGAGCATTGTGTACAGACAGTAAATGAGAGACAACCGGTTTCGCAACAAGGAACCGCCGAACAATTACACCAGCACATTGTAGTCACAAAATTGCATAGAATTGAGGAGCTCCAAAGGTTACAGAGTATTCTTGATAACTTCAAGAGAAATGTCATTTGGGGAGGAAACGTTGACATGATAAAGAAAGTGGTATATCCGACCATTATACTTGACGACATGAAAGGACGAGGAAATGCAAACTTTGCTGAAGTGTTCGGACCGATTCTCTTTTTGTACGCGTATCAGAGTGACAGGGAGCTCCAAGAGTACTTTGAAAATCCTCGCTATACGCAAAACAAAATGTATGTGTCCCTCTACGGAACCAGTGGCTATATTCAGAAGAGAAACGACGAGGAGCTGATTAAGATAAAAGGAAGTGCCAAGGGTGGAGTCGGGATTCTGCTCCATAACAAAATTATTCACGATATAAGCGTTGATAACGGAACTTTACCTTATGGTGGTTACAGCAAGGGTGCATCATCAATCCTACACGTAGACGAAAACCAAGCGATAGCCAGCGTTGCCTTACCCATACTCATTCCGAAGGTTATGTTTCAACTGTTTGTGCAGCAAATCCCAATACATGATCTTGTGAGAAACAAGAATTCCTCCATTGCGGCTACTGTTGTAGCTGCTGCTGCTA
Organism: Sinella curviseta; assembly: GCA_004115045.4. Taxonomy (NCBI): domain Eukaryota; kingdom Metazoa; phylum Arthropoda; class Collembola; order Entomobryomorpha; family Entomobryidae; genus Sinella; species Sinella curviseta. Next base: position 10,746,179 of record CM065489.1, read on the forward strand.
CTCCTGCCGTTCCTAACGCAAATGTACGCCCTGTTGAAAAGGAGAGAAAAGTGTTGAAGCAAAAAATTGCAACGGAGGTCATCGCCATGGTAAAATCTACTTTTCAAGCTAATACTACGTTTGCGTTTGCCTTTGGAAGCGTAACGGAAGATAAGTATTCATTGAAAGACAATGGTGTTTGCACCTACGTTTGCACAAAAGAGCGAATAGTCCATCAATGCAACCGGTTTTCCCAAATGATTGAGAATTTTCATAACTCACACGGCTACGAATTTGATCGGCAGTACATTACCGAAATCATTACGTGTAATGAGTTACGCTATATTATACATCAATTATACCAAATGCTCGATGGAATCAATTACAATCCGTGGTCGGATGAGCAATCTCTCAACGGTTCCTTTCTAACAGAGTTCAAATGTCATGACGAGATGACGTACACTGCAACATTCATGGTGGCAGTACTCGCCGAAAAATCAAAATTTGCATTGACCTGTTCGGATAAAGTTTTCCTGCACGAGGTTGTGCAGGAAGCGAAACAAGTCACGGAATTGATTCGCTGGGAAATACTGAGTAATCTACGAGAGACGCTCAAGCAGGGCAAAGTAATTCCACAAGTACTACGACTCCGATATCCGCAACGCACGGCGGAAGAAATTGTTGCAAAGTTAGAGACGTTGACTTGCTGTGAGATCCTTCGTCATGTTGAATGGATGCGTCCAGAGAAGAGATCTTACAAGACGCAGACATTTGATTGAAAATCCAAACAATGACATGTACATAATAATATTACCTTTCTTCCTTTGTAACTCTCTCCCTCTAGCCAGTCAGCCATATTGTTACTCTCTAGGATTTTACAATAGCAAATATATCTCTTACTTTTAAGCTTTTTTGTTTGTTGTTAGCCGCACAAAGCGACATAATACGTATGATTTATTCTCAATACCAAATCAGTTGTTCGTCGTCGTGAACCACTCCTTGGCCACGACGAACAAACCACGCATTCCCTCACAAAACGGTCCAGAAAGACAGGAATTCTAATGTCAGCATCACGATCCACTTGTACTCCTCGGTAAATTGTATAATACAAGCATAGGTAATAATAGTACTACACAACAATACATACATACTTTTTATTTGTGCTACGAATTACGATGGAAAATGTCTTTTTAAAATGATATCGTAAACATGACAGAGCCAGCCTAGCATGCATAAATTGAAGGGAAAAAATAACATATTGAAGACGCAACTTGTTTATCCTCAATCAATAATACTTTGTCTTGAAAGGGTGCATGAACTTTTTGGCTGGAATCACTGAAATTTTTCGCAAAGAGTATAAACTTGCCATTGCTTCTGCTGTTACCACCATTGCATGTTTATGCGTAAGTAAGCATGACATTATACTTACGCACTTTATTATTTACACTGACATTGCTGCAGAGAAAGAGAGAGAAGAGGAACAGTTTGTGGAATGTTGCTTTCTATGTCGCTGCGCTCTCCTCTCGTCTTCTTGGCGTGATGTTGTTTCTGTTGATATGGTCATTTTGAAAGCAGCAGCAGCAGCGTCGTGTCTTGTACTAACTTGAACTTACTAGCTAAGTTGGCTGTTATGTGATGTAACATGCGTGTATGTAGCAGGCAATCCTGCGAGATCTTGTGAATGAGTTACATAATATAATATGCAATTTAGCATGCACAATGCAGCAGTCGAGCACTCCGTTTCCTTCCACAACAACAACAACAAGACACACTCTTGTCATTGCTGGCAGGATTGTAGTAGTATCCATCCGTAGTAGTCCGTATGTAGGATTTTTGAAACCAGGAAGACAACTGAGCCGCCAGTACAATCCCACAACTCACTCCCATGATTGCTATTGTGTCTCCTGATTTTTCATAATATTGTCAAGAGACTTCTCTCAAGATTAAAGCGAGAGAAACACTCCTATTTTTCGAGATTGCCATTATGACTCCCTCATGAGCAGTATAGCATGACATTAAAAAAGAGTATTATATTCATTTAAGGAATTTAGATTTGAAAAACACCAACTGTGAAAGAGGTAACAGCAACAAGCAAACTGTAAAATGAAAATGAAAAAAGTGTAATCATAACTATACGTATGTAATGTAGTTCAGCCAATGTGCTCAGTAGTCCTCCTCCTACAACAACAACAATGTAAAGTAGTATGTACTCAGCTCAGAAGGATGATGTGTTTTTATTAGGCAGCCTTATCCAAACAATTTCTTAACTGAAATGTAATGACTCTAGAAATGGCCATTAGGCATTTAAAATGTGAGCTTGTATAGAGTATGAAGCAGCAATGCAGTGTTTTACTTTTTACAGCCGGCAGCAGTAGCACACACTGTATAACGTGCGTTTAATTGAAATCTTCATAATATATGGCATGAGGAGCTCTGTGTGAGCTTCGTTTTTTATATGCTTCCTATTGCTTTTTTCGTATATAAAAAAGTATCGACGAGCCAACTATCATTTTACCGAAAACCGAAGTTACATAATAAGTGATGGGGAAGCTAGATTTTAATGCTCTTTCCCGTTGATTTGTAATAGGTTGAGAAAGATTTGTTGTAGTAGCTTTGATTTTTCCAAAGCCGCACCGTAATTTAGGTGGAGAAGAGGAGAGTACACTTAAACTGACATTAGATAGGAGTAATAGTAGACTATACTAGAGGCTCTATATCTCGTGTGGCAGCTGCTGATTGAAGTATTTTAGTTGCAAGTAATGTGTAGTGAAAAGATTTTGAAGCAGGCTTTTGTGTACATTACGTGATGGTAGTAAATAGTGGAGTGAGTGCGTTGTAGTTAAGAATGACTAATACTCGTGTAAAGTTTATTTCCTAATAACTTCTCCGACTTTCATACATCAAACAACAACGTTGCTTTTGCTTCCTTCATTTCATCTCTTTCTGTTGAGTTGATGATGGTGGTGGTTGTGTGCTTCAAGCGCCCACAAAATCCAACTGTACACAACTGCACACGACCAGGCGCTCATTTTCCCTGTGATGCTGATTGTACCTACTTTATACAGTGCACAAACAAGTCATCTCCATGACCAGCGACTGTAATTTTGTGGCTTATAAACTTTTAAACTTTGTTTATTTGGGAATTTTATAGGATTATGTGTAGCATGGCAATATTTTTTGGCTTTAAACGGCATTCATAACCTATGTGCATAAAAGAGGGAGACGAAAGATGATCTTTAGAGGAAAATAAAATTCTAAGCAAGGTGATAAGTCTGCAAACGAATTAAGAAGGAGAAGAGATCGGCAACAGCGTCAAATAAGCCGTGTAAGCGAGAGAGAGAAAGAGTAGTTTAAAGTTGCAAGAATGCTTTAAAAGTCAACGTGAAACTAATGTTACATCTTTTGAGGCATTATAGGCATTTTTCGCATAATACGCATTGTATGAGTCGGGTACGTATGTTATATATGTGTGTAATAATACAGGAATAACTACATGTAGGCATTATCGTACATGAGGCCACATTTAAAATGAGATCGAACAACTTATTCTGTCATTTGATCGCAACGGAGTTTGCTTGGTATACCCATGTGATGTAACCGTTTTTCCGCATTTTTTGGGGGAATGAAACTGAAGCAAAAAAAATTTCTGCAGGAAGCGTAACAGCGGGTTTTTATAACGTCATTCACTCTTCCACTTCTCTCTCCCTCTCTTCTCCTCCTCATCATCTCTCGAGAAATGCTTGAGACTATCTTCATGTGTGCCTTACGTAATGGGTTATATCACTGAAGCAAAAACAGAATGATAACTGGGTTGGACATTTTTAGAGTGTCTGATGCTCTCGCTCTGATATTGCATGCCTTGTATGCACTACTAAAACTTGAGGAATTTTGACAAAAAAACATGGGATAGGTGTAGGAGTGTTGACTTTTCAGATTTTACTTAACCTGTTATGTTGTTACAACAAGCTATAATAGCTAAACTTTATGGTTGCGAAAACAGCACACATATACGCATACTGTGTACCCAGTTTCGATTGCTCAAAAATTATTTTTACGTTTCCTACGATCAACTTGTAGAATAAACGCCGTCTTCGTTTTATTTGCTTAGAAAAAAAAATACTTTTTACGCATTTGTTCATTAAAGTACCACTTAGTCAGTTAGTCTTTATTTTTTAAAGCTTTCCTACAGCAATAATATCAATTGAAATACTGAGATTTTGATGACCACATCATTATTAGTAAACCAGTGAATGATCCACACAGGAATGTCTACACAACAGATAAGGACATTTTCTGAAAACAGACGCACAGACAAACTTCCTCGTATCCTCATCATTTCCTTTGTTATTTTTCTTCAAATTAGTTTACTTGCACTCCTTTTTAAATGAAACCTTGCCAGTATAATCGGGAGCAATATCAAAAGTGTGTCTCTTAAAACCCTCTCGTGCAATGGCTGTAATCTTACAGACAATTGTGCATCTCAACAACAAGGCTTAATGAAAATAATGTAGTTTTTATAGCAACTATTTTGATGTGTTCGAAGTACATTTTAAGCCAACCAACTAATTTTTAATATCAGTGATCCGATCCTGCATGCGTGTGCATGTTATCCTTATGCTGCACCGTGTTTGCTCTCTTTCTCTACATAATTTTTAATGAAGCTTGAAATACAACAGCTATGCTATATTTCCCTCATATGAAAACATTAAAAACGCTGCCAAACTTGCTGCACCAACAACAACGGTACCACGATATCAGCCATGCATGCCAGCAGTCATGCATGCTTGTGTTATTTTTTTCGGATTCCGGTATGATAAGCGAAAAACGCCTCCTTTTTTATCTTTTGCTTTATTTTCTAGAAATTATAGATACAGGTACGCACTTATCTTAGAGAGAATGAAGCTATGTAACCATTAATTGCTGTGTGAATGACACCAACAAAGAGCATGCGTTTTTTTACCACTGCACATTTCTTCATGCTCATCTTCCCTCAATAAAGTTGCAGCCTGCAGCAGAGGCGAAGTTATTAAAATTAATTGATATATACATGTGCATCTCTCTTTTAGTGGTAATTACATAATTAAAGAATTTTTTACATTTTGTACGCAGGTGCAACGCAAAGTCAACTATCGTCCAATTCCCTTTTACCCCATTTACACTAAAGCTGTACCACAAACAACAAGAAGAAAAAACCTCAAAAACCAGGTGAAGAAGTCTCGTCAAGAAGATTAACGAAAGCCACTTACACAAGGTGGAGGCGGACAAGGTGAGGATTGCATTTTTTATAAAAACTTTTAGGCAAGTTTATATTTAACAAAAAGTAGGAATCAACAACAACGGGCCAATGAAATGGGGGAAAATCAAAATCCGACCACAACAATAACGCTGTGGTGTTTTGTTTTATATAAATTACACTGGTAAATTTTTTGTTGATAAAAAATTACTAGAATACTACCCTACTACGTATGTAGATAATGCACTTGTACAATCATCGTGAATACCAGGTTGCATTTTTAAGGAAGACGTAAACGCTAACATTTTTTCGTAAAAAGGAACAGTTACATGTTGTAGATGTAATGATATTATATACGCATGATGATACCCCGAAAAAATCACCTTCATCTTCATCACCCTTTGTACAAGCAGCACACGGTAGCGAGCATCCAAAACAATAATATCTCATAGGTTTATACAAGACAATAAATTAATGTCTACTTCTCGTACAAGTGCAGATAAAGAATATTATTATTATGGATACATTTATCCACTTCAAAGTGAACGAACCGACCTACATGTATCAGTAAAATTTCATCTTACCAAGTGCAAAACATTACCATTATTGCATCGTAACAAGATCTCCCGTAGTATCGTCATTACTATCTCTTACTGCGGCTTGCACATGAAAATGCAAAATGCATCTCTTTATTGCATATATTCGTATACGCTCACCACTCGTTCATGATGATAAGCGGTGTAATGAAAAACGCATTATCGCTCTAAATGTAATCTTGATAAATTTGTCTTCCTTGCACACTTGCAATTATTGCAACTTGGCTTTTATTACACCTCTAAAGCTTTTAATGCGATTCTTTGCTATGTATTTGATAGCAGCAGCGGAAATTAAGTACCCGTCATGGGTAAAAAGGATGCCGCATTGAAAGCTTAAGTGAATACTCAATCATGTCAAGCATCTTTAAAGTTGATTTATATACTTATAGTATTTTTAACAAATCAAATTAACTATTACTGTATTTTTTTAAATGCTAGTCCAGCAGACTTCTCTGTGAGCGAAATGTGCAGAGATGCTAATATTTTTTGCACAGTATGTTGTAGGAAGCATTGATCGTAGCGTAGGTATGCCATGTACGTCAGCTTTCAAAATATTTAACCAGAGATTGTAATTCATACAAAGAGGATATATAGCTTTAAAACGGATTATACTTGGACACAAGTCAGGAACAACGGTATCACAACTGTCAGAAGAGTCACAAGTCGCAATAAATGTCTCATGTTCGCCATTATGTGAGGAGTATGTATGATACAAGTAGTATGTGTGTATCCCTCTCCCTTCAGGAAAAAAGCAATCGAGATGTCATGTTGTCAGTAGCATAAAAGAAGAAGACGTTTCATAGTTTCATCTAATCCACAAAAGGAGAAGAAAAACAAGGACGTCACCTTCCACTATAGTCTGTATCTCTCTCAAGAAGAAAACCATCACCAAAGTCTGCTAGATGGATTATTGTTGTAAGTAGGAGTTTGCGGCGAGTTGGTTGTTTTGGAAGGTTATTGTACTGACATGAAGAAGCAGGAGCGAAATAAGAGATATACGAGCGACAGGATATTATGTGGTATCTGTGAAACACGACCTCTGTGTTGCTATGGTCAGTTTTTAGTAATCCGAAATGTGAAATCAATACCTGTGTGTAGAGTGGGTGACTGGTAGAGTAGCGGCATATATATTGCGACATTTTGCTTTTTGTGATTGTCATTTGACCCATTACATTGTAAAATATTGTGTGGAGGAGTGTGTTTTATCGTTACTGAAATTGCTTTTTGTCTCTACTGTTTTAACAAAGTCAAATGCGATCGTGTCTCCTTCCAGTGTAAATTGAACACGGCTGCGGTTTCCCTTTCAACTCTCGCTCAGATACACTTTATCAAGGAATTCCCTCATTGACTTTTGTCTACGCTGGAATTAAATTTTAATTTATGCAGTTTGTAATGGCTTTCTCGAAACTCATAATCCCTCTAAAAAGTTCATGTGGCGTACGTTGTGGATTTATAAGTTTCTACAAGCATTATTAATTCATCCCGTAAGGTTTCGTAAGAAGATTAGCTTTGATCACACTATTCTTTACGAGTTTGCTTAACTTTTAGTTTTTACTGCATGAACATTTGTACGAAAGCGCACAAAAAAGTCTTTTAAAAATGATTTACGTTGACCGCTCAATAAAAGAGGGAATAAAAACTTTATTAATAAAACATGAGGAAATTTATAACAAAATGGGAACAAAGCTAAAATTTTATAAAATAAATATTTCATCCATGGGGATCGTGTAAGGTAAAGTTCCTAGTATGCTGGCGGCATTTCCTCGTTGAATAGCCAAAGAGATCCTTTGATATAGAAAGTGTTTGGCTCGTAAGTCTCCAGATTCCTTGATAAGTAATGATCCTAAAGTGTCGACGAATGATTTTGATTCCTCAGCCCATGGTCCTAAGGTCTCAAAAGCCAGTGCTTTGAAAATGAAATGAGATGACTTGATTTGAGTGTACTTGTCGTGCTTCCTTTTACATGCTACTTCAGCTGCAGAACCAGCTTTCACACTTGTTTTTGGGAGGTATGATTCGGCCAAAGTGTCTACACACGTTGCGTCCCACACCAATTTTTGACCTTTTGACCAGGGTATTAGAGTCACTCCGTCAGGTCTCTTCCCATCATCTCTGGAGAGACCAACAGGTTCCAAGGACGAAGCGATATTGGCAGATGATAATGCGCGGTGAATGATTTGGTTCAATTCGTTGTGTCTTGGAATCCTTCCTTTACTCATTGTGCAGCAGAGACCATGATGACCATTATCCTTTACGATGGTACCACAATGACAAACATGTTCCCTGTAGACTTTACAACCTAACCGTAGTGATATGCAGATTTTAAAAGACTGGGAGTCCAGAAAAGTCCCAATGTTTTCAGAAGGTATGGATTGGAGCCAGGCGTTAGATTCACGTTCCTTTAAAGCAAGTAAACGAGCTTTGTCGGAAGGGTTATCGGAAGTAAGTTGATTGACGATTCTTTCAATATTGATGAGGTCCCAATTCTTTTGAGTATGTGACACAGCTGGAATCGAATCATTATTAAATTCTTTCCATAAATTCATAGCTTCTTCTGCGTGGTGGATAGAAATCTCATTGTCCATAAAGTGTAGGATTTGGGAGACTAGATTTCTACAGCCACTTGTCGAAGCAAGAAACGCTGGAAGCGACAAATCGTATACTTTCCTGATTCCAAGCCCACCGCAATTGATCGGTAGTGTGGCTAATTTCCATTGTTCTTCGTCCATGTGAATGTTGAGAATGGAATCCAGAGCATCACGTAAAAATGTGTCGATTTCATTAATTATGTCAGGGAATTTCCAGAAAGGGCTTGTTCGGAGCAGATATGAAAGTTTCGGAATAAATAAACAATTACGTAGTAGAAAATATGCAACGTGCGTGTCAATTGTTTCCAAACGATTAATTAAAAGTTTTAAACTGTCCATTTTCTTCTTAATAACTGATGTAAATCCCTCCGCGAAAACGGGTGCTCCAAGTAATTCCAGTGATCCATTTGTAATCAGTCGTATTCCTGGAGAGATTTGATTAAATTTTTGGAGTATTTCTTCATTGTGTCCAGAGAGAAAAAACAGTTCACATTTGGATGGATTGATTTCTAAGCCGATTCCTTTTGCTAATCGTATCAATGTTGCAAAGTTATCTAGGACGATTTCAGGTTCATCTGCTAAAGTTGCGTCGTCCATGTACCATAGGTTTAACTCCGTCGTTAGAGACTTCACGATAGGATGAATCGCAAGAGAGAAAACCATAGGTCCACACGGATCCCCCTGTTGACAGCCGACGGATGATGATATTTGACAATTTCCAAAGAAGAGATGTGACGACTCATGATAACATTGATCAAGGTAGGGAAACAAGTTCGGCACACGATCTCGAACTTCGCTCAACATGCGATCTCTTCGAATGCTGTTGAAAGCATTGCTGAAGTCGATTTTCAGGAGAATTTTTCCAGAGTTGGCAGGATTGTGGGTATAGTTCCTTACTGTATGGAGACAAATTTCACATCCTAATTTCGTAGCCACTCCTAATTGATGAGGCGAGAGATAATTGATAAGATCATTTTGAACCAATACGCATGAGATCTTCGAGACTAGTCTTCTCAGGAAACTTCCGACTGCAATAGACCGCTCAATAATGATTTTAACGATTTTTTTCTACTGCTAAACGCATACTTTATCACAAGTTTGCCGAGTACAACGGTAACCAGTAATACGCTTGTTGTATTTTTCCTCCTTTATTTGACAAGCAAGGCAAACACTGTTTAAAAAAACTCAGACATTTGTGCTAACAATAATACAAAGTTTACATGGAATTGATTGATGTTTTCTTGAAGGGTTGAGCTAAATGTGGAATGTTTGCTGGAAACTAATGACACTCCTCCGAGGAACAGTTTGTCGAGTTACGAAATGTTTATTGAGTTAAACTTTTTTATAAAGGCATTTTTACTTAATTCCTTTCCATTTCCTCTCTCTAGCTACTTCCTTCACTTTTCTATAACGACTCTATAATCCACTGACTCTGTGAAAAGTTAAGTCATCCATGGTACAGACAGATAACATGAAAGTGTGGCATGGCTAAAGGCATCATCAGTTACATACATGCACGCTGTCAATACTATTTCACCACTATGCTGATTACTCTTCCTCACCCACAGAGTCGTAAGCGTCGAAGAAAGTTTCTTTTCCGTTGTTAACATGCTCCATAAACTTTTCCGTTCAATTCGACAAAATTTGCAGAACTAATAGTGTGTCTCCTTGTCTAAGATGGAGTTTGACAAGAAGTTCGTGAAGGTAAGGTCCCCTATCTCCCAATCCATTATAATTATTATACTGCTGCCGGCGGTGCGGTGATGGTAGTGGTGACACAGAGAAGAGACACTTGGGTAAATGGTCATTATTAGTCCCTCGACACAGCTCAGCTAACCAACCGTCACGCCTTGAGAAAATCCGATTGGAAATGGCATTCACTCACTTGCCACATATTATACTCTTTAAAGGCATATAATAATGGACTGAGCAAAAGTAAACAAAATGAAAACTGGCTCATTAGCATTGACAAGTCTGGTTCTGCTGGTTTAAACCTTTCTCTTGTCGCGCAAGGTGCATACAAGCATAATAATATTTGTACATGCACAATGTTTAAAATAATTGTATGGGTTTCCTTAAATGATCACGAAAGCATGATGCCAGGCAAGTATGGGCATTTTGTACGCTTGTATGTCGACCGTCGACGGTCGGTAGGCAGGGCAGAGTAATAAATAGCATGCCGATAAAAGGTAGATTCTGTAGACTCGAAAAAAAGTGTGAAGAAATGAACAGAGAGTGAGAGTAGAACAGTAGCAGTGGGAATGGGAAATGAAATGAACCTTTTTTCATGGAAGGCTATATATTAGCACAAGGATAACTTCTTACCGCAGTTGTTTGCATTGCACCAGGCGGTCTCTGATCTCTGATCATTTTATTATTATTATTATTATTTCCGACAAGGAATAGGCATATTAGTTTCTTCTTCGTATAATAGACAAGTTTTCTGCTGCTGTTACTGCTGGTGTGACATTTCGCGTGCTCCCTGTTCAAAACTAGTCAATTGTTTTTATTACTTCATCCATCCCACCAACAACCAACCAATCTTTTACCCTTCATATTCCAGTTTTCCCTTTTATCAAACATCGTCGCGATTAAATTTCTTCATCAACATCTCCCACACCACCACTCCCTGCTTGCATTTCTATTACCACTGCAAATTAACACATACTGCTATGCAGCAAGCGTTTTGTTATTGTACGTACGTACTACTACGTACACAATATCTGAACTCATAGAGATATCTTTGATCTTATATAATACCCCAAACCCATTCATTGTCAACTTCATTTTTTTCCTTGACGCATTTTTGGCCTGGATTAAACGAATTGAGCGAGAGATACGCGGGTGGGTGCTGTTTACTGTTGCCTCTGATCAAATGTAGGATGACTTATTCCGAAGGATGATGAAACGAGACTGTTATCGTTAGTAGCCCCGTCTTTTTCTGTCATGCCATTATATAGTCTCTACATACACACTCCACGTCTCCTATACCGAAATACCTACGCACTCTTAGTATCATTATTGCTGTCTGCCAGAGTGAAATGATAATCCAGGACCAGCAGCACTTGTCAGCTCTCAAGATTCTTAATTGCATTACATTACAATTAGAATGGGATGATGAGTAAGTGGTAGCAGCTCTGGCTTGGCTCCTGCTTCTGCCTCCACCATACCACCACATCTTCTCCATAAAAACTTACATACTCATCGCCACTCCGACCACCACCAGCACCATCATCCTCATCATCATGACCACCTCCATAATACGAAAAACAAGCTTATAGTTAGTGGTGGTGGTATTTGGAGGAGGAATGGAGAATCAGAATATGATAATGTAGTGCCAAACCCTACAAACAAACAACCTCTCACGATTACTTCTCCTCACTTCTCCAACAACTACTACTACCGAGGAAATGCACTTGCCGTTTACAATTCTCATCTCATCTCCTCCGAAAAAAAAACTAGAACTTAACTTGGCCTGTAGGTTCAACTGATACAGATGAATAGACAGAAGACACACGCGGCATTTGCAATGCAAGTTCCCTTTTACTTGCTCTGCTCTTCTGTGTGCCGTACAAAAAGTTAACTTGCCAACATTTACTAGTGTACATTTTGCTGCTGCTTGATACTACTTTACTTGAACTTCTCTCTTTTCTGCTGCAAGCAGGCAAAAGGCGTTACACGCTTTGCATTTACACGAGAAAAAGCGAACGTAATAAAGCATGTAGATATTATTATGGGAATGAGAGAGAAGAGATCTCTAGTGCGCTCTCTGTTCTCCTTCTCTCTGCAACAGCCTTTGTCGTCATCATCATCACTAGTCATGTTGGACTTGGACAGAGGGATTGCTAGAGAATAGGTAGTGAAGAGATAGATAAGAGAGGAGACCCTAACATTGTGGATGCAGTTTTTGTGAAGGAAAAATAGAAAAAGAAGATGATGATAGCAATAGCAGTAGTAGTGGCGTATTGGCTGGCATGCATGTCTTTTGCTGTGTGCTCCTTCTTGTTACTCACTATTACTACTTACTACAGAAGAGCTTGTTGTAAGTTTCATTCTTCATGTAGAAGCGTTTGCTCTGTGTGGTGTGGCAGTGAACGAGTTGAGAGAGGAAAAACGAGAGAGAACAAAGTAGCCTTATATTAGCAAGCATCCAGTCGCAACTCCCGATCAGTCTGACATTCAGCTCTGTTCAGTGCAGAAGAATGCAGCAGCAGCGTGCTGGTGGCCGTCAATTGTTGTGTCGTGTCGTGGTGGTGGTGGTGCGCATTGCAAATACAAGGTAATCAAGTAAAGAGGCAAGATACAATCCTTTTTATATTTTCCTCTGCAAAACACAACCGTTGTTGTTGTTGTTATTGGTGGTGTTGTTTAGTAGTAGATATTTTTTAATGAAATTAAAAACTTTACACACAAGGAGGAGGAAACGGCAAAAGAACTTATGCTATCATATCTTGAGGAGGACAGAAGGAGAGAGAAACAGAAAATATTATAGACTTTTAAACTACATATTACAAAAAAAGAGAGACTTGACTACTCGTCGTTGTTTTGTTTTGTGGCAAAAACCGCATGAAACAAGATTTCATGCAAAATTATGGTAATTTCCTATGTATTTGTGTAGAACCGCAATAATAGGAGTATAAAAAATGTGCTGCAGCTATGCAAGTTACATAAACAATAATACATATGTATATCATCATTATAGAGGAAAAAGTATGGTCAAATAAAAATCCTAGAATTCTTGTTCACTCTTTTCAGATGACAACCACAATGAATTCGATAGATTGTCGTAGTAGCAGTTGTAGTAACCTTAAAAGAACTACTGCCGTGCGTCAACACGAAAGCAAGTGAGTGTTTGTTACTCGTGATATTATGCAAAAAAAACGAACGTGGTCATAATGCCATCAGAGATAAATCGCCAAACACATGTCAGTAATCAATAGCAATTCTCTGAGTGAGAGTGATCCACATTATAAGACTGTTGTTCACAAAAGTAGTAAAATATATTTTGTTGGACTAAAACCATTTTTATCACTTTTCTGCCTGCACAACTTATTTTGTTGAGAGACATAACGAGAAACATTTTTGTAATAACTGTAATAGCAGCAGAAGCGGCAGTGCATTTTTTCTGCATTTCGTTGCGTCTGTTTTTGGTCAATCAACAGAGTACAGCAAATTATTACTGCTCTACATTGCACACTTTTGTGGCATGACTGCTCATTGTCAGCTAATTTTATAGGAAAGTGGTCAAAAATATATATAAATGGCTCGTCGTTAGTGCTCCTGTGTTCTATCATCATCGCCATCATCGTCCATCATACATGTTTACTACTACATGCTCATGTAGGTAAACGAAACACTATTATTATGCATGTTTGATTGTGATTGGGTTGATCTACATAGACAGAGAAGAACGAGACTTGTTGTCCTACACTCTCTCGGAAGTAAACACTCACAAGTGGGTAAAATCTGCAGCAAATATTTGATGTTCGCATGCATTTACCAGAGTAACATGGTAGAATGTTTGTACGTACTTACGAGCTCAACACGATAATCATTCACCCGTTCTCTAAACCAGATCATCCGTTGTTTGGATCACCATCATCATCATCATCCACGCCATCCTGCTCACTTTTGTGCCCTCTCGGTCGGTTACATGAGGATGAGATGACGGACAAGTTGTGTGTGTGTTTATGTTGAAATAATTCTTTGTTTCTCGCTCACTGATTCGAGAGAAGAACAATAATAAAACCAGTAGAGTAAGAAGACTCAACTCAAATATACATAAAGTGGTGGCAAATTGTACATCATCAATGAAAAAAGTGATTGACCGGCTTCTTCTTCAGCTCAAAAACGTAAGTTGAAAAGGGAGAACGGAATTTTTCCTCTTTGTTCATTTCACATTCTCTCTCGGGTTGATTTCCTTGTGTAAAGTAGATAAACTGTACTTACTCACTCCATCATGATCATCATCATCACCGAAGTAGATGTTGTTTCATGTATGCATTATTTGTTTACTTGTATATTATATGCAAATGTAGGCATTTTGATTTGATTCATCAACATCATGATCGACATTAGTAATCGTCAAGGACTATAAGAAAAACAGAAAAAAAATCTAACAGTATTTCAAGCCATTATCTGTAATTTCCCTCAAACTAAATATCTCATCATCATATAAAGCAGGGTTCATACGCTGTTTACTGCTACGATTATTGATGACTTGACTTAAATCCTGTTGTTTTGTGGTGGTGGTGGAGGTAGTTTTCATCAATAAATATTTGCATGTGCATATAGCCAGCGCGCAAAAAAACACCTTTGTTTGTGGGTATTTTATATGTTATCTAGTTGCGTATGTAGTTTCATACACGCGGTGTGCACCAATTTTTTGTGTCGGTAATGACGATGGTGTTAATGTCGGGATTTTTTTTGGAACATATACAGGTCAGTGACGAACATGCTTTAGAACTCTGTGGTAATCAATTTTTTATGATTATCGTTAAACCGTACTTACCTAACTTGCATTTTTAGTTTAATGTTGTTTGTTCCTGTAATTTGTTTATAGTTCTGTAATGGTAGCTATTTTCTGTAATCGTTCTACTTTCGTGATCTCAAACTTTCACGCGGTTTCCTTCCTCTGTGTCGGCTATTTATAGAAAAAAGTAATGGGACATTAATGAAATTGTGTGGGATCTTTTTCCACCATACTCACGTAATTTATCTCCGGAATGTTGCTTTGTACTTGTATCTCGCTGCTATCATCATCACTCATGTCGACTACCTACCTATATAAAGAATTGTTTTTTCGAGAAATTCACTAATGTGCCAAGGGGCAGGTGTTTGTAGTCTCGTATTTCTGAAACAATGTAAGTGTCACAGCGCGCAAAAGTAATTGCATGTACATACATAAGTTATAAAGTGTTATAAGTCACAGTATAAATGCTTAGGTTTAAGTGTAACCCTGGACGAAAAGGAGAAAATGATAATAGCTGCAAGTTCAAAGGCACGAAAATATTTTCGTCTGGCTCGCTCACGACAACATCTACTCGTTATTCATGTCATATGAGCTCACTAAAAAAGCACTACCATAAATAGCATGCATGCATTGCAGGTAGATAGTTTTGTTTTATTCCTTTGCAAATATGTCGATGTCGTGTTTCTCCTTCTTAAGAATTACAAAGTATCAAAAAACAGCAAGGGAAACTGCCTGCTCCGTTATGCGTCGGTTAGCAAGAAGAACAAGTGTGAGGCATGTTTGTAAGTAGGTGGTCACTGGAATCATAATGCCCTGAATTGTTATGCGAGGGGTTCACTGATTTCACCATAATCCACCTAACTTCCATTCTCTCGTCTCCCATCATGCCTATGAAATTGAGTACGTTGTAAAGTAGAACTCAGAGAGGCTTAAGAGCATATCTCTCTCTCTGTGTCTGTATGCGATACACAACGGCGATATAAATGCTTTATACATCCAACAACTTGGAACCTCTTCCTGAGAAAACGGGAATTCCCGAGTATGTATGCATGTCAATAAAACTATGTGCATGTTCCCTCTCTCTCTCACTTTCTCTCCCTCTCCTCCGTGTCCCGTCCCTTTTACCGCTAATGCTTCTTCACTTCAGCTTTAGCTTTTAACCAAAGTACACATCTCTGGGCTATTGCTATTTTATGTATAGAGTATGGATGGATCTTGTAGTCTACACACACAGCTTTCACAATTTGGTAGTAACGTTTTTTGGACTTTCCTCTCACTCACACACAACAGCCTGCACCACAGAACATTTATGTATACATATAGGAAACAAAATGACGATGATTCTCTCCACCACCACCATCACCACATGGATTGGTGTTTTGTACATGATTTTCTTGGGATGCGGAAATGGATTTTCTACTTTTGATTACATTACATCCGCCAACCCTCCAACGACGACGACGTCGAGCGCGAGCCAGGCATAGTTTTACAGGGGTACAAAATTGATTTCGTTTTTTGGCTTGGCTCAGTTCTCCTTTTCTATCTGCTGTATGCTCTAGCTACAGATCAGTCGATTGAGAAGATGAAAAAATGCAATCACATATTTTGTCAGTCAGGTAAATACATCTTAGTATTTGTCTGGAAACAATGAACGAAAACACGTACTTTACTTTTTGCTCGTAAAAGCTAGTAAATATTGAATGCTCTATTTTTTCCGTGAGATAAAAGAGCTCAAAGTAGAAAAAGATGAATGAAGCCATGGGCGAGTCATTATTTCAATATTTGGAAGATACACGGAAAAGCCCAGCACTTCGCAGAATCATGGATTTATTTTGCAAACCTGTATGTGTGTGTGCATTTTGGAACAGTGAAATGTGGTGTTCATGTGCTGAAACAGACAGTTCAAAGGAGCTTGTCTTGTTTGCTACCACCACTACTTCTACGTTTTGCCCTCTTTATCCAGTTTTTTTTATTTGATAGACTCTCTCTTTCTTCCGTTTCAGCAGCCTACGCATCCTATGATATCAGATTACACCTAAATTTAATATAGAGCACTATAGCAGACAGGACATGATCAGAGTGAGTAGTATGTAGGTAAATATATTAGACACATAGACAATACACTTTTACTCTCTTTCTTTGTCGGATTGCAGACATCACGTTCACTTACCTCCCTCGTTAATATTAAAGGTTACTTTACTTAAAATAAAAATGTTTGTTGGTAGTGGGGTTTGAAAGTCATCCTTTTGTGGATGTACATAAAAGTATGCATGTTGGTAGTCACATTTCTTGATCATGTATCCACGTAGAGGCTATTTTTTGCGCAGAAAAGTAGGCTAATATGTATATGTAGGCACAAAGTTGTAAAAAGGAAAACAGTTTTTCCTTTCATGCTCCTGCTTGTTAGTGTAACATTATCGGCAGATGTGAAATAAATAAAGACACCTTTTGACGCAAAGTTGAAACTTGAGTGCAAGCTTGGCATGAGAATATTACTACAGTGGCAAGTCAAGAGAGATTGTGTCCTATTTCCTTACATTGGAAATAATAACCATTACAATTATAATTTTCACTAGTAGCATAATACTTATTATTTATTATTAACTTTCTTCAAATGTGTACTTCAAACTCACGGAGCCGTGTCATTTTAATGCTGTAAACCATACTTCTCTAATGTCGCCATTGACAGCGGTGCATTTCTAGAAAAAAGGCAGCCGCCTATATTTTTATCGGGCTATTTTCAAGCTTAATATGAAAATGAGTGCGTTCGTAATACTTTCCGGCTACTCGAAACAAAATGTACGACAGAAATTTTTTCAGCATTTCAAAATGACAATCATACAAAATAAGTTGATATTTTTTTGATATGGATTGTTTCGTACGGTTTGTGCAATCGTCACTAGACACAAATATTTTCTACTGGCTACGTGCGGCTTTCTTGACAGCAGCGGAATAATTTTGTGCATATCGATATTAGTATGCTAAACTTTAAACAATTCTTCTGGTACGTACAAATCTTGAGTGAGCATTGGGGATACTCTGCGGCTACGCCATTGTTCTAATATTGACCGAACATTTTTTTGTAGGGAAGTGTTTGTGGAAATGTACAGGATTCTACTCTAGCTAGAGGGCTCATCATTTCTGCCTGACAATGTCTGTTGTGACAAGCCGGAGATAATCAAGCAAAATATCTGTAAATCTTGAAGAAAATGAACCGATTTTTCACTTCAGTAGGGTAGCTAATGGCTAATTTTCCGCATTTAATACAAAGCAAGCATAAGTCAGCATAGTCACGGTTACGCTAGAAAATGTTGTAAACCTGAACGAATAAGTTAAATAGAAACTTCCTCAGGAGCTAGAAGTGCCAAGCACTTTAATTTTTTTCCTGACTCCTGGCTCTATTCTTTATTAAATGGAGGCAAGTGCGTTGCCTACTTTACTCCGTCAATGGTACTTGAGTCTGAAAACAATGGATTAAAAGCAAACAACCGTTGACGTTAGCACCGCTGGGCACAATTTTAATAATGCCACCACATTACTGAACGGAAAATATTTATTGTGAAACAAGTCAACTATGAGCCACATCCTCTGTTCCTTACTGTTCTTATGCTCTTGTACTATACCGTATTTTTAAAACAAAATTAGAACAAGTAATATTGTTGTTGTCCGTGTTCAGACTAGTGGATTTTTTTGCACAACTCATCATAATGTTATTTAGTTGTAAAAGGTAGTCAGAATCTCGTCGGTTGGTTTGCCACGGTTTGTATTTAATTCCTTTTTGGTGAGTTATTCACATTCATCTTCACATTCATGCTACTTATTCTTCTTGCAAATCAATTCAATAGTAATAATAATATTTTAACAAAAAGAGGGGATGAACAATTCGTTGAATTTGATTAATATTTATGGAGGTCCGTCTTTTCGTTGTTGTTGGTCCACTGTAGTTGCATATAATCTAATTTGTTCCGTATAATGCGAGCGGTCAGCAACAATTCCTTCTTCTATAGACAAAGTCGACCGTAAACTTTGCTGCGTCCTGTTTGTGGTCAGGGATTTCTTTGCTAGTATTTTTAACAATAAAATACGGCCATTATCTGCTGCGTGAAAGCAGAGAATATTATAAGTGATTATTGACAAGTTTAACTGTTTTTCATACTTTCTAGGGGTATGCTAGTGACATTGTGAAAGCTTTAATCATGAAATATTACACTGCAGAAAAAGATACGCATACACATGTCTGCATTTATAGTACAAAAGCCTAAAAAATAACATATTTTCTCACAAATTCGTTTGACTGCACTGACTGAACTGTTTTTTTTTTTTTCAAAAGTACGGTTGCCAAGCAGAAAGTTAACTTGGTATGACACTACTTAAAATATACATAAGTAAATTAGCAGTAATCTTGAAAGCGGAATGAGGCATTCTACCATATTCCCTGGTTTTTAATTATAACTGTTGTAATAGAAACTAAGAAAGCTTCCCCATTTAGCCAACTTATGCTTTAAAAGATTAAATTCTAGATGGGCTTATCATTACCGTACGGTACTTTCTGTGACATAGAATTTTATCGTTATGATTATTGCATTTCCCAAGTGAGATAAAAACGGTGCATTTCGTATATCAAAATACACTGGACCCTCTCATGACTAACAATCAAGTGCATAAATATGCCATCCATTAAGCAAAGTATTTACAACATGCAGCGTGTACAGAATATGGGAACTAACAAAAAAGCCTACCCCCAAAAATAGTAGAGTCCGGCCACTACTGAGGATATCATAAAAAAGCTAGACTGGAACGAGCAATAATGTTTAGCAAAGTGCATACTACACATAAGAATGAGTTACAAACTATACTTCCATTTTCGGAGCCGCATTTCTTTTCGACGGTCATTCTCTTCAGTCCTTCTTTAAAAAAAATACCAGATATCTCGGATTTATCACCTAGGGCATTTAGACAAAACGCAGAGTTGGCAGTATGTATATTATGCAAAACATTTTTGTACACTAGGTATATATTTTATTATTACGGCCACACAGATAAGTTGCGTCGGAAATGCACATTTTATTCACCTACCGAATGGTCTGCTAACCGTCGCGTCGCCGTCATTCCAAAACACTTGGTTCACTTTGTCATCGGCCTCCATGCATAACAATAAATATCAAGTTATTGTTATGAATTTTATATCAAGTGTGCATACAAACATCCACCAATTTTACATAATAAAAAGTTTTTTTTCTCTTCTTCATGCATGCTTTGAGATAGGTATGTACACATCAGACCCATAAAAAGAGCGTACATAGTACATAGCACTTTTTTTTGTTGTCGTCACATTGTTCAGGACCAGGACTCCTGCTTTACTTTTGTTATCCAGCCAGAACAGAGCGCCTAGTATTCAGAACAAACTCTCACGCTATATTGTATAATGCAGAATGCTCTGAAGCTCGTAAAATCACACGTATGTAGCCACAAGCAAAATAGTCACTATATAACAGCTTGCCGAGCGAAAAAACGTCATGTTGATAGACCTTCTACTATCCATGAAGTGAGTCATATAAATAAAGTAAAGCATGTACATAGATATTATTTGTATACCTGCATTCTTTGCCGTATGCTTCAGAATCGAATGTTTTTTGTGCTCACGGTTACGGATGCTTGACAAAAGCGCTCGGTTTTTGGAGATAAAGGAACGAAAAACTTATTATCTCTGCGCAGCACTGAATGCCTTTGATAGGAACGAGTATTTATTGCAAAATCAAAAATAATAGTGGCCTGTTATCATAATGCGGCTGCCTGCAAGTCCAAAAACGAAGCATGAAAGAGAGGACTTTTCTCTCGTCTTCTTTCCCACCACCGCCAAAAAAGGAGCGAGGTGGTGGTGGCGGTGGTGGAAATTATTGAGAGCACACATAATGATTATCGACAGTTTAGCATCAATGTCACACAAGCTGATAGAAGAGTAGGACATTTGCCGAGCAAATAAATAAATGCATGTAGTTTCGTCGCCGACTGCTATGCTGGCTCGTTCTTGTTGACATTGGGTGTGTTTTTTGCTTATTTCAGTGGCAAATAATATCGATAGCAGCGAATTCCACTCGTATGAATATTTTCCACGTAGCATTATTTTGCAAACCACAAATTTTTATTTACTGGCCAGGAAAGTAGGGACAAATTCGCATGGTTTTTCCGTTCGTGTCGCACTTCTGCACAATCCGCATTGCATTCATGTATAAAAATTCAATACTACAACCAACCATTCGGCTAGGTTTACATACATAACTGCTCGTGTAGCTGACCTCACCTCAGTTGCCATATATTTTATTGCATTGCAAAAAGTTTTTTCTTCATTTTTTTTCTGGTCTCCTCATGAGACAACCCAATAACGGCCATATAACACACAGTCATGGAACAACACCTACAACAAAAAATGGAACAGAGTTGGTCGGTGAGAATAATGGAGCAGGGAACAACGTGAAACTAACTTGTACCGGTGACGGTGGTAAAGGTGGTGGCTGGCTTTGGCTGGCTGGTTGGTGTTCCTTTTACCTCTTTTGGTCGATGGTGTATTGTAGTAGTATGTTCCCGTATGCTCCATACAACTCCAACATATGTACAAAAGATTTAGGGCTCTTCTTTTTCATTCCTTGTAGTCGTCGTAGTAGTAGTAGTCCATATATATTTCATATTATTATATGCATTTCATCCTCTGATCCACGCATGAACAATGATATCAGCAGCGGAATGAAAATAATACGAGAGGAGCGTGTGTAAATGGAGCGAAATACGTGGGTAGTTAGTTGGATGGATGCTACAACGACGGGAACGACCCAAGATTTTACTTTTTACTTCCACCAACTTACTTAAACTTACTCCTACTCTGGTCATTTCATTTCGTACAAAACAGTGGAGCCCAAACGTGGTTTACTATTTATAGTAACGGAGCAGCATAGTAGTGGAAGTAGAGGAACAATTACAGTTGAATGTTTGCAATTTCAACTTTTACGCACTGGAGAAGTAGCTGTTGTATTCTAGCCTGTAGCACGCTGTTATGTTGTACTCCATTATAGCAAATCTAACAACAAGAGCTTTTTTTCGCTTGTATTCGACAGCTAAATAAAGCGAATATGTTTGTATCAATATGAACGTCTTCTTTCTCTAAGAGTTTCTTTATGGCAACTTTTTATACTTCGCGTTATTGTGTCTCCTGGTTTTTTTCCTCTTCTTTTCTCCTGCTTCCTTCTCTCGTCCTCAATGACGTTAGGTTTGGTAATCACTACAACGAACTTGGCTTTTTCTTGGAACTGAAACAGTCATGCTAGCTAGCAGACCAGGTGTGTGTAGGAGTATGCGACTCTTATAAATAGGTATACCACCCACCGACGACGACGAAGCTGGTAATGGCAGCTCTCGTTAATTTCATCCATATATACCTACCTACATACATGCATCGTCAAAGAAAATGTTGCAAATTTGTTATTGCTGCTGTTTAGCTGCCGCTGTTACTCATGATGATGATGATGATGTTGATGATGATAGTGGTGATTTCTTTCTACGGCTCTGTTGATTTCCATTTTATCAGGAAACAAGAAAGTTGTAATCAGGTTTGTTCCGACGACAATAGTTCCGAAAGGAGTTGATGGTTATGGCAATTGTCTTCAATTAGCTACAATTTTTTAGCGTCTTCCTCCAGGCCTTGACAATATTTTTGTAGCAGTCTAATAATGCGAGAGCGTGCATGGCTGAGCACTATATACACTCTGCTTTGGGAATTTATTCTGATTTTATGTGCAATACTGTGCTGTGGAGCGGCATATGCAGTGGTGGTAATGCGAGTTGATAACTTCAAAGAATTTCATGGTTTGTCGTGCATACAGAAGTTTATGTGCTTATAATAGTACTGGGGTACAGCTTCCAGCCTTTTTTTAACGTACGACGGACGGACGTGCTTTTCTTACCAACTTTTTTTCCTCTGTACAATCCGCAGTTGCACTTTCTTGCTGCTGCGAAACTACTTCCTTTTTTCTTGTGGGAATTAGACGAACAGATGGGGAGAGAGAGTGAGGCAGAAAAATGGGAAGAGAAAAAAGGGGCTAAAATGACAAAATTCTTTTATTCTCTGCCCTTTCGTTTCATTTTTTCCCTTCGGCTTTTTTCCATTTCCAATCGTAGAAAATTGCTGCAGAAAGTAGAGCCGCAGCAGCAGTGATAGCACCTACTTGTTTCTCTAGATATTATGTAGCTTTGCGCCTTATTCTTGTGAATGAATGCCCGAATGTGTACATTTCTTCATTGGATAAAAAAAATGATGCAGTCTATTTATTTTCTTCCTTTTGCTTAGCTAATGTAATACGCATACATGCAAGCGCAATGGATATTTATAGCACTTTGGTTGGTGTGAGATGATGAAGGAAAGCAGAAGTCAGTTAAAATTCAGTGAGATTCGTTTTCATAACGATACGTATAGCTATCTATCCATCTCTTCTGCTGGTACGGTTCTCTGCCCACACTGGCACACATGCATGCTTTTGTGCCACTTGAATTGCGCATAGATGATAGTGATAGAGTGTTAAGTGGTAAAATGATAGAGAACCAGCTCGGCCTTTTTTATCATCATCCCTGCACTTTCTTTTGCCAAAGTGGGAAGAAATGCCAGTGGCTTAAGTTAAAAATTGCTGATCTGAAATCTTTTTGGAATCGCATCCACTCCTTTTTTCTACATGTGTACAATTCATACTACCGTCTTTGGTTGATTCTTCCAGGAAAAAAATGTTTCGCTTATAGGATTACAAAAGTGAGTCTCTTTTGGTTTGGAGTGTAGCTTATTCTTCTTGTCTGAAAAGTAGCTGGCACGGGTGGGAGATGAAAAGCAGAAACAAGAATGAGCTCTTATTCTCTTCTTCCTCTCTTTCCTCTCTGCCTGCCTGTTTTTGACTTTCACAATCACTTGGCGCACTCTGAAAAGAAATCGAAATCTCTTACAAAATACATTTCTCTATCGAAGAATATTATGAATAAAAAGATGTAATAACAGCAGTAGCAGTGAGCCCTGGAGATCTCATTGTTAGCTGGTTAGTTTTTGTATCTTTCTTTGGTGGTATACTCCAACACGTATGGTGAATGCTGTGAGGAAACCAATGTAATCATTATTTAGTTCTGCTGATGTGCATCTCATTTTTCAGTTTTGCTTCCTAAATGGCAATAAAGATAAAAGAGAGCAGTAAAAAATCTTTTTAGTCACTTTGAATCATATTCCAAACACATCAACTTATTACCAAAGTGTACTAATGTGCTGTGCAGAGATACACAATGCAATTCATAAATAACATTGGGACTAGGACCAGCTAGGCATAGCAAGAAGTAGATATATACAACATCTTTTAATGGGGAATAGATTAAAATGTACATTTATGGCTAGGCGTGGAATCACTGGAGGCCAGAGCGAGATAGAGTCTATAGTGACATATCATGACACGCAATAATTACTTTCTAGAAAAGCACATCTTCATATAAAAAGGCTCATATAATCATAACTGACAGCAGTTTTTTTACATGAATGGGAAGATGTTGCAACAAT
Organism: Sinella curviseta; assembly: GCA_004115045.4. Classification (NCBI taxonomy): domain Eukaryota; kingdom Metazoa; phylum Arthropoda; class Collembola; order Entomobryomorpha; family Entomobryidae; genus Sinella; species Sinella curviseta. Next base: position 10,770,621 of record CM065489.1, read on the forward strand.
TTTTCTGCCAGGAACTAGTGAAGCATTTCAAATGGGAAAATGTGCGAGAAACTGCAGCAACGCAACGGCTACACGCACTCACACATATACATTCACAATAAAAGCTGTTACAATCACAGTAAAAAGGAGATAAGGAAGCAAAAGAAGATGAAAAAAGTGGAGAGAACCATTTGAACAAGAGGACATTAATTTTGTTAAGTCACTGAAAATGAAATGGAAATAAGTGTGATTCTTCCACTGTAACGACAGCAATGTTTCTTTCTTAACACTTTTTATAGTCCACTATTTCTATTTTTTCTTTGTACGCAGTCAACCAAACTCTACAGAGTGTAATCTTGACAGAATTAATGCCACAACAAGCCTCACTACAATAACACCATTGCTGCTGCTACTGCTATAAAAAAAGTAGAAAAAAGGAGAAGAGAAATGTAAAAGGAAGTATATTATACAGTTCGTGTCACAAAGAATAGTCTTCCCGTCTTGTATTTTGCAGTATGATTGCATCATACACATCTTCTTCTTCTGCTGATTCCTGTTTTAAAAATACACACACGCGGAGAGAGAGAGAGACATGGGCATATTTAAGCAGTGAACTCCACAGTGTTTTATGGTCCTCGCTTTGCTCTGTTGGAGTTCTTGCGTGTTGCACTGTTCAGTTCCTCCACTCCTGTCTGCGGAAATTTAGATGCAACTTGAATCTTCCATTTATGTACGTGTGTAATCTAAATAGTTCCATAATGGTAATGGTAAAAGTCATTCAGTTTCAGACTCCTTTTCACACTCTCTTTTACTTTACTGCAAAGAGACAGGCACATACCAGAGAGAAGGGTAGTTTGGCAATTGGCAAAACTCTCTTCGTCTCTCGTCTGCGGCCAAACTATACCATCATCGTGATCACCGAGTATAAAAATGGTAAAATATATTCTAACGATCAGAATCACAAGTATCATCGAGCGTCATCCGGCGTGAAACGTCTATTTTATTCGATATATTAGCGACGAGAGATGGATAGAGAGAATAGGCATTATTATTATCAATTGATGAAACTTGCTCTTTGGCTCACAGCAGCAGTGTGGGCCATCATCATTATCATCATCATCAACATCGTCGTCTCTCTAGATTGTCACGTTATGTCGCTGCAGCTCTAACGGCCTGCCTCTATTTTTACTTGAAATGGCAATATCAATTTGTCGCTACCATTATACCAGATCACGGCACTAAAAGCCCCTTCCATTTAAACTTGACTTTAATAGTCATTGTTGTTGTTGATGTATTTATAATATTTGTAAATATTTACTCATGCTACAGTATCTACAAATGGAATATCTCTGGCAGTTAAATTACAGCAATCTGTATTGCATAATGTGGCTCATTTACGGTAATGGAATGAAAATCATGATTACAAGTTGATTTAGCGGCTAATTCCTTTGTTAAATGGAAGCACGGAGGAGGAGGTGGAGGAGACAGATGTGAGCTTGTAGTTTTAAACTTCCGAAGGAAGTGAATGATGATTCATGTCTGCCTTGTAATTCATGGTATCAAATTTCGAGTACATTAGTATGGAAAAAATGTTTCTTGTTGAAAACTCGTCATTACAATAACATCGTCGTCACTGTTGAAGTAGTTTTGAAACATGTGCTGACATATGGAAAAGATTCATAGTACATATTATTCTTGTTATTTTTATTATTGCACTTCAATTGTAGACAAGTACTTACTTACTTGATGGAAATAAATGTAGCAGGCTGTGTTATGATATTTTCGTCATAGTATTATATCGACATTTATTTTTACGGTGAGGGTAGTTTCATTGGTGTCAGAGGAGTACCATAACTGTTGCCACACAGAGTCGAGAATAAGTTGAGTATCAACAACATAATATAAGATCGTCATCATCCTCATATCACCAAACATCAGCAAGCCATCACGATTCGTTGAACTTTCCTCTGCTCTGTGTAGCAAGTAGTCAGTAGAAGTAGCAATGGAGGAGGCTTGCACATTTTTCGAGGAAGGGAAACATACGATATGTTCGTAATAAATAATATGGAACAATGATATATCTCATCGGCATGATCTGCGATAATATGGTCATAAAAATAGGATATATTGTAGAACTAGTGTTCTCAAACATCATCTCTATGTAGTGTTGTGGAGGTAGTTATGTGTTTTGCGTATGGACATCATGGAGACATACTCTTGTGTAGTTACAACTTTTTTATTTTGTTATTTATTCAATTTTACATATTCTGAAAAATAGTAGGGCAGATAACTGCACATATGTGAATGTGAACAACGCAACGATGAAGGGTTCGCTTATAGCTTTGCCGTTCTATTATGTGCACCTTGTTTCAATAATAATAATAAAATTAATCACAGTTTTAGATCAAAGTGTGATGATGAGTAAACTCTTGTTTCGTAGTATCGCCATTATATCTACAGTGTGTAATGGCAGTAGTAATGATGATGCTACTGCTTTGTCAACAAATGCATAAATATTTTTTTTCAGATTTATGCACTATCCACGATTCTGCACTTCACATGAAAAATGTGAAAAGCGAGGATTTGGAATGATGAATGATGATGACACATCACACAGAGCTTTCATCCCAAAACTCTAGTTGAACAAAATAATGGACTTGTGTCTAGTCTGCGTTGTTATGAGATTTAAAATAGTTTTCAATATAAAGTGTTTGTCAGTGTGTTAGTAGCTTTTGAAAAGGGAATATTTTTAGATTTCAAAGCAAGCGAAATTACTGATGAAATTGCACATTAGATATTGTTGCATTTATTTGCAGTAGGTAGAATAATGATTAGGAGAATAATGCAAAAGTACAGAGAGCAACATTCATGCTCAATGATTTGTGTTATGATAGGAGCCACAATATTATGAACTAATTCAATCGCCACTGCCACAATGAAAGTATAAAAAAATTGCTCAAGTTTATAATGATGAGGATTTATGTCAACGATGCCACTCCAAATAGATAGCAAGTTATTGCCGACATTTCACTTGTACTTGCATACATACAGGCTTGCTTAATCGTTTGAAATTGAACTTTATTGCTTTGATTTTTGTAATTTAATGCTTACAGTGCAGCATACATTTTTTTCTGGTTGAATGAAAAGGTTTTAATGTGAATTTAAAAAAAGTACAAATCAACAAATAAATGATGTTTCCCTCCTCGCATACGTAGTCACCTCTTTGTGCACTACAAGAGACAGTGTCATCTTTGTTTGCTTGTGATTTTTACACAATTTATCATCAGAAGAGGTGACCACTTATTGCACACACGCCACAGCGAGATTATTAGTACAGTACACAGTGGGTTGTGCTCAGGAAATGCTCAAGATAATGAACGATGTTTGCATTTTAAAGTTCACACCGATAACTGATAACATGTCATCGTTTATTACAAAGAGGCGATCATGTATCATCCATGAACATGTGTGGGGTTGTGGGGGTAGAAAACAGATTGCATTACTACAGCTGCAAGAAAAAAGAATGAAATGAAAAGTCAACAGATTTCGGATAATAAAAAAGTGATATGACTTATATTTCTTCTACTAAGCATTCTTCTTGGAATATTAAAGGCTTACAAAATTAGTTTGTTCCCGAGTTGATGAAAAGCTGATATTGCACAGCATTCGTAGTACAATAACAAATAATAATGAGCATGTGTGTGTGATTTTTGTCACTTTCAGGAGGAATTGGTTCACGCCTCGCCCATGACGACGACGACGATATAATGCTGCAACCTAGACATCTTTTCTGTTGACAAACTCGAGATTAAAATAAATAAAAATCACGCACAATTAGCGTGAGAAAGAACTCCCTTGTTCTTCGTGTGTCTGTATCAACAACAAGCAGCTCAACACAACAATTTACCCAAAGGAGCGAATGGTGCACAAAAACACATCAAATATTAATAATAACGACAAGGTAAGCTCAAATAATATATTATTTTTTGGTGTTGCAATCCTAAATTTATGATGATAAGAGAAAGTATGTATTTGCCAAGCACGTGATATTCTTAAAAATGAATCCACTCCTTTATCATTTTTCTTGTTTATTAGTCCCAAAACAAGAGGAACATGCAAAAAAATTATCTGAAAAATGGATGCTTTGTTATTATATAAAAATGTTCGTGTTGATGTGCTGCAATGATTGCATGATTTTTTGATACTCTGTGTGCTACTGCACTACTACTGCAACAATGTGCCACGCTCATAATAATTCATAAAATTTAAATTCTTAATGAAATTCATGTTTTTTATGATGATGAGACAGTTTTGTGTGGAGTTTGTTACGCTGAAATGATAAAATATTGGACTGGGTGACCTAATACTTTGGCGTTTTGGTATGCAAAAAGAGAGATTGTTGCTAAAAAAGAGTTGAACCATCACCATCATCGTCCTGTGGCATGATGATACCTGGGATTGGTTTTTGCTGCAAAATAAATTGCCATGCAGTCATGCAGCAGGAGCAGCAGCAGCCAAAGCAGTACCAGTAGCTATTATCGTAGTAACGTTAATATTGTTTATTAGATGCAATGATTCGTTTTTTTGCATACACATACTCAACTTTTTAAACTTTGCTTCTTTCTTTTGTGCATGTATTCATACAAAAGTGGCGTGCACATGGAGTTGTTGTGGAGGAGCTGCATTGCAGTGCAGACTGCAGTGCAGGAGGCAGAGGCAGAGAGCCACAAAAATGTACCTTGTTGTCTCGTTAATGTGCATCATATCTTCGGGTCGCATCATATTTCATTCATAGTCTCAATGCTCAGTTGAATAACTCATCCTTGTTTTTTATGCTTGTCACACTCCATCATCATGCTGATACTAGTTGACGATTCATCATTTGCAAATTACTTTTTATATTGTATCAACTTATAACGAGCTAGAAGAAGAATAAAAAATAGAATGTATCTACTGTATTGATGACGGTGGTGAGGGCAATAGGCTGTTCAAAATGCGAAATTCTAGAAGCCACTAATTCCACTCTTTTCTGTTTCATTCAAGTGAGTATAGGCATTTTTGCATTTCATCTTCATCGTTTCTACATGCACAGCGAGCACCTTTTTGCCCCTAACCTGACCTCGAGCGAAGCGAGGCAATCTTTCGCGAGCGAAGCGAGCGATAACAACGGTCAGTTCTGGATATGGCAACCAAATCAATGGCAACAATATAACGGCAGGTTGCGTATCCAGAAGGGGTTATGCATTTCGTCATACCCGAAAAACAGTTGAAAGCCTATTTTGGCGGAACGGCTCGGCCGATTTTGATGAAATAAAATTTGCTGTCATTCTGCGGACATGGGGAGGGTTGCTAGCACGGAATATTTTGAGATATGACACTGCTTGACCATTTAAATTTTGATAAATGCTGAAAAATACGGTTTTCTTCTATTTGTAACGGATTGGTGTGACCGATTTTCTTCAAATAAAATGTACTGACATCCTGGAAAGGTGCCGATGATTGGTCAAAGCGAAAATTTGGAAAAATTACGCTGGGTTGCCTGTTTTCTTTTAACAAAGCCTGAAAAGCACGGTTTTCGCCATTTCGTGGTTGAGCACTTTCACCAATTTTTGTGAAATTAAGTATGTTTATATTCCGGAGATACTCTGATGATTTGTCAAAGCGGAGGCTAGAAAATTTTCACTCCTTTTCCACTATAAATCCTATAGCGCCTGCAGAATACTGTTTTTCCTTTCCTCACTGAAAAACTTAATGAATTTTCATATAATGCTATTTTCTGGCATTCTAGAGAGAGTAGGATAAATGGACGCACCGAAATTTCAAAAATAGTATACCTTTGTCAATTTTTTAATTGCACAAACTTCAAAATACAGTGTTGTTTTTATAGCCAAACTCTTTGAAAAACGCTTGACAAAATTTACGCAAATATTTTGAGAAAATTTCGTCATATGTATACCTCTATTTTAAAAAACATAAAATAAAACCCAATTGAAAAATGAAATGCCCCACACCTGACGGTCTATTCATGCCCGATAGAAAGTTAAAAATAAATTCTTCGACATGTCGGTGGCAGGTTTGGGCGGTCTATGATATAACTGAAATATCAATCAGTTTCTTCATCCCGTTCTATAATTGCTGCATTTCTCGCTCATTGTCCAAACTTTAAATGTCAGAATATAAATGCATCAATGCATTAGTGAAGAATTTACGATGAAGCATTTAGTATTATATAATATGAAATATTAAAATTGAACTACAAAATTGAAGTCCATATTTAAAAAAATCATTCATAAAACATTTATAATGTCGTTGTCAACACTGGGTTGAAGAATCAGTGCCCACGACTCGGTTTTTAACATTACGTAGATTAAAGGGGAACACAATCTTTAACATTACATGTATGCTTCCCCTTCCTGGGAACCATGTTATTAAATTAAATATTAATAAACAACCGCCCAACCCTGACACCGACATGTCGAAGAATTTATTTTTAACTTTCTATCGGGCATGAATAGACCGTCAGGTGTGGGGCATTTCATTTTTCAATTGGGTTTTATTGATTGCATAATTTAATAATAATAATAACAAGAAGATGATGATGAAGAAGGGATACATGTTATTTGCATAGGTTACCTTTGGTTCAACAATTTTTTTTTCTTTTGTGCTACTGCTTCGGTAGTTGCAGATCCAATAATTCGTCCTGTTACGACTACTAAAGAAATAGAGAGAGAGAAACCAGTGAATGATGATAGGAGTCGCAAATAATAGGGCAGAGGAGGACTGCTCTATGATATTTTAATGAATCGAACGGTTGTACCCAAATCTAGATCATTTTATTATTCTTTTACAGTTTTTTATTGTTACACTCCTCCATCCATCCATTCTCATCATCATCATGGTATTCAGTGAGGAGCAGAAAAATAAAAGTCAAAGCAGGGCTAGTATAGTAAGTTGGATCACCTATGCTCGTATGTATTATTTTACCCTTTGTGTAGTATTATTTCGCAAAAAATACCAATTAGGTTGGATGGGAGAGATTATTGCTAATTTTGATACAACATTTTTATGACGACAGTCGACTGGTTTCACGTCGCTTTTATATGCAGTGCTGAAAGAGTGTCTCACCTCAAAATACATCATCTCAGAGTGAAACAGCGTCATAACTATTTGCACAGCGATTCTCACAACGAGCAAGTGACATGTGTGTAAAAATTTAATCTCACGTTTACCTGAGGACCGCTTGCCGTCTCCCTTGTTACAAATCCACTTCAAAAATAACCAGATCCGTTGTTGTTGCGTCTGCTGCTGCACTGTGACTGCTGGTGTGGTTTTTTTAGAGTGGGACTTTTGTGAAGGTATGTCTTCTTGTTGCCGTTGCCACTTCTAAACAGACTTACTGACTACAATGCTAAAAATTGCTCTTAAGGTACGATATGATAAATTTGACAGGTTGGCGGGCGGCGGCGGTTCTTCGAGTGTAAAATCAGATTAAGAAAAAAATGTTTTAAGAATCAGACAGCAGTTTATATATACGACTTACCTTGCCGTGTATGGTTTACTCTCTTCCATCTGCCCTTACCTATATAAATTGAACAGAAATATAATAAAGATTATATAGATTTTTGTTATGACAGAACTTCACTTGTCCAACTTGAGCAAAAAATGTAAAGCAAGTAACTTATGCTCGCTCGCAGACAATACAGCTTACAGCGATAATCTCGCTGGTCCATAATATCCTTTAATTCTTCCATTCTACATGTATCTACATTTGCCACGCCGCATTACAATAACAACCCCGTTGAATGCTCAATAGAAGCACAAGAGAATCTATCCCATTCCCATTTTAATTTACAAACAAAATGTGACATTTTCTCAGCGTGTGTGGGTCGTGGGTGAACACCACCACCACTGCCATTCTTTCTTGTGTTTGAAGTGTAGAGGGACGCAATTAGGATTATAGGAGTATGCATAAAATAGAAATAGAAAACATGCTGTCTGCCCTGCACAATCGCATTATCTTGATTTTACTGCGAAATTTCAGTTGGTTCTTCTTTAGCAAAGATAACAAATGGCAAAAGGAAAAGCAATGGACAGAATAAATACTGTAGGGGATTTGTTGCGGAATAATCCCTAAATTCACCATACAATGCGCCATTCCTTGAATACGGGATACAACACATAAGCCATCCTGCTTCCATTGTTGGTTAGGTCCAAGGTTTTTGTGTTTAAAGTTTGATTATCCTATTATGTGCCATTTATGTAAGATAGGTGCTGCTTAGTAATGGCAGCAACACTAGCACCAGAAAGTTGGAGCACATATTGTATTAGTTTTTAGAATGACTGTGTGGTGGAGGACTGCAGAAAATGGTGTGTAGTTGCACAAGTAAAGAAATATTATTATCTTCCGCTGCGACACTATATAAGAAAATTGGGGATTATTTGAAAGGGCAAGGGAACCATTTTATTATTATTTCATTTATTTGCGTAACGTACAACATAATGCACTCATCCATTCGTTGAGTCAGCCAAGTCATGACTATTTTCTACATTGGTCCATGGCATCATACTTAGAATTGCATTACGACGACTACGACAAAACATTCTCTTCACTCTTATTGCTGCTCCTGTTGTTATATGCCGCACACGGGCTCTCATCCTTCTTCTCTCTCCCTTGAATGGAATCGGGTTTGACGTGCACTCATTCCATGAAGATGCAAAGAGGGAGAGAGAGAGAGAGAACGACATTTTGAGGAGATAAATTGTCATGGCTTTCCTTGATGACATCCAATTGTCTTCACTCTACCTCTTGTCGTCTTGTAGCTTCTCCTTTACGTCTGCTGTTGTGTGCAGTATAAAGAGAGGCTTCCTCCTCCCGTGTCGTCGTAGTTTTTCGCAAACGCTTTTTCTGCATACATTTGGAGATTTATTTGGCCATTTTGCCTTTCACTAAGGTGTCACACGGCATGCTGAGAGGAAGGCCGTGTAATGTTAAGCGATGATTTATAAGGTTGAGTGAGGATGAGCTTTTTTGTAGCTCTGCTTCTGCTCCTGACGACGACAAAGTAGGCTGCGTCGGTATGTACGTGAAGAAAATGAAGAGTCTCTTCAGCAAACATATTTCAACATTGTTTGCATTAGCATCAATCGACTGGTACACATCACCTCGAGTATTCCTCTGTTCGAGTTGATGACATCTTTACTCTGAACCATAGTTTTTGGTGGCAAAACGCTGTTGTCCCGTGCAAAGTGTGGCGGCGGTGGCAGGGTCACTCGCATTACTGCGTGTCGTATGAAAGACAGTAATTTTCGCACCTTTGTCAAGATACATATTCGCCTTGGTTAGGAGGACCTCCTTCTTTATGTACATAAAATTTATCTCTTCTCGTCACGTTAAATAGAATGTTAAAACACAGTTTGGCATCAACACCACCAACGAACAAAATCCCATTTTTTATATCGCATCCCATCATGTCTCACTCAGGTATACATATTATTATATTATTAACCTCTAAATATTATGCCTACTTCATGTCTATTCCATAAAAAGCTTGTAGCTGTGAATGTGATATGCGGAAACCATCAAAAATATTCAAATCATAATAATATGATCCAAAACTTGAAAATGGGACAAAAATGTATTCATGCTTTATGTCCCTTTTATATTCATTCCGCCGTTTCATCATACAATGTACGTAGTATGTAGGTCTTCCCAGTGAGTTAAAAGAGTTCATTATGTGGACTATGTACAATGTACTATATATGTGGATTGTGGACATATCTACGTAACCACCACACACCACAATAAGTCTGTTTTTGAACCATCGACGACTTTGATCTGCAATTCATTCGGTACTTTTTTTTACATCTTCAAACGATTGCATCAATCAATTGCTATACAAATATTTATCCTCTTCATCCAAAACTCACCAACTTCGTGGTTAAATCCGCTCTTGATAGCAATAAATTTTAAACATTTCAATATAAACCACGTCATATGTTTGCTATAATGATGATTGGTTTTATGGTTGTTTGAATTGACTGGTGAAGTTCAGCAAAGGTTATCATCATCGTCATCCCAAGCGAAGAAAATAATTTAATAATAAAAGCGTATAGACAGGTATATTTGCTAGAGTTACAGCCTTGTGAACTGATTCTAAACATGTTAACTATAGAAAAATCTTGTATTTTCTTTTCCTGACTTTATATCGTCATATCTACTGCTCCGGCGTATCACTTGATACTGAACAGAAACTACGTGATATCTAACGGAACATTTGCATACATTAAACTCGCATATAATACGTGTATTCAGAGATCATAGTTCACGAATAAATACACAATGTTATACGGCTGTCCACTTTGCATCAGTATCAATCACTGGGGGTCGACAAAAGTTGTAGCAGTACCAGCAACGCTACAAATCTTGTGAATGATGTTTATTATTTCGGGTGCCTGCTCCGTTGTTGGTTCTTCTAGTACAACGAGACAACTTGGGTAAGGAATACTGTTACTTTTCAAAACAATGCTATTACGTTAACACGTTCCTTTCGATATCATCATTGATGGTTTGAGGATGCCACAGAGTGTGGACTCAAGTAAGGATCACCTAGAATTGGCCATCCAAAAGGGTTTATTGCAAACTCTAATATTTAGTATGGGGAAATGTGCCTATGCTTCAGTGGGAACACCGTCTCTCTCTCTCCAAATTTATTGTTATTTGGTTGCATAAAATAATAAATTTTACAAACATTTTTGTCTTGCCATTTTTGCGTTGTCGTTGTCACCACCACAAACTGAACTACGGTACTGGCGACTGTTGACATTCCACTGCCATATTATTATAAATACGTAATGATAATAAAAAAGAAAAGAAGCGTGGTGGTGGTAGTGGTATTGGTTTTTGGCTAGGATGATGATTAGTAAATGCAAATCCCAAAGCGCAAGCCTACAGCATCATCGCATGCAAAGATGAGAGAATGATGATGACTACGATGACAAGGGCAGATTGATGACGCTGGTGATATGGTGATGCCCTTCTCATTCCAATGACAAGACAAACATTCCTCTTGCAAAGTGAACAAGAAAAACACGCAGAGTTGGTGAACTCATCACTAGAATGTTTCAAAACTCTCAAATTGACAGTTTCTCTTCATTTGAAATGCGCTTACTCCATCACCACCAGCACTGCTGCTCCTGTGAAGCCAGTAAAATAGTACATTATCGCTATTATTACTGTACATGAAAGCCAATATTACGAAAGCAATAAGTGTGTTTGCAAGGCAGCAAAGGTATTCCCCTCTTTTTGTTTGTCATCATCTCTGAGAGTTGTTATTTTATTCAAAGAAACATCTTACGCTTATCTTTATTCCTTCTCCTCCTCCTCCTTCTTTCACTCCTCCACCTTCTCGCTGTACGAAAAACTTCTCCTGTTTTGTATTGTTCTCAACGAGTTGATATGAATAAATCTCAAGAGTTTTGTTTCGAACGGGTTAAAGGAGGAGGAGGAGGAAATGTTTTCTTTAACTATTTACGTTTTTAAAACATTTATCAACATTTTGGATCACCACCGCTGCTCCTGCCACACCATAATACCTTCTTACCACCACCACAACTGCTAACTCAACAGCAGCAGCAGCTTTTTTACAATATGCATATCAACTTGAACTAATACATCCTTGTTCGCATTTTGTACGGGAACACATATGGACAGATTAGATAGATGATACGTGAATCTCTCATTATTATTATCGTCATCATTGTTACTTATTACACACATTCTCTCTAGTCACTAGACTAGTAGTGGTATTAGACGAGATGCATTTATACAGTCACATTTTCATATTATCATACATACATTGAAATTAGGTATTATAGTTGGTGGATGTCATATCTATGACGAGGATGGTGATGATCATTCTCTGATGTGTTATCACTTGCTAGTTTTAAGTTAAGATACAACAAAGTTGTGTATGCATGTGATTGTGCGTGCACATTTATCAAAGTTGCTTCGTACAAACTTTAAAAACGAATGTTTTACTTATCGTCGTTATTGAAAACACTTTGTACCTTACTTGACTTTGACTTCATCACCACCACCACATCCACATCACTATGTGGAAAAAAAACATGCAGCACTCCACTCCCTCCTGCTGTTTTCCCGTTTCACATCCTCCTCACTGAAACATGTATCCCTAAATCTTACTTAAGTATTGCATATTATTATGTGCATATATAAAATCTATCTATAAAAGCATAATGTATAATGCGCATCCGTAAAGTTGGTAACTGTGTGTGTGCAGTGCATTATTAGGGAGCACTTTAGTGCTACCTTATGATTTCGTTCTGTGTGTCCGGTCCGTCCGTCCGTCCGTCCGTCCGTCCGTGCGCGCTCTATCTTCCGAACGGAACTGAATTTTTGAATTCTGTTTTTTGCAATGAGTTCCTAAGCCCATAGCGACGGGCTCCATTGATTTTCAGCATTCTAGGTCAACGGCAACCGTTAGAAACCGTTATGAGGTCAATTTTTTTCAATGGTAACATATGTCAAGTGACATGTCATTCGACTCGTCTATGAACAAAACGCATAGATATGAGGTCACTTTGAGGTCAAAGGTTACCATTTAACGGTAACGGCGATTTCAAATATTATTTTGGTTTATGCTCTCCTGCTTAAACCATTACGAATTTTGAACTTCTGTTTTCGGCAAACGGATTCTCAGCACAGGGGTTTTACTTGACATGCTCCTTAGCCTTACAGGTCAACGGCAACGGTTAGAAACCGTTACAAGGTCAATTTTTTTCAATGGTAACATATGGCAAGTGGCATATCATTCGACTCGTCTATGAATATAACGCATAGATCTGAGGTCATTTTGAGGTCAAAGGTTATCGTTTAACGGTAATGGCGATTTCAAATATTTTTTTTCGTTTTATGCTCTCCTGCTTAAACGGCCAACCCCATATGCTAACGGTAACGGTTAGAAACCGTTACGAGGTCAAATAGCAAGTGACATATCATTCGACTCGTCTATGAATGTAGTACATAGACCTGAGGTCGTTTTGGGGTCAAAGGTCACCGTTTAACGGCAATGACGTTTTGACACTTTCGTTTTTGTGCTCTAACTTTTAAACAAAGGTGTTTGCTGAAGTGCTCCCTTTTTATGTTTTTACAAGAACCTAGTTATTATTATTATAGAAGACAAAATATCACCATCTCTCTTTATGTGTGTGTGCCTTATTCTTTCTGATGATGATGATCCGCTTAACAGGATATTATACGACGTATAAAAACTGTATTAGCAGTTGGTTTTTTAAAAGAACATAACCATTTGTCTTTGCTGAATGATACAAAATGCAGCTATCAACTAGCCTCGTAGTCTGCTCCACGAAATGTGTATGGACATGTGAATGATGATTATGACGATGATACCATTCATCATGTCATATCAGGTTTAAGCCTTAACACACTTTTTCATATGGACAAGTAGAAATCTTTCCTCCTCCTGTTTGTTAGATGCTGGGACGACGACGACCAAGAGCAAGAAGAAGCATCACACAGAGTTATCATTTTTGGCGTTGTCCGACAAGACACACTCTGTTGGGATCTCTGTTATTTTAAACAACTTATGTGTGTGTATATAAGCATTTAAGCATTTAAAAGCTTATACCAAGAAATAATATGTACATTTTAAGAAAAATGTGTGTACAAACATCGTTTAATAAGTAGGCATGTTGCATATATGACGTGCATGTGTGTATGTATTTACTTTTGACTTCATGATGATTGCTGGGTGGTTCCCCTGAAACAACTACCTACTTGCTATAACCAATAAACGATTTAATTCGTCATTTTTCGAGAATGGTAAAAGTTATTACTGATTAAATGCAGTGCAACACATTATGACTCGTTTGTAAATGAAAGATAATGTGTAAAATCATCACCAGCTTTTTGAGTGATGCAGTAAAGTGGTCACAATTGCTGAGAGACAGCAGAAAGTAAAGGAGAGTTGGAGAGTAGAAGGGTTAAACAAAATGGATAACCAATTGTAAACCATCCATAGAGATTAATAGGCTGTTTAAAAATTGCTTGCTCCCTTTTTTAAAAGTAATGTAGTTACTACTTAGTTACTACTGCTGCTCTATGCATATTTGGACATTCAGGAAATATGTGGTTGGCGCCTTTCTGTATTACTTTTGCTACACGCCATTCAGGCAAGCCAATTGTCTTTTTTAAATGGTATAAGAATCATTTTGATCGTATCGCCATCAAAACATCACCAGCGACAACAACAGAAGTATCTTAAGGAGATTAAGGCAGGAGTTAACGGGCAAGTTTTCATGCAAGTTTGTGTGTGAGTTGAGTGCAGTTTCTCTAAACTCATTGCACTGTATCAAGGACTAAAATCCGAGCTTGTAAATCACGAGATCACATTCATAGAACTAACAAGTAAACTCATTGAGAGGTTTACAAGGAATACAAACCCGATGAAAGTTTCTAACCTGGGTATACATATTTTCACTTGGAAATGCTTAAAGCTGAGGAACACTTAAAGGTTCTACGATGTATGCGCTCATTGTTGATGCCAACGTTACTTTCGTTAGGACAACATCGTGTCGTTGGTATGGTATGGTCAACAAGGTATTGTTTCAAAATACAGTGGCATAAAACGGAAAACTATTGCATTGATGAGCGAAGGAATCAAAATATTCATCAACACAAAGCAGACATTTTAGTCATTGTTTATACAACCTTTTCTATAAGTTTCCTTGTAAGTCGTACTGGTGTTAGATTTGAGTCTCATAAATTTTCTCTCACGTCAAGTGATAAAATTATATATACATTCATCCCAACTCAGAAAGAAACTGTTTTTGCTGACTAGCTATCTGTGTGTGTCTGCAACAGCCATCAGAGTGTTAGTGTTGTTGACGCATCATTTGGAAGCTTTGTCTTCAGTTTCGAATGAAATGAGGAGAAACACTGAGGAAACGATGAAACGCTCATTGTGAACAAGTTTTTAAAAGTGCGTGTCATACAGATAAAGATGAAAATGGAAAATATGACATTTTAATTGGTTGAAATGTATCACATCATTGCATATCTTGTTCTCAAGTCTAATGTGCGTTTTTGTGAGGGCTGCTATGTAAAAGGAGACGGGGAAGAAGAAGGGAGACGAAGAGTGGAGGAGACGCACAAAATGTTTTTTTCTGAGATAGATGATATTAAATATTTTATAAGAGTCGTGGATGGATGTGTTAAAACACGAGTGCATGCCTACTTGCACACACACATTTGAAACGGGCGGAATGCAAGTAGCAAAGCTAGTAGACAAGATAATAGCATGATATCTTGTGGAATGGAGGGTAATGATCTTCGTAAAAGGAATTCGCTTTTTTCTCACTGGATGCGTAGTAATAGTATGTTTGTCTGTCAGGTTGTCTCGTCTCTCTCTCTCTCCTCTCTCACAAATGCAATATTATAGGCAGCCCAAAACTGATCACTACTGATACGATATCTTGTGTAATAGTTGCCGTTGCTGTTGCCACGACGACGACGGCGACGGCAATGCAATCCTGATGATAATGATGAGAAGGACTGCGTGAGGGTAAGTTAAGTGAATGCGTTTTAACTTGATTCGGCATACACCAGGGAAATAATTTACATACAAGTTGAAGGTCTTCCTTGTGGCGTTTCATTTTATTCATTAATAGGATATCATCATCAGTATCACTCAACTGCTGTTTAGCATACAAGTAATTTTGTTGAATCATGATTTTTTTTCAAAGTTATGCATGTTCGTGGCTTTTTGCAAATATTTATAAAGTAACATCATCAACTCAACCTGAAGACCGTCTCTGCAAAGTTGTTAAATAAAAAAAGGAAAGAAGATATAGCTGCAACGGCAGCAGCTGCTTTCTTATATAATCTGTGACCCAAACCAGTTAAAAGCTCTCTTCTGGCTTGGTTGGTTGAGGTTTGAATTTTATTTCAAATCGGTTGGTATTTGAATGTTTGTGCGTACGGTACAAATTGATGGCACTTGAAAGTGACAGGATTTTCGTCTGTAATCTCGTTTATATTTGTTGTTTCCTGAATTTCAAGTGTTTTCCCAGACAAACATGCACAAAAACTGTGCGTTTCGTAGGAAAGAGTAAGAGTTACATCAAGAGAGAGAGAGAGAGAGAGAGAACGCGTAGAATAGGCTGACATTTTTGAAATACTGGCAAAGATTCAACACTGCGAGTGTTAATGTAATTACTGTGGAAGACAAGGAGAATCCTCAGAGAAGCTCTGCTCTCTCTAATCAGAAAATGATCCTTGCTCAAGTATTTAGCGTGATATGCGTCTAGTAAAACTATTTATCTTGACTTAATGGCAAACGATCGATTTTTAATAGGCTTGAAATTATCATGAGAGTGTGGGAAGAAAATACTACTGCTAAGAGCACACTTTACTCAAGAAATGACATTGCTCCCCCACAAACTATGCATGTGCATGTTATGATGCTCAAAAGAAATTAACGCGTTGCACAGTAGACTGAGTAGGCATAAAGATTCTAGTCATTTTTCCATGATTAATAGCCCTTCTTTATTGCAAGCAGTTAATATTAAAAAGTTTAAATTGGTGAGGAGATAACTAATGGCACACGCTAATTTTTGGAAGGGATCGTTGGTCGAGTGAAAAGTTCACATGGGAAAAAATCATAAAAATGTTTTGACTGATAAAGCGTTTATGATAGCTTGCATGCCTATTATAGAAAATGTTATGACTGATAGTGTCCTCCTGCTGCAGTGACAAAATGTATGTCAGTTTTATTACCGTTATCAGTTATTACTTTTTCCTTAGATAGCTTCTTGTATCTTGATAATTTTACGCACTTTCTTAAAAGTGAAAGATGTGTGCGCCTCAAATGTTGAGTCACATTCATAGAAATAGGTAGGTATTATTTATTTATTTATATGGCCTAGTATGCGTACGGTTCCTCGTTAAGTTGGTAAAGGAAAAATAAGACCGACGTACGTGGAATACTTCATACAGGAACAAAATCTAATAACAGATAGCACAGATCCTTAAAAGATACTGAGTTTGTCCGTCCATACCATGCAAACTCAAAATTTGTACACCTAATGACTCCTAATATATGATGTATGAGCATTGAACTTCAACGAAAGTATTTGCGATGAATGCCTGCTCATTGTAAAGCACTATATACGTTATCTGTCATCTTTCGCTACTTTATTATGGACACACTGCAAAACTGTCTATTTACTTACCAATGACACTGTTTGCAAATGAAATTCCTGTGCAAATATGTAGCAAAGTATGAAAAAAAACTGAAATTGTCTCTAATATCTCACGTGATTATTATAATCTGCTGAAAGCGAGGAGCGAAGAGAACTCTATTTTGGGAGTCATTAGGAGGATTGGTGATGCGTAAGATTAACCTTTAATGCAATGATCATTTTCAGCCAGGATGAAATCTAAAAAAGTGTACATGGTAGTACATAAAAGCACACCTACAACGTGTGTTATAAATATCTCATCTTCCTCGTCCCATCATGATCGCTCGGTCGCTTCATAAATTTTTCATAAAGTTAATTTCAAAGATGAGAGAACGCTTTTCTGATTCTGATGAAAGCGACTGGCTGGGAAACGTTGATGATAGTGGACGGTTAGTGGTAGCAGGGGATCACCTTTTTGAGTTGAATATTATGAGCATGAGTATGAGTGCTTAAGTTATTTACGATGATTTAGAAGGAATACGCCCGTGCCTTATTGTCTTCACAGCAAGTCAAATATTTTTTTTTTTCAAAAAAAAAAAATGCAGTGATGATAGCCTACGAATAAAAGCTGAATATACGAGTAGTAGGTAACTATTCAAGCAGTCAATGATGCTATACGAGACCAAGTGAATTTTAATTTCGTTATTCCTTCTGTCATAAACTATTAATGCTAATAATAAATTCGCAGCAGCTGCATTGGAAAAATTATAAGAAAATATTAAGTGGAAATACACACTTTTTCACACACATATTAACGTAATTATGGATTTGAGTAGAAAACATATTTTTGAGGAATTTTAATGACTTGCATGCATGTTGTTTTATGAATATAAATTTAGAAGAGAGATGACCGTTCTTGTTAATAATAAGTTTGGTAAATCGTTTAGCTTTACAAAAATAAATGAATATTCGAGTCGGCAAAATCATTAGATTCTTGGAAGGGTTATGATTATTCTCTTCCTTCACAAGTTTTCGTGCTGGCTTGCCTTATGCACGTACGTAGACTCGCATAACCCATTCTTATATGAACCTATTGACTAACCGCTTCTATAAAAAATATGCTCAGCTCTTAAATATTTTTCTTCTTCTTCTTCTAGAACTGTGTACACGATCTCAAAAAAGGGTGTTTGAAAAGAAGGAGGAGTATCTTACAATCAGTTCTCACACTGATAAACTTTGAATTATGAATAAAAGTCAGGTCGAGAAAATAATGAAATTATTGTTGCTCTTACATGGTTTCTACTAATAGCTGCATTCTTTCTTTCTCTCTATCCATCACCCTATATCTCATAGGTATACTGCATATTATCGCTATACTATATACCCTTAAAACAATAGTATACATTATTCTCTGTGCCTTCGAAAAGAAGTTACATTTTTAGAAATTACACATTAATGCATGTTTGTATATATAAAGTCCGTACACATTATTTTGTACGTGCACATGTTTCACATAATGGCTCTGCGCAGGGGATGATGGATGACAAATGAAGTGAAACCAATTATTATTACTGTATTGCAAGTGAGCACGAACGAACAAGACTGAACTGTGAGGATATTTATTTACTGTGAATATGGCACAAAATTACCCTCTTTTCACTTCACTGACATCACTTGTTCGTTCATCACAAAACTACAAATAAAAGTAGTTTAAGCAAAACGAGCAAGAAGACATCTATAACGTAATAATAAACGCCAGAGAGAAAAGCTACCTACTATTCACCAGTCACTAGATGGATTGCATGGTGAAGTAAAGCTGCTGAGATTATTTACATGAGTACATGATGAATGAGTTGCAGGGCTACATGCCGTATAGTAGCTTAATTTAAAGGTATCTGTACAAAGTAATCTCTTTGACAGTTTTCAGAGGAGAGAGGGAGAAAAAAACATTCATGAATGTGATCTGTTGTAGGCAGGTTTATTGAGAAAAAGCCCATATCTACAAGAAACTGTAGCAAGGAGGGAGGGACGTTTAATAGAAATAAATATTCTTCGCGGAGGAAATGAAATAAGTACATGAGAATTAATTGTATAGAAACTGCTCCCAACAGCAAATAATGTTTAGAATGCCATTAAAATTAAACGATCCATGTAAAAAGAGGAAAAAAAGAGAAGAATCCTTTTGTCTATCATTCGTAAAGACAGTAAGTACAAAATTTAATAGCTTCTGTGTGTATATTCAACAATCCATGTCGTCTAATGCCTGTAAGTCACACCATTGCCATCATGTTCGCGATCACCATCGTCGTTTCCTTGTCGTCTCTCCGTGAAGGCAGGGAAACGCAGGTATTTATTTTCGGATTTTTATACACTTTCTGTTTGACAGCGTGAATCATGTGGGGCATTGCTTTATTGCATTCCAACGGTTTGTTTTATAACGAGTGCATGTTTCCTTTCTTCTTGTATTTTTCTTCCTTCTTCCTCCACCACCACCAACAGCAGTGTGTTCCTCGTGTTTTCACCCATTTAACCCCCTGCCTAAATGAAATACTGCACATTTCACTTTTATTCCTAATATAGGCAAAGACAGAATTGGTTTTTTACAAGAAAGGAACACTTTTTCAGATTACTACACAGGTAACGTAGAAAGAGGAGCGCGCGTGCACATACATAATACATACAGGAACTATTATTGTTATTGTGCCAGAAGAGTGTTGAATTGAGCATTGTTTTTCTTTATTCTCACTGACTTTTTTTGAGTCAATGCTGCTGTTGCTGCAGCTCCTCCTTTTTTGCTTTTGAATTACGGAAAAGTAAAACTGACTCTGAGTGAGTGAGTGAATAAAAAGGAGACTGACTGATTATTGTGTGAGCGAGTAAACTAAAAAGTACCAAAGTGGCTTCTTGGATCTCGCCGAGGTTCCTATAAAAGATGCACGCATTATTGTAAGTGATGCATTACACACGAAAGTAAAATGTATGGTTTTTTGTCTTCTCTCTCTCTCTCTTTCCATTCATAATCACCATATATTTTTCCACCCCTTTTTTCTCCTTCTCCTTCGTCTCTTCCTCCTGTTGTTTTCTTATTACTTGCCAGTAATTCACTTGATCATTCTTTCTGTGTGACTGCCTCCCAGTCGCGTCGACGGTCGTGAGTTCCATCCAGAAAACTGATTTTCTTCATAATCCGATCGCCTCACTACTTTGCCTTCTTCTACAACAAGGCTTTTTTCCATACAGCAGCAGCAACCAACCTCTGATCAATCACACGTTACCTACATAAGTTTCTGCAGAGGTGGTGCATAATATTTATATAGGAATAATACTTACATGCGTACACGTAGATGATATAGTACGAAACGACATAAATATTACATGCCTAAGTAAGTAATGATAGCAAACAGAAGCCATTCATCTCTCTTTTCTGGAAAAGTACAAAGAATAGAACAAAGTCCCTATTTGGCTGAGCAGAAGACAAAACCCTATTATTCCTTTGGACTCATCTTTCTTCCTTTTTCTCTTTGCCACTTGCTTTCATCCACGACGACTCTACTACTCCTCCACGTGCAATGCAGACTGCCAAATAGTTTGTTTGTATGTATGAATGAATGATTCATGCATGCTGAATACTAACGTATAGCAACTGCATCTTTAATTCCTATCAACGAGTCTCCTCATCCTGTGGTGGTGGTCTGAAGGATAGTACGTGTATAAAAAAGAGTACGTACGCCCAGAACCGTTAGACGCCTCGCAACACACAACGCACAACCCTCTGCTAAATTACATTTTCCCAAGAAAAACGATGAAGTTATATTGCAAAGTAGAGAAAAAAGCTGCTTCAGCACTTCATGACCACGCACGAGCACTTAATCTCTTTTGTCAAATACAGGCGGAGAGGTTGCAAGTTAATCAATAGGAAAACAAAATGTTTTAACGTTAATTGCCTATAGTTTAAAGTGGTAGCTACAAAAAAAGATGATTTATGACTTTCAAGTATTTAGTGCAAAAAAAACTACTAACTGCCTTTTAGCCACTGACATTGGCATAAATAAAAGGAGTTAGAATCTCCAATTGTCTATTAAGGTCTGTGTGTTGCTGTGCGAGAATAAAAGCAGCTCTAGAGTGGATTCACAAAAAGTGTTTGAGAAAAATAAGGAAAAAAGGGAGTATTTCCTGTGGTTATTCATATACATAAATTAAATAAGCACATATTTATCTTGCTCTTAAAGTCAGTATTATTAAAATGCAGCAAAAAGATAAGGTTGAAAAGCCCCCACCCACTGGTCCAATAATCTGACAAGATGAAAACGGTCTTCTAGTCTAGTCCTCCTGGTCAGATGGATTTCAGGTTACGACAGTTGTTCAATTTTTCAACTTCTTCAGATTCATCATCCTCATCTTCTCGATCATCATTGCAAAAGCCTGTTTGGGCCTGTTTAAAGGAGTGGTACAAAAATGTACAGTAGTGGCCTATGGTAATCATCAACATTTTTTGATGACTACTCTATTCTACTCCCACAACCGCAATGAACTTCTTCTTCTTCTTACAACAAAAACACGCAAGAACAAAAAAGAGTATCAATTGAAACATACCATAACCAAAAACGTGACAAGCATGAAGTCATCCATTTAATTTTCTACTACTTGCTTACTTGCTCCCTCCTTACATTACTATTACATACTGACTGACTCCTCTTGACTGGAAAAAATAAACGAAGGTTCAACATTGTGCCTTTTTCTGTTTTGCTTTCTTCTTAATAATAAAAGGAAAACTTCAAAGAGGTAAATGAATGAATGGGTGCATTGTACTTACCTAATTGTACGCAGACATACACAATTCGACTGACCGGATCATATTTCAATTCAGTCCAAAAGCCATGCCTTGCCCTGGTGCTATTATGTCTCGAAGCAGTACGTTCTGGTTGCTACTGATCTGGCTCTGGTCTGATTTCCATCGAGCAACAAAGGCCATTCAAGATTTTTCTGTGTAGTACACACACAAATGCATATGATAATGATGACTTTTCTAAGAAAGTTGTGACTGCATTCATGAATGAAGATATTTGAAAGGACAAAACTCTTTTATTTAACTTATTTTACTATAAACTCCCAAAGCAAACAAATAATATTGAATGTTTATTATTATTTATTGTGAGAAAAACATGAGAAATCATAATGGTTTCGTCATGTCCGTTCGTCCGTTTATTATTTCGACAGAAGACCACCGTCTCAAAAGTCAAATCTTTTTTTTGAAGGAGCCTTTTCCTTCTGCAACTTTCCTAGATCTGCTTTAAATCAGTTTGGGTTGGTGTTGTCATTTCGACTTTAAGAAGACAGTGAAGCTGAGTGAGTGAATGACACGACGTGCATATATGTGATAATCTAGATCAAGGTTTACTGTATTGTCGCTTCATATATATCTTGGGCGCAATGGTTAATGCAACAAAAAGACCATTAAAGAATCATCTTGTAAATGGTTCTAATCTGGTAGCTTGGTTAATTTCACTCTGTCGTCGTAGAGAGTGATGAAATGAAACACTGCGTAAGCACAGCAGAAGGAATCAAATCCAAACCCATTCATTCACAATTTTTTTTTTCGAAAGCCTAAGGGTTTTGTGAAGGGGAAATTGGCAGATGGTTATTTTTCAACACTTTTGTAACCAAGCAACAATCAAAGTATGATCTAAAATTAGTTTGATGATCCAAAATTATCCACAGTCCATTACACAATGCTTCTGCTACATACTTTACTCATTATATATTTTTATGTCATCAGAGAAAAATATATACGCGCATCAGCACCACCCGCAAAACGAGCGCCAGCAACGTGACTCAAACCATTATCGAAATGATAAACTATAATTACAAGTGATGGATACTTCACACCTACTGGCGTCTCTCTACTCAAGATAATGATCCCCTCAGAAAACATAATGGGAGTCATACCAGCATTTTCATTTTCTTTATTAATCACGCTGATAGGCTACACATGTCACAAAAATTAATAATAATTATAATGAATGACCAACATTTATTCAAATTATTATAATTGTCGAAAAAGTGTGGCAAACAACATTAGCATTACGATATGATGATGGTTAAATATTCACGATCAATGGGGCAAAATATGAGTCTCCTCACTTCTTAATGAAGGAAATTTTTCATGCCATGTGTATTATGCGAATATACCTATTACGTACATACATACATGTACATTTAATACATTTTTACTCTTTTGCTGATGATGTTGGTGACAACAATTTGTAGTTTTCTCCTTCATCCAACCAAACATCATCTCTCCCATTGTGTCGACGACGTTCCGTGTTGACACGGTTATATGACGTGTTTAATTTGCATGATATGAGCATTTATTTACATGACAGCGTGGTGAGAAAACTGGCATCACATCACAAGAATGAAACTGAACGAACACTAGGCAATTACATGCTCTTGGATTTCACTGCAAAATCCACTGTACATGTTCTCCTCTAGAAAAAGTCATGGCACGGTGGGTGCCTCGGATGCTGTAGCGCTTATTGCATTGCCTTACATGATTTTTCCATAAACCTTAGTACCTTTGGACGACGCGTAATAATATATGCAAACAGAAAAAAATGATAATGATTACTGACGTTTCTCTAAATAATTTACTGAAGCTTCTTTACCTTCTTAATATATAGGAAGTTTTTTGCGATTATTGTGATGATAGTCGTAGTGGCTCTACAGAACAAGTGACGGATGATGCATTTTATTGTGGATATATTGCAAATTGTCAGAGAGATGATATGAGAACAAGCATATATTTTGCAGAGGTAAATACAGAGAGATAACAATGAAGCCGTCTTAGCTGTTGCCGTTGTGAAGAATACAATACAGAACAAGAGAAGATGGTGGTGAATTATTGAATGTCTGCAAGTTGTAGCTGCAAGCAAATTTGTCTGCTAGTGTGCGGCCAGTGGCTATCTAGTTTCAAAATTCACAATATGCTGTTGTTGTTGTTGTTGTAATAAATAATAATAATAATCATAACGCATGCATGCATACATATCATCACTAAACTACTAAATTAGTGTTTATAGGATTGTAGAATAGTAGTTCAACAAGATAACCAAAAATAGCGTGTATGTACATGTATAAATATGGCCTCATCATCCTTCTCCTCCTCCTCCTCCTAACAACACACAGATGCACGGGCCACCAATTATCTCCCGTGTGTGTGCAGTTAGTACATGACAACATGACTGTGATTACTCACACAGTGCTCATCTATCTGAAAAATTGAAATGAAATTGGACGGTGATGATGACGATGATGATGATACGTACAGACAGACACACTGCAACACACAAAAACGCTTATGGACATCTGCGCTCGTAAAGAAGATCCATTGTTGCTGGTGTTGTTGGTGTTGTTTGTTGCGATCCAATTATTTTTTGGAGGAAGACGACACACAAAAACAGTAGTTAATAAGTAGCAAGAGCAATTTCACGTAATGCATGTTATTTTCCAACAACAACGAACATTCGCATAACTATCGTCATCATCATCATCATTTATAAGCGTGGTCACACGCACATTTAAATAATGCACAGCTCTTGCGCATGATTATGCGTGTGGGTGAAGATGATAATATTTTATCATGATGATGACGGTCATTACAGATATTTTATTTTTGGGTGAGGACAGCAATCATTATTGCGCTTCTGGCATTAACCCAACTGGCTACTTGTACGCAGTACACGTATATGTACATATTTGAATCATGTTCGCAGTTCGCACACACACACAGATCTAAAGATAATAGTATCAAAGTAATAATAATAATAATAAATCCTATCAAAATATTATGATTTCTTTTGCTGATTTCTATGAAAGTTGCAAGTGGGCAGTAAGAATAAGTAAGTAAATTTGAGTTATTTAGAGTGGACACTCCTTTCCTTGCAGACTCACTTTTTTCAGTTTCCTCTACAATAGCTGTTGTTCCTCATTCACATGATGATATTATGATGATGATATTATTGTGTGTGTAAATCCATTCTTGTCTTGAAATCAGGATGTATTTGCTTATGGGCACAAGAAGACCGCAATTATTTACTACCTTAATTTCTACAGTCGAACAATAAGTTAATGATTGATGAGTCGCGAAAGTTGTGGAGTACTAGTGCTAAAAACTCTTGAAAAATTAGGAACGCTTTCATATGCCAACTGTTGTTGTCCGTCCGATAAAAAAGATACTAAGCTATTATTCGTGTACAGTCCGTTAGAAATATATTTGCAATGCAAAACCGCAAATAGAGACGTGTTAGCAGCAGTGGGTCACTGCAGTAATTGTAAAATAGTGATCCCTCCAACCATTATAAAAAAGTTTCTTAATTTTTATTGGCAATAACTTTTATTTTGGACCATTCTTGAGTCTATGAGAATAATTTACTTGAGGGAAGGCACATCTGCTTGATTGTTTAGAGAAGCTACATGAACGCAAACTAGTTATCATTACTTGGCTCACATTACTTGTCTAGTTTAACAGTTTAAATGCATTTCATATAATATTTTGCTGTCATCTGTCATTGTGTTGAGTAAAATTGACGCAATTTCAAAAATGAATGGTAATAGGAAATTGAACGTTAAATTATAGAAATCAATTTATAATTCAATTTAGAAAGAGTGACGGAATGAAACGTAAAAGTTGTGTCACAGAAAATGGATAATGATAGGAAACTAGCATTGATCATCATAAACCATTTCTAGTTACTTGCTTTACTGCTGACTATGAGCACTAGTTTTTAATAAATTAAACCCAGCAAGTTTGTATAAACGCTATATATAAAAGCGATTACATCATTGATCATGAATGAAGTGGCGTTGGTCTGTGAAATTTTGAAAGAGTGTCCTTAAGGAGAGATGGGTACATTGAAGGGTTGGCCGGAACGGGATTCCTCTGATGATAATGGGATTTTGGGTATTAGGGAAAGGAGACACGCCATTTTTCTTCACACAGCAAAAAAATTGCCTGGTCACTCTACCTTTTTTGGATCTTTTAATTTTTTTTCCTTCTCTCTCTCTCTGCGCTGAATTTGCATTAACATTAATTGAATTAAACAGTTATTTTGCGATTTTCATTCAATCCACTGAAATATTACATTTAAAGCATGAGATTTATAATTGTTCATTGTTAATAGAGACATAGATTCCCGCAGCCATTAGCGTCATAGGTACACACACTCACGTCACTCTTCATCCTTCTAGAATACAATTTATCATTCACATTATATGACGATGGTCTTCTTGTCCCACAAAGATATCTAATTAGTTGTGCATGGTTTTTTGTTCATCTATAGACATGTTAGAGAGTCACTCGACCGTGGTAAATTAGTGGAAGGATTTTAGAAATCAAATGCGAAAGAATACCGAGGTTTGTCATCATTAATATTATCTGTCTATTCATTTTACGGCAACTTTTTAAACAAATCATTATTCATTCATTGGCGCATATAATTTTCATGGACTGCCATGCCGGCATGATCATTGTCCCACTGACGCTTGCAGTAAAATGCCGAGCGAAAACTATATACAAGCGTACCTACTCCACATATGTAATAATAATATGGCCTCAAGTCCATTACGGAAAAAAGTTTCAAATGCTTCTTTATTATTCCCTGTTGCTGTATGTTTAGATGTGACCAGATTTATTATATCCCCATTTATCTATAATTACTTGCAATGCAATGAGTTTTGACGGATGTAGTAAAGAACGGGCATTCAGAAACTGTAACGGAACTTTTCTTCTTTTCTTACACTTACTTTGAAGTTTGAACAATTCTTTCTACTAAATGTGTGTTTCTAGTTTTTCTATTGAACTTTAGAGACTATTCATTCAACTAACTGCTAATAATGGGAATAAGACGATGTTTGTGTGCAGACATGTGTGTACTTACAACAGTACATGAGATACGAGCCATGACTCTAATTACAGAAATAAAATCTGCAAACAAACTGACAGCACATATTTCATCTTCTTTCTTGCCTATGTACAAATTTCAAGTTGACACTAACATAAAGCAGCAACTTCATCCCCAACATCATCATCATCATCGTTAAAGGGTACTATAAAATCATTTAAGTAAATAGTTGCATGTGTCATACATGCGAAGCAAACGGAGTCATAATTTCATATTACATATTGTAAGCGTTGGTTGGAGGTTACTAAAAGATGTGTAATTGCATAATATTCATTGCATTTCTTGTAGAACGGCACAAGAAAAAATACGAAGGAGTTTTTACTCGTGAAGGGCGAGCAATAGTAGTATGAATTGGCTTGAAAGATGACGGTAGACAGATGAATTCTGCTGCAAGCAGTCCCTCTAATAGTTTTACACGGGATTCTGTTTAGAATTCTTTGTGTAACGTCGTATATAAAAGACAGCACTAATAATAATAAGCGCTTTAACAGTGTCATAAAATAGCATCGGAATTTTTGTATTGAATCTTTCCCACTTTCCAATATCTCCACTTCCACCCCAGACCAATTTCATTTTTGGAAAATGCGTGAGTGCATCAAAAATAATTCAAAA
Organism: Sinella curviseta; assembly: GCA_004115045.4. Taxonomy (NCBI): domain Eukaryota; kingdom Metazoa; phylum Arthropoda; class Collembola; order Entomobryomorpha; family Entomobryidae; genus Sinella; species Sinella curviseta. The sequence goes on from CM065489.1 coordinate 10,798,391, forward strand.
CATATTTGTCGAGAGCATGTTTGTGTCGTCGCCGGCGATTTTTTTATGTGGATGCTGCTGATAATACCATTACCATTAGTATCACCATGGCGGAATGTTTCACCACCGCCACCACCAACACAAAACAACTTCCTTCCCGTTTATTTGGCCATTATTATTTGATCGTTTTAAGTCATGTTCCTCCGAAACACACACAGAGGTTTTGTTGCTGTTATTTCAGAGTATTACCGATTATGACAGGATATAAACAAGGATGACGTTTATGTTCCCTGCAGTAGTAAAAGAAAAGAAGGGGGAGAGGAGGGTGAGAAGGAGAAGAGAAAAAAGCTTTTACTCCTTTTGAGTTTTAAAAAACCGTTTCTTTTTTTCTTCCATTACTCCGTGTTACCATGTTACCAGTTGCTAAAAGGCGCATTTTTGCTGTTGAACATTCTCGGAAAGTAGTGGGATCATCGCTACGTGATTTCTTCAGCCTGCAAGTAGTTTTCCTTGGAAAAATGAAACTGCAAACGAAGGCTATTACCAAGATCCCAACATCATCATTTTATGCTATTACTTTTCATAATATGTTTGGCGACAAAACTAAAGTAAAGCAAATAAAAGTTTTGGCGTAGGCGAGGAAATAGCCTATTGTTCATGGACCATAATACTCCAAACCCTTTTTCCAGACCATTTTTCTTTAAATTCTTTGTTATTTTCTTAGTTTAGTTGTTGCTTTTTCGCACTTCTAGTCTAGAAAAAGTTTACATAAAGCGGGTCACCAAAAAAATGCATGGTGGTGGTGCTGATAAATTGATTGATAAGCTGGGATAAGGTAAGCAAATAGACTGCTTGCTCTACAAAAATGGAAACTCGAAAGATAATTTTTCGCACCCCTCTAATTAATTATACTGTCCATTTGTATCCAAGAAAAATCTTTAATTTTTTGATTTGATAAACTCGTAAATGAGTTTGCACAATCACCAAAAAATATAAAACTGGCGCGACAGGACACCATGAATAGTCCGTTTGTCGTCCCCACCTAATGATAAAATGATAAATCCTAAAAGCCAGCAAAAACTTACTTTGCTTATAGTAGTTGTTAGTTGCTTTATTACTTTGGAATGTGCTAATTGTAACTTTAGGAGAAGAAGAGAAGAGAAAAAAACGCTCACTATCACCTTCAATCTCTTCTAGGCACGTAAAAGGAAAACTATGCAGAAACACATACTTGTTGCTTGATACGGCAAGCCTGCGTCACATGAGCACATCTACAACAACATCTTGTTGTTAAAAATGATGCTTTTATATGACATCCATATTGCGACAACAATGGCAATATATAATTTTTCTAAACTGAAATAAAAATACAATAAACTTTGTCGAACGGTTCACGCATGATAATCAAAATCTGGCAGTTTTCTTCACTCTCTTTGTTTTTCTGTTTCTCAAAAGCATGTTTCAACCAACTTGAAGTAATTTACGCTGAGGAGAGAGATTATAGGAAGAAAAAAAATCATTATTTTCTGTAAAATGTGTGTGGATCAGCATTACGAATCGCGGAAGACTACACCCTGTAACTCCATACATAGATTTAGTACGTATGTTGTAACAATTCATTTAGCCATGCTTTGTGGAGATGGAGACTCATTAAATACGTGCCTGCCTGTCATTTCTGTCTTGTTTAATGGAACGCACAGTAATTCATAATAATAATAGTCGCACATATTTTTTTCTCTGTGTCCCTCTCTCCAAAAATCATGAGTGTAAGCAAAGTGAGAGAGAGAGAAGACGTGCATTCTCTATAAACCTTCTTATTATTATTAATAGTAATTTGAAAATTAGCCGTATCCATTGATTATGTAAGGACTAAGGACAGATTCTAGATAAAAGAAAATATTATGCATATCTCTTGCAGCATCATCGTTTCCTACATTTTTTTATTCCCTGGCTTCAGCTCTCGTACCTGAAGCTCTAGAGCGATGGTGACGAGGTACTATGATGAGACTATGGTGCCTGGCTGCCTAGGTATATAAGCAGCAATTGTTGTGGCGGTGGTGGAGGATATAGGATTGTTGTTGTACGACGAATCTTCTAATGGCACTCTCAACACCAACCAAGTATGTCGACAAACAATTACACGAGCAGTAAAAATAAAAATGATCATAATCATAATAATTTGATTGTTATGTTATGATTATTATTGTTATTTTTGTTGTAAAAGAAGCCATTTCAAGACTGTAAAGTAATAATGATAATGGATGGATGGAGGGATGGTTATAATGATGATAATGGCAATTCGTTTTCAAATGTTGCTGAACGGAGGATGAAGGAGGTACGACAAAGTCATAACCGTGGTGGTGATGGTGGTGCGTCATATAGCGTCATATCTGTAGTCATAGAGTGCCTGGTTATCAAATAGGTAAATGAACTAAGGTAATCCCGATTATTCAAATTTGGTAAAACTTACAGTGCCATCATAATCATAACCATCATAAGAATCATTACATCAGCAACAATGTATTATTCAGCAGTACAAGTAGTAGTCAAGTCACAAGTTTACTGCACTGCACACAAGAAATGAGAACTCTTTCATTGTTGGATTGCATTGCATCTCCTCAACTCTTGCAATTAGTTTAAGGAATGTAGCCCAGCGTGAGAGTATCTACTCTGCCTGCAGAGCAGCACCAATGACTAAACCAGGTACTACTACATGTCTGCTAAAAACGAAGAGCATTTTTACACAAATAGATCAAAGACACCTTCAAAATATTTTGTAAAAAATGATAGGAAACAAGCTTGTTATTTTAAAATGACAATTTTCCATGTATTTATTCAGGATAAAAGACCTTTATTGTCCGCTGCTGCTGTCAGCTACAAAAAAAAATAATTTTCCACGGGACAGTTAGTAGAGGAGCATTTTTTCGCCTGTGAATATGTAGCACAACATCTTTCTACACACACTCTGACTGACTGTTTGCTTGACTTCAGTAATCATGTTTAACTACATACACGTTACGTAACATGTCGTTGACAAATTAGAAATATCACCACCTCAACTAATCCCAGACTAACTCACCGTGCAGCTGCAAGGAACGTGTATTTTTACAGTATAAAATGGCATACCTACTTGAGTCCTTTTGTTAGCTTCTCTCTAAATATCACCACGAAGCTCACACATTTCAAGTCAACTGTAATAATGTTTTCATAGGAAATCATATTACTATTTTCTGCAATTTGCTGGCTTGCAGCAGTCATTCTGGCTGGGCTCCTTTGAAGTTCCAATGCTCTCTGTAGACATAATCGTGTCGGGATAAGTACATTTTTGTTACACAAAAAAAACTGTGAGCCTGACAATGAGTGCGATACATTTAGCAAGAATCACAATAATCACATATATAAAATATAGTCAATATTAGTGATGTCTAAAATATACTTTTAAAATAACATTTCTAGTTTTTTATCGTTCATATTTTATGCTTGTGCAATACAACTGACAGTAATGACACAAGACTAGTTTGCATTGCTCCACAAAGACAAGGGATTTCCCTGATAGCGCTGCTGATCGCTCTGCGCTGCCCCCGCGCGATGATTTTTATTTTCTAGTATAGAACCCTGCGCAAATGTACTTATCTGCGGCAATGTCTTTTTAAGGAGATTTTTTGGTTATCTATCGATTAAAATCATAGTTTGTCTCCTTCATCACCATCCCATCTTGTACCAATACCGATTACTTTTCATTGTTACCTCTCAGCAGTTGTTTCTTATGGGAAAGGAAGCTAGAAAACAATCGAACGCAAATAATGGACTAGTATCAAAAAGTAGTCGGTCGGTAGCATCCAAAAGCTGTGTTGTGACGCGTACGGAAATGGCATTGGGTGGGGATCTCTGATTTTTCATTTTTGAAGATGACTACTTGCATCATTACTATTCATTGAATCCACGTACAATTCCGCCTGCATCCGTTTGCCAAAGCTTCTTTTTCTACAACTACTGCTCTTTATACTTTTTATACGTGTTGATGGCTCCTATTATTGAATGTAAGCCGTACAGATTACAAACACCAAATATGAACATTTAGGACGTGCTTTGCATAGCTAATATTTTATTGTTAAATGCTGAAGCCACGTCGTCGTCGTCGTTGCCGTCTCCACCAAAATTTCACATCGCACATGGCGTGCTTGTCAAGTTATCACAGATAGGGTGGAATTTCTCCTTGTGCGTAATAACTACATAAATGGTGTAGAGCATTTTCCTGCATTTGTAACACTAATTATTAGCCCTTTCATGTAATTACCGTGTTTCACTTTGTTTGTTAAACATGTGTGGCAACAATAAAGAAGTAGTCTTTTTACTGCTCTGTGAGAAACTATGTAATGTGTTCATTTCCGTGCTTTATTCGGAATATAAACCAAGCATGTGTGGGCGGTGGATTCCAGAGGATTAGTGATGCAGAAAACTTTCATAAATACTTTAATGGTTTTCGCAACTTTTGTACAAATTAAACTTCATTAATATTGATTATTTATTTGGCTAGGTCAGCACAAGGTTGTTAAAATATTCGTCAAACATATACATTTAATTATTTTCATCTGATGGATTAACGTGGATTCAATTTTTCTATTCTTTTTCAATTTAAAAAATGCTTCCTTATTGGCCATTAACATAAGTTTTCAGCCAGCCCATGTAGACGATAGGTGTGAGGCGTCATGAAAAAACAAACACGAAATATGCTTTTGTACTGGAAACAGGATAACGACAACGACTATTGTTAACCAGCGTTACCGATTGCAGACAGAGCTTATCCACACAAAGAATACCGAGTTATACAAACAACAAAATTACCTTGTTCATTTTTATTGCAATCGGTACACCGCTTGAAATATATGTAGGCAATAAATATATAACACTTCTCTTCTCATTTTCAATTAAACAATTAAAGTTTATGAATTTATTATGCGAGTCATACTATTATCCAATGTCATTACAAATATTTACTGCCATTATTACAATTGTCCACTTCAATCTTTTAATTCGCATTTTATAATTATCATACCGATGTTTTCTTTTGTCTTTTTTCAATTAGGCATGTGTGTATAAGTAATAACAACGGAGTTCTCTTCTAAATCATCAATACATTCTTTCATTCAAATAATACTTAAACTTTCTATGGACTTTATTTGAAATCTAATTTGGTCTTAAGCTAAACACGCCCATTCAAACATAGATGGGAAAAACATCTGCGAGGTTTTCGGCTCGCAGATTTGGATAATTGATTTTAAAGGATTTTAACGAATACTTTAGGCAGCATCGCGCAAAAATCGTGTATGATTTATTGACTATGTACGTTTCCTATTTAAGCATGTAATATCTTGAAACATCCCTACCGAACTTTTCTTTGCTCAACTCAAACAACAACTTGTTCAGAAGCGACGGTACAAAAAAATGTTTCCAAATTCTTGTAGCCATATAGTCTAGTAATGAGTTTTGTTGTTTAGTCAAGATTGAAACTGCAAAAGCGCACGGCAACTGCAAATTTTAAAACTAAACATGATCGATTGTTTCCCCTCCCCGCACTCCAGTCCGTAATATAAAAGCAAATGACATGTTAGTTTTTCGGCCATTAATTAGTGAGTGGTCTTGTAAAAAATGTGGTTGAATATGTAATCATAATCAACATTGAAAAAGGACCACTCGCTTTGTTCGGCAAAATAAATGCATGGATATGCGTGCGTACCTACTTTAATATGGGGTAATAAAGTTCCCTTTTGTTGTTCTAAAACTTGAATGTTGCTTTGTCTCTCGCACCAGGCACGATACATCCACCACCAGCGTCACCGCAAAGAAATCCACATTCCGCTTGAAATTCATCTTGTCTAACGTTGCCATGCAATTTATCATAGCGATTAAGTTGCACTAATTACTTAGAAGTTTGCCAAGGTCATTCATTCATATTTATGTTTGCATTTCCCATTAAAAATTAATGTAATTTGTAGCTGAAAGAGGACAATGTAGATGCTTAAATTTGATTTTTAGAATGTCAAAATTATTACAAATTATAGCGCATGCATGTACTTTTTAATTTATAGTGATTTACCTGTACTGCGCTGCATTTAAAAATGATACTCTCTCAGAAAGGTGTCTCACGCACCATCAGACGCCAGCCAAGGCAAATAGTAATTTACATTGCAAATTATCATTCTTTGTAGCGAAATTGATAATTATTATTTGCACAGTGTGTTATTGTAAACTGATCTATAGCGTATTGTTATAGATTTGCAGTTATCGTAGTACCAACAAGTACATTACTGTCTTTTGATGTGCGCATGACAAAAAAGTAAGTTATTACCAAAATGCACAACACAACAACGCCAACAAAAACTAAAGCGGATTATGTAAATTGACGATACCTTTCCAACACCAGCTAGCCATCATTCAAAAAGGGTTACTGTAAAACAAAGTAGCTGCAGTAACAACAGCATGATATTATATACCTAGTTAGTATTATTGAAACCTGTTGCGCTTTTTACCTCCAATTTCACCATTAGTTGTTGACATGAGTGTACAATTTGTTTTACATTTTATAGTCTGTTTGTCGCATCATGATCAGTTACAAGTAACAAAAATATAAGCATATATAAAATGTTACTCTATCCGAGTATCATAATAGGAGGGGTACGTCAGCACGCTGCTGAGCATTTTGAAGATGCATATCGTGTGCGTAATAATGTGCAGTGCAATAAAGGTCTCGCATTTAGCAATAAAAAACTGTTTGGACGCAACGAGTAACGTTCAGATGAGTCCTTTGAAAATAACAGCGATGATGATGATTATGACGGGACGCAGAGGATGTTTAAAAGGTTGTGCTCATCATTGTCCACCGCAACAAGACGTCTTTCATTTTTTTGGTTCATATCAGTCAGCACTCTATACGCAATTCAGAGAGAGAGAGACGCAAGGTTGGGCTGTTAGGCATGTGTCATGGGTTTTGTATGGGCACAATTGCCATTAAATAGGTATACTCTATCAGTTTTATCAGTTGATTACCAGATACTGCACATCATAATAATAATGGTGATAATATAGTTATAGTTCTAAACGACATGATGACACGTGAATTGAATGAGGAGAAACAGTTTGCGGAGTAACGGGAGGTCTCCCTTTCATAAAAAAAATATTATGCATGACACAACGCGGACTCGATGAGTGTTTGCCCATAATTGGAATGGTAAAATTAAAAACAAATCAGAAAAGGAAATATGATGCAGAGTTTGGTGCCCTAGATTTAAGAAAAAGAAAGAAGGAAAATATACTAATCTACTTGGTGGAATAATTTCGAGGCGCTATAGCCAGTAGCCTGGTTACTCGAAAAACTGGATCCGTTTTGCAATTCAAATATTTATGCTATATACATCTTCTTGCCACCACTTATCCCGTTTGCTTCGTTAGATTTATCTTCATCAGAAATGAAATATGATATGGTATGCAGATATGCAATACAATGATGCTCATGCTCACTGACACGCATACCATAACCATAATTGTGTGTCTGAGAGAGAGATGAAGATGAGATGAGGCCGTCCCTCCGGTAGAAACAATCTGCATTTTTCTACAGTGACATCAAAATACTTTTTAAAGTGCTTTTGTACGCAAAAAACGGTTAAATGTTAAATTGATATAATGGCATGTTTGACCATTGAGCTTATAATCCGAATAAGCTTCTTTAAGCTTCTGAATTTTTACGACTTGATCATGCACTACGGCTACAACTGCCTTATTACAGTAACATCATAAACGTATCATTTTTGCACAGAATCGTCCGAGTTCAATTCTTTCACTTCATTTTCCTCAATGTAATACGTACAATTAACTAGGTATTTATGATTAAACTCCGAAATGGAATGCGTTTTTAACAGAGGAATTGCACCTTTTATTTGCGGTATATGATGTACTTTAGACTTACATAATAACTGAAATTGGGAATACTTTTGGATCAAATTCGTTCTGATAATGTAGTAGCAGCTACATAATATGTAGTTATTGTAGTAAAAGCTGAATTATTTTCCGCAGACAGTCTGTCATGTAAATAGTACGTTGTGTTTTATATAAAGTCAATTGTAGCATTCATGCGTTCGTGTAGACCTGTTACATTCATGAATTGTTCTGAACTTTATCAAATCACCGCATACGAGTAAACCGTGCTATAATATAAATGATTCAAAACTACATGCATCTATTTAAGAATTATACCTACTTATAACCTTGATTTCTTTTTCATTTTCAGTAAATGGTCAACATCATCGGAAATTGCAGTTTTCCACCACCAAACCAACTGGCTAGTATAGAAGCTGCAGAATCTCACATTCTAAACTTGGTCTGCACTGTTCTGCTCTGCTGTGTGGCACACTTAGATGTCTGACGCTGCGAATGCATTAACAACACAAAGAGAGGAAAAGGATGGTGACACGTTATTCCGGTTGTTGTAAACAAGTACGCCACCGACAACACCCAACAATTGCGAACAATACAGTTTTTAGCCGAGTCGTCTGAGTATCTCCCTGGCTACCTGTACGGATTTTGCAGTCCACACAATAAACGAGGTACATCCGTTTTAATAAAAAAGTATTTCAATTTCAAATACATAAATATAAGCACTATAAGCACTTAGGTATGTATATATCCTTAATTTTAATGATAATGATATGTATGTGCTTCATAAGAAGTCGCTTCGTCTTCATTATTTTTACTGTTCCATGAGAGAGAAAAGTAGGTAATAACAAAAAAGTTGGCCGTAGTTGAGCCTCAGTGCATATTGTGTGATAATGAGAACAAGCAAAGAGGAAGAAGATTTTCTTTAAATTTACGTGGATTTACTGTTAGATTTCTTGGTTTTTTGTTAGAACATTAACAAAGTTGTGTAGGCTATATTGCTACTACAGCTTGTTATAGTGCTCATGATAATTACTTTATGATGTGACGATACATCCCGGATTCATGAACTCTATTTCTTGGAAGATTAAATAAGCAGCTAGAAAGTTTGAAAAGATATTTTCTGATGAAAGTAAATTGCTAGTTTTTCAACGGATGTACAGAAGTAGTGCTCCTTTCCTTTAATTATATAGTATGTATCTTACTGCGAACGTTTAGTCAGCATGAGTAATAATTTCGGACTATGTTCATGGATATCATTAGGAGAATTGACTTGTACCTTTGTATACTGAAATAATATGACGTGTAACGGAGGGGTTATTGTTAATTACAATGCGGTTGTTTCTAAGAGGTGCGTAACCGGTTGTCCAATTGATCAGTGCAATTATGACTTATGAATATGACGATGACTGACTGCTCATTGTTGGGCTGAGTTGTTGAGTAAATAGGTATTCATACCTTTCAAACTGCAAAACTATCATTTCCCGGTGGCATTGCACTGGCGTTATATAAATCCTCTAGATTGATGTGAGTTGAGTGTTAATGTATTCCACATCTTCATATCAGCGTATATAAGATAAAGAGAAAACAATGGAAAGATACATTGCAGTCATACTTTTTATGCGTGGAAATTATATAATTACACCTTCATACACTTTTTTAATGATAACCGGAGAAAATGTGTTTGCGTGTGATTCGTTTTACAATCATTAAGATTTTATGCGATATATAATTTACACCTGGACGTTTCCTGGTGCAAATCCTTGTGTTCTGGCGGAGCAGTATAGTTGTTATGAGTTATAATTTCATGAAAATCAGGAAATAATGCTTGCACAATTATTCAACGGTTTTTGTCTGATTAATACCTCCGTTTCTCAAGAAAATTATGTTCCCGAAGGGCCAAAACGGCCTTTTTAAGAAAAAAAATCTACCTGAAATAGGCTTTAACTTTTTTATGCTGATTTTCAATTTACACGTAACTCGATTCAATATTGCAGTGCAACAGAGAGAATGTATCTATTCATCTTTGCAAAAATTTTACTGCGCATTTACTCGGCAAACATTACATTTCTGTTTTTTGTACAAAAAGGAGTACGTGCTCAACTTTAATATTGCATTTTAACCATTTATAAACGCATTTAAAACGGATGATCAAGAGGCGGCATATAATAATCATGCTCACTGAGCGTTATATAATCATAAGGAAAGTAAACAGCAAAAATATCACATTGGGCATAGGATATAAATATAAATTAAACTTCCCAATGATTTTTGCTGATGTCCCTCCTGGTGATTTTTGCGTGACTATCAAATCAAATCGAAGCTAGAAAATAATATTTATTTATTCATTAATACATGCAGTCATGCAATCATGTAAGTTCCTCGAAAATGGTTTTTTACACTTTTAATATTCTTCTTCGTCTCTGTAATTTCCACTCTGTTTCCGTTAGAGGATAAGCAGTAATCATGTATCATCATCATGACACGATTAAAGTAATGTAAATTTTTCTTTTTAACAGATATGCATTTATTCTGTTCACATGATTAACTGGATAGTTCAGTTGTCTAGTTTACGAGAAATCGAAAAATTTTGGCACATGATAAATGATTATTGTGCTCAATATTTCTTTATATGCATATGATTCAATGCGCAATGCATAACGCTGCTAATATTAGGCAATCCTCAAAATCGTCCTTACTCGAAAAAAACAAATCAAGTGATTCAACCATGTTTATTAATAGCGTATATCGAGTTGATAGAGCACCTTTCAATGATAAGCATTCTGATCATATTAAGTTTGAAGTTGACAATAAAAAGCAATTGTTTACTTCTTGACCTTCGCAGTGTGTCGTAGAGGTTGTCAGTGTTCATCATTTTCCCATTACAATATATTATTATGCAAAACTACTAAAAAATTGTTCCCTGCTGAAAGTTGGAGTAGTTAAATTTAGAGTGACGTGTGATGAAGCACCTGCGCGAGAGAACGAACGAATGAACAAAGAGAGAACAAGCGTCAGCGTCGTCACTTTTCTTTCTGTTTGCATGTAAGTTTCGTAATAATAATAAGTGCTCAGAAAGCATTGAAGTTCAAGTGCGCTGCACCGCGCCGCAGTGGTGGTGACATTACCTTGCACGGTTTGATTGGCAATGAACCACTTTAACCGATTTTTGCTCTCTTTATGTGCGCCTTCAGATTTGACAGCGTGCGTCCTTTACCAAATTTAATTTTTTCATATACAAATTAAATTATATCATATTATTATCGTAATCATAATGTTGTTTTTTTACGTTTTGTTTTACAATGTTGAATGATTGGGTGAGAGAGATAGTCAGATAATCTTGACACATGAAAATCCTCAATTCAATATTATGCAGATCAGTGGCGTCTGTGACTGGATGTTTTCGAGGTTTTTCCGGTGACAATGGAATAATACGAAATTATACTTGTTGTTTTGCAATAGCTCTCAAAAGTCTTGCAGTTTGATCCCTGAAACACAAATTTTTTTTTCGCACTAGTACATAAAGTTTACATGAAATGTGCAAAAAAAGTGACAAGCATGATCTCATCATCCGTTTTCCTCCGGTTGTACTCATAATTGTCTCGTAAGCATTCAGATTCGAAGAACCGATAACATGACATGGGGATATATTTATAACTATGATAAGATAACTGAATAAAGTTTAGCCATTTTCACACTGTTTGATTATCTAATGGTATCTCTCTGTATAGCTGGAAACGTGATGTTTGTCTTCATTACGATGACATCTCATATTATATGACCAGAAAAATGCAGAAAAAATAAAGAGTAGCAAGCAGCATCGCGCTTATCTGCGGAATACAGAAGCACATTGAAAAAAATAAGAGTGAACAAATAGCGTACCTAGAAAAAGCACTTGACGTCTTTCTAAATTTGCTTTATGATGAGTAATGCAAGTCAATATTGCGATATCGTGTAAGGATGAGCCATTTAATATAATAGACAACGTCGATGACAAAGTGACAAATTAGTTCCCCTGACATTCTGCTGGTGTTCAGGTCTTTTTTTTTGTTAACTGAGAGTGTCTTCTTCTCAGGACAATAGCTCCAGCATTTTTAGTAATTAGCTTCATTCATTATCTTCTCTTTTAACAAAAAAAATATCAATAGTGCTGCAATTAAAAGTTATAGTAGAAATGGTCATATTTTGAAAACTATTGTTATTTCAGCAAACTAGTTGTGACAAATTTGATGTAATTAAAGGGCCATACAAATTTGTGACCTTGGAAGTTGTGGAAACTAGTGGAAAATGCGTTGTTATCAAATTTGAGTAACTTGGACTCCGGTGCAGGAGTGTGTGCTTGGAGACGAGAAGGAAAATTTGTGTTGATGCGCTTGCCGGCCATCAAGCCATAGGATTCTGCTTTAGTGAAAAAAGCTTGTGTTGACTTGATAGTGCAGTGTAGTGAAAACTTGCAACTTTGTCAATTAGTTTTCAGAGTTAAATAAGTTTTCAACTTTCGTCAGTCGGTTGAAACTGAAGCTGTAAGTTTAATTGTGGCGTTTGGTTTAACATCTTGGCTGTAATAGTAATAATTAGTGGCCATTGTTACGGTATCGAGCGCGAACATATTTGATTCTTGACTGACAGAGGCAGTTGACTAGATCAGGTGAGCGAGAAGTGCTAATTAATTAATTTTTGTCAAATTAAACCATTTTTTTTCTTAAGGTATAATGGAAAGACTATTACATCGTTCTTGATCATCAATGTACTTATCAAGTTAATATTTGCAATTATTGTCAAAAAGCATACGGCGGCATATTAGAAAGCTAGTACACGAGTGATTATAATTATGGAACAATAGAGTCAATATTGAAGATGTGCTAATTGAAAATTGATGTGGAGTATCATAATTACAATCTTAGGTGTTGGAATATAAATTAGGTATGTCATATGGTAGGTTTTAGCAATGTCATGGTGATAACTACTTGTTTGCATGTCGGTGGTAGGATACTGGGAATTTGTTAAAACGGCTTCTGAATAAATATCAAATATGCTTAATAATTGATAATTAATTGCCTTAATTTAAGTAAAATATTGTATTTGAGAGTGTGCTATATGAATTTCTTTCTCTTTGGTTAATAGATAATCCCGCCGCATGAAGGATTGGAACGCAAACTGTTAAACAGTAAATCTTATTGAATCTGCAGTTGAGATACGACTGAAAAATGGCTACTCAAGGGATTGTTTTGCCTCCACGAATCCCCCTAACTGATGATATCATCCGCCCCCAAATGCTAACTCTAAGGGAATTCAGACCATTCAAAACGAGTGATGAGTACCTCTGGGCCATGAAAGAAGATCTATCGGATTGGCTGCACACTTTGTATCCAGAAATGGCGATAAATCCGCACTCGTTCATGGAATGCCTGGAGACAGGAGTTGTCCTCTGCAAGGTGATTAATTTAACTAATCCATGAAATGCGCATCTTCTTTTTCTAACTCGCCGTGTATTACATGTGTAATATACCTATATCGCCTTGTTACCAACAAAAGGTGTCAATTTTTAACATTGAAGCTCTTGATCGGAAACCGCTTAAACTTCTATTGACTCTTCTGGAATAATCAATATTTAGCTTGTCAACAGCATTTTCTCTATGCAGTCACGTATGCGAATGCAAATTACATACATTTTGCATTATTAACTGCTTCCAAAAAATGAATGCACTTGTCTTGTCATTTGGATTGATCGACTGTCAATTTCATGAGGCTCAGAGATATATGTGTCAGTCAACGTGCTAATGTGTGTGGACGAATGATTCCAGAAGAAGGTTTAATAAGGACATTTGTGGTATAACGCAATTTATTATTGCAGAAAAAAACCTTGACAGAAAACGAATTTATTCGAATTGACTCTACAAGGTTTGTACGGAAGTTTTATAGCCAGTGTTATTCAAAATACATGAAATGCAATGCAGGAACAACGGTACATCATGTTTTATGAAATACTTGTAACGATACTTTGATGTCATGTCGTTTATTTTTCACATTGGCCATTTTTCGTTTGCATATCTTGGCAGTCCAATATATGTAACGGGCTAACAGTAAATATACTGGTGGCCGTGGGTGGCTATGGATTTCATGCAAAGGGCAAAAAAACGAGTCGCAGCCAGCGACTCTCTTGGTGTTAGTGACACCACGGCAATAATAATATTTTATGTGCATTTTTGTGGAAGTTGAAGTCGGAGTACCGTTTCTGTTTATGACTACAAGATGAAAAACGATATCAATGTCAAACATTGTTTCACGAGTTCATTGTCTGGATAGCACAGCAACAAGAGTGAAATGCGGGACAAGAAGAACAAATAAGTTCGCCATGATTGTAATAACAAACCAGAATCAATCTCGTCCTCTCTATCATTAGGGCTTTATTATGCTTCTTTGTCACCATGCATAACGCGGCTAACTGGGATTTATATGTGTAAAATTTACAATGTAAATATTTGAAAAACTGTGTGCATTTAGCAAAGAATGTGAAATCTTGAGGTTGACAAAGTTTGAAATATGATTTGAAATAAAATACATATGCATTTGATATAGAGAAAATACATTGAAGTGGTTTAAGCGGTTTTCGGGGTAATCATGAACTAACTGGACCTTGTTATTGCTTTGTTAAAAGAAAGGGTAATGAAATTTACATAACAGTGGAGTGTTTTTTGTTGTTTACAGCATGCAAATAACGTAAGACGTGCATGTCTTGAGTGGATAGACGCCGGAGGAAAGCTGCCAAAGTGTTGGGGGAAAGAGTGGAAGTTACCAAACGGAGAGGTCACGTATAATCCGAATGCAAGAGCGGAAACATTTTTTGCTCGGGACAACGTTCACAATTTTATAACCTGGTGCCGCAGACTTGGAATATTTGAGTGCTTGCTCTTTGAATCAGACGACTTAATTATGAGGAAAAACGAAAAGAACGTGATCCTCTGTCTTCTGGAGGTAAGGACAAATATCTTTCTGTAACTTATATGGCTATAGTATATGACTAGGTATGAAAAATGTGAGAAGTTTTTCAATTTTGAACTAACAATACGGAAGTTTGTATTCATGTCAATATTACTTGGTTTATGCCTTTGACATGAAGCGACTCACAATTGCTTAAAATCTATGAAAGTAAAAGGGTGAAATCCGGTCGGTTAGCTGCAGGGAAATGCTTGCTGACTTTGTCGTAAACAGACATTGATTCCTTATTCAAATCATTTCCGACTAGGTTGCACGTAGGGGGTCGTACTTTGGAATGGCAACTCCACTTCTTGTGCAATTTGAAAAGGAGATTGACAGAGACATCGCAAAGGATACAGGACAAGAGCTGAGCAGTTCCGGAGAGGAGGAAGAGTCCTACATCGAATATGGTCCAATACAACAAATCATTACAAATGATTTGCGATCTTTGGATGAAATGGTATGTGAAATGAAACATGCTTGGGAATCGAGATTTTTCCAGAAAATTATTGCCATACATATTTTTTAAGCTTACAGTAACTGTAATAACAATATAAATGTATGAAACACTTTTTGCTGTTTGCTAATATAAATCGTTTACTGTGCAGGTGCGTGAACTGGTAGAACGGTGCAGTTGCCCTACTCAGTTTCCCATGATCCGAGTTGCAGAAGGCAAATACCGCATTGGAAACACAAAAGTTATGATTTATGTTAGGGTAAGTGACCGCCTGAAACTCATTGTCTTATATTCGGTTTATGTATTGTGTAGTGTGTTTCGTTGGTTTGTAAGTTAGAAAGTACTCACCAAAGTAATTAATGTCGGTAATAATACTAAATCAAACTCTTTAACTTTACAGATTTTGAGAAACCATGTAATGGTTAGAGTAGGTGGTGGATGGGACACACTTGAGCATTATTTGGACAAACATGATCCCTGCAGATGCAGTGCTGGTAATTAATCTCCTCTAAAATATATACATAAAGGAATCGTTGAAAGGTCTAGAGGAATCTCATGTCTTTTTTTACTTTATGCACAACAGGGCATCGAGCGACTGTCGCTTCAAAATTCATCATGAAAGGAGATGCTGTAACGCCCCGAATGAAGGTCGAATATGAAAGGTACACACATATACTAGCTATAACTTTAAATCCCTTAAACATTTTAAAATATGACTTAATTATTACGAGAGACACACATGAATCTAACAATGTTTAATTTACGCTGACTATAAAAAAGTCATCATGGAAAGAGTTCATCCGATCATTTAAGGTAATTTCTACAACTGATGTTGTCACTTTCGGGGAATCATATACGTTTATATTGCACCAAGGCATTTTGGGTTCCAGTTTGCACCAGCTGCATGCACGTTTATACGTTTATAAAGCACAAACAAATTATAATTTTCGCCATTTGCAAAGCACCGGAAATGCATTTATTTGCCTACGCAATACACGCATGCATGAGTGAAATCCAACAATTATCTCATGTTTCAATCCTTTTTGTTTGACTTTGCATGAAAAAAAGTCTGCACGAGCTAAGTTATGAAAATCTCAATTTCCTTGGTTGACTTACGGACACTCTGATTTTTAGCTGTTTCTTTATTTTAAAAAGTCTTATGTAGTCGGTTATACAAAAATGCATATGTATTATATTCACTTTTTAACCTTTGAAAACCTGAGTATAACGTAAGTTTGAAATCTATTTTTTATTAGACGCGACCTCCCTTTTGATCCCGTTGCGCACTCCACACCCACTTTTGGTGCAAATAAGAAGCAGGTAGATTTGAGCGACTCTGGCTCTGAAATATCTGACGAGGGGTACAAAACTTCAGATAACGCGAAATTGATAACTGATATGCTGAATGGCTCAAGTCCTGGAGGAGATTTCAAGAATCTGCAGCAGCATCGGAATAAACATGCTGGTTTCCGCAGTCGACCTGGATCTACTGATGAGGGTAAGATATCCTTAATCCATTTTTAATGCTCTTGATTAAGATGAATGGTATTAACCAATGCTCAAAAGTAGTTTCCTTCTTTACGTCAGATCGGCCAGACTCCAGATCCACAGATGAAGAGTCCATGCAACCTGCAGTTCAGCCAAAGATAGTGAAAAGTAGCAGCAGTAGCCGCGTCATAGGTAAATCGCAACCGCATCCGCATCAACGACCTCTAAACGAGAGAGGCAGAGCAGCAGGTAGGGCATCTGAAGGAGAAAGTGACTCCAGTGGAACTCATACTCTTCCAAGAACAACGGGTATCGTAAAATCCAAGTCTACTATTACTGCAAACAAGCGTCCCACCAGAAGTCTCTCAGCAGGAGGATCGCAAGAATTTTATGGAAAAAGCTCCACATATTCTGAGCAGCAGAGAACTGCTCGTAATTTATCTGCCGGACAAAGAACGCCTGTCGCCCCAAGGACAGCTACGGGTAAAAATACATGGAACGGACCCAATTCGGGTCACCGATTACGTGTACGCGGAAACTTGTTCCAAGCAGACCTGTTTAATGACAAATCTGGGGATACTGTGGATAGCGCTAAAAATTACAATGTAGCACAGCTCAACGATATAGACCTTGCTACGCTTATCCGAACTGCTTTAGAGTTGCCATCAGACGAAGATAAAATCTCGCATATTGAGCTAGCGCTTAAACAACTTGAAGAAAAGCAAGTTCGCAGAAATTCCACAGAGGGTCACAGTGTTAGTTTACCGTATAGCAGTAATTCTGCAGACTCAAGTCCTCTTCATAGTAAATCCTTATCGATCAAGAAGCGAAGAGATAACGGATCAACCAAAATCCCCAAACCCATCTTTTACTAATTTTTTTCTCTCGATAAATTAGTTCGTTTCACGTGTTATACAGACGATATACAAAAGAGGTTTTCCGGGTAAAGCGCACATTTTTCCCTTCAACCTTTTGGAACACAGTTACTACTAGACTTTGTAACAGCTAGTAATAACGGGGATTCTTAATAATTTAATCGATAAAAGGATCTGCCCACAGTTTATCATGAAAATGTGCACATCAAGTTCAGAGACTGAAATTCTTCGGTAGATTTTAGCAAATGTTTCGATAAGCTCAATTCGCGAGCTCTTGAAAAGCAGGTAATTTTTATTGTGAAGAGTTTGATGTTCAAAATGAAGAACCACTCTTTGATAGCCATGAACAAGCAGTACAGGCAGGTTAGTTAGGGATGGATATTTCATTCAAAACCCATACTGATTTGTCATTAATATCACAATTGCAATGTTCTAGAGCAAAGTTGGAGTAACTTGTACATGGTATAGATACATATTTAAATTAGTTTCTTTACTTTGACAATCATTCAATCATGCGCTACTATAATAATGCTACTTTGAACATTACTTTTCGTTCTTGGTAAAAAAAAGGTCGTTTTATTGCGTTTAGTACAAAATCTGATATGGTTCCTTCACTTATTTATACAAATTTTATTTCGCAAGTGTCACCTAGGATGGAATTAGCTCCCAGGTCGTCTTTACTGTCACAAGACATACATACCTAAATAATAATATATTGTAATATCAGTTTTAGTTTTTAAAAGCTGTTGTTTTGTTGAAATTATATATGGATTGGTTTAATCAATTGTTACATACTTGAAATATTTATAGATACATTTAACGTTGTTTTAATTCTGCTATGATGATGAAAGCTACAAATCCTAGACCGTTATCTTTTTGTGTAAATCATTTTTTCACTAGACACAAAACTAGTATTTGATTGTACTGAAGTGTGTGAGTAAAAAAAACTTTTAAGACTAACACAACCATATAAGGTTGACTAGATGATATAGAAATGATCAGCAGTGTTGTGCTTTTAGCAACCCGAGTTGCATGTTTGTGCCACATTTCTGTAGTATATATTATTATATAAAAATGTAAAATTTATATGATAGCTTCGTAAGGAATTATTAGGCATTTAAAATGTGTGGACAAGTTACCAAGTTTAAATTCGAATAAGTCTTGTTTGAAATTCTTAATTTGTATGTTCAGTGCCTTTGAAATAACGCTTTGCTTAGGAGTAGCAAGTAAATGTGATGCGTATGTACCTATGCAATAAGATTAGAAAACAAACAAATTGAAAAATGAATCGTAAAAAAGTGAATTAGAGACGAGTTTGAATTATTTTGGTTTTATGGGTATTAGCTTTAAAAAATGAGCAGTTTTGTTTGAAGTGACGTTTGACAACACAATCATCAAATGTTTCAAAGGAATTTTTAAGACCCTGTGCACAAACGAGAAAATAAAATGATTTTTTACAGCGGTTGCATCGTTGGTAATTTCAAGTTAGCAAAAAATTGGTATGCAGTTTTATAATATCAAAGCGTTGGTGTGCTACTGTCAACTGTCGGACAGTACGGTACAAGCTGTGCCCTCTAGCCAATTCATTTTAGTTCGAAGGACAGGCATTTATTTTTAATATGTTTTTTATTGTATTATCGATTATGATTACTATTATTATTATAGCGGATAGTGTAGAAAAGTCATAGCTAAACATTTAAACAAATACATGAATAAATATTCTGAGATAATTATCGTTATGATGTATGGCAGGCCAGTCGCAGAGAGAGTAACTACTTACGAGAGTTATAAAAGATGTGTATTGTAAAATAAAATTGTGTGCTGTTTAAAAGAGAAAATTATTTAACTGTTGCATCTCCTGATGCTCTTTCTATACGGATCATCTGAATGAGATGTGTGTGATTTTGTAACTGTATAATTAATATATATATAATGTTTAATTACGTTGTATGTGCTGCAGTAGACGCCGCGTATATTCATATATCGCTGAATGTGTCAAGTTTTTTGGACGTTTGCGTTATCCTTACGTAGCTAGCCTAGTGTCAAATGTCGTTTATCTAAAAAAGTAGCATTTATGTATATTAATACCGGTATATAAGCAAACAAAATACTACATAAAAATATTATAGCTTTATTTGACAATCTCTTCATGATGACATACCTCTTTCCTTAAGCAGTAATCTTAAGGTTATAGAAAAAATCAAAAACTTGTTACCAAAATATATTAAAAATTAAGTTGGTATTTAAAAAAATACATTTTGTATAAAAGTTAATAAAAGTGAATAAATAAATAATATACAATCGCATTACTAAACAAATATATAAGCATTTGTCATACACTGAAAAATTCTCATCCAGTCATACTTAAGTATGCAGCATATTGAAGAAATAACAAGACTAAAAACTGATTATCAAAAATAAGCATTTCTTAACTTTGTATTTGTATTGTTCTGCTGAATGAAGTATCAAGAATATATTTAAATGCATAGTTATTTTATGAGACTAATTTGATCTTAAAATGATTCACGGATTCGGTTATTTTTTTGGCGACAGTCCACGCGCATACGGCATATTTCATTAAATTACACAGATGCAAGTAGTGTGCGAAATGTAATTTTCCCAAAATGGAACTATGTCTGATGCTAAACTACTTTTAAAATAATAAGTGCAACTATTTGTCCTTTCTTTTCATGTCAACATTATTTGTAAAACGCATCCAGTTCAACATAGGTAATTACAATTATCATGTTTCACAATAATGCATACAAATTTGGATCTCGCTGGTCTTTATTCAGTGGCAGTTCAATTGATTAAAACACAAAATTGTAGCAGGAAATTATGTCTAATTTAACCTTGCCTAAAGTTAATATCGAGTTGACAGCTAAACAATGTACAATTCAAGCTGTTCTTCAAAAAAGCGACACTACTTAAGCGCATAATAATAATAATAAGTACTAGGTACACATACATTTACAAATTCAATACTAATCATACATTAAAATAAACACATTTTTAGTTTACTTAAATACATACTAGCAATGGCAAAGCTGCAGAACCGTAAAATTTAATTTACTGCTTTGATTAAAAATAATAATTTTAGGACATGTACAATGTACATGTACACAAATGTTGATTAAATTATATTAATACTTTGATACAAAAAATAAGTCCGATTTTCATCGCATTTTAGTAGATGTAGGAGAGATTCTTCAGTAGATCGTTCAGTACAAGCAGTAATATATTATTTCCTGTAAAGGTATTTTACCCAATTTTCAGAAATAATTATTACAAATAACATAAAAGTTCTCGTATTATTTTCCATCATATACAAAATAATATGTAGGTAGTCTATTCGTTGTCAAATAAAATAGAAGTCATTTTGCAAAATACATCATACGGCAAGTATAAAAAATACTAATATGTAAGTTAAGTATTCATTATGGAATACTATGATAAGTTTGACTCAAACGGTTTGAGCTTAACATTAGAGGACATGCATCATATACCAACACCTATGACCTATTAAAAATCAGCATTTAAAAATATTTGATAGTTGTTACATACAGGCTATGTACAGCAATAATTTTTAACGCACTGCTCAACATATTTCAAAGTAAATCTTGTCATTTTTGTTGTTGATTAAAATGCCCCATGTCGCGATCACGACTAGAAGAGGAAAATAGATTGTATATCCTTGCACAGTGTGTTAACTACTAATTTTTACATGTAACATCCACATGACACGATCCGCTTTATCCTCAAGATTCATCTTCAATTAAAACCGAACGCTCCTCCTAGTTATGTCCCTGGTTAGGATGTGAAAATCCTCCATTCCACGTCTAGCGTCAGCTAAGTCGTTCCGGAAATTGTTGGCTGGACTGTACACCAATCCTGATACCATGCTTCGCTGCAATTATTCAATGGTTGCAAAAATATTAAAACACGTCAGATGTTAAAATGTCAAGACCAATATTGCATACTAATTAATTTAAGGACTATATGAAGCTAAATTACTTACCCTTGTTAAACGAGGAGTTGATGGCCGGTCCAAACTGAAATTATATAGTACCAAGAATAAAAATAAAAATCATTGCCATGAATGCAACAAATAAGCAGAAAAGTGTCATATAAACTATGCTGTAAATACCGTTTTGGAGTTTTCAAAGCCGGGGAATCAAATCCAATCCCGAATGGGCTGTATAGTTTTGTAGGAGTTCTTCCCAAAATTCGTCGCGTTGGAGTACCCTCAGTAAGTGGAGTTCCAGGACCCATACGGTATCGTCTGCGAGTTGATCGTCTAAATTTCTATGAATGTGATACAATTACAACAATTTATAAAATGACAATGCTATTGAAATACCACATAATTATAGATGAGAAATTAGTTGGAGAGCTATTGTTTACCTGAGAGAAATTTCCAAGGGAAGCTTTGACCTCTTGAACCGTTCGATTTAGCTTCCGTCCAAAGGATGAGCTAGTTCCAGGCACCGATCCCACTTCCTTGCCAGAAGCGGTTGATTTACGTCGAGAGCAACTGGACTTTCCCGAGCGTCCAATAAAATTTCCATCTTCGTCAAAGTGCACGGGCTCTTTCACTGGCTCCGGCTTCTCAGTTGGCTGCTCTTCAGTTTCCATCGCCACTTGATTTTCAAATTCAAGCGGAGCAGGCGCTTGAGCTTCGTCATCGTCCTCAATTATAGAGTACTTTGTCCCAAATCTTGTGAAAGAGCTGCCGAGGCGTCTTAGCCGCCCCTTGCTCGTGTCACTTTTAGACAATCCTGAATTTTCTTTTCCAACGTCCTCAGCAATTGCCTGATTTGTCGAAGAGATCGACGAAGATTCACTCATGCTGCTTACTCCACTGCTTGAAGAGGTGGAAGACGCATTTGTCATGTACCAGGATGTATTGGACCGCTCCATTTGTGTGGTTCCAACGGAATCATTAGTTCCAGTGTTTGTTGTGTCTCCTCCGTTGTTCTTTTGTCCACCACGCATCCAAGTGAAGGAGAAACTTCGTTTGTCAGCCCTCATAGTGCTACAAGGCCATAAAAATGTAACCCAAAAAAATTAACAATTGTCATGAAACACATTCGCATTCTAAACTAACAACACTCCAGCACAACACTATAATAACTCGCATTTTCCCCCTAATCTTCAATTGTCACGGCCCATCGTCAATTAACAACAATGAACAATGACTAATGACAATGCTTCCTTCATCTAAATGACACGCTACACAGCGGAGTCTATTTACTCAACTCTTGAAACCAAAGCACTAAATAAATATTACTGCCATTACTTACGATATCACGCCTTAGCCTAACAAATAGTATCAAGTTACCTCTAATTTCCCAACGATGACCAGTGTCCAAACAAAATATGTTCCAGGTAATTTTCGCTTATTTCCACAAAAGTACAAAATCGACGTCGTCACTGTGTCCTTCAGGAGCAATCTCTGCCTACTGGCTATTCTAACGAGTTGAATGCGTCAACTGACAGATTGTAAAAATGGGATGGGTTAATGATGCGCGTTTCTGGCAATGATATATATCCACACAATCCCACCAACAACAGCAATACATGTTACTAGAATGCATGCATGCTTGTTAGACTAGGTAAGGGTTGCTTGTTGGCTGCTCGCTTCCTTCTCCACACTTTGTTGAAAATGTTTTAACGGTCAAAATTGTTCACCCCTCGAGAAACAGCAGCAGCAGTGGTGGTAGTGGTGCAGAAGAGGACGAAGACCGTGGTGCCGGGCGAGTGAGTAATATTTTTCCTGTGTTGAACAAACGCATAGCGTACGCCAGATGTGTGATATGATGAGCCTTTATCCTTCTCACAAACATCTTTACTTTTTTTACACACGTGAATTGAACAGGTAATCGTTTACCCTTATTATCTCCACACGGGTCCCAAAAACTTAACCGAACAACAGGACCAGATAAGAATAAATAAATATTATTATGCGATGTGACTGTTGCTGGACTTGGTTCGCTCGACAAAAGTTGCAAGTTGCAAGCTTCAATCTTATTGGCCTTCCCATGCAATAATCCCCAATGGCATCTCTGCTTCT
The DNA here is from genome assembly GCA_004115045.4 of Sinella curviseta. NCBI lineage: Eukaryota > Metazoa > Arthropoda > Collembola > Entomobryomorpha > Entomobryidae > Sinella > Sinella curviseta. The sequence goes on from CM065489.1 coordinate 10,822,170, forward strand.
TTTTAACCCTTTCAACTTATTTTTAATCCCCATCATGAAATAAATCAGTTTATGTATAGCTATGGAAATGATGTAGTAAAGAAATGACATGAAATGAGTAAGTAAATGTGCATGATTTTCTATTTCTGTATAATTCATAGGTCTATTAATATTACACTTTCATGCCCGCTTGTAATGTATTGAACGGTGTGCTATATGATATGATATTATGATGATGTTTTCCCTTTTTTCCCACAATTAATGTGTAATGAATTATATGATGAGTACATGTGTGAAGCAAACATACATGACATATTTTTATGACTTTTTACACAAATGACAATGATGACTACGAGAGCTAAAATACCTACATTAAAGTGAAGACTTCATTTGCTTCATTTGCAGTATTATATTTAAGCGTCATTTTGCACATGGTAAGAATATTTGGTCTGTTAATGGTCAGTTATAAACTGGACAGGGTAAAGAACATTAATTAATGTGAACTTAAAGAATGTCGTGTTGTATACACATGATAAATAATGTGTATGTAGCGTACATAATATTACATATTAAATGCTTACTAAAAATTTGCAAACGCATGGAAGCTTAAGTATGCAAGTTAATCAGTTTTAATATTGTGCAGATCTATATAAATTGACTTGCAACTACATATTATCCATGCGCAATTATGTCTTGTTGAGTCGGGCATTATGAAAATCACACAATTAATTAGTGATTGCCGAGTGTTTCAAAAAATAACTGACATTGAGGCCATCAAATGATGCAGTAAGAAGAGGAACAAGACATGAAATAACCCTTTCATGGTGCAAGCAAAGCAATGAACTCGATGACAGCACCATTCGCCTCTACTCTACACGCTCATATTGTACTGATGACGACGATGATGTTGCCAACAAACGCAGTTTAGCATCTTGTTGATGCGTATAATATGTAATATGGACGGTCTGAGTTGTCAGTTTTATAGTCATCTTCTTATTACAGTATCGTCATTAAACATTAAAAGCAGCATTGACTTTTTAACCTACTAAGATAAATACTCGTCGCATTAAACTTGCTTACAATTTCTGTTTCATCCTTTTACAACGCATAATAATAATATTTATTCTTTAGCACAATATTATATACCTTATTCTTAAAAGTAGAGACAAAAATAATACACACTTCGGGTACCTATATTTTTAACTAGTTGTCAAGTCACTTGTCCACCTGCTAGGTTTTCTGGAATTGAAGGAAATTTTTGTGATTTTGGATTTTTGTTTGTTATACGACTAATACGACCATCTGCTCAACATTCGGTTGTGCTGAAGAAGTGACCACTACAACAACGGATAATTGTATTGTGGCTGTTGTTTCTTTTGTTGTTGAGCTTGTTGTTGTGACAGAAGGATAGAATGTTGTGTCAGCTGACTCATGTTTCCATTCTCTGATTGTTTTCTCCAGGTGATAATTTATAGTTAATTGTAGTTAAAGATTGGACTTTATAAGATTTTAACCTGTTATCATAACAGCAATCAATTCAATGTCAATACTATATAATATATTTCTTGATAGACTGTACTGATAAACTCGGGGAACAGAAGTAGTGTTTAATTAATTGTTTAAGTATGTTATATATGAACTCGTTTAAAAGAAGTGGACAAGGTTTAATTAACTTTTGTTAGTTTGTTATAAGGTTCTGATTTAATTAGTTGATCCCCAATGTAATTATCATTTCTTCATGTAGAGATACTTCTCATAAGAATTATATACTACAATATTGCTTCCGTGTTAACTATACTCAAAATAAACATTTTAAAAATTTACGATGGCGGATGAAAAGAAAGCTTGGGAAGGTATGAGAAACACAAATTACTCTTAGTGTACATAAGATAATAAGAATATTTAATTATTTTTTCAAAATGCATTTACAGACTTACGAAGAGAAGCAAGATTCCTTGAAAATGAAATCGACTCGAAATTGGTGTCCTTTAGTAAAATTGGAGCTAATGCATCGCTTACCAGTGTAGTTGCGTCCGTTGACAGGTACTTAATTTAAGAAACTATATTGCTTATTGCTTGCTATTTAAGTGACCGCCGAAGAAAGAATCTTGTTGGATAAAAACATTCATGCCTATTGGTACATGCCAACTTGATAAAGGGATGTGTGATAAAATGAAGTTGTGCTAACATACTTTGTTATTAAATGATTCAGAGAAAGTGACACCACACCACTCCTGTCTGGAGGTCGCATGTTTGAATCACTTTCGGAGGAAATCGATGTCCTGCTAAAACAACTCACTGATGTAAATGAAAGAATGAACGATATATCAACAGCCAATCCGTCAATGGCGACGCCAGCGTTGGTCCACACACTCCAAAGGCACCGAGATATTCTTCAGGACTACACCCAAGAGTTCCGTAAAACGCAAAATAACCTGAAAAGTCGAAAGGAACGGGAAGAGCTACTACAAGGAGTCAAAAAGGAAATTGAGTAAGTTGTCGCATAATAATGTCACTAATATTGGTTGTTAACATGTTTTAAATATGATAATGGTGCTACTTGGTCATTTTAATGCATTTTACAGCTCCAGTAAGACTGCTTTGAATCGACGAGTTGATTTGTACATGAAGGAGAGAGACCATTTAGTCAGGTAAACTATTTAAGACTGACATGATTTGAATTGTATTTGTTAGAACTTTAATGCATGTACCATTTGCATGTCTACCTGTCCCGTGGAAATGATTAAATTGTTTTTCCTTTGCAGTTCTGAAAGAATGATAGATGAACAAATCAGCATTGCTATTGACACAAAAGAAGGGTTAGTAACTCAACGGGCTGCCTTTAAGAAGATTCAATCACGCATGAACGACATCACCAGTCGCTTCCCTACACTGAATAATCTTATCCACAAAATAAATGTGAAGAAACGTAAAGACGGTATTATTATTGGCTTAGTAATTGGCGTGTGTACATTCCTTCTAATTTTCTATGGGCTCAGCAACTAACCTCCTACTTTTTGATCGGTTATTTTACAATATTTCTACTAATCCAAAAAAAACCAAAACAGTCAAAAGTTATTATATCGCTAAAAAACAAAATCGCAACACTTTATCACTTCAAACTTTTATAGTAATGTAAAATGTACCTAAACCGTCTATTTATCTAAAAAACCTTTTCTAATGTGACAAAAAAATCAATGAAATTATCCAATTATTATACCACACAATCAAATTAATCAAGGTGTTTAGAAGTAAGTACCTATCTACGAACCTATACTACAAAACATAAGGGCGTTACAAGTAAGTCATAAAATTATAATGCTAAAAATGTTTTTTCGGTACTTGGTACAATAAAAAAAATTCGTACTTGTATGAAATAAATCGAGTTCTGTCATGAATTTCTTTCATTTCTGTTAACTACAGAAAGCATATATAAACATTTATTACAGACTTTACGTTCTCCCTAGTTTACAACTAATTTATATAATTCTGTTGAAGTGGTAAGTCAGCAGAGCAGACTAAACGCAGTCAGCATTAATTTATCATTAATCGATGTTTACTGTTTACCCTTGAATTATAATTTGTTTGCGGAGCTCTAAGCCGGCAATATACCTATATATACATACTCACACAAGTCAACATTACGTCGTCATATAAAATACTATCATTAATTAAATGAGTCAATGTTTGTATAAAAAGCGAACAAAGTTAAAGCAGTACAATTGATCGCATTATTACCTATTAAATCTCTTCACTATGCCCGAAGGCGCCTACACAGGGATGTTCCAGGGAAAGTTTATGCTCGCGACACCCCTATTTATAAAACTTGACCAATGAAGACATATTAAAACTTATCTAATAAATTATCGATAATTTCACATCATAAAATTTTTGACTCTCATTAGTTGATTATTAGAGCTAGCATAGCACTGATTAGATATTTCATAAAATGTTCAAATTGAACTACAAATACACACAAAAATGAATACACCATGTAAATTGGATTGGAAGCATACAAATAATAGATGACTCATCCGCTCACTAGTAATTAGTAATACTCATACGTCATATGCTACACAAGTCATAACTGACAGCTAATTTATAAAGGTACGACTGACTAAAAGTTTAATTGACGGTACACTAGTTTGGTGTGATAACCCTAAGTTGTATATTATTATGGCGTTCACTAGATTATTATTACGGTTGGAATTTTTCAGTAAAGGAGTTTCTGTTTCAGCATCTCTCTATTTAGCCTTCTTATCGCGGTGAGGAAGTGGAATCACATATCGCTGTGCAACGTTCATCGGAGGAGAATAGCCGTCAGGATATGAGGGGTCTTCAAATAGCACCACGTATTCCCCCTTGTGGTTAATCGGTGGCACGCTAATCACTGCCTTGTAGAAACACGTTGTTTGTGGATATAGAGCCATGACTGAAATTGAAAATAGGCGTTGCAATTTACAACCACAAGTTGATAAGATCAAGTAGAAAATACTACGCACGTGCCGTTTATATTTGTATTTCTTATACTTACCAATGCTGTTCACTTTAAATAAGGCACCTGGATGAGTCTCAGGATTAGCTCTCAATAATGGAAGCGGGATAACTCGCCTCCGGCTCAAAGAAATCTTTTCCTTCTGCTCTTCATCAATGTCATCCAGCTCGTACTTGTTTGTCGAGACATTGTAGTTGACCACCTCAGCCAGTATCCAATTGTCGTCCGCGTTCGGGATTCTTTGCAGCGCTGCCACCGTGTCCCCCACTTTAGCAACATAACTAACCTCTGCCGGAACAGCGCCACATAAAGGAGGCGGCTTTTCACCCGGTTGACCCAACCACAAAGGTAATGTCTCCGCAGCCGTTTTCAAAGCTTTCATTAAAATCCCTCTCCTGGTCGGCTCCTTGTTTCCAGATTGTTTCAGCACAATACGACGTTCATTGCAAATTGATCGTATCTCGTAGATCTTTTCCAGCGCTTGCCGGATAACCTCTTCTTCCTGTTCGGCCTCAGCCAGGGCGTTCGCGTACAAGGTTTTCAGCTTTTGCTGGATTCAGAAACATAGTGTGTTCGAATGGCACAAAGAAACAAGACCTAATTGCCGTAAATATTCTAACGCTGTATTTTTTAAGCACAAGTACCTTATGATTGGCGGTGCCCTTTTTGTCCTCCTGCGGTCCCTTTTCCTGTAGTTTATTGATGGCGGCGACAGTACTTTCAGTTTGTTCATGTTCTGGACCAACATTGGTCACAAGACTTTGAACAGTTTTGAGACGTTCCTTTTGGGCAAATTATTAAAGTAAAAAGTCGTCAGTTAGAGAGAACAGATTATATAGTAAAACGATTGCGAACTTGACAGGTTTTGCAAATTTGCTTTATATACACATCTTATGCATCATCTCTATTAGATAAGATAAACTACTCACCTGCACAAGGGTTACATAATAATCGTTCGAGTTCGGCATCCTGTCCAGCTTTACGGAATCAACAACAATCGAAGCCAGTGTGGTAAACGGTGATTGCTTCACCCTTTCCTCGTCCTCAAAAAACACTCTTTTAATCAACCGTAGTACACGTCCCTTGTGTATCAAAATCAATATTTAGATCACACCAGATCACAATTAACGCGTCCATCAAGCCTAGCCTTACAAACAAACCATGCGACACTCGAACAAATGAGTAGAAGAATGCCAGAAAAATTGTAATTAGCGATTTTCACAGCAGTAGCAGCTCGAGTCCCAAAAACTCACACCTTCATCTTTCTTATCTTCACAGTAAAATATATCATTCAAACACACTGTTGATCCCCACTCAATAGGGCAGTTGTTTATAAATATGTTTAAAAAAGTAAAAGTAAACGTGCTTTGATTTTCTTGTTAAAAATGTTGTGATAACGGTAAATCCGATGAAAACGTACTAGTCACTTATCGGCTCTCTGAAAGCAGCTGGCAATTGGACTGGTAATTAACTTAAAGAACCATATAAAAACAATTGAATATGTACTAGTAAAATATTGCATCCAAGTTATTAGCAAAATTTTTTTAGCTCCTCAGCGCAGGACCGCACGGCAGGCAGTGAGCTCGAGCTGAGATTTAGTCGGGTGAGTATAGTAACTTACTATTAGTAAGCTATACAAAAGCTGATGATAAGCTCACTTCTGTCGTTCTGTCTTTTGCATTGCTGCCGAAATCATCACTTTCATTCTTACCTGTTTGCTGACCAAAAATGTGTGCTCGATGCGTTACACAACAGGCTATCTTGTTCTCATGGGCTCACGTTTGCACTTGAAATTTCACACCAACAACAACGCAACAAAGCAGACGAGCACAAAACAAGCAAAGCATGCCATACTTATGTACATCTTCGCATAATATTTTTTTTGGGCAAAATAGCTTGCTTTTGCTTGTTTGCTTCCTAGTTTTTATCTTACTATTAGATAATGCAAATGAGATACATAATTACCTAGTCATTTTTAGGAGTATAAATATAGCATACGAAAAGATGTAAAGGGTATATTTAACTTAAATGCGTGTCGCTAAAGAGTTTATTGCATCAGAAGTTTAGTAGGTATTTTAAAGCCGTGAAATATATTATGGTCTTATTTATGATGGGCTTATCTTGTTTAGTGTGAACCGGCTAGACTCCTTCACTTTCCTCCTGTATTCCAAATTCCAACAACCAGTTTGTATTGTATCGTATCTGCTGCACCACCTCCGTGTGAAAAAATGGACAATGATGGGGGATGTGGGAATTGGGGGGATACTGCGACAGCAGAGTATAAACCGAACAAGAGCATGGGGATTGGGTATTAGATCGACCATAAAAGCAATTGTTTCGACAATTGTCGCCTATTCATTTTATAGCTATATATAAAAAAATTGAATGTAACAATGAGTCATTATATCATGCACAAATTGCCATAATAAATTGTCTCTAGCATTTAACTAGAGGGAAATTGTTACCGTCATCATTGTTGAATGTATAATATACATATTATGTACTTACAATTTGATATAATATTCAATCTCAATGGGCAAGGTCTTTAAGTTGATAGAGGCACAGAAACGAATTGAGTTCAAAGTGTACTCTATTGTGGAGGTACTGCTGGCGTAACTAAATTGAATGAAACTTCGTTTTATAAAGCATCTCATGAATCATGATACACATGTGCAATGGAATGATACTGAATGGAAATGTGTGTGTGTAGCAAAAATATGTGCATGAGCCTTATTTACAAATGATGCTACTATTATATCGTCCTCCTAGTTCTAATGCCAAAGCAACAAGACAAAAAATACCTCAGCAAAAATAAATACTAATGACGTCAACAGCACTTCACCGAATAACATCAGTAGTACGGATTCCGTACTCCCATGATGTGGAATGGAAGTCAACAGGTTTTCCATTTTTGACTGTTGGTGGCGGTTACTTTAGCTGTCCAGTGGAGACATCCAATTAGAATGATGTCACATAACCTAGCAGTACTTTTATTGACGTTGAATGATGATTTTGATGAATATCAGCTTGGCCGATGACGAATCTTATCCCTCGAAACGTTGCTATTCATGAATTGAGTGGGAACTACTTCCAAACTCGCAATAAATGCCAATACATTTGGAGCATGTCCAGTTCTTTTTCATCATCGCAGCATTCTATTTTGCATTTTACTAACAATTAGACTGCTTCACCTGTATTCGTTTGTATTTATACCGACATGTCTCCAACTTTGAACTTACGTTCGCGTCTTCATCGCAAATTTCTGCATGGCCATTTTCTGTCATTTTTATTGGATATTTCTGAATATCTGGTTAGTCTAATAATGCGTGGTGGTTATATTCCTCCGTTGTTGAGAAAAGGGGAAAAACTTGTTTAAAGATGTCCAGTTCGCCTGTCTCTCGTGCAGGGAGTCAATCTGTTTGAACCTTCCTCCCCTCAAACAATAAAAACCTGGAGCGTCATTATTGTTGTCAACGTGCGTAAGTAATACCAGGAACATTACCAGTTTTATTCTCCTTGCTTTTCCGAATCAGAACAGAACGCTTTTGATGTATAAAAATACCCAACTAAATACATAGTCAGTCTGCAGCAGAGCAAAGAAAAATGAGCCTTTCAAACATGCAAGCAGAACAAAGCTGCGACTGCGAATCATCATCGACACCTCACCTCACTGCTTTTGAGGAGATGCGTTGGGAGAACGTCTTCTCTGTATACGGTAATTCTGTATACTTATTTATTCTAAAAACTTCATAGCCCACAAGAGTGGCTCCACGCTCAGCAGACTCTACGTCACGTTGTCGGATAAAACGTTTTGGTGTCTGTGATAAAACTTCCATGACCACCACCGCCACCATGTCTGCCTACTACTGCTTGTATTATGTAGGCAATCTTTCCACCAATGACTAAGACGGGATTCAGTACTTTTCAGGTTTTGAGTCCTTCATCCTGTAAAACATGCATCTTCTTTGGTGAAATATGTGTATTTACTCAACGAAATATATTCCACATAATAAAAAGATGGTAGCAGAAGAAGAGAGGAAAAATGAAATTTAATGATGTGCTATGTGCTGCTTGCAGGTTCCATTAAGTCATAATTATGATCATCTATAATCTATACTGACTATGGAGTTTTGATAACTAGATAATTATCCAATTAACAAATAGCAAAAATGGTCAATTGTTTTAATGGCGTTCTAATTCCAACAGACCATTTACACCATTGACACGTATTGACGTTTAAACCTGCTCAATACGTATTAGAAATCCATGCTTGCACAAAATATGTATGTATTATAGATCGAACAAGATAATTAGAGCAAGTGCATTATTTTTCCTTATCATGGCTCCATTCCTAAAAGCGAAGACACCGTATAGTGTGTATATTATCACTCCCCGTGTCATCATATATATTAAGCACCGTTTCCGAAAGCCGCCCTCACTTTGAGACGCCCCCAGTATCAAATATATGAACTACAAGAATGAATAGCTTGAAGTAGTTACAAAAACACCCAGTAGGTGTCGCTATATTTTGGGAGCTTTAGTTCTCTTGAAAGTTTCAATGCGCCTCTAAATGCACGTGCCCGTTCTAAATGCAGGTGCCCGTTCTAAATGCAGGTGCCCGTTCTAAATGCAGGTGCCCGTTCTAAATGCAGGTGCCCGTTCTAAATGCAGGTGCCCGTTCTAAATGCAGGTGCCCGTTCTAAATGCAGGTGCCCGTTCTAAATGCAGGTGCCCGTTCTAAATGCAGGTGCCCGTTCTAAATGCAGGTGCCCGTTCTAAATGCAGGTGCCCGTTCTAAATGCAGGTGCCCGTTCTAAATGCAGGTGCCCGTTCTAAATGCAGGTGCCCGTTCTAAATGCAGGTGCCCGTTCTAAATGCAGGTGCCCGTTCTAAATGCAGGTGCCCGTTCTAAATGCAGGTGCCCGTTCTAAATGCAGGTGCCCGGTCTCAAGTTCGCAAATATAGAACGTATGATATGAAAAGTATAAGAGCTACTGGAAAAGGTGATATTGTGGTTGAAGCTGCAACAGAAGAAACATGAATTGGCTGTGCATTCCAACATAAGAAACATGCATCGGCTGATCATTTCAATATAAGAAACATGCTTGCCGTAAGTTTCGTATGTTGAAATGATCAGCCGATGCATGTTTCTTATGCTGGAATGCACAGCCAATGTATGTTGAAATGAACAGCCCAAGCATGTTTCTTTTTTTGCAGCTTCAACCACGATATGCTGGGGAAGGTTGATATGCTGGTAAGGGTTAATTGACGTGGAATATTTGATGTGCAGCGAATTGTTGATAAGCTGGGAATGAGTCATAATATGAGATGGCGTAAAATGCGTGAAGTTGGGCAGAGGATGCGTGGGATATGCAGCGGCGAAAAGAAATGCATGATCGCTGGGGATCGAAAGGGATAGAGGGATCGCTGAGACATGTATAAATTTAAGTCAGACTGATTTTCGATCTCTACATTTTGCGAAGGATAATTCATAAAATTTGCTAAGCGAAGCTAGCTGGCATCCCTAGTCCATTTAATAAAAGCAGAGACCGGATGTGATCCTGGTGATGGTGAAATTGAATGAATTTTCATCTTATATATCTCATAACAAAATATATGTTTGCTGTAAAAATTCTAATTTGGAATGCATGAGTCATATATCACGGGTCAAACTGAGGATAGTGGCCTGTGAAAAGTGATAGTTTGTAAGGAGTCTCGCTCCTAGTTTCATGTAAATCGGTCATTTCATAAGGTGTCGGAGAAATTTTATTTGAAGTCATAGAGACAGTCCAGAGCATGGTTCAAGTTGACATGGGAATAATGAATAAGTACCCACTTCCTGTGTGCGCTTCTAGCAGTGACTCCATGCTAGCTTGGTGATATTTTCTCAATCATGCATATTTTTTCCGTATTTCTTGTCATTTTACCGATATGCAGGATTAATTATGAAAGGTCCCTGACCTTCCAAAAGTTACACATCGAAAAGAATAATAATAATATTATGGACAAATGTGAAATCCAGCTACATAAAAGTCTGATGAGTACCTATGAGAACGCATACTCGAGGATTTATGCTGCTTTATTCGTCATCGCTTCCGATGCCTTACTGTTAGGTGCAAACCAGACAACATTTTCCTTCCTCTTCTTCCATATGCGATCGTCAAAAAATTTCCAAGTATAGGTATTTAGTTGTGTACTTCTTCATAGTTTATAAGATCGTTATGCCATATTATACACACACGTGTTTTATGATAGTGGATAGACAAGAATGAAGAACTGCTGCTTATTTTATTAAAATCTTTTATTACTTAATACACAACACAGTCACAGTGTGTGCAATTCATATGCATCTCTGCAGAGAACAGAGCTGCTTTAGCTACGTACCCTGCTTTGCTGTGCTTGCGTTTTGCGAAAAAAAATCCTTTCCTGATACAGCCATGCTTTCCTATTTTCTCTTAACATCTTCATTGGACTTTTATGTGCATTTGTATGCCACTTTCATCAGGATATTTTTCAACATTGTTGCTATTAGGTTTTTTTTGTAAACCAGAGGTAGTTGTAAAATGAATTGTATAAATTCTTACAAACTTTAGCCTAACTACACGTTACAATTCTGGAGGAAATCTGCGTCATCCTTCAAGTTATCATCATCCCCCGCAAACCCACCCTCTACACAAGCAGTTTGTTTCGTCGGGGTTGATGTTACATTACCCCAAATTGTTAACCCGTTCATTTACCCATGCATTTGTACTTTATAAATACATTCCTACAAACAATAGCTTTGATATATTATGGAGGAATTATGATGCTGATTGTGTTTCTGTGTGTCCTATGACTGTGTGCTTTAATGGTTCGCCTTGCAGACGTTAACTCAAAAATGGTTTGGTTACCTACAGCAACATCTGTATTGATGATTCATGTTAAATAGTATGACGTTTGTTGGGAGACAGACACAAACGGAATGAGTAGTATGATGCAATTTGTAATCAGTTACTAATTATAGAAAAACCATATTATATATTCCAATCATTTTGCCTAGCGGATTGATGTGGAGAATTTTTATTTAGCATCAAATTGTAATCAATACAAGCATGTCACCAAGATTCCATCGCAAACTACATAATACCAGAGAAGGTACACTTTGCGATGATGTTTGAGTATTTCAAAAACGAAAATCATTTATAATTGCATTTTCAAGGACTGCTGGAGAACCCATAATTCAATCCCATTGTCGTCTATAATTCTGGCGTGGAATGCTTCCAACTAATCAGCGTCATCACTGCTACCGTCATGAAGCGACAACCAACGTTTTCCAACCAAAATTATTATTGGATTTTCAAATTCTAAACAGATTTTACAAATTACCTATGTGAAAATACTTACGCTCTCCTAATTCTAGCGGCATTTTCACCATAAGCATAAATCTAAAACCCTAGTTGCAGTTAAGGACACAGTTAATTGTACGCCATCGCATCGTCCAATACGCTTCGGCAACGAAGAACAATTTTTTCAGTTGCATTTATTCCACGAATCGTTCGCATTCAAACTTAAAGCTAGACTCCATATCTAGTTGTGAAGATGGCCACATGAACTTCATCCTGTCATTTTAATTATCATTGCCATGCAATAAATGATCATGAGTTTCAGGTTTTTTCTTCATGTCAGTGTGATATTAATCTGTATTTACCGATGCGTACTTTTTATCACTACCTTTGCCTCTGCTCTGGCTATTTTATTCCAAGTCGCCACGATGACGATTCGTCATTGACGAATACGGAATATGGAATGAGTGTTTGCTTGGTCTCATATAATAAGCAAGCATCATCATACTACTGGCATGCATATTATGATCTCAAATCTCAAAGCTTTGAGATTGTTTCTTTCAATAATATTTTGTACCTACTTTGCAAAGTAGGTACAAAATATTATTGAAAGAAACAATATCTTCCCCTAAACTGTTGCTCTGCTCACTCTCGCAGAGAGTGGTTTTGTTGAAGAGTTGAAGTTGCTAGCTTGCTTTCTACGAAGTCTTTGTACAAAAGCCATACCGTAGAACGTAAAAACTCACAGCGTTTTAGCTCCCAAATGTGATGCTGTTAGTGGTCGCCTTTTGTCCTCACTTCGACTCTTGTCTTGCGATAAACGCTCCTCTTCTCATGAAATTCACGTCATTATAGAGTTTGCCATCGTGCTGAGTGGTTGGTGTGTGTGAGAAATGGTTGCTGACGTTTGTGATTCTAATTCTAATTTAACTATTTTGACAAGTTTAACCGTGAGACAATAGTAGTGTATTAACATTTAAGATAATATGTTGCAACGCAGCTGAGAAATATGCTTTAATACAGAGTGGAAGGGTCTAGTTTGCATGTGTTTTAATTGTGATTGTGACGAATTTCCAAAACAGAGGAAGTGGGAGATAAAAAGTTATTGACCAAGCTCAGGTTTTTCATTTTCATAAACTACCTGCGTTAAATGCCAACTGAAAGTTGCCGGTGTGTTCGTTTGTATTGTGTGGAGAATAGTGGACAGTTTGTTGATTTTCGTAAGTAATAATATATACTACTATTATTTGCAATTCTTTAACGGCTATGATGATCATGACATGACATTTTGACGTATTTTCTCTACGCTCCAATTTGTAATTGTATAGATGTGCCTTGACATCACAGTTGGAAGCACAAAAGTGTGGTCGAGTGGCTTCGGGAGTATCGCTGTGATAAACGGAGTTACTGAAGGTAGGTAATCATTTTAAAAAAATTTATACATAAACCTCTACTTTTATGATGAAGGAGAAGTGCAATCTGAGGGTCGTGGAGGTGGTCTAGTTTCAGTGTTGGGGCAGAGCTGAAAAATAACGTGCATATGCACAGGGACTAGGGACATATAAAAATGTTAAGCGCCCGGTCAATCGGGAGTTTTTGAGTTGGTGGTACTCACCATTTTGCATTTCCCTTGTGGCAGTGATCTCAGTGCTCTTTTGATCTTTTGTAAATGTGTGATGCTAGGAACAACGTCCATGCTCCGCTTGCAGTTTTAATGAATATGAGCATAATGCAATGTAATGATAGGCTGACGTCATTTTATACTTTTCAATGCCTTTATATTTGTGGTTCCATGTGCGACTTGACCAAACATTGAGCACCGTCAGTGCAATTTGGAAAGGAGTCAGAAGGACTGGGTTGGCCTGAAGTCAAATAGACGAGGAATTTTTCCTGTTGGAACGGAAGTAGACTGATGATTATAGTAGATGCAGTATAAGGTAAGTTTTCAGGTTACTTCATGTTCCCTACATATTTTTTATTTGCCACCGAAATGAACGTGTTTAATGGGCCACGATGATGTTGTTGCTTTATTAAGGCATCCCAGATACCCTCCTTTCAGGGTTACCCTCCGTCCCCTATCTGCCCCTACTGAGGACCCCTCCTTTTGAGGAATTTATTGGCAAAAATATGAAATTTTGACCAAAATGATAATTGTATGTGAAGCCGGTAGACATTACTTTTATTGTAAAACAGAACGCCACAATACTTTCAACTTCTATTTCGTCTCTCCGCTGAACTTCGCAATGAATTTCTGCCGAAAACCTCGTTTATTCTCATTCATTTCATTTAAACAATTCCAACCCCACTAACACCAGTTTGTTGTTTAAGTTTAATTATTGCATACATATCTTCTTCAAAAATGCCTAACGTCAACTTGTTCATAATGTCGGCAAGGAATCGGGAATTCTGTGATCAGTGTGCAATGTTTCTTTCAACTGCAGCCACTGTAAAGTCAGCCATAACAGTAATGGCATAACTAAACATAAATGGTGAAAAGAACAAAAAAATCCATAACTGCTCATGCTATCGGTGCAAAGGTTACAGATCATTTCAAACAGTATACACCTATTGCAGCTATTAAACATATATTTAACTCATATTAATCTTTAAAAATCCTGTATACATAAGTTTTGCGCATAGAGACCTACTTACATAAAATACATAATCTTATTTCTGATACCTTAATAAAAGTGAAGACGGTCAGAAAAATTGCGTTCCTTATCGAGAGACCATGCGTGTCTAGACCTGTTCCTGCTCAGGTTCATTTTGCGCAGCTGAGCTGCAGGTTTGTTTTGATTTGGTAGTGTACAGTTATGAGTATGAGTAGCTAAATATTTCATGTTTTAAAACATGCGTCTTGGATTTATTACATACGTCGTGTATTTAAAACAAGCGTCATGTATTTATGACTTATCAAGTTGTGATAAGGTGTATTGATAAGCCTAAAATTCGTAGTAATTTAATACAAATCAATACCTCTATGCAAGTTGGTCGCCTGATATCAATGATGGCGTCAGTTTTGAAATCCGAGGCTTATCAATGCAGGATAGGGTGTCATGATAAGTCTAATGTTCGTCATAATTTATTGAAAATCAGCTTCTGTAGGTAATTTGGCCCCCTGATTTCAAATATGGCGTCGGTTTTGAAATCCCAGGATTACCAAGATGGGATAGGGTGCCATGATAAGCCTAAGGTTCGTCGTAATTTAATGAAAATTAGCTTCTGTAGGTAATTTGGTACCCTGATATAAAATATGAAGTCGGTTTTGAAATCCAAAGGTTATCAAGGTGAGATGCCTAAAGTTCGTCATGACTTAATGAAAATCAGTTTATATAGATAAATTGGACCTCTGGTTTCAAATATGGAGTCCGTTATGAAATCCAAAGCTTATAATAGTGTGATAAAGTGTAATGATAAGCTAAAAATTTGTTACAATTTAATGAAAATCGGTTCCTAAGTGTAAGTAATCTCCTTATTCAAATGTGGCGTTAGTTTAAAATCCAAGGTTGATCATAGCGTGACTAAAGGTTATGATAAGCCAATGATCAGTTGAAGTCGATACTGATAAGGCTTACGAAGCTATAATAATCCATAATTTCAAGATTTTATAATGCAACGCTTACACGATTTTTTTATTTCTTACACGATGTAAAAGTATAAGGACGGAAAGATGAGTCCCTAAAATTTCAACAAAGTGACTTTCCAGCTTTAAATTGTACCATGCTGATATCTTTATATGCTGATAAATGGATCCATCTTGCAAAAGCACATTTGTTCATATTCCCATGTAACTCCACCGGTGTGGTATATAAACATCATGACTTAAACTATTACATTGTATTTCAACTTTAAATGAATGTTTTTAGCTTTGGATAAAATTTTTTAGAAACTTAAAATTATTCATATGTTAAAGAAAATCAATGCCCTTTAGCAAATTCTTAACTAAATGTTATATTTGTGAAGTGTTCATATTATTTTGAATGAAAAATTCTTTCGAGGTGCGCATTAGTTCAACCGTTCACATTGTCCTACAATGCCCCTTCTTTGACCTGAAATTATGGGGTGCCTGGTAATTGCACTAATTATGATGAACGCTAAAACACCTGCTGGTTATACATGCTTCATAGTTGACAGAAGGTGATTATGGAAAGATTATAACAATGTTAATTTGAACTTTGTTTGCAGATTGCCAAACATTAATTGAAGACTGAAGTTTGTGCCTGCGAATATTTTTCATGTTCAGAGAAACATACCAAGAGCTTCATTTTCGTAAGTTATACAAAACTTGAAACTCATCGCTACCGCAACTCCATAAAGCGAGTTCAAATAATGTACATTTCTTTAAAAAAATTATTGCAGATTATAATTTTATAACATTTGACGTGAGCATATCTGCTGATCATAACTGTTCCAGAGATGTCAGTTCAATGGCGCGTTGCACATTTAAAAAACGGACAGCTTGCAAAGGAGTCAACGGACGGGAGCCGGGTTTCCACTGGAGTGCCTCGGAATATTTCCACCTGGCAAAGGGTTGGAAGAGGTGGGTAACGCGCATATGTATTTACAGTACAAGTTTGTAGGAAAATGGCTTTTTTGGTTGATAGTAGTAATTTTGATTTTTGATGCAGGTTCTAAACTTGCAGCCGGTGTGCAAATTGAGCGTCCTGCGTATGAAAGAACGGCTGTTATAGGTGCTGTATACAACGCCATAAATGACACCTTCACTGGCTTCAACATTCTTTCAGACACAGTTCGCCAAAAGTTTATGAAGACAGAGAAACTTCATTGGTCCGAATTTCGCCTTTTGCACACAGACAACACATCAGAAAAGCGTGTCTCTTCTGGTGGCGGCTTAGCATTGCAACTGTCGACCCTCGCCAAAATGTTGACTGTCGAAGGATCTGGGCAGCGCCTCATTACGCGAACACAGTCCACAAACATTGGGATAAAATCGATGGCCTATGCTACCAAAACGGTCAAGGAGTCCATCGATTTGTCAGATGAAAGGGTTTGGAAATTTCTGGGGGAGCGGAAGCTTGGCCTTGCAGCCAGGTTTGGCACTCATGTTCTAGTGGCAGTAGAATATGGAGCTGATGTGACCATGGAGTGGACCAAAGAAAAGAGTGGCAATGGAAAAGACAAGGAAATCGGTGGCCATGTTGGAGCAAAGCTGGGACTTCCAACAATTCCAGAACACTTATGTGTCAACACCGCTGAAGCTTCCGGTACATCTGACGGAGGTGGCCTTGTCACTGCGGATGTTGCAGCGTCTGCAAATGCCAGTAGGAAAACGACAAAACGATCTATGGACGACTCAGAGGAGTTGTATTTTTCGGGAAATCTGTCCCTTGGGAGCGAACAGATCCCAACCAACGGAAACCAGTGGGATGATCTACTAAAGAAATCTCCCATGTTGTGTAATAATAACGGAGACAAAATTCGCCAGAACGTGTTCTATTTTATCCCCATCCAACACCTGCTACTGTACCTGGATCTGGAGGACAAGGTTGAACCCCCCCTTGCGTATTATCCGGTGGCTGATGTTCAAAGAGACAAAATTATCCGAGCATTCAATAAGTGGTCACAAGCCAAACAGAAACTTGACTACTTTTATAAGAAGATTGACAGTTTCGAATACTGTCTTCGATCTGAGGTTCTGGAGGCAATTGCCGACTTTTATGAAGACATGGAGACGCAGGAGGACACATTTACCTCTGAACTGGCACAGAGTTTAGAAGATGTTCGGAGCGGAATTTCCGACTCAAGTAAATTGGATGATTTGGCTAACGAGGTCAAAGCCAGTCGCAGGAAGATGATAGCTGAATTGTCCAGATGGCGTCGAGTCACTAAGGTTGGAGATGACAATGACACCACTTTTGGTGCGAAGCTTGGAACTTGTGGTTGCTGCACAATTACCTGAAATGTACAACAAAATGTATGTATCATGATGTCAGCTTGGATCTTTGTCACACTAGTTGTAATATTTCTTTGATCTTCCCCAATTATGATTGTTATTCATCGTTGTCTTTTAATTTAATTTAATAAGCATCTGCGGGTAGTCATTAGATAGATAGATCTAGTCCCCTGAAGCCATTGCTGCCCTACTACAAATTTTCAATGGAGTAGCCATTACTATAACTATATTTTTACTTGTTACTGTGGAACTTACATTAAGCTATTAATATATAAATACACGATTTAAAGTTAGGTACATAATGGAAGAATAAGATCCCATATCCATGGTAATGTGACGTAAACATATTAAGATAAAAAAGTTATATTTTGTCATTACAACAAATGCTGAGATATTGAATGAATGGAAATGCTCTGTCCTGAACTGAAGTTAAATAGAAAAACTTATAAATGCGTTGCATGATAGGTATGATAACAACAGGGTTAAATAAAGATGTAAAAAATAAAACTACAAGTACGTGTAAAAAATTAATTTTCTGAAATATCATTTACTTTTTGGCTACGTTAAACATTCATGCAGACATAAATATACATAGCTACATAATGTATCGTTTAAAAAATTGCAAACAAAATGGAAATATGACTGCAATTATTTCATTTCATATTTCAAAATACTAGCATAAAAACATTATTCTTGCACACCGAAACTCAAGAATTGACGCGAAATATCCAACGGTTTTTACAGAACCACAACCCAAGCAGCTTCCAATTGTAAAAATAAAATGCATGTAATTCTTAGGCGCGTTGATGTTAAGGTGAAAAGCTAAACGGTAGACAACTCCTTTCAAATATGATAAGGCAAATAAGGTAGACGTGGATAAGATAGTCGTTTATTCAGTTCATTTGGTTATTTATTTATTTATCATTGGTAGGTTATTTACGTATGTTACTTTTATTTGTTAAAAACAATTAGTTATTTTTTGGTGTTAAATACGGTTTATTGTTAAATGTTAGGAATATAAAAGTTCTAGACAGTGCTAAAACACTGATACATTGTAAAATGGATATTTGACCTGAGTAGGTATGTATGTAAATAAAATTAATACTGAATGTTTCGTAGAGTCACCAGTTTATATACAATGTAGGTTTGCGGAAATGTCGGCAATAAAAATATTACCAAGACGAAAAGTATAAGTAAATATTAAAGTTAAAGGGGGTATCGTATAAATAAAGCACTTGTATTCCCTGGGAAGGTTTTACTCTGCGTCCTTGTCCATTATTGGTAACTCCAAACCTTCAAAAATGTTGATGCCAGAATGAGTTTTGTAAAATTCTTGCTGACTCCTAGCAGCCTTTGTGACCATGTCCTGTACAGAATTAAATAATTAGGGAAACAACAAAAAACTGCAAGAAAGTCTTGAGCCATTTCTTTGTAAAATGAAAGAACCTGCATACTGCTTAACGGCTTTAACTTACACAAAGAAATTTGTCTACATTCTTAACGCGAAGGATATACTTGGACATCCCTTCTTCAAATTTAGCTTTCCATTCCATGTCTTCAGCCTCTCCTTTCTTCAGCCTAGAACACATTCAAATAATTACACATTACGTACATCATGTTGTCATTTAAGAGTGAAGATTTTATTCAATATCAATTAAGCTAAATCATCACTGCTAAAGATTACCTTTCTTTATAAAAATCTAACTCCTTACACATCTTCTCTTCCTCTTCCACAATTTTCTGAAACGTTTCTTCTTCAATACCAAGCTGGATTTTTGCTTCCTCCAGATTTGTTTGCGCAGCAGCAAGTTTATCTTCATGACCATTCCCACGAAACTCGTAATACTTCCGCACACTCTGTAGCTTTCTCTCCCAGTCATCTTGCGTTTGTTGTAACTTGTTCAATTTGTCCTGTGACATTTTCGATTCCATTTGGCTCGCTTCCAAACCTTTCGAGATTTCCACCTTCATGTTACCAATCCTTAAGTCTGCGCGGTACAGAGCGTTCGAGGTGGCCTAGATAATGCAAATATATTAAGTGCCATTTTATAAAATCTTCAATACTCCCACATCCACCGGGCAGACTTGATATTCAGATTTACATGAACTTTTACCTTCATCCATTCAGTCATCTCCTTTGGCGAAAATGGGTTAGGCTCAATCAAATACTTGTCCAATTTTAGAACACGGAGTAGCTCGTTGTAACGCTCCACAACGGCAAAGTTCTTGCACAATTCGTAAAACTAGTAAAACAAAATGTATAATTCGTAAATAACTGTTTTTTTTGGCACAACTACATATTACAGCATGAATTTTTCATGAAATTACACAACTACCTTCTTTTGACTTTCGTCCAGCTTTTCAGCTGCGGTGAGCTTATCCGTTTCCAGATTCGTGTTTACATGGCGGGCAGTCTCTAACTGATTCTTCAAACTTTCGATTTCCATTTTCATTTCTTCAGCCTCATCCTTGTTAAAAGGTTGACTTGCCAATTGTTCCTTTAAACGCTCCAAGAGAGCTTCCTCTCCATCTATTTCTGATTCTGGAAGACAAATAGCATTTAGAAACTGTTAAAATCATGATTTGTTTCTACATTTTTCATATACACACGTAAATATACATCATACATATCAACTTACGAATTCCTTGCTTACAGCCAATCAAGATATCACAGTACTCATATTTCTTTGTCTCCTCTTCGGCTTTTGCCGTTTGCTCCTTAAGCGCTTCGTGATTTTCTTCTTCAGCTTGTATTTGATTCAAGAGTCCCTGTGAAAAACGAAAATTAGTCTCTTTTTAAGACGGTCACAAAATGACAACAATAAACATAATGCACATGGCATTTATTTAACGTCTGTAATTAATTCATTTACCTCCACGGGATCCTCCTCATTTTTCACATCATGAAGTTTGACTGCAACAGCTTCCTTTTCCTGCAACAATTCTTCTTTAGATATTTCCAGCTCTGTTCCCAGGTTACGGTCTGAATAAATATTTACACACACACACATTTAAAATTATTACCTATCAAATAAATATTGCTTTACTAAGAATATGCACGTTATTTATTTATTGTATTTACTTACGTAATCTTAATTTAAAACGTTGACATTCGTCAGCTAGTAGAAATGATAAAAAATATTGTATAATGGACAAATACCTAATCATATATCGTACATTCCAGTATTCATTTAACTTAATATTGCGAAAAACACTCATTAATTACCTATGTGTTCAGGGGTTACTTTGACTTTGCGGTAGAGACTGATTAAACTGGTGCCGGACGGAATGGCAACATTTGGAATTTTTGGTGGATTATTGCTGGGCGGCCGTTCCGGGGGAGGCGTGAGTAGAGCCTTTGTTCTCGTGCAGAGCCACGACAAAAGTGTGAGAGAGATGGGCCACACGTTTGGTATGGTCGGCGTCTTCAGGTTCGATTTTGAAATGGTGCCTGGATACTTCATCTGTTTTAAAATTTCTAGAATGTACGTTACCACAAGATCCGCTTTGTCATCTTTAGAAAAAACCTCCTCAAAAATAACGTGTGACATCAAAAACTGTGCGAAATTGAAAAAATATGGTTATATGCAACACGAGTAGTCGTAATCTTGAGTATGGTTCATTATATAAAGTTCACTTTATGTGTCTAGGTAATTATTTTTAGTCTAACCTTTATTATTGCAATATACGTTGATATCGATATTTTGGGAGCTACAAAATCCTTCCAGGTCAATTCCTTTGACTTGAATTTGCTATTCTTGGCACTGCCGGATTGTGAAAGTGCTGGGCATTTGTGGTGCTCCAGGAATGCAAATACGCACTGCGCCATGTCAATCATGTGCTTCTTATCATTTGAAATAATTACGCTTTGTCCCACACCAGGCGTGGAAGGTCCCGGAGTAGTTGTATCTCTGCGTTGACGAGATGATCCCGCTGATCCTCCGGGAGTAATGTGACTGCAATGATTACCGAAGAAAAATGTACATTTAATGACAAATATGAAATAATTTTTAAAAAAACATATTTTCTGCACATCCGTACCTTCTTTTGGCTGAAACCGGTCTTGGCGTCACTACTAACAAGGACTCAAGGGACATTGACTGTCGACGGGTGTTATTTAATCCTGAATTTCTCTGGACAAATCTGTGAAGCAGTACAATGATTCAAAAAGATTATCTTTGCGCCTGCAAACTGGAAACAATCAAAAACTTGCTTTTTCTCGACAATTGCTAGAGGAAGAAGTAAGAGTTCTTAGTATTGTTACCTGGTAAGGTTGTTTTTCTCTGGAATTCCACCACCATGTCTCGAAATGGTATAGCTGGTTCTAGGCGTTGGGTGTTGTCCCGCAGCAGAGTCGGGAGGAGGTACTCCTGGAAACATGTTTCTTACCACGGACGAACTAGCACTTGGGCGTTGGACTTGAGGTCTTTTGAAAGTGGGGGTGGGGATTCCACTACTAAGGCTGCTATTGCGTGCGGTCACTCTCGTACTATTCATGACTGACACATTGTTGTCCCGAACCTGAGTGGTGTTCAATTGAAAGGACACGCGTGGGTCCCCTCGCTACAAAAAAGAACGAAAAAATAATAAAATCAGTAGTTAAACACTGTGAATTAAAGTCATTATATTGGCTGAACTCTTATATTTTAAAGGAACTTTTACCCTTTGGGAACTCGACATGTTGGCACGGTCACTTTAACTTTGCAGCTAGCAAATGACACTGCAACTAAAAGATGACCCGTGTAACAGTTTTGGTCTAAAGTAGGAAACCATATAATCTTTAAACTCTTAGTAGAATCAGAATCTATCGTTAAAAACATCCAAAACTATAATGGACAAGAATCGATGTGACTATGCGATTATTTAATATTTCAAAACACTAGCACAGAAATACGATTCTGGCAACACCCAAACTGACGCAAAAATATTCTAACGGTTTATCCTGGACCACCACCCAAGCCGCTTTTAAGTGAAGAAAGGAAATACTTCAACTTCTGAGAGGCACCTTGATTTTAGAGGGAAAAGCTGAAAGACTGGAAGTCATTTTAAGCATATAAGCCATAATATAAGAAAGAAAGGAAAATGTCGCTTGCTGAAGGTAACTTGCAGAGCAACTGAATTGACAAAGAATTTAAAAAGCTCAACGAGAACAACACATACTTTTAAGCGATAGGAATCTACATAAATGACGGAATTAGTCAAATAAGCTCTAAGATAGTCCTAGCGTCCCTAGTTCCAGTCCCTCTCAAAAAATTGATTCATGATCATGAATAATATGAACATGTATAGTAACACGAACGAACAAAGGACCGGCGAAGGATGCTGACTTCAAAAACATTAATTATGTAATTAGGCGAATTTTGCATGTTTCTTTTTTCATTTTTCATACATTCATCATTTCATAGGATTAGGTACTAGGCATACAAAATACAATGATATCACAAACGCCATGATTTTCTGCATAACATCCACCTTACATTCTAGCTAAAAACGAGTGAGTGTTGATGAATGAAATGCCGATGATGATGACGATAAGCTACCTACATTGCCTTGCGCTGAAATGCACGTGAGATTCGGAATGACACGTGAACACAAAACCAGCAAGATACATTATGCATCTATTACACCCAGAAATGCTCACCGATAAGATGTGTAAAACATTACATGATAACCATATGCACAGCAGTATGCAGCTAACATATTTTAGCATTTATGAAGCTTGCAGTTTATGGAACTTGATCTATGATGGAACACCCTTCTACGTTGTTGGATTAGTAGTTGGAACATGGGAAGCATTTTGGAACCGTTTGCCAGGCGGGTCAGGTGCATGGAAACAGGATGATGGCTCATGTAAAAGCCATCTCCTTTCTGTATGATGTCTACCTTGTTGGGTGGAAGGAAGGACGAGTTTTATAAGTGTAATTAAAGCAGCAGCTCAGCTCTCACACTCATTGCATTCGTGTGCATGTATTTTCTGCTGCTGGTCAGTCATGCCATGTGGTTTGGCGAAAAGCAGCTGGAATCACGATACAATCGTGTGCTTCGCCCCTGTTTTCCAACTGCTCCTGAATGAAACAAAATGTTATGATGATGTGATTGTGACGATGACCAGTTAACGAGTTTAATTAAAGAGGATGATGGAAGGTGCGAAAGAGGCTGCTGCTCAGTTTTTATGAAAACGGACAAGGAAAAGATCTCAACAAAATTACAGAAATTGTATTACCAGCTCTATTTCCATTTAAAAAAACTTGCGGAAAAAGGCCATATAGGTTCCGGGATTAGTTGTGATTGGTTTAAAGTTTTTTTTGTGGTGAGTATATTATTGTTAATGTAATGTGATTATTTTAACAATTTTGCAAGGAGCCGGTGTGGATTTTATTTTACAATATATATTTGGTCATTTTAGATAATGTTTTTTAATTGCTGATTTAAAATTGTGATTGGATCTGGAAATGTGGAAAACATATGTTCCTATTGCATTTGTTTTCATTTTTTTGTGAAAATTAGTTTTGTTTTAGTTTAAGTGTTAATTGTGCTAAGCATGTGGCTCTGTTCCTAATCAATCAGGTGAAGTTGATAAAGTATTAATTACGGGTTCGTTTCTTTCCGTAGATCAGGATAAGCGAGAATGGCGAGCAGAATGTATCGTAATCAGATGAGAACAGCGTTGCATTTGTTTAGAAGTCCGTGTGAGATTAGATGTTTAAGTTCCATACGTTATAAAGGCTCGGAAAACATTATCAGCCCTTTAACCAGACATAATTGGTTACAACCAGCACAATGCTGCACCAGAGGCTTTCAAACATCTCAAAAACTAGACGGTAAGTTCAAATTAACTGCGATTGATTTATTTATACTTAATGAGTTTTTACCAGTGTTGTGCAAATGTCATTATGTACTTTATTGCAGATACCCATCGCGTTAATATGCCGTCACTGTCGCCTACCATGACAGAGGGCACAATTGTGAAATGGTTAAAAAAGGAAGGTGACGCAATTGCAGCGGGCGACGTCCTTTGTGAAATCCAGACGGATAAGGCAGTAGTTTCAATGGAATACGACGACGATGGAATTTTGGCTAAAATTTTGGCAAGTCCCTAATTAAATATTAATAGGCGGAAGATCACGAGTTTTATTTGTTCAATGTAATAATTCATACTTTTAATTTGGCGTGCAGGTTCCTGAAAATTCTGCTGATATCAAAGTTGGTACTCTAATAGCTTTAGCCGTTGATGAGGGTGATGACTGGAAAAGTGTTGAAGTGCCAGCAGATTCTGGACCACCTCCGTCTTCAGGTGCCCCAGCACCGCAACCAGCAAGCAGTAGTCCAACGCCTAAACCGTCTCCTGCAGCTGCATCTTCTCATGGTAGTGATCGTCTCATAGGCCCTGCAGTTAAAAACTATCTGCGAAAATATGGCTTACAGCCCAGCACCGTTCCGGGAAGCGGACCTCATGGAACAGTGACGAAAGGAGACGTACTAAGCCATGTCCTCGCCAACAAAATTGAGCCTGTAGCATTAGGTACGGCAATGAATTTATTACTCGTAAAGAAATAATTATAGAGAAACAGATTTCAATTTCATGCATAATTTGTTGTTGTAGATTCACCTCCACCTCAAGCGTCAGCATCGTCGGGAAAACCCTCGCGACCCTCCAAATCTAGAGGTAAAACTGGACCTGCTTCATTTGTCGATGTGGAAATAACGAATATGCGAAGGACCATAGCTAAACGACTACTTCAATCAAAGGTATTAAATTCACCTACCATTTACCATTAAAACAAATTAGTACAAAGTTTGTACTACAAAGGATTAATTTCTCGTATGTGTTTATTTTCAGTCGACAATTCCGCATGCTTACGGCATCGCTCAATGTAACATGAAAAAACTCATTGCGTTCAGAAAAGCTTTAACTTCTGCTGGGGTGAAGGTATCAGTAAACGATCTTTTAATCAAATGCGTTGCAAATGCATTGGCTTTAAATCCTGCTCTGAATTGTGTATGGGAAGGCTCTCAGGTACGTCTTTTTCAACAGCTTTAATTTATAGACTTCAAAATTATATTTGTATTCAGGATGGCGAAATTTATAGTTGTCCTTTACATGTTTTAACTTTTAGTTGAAACATCAAAGTCAGGTGGACATATCAGTGGCTGTCGCTACTCCTAATGGATTGATAACGCCCATTGTTACTAATGTCGGTGGCAGAGACGTTGCTTCTATATCAAGTATTGTTCGAGTGTTAGCAGGGAAAGCTAGAGACGGTAAACTACAGCCACATGAGTTCATGGGTGGATCATTTAGGTTTGTCAATAATGTCTCTTATTAAATGCTTTAATGTTATAAACTAAAGTGAAATGTAGCATTAACAAAACACGAACTTGTTTTTGTAGCATTTCGAATCTAGGAATGTTTGGAATACATAGCTTCAGCGCCATTATAAATCCTCCACAGTGTGCGATTCTAGCTATCGGTGGAACAGCGGTGGAATTGGGTAAGATTTGCAAATTAGTTAAAATTTACCATCATGCTCATTGCCATTTCTAACAATGGTGTTTTTTCTCTGTAGGTGAGGATGGCCAAGCATTGACAACTGCCAAATTTATGTTATCCTACGATGCTAGTGCAATTATGGAGGACGAAGCCCTGAAATTCCTTGCTGTATTAAGAAATGAGGTAGAAAATGTTAACGAGACTTCGATGGGAATTTTCAATCTAGAAGAAAGGAAAGATGTGTTAGTGGAAGCGTCAGTAGCACAGTAGTTCAGAGTAGAGATATATTTATACTAACTAGTACGAATTATCCAATTTTAAATGTAATTGAAAAAAAATGTGAATAATATGTAACACTGCTATACGACAGTGGTACTGATTATATGCTCTCCAGTAATCTAATGTAAGTAGTTCCATAAATTAAATACAGAAATATTTAGTCAAGTACCGTTTCATTCAAACAAGTTAAAGTGATCTGAAAAAAATTTATTAATCAATGTTCAAATAAATCATAGCACTTTCAAAGCCGTATAAAAATAGCAATTATTATTATTGTTGTTAGGTACTAGTATTTTAAAATGTATTATTTTAATTTCGATGCATGATTGTCATTCATTTTGTTCGTTTTAAACCAAATGCCTACATTATTTTGGTTACGCCTCATAATCATTAATTTTTTAAAACCTGAAACTGCTTTTAATTGTAAAGCATCAATACTAAAATTATGAAATGCTCTGTCCAACAGTTCAACAAATTAGTAGTAATCCAACCAAAAGTAGAAGATTTAAATTACTTCCAATAAAATTGTCTAAGAGGCCTTTGACATAAAAACTATACTTATTACTTGATGCCCGTATACTGTTTAATTCATCATACCGAGTATAACTAATGAAACTACTAGTTAATTAAGAAATACGTGTGATTGAATGTTCACGAAATCTTTAATACTAACCATCCGTTTAATACAAATGCTAAAAAATGGCGGACATTTGTAAGGCGAGGAATTATTATTAAAAATACAAGAGCGGTTTTATTGTAACGTTTTCGTTTAATACACGTTGTTGCGTAGGCGTAGCTGTAATGCTAAACTAAAACAGACGTCGGTACGCGACAATTAATGCACAAAAACCAAAGAATATAAACCCGAGCCATATGGAAATCTTATCGGTAGAAGCCCGACGCCCATACTTTTTAAGAAGAGAGCGCGCTGACGACACCATGTAACTCTGAGAGTTAAGTTCTTCATCATTCTTCTGAATGGACTGGGATGAAGTGGCTACGAGAAAGGAAAATTAAAGTAATTATAATCAATGAAATATTTATTTTAAAAACTCTGCACTATGTAGCGTAGCTATCAGTAAAGATCATGCCACTAACCCAATGAGCCCAAAGTTCCCGAGCTAGCCTGAATAGTTTCAAGTAGAATCCGCTTAGAATTCATCAGTCGCTCTGTCGAATCAGAGATCATTTCTTCTGCATCGCGCCCCCTTTAAACCAAGCACAAAATAAAATGCAATCAGATAAGACAATTTTGAAAGTTTGCATTCAAATAAATATAGGTACATATTTTATCATGCAAACTAGTTTCTCGAGTTCCAATATTACCTGGCAGTTCTGTCAAATGGGCTCCATTCACTAAGCAAATCCTTTCTTTCTCGTACAGTCATGGCAAGTTGTAGCTCCTTCTTGCTGGCTTTAATGCTTTTGACGAGACTGCAAGTAAAAACCATTATAACAAAGAATAAGTACATACCTAAATGATCCGCGAACCTTTATGAATCCCAACAGTTAAAATACTTACTCGTTAAGCGCAGTTTCGCTGGATTTGAGACCGCTGACAACCCTAGGGTTAACAGTAGCATCGTTCGCTCGACGAATAGCAGCTTCCTCGATATAGCCTTGCAAGAACTGAGAGATTTTAGTGACTTCACTAATAGTCTTCTGCACCTGCCGTTCGGTCTCAATAACATCATCTTCATCCATGTCCTTGATAGTTTTCAGTCGCGCTACAGCCTATAATCATATTTGTAATATCCATCATCAAAATTCATGCCAAATACAAATATTAGCAAATTCATTCATATTGGAACTACTACTTACACCGTTCACTTCAGCCAGAAACTCCTTGCACTTCTGGATAATCTTATCAAACTGAGTTTCAGGCTTGTTTAAGATCTCCGAGAAGCTCACCGGTGGCTCCCGTTTCCCATAAGTCAAATCTTGCAGTTTGAGAAAGGCAGCCGAGATGGGATGCCCAGACGGCGACTCCAAAAGCGAATTCCCTTCCGGGATTGAACGCGATGACTTTGGAGTGTCGTAGAAGGAGCTCGACGCAGAGCTCGTGTTTCTGGGCGTGGACATTTCATCGTCACTCTGCTGGAGAGAGCTTTGGCCATGAAATAAGCGCCGTCGTGGAACAGGTCGATCCTGTAATAATTTTTAAACATCATTTTCAATTAGTACAGTTGTACAGTCAACTTTAACATAGCTCAAACATTCTCACACGCCCTGTATAACGCAACAATTAACAACATTAAAATTATGAGAATAACAGTTCCAACATTAACATTCGCCAACAATTCAGTCTCACTACATGCCCAACTACAAATTAAACTCAACACACAAAAAAAGACAACCATAAACTTACCATTTTACTGCCGAGCCAGTTAAAAGCTCAGTTAATCAACTCAATAATAGACTAGTGGTGAGTCACACAACCCTGGTTGGAAATACACAGCAGCGGCTAATCAAGTTTCAATCTGATTAGTGCAAAAATCAAGGATAAAGAATTATTCAATCAGTCAGACTAGA
The DNA here is from genome assembly GCA_004115045.4 of Sinella curviseta. Lineage (NCBI taxonomy): Eukaryota > Metazoa > Arthropoda > Collembola > Entomobryomorpha > Entomobryidae > Sinella > Sinella curviseta. The sequence goes on from CM065489.1 coordinate 10,851,182, forward strand.
CAACTCGCTCGCACTCACTAGCAAGTAGTGAGAATCCCGACCCGAACACCACGACAAAGACAGCTACTCAGCAAATTATCCTTCACTGTTGACAATTTTATTCTTGATAAATCCAAAAATACTCACGAAATAACAAAATTTGCAAATTACTTAATGGAAATTGAGACTCTAGCAACTACCATCAAGTAGCACGGAAAATTAATGAACAATTAAACTATCCAAGTTTAACTGTCAGCAGTAGTAGCACCAGAGCTGCAGCAGCAACAAGACGACTGCAGCAGTCGATCAGCAGAGTTTTGCCTTTCAGCTGCCAAGTCAAGTTGTAAGAGCTCTACTTGTGGATTCAAATGGGCTGGATTCGCGGTTTCGTGCTGCTTGGTTTACAGGACGGCGGACAGGTGGCGCTGCCAGGCTTCCGATGCACCGTTCACTCCCCTCGGCTTGTACAGATTTCTGGGCTTCTCGCGTTTTGCTTCCCTTTCACCCAATCCAATAGCTCAACGACGCGATGTATGCGATTCGTTTTTCATGCAATCTGAAATAAAAGCAACATGGCTGACTATTACCCAACGCTGAATTTTCGCTGATTTCTAATAAAATGTGTATTTTCTAACTATCTTAATGATAATTACCCTAATTAAACAGTATTTAAGGGAAGGTATTTTAATGAAAATTAAAGTTGCATTGGTGGCCATGTAGAGTCCTAGCGGATAGTATGTAGATGGTAGTCAATTCAAATCAGTTAACGACAGGCAATCTGCCTAAAAAATGACCAGTAATGTTCATCACCATTCATGTTAGTAGTGGTGGTGGTGATGTGCAAGATGAGGAAACAAAGTGAGAAGAAAGAGGAAAGGGTAGAGAGGAGAGATAAAAGAAAGGCTTGAAAGATGGCTAATATTTGGTGATGCAGAATGCGAGGAATAGCTTTTTTTGTAAAAAAAAAATCCAAGGTAAAAACGTACAGGACGTCCGTCCCACCCAGTATGAATCCAAAACTGTTTCCAAAAATGCTGGACCTCTCACGGAAAAGTGTGACTTGAACAATTTCTTAGTCAGCGTGATCAAAAAATACTTTTTTTCTCTTTTGTGAACAGTGTAACAAATTTAAGAGTTGTGTATATCTTTCAGTATTGACACAAGATTTATTGCTTTTGTTTGTTGTATTTTAAGTTTGAGGTGAATAGTTGAAGGAAAGGAAAAGAAATGCGATTACGCCTGAGCGTGTGCATACCTATCGTACTAGCTGTTTTATACATACCATAAATATCTTGCGCTGTGATGACGGTGTCATTGTCAGCATCGTTTTTATTTAAAGATAATAATTAACCGGTGTAATCTGAGTATTGGAGCAGAATTGATGTTTTTGTTTACAGAGGCATCAGAAGTCCAATGAATACCGAAAACTGGCACCAGGAGAACCTTATTTGTATTTCTTGTTTTAAGCCTTGCGATATGTTTAATTCGGGATTCTTTTCTTTATTAAGGATTAACTCAATTCAAAATTAAAGAAACATGCGACTTATATAGACGGACAGACAACCACAGCAACGCCATAAAACTCTTATGCAGCTAAATAAATAGAATCCCGGTGCGTAAAATGCGCTTTTAAGGAATTTTACGCTTCCATTAATGTGTTGAGAGCATGCAGGCAGACAAGCAAGAAATTGTTCAAAAGTATGGCACGAGTCATCATAAAAAGGTAATTAGATGAAGGAAGGAATGTTCCTATCGAACAGCATGTCGTCGTATGTGCCATGTCAGTCGGACTTGGAATGGTGATCGTTTCCTCCACGCAGCGCAGTACACCGATAATCTCTTAAGTGAGATTTGGTAAAGCTATGCAGGTCCTGTACAAAATGACACCAATCGGAAGAGTGGAACAAATAATACTAGTAATGTGTAATGCCTGTCGGTAATATATATTGCATAGGATGAGCACACACAAAAAATTAACTGGGCAGAATTTAACACTTTCACTTTTACAAACAAGTTGCTTGTTACTACTCACTTTAGCCTTTTATGGTAAGATTATTTGCAATAAGCAAAACTGGACTCTTGAAAGTAGCAACACTTTGCATAAGCATTAGATAATAGCTGCAATCTTTTATAGTGTTAATTCCTTACAAACAACGCCAAGCCAATGCTTGAAAGTTTTTATTAGATGTTTTAAGAAATACTTTAGGTGCACTGATTGTAAATGCTGAACTGCAAGTACGAAGTCTAGGCAACATGAAACCGAGACTCAAACTTAATTTTTGTCGTGGAACCGGCATACCTAATCAAACTGAAATAACCAGAAATATCTTTAGGTTCATGGTCTTATCTGACGTATTAGGGGCGGATAGCAAAATGTCCAAAAAGCACAGCGTTTTCATTTTTATCTGTATGTTCATTCCTATAGCTAAAAGCTAAACTAAAGATATCCTGCTGCTCACGCTGAAGCACTGACAATGAGTGCACTCATTAAGTGTACATGTGTATACGAAGAGTATATGAATCGCTTGTTTGCCTTGGAGCGAAGATAGTATACATTGCATGATCAATCGATGCGATTTTATTAATTGTTCATTCATTCATTACCGCATGCAACAAAATACCAGTTAATGTAGAAATTGTCATCGACACCCCGCCGTGCTAACTGGATCAACGCATAAAATATTGTTCTGAGCACGAAAATCAGCACCACTGGCAATGACAATGCAAGGTCTCTTCCTGTGTCTCGATTCACTAACAGTCTCACAAATTCGCGTAATTCAACTGGATGGAATGGAACGGAAAAAAATAAATCATCGAATTCGGTAAAGTAACTAGGTATATATATCTGCAGTCTGCATTCGAGAACATGTGGTTACAGGAGTTCCCCATAACCTAACAACGGTACATAGGGACATAAATAACAAATTATGACAGCTCATAATATTCATTCATATCTGACACTACATGCAACGACTTTTTTATGGATGCCGAATTTAGTTTGAAGGAAAAAAAGTCGGCAGTCAAATACGATAATATGATACAATTGCTAAATGTTGTTCTTTGGTTAATGCCACTCATTATCTTGTAATTATTTCTTTGCCTCCTGGCAATACAGTGTCATACACAGTTGGTAATGTCAGTCCCATAAAAATGCATCAAATTATTATTTGCCCACATGAGAAAAGTGTCATAGACAACATATTATTATGTCAGCGGCTGCCTTGATCCCCTGTGCCCTCTTGGGCAGTAACTCATTTGTCCATCCTACTCATTCAATCAAATTGGAATGCTATTTTATTATGAAAACGAGAAATATTGAAAGATCACTTAACAAACTTGCTACTAAATGCTAGAGGCGTCCTCGCTTCACACAATTGCTTTTTAATTATGCAAATGCAAAAGGAGCAAGCAAACAGTTTGTTAATATTGTCAATTACAAATTAAAATTATACCTTGCCACACTTTAGCAGAGAATTGACTACCTTCGGACCTCAATAACCATTCATTGTGCTGTCTAAAAAAAATCTTTTTCCATTGTTGCATAATCTCTACCACATGTCATGTCATGCTCAAGTGATAAAATATGCAGGAGGATTTTATTGTCTGCGTTTTTGATGTGAGAAGTTGCCACTTTAATGTATGGACTGGTCAAGATAAATATATATATTTTTGTTGCTTCTGGTCACAAAAATCTATGAATATTCTGATTTTACATTCCTACATACTTGAGCGAAAAAATATGATGGTATGCCTTCAAGTCTTCAGTTTAGTCACACCATCACACTCACAACAGTTTCCTGATCTGCTTCATTCTTTCTGGCCCATTATTTGGTTCAATTTATGGTTTTACAGCGTACATTTGACCTCTACATTCATATAACAGCACACAACATAAATAAACATTAGCTTTACGATCACGATTTTTCGATCATCATAATAGACTACTAACAAAGTCGAATGCTTTATTAACACAAGTACATTATTATTATTACCTGTGTTTTGTCCAATATTATCCCAACTCAACTACTAACCAACCAACCTATTTATGTAAAAATGAAATCATGTCTTTCTATAAGAGCAGCAATGCAAAAGGACAGCACACGAACAAAACCAAGTCACAAAGACGTAAGTAAGTAAACTGCTCATGAAATGTAAAGCCAGGAAGCTGTTGTAATTCTTCATAATTCTCCTTCACCCCTTGTGTCTGTGTGCAAAGGTGTGCATTTTATTTGGTTGAATTTCTTTCGAGTACACACAAAACAATCGCGTTTCGCTTATTACAGCCTCATAAAATGTCAGCTTGTAACCATCAACGCGCTTTAAGTGGCATCACTCCTTTAGACTCCTTTCTACATTATTTGGTTATAAAAATGGTAATTTGAGTTCAACAGTTTTCATAAATTTATGGTAATTTCGTGAATAAATTTTTCCTCTTTTTCTATCTCTCTCTCTCTCTCTCTGTTGAATTCCTCTCAGCAGCAACATTTTTTTGACACGCTGACTCTCTCATGGCAAGTGTACCTCATGGTGAGTCATTCCCTCCATCCACATTATATCAAAATGAATGCTTGCAGACAAGAGAGGAGGTTGAGTGAGGATGATGAGGTGGACCAGCCTTTTTTTGGAGTCGCTAGCTCATATTTCATTGATTTTTTACCAGATCATGATAAAAGTTTACACTCGCCTGTTTAAAATAACATATTATTACAAATTGTCATAAATTTAAAAATGTCTACATGTGGTGGTGGTTCCACTGGTTTACGTATTTGTTTTTGACTGACACAATGAAAAATCTTAATTGCTGATAGCGTAGTTGTCATTCATGAAATTCCATGATATGCAATATGCAATAAATATTCTTTCATAAGTTTTTGCGCGGAATGGTACATATTAAAGCGTGTAGTTTGGAAACCTTAGAGAGATACAAAAACTAACATTTCACCAAATCACTTTGTGACATCACACTTAAGCCGCCTAATTAATCACCTCCATCACAACATTTGTTGTACAGGTTAAATTGTTGTGTCACAGGTAATTGTGTTTTATGACATGTGGTTAAATCGATATAGCAAAAGCATTTGGAGATTATCAGCCAAAGATTTTTGTATTATTTAAGTAAGAAGGACAACCAGATTTTCAAAGAAATGTCATTAGCCGGTCTTAACCAGCTTATTTGAGATCATTAAATTGTTATTTTTCCATTCTTATGGCTTTCATTTTGAATCAAAAAGAATGAAACTCCATTTACAACGCAACGTCTTCTGAAAGATTTCATTATGAAAAAGTAAATGGAGCTGGTATGCGGGAACAATGGCAACCCAAAAAAGAAGACACTTAAACGTGTACGAAAAGTAATTGATGAAAATTGATGGTTTATGGCAACCATGAACCCGAACTTGTGTCTCTCTCGGCCAGCCAACCTTAATCCTTTCAATTGACTCAGTTTGACCAATTGTAATAGTGTTAGGTAACATTATTTCTGCCTTTCGCAGGTTTACAAATTATCTGCTCATTGCGATATTTATTGCTTTCTAGATTCTCAAATTCAATCCTTTTTGACAATAATTGTTTTGGAGGGCACAACGCAAAAGCTAAAATATATGCAGAAAATACACACACAATGCCTGTCGTTTCGATTCTTTTATTGATCTGAAGAATGACACTAGTCTCCTTGAACACTTGCTGTGACGTTCATGACTAAAATTGAAATTGATGTCTTATTTTTATCATTTTCTTCACAAGTTGTATGTCATAATAGCGCGTGTTTGTGAGAGAGAGACAAAGATTGGTGTAAAATTGGATGCAAGATTCATGACGCAAGTATTTATGCTGGAGGTATGTAATTTGTGATCATTTATTATTGCTCAAAAACTTGTTGTGTGATGATGATGTCTTGTGACTTAGCATCAACTTTTCCAATTCTAAAAATAATCAAAAATGGTTGGTAGCTGTGTGTTGAGAATTGAAAATGAGTCTATAAGGGAAAATGCTGGATTAAATCTTCTCTGTAATAAGGATGTTGGATAAAAGTAGTCCTCTTCAACCCATGAACATACAGAAATTAGATAAGCAATATTAAACTTTTGTTGTACACACAAATCCCTAGATAACTGCCTGCGATGTAAAGTACAGGAAATGCTGGCGATCAGGAATTGTGTGAATGGGCAGACGCAGGTAGGTGTTAATAAGCAAGAATTTTATTACACGCCTAGCATCTGTTCATAAGTGTGTTTTTTTTTCTCCAGCACACTAAATTGACTACATTTAATCATTTTTATTACGCACTTTGAAATGTTATTATTTCAACCAATTTCAAACACACTTTGTGCTTCAAGGAAGTAGATAAGCCAAAACTCTGTACTTCAATTTGTCAGAAAGAGTACGGGAGTTGTTAATGTTGCTATAAACGAAAAATGAAATATAAGTGTGCTTTGCTCGGGCTGCCTATTCTGCTCGCACCGAAAATATCCAACATTTCACAAGAAGAGATATAGGTGCCTAAAACACAATGTTTGCAATAGACTAAGGTATGTATAGGATCCTCGTGAGGAAGGTTTTTTACATGAAGATTCGCAGATAGTTCTGTTATAATTCGTATTGGTTATTGTAGACGACATTAAGCATCTATGAATTATGCTTCAATTGTAGAATTCACGGGTGAGATTATTTGAAATTTTTCATATATTTGAAATTACATTGCATTGTATGTATGAAATGAGTGAAAGAGTTTATGCTTTCTGAAAAATTACATACACAGTTTATTTGTAAGAGAAAAATGAAAGTTTGTAAAGTTGTCTGTACATCGCACCCGGAACAAAATTTCATTTATTTTAAACAAGACTATTAGTGGAAACTACCCGTAAATTCAAAAACACACAACCCGCCTATTGTTGGTACTTGGGATCATTAATAAACAAAGTACTGGCAAGCGGCATTTAAATACTTACATATAGGTGTATAAACTATGTACGTAACTGCCCACACTCGTGCTCGGACTTCCAATTGAATAGAGAGAAATTTAGAACTGCTGAATAAATAGCTAAACGAAATTGAACAATCGTATGTTATCTCCATTGGAGCAGGAAACAAAATTTAAACGAGAAAAGGTGTTAGCTCACCATTCTTGGTTTGAGCCGGCACATTTTTCAAAACTGTTTTTTAATGTTAATGTTTGTTGGAGGCTGCACCAACGCCGTATGCATGAGAAGGCACGCACGGATCATCTACTCACTTAATGGTTATACGTTTACAAATTTGCTTTCCACTCTCTCTCTCATTCTCTCTGGAAAAGTTAAATAGGTAGTAGTAGTAGTTGTTGTGGTTGAGGAAAAGGGAAATTAATTTTCTTTACGATTTTTTCCACTAGTGTTAAATGCGAAAGAAGAAAAATAGCCCCTTCCCATTATTGTCGTCCGAACACTCGCATTTGTTAAAAAGTAATGTGTGAGGCTATTATGTGGAAAGTGATTAAGCAGCCACTGTGGGCCAAAAACTGGTGGTGGTCTTCATTCAATTCTCCCTTCCCATAAAATACACACGTATTACCTACATTATTATTATTATTATATACATATTATTGTATATCTGCTTGTTCTGCCCACAACTCCATACACATACATTCATTTACACTCGAAAAACATTAATTCACTCAAGGAACATAATTATGTTTTCTTCCTTTATTGGCATCACCTTTTTAAAAACTTAATAAAGAGAATGAAAATAAGACAATTATCGAACAAATTTCATTAGTTTCACTGCATGAGCAGGCAGATCTCAAGTCCCACAGCCTAGTTTGCTATATAGGTATACTTACAAATATAATGAAATTACTTTGTATGATAAAGTAAACCTATCCAGTATTTTATGAATCTTCATAATAGTTTCTACCTACTTTTGTAGCATTATCATCTTGACTGGTGCATATGAAACAAACCATAACTCAGACAAGTTATTGTTAATACGGCAGTAAACAGATAAAAACACTCTTATTTTCAAAAGTCATGTTTTACGTTGCCCCACTTGAAGGTAAATCTAGTTAATTACCACATCATCACCAACTGCTGCTCAAAATCATCATGCCATCAACTAGAGCAGTTATAAGTCAATTATTGGACAGGAAACTTATTGTTCAAAAAGGAACCTTTGTGAATTTTCCATTTACCTTTGTACACTGAAAGCTCCAACTGTGTGAGTGTGAACCATACTATTTTTATACTCACGAATGCAGACAGCCTTTACTAAACGCTATCTAGGAAAATATTTTGTCAATTGTCGGGGTTACTATATGATCATTCATGGATTAATGGCAACTCTTCCGCCAGTGTACCTACATCTACACAGATAAGACAGACCAATCATTTACATATTTGCATTTCAGATCAATCTGGAATTTTTCATCCGTTCTGCTCAGTCAGTCAGTTTGATGAGTCTCGACCTCCGTGTAAAATCGATGGTGGCAGTGAAAAAGGTTCTGCCTTTTGATGCAATTGGTAAGTAACCTGACGGAAGGGTTGTTTTTCTCAAGCTTATCTATACAACTCCATTGTGCACTTATTACATGTATGTGTTTATGTGGATGCTCGTTCCACCAAAAATTACTTTACTAGAAGAAAAAAAAAATGCTCAGCGATCATTTGGACTTGTGAAATTTATCATCACTTCTTAAAAGTGAGGAGATTAGCGGCAGACTACCTACAACAAGTTGTGTTGATGAAAGTAATGGTAATATGTAATGTAATAATATATAAGAATCGGATCGGCCGTGTTTGATGGATAATGGGTCAAGTCAGAAGTGAGATTCTTTGAAAGGCGATGACGCGGACTTGTAAGTCAGTAAATAAAAACACGTTAAATGCATCATCATCATGATCATCATATCATGAGGTCCAGCAGCACTGCTCTGCTTCTACTTCATTTCAACTTGATTTTTTTTTCAACAAAACTGCTCTCTTGTGATCTGTTGTGGCTGATGATGACGATGATGATGGTTGGTGTGGCGGTGGTGGTAAGTGGATAACTTGTCCACCTTGCTTATAGTTCCGCTTGACAAAACAACCTTCTTTTGGAAGCTTATAAGTAATTAATTTAAATTAATTAAGCGGAAAGCAGGTCTTCTCATCTGCTGGCTCATTACTCGCATTTAAGATAAATGAAACAGCTAAAAAACGCACACGGACTAGATCGACCAGAGAGATAATACGTCTTCACAACAAAGACGAAAAGCTCTATCACTGCATTTTGTAAAACTCCTCAACTCAAACAAGCCGAAATGCCGAATTCGTCTCGATGATGATTTGAATTTCAGCAAAAGTTGCTGCTCCTGCAGATTGAAAGCATTTGGTCGTCTGTCCTTTAATTATACTTCTTGTCCATTTTGCTATATCCTTTTCATCCACTTTATACGTTGCCTGCACACAAAAAAGTCATGTATCATTGTTGCTTTTTTTGTTTTTTGAAATGCCGATTCAAATTGTCTAGAAAGCTTTCGGATGCACCCACAAGAGAGTTACTGCCTGCTGCGGACAAAAACGAAATTGATGATGGAGGGCATTTACTATATAATCTGCTATACAACTACTTATATTTATACTTGCCCCTGCATAATTAATTTTTAAATGTCTGTTGTACGCAAAGGAGAGAATTTGATATTGCAACAATCCCTCCCTGCGAAGCAATGATGGAGCAAAGTTAATGGTTGCTTGTTGTACTTGCCTACCTCCGAGAAGGAAGATACCTAGGTAAGTTTTAAGGTAAATGACTTGACAGGAAAGATTTGTTGAACGATATTGATGAAGAATTTTCATCGTTTCGCAAGTAAATCACTGGGATTTTTATAACATAATTACTGATGATGATGCATCGGTTAATTGCCCTTGTATGGAAGATTTAGCAAACTAAGGGGTAGAATAGCAGATGAATAAGAAAAAATGAGAGAGAAAACTGCATGGTTGTCTTTTTTAAGGGATGTTTCAAACAACAAAATTAAGCTCTTGTACAACAAGGCATTAAAGTGGATTGCAATTTTGTACATGTCGAAAAAAATATATATACGAAAAGGAGATAAACGATCTATGGAAGCCATTATCGCATTCCTCGTATAACATTTTCGGCTTATACTTCTTTTTATTGAGGTCTGCCTTGCTTCGTATCTTCTGATCATCATCATGAGACAAGAATCGAGATTCTCACAATTTTATTTTGTTAGTACGGCACAATTATATACGACGCTTCAATCCAGGGTGGATTGCTGTAATTGACTAAACGCATGCCGAAATTTTCAAGCTACTTTCCAATTAACAATTTTCCGTGTATCAATTACTTGCATTTCTCCTCCAGCATCCATATCTGCGTTACCGTAATAATTTTATTCCAGAAAACAGTTTGAGTAACTGCTTGAAATGAAATGAAGGATAGCAATATTTAAAGCTTAAAACAGAATGTTTTTGTCTGTGTTACACCAAAACACGTACTTATATCATATTTGGTTTCATTTTACAATTTTCATTACGTTTTTTCACCTCTTTTACCTTTCTGTGAATTCTTCTCTTTAAATCTATTTGACTTCATGATTACTGATGATGTGGAATAAAATAAAGGAAGAGGAAAGAATGAAAAAAAAACTTTTGGTTTACCGAACGAATAGGGTGAAATGCAACTCACTAAACATTTTTTGACGGCCTCTCTCTCTCAGTCTCTCTCTCTCTTGTTCATCACATTGCACTGCAAAGTTACTATATAAGCGCTTATCTTGTTGTATGAACGTGAGATTAGTCTAGAAGCACAGCAGATGACTGACTATATTGCATATAAAAATTTTAAAAAATTACAATAACATGTTGATCATGGAAAGAGGCTGAGAGGAGCTTGTTCGTGTGTTCCACCGTGAGAAAGCGGGTTCCACCCTTATTTGCATGAAATTTGGTCACATGAGACCACATAACAAGCATTCGACAACGTTGAATGAAAGAGAGAAAGGAAGAAAGATGAGACGATTCCTGCGAGTGCGAGTATAAAAGGCACGTACACAAAAAAAGAGAACTCGTATAAAACGTGAAAGGCTATTTTTTTCTACTCTACGCACAGATTTAAAGTCTTCGTTCGTGCAACAATGAGAGGATAAACACTACTCTTATTACCATCATCATTACCTTACAATTTTAATGCATAGCGCGTGGTTTGTGGCTAATAATGCGATTGAAAATGGACCGAATTAGCCTGTTAATATGTACTTTACTTTGAGTTAAAGCAGAATGCAAAAAGTAGCTTAATCTCCCATTAATCTGTCGGGAATTGCCGAGCCTTGGTCAAGTTTAGGGCACGCCAAACTTATACGATTCGTTCATTATTTATCTGTGCTGAAACAATATCTGTTAAGCGAGTAGACAATTTTTGTACATAAGCCAACAATATGCAATTGTCGAGTTTTCCTACTAGTTAATGTTGATTCTAGTTTAGTTTAAGATGACACTTTGCATTATTATACAGATTGAATTAACGAAGCAGAATACGCGATATTTAAAATTGCATAAAAATTAAATGCAATGTAGCATTAAATTAAGTAGTAAGCTAAGCTAGGCGAATAGTGAAAATTGTATTGGCTTCTAGCATCATCGTAAATAATTGTAACACTATTTGGTGGTATGGCGATGATGTGTGTGTCACAATCAAACTTTCTGTAGAAACCAGTAACCTGTACCATTTTGGCTCAGTGAAGAAAAAAAATTGAGCAGTCTCAAATTAAATTAACAACTTGATCATTTAATATCACGTTATATGTATTTTTTCGTGAGTGAAGGTTAGCCAATCGACCGTTTAAGAAAATGCGCTCAAGTGAAAAATACAAGGCGCCTTTCTATAATTATTATTAATAATATATTCCCCTGCAAAACATTCCCTCAATTATATAGTGTGCATTTTTCTCGAGTTGTTTTTTCAATTGGCGATGCTGAGGACGATGATCGTAGTAGTGATATACGTACGTACGTTCTCCTGTGTGTGAGAAGAGAGGAATATAATCTAATCTAAAAGGGCTCGAGGACCACAATTGTCTGATTGAACGCCAATTATTCCTCATATGCCTTATTTCCTCACTCATCAATCATCCCCGATGCCTAACAATTGGCTCTTGAATGAGTCATTATTCGGCATGAATCAGTCAATCAAGAGTTCTGACAAGACTACTAAATTACATGATAGCTTAATTCTTTGTTATAGAGTGCCTGTGTACCACCCTGTCTCCTCCCGTTTTCAACATAGCAATTATTCTCTGATTTCGTTATCATGCATACAATACGGGGGACCTTTTTTGCGAAATGGTTTTGTCTACAATAGAAAAACAACTGCATATTCTCTCTCTCTCTCTCTGGCTTTTACTCACAAGATCTTCTTGATGATGATGCTCTTAATGTACTCACAGCTGCATTATTATCCTAAACAGCACACAACCAAAGAGTATCTATCACTAAATACTACACAATCATAACAACGACCACTGCATCTCTCTCTCCATCATCATCATGATCAGTTTTTGGTGGGTTTGTGTGGTGCTGCAAGTAGTAGTAATAGTAATAATATGGGTTGGAGTGTAAATTGAATGTGTAAGTAAAACCGGAATGGTGGCTCTGACACTCTCGGTGAATGATGATAATCACGATAATAGTGATCAGCATGTTATTATTGAAGAATCTGCCCTAGTGCCTCTTTTTACGTTTAGCAAAATTGTACAAAATGCTCTGAACATGCACTGCCCATCATCTACTTTATCCGATATAACAATCACATTTGCTTGGTCGACGAGAGTGAGAGAGATGAGATTTCTTGGAGCTCTCTGAGTAATGCAGTGTGCGTTCCATGAACTCGCAGAGCGTTGCTGCTTTGAAAGTGAGGAAAAAATGAAGAAGCTCCTCATGGAAAATTATTAGGCATTCACGTAAAATAAATATTATTTTGCATAATGCTTACTCACAAATTATCATCCCTCAGTGAAGCTGTACCTCAGTAGTCACAAAAGTAAAAAATCAAATCCAGTACTTGAGATGGAGGAGGAGGAGGAGTAGAAGCAAATCTTTTTTGATGACGCTTGCTTGTGTAAGCAAACACGCATGTGATCTTCATTTTCTTTTTATTAACAGTCAACACACACAAAAAAACGAACGAAACAAAAGTTCTGTTTCAACTTTTGTAATAATGAAAGTTTTGGCTTGTGTTGCTCCGCGCTCATTGCGTGTAGTCTGCATAAATACCTATGCTACATTACATGCGAACAGTTGTATAGGATTGAGGAGAGGAGTAAATTATTTAGCGTACTTCATTTAATCTTGTCTCTGTAGCGGCAAACAGTAAGCTCGTTTTCCACACTTACCTGTCTAAGTAAATACTTCTTTTTGTTTCAGTAGCAGTCACTTTCTCCGTCATCAAGTTTGCAGGATTTCAGAGAACGGCCAACGTAAACTGTTAACAGCGATTACCGAAAACCGTTATAAATGTTTGGAAATTCATGTTATGATAATGCACGGGTCACGGTTAATAAGCACTTATTGTAATTTTAATTTAAACATATTATCGAATGAGTTTTTACAATTTAAGACTAGGTTTGGCATGCGTGATATTGTCAGGACATAATGGGGTAACTTGAGAAAGTACACAAAAGACTAATTTATTACATTTTTGGCAAAAACATATTTACTTACAAAAACTAATAAATAATCCAATAATAACATACATGCAAGGAATCATAATATGTAAAATCACGTTTCCCAAATGATTAATAATAATCTTATCAATTGTTACTATTTAATCTCTAGAGAGTATAGTCATAACGTTGAATTAGAAAAGTAAATCCCGAGGATGTAGAAACAGGTGTCATGTAATTTGTACTGCTCAGTTGTTTTTTAAGACGTGTTAATTGTTGTTGTAGCTAGCACGTTAATGGTGGCAATTAAGTCGTAATTGAGATAAAAGACGAAGACCACAGCCTTCAACCTTATGCGTATTGCAATGTTAAGACTGATGCTGTGATTTTTTTTCTCAGCAGAAAGAGTTAATATTCTGGACGAGTTCGTAATGAAAGGGCGTGTTCCTTTTCCGTGTAACATGCATACTTGTAATAATTAAAACAAATTGTGCTGGAATGCATCCTTTTACAAAAAAAGTTATGCTAAACCTCAGCACAAAATACATATGCATAAACTGCCGGGGTAGAAGCAACGTAGGCGAGATAATTGACAAGTTGACGTTGTCATACGTTATTCATACAATCAGCATGCATAAAAATCCAAATCTTCTTTTTCCCGAGGAGAAGAAGCCATAATGAAAAATCACTTGCAAAAGCAGAGATAACTCGATGATAGGTGAGCAAATACGTAGCACATGTCGATTTTTGAAAAGAGGTGGACTGACCAAAAAAAATATATGTAATAATATTGCATGCTGCACTGCACTCGGACAAGAGATATGAAACAGCAAAAAGCCGTCTCTCCATCTCTCTCTCTGTTTCTCTGAAAGTGCTGCAATGAAAACCATTTTTATTTACTGCTTGTCGGTTTACGGGCCATTCATGTAACATAATCGATGAGCAAATCATTGGTGGACTATAAAAGCAGGCAGCGTAAGGAAATATTGTGTTCTCTCAGGAAGACGCACACCGTAACAGATCTCTACGCAGACAAAACACGACCACGAGAAGCGTATATGAAGATCAAGAAATATTATGCAAATTAGTGGAGGAACACAAAATAAGGAATATTGTAAAAGAAGAAAAGTACGGAATACGGAAGGGGTGTGGTAGTCAAGATAACCCCCTGTAGGTCTAAACGGGAGGTCTAATCTGTCTCAAAAATGATGCAAAAGAGTTTTTCTTCGTTGCCAACTCTCCATATTTCGTGTAATTGTACACAGATATTATTATGCTTCCATAAGAACATGTGTCCTACACTTACACGCTGCTGCTCCTCTTCTTGGTCGTGTTCATCTTCTCTCTATTCTGTTATTTTACTTTAAAAATATAATAATAATAATATAATATTCTCATTTCTGGTTCTTCCTTTCCCATTCAGTCAGTCAGCAAAAATGTACATATTATAGCTAGTTCCTCTCAATAAACGCTCCATCCTTCCTCTCAACAACGACCAAAAAGAACTGCTTCTTCTTCGCCTCACACTCTTTTTTTTTTGATTCCCTCAGCTCTCTCCTCAAACTCTGATTCCATTTCTCTTCGTGCTCTCCCTGTTGGTTTCTACATCCTTTCATGGAAGATGAGAGTGCACCACCCTAGCCTGAAACCAAAAGTGACGTGGCCCTTATAATTTTCTACCATGTTGTAACACCAGGAGAAACACAACAAAATCCTCGTATTTCATCCAAAGATGTCCAGCTCTTAGAGTTAAACGATATGCATATACACACGGTGGGTTTTTTTGTTTGCGCTTGAAACATTATCTTGACTGTAGTTTTTAAAAAATGTTTGCTTGCGTTCTTTATTGTGGAATAACGATTTTTTTTTCTCTCGTGAACATTGTAAATGCACATGTCGAAATAATAAAGGAAAAAGCGTCATGTACAAATGAGAGGACAGGATGAAAACATAAAGTATCTTACAACTACAACAACAGTCAGTCTTGTTAGTTTCCATAAAGTAATAATAATAATAATAATGCACATGGTTTTCATTGTGGCTCTAAGTGCATTGCTACAAACAAGGAAAGTAAGAAAGTTTGAAAATGTACTATAAGGTAATTACAATGTCATAAAATCGTGACAAAAATTAAATGTGGCTGGGAGATGAGAATGTGAGAGAACAAATGCAGAAAAATACCACATTTTAGTGACCTGGTCACTGCGCTTGTGCTACTTGCTTCCCAGTTTTTTTTGTATCATGTGCATTTGCCAGGAAATCGATGATTCAGTCACGATTGATTTGTGATGCACTTTTCTTGTAAAGTGAAATTAGATTACTTTTAACCTGCTTCAGTTTGAGCATATTTATTTACTAATTTAAAAACAATAAAGAAAAAAGTGCGGGGATGTCTGATCACATAGGGTAAACCGGTTAATCATTTATGCATGTGGAAGAAAAAGTAAATTTTGCCGATGCGTGTAAACTCCAAAGATCGTAAAATCTATCATTTTGTTGTGTAATCCACCTACGCGTTGGAATTCCTTTGAATTTTAAATCTCTGGATTTCTTTCTGACAAAAAAAATTTCTACTTATGTTCAGCTTTGAATACACTTCCTATTAAACAGATTGGGAATCAATGAAAGAATTTTTTTCTGATCAGAAAGCTATCCAGGTTATAACATTGAGTGCAAACGAACGCTTAATTCTCAAAATCGACTAGAGTGAATGAAAGCAATAAAAAATGTAAATGTGAACATTGTGCATTAGTTCATTACACCACCACTTGAGTTATTTTATTTTCTGTCTGCAAAGACAATGGAATAATGGATATCCAACCTACTTTTTCCTCAAGTGAACCTTAATAAATGCTGCCCTGTAAAGCAAAAAAAAAACAAAGGAATAATAATGAAGTAGCACATGCGTAAAATGTACAGAATGAAAACGAAATTGAAGATGCATGATGCTGACTGGACGATTTAGTGCCAGTCGGCGTTATAAATCTTTTGCAACATTTTTTTTTCTTCTTTTGTATAATCTTATACATTTTTCTCGAGATCATTTAGGATTACTTTTGTATGTACTGTAAGTAGATTGGGATAAACGCATTGGACGATGATACAGAACAGGCAAAACCATGTAACACAAACACGCATCCATTTTTTCATGGGCTTTCATTTATTTTGCATTTCGCCGACGACTCTAAAATGTGCAAACCTGTTGAATGACGTTCAATAAAAAATCATGTGACACAATAGCATAATGGTTCAGGTTCCTGCTGTCAGTGATATACAAAACACATGAAACATGACACAATTCAGCCATTAGACAAAGACGAGAGAGATACTGATACCACTTGCCACTTACTAACTACAAGTTATATATAATGTACTCTACAAAACAACAGCAATTGCGCTCAGGAGGTATCACTCACTTTTCCAAATTCAAGGTACCCACAATCAGTCGTTTTGGTGCTCTTTCATTCATTCATCCAACCAAACTCACTCTTTTAACAACTTGGGGAAAATACTAACTCAAGGATTCCGTCACACACTGGGAATAAATTACTGTAGGATTTCTACAAAAATTTAATTGTTTATAATCATTCAACTACTGGGAGTCAATGGATTTGGATGAAGGCTGATCGCAAGTGGACACTTGCTCCTTTGTACATTATAGGCACTTGACGGATCGTTTTTTGTGCAAAATTTCTTGCTCATGTTCTGATGACTTCATTGGTTTTTGATGAACTTTACCATTCCTCCATTCCACAATGCGCAAAAAAACTAGCCAGGCATACATAACTACATGATCAACTAACAACCGTATTTTTTCTCTTAAATTGTCATTGGCAGAATGATCGTTAGTAGCCGGTAATAGCCGGTATTCGACAACTTTTGGATGGATTGAATGCATTACTTCACCCTTATTAAATGTGAAACTATTTATAATAGTAGCCGAACGAATTAATTCCAATGTTTCACGAAAGTTGACTATTTTTTTAAAGAAAAAAATGCATGCCATGTTACTATTGTTACTTGAGAAGTTAATTGTATTGCATAAACTTGTATATAGAACTGCATATCATAGGTTCAGATCAGATCATGATGATGATTTTACACTGTGCATATTAGGATACTTAATTACGATGATTGCACCATGATCTTCTTTTCGCTACCCCTCTCGCATGCAATCCCATTTAACATCTTGCACCTGAGCTGAACATGCACTGCAACTTGCTAATCACCTATGTGGCTCTTGTTGCATTCACCGCGGTCAATTTGCATTTAGTAATTTATTGAAGCTTCTTTTACTCGTTGTAAACCATGTCCATGGGGTGCCTTGAAATGAGTTATCGTGCTAACGAATGATTTGTTTGCGCCTTCAACAGTTATTATTATTGCTATTATTGAGTAGTCGCAGCCACAATTATGAGATCACCGGCTCGGTCAGTCTGTCTGTGCTCCCGATATTTTGCATGCAAACGATTCAAAGAATTTTTTGGGTTTTTTTACAATCGCGCTTTCACGATTTCTTTTTTTTCGACCGACTTTTTCTCCGAATTAGTTCATCAAAGCAGAATAAAAGCTCTAAACTGCTTCACTTACTTTATTTTATGATACCTGACGATTCCACGACATGATTATAGTCAATGGAATGATCTAGCTTGTTATTAAGGTGTGCGCTGCACTACTGAACTATTCTTGCCATTATTGCACCTTTGGAATAACCTTCTCTGATTTTTATTTAATGACAACCTGTTGAGCTACTTATTTACCCCGCTTGCTTTAGCAGTTGATAATTATTACCCTGTCTGAGTGTTGGTGGCTTTCTTAAACGCTATATTAGCAAGGAAAAAAATCACAAAACAATAATAAATCAGTGAATGAGCCACCTGATATAGATACGCTTGCTAACGTTTTTCTCACTGCACAGCAATTACTCTGGTATAAAAAAATCTCTCTCTAGAAGATTATCAATGTCTTACGACTTTCACGAAGCCAACTATCCATTTCACGTACATAAACCAACATGCCTTCTCATTTGTAAAGTGCAATTCCCTGTTGTTTTTGCAGTTAATGTTTCATAAAAGATCAGTGCGACCATTGACTTTACCTCCATAAAAATCATGTGCAAAACCATTCAACTCTTTTCTAATATCAAAAAATGAGGAGAGACGATACAGGACAAGATTTTCACATTGGCTGATGCTACTGCCCATTAATTGCTCCTTTATTCAACATCATTGTCATCCTCAGAGATATCATTCTGTGCCGCACGACGACCAACGTGGCTCCTTTCTTACGCATGAATTACAGTAGGACAGCAACAGCAGCAGCAAATAGTGTCATAGAGATACTTAATATCGTTATTATTATTCTTGTCATTCTTCATTCAGCCAGTTTTCTACTATCTATAGCCGTGACACGAACAACCGTAAATATGATTTTTAGACACGGCTTGTGGTCATCATCAAATCACGCAGGGTTTGTGCCTTGCGGTGGTGATAATGACACTTTTACGCTATGGAAAATTGTCACCTTTGAATTTGAGATTTTGAGAAAAACCAGCAGAAGAGTTTCGGTATAATACAATGCACATATTATAAAGTCGCTTTCCTTCACTTTCACATCATCTCGCATTTCCTTACTTTTAGAAGAGACAATAAAGTCTGACCTATTTTCATTTTACAATCTTTTTGTTCGGCGCATCATCTTTCATGAGGCGAACGAATGCACTGTGCATTGTTAGCTAATAAATGATGATAATGACTGGGATTTCTTTCGCAGGAGTTCTAGTCTTAAATAATACTACACACACAAATATGCACAATTCGTTGGTTACGCCATGACATTTGCATGTACCGTCATCTAATAACGGTAAATTATTGTCAAAGCTTTTTAAAAAATTTGCTAATCAAGAAAGCAATGACACGTCAATAGTGTCAGCAACTACTAAAACGAGCGTCTGTGTTTGTTGAAAGCACAAGACGTCAGAAGTGAAGTCAGGCGGTTTAAAGTAGACCGTGGTTTTTTTATGCTGTCGTCGTCACTGCAATTCCGGTAAGTGGCACCATCAACGTCACCATCAGTTCAAAGAAATCCCTACTTTCGACAGTTACAAATTTAATGCATAATATTGTGAACTCCCCAGTGAACCTCAAAAAATGTAGCGACCAAAGCCCCGTTCCCTAATAGGGTGAAAAGTTACTTGTAGTTGAGGATGTCGTTGTTAATACTGTCCTCGTCGGATGGTGGCATATAATTTTACTTTCTGGGCTGAGGCAGCAAGATTCTTCCGTGTTACCTGACCAATTCTGTTAGATTCAGCATGGAACAAAATAATATATATTTTTTATTTCACGTGTTCAATGATCTGATTGTTTGTGACTACGCCCGAATTACTCCAATATTTACACCACACGCTTACTACAGTAAACACAATACGAAGAAACCATGACAGTTTTAATAAGATGAACAACACATTTTATTTAAAGTAAAAACACAGTGTCTTCACGTCTAATTATTTGGAATGCTTACTTGCCTAAATATTTTCCTCGAGCATGTTCCAGTGTCTTGTCCAGTGGGCATTGCCTTCCATTTTTTTGTCATTTAACTCATTTGGGAAGGCACACATTTCTAAGCTCTCGACAAGCACACGTAAATCATGATAAAGATGACAAGTGAACCTTGTATTTGTGTGTCCGTAACGACGAGAACAATGGAAAACATTTCGCGAGAAGTGTTGATTGTTACACCTGTGAGGGTAGCGGAGTTCATGTGCGTTGCCACTACTGCCACGCACAGAAATCACGGTGTCAGTGTCAGTAATAGAGCCAACAAATTTTCTACACAGAAAAAGGTAGCAAGTCCATCCATTCAATAATTCTCTTATAAAGGACAGCAGATGAAAAAGAGATGAGCCATGATATATATTTTTTCTTCTATTGGAAATGCTCAAAATGTATGTATGTGTGGTACATAGGAAATAACATGCATGTATTTTACGAAACGCTGTTCGGTCATCTTTTTTCTCTTCGAGACGACGCAGCAGAGAAGTGGAAAACGTCAAGGTAAAAAATGTCTCTCACCATAAAACTTGACATGTACCTTCTTCACGATATTTTTTAGCTTACTTATTTCATCCATATCCATACATCCTCAAGAAGAGCATCTTATTGCATTGTCAGTAGTGGTGATGGTGATGAGGCACAAGTTGAGAAGAATCAGCAGAAGCAAACTTATCATCATCTCTCTCTCTCTTCTCTTTCTCTCTTCCCGAATGAGTCAGTCAGGGTCAAGCACATGCATGCACCACCAAAAGAGGAGTAACTTATAAGAAGTTAAATAACTTTTAGCTCAACAACAACAACAGTAGTTGCTGTTGTAAGTATTATTTTGAAAGCAGAGCTACATGGAAAAAAAGAGTGTGCTTGTTTGTCTCGTCAACAATATTATAGCATGTACACATCTAAATCATGAAAACACTACGCATTTTTTCACCATTGTGCGTTTACTCTGTTGTTTGTAAAGTGATGCGTTTGCATTCTCCATAGATAATTTCTCCTTTGTTGATTGTGCTGTGCAGGCAGGCAGGTAAAAGATGATGATGCATGAGCAAGGATGTTTTCTACTCCCACATAATATCCAAAAGGTGTTAAACCAATCCGTTTTGCCTTTCCTTCGCTTGCCTTTTATTTTATTATTTTTTTCAGGCGGCTTCTTCTTGTCATGTAATGTTACATTTGGTGGTGGTGGTGGAGGAAATGAAAGCTGTTGTTGTTCATGCTGTTGTTTCTGCTGCTGCTGCTGTAAGACACTCTGGTTTTGAGGATTATCAAAAAAGTTACTAAATAAGTAGTATGATAATTTGTAGGGAGGTTGAAAAGTCATCTTCCAAATCATGATCCTATATACATCTTATACACAGCATTTTGGTGACGATGAGAAATTTTGATGAAGAATGCTTTTGTTTTCAGGTTTCATGAACCTCGCGATTATTCAAAAGCTGCATTCCATGCACCGCTTGTACACACCTTTACCTGTACACGGGCATATGCTGTTGATGCTCAATATTTATTACGATAGATAAGCGAGAGTTATTCGGAAGTATGAATTAACAGAATTACTTAATTTATATAACAAATGCGCATACGTAATGAATGTGGATGAGCCGATGAGCGTCATCAATTCTCATATATTGATTCTCTGAGAGAGTCATGTGTATTTCAAGTAAATATTTGTTAATTATTATTATTACTACTATTTTATCAACGAGAAAGCGTAGCATATTATTGCAATGTGATTAATTATAGAAGTGATGTGATGATGAAATGCCGGCTGGTCGGCCTGTGCATATATTTGCTTAAAAGCATTTTTTGATTACTGACGCTTGATAAGCACGCATTGCGTATTGCGTTGCGCAACCAAAAAAACTTACGCAATAAATAGTGCTTCCTTGTTCAGGAAGCAGAGTGTGTGCGTGCCACCAAAGAAGGAGAAAATGACTCAACGGTGTGGTGGATGGAAGTAGTAAGGTGGATGATGATGCTGGTGATAGTGCATAAATATGACCGTCCTCTGTTATTATCACTCTCAAGAGAATGCCTAAAAGTCATGCGAAACCCCACCATTTGACCATAAGTTAGTTTGCGTTTATTTGCTGGCTGGTGATGGCTGACAGTACAGAAATCACAGATTCAGCTCCTCAGACAGAGTGAGAGCAGCAGCGTCGTTGTCGTCGTCGTCGTCGCTTTGACTGATATGGTTGACTTGACTTGGGAGAGAATTGAAACTTGAAACGTGTTTTCTTTACTTCCAACAACAAGAGCTTCTTCTTCCATCCAGAGCAATATTATCTGAAATTACCGACCTTTTATCGCATTCGCGTTGTTGTTGGCTGCTGCTGCTGCGGAATGCTCCTTTCAACATTATTGCTACTCACTTTATTAATATCGAGTTAGCGCTACATGAAAAGAGTCCAAATGATTGCCTTGATTACTCCCAAAACTGCATTAAGAAAAATGAGCGCAGGCATCATGATCATGTGCTATCATCACTGTCACATTATTATCCACCGAGGATTTTTACAGCGGCAGCAGCAGGTGTGTACCTTTGTAGGTACATGTGCAGTAAAATAAGTAGTTGAGTCGTAGAGTGCATCCATTCAGCAAGGTTTACTTAAGGAAGCATTTCGTGTTAGCGAAGGTGAAAAAAGAAATGATCATCGCTACACATAACATACTATCAGACTATTATCGGTCAGCCGCCGGATGCACATGGGCATTGGGTGTGGCGGTGAAAAACGTAAATGAAGATACCAACAACAGGCGTTTTTCACTGAAACCAGAGATACAGATCAAAAAGGCACAAAATTGCTTATGCCCTATTTTGTTCATATTCCATGACTCTCAAATGCCCTATCTATCTATTATTGAGAACAATAAATGGACTTTTTCAAATCACCTTTGCATCTCCACTCACACACACACAGATATGTACTGGCTGATGAAATGCAACTCTTTTTTTTGTTCGTCTCCTCAACAATGCGGACAAACACGCACGTAACATACAACAACGTAACGTGCGCTAATGCGTAATCTGCTCTTGAATAAAAATCCGATAATATCCATGCATCTTCTTACAGCGGTATCTCTCGTTGTGATGAGATAAAAAAAAGTTTCAGCATTGTTGACAATGACGAATAGTCTAATCGTCAGTAATCATTGCGCTCGTTTAAACAAATCAACCGCTGCTGATGATGTGATTGTGCTTTAGGAAAAGTCTTTTTGATGGATAGATTTGGAAAGATAAGCCAACTTTTTACTATGTACAGGTGATAACGAGGACGTTTATTAGACTCTGCCTGAGATTTTTGTCCATTCGGCTTTGGCCGGCGGTACTAAGGAATTAGAAGTTTGGGTACTATACAATTATCATATCCATATGCCCGTGGAGGTCAGCTTGATAGCATTGTTAGTACCGTGTTGAGCATTTGCTCAGGATTTTGATGACCACAATTACTTCCGTACTGATTCATGCTATCTTACTTATTAATAGTAATTTACTGCGACTTTTACTTCCTGCGCCATTCAGGGAAAACGCAATCCCTATACTTAAATTGAGTTTCTTGAAAACGTTTCCAAATATGTACAATTCAAGGTACTCATTCGCCGTTAGAAAGAAGTGAATCTGTCTAACGCGGCGTGAAGCACATTGTTAGTCACGACGGCATTTCAACAATATCCTGGACTGCAGGACATGTGTGACTTTCAGCAGTTGACATTGCCCGAAAGAAGTCATTGCATCTGCCACAATGGAATGCACATTTTTACGAGATGAATCATACACACAAATGTGTTTGTATTTTGGTCAATTAAGCATAGCGTAACTTTGACATTGATGGTAGTTTTAATTGGTGAGTTGTCAGTGAGTAGGTAAAAAGATGCTCATATTGCATGTGATCTAATAATTTGATTCATGGTCACCGTTACGTCAAACTAAATTCTTTTGATAATTAAATTAACCCTTTTATGGGAGTTGCTTGTTGAGCGTCTTGTGAGATGGAAAACAAGTGCGCTTTTTCTATCTGCATTGTATACCTAAAATGTTGTTTTGTCACAGCAAAAAGTGTGTTTGTTGTGAGGATGACAGGGCTTCTAAATATAAGAAGCACTCACAGTGATGGAAAGCAAAGGAGTATATAAATCTGTCTATTCAGATCAGCTCACGTAAGAGAATGCCACCCTCTTTCTGTCGCTTCTGTTGTGTTCTTGCAAGCTTCAAAGACACTAAATGTACAATAAACGTACACATAAGTTATCTCGTTAACAGAAGTCGACACCTCTAGCAATTCTCTGATTGCCTGCGAGAGATGTATATTTTATATGCGTCCTGCAATGCCGTAAAGGAAGTCATACGATGTTATTTCCCAAGGGGAAAGATTCAGTGACAAAAATACTTTAATTTTATGATTGACAAAGACATACAGACAATCGTGCAAGCATTTCTTCTTCTTCTTCTTGTGTCTCGTCTGACACTTGCTGAGATGAAATGCTGCAGAATTGTTTACAACACCTTGATTCGGTGTGCACACCTATTTGACTGACTGACTGTTGTTGACTGGTACTCTAAATTTCATATGAAATCTGTGAGAGCGCGAGTATGGATATTATTAGCAAGTTACAAGCTGAAAGATGTGATAATGATATACTGGTACTTGTTGTTAGAGTCATCTTTGAGCACACAAACAGAGAGAAAATACCCAATATATTATTATTAATATTATTACATACAAGGTATGATGTATACATGGACCTATAACAATACACATAATTTAGTAGTAGAAGTAGTATGCACAGATGTAAAAGTGATTGGAATCCGCGCAGAACAAGAAATGTTTGCCTTAGCTCCACAAAACAAGTGCATTGTTATGACAAATGAGAAAAACTGGATTTCCCGTTTTCTTTTTTGAAGTGTTAATGTTGACTGCATAAACAGTTTTTTCAAGACCTGACAGCCATACATGTTTTTATAGAGAGCTTAATCCACTCATAGAAATTCTAATTTATCTATTGGTGGTCTGTCTTCTTGTAGTCATCGATGATGATCATGAAGAGTTACACTTTAGCTTCAAGGTCACCATCCTCTGATTTCCTCGGTGCGGGCAGTCAAGAAGATGAGATATCCCAAGTACATTACCCTGGACGACCACTTCTCTATCAAGCAGCATCTTTTAGAAATTCATTTATTCAGCGCTACATGCAATGCAACATGCTACACACGACACTACTATACATCCTACACACCTTTATGTCGACATTATACCCAATCTTCCTAAATGTTATTCATATATACGTACCTTAATTGACAATACATTGATTATTGTGTATACATTTTCCACAAATAATACTCTATACGAGTGTGTAGAAAAGAGGAAATGTACATATTTGGCTATTTTTTACAACGCACACTTTTAGACGTAGAAAGTTGAAACGTCATACAAGTAGCTAATGAAAATTCCGCGAAAAATTGTTACCAAATTAGACTGCTAAGGTAAATTGTGCATAAATTACCATGTCGTAACAACTATGGAATGGTTAATTTTGTACACGTTGTGAACAGCGTGCAAAGGTGTGATTACAGTTTGTACATGTGATACAGCATAACCAAAACTACCGTTCTCAGTAGGTATGTATCAGGTACATACCACTAATATTGTCTATGTTAAAGGGGGAAAATCCGTCTAAACAGCACAAACACTTTTTTTGCAATTTGAATACATAACTCCACACTATTTATAACATAACATATCATCTCGGTGAAATTTGGCTGCATAAAAGGTCCATATTTCAGGGGAGGTCTTCGGAGTATCTTGCTTTGGATGCATTTTGCTTTGCACAAATGGAAACACGTCGTCGGTAGGTCGGTACGCAGAAATAAACACAAAGGGACTCTCTACATAATTGGCCAATTACTTAAGCAATAAATGAACGGTACTGTTGTTGTTGATGCTGTTGCAAAAAAAGAGTCTTGACTCAATTTGTCGTTTATAGTTACCTGCTTATTATCACATTTCGTAGGGTCTTTTAACTTTGTATGATTACACTAAAGCAATTATCATGATCATCATATGTACCTACCACCGCCAACAACATGCATCCATTTCTTTTATAATTATCTTCTCACATCTTGCTATTTTTCCAACCCAAATGATCGTTCAGGGGACTCTAATTTTTTTTTCAAGAAAATTATATATGTGCGAGTCTAGACGCAGCATTAATAAAAGAGGAGATTTTTAAAACAATTAAATTGTCGGAGAATCATAATGCTAAAAAAATGTACGACTTCTTGGAAGTAAACATTATTGAGGGACGATGCGATGTGTGTGTGCAGAGTATACTTTACTATGAGAAGAGCACGAAGGAAGAAGAAGTAGAAAAAGTCATTAAAAATTTTTTCTTGAAAGAGCTGTCTTTTCTCTCAAGTTAAACGGGGTTACTTCTGAAGGAAAAACGAAATAACCAGCCAGGTAGAGAGCGTACCTGTTTTTCATCACACTCATTTACAGGTAAATATCACACAACATTATAATATAAATACACTCAAGGAGGAGAAAAATTGGAAACCCTTAATCCTCAACGTTTGGTATTTAGAAACCTTGCTTCACTTAAATTTACCCATGTAATACGTGCAGTAGTAGTGTGCTGCTTCTGCTGATACCCTATTGCATTTTTGGATTCTCTAGAAGAGTTTACTTTACTTACACGTTTCGGATTAATGCCTTCTTCTTCTTCCTCATCATCATCATCCATTCTCCCAAAATTTCTTGTGCACTTAAAGGAGCATATAATATTTTTCTAAACTTGTTGTTAATGTGAAGTGTTGGTACACTATGTCTTGTTTGTATCAGGTATATGCTTGTACCTGTTTATTTGTTCCTTATCCAAAAATGCATTTAAGTATGCAAGTTTTATGCAAGCTTACTACCTGCTGCTCTTATTGTTGATTAACAGAAGAGTAAATAAATTACTGAAATCTTCAGTGCTCACATATCATCTCCAATGCTCATGAACAGCTACAAGTCCGCAGGTTCGACCCTTTGGTGCATTTATTTGGCATGATGGTTACGAGAAAATTTCTATTAGTTAACATGTACATAATTGCGTGAACATTTACCACGACATACTTGAGCAAACAGTTCAACAAACTATGCTTTCACCAGGATTGTCAGTCTGTCTGTCTGTCAACAATCAAATTTGTACGTTGTGCATTTAGCCTCGGCTTTCAAGCTTTCCAGCTACATATTCATCTCGTACCTGTGGCAATTTAATCCATGAATATTTATTATCCGTCTGTCGGTTGCCGTCTCATCTGAACTAATGCTCCATATTATCTTACCTTCATGCTGCTAGGATTTGACTTTCATGCAATGTAGTACTTTTCGTTTGCCACAATATTTGTGCTCTATTACAACTTCTCGAATGACAGGTACCATAATATATAAATAATGCATTTCACCCTCCTTTACAACAATGACGACGACGGCAGAGTAAATGATCTGTGAAGTTTGACTTGGTTGCTGCTGCAAGAGTTGCTCACGTACTCACATCTACTTAAGTCATTCATGGGACTTAATTACCGTGATGTGATATGATACCATGTCTTGTACTTTGCTACCTCAACGCGTATATACTGTACCAGAAGATACAATAAGTAGCCACCACCACTACTGCCGTGCATTGTTGACTTGTTCAGGGACTAATAGGTCAAATAACCTTTCTCTGTCAGTGAACTTACTTTTGTTGACCACTTTATATGGGTCTGAGATGTTGGATTTTATTTAATTTATGCACAGTTAAGATACCTAGATGAACCATACATCTTCCTGTCTTCACTTGTCAAGTGACTCGAAAAAGATAGTCAACTTTGCTTTGTATTTTGTGTACATCTTTTACGCAAATGGTGTAATGTTAGTAATGTGTGTACAAAAAAATTGTTTGGAAATGTGTGTACGTGCACAAACGCATTGTATTATGATTAATTTTGTAATGTAATGATAAATGAAGATCAATATATTGTACATATGAATGCTAGTAGTAGAGAATTGAATCAAATGCTTTAAACCAGACGACTGTATTGTGCAAAAAAGATTTATTTGCCTACTCACTCAAAAGTAAACACTCGCGCACAGCAGCAACAGTAGCGTCACAGTCATAAGAATAATACATAATAAAAATGATTGATATAGCGTCTACCGAGTTACTAATTTATGCGTTTCTAAAAAGGAAAGCTACATGAATAGACGCGTCAAAATAATATAATTTTGGCTGTTAAATAAATAAATAACGATGTCTAGTTCGGCAAAAAATGTATCATGTTACCCAACAACTATGATTGATTATGATGTGGACAATGCTTTCATTCATTCCTAATTTAGCGGCTACCAAACGGACTCACAATGCAAATTAGATAAAGTTGCAGATTACAATCCATGCATTGCAAATAGAGTCGGAGACAAAAAGTGATCTCTCTGCTCAAGACAATATTGTTTCTAATGCAAGTAAACATGTCACATAGCCCGTGTCACATAGCCCGTGTCTGGTGTATCGAGCATTGCATTGAACAAAGTTGTACTGTATTAAGGACGTTGATAATGTCATTTGGAGCAGTGTCACGCTAATTAGAGCAATGAATTGCGCTATCTCCAGTTGCCCCATGATTCTCAGATTGTAACAATTGTCGGCTTTGTATCTCAAAGAGCAAGGGTCATCTGGTAACCGACATGTTACAACGCGTAACGCATTATTGACCTGAAAATAAGTTCAAGAATTTCGTTGAAATCGCCATCACACTACTTTAAAATTAAATCTGAGGCCGACAGGCAGACGGACATGCATTGCAATCGCAACAAGTACTGATTTTTTATCAGCACACAACTTGAGCATGTGAAGGTGTTTTAAAGGAACTAGAGAAGATACACCACGACGACGGCAGCCGAATCGGGCTGTATTGCTTGCAGTTTGGCATTTGAGGCCTTTTAAAAAGCTGTTTTATTCCATCATTATTGCATGCATACATCACACACGGCAAGACAATCTCTCCCAAACAGTTAAAGCACAAGGATATTTTTTCAGGTTAGAGGCGGTTTGCAATAGTAAAACGATTGCGTATAGTCAGTTTAGTAAGTGTGCATTACAACATGTACTTCCATACGCAATAATAATGTACTTAATTATAATAATAATAAAATGTCAGGAGTTCAGTGGCACCTGCTAATCGTATATATTAAATAAATAAATAAACATGCTGTCTGTGTGTTCGTTGTGTTCGGTTCGGCTGAAATATCGAAAATTCATGGTTACACAGCTTGTTCATCAAATTTCCATCATCATCAGACTACCACACGGGGAACATGAACAGTACAAATATGTAATAATAATTTGCAGAGAAGGTACAGAGTACACTGTACTGAGAGAGCTGTGTATTAGTACAATAATAAAAAAAATGATATTTGCCCAACAACTGTGATGCTGATGAATGAGGCATCTTGTTTTTCTTTCGTGTCCTTTGTTGTGTGATCGTTGTCATGAACATGGAACATCGTTTAATAGGCATAATTTTTTGTTCTAGTGATTGTTGATTTTTTTTCATGTTATTGCGATGCTCAATTTGAAGTATTTAGGTAAACAAGTTTGACATTGAAAACGTAATGCATAAAAATGCTACATAAATAATATTACACGACTCTGCCACCACCGTCATCAGAATCTCACTCTGATCATCCCATCTCTATAACGTATTTTTGTATGGAATTTTTCAGGTACATAGGTAGATTCGTTTTTTTTTGCAGTAGGCATTACATATTGATTACACTGCTGTGCAGTGCTGTTGTGTATGATGTTGTGATGTCATCAGCAAAGTAATGTGTTCCACACGCACATTATAAACTCCTATAAACTTCCTGAGGATATCCACTTTGGCTTAAAAAACAATAAAAGGCTGTTAGCGGAAAGAATGAATGATACTTGATGTTTACTGGGAAATATGTTATCTTTCCATGGAATGTGACATTGAATTTCTTTACCCTTCACCATCTAACGGGTCGTTCATTCTTATTTTTTAATTTCGTAGTAAATTTTTTATTTACACATTTAATTATTATATTATTTCTATGACATTACTTGAGGATGATATTAATGAATGAATAGAAGATTGCAAAAAATATTGTGTTGTCTACTGGCGGCTCAAGTGAGAAGAAAAAAAAAACATTTCCATAAGGAATTTGAATGCCTATCATAAATATCTAATTTTTGCAAGCGTGTACAGCAGACTAATTAAGGGCACATTCTTGGTAGTATGATCTATAGACTTTGTACTCTCCAAAATCGGCCTTGACTCGGGCATTTTATTTTGCCAAGGAATCATAATAAAAAAAGTATATATATATTTGTCCGCCTCTATCTCCATTACAGTTTTTTTGATGATGGGTACACAGACGTAGAGATAGGCTACCTATTTATTGTTTGGTTGTTGCATAGGTAGTTTTTTTACAATTGTTTATTCAAGTAAGCTAGTTTGCGCACGTAAAGCCAACCAACAACGACAAAATATTAACTCATCATGATCATCGCCAGAGCGGCAGAGGTGATGAACACATTATCTATCTACACAACCAATTTAAGATTACATCTCCATACACATAAATACTTTACTCACATTCAGGAAATTATTGTTTTTGATTACCGACGTTGGATGATGGTAATAATAAGCAGCTTGTTTTATTTGTGTGCCTAATCGGTAAGTTTTATGACCGCTTAGAGAGAGAGAGAGAGTGTGTGTGAGAGATAGATAGATCCATTATCCAGTGAATAGAAATAACAAGGATAATTGTTACGTATATACATATGAAATACTTTCATTAACGACCGAGCAACTTGATAATGGCGTTTTGTTTATAGCCTCGCCTCTCTCGCAATCACTTTTTTCAATTTTTCCTTTTTAATATCTGTACTTCTTCTTCGGCAACCACTTGAGTCGGTCAGTACTACTTTTTTTATTGAAATATTTTTTAAAAAGTAAGTGGTATTCTCCTATCAGCAACTCATTCAGTTTGGAATTTAGAACTTGCCGGCGCGGCATTAAATTTCTGGCAATAATAGGAGATCTATCGGTTAACGACGTTGCTGCTACTTGCTGATAGTGTGTCTTTCAGAATAAGATAATAACAATATTAATGGCTAGTAGTAGCGCTCACGAGAATCACGATTAAAGATTACAGACCATATAACATAATAGGGCTATGTACAGAGATAAAGAGTTAAAAGATAACTTTAATGATGTTCGCGCATGATTATTATATTATTAATAATAAAATGATTAAGATGGTGTCATAACACCAACTTGAATACTAGAGGAATGCAATTATGCATGTACCTGTGCAAGCATGCGTGGCTACACTTATGAGCGAGTGATTTGATAGTAGACAATTTCAATTTTCTTTCTTTCATTATTTTCCGTTGATTACGTTCATTTCATTGAGTAATGAAATCGTTGTTCTTTTGCCTGTGCATATAAAAATATGGTGCCATGTAGTAGTAGTAGTATTAATTGCCTGATACCACCGTCACCCGCTAAACATGTAACGTTTGGTTATATAATAACTATTATATAGCAAGTGTAAATAAATTTACACGTGCTTGACATTATTTTTTATTAATCTTCATCACCATCGTGCCATTATCATTTACCGTCCCGAATAATTACTTGAATTTGCATAACTCAATTTTTCAAGTCAAATCATAATATGTTAAGTCTTTATATTAAAATCGCTTTTTATTACTAGCAATTCGGTGATAAAAGTATGAAGTAGGCATTAGCGTTTCCTAAACAGCATGCATACCTATGCACAACAAACAATATATAAATACCGTATCGGAATCGGAACAATATAACAGAATAAAAAAAGTAACAATAA
The DNA here is from genome assembly GCA_004115045.4 of Sinella curviseta. Taxonomy (NCBI): domain Eukaryota; kingdom Metazoa; phylum Arthropoda; class Collembola; order Entomobryomorpha; family Entomobryidae; genus Sinella; species Sinella curviseta. The sequence goes on from CM065489.1 coordinate 10,883,248, forward strand.
TAATTTTAATAAAATCAAATAAAATTAGTCTCGGCGTTTGTATAAGCACATAAACTTACATATGTAAATTATTTGCATATTTTTAAATGCCTGTTGATAAAAATGGTTACAGCCATTTTTAATGATAAAATAGCATTCATTTTAAATTATATAACTCCATAATAATGGCTTATCAAACCGTCAACTCCGCTCTCATCTCTCTCTCTCTCTCTCAGCCAAAAAGGAAATAATTTAGGTATACATTCATGTGCAGCTGAACTGAAACTCTATCTCTCCCTCTCTCCCGACAGCAAAGTTTGTTGAACATTTAAAAAATATATCATACATAACAGTGGCGATTTGGATCATGCCTGCCTGACATCTTGTCATCGTGTGTTCCTGGCGTGATGACTTCCAGCTTTTGAGTGTGCATGCCTCACTGTAATGTGTATGTGCGCGACTTTTTTCATTTTTTTCCACCAACAGACAATTGACCAGGTATATTGACAAAAATAAGATATCAATATCAATCAAAGACAGACACAAAAACCTTGGTGTTCGCTCGCATCTCTCTCTCTCCCTCACACACACGTACACACGCATCATCCAAATACATACACACGTTGCTATTGTTATAGACTCTCTACCTGTTTATTACTTTTCTGTTAAATGTTCACCTATTTTCCATTAACTAAACAAGTAGACAGATATAATATTATTTAGGTAGATAAATGCTATATAAAATACGCACAACGGAGAGCTTATATATAAACGCGCATCTCTCTTGCACACACACACAAAAAGTAATATGCATGCCGTTGTTCTACAAAAATACGCTTGCATCTGTTCCCTTACTTGGTTGGCTGTTGTTGTGTCCTGCAAGCCTCTCTTCTTCGTTTCTGCGTCTGCTCTCTCACTTGCAGGCTCTCTGCATGAAAAATTGAAGCGCTCTCCCTCTCACCCACTCTCTCAGGTAAGCAAACAAGTAAGTTTGTTCTACTACTACTACTTACTTTACTACACACACACACGGCAATAAGAGAGATGCTGATGCTGCTGCGGTTGATGTTGTTGTAGGAAAAGAAGCGAGCCGATTTGCCGTGGTTGGTGGAGTGGAGAGGTGAGAGATAAAGGATATTATTATATTATTATAAAGAGCAGGGAAAAAACGAGACGAGAATACTCATTTTTTCATTCGAGCAACTGACGTTCTCTTCAGCATGCTGCCAAGCTATACTCTTGCCGCAGTAATCGGCAGTGGCTCACGAAAACCTGACCATATCACAGAACAGCTCTCTTCTCTCCTTTTTTCGTTGTTTCCTTCACTTCACTTGCACACGAATATTTTTTTGGCGTGCATGAGGAAAAGTACATACATTCTTTTGGGAAGTCTTTGTTACTAAAAGTACGCGTACCTCCATGCGATAATTAAAATTGCGTTTTTTTTGTGCATGCATATTATGCGGTTGTGATTTCTCTCTGACTAAAAAAATTTGCAATAATTTTTGGTTTGTGAGTGAAAATTTTCTAGGGGTTGACGCACAGATAGCTTATATGAATGAAGAGAAATAAAATGGGTTCATTCATTCCTACAAAATTTTCATGAAGGAACTTTTTTATCTTGCAAACAAAGCGTAATAATAATAATAATTATCATTATTTTCTTGTTGCGGGAAGCAGTGAAAGTTCACAGAAACAATTAAGCATTTTTGTATTGACTCTTGACATAATAGCTTGAACTCTTGAACGTTCCAGTGCTATATCAGTTGTGGGTTATTAGTGTGGAATGTTAAACTATGCAGTTTGGACCTTTCCACTTAAAACCAGTTTTATAATTCGAGGAAAAGGACAAATACTTTGAATTTTTCTCTTGTTTACCTCTCAATCAATCAAAGGGGATTAGTAGGTTAATGAAAGTCTAAGAGTTGCCCACCAAATACGTCCACTCAAGTGCCAAAAGTGTTGTTGACTTGTATAATAGGTTCAGGTCTATCGAATGATTATTGTTATTACAATCACCATTATTATTACTATTACATTGATTGTATCGACCAACATTCAGTTTTCGATCAAGTAAATCCATCCACATGAACGAGACTGATTTCATCAATTAAGGGATTAACTTTTTATCAGACAAGTATAGAGCGTTCCACGTACCACTCATCTATTCCATCGACTACACGACGACATGATTGAGGAGATTATCCTAAAACAGCTTGTTGCCATACAGCCACGCGTTTTTCGCAGAAGCGGTTTCAAACTATCATCATTACATCATCCGAAAAACTGTATGAAAAAATAGTCACCCAGAAGTCGACTATCGATAAGGACGCAGAGAAAGTGTCACTAAACTATGCAGAGAGGAATTGTTCATTCCTATAATTAAAAAACTTCCATGCACACTTTCATAACCGAAAATTTTTCCAGTGTGGACGGTTTCGGACAACATTTGTGCGATAAATCGAAATGTGTTTCCATTTCATTTTTACGGAGATGTTCTGTCAACCTGTGTAGCATATAAAAAAAGGAACAGACGAAAAAGCCAACAACAAAAAGTTCTGAGATCAGTAAAAACATTATACCTACTTATATTTTTTATCAGCTTATGTGATGTTTATCTGTCCGTAGAGATACAACATTATATCGCTCGTAATTGTTCCACGTTTTTTAAAACAAATAGTATCACACGCTGCTGCTGATATTATTAGCACACAAACAATGATATACATATTATATATTATTATATGAACACAAACTTTAATGTTGTAAGCATTTATAACAGTGTGATCACTTACGGTAGTAGATGTGTACTCACGCATAGTTTGTTTTAAATATACACACACTCGTACGGTTTGATATCAGAGGAATGACATAGCACTCAATCTATTTCGGTAAAGGCAAATAATATAAATGTATAGGAATTTACATACACATATTTCATTTGTGTATCTTTACTCAGTACTGTTTGTAGTGATGTAGTTCTAAAACTACTGGAAAATCTCGTACAAAAAAGTAATACGTAGCGTATATATGTATGTATGAAGCCAGGTTGTTGAATCGGTTGTAAAAAAAGGAACAACTCAAGAGAAATATTTTTGCGGGACACGCTCATATTAATAGACCTATTAACTTAATATTGTTATGGTAGTCTATATGTGTGTGTTCGTTCGTTAATGTCCAACCACTGACGAGAGATATATAATATAGCGTTTATTAGAGCTTGTTGTGTGCGATAACAATTTTTATGGCGATTTTACATGATTTGTTTGATGGATGGTGATGATGATGTGATGTGACGAGGAGGACAAAAAAAAGACAGACAAAACGACTACTACTACTACTGCCGTAACAGTAGCTGGATTAATGCTCTCGCGCAAGTGAAATAGAGATTCTGGAAGGAGCTTGTAATATTTGTTGTAATAAAAGCTAATCATCGTGTCATTACAAATATTGAACGAGCAGGAGCAACTCTTCTCTCTTCGTCTTCTTCCTCCTCTTGTACTAGCAGCGGACTGTGTACTACTACATGGATTTTCTGTCTTGTTCGCTTGACAGATCTTCACGAAGTTGTGAAAAAAGGGAAGGAAACCCGTTGATTGTTGTACTTTACCGAACCATCAAGATATAGGAAGAAACTTTACTTATTTTTTTCATCCAGCAAAAGTCAGCGTGTGCAATTGTTAGCTATTAACTGTTGAAACAACTTCGTGCTTTGAAAACACAAATTGATTTTTTTATGAAAGAAGGAACGAAAGGGATGTGAAAGTCGAGAAAGAGCTTCTTTTTTACAAAGAAGCGTAAAAGCGGTTTATGCTCTTTTACTGGTTTCTTGCGAGTAGATTTTCTTCGTAAATGTGCGAGAAGCAGCAGCAAAAGCAGGAGCAGCGAGATCAAACAACAAACAAGTGGTTTTTTACTGCTGCTACTAGTAAGGTTGCCACCACCGCCACCAACATTAGCGCATCTATTAATTTTGTTGCAACTACTGTTGCTAGCACTCCAGCAGGAGCAGTATCACGAAAGCACCTCTGCTCTCTGAGGAGATTGAGTTGCAGGAACGCATGCTGAAAAATTGCTGAGAAAAGAGCTGCTGCAAGTTTTGCTTGTGAGTGGGGCAATCGTGGACAGGAGAGTATAAGTTAAGTGAATCAGTTTTTTACGGATACCACTTAAGCTGTGGTGCTGCGGAGGAGAAGCGGACGGTTTTCGAGCCGTTCCGCTTTTTCGTGGCTCCCACAAACCGGGACTCAATGTCCTACCAAACGCCACATGAACATCGACAAAAAGTAAGAAACTCTTTTTTCCTCGCATTTAATTACTATTGATTTTTATGGAATAATATGAAGACTATCAACCTATTGGAATGTTAATTAAGTGCATCGACTTTAAAATTCTTTTACGCAGTCATATATACATTGCATACATACCATCCATTATTAGGGAAAAGTATTTATTTCTTTATTGGGTACGTATACATACTACTACTGGTAGGATGAGCTTTTTCTAAAAATGGCATGCACAGCCTATAAACCTCTTTAGCAAGTTGCAACTGTCTTGTGGAAATGCAATGCATAAAATATATGAAGCCGCCTGTTTACTATTTTTGACTGTCTGCTATGGTGGCTCAAAGCCGTTACATAATAACCATAATAATTGTCTAGTCATAAGTGGAAAATCGTAGACTTGTACTCGTACCGTATCATAAACGAATTACCCATTAAATCACCTGTCCGACCAGACTTTCTTTAGAAAATGGCTTTTATTCACGGCGAATCTTCTTCGTCTTATTGTTATTATACAATTGCAACTTGTACCGATAACAATCAAATGGGCTCCTTTGCGTAATGCGACTGCATACTGTGTGTGGTGAATAAACACTGTTGCAAAAAAACATCATTAGACGGATCTGACAATGCAGTGCATTGAATACAGCGCAGCACCAGCCAAGCCGCAGTCTGTGAATGACACAACCCATTTACCCCTTAACTCGGATCTTTCTTCTCGCTTGTTTTGCTGTTGTTATTTTGTAGGAACAACGACGAAGCGAGTAAAATTCTCCTAATAGTAGGTAGTAGGAGATGTAGCAGTATTTATTACCATATCGTACATCACTAAAGAGGAGCTATTAATGTTGCCATATTTGTACAACTATTTTACGATAGAAAGGGCGCCACTTGTGCCAATTCTCTTTTTGTAAACGGTCCTTCCTTAAATAAATCTTCCCATTAAATTAAGAGTGACATTCATAAGAATCCGTTAAGGGAGGATGTTACTACTACTTATTGAAATTTTGTTAAAGAATCATTTCATGGATATCTAATGGAAGATGTGTGCAAGTAAAGTAAAGGCGGGTGCTAAAGCCCCAGAGCGAATATTACAATGGTGAAGGTGAGAGAGCAGAGGCCAGAGTCCGTTCGTCGTCGTAGTGGTAGCAGCCAAGGTGGTGGTGATGCTGATGCTGCTGCCATGGTGCAAAGTAGGCACAGAATAAGACAGCGAGAAGAAAAGAAGAAAGAGACAGAATGTACATAAGATATTGTGCGTAAATAATAATAATAACAATAATAATTCAAAGGACCTTCTTTTCACAGCCATATTCCACAATAAGGAAGAAAGAATTCGTTCGTGGCATAAAAGTGAAGAAGTCAAGGAGCAAAAAGAAGAATCAACAGAAGAGAGCGAGAGAGAGAGAGAGATTCTCTTAAAGGTTTTTCATATCGGCATTTTCAGGTGTAATGAAATTTTATGACCATGCTGGGGCTGTAAAACATTTCTGTCTAATACTGGAAAAGGCCCTCCTACAGACTTTGGAATCTGTTTTGTTTTTTCCCGAAAATCTCTTTTCTTCCTTTTCATTGTGGAATAACATACAAACTTTTTTTTATATGATGTTAGTTTGTAGCAACACTGCTCAACACATTATATTTCCTCCACTATTTACCACTACTTCTGTCCATCTCGCCGTTGTTCCTTCTCGCTCTGGTAGTGAGTAATGCACGAAAAGCGAACAAATATAGTATAATAAAGTACATCAGCAAGCAGTAAGTACGTATAGCCATTAAGGTATATTAAATAAATAATGTATAACGCGCAACATCATCGGTGTGGTTCCTTCTTACTTTCATACGTACAAACAAACATCCATATATTATGCACACACATAAATAAGCAGAGAAGAAGAAGAGCCTGAATATTATTATTACTATTATTCTCATATCTATCTTCTATCTGACCATCTCCAGTATTACTTTAACCAAGTGATGTTCCTGGTGGTGGTGGTATAAATGGACCATTATTCCATTACAATTCACAAAAATGTTTCCTTGGTTTCAATGTTTGTTGTTCAGTTATTATTATTATATTATTATTATTCATTCCATTCGACTTAAACTTATTTCTTCGCACTCATCCTGGCATTTTCTCCGTTGCAATCAGTCTCCACAAACACATCTATAACATCTTATCCATCCATAATAAGGTGTATATTATTATTGGGATTAGAATAATGTGTGTTGTATGTGCAGTCCGCGCATACCTGTAAAAGTCCGATTGAGCCACTCTGCTTCTTTTGCGCTCCTTTTCCTCCTTCCTCATACTCTTTCAAATGGAATGCCTTCCTGATCTTGCGGAGAAGCGGAGCGATTTTGGTTTGTTCTTTTACGGCACATCGTCGTCGTCATCGACATCGTAGGTCTAGCAGCCAGAGTCCAGAGAAGAGGCTCTGGTGGTGATATTCTCCTGTTATTTTTGAGTGGTGTTAGGGAAGAGGAGAACATTGAGCATTGCGGACACTCCTATTCATCATCATTCCCAGGTGACCATTATTAGAGGTCAGACGACCTACTACACAGAGTGATTCTCATGAAGAGGCAAAAAAAGAGCTCATAGACTGCCAAAATGACAATAATAATAATAATGATTATATGAAGCCCTCAAACCTTTTCTCTTCCTCTCTATCCACACAAGATAGATACATGCACACGGTGACAATATTCTACTTCGTTCACAAAAATGCTTCTCTCTCTTCTATTTTGGAGCGATGAGGAGACACACGAACACAACTCAATCATCCTAAAAGTCCTCTTGTTCAATCTTGAATCGTTTTTCTTGCTTGCATACCAGCATGGTTTACTTTTGAAAGAGGAGAGAGAAAAAAAAGGATGACAATAAGAAGAGAGCCGGTCACAAAATAATTCGTTAAGTTGGCAGAAGAAGAAGCTTATTGGAGCACCTTTGCTACTAGAATCCCTGTTCTTCTTCTTCTTCTCTACCTCTTCTCGGACTCCCACAAAAGAGCCACACCAGCAGAGGATTCATTCACATGTTTCACCTTTGCATTCAACGTACAATATATAACCCAAAAGCCTTTTTTCTCAAACAATTGGTCACTTCAATAATAATAGCTGGCAGTATATAGAAAGATGCGCTCCACATTATATTATAGGTTCTCAAGAAAACTTGGTAGGGAAACAAAGTGGAATGGACAGCAAGCGAGAGAAAGGAAGAAAAACGACGATGATATTCTGACAACCAAGTTAAGAAACAACAGGTACTCAAGCAGCAGCAGCAACAGCGCTCATCCTAGTGCATCAGTAAAGTGTTTATTATTACTGCCATCACTAAATCTACTATGCAGACTATATTATTCAAGCAAACATTGTATATTACTACCTATAACTTCAGAGCTGGTTTTCAAATTTAAACATATTAAAATATTACAGATTTTTCCGTGTTGCCAGTAACACAAATAAAAATGTGCACACACATTCCCTCTCTGTCTCTCAGGTTCATGTGTCGTAACTTCAACTTTCCATTCTTCACAAATATCGTCCTCATCATCACTCTATTCTATTCTCGTAAAACTTGCAATTCAAGTGCTTTACGATTGACCGTCTCGATAACACAATTTTTTTCAACATTCCAACAGCAACACAGCCAAAGCATGCATTTTTATACCTGGTGGACTGGGATTGCAGAGATGCATCACCGTTTTTTTATATGATATATTGCATAATATAAATGGGAGTGCTTCTCAACGATAGCTCAATATCATCACTTTGCTCGGCAAATGATTTATGTGCATAATTATGCAGCAGGACTCATCTTTATCGCACTACTAGTTTTTACCTTTTGTCCATTTCCTCATCCTCGCCTTTTTATACGCAACAACAAGCGTTTTCATAATCATCATCGTCATCATCATCAGCACCGTTCACAAACACGGACTTGCCGAGAGATACCGGGAGGGATTGTACCACTTTTCCTCTGTATTAACGAACAGTAATGAAAACTTGGCCTGAGAATCCTGCAATAATCTAATATGATCTCACTCACCAACCAACCTACTAATGCCATTTCACAATTGACTTATGCAATCTTCCTGGAATTCCAGCAAAACTTGTGTGCATTTTTATCCCTCTCTTTCATACATAAAGAAAACAAGAAAGAAGTAAGGGTCGTCGTCGGTGGAAAAGTAATGTTTTGTTATAGCACCATGGCATTTGGGTGGTGGTGGTGGTGGCTAAAGGTTTAGTCGAGTCATTGTTATTCTGAAAATCAAAAAATACGGTAGAAGAAATGATGCATAATATATTACATGGAAGGTTGGACCTGAGGCAGAAACCGTGTTTATTCACAGTATTATTTCATCTGATACAATGATAACAGGAGAATAATTTATTTTTTTGTCGTAGTTGTGAATAGGTGATATGTACACAATTCATGTTGTGAGTGAATATTATTATTATTATTATTGCACATGGTTTTTGTTACTGATCTGATAGGTGAGCATTGGTGCTAAGCACCACTTTCTACTCTTAAATTATTGAAATGGAAAGCTGGTTAGCTTGTTGTGGCGTGTCTCTGATCGAGTCGCAAGCAAAACTCCCATCCATCCAACAGCACAGCAAACATGATCGCGTAAGAAGCTCAGTCAGGAGATACATTCTTCTTGTTGTTGGTTAATTTTATTTTCCTGGAACGACAGAAGCAAGCATTTTTTAAAAAGTACTTCAAGTATTTCTTCTCAGGTGCTTCAGAAAAAATGAAGATGACAGAGAGAGGAATATATAGTAACCAAACATGCATTATTACAAGCTTTATACACACATTCGTACAAGAATTGTGGAGGACGCACCTTTGTTTGCTAAATTGATTTTATATAATATTTCGTCTCTCTCTCTTTCTCGACGTTGACGTCGTCGTCACTTGTACTACAGAACGGCATGATGATAAGATTAAGACAAGACGCATACACACACATGACCAGACAGAGTCCATTATTACACGTGTGTATCATGTACTTCTTCTGGTATGTATGTTTGTATGAAGGAATGAAGAGAAAAGCATGCATTATCAAAAATTTTATTACAAAAAATATAGAATAATAATAGAGTGTGTTGTGTACAACGCACTTGTTCCTGTCTCTCTGCCTGAACCAACTAACTAAAAGAAAGATGAGCTTGTTGTGTTTGTACATTAACAATAAAAAATTGTTACATCATTGTTGTTTGTATGTATGAATGTGTGGTGTACTACAAGATGTAAGAATTGTTGGATGCGTATGTGTGTGTGGTGCTTTGGAGTAGCATGTTCGTTTTTTTGGCCTTATTGAAAAGGACATTTTCGAATTAGTTTTTGATGCGTAGTTTTCATACCATTTTTTAATGTGTGTGTTAATGTTTTATGCAATGATAATGGTCACTGGCACATAAACACGCCAAGACATAAAAGCATGACCATTATCGTCACTATCATCTTCGTATTGTTGTTCTCTATTAGGAATGTACCTTATGATCGCTGATTGTTATATTATTGGCTTGTTTATGTATGTCCAAAATATGTTTCCTCCAATTGTTGGCGGATTACAAGGAACCGAGTACAGGAATCTATTTTACAACCAGCAACGGAAATTTTTGACCTTACACCACTGCAACCATAACCGCTTCCTGGTTAATTGTTAGAAGTACCTAACGCTAAAATATACAAAACGATCGTTTCTGGTATGTATGCAAGGCGTACTTTTAAGGCTTGATAAGGATTTTATTGGGCATGGAAGAGACTTGGTCCATCGACATGGACAATGTGTCCTTCTCACATCTTCAGAAACAATCGTCCGCCAAATCATACTAACCATGAATTTTGTTCGTGGAATTCATGGGTGGACACTAGTTCCGCCATTTCTAAAGAAAAAAATCTATTAGTCGCTACCTATTTTTAGAAATGCCGTTTATTTTACGTAAGAAATAGCGTCTTGTGTAATCACGCGGATTATATACATTTGTCACCTTACTGACTCGAGGGTTCTTTGCTTCCAAATTCCAAAGCGTCATGCACGTCATCAGGATCTTCGTTTACCGAACGCTTGCAAGATCATGTCGCGTCTGTGTGTGTGTTGTGTGTGTGCGTAGAAACCGATTAAAATTTAATAATAAATTATATAAAAAGATGATTCAGCTAACTGCGTTCAAGAATGCATAGGTATTTAACAAAGATTACTGACATGTCTTGCTCCCATCATTCTACCGGTCACAAAAGTGGTGGATAATAGTATATCAATTACTAATTATCATAAATCAACGAAACGCTCATCATGCCATTATAACATGTTCTTATATAACAGATAACCTGCACATTGGAATTTTGGAATCTATTAAATTTTCATCAAGAAACATACGTTATTATATTTCAACCATATTTCAACGTTAATATGTTGCTGTATGTGTTTATCGTCATCATTCTCAACAATCTACTAACTCATGTGTACGTGCTCACCGAGTGCACAATAAACTTGTGGACAAAAAAAACTAACCTCTGAGAGTAGTTTGCACAAAAGAACGAGAGAGCAAAGTAGTAGTAGCGCGTTGTTAGCAGTGATTATAATGCTAGAGAGCGAGGAATTATAAGTACTAATTGTTGATACATGAGGATCATCAGCGCTAGTATATTTAAGTAATTTAATCAATAATATAAACGCTTCTCATGATCGCACTTTGTACCCGCACATCTCCTCCAATATTTGTAGTTTTCTCAGAAAGTGACCTCAGCGTGCGTGGTGATAATTAAAATTTCACGACGTGAACATCTCTCCTACATGACAGATTGAGAAAGAATTTAAGTATTTAAATTAAAAAGCTATGTACACACAGTCACCAATTTACCTGACCACGTTCGGCATTTTCTGTATTTTCATGAAGATAAACAAGTAATATCGGCTATTTATAGTACGCATGAGCGTAAAAAGTAGGTAAAGTACGTAAAATGAGTTTCGTAATTCGGCATTAAAAACGTTAAAAAACAATTTTTTTCTCAGATATGAGGGTGTGATAATTTCCTGCATTTTTTGTTCAGTACTGAACTAGTTACTGGTCTCGGAGTAAATGTGATTTGTTTTTTTTGTACGTACAGACATACATACGTAAGCCGAATCGGAGACGGAATGCCATGCCACAATGCTATCTTTTTAGAGATAAAAAGGGAAAGTAGAATGTTGCATTATGTGTTGCGGGATCATTTAATTGACATAAATCATGTTATCTAATAGACAGTATTCTACCAAGTAAAGAGGCGACCACTACTGTTGCTGTTGCTGGTGACGTTTGCGGTTGGTTTGGTGGTGGTGGCGACGATGATGATGATGAGCTGCCTGAGTGCAAGGCCAATGTCAATTCCTAAGTGAACTCATAGTAGTACAACGACAGCAACAACAACTCTGCAAATGATAAGAATTGAAGGGCAGTGAAATGAAAATGAGCAAATAATTTTTACATGCACAAATCCTTAGATAATCTTATTAATCATTATTACAACAACATAGTTCCGTGTTCTAAAACAAATTTCACAGCAGAAATGTCAGTTGACCATGAACAAGAGAGGTGAGCGATGGAATGTCACGATTATATTTATTATATTGCTTTATCAAATGCTGAGCGTGTCCATTATTTTTACACCATGTTACAGTCATGCATTGACTGAATGCAGACACATTACTTTTTCTTATTTATTTATTTTCGTCTACGAATAGAAAAAAATGTATATAAAATGCTGATACATGCGAGCTTATAGGTGGTGGTTGCGCTGTGATGAGGCGTAGTGCTGGTAAGTAACCAAAAGAATGTAAGACGCAGGCACGGATAGTAAAGAAAGGTAGAAAATCGATGTAAAGTTTTAAAATAGATATTCATCTTCACGGGGATAATGCGTCATGCATGCATAAAAAACAAAACCCTCCACCACCACCACCACTAAAGTTTTGATTGGGTGACAAAAAACCCCTTTCTTTCCTTTTCCTTCCTCCAGCGATTGTTATCAGGATGGTTTGTTGGAATTCCGTTCAAGTCCGAAGCCCAACGCCTCTCTCTATCTCTCTCTAATCCACTCTGTTTTTTCTCCACTCCATTATATCTGCGCATTACTTGTCTACTAGATTCTGAAGATAAAGTGATAATATTATATACATTTAATGCACAACAAGTACAATAATAATAACAGCAGCAACAAGAGGACTCATGTCATGATTAATGCTATCTACTTCAAGTGATACATAATATTAATACAACGATGATGGTAGTAATAATGGGGATTAGGTAGTCCATTACATAAAGAAGAAAAAAAAACTGTTAAGTATTTAGAATATACGCTTCGCTGGTTGGCTCTCTACTACATAGTTGGAAACTTTCTATCTGACCATTTGACCGACCGACAATGACGTGCTAAGATGTTCACAGTATTGTTTAGCAAATGAAACGGAACGTGCAATGTATCTCTGGGAGTAGCAAACAATGAGAACAATTTGAAATTTGAGGAAAACACACGGCGTGACCATCCGATATAAAAACATCCCGTTTGGAAACAATAATTTTCTGTTCATGTGTAATGCACTTACCGACACATTATCCTTTGCCTTTGAATTGTAGCCACTAAATTAAATAAATAAATGCATATATACTAAAACAATCCACCACCATCACAACCTAGGAAACTTTCTTTCCTTTTCGAACAAGTCCATTACTACTGGCTTCAAGCTAGCCAGGTGGAGATGGTGCATGTAAATATGCCATTCTACAGAATTATCTTTGTCCACCAAGTCCAAGCAAGAGAGAGAGAGAGAGAGCCTTTGAAAAGCTCATAATGGCTAATACGGTGCGCCTCTCTTACGATAATTGCTTGTTCAAACAAAGTCTCTTAATGCCTGTTAATTGACCTCTGAAGAACAGCCAAGAAACTCACAACTCCCAAATATACTATACAATCCTTATACTTTCTTTTGGAATGTATAAAAATGTGTACGTTTTGCTTCTTCACAGAAATTCCTTTATTAGTAGTGCAAAGATGCTATTCGATATATCTATATATTTGCACGCATAATTGTCTTCCTCCCGAAGAAGTCAATGTTACAGTACTACTCGAGACCATCACTGTGCACAATTTTTCTCAGAAATATCGTTTAGTATGCATTAATCAGAAGACGCTGATGATGTTCTTGGAAGCAGACAGTCCCAATTAATTATCTGATTGAGTTGAACTGGAGTTCATCATGTGACGACTACGTCTGCATGCAGTTTCGTTGACATAATCATTGCGTAATTGCTGGCAAATACATACAGACCAAGACCACTGCGTATGCCAGTGTATTATGCAAGCTTGCTTATTTTTACGAGCAGTTTTGAGGCCACCAAGAAGGCTGTGAGGTGGCGGGGTCAATGACAAAAAGCGTTTTTATTATTGTGTCGCGAGTGACTTATGGCAAGAAGTAAACTCCTAGTGTTGTCTGTGTGTACCCAGAAATCCGGATGACAACTGATACAACAGCAACAACAATCATATAGCCACTACGCGGTATGCAAAAAAAACATGCACACACACAATGCCTGTAACATTGATAAATTAGCATTACAGGAAAAATTACGATCAGATCTGTCAGAAAAAGCAAATTTTCCAGCTAAGCCTGTAGAGATTACAATCTTAACATAAATAGATGTCAAGTCTTTTTCTTTGATGTACAACTGGTGACTTTTCTTCTTCTTCTTCTCCTCCTCATCTTATTCTTTTCTGCTCTGCTGCTTCTTTTTTTATTTATTTGCAAAGCGACTCTCTCTGTGCTTCCTTTATACAAGCAGACAGAGACAGAGCGCTTACATGAAAATATTGAGCATGGAAAGCACAAAGAGGGATTGTGAAAAATATCATCGGGGTATGGCAAGGTGAAAACATTTATTGTCATTTTAAACGCAAATAGTCCATACATTATATTTTGTGGCAAGTAAATCTTAATTGTAGAGAAAAGAATAACTGAAAGCAGACAGACGGGTCACCTCACTCATTGTCTGCTTAAGAAAAAAAAGTATCAGACAATCCATATTGTATGATTTCAAGATGCATTATCATCATTATCATTATTACCATACTTTTTTGTATAATATATTTTATTGTAATTCCTATTATTATTATTAATAATAATAATCTCTTGTGTGTGTGCTGGTTTGTTCGGCTATACAAAATGCAAGGATGGGGAATGCATTTTGTATGGCTGTGTGAAAAACAAGCTGCCATGAAATATGGACATGGCTGTGGATTTTTTTATTGCCAACATTTATCATCAGCCCCATAATATTCAATATATATTACGCATATTATCATACATTTTCAAGTGAGCGACTCTTGTTGTTCGTCTAGGTATTATTTTGTGATCTCCTCTTTCTTTCTCTCATCCTGCCTGGCTGGTAAAAATTATATTAGATTTGAGACGATGCGATGCGCTAGGATTATTAATCCAGGAAGGAGTCGAAGATTTATGTATGGAAGAAGGAACATGACTCCCTCGTCGAACAGGACTATCACCCTAATCCAATATGAATCTAATTGACTAAAATGCAAAATGATTGGTACATGATTTTTTTCTCTCTCTCTCGCTCTCTTCCTCTGCGACTCTGTGTGTGTCTGTCTGCAAAGGTGTGTGTGTGCATTATGTGGTGCATCATTTTTTATCGCATCTGTCCACTTTTCTGTCTGATGCAGGATTAGCTGAAAAGAGCAACGACGACGGAAAACTGGTATACCTAATCGGCAGAGTGTTATTATTTATTTATTTTTTATTATTACACATTGTCATTGTATAGCCAAGTCGTAAATATGTAGTAGTAGTAGTTGGCTGTGTGGACCATTCAATTGCTTGTGTAACTACTTAGCAAAATCCTATCTATTAACAACAGGAGAGAAGAGAGATGATGTTCAATGCTCTGTTGGCTTTTCGTTTTGGTGAGGTCGTCTCTTACTACGCCGATTTTTTTACTCATTTACCACTTTGTTGTTTATTTAATTTATTCCTGCCTCATTTTACAATGACAAAGCGGATTACATAGTATCAAGTATGCAAATTTAATGAGTTGCAGTTTTCAAGACTTCTTTCTGTGCGGATTAAGCCGTCTCCATCTAATTTCTGTGAGGTTGACTCAAAATCATGTATTGGTGTAAGTATATCTGCATGTGTGTGTGCGAGGAGGAACGATGATGATGATGTGACGCGACGCGATCGCACACCAGATCACATGAGAGCGAGAAAAGGAAAAGGTGAGCTGCATTGTGACTTCTTGCAGGGCAAGAGACATCATCGGCAGATGATGAACACACAGACGAAAAGGACAGCTTGCTTCTTGATGCGATAAATTTCAAAGTGGAATCATAATACATATTATATAGATGAAATGAATAGATGATATAGGTGGTAGACTGTCATGACAATTGAAACAGTCTCGCACATCTCATATCTCTCTCTCTAACCCTATTTTCCCCAGCTTTTTGAGTGATGATTTGCAGCAAATTGTTACTGAAAACGCCAAAGGGCAAGCTTTCCTAGGTGGTTTTTTGATGCATATTAGCGTGTATGCAGAAAGGTGTTTGTGCAAGGCCTAATCAGCTTAACAGTACTCTAGAGATGACATCAAACGGTGCTCCATTGTTCCATGCAGCAAGCAGACTTGAGAGCGTCGACTTGTCTCTGATGTGCTCTGCGAATAGTCTCGTCGTCACATTTTAATACACTTTTTGTATCATTCTCAAACCAGTCCAAACTAGAAACTTTGGTGGTCGATATGCAATATAATCCACACACACATATTCAATGAAAGAGCATTTTTGACACAAAAATCTGAGCTGAGGAACATAAATAATTTAATAAGTTAAAGCTTACATAACTTTTGCAGTTTGGGTGCAACAAGCAAATCAGGTTGGGCTTCATCAAACTGTACACAAAAATGCTCTGCCGAGATAAATCTGCGTGTAGGTTGAAGTGTCACGCCTGTGATTCCTCTAAATTCTAGTTTCGCTATAATATATTTTATCAATTTATAAAGTCATAAACATAATACGGTACATTATTATGAGTACTGTGAAAATAAATTATTTTTGTGTTTAGTATGCTCTAACCTTCTATTTATCTGCCTTTCATCTTTAGTGAGGTGTACTCGCCCTATCTTTATTTATCAACAACACACAAGGCAACGTGGCATGTGTAAAAGGGAGCAAAAGAGCAAAGAGTAAAAACTCATCTTATCTCAGAGATATGATGATTTAAGATAAGGTGATATTTGTAAATACGCTGAGTATCAAAAGTGTGTCTGGTCGGATTTAACGTAACTTTTTTTCGTAACGTAACGTACTGGCATTACCCATAATATATAGTTGTGATTGATTGGAGCAATCTGGCTGACTGACTGCTGGTTTCTAAATGCTTAGATTTCGTGGAATAGTTTAAAGTTGATTATAGATGACAGAGATTGGTACACAAATAGATACACCGACATTATTTTATGCATGCGTCATATTTTTTTGCGCGCAGCGCAATTTGAATTAATAATAAGGCACAAACGATTTTTTTACGAGAGGCCCTTATCGGAAAGTATTTGCTTGTCATTATCATGCCATTCAAACTTGACGGATTTGAAGGTAGCTTTATTGCGTTATAAACTTTCATAGAAGCGCAACTACTTTTAAATACAATACCGTACAGTTATAAAGGTTCATATTATGATTATTGTGAATGTGTGTGTGGCGCATACTTGATAGGTATATAAGGTTATCATTGCCAAGAGTAAAGTAAAGAAAATCACGCGCAAAGGCCATGTCCACAGTCAAGACATTCGACAAGGTTTCGGTTACCGAATCCATTATTGCAGGAACGACGCTCGCTTGAGGTTGCGTGTATGATATCATACTTAAATAATATATAGTAGCACAAAATGTGTACGTCCAAATGTAAAAGATGGTAATTCTAGAAAAGATGAAAGCCCGGTCGGACTGGTCGACCGACACCGTACGATTTTTGTGGACAATTCATTAGAAATTCACGACAAAAAGTATCCGGTTCGGCCCGTAACAGCTTCTCTATTGCCACAAACCACCCCCATGACACTTCTTTGTTGAGCCGCAACCGGCAATGAGATTGTTGATATTCAATGGACCTGTACAACAATACAAACGAACAACAAAACAAGCAAGCGCTACTTTATAGGATCGCAAAAAAGAGGCATCAATTCACTTTTTTTGTTCCTCCTATGATTCATTGTGCTAAGTGTTTATATCCTCCTGTGCATATCATGTCGTACGTAGTATGAAATTATTTGGAAAATTCTCCAACGAAAACTTGTCTCCTCATTGGATCCTCTAAAATGCAAGCTAACTTACACATAAATAATAACTTTGGTGGATTGCAGGCTACCTACAACCTTTCAATCAGAGAACGCAGTACATTTTGCTTTCTTCATTGGACAATAACTTTTCATTTTTTTATCCACACGCAGAGAGAAAATCTATTGGCTTTTGTGTTGAGTCCTCAACACGGTCATAATGGAAAAAAATTGATGCTGTTTAGTAGTAAAACGTGTGTGAAGAAAGAAGAGACCAGACTTGAATGACGTTTTCTTGTCTGCTGAAAAGGAAAAGTATGCAGTTCCTGCAGACGAGATAGCAGTTGAGATAATGCTTTTTATGAGTTCGTTTCATCTTTCATTAGCAAGCGATATCTTGAAGGGCTCTTCCGATCATGCTATCATGACGAGAAACGACAATTGAGAGAAAAACGTCTCTTTATTAGTTGCTAATGTATTAATTTGTAGGCATGGTGCAGTGCATGCTCATAATTGGGAAAAATTTTATGGGGCCTGTCGTAAAGGAAATGCGCGTCCTCTCCTCCTCTCCTTCCAAAGGTGCACATTTTGTCCATAGGACCCACTGCTCGCTTCTGATCGTCTTCATTTTTGTAGACAGCATTTTAGTACGCGACAGTTATATTATGACTGTGAGGTAAATACACCGATTATGTTAATGCTCGCTTACCTACAACTATGCATCTATGTGACGGAAGCTTAATGGGATATGGAGAAACCAAACCCATGTCTTTGTACAAGAAGACGACAAAACACACATGCCATGCAAGCGCCTTCTTCAGAGACAAGTAATAGAAGCATCATCATCGTATACACGATATAATTGTACCTCAACAATACTGGAAGACTTTTCATGATTACTCTGCTCCTGCAACTGCTGCGGTCGTTGTATAATCATAATCTGACCCATCACCTTATCTTGGGGTAATCATCGTTTTCTCTATCTCTCTGTTCTACTCGTGGTCCACACGGTCCGTCGTTGTAACAATATACCTACGACAATAATATATTGTGTACAATGAATTTAACCTGCAATCAAGAAGGCACGCCACCACCGCACCACCACCCTCCAATTTTGAGAGACAGTGCAACAAGACGTCATCCTCCTTCATTCGCTTATCTCTCTATTTCCCTTCTCTCTGACTCTCTGAAAATGTGGTGGCAGTGGTCGTGGAAGGGTGAAGAGTAAAACTTTACCAGACTCAATCTCCTTTCTCGTGTCTCTTGTTCCAAAGAAGCCCAATAAATCCAAATGCTTCATGCATTCCAGTAGTACAGTGGACACTTGAGCAAAGTTTTGTTGGGTCCCTTTCTCATTCATATTTATTATTTAAGAAAATGATCAACTTTCTTGTAGACAGTTACAAAGCTATCGGTGGAGAGTTTCTGTCTTTTTTACTTTTTTTGTAAGGGAGGCAACGGCAACACAATGTCTGCATTACGACATTTGCCTCTAAAAATTTCTTACCTGCGCACCTCAACTTTTAAAAAAAGTAACAAAATATTCACGAATAATCTACTACAACACTGCCGTGCCGCTGAAAAAGCCAGGTAATATTGGTACAAGGTACATACAAAAAATGAAAATCTTTTCGACGCACTTTACATACCAGAGCTTTGGACAAATGTTATTGTTACAGCGGTTTTTCTCTTCTCTGGAGGAACTCTACCGGCTATATCGTGGTGCTGACAAAAAATGATATATGTGGACCCTTCGGAGCAACAAGAAAAATGAAAAAAAAATCTTCCTTTTTTTCTTTCCTGTCTCTACATTTCTCCAAATAAACCGTTGTTTTTCTTTGTAAATTTATATAGCTATTATAATATATTGAAATTATTACTATTCACGACGAGTATATTATTGCCCTTTATAGTTATTATCATTATTACATTATTTTCAAACAAGCAAATAAATGAGTCCATAATCATATTATAAAATGAGAAAGGAAAAGTCTACAGAGAGAAACACATCGCATCATCATCATCACCATATATTCCAAATATTTATTGCTTCTTGGATGATGTTTTTTTTTGTATTTCTGACTGAATGCCTGCTGCCACTTCACCTTTAGCTTTTTTATTTTTATCCCCTTGAAAATTATCATGATGATTATCATCACCAATGTGTACTACTAACCAGGCAGCACCAACCACCAACACCAACATGTTATCATCATCGGCTTTACTCTTTCTTGGTCGTCGTCGTCGTTAACGCAACGCCATGCATGCCTATTGGCATGGTGGTGGTTGGTGGTGGTGAGGCTCTGAGCTGATAAAATGAAGCTCGAGAGTTTTCATTCAAAAGCAATATGACTCTGTATGGTTCCTTGGAAAAAGGCATTTGAGTCCACCGACAGAGCTCTCTCACCCAGAGAGCCAGAGTGGCCAATACCGTGTGTTTGGTTATTGGTAACAGTTTCATATACTCTACTGCTGTGAATCGAATTAAACTTTTTTTCCGTCTTCGTCTTTCTCTCAAACAGTTAAGCCCTCAGCCTTGGGTTGTGAGGTGAATTTTGAATCAATTGCTCATCACCATCGCCCAGCACCATTGAGAGGGGAATTTATATAAAAAAAACTAGAAGAGATAAGCTTGGAGTGTGGTGCGAGTGGATTGGATTGGAGTTTGTATATCTGTGATGATGACGATGATGATGAGCCCAGGTTTTTTTACAAGGTTAAAATAAAATAAACGGAACTGGCATACCCACCGAGCATAAAATTATTGTGATGTACACACACAGCAGCAGCAGCGTTTTTTCTCTTTCTTCTAATCTGTTATAATATCACCCGTGCATTCATTCTCACATTTTTTTGTTGTTTTCAATTTTTTGGCTATTGAAAGTGACTGAGCGATGAGCAAAGAGAGAGAGAGGGACCCATTGACTGAAGGTCTTATGATGATGATTGCTGCTTGACTTTTACTCTTGTGTCTCGCATCAAACCACGCGATGATCTGTATCCGCTTCCTTTTACTTTAGATAATACCACGACGACGATGAATAAAATGGGATTTTTTATACCGGCGCTATAGGAGAATACCACCACCAAACAGTCAATGTTGATGTTGTTGGTGCCGATGTTGTTGTTGATTGTTGGAAAAGCTAGTGCCGTCATAAAAATAAATATAAGAAAGGAGAAGCCGAGAAGAAGAGAATATGTTTTTTTAAAGTTGCACCTCATCCAGATGTTATAATATAAAACTAACAAGCTATCACCTTTCCCTATTATATCCATACTTTTATTATTGCTTTTTCTTTTTTTTCCCTTTTCAACTGGAATTAATCTGACATGATCCTCATCTCACGGGCTTCATTGTTGATGCTGTTGTTGTTGATGCTGCTGCTGCTCATAATAATAATATTGCCTTGTGTTATGATCTATCCTATCATAAAAAAGGTTATGAAGGCTTCCGCTGCTACTACTTGAATGAAATGTTTTGAACACAAATTTTTAATTCGTACCGACAGATTTTATTATGCTGCTGTGAGATGAGAATGAAAGAGAGAGGGACACGGCTCTTTACAGCTTTCCTCTCTACACACACATGCATAATAAAAGTAAATACATATAAATATAATATATACACATAGCACAGCTCATTTATTTTTCCATTTCACTCACTTCCCTTTTTTGTCGAATGCCTAATTTAACGTAAAATCTTATCAAAACAAAAATTAGTACACCTTTTTTATATTCTCTCTCTTATGTTATTGGTGTTTGTGTAAATGCGTGTATTTAGTCTCAAGAAATTTGTACGGTAATTCAAAGCAGGAAAGAGATGATTGCTAATAAGTCGTTATTCCGATAAAATGAAAATAAATTTAATTAGAAAATAGATTTGGAGAGGGAAATGATAATCCAGCAAAAAAGTACATATTTTACAAAAAAATCTACAAAATTGAAAGCGGTACCGTTAGTGCATGTTGACTTTTTTTACTTGCTTGGAAGCAAGGCTGCACGTACGTTCCCATGACAAGGAGCAAAGCTAACCTGTTGATAAAGAAGAAAGACAAGAAGGAAATCAAGTATTTATGTGAGTGAGTGGTGGAGTCAATGAGATGCACATCTTTAGACAGTTTTGATAATTGATAAGACTCTACACCACCACCACCACCACCGCTGTTGTGTAGTCTTCGTTGATTGTGTAAGTTAATCAGTACGAGGCCCCTCCTGGCCCTACGACTCTAAGAGATTGTGAGAGACGGAGAGCCATGAGGGAGAAGATCAATGTAGCTGACAACCCTTTCCTGTGTACCTTTCTGGTAAGACAATAGAATGATGCGTACCTACATGACGCGGTGCTTTATGTACGAATGTCGTTTACATTGTACTCCTAAAAGGCTCATCTCATGTTCACGTCGTCGTCGTTATAACAGGCATACCACATATTTTATACCTTTAAACAATGGCAGCAGTATACATACTTCTCTCTCTCCCTCTCTCCCTTCTCATCATCTCATTCTTCTTAAGTAACACAATTACATCTTCATTGGAGCCATCAACTTGTAACAGGCATCCGGTCTTGGATTAGCAGCAGCAGTCACAAAAATGGTTATATATAAATTTAAAGAATACTATCAACTTATCATCTCTTGCCATCACCAAACAACAGGAATGCTATCATGAGATGTACTTTATATGCATATTAGAGGAGAGAGAAAAAAATCATGTACTGATTCTGAATGAGTTGAGCAGCAGGCACTAACTAGGTAACCATGTACTTTATGTAGGCACATTACTTACATTGTATAAATAATTGTAGCCGTGGTGCACAATAAAATCAGTCAGTCAGTTAGTCCGTCACTCGCGCACCATCGTCATCTTAATTCTGTCTGCTGGGGGTGCTCTGATGCTCTTGTCTCAAGTAACTGTGCTATGAAAAGGTCACACATTATAAATATGAATGCCTTTCCCGTCACCAACACTAAAAGTATTTTAATGAGCAACGAGAATAGGGGTAAATGCTGCACAGGTATCGCGCAAGCACAAGAACATGATTGGCTGACAAGAGGAGGATAAAAATAAGAACGCTGCTGCTTATAGCTCCTCTGTCACAAAAAAAGGTGTTTCTTCCTATTTATAATAATTGTTGTTATGCCATGGCAATGGAGACATTTTAATTGACATGACACGTAAGCATCACTTGAAAAAAAATCAGGAAAGGTAGATCTGCTGGGTCAACATCTTAAATCTACTCTTGAAGTTTTTACAGTTTTTTTGTTACTCTTGTCATTATTGTACTCATTGTCAGCTCGCTATTGTAAGTACCTGTTTTTTTAGAAGAAAAGGTTGGGATACCCAAAATCTGCCGATTTTGACAACTCATCTCTACTCCTTGCTCTCGCTGTTGTATGAATTAGTAGATGAAGGTGAGAATCTAAATGTGACGACAAATTTTTGCTACTAATGTCATCAGTATTCAGAAAATCATGAAAAGCTGTTTGTGAAAAAAAAAGTTCTCAATGAAACATGAACAAGATCGGATAATGAGGATCAGAAGAATGGCAGCTGGAGTGTTAAGTATTTTCCATACATGTTTGTACGAGTTAATTAATTTTTCAACTCTTGCTATAAATCAACACTTGAAAATTTGTCGTTACAATAGTTTAATAATCCTACCATTATACAAATGTGTTATACAGAAAAAAGTGCACGTTGTTCGTAAAGTAAGTTTTTGATGTTTTCCATAATTTGACTATATAAATGTGCACGTATTTTCGTGCGGTGTGAATAAACAATATCATAATATTATTAGTAGACACTACTGCATTAACGAAATGAGAGAAATGGAAAAAAAAGGTTTTTAACCAAGTTGCATACCAAAGTAGTAGCTTGTAGCGTTAAGATATCCACCACCACCACCACCTCAGCCACGACAGAAGAGGTACCGGTGATATGATGGTGGTGGTACATTTTCTTCTGTGGAGGGACGCTAGTTAAAAGTAAAAAGAGGGGACATATCTCTATCTTTAACTTGGAGCTTGTTGGTGGTGGTGGCGATGATGACGATGCGATGTGATGCGCTGTGTTGCTGCTGTATAAGTTGTTTTGTGCGCGCTACTTACTTTGTGAATTTATGTATACAGATAGAACACAAGAGATTGTCTGATTTATATGTCTGGAAGGTAACACTTTTGAGGTGGTCTTCTCCATCCAAAGGGTCTTTTTATTCCCTTTGCGGAAGAACACTTCACAGAGACTCCCAAAACGAAAGTCATTATCTTTAGTAACATTGTTAAGCAAGTAACTGTGAAAAACCTTTTTCCACTAAAAAGCTACTGGAACATCATAAAATACGTGCCTCGCTTGTTTATTTCTCTCATTCTTTTCTCTCCTTGGCCTTACACTGGTAGTAAGGAAGCAGCGCATATCTCTTCACATAATAATATTGTTATATGTACATATACTTACATACATACACGCACTCATTCACTCTCAAGATAGTAAAATATTACATTCTTTTTCTGTCCCTGAACAAACTAAATACTACAATTGTACATAAATGGATCCTTAAAGGTATTACCTGTACCTGCCCATTTATATGTATGTATATTTTTTATGAATTGTTATTTGGTTGGAGTTGATGGTGGTGGTGGCGGTGGAATGCCATGCTGATATTTCTGCTGCTGCTGCGTATATTATAGCATTTCATTAAATTACTCTCTCACACACAGTGTACCACCACAGGCATCATCGCCTCGCTGCAATTGAAGATTAAAAGCACTGCTAACTCATTTCTACTTTCAGCTAAAACCGTCTTTAAGCTGCAATTTAACTCGTTTTATCATCTCCGTAAATTTAGTACCTCCAAGAAGCAGTTTGAAGCGGAGAGTGATGACGATGATGATGACGCTGATTGGAAAGCAAGTGAGTAGTGTATGTAATTTGAAATACTACCTCTCAAGTGCTCATTGCGCATTTTCCAAGTATTCCACAAGAGGCTAAGCAAATATTGAGAATAAATAGACTCAAGTGGTCTCTATATTTCTTCTAGCATTATTCCCCAACAATAAAGAATCATAAAGATACGCATATAAATAGAATAGCTTCTGCTCCTTATAAAAGTTAATAATAAATTTTCCGAGTAGACGAACGTCAATATGGTTGAGCAAGTAGTTGTTCTTGACTTATAACGTCAAACGTCCCATTGACATTTTACCAAGAAACTGAAAGTGAGCCATGAGGATGAATTAAAGTCAGATTAGCATCTAGGAAGTCATGTATGTAGGAGTCTGTTGTTGTATGGAGGAGGAGGTGGCCTATTTTTTGTAGTTAAAATTTTTTTTTTCAATTCACAAACTAGGCAAGTGATAACATGCCAACGATAAGTACTATGTTCCTGTAAAAATTATTTGCGCATGTGCATGATGATGTGTGTGCGTAGAACTATTATGTAATGTGAATGTAAGCATGGGTCATAAAAAAGAGATTTTTCAATGATTTGTGTGCATTACCTGCTCTCACTGTGGGTACATGTTTGCTTGTTTAGTTGAGCTCAATTAACCAGTGAAATATGGCGTGAGAATCTTTTCCATGAAATGAGTTGAAGTGGTGGTTGGTAGTATGTAAAAAACGATAATGTCGCGCAGATACCTACTACACTGGTCCGACATGGTTAGGTACACTCGTACTACATACGCTTGTATAACTCACCTGGCTTACCAGTGCACAGATAACCATAACCATGGTTGATATTGACGATGATGATGAGAGATGATATTCTGGTGTACCCGAAGGAAGATGAACGAACATTCACTTCGTCGTTGTCGTCCCGGTCTCCTTTTTGGCTTTCGGTTGGTTGGCATCGTCGTAAAGAATACAGCACTATTCATGTTCGAAGCAGGGCTTGTACATCTTTTTGCTAGGACTCTTATTATTACTACAACTCCGGGTCAGTCAGTCCACAACTAGCTGAGATGGACTCTTGAGGGGTTCGTTAGTTTTGAAAAGTTATTGCTATTTTATTGTTGCATGAATTGGTTAGGTCAACTCGTAGCTATTGGAACATGCAAGGTAGTGAGTGTGTACACAAACAGCGTAATAATATTATAAAGCAAGCATGCCTCCCTGCATACCTTGTTCCGTTCCCAGAGAATATTTTCACTTTTCCTTCTCTCTCTCTTCTCGTCTCCCACTTTTTTCACGGCAGGCTCGATTCTCTCTGGTGAGCGAGGTACGAAGATTAGAGTTCATGTGAGAAGGACATATTAATCAGGGATGCTGCCCAGTCGAACTTGACCAAAATTGTATTTTTGGTTTATTTCACTCCCAATGCAACGTTAACATGTAGCTTGTAAAGCTGTAGCTGGCGACCAGCGTTTCTGAAAACAAGGTGATATCTTCATAGAGAATGATGATGGTCTCATTCGAAAAGACCTTTTACAGCCCAGTTTGAGTGTTTCACGTGGTCAGCACATAAAATTGGAAATGTTGCTATTTGCTAGTTGCTATGCAGAAGGTGTTCTTTGACCGACGATTATTTTGAGTACTTTTAATGCATAATATAATAATATCAAGTGAAACCCTCCAAAGAATTATCAACACTTTGGATTGAAGCGATGGTGTCAAAATGAACAGATCCGCTTGCGCCACGAGGATCACTTTGTACTAAAATTGAAATCTAATTTCAATTATAAATTGTACCCACGTAGATTTAAATTTGTACCGACAAACCGCAAGGGCTCTTGGGTCTCATAAAACTATAGTAGTAATTGGGTCATACATAAGGCCAAAGCATATACAATTTCACCAACTAGAATCGATCTGTGGCCACAGGAAAGGACTTTGATTTTAAATTTTACTTCCCATTCTATTAAATTATCAATAGGAGAGAATGTGTTAAAACATTTACGCCCAGCGCACTAGACGAATTATTAATTCAGTAAAATTGTCATTCCAATCCAGTCCGCAGTTTAATCGAGTTGAATATTAAGCACGGATAGAGAATGGTATTCTACAAAGTTATTAATGTATAGCCCATTATCATTACTATTACTCCCATTGTGATTTTTCAAAAGAGACCACACACGTTTTACAAATCCCAACAGAATTCAAACTTCTATTGCAATGATTATTGCACTTCTTTTAGGGGATACTCAAAAAGAGTTGATGAAACGTGGCATGGTCTTATTTTTTGGTAAAATTTTGGCTGCAAATGTGAAGTATCTCGTGTCCAATGTAATCTACAAGTCCATGGGTACTGGACACTGATGTAGTTCAAGCAGCCATTTGATATTAATGACGAAAAGAAAAGTTTTTTTTTGCGTTTTAAATACTATTTAATGCAATAAAATAGAATTTAAAGGTGAAACGGGTGAATGTGAGATTTTGTAAATGCCCTGGACTGTGGACCACCATCACACTGAAATATTATACATACCAAAGTAGTAACAATGAAAGTGCGTACGTAACCAGAGAAGTCATTTTGTTTTTTTCCACACATCTCTTTTGTACTTTTTAATCTGCTCCCGTCCAGAGACAAGGATGAAGATGATGATGATGACAGTTAATAATAATAAAGGGTCAACCTCTCTGGCGTTTCTTGACAAGTTATGTATATCAAATGGGTTGGGAGTTGACTTTTTTTAGAGGGAACACCTCGGCGATCTCAAATACGATGGGAATTTTAAATCCTGTGATAATATTATTGCTACTACTACATGCTACTTAACTACTGTCACCTTCATTAATATGACTCTTGAGTACGCACACCTCTCTCTCTCTCTCTCTCACACACACACACACAAATGACGTTATATGCATGTAAGTATTTTTAATGCGTAGGGTTTATAGAAGAATGTAAAAAATTTGGTGATAATAGTTGGAGATAGTCCGATGATAACTGTAACGCTACTTAATACCAAAAACTGCTGCTGTGCTGCTGCAATGTCAGTGATATGCACTAAACAACTGTATTATGTGTTAGCCATAATAATAATAATAGAAAAAATAAAGCAACAATTACAGCGAGACAACATACTACATACATAATCTTCCAGTTTACTGTGACAGCAGCGTCAAAGTCAAGAAGATGATCTTGTAATCTTCAGCACCCGGGCTGGGATACAAACTCGGATCTTTTTACAATCTCTTTTTTTTCTCTCTCTCTCTCTCTCTCTGATTTAAATTCATAAAAATGTGTGCATGCGCTTAATATTATAAATTGAGGTACATTACATACCTAACTTGGTTTAGTTAGCTGTTGCTTTGTTCGTATCGTATTACTCGCTAATATTATGCAGAAGCCGGTATATGAAGATGACGACCAAGCTACAGGAACAAACAAGTAGTTTTTTAGTTGTTTTGATCAAAATGATAAAAATCAAATGAGACAGGGTAATGATCTTGAATATAACATGCAAATAATTGTAATAAAACGTCTTTAGCCAATGCTTGCACACAACACGCTTCACTTTTATTGCTGTTTTTACTACATATCTATTCGACAATCCTGTGCATAGGTACATGTACCTATGTAAGTATACTGTAATGTAATGTAGATTATTTAGTTATAACTGGAATTCGACTGATTGTTCGCTGTTCTCAATAATACCTATGCTTCTGATTTCTTGAACTGTTTCTTCATCGAGTGCTCTTGCTGTGGTGTGGTGACGGGGCTGGGACACTTTTATAGGAAAAGACAAGTCAGACTTGAAAGAAAAAAAACTGCGTAATTGGATGAGCGAGCAAAAGGGTAAATATGAGAGGTGTCTTAATAACCTCATCTTTTACGATGCCCAACCACAGCGCCTCGTTTGACGACGTTTTTTTGCGTGATATAATTAACAAAGAATAACCCCACATTAGAAATAATGCCTAGCCAATCAGTATAAATATTCTGGATCAAATTGCTTGTAAATGCCTCTGTTAAAATGCTGTTTAAAATTTCTGGGAAGACGATGATGATGATAATGATGATGATGGAAGGAACGAGAACAAGACGTTAACGACGATCCCGAATAGAGGAAATGTACTGGTCGTACTTAATAGATATATATAAATAGGTATATAGATGAACATCTATATACTTACCTAATTTAAAGTTATACAAGCTTGGTTTAAATTAATATCATGATGATAATGATGATACCTGAGCCCTCCTGGGGTTTTGAATTTCGATGATGCTATCACTCGATCCGCTTGTAAGATAATATAAAGTGACACTGTGTGTTTCTCAATGTGGTTGCTCCTTGTTACTCAACTAGATGCAGTTGAAAGTGTCAGACTGGCAAATCAAGAACATATTTCTGCTCTACGCTTTTGAGTAAAAACTGTATGTCTGTATATTTAGTTATTCCTGGTCTACAACGCGAGTACGGGTAAACATCAAATAGACAGGACCAGCAATCTTTAGCTAAATTAAACAACTACTACTCTTCATTTCCACAATAATAATATGATGGAATGATGTAATGTAAAGAATGAAAGCGAAATATTATTCTCTCGGTCTGATTGTCCGAGTACCGATTTATATGTATTAAAATATTAAAACGTTTTTGTACGGAGATTTGCAGAAATGGTTGCTTATCTGCCGCTGCTCCTGCCTCTCCTCTCAAGTATTTACATTTTACATCAATACAATTATTTATGTATTTACTTAGTCTCCAATGGCAAGCAATTTCAACGTGACAAGAAAAAAATTTTTTTTGTTCCTGAAAACTAATCCATACTTCTAAACTTGTAAAGTGAGCTCCGCGTATCAATTTACAATCTAAATGAGATAACTATCTACTAAAATGAGGATTTGTACTGGACAGATGAATTTATTGAATCTTTGTTTTTGCAAACAAGTTACCATGTTCGGTACACATCTTCAGTGGAAAATCAGACATTTATACCAGGTAAGAGTTTTGCATGCACGTCAGAGCTCTCTCTCTCACTCTCTCTGGAGCAGCTGCTAATTACATATTATCTCGGTGGTGAGGTGATTGAGGAGGAGAGTGTGTAATGAAATTGCTTACCTGGCACGAAATAAGATGCTAATCGCAGGAGACTTTTTACACTCGCAAAAGTTTGTACTCTGTCAGTTGCAATAATTTTTATCAATGATAAGAAACAAATATATTCTCCGTGTACACACAATTTTCTACAAGAGCAGATAACATTACAGATTCCACTTTTTTATACACTCAAACATGCAAATCGGCCATTCCCATGACCATCATCGTGTACTTTATTAGCACTCACCAGCAAAAGAGCCAGCGACTTCTTTTTTCATTGTGTTTTTACACGACGACTGCCTGAACCGGTACAAAAGTCATTCATTCAATCAGTGTACGTAAATGTGAAGTGAATGAAGAAGGAACTCTTTTCGTGCGTACAACTCACAATTTGGTTTTGCTAAAATGTGACTACCGTACCGAACTGCAAAAAAGAACAAGTCAGCAGAAGCTGGCAAGGCTAGGCAAAAAGATATTCAGGATTTCAGCCCAAACTTTTTTTTCTCTCTCTTGAAATGATACTACAAACACAGCTTGCAAATGTCTAACTTGATGAAAATTATTTTATGATGATGCTTGTAAATGCATGGATGCATGTTGGTAATAATAATAATAATCAAACTGGTTTCCCTGCTAACTGCATTATCTCTATTAAATATATAAATGCAACGACTACTACTGCCGCCGCCACCACCGCAAAAAATAAGAAAGATTGTTCAATTTCGAATAAGACAAAAGCGAGAATAAATGGTTGCAATTTTTTCTTATGAATGAATAGTTCAAGTATTTCTCACATTTTGCGCATAAATCTCAGTGTAAAATGGCTCTACTTTGGGAGACCGCATTCGGCAGCTTTCACTTGTGTGTGGGAAAGTGGAAAATTCATGGGATCAGTTGCAGGGATCATGCGAGATAACTGGGAATGCAGATTCCCTTTAGACTTGTGCATGCCTTTAATTTACACAATCCAAAATCGTAGTCCACATGTTTGAATAGTGACCAAATAAAAATGGAGGATAGAATAGAGTATTGTGTAGTTTTACGTCACGTGCAGGCATAAAGGCATACAATAACCTTTCAGGACTGTCATTACACAAGATTATGCCTTAAAATTGTCACGGCTGTCAAACGAGTGGAAGTTTATGAGGAATTTGAATGCTAACCAAAGCTGAGTTTTATGACTGGCCACACCACAAGAAAGAGAAAAAATATACATCTGTCAATTTAGCAGCAGTTACAACTCACTATATCCCAATTCTCAATGCAGTCTTGTGAGTAATAATAATATTAACAATAATCTGTGACACACTCATTCATTTTTTATACGTCAACTTTTTTTTCGTATGTATCTATGCCAACAGGTAAAAACTATTTATATTATGACTGGTTAATAGACCGTATAATAACGAGTTAATAACCGATATAAACATAAATATGGATACTTCTTTTCTACTTCTCTCGCAAACAGAAATGCTTCAGAGTCACTCAAATAAGAAAGGAAGAAAGATAGTGAGACGGGGAGAAGGAGAGAGAAGGAGATAGAAAAAACAAAACTGCAGTCACTTTTAGCCATAAACATAAATTACTCTTACAATGTTAACTGGTCACCACATAAATAACATTTTTTATATTAATGCACACAAGAAAAAAAAGTCTACATGTTTCTTTGTGTCACGTATTTATCGCAGTGCTTAACTTAACAAAAAGACAAATTTGGTATTTTCAGGCACTAAATATTATGCAGGCAATAGAACAAAATAAATATTTTATGCAATAAGTTGTACATTATACTATATGCACCACCACCACTTGGATCTTGGATTCAATATTGATTTATCAATAGATTGACTTACCGAATCAGCCAACAAAAAAATTATAGTGTCTCACGCGAACATAAAATAGTTGAAAAAATTGAATAAGAGAAGGAAAAGTTATGGCCCATAGACAAATGAGGGTTATGACACAAGAGCAGACCAAGCAGCCACGTACGTACATATATATACTTTTTGGAACTGGTTACAGACTGATTGCAGATTATGTTCCAACTTGGCATCTATTACCTACATATTACCTGACGGATTGTGAAGTTAAAATGCATTTCGTCTGTTCAAGTGCACATAAACATGACTACGAGCAAGCTTTCATGCTGCTATTGTCATTATCGAGACAAAACATCAGTTGTTTTCTTGCCCACTCTATCTCTCTCTCTCACTATATTTATTGGACATGAAATTATCAGGCAAGTATTTAAGTATTTATAACAACCCAGCAAATGCGGAAAACTTTCTGTCATTGCATTGTTAAATCAATGTTCCAACTGAACCAAACCAAACACGAGATGCATTGATGCATAATAATTATGCAGGTATGTATTACTTACTATTATGTACCTATAATATGGATGTCTTATCATTTTCATACATTTTTTTCGCTAAACAGAGATCCTGATCTCCTCCTTTTATCTCTCTCTCTCCTTCTCTCTTGTTTCTTTTTCACAAGAAAAAAGAAACCAGTGTTTAACGATTTATTCTAAAACTCTTCTCCTGTCCTCCTGTGCCTTTTTTGCGTCAAATGAAAGGTCAAAGCTCACTCGGATTCTGGTTTTTTCTCTTTTTGATCAGCTACTTTGATTCTTTATTTTATTCTCAATACCACTTCATTATATGCACTACTTTTTTTCTGTCCTGTTCACTTACACTTTTGTTGTAAAGAGGACAGCAATCATAATACTATCATGTACTTTTACTTCACAGACACTTCTTTCTAAGCACTTCTAATTGTATCAGAAGTACGTACGTTCAATCTACTCATTCGAGCATTCCTCCTACTCTACATAAATACTACATTTTTCCATGTCACTCATTTCACCTGCAAATCAACCCGAGTGGTAAGCGATTTTCAAGCCTGCCACTGCCTCTCTACGGCTAAAAAATCGCACTTTTCAAATATATTTACGTAACTGTGGCGTGTCCATTTTTTCAGACACACGAACTCGTTGTGAATTCGCAGTGAGTGAACAAACATATAATATTTTACCATTCTCTCTCTCTGCATTTCATTAAATGCTGGCAGACAGATTTTTGCATATTATACGAAACTATACCAAAAGAGTCTTTGAAGCAGAACAAGAAAAATTGTGAATCTGTGATGATCGGGCATGTTTTTGGTGAGCAAGTCAGTCAGTTTAGATTATTTATTGCAACGAAGAATGGAAATGGAACACCGCTCCTGTTCTCTCGTGTTGAAAGTATCATTAATTCTGTATCCCCTCATCTCTCAAGAGTGCCTACATTTTTTCTGCTAGATTTTCTAAATTGTGTGACGATCATGATGAACTTGTTTAGGTATACATACCACTTTTTTGCACAGTAATCACAATCAAACGTTTTGACTTTGGACAGCAACAGAGAAAAGGTAGTCGTCGTGTGTCTCATCTTATTGTCATCTCTACCATTCACCTGATCAGTCATCCACGGCCAAATTCCATTACTCAATTATATATGATTGCGTTCGTTATACGCAAAAGATCTTGATTGTTATCAAATGTCACCACTGCTGCCACCGGTATAAGTGTATATAAGTAAGCATTATATAGGATATACCTACATGGGCTAGGTTTGTGGATACAAAAAGGAACAAAAACCAACTTTGTGTGTTAAATTCCACACAATCAAATGGAACTTGGGCATTTGGGCAGAGTTTACAGTACTACAGCAAGAATGATTTTTCTGCAATTTAATTCAATCACTTGTTGATTTATGGCTCATGTAATTTATTTCATGTCACCAGTATATATACCTACGTTGCCAAAAAGCAGACTAACAATGTTAAATATTTTGTTCCCTTTTTTGTGTTTAAATACTCCATGCTTTAACATGTTTCGTATAGATGTATGTATGTATAATGCATTATTGTTCATGCCTGCGGCCGGCCACCAATCATTTCTGAATTGTTGATTACCTCTATTATTACTACCATTATTGTGTATAGCTGTTGAAAAGTGTATAAAGCTGTTTATCATCCTTATCCTTACTGATTTTTTTATTTTATGTGTCTTCTGCAAATTGGACATAAAAATGCATTTTACTACGCACATGTTGAAAAAAATATATAATCGAATCCAATGACAAGGTTTGGAAGACCAGGAAAACCACTTGTTCAAACGTGCGTCAATGTGTGTGCCTGTCATGATGACAAGGCTTCAATCTCTACCCAATAACTTTAAATATTGAATCAGTTTTACTTTACTTCTTTACGCCACATACCTTTAGAAAAAATATATATGGATTGCCATTCCAAAAAACGATTAAAAGAAGTATGCCGTGCAAAATTGATCTGAAAGGTTTTTCTAGTCACAATCCATTTGAACTGAATGGAATGAATGGAACAAAAGGAGGTAAAGAGAGTTTATTGAATCGATTGCATATTATATATTTATATACAAAATACGCAGTGATTTTCCACTTTCCGCAGTTCTTAATTAGTCGTCAATTATTTAACGTAAATCATTTCATTGGCATTTTTATTACATTATCTTGTCGCGAGGTGTTGTCCTAACTCACTGTCGTGATTGATAGCCAATTGTCCACTTGAGCCACTTGCTCGTAAATATAGAACTTTGATTACTTGATAATCAATAATCACGTAACAATATTATCCGAACACGGAGATAACCACTCGCATTAAAATTGCATTCTTCAAGTTCCATTCATCCCAAATACACGTAAAGGTACGGGTGCACAAAAATTGGACTTTGACAAAAAAAAGCTGTCGTCGTCATTAACAGACTATTTGTACAAGACCACACCACCACCACCAGTACGGGAAATGAAATTGAAAAAAGCAAACGAAATTCCATCGATATCTTCATCCGGTCAGTCGATTAAAAGTTAATTTTAAAATCATGATGATTGTCTTCGCTTTCCTCGAATTTGCTGACGAAATCAATGACATATGACAACGAGCACATATTTTGTTCAGATTTAATTAAGTAAAAAGCATTTTTGCATTAATTTAATTAACATTTTTTGTCGTCAACACTTCAAATCACAAGGGTAATGTCATGTGGCATGTAGTTTGCAATTACTACAAAAAAATGGACGTTTCTCTGTACCGTTGATGGCGGCCCGTTGGAATGCCATCCTCCAACCTAATCGGCTCTGATTGATAATCAAACGTGTTCAAAATGTGACCATTACATAAAGACAACACAGAAAACACATGTAAATCAAAGCTCAAATATGTACACCTAAATAGACTTTGTTTGTCTATCATTCTTTTATTATCATCATAACAATTAATCGTGGCAAAAAATACGCAAAGCGCAATAATAATAACAACTTCACCGCATTTCAACGAGCAATATTATGCGCAGCATTCGGTATTTTGGTACAAAAAAGGTGAATATTTTTAAGGCAGAAAGTAAATGAAAAACAGAACATGTCCAGCTTTACCAAGTAGTGCTACCTACCAGACCAACCATAAGTGCCCGTTATCAGAATGGGCATTCCCAAGCTATCTGAAGAAACTTTAGATTCATTTAATGCGAGGAACTTGTTAAAAAAGCAATGAATAACAATGGTCAGTGGTGGTGGCATGATGAAATTCAAAATGAATGCGAGTAATGTAGGTGCATGCACTCACTCACTTGATCATTGACGTTGCGTTGGTCTGGTCCCTACAATCCTATCTTGAAGTACGACACCCACCACCACCACCATCCATACACGTTTACCACCGCAGGAGTGTCAGATAACCGTTTCGGAAGTACTACTTTTAATGAATATAATGGAATTTCATTGAGCACTCACCTCTGCACTTACTTTACAACAAAGATAGCGTTCTTGTTCCTTTGATCATACAAAATTCCTTTCTATTTGGGCATGTGTCGATATTTTTGACGTTTTACCCACGTGTGGAATGCTTTCCCCATAATATATAATCTCTTCACTCTTGACTTTCAGGATGAATACGTAAATTATGGGTAGAAACTTTTGTGCAGCAAAAAATAATATCCATTTAAGGAATTTTTCTTGACGTTATTTTTTTCTATACATGGACACTTTAAAACCGTTCTATCATCATTACACAATAACTTATAATTGAAGTATAGAGACTAATTGCTATTCTTAGTACTTACCGAACGGAATGTTCTAACGTGCATGCCATAGTCGAATAGTTAGTACCTTATCACATATTCCTGTGCATTTCGTTGCATCATCATCATCTAATTTTCCTTTCATCTTTCCACTCCAGTCTATATGTGTGCAATGGATGAAAACATTATCGATTCAGTTACATGAACACCATGCATTACTATTATGATGTGACAAGTACATTCGGAAATAATTTATGGTTCGTGCTCTCATGTACAGTTCCAGTCTTATCGTTGGCCATGATGGCATGGCAAGAGAAGCAAGCGGTGGCTCTCATAATAGTATAATTATTGTTTTCAATTCGTTGAAGACAATGAACGAATTTACCACACAACTCATACACTATATACGCAGCAGGTATACAGAAATGCGATGCCTGCATTTCATCATGATGCATGTTCGATTTTTTTAGCTCTATAATTTGTGGACTGTATTTGGAGGAGTCACTGTTCACAAATTAATAGGTCGGATTTTTCTCTACAAGCTTAATTGCTACACAGTGAAAAAAGAGGCCCTTTTATAAGGATTGCGCAATCATGAAATGTAGCTGACACACACACGCACACACGGTTTGTTTTCATTGTGAAGAGAAAATGAAGACATGAAATGTTCAAGTACCCTTAAAAGCTCGTCTTAATATCCTATTTAACTTGGTGCATGTCTTTGGGTGGGCCTTTCACAATGCAAAATTAATTATTGCTTTTCTCCTTGAATTGAGAGCAACAACTGAAAATTAGCATCCTCAATTATTATTTGAAAACATTTACGTCTCACACACATACACACTGACAATGAACCAAGCGGAATCACGTCCGACGATGCTATGGTCAACGTCTTCATGTAATAATATTTACGGCAGAATGGGCTGTGTGGTAGGACTGCGGTTGGCTATTATCGCATACTACAGTACACACTTATTATGAAGCAATTGCTTTTAATTATGAGGGCTGTCCGTTTTCTAGAAGCCCTTCCCAACTCTGTATTGTTTTTAAAACGTCGCCAACACCCTCAACGACCTCTTTTTCAGATGATAGTAATTTTTTATCCCTTTTTCCAATGTTTTTTATTGGACTGCAACGAAGAAGAGGTCAGTCATTACGGTAAAAATGTTTATTCTTTCATTCATTTCCAGCAACATAATCATTACTCCTTTTTTTACAAAAGGTGCACTTTTCCAGGAAATTCCATTTTATTTGGAGAAACAGCTTCATTGAATTACTAACTGACCAATTGAGTGAGTCAACCAGCAATTATATTGCAATAGTTAAACTTTGGTTGTCTGTCTGACTGACTGGGAAACCTGTATTTAGAAACGAAATGGAACAATGTCTTGTTCGGTTCCTTAAACAGAAAATGCAAATCTATAATATTCCATCGGAAATGTAAGCCTTATGCAGATGATCAAATATAGGGCTTTTACTTTTTAAAGAATAGTCACGCCGAGCATACCTAGCTCATGGCGCAAGCGAGACAATAATGGAGTTGAGTGAAAATTATTATAATCATCATTTTACAATAGCTCACTCAACTATCCCAGCCCTTTCAATTTCTCGTGCCGCTGGAGAGTCAGCGCCTTGGTCTACCTTAAAAATTATTATAATTACATGATGCCTTGTTTCTTACGAGTTCTATTTATGTGTGTGTGTGCTTCAAATATATCTCCTTATCGTATGATGCCTTTTTATTAGGTACACTGACCCAAATACTCATGACTCACGTTAGGAGGCTGACTTGGCTTACCAAACTTGTAGCTTTTTGGTCTGTTGGTGCATGTTTACAAGCTATACATTATCCACCGATGATGCATGCGTCGTAGCTGCAATAATCATCATTCCGTCATGAGTTCAAGTTTGTATGCTGAGTAGTTTAAAAACTGCATCCAAAGGCCCGACGTGATGAGTCGGTAGTGGAGAGTGGTGGTAGGTAAGGAATAAAAATCGGTTGGTTATATACACCCATCTGACAAAATGTTTGATCCATGTTGCTATTGGAGAGAGAGATAAACTTTTACAAATTAGAGACATGCAATATTATGCATCATTTACTAAAAGAGAACCTTGTACAACAGGATTTTTGTACAACTTAAAATTGCACAACGACAGACAAGGCGTAATTCTTCACACAGTTGGGGAAAGTGTATGCATTTTTGGCAAGAAGAGAGGATAAGGTTGTTGTTTTACAAGCGAGTCCATTAAAAATGCAAATTATTTATCGCAGTCGTGAACAGCGAATTGTAGACGACGACGACAGTGATGTGTCAGAAGGACTGGTCATTGTCGATGATGATGAGTAAGGGAATCAATATTATTGCGGAGGAGTTATTGTTATCTATATGGCATTGCTCTCTTCATGACTCATAGATCCGGAAGACGAATACTCGTAATCGCATTTATTCTCATGACATGAGTCAGGTCCAGGCCAAAAAAGCAGCAGCATACAAGATCACTCACTCTTTTCACAAAATAAGACGTATGCCAGCGGCGGAATAGTATCTGTATCATCATGTTTTTTTCGCTTCTGTCGGCAACACTTTTCTTTTTTCTGTTTAGTTTGATACAAATCTAGAAGAGGAGATGAACACCACCTTAAGGTTTTCTGTTGATTTGAGTTATGGGATATATTAATGGGGTAAAACCACTGTGTCCATCCCATCACTTCATTTTTCCACTCCAAGCTTTTGATCTCTGTGTAATGTATGTAGTATGTACATATAATATGAACGTTACAAAAAATGGTTAAAAAACTCCTTGTAGCTACATTGATGCATTATTTTACACGTCCAAAAAAGTTACACGCTTTTAGTAATAATCATATAATGATAATAGATCGAGATACTTGATGATGATGATGATGACGACGGTTGATTGTGTTGTTTTCGTGTACTCGACTTTAAGTAAGTTAGTGAGTAAAGGAGAAAAACCGCTGATAGTAAGTAGTATTGTTGTTGTTGTGTTGTTGGTTACCACCCCTTTGCATATTCTACAAGGATAATCAGCCTTCTCACACTTCAACAAGGACTCCAATCTAATTTATTCATCAGGATTCATGTCTCTTTACACAGAAGAAGAGGACCACGTAGTAAAATACTGACTGGTTGGTGGTGGCTGGGGCCTAGCTTGGAAAGAGAGATTCGAGATGAGAGAGTCTTTTTTATTCCATAGGGGCACGATTAACGAAAAGAGTGCGTGTGCTGAGGGAGTTTATAGAGATATTTGATCCTTATTGTTACTAGTGATGGCATCGCTATGAAATAAAATTGACAAAGTAGTGTCCACTGTAAGTAGGGAAACAGTATGAAAAAAAACGGTTGTTTTCGTTGTAGATAGTCGGTTCTCATGCTCATTCATGAAATGATAGAGACATCACCATCATCATGAAAATATTCCTGGACAGAGTTGACTGATTTATATTGGAGCTAGATGACCTATCTTTTTACACTTTGCTCCCTTATGCATCTCTACTCATTCACCTAACTATAATTTATAAATTATTACTTGCATTGGACCAAAAAGATCAAGATGGATGTGATGAGTATGTAAATATTCCCTTGTTGAACCAATATGCTCATTTTGAGTTTGTGTGCACTTATGATGAACTCTTTCCTGTCCATTCTGTATTGTGGGAACGAATATTTTTTTGGCCAGAACCAGCTATTTATAATAAGTATATAAACAAATGAAATTTGATCATCGTCATCATTACTCACCTCACAACAGACAATAAATTATGATGATGTTTCCAAAAAAGCTCTCGCATTGCATTGTTGCAGCTAATCTCATCCCCAAAAAAGTTGCTTCCACTCCACCGCTGCTACAACAGTCCCATTTTTGATTGAATCTGGTTCACGATGCATACATGATGACGGTGGTGATCTATGGTAATGGTAATGATTATAATACCCGTTTTTAATGCATGATCACCTCCACCATCCATCCATACATTTTTTATTCGAGTGGCGATGATGATAATAATTCAAATGCATGGCCTAACACCTTTTCCTTTCTTGACACAGTGCAATCTGAGCTAGTTATCGTTATGATTAGCGTATAAAAGATTTATACAAGCATTTTTTTCTCTCTTCCTTTCTCGATTATAATTCGATCATAATAAAAAGTAATACTACCACTAATAATAACAACAATGCATGGCTACAATGATGATGATGATTATCATTGTAGAGCTGTTCGCTCAACAATAACAGCATTATTTGAGCAACGTGGTCTTGAATGAAAGGGAAGAGTAAAAGCCTGGATGATGAAACCATTCCCTCCTCGTATTATTTTCTTCTCTCCGCTCCTGCTCCGTTTTTGTGTGCACTCAGAATGAACAAAACGACTGGATTTTGAGCCATGATGACGGCAGCTCAGGAGGAGGAGGAGGAGGTCTGCGCTGCTCTCATCATCCTCATCATCATCATGATTACTGCGATGATGGGTCTTTTAGCCCTTTCCATTCAAATCATTGTGGAAATTGGTACTCTCTCTCTCGTTCTTCTTCTTTCTCCCTCTCTCACTCTCTCTCCCTAACCAAAAAATTGTGCCCTTTAAGAGCAGAGGCAGATGCTCACACAAACTCACACACCAACCACACAACAGCTCATCTGCTACATAATACACACATCCTTCATCTTGACATTTCGGTGCTTACAAACAAACTTGAAAAAAAGCAGTTGAATGATTATGTTATTGTTGCAGACAAAGCAATAGGAAAGTGATGATGTCGACAATGGTGCTTACGCATGATGATGATTATGATGATGACGGGAGAAAGAGCAGCGATGAGGGAGCCAAAATGTAGATCTGTCTCTAATATAACTAGGACGGGTGTAAACCCGAATTATAAAACTACCGGAAACGTGTTATGTGTGAAATTGAGACGCTTGACACTTCGTTTACCTTCCCAAACACTACTCTTAATTTTTTGTGGACGAATTTCCGAAATAATATATTTTGACCCTTTGGTGACCCTGTGACCCCTAAGGGTCATGGAGTCACCACTCCGACAGTTGACCGAATTGACCCATGGTGTCATGACAAAAAATTATCAGCTTAAAATTCTCTATCAGATAAGCGAATAAAAATTTTTGCCTATAAGGAAGTATGGGGGACCTTACCCCCCACCATTCCCCTGGGGGTAGGGCCTGGAAGCCCAAAATCAATAGCAAACTTACTTTTGCCCTAAGGTACCTCCATACAAAATTTGGACCGAATCGGTCAACGTGGAGAGCAGTAATCGTGTTCACAGACACACAGACATACGGACACACGGACACACGGACACACGGATACACAGACACACAGACAAACAACTTAATCGCATTAACTACCTTTCAAGCATTGCATGCTTCCGGTAGTTAATAAGCCGTTCTATTGCTATTCATCTGCAAAGCTTCCACGCAACTCCAGGGCCTACTATAAAAGATGCCTAGTTGTAGTGCTGCAAGCTGCTGCGGAAAATTGAACAAGAAATACAGAATAAAGTAATAAAATGGTGCATTTAGGTTTTTGAAGTCAACATTTTTCAATTGCGGTCTCAGATCAATACTGGAAAATGGGAAGCGTGTGTATAGTGTGATGTGTGTGTGTGTGGTTACTAAATAATGACGTAAATAGGTTTTATTCTCAAGTGAGAGAGCAAAAGTCCACACCGCCATGTTAGGTTTAAGCGAGCAGAGCACCAATCCACCACACATGCATATATACTCTCACCGTGCCATATAATAATAACAATAAAGATAAAATGACTTGTCAGTTTGCAAAGTCGGCTTTGAATGCACCTCTATTGTTGTCTCTCGTCAAATGTGTTATGTAATTGGTATAATGAGCACTAATATTGATACGCAATGTACGCATTTTGTACCCT
Organism: Sinella curviseta; assembly: GCA_004115045.4. NCBI lineage: Eukaryota > Metazoa > Arthropoda > Collembola > Entomobryomorpha > Entomobryidae > Sinella > Sinella curviseta. The sequence continues at coordinate 10,924,846 of CM065489.1, forward strand.
ATTGCGATAGCAGTCATGATGATGTTGATGATTATATGATATTGACGAGGTTTGTCGTGCGAGCAAAGTCATCCGAAGCTAATCTACCGACGATACTATTACAAAAGCGCACAGAGAGAGTGAGTAAATGTTCGTTTAACTGGAAAATCGTCCCTTTCGTCATCATCGGATGGTTTGCTTTGAGTAGGAAACATGTTACGCTTTTTGTATACCATTGTCAATGTGCATGTTGTTACTTACATATTTACTTTTGTACAATATTTTCTTCTGCTTGACAAAATTAAGCCAAAAACCCACAAGATGACAGCTACAAAAACCTGATAATTAAAGTGGGTAAAATGAGCCAGAAGGCACCTGGAGAATACCTACAGACTTTTCAGGAAAAAAAATCTCGCTTTCGTTTCAAAATTACCCGTCTGTGTTGGCTTTTTCTGGTGGAAAATGGTGTGAGGCCCAAATTAACGGTCATAAACATTGTATTTTTTGTATAATGCATAGGTATTCTTAATCATCAATTACAAGAATTTCGACGCTTCAAAAACGTGCATAATGCATAAAATAAAATGGTTATTAGGTTTGTATGCACACACACATAAAAGTCGGTGTGCCGTCGCCAAAGCAAAAAAACCTTTTCAGACATGAAACCATTGAATTTTAAATGCTGTGTAATAAATAGCTTTATTATTTGAGACATGATCAGCAGCGTCAGTTTAAGAGAGAATGTCTCAATCTATATTTATTTTGTCATGAATCCGGATTGGCTGAAACATAATAATAGTAATGGTCAAATGGCCTGATAAGAAAAATAAATAAATAATTTCTTAATTAATTTCAAACACACATTTTTTTCTTCCCTCTAGTCTCCTCTACTTCCTTTTTTGGCGGTTGCATACGAGACGAAAATTACAATATTGCAAGGATAATAATTTATGGCGTTGTTTTCAAGACACCTAATCCGACATGAGCAGCTCATTTTTCGAGCTAATCACGCATGTAATTTCACTGACTTGATTGCTCATATTACCATCATTATTATCAGCAAATGAGTACGTACGCGCACAAACTAATTATTTTCTTGGAGACAGACAAGGCGGTGAAAGATTAACTTGCGCATCATTTAATTAGGGACCTCCAAAAAAATTATCGGCGAGAATATTAAAAAATCTCATCGAGAAAGCGCCTGAATTCTTCTTAAGCTAATAATAATTTACATTACACATTTAAATATTAGCTTGGCAAAAACTTTATTGCTGCTGGGTCAGAAATATATCATCTTTTACAGAAAAATTTGCTATAAGGAGAGAAGTTAAAAATAATATGTATTTAGGTAATCTATATAGCAAATGAAAAAGACAAGCCGTTTCTTATATCTCCCTATTTCTCTAGAATACTGCACGCTTCTGCTTGCTTATTAAAATAAAAAAGTAATAATAATATTGTTATTATGTCAGCTATTGTTGACCATTATCGGAGGGCACGACGTCGTCGTCGTCGTCTGTGCAAGATTTTTTTTTGGCTAGTGGAAAGAGACAGGATGCACCAGCAAGATCAGAAATAACGCATACACACAGCCAGACAGACTCTGATGATCTTTGGGGATATGCATAAATAATAATATTTTAAATCATACATGGATAAAAGAAGCTCTCTGACAAAAATAAGCAAATAATATAAAAAAGTCTGACAGAAGAGAACAGCACCTTTAATAAACTGCTTGTCTGGTCGGTCGCTGCCTGCGCTGCGCCTGCCTGCATGCATGTAAATGAGAGTTCAAATAATAACAGGTGTCGTCGTCGATCACCCCAACATTGCCAATTTCACGCTCATTTTCCCATCTTTGGAATAGTCACAATTCCATTTACGCACCAAACACGTTACTTTTGCTGTTTATTAGCGTTACTATTGTTTGCTATTTAGGCATATTTATAACTAATAATGTGACCACTTTATTTAGCTGATCGAGTGCAACAGCAGCAACAGAAATGAGGAGAAAGGGATGTAGCAAGGTGCAAGAATGCATGTAAAGCAATAAATTACTAGGGAACAGTTAGCAGCAGCAGCAGCCAGCATCAATCCTAAAAAAATATATACATTATTACTATTTGGAATAATACCCATCACTTTGCTTTTGACGTTCAAATATATTATTGGTTTGCTTTTGGTATTTTTTGCAATAAAAAAAGTAGTAAGTAGACAAGGAATATAGCCAATCCACATCTTCGTCCTGGTGGTGTGTGTTTGTGAGCATTTAAGAAGATATGATAGTAAATAGATAAAAATATAAATAAATTTGCATTTTATTACTGTAACTTTTTTTCTACTTAATCGACGACGACTACGGAGCCGTCGTCGTGGTGCATGGTAGTTTTTTTGGTGGGTAGACATGCACCAGCCAAGCCAGAGGCGCATGGCACGAGACAAGAAAATTCAACTCATCTTGCGTGCCCAGAGAGTAGGTGAAAAAAGTTGCAAAAAATGGTGACGATGATGATGATGTCGAAGAAGATGAGGTTTTTCTCACCACTTTTGTACCTCTCTCTCTCACTCTGTTCATCCATTTATTGTATGCATCTCACCCAAAAAGACATGATAATAATAACGAACATGAGCACATATCAAGTAGACATAAAGCCATTACAACCGCTGTTATCATTATTATTATCACAACAGCAGCAGCAGCAGTTAGTAGTAACATCATCGTGTTGACGATGATGATGATGATGAGGATGATTGACCAAAAGTGTACTGCTGATGGTTGTTTCGGCAGTAGTAGTAGTTCTGGTGTTGGTGGTGGCAAACGTTTAAAAATGTTTGACTGCTTTATTTAATTCAATGAACACAAGTCATAATTGCATCAGAACAATTGTAACCGCCCAACAGTACAGAGAGAGCCGTGACCAAAAAGTATGAAAAATCTCTTGTGGCATGGTATAATAATAATATATGCTGTGCTGCTGCTGCCGTTGTTATTGCTAATAGATTTGGAAAGGATTATTAGGGTAGTCGTGGTTTAGTGCTTGGATGACAAATTATTCGCTGCACTGCAGCTCACACACAAACATTCGCAGATTCTCTGCTCCTCTTCTCTCTCGCACTCGCACTGTCTCTCTTTCACCTTCTCGCTCAGCGCATCACATCCCATTACACGTTTACTCTGTCCGCGACTCTGCTGACAGCTTTTGTCTTTGTGCAACTGCAGGAGCAGCAGCAACAACAACGCCAGCCTCATTTAATTATTCATGCATTTATGTGTTGTTCTTCTGATTCCCCATGTCATTTTCATCCTTATTACAAACGCTGCTACAAACGACTGGATTATCATCTTATTATATTGTTGTACAAGTGTCGTGATCGAAACAAGGAAAAACAACTTCAACTCTCCTAAAGATTCTCATTAAATGCTACTTATTATGGATAATTAGGCTTGCAATAAAATCATTCATTGTGCATATGAATTTTTTATTTCGCTGATTTTTTATTGAGGGGAAAACGATGTGAGGAAAATGCAGAGTGAGTGAATTGCTACAGTATTTTCCGCACGCACATCACAACAACTACTACATGTGCTTGATTTTTTATATGATTACTTACACACTTGAAAAATGGTAGCAGTTGTGTGCTAAAGGACTTTTCTAAATATTTGATGACATGACAAATGTTTGTGGTACTTGTAAAAGGATTAATTGCCTCAAGGGCTCTATATACATAATACTCATTTGGTGGTAAAACAAGAACAAGTGCAAGTGCAACAAAATAAGTTTTTCAACAGTTGTTCTTGTGTTCCGCTTACGGCAAGGATATTTGCCGGCTTGTTGACGAGAAACAAAGAAAGTTTTGCAAAGTGGTCTGGTATATATATTTTTTTCTTTGGCTATTATGGTTGATTGATGAGACTGCGCTTGGGGGATGTTGTCTCGCTAGCTAATAATCAGTAAATTTTCAGTAGTGTTGACAACTTCCGTCTGCACTACTACAACAACCGTGCTCTGTGGTGTGTGAGTATATACATATATGTATTTTTTTGGAATGTGACTTGTTTTCTCGAAAAATGTAATTCATGACTGAAATTTAAATTGACTCTAAAACCCAGTTATTTTTTCTTGAAACAACTCTTTGGTCGTGTAGGACGAATAAATTCGTACGCATAACAATAATATATTCTATATATCAACATTTATTTACTTATTTATGTGATGTGTATAACATGAGGACATGGTAAATGTAAAAAGTCACACTGTGTCATCATCAACGATATATAAGGACAAATACTTTGTTGTCGACAACAAAGCAGCAAAAAAAAACGCTCTTCTTCTTCTTCTCAGCTCAGCTTCTGCTGATGACAAGAGGAGAAAAGAACATCGCCGCCACCGCCGCTTTTTCTTGAACGTTTGCTCTAGTTACGTGCCGGTAGTGATGTGATGTTCTGCCAGAAATGCTTTAGTTCAGCTGTCTGGAAACATAACATTTTGAATATCAAATGAAAAGGAGGATGATGACGATGATGATGCTGATGACCTGATATAGTTGTGTTACTTCTCCTTTTGAAATCGCATCTCGCATGATACTTGTGGGATTTGTCTTCGTGAACAAGAAAATGATTGAGTCACGACTCCGTTTTTAAGAGTGTTTTCTTCGACCTTTGCTTCTCCGTATGAGTCGACGCAGGTACGCTTTGAAATTTGATACAAATGTATTGAACGCCGCACAGACACATTATGTATGCCTATATTTATGTAGTAAGTAGAGAGAGACACACACACTCACACGCTGCTCCCGTCTTTCTAGTAGATCGTCAAACAAACTTTTTATATGCCTACATACATACATACTTGCATGCATGCATATTATATCCTCATCTTTGTTTACGCATCTTTGTCACTGGATTTTGGTAAAAGCAGAAATTTGTTTAAAAAGCCATAGCCAAAAAAACCGGTTTTTTACCTTGCGTAATTTTCCTAGATTTAAGCTAAATATATCCACAATCAGATATGTGCATATATCCATGAATTTTTTCAATATGATTACCTATGTATGTCTATATATAAATTATATCCAATAATTCGAACAAAAAAAAAGAAAATCAAGATTTCAACATGTTTTTATTTACAACAACAGTAGACCCCGCCCGGCAGCACGACTTTATTTTTATTTTCATTTGGGAGGTTAAAGGTAACCAGAGATGAGAGGAAAAAAACAAAAAAAAGGTCATAAAGTAAATTGACTGCAGTTCAATATAGTAATTGCAGAGCTAATATTGCCGTCATCGCACAAGGTGATATCTATATTTTAAATTTAAAACGATATTGCCTAGTCATTGTCTGACAGAGCTCGCACACAACAAACAAACATGTCCATGCCTTCATACATTACATTATTGGCTAAATCCCAAACGATCATAATATTCTCTTGCTCCAGTCTCATCAAAGTCACCTGCATTATTTTTTTATTATTGAATTATTATCTCTTGCACTAGTGCCAGTATTTTTTGGCAGCTAATCTGATAATTAGATCTGGGGGGAAATGTCACCGATAAATATCCACTTCAATCCCCCAGAAGTTTGATTCTTTTCCGTCCTCTCTCTCTCTCTCGCTATATATTATTATACCTAATGACCAATTGATTACACGGGACAGATGGAGTTTGGATACCACTTAAATATTGACCATCACTCTGAAGCCACGATTTATAGGGAGTCCCGTTGATAAGATTCCATTTTCCGATAGAACATTTAAAACACTCAATCTGACACTGTACCCAATAGACTGATCAGAATTACATATCATATTACGTACATATATACATCCATTCAATGCATTACTGAAGTATTTACGAGTTTTTGAACTTGATCATTATTATATAATTCAACAGACAATTAATTGATTTCCTTTTTTGTATTGCAGGTTTCTATTGGTTTGTTTGCAATTGATAATCGTCCTCGTCATGGTAAGTAAAACGAAAATAAAGATATTATTATTATCATTTTTTTCATCATGGAGATTTGAAAAAAAGTATTTAGTAATAATTAAAGAATAATTATGGTAAAAATATATATAAATATTTTTTACGTGAAGGACATATTTGGAGTTTCGCGTGTTAATGCATGACGACTGAGAGAAGCTGTGGCATGACTAGAAATTACGTGAAAACACACGCCACACGCTCTACGCTTTTTTAAAGACAGCGCAATTTAACGATAATGGAAAAATGCAGGCATTATTATAATCATAATCATCTTCTTCTTCTGGGTTGAGTTTGAGTTGCATTTCGAACCGTATTCGTAATATTCGTGTTGTTGTTGTCGTAATAATCTTCTCCTCTCTCGTAAAGGAAAAATGTAAAGTACGAGAACTCATGAATGAGTACTTACGTATTGTTCAAGGCTGCATATATCAATCATTTCGCTATTTACGAGCAGACTGACAAGTGAATCACAGCGGGAAACGATTGAATAGAGGCGCAATAAATACAAATTTGCAATAAAAGGGTGAAAATTCTAATAGAGGCACAAACAATCTCTCATCAGAGTAAGTTAACATTGCAGAATTGCAGTGATGTGGTCGGTGTCGTGTTGGGTGCTGAGATCCTTAACATTGTATTTTTTATTACGAACATTTATAGTTGCTTATTGTTTTTATGCTGTGATGCTGCGGTTGCTGCTGCTGAAAGCTGAAATAACAAGCTTTTCCAGAAATGCTTGTTATCATTGTCATTAAAATAGCATTACCACTCACTATAATATGCTTAACTAAAACAAGGAGACGAAAGATAATAAAAAATATAATATGCGCAGGACAACAATAGGAGCATTAAATTTTGAATTTTGCACAAAAAAAGTATATAAAGCTCTTTGCTAATCAGCCTGATAAAAAAGATCATTTAGTTATCTTACTGGAAACTGAGCTGAGATAGTTTTAACAACCCTTTATTATAAAACTTTTTCAGAGAATTATAGTATGTATGTATATATATGCAAAATGATAGATGAATGTTTTGGCATGAGCTTAAACTTTCATGACGAAAATTGATGGATAGGCAGCGAGAGAGGAATTCTTTGATTCATTATTAAGAAGCGCAAATATTTTGAGTACGTTTGTCGCCTCTGTCTGTCTGTCCGATTTATATCTTGGATAAAGCTCATCAATGATGATATTGTTGGCCTGTGGAGTAGGATGCGAATTCATAACGATTTTTTTAGAGTTATGCCGAATAGTTTTAATATCGGTCTCAACTTATCGTACAAAGCCTGGAAGATAAGGCAAATTTAGTCACCGGTTAAATCTGCTACTTGAGTAGTTCGGTTGCACTGGTTGGCTAGTAATTCAACATGATAGCCATTAGCATAACCCTGATTTTCGTATTGGCATTTTTACGACAAATTAAATGAACGTTGTAGTGTGGCCAGTTTACGGCTCTATGAGATTTTGTCGTGTCCTGTGCATGCATCACAGCACGCCGAGAGCAAGAGTTGTGTGCAGAAGAAGAATAAGAAGAAGAAGAAAATTTCAACTTTCTTATCATTGTTGGCCCCAATAAGAATCATCACCATATCTTTATGACATGTCGCGCATTATTCCTCAACACTTTTAGTTTGCCGCGTCAACATAATGTAACATAAGCAGACAAACACATAAAAAATAGAAAATGAGAAGAAGAGGGTAGAGTCAACCAAGAGGAATGAGGAGGTAATAATGATATGATGATGATATTGTGCCGTCATCTTTCTAGCTTCTTACTTTTTACAAGAAAATAAAGAACCTGCCAAAATGTAAACCTTGTCAGACTGACTGTTCACTTGGTTCACTACTGCTTCTTCTTCTTCTTCTGTAGTAGTAGGGAAGATGAAGGCGAAATGAAAATATATAGAACCTGCTCAGAAGAAAGAAGAGAACAATAATATATATTTTTTCTTCTTCAGAAAACCGCACCGTATGTCACTTTTTCCGTCACAAGTTTATGTATAATGTCATATTATGTACCTATTTGATGTGGTACACTACACCAGTCTGCAAATCAATAACCACAACTCTTCAAAAACAGCCCCAAAAGTCTAGGAAAAAGTTATGATAATGGTAATGTTAGCAAGTGGACTTGGCCACATTTAAAGCTATATTACATCGTTTTTTACACACGATATGTTGAGAATGATAGGCAAGGTGGATTTGTTAAAACGATGTGTCTACTTTTCATCCAGTTACTTCATTATCATAATGTTCCTTGGCATTTTCTAGCTAAATACCGGTTTCTATAGAGAAGAGCTCGACATTTTTTAAGCAGATTTTTTTTCCACTCTGTCATAACTGTTATAACTTTTGTTGTTGCGGCATTACTTTGTTAACATTTCTGTCATGTCCTCAGCACCAAAAATTTTATTTATACCTACACTACTCCACATAACCTGCAGCCGTACGATATTAAAAATATCATATACTACGATAATTACACACACCTATTTGATCGCACACGCGCTTCAATGCTTAAATACTTGACTCATCTGCGAAACTATAGATTTACACAGAAATTTATTGGCCTTTTGCACGAACATCATGGGTACATAGTTAGGTAGTCCGCATGATGATGGTAATGTTGATTGCTTTCATTAGTTTCTTTACATTACTTGCGGTAGCCAACACCCCACCACATTATACCACCTTCATAGAAGAACATTTCATTTCCAATATTTTCGACGAAATCTTTTTTGTGTGAAAATGTACAATTTTCGTTGAATGAATGAGTTGTTCTTTTTCGTGGTAAGCAAATACCACGGTAATAGTAATAATATATTGTTGCATAATGGCTTACATAAGGACATAGACATATAATAAATTTACCAATAGATTCCAACGCTATATAATAGTAATATCGTCAACTTTTAAATAATTTGAGGGAGACGCAGGGGAAAATCATGCCATGCATAAGTAATAATATTGAATATGAATAATACGATTATTGAGAAACCGCCACAAGGTACATGACAATATATTTTCCCGTAAATAAATAAACTCTTTACACGACTACGATTATTTGACAGGGGAAAAGAAAGCAACGTAGGTGGGTTGCCTTTTCAATTGTGCTGCTTCTGCTGTTGTAGTGTGACCATCACATATCGCATCAGATCAGCTTCCTTTTTTTCATCCCTCTTCTTCTTCTCCTGTGTAGTAAAAATACGGCCTGAGCAGTCATTGAGTTTATAAATTATGGGATAGCAAACTGAACTGGACGTTTTCCATACTTGTCATGCAAGTCTCATTCACACAATTCAACTCCAAACTGAATGAGTCGGAGAAGGCACTTTGCTTTATATAAATAATGTCTGCAGTTTTTCTTTAGTAAACCAATCCACTAGAGAGAGACAAACCGTCATGATAAAAAAAATTCTCGCTTTTCGCTCTTCTCTGTGTCCTTTCTGCCGCTCTTGGCTGGTCGGTCGTCGCCGTCGGTCGCACGGGATATTTTTTTCGTATATAACATAAAGCGTCACACAAGCACACAGAGCATTATTTTCTTGAATATACTTACCTTTATTGAAATTCACATTATTGAAAGGGAAAAATAAATAAAACGTGTGGTAGAATACCCTCAGACAAGAAAGGGCCACCACTGTATATACTAGCCAACCAACCAGTATTATTATGTCATACTTCTATGGAATTTGAAGCAGCAGCTTGTTTTATTTTATTTTATTATTTTTTTGGATATTCGATACACAAATTAACAATGCAATGCTCTTTCACTTTTATTTACATGGGACTGCTCTACCTTTGAAAAAAAACAGTCGATGATTGTGGAAGGGATGATGCTTACCGTAGACGCGTCGATTGAATCGTCAAGAAAGAATCCCTATCCTCCTACAAAAGGTATTCGTCCACGGGAGAATCGAAATCTAAGGGCCTATCGTCTCTACCACCGCTGTTCCGAAAGAGAAGTTGTCATTAAGGAACGAGTCTCTACCACCGGAAATACAACTGATATGCACGGTAAGGAGAAGGATAAAACATTTATTATCTAAAATACCTACAACCAAATCCTAACTATTGTCTTGGCAGAAACACACGCAAACTAATAAACTGTATCACTTACTTTATCTACTTATTACCTACCTAAACCTATAAAAGTGTCATTCACCAACCAACCACGCACCGCATAGCCCGCTTTACACACATCCATTGCACATTTTACGTTTCACATAAAAATATGTACATTTTAATGCTAAAGATGTTTAGAAGTATTATTAGATAATATTATGTATATTATGTCTACCTACCTATTTAGGCATTTTTCTCTAGAAACTCTGCAAGAGAGATTCTCCTTTCTTTCTTTTGTTGTCATCTGCTCTTTCACATTTCCTATTAGATTTATAAAAATATGTATAAAAAATACATACTTATTATGAAAATGAAAAACACCTTTTTTGTGTTGAGCATATACTTTTAGATGTTATGAAGATTCGTATATATAATATTAGTCAATGTCTCTTTCTTTCTTCCTGATGTCGCCACTCCAGTGGGGCTCTTTTTTTCTCTAAGGCATCACTCTTTTTATGTAGGTGTCTGGTTCCAGGATTCGTATTTAATGTCTCACTGACTCACTCCGCTGCCACCACCACCGCCGCGCAGCGTCAGACAGGCTTTGAGAGAGACATCATCCTCATCATCATCCAACGCACAACAATGCAATGAAACATTGTTGTCTTTTTAACCCAACTTACATTGTTAGCTTAAAATACCAAGTAATATGCCTACTTTGTATCTTGTACAATGATCATCTTGTGATCCTGTTTCGTATCCTTGTATAAATTTAGTGATTTTTCCTGCGAAAAATATGTTCTCTGGTACAAACACAAACGCACAAAGTGAGTCCTCCCTTTAGGCTAACAAATGCGCATGGCGACTTGACAATGTAAAATCCACTAGTGTCATTCCTGTTGCTATTTTATTGTCTTGGAAATGCCCACGTATTTGTATACTTGTTTGAGTTAAAGGGAAAAAATGTTGAAGAGCATCAGTTATCCTCTTGGATGACTTGTATAGTTAATGATGGTAATATACATTATTTATTATTTCCGATATTGACAGGAGTTTAGAATGGACATTGGAAATGTCCAATAGGAGCGAGAAGGAAGAGACAGACATAGCATTTGACATTGAAGTGTCATACTTTGTCAGACTTACTGCTAGCTTTAATAGAGATATTCATCTGTAAAACATTTTACACCTCTAAACATATCACTTATACAGTATCATATACGGCTGCTGACAGTAATGCGTTAAAAGAAACCTCTCTATTGTCTACTCCTGTTCATTCTTCTTTCCGAAAGAAAGTAGCTTCCATTCTTTTTTTTTAAATGTGTTGAGGAAATATCTATGGACCTACTTCTATGAATTCATGAATTCTGACGGTCCGCGCTGTTTACGAGAAAAGAAGTGAGTCCGACATTTTAGCCAAAGTAACGACAAATACCTCATACCATTTTTGTAAGAAAAGTATATCACTTTGGGAGAAACGGATACTTATTGAAAGGAGAAACAAATCTACACATCTTCAAGAGACAGATCGTATTCCTGTTAAATGTAACATTGAGCATTAGTACAAAAAAGAGATTATCTAGAATATCATTCTACATACTCATTATTGGTGTTTTATCATTTTCATGATTCATAGGTATTTCATTAGCAGAAACTATCAATGAACTGAAACATTTTTACACAGGTAGTTGAAATTTCTTGACATTTTTGCAAATCTTTTTTTTTTCAATTCGGAAAGTCCATGTAGCCTGCGTACTTGTAATGGGATTAGCCTCGTGTCATCCATAAAACAATAAATGTACATTATAATTGTCGCAGGTACAAAACTGTTTTGTGGGCTTCCCACTTAATCAATACGGTTTCCCCAGTGAATCCCACACACAGCACAACTTTCCGTTTCTTGAGGCATAACACCAATCTACCCATTTATCATAAATCACAGCATCACTCATTCATACGTCATCGAAAAAAGTGGTACGTAGCTCACAGAATTCGTCTAGTTTTCCCGATTCTGATTGCTACAGCGTTCTCTACACACGGTGACATGCATGTCACAGTCACACATTGCTCATCTCGTTTATATTACCTACCACAAATAATTATTATATCATACATGTTTACTGATTGGGAAATTCCAACATCACTGCAAAATGCACTGGCCATTGTATTATTATGAAGAACAGTTAATTATATAATTTTTAGCAATGCTTAGCAAAGCTCTCACCCTCTGCTGCGTGTTGTGTGTAGCTTGTTGTTTTGACGACGCTTGAAGAATCCCAAGAAAACCAATTCTCCAATTTATTTAACACAAATATATAAAAAATGTACATTTATTGTTATTAACCGATTGTGGGACACAACATCCTATACTACCACAACTACCTACATTTCAAGAGCAATAGACATACAGAGGCATGCATACAATCAGTATAGGATCAATTAGATATAAGATGTTTGCTTTTGTCGTGTTCATATTTACATAATACATACATAATGCATGTGGCTATTCATCATTTCTATTTATTAAATGAAAAACATTTAGTACACCTGTTAATGATGATTCTCTCCATAATTACCTTGCAAATATTTACATTGTTTTTCACGAACAACACAACTTGCTGTTGTTTCTGCTGTTGCTGCTGGAAGAAATTGCCTACTGCCTACAACACAACAACAACTCACCTTTCCTTGAATGGTCATCATTTTAGTTTTATTAGCTGGGCTTCTAGCAGTAATGCTGAGTTGTGTTGAGTTTCAGTAGCGAGCAAATCCAATGACTGATTGTGATTGTAAATGCGTCTTTCAAAACTTCATACATATTTTTTTTGTTCGTTCCTCATGTCTCCACAACTTCTTCTTCTTCACTTTACTTAAATGACTTGTCAGTTCAATAACGCAATCATCATCCCTACACTGGGTAGTCATTGTGTTCATGTCAAAATTACGCGTGTATTTCCCACCACGAGAAGACAACCAGACACTGTAGACAACTTGAATGTTACAAAGTTTGCAGAGAGAGATATTGTGTGTGTGTGTCTATATGCACATCACTTTTGTAAAGTGACCAGTTTCTGCTGGGATTTTAGTAATTTTTTTCCTGATTACTATTAAGATGAATTTTTCATGTTCCAAAGTCGTAGTAATAAATATACATTTGCACGGGGTTTTCTGACATTTTCATAATTAAAGGAGTGGACGTGTATTTTTTTCTACGAAGAATCAGATACTTGTATTGGGAAAATATGTAATGGTAATATTAAGTATGATAATTGTAATGACATGTTGTTCTACTAGCAGTCGTCTGCTACTTTATTCGTTTCAATTGTGTTTACAAAAAAACGCTAAAAGGAAAAATAAGGGAGTGCACGAAAATCGCATGCTCAAGCAATTACCTGCTGTCTCCTACTAATGAGTTTACACTTATTTCTGCTCCGTGGTCAAGGTTACGTTAAAAATAAAGTAGCTGTAAAAGCGTTATCTGTACGGCGCTGACGATGACAAAAAAAGTTATAACAAAATATGATAAAATTGTTAATAATATGCAATTATTATGGAGCATTGTGTTCCTGATCATTTGCATTTCAAAACCCAGACACACACCTAAAATCACCAATTATTATTTAATGAAATTACTAAAGAATGTGTTTACGGAGAGACAGACAAACATGACTAAAACTCAGTTCGGTTCGCTATGATTCAACATTGTCGTCATAAATGTAGTAGTAAACAACGAACACCCATTAGATCTCACAATCATCACATCAAGTTGAAAGCGATATTCTTCGGTGAGGCACACACACTTGACGTTTTTTGTGGTAGGCGTTTATACATTTAGGTATACAATATAACAACACGCAACAAAGATATGGAAGTGGATTATGCATTGTTTTTCACCTAATTGTTGAATCCCATCATTGGCACCTGATTAAAGAATTAATGGAAGAAAACTGTAACGTTCTCGTATTCATTGCACCAGACTGGCCAAAAGCGGCTCTTAAAAATGCTTCTAAATGTTTGGCAATGAACCGCGCATGCGTCAACGGCATTCATTGTTGATGCATACGCATAATAATCCTGTGTACATGCAACGATTTTCTGCTCGACTAATTGCAAAAGTGTGCTGAACAATAATGCATACAAATCATGTGCTAAGACGAGATGATGACTGACTGACTGACGAGCGACGTTGACGAGTTTGCCGCTATAGTGTGCAACAACAGATTATGCAAATCGTGTCTGAGATGATGACTGTCTAAAAACTTCAAATCAATATATAATCTGACCATTTGGGAGGGAGTGAAATGAGGCATGGCATGGTTATTTGAAGCTGAGCATAAATAACACATAAAAATAAACACTTAAATCCATTTAACTGGCTAATATTATATCATACTTTGTTTTATGAGGCATTAATATTCGCAAGAAAAGAATCTTTTCTTGTTGACTTTTGTTTCTCATGAAAACTGCATAGATAATTCTAATATTCAGTTTTACGTTTAAAATTTTTACGCGAAATAAACTGCATTCATTCATTTATGATTTTTAAAGGATGGCGTATACAAACGCTATCCCGTTGATCTGTGATCATGATCCTACCATTAATTTTCATTTCTTTTTATGTAAAAATTTCATTTGCACAGAGAGGGACTGTGTTTTCCTGTTTAACTTTTTCTCTTTCTGTCTGGTTCCGCATGCCCAGTAGAAAGAGTGCTCAGTGGGATTCAAAGTGGCGCAAAGTTGTTAGCGAGTGCCTGGCGTGCATGACAAATGAAATGGCACTATATGAGGCAAAAGTTGCACTTTTTGTCGGCAACACTACACATTTTATACTTTTTAAATAATAAATTTGCATCAACTTTTAATCACATATTAGTTACATGTCTCATATCACGTAGTATGCACATTATCGTTTTGGTGTGTACAAGTTTATATCGAGAACCACGTTTTCTGGTTCTTGCATTTTATTATCACTATATCATTGCAGCAGTATCACAATCACAAGTTGTGGGTAAGGTGCTCCTCCTAT
This sequence comes from Sinella curviseta, assembly GCA_004115045.4. Taxonomy (NCBI): domain Eukaryota; kingdom Metazoa; phylum Arthropoda; class Collembola; order Entomobryomorpha; family Entomobryidae; genus Sinella; species Sinella curviseta. The sequence goes on from CM065489.1 coordinate 10,939,895, forward strand.
GTTGATAAAACGGTGAATGAACTGTTGTACAAATTAGATTTAAATTCGAAAACTATAGATTCTCTGTTGTGCATATTCATGAATGAAAAAGAACAATCATCATCATGATCATCATACGATACGCATACAACCAATAAATTGAATTTCTACTTGTAATAACAGTCTCAGTAAATGTCATCATAAACTTATTCCTTGATTCGTTGCTTTTGAACAGTATGAAAACGTTGATAAATCCCTGACTACAGCGATCATGTTTAAAAAAAATTAATTACGTCGGGACAAAGCACAACAGTCATGCTCATGATGTACGGAAAGACTTGAAAGAAAATTCCATGTGAATTGAAAGTAAAAGTTTTTCTATCATTGTTGTTCTTAATGGTAGCAATCAAAGTTTAGAGCTTAACGATAAACAAAGATAATTTGTATAATGTAGACGGTTTATATTTTCAGGAAGTCAGATGCAGTCATGAATTTTTGGTCGGCACTTCGACATCCTCTCCTCAATTACAAGAATTAATACATCAGGAACCGATGTAAACTTATGATTAATTTACTCATTACATCTCTCCTCCTCCTCTACCCCGTGATGAAATGGCAATTTTTGCCTAATTATCTCATTACAAGGGCCGATTACTGGCTTTATCCACATTAATCATCAGAGCAATCATCATTTCCTCCGTTTTAGAAGCATCACTCTTTAGAAGCTTTTTAGATTCTACTGTTTTGTAAGGAAGAAACAAAACAGGGAAACATGGAAACATCTCACAAGTCATTTTTCATCCCTTTCCGTCATCGCATCCTTTCTGATGCAACGTTAACAATCATAGTGCGTAATTCTCAAACCCATCCATTTGTTTGTGCACATGTTGCTTGCTGGTAGAGACGTCTGCTTCGCCGTGCGTAATGAGAGGGTGAAGTGGGTCATCATTAAATATTACCTATGTTCGTAATCAGTACGATCAGAGATCGAGATCTTTTTTTCATCTGGTTATCATCTCGATCATTATCCGAGTGAACATATTATCACCAGATTTATTTATTGAGATAACACAGAACTGGAGACAAAAATGGGTTAGTTTGCCTGGAAATGTGGGAAATATTCTACAAATACGGATATTACGGACATTTCTGTTACCTACTCCATCACTTCCGTCTACATCGGCATACATTCAATTCGATCATTTTCCGATCAGCTTACATAACACACTTCCTTTTATGAACTCGGTGCGACATGCAATTTTTCGATATTTACTTCCTATTTTTATTCGGTTTACTGTTGATATTTAATGTATTGACAACGTATCGATTCCCAGGAATGCACTGACAACAAAACGTAAAAATATGTAATCATAAATCCATACAACTTTTTTGTGCATAAATATTTGCGCATAGTTTGTGCGTTGGCATTTATTTGAATTAGCCTGCCAGTTGAGTTCATTGCTACTAGCAATATTTGCTTGACAGTTTTGATAAGAACAAAAACAAATTCTTGCACGAAAATCCTTTGCGTCACAGCTCTCTGCAATCGCGCAAGCAAGATTATCTATGCAGCAGCGCAGCGTAATATATTGCATGATGACGACTTATTGTTGCGTGCGTTAGTTTGTTACGAACGCAAAGCAGTTTCATTACATATTAGAGATAAGTCAATAAAGAATATGTGTGACACAGTCAATAATGACCAATTGTCAACCAACTGCGTTACTTTCTTGTACGACAGAACGACACTACTGACTTACCTATTTGCATTGTGTGGGTATTTATTTATTTGTGTATTGTTCAACTTAGGTCAATAGTCAGTAGGCATAAATGACAAGAAAAAAACTCTTTTCATTTCGTCTGTGACGGTGGTGGTGGCGGTGATGATGATGGTGAATGAACGCATTATGTGCACAGAATTATATTATCTGTCTGTATACCACGAAAACACATTATTATTATAGAGAATTCATTAGGTAAAAGTGAAAGATGATAAAGGAATCCATATACTTTGGAATGAACGTTTTATGATTTTATGAATGAACTACTACATACACGACGACGAAACACCGACATGGTAAATAATATCGCTTTATATTTATGAGTCATACTTTTGTACTTGTTGCACTTTATGACTTGCAGTTATCATTATCAGAAGATAGATAGTATTTGTTGTACGCGGTCCATCCCACAAAATAAAAAAAAAACTCGCGTCAGAGTCACAGTCAATGTACTATGTGCACTGGAGAAGAGTGAATTCATTGACACCGTGTGATACTTTTATTTTTTAAACTTTAAACATAAACATTAAAGTTACGACGACGAGGACATTTTGATGCGATACTCCACTCCACGTCCACCACATTGATCATTATTACTGTTATTACTTTCTCATGGATTGGAATATCGTGTGTGGAGACTGGAAGCTGGAGCTGGATCGATCGATGATGATATCATCACCGTTCTTGTATTTCATTCATTAAAAGTCATTTTTATTTTTATGGTATGATGTTATTACTACCGATGCTGGAATGATGACTTCATTTTCTCATCTAAAGTGACAGCTTCTCTATGTCGTATTCATTTTAAATGACAGCTTAGACACTTATTGCGGCTGATTTTACAAGCAGAAACGTCAGCGGATGACAATATGACACCATGTATGTAATTAAGTTATCTGATAGCAGGTTTCTTGAATGGAGGCTGTGACTGCGTTCCCACTTGAATTTGTTTCAACCCTTTCATGGGGCCAAATGTCCATTATAAACATTTCTATCAACTAAATTCTTTTTTCATGTTTCAAGTGTGCAATCATTGGAATTCATGGGAATCATCGGTAGGTATGCACACTGAAAATTAATAAGATAGGCTGACATATTTTAAATTGAAAAATGGAATGCGCACACAAAAAAGTTGTCGCCTGAGCAAAGTCAACAGTCTACTTACGTCTATAGAAAAAAAATCTTGTCACCACCTGTGTACGTTTACACCGTTCCTGATTGATTTTCAGGTCGAAAATCAGTGCTGCTCGCTGATCAATTACACTGACTACAATTGCGCATTTAGCTTGCTAGATACATTAAATTAACATCCAGTATAACAAACGTCGATAACAGTCCAGTTTCCATGAAACTGGCGCATTCCTGAAAGTCATACAACGTCATAGCTTTGTACGTACAACTACGTATTCAGGTACAATTTCAAATCGTTAGTTCTCTGATTACTCGGAAAGTATTCCCGAGAAATCCATTCGCTGAATAAGCATTAAAATAAGGAAACATGATACCCTAATTAAATGAATACTATATACCATTTCAATAAGGTAATATCTATAAAATTTTATCTACAAAACTTTCTGCATTATCAGTTGTGTGATAAGGCTATGCAAATAATCTCTGCACTAAGTCGTGTGAGTAAATGAATGAATGAACAGATTTGCCAAAAAAAAAATTCCATAGCCTCTACTTTGTAATCAACACAAAGTTCAGGCAAACTGGCGCGTTTTAATGCCTCTCATCTCGCATATTTTGACAAAGCAAACGTTATGCCGCCGCCGCCGCTGTCATTATTATTTGTTCCGGTAGCTCGCCAAAGCAATCATTCCATGTAGTAGTGTTGATTTATGATTTCCTTCACTATTTAACTACTATTTACTATTTAACTATGGAGAGACTTCATCGAAAGCCACAAATCTTAATACATACTTCACTTTATGTACCAAGTAATTGGAGTGAGGCCAACGTGAGTCAGCGACAACGACAACAATACGAAAGCAATAAACGAATTATTTCCAATGCAAATATGGTCAATGGACACAAAAGTAAAAGGGCGTACAATGATTCATTTACTTTGAAATGGCAGAACTTTAATGGAATCTAGCATGAAATATGTTCAAATTTATGCCAACAGAACAGAATTTCCAGAAATGCATAATAATGTATCCCTCTTTATATCATCAGACATGGACAGCTTCGTGGTATTTCTACTTAACTGTCTGGGCTACATTAGAAACGGAAAGTATTTAAAGCTGAATAATATGAGCCCTTACATAAATATTTAGGAATAGAATTGATCATCATCATAATGATGTAGTAGACATACGTTTTTTAACAAGAAAATTGTTAAAAAGAGGGATAGAGTAAAAAAAGTCCATAATTCTTAGATTTTGATAAGATCTTTTCTCTTTTTTGGGACTACTACCAAACTTTATATTAGGACGCGATGATGCTATTATTGCTCAATTCATAGGAACAATTTTTTTACCTTGTTTCGGTGAATGATTAAAATCTCTGTTGGTTCCTTCGGAAACTCGTTCTCGGGTATAATATGAATGTAAAGTTGTAGTAGTATACTATTTACTGTATAATTTGTTTCAACAATATAAGGTGTGAAATTCCTGAGAACCGTCAAGTTCCCAAACCAATTTTTTATATTATTATATTATGGCTTCATTTATTATTGTTAGTCTTTTGGTCGAAAAAGGGTCTTTGTACATGAATACATACAAGCAAGTATTTTGCTGCTGGATAAGCGTACGTGTATCTAGATTTTTGTCCATCTTGTTGACTTGACTACCAAATACTTGACCAGGAAATAAAAAATATAAAGCATTGCTAGTGTATTTTGACACTGGCCGTCTTTTCTCAAGAAAATCCTTTTGTTTGTTTGACTCATACCATTTTCATCGTATAAGCTATCTGATTCACAATGTTTTCACTGGAAATACACATAAGGACCGTTTGGTGATCATGAAAAAGCAGTTTTTTAGTTAGTTACACCTTTTTTAAGGGTTAATCATATTTCACCCTTACAATCCTCATCTTATCATTAGTTCCTACCCCTTGGAATTCTTAGATACATTCCGTGGAACATAGATTCATGAATGACACAAACACAAAATATTTTTCATACAAAAATACTTACATGCGCTTTACTGACTTCTTTCAAATATAATTTTCATTATCTATGCTTAACAAGTTAATTAATCTAAAGTTATTATTTGTCTAATTAATTTTGTATGTTCTGTAATTGCAGCAAATTTGGTTCTTGAATCGACGGTGAAAAATGACAAGATTAGAATTCGGATACGCGGCTGGGATTCTAAAAATTACACGTGCTATAATCGAAAGGGGAGGCTAGTAGCCAAACCATTGGTAAGTAAACCAAATACATTAAAACCCCATTTTTCTACTTACCTAAAAGCTCATAACTTCACATTACACAACATACCAAAGAAAAAGGAGAGAGTGTTAAGATGATCAGAGATGCATCATGGGATCTCCTCAAATAATGATAAATTGAAAGTAGGCATCAAACTACACGCAGGGCACTAATGACTAATTGATTGTTAAAGGGAGAGACTGTCGGATTTGGGCGCTAAGTTAAATTGAAAAAAAGAGTGTTCATCCAGTTAACTTGAAATTCTTTTGATTTCAAATGTTTGGGAGCACGAACGACGAAGAAACATGACAAAGAAATGACTATGCAGTTTTACTCGTCGTCACGACGACGACGACTACGCGTACATTTCATCATGGTTTGTCTTATCATAAGTTATATAAAAGGAGCGCGTCGTATTCTCCCGAAAAAAATAAACCCTGTCAACTCACAAACCAGAGAGCCCTACTCACACAGTTCCTATATACATTACTCACAATACCATGAGCATGTCGGATAACATGACTTGAGAAGAATCATTCATCATCACATCACAATAATGATGATGATGACGATAATAATAATCATGTGAACTCTATAAATATTATATAATATATTTTTTTCTTCTGTACTTTACCTTTTCATCCCTCCTTTCTTCTTGAGCGGCCTTGTTTTCAATTCAATCATTTATCCGATACCATAATTGATACTCTGTCAAAATAACATGGGTAATAAGCCTTATCACATAAATCGGAACAAGGTTTCGTGTCAAACAAAATAAAATACATGCATGCATGCGTGGAGTAGTACTAAAAAACGAATAATAGGCAGTGCTCACTCACTCGTTTGTAAAAATGATCAATTGTAATGATGATGATGCGTGAGATGATGTTGGCTAATAGAAAAATACAATGGAATCCCGACCACAGGAGAAAAAATGGTTATGAAACTCTCGGGAACCATTCTGGAGCTTTAAAAATAGCTATTTTATAAACCGAGCTCACACAACTAATAACTTGAAATCATGCTAGCATGCCTCTCTCAGGAGTAATCATGGTGTCATGTCACCAATCAGCTCAAGTAATGTTATTTGCTGTGCAAGAAGAAGGTGATCAATAGGTTTTTTTTTCTTCAGTTGAAATCTCTTGATAGCCGCTGCTCACTTTGTTTCAATAAGACTCCTCTCACTCATCATCGTCATGTCGTCGTTCATGAGGTTCCATCAGAGTTAATTTTTCTATCAGTTTTTCCTTTGAGACTCTCAGCCTCCCTTAATAGCTGAATCATGTACCTCCTTTTCGCTCCTGTCAAAAGGTTGGCAGGTTTGCGTGTGTTGGGAAAATAATGCCGTAAACTAACAATAAACCGCAGAAGGCCGATTGTAAAAGTAGCGATATATGTAGTGCTAGAAATCTAACATATAACATTATTGCATGAACAGACAGACATACATATAGACAACGCAATTAATCTCAAGAAGTAATATGTGATATTTAATAAGCTAAATAGGATATACAAAAGTTTAGTGAATGATTTATTTAACAAAGCATGAGCGTGTTTCTTCTTCCTTCCTTCCAACTAATTCGTCAATGTTTGTATATTTATCTGCAACTTGAAAAGCAAATTACTAGGATTCATAATGATGCTGGAACGATACGTGTATATTGACTTGCTAGGATTGACTTTTTGGCTTTGTTTTCCATGCGACACGTGAAATGTGAGGATGAAGCAGAAGAAACCGATGTTTCATTTCACAGAACATATTATCAGATCATTTTTACACATTTCATGTCATTTTAACACTCATAAAAATACTTATTGAATACCTTTTACATGTATATCCAATTCATTTGACATTACAATGTAACTAATTTCAAACGTTTCCTTATGTTTTTTAACAGAAAAAGGCAAGAGGGCCCAGGTGTGAATTTACCGAGGAGCTAGTAGGAGGCGACTTCCGCTATAGATCCGTTTTTAATGAAGAGTGGATTCTTGGTTTCAACCAAAAAGGCCGCCCGATTACAGGGCTCCGTCCGTCAGGGCTTCCTATCCGTCGTCCCCCCGATGACTGCTTCAAGTTTTTGAAAACTGACCCTCTCCCGAGCGGTAGACCCTATGACCACCTCATACGTCCGTTCGATATAGACGAGCATAACCGACGAGTAGGTCGTCGACAAAACGCAAGAATAGATACTACAACCGTGCCCAACCACTCGCTGCACAAAATGCGTCATAGTAAGAAATCTCATCGTCACCGCCATCGCCAAACTCACTTTCAAAGTTCAAGTGCGGACAGATGAGTTGCTTTAAAAAATTAAGTCTGTCATAACTAATTATTATTATTATTGCTAATATTGTTATACATAATTATAATGATAGTAATAATGTTTTTATTATTATTATATTTTATTTCTATCAGTATGATATTTTTATTTTGTAATAATTAAACAAGTTAAAAAACACATTGTAAATTCTCAGCGTTTCATTTTATAGACTTTAAGAGACACTTAAATGTAAGTTAATTAGTTTAAGTATTTTATGTACATGGTATTATGTTTTATAGAAGCTGAGAGAGAGAGAGAGAGAGAAAGAAAGAAAAACCTCCGAGTATATGTATTTACTACTGCATGATCATCTTTTTTGGTATCATCATCAGTGACAAAGATTTTCCAGTTCTGATTTTTCTTATAGCCTTTAATTTTTTCAATAAGCATCGAATAATAAAATTTTGTGCCTTGAGTAAAAATTTTGGGCATAAAAAAAATGTCTAACAAGTCGGGTAGCAAACTTCTCCTGTTCACGTAATCTCTTAAGTAACTTAACACAAATGACTCATTTTATATAATTTATGTTTACAGACCTCTTTTTACAGTAATTTTTATAGCGACTATATATATTATATTGTACGATTTTGTGTGACTACGAGTGTTCGTCTAAATTATATAAAAAACCAATGTATTTGTTTATATAGATGTTATTAAACTTTCCGTTGAAAACTTTTATCACGAATAATAATAAATAATATTATTATTAATAGTAATTACAAGCAAAGTCTAGTAAACACCAAATGTGCTTTTCCAACTGAAACAGTAAAAATTAATAAAATTAAGAATGGTCAAATATTTTAGAGCGAGCAGATTAGTTAATAAAAAAATGTTATTATTATTTAATCGATAAAATCTGTACCTTGCGATGATATATAAGGTTTTTACACAAGAAGCATGTCAGTATGCCCACGTACTAAAACATTTTGTGTTGGTGTGGTCTCCTGTGGATGTTCGTCTTACAATTTTTACAGACTTTTTCTTCTATTTACAGTTAATTTGTGAATTATTGTGTACTTGACAAAAGGTATATTCCATTAAAAATGTACAGTGTGTCATTTAACATATTTTTAAAAAGAACATGTTATGTTAAGATCTTGATATGCCAAAGGCTTTTCGGGGTGTCTTGCGAAGACGTGTTGTCTGAGAGTGTGGATGTAAAATTGTAACTGATGTAATAAGTAATAATAATAATAATATTTTTATGGAAGCTACATTCCATTATTGTTCCCACCAAATAAGCAAACAATAAAAGAAATCAGCCTTTTAATTATAATTTACTTGACTGATTGTGCATTTATTTATTTTCGAATTAATGGCATATTATGTGTCGAAAGATCGACCTAATTAACCACTCGCTATTAAACTAGTTCTACAAATGTCCATGTTCGAACAGGAAGACAAGGGAAAACCAATGTTTTATATATTTTGAAAAAGTAACTTCAGTATTTATTGACTCAGGATTAACTAACATAAATAAAGGCCAACAATGTAATTGCCATCGACACGTATAAAAAATAAGTAGCTATAAAACATTTAAGTATATAATAAATAATTCTTAATCTATGTCTTCCTTCTTCCCCTCCTTATTTATTTGGAGGCATCGTAGCGTTAATGATAACATCTCGGTTCTCATAAAATATACCGTGGCGTTTTGATGGATCCTTCATACTCTCACCGTCATCATCTGTCTTCTTGGTTCGCAATTGAGGTTTCCCTTTCGGAGCTCCTCCTGGACACCATAAAAGACATTTTAATTTTTAACGTTAAAAACCCTAAATTACAATTACATATTTGTCAAAATAGAATCTTCCCGTACCTTCAAATATTAACTTTTGCAGAATAATGAAAGGCGACTCAAATAACATGGTGCAAACAAATCCTACCAGCAAGGATACGACCATGTGAGCAAAGAACAAGTTCACCTGCGAAGATAAAAGACCAAGTTAGTATAGCAACATATATTATTGCAAACCTTTTCTAATGTTGCCAATAAAATTTTAATGGGCTCACCATCGTGTACGTATCATATTTCCAAGGAATGCTAATTCTGGAATGAAACAACATTTGCAAGTGCATAGAAACAAGGTAGACGCAAAATGTAAGTCTTCCCAGAGGCATAAACACCTTCCAGCTCAGAAACGTGTTCACAATTCCACCATAGCCTTTGATGCACGCGAAGATAACCCAGGAAATGACAAGCCCCCAAGAGAAACGGCTAAGTGCGGCGTATAAGTATCCAGGAAATTTCGGGATTTCATAGGATGGGTCAAACCAATCTTGAATGGAGTAAATGAGTACCAACGCCAAGACCGTGGAAGACAGCCAAAGACCAGCAACGGCGACTCGAGGAAGGTGAACACGCTTGCCGCGTGTTTTGTACAAGAGCCACCCAAGCCAAACGCCATTAAGGAAGGTTTGGATACGGGCCCATGGTCGCATGTAAATTTCAAAGAAGCCATCAGTTATCCTAAACAATAAGAAACAATGGTTAATTAGGGAACAAAAATGGATTCTTTTTGTAAAATATTAAATCGTGTTTATAATTAATTACACTCTCGTCATCAGTGCAGCCGGAAATGCGTCAGTATAGTGAACAATGAGAGCGGGTGAGATGCAGGACGCAATGGTGTACAACAGAAGAAGCGCCAGTCCGGGCTTGGGCCACTTCCATAATGGATAGACAATGAGTGGCGACAAAATATAGAATTGCATGTCGTTCGCCAAATACCAGGATTCGCCATTACACTACAATTATGCATTACTGTGTCATTAGCATTTCTATTCGTCCATCATAAAATTATATGGAACCTACGCATATATTCCTAATTAAATATGTGAGAAAGGGCTCACCATTTCCTTAACCTTGACAAGGTTATTAATATACAAAAGGTTAGTCCACCAATTATCCTTGCAGTACTGTGCCTGCATATCCATAATGATCCAGTTCGGGCCATTGCCCATGTGCAGGATCAGAGTTGCCATGATACCTACCAAAATGGCGTATGTAGGCGTCAAGCGGATGTAGCGGTGCACGTAGAACATGATCACGTTAAACTTTCCATTCGACTTGTCCAGCATTTTCAGAATGTTATAAGTCGCTAGAAAACCGGACATAACAAAGAAGGTATCAACGGAGAACGTTCCGTTGAGAATGGGCATTATTGTCCATGTTTCGTACAGCTAAGCACACAAAGTAAAAATAGGAAAAATTAAATTAACAATTTCGCATATTTAAAAATATCTACTCCTTTAACAATAGCAGGTTATAAGCGCTAATAACACTAACTTGTTTGATGTCAACATTATTCCACTGAGGTACCATACCGAAGGATGAATAACCATGACAGAGAACCACCCAACTCATACTGAAAAACCGAATGCCGTGAAGACAACCAAGATCTTCCGGGCTTCTACGAGTACTCAGCCACTTTTTAGTGTTGGTATAAAAGGAGAAAGCCATGAAATATTGGTACAGCTTTCCATGCTGCACTTGTCCGTCATTGTCCTTCCGGTGTCTTTGCCAATAGTCCACAATGCCCGAACCCAGGCTCACAGCAACAAAAGCGGCCAAAATGACACTGTTTCCAATAACAATATAGTCAAAAATTAGTTTGCATAATTGCTGGTGAAACTATTTTTTAATGCTTTTGTAATTAAGGATAGCTCACTGACATCATTGCAATGTCTCCCGCAGTAAAATCCGGCTTTGCCTTTTCTCCACAAGTGGCTACCAGTGGATAAGGCATTAGTTTGGGGTCCACCTTGGGAGTATTGTTGTAGACCATGAACAAGGCGTTTGCGAAGAACACGTGGATATCCGACTGCGTGCACGAGTTTGGCATGCATAGAGCTACTGATGGGAATAGAAAAGTCATTCCACCTTGGCTGAATATCACTTTCACCAACTCCTCCAAAGACACTGCCTTCCTGAAGCTCGGCCCGGTTTGAGATATCAAGACATTTTTTGCTTGGGTGGAAGTCACTGGCATTTGACACTCCTTCAAATAAATCGTCAAGAATCGCATTCGTCTGCACTGGGTCACCCAGTTGGTGAAACTGTCGAAGAAATCCGTTGAGAAACTTTGGAATGGTGGTGTGGTCCAGAACACTTTTTGGAACACCGGAAGCAATGTCCTGTGAACCCCAGTTTGGACTAGATAAATAGCTCAGATCTACTAATTGCTCTTCTTCACTCTCACTGAAAGTTCTCCCCTGAAGTAAGGCTCCTTGTACTACCGTTACAAGGAAAACGATTGTTGCTGCCAACAGCGGGGCAACGAGAGACAGTTTAGTCTTCATGATTTACTCCTTGTTTTGTGGAGGATGCGATGATATCAGATTACTTTCCCGGAGTTCTGACACCGAGATACTGATGAATTGCCATTAAAATCATGCTCTATTTAAACAGTTTGCATTTCCTCATGTTGTTCTCGATAATCCCGTCGGTTGCATAACTGCTACCATGTGAACAGAGAGAGCACCGGTAACCGGGGCCGATAAAGTCTCGTGACATGATGTGCGCAAATAAATTGCGTGTGAGGTACATATTATTTAATTTATAAAATATTGATTCGTTTTGAGCTACTGCAGACTCATCATCATCGTCATATGATTTCTTTTTAACTGTTTAAGGTACTGTTTTTTTGGCTGACTCATGCCTTGACTTGACCTTCGGTTCGAAAACAATGAAACCGGTAGCAACTAAACTTTGTATGCATTTGTCACATTGTTTTTTGTGGTTATCATTTATGTATGCTTATTTTACTTATCACCACCATCATCATTGTCGTCATTATTACTATTGACTAAAGACTATATTATAAACTGTTCAATATCCAATACCTAAAAAGGCAACTTGATAGTGCGTATATTTTGGAATTAATATAAGCTGGTCAAAGCACTTGTGTGTTTGCACCTGTTCATCCATCGAGATTTGTGATTAGTAGTAATTGAATTTCAATTATATCCACTACAGTAAACTGTTTGTTGTACCGCACATGTCACTCAAGCAATTGATAAGCAGATGCCAGCATATTGCTCTGAGCACAGAGAATATTGTATACCTATGTATTATACTGGAGGACCATTTTTTGTCAAAATTGGCAAGAATAACATGAAGAAATTAAATGATTGTAACTTTTACATGTTTCAATTAAAAAGTTAGTCTTCGTCGAAACGTTTGATTAGTTATTTGGCAACAACGTTTGATTACATCATCATCCTGAACGTTTTCATGAAACCTTTTCAAATGAATTATGTCAAGTGATGTTGAAGCATTTACGCAATTACGACCAGTGTCTTGACTATTGACTCATCTTGCTAAAAAATATACCCTTGCATGAAAATAATTCGTAGGATTGTTTTTGGTGTTGTTTATTCTGAATCGGCAATCTGTCATGAAAGTTGTTGTTCAATGTCAATGTCCAGATGCCATTTCAATAAAGTGGTTATGTACATATTTAAATTGAATTGAATATCATATTTTTATTTCAAACTGTGTCACTAAACTAAATTACACATTTTACAAGATATTTGTTAAATATTATGTATTTTGAACAATTGTTCAAAGACAACAATTATTTCGCAATATTGCGTATACCATCGTAGGTCATAATACTGTAATCATTATTATTATGTACAAAAATACTGTTCAAGTTTTTCAATACATGTACAAGCTCATTTACAAATAAAAAAATACGTGTTATTCATTATTCATCACTAGCTTTTCTCTTTCCCATCATGACTATTTATATTCAATCTTAAATCGGATGAATTCACTAGATTTGTATCGCTCTGTTGACTTCCCTTCCCACTCTTTCCTTCAAAGATAAGCTTCTGCAGCGTGATGAACGGGGACTCGAAGAGAAGAGTGCATGCAAATCCCACAAGATATGACATGACCATGTGAGCAAAAAAGAGGTTGACCGCGGTATACGTATCCCATTTGATGGGGACCGCAAGCCGGAGGTGAAATATCTGCTGGAGATGAATGGAAGTGAGATACACACAAAAGCAGAGTCTTCCCAGTGGCATGAAAACTTTCCACGAGAGAAAGCGGTTCACAATCCCACCATATCCCTTGACACAAGCAAAGATCACTATGGCAATGGACACTCCCCACGAGAATCTGCTGAGACCGGCGTAAAAGTAGCCGGAAACGGTGGGAATCTTGTTGGCAGGGTCAAACCATGGATGAATGCCAAAAAGGACGGCTAGGGCGATGCCGGTGGAGGACAACCAGAGGGTGGAAACAATGGGCCAGGATAAGTTGAGACGCTTTCCTCGTGTCTTATGCAACAGCCAGCCAAGCCATACTCCAACGAGGAAAGTGGAAATGCGGGACCAAGGTCGTTGGTAAATTTCTGTTGTGCCCAATCCGGTTCCCAAGCTGCAAAACAATGAATGAACAAAATGATTACGTTGAAGGGCTTTCCACTTGAATTATTGCACAATTAATCATCATCATATGAATTGACACTCACTCTCCAGTCATGACCATGGCTGCTGGAGCGTCGGTAGCGTAGCGAACAACGAGTACTTGAGAAATACAAGAGAGAATTGTGTAAATGGTCAGGAGCACAAGGCCCATCACCTCCCATTTCCAAATGGGGTAGACAATGAGTGGTGCGAGAATGTAGAATTGCATGTCGTTTGCCAGATACCAGGATTCACCGTTACACTGAAAATTCGCATTTTAAGAACACTATAATTAATTGATATCCTTCATGTTACATTAATTCACGTACTCATGCACCAGATCTGTGCGTACCATTTCTTTGGTATTGACCAAGTTGTTGACGTAAAGAATATTGGTCCACCAATTTTTTCTGCACCATTCCTCGCCACTTTGTAAGGCAGCCCAATTGGGACCCTGGCCTGTATAGGTTAGCAGGGTCGCTGCAATTCCCACCAGAATAGCGTATGTAGGTGTCAACCTGTCAAATTTATCAGTCACTTAATATTGAAGCTTACTTGAAACTGAATTATAGTGTAAACGTGATTATTGGACATCTTACCTGACGTATCTGTGCACGTAAAACATGATAACGTTAAATTTTCCTCGGGATTTGTCCAACATTTTCAGAATGTTATAACATGCCAACATGCCGGACATAACGAAGAAGGTATCAACGGAGAACGTGCCATTTATGACCGCTAGAACTGTCCAATCTTTTTGAATCTTTAACAGGAATAATAAAAACATTGAAAATGTAATCTTGGATGAGTTTGTCATGAGATATTGTTATGGCGATAATTACAATGCCGCATACATTTTTTAAATCAATCAGATTCCATTGTGGCCCTGAGATGAAGATAAAGTATGTGTGAGCCAGAACGACCCAAGAAGTACTCAAAAATCGAATTCCATGAAGACATCCCAGGTCATCCGGACTTCTCCTTGTGCTCAGCCATTTCTTGGTATTGGTATACAAGGAAAATGCCATCAGGTACTTGTAGACAATTCCCTGTGGGGAGTCCCTTTGAGATGACGAATTGCTGTACCAATAATCCAGGATGCCGCCTCCCACAGCAAGTGCCACCAAAATCACGAGCAAAATACTGTAAATAGAAATTAGTCCTTGAATTCTCACCTCCATAATTACGTATGTGTTTCATTAAAAACATTTTTTTTTCTGTCTAACTAGCGTACATAACGGTAATGGCAGCTACATCTAAATCTGGCTTGTGGTTATCCATGCAGTTGATTGTCACTGGCCACGGAAGGGACCCAGGTTTATAATTATTTGATGAAATGTTAGAGTACATAATGTCCAGACCATTAACTAAAATTTGCTGGACATCGTTAATGGAACATGTATTTGGCATACATACGGCCGCGGATGGGAGCATCATGACCATACTAGGTTTTTGGCCAAACAAGGTTTTCTGAAATTCATAATTAAATGTTGATTTTGATGACATTATTTCATGACTAATTTGTATATTTTTTCTCATTTGTCTTACAAAAAATTCCACTACGGATACAGATTCCTGGATGCCATTGTCCACTCTTGCTGGAGTACTACCCACTGGCTTAGGCTTTGGGGTTACTAACATTGCCGTGGAATGGTCAAAAATGTACGAAGTACAGTATTGCCCCTTAAAACTTGTCGGAATATCTTTCTCCGGATAAACATTGTTGAGTATCTCAAGGTCCTTCACTTCTATCTCGACGCACTCGTGAAAATCACCATAAGTATTCACGTGACCAGATAAAATACCCTCGGGTAGCTTGCCCCACGCATCCACCACTGCAAATTAACAAAATCGTCATGCCAATCAAAACATTTAATCAAGAGATAAATATATCAAAATAATGCTTTGAAACTTTCTATCCCACTTACTTTGCAACACCCACTTGTTCTTTTCGGTCGCAAGACCCAGCAAATTCTTTGGAGCCCATCTCCAGAACCATTCCGCCACATGTCCTTTGCAACCGTTGCTACTCACCCCGTCCAGCAATCTCTCGAGAAACTTGCGAATATCCTCAATCTGACCAATTTCTCCGAACCTACTGCCATCATTTTCCACCAACTTGAAAAGGTCTTGAAGATAGCTGGGCGTCACAGCTTTTCTCAGCCATTGACGTTCCAACTCGGTGGAAACGTTAAGTCTTCCCTGAAGATCAAACGGACTACCCGGTATACTCCTTTCCAAATTGAAACTACTCGTCTCACTGAAAAGTGTAAAAAGTATCATGCAGGTTGCAACAGCAACCACGGTAATATTTCTAATTGTCATCATCTTTAAAACGCTATCTGGTTTATTTTCGTCTGAGAACGATTTCAATAGGTACAGCACCACGGCAGGTGACCAGGACCACTGACTCGTGAGGAAGTCTTGTCAAGAGTTAATAAATAGGAAACAGAAGTTCCTCAAATTGCGTCACATGCGTGGGTTGATAAAACTGGTTTTGGTTGTTAAACAAAAAAATATTCCAATGATTATATTAATTTTGTATATACATAAATGATGAACATGACTATTTGACCAGTTGACCATTGTCCTGGTCACTCATCTCAGAGCGGCATCATCATCACAACCAGAGCATCATCAGTAACAGCAGCACTGATTTCGCGTATCCTGTTATCTGTTTCATCATCGCCGCAGCACCTGCAGTTTCACAAATTAAATTGTCGCACATTGATTTCCACCGATATGATGATGGATGATAATCGTGTTGACAAAGAGCTTGGATGCTTTGGATAAGCAAGCACGAGAGCATTATTCATCAGCGGTTTATTCTGTTAATCATCATCACCACCACCACCACATGAAATATTGACGCTTATAATTGTACATTGTATTTATGACATAGTATTTACGCTTTATCAAGAAACAACAAGAGTGACATAGGCAGAAAAAACGAAAGATAACCCATGAATGAGTGTGAGCAAGATTAACACTGAACGCTTTGTGCCATCATCATTGTCATTGTCATTGCCATCAGATATTCGCCACGGACCAACTTATTGGCATTATTATATCAAAAATTAAAATTATGTCATTGTTTATGATTGTTGATTGTGTACCAAGTTGTCTGGAGGATTGTACACGTACAATAACAGTATGGCTATGTGTATGTACTTTTGAACTCAAACAATTATCTTAATCTTTTCTCCGTAAATTTTTTCCATCATTACAAATGTGCGTGTTTATTGCGTAACTTTGCGTTTTATCTGATTTATAACAAATGATAAGGGAAAAAACTGTTTGGCTTATCATTCATTGTTAATAATAAAGAGGAAAACTTCAATACTCAGTGAAATTCTTCGAGAAACTCTTTTTTGATTAAAGATCTATGGGAAAAAGGATATACATATTCACCTTTTTACTAATACTTAGCAATTAAAGTAATAGAAATGAGACGGCTATTTTACTTGCAAATCGGTAAGCGACTAGTTCAAGTCGTACTGGAATCAATCCTATTTATACCTGAAAAATGGAGCAAAAAGTCGTATGAATTGCTGCTGGCCCATTGTCAACTTGTGAAATGATTTTCTAATGAATTCCGATCAAAAGGACATAAAATGATGACGGAAGGTCCATTTCCGTTGAAATCGTAAAAAAGGGCAAACAATGAATGTATTGTATTTAGGCTAACTTAGCGCTATTGCTGCACCTGCCTCTTGTTTTCTACCTACTACCTACTTGGCTGCCGCTTGATTGCCTAACCTACCATTTACACACATTGATGATAAATGATGACATAGTAAAATAGCTCATATCAGTTTTTGTCTTTACAGTTAAAAATCATCTAGTCTACTAAACGGAATAATTGCTCACAGAAAAACATATTGCATACATGAATTAATGGTTAAATGCCTGTATGGAGCGTAATAGCATCAGCACCTGCGCGTGTATGCGTTATAGTTTCCGAGATCAAGCGTTTCGTAGGAAACATTATTTACGCCCATAACAATAGCGTTTAATGTAATCAGAGAAGCAATCAACACAATAGACATTGTCTTATTCTTTAACTAATGCCATGCAATGGAATAAAGAAAGTTGCCATGTTCTTCAAGGCCAACTACGCTCAGTTGGCATTTTCTCATTGGAAGACAAAGTAAATTATTTCGTATGAGGCTTTTGAATTTAAAATTAAACTGAAGATTCGTTTTCCAATCAACCCAAACATTTCTAATAGAAAGTTCTGTAAAAATATATTTCCTTTTCGTGGTTGGCGTTATTCAATCCTTTTGAATGCAATCTTTTTAGGTGGGAGATTCCCACACCAGGTCTGGAGCGTGAAAAATGAATCAAGGCTTTGAAATGAATTTGTAAGTGAATCACGTATAATCAGTAGTATATATCCTTCATAAATTGACAAATCACATGTAATTAAATAGTTCAGAGTAACTAATTTGGTTCCTCTATCGTTGGTAAATTTTTATTTTCATACAAGCGGTATAATTATAATGCAGACAAGCCCCTTACGAAGGGCCGCCAATACCAATGCCGCTACCAATGCCGGTTATGGTGGAGGAAATAGATCACTGTATCATATGCTTCGCCGCAGAGTTCTTGTACAATCACGAGGGTTATCTGAGCAGGCGACTGGACACTCGTCTGGAATGGGTGCAACCTGTTCCTGACCACGACGAAATGGAAACTGTAGATTCGTGGGGAGATCAATCCCCTCTGCCCCATTATATCGAAGAAGAGGAAGACATTTTCCTGGAGGAAGAGGTTATCTTAAGTGACGAAAGTGACAATCCAAGTGAATATGAAAGTTCGTATGAAAATCAAAATGAAGGCGAAAATGAAAATGACGCTGAAGATGGAAATGTAGATCAAAGTGAAATTAAAGTTGGCGTCCAAAATGAAAATGACGCTGAAGATGAAAATCTAGATCAAAACGAAGTTCAAGTTGGCGTCCAAAATGAAAGTCAAGATGATGATGTCCGACATGAAAACGATCAAAATGAGGATCAAGATGCTATCCAAAATGAAAGTGACACTGATCACAATGAAAATCAAGTTGGCGTCCAAAATGAAAATGACGAGCAAAATGAGGACCACTATGAAAATCAAGCTGAAGCTCAAACTCAAAATCAAAAAGAATGTCAAAATGAGGGTCAAACTGAAGATCGAAATGAAAATCAGAATGAAATTCAAGATGGAGGTTACAATGCTGATGTCCTAGAGCAGCCACAGCCAATTGAGTACGAGGAGCCTTTTGCTTATCAACCATACGAAGAGCCTTTGATTGATCAACATTTCCCTCCACACCCAAACACTTACATTGTGCCTCAGCTACGGACGTTTTTCGTCCTCCGATACGTGTTCCAGCATCCATTGAATCATCTAACAACAGAGAAAATGATGCTCCTTGTCCAGTGCCCCTCGGACTGGTTTGTCATTTGTTCAAGCTGCATGGCAGCGGTGGACAATGGGATAGCTCTAATCGACTACATGAAACTGAACATTGACACGGAATTGAAACGAGGGTATCACCTACACTTGGCAGAAACTGTGGCGGGGTTGCAACGCAAGTTTATCAGCTCCTACTTGTCCACATTTCCTCCGGAATTTTGGGAGTTTGACGAGCAAGCACGCATGCACTGGCATAGCAATCCGAATAACGTGGAGTTTCTATTGACTGAAGGAGAGGCTGTATGGGAATTTCGACGGTTTTTGCACACCACCGCGTTTTCTCGGCTGCAGGGACTAATGCATCCTCCACCCGCTGTAATACATCAGTATTTTCAGCCTCCTCCGAACAATTTTGGACCGCCTCCCAACTATTTTCTAGCGCCGAATTACCAGCCTATAATCCATCAACGGTTTGAGTTTTATGAAAACTCGCAAGTGGAACCGACACCAGGACCTTCGCAAATCTTTGAGACTGCTGAACGCTATGAATCTGGAATATCGCCTCAAAATCATGTTGAATCTCATGGAAACCCTGATATTCATTTTGGCAACACTGAGAATAGCAACAACGGACAGCAAGAGTTAGTGGAAATGGAACAGCAGGAGGAAGAGGGGGCAGAAGAAGAACTGCAGCAACTTCCCCGGATGGAACCAATTCCAACCCTGGAACATGGTTTAAGTGACAATTTCGCAGTATTTGTTCAGCAAGAACATATTGTCGAACATGTCGTACCGATTCTCACAATTACAATGAATTTGCCCACATGAAAACTTTTCCGACTCCTTTTCTGTAATCTGTAAGAGATCCAACAGGTAATCTATACAATTATTCTATATGATATTCCTTAAAAATTACCAAGAAATGTGGTGAAATTAAAAAATAATGAATGTAATGGTTGCACAAGTGGCAATGAAAATTAATAAAAATAGGTAGGTGTAAGTTATTTTTAAGTTATTTTACTAAAAATACTTTACTTTGTACTTATATGAACTGGAACAAGAGAAAAATACCCGAATAAATACATGGGAATAAATTTACCGTATATTATAAATACATGCACTGTACTTAAATTAAACTTAATTGACAGAACGTTCAAAAAGCACGAAAAAATACAAATAACCGATGCGCCTTCAATTTGGTGTACATACATATTACACTGTATAAATGTACATTCCAAATTAAAATTATTACTTTCACTTTGCATACAATTATAATTTAAATATTCATGGTTCTTAGTCCTGCCGTTCCTTTTCAGTAGGTACCGTAACAGCCCCATTATTGGGTTGATTATTGTCTAACACGTTGTTGTAAAATATTCCGTAACGTTTCGACGGTCTCCTTGCATTCGCGGGGTTGTCTGCGCGCGGAGGTCTAGCGCCACCACCACCTTCGAAATAATAATAAAATAATCATTTAATCGAATCTGAGGAAATGCTTAGAATAGGCCTTGAATGCAGGAAATGCTTAACCACTTATTGCAATTACCTTCAAAAATTAATTTCTGAAGAATCATAAACGGCGACTCAAAAAGCAGCGTGCAGAAAAATCCGACAACGAAGGACATGACCATATGCCCAAAGAAAAAGTTGATTTGAGTGTACGTGTCAAATTTCATCGGCTGCGTAAACCGAACGTGTAGAATCATTTGCAAATGGAGGGACACCAAATACACACAGTAGCACAAACGACCCAGCGGCATGAACGGACTCCAAGACAGGAAACTGTTGACCAGTCCTCCATATCCTTTGATGCAGGCAAAAATAACCCACGAAACTACCAGGCCCCAGGCAACTCTACTGAGGCCAGCATATGCCAATCCGGCCACCTCAGGAATCTCATTATCTGGATCGAACCACGGCTGAATGGAGTAAAGGAGAACAGGGGCAGTGACCGTGGAGAGAGCCCAAAGGAGAAGAACCAACAGTTTTGGTATCTGGACTTTCTTGCCCCTTGTCTTATGGAGCAGCCATCCCAGCCAGACTCCCACGAGGAAGGTTTGGATTCGAGCATAAGGGCGGATGTAAATGTGAGTGAACCACGGGCTCGTTTGGCTAAAAAATTAAATGAAGTGTTAGAAATGTCACACATACATAAATACACTTATACTTTTTAATAAGCTTGAATTGCTTACTCCCTCGTTGGTAGTGTGGTTGGCGTGGCGTCGTAATGGTGAACTAGCCACATTGGGCACGCAATAGAAAGAATTGTGTAAATAGCGAGAAGAATGACCCCCATCAGTTCCCATCTCCACATGGGGTAGAGGATGAAAGGAGACAGTACGTAGAACTGCATGTCATTGGCAAGGTACCAAGCTTCGCCTTGGCACTATAAACATTCAAAGGCAGAGAAAATGCATTAAGCTCCATCCTTAACATAAGTCATTCATTTTCGTAGTAATTTTCTAGGTTATCATCAATTACCAGCCAACTTGTGTTCACGAAATTATTCACGTAGAGCATGTTAGTCCACCAGTTGTCTTCGCAGATTTCACCCCACCTGGTCATCACTGCCCAAAATGGACCATTTCCAAGATAAGGAATAAGCGTAGCCATTATCCCGATCAGAATGGCATATGTTGGTGTGAGCCTAAACAATGCATAAATATTATGTAGGTGAATCATTTTCAGCTGCAACTTTCATGACAAATCGTGCATTCAATGTTATCATGTCTGTGAGTTAGACAACTGAATGCATTTTATTGAGCCGTAATTCTCACCTCAAGTATCGATGAACATACAACATGATAATGTTCAACTTTCCTTTTGTTTTGTCCAGCACTTTAAAGATATTGTAAGCCACCAACATGCCGGACAGCACAAAAAAAGTATCAACGGCGAAGGTGGAATTTATCACTGTGAGCACACTCCAATCATTATAAACCTGTCATCAAATTGGAATTTTTGATTAATTATAAATAACTATTTTTAGCAGATGTATATGTAAACTGTTTTTATGAATACGTGTGTATTATTTAGTAATTTAATTACCGTTTTCACGTCAAGCATGTTCCAGGAAGGTAGGAAGGTAATGGCATAGTATGTATGGGCGAGAACGACCCAAGACGTGCTGAAGAATCGTATTCCATGAAGACATCCCAAATCGTCTGCGCTTTTCCGGGTATTCATCCACTTCCTGATGTTGGTGTACAGAGAGAAAGCCATGAGGTACTTAAAAGCAAGGCCACGATTGGGAGGCTTGTCCACTCCGTGATTTAGCCAATAGTCGAGGATGCCAGAACCAACGCAAAGAGCAGTGATTGTAGCGAGAAGAGCGCTGCAATTCAAAGAGAAATTTGAAATGTAAAAATGCGTAAACCAACAAGAAAAATCCAGCGCACAATTGAAAATTAAAAATTTATATCAAACAACTCACATGACACTAATGTCAGCAGCATCAAAATCAGGTTTCTTTGCCTCATAACAAGCTAGCGCAAATGGCCAAGGATATTTGGTGGGATAGCCAGGCTTCGTACCATTTTTTGTATAAGTCATTTCCAGGGCATTTATCAAGACTTGTTGGATATCCAATTTATCGCACGAGTTTGGGAAGCAGACGCCAAGGGAAGGATTGACAAGTACTCCTACACGTTGACTCAGCAAACGCTAAAACATTAATTTAATTTATTAATTTACCATTGTAAGTTAAACTAAAGAAAGGTAATGAAAGGCATTAGTGGGGACGTACCACAAATTCGTCGACTGGCACAGCTTTCTTCACACTGATGTCGCCCATTAAGCTCGCGATTGAGCTTATTGGCAGAGTTTTTATCGGTCTTCGTGCTGTCTTCATTGACGTCGCGTAGTCGGCAACGTAGACGGTACAATAACGTCCTTCAAAATTCTTGGAAGAGGGGATGGGAATGGGAACAGGAGGTGAAGGAGATGGCCGCTTTATCTCCAGATCTACCTCCTTAATATTGACGCACTCATCAAAGTCTCCAAAAGCGTTTACATGACCATTTAAATAACCTTCAGGTATCTTTCCCCAGGAATCCGCCACTAAAAAAGGTAAACAATTTTATTATTCAATGATTACATTGCTAAAAAATGAAAGGCTTAAAATATATATAATTCCATATAGTTTCTTTTCCAGCTTACTATGCAACACCCATGCATTCTTTTCGCCCCACAAGCCTAACAATGGCTTCCACCGTTGTATCCATTGCACTATGTGGCCTTTGCAGTCATTACTTTCAACGCCATCAAATAGTCGTCTATAAATGTCCGTCCAATTCCCCCCTTGTTCCTGTCTCGTTTCCAAATCGTCAAAAAAGCCTTTCAGGTATGGAGGAAATATCATGCTTTCCATGAACTCCGATTCCAGCGACGGGTCCATCATTTCTCTGAATGGGTTATTTGACCGCATTGATTTGATTACGGGAAGGGAATGGATGCCATTTTCATCACTATCACTGCTATTACTTTTAAACTGATAATTAGGAATTACAGCGCCATTTGCTAGCGTCAGAGAAACAACTAGGAGGAGTGAAAGACGAAGGGAGAGGGGGGATAGAAAACAGGCAGATCTTGAGAGAAACCCCATTTTTGTAAATAATACAAAAAGAAAGTAATTTGAAATTTTTTGGTGCTAAAGGTTAACTTAATTTAAATATCATTTCTTCATCAGCAACACCAACACAACACTTTTTGCTTAAAAATATATTTTTAACGATTTCTTCCAGTGCTGCTCCTCACTCGGAGAGAATGATGTGCCGACTGATATGATTCGATAAATGATTTGCCATTTAACATTGAAATTCTTCACAAGACAGGAACAGATTGCTTACTTCACGTGTGCTGGAAATTCCATGCTCAAATCAATGGACTATAGAAATCAATAATATTCTGACGGATTTGTTCTCTCGAGCAAATCAACCAATTATTTTTTTACATGATTGCTGTAGTAATAGCAAGGTGCAAGTTTAACCTGTCAGTCACCACAATTAAATTATTTTCCGTTGTAGTCTGAGTTCTCGAATATGCAAACATGACAGTATTGAAATGTTATGAAAATACTTTTGTCAGCTATTAACGGATTTTCAAACGGCTTTTTGTGGCTTATATACAAAAGTTATATGACATACATATTATCGTTTAAGGTGGCAGTTTAAAAGTGCACCTTGCCAGTAGCATTCTGAACTGGCTATCTGTAGAATTGATGAAGTGTGCAATAGACTCATCTCAATACAAATATTGAATCCACTACTTACACTGCCTGCAGAACAAAATATGTGCGCCTATCTTGGAACTGGGGACAAATAATGTAGTGTGATGGTAGCATTGGCAATGATTAAATAATCAAGATGTCACAATGACAATTGATGAATTGACAATGAAAAAATATATTATTACTTTTTTGCAATAATAATATTACAATCAAACATAGTGTGCTTATCTTCTTCTGTAAAGACGACTTATCACTTGTGTACCTATGTATAACCTTTCATGCACAATCTCGAAATCATCATCGATCCTGTCGTGTCAATGATTAGGTATGTTGATGAGAAATATTTAACAATCGACTTGTTGTCAATGTTGAATGTGATGTTGTACATGAATAGAAAAAGGCTTATCAAAAGTGCTTACCTTACCAGTAACACTGCCGTTGTCTATTCTCTCTGATGGCTTCACTACTTGTTCCTGTTCTACGGTCTCTTTTTCCTGGCTATCGAATCAAGATAAACTATTATTGAAATATTTTAGTCAAGATATATAAATATACCTAATTTACCTATGTATATCATGCATTTACAGTCGTCGTTCAATTTTAAGAATTAAATCCAACGCATAAATACAATGTTACAGATCTTTGAACGTTATTTTTATTTAGAATTAAAAAGCAACGAAAAACTGAGATGAAGTAAACTATCATCCTAACTAGGTAGGAGACACATTTCGTAAATAAAATTAATTTGAACTTCTTCTCTTATTAATTTGGCTCTTCTTCTTCATTCTCCTCTTCCCATTCCTCCTCATCCGTCGTAGCTTCATCCATTTCAGGATCAGTGACATCCAACAAATTAACTAAGCGTACGGAATAATATCCCCTTTTCTTCTTCGGAACGTTGGCGAACATCTGCCCAATCTAAAATGTGAAATACGATTCATAAAAAGAGATTGCCAGTTAAGAAATTGTAACTACATTTCTCAAAGCATAAAAGCGAGATTAAGAGGTGATTAATAATCAGTTCCTACCGAGCTCTCTAGTTCTGTCGTCACAACAGAAACCATTTTCGATGTCGACGAGGATTTAGCCATTAGTTCAATGGCAAACATGTTAGGATTTTTGAGCTGGTTCCCAAACAAAATTAAAATGCATCCAATTAATTAATTAATCAATTACTACCTCCAATCATCATTCATTCCTATCTTGCAGCCAGCCATTGGCCATATGACGAACAAAACTGCTCTAATTACTCCAAATAAAATCATCTAATACCGAATGTTTTTTTAATAAAAAATTAATGCAAATTAAAGGTTCACTCCAAATGACCAAACTTACGATAATATGACAGCTCTTCAAAAACTCCAGCCACGACCGTTGCTTGTTAACCACTACAAGACATACAGGCCCCGGGATCACATCCGCGGGACCGTGAAGTTTAATGCTTATCATGATAGACTTCTATAACCTCACTTTACGGAATCTCTTTACGGAACCTCACTTTCAATTTAAACAACTTAATTGCAGAATGTCAGGGCATCTAACTAAACCTGCTGGATGTATTTACCACACCCTCGAAAGAAGCCAGTCTAGTCAACCCAAACCACAACACAAGCCATAAGCCAAGCAAGCCGAATGAGCAGCAGAGAATAAATATTTTTTGCTGACGACGTGGAGGAAAGAAATGCGGGCATAGTGACATCATCCAAGGAAACCAAGCTCTGCAATATGTCTTCTGTTCACGGGCTTTTTAACGGTAACTAACGACCTCTTCAAATTCTGACCCTTAAGGAAACAAAGCACAGTATCTCTGGTGTCGTCTTTAAACTTGTATATTATTTGTAATCCATCTATAATATAAATGGGTTCCACACACCAACAAATTGAATGCATCTTCATCCATCTTGTTGTTTGAACAACTGTGTAGTAGAGTAATTGACAAGCAAAATTTAGACATTGAACTGCAAACTAATTCGTTTAAACATCATCATTTTTTGCACAATTAACTTAATGTGCTTGCATTTGACACATGTATAATATGTATTTATTTTGAATGCGCATGCATAAAAACAAACAGCTCATCCATCATCACGAGTCACTTCTTACTTTTATTTACCGATATATATATATTTACTGATAACCGATCACAACCGTTCAATGATCGATACTCGGTGGGACTTTTTGTTTGCTGGCTGTCATCATGTTATCGGTTTTGATTGTTTCTCAGATTCTGGTCCGGAAACAATAATAACCTGGGATAAGAATGCAGACAGGTATGCATGTTTCGATGTAGCTACTTAATTAAACAGCCATTAAAACAGATATTGATAATGTTATTTTCCAATTGGTAGTTGTTAAATGAAGGACTTTTCCCCTTTTGTCTCAATTTTCCTATTAAAATGAGATTAAGGATTCTAAGCCTATATGACTGGACAACAAAGCTGTAGTTTTCATTTTCATGTGTAATTTTAATGAATTGTGTTTCCTTTAATTGGATTCATATTAAAGCTAATATCATTAAGCCTTCTTTCCTGAGAAATATTAATGATGATTCGAGAGAGTCCATATTCCGTTGTCAACCGTCATTATCATCGTCACATCTTATCAGTCAGTCAGTCAGTCGCTGAAGGCCGTTGAATTGTTTTTTCTCATGTCACCCATCCTTTCGCATGCATAACAGTAATATAAACTATTTATGCCAAAAAATATGATTATTTGTTACATTGTACGATAGTCCAGAGTTCACTATGACGTGATTAATGAAAAAATGCATTATAAAACATCATGCCACGCGTATGTTGTACATGTCTATTAAACTTTAATCATCAATCATGCAGAAACACTCGAACGTCTGGGGGAGTGACACAGGTCATAATTCAAGATGAAAATCAGAGCACATGAAACGCTCTGTTCAATAAATTGGGTATATCTTCAAGAATTACTTGTTCAGACGCAGTCGAGCGTTAAAATTTACACTTGTTCCTTTTGCCTTGTGCAAATGTAATTAGTAATTACCCAGGCGTAATGATGACACAAGTGCTTGATTGCGCATTTCTGCTACTGAATTGAGTTGTAGTAATAGTAACCATGATTGTTTAACGTCATACTTAAGTGTTATGTGAAGATAAGATTCATATTGATTGAATCATCATCGCTCTCGATTATCATGAGTTATGTATTTGGAATACAGAGTAAATGGCAAAATAAACATATTGAAGTTGTTCATGTTATTATCAAATAAATAGTAGTAGGATGCGTGAGACATGGAACATGAAATTTTTTTTAGCTTTAATAATAACTATAAATGGTCCAGCTGTTAAATAGAAAAACCCATTAAAATGACGGTATTAGGAAAAAGTCAAGTGAAGACAAGTGAGTAAACAAGAGGCTTTGTCCGATTACCCATTTTTAAAAAATTCGAGTAAATTTTTTAATGCAATCATATCAATCGAATTACCTTACATTATTATAACTCATCATCAACTTATCGATAGCTAATTGGAGAGAAAATCTCTTTGAGAGAGAGCTAAAAATAATTTGTAGTGAGTGATGTAATGTAACTGTATGCTTCTCACAAATTCAATGGGATTATATGGACGAGAAATTATCATTATCACCAACACTTTAACTGATGAGCTGTTTAATAATAAGTAATCATTTCTTTCTGGGACAGAGTTACTCGCATATTAGCATGGCGCAATCATAATTTATTGTTGTTTTTGTTTCACTCTTTGGCTCATTACATAAATTATAGAGTTTTAATTAAATTCGTGACTCACGACAGTGACAATTGCCGTCACATCAACTTTCTTTTTTATCATACTTGAAACAATAATAAATAACGATGGTAAGTTTTCTTTGTCATACTTTTTTCTTATTAAATAATAGATTACTTGTTATTAATTGTAATTGTAATTAAATTGACACATTTCTCATTAATTGTTTTTAATGTAATAATAATAATAATACTGAAATGAAATTCAAACGCAGTTTCAATGTTTCTTTAAATATTTTAAATACTTGCGTAGTTATTTTTTGTTACCCTGCTCGAATGTTGAATGCATTTAATTATATAACAGTTTAGTTAATATTTTTTTGATATTTCAATAAATTTACTTTCCTATAATAGTAATAATAATATATTTTAAGTGCCTGCCTTATATGTATTTATATTTTCTTGGTAAATTGTGGTACTTAATATAACTTAATTTATTTAGTTAAATGCTTTTTCTTTCTTTTCATTAAAACTTTGGCGTATCATTACGACTCATCGTTGCTCTTGTACAGGTAAGAGTACCAGTAGAACACGTTAATGCAGAGAAATGACAGCGGGAAGAATATCCTGGCAAACTTGTCGACCTTGGAAACCGAGTTGACATTTTCCAACTCCATCTTCTGCCGTTGTCTCAGTTTATCCCGACGCTTCCGATTCGCCTGCACGCAAAAGTTCCACGCGGAGTCCCTCCGGTGGTGCTGGTGAGGATCATGGCCGTGTCGGGGTTGCGCGTGCTGCTGAGGACATCCGGGTATCACTGACGGGGAGTTCTCCCCAGAGCCGAGCCCACTCCCATTGTTAATTTTCAGCGGGGGAGGAGGAGGGATTTCGATTATCGCCATTTGTTGCATTTGACCCAGCATTGCAGAGGAGCAGCTACTTCCACTTCCGCCAGCAGTTGCAGCAGCGCTGCTTGAGTGGGCGAGATGATGATGGCGAAAACTACTCCGACCTCCGCTCCCACTGCCACCACCACTCCCACTACTCCTCCCCCCGTTTCTCACCTCGTTCTCGTTTTCGTCGTCGCTGTCGTCCGAGGAGGAGGACGTGTCGTTGAAGTACACCTCCCCTGAGCCGTTTTTCGTAAAGTAGTGAACTACGGCAAACTGCGGTAAAAAAATTATTCCGGGTATCGTTTTTAAAAATTTGAAATTTGAATAGCATTTATTAGCATAAGGTAAGTACAAAGTTAATTTTCATAACTGACCTGAATAATCGTGGCAAAGATAAATGCGAAGGATAGAAATACAAAAAAGTCCAGCGCGGTTGGGTAGGGTACTTTTGGCAGGTCAGTTCTCGCTTCCAATCCGAGGAACGTCATGGTCAGTACGGTGGTCACGCCTGCGCGCAGTATCAAACAGAAATTAACGACACAACATTGCTCCACAAAATACATTCCAAACTGTCTAAATCTCTTGTCATCATCATCATAATCATTCATCAGTTAACATATTTTTTTTGTCGGGAGAAAAGGAGAAAGGAAATTGTCAACGCAAGACTCATAGATTGTTGCTGTTGCGGCTTTTTGCATTCTTTACCCTTTTTTGCCATATTCCCATAAACGCCATAGTTATCTGGACTGACTTTGATTCGAAAAATAATTCTGACTTACTGACTGACCGACTTAATATTTTTGTTGCTAGCTTATAATATATATATATATTTATTTTAAAAAATGTAAAAATCATAAAGCGAAGTAACTAAAGCTATTAAAATTTGAAAGCTCTGGATATGTAAAAATGCTCACCAAGACTGACGCGATCGGCGGTGGCCTCCCTATTCAACCAGAAGGAGACCCAGGAGAGAACCACAAGAAGAGTGCATGGTCCATATACCTGAATCAGGAAGTTACCCATGTGCCTCTGCAGATGGAAATTGACCAGAAGACACGAGTACTGTCCTGTGCAAATTCACACGAAGAGAGAGAAGAACAAGAAAAACATGATTGCCTTTGCTTTGTTGTTGACCAGCGTCTCTAGCAGGTAACCTTCTTACTTATCCGAATACTCTACTCTACCAGTCTACTTATCTACATAAACATTGCAAAAAGCTATAATTACTAATTACATACAAATAAATAATACTTAAAACCTAAACACAACTTGGAATAATAAAATATAGTATAACCAGTGCCTTATATGGACTCATGACTCATTCATTCCAAATGGACCATCATCAGTCATCACCATCAATGTCGTCAGCGTAGCAACCAACTGTCTGTACCGCCGACTTACTCAAAACTGACAAGCTCATTTTACAGAGACCTGTTCTCAAAGTCTCCAGCAGCATCGGAGGGAGGAGGAGTATGGAGTGGAGTAAAAACGGTAGAAGAGAAAGAAAGAAGAGGCCAAAGGAAAATTTAGGCAATAAATGGAGTGAAGAAGAGCAGGGAAAAGGGGAAAGTAAGTGTGTCCTCTTGTTAGTATTTGGTGTCAAAATGCTTTATATATGTATAGTATTATTTGTATTGCTTAAATTTTGTTTGTTTGGTCGTTGTTTTGCCTATATATCGTAGTATATATCGGTTCGTGAGAAAATGCCGTTGTTGTTTGGAGGAATTAGTAAATCGAGTGGAGTCTTACCAAGCGTGACTCTATCAGCAGTTGCCTCTCGATTAATCCAGAAAGCTACCCAGGACACGACAACAAGAAGGATGCAAGGAAAGTACACCTGGAGCAGGTAAAAGCCGGTGTGGCGACGGAGATAGAAGTACGCCTCGAGTACGCTACGCTCCCCTTTTGGCACTCACCAATCAACACTCATTAAGTACACAGCCTTGCATTATATTCATAATTAACATTATATACGCTTTTAACCCTTCTCCTTCACTGGCACTTGACACAAAATCATTAAACTATAGTAATCTAATAATGTATGCAAGCATGCAGAAATACTACACTAAAGAGAGAGAAAGGACCAGCTTCTGTGTCTCAAGTGACCCCAAAAAATATTGTGCATTTTCAACAACCGTCTACTCATCTAATCTACCAACCAAAAATATATAGATATATATACTAAGCGACTTTACTCTCAGAAATAGGGAAAAAAGTTAATTTTTTTCTTGACTCACCGGATTTCAATGTGTCAGTTGCATTTCCCGACGGAGTTGAGATGAGATCAAACTGTGACATTTTCATGTCCGTGGCAATATCCACAGGCTTAGTGGCATTCGCCTTCCACCGGTATATCACATCACGGGTTGTATAACCAACTGTATGTGTGTAGCAGCAAGCAAGACAAAAAAAGAAAGCAAAAGTCTTGAATTACTTAAATAAACGAGTTCAACATGATATCTCCTGCACCGCCCACCGTTGTTAATTCCATGCTTTTGTTTTTTCTGCATTTATATACTATCAGCTATTATTATTGGTCTTTTGTTATGTAGTAGGTCTATGCGATATTGAAATGTTATTTTCTCTGCGTACAGCTGCCTAACTTGAGCGGACACCGTTGAGTGTCCATAGGAAAGTCTTCCAGGTGCATGGGGCAACTTGCTTTCACCGTCAGTCGACTGGAGTAGAGCACCCTCCCGTCTTGATACAGCCGGACAAACTTGTTGGGCGTCGTGATCGTGTGCAGGTAGCTTTGTTTCCCGTTGTAAAAGTAAGTGTCCGGCTTCCAAATCCTTTCCAGCATTGAAATGCTCAACGCGAGCGTTGCCTTGTTGGACGAGTACGAGAGTCGCTTGTCAATCCAGGACTGACGGAAGTACATGTCCATCGAGTACGTCTACGCACACACATACAAACAAACAGAATAAATCCATAAAATAAATTGCACACCGATTACATCAACTAATACATACACACACGTACACACAATAATTTAATATCCACAACAATCCGCGTGCTCGGCAGAACGACACGGAGAAATTGACTTTCTCCACAGCCGACACAGAGTGGGGAGATATCCACCAGCGGAGAAAAGTTGTACTTTGATGATAACATTAGTAAAAGCAGTAATAGCAATAATTAATACACGCACCACCAAACGGCCAGCCAACCTTAAACCCGCAAAACTGCAATAATATTATATACTACTACTACCACCGCTGCAAGCCTATGCTAAAACAACAATAATAATGTATCCCATATCAACCGGTCCATTAACTTTACTAATGAAGAAGGCAACAGCAGCTCAGAGAGAAACATTAACCGTTTAATGGCATTTTCTCATTCCCTCTCCATTTTTCTTGCAAGCTCATCAAAAACGGAATAATAATTATTTACAGCTTTCCCTTTATATAACTCCATGTGTGTGTGTGAGTATTAGCGAATGTGGGGAGAGTGATAGAGACACACATAAAATTCAATTTTCTCTCTCTCTCTCTCTCTCCGTACAATATTTCCACACTCATCACTATTGACTATATATGTATGTGCGCTGCTGCTATCTGTCCATCTATCTACATACCTACGTGTGGCTCCCAACAACTAGCCATACAAACAAACATGGACACTTATTCCACCACTCCGACTTTCTTTTCGTTTTGATATACATATCATCAAACGCTCCTGGCCAACGGAACGGGAGAAACGTTCCCCGTTTTTTATGGGCGATGGAGATGAATAAATAATAAAAAGTTGTTGATGATGCTCTGTCTCTGGCGTTTGGAAAATATTATACCACTGTGGAATCCACACTGGTCGTCCTCATCCTCGTCGTCATCGTCGTCACATCCCAGAAATTAATAATAAACTAAAATGACATTTTTCCCAGGGTCCCAGTTAATAACAATTATAAGCGCTCTGCCTGTAACTGCTACCCAAGTTGTTTGTATGTACGTGCTCTGTGGTGATAGTAGTGATAGTGATGGCGATGGTGAGCACAAAACGAGTGCAATGCCCGTCAGCTCACCATCACAACAACCACACCATCAGTAGAATAAACGTTTATTTTTTATTCACAAAAATATGATAAAAAATGTGGAAACCGGGTGGAGTGAGAAGAGAGAGCGTTGAGAGCGATAAGGGAAATTCTTCTGGACTGTTTTTATTGTCACTAGTCAACCACTTGATTTCCCTATTAAGCCATTTTTACGGTGGTGAAAGCAACTAACAATGTTCTCCTTGGCTTGGTTGGTTTGGTGGCGGTGGTGAGTTGTGAGTTGTGATGGTGTGTGCAAGAAGCAGAAGAACGACATTTTTTTGAGCCAAAAGTTAGTAGACGTCTGTCTGAGTTGAAGAAAGAGGAAAACTCTTTTCCCGTATTGGTTTGGTAGTATGTAGTAGTTTGGCTATAAAAATAAGTAATAAAGGATGCATTTCTTTTCGGATAATATTCTGTCTGCAGTTTGTGGCGTGATGATGAAGTGGTTGTTATGTAGGTAGTAAGGAATAATAATATTTTTGAGACGTGAAGAAAAGTTGCTCCATATCGACAAATGACAGCTTTGCATATTATTTCTTATTTACTTCAAGCTGGTGGAGTTAGGGAAGAATGAGACGGAGAATTTAAAACGATGTTAAAAGTTAGAAATGCCACATTTGTCATTACACACGGCTGTACTACTTATATATTTGGGACTACATAAAGGAACAATATAAAGATGCTACATTATGTATTTGTACTAGGAGCAGTTGATTTAAAGCGAACTGAAGAGGAAGCAAGCAATTACTATGAAAAAATACATTAGAGTCAGAAAGAAAGAAAGGAAAGAAAGGTTACCATGTCCACTTCCGAAATTGGACCCATGCTCCGGACCATTATATTGATCTCCACTTCTGTCGGCGCACCTATATATCAAAAAAGAAAGGGGAGAATAAATGATCAGAGTCGGTGAGTATGTAGTTTCATTCAGCACCAACGTAGCTCTATCAGCTCACACAGTATCATCTTCAAATGGAGTGGAGAACAAGACAAGAAAAGTAGGCAAACAAAAACATCGCAAAAAATACACACATATCGTAATGTATGCATCCCCGGCTGTATTTTGAGTTAGTTGTGCATGTCAAGATGAAGGTAAAAAGTTCCATCAATCACACACGGCGAAAGTATATATATATAAATATACCTGTATGAAAAGAAAAAAGTTTTCCTCATTCTCGCTCACCCCTTCTTCATATATAATGTTTACGCTATATACACATAGCAGACGTGACTACGATGATGATGATAATAATAATGTTCGTTGTTATTATTGTAGTCTCAGTTAGTTAGCCGTGTTGTTAAATGAAATACAAAAGAAGAAGGGAAAAGGAGATCAAAGGGAACGAGATGCTCGTTGTCATCTTCAGTAGACATGGCCACCTACTTTGCATAACAAGGTGTAGGCGTACAATGCACATTTTCTCGGAGACGCTCCCTTGTTGTTGTGCTGCCTACATTTCACTAATTTCATGTATAGTCTTGGTCCTCAATAATACGCCCTGTATTTAAAAATAACATTGCCTCGAGTAGTTCTCTTTAAATCTACCATTTCCGAATAACTGGATAGTTTAGAATCTGACCCGTCAAAACCTTTTGCAAAGTATGTTAGCCGGAAACTATTTTGACTTTTTTCACGTCCAGATGAAATTAAAAGATAAGGGGAAAAGATTCCGGTGAAGGAAAGAAGAAGAAGAGGACGAAAAAATATTTCTTGACTGAATACTTGTGTTGCTGCTCTTCTTGTACTTGTTATTTTGGCTGCATTCTTCTCCTTCTGATGATGATGATGATACTGATTAAGACGAGGGGAAAGTCCGAGAGATGATAATGTTGCTGGTAAATAAGGTGAGGAGAGTGTACGGAAGAGTAGAGAAGGAAACAGAGAAATACACACAGAGGACGAGAGACAACTGTCAAACAACAAGATGCCCTTTTTCTCTGTCTTTCTCTCTCCCTCTCATCTGTCAATTTGAAATGTGAGAGAAAGTGATTGATTCCCCTTTGATGATGATGATCATGAGGAAATTGGCAAACATCCCTCTCACATATCAAAGGTAGATGGGTGATTCAAAGAGAGATACAACATGAAAATCACACAAGAAAAATCAACAAGGAATGCAGAGAAGAGGAAAAATAATAAGATGAATCCGTTTATAAAGGACAACTTTTTTTTCTACCTCCGTCGCGCTACTCTATATACACTACTTACTCCTCTCTGTTTCTCCTCCTCATCCTCCTCTTGCCAAACAAAAACCACGGGGAAAAAAGTTTTTTTTTTCTCCTATTGACTTGCATGAGTAAAACAGTAATAATGCTCCTGCTTCCCATTACTTTCACTAGCTTTCACTAGAAACTTTCTCTCTTTTTTGTATAACAAATATATTATATTCTTTTCATTTTTCTAGTGCTCCTCGTTGATCCCTTGTTCACTGCCATGCCAGGATGATCATCATCCTCGTCATCAGTCCCACATCAATTTCAATTATAACTTGTATACCGTCACCACTACATCCAGAGAGAGATCATCATTATCATCGCCATCATCACCATCACTACCATGTTGATTGGCAGTCTTGATGATGATGATCATCAAATCCGAATGGATTTTTTCGCCTTTCTTTCGTTTTTTTAATCTGCTAAAAACGTCGTAATATGTAGAGACGGTGCTAATGCTGTTGTAGGTGGGAGAGCAACCCGGTTTATTTATTCAATCAGCACCCATCCATCCATCCATCCAAACACCAGCAGAAAGAAAGGAAGAGAGAGAGAGAGAAAAAAAATTTTTTGAAATGGAAAATCAAATTGAATTAAAAATTGAATGGAAAGTAGGAGAAAAAGTGAGCCGGGAAGCCAATTCATAAAAAGTACACACACATAAACTGGTGTGCTGCTGTGTGCTGCGTTGATGTCAGGCGGTTGTATAAGCTGCCATGCATGCTCTGTGTTGATATTGTGTCATGGGTTATGTAAGTTCTGTCTTTCTTTCAATCTTGTTCGCTTTCTCTCTCTTTCTCTTTCTGTATCATCTGCATCTCTATCTTGTTGAATGGGAATCTTGGCAGGTGCCTCTCCTATTCTCGTCATTCTTTCCACACACGCTGCTGACTTACTTAAAAACGGGATAAAATGATGAAGATAAGAAAATTGATTCAACTTTTGAATCTCGCCGTAAATACGTTCATACGTACTTTACCAACGAGTCTATCGTCTGGACAAAATACATATATACGTGTGCTCTTCATCTTTTTAACGTATAACTTATATAGTACGTCGTCGCATCTTCATATGATGATCATCTTTTAC
Organism: Sinella curviseta; assembly: GCA_004115045.4. Lineage (NCBI taxonomy): Eukaryota > Metazoa > Arthropoda > Collembola > Entomobryomorpha > Entomobryidae > Sinella > Sinella curviseta. Next base: position 10,976,346 of record CM065489.1, read on the forward strand.
CACCTTGTTTTTAAAGAGTGAGAGAGAGAGAAAAGTAAAAGAGAGAAGGAGAGAAAAAAAACTTTGAAAAGGTTCACTCCTTTTATTCTTTTCAATGCCATTCATCATTTATTCAGTCAGTGGGTCTATTTAGAGGGAGAAAACTAGGAACGAGATCGCGTCATCCCTATTGCTACTACTACTTTCTGCTAGTTTGCATATTATTATTTGTACAAGTGTGTGATTTTTGGTATATGTCGTCGAACAAAATATTTCCCACAATTAACTGGCAGCATGCATTGCTTTCCAAGAATGAGGATGAAGAAATGAAGAAATCTCTTTTCTCAACATTTCCCTTCTCCTCTTCTTCTTCTTCTTCGTCTGCTTCTCCTGTAGCATCGACGCTACAGGAGAAGGCGCTCCTCTTCTTCTTTTTTCCTTTTTAGTCTCAATCCACTTGCTCATGAAGAAGGAGCAAAACTTTCTATCTTTCATTTAAAAACACAATTCAAGCATCTTCCTCATTCAAAAGCAAGAGGAAGAAAAAGGGCGTAAAAATGAAAGAAGAAAATCTCGAGAAGAGGATGGCGATGACGATGATGATGATGAGAAGAAGAAAGAGTTCAAAAAATACCAATATGCCACCAGTCAAGTGTGTGTGAAAATACTACCATCACCGCCACCACAGCCATCACTGCCACAAGTAGTTCATTTCATACAAGTAAAGTTGTAGTAGTAGTCGAGGAGTGTGTCGACGACATATTATCAAAATTCCAACTACTTTTTTCTGCTTTCTTTCTCCTTCTTATTCGTCGTTCCTTTTTTAGAAGAGAAGATGAACAAGTAGAAGTAGTAGTATGTGGCATTATTATGCATGCATAAAATTGCTTTTTATTCCTCCACCACACAAAACACATTCCTCGCTTTGCTTTTTAAAAAAGCAAGACGAGAAAAGGAAGGAGTGGAATAGATAATGGCCCTATCCACCATACATGCTCTACTTTAGATTATTATTAATATATGATTAGCCTTTGCATTTACTTGTCCTAAAGTCGTCGTCACTCCTTCATTACAGACAGTAAAAAATAGTAAAAAAATCCATCTCTTTTGAAATATTGGCATTGTTCTCGCGAGATAGTGATCCGGACGCTCATGTTGATGAGCCATGAGCCATAATAATCTTTTGGGTGGCTGAAATTAAAAGCTAATTTAGTGTCAGTAGTATGGCTGGTGGAGCAATTTCTATTAAACGATAATAACGTCATGTATGATTGTCATGTGCTCTGCATGCAACAATCTATTGGAAAGGAGACTGATACGCTGTCCTAATTTATCGTGTGGCGGTGGTGGTGTTGAAGCATGCAAAAAAAATTAACGGCTTTCTTGTATCTTTCGGAGCTCTGCTCTCTCTCTCTCTCTGTGTGTGTATGTGTTGATGATGTTCCTGTGTGCTAATCAGTGATGGATGGAAGGAAAGAGGAGCCCATTAAAAACGAGAGAATCTTTTACTCGCTCTTCCGCTCAAAAACTAAAGTTCACTTTTTTTCTTTCCCCTCGTCTGATATGCCTAGTTGGTGGAGGAGAAGGAGAGAAAAGGGTAATGACGATAGTGATGATGATACTGATGCCATGCATGCCACTTTCATCCATTCAGTATTTCTTCATATAATATGCTAGTTTTTGTGCATGTAGTGGAGTATAAGAGAATGGAAAAGAGTGGATTGCTTTTTAAGTACTATTTACTTAAATAGGCTTAAACTCTTGCTGCTTCGGGAGAGGAGGGAGTGAGTGGAGTGATGATGAGGATGATCCTCCGCCAGAGAAAAAAAGGAGGAAGCGGTGTAGTAAGAAGCGCGGAGGGGGGTGGATGTTAGGTGGTTGAATATATGTTTTGTTGTCTGATGATTTCGGATGGATTTATGGCTGCTTTTTTTGGGTGGATTAAGGTAACATAAGAGATTATTATGGTGGCAGTGGTGGTGGTGGCGATGATGTTGCTTTGCGGTTTTTTGCTTGTCTTGTCGAGGATTTTCTTGTCTGTTTCAAGTGGTATGAGACTTTTTTTCTGTTTGGGTGTGTCTCCTTTTCACGATTTAAGCTGCTTTTTGTGTATTTTTTACTTTTTATTACCATTTTAATGCAATTATTACTGCGATATAAAAAATTCTGTGCTTTTTTTATTTTTCAACGAAAGTTTAGGAATACATAAAAATTTAGATGATTGGATACCACCAACCGAACACATTGTGCAACAAAAATTGAATTGAACCTCCACCCATTTGGCCAGGCCACTAAACTGACCTAAAAATTTATCTCATTGTCTGTTGTTGTAATAATGAATCGATTTCAAATCACATACAAGGCTATAGCCCGGATTACAAGGCATTCATTTTCTATATTTGTATTATGCAATGTGTGTGTGGGCGTGGGTACATATTGTTTACGTACCTCCAAAATCTGGTCTGATACTGTTGTCGTATCCCCGGAGGAGGTTGTCCAAGAGGTCACTCACGTTCCGGTGGATATTGTTATTACTGCGAACGCTGGTTACTCTACAAAGTAAAAGAAAAAGAGAACAAAGAGGAATGTTAAAAATAGCCTTATAAGAATACATACATACAACATACATTTTTCGCTCTTTTTCTTTCCAAATAAACTGATACTTATGTGTACATACATGTATGTAGATACACATAAAAGACAATGCATCACGTTTTCAGTCTTTTTTATGATTCAAAGACCATCCAACACTGAACAAAATACCCGAGGAAAACCAATAAAGTCAATATTTTATGCTTTGCTGTTATTATTTTTAGCAACGTACTTGGTTAGTAGGGAGCTGAATGAGAAGACAAGTATGTAAATCCATACGGTCATTCCAAGGAACATTCCGATGATTCTGGTTGTGGCTCTGGTCGTCCTCGTGTGGATCAAGTCACGGAAAGGAATGAGGACTCCACTTTTTAAATATTTCTCACTTTCTGCACCTGTAAAATACATAAGAATCAGAACGTCTCTTACCTGTCAGTATATCAAAACAGATTTTCATATTTTCTTCTAATCTTTCTTGAACAGATTAAGACGGTACTAGATATATTACTTAATGACAATTACTGCCGTATTTCAATTTCTTTCCAAAAGCTATCCCCAACTTTTTTTTGCTGCTGTATGAAGATTAGGATAATGTCCTCAGGTGCTAGTAATTTGGTTCATGAGTAATAAGGGACAACTCCCGACAAGTGAGGATGACAGTTTTGTGGAAAGATCCATTCCAGCAAAACATTTTAACAACAAATAATAAATAATAATAATAGGAGTCGAGTGCAGACAAGATGTATGTCAAAGGAGCTATCCCACTTATTTCCCTTTCTTCAATGAAACCTCCACCACCACGCTTGTGCAATCTGACATTTCGCAATGCTCAATGAAAAGAGGACAAATAGACTGGATACTCCAGCTTGAGGGTAGTCTCCATTGATTTCTCATTCATCCGTCATTGTGCTCCCTCTTTCTCCACGTCTACTTCGCCATCCATTGCCTTGGGCGATAAATGTAGACGACGACGACGACGAAGGATACTGAAGTAAAAATAGTGGATAAATCTAGCTCACGACTCACAACCAGACCTTGTCAGTTCGTTTCACCGAATTTTTTAACCATTCTTATTATTTAATGCATATTCATAAGACTCCTTTTTTGTAAAATATCCTTCAGCTCTTCTTATACAAACTGTATGACGTGTAGAGTAAATCCACTGACACACATACTTCTTTTTGCTCAAATTGGGTAAATTTTCAAGTGTATAATTTCCGTTGTCAATGTCATGCACCAAATCATCCGAACAAAAAAAAGTATAATTTTTCAGGATGGATGATGAGTACATGGATGGATGTGAGGAAAAGATGTAGGTAAGCATGGATTACGGATGGATACACACTTGATAGGTAAGCGGAGCATGATCATGCATGATCATCACTGTACCTTACGGTTTCATAGATTTCCAGCATGACGACATGACAAGGACAGTAGTGACAATGACAGTACCCACTTTGCCATGTCAAAAGCATAATCCTAACCTAATGTATTTTATTGCTTTATTTAGACTGACAAGGAATCCGAGTAGATTTCGTTGTAAAAATATATTACATTTCAAAAGCATGTGCTTCAATTCTTACTCACAATTTATAAAACTACTCTTACGTATTTATATGCTCCTACTTACTGCAGTTTCCCTGTCATTTAAATCTCTACCCAAAACAAGCTTCCGCGTCACTGATATTCTGAGTTGGCTTCGTGTGCGGGTCGTCCTACATTTTGATTTGGACAATAACTCAAGTAACTATTTAGCAAATTTGACAAATTATTCGACTGTGTTTATTCTCCTATAAGACGAGTTACTAAGGTTATATATTCATAAAAACATTCATATTAATGTGTAACTCTGCTGCGGTTTTAAGAGTTTTGTAAATTAGGCCAAAATGAACCTTAGGGTAAAACTTCTAGTCCAAATGCTCACAATGCCACCATTTTTCTGTGTTGCGGGTGCATGGTACCATTTTTGTTGTTGTGTGCCACCATTATCATTCCCAGTTCTTGTGCTCTATGCAATTGACGTGAATGTCACCTGGAGCGTGTAGCTTACAGTTTCAGCTTTGTTAGTTTACTCTACTTACTCTTCTTGCTTTTACTCTCACTTTTCAATCCAGAGAATCTTGAAACGGATTCATATAATACCTCCTTCTTCTCTCTTTCCCCTGTCCTCCTTTCTCCTCTTCCCTTGTCACTGCACATTTACATCTGGGCACACACAACAAAACTTCCACACACTCATACATTTAGTTGTCCCATTTCTCTGCTACCGCTACTACTCCTGTTGTTGTAAATACATAATATTTTTCAAAATATTTGACGCGCTTGAGAAAATCTTTAAAAAATTCTCTCTCTCTTTTCCTTTCTCTTTATCCGCTTCTCTGACTGTACAAAAGTGAAAGTGAACAATGCCCCCGTCGTCTATGACATATGAATAATTATAATAATCATAAAAATGATAAACCCGTTATAAAATATACAGGGACAGACAAGATAATAGCGCTTAGAAATTCCCTTAAATGCGTTCCATATGTACATCTTTAATAATAATGAGCTGGAGCAGCAGTTGTAAATAGTACCTACATATTTTTTTGTCTCACATGCCTTGTTGGCACATGAATTCGGTGGCCTGGTAAAATGTTCACATGACGACCACGACGACGACGAGACGAAGGCGACGATGATGATGGCCAGGATGACGACGATGAGCATTTTATAAGTTATGTTGGTGGTGGCATGTACCCCAACTACTCCCTGCTTTCTTTCTCTCTCTGCTGGAGTAATGAATGGCATTCCTCTTTGTTTTTCATTTTTCATCTGTCTAAAAAACTTTCTCAAAACAATTGCAATTAGTGATGGTTGACGGGATGTACATAATATTACAAATAGTTCCTGCTTTTCTTTTCCTTCCTCTTCTCCCTCCCTCCCCATTCTCCCATTATTTCACTACTACAAGATATTTTCTAGTTGGTTGTGTAAATCTGAGAGTAAACACTGCCATGACTACTATGATTACGAGTTTTTGATGGCGTGATGTGCCAGTGATCCCTCGTTGGGATGGCAGAAAAGAAAATTGAGGCACAATTTAGTTTTCACTTGTGTGAGAGTTCTACTTTGTCAGAAACGATGCAATGGTGATGATGATGATGACGATGAGTAAAGGAGAGGCAGTTAAAAGTTGTCTTTTGTTCTTTCTACACATGATAGGTATTAATATATGCATATAGCCAAATAGGCACGTATCATATACTTTACAATCGGGTTGTCATGCTCTTCTTGTTTTTATAATGAGCATTTTGACTCTTCAAGAATCTCGTCGAGAAAACAATTTGTATGTGTTAGTTGCTAAAGTTATTATAGTGCATGGGATACAACAACTCTAATTAGCAAACCAGGTAGGAAAAGTATTGTATGCACAGTTCCAAGAAAGCGTCTCATGGAATTTCTCATTTTGTCAAAACAATTTTCGTCTACAAATTCTTTTAGCATATGGATTAAGTCGTCAAAACAGATTTACTTACCGGCCGTCTTTATCTCTTGACCTGATGAGCTTCACTACGTCGTCGTCTTTGGAACTCGGGATACTTTTACTACAGGTTGTCATGTTGTTGCGTCGTACACCTTTCCAAGGAAATATTTTTTTCGTCAAAATCGAAAAAAACACAGGCACGCGCACATACACCGGTAAACACAGGCCTGGAATCTTTATCAAGAGAACGACGACGATAACATATATAGTAACTTGCTAGTAATGACAAGATAAGGACATGGAGCACTTTTTAAAGTGAAACTGGAGACAATGCATGATAATCATCATCATCATCGTTACATTGCTACACGAACGCTGCCGTATTGTTATTTCTTCCTGTCGTACTTACGACGACGATGATTATAATGACAAATTTTTTAAGGCTCGGCTGGTCGCCGCCGCCACGCTAAAACAGAGAGAGTCATATTGAAAATGTCAAGCTTTAAGCTATTTTTCTCTCTTTCGCCATGTCCTCATCATCATCCTTTCTTGGTATTTTTCTGCCTCCTCTTTTACATTTTTCAGATTAAGAATATTACATTTTTTCCCTTTTGTGTCTCTCTTTCTCTGCGTGTGAGTGAGTGCTAGGAGCTTGAGAAAGGACTGATACTGTCGCTAGTGCGTCTGGCTGTCTATTGGATAGTGCTGGCAAGCTACTTTATCATTTTCATTAGCTTCTTGCTCTCTTCCGCCCCTCTGCCATTCATAACAATAATGAAGTATAATTTGTCATGCTTGAGGAGAAGAGAAAGAAACAGGAGCGGAGAAAGAAGTAGGAAAGAAAAAAAGGAGAAGGAGGAGGTGAAGAAGAAGAAGACGACGAAGAAAGAGGATGATGATGATGCACAGGGCTGCTCATTGTGGCGGGAACATCATGGAAACAGAACCGCACATCCGTCTCGTCGTCATCATCTCACTGAGGCAGGCAGGCAGTCAGTCAGTCATTCCCCTCATCATATTACATCCACCGCTTTCCCTGCATATTATAAAACATGTACCTCTTTTATATGGAACTGTGTCAGTGAAAGGAATGAGATGATTCAGATTTCACACACACACAGATCTCTCATTCTCCTTTCAAACATACTTTTTTTTCTTTCATCGGCATTTTTCTGGGTATTGCAGCGGAGCGGTAGTAACGGCATTGTTGAGAGTGGAGCGAGCTGTAAAAATCCAGTTCACTAATAACCATTTCACAGATATTATGTTGATGATGACGACGATGATGATATCCTCCTTCCTGCTTCTTCCTACTACTATCATCATCACACCATTTTCATTCATCCCACGAGCTACATTATCTGATTGTCAGTGTCAACCACACAGAAACACTAACCACATCACTGGGAGAAGAAAGGAGTTAGGGAACGAGTGAAAGTGCTGATTTGCCAAAGTAATCCGTGAGAAGAAGAACAACAAGAAGAGCAGTGGAGGAGGAGGAAGGAGCCGAGATGAATGAATAGTTAAAAAGTTGAAAGTAAAGTGTTCAGTCACACCACCGTCACTCTATAACACACACTATATCACCTTTCTTCCTTTCTCTCTCTCTCTCTCCTTCCTTCGCTCTTTCTTTACTAAACCACTAACCATTCAAAAGCCGTTTTTGTTGTCCTTAACAACAAACGCGGCGGATTAACAATACTAATTTGCGGAGAAAGCCAGTTTACAAAGAAAATGAATTACAAGAAAGTTATTACATATGAATATTTAAATTTAATGGCTAGGTTAAAAACAAGTTTTTTAAACATTTAAAAGATGAGTACACTGACCCCCTTCTCTACTGTGTACGTAAGCAAGATATGACCCTACAAAAAAACTGGAAGGAAAAATGTTGGGGCAAATCGAAACTTTCACTTTTCACCACCACCTCCACCACTACCGTCTCCGCCACTACAACTGCCATGGTCGTCGGCAGCTTTGGGAAAATAATGGCAGTATTTGTTTGGTGGAGTCGGCTACATTTTGAGTAATGCCTTATGGTGCAAAAGGTGGATGATGATGATGATGACGATACTGTGTGTGGTAGGTAATAAATGTTTGTAAATACTCCAACTGTTTTTATGTAAAAGTAAGTAGGGATATATGACGACGACGGTGACGGTGACAATGTTGCTCCTGCTGTACAACGAGCAGAGGTGAAGTAGACACTGAGCCCGAACAGGAAGAAGCTCCCCTCTTTTCCCTCTTGTTCTCTCCTTCTCTTTTTTTTCTTTCTCGTAGTAGTCGTCCTCGTCGCCAGCTTTGTTGTTGCACGGCATAACGGCATGGTTCGCTATATACACCTAAACTCTGCATGAGAAGACGAAAAGAAGACTTTCTTTCCTGGGAAAATTTCCAGTGAGAGGGAGACGACGACAAGGACAAAAGGAAGGGGCATATCACATTACCGTATCGGCAGCATGTCGTGTCGAATAATAAGAAAACGTATGTATGTGTCTTGTCAAAATATATGAAGGCACAAGGAATAATAAGAATATGCAATCAGATGAAAATAGGATTTTTATCATTGTTAAAGGCCAAAAATGAGTTTTTTCTCTCCTACTAATATATATAGTTTTTTCTTGTACAAAGTGGACAGACAGACAAGCCGGATAAGGGTATAGCAGAAAAGTTATTTTTGGAGGAGAGAAGATGTTAGATTAGAGGAGAAAAAATAAAGGAAATTTGTTGGAGCTCGCATCTGTCCGCACAGCTATAGAGAAAACCACAACATGCTCCTTTTCTCTTTGGGCCACTGTTTGTGTCAACTCGCCTTCTTGTGTCTTTATGAATGAGATACAAGGAAACAAGGTATTTTGGAACCAAGAGAACTTGCGACTAGTCCTGAAGCCGAAGAAGAAGAAGAGAATAAGATGAAGTTTTAGCAGCAGTTGGACGAGAAGAGAAAGAATGAGTGGAAGTCATAAGGTTTCTACTTCAATGTCGTTGCCATCGTTGTCAAGAGAGACAAGAAGACTATATTTTCTGACTGGGTGTTCAACATTTAGTAATAATTGTAGTCGATGGGAGACAGGAAGAGAGAGAGAGAGGGAGAAAGTCAGAAAATGTTTCTAGTTTTCATACAATTTTTACAAGGAGAACTTGTTAAGCTCGGTAATTCAACACAATTTGTTCAGAGAAGGAGGAAACAGAACGGCAATAAAGAAGGTGGGCAGAGAGAGAAAGATAGAATACTACACAAATATAAATATGTTGAGAGAAAGTAAAAAGGGAAAATAGAGGGGCAAAGAATCTTTTATTGTCAGGCTGGCATACTTGCAAAAAAATCTCCTCAGAGTTTTTCCTGCTGCTGCCACAATAAAAATGTATGTGCATATATAGTACAAAGAATAAAATTTATCTTGTGGCGTTTATTTAAATCTTAAATTTTCATTTCCATCTCTTTGCTTCGTTTTTTTATATTTCATTTTATGTTGCATGCAACGCTGAGGATGATGAGAGAAGACTAAACGATATTTATTCATGAGAATGACGATGTGTGTGGTGGTGGAGGGAGGAAAAGCGTGTGCCGTTTAGGAAGACGGCAGCAGGTATCCACCGTAATGGTAAATAAGGACATTAGGCACAGGTGGTGTGGCGACTTGATGGTGGGGGGTTGGCAAGACAACAATATTCTTTATGCTTATATTATTCACAACGATTCAGACAAAAAATTCGTGGGACAGGACAACTAGAAAAAAAGGGTAATAAAATGCAACTTACTAGCTAACTAGCTAATTCACTGTCGTTTTTGCAGTCAAATTATTACGGACAGCAGGCACGACAAGCCTATTTAGCAAGGTAAATAGCAAAAAAAGGAGGAGAAGAAGAAATTACTTGGACTGGCGAAATAGAGTTTGTTGCCACCTGGAAAAGGTACACAGACCCACTTTGACCTACTTCATTCATCACAGTCATCCCCAAAAACAGAGTCAACTCGCTTGTTCTCCCACTCGTCTTATTCTTCTTCTTCATCATCTCCTTTTGTTTTGCTGTCCTGCCTGCACCCAAGGAAAAACCGTTGAATACACACACTCAGCTTTTCTAATTACTCACAAAAGAGTTAATTTCCTCCTTTTCTTCCTCTTCCTACTCGAGAAAAAGAGAGCAAATCATGTAAATCCCTCCTGGAATGAATCACCATCACCCTCTTAAACTCCTGTTCGTCTGACGCTCCTGTTGGTGTGAACGAACGGAATTTCTTTTTTTTTGTCTTTTTGTATGTAGCACGGGCAATGTAAATAGTGAGGGTTTAGTAAATAGTTGTGGGAGGGAGGGAGTAACCGTAATAAAAAGATGGTATGGACGATTTGCGTGGTTAATTGGGTGTGTGCTGTTTATGGCAGTATGTAGTTGTGTAGGAGCAAACCATCCTATTTTTCTCGGGGTTGTTTTGAACCATTTGGTGAAGTGGGATTTTTTGCAATTGTCCGTGGGAAAAAGGCAATTATAAAGAGATTTGATGCGTACAAAGAGTGAAAGCAGTGTAAACAGTACGGAATTTGCGGTTGTGGTTGCAAGACTTGGTTTGTCGTCATCAGCGTGAGGTTGGAGTTGGAAAGGGCATATTTTACTGTCCAATTATCCGAAAAAACGGAATTACATAACCTGAAGCGGGAGAGGATGGCGTGGGGTGAAATTAGAACTGTTCTACAAGAGATGTAGTTTCAAAGCAGAGGAATTTTAGTGACATGACTGGTTACATAAGATATTGCTTTGTATTCACACAATCACAGCCGTATTTTGACAAAAATAGAATCTTAAAACTGGTAGACTAAAACGGTATCAGTTAAAATGGGCGTAACAAAGGAGATTAGCCGAAAATAAAGTTAATTACTGCAATGACAATCTTTTACTAAGAAGGATACCAAGCAGAATGTCTTATTTTGAACTCCTGAATTCAACTTGGTTACTTCGCTGATCAATTTCGAACAAATAAATGAATGGACCAACAGACAAACAATGAAACTAATTAGAAACCGACATAGTTTTCCCACTCATTTTATAATCAACACGCTTGCATAATATTAATAACATTATAATGTATGCGTTTTTTGCGCGCTGATGTCATGTTATCCTTGTCCCCCGCGTTGTTCTGGGTACATGACAAATATTTCATCAGAATCCACGTCACCGTCATTCCATTCCCATAAACTGTTAGACAGCTAATGGGAAAATGTGACCTGTCATTTTCTCTGTCATTTTCAGACGTCACCATTCATTACTACTCATAATACAGTACCTAACAAACCCAGCCATCTATGTGATATATTTGGTCTTGGGATGTACTTTGGCAATACGTAATTACATTCACCGTTCGTTCTTTTATTCCTCATCACTGCAAGCAACAGCATTACTACTACAACAACCATGAAAAACCTTCACTCAACAGCTATTTTTGCAGAGGAGGAATGCTCAACAGAATCACTAAACCGACCGTTATTTCAAACTGTTGTTATGGAGTCAGTTATTATGCAAGCCTGTCATCACGCAAGATTTTTCTATCAATCCATCCGCAAAAAATTAAGCCTGGATAAATACTACCAAGGACGATGCAAACTAGAAAGAAAAAAAAACATATTCTCCAAGGTTGTATTTTGAAGAGGGACATTTACTTTTCTAAGGGGCAATGGATAAACGTTGTTGTGTAAAAAAAGGTTATAGCCTTATCATCATTATTACTCAATCATGTCGCTTCTCTACTTTGGTAAACCTAATAACATATTTATTGGCCTTTAATGGAAGGATGCAGGCAAAAAGTACGAGAAAAAATCTAATCCTTTTTTCTTCCACTTGAGATTTTCGTCTGGCTCAGTGGCTTTTTTCATTGAGTACCTCTGGAAATCTGAACAGAGAGAAAAAATATGGCTTTCTTTTTTTTCGCTTTAACTTTACCACCACCATGCATCACCACCACGTTATGTCATCATCAAATGATATCCTATTCCCTTGGAAGCAGCGGCAGATCACCAGGTCCACGGAATCGCAGGGCAAGAAGAATTTACGCTTTAATATATAAAAAAATGTACTGAGAGAGACAAAGGATAAAATCTTGCTCTCATTCCAAACAATATACATAATAAAAATAATATAATGATGATGATGAGATGATAAAAATATAATAAGCTCTTTTTTTATGAAAAAATACCATGGTTTATATAACCATTACGGTACAAACCCATTCTTGATAAATATCCTTTCCTTCCTTTCCGTGAAACGAAAATACCCACGAAAAAATTCAATTCATCTCGTCCTCATCATCATTATCATGATCAACTCTACCGGGCATTTTTTCCTTTATCTTCTGTGCTGGCGTACTTCTAGGGCTACTTGTACCACCTTCTTTTGACTGACTTGACTAGAACATTGGCTACATCCTCCGTCCTTTCCTTTAGCTTTGATGCAGTCTGCAAGCGCTTTCCCCTCACTTTGTTCATTAGAGATAAGCAATGATCGATTTCCCAATCTCAGAAACAACAAGGAGGACGATCGCCATACACAGACCACCGAAAAGATATGATCATCATGGTCGTCATCATCAGGAAGCTGATTACAGGTTCATCATAAACGATGATCATGTGTTTTGGGATCCTTGGAATTTCTCCATCCATCCTCCACCTCATCTTCTTTTCATCACATCCCACAATCCCATTATTACGCTCAATGTACCTGACTGTCTCTCCATCGCTTTCTCGTTCAAGATGCATTTTGGAATGTGGAATGCGGATGTGGCCAGAAAAGGAAAGCAAAATTGTATCGCGAAAAAAATCCCTGTTTTGTCTCCAAAAATCCTTGTCTCTAGTACCGATGAGCAGAATGTACATATAAAGCCATTCCATTCATGTCCTACATGTTATTAATATTTATCCAGATAGTATGGATCATCCATCCACTTTAAAAAACAGTCACAGGTATTTGAAAATATCAGCAATATTCTGCCATTTTAATATGACTACCTACTTAGCTTAATGGTTTGTCAAGTGGTTGTAGCTCCTCAAGTTGTGCTCTCGTCCCAATTTCGTTTTGCTGCTTCTGCTGCTGCATAGCTTTTGTAACAAGATGATTTTTTTAATGGAGAAAGGATGCCGGGGACAAAAGGTAACTATGATGGCATGGTGTAGTGAAATAATTTAGAATACAATGTGCCTGCGTGGGAGAGAGGGAGATGATGACGAGAAGACGGTGTTCTGCTGCTGCTGTTGTTGGTGGCTCAAGGGCTTTCTCCCTGTTTGCCTCTTTGCATCTTCAGCATCATCCTCAGTCAACAAGCCACTGATGCTACTTGCATGTAGTTCAGAATGTACCTACAAAAAAAGTTGCATTGTTTCGCCTGCAAAAAAGCAGAGTAAATTGTAAAAGCGGATTAGCGGAAAAAAATGATCCCGAGGCGCTTGTTGTGCCTGAGAGCAGAAGAAAAGAGAGAATACAGTGCAATATTAAATGTAGATGATTGTCAACATGCTCGCGTCTGCCATGGAACGATTTATTCGTTCCCATTCCTCGGGATAAAAGAGTTGGCTGGGTTATGGATATTTTTTGATTATTATTATTATCGTGCATGTATTATGGAATTTTGTGTTTGACGATGATTGAAATCGATATTATATTGGATTTAGCTTCAATTGGAGATTGGATTAGAAAAGAATAGAGAGAGAGACAAAAAGTTTATTGGATTTTGGGGAGAAATGGGGGGGGAGAATCTGCTCAAGGAAGAAATGTATGTACATTTGCTGCAAAACAATATTGCACGAGTAGAAAAAGAGCGACTGCTTCTGCAGTTGGTTATCAAGGAGAATGCTGCGATTTTGTACAACTAACTGTATTACAACAATTATTTTGCCCTTTGCATTACGTATTTTGTAACGTCTCACAGAAGCCATGTCAGAAGGCGAGAGGAGAAGAGTAAAGCAAGCGTTAGATAAGAGGTAACGGCAAGACGGAAGAGGAGGTGGAGGAAAAGGAACAGTGCAATCATCAGCATTTACCTTTGTGTCTGGCTTTAATCAGGAAGACAGTCATGATGATGATGATGATTATACAAGGACAAAATCTGAAATCGGCGTTCAATCCCTAATTATTTAAGCGTGTAGTCGGGCACTATATAGTCTGCGGCTGTGTTTTATAACGTTATCAGCAACAGTCAGTGCTGTAGAACTTGTAGGCATGGAGAAATCTCGATATGTATTTATTTATTCATTTCGGTCAGGCAGTAATAATTGGATTCAAAATAAACAGACCGTAACAAGTAGGATGAGGGACGAGATGAAGGAGAAACTCTGTTCTTGTTGGTAGGTCTGGCTGTGGTGCCATTCCTCCAAATGAAACGGGATTTTCTAGTGTTGTCTCAGTTTTGGTTTCGCTTTGTTGGCTGAAAATTGGCACGAACAGGTTGCAAAAAAGAACTGTTCCTCTGTTGTGTGTTTATTTATGGTCCTTTGTGTTTTCAATGATGATCGTCATCGACGGCACCACGATGGTCAACATCAACAATGTGTTAGCAAACAGGTTTTCTACTACGTTCAGTAACAGATATCTCAGTGGCTGTTGAGTTTAAACCAGAAAAATTGCTGTAGGGCAGAGGAAGAGTGAGTCAGAGAGGGTGAAAGGATTACAAGGAAAGCAGGAGAGTAAAAGCGGAAGTAGAAAGCAAAGCTAAATATATGCACTGTGCACCAAGGTTTCTAGCTTAAAATTTTTAGTCCAAAAATAAAATATTATCATTTGTACCATTAAAGCACTATTTTGGAACAAGAATTGAGAATTAAGTCTGTGTGGAACATTATGGAGTGGAGTTCCAATCAAAGTGTACTACACGTCTTCAGTATTGAGTGTGTTTTTGCTGTTTCAACGCAACGATTTGGAAGGACAATCCGTACACCGCTTTTGTACGCCAAGCGTGAATTTTAATTAGTGTCAAAGTCAAAGGAAGAAGCAGCACGGCAGGAAAGTGAATTTAATTGTAAAATATGCACCATGCAAACTGAATAGCTGAGAAGTGGTGGAAGAAGGAAAACAAAAAGAACAATCTAATTTTCTGTAGAATTAGGTATTGAGCTGTTGGTAAGCTGCATACAACATTTTTATTTTAGAGACTAGACTGGGAAATGTCCCCGTCTCACCATTCCCCAAAATCTTAGACACATTTTGTTTCCACATTTCCAGCACAATTCTCAGCAGATCTCTTCTTCTCAAGAGAAAGCTTCACAAAAGCAGAAAACAAGAGCAAAAGTCTCTGTTGCTGTATTGTGTTCTGTCGGACGAGCCAGATTTTGTAGAAGGGACAGCGTGAGAGAATAAAAATAGAACTTGAATGGGAAAAAATATTGTATTGTCTTCCTACGCGTCTCTGCTCGTCTTCTTCTTCACATCATCATTACATAAGTATACCTGGAAAACAAGGATTTTCCATTTGCACTCGAAAACGACTATAAATGTTAGCACTACCTACACAACACACTCCACCAAACATTTCTCCAACTTATTTTCACACCACCAACTTGTGTACAGATTCTTGATTGTGACGACGATTTTCTTTGGAAAGGAATTAGACACGCATTGCAATTCCAGAAATAGCACGAGAGTGTGTGAGAAAGAGAGATGAGTAATATGTCCGTGTGAAAGATTACTTAATTGAGCTATTAGACAGATGATGATAGTGTGGCTAATGTACAGGGATAATGAAGGCTCTTCATCATCAACCAAGGTCTCAGTTCGGGTGAAATAGAGTTAGCAAAGCTGGAGGAAGAGACAGGAAGGGGAGGATAGGGCAAACTGCAAAAGGTCAAATCAAGTCATTATACATAGGAATCAACATCATGAAGATGATGAAAGATAGATAGATAGATAGTGGTTTTATTATAGTGTTTTGAAGGTTCAGTACTTACATGAACTGCTTTTAAACCCTAACACAATGTAGTAATACCAATTAAAATATAACAACAATAAGTGGATTTACAAACTACCGTCTATAATTAATTGAACATGGCCGGTCCATACTCCAAAACCAAGTTGTGATCATTTAACAATAAAAACCTACACATATAAATTCTCTCTTTCTTCTAAAATTTTGTGATTACATATTTCTGTTAATTGGTCAAATGGACATTTTTTACAATCAGTAAGCTTAAAATGTTTACAATATTGGTTCCATAAATTAGTTCCTATCCAATTTATTGACTGCTTATATAGTTCAGTATTCGGCGATGGAACAATCATTCTAAAATCAAACTTGTCTTCAGTAATTTCATCTCTGGTCGAAAAATATGTTGAAAACATTTTTGACTTATATTTTTTTAGAACAAATTTTAGTACCGAGAGAGTTCTACGTTCACTAAATGTGAGTAAATTTATCTTTTTTAATAGATCATTTATTACTACATCACCCATTTTTAAATTACGCTTTTTCTTACTACGACGTTTGTATAATGATGGGAGGAAAAAAGCTATCAGAAATCTGTTCACTTTCCTCTGTAATATATTTAGCTTCATGGGTTTTATCGCCCAAATAATAATGGCATAATCTACAATGCTTACAATATAGGCCGATAACATCATTTTCATTATATTTTCACTAAGCAAACGCCTTATCGAATAAAGTTTAGCCAGAGCCCCATCCATTCGTTTTTCTACCTGGTTTTCATGACCATCAAAAGATAGACAGCTATCTAAAACTACCCCTAAGTATTTAAATGATGTAACCCTTTCTACAATCTCACCATTTATCACCAGGTCACTAACTGACTCTCGCGCAGACCTGTAATCCTTAGCCTTATAAAAAACCATCCATTTGGTTTTTGCTACATTCAGTTTCAGACCGTTCTGATCACACCATTTAAGCAAATTCACTAAGCTATCCGATAACTTAGCTACACCTTCATCAAATGTTTTACATTTAGCATAAATGACAAGATCATCTGCATACAGTAAATATTGCAAATTAATGGCATTAACTATATCATTAACATAAATTGTGTAACATAATGGAGCTAAAATTGAGCCAGCAGGAACGCCAGATTTTATCGCAAAACAATCAGATTCATAGCTACCGTTTTTTAGCACAAATTTTCTATCTTTAAAATAATTTATTAGCAGTTTGAGTAAAAATGGAGGCAATTTGTAATCATATTGCGTCATAAGCTTTTTGAGCAATATGCTCTGATTCACACTATCAAACGCTTTGCTAAAATCAATAAATAAAGCTACTGCTTTCCCTGACCTTTCATCTAAAAATTCATAAAGATGCTGCGTTAAAAGCGCTACTGCAGTTTCACATGAATGCCCTGCTCTGAACCCGTGTTGGTTGGGATCCAACAAATCACTCACACACTTAACAAGCTTACAGTATAATAATCTCTCGAAAATTTTCACTATGAAAGTACAGTTAAAAATAGCTCTATAAGATGAGGATTGGGTATATTTACCTTTCCCCTTATAAAGTGGAATTGCATATACTAACTTAAAATGTTCTGGAATAATTCCAGATATAAAAATGTTCAAAAACAGTATTCTTAATGGTACAGCAATTAGACTAGCAAATTTTTTATATACTAACTTTGACACAGACGATGGCGTGTCCTTACACTTTTTTACATATGCTATCGATTCAACAATTTCCTGTTCACTAACATTCACTTCTTCGGGATTAGAGTTCAGTTCATTAAATTTTTCAGTATACTCTGCTAAAACTGAAAAACAGTCATCTACTTCACTAATTGCACTAGGCACAATGAACTCATTCGCAAATTTTGAACAAATTTCCTTGTCACTTTCAAGAACACCACCGTTCTCATGTACTAATTTTGTTACCTTTGTGAGGTTTCTATCTCTATAATGAATCATGGAGTTTATTGTGTCCCATACATCTTCCGAAGATTTCATTTTAGCAAACTGACTCTTGAAATAGTCTCGTTTGGATTTCCTAATCATGTTATGCACCTTAGTTTTTGCCTTTCTGTATTTTTTCACATATTTGCTACTTTTTAATGATTTCTTCCTATATTCATCTCTAACCTTTATCATGGTAACGATTTTACTTGTAAACCAAGGAGCATTCCTACTCCTAATTAATTTTTTTTTTAATGGAGCATGTTTGTCCAGAAGGGACATTATTACTTTCTCAAAGAAAATTGGTGAAAGTTGTTGTGTGTTCTTATTACTTAAAAAGCTCCAATCTATTTTATTAAAGTCATTTTTAAATTCTTCCAAATCAATACGTTTATAACATCTCGTGTTTATGACTTTAGGTGGGAGACGTTTCTTTACTAATTTGAATATAGTATACGTAAGATAATGATCAGAGCTAGAGAAAGCAATAGCATCTGAATTTTGGAACTTATCTTTATTTGAAACGTAAATGTGGTCTATCAATGTCGCTGATTGATAAAAATTGCCATCATGTGCATTTCTAATAGCGACTCTAGTTGGCACATTGATAACTTGAGTTATGTTAAATTCTTTACACGCACTAAAAATTTGCTTTCTCTCCGCTGAGCTTTCTAATAAATTTACATTGACATCACCCATCAAAATAAAATCTAAATCCTCAGATCTGAGAAAACAGAACAATTGACGTAAAAAGTCAGGTAAGCCAGAATTTACTTTATCGGGCGGTAAATATAATGAACATACGTACATTGATTTAAAATGTGACCCCGATAGTTTGAAGAGAACACACTCTAATCCTAATGGCTTTTCAAATGGGATGTCAACTAACTGATAATCGAAATGATTGTTTACATAAATTAATATCCCACCACCATTACTTTGTCTGTCTTGTCGTAATGTATTATACCCTGATATATTACAAATATTCGAATGATCTCGGGCAGCATTTAATTTTGATTCCGAGATAGCTAAAACTAATATACTATACTAAACTATGAAACTGGTCTGGGAAGAAGATTTTAGCTGGAAATACGTAGCGGTAGCCGTGGTAATGGTGCTGATGATGAGGTTGGCACTTTGTCACCCAATCTACATAATAAATTACATGCGTCCTTGCCTTGCCTTCCATCATCCCGTATTAATCAAAAAGCATTTTGCTGTTTTCAAGCTGTTCCCTGTATTCCAGTTTCGACTGAAATCCCAATTTTTGCGAACGTTTATATATTTTTTACCTGCATTCCTCATAAATATAATATTGCTTCTGGGATTCTGGGGAAGGACGTGCATACACGGATATTGAAATTGCAATAAAAAAGGAACGGAAAGCGTTCCAAATTCCAGAAATCGTCCTTGTTCTTGTCCTACTTTTCCTGGATTCGGATTGATATAACAAATTATACTGTGCACCAGCTCTGATGGCCATTCATAGAAATTGTGACAGAATATTTTTTGCCACTTGGTCAGGAATATTATTGTGAATTTGATGATGAGTGATCGCGAGTACATACTACTGGGAGAACGCATGGAGCAGAAAATGAGTAAAAAGTGTGACTTTGTGTCCCACTGACTCCGTACTACACATTACACATTTTCCAGTTGTTGGTATGCTAATGATGGTGCAATCATGTTCACCTGAGAATAATGGACTCACTCAGCCATGAGCCATTCACAACAAGTCGGCTTTGTTGACACAGCACTTGCTCTATTGCTACATACATATATCCTCGTTTCTGGAATGTTTAGGGCAGATAAGCAGCAGTAGCAAAAGAGCTGATTCGTCGATTGTGCATATTTTTTTGAACGGCGACAACTATGATGATTATAACGGCTCATAGCCCTCAAGCACCCTTTTCACCCATTTTCATCATCGTCCTCATACACCAGTCATCCCTTTCATTATTCTTCCGCGTTCTATCTCCAACACTGCATCTGCTTCGAAGCTCATTTCCACTTGACAGTGCAGAGAAAATTCAAATTCGCACGGTGGTGGCAACAGCAGCAAAATGGGTGCCCATCATCATCACCACCTCAACCAGCGTTCTCGGGCAAGGCCCAAAGGGTCTATATAGCTTGTACACTGTCTGAGAAACGCTCCAAGTACTCATCATACTCATCATTGTCATCATCATCATCATCACATGTAGAATGCATGCAACATAACACAAGAACGAAAATTGTTTTACGACGACGATGAAAATTTGACATGACATGACTGGCATTACCATCAACCGTGGCAGCAACACTTGTTTTTAAGACTAAAAGGTGTGCCGTCGTCACTGTCACTAATTTTGTTGGACAAACTGAAGCATGAGATTCTTTACTATTTATTTACCTATTCGCTTAAAAAAGTGTCTGAATGTTTAGCTAAGCATTCATTTGCACACGTGCGTGCACTCTGCACATCACCCATGAAGGAAGATGAATGAATTTTTTTAAAGAAAAACTGTTCGCCTTCCCATTAGCAGACAGCCTGTCTAGTCTGACTGACTGACTGTCTCCAAGTCTCTATCCGGTTCAGACTAAACCTTTTGTCTTTTACTTTTTTGTTTTTATAATTACATTACCTATCCTGCACCGTCTTTGGCTACTGCACTGTTACTAACAAGATATGCATATGAACGTACTTTGGGGAATATGGGATGATTTTCACACCTGGATAACCAACCTCGTGCTTTTCTGAATATTTTAAAGTATAATTTTATGCTTCTTTCAAATGCAATTCGTAGTCTCGGCCATTGACCAACTCACCTTTAATTATTATTAAACAGCTTTCCAGAAATTATATAAAACTAACTTTGAAGGGAATTTCAATGGGTTGAAATAAAGCTTTTCTAGTTTGGTGATATAATCGGGTAAGAAAATGAATAAAAAAATTGAGAACCAAGGTAAGGTGACATTAGTATTTTCTGTAGAATCACATTCATCATCTTCGGAATATACATACCTAAATGCTTTCCCTCAATATTGTCATTTATAAATGCATACGTTCTTCTGTCATATTTTTAATGTGTTACGAGTTAAAGATTTATTATATGAACTAATATGATTGCTTACTTCTATTACTCTTTCAACTCATTTGAAGCAATCCATTCGGTATATTTTTTGGCTTTTATACTGGAAAGTAAATGTTCGCGTGATTTTTATTACTTACGCTCCGCCAAGGGGACATGTGTGACGAGTGCAAAAGAGGAACTTGTTACTTTTCAAGTGCTAAATACTCTCTTATAAATCGTAAAAGTATTAAGAACTAGTACACAATCTAAAAGATTGAGAATTGACTCTCGAGAATACAGAAAAAATCTTGTAATAATTGGTTCAACTCACAGAGAGAGAAAAAAACGGTCATTATGAAATGGAATGAAAAGTTGCAATAGGGAAATGGGAAAAAAGTTACCGCTGAATTAGAAAAAAAACCTGTTCTGGAAAATGACAAGAGCCATTCTCCACAGATCATTAAAAGCATAAAAAACTGGAACCTTTACAAAAAGAAGATGGTCTTCATGATCATCGTCACACCAGTTAGTTCATTATTTGCACTTGACCTAAATGAATGAAACTGACGTATGGAGTGTTGTCACCCATATAGACAGAGAGAAAGAGTTAAAAGGAACGAAAAAACAACTTTGCTTTACGTATTTCCTGTAATTGTCAATGGGAAAACTTTTATTTAAAGAAAATACCGAGAGAAAAAAATATTTCAATGGAATAATGAAAAAGTATAAACCGTGCATACATTCTGCAAGTCCTCAACTCATCATCATCATCGAGATCATTTTTATTTTTGTTTGCTGGATATTTCCTTTTCTCCTACTTTCCAATTCTTTCATCTTTTTTATCTTCTCTCTGTTCTCTGTTCACTGCAAATGAAAATTTATAAACGAACATTTTTTTATATATTTACCCAAGAAGAAAAACGCAGAGCAGGGAGTACGTCTGGAAAGAGAGGAAGAAAAGAGAAAATGAATAGAAGGCATTGAGAAAATCCCCAAGTATTTTGGTGGAGGCATTCATCAAAGAAAGAAGCTCCGTTAGACCAAAGAGTGGGAGTGGGATGTCACCACGGAAAGGAAATCCAAGTTTGTTCCCCTTGAGGCAGGAGAGGAAGACGAAGAAAGAAGGAATAAGCCTATAAAACAAATGACGGATTTTATCTGACAGAGATTACACCACGACAATCTCTTACATTCGTGGTGGTAGGTGGTGGGAGGTTCCTGTATATTTAGTACAATTTGCATTCGTGGATAATGCGAATTTATTTAGGCAAATAAATGTTGTTTAAAAATAGAAACGGCACCTGCACGAAGGCAACAAAGACGACTTAAGACTATGGATAAATGCCACATCATAGGTCGCGAGCACAAGGGATTTGTTTAGAGTCTAAACTTTAGACAAAGGATGCACAAAAAACTAGTTTGGTTTAAGCAGGTTTTTTAAGCAGGTGATTTACAAACCTGGAATACTTTTGCTTGACATTGTAAGCTTTCTTGCAGCGATTTTCGATAGGGAGACTGCAAGCCATCTTTCCAAATCAAATGGAATTTAAAAAAAAACGTGGCTGAAGGAAGGAAAGAAGCATTAAACTGCACAACTGCCGATTTGTAACTGATTAGGAGAGAATATTATGCACTGTTTTTAGCAATTTAATAGAATATATAACAATACAAAAGTAATTGTAAAATTGCTCACTGTATCAATCTTTCCCTCATCTTGCCATTCTTTATCGTCATATGCAAATACGATATACAGATAAAGCGGACTCAGATCCGCGAAGTATTTTCAATGGATCATTGACAAAGAGCGTGATATATCCTTACAACTGCATGCTCGTAACATTGTTCTAAATAGATAAAGCGAAACAATGATTCCGTGCCGAAACATATAAATTTAGAATCAAAACTCGAAATACTCCACAATATGTAGCAATTTATTGCGACACATGGTATAGACTTCATAATATAATAGTTGAATGAAACGTTATTTCAATTTCCTAAGGATAATCTTATAAAGTAACACGAAAAATCTCTTTTACTTCACCTAAGTCACCCATCACAAATGAAATCACTGCCAAGGGTTCTCATTTCATAACATTATGATATTTGATATTGAAGCTATTGAAGGTATGTCGAAAGCTGCTGCTGAGCTGCATCAATCATAATCCTCATCCCATCAAGACAAAAAGGATCGTGATGACTGTGTCCAGAGATTAACGACACAAGGAATACATAGGTATATATAGTAATGTAGATACTCTTAAAGACCGTTGGAAGTGGTATTGAGAGATCAAGTAATAACGCCCGGAACGAAACTACTAATGTCACTTGAATTTCCCATGCCCATACCCTTGTTATTGAGAGACAGAGAAGAGAAATAAAGTAGAACAGAAGAAAGCAAAAGACTCGGGTGGTTGTAGTGAGGATGGAGGGGACTCTGTGGGAGTAATAACTCCACACAGTCAATTCACCTCCAAATCTTCCAACACGGCTTTTAGATTCTTTATTTTTCCCATTGCCGCAGCAACAACGGCGTGTGTGTGTGATATGAAGAGGGCACGCACCTGCACCGCGCGTGGTCTGGTGGTAAATGGAAATGGTGACGAGTGGAAATACAAAAGGGAAAACACGTACTTTGTTGGATTGAAAGGGAAGAGTAGAAAGAGAGAGAGAGAGAGAGCAGTAAAATTGCAGAGATTGACTGACTGACTGGTTTCCAGGCTGGAATACAAAGAGCTATCACGTCGTCGAAAGCGTGATCATAAATGCATCGTCATCAGAAAGCACACAAGAACAAGTGATGGTGAAGAAGAAGCAGAAGAATGGAAAAGATGAACAAGTTGTTAGCAACACCAAAACAATATTATATAGTAAGTAGAACAATAGCGCGTGTAATAATAATATTATAAATACTAATATGAAATGTATGGATGATGGGTGTTATGGCTGCCTATAATATGCAGCAGGCTTTAAAATAATTAGATTGGGAATAGACTTTGAACCCATTGATTTTCCAGAGGACAATGGAAACGCAGGGGGACAAAGAAGGAGAAAGGCAGGGAAAGCAGCAGCGGTAGTAGTGCAAGGTTGACTGGATCTGTGATGATGATGTATGGTTTGGTTGTGTGGCAGTAATATTAATAATAATAAGAAGAAGAATACGTATCTAGTTTCACTTTTTAGTAGGCATTTGGCCATGACTAAGTAGGCGACGGAGAAGAAAAGAGGAAATTATTGAGCAGAGGGATAAAGTGATAGAATTATTTTGCTTTTAGAAACACGTCACCATTGTCATTTGTATGGTTTTAAAACAAGTTGTGCTTTCTCAGGAGGTATACGATGAAATAGAACGGCCTACTGATATGCATTCTGCGAAAATTCACTATGTACTCATCTCAGGATTCAAAATTCATTCATTTTTAGATAACATCTTTTCGTTAATTATTTATTTTGTCTTTTTATACAGCGTTTAGAATATGTAGTAATATTTGACCAAAAGAAAATCTCATTACGTTTAGGTAATTTTTAAAACAATAATAGAATTCATATTGCTACTTATTATATCATATCATTTTCAATATATCAAGTCATATCACATGAACTGCACAATACCATCTCCAGTTGACTCCCGGCGAAGTGTGAAGATGACGTTGAAGGATATCATTATTGTTTTCAATTGGATTATTTTTATGCGTACGTCCCTGTAGAAATGTAAAATAGATATATGAGTTTATTAAAGTGTTAAAGGTTGGTATACGAAATATAAAATAGTGTTAGCGCTGGCGTTATAATTGATAATAGTATCAAGATTTCCGTAGACAAGTAGTAATAGTAATAATAATGAAATGATACTGAGTAAAGCGGACAACTAAAGATAAGGCCGAGTAGTAAATTTTATAAAATGACTGGTGGAGGAGTGCAGGAAGAATATTCTCCATTTCTCAACAATTTTATATTGTGCATCTTCATTACACCCATCATCAATAAAGCTGTTTATTAGTTGACCTGTCATTGTCCTCATAAAGGCACGAGGAGACTAACAATAAGTCGGTGCGTGCACTGCATTCACATAGTCTTGTTCACAACAATAAAAAATACATTACAGTGAGGCCCATCAAATTCTCACTCACATCTTTCCTTTCTTTCCATTTCGACTTTCTCCTCTGTGATCATATTATTACAGCCACATCACAACAGCAACCAAAGCTACAGCCTGGATTAATAGCTTGCGGAAAATGAGAATAAAAACGGTTTGCTTTATAGTAGTAAACCAGTTTGATGTTCTCCCTGTGTCTATATAGGTAGCTGCTTTTCTTTTTCTTTTGTTGGAGAAATTGAATCTTGTGTTTTTTTGTTAGCCAAGGTGTAGATTAAATAGGGAGATGATAAGCAGAAAACCACTTGACAAAATAGGAAAAAAATATATATAAACGTACTCTCAAAACAAGAGGTAGAAAAGGAAATCAGGATGAGTTTACTCTTCTCAAGCAAGCCATACAAGAGCCATGTCTCTTGGTCCAGGTCTAGAAATACGAGGAAATAACCTGTTGCAAGTCTCCCACTTTCTCTCGCTCTCTGTCTTTTCTCAATTTCTCTCCCATCTTCGTTCCCTTTTTTATCCTTCGTCTGCCTCCTTTCCAAACGATAAATTTCACCGATTCTCATCATCAAATGAAAATTACAGAGTAGTTGAGTCAAAGAAAGCGAAGAGAGTTGGTGTGTGTGTGGATCCCATAACGGGCAATGGACATTCAGGGATTACTTTGGCCAAGTGTAGCAGAGTGGCAACAAAGTTGATTACACACAACTTTATTGATGCACTATACGTTCTCACAGAGCAAGTTTATAAGAAAAAAGGAAAGCCTCACTAACTCATTTTCTCCTAAAGAATGGGAGCACATCATAAAAACAACTATTTGCACTTATGTGCATGTAATGTACGTATGCATGGGAGTTGGGGTGGTTTATTGAATAGGTAGACGAGAGAAAGAGATAGGTAAGGAGACAAGAAGGAGAAAGCAGTGAAGAATGGGTGCTGTGGGGAATGGGAGAAAGGAACTTGTTATTCCAGAGATGGAAAGGAATGCGAGTAGTAAATGGTATGGCATGCATGGCAGGGGAATGTACTTGTCATCTGGGATTTGTTTGGGACTTTCTTCCTTCTTCTTCTTCGTCTTATATCTTTTCTCTTTATTTCGACAGAGTGAGGACATACTTTTGCTAAAAGTTTTGCGGAGAACTGGAACTACTATTGCTACTACTATTACTACTAGCATTACTTCTTGTTCGGAGGAAAAACTTGCGGGAATTCTTGTTCCTGGGTTGTGATATAGAAATGATGTCGAGTTTTAAGGGATCCTTCACCTGAAAAGTATTATAGCATCAAGAATGATAAGTTGTAGGGCTGATGAACATTATGGAAAATGTACCACCGTTCGCCATACACGTCCCCCGTATAGTAAATCTGCAAAAGCATATGTGGGTAGGCGTATTATTGATGGTGAACAGCGAACGGGCATTCCAAAAAAGTCCAGTGCTCCTCCGGTTAAGTCATTTAGCCATTTTTTGTGAGAGAGTCTCGCACTGCAATTATGTCGAAAAGTAAGTGAACATGCATATAATGTCGGATATTGGATCACAGAAAAAAAAGAAATGAAGCAGTGGAGGTGGAGAGAATCATCACATGGAATGAGAAAATTGGAAGGGATCAACAAAAATGAGACATTGATTTACTCCCGAAATTCTCTCTTTCTCTCTCTATCTATTTGCCCCCTTTCCATAAATTCATCATTTGGATGACTGAGCTGTCCACATGTCCAATGACATGCTATGCTATATGATATGAGTGACCCTTTTTCCCGAAGACAAAGAGAGAAAACAAGGACAAAGAAAAAGAATGGAGAGAAAAGATGGAAAAATGATAATGGGTCAGTTGTGCAAGAAGATATACATAAATGCTTACTCACCAAGTTTGATATGGCAAGTTTTGTGTGTGAAAATCAGAAAAGAGATTCTTTCCCATTTCTCATACTTTTCATTTACATTGATGATGATACCTCGTGATAAGTGCGAGAAATATAATTTCATTTTTATATCAATACGCACACATAAAAACAGTTTTGCACATTGTCTCTAGAATGAATGGGGGATTATAACGTATTGTTGTAAATGTTACGTAACTGCAACGGAGAAACGCAATAAAACGAAACGATAGTCTTGCTGAAAACATCCCTTTTTTATCCATTCCAATTTATTCCTCATCTTCTTCTTGAGCCCAGCAATAAAAATATAAACCATAATATTTTTATTACCCATTTCTCTACCACGCACATACACACATACGAATATAAAGAACAGTGAAAACTACAGCTAGACAAACTATAATTTCCAGTGGCAATTTAATTTTTTTTCTCTTACATTTTGCATCTCATCACCACATTCATTCACCATTGTTGCGCAATTTATTATTTTCAATTATTACGTCGTAACGAAACCGGCAGTATATTTCCATTTGACTATCTGCGCACTCAAAAAAGCAAACTTTGAGAAACAAGTTTACTTTCAGAATAATTCATACTACACAACTTTCCCTATCTGACTTACATCTATCATCGATCCAATATACACATACAGATTGTTTTTATGACTTGTGCTTTGTTTTGTTTTTGGCATAAAATTTATTTGTTTCATTTTTTCTTCTTGTTGTAAATCTTGTGCGCTGTGTCCGCCCACCAATATTGCTTAAAACTCACAACATTCATTCATGATGATATGATCTCTTAGTTTTCTACCTAATCACACAAAGCACAAAAACAACGCATTTGTTATACAACCTTGTTTATAAACACCAACTCGTTAACTTGCAACTGAACTACATTGTTTTCCAATCAGAAAGTCGTTTAACTTTTGAAACACAACGCATATACAAAAAATAATATCATCCCATTGTTCGTGTATGCCTACCAATAACCAAATAACTCTGACTATTATTATAACTTGCATAATAAAATGCATGCTTAACTATTTTCTTTTTGGTTTTCTCTCTTTCACCCAAACTACATAGTATCATGTTCGAAATTGGAATGATAGATCTCCTTTTGTTTTCCCAAGGAAAACAACTTTGTTTCCTCAGAAGGGGAAAGTTGATGGGCGAGCCAAAGTAGCGCAGAAAGAAATATTACGGAGGAGAGTTATGATCTTGTTTTCGTCCAACCACCACCACACGTTCCCACCGTTAGTCAAACTCATAACCTGCCTTGCACACTACATGACAATGAACTTGTAACTTTTTCATCTCACTCTGAATCCGTTCCACCTCCGAGGTATGCAACGGCAACAATAGCCTACCAACCCAACTAAAATCTTGTAAAGACCGTTGGCAAATTGCTTTAAAAAATTCTTATAAGACGTCGTGTGAAAATGCAAAATATGCTCTCGGCTTTACAACCTTCTTGAGTCTTTAACCAACGGCTTTGGCTTTACGTGAATGTATAACTATTTCTTCTTCTTTCCGCTGATTTTCAATCCGAATCCTCTTCTTTTCCTGTATTGTGCAGAAAAAAAATCAAAACTTTGCAAACCGACTCTCGCGAGACAGACAGACAAGTGGGTTTTAAAGGAGAACTCCGAATAAGTCGGGCTAAAGTGCACGCTCTACTTATTATAACACCACCAGGCAACATGCCACCGCACGTTTTACAGACTGCTCATCCATAACGAATTAATGCTTCTCATGCAGTTCATTCGCCATCTTGATTATCTCCCACGAAACGAAATAAATATATTCAAGGAAAACAAGCAGAGAAAATGTTTAATTTGCAAGTTTTATGCACGAGTGTAAGGATTTTTGTTCACCTGCTCCAGAAATCCTCCCGTGTCCCTTGCCATTTTTTTGCAACTTTTAATTTAAATATTTTCTTTTTTTTGCGATTCTAGCGATCTCATCTTCAATTCCGCTCTCATTATATTGCACAAGAAGGATTGGCAAGGCCACAAAACAGCAGCAGATTTTATTGACATTATCTCAATCCAATCCAAGATAATCATCATTTTTTCAATCATCACCACTTTCTCATTTCTCTTCCTTTCCGGAAAAACATCACTCTCTAGTCATTATTGCGACAGAGCGTGGGAGAGAGTGGCTGATTTATTCCGGAGAGGAAGGAAAAATAAGGAGAAAAACATTTTATTGAATCAAATCAACCGATTAACTTTTATTCCTTTAAAAAGAAGCCGGTTGTTCTCTTTACTGGAGACCCAGCAGCAGCAGTAGCAAGAAAATGAAATGATTTACTTTCTCTCTCTCTCATTCACTTCCTTTTCACGCTGTCTTACTTTGTTGCTGAGCTAAGCTCAAATAAATTACTCCGAACGAAGGAAATAAAAGTTTCTTCCGGGACGGAGATTATAATGATGAGGAGAGGAGGATGATAATGATGCGGCTGATATAATATGTAGCAGAGCCGTTTCATCTCCCATAATAATTACCCAATACCCATGCATTTCCTGCTTATAGTTTATATAATATACATATATTTATATAGTGTTGCCTGGATTTCACTCAAGAAAAGAAAATCAATTATTCCACCAGAACATTTTACTACACCACGCATTTTCCCCCTTTTAAAGCATCGTCATCACATAACAAATCTGACGGGTAAAAACAATTAATTAATTAGTTTGATTTTCCTCTATTCTACTACTACTACTACTAACTACATACTAGTCTCTTTTGTGATAAAAAACGTGAACAAAAAGTTCCACTACATTCCTTTGTTATTGTAATCATCTAGTACTTGACATAAAAACATTTTCTCTCTCGTTCTCTCTCCGGTTTTAGAAATTACGAAACAATTTTCATTCAAAAGTTTCCTGCTGGTTTGCCCACTCAACTTTGTCTGTTGTGCATATGGCGTTTATCAAATAATGGCTGTTGTTATTATCGTCCAGAGATAAACAGGTAAACAGGCACGGTTAAATATCGATTTTCTTTTTTATCAGGACTACTCCAAAATAACGTATAGAAATGGGTAAGCTCGACAGGTAGAGATTGTAATAATAATAACAGCAATTTCTTAGCGAATTTCGTTTACAAAATGTCAAAATTGACGGACTTCCCTTTCTGCTACAACTACACATTAAATGCATAATCTAAAATGTAAACAACCGCAGAGGACAATCCGGTCAACGGTGAGCGGTTGAAGAATGTGTTCGAAATTGTTTTAATTTTTAACCTATCCCTGTGTGTCTTTAACTGTCTTTCTTCCTGTTATCATTTTATCCGAATGTGACATTGATGAAAAGCAAACATGGTCATAATTTTCCTTTGAGAGTAAAACAAACGGAACAATTATTGTCATTACTGGAGCATGCATTTTTAATGGAACGCTGTCCCACCCACGGTGACTCCCACTCTAGCTGTCCCACTCACTATCAAAAGTTTCATGAATATGAAATTGAGATCCGAAAAACCAATTGTACTACGAGTGAAAACTAAAACAAGCAACACTGGTACTACAATTAAACTGGTTTAAGTTCAATGGTCGTTTGTCCAGGAGATTTTGAAGACATGGAGAAATCATGCCGTGTGGGATGTCGACATAATAACGGCAACAAATGAAATACCGACTGGATTGAATCCTAGTCGAGATCATGATGTGTCTGCAGCTTTTCTCTGTTCAAGTTTCGCCGTTAGTAATCATTATTGTAACTGTGTAGCCAGTTTTCTCGTTGCTTGTTGCTGCAAATGCTAACAGTTACGGTCGTGGTTGCATTGCAGAATTCATCGAAACACCACATCACCATAATGCCCATGTAATTAATTTATTTCTGCTAGACAAGCAATACCTTAAAATGCACAGAGTAATTGACGTCCCAAAAACTGCTCGCTGTCAATTTTAGCACGTGCGCTTTCACACAATGAACCGGTTGATTTCCATTTTATAAAATTTGCATTGGCTCGTGGAAAAATTGCAGGTATGTCATTGGAAATTGGTGGAGAAAGGAATAATTATAGCGCAGTAAGTAGACAATTAAAAAGGGAAAAGTTACGTGTGTGTGGTGGCGGCGTTTTGTATTGGAATACAATTTTACATTCAATAGGAAACCCTCTGTGTAGTAGTCATGCTTTCCCTCTGAAGTCTAGTAAGTCAATGTTATATAACAGTAACTTTATAAATATGTTCCAGATTCTGGAAATCAGAGGATTTCTATTGAAAAGCAGTACAATAAAATGCTCTTCTATTCTGAATGGATGTTCTGTGTAATATGCGTGTTTACACCACACAACAAGTTCACCACGGTTCCACCCACCCACTGCGATTTCATTCATGTCGCTTTTTACGGTCATCACCTCTGTAACAATAGAAAACATTCCTGTATTTTTCTGCAACAGTTACTCGGACTTTTCCATTCAACTACCTATTCTATTTTGTACGTATGCATGTAGCGTAACAAGTTGCTATTGTACATTTTTGCGTTTCACAATAAAAAGTCTATTGTGAATTGTAACTGTTCCGAATCGACTTTCATGCGAGATGCTGCTGCAAGTAGTGATGGAATTTCTCACTTGTATTAAAAATGCATCTTCTTTTGAAGATAATCTTTCTCCGTTTCTACGGTAACTATACTTTCGTTAACTTTTCATCTACCAATTTCGTCACTTCGTCTGGATCATTCAAAAGTGAGGGAATATATGTATCCTGAAAATAGCATTTAAAAATCCGAATAAAAAGCGAAAATCCGAATTCACAGAAAATTCATAGAAGTCTTCTCAGTTTTGCCAACAGACGCAGCATTTCCTTTTGACATTGTTCATTACAGCAATAAAGCATGGAACACGGAAATAAATAATTGATAAGGTCACCCAGTTTACAACTCGTCTGTCGCCCACTCCCGAAACGATTAACCTTTTCCCCCTTCATTCTGATTAATAATTTACATAATTGAGTAGTCGCTCTCCTTCACTAACTCATAATAGCAGTTGTACAAAATTCGAGAAATGAGTTGTGTGTGACATTTATTTGATCACACTCCCAAGAAATGAGTTTAGCAGAGCTTTAACTACCATTCCTCCACACAGAAAACATCAATGTCAAGTGGGAAAGAAAGCGTGAGGAAGGACGGAAAGCGCACAGCAAAATGAAAAACAAAAAGGGAGCAAATTTGACACGATACTTTATTTAAATAAGAGTTTAAAAAAGTTTCATGAGAGCTGAAAAAGATGATGAACTGGAAGAAGAAGAGAGGATTTTCATATAAAAACTTGATGATGCGAAGCGTGCCAGTCATGACGACTAGGCGGAACTTGGGTTTATTTTTATTTATTTATTTAAATGGCATTTTATTCAAAACTTGTCTCATATTTACCGTCCATGTAAATAAGTAAGCTTCCCTTTCCATCAGGAATAATGGCAGTTAGGGAACGAGATTGTGTTTCAATTCAAGAGTGTGCGTATGGTAATGGTAATCGATAAAAAAGAAAGTAAAATGCCTTCTGCTTTCACTTTCTTTCTTTCTTCTTGATGATGATAATGATAACAACACAAGTTTCGGTTGACTGAATAAAAAACTCTTGACGTTTACAACAAGGAAAAACGACATTTCATTTTGTGTATTTACACATTTTTTTAGCAAATAAAAAGAAAAAGAATACTAGCAAATCAGTTACAATTTTTTAACGGTAAAAACAAAAAAAATACGCCGTTGTTCTATCTATTCTACTGCATTGCAAATTGCCTTGATTTCTCGGGAAAACCGGTGATCCAACTGATTTCTTCAGCAGCGCACATCGCCCCAGGAGAAACTTGGCAATAAAACTTTTCATTATCGTCAGCCAAAAAAAATAAAGTTTTTCATTTTGCCACTAGCGCAAAATAATAATAGCAGCAGCACTACTGCCACATAATAATAATAATAATAATATTCTCATCTCGTCAGCATTTATTTTGCACCCGTCAAAAAATACTTCTTAATAATAGAGCTAAAGACTTTTCCCTACCTTTCTCTAGAATACTAATAATATTTAATAATATTCCTCCCAAAAAAAGAAAGCATGTATAATCATTTCGCTCCTTATTCAATGGACTTGTGTGAGGAATTTCCTTATAAAAAATCATGCACACATTTTAGCACAATGAACATAATATTAGCATCGCATCGTATATCCTCCTTATCATCATCGTCATCATCAGTGGCTCACTTTTCAGTCAGTCAGTAGTATATTATATCATATCATCCTTCTGGTTTTTCTCTCGACTTTCCCACAAGATGGAAATCTGAATTCCATTTTTTTCATTCATTCTCCCTGTCTTCCCTTCCATAGTCCTCTTCTTTCATTTTTCTTTCTCCAACTACTACACTAAAAACCAAACCAGTTAAGCAACCTGTCTGCCGTTTTTGTACATTTTTCCAGAGAGATGAGATTGGGAAGTTGGATGAACTTGTTGGTTGTGGATGTGTGGATTCAAATCATTCCATGTAGTCATGCATACATAATGGAGCGACGCATACCGATGAAATGATGAAGAGATGCTCCTTGTCTCCTCACTTTCTCCATCCATCTCCGTCTCAATTTCTCTCTCATAATCATGAACCGTATACCGCCGCCGTGTGCAGCAGAGCACCTTTCCAGAAGAAAAAAAATGCAAAACTGTTCACTTATTTTATTTTTTTGCTCTCGATTCCCCGAAAAAATATATATAATATGAGCATGTAGTAGCAGAGATTATTAGCGTGAATCTATTCAATAAAAACATTTCTACTACTTCTTCTTCTGCTTTCTCTACAACAACCACTGCGAACTCATGTGCGAAAAAATGGCGTTGTAAAATTGTTTTATATATCTGCGTGTATAAGTGGAGTTGTAACATGCGAGCTTGGAGGAATTGATGATGACAAATTTAATCCTTTTTTCGTGTACGACATGGCAAATAACATGAATACATTATGTAGGCTAATCACCAACTTCACACATACACAGCAACACAAAACAACCATCATGCAATATTATATAAGCTGGTGTGCAAAAAAAGATTTTTTTCCATATCATTCAGTTAATTGCCACATTATCTTGCCTGTCTCAAAGAAAAAAACCCAGCCTGAAGATAATATGCCTTACAAGACATGACATGGTTTTCTGGCGAGATGACCTACATTTTCTTTCTATCTTTGCCTGCCGTCTTTCAGAAAAAAAGTTTCCCTGGATGAATGTGTGAATGAATGAATGAATGAATACCGCGTCTGCTGCCACCGTGAAAAAAAGTTGCCTGGGAGTAAGTGTGTTCGAAAAACAACAACTTTTACTCCGTCCGCATATGCTCTTGAGAAAGTGAATGGACTTTCGTTGTCCTCATTCCCCCACTCATCTTTCTCTGATCTTGGCAAAAAAATGTACATCCATATCATCTTCTCTCGTTCCATCGGCTTTTTGGAATCTTTCCCTTCCTTTCTCCTACCCTACCGGCCTGACTCCTCCACAAAATCCTTTCTCTCTCCCGTTTTTCTTTTGTGGATCCTCGTTTGGGACTACTTTCTTCCGTGCGCCACCACCACTACTTGTAAGACAAGCACTACTTCTCAAACTAAAACTATCATCGTCACCATAGCCATCATCATCTTCACCCACCACCGCCACCAGTTCTCCTCCTTGTGCCGTTTTTTTGGAGGAAACAGTGTCTACTCCAGATTTTCCCACGCGTTATTATGCTCCCATCATTAGCTCTCTTTCCACTTTTTATTCTTTACACGACGACGACGGTCCTTTATGCCTACTACTACTTGCAACGCCAAAAAAGAGCAGATTTCTGTTCTTTCAAACAATTCTGCTTTTACTTGGAGTAGTTGGGAGAGAGAAGTGGAAAAAAAACTATTAAAGAAGCTAAACAGATTGTTCCAAGTTGGCTAACTTTGAATGGATTTACAAGTACTGGGGAAAATAGGAGCAAGGGGAGGGGGACTGAGATGCGATAATAATAGTAGCAAAAGTAGTACGACAAGGACAATGCCATATCATATTTTTGTCGATGAAGGGAAAAAAAGACCTGGATACGAACAAAAATAGTTTTCTTTTTGTGTGGCGAAGAGTAGAGAAAACAAAAAAGGGACCTTGAAGACGGAAAGTGGAGTAAACTATGTACAATGAAGAAACAGAAGCGTAACTCTAAAAAGTGTGGTTTTGGTCTTTGTACTCTTTTAATTAGGTATAACGATGTGTAGCTGAATACTAGCCTGATGTCCGTGTGGTTATACTTGATTATATTTACGTGAAGTTAAACAAGGATGTAAATGTAGGGCAAAGTAGCGTTTAGACGTAGGTATACAATATTTTTTAGCATTTTTATACAACGTTAAAGTTTTATTTTAATGGTTTTAATTATTATAAGATCAAATATCAAAATGCAATGTCACAATATTGACTATGGATCATTAGCCGCCGTATGTCCTACAATATACAAATAAACGGGCCCCATCCTTCAGTTGAATCTGGAAGATAAATACAAAACCAATCAATTGTTATTGTTGTGGACAAAAAGCCATTTAAATTTTTGACGTTGGAAACGATTCAACGCGTAGTAAAGTTGTGAAATGCTAACTTGTTCAGCGGTGGAATTGCCAGAAACTCGTTCTCCCTCGTGTTGCAACGCAATTGTTCCACCCCCCAGATCCTACAAAATAAATAAGGAACATAATTCATAATATGTATATGTATTTGTGTGAGTTAGCATTTTAAAAACTAATCAAAACTTGCAACACATTTAATCTACCTGAAACATTCACTTACCATGACTTCGTTGGCAACTCGTTTAAGGATACTTAACGGTGCCGTTTTTTTTATCCACAGATGATATTCCGTATTATCCGGCAGCATTAACCTTACCTGAACCGTCATCTTTTGTTCTTCCGGATCCTGAATGAATTGCAAGATGAAATACAAAGTTAATTCATTATTACATATTTATCAATATCAGCTACCCCTATTTCGATAGGTATATACATACATACAAGCATACAACCACTAACTGACTAGGTAAATGATATGATAACCAGGAAACCAATTCATTTTCATTGATAAATAATGAATAATATGCAGAAACACACAAGCTACATCTTAGATATTTACAACTTACAACAATCAGATCGAAAAAATAATGCGAGCGAACGTTTACTGGACTTACTATTGGCATGATATCGCAAATGTCCTCCATATTTCTTAACTGTGAAAACTGTGCTCCCTTTTTAAAAATGTAATTATCTTTTAATTGCAATTTACAATACAAAAAACACAAGGTCAGGACACTAACGAAACAAACTCGTAACAAGAGAGTCAAGCAAATAGATAAGCACCTGTGATATTAGTTTTTTAGAGAGAGATGAGGACAGACTGTGAGCTCAGCACAGAGAACATCAGATGCAGTTGTTATTAGGCTTGTTTGCATGCACTACTTCTACTAGTATCTATTATTATACTACAATTTCCATATGATTTTCTATTGACATCCTATAAAAACAGGTAATTAATCATGATAACCGAAATCCATATAAATATGAATTATTCTCTTGTAGATAGAGTTATAGTTAAAATTGTGACAAGATTTATGTTATGATAAGTTGATGATAATAAGTTTTCATGCAAGTGAGATGGAAAGGAAGCGTTGTTGGTTTGGTTTGTGAAGGGAAGGGAGGGCGAGCAAGGCACCACCCTCTCGCAGCCTTGTTTCACTTTAGTGGAGCAGGAGAAAGCGGAGAAATGGGGAGAAAGCAAGTTCTTGGTCTGCCGCACAGATGGAGGCATACCTCCACTGCTTTCTCCAGCAAGAAGCTTTCACCTTGTTTCAGAAAGCACCTACATTTTGGAGTGAATTCTTTTTGGAGTTGTTGTTGGAGGGTCCACAGAGAGAGATAGTTGGAAATCAGTATCAGTTTGCCCATCAGTAAAAGAAAGTTGAAGAGAAACAGAGTTGCAATTTGTAAGTACTTTTCTTTTTGTGAACATGTTTTATTGTGGTACATACATTCCTCGTTTTCATTCCTTTTCCACATAATATTATCCTTTGCATCATTTTTAGAACTAGAATTTCATGTTCTCTGTTGTTGTTACTTAACTATCTTTAAGCAAATATATAATAATATATATGTATTTTTTTATTTATCTTGTTTGTTGATTTTTTATAATAATTTGACAATATTTTTTAGCGTCTTTGCACAGCGTTTTCTTTGAGACCTTTCCCTCCAACTCTATTTTTGTGAGATAGTTAACAACAGGAATTCCTCTGTTACTGACTGATGTTCCAGAGAAAAAATACGTCGTACAAAATATTCGGAGCGTAATGATGGAGCATTTATAGAGACAGAGAGTTAAATTAATATAATGTATGTAATATAATATATTGATATTATCCACAGTTAAGTAAGCACGTGAGCTAGAATTTGGTTACAACTAAATATTATACAAATTATTTATGTAGTATGTATTGTATATATTACGTACAATTATATATATATATTTATTTTAATACGCTTTTATTTATTTAAACTTAGTGTTGAGTTGAGAAAGAACGTTCTGTCGGGGACACTCATCGCTGCGGTGAGTGTAGACGATCCAGTAGATGATATTGAGAATCATAAATGAGACGGGGAAGAGGACACGCGAAATCGTATCGATTCTGGATACACTGTTTGTGGAGCCTTCCAGGGCTGCGGCGCGCATTCTTTGGCGTCGAAAGTCCTCGTCGGCAACCACACATTTGAGGAATTGGCGAAAACTTGACATTTTTCGCTCCGTTTGAGTTTCTTTGCTGGCCACGGATTTAGCAGGGATTGGCTCGAAGGAGGAACAGTGTGGCCAACCGTATTGAGCTTCCTAAGATATTAATTACAGGTATAACGTACTTTTGCATTTCTCATTTAAAAATATTTTGTCGTAATTATATATTATAATTTTTAATGTAATAATAACTAGCCATTTCTCTTTGTGGTCTAATGTTGTATACAGCTGAGCAATTGATTTGCTCCGACGATGGTGGGGAGCGTTGATGAAGTTGAGGATGGCTTGAGGACTCGGACCAATCTGGAATTGGAATGCTATCATCTCCCATTTCCTCCCACTCGTCGTCCTCGCTCACAAAAGCTTCGCCACTGCCAATCTAAGGTGTTATCAAAATAAACTTTGTATTTATATCTATCTTTCGTAAAAACAATTCATAAGTTTCTTTAAAAAATGGATGTGACATTTTTCCTACTTTGGTAAAATAGTGAACGCCAGCAAACTCCAACAGAGTTGCCATGCAGTACGCAAAGCTCATGAGAAGAAACCAGTCCAGCGCCGTGGCGTAGTGGACCTTGGGCAGATCCGTTCTACTGTCCAGACTGATGGTGGAGAGGGTGAGAACCGCCGTGATGCCCAGTCCAACGCGATCACTAGTGGCCTCCCGGTTTATCCAAAAGCTGACCCAACTCAACACCACGATGAGTCCACATGGCAGATAAACTTGAATGAGGAAGTAACCTGCGTGACGCTCCATGTTGAAGTTCACTTGGAGTACAGAAAAGTCCCCTGGAAATCCAAATCACACAAACAACATCAATGCCAAAAAGTATGACACATTATAATTATCATTTTCATTCATCGCTGCTGCTACACTCCTCTGAGCACTGCGGTTTTTACTTTGCAAACTCCAGCGTCACATTTTCACTGCACCTCCACCACCTCCCACCTCGCTCGCTTACCTACCCCATTGTATGTTTCTTGTGTGTTTACTTTCTGTTTATTTATATTTACAGTGATGTTGACTTACCTTCTTTACGGCGAATGCTGTGATTTCGATATTGATGGCTAATGAGTTCGAACTGGGAGAGTGCCATGCCAGGCATGAAACTGACGCTGTCGTTGGAGTTGTCCCATGTGTACACAATGTGCTTTGACGTGTAAGCATCTAGGGAGGAAACAACAAACACAAAACTACTCCAGCAACAGTAACAACTACTACAAAACACCACCGCCACCAAGGTGAATGATGACGACAGACAGGCAAGATCAAATAACAAAAAGTTCACACAACTCCTACCACCACCACCACCACCGCCAATCCTCCATTCATTCAACCATAATAGTAAAAAGAGTTAAAGTGTGTGAGTGTGTGGATACAGAGAGACCTCCAACAGATTTGCATATTTATTTGCAGGCGTGAAACAATATTAGATAAACATACACTAAATAATGGAAAAAGTGTCAAAAGTCAACAGGATGATATGCGATAGTAAAAGTAGTATAGTTAGTTGTGTGTGGGGATCATCACTCGAGGATTTACTTGCAAAGTCAAAGTATGCAAATATATCATCACACGACTAAAAACTTTACTACAACTTACATACCTACATTATCATCCTCGTGACTCACAATATCCGTCTGTCTCTCAACTCACTTATCGACTCAACTCTTTGTTTTCATTTTGTTTCACAACAGTTGCGTTTGCAAACTTGAAACTATGTAAATACATCATCAAACACATATCTTTTTTCCTAGAAACTTTGACACTGTTCTTCAGGGTTACACGCACGTAGGTATTTTCTATTTTGATTATATAATGTACTTGAAAAATGGTTTATTTTTGTACAGGTGAGAAAAAATAGGTGACACACGTACAACTTCCAATGATCAGAGGACAAGATTGGCTATCCATCGGAAAGTTTCTTAAGCACATGGGACATTTGGCCTTGATGGTTAATCTGAAAGAGAATCAAACAAGAAAAAGCAAAAAAGTAAATTGCAATCCTCACGTGATAACCCGGTTTAGGAAAAAGAGAATCCCCTTAAATAAACCCGTACACGTATGATATATAAACCTATTACAAACTATACACTCGTTCATTCCATCACTATCTGCTTCCTTCTTGCCCTTCTTCTCTTCTCAGTTTCATGAAAGATAAACTGTTTGTTTTGTCAAGGGATATTAGATGAAAATACTGATCCTTCTCGTCATTAAAGGCATCAGTGGAACAATAAGAAACGGAGATGGTAGCGGAGGAGCCGGCCACCGTGTTTGTAAGTTCTAATATTTCTCAAAGAAAGGCTAAAGGATGAGACCGATAAACGAGATGATGATGATGGTCACGATGAAGAGACAAACATCATGATCGCATTCATGATG
Organism: Sinella curviseta; assembly: GCA_004115045.4. NCBI lineage: Eukaryota > Metazoa > Arthropoda > Collembola > Entomobryomorpha > Entomobryidae > Sinella > Sinella curviseta. The sequence continues at coordinate 11,016,440 of CM065489.1, forward strand.
CATTCCTGAATACTTATGTAGCCTTTGTTATCTTTTGCAGCGGATCCAACGCTACTCGCAAACAACCAGCGTTTTATTTGCTCTGGGGAACTGCGTATATTATATATCCTTGTGAAATAAGAGTACCTACTAAACTGGACAAGGGAAAGTGGGCGAGGAAGCAGAGAGAGAGAGAGAGAAAGTGGACTATTAACTGTATTGTTCAAGTGTTCACCTCATCGAGTAGAGTATATCCCCCTCTTGGTTGATCCTGAGCAGCTTGTTAGGAAGTGTAATAGTGTGGACGTACGAGTTTTTTCCGTTGTGGAAGTAAGTGTCCGGTCGCCACAACCTCTCCAGCATTTTTATGCTCAGACTCAGATTCTCCACTGGACCTCGGAATTTCAGCCTACCGTCTCTCCAGCTTTGGCGAAAATAACAGTCCATAGAGTAGTCCTAATAAGAAACAAAGTGGATGAGAGAATAAGTACACGAGAGAAAAAAACAAATAACATTTTTTAAAGGTAAAAAATTCCACGCGGCGATCCGACCGTCAAAAAAATTTAATAACTGAAAATATCTTGCTTTGAACATTGAGGCTCTAACAACCAATTATATGGCTGGCTAACCGTAATATGTCAAAGAAGGAGAGGGAGAGAAAAAAATGCTTGAACAGGATAAGGTGAATGGCTAACTTTATGGAATTTGCCATAAAAACTGCAAATTGAGCGGTTGAAAGCCTCTTTCCAGAACGTGCGTGTCGAGTATTCTCAGAACATTGATTTTCTTCTCTTTTTTTCAAGAGCTGGGCATCCTCATTCAAATTCAGAACAGGAAGAAACAAGATGGGATAATGGGATGGGAGGCAAGTGGAGGCAACGAGAGTGAGGGCCTCAAAAGGTGAACTTTCAAAAATGCAATGATGAGGGGATATTAGATTACATTTTTTGCCTTCACCGGATATGGTCATTCCTTGATCGTATAAACGCATTGATTTGACATGCTTGAGGGATGAAACAAAATGCCAATGGTATGGGACACTAAAAAATTGATGGCTCTAGTATGATTTGCCTATTTATAGTAACCGATGATATTATTTGATTGACTACCTATTTATATTTTCAATTGATTTACTAGGATCTCTTTGCATATTTTTGTTAATTTGCTGACCGTGCAGAAGACATCAAAAGGACAACTGTATATATAAATGGACAGTCACATGCGTTGGCAAAAAACGTTAACTGCTCAATTTGTTCGTCTTTGATTCGCTTTCTCGCTAATCATCCGGCTGTTGGGAATCTACTATTTTTTGGATTTCATTTCTATTTGCTGCGCAAATGGCCGTGAAGCAAACACTTTTTTCTCGGGAACAAGGATTGAAGTTATAATTCTTGTTAATTTTTAATGATTGACATTTGGATAAAATAAGCATTGCAAACCAATAATGTTAGTAGAAAGGTAGACTTTTTTGACAATAAAATGTGCTATCTGTAAAAATATATATGCATATATGAATGAGCAAGTAAGTAAATAAACAGTTTACCTTCCAGCTTTTATAAACTTTTACTAATAACGCCTTCCGCTTTGTTGGGTTAGAGTAGATTTTCTTTGCAAAGTACATATATCAAATGATATAGACAAAAAACAAGCCGGAGAAAGTGTCACGTATCCCAAACCCAAGTAACTTTCTCCGCGAAGAACAACGTGAAATGAGAGCGTATCGGCGAGAATACAAAATGCAAACTGGATGCACAGGACCCAAAAATCTATGCAAAGTTTATTTTGGGACCGTCGTCCTTCTACTTTTCAATAGAACAACTAACTGACTAGACAACACGCTTTTTCCCTTTCTCTCTTGGAATTTCTAAACTTTTAAGATTTAAAGTTTTTTGCTGTTGAAATGGTGGTTATCTTATGAAATGCAGGCTCTACCTGTGTGTATGTATTCAAGTTTGTTTCAAGAAAAAAGTGGGTAAATACAACAAAAACAACAACACATTTAGGCATTCTACTTTTCTCTACGCGACGGTATTCGACAAACGTCTTGTCAGCATTATTAATTATTTCGTTGAATTGAAGGTCTTACCATGTCTAGCTCTGAAATAGGTCCCATTGAACGAATATACATGTTAGTCCGAATGGTGGTTGGTCTCCCTGCAAAAATAAAAACGCACAAAAACATGTAAATCGTTACAAAAGATAAAGTTTATAAAGTCCTTCGCAATAAAAATGCTGTTACTCTGCACCCGAATGATCTGAAGGGTGAAAAGGCTTTTATATGACAACGGTTGAATAAGTTAAATATTATAGCATGTTTTTCGTTCCCTATATGCTGAGCCATATAAGCAGGTCAGTAATTAAAAGCTGACAAATAATAAATAACGAAATATAACAGCAAGCGTTATATAACTTTGTTCTCTTTTATCCGACTTACTCAACACTTTTGCGCTTTGGATATGATAAAAGGACACTTTTGTACACAAAATCCTTTATATTATTTTATATAACACAAACGACGCGAAATCTGAGTCGTAATCTCTGACATTAATGATATCATCATCAAACATTAAGCATACCGTTACCGTTATCATCTTTCAAAGACAGGCTTTCACATTGTGAAATTCACAATTATATCATATGCTTCTTTAAAATATATATTATGCACCGTATCAAGTGTAATTATTATGCTTTCTCTCTGAATAGAAACGATGGGATCTAATGACTTTTTCTGATGACAAATGACAACAACAATTATATGCTTAAAAATCTATGTTAGGTTATATCCCTTTACTCGAATATCATACATCAATATTTAATGTTCCATTTCCATCAGCAGCACACTTTTCACCAATATCTATCCGCACACTCTTGAAGTTTAATTCCAGACAGGTGAAAGTCAGCCAAACTTTCTAATCAACTTTCACTTTTAAAAAGCCCTTGTTTTTTACCAATTGCCAATTAATTTGGCTCATTGTGAGAGGTATACAATTTATATGGTTTCCTTGGCTACATTCTTTCAGAGATTACTTAATGGCTTGCTGTTCTCTGCCCCATGGTCCAGTTCGGAGTGGTGGCCAAACCGAGATCACAGATGACCACCGTCAGACTTTCATGCGAGGAGGAGAGTGACCAACGGGCATCAGCAGAGCTATCCATCATCATCCCTACTTCAACCTCAGCTGCACCTTTAACCCATCTTGCAAGAAAAAAATCCCCACCATTAATTTGATATCGCAATTAATTATTGTTGTTGTATTTTGTGAGTTCTCGGGAAGCCGTTTAATTTTCGACTGTCAACTCAGTAACGGTGACAAGTCCGGTTGTGCAAGATGGTGGATAAACAAGTTCCTCCAATTAAAGTAAGTATTGTCATATAATTTTAAATGACGGGCTTTAAATGTCGATTAGACAGCTATTTGACGCAAATGGAGGCGATGAATTTTGAATTTAGTAAATAATCGGTCGTTATTTTGCATTTCCTATTTATTTTGCAGCCACTCTTACTGAGGGTCACAGATATGGCAAGTGGTTCGGGATGGGATATGTCGCTGAATAATAACGCAAAGTTGAGTGGACTGATGTCCTTATTCGCGAAACTCATGGTAAGTTAATCATCTTTTTTCGATTAAAGAAACTTGATAATATATGCAAATCAGTCAGTGAGTTGAGCAGTTACTGTTTTTCGATAAATCTTGATTAAAACTCTTCCAAAATATAAGAATGGTATATTATGTTTTATTCTCTTGTAGGGAAAGCAGCCGAGTGAGTATATCTTTTACTATTATGCGATACAGATCCTGCCAAATGATACTCCTCAACTCGTAAGCATTATTAACTAAGCATTAAGTGTTAATAATTTTTTATACCTTGACTATTGAATGTCTTTTATTTTATTGCAAATCTATTCTCTGACTAGCGGGACATGACGGTTCGTCCGTCTGTTGTCGCTGTATTTAAACACGAATCAATTGCCTGATTAAGCAGTTTTGTTAATATTACTGTATCCAGAAAGTGCTGATTGGTTGATTTTTTATTTTTTTAGTTGACGATTCAGAATGGTGAAGAAATTGAGGCGTTTGAGATATCAAAGTTGAAGAAACGAGCTCCGAAGAAGAAAAAGGTGGTCTTCAACTTATTAAAAAACTCCTATTTCTATTATAAAGTTCAATAGGCTCGTCTTAAGTTATGCAAAGTAGGTAATGATGATGAAAAATAAAAATTTATAATTGTTGAAATCAGTAACTGTAATAACGACTTAATTAAGACATCAGATCGCATACAATAGCATGCAACAAATATTCCATCGTTTGAAGAATACACAGAAATGGCATTATAGTATTCACAATTCGCAGTGCTACTTAATCACTAGAATTCTCGCTTTTAATCATTAATTGTCCTTCTAGCAATCATTTCGGTATTCCTTTAATAGTCATCAACGTCGTATTTATAAGAACATATTGCATAATCTCGCGGATTTTGTTTACCAGTGTTTCCGCACTAGATAATCTTATTGAATTTGTATCATCATCATCATCAGTTACACAAAAAGTTCATTGTAAAAAGTCATTCTTTTTTGTGCATTGCAAACAAAAATATTCTCATGACATGTGCTTCTCGAGCTGACAGCGTAACCGTCACAACTCAAAGAAATATTACTCCATTTTTTGTCTCTCGAGACTTTCGAGTGGGTCTCATATGTAGATACGATACAAATAACGGCAAAAAAAGAAGATAAGAGATCATCATGCAAACATGAGCGTATACTATAGGTATGTCAACCTAACCGCCACTGTCAACGCCGATCACACCGCAGAAATAAAAAACGGTTGGAATTGTTGGAAAAGGTAAAGTTGTGGAGTGCCTCTGCATACATTAGATTTTTATGAGTACTGCAACGCATTTGTTGTCTGCATATATGTATCTCTTGTCTCCCTCCCTCATATCCCTCCATCTCCTCCACACCTCGACAATTTCAGGTGTTTCGATTCTCACACATACACACGCTTATTTACACTCGCCTAAACTTTTTGTTACGACTTTTTACGCAAAGCCAAACAAGATCGACATGTACATAAATGTAGTTAGAATATGGGCCCTGAGTGGTGAGGAATCAGAGAGAGACTCGGGATAAGATTACAATCGGGAGGAGAAGAATGGCTGTTTTTTTTGCCGAGAGAGAGAACAAGTTCACGGAACAGTGAACTAAACTCCATCACCTCCATCCTCCCTCCACCACCAAAACCAACCGCACAACCCATTCAACAGAACGGCAGTGCGAGAAAGTCAAATGATTTTCCCTACCGGAATTTATCCTTTTTTCTGATAAACTCCCCAAGTCACTTTTTCGTTTTGCCCTGGAGCTTATCTCCGGGAGGAGGACAACAAAAAAGCTAGAAAATGACGTGTGTTATCTCCCACGTTCCAACAACAATCCCACTACCACGACCATTGTGTTCCACCTGAGGTGAGTGAAAACTCGCATTATATTTGCCTACCTCCACTACCTATATGCATATAATACCACTTGAAAAAAATTGTTTCCTGGAACTAATACCGTCAACATCATGACCCTTTTTATATTAATGTTATTAACATTAATATATGCAATATGATATAGAGTCACGTACGTAAGAACGTTCATTCCCCTTCTGTCATATTTACAGCAGAAATGAAAGTTTTGCAGGTGAAAGCAAGCTCAGTCAGCTAAACAGCCGGAGAGAGAGAGAGAGAGACCTATGCCTTCCGATAAGATTTCTCCGGTATTTTCCTGGAGGGATCTTCCCCAAACCACCATTCCTACTACATAACATCATGATGAACAAGTTTAAAAGCGAGAGGGCATCAGGTTAAATACAGTGATAAGCGACTCCTCCTCATCATCATCATTGTCATCTTCCGTGTCACAAATATCATTTCTCCCCGTCTGTTCCGGGTCCTCAGTCCCTCTTTCCTCAAAATACACACACGGAGATACGCAAAAAAAAACGGGAAAGGAGGAATGTAAATGAAAAACGGCAAGAATTTTCCACAGGAGCACTGACACAGAACTCAGTCCCTCCACACACACAGCTGCTCCTCTATTTATTCCCTCCAAACGCTCCTCTTGTTCCATAATATAAAATATAATGTGTACCTATATAGATATAGGCATGTATACATTTTTGTATAAGTCGAGGAGGGAAGAATGGAGGGAGCGGAGGAAAGAATGCTTTTGTTAACAGAAGAACGGTTGAAAAAAAGTTGCAACCTCTTCTGCCTCTCTCTTTCTCCCAATTTTTTCCCCCAACAAAACTACTCAGACAATAGGAGTGAAAGTACTTTTTACATTTTTTCTCTCTTTCTCTTTTCTCATGTGTTGTGCACGAGGAAGGATGTCAGGGAACAAGGATGAATGGAGAAAGAAGGAGGGAGCAGCATTATCATCGTTGACTACTGCAAGCTATAGGTTACATAATAATCGCTGTACATTCGCTTGTTTCTTTATGCATTTTATTTATGTATATGGTTAGGCAAGTTGTCATAATGATCATGATCATGATGACTGTTGTTGCTTACCTGTTTAACTTATTGCTATTTTCTGTCTAACTATTTATTATACCACAGTACCTAAATATGCATGCAACCCAAGTCTGCATGTAAAACCGGGGAAAGTAAAAGAGTCAAAGGATTGTAGAGGATATGTGTTGAGGAGGAGATGGAGGATGATCATGAGGATGACAGAGGAGAAAGGAGAACAAGCAAGAGCGCATATAAATATATATATATATATTTATCCTTTGCATAATATAATGAACTTTTGTGTGACATGCTATCATGATACTCTTGCAATAGGCAGGCTACTTGACATGAAAAAAGAAAACGGACGCAAGTAATATTATGGGATGGGATGATGATACCACTCACTCCCTTTTTTATGCATCTCTCTTTTTTATCCACCGTGCACTTTCTCTCTTCTGTTCGCTGCTCCCACATAAAAAAGGATTCTATAGTGTCATTGAATTACATCAGATTAGTCGGAAGGGGAGACATGTTGTTTTAAATAAAAGGGGAAAATATATACAAGTTGGATGATCATGCTGGTATTCTGTATGACATTCATGGTGGTCGTCATCCTCTATGTATTTTTTATGATGCCGGGTGAAAGATAAGTGGTTGCAATGCAAATTTTCTTTTTTTTTGTGTGGAACTGACTGACTGACTTCTTTCAGCTTTCTCTGCTGACTTACTATAGGGATGACCATCATATTGGAACACAATAAATGATACAACAAACGGCATGGAAAAAACTGTTCCATGTTTGGCCATGTGACTACGACGACGATGTTTGTTGTATTTTTTGCGACCCTTGTGTTTGGAATGGCCTGTTTTAAATAAATGAGACGTGATAAATGCCACATTGACGTTTTGTCCGCTCCACTTTGAAGTTTGTGTCTTGTCAAAGAAAAAGGGCTTGGAAAACAACGGGACGGGAGAGAGAGAGAGTTAAAAATCAATACATGGAATGTTATCATCATTCATTATAATTGTGTGTGTGTGACTGAGCTCGATTTGTAACGACATGATCCATGTGACGCGTGTCAAGTCAATGCTCTCGACGTCGTCCTCGTCTGCTCTCCATTTATTATACAGATGGATCAAAAGACAAAAAAGGATGACATAATATGCCGTCCGTCCGTCGTCCGCTACGCAAACTATTGTACACGTACTATTATTCCGTTATGCATGCATCGTTATCTGTCGCTCTTTGAGTCAACTCATCATTATCATCCAAATGACATTATTCCCAACAGTGGTTGGCGGATAAAGTTGGATGGGATGCATGCATGGATAAGTGAAAGGGATCGAGGAGTGAAAGTTGATGCATGCGTTGATAAGGAAACTTTGTCAAAGTCGCGTACGTGACATTGTAAATATTTAGGGAGAAAAAAGAAAGGGAGTTGTCGTAACGGAATTAAAAGTTTGCTCTGATGTTGCTGCTGCTGCTGCGCTGCTGCAGAATGTTTGAAATGCGAAAGAGGAGTAATTAGCCGAATAAGCGAATTATCATGATAATGAAGCAGTCATTATGCTAATCATAGCGAAATAATATGCTTGCCTTGTCAAGGCACGTTTTTTTCGCTTGAAATAAGTGTGGCGTGGCGTGTGTTTCCAGTCAAGTATCAACTTTGTCTGGAGATCTTGAGCTAACGGAAATGGATCTTTGCAATTAAAGTTGTGTCAAAGGGAATTACTGAGAAATACATATACCTATATGCACTTTATATATGTAGCTGCAGTGAATTATAATTTCTAGAAGTAAAAAAATATGCGAGTTTATCTCACAATGCCCCGACTCATATTCGCAGTGAACAGGAATGAACTATACTGCCATTAGAGTTACCATCATGAGTCGTTTAGAGAGTTTGGATAGAGTGCAGAAAGGAAAATCTGGAAAAGTAATGGAGGTGAATATTACAAAAAATGGAAAAAGTTAGCAATAAAAAAGGAAATGAAACGATTTGGACGAAACTGGCACCAAACTCTGATAATCATGATGATGCGAATCGAAAATGAGCAAATATATAGCCGACGATGATGATTATCAGTGAAAGTGATTAAAACGGAAGAAAGATGAAGAAGTTGAGCTTTTTGCAATTAAAAATTGTTTCTTGATTATAACTTGTTTGTTGACTTTGGCGATGATGATGATGTTGATGGTGATGCTGACATTGGTTTGTTTTATGGACGCAAACGTGCTACTAATTGATTAAAGGACGTTGGACGACGCGTGGAGTGTTCAATGTTGTTTGTTTGCTCTGTCTGTGTATGGAAAACATGGGTCGACATAGCAAACACACTCTAATGTTCTATTTATTGCAATATTTGTGCATGGTTCGGAAAGTACTTTTGAGAGAAATAAACTGAAACATACACGTTGGACGTCACCAACAAGGCAAACTACTAGGATGGTAGTCGAATTCTGAGAAATAAGTTTTAAAACAATCATGACTCATCAATGCCATACGTATTAACAATGCCATCAAATGCCAAAATACAATACGCGTACTCCCTTTTAACAACACAACTCGAAAGACAGCTACACAGCTTACCTTGTTCACCGATTAAGAAAGTTTAAGGTAAACGGAGTCTCTCCCTTTCTCCACAAACTACACAGAAGAGCTACAAAGAAGAAGCAGTTTCTTTTCTAATAACGACAACGGCCTTCCTGATACTTAATAATAAATAAATAGAACATCTTTTTATAGCCGAGAATCTTGTTCGCCCCTGGAGAAAAATTAGAGGACAAAATGACGTAATGACAAAAAGTTACTCCTTTTCTCCTTTATTCCTTCCGTTGTTCCCTTGCCCTGGCCTAATGACATTCTTTTTTCTCCTCAGTATCTTCCACAGAGAGAGTGGCAGCAACAGAAGGAGCAGCACCCCGCCAAAGGAATCCTTCTCGCGTGCAAAAGACGATGACGAAGAAGAAGAACTATAGGGAAAAAAGTTATTGGTCCAACGAGAGCTTCAGCTCCTTCTTCTTCATTTTCTTTCCTTCACCAACTTTTTTTTCATTCTCACTCGCTTTCTCCTTTCTTCTTCTTCTTCTTCCCTCATCACTTGAGAGCCACATGTAAAAACGACTATGCATGCATGAAAGAGAGGGAGAGAAAGGGAGAGGAAATGAAAATTGGTGTTGACAGGTCCATGATATGTTATGAAGGGTAAAGGAAGAAGAAGAAGCCATGACATCATCTTCTTGAAAGTATTTACACTCCAGAGCCATACATTTTTTCCTCCTACTTTCTCCAGACTACACGAAGTCATCACGCTGAGACTTCAAAAAAATACAGACTCAGCTATTGGAACAATATTGCTTTGCCCTAGGCTACTTACAGGCTAGGCATTCAAAGCACCGCCACAACAACATAACTTTGTCCTTATTCTGTCTGCTTGGGTAAAAAAATGATGATCAGGACGATGATGATGATGAAGATGATAAGCTAAACTGCCCCACCATCTTTAAATACCTAAGTAGACATGGTAGTAGTGGTCGTCATCACATTCTTTTTTAATACTTTTTTCCCCTGCCTCTTTTTTTCTAAGAAAAAAATTGATCCTATATACTTTTATAAGTGTATTAACATGCCATTAACTTTCAAGGCAGCTGGGATAGCTATGTTGGTGAAAGTAGTGGTTTTACCGGTTAACTATACATTTTTGATCCATTTATTTTTTTCGTAAAGTTTGTAGCGTCTACAAGATAAGAAAAAAATGCTGCTTGATGAATATCTTCAATGACGGGGCAGGTATTCTGAAAACATTCCTTAAGCCAGAAAAATATTGTATACATTTTTCTAACGTCGACTTTCTTTTTGTATACAAATCTGCTTTCTTTTTTGGCGTCTTTTTGAGAGCTTCGTCATATTTCCTTTTATACTTTTTAAGCAGTTTTTGGTCTTCCGTTTACCTGACAGAGTTTTTTTTTATAAAAAAAAGAATGATAATGAGAAGTACACATATTGCATTGCACTCTCTCCATGACACTTACTCAACAAGGCAAACAAGTCAACTGACAAACTCGTGATGATAGCCCTTGATGAAAAGGAGAGAGGAGGAATGTATAATGACTGTAGGGGAAACTAATTTCAGGACTTTTTTTTTATTATTATAAGCAAATAGTGAAAAGGACTTTGTCCCTTTTTTTGCTTCCTTTCACTTTTTCTCTTCTCGTGTTTCTTTTGTACAATGAGAAGGATCAGGATGCGTATTGTATAGAAGGTGAAAAGGACCTACAGGTACACCGAAAAAAGTAGATCCTGTGGTGCTTATATAGGTCCAACCTGGCATTATCATTTTGATAAGGGTGGAGCCGGACCAACCGCCGCTGCCGCCATTATTCTCATCATTCTAATGGATGAGTGGACAACGGGCAGAGTTTTTACTCTTTATTTCGGACTTTGGGATCCTCGCATTATTATGCACAAGGAACAGGGACACGTGCACGGCGGTCGAAAATATCTGAAGTTTCCAAAGCACAGTAGCAAGTTTCACTAAAACGGAAAAGCTTTACATTTCTCACCACTGCATTTTACGTAAGGATTTTAATGGAGAAGTTTAGTATTTTTTATTCCAGTGTAACTCTTTCATTTAAATCATTTAAATATTGGCTGTGGGATACACCACAGCAGTGGAACGGAAATAAATGAAAAGAGGCCTCTTTCTCCCTCCCTCTCTTTCGATTTTTTGCATAAGAGGCATAAAAGCTAAAGCAAACTTTTTATAAAAAGTTTCTTTTTCGAAAAGAGGAAACATTTATATTCCCATGACCAGGCTGCTCTGGTCATTCTATAAATGCTCATACATCATAATACTACACAAGGTAAAATGAGGGTTTGGTCCAACTCGCGTAGGATGAACACATGAATAACTGCTTGTTTCTTAAGAGCTGTAAAAGTTTGTTTTAAAGAAGTAAAAACAGTAAAAAGCATTTTTTTTACAAAAAAAAGATGAAAAGACAGACATTCCAGTGCATCTTTCTCATCTTTCGTAGCAAATATTTATGCAGGTTAAATTGCATTCTCGTTCATTCTTTCAACATCGTCATCCTGGCTTGACGATGACTAATAATACAAACAGTTAACGTTAATGAGATAAATAAGCAGGTAAACAGACAATAATGAATCTGTTTAAAGCTATAACTGAGCGTGGCTGTCTACAGCAGAGAAATTTGCATGCGGTCGCTGTACAAAAGTGCAGTTGGAAATTGTAAACTGTAAACGGGGGATGACCTCGTTAAAATATGTGAAGAGAGCATTTGTCACAGAATTGTTAAGCATTGTGTGGGCATTGGGCATGAAATAATTATAATTACTTAGTAATGGAGCTGTTTTAATAATGTTTTACGGGAAACCATTTTTTAAATTTGAAACGTTGGTTGTGTGCGTGCGTATACATTTGATTTTGACGTTTGATGCTTGATTTCGACTTTGATGAATTGCGTAAAAACAAAAGCCGTTCATTGTTGTAACTGGAGTAGTATGTTATACTATGCCATTGAAAAGCTGCTGAATACACGATCTCTCGTAATCTCTTTTGTGATCTTTTTGATCTGGCTGTCGGATGGTGGTCGTCTAAAATGCGCGGATGCCTTTTGGCTTTTCCAATTAAAAAGAACAAACGGAAATGTTGTTCTGGCTATTACTACCATTACTACTGCCAGTAGTAGTGTTATCATTTTATTGTTATTTGTTTAGCTCCCAGCGAAAAAAAAACCGAGTTCGGGTACCGCTTACTACTTCCAGCTTCTTCATCTTGCAGCCGCTTACATACGACACATTATGAAAAACGAAGGTTGCCTTACGTGAAAATAATTTAACTAACTATTAGAGAAGATTGACCCAAGTAGCGTAGCTGGAGCCCTTTATGTTTAAGGGATTGTCGGAGAAGGCAAGACAGACGGACATATTCCCCTGCTGTCATAAAGTCGTCCTCGGTTTCTAAATAAATTGTTTTTGGAGATATTGATATATATAAGGATGCGGAGGATAAGAGGAGGAGAATACTTTAGATGAGCTGGCTGAGTTGAAGGAGCAGCCCTTTGAACGATTTTGCGGCTTGCCGTTATGAGAACGGGATGAGGTAGAAGGGAACAAGGATTTGGTGAGGGAAATGCTCATTGAATGCCTCTAAGGTCGAAATCGGCTTCAGTCAGTGAAGAGTAGTATTATGTATTTATAGCCCATTCAGGACCTGCCACAACGGAAAAGGCTACCCACTTCCTATCCAATGGAAAATTGTTCGCACCAGTAGACTCTCAATAGAAAGAAATAACACTTGCTCCATACTTGCATGCAATTGAAAGCTTGGAATTTAGAACAGCAAAAGTAATGCATATCGGCAAATTGTTTGATGAATATGTCCGTACGAAGCATGGGTGCATGGAGGAGACGGGTAATTACTTGGAGGCTCCAGAAAATGGAAAAATAATGTTTTCACATGTGAACTATACATACTCCAGCGCTTCCAGTCAAATGAATAGATGAAGTTATTAAAACTTATTAATTAATTAATTACAATTGTTTGCGATCAAGTGAATGGCAACGGAGCTAGTTGTCAGAAAAAGCTCCCAGTTACATTTTTTTCTATCCATTAGATTAATTAATTTTTAGAATCAGTACAAAGATTCAGAGGCGTAACGGGATTCAGCATGAAAACAGGCCATCATTAAATGATACCAAACGTCTACAAAATTTCAACAGTTTTTTTTAGTTTCCCTTTGTGTAGGACAAATGATTGTCATTCATACATATAAGTGCAATGGCCTCCAATCCACAATCCCCTAAAAAATCCGTCCATTCAAATATATTTTAGAATGCTGAACAACTGTCGGATTTTTTTCTACAAATGTAAACTGATACAGAAAAAAGCGCTCCCAAAAATATGTTTCTTTTCACTGCATTTGTTGTACGGTTTGTTTTACAGTTTGGGACACAAGGAATCCCTAAAAATAGTTTTCAGCAGACAACTCAAGTTGACAATTGCAACGGTGGCTATGCATACTTACACGCTGCCAGAAAACGGTACTCCTTCGTCTCTTCTGTTAAATTTTTCATTGCATTTCCACTGTGCAGCGAAAATGTGGTCAGATGCCTTTCTTCTCCCTGCTTTCCACCGCTTTCTCCCTAACTCTACCTCCCCACCTGTCCCCTATTTTAATGGCAGACGTTGATTCTGAAGTACGTGTGGTTAAGGTGACAGTGGTGGCGAGGATGACACGTTACATAACACTTCTTTGCGCCTTCTTGACACTGACAGTCAACATCCTGTCCCATTTCACCACATTATTTATTTATCCATTTATTCTTATCTTCTCTCTTATCACCACCATCCTCAAAACCGCTTAATTACCCAACTGTCATTACACATTAATACTTACCATCATAATCATTACACTCATTATGTGCTACTGATGAGTCTAGCCATATTATTTAACCTCTTTTGTCTCATTTCCTTTGCAAATCCCGAGAAAAAGAAAAGAAAAGCCGGAGTAGTAGTATTAGTAGTAGTTTCCATGGGACTCCTTCTCCATTTTTTTCTCGTAATGGAAGCTATAGCATGAAAGTTGCGGAATCCTAAACAAGTTATCATTATTGCTATCTAATGCTCTTTTGGAGAGAAAACACTCTTCTTGAGAAGATAAACACAAGTGCAATAATAGAAAGGAGGAGGTAGACAGAGGGAGAGAGAAAGAAAGTGAGAGAGAGAGAGGGCGACTGAAAGTTTTCTCTCTGCTTTCAGCTCATTATTCTCTTGTCATTTCACACAATGGACATTAATGCAAGAAGGCGGATAGAAGCACCATCAACAACAACAACATCGTCATCGTCAGCCAGCACCAAACCAACAGCATTTTATTTTGACTGCTTCATTCAGCCAGTCCAATTGTTGTTTTTCCTCCTCGACAAAGAGAAAACGCTCATGTTATACCGCCACCGACAACGATTTACCTTAAATACTATGGACTTGCTCTTGTTTGTTGTTGTTGCTGCTGCTGATGCTGTGCAAGATGATAATGGCGAGACTGATTACTTACTTTCTTCGTGGTTGCTATATTTTTGATGGGAGGGAGATCAGAGAGAAAGCACAGATAGATGGATAGATAGCAAGTACTAAAGAAAGTTAGTAGGTATCTCTATTTGACTTTTCTTTGATTTTCACGAGGAAGCTTTAAAAGGGTATTTTATCCTTTTGTACAAATCCTTTTCTAAAAGAGGAGCATGTATTATGATGATGGCTGAAAAGGAAGCACTTAAGTATAGACGAACAATGTATACTACGACGGAGGAAAGTCGTTTCACTTTCCATTATAATATGCGCGTGTACGTACCATCTCTATAGTTTGGATGCTGACTGTTGTCATAATCTTTCAGCAGGTCGTCGAGAATCTGACTGATGTTCTTGAAAAACACGTCATTGCTCCCATTATTGTTGACCAGAGTTGATGTGACAAACTCGTCCAACCTAATAAGCAGCGAGAGAAAGGAAGAGAAAAGGAGAAAGCATGCAAAATCTCAGTTAGCCCCGC
The DNA here is from genome assembly GCA_004115045.4 of Sinella curviseta. Lineage (NCBI taxonomy): Eukaryota > Metazoa > Arthropoda > Collembola > Entomobryomorpha > Entomobryidae > Sinella > Sinella curviseta. The sequence continues at coordinate 11,031,486 of CM065489.1, forward strand.
CATTTTAAACTGTATTGTTACTTCTCTTATACAATTAATTGACTGCTTACCAAAGTAGTGAGAAGATGATAATGACGACGATATGATGCGGATGATGATGATGAGCCCACGCTGGTGACCACAGGAACATGTCACTCAAAAAATGTGAATGGGGTAATTAATACTTTTTTCACATCGAAAACTTTCACTTCACTTGCCCGCCTAACTATGTATCCTCTGCGTTGTAATCAGGAAAATGATGACAGGGTATGTGAAAATAATAGGAGAAAAAAAGGAGAAGGACAAGGAGGGAAGAAATTCCACCTCAACAGGAGCACCGCCACCTCCACCAGCATCACCTCCTCCAACACTGAACCATTATTATTATTATTATCATCATCATCCACAGAATCTCTCACAATCAGTTGCACACACACGCACACAAGCGGTGACGCTATAGCTTCCACTCTATTTTTTCCTACCACAAAATCTTGCGAAATCTCACCTGAGTGAGCACAATATACATCATTACTAAAGCAATCCATCCAGCAGTGAGTGACAAGAATAATAACAAATTTGAAAAATACATAACGCTTATATTATTTTCTCTTTCTCTCCACCAAAACCAACCGCAGCAGCAGGACAAGAACAATAACAGTTCTCGCTACAAAATAAAAAAAGAACGGTTGGACGAATTATGCAACTTCAACTTGCCCCAGTGAACCCACTCTCACCACTACTCACACAATTTTCCCCAACTCTCCACTCACACGCCACACTAAAAACTGAGGATGGTGATGGCGATCATGATTAAAATGAAATAAAAAATCTCTCTCTCGCTCTCTCTCTATCTTTCATTCTTCTTGTTGTGGGACATCAAAAATCTCCATGAGTAGTAGCAGCAGCAACACGGACAGAGCACGAGGACACGACACAACGAGAGAACCACCACCACCACCACTGCTGCCAATTTCACCATCATCATCCACACTGACTTGACTTTCTCCATCCAGCTTCCATCTCTCTTTCCTCCGCTTTTCTCTCTCCTATGCTTATGCTTACACTTTTGCCTATTTCCTCCGTATCATCCTCATCCTTACAACTTACTACTCACAAAAAAAACGACCGCCACACTATCCCCGTTTTCCCCTGGTAACGTGCAACATCTGCTGAATGGCAAATGGCAAGAATACTGACGGGCTACAATGTAAAGTGCTTCTGCTGCTTCTGTTCCAAGCAACACAAATCTTCTCCAACAAATACGAGCTATCTAGACGACACTAGTCAGTCACTCTTCAGAGCTGCATCATCAGAGGAACAAACAAGGAGAAAGCGCCTTGTATTTTTTATATTCCACCAAACAACCAAGTATTGCCTTATTTGCCACCACCACCACCGCGCTTTCACTCATATCATCATCATACAAAAATATCAATAGCTATTCAGACTCAATGAAGAAAAGAAAGTGAACCTATTTATTTTTTTCCGGGAGGGCAATATACCCATATTGTTCCCAAAAATCAACTCAAGACCTTTCCCTGGTTTCCTTTCTCTCTTGTTTTTTTAAAGAATAAGAACAACAACCGATATCATTAGAACATATTAGAAGCAAAGAAGCTTGAGGAGTCGCAAATATTTTTTTCTATCTCTTTCCCTCTTTTGAAATGATGCAAGAATTGTTATTTGTTTACGTTTAATGAGCGTTTAAAATAAACAAGATGGATGAGATGGATTGAAGAAATGAAGGATCAATTGCCATGCCGATTTCGTTTGACATTTTGGCCCCTTTAGATGATGCATCATTAGTTTTTGTTTTGTGATCCTTGTCATTTGTTTCCTGTCCTTGCATTTCGTTTTACGCTGTACTGCTTTAAGTACGTGGAGGAAACTTCAAGCAGTAAGAATTTGTGGTAGATGAGAGGGATGAAAAAGGAAGATGCGATGATGATAATATGATGAGGACATATAAATATATTATTATGATGATGATGATGTGATAGTGAGAATATGATGATGATGAATGATGAGAATTGTTAGTGGTGGTGGTTGGTTGCTGGTTGTTCACCACAAAATATATTACATGTTTTCATCAGGGAAAGTGATACGCGTGTTAGTAAACTTGTTTGAAACAAGTTGTTTCTTCGTCTTCTTCTTCGTCGTCGTTGACTTGATCTTTCTTGTTCTTCTCCTTGGCTCCTTCTGATTGTGCCACATTATTATTACACTATCGTTTGTTTTCTATTGCAGCAGCTCAAATGAAATAAAGGGAAGAAATAGACTTACTTACGGTGCTTTTGGAGCTCTTACTTTCCCCTCGGATTCTTCGCTACATTTCACCTTCTCATTTATTCTTGCAGTATTGTCTCCCTGTAACAGCCAGGATAATAAAAATAAAATGAGAGAGAGAGAGAGAAAGCGAGAAAGAAACAAGAAGACAAATGCAAAAAAAGCAGGGCAGTGCAGTGGAGAGAGAGAGAACATGAGACTTTCCCTGAACTCCCCGTTTTGCTCACATATTTTCTTACAAAAATATTACAAGCGACGACTACACGACGATGATCTTCAAGCAAACAAACAAAAAAATCGAGAAAAGGAGAAAAAAAACATTCAATTTTTACTCTTCTTTTCCTCCTCCTCCTCAATTCTCCCATCAAGCGGATGAAAGGAAAGACGAGAAAAATTCTTTGCATTTTTAACAATTGACAGAAGAAGGAACGTCGAGACTGGAGCGCGGAGAGAGGGAGAAAATAATAATAAATGGAATTTATTACGAATTGTCTGTAACAAGTTAGCAGGCAGAGAAGCAGGAAAATAAAAAGTTGGCTTAGTTAGAAATGGAACGAACATCTCTGGAATGAGTGAAATGAAGAAGAGATGATGGTGTTCGTGATGAATGACATGGTATAGGGCTTCTCTGCAACGCAATCGGTTTAAATAATTTTAAGACAGCTTTTCCATCTGAAGAAACTACGCCATCTCCTTCGGTGAAGCTATATATGGCATAAAAAACTTACTTTCTTTCTCTTTCTCATGGACACACAGAGAAAATGCTTGGCTGAAGGGGACAACTCCATTTCATGTGGATAGGCTCCAAACAAACTGAAGGACACGCCGAACAATGGCAATTTCTAATGAGCTTATTAGCAAGTCATAACATTATTACATGTTGTTGTTGTAGTAGCTTCGTTGGTGGTGGTGAAAATTCGTAGCAGTGGAGCGGAAGGAAAGAGAAGAAAGGGCGAAAAGGAACGGGTTTATTAGAGCAGGAGAGAGAGTCAATTACAGGCACAGGACACAAGAATGAATGCATAATCAATCAATGGAGAAAAGTATGAAGAGGGTAATAAGATTTGCGACTTTGACTTTACATTGTTCACCAGAGTTCTCTACTTTTAAGTAGGTAGTACGAGAAGAGCTGGAGAATAATTCGTCCAGGAGAAAATTTGCCATTGAAGCTAAGAAGATTTTTTTGGAAGGACGTGTAAATTTTCTGTTGTTATTGAAGTCATAAGTCACAGGATGAATCCTAATGGGTGTGTTCATATAAGATATGATTATGATTGGAAGCTAATTGTTGTTGAATTTTAAAGAAAAATACAGAGTAAATTGACTTATTGTAAAACTGACAAACATGAGAACAGGGAAGTCGAAGAGACGTAAAGCCAGGCAGGCATCCAACCAAGTGCCTCATGAATATCCCAGATATTTCCGGTGCAATTATAAAAAGTATTGTAGTAGAATTATGGTACATTATATACATTTCAGAAGAGGAATCATTCTGTTCTTCCTTCTATCGATCGGAAAGGTTTTGATTGGCAGTAAATTAAGAAGGTACAATGAAGAAATACAGACATGGGAATTGTGACTTGATAATGATGAATAGGATGTCGGATGAGTGTATCAACTTTATGTACGGAAAAAATGAGTACTTCTCAATTTTGACATAAGAAAACTAACTACAGTTCTCTCCTCGAACAGTTTTCTTCAAAGAAATAAGAAAAAGAAATATACGTACGTATCTAGTGATTTTTTGGAATGACATGCCTTCTCCTCTATCCACATTACTAGCCCATCTGAAAAGTCCGAAATGTTTCATCCAAGTAAGAATGTAACAACGGAGATGATCTCGCTGCCTCTTGCACTTAGATTTTCTATTGACGTCCTAGAAGCTTATGTAATAGTCGCCAGAGACATAAAATGCTGTCAAAGATGGAAAGTACATCTTTTTGCAGTATCCACTCAATTCCATCATCAATAAGAAGCAGAATGATAAGATATGCTTATCTAACCGTACTGATAATGGTATACCTAAAACCTATTTCTGACTCCAATATTAGATTTTAAATATTGTGTACTCATTCATGACTCCTAACGCATCATCTTTTGAAAATTTCATATCCCTTAAATATCGATTGAGCAGTTAAAAATAAAACCAAACAATCGATGAATAGAATGGGAAAATATTTTACAGAAAAATTTATTCATTGAAAATAAACTGCGAAAAAGTATAAATCAATTTGTGCTGATAAAATAGTAGGAAGGAAGCTCACGAGTACTAAAGTTGCGGCGTCAGTGAAATAGAAACAAAATATGCGAGTTTTATGATATTTGCCAAAGGGGGAGAGTGCAATAAGGATGAAGGATACTTACATGTGTATATACCCCTTTTTTACGATAGAGCAACGATATTTGGACGCATTATCCATTATTGGCAAAGATAAAAGCGGTAGTAATGATAGCAGTTAGTTATAGGATTATATGTTATACGCTAAGGCAGCGCGACTGGAGTATATTATTTCTGGAAAAAATGAAAGTAGTGTAGGAAATGAAGTTAACTAAACAATGAATAGAGTAGTGACTACCTAACCTACTCATCACTACAACAACTACTGCAACTACCACAACTGCTAATCAAGACGCTCCTCCAACACGACCACCACCACACCAGACCGTTCTTTTGGAGTAACCATGTAAACTACGATGCTCGTTGTCGTCATGGGGTTTTGGCTTGGCTTTATTAATGGGAATCAATTTAACTCAATTGATGTGGAAAATTGAGTAAAAATAGAGGATAAAATGGGAGGAGAGTGATGAAAGCGGATATTATTTACATAACTCTGTTAAAAGAAGGCCGTATGACGAGACAACTATGCTGCTCTATTTATAGGCCAGTGCCCATAAAAATCCGGCGATAAAGCCCCAAGTTTACCATTTAATGACCGAGTAATACATACGTGATCAGTGGAACTCTCCAAAAATGAAAAAAGTGATGCTGGATGATGATGAGTCTAATGAAAGGGAGGAACTTATGGAAACTACACACATAAACCTGAACTGCTCTCCGCTTCCACTGAAATCAATGTAGTCTCTCTGACAAGCAGACAGACAAAAAGCAACGAAACCCTTTTTTCCATCAAAAAATATGTTCCAGCCAGCCAGCATTACTCACAAGTTTCCAATTAATCTTGCACGGGTTGATGGAAAGGTTACCAGGATTTTATTTAGCATTTTCGGTGGAATAAATGGAGACATTAGAGCGAACGGGCAATTCATAATGGTAATTCTATTAAATAATAAATCATGGTAAAATACTAGAAAATGTGGCCAGCATATTTATTTTTCAATAAAAAATATTGACCGGACCACTAAGCAATGTAATGACGTAACATGACATGACTCATCATGGAGGCCATTGTTTCTTGGAATACTGACAGTTGTTGTGGCGGTGGCTCTACCACTAGATTCATTCATGATGTTATCATGAGTTGGAAACCATTATGCAAGCAATGGTAAATCAATAATGGTTTCCACGAAAACAGCAAAACAGCTCTATGATTTATAGTAAATACTAGAGCAAGGACCGATGATCCGTTGGATTCCATAGAACCGTTCATGTTATTATCTATTGGTGCTATGCAAATTTGCAAATTTTTAGGGAAGTCGTCCAAGCGTTCTCAAACAAACTTTACTCAATAATTACAACAAAATATATGATTAAATGATTCAAGGGCACTGATGCTTGCTACAATGCATTCTGTCCAATGAACTGATTAGCCCATCACAATCATAATCATGGGAACACTTTTGTCGCATTATTAGACGTCACCCTGGATGAATCATTATTTTTTGCGTGACACAAAACAATGTCAGTTTATGTTTCGCTTATCATCATCAGCGTCGCTTCTCATCAATGCAGTCAACCCACTCATCATAACCATTACCAGCAGAAAAGCAGTATCATTTATGGAATACTTTATTGATTGTTTCCCATTCCTAGAGCCAGCTTAGATAAGATAAGCACTTATTGTATACGAGTAAATGAGTAAGTGTCACCAAGCACATTACATTGCATTATGTGGCATGTCACAACTCCTGCGATATCGACGTTATTACTGTTGATGGGAATAAGTGTGTGTGCCACAAATCCTTCGTTCATCATCACAATCAGCGATTTTCCCGACGCCACAAAGCATCATTTTTCTTTCGGGTAGCAGGAGAGAGAAGAGAGAAGCCCGAGAAAAAGGTGCAGCCAGTTGACACATTCACACTTCATACCGTGTGCTGTGGCAATAATGTACGTGAAAAACTGGCTGGGTGAGAATATCAGTCTTGACGTGACTGAAGAGGGCTCTTCGACAATAATCTCCACCACAACCACTGACCTTGATGTTTTGAGCAGCACAATAATTACTTCGACAGCATCAGTTCCACCCATTTCAAGTAGCGTCCCCACAACTACCACCACCGCTACCACAGTTACTACCCCTGGGGGAGACGAAGATGACGAGAAGAAATGGGTTATCCCGTTGATTATCGGTCTGGGTTGTCTTGTCCTCGTAGTTATCGTGGCTGCCATTGTGATCATTTACCGAAAGTGGAAGTGTTTCGGATTGCCCCTGCCGTTTCTCCGGAGGAATGTTAAGTTGGCTCAGCCGATCAAGAAAATCGCAGACAGCGTCCGTTCCTCCATCAGCTCCACGTTTTCATCAGGAGGATCGCTTCCTGGAAGGGAAAAGAGTGACAAGCAGTTTAGGAAGTATGCGGTCAAGCTTTCGGAGAGGAAGGTGGATGGAGGAGATGGATTGGATTGGATCGAGGGGAAAGATTTTTCAGCAGAGTTTGAAGCGATGAAAAGGGCGGACTTGAAGGATATCCCGGTGATGACCGCGTTGAAACAGGAGAACGTCATGAGAAATCGATTTAGCAATGTGCTGCCGTATGACAGGAATCGGGTGATTTTGACTGCGGAGGGAGCCTCAGGCAATGACTACGTGAACGCCAGCTACGTTTCGGTAAGTCGGTAATAAAAATGTCACTGACTGGTTGGAAATATGTTTAGCTCGTAGTAAACAAAAATTGGGAAATAAAACAGCTATATTTTTATCTTCCCATTTATTTCTTCAGGGACATCGGAAACAGGAGGAATTTATTTGCACGCAGGGACCACTCAAGCACACGGTAGTGGACTTTTGGCGAATGTGTTGGGAGACAAGGGCAGAGGCCATTGTCATGCTGACCAAGTGTTACGAAAAGAACCAGGAGAAATGCCATCCGTACTGGCCATCGGGTAACACTGGAAACAGCACTTTTGGTGACATCAAGGTGACGTTGGAGAGGAAAAGGACGTGGAAACAAAGTGGTCAGGGATCTGGTCAAGATTCAGGTGACCATCTCTGGCTGGTATCCGAATTGATAATGGAAAAGGAAGGAGAGGCCGACACTCGGCCAATCATTCATGTCGTATTTCTGAGTTGGCCCGACTTTGGGGTTGTGGATCCCCCGAGCAGTTTGATTAGCTTTGTGAAGCATGTACGAGGACTGGTAAAAGGGGACAGTCACAGTGAAACGAATAATAACGGTAAATGCAAAGGGACTGAGAAAAGTGGCCCTGTTGTCGTGCACTGTAGTGCTGGGGTAGGACGGTCTGGCGTTTTTATTGCAGTACATCAGCTAATAGAACAGTTGGAGGAAATTGGGAAAGAGGAGGAACGTAATAATGATCCCCAGAGGAACAAGTCGGTGAACATTTTTCAGATTGTGGCAAAAATGAGGAGGGAGCGGATGGGAATGGTGCAGAATTTACAGCAGTACTCGCTCATCTACAAATGTCTTCGGGTGCTAGTCAGCATGAAAGGTGACTCGAAGAAGGAGAGTGAAGAGCCAAGTATGGTCAGCAATGAAGTGATTCAGGGATCTGACTGGGGCCTCCTTTACCCGGAAGGAAGCTAACGTAACGAGAAGTGTGGATAATAGCTCAAAATTTTTACGCCATAAATAATTAATAGTAATTAATTTAAATGCAACATATAAATGATTAAAAGTAATAATAAAAATATATAGCCTGAACAACTACTCTTTTTGACAGACAGCCAATTATGTAAAATTTTGAGTTTATTTCTGCGACAAGTCGCAAGTTGAAAAGAAGGAGACTTCTTCCTCAAGAAGGAGAAGCCATATCATCTAACGTTCCGAATTATTCAATTTTATATAGGGAAAAATAAAGAAAGAAAGAATTACATTTTTTTCATATATTTTGTGCCTTTTTCTGATAAATATTCTTTTTTCCACGTCGTCGACGGTGGTGATCAATGACTATGCCATCTTCTTCTGCACTTGTATCTGTCCGAAAAGCATAAAAACTATTAGAAAGCAGCCAGACCAACAAGTAGCCTGACACCTTCGTCATAAACCTCCGGACAGACCACTACAAAAGAAGTGGTAAGAAATTTAGCAGAAGTGGAGGGAGGCAAAGTGGTCCTTATTCTTAAACACAGGGCCCCAGCTGCCATACTGCTTCTGCTGCTGCTGCTGTGACGATTGACCACTTTTCGTCGTCGACGCTCCAAGAGATGGTGGTGGAGGTGTCATTTTAAACGAAGAAGTCGCTCCAGCACTTTTCCCACACATGCCACTCCCACTTTGGCCTTGCTTCCTGTAAGATTTCCAAAAAAAGAACAAAAAGCATTATTCACGTTGCGTTATCATTTCATGAATTTGAGAATTCAGATAAGCTGCAGTTTCTCAGCTTTCCCCAACAAAGCAAGTTGTCTGAATTTCTACCTGGCAAAAGGATCGCTTGAGTTCAAAGTCAACATGTTGCTATTATTTCCCAGTGACTTTTCACTTTGTACCATAATCCGGATAGAGGGACCAGTGGAAAACAATCCAAAACTCCTATTTCGGCTGAGAGATTACCTTAATTGTTACCGACAAGTTGTTGTTCAATCAATTGTATTCTTCGGATTTGATGATAGTATGCTCTTCTTTCTCTCTCCACTTTTTGTGAATCTTTCCACTTCCTTTCAATCGAAACCTGCGGAGCAAAAAAAAATAATTCCATAATTCATCTTTCTTTTTCTACAGCTTATCATCATTCTTTTTTAGCAGCATTGTCAAAGATTTTTGGACATCATGCCCATATACGATAAAAAAATTCATCATATTCATTCTTTCTTCCATTAAATTATTCCGCTGATGCAATTCAAATCAATCGTCAAAATCACGTTTCTGTCATGAGCCGAGTGCGAGTCGCATCAAAATTCACATGAATAATTCACCCATTCATCCACCACCATACCAAACCATCTTATATTTCCATCAACCAGAAAATACAAGAAAAAAAATTGTAAAGGCGACGACGCAATTCCTACCGGACTGGTGACTGGACACCAGAGAGGAGTCCGGTCGGTCGGCTGGTCCGAGAAGTCGTTTGCAACATTCAGTGCTGATGTAATCGAAAGAGAGATGCTACAATAACCTGCTACAAGTCTACCATTGCCTATTACGCATTTTTATAATAATATCTAGTAATATCTCCTCCTGCTTTGTGGACAAAAATTCCAAGTAGCAATTAAAAGCCATATTTTAAGAGTGTCTCTCCTCTCCTCGTCTCCAGCCAATATCATAAAACAAAGTAGCATGACAATTATTACTTGCGCTGTGCAGCATATTAGTGTGCAAGCAGCAGGGTTTCCCACAAAAGATGCATATAATAACAATAATAAAAATAACAGGTAAGGTAACTAAAAGATGTATGTATATAACATTTATACGGAAAAAGTAAGTAAAGTAGTAAGTGAGTTGTAGTAAAAAACATGATCTTTAAGATAAAAATCACACGACTTGCATAATTCTTTCCGTGCTGCTCACTCTTATTGCATGACCGTTTGTTAGTGGAGAAAAAGAAGGAGAAGCAGAAAAGAAACAACTAAAACAAGTCAAGGCCATCCACCACTTCATGAAACGTGATGAAAGGTAAAACGCAATGGACCTATAAAACCTGCGTAGGTACGTATTCAAATGCGAGTATGTACAGACTAACAGGGAATCAGAGAGACGCTAATAGGTAAATAAATAAAACCCACTGTGCAACAATTATTGTACATAGCTGACAATGGACAACAATGCAAATCCAGAAAAAACTGAATTTAAAAACTTCTTTTCTCCTCCGGTCACCTCTATAAAGAGAGGGATTGACCATTGCCCCTGTTGTCAGTATAAACATTTGGGCTTCCACGTAGTAAACCCTGTAGGTATCATTTGCATGCAAGAGCTGCCTGAGCGAGCACCTGCAAATTTTGCACGAATCACGTGTCCAGCAAGTCCGAAGTCCAGAAAACAGCAGTGACATTGACGGACGGACGGACACGCACAAAAACGTGTTAAAATTCAGTACTCGCTCGCACTCTCCGAAACAGCTTTCCACTTTTGTTAAATTATTATATAAAATCCTGTGGTGAACCTGTACTCTCGTCTTTCTTCTGATCTGATCAAGTCTATACGGCTATAATGCACTATAAATGTATAGACGTGTAATAATTAAAGTGGTAGGAGAAACAAGATACAAAGTTCAAATACAAAAAAATATTATATAAAAAACCGTCCGCATGATATTATATTATAAAGGATTTTTTAAAGAAAAAGTAGCAGGGATCATTGGACTTGGTAAATTGGTCAGGCAAGTGGACATTTTTGTCCTAGAGGTTGACAAGCAACTTTGTTTAAACAAGTTCAACAAAGAGATTGAGCGAATTGAGTATATTTTTTTTCTTGAAAGAGGAGAAGTCTTGTCGTCATAGACTTCGTCGTAACTCGTAACAACGTAGTAGGTACATTGGATGATGTATCTTTAAAATGGAATGGAGGAATGCAGATGCAGACATATAATATCATGTAGTTGGAGATGATATGATACACGTTTATAATAAATAATAATAATATTATTATTATGCTTCTAGATAGTTTACTAGAGAGAGAGAGATTGATGGGTGGTGAGATGAAGGTGGCGATAATGTGAAAAAATATTGCAACATCCAATCCAGTCAACACGACCTGATCGAGTGATCTCTAGAAGATTTTTTTCATTTGCGTTTTGTCACAAGAGTTGTCACGACAAAGGAACATTTTTTGTTCTTTGGGAAAAAGAAAGGATTGTCCGGTTGAAAGGGTGCTTAAGGGGCAGTCTGAGACGCTTCGTTTTTTTTGGGATGGATGCAGTATGGGCACAGAAATCGAAGATAATTAGATGAAATGAAATGCAGCAGAATAATGATTATAATAATTATTTGTTACGGTTCTAAATTGCAAAATGACTTACGAATGAAATGACTAGGAAAGATTCCGGGGTGTTTAGTTAGTGTCAAGGTACGTGATGCAGGGTGGTTAGTACCCACAGCTCTAGTCTATTTCCTGAGTTGCCCAGACGGCTGCCCTTAATCGTGTTAAGGTTCCGGTCGAGCCTGCAATATTCCAACATTTAAACATGATTTTAATGACAATTACATACGAAATATTTATATAACAATTGCAATATTATACCGGAGCATTTAAGCATGACAAAGGAAATAAATTCTTAATATAAACTCATACCTGAGCTTGTTCTGAAAACGTCGCGTTTGCTGGTTGAGAGCGTGGACGCACTTCATCGACACACAAATTTCCTATTTAATAAAATACAATTATATTTAAAGAACCATTTAAAGAAGTCCATGGTGGATTTACTAATGAAAATTATTAAAAAAGAAGTATTAAAAAGTTCTGAATATAAATGCCGCAAAAATCCTACTTGAGTTAGTCACAAAGTATTCCTTTATTTCACCAAATGAGATGAGAGTCTTGAAAGGAGCTGAGAGGAGAGATTGACGTTGGCACGATTGCTTTGAATGCTGCAGAGCAACTGGATATAAGCAAGGCCAAGGGCAAGGATAAAAATGGTACCTGAACCTGATCGTCATTCATTGTGTTCATGGGATGATGCCGAAGCCGATGATGCAGTGATGAGCTGGTACCACTCGCTCACGTACTGGTAGACAGGCATCGTCGTCGTCATCACCGTCAGCAACATCACCAACACTTGCATGTTTCCTTTTGAACAACAATGGAAAGAAACCAACCAGAAGTATCTGGACACAGAGAGGATTAATCCAGCTAAAAAAGTAACATGCTAGCCAACCGGGCGACCTGCAATAAAAATTCCTCCCCGATGATACTAACCTAGTCAACTGGTTTATTTACAACAATCATTTTCCACCTTTAATTAGATTTACCATATTGATGAATCCAACAACCTGTGCAATAAATGCTGTATTTAAATAAAATTCTTTTGAAAAAATGCTGACAAGTTTTCTTTTCTTTTCATCTTCTTTCCAAAAAAATCCACAGCTTTATTCATTTATCATTATTATTGGTATACACCACTTCTTTTCATTTCAGGTAGAATCTTGGAATACCGTCGAGTTTTACACAAAAAGGTGAGACTAAACCGTACTCGGATTTCCTATAATTATTATTCTTATTATTTCTTTTACAACAACAGTAGTTATAATTAAAACTCTTACGACGACAATAATGAGAGTACGCTACTTTGTGTCCTAATGAGAGAGACAGAGAACTGGAGTGAATGTAATAATGTGACGATGAGGATGAGGAAGAGAGAAAGAGAAGAAGGAGTATATCAATTTAATAATAATAATAACAATAATTTTATATAACGTATGTACTTATAATATACAAGGAGTAGAGTTTTTAAAAAGGTACACGTATGTACATGTTTAACGTTATAATATTTTGAGGAGAGAGTTGAGGAATAGTTTTTTATTTCTTCATCATGTTCTGTTGTTTGTCGGTAGGAAGTTGTTGTTGTGTGTAGGTACTTAAACGTATTTTTTTATAATAATAGTTTTTTTCCATAGTAACAGGTAATTATAATTTGCACAGGTTTATATTTTCGTCTAGTTTTGGTTGAGTTTTTTCTTTGTTTTCTGGGGACACTTTAAATGACGGGAGTGTCATCATGACTCATATGACCACAGTAGTTGAAGTAGCTACCGACGCTTTTGAAAAACGAGGGATTGCTGCAGCCATTCTCATCGATGGCACTAACCGAAGGGAGAAATCCCCGGAGGAAGACAAATAGACCGAGGATCATGAGCATTACGGAAAATCCCTGTTTGAGTCCTTTGATCGTCTGCTCCAAGTTCCAGGGCCAAAAAAATTCGCGGCGAAGCACCTCATACCCTTCAGCTAAGCACCTGGAAATACACACGCAAGAAATAATCATTACAACAATGTCCGATTTAACAATCTCATAGTTAAACAATCATGTCAATTATATTTTAACTAACCTAACAGCGAGATTACCATTCGACCTCTTTTCTTGGACAATGGGCCTTTCTTTATTGCGTATGAGACCAGCACTGGACTTTTTTGGACCCAAGAGGTGTTGCAGAATCTTCTCTGGCTCGGAATCACCATCTTCGTATCTTTAAATAGAATGACATTTTGAAATTACAATTTATAACTTACAATGTTCTAAGCCACAAATTACTACAAGTACTTACCGATCACTTTGACTATTTTCAAGCTCTTCTTCGTCGAACAGGCGCTGCTGAAAAAGTAAGAAAAGAAAATGTGCTATCAATTCTGCCTGCAGCATTTTACAGAAGAGTTTTGCGACATGATCCTACAACTTCACGCATCGTCACCAGTTATTGCACTTACTCTCCTTCACTTGGGAGTTTTCATAACTCCTACTCTCACCACAAACATTTCAGAGCAGCATGAATAGGTAAAGACAGATTGATAAAACACAAAATTGACTGGACAAGCGACATTATGACTTCAATAAATAAAGTATATAGAAGAGGACTTAACTATACTATCCACACCTTTTCGTCGTTGTTATTATTATTCTGGAGCGTTCCAGGAATAGATGCCGAGGTAAACGTTATGTCATTATCGTTCAGCAGCTTCCTAATAGTTTCCGAGAGAAATTAAAACAACACGAATATAAAATCCACTTATTGCAACTGGAAATAAATTAAAATTGATATCCGTGGTGACAAATTTACCTGGCCTGCTCAAAGTCAGTCTGTAGACTAACATAGTTTGACTTGAGATTATCGCATTCGGTGCGAATGATGTGGACGTAGAGGATCATGACGTCGAGCATTTTGTGAAGTCTGTTCTGCACGTCCATCATGCCTAATCTCTGTGGAAAGAAAATTATTTGATTAAATTACAGGAATAAGTATTTAAAATCAATTCAATGGCGCGACGTAAAAATGTAATTACCCTAGCACTACGAGACATGGCCTTCCAGTAGAGTTCAAACTCCTCAGACGTGCTTGCCAGCGACCTCATAATCTCCAGCAAGGTATCACTAGGCACTGTGCCTGTTGCAGACACAACATTTGAAATTTCCTTAAGTGACGTCACGGAAGACTTGAGTGATTGCGAGACAGACTTAAGATTGACTTCAGACTCCTTAAACTCCTTTGTGAGTCCACAGATTCTCTGTTCGAGATTAGTGTGCTCCGTCTGGAACACTTCTGCCATATGGTTGAACTTCCTATCCAGATCTTCACGATCCTGCTGCGTGGGCATGTCGTCTCCAGATCTCTTTTTATCCCGAATCACGTCCAGGGCTTTGAAGAGTTGCCTGGCGAGATCCGGAATAGTCTCCAGGTACTGTTCTGCGTCCTCATCGAGGGCAAATGCATAGCTAGATCGGCCACTACATCCTGCTCCGCCATCCACACCGCCACCACCCATGGCCCCGTCATCCTCGTTACCCTCCTCTTGAGCGAAAGTCTTTCTGTAAGTTTCTTTGTCGTTGCGGTCCGTATCGCGACGAAGTTGACGCCACTCTCCGTTGTGCAGAATATCAGCGTCGGGATTCGTGTTGCGAATGACAGGATCATGAGCCATTCTCAACATGTCTTGCATTCGGTTTTCAGGAATCATCCCCTTGTTCCTCTTCAAACTCGACGGCTCTGACTGTGCGGGCGAGCCCATTAGGGAAAATCTCTGATAGGGTGTGACAGGTGAACAGTTCTCACTAGAGGGGTGGTAGGGGTTGTGCTCGTTTACGGGAGTTCTATCACCATCCGATGGTGTTATCGTTTCCTGACGCCAATTTATCAAGAAAAACAATTAATAACTTACTAGTGGCATTCTCCATCTTCAGAACGTAAAATGTTACTGGACTACAGCAAATGTTTGTTAATAAAAAATAAATAATAAGAGCCCGGAGGCGCAACTCAAAGTCATGTAGCAAATCAACATAAAAAACCAAAAAATAAGGATTTTTAAAAGGCGTTCATTCTTCTTGTCTACACAGCAAATCAATGAACCTGTGAAGATGACCCTTGTGAGGGCGTCCAATACGGGGATGAAGGTGAGCTAAGGGGCGAGCCAAATGTAGTATTACCCTCACTAACCAACGACGCCGTGTCACAGTCCCCAGGACTCACCATACCCTGGGCACTGACGCCCCTTCCACTCCGAATGGAACTGGCACATGACCTATAATTGCTGGATTCCCTACCCCCTTCCCCCTTTCCACTCCCACTTGTGCTACTACCCAGAGTCACTTTGAGTGGCCTTTCCAGACTCAGATAGACACTCTCCGCTTGAGAGCTGGTTGCACTTACGTAGTCGTTGTCAGACGTAATCCCCAAAAGTTGATCGTCCAGCACACCTAGGTGGTTATTCTTGTCACTCCCACTACTACTGTTCGCACCCCCACTCCTGCTGCTCCCACTCCCCTTATGCTGCTGGTGATTATTGTGATTACTAAGGTTATTGTGATGGCTATCCTCATCCTCCTGGGCATTCGCCATCCGTTTAAGTTTGGGCCGGTTGCCCCCCTTCTCAAAGCTCATGGTTCGTCGTGTCGCGCCTGGACTAGCGTCGTTCTCCTGTTCAGATACTTCCAGCACCATCGACAAGTCATCTCTCACACGCACACTGTTCAACAACATCATAAAAACAAAATGTTAATTGGAAACCAATACAAAGAAATTTAACAAAACATCAACCGCCGTAAATCCTCTCATCCCCACTTTCAACCCAATTCCTCTTAACATGTTACAACGATATTATCCACACATTACACACCTCTTCAAAAGTACAACATGCACATCTCCACAAGACTCATGATCATTCCGTGTAGCTTCCAGAGAGTTTTTCCTTCGATTTTATTATTATTATTACTACTCCTTCCAAGAACACAACACAACCAACAACTCGTGACTCCTTCTTCTTCTCCAAACTAATCTATTTTTAGATAAAAACTTTCCTCACAAAAACAGCACCGGGTTTGGTTTTGCCTTATCCCTACAGACTATCCTATCTCCAGTCCAACTCTCAGAAGATCCCTTCTTCACAACCAAAAATCTTATCTTAACTAACCAACTAACTAACCTAATCTAATCCTGATCTTCAACCTTGAACACTATTTGTACCCTTCCAAAATAAATTCCTATTTAAATAATACTAGATAAAACAACCATATATTATATATGTAATCACATTCGAATCAAATCACAGTCAGTGTAGTTCTCATCATATTCCTACAATATACTCCCTCCTTTCTCTTTTCGAACCCGTATATGTACAGAGTATAATTCCACCCCTTCCCGAAAAAAAAATATTTTCACTTTCTACACATTTGGAACATCACCACCATCACCACCATCACCATCCACCCAGTTTTTTTTATATATTCAGAACACTTGACTCTGCTTCTTGGAAACAGTATCTCCCTACCTACTATACAGCATCAGCATCTATATTGCAACTTGTTCCTTCCTACTCGTATAAATATTTATCATCAACCTGTGACTTATCATGCCACCACTATGGTAATTAAATTTACTTTTTTTTACAAACTATTTAGCACCACATTCCATTTCCACCTCCATATACACACATGCAACAAAACTAACTTACATCCCTACAGACTACATATGCACCACAAAAAAAATAATACGAATATAACAATAAATTAAATGCCAATTATTGCCAATATCCCAGAAAGAAAATAAAAAAAAGAAAGATTCCCTATATATCTTACTATTCCCTAACAGAAAAAAAAATAAATCTACCAACTTGTTAGTTTAGTTACCTATGCAATATAAATGTACAATATAAATATTTATATAGATATATATTTAATATTTCCCTATAAGTCTTTTTTATCATCTCTATACATCTCTCTCTCACAACACACACACACACTATTTATTATACAGTTTTCTTTTACTATCGTTTGTTATTATGGAAAAAAAAATTATGTGGAACAAGTGGCAAGTGTGATGTGATGTGCTTATGAAATGATGATGATCATGATGATGATAATGACGATATATGCTGATGGTGGTTTGGTTGATGTGCTGAATTAGATTTTTTAAGGGAAGAGGAGGAGCATTCCTGCTTCTTCTGATCATCCTCACGTTGCGTTGCGCTCCTCTTCACAACACACACGCTCACAATCGTACACAATCACCAGTTAACTTTTTTTTTATACTCCTACTTTAACATAACTAACTTTTCTGTTTAACTTTTTTCAGCACCAACTAAAACATAACAGCAGCGCAGCGGCCTTAAAGCCGCAAGGAACAGCGTTCTTTACAACAGCGAATATGTAATATAGTATCATTCCACATATTAAACTAATTTTTTATACCTCATTTACATTATACCATATATATCAATAATAATAATAATAATATGGTAATATTAAATGTGCTTGTTATTTTTATTTTCTCTCCGAGATGACATGATACTCTCGTCTGCATTTCTGCATGCATGCATTATTCTCCACACACACAACACTCTACAAGGCTGTTAGTATTTTTTCTTTGGGCTTCTCTCTGCTCCTGCTTCTCTGATTGTGACCATGATAATCATGAGGATGATGATGATGATGACGATGAATCTGCTGATCTACTCTTAAAACTAGTTTAGTTTACTTACTTACGTTAACCCTTTACTTTACTACTATTCTACTACTCCTACGACTACAACCAACCAGCACCGTGCCACCAAACAACTACTTTACTTGTTATTATTATTATTATTATTTTTTGCTCTATAATATTCACAGTAGAGTCAGAGGCAGTTGCATTCTTCATCCATCTCGGCGTCGCGCAACAAACAACACTACTCCACTCCTCTGCCTTTTTTCAGTCAGTCATGAGAGCGTGTGTGAGTAGTAAAGTAATCATTCATCATTGCATTGCGCAGCAATCACCGTAATAATATCCATGCATATTTATGATGATGATGATCATGATACTCTTCTCTCGCACCAACAGCAGTAATCTTACTTACTTTTTGGTCGTGAAGTTAGTGGATATTATGTATGAGCACAGAGAGATAAACAAGCAGGAGCAGCAGAATGATCATCATCATCATTATCATCTTTCTTTCTTATATTTTTGGTCGTCCTTTACACATAATTTGTATGAAAAAAACTGCATTCAATCCACAGAAGAAGAAAAAAAACTCAGACTGCACAGTAGAGAGAACACACACACGACGGATTTTTAAATATATATATATATTTAATATATGTATATATATATATATTGTGTTATCTGTGTGTGCCGTGCAATGCTGCTGCAGGCATTTATTTCGTAAAGGATTTTTGTTACATTTGCAGCATGATGATGGCTGTTGTTGAATGTGAGTATCAGAGAGGCAAGCAAGGTGGTATAATAAGAGCTTCATCATTTATTATTATTATTCAGCAGGAGCATTATTAGCAGCAGTAGTAGTAGTATTGCCTTGTTCACTACTCCATTCAATTTGGAAAGGTAAGAAGTTGACTATCTAGAGTGGCTTGCTCAACAAACTGAGATGAGAATGGCTTCCCACCAACAGTCGTCAGTATACTTATATGGCATGAAAAAACAAAATTGGACATCTTTACTTGTGTGAGTAGAACAAGTATTACTACTGCTGCTTCTTTTCCACCTTCTCCAACAATAAACAAGGTGGATAGAAAGAGAGAATGAGAAGATTCTCAAAAAATCTCCTCACTTGGCTCGTACGCTGTTGGCTGAGCGAACAAGTGAACAGAATGGGCATGTATACACTTTGTTCAGTTGAGGATGACGATGAGGAATTGAGGAGATGAGGAAAAGATTTTTGGATGGCAGGCAGTGATGGTACGACACCAGACTAGACCACAGAGGGATTGAAAGAATGAGCCATGCAAAAAAAAGATCATGTAAAGCTGAGCTGAGCTGAGATTTTTTTAGAGGTGATCGAGCAAAAATGGTTTGTGTGTGGAATATGAGATGGAATGGAGATAGGGTATAATGTATGGTTGTTATAATAATTATGACTTTCTTGACTATCTTCTAAACTGCTAAACTGATTACTGCAAGTAAGGTGAGCTGAAAGTGAGATGGGGAATTGATGACTTGGGTGGCAACAAACAAGAACAAGCGTTGATTAATGGGGAAAACTCTACTTTGCTATAAATGAGTTGATGTGTGGGGAAATGCATGAGTGTTTTGGAAATATTGGGTGGTTGGGGTAACGTGAGATGAAATGTATTGCAATTATTTTTTGGGAGTAAGGTTTTGTGGTTATCTTTACCTGCCGTCGTCGCTGAGCTTATCAAAAATGGCGTTATCCATAGAGTCACCAGGGCTGGAGAGAAAGTGATGCTGAGCAAGATCATGATGATGGTGTTGTCCAAGGGGGGATGAGGAGGAGGAAACAAGGCAAAGTTTTTGAGCGAGCACGGGCGTTTCTATCACAGGTGAATCCGTTTGCGTTCCACAGGACACGGCCTTGTTATTACCGGCAATGCCACTGCCGTTGTTGCTACTATTATTAATCAAGTACAGTTTGCTATTGCTATCGTTATTCGGGTCGACAAGGGCCAATCCGGGACAGGATTTGGTCAGGGAAATGCTCTGGCACGAGTTGAAGCGCTGCGAACGAGAAAAAAACACAAATTACAAACGTCGTAATTTAACGTATAATTATAACATCTCTCGTCCAATCTATTTTTACAGTTTAGGAAAAAAAGAAACTTACGAGTACCGTGAACAGCTCCTGACTCTTCTTGAGCTGCTCGCGGAATTCGGCGAGCTCTTCGTTAATCTGTCTCACAACGGCAGTAGCGTTGCTCTCAGAGAGAAGCAGCTCGTCTCCACCTGCGTTATTGCTGTCTTGTTGACCATCACCCCCATTCTTCTTATTCCTAAGTCGTTTTTTCGAATCGGAACCGTTACGCATCCCATCCTCCTTTTTACCGTCAATGCACACCTCGTCCACATCTGCCGTTCCATCGAGCGAAGAGCTAACCGAGAAAGAGAAAAATAGACAAAAAATAACCAACATGAAATTATTGTTTTTTTTTATTATACACGCTTTATTTTATTTTGCCCAAAAGAGCCACCACACACATCCAAATTATCATACATAGACCAACGCTCTTAGAAACAGATAGATCGACAAGGGAAAATAAACCAGTAGTCAAGCCCATTGTGTCATCATCAAAGTGATTTATGACGCATGAAAAACACACTGCAAAAGAAAACAGGCCCACTGGCCCATGATATATGCATATGTGTGTAGATTTTTTTCCATATTTTACACATTTTGTCCATTGATCCCATCCCATGTTCATGTTATCCACCCACGCATTTGTTGGGCAATTGAAACAAGGAGCATGTTGCATATGCATATAAAGTGCTACTCCTACTTTCTGAAAGAGATCTCATCTCTCTGCGTCGTAAAAAATATCCCAAAAACAATGGAACAACACTCGGCACAACAACGCGACGTCTGTTTAGAAAAGCCATTCATAAACAATAAACTCAAATCTCTAAAGAACATTCCATCTAGCTAAAAGTACGGAAGGAACCAGATGAACATGATGGAACTCCGCGGAGGAGGAACAAGAAGTAAAAATGAAGCCGAGTGGGACTCATTACACGAGCAATAAACTGATTTTACGGTCTCCACCAATTAGTGAAGAAAAGTGGACAATTAGCAGATATCCTTTTTCAAACGACGACGACGGCCTCCGCTTCAGTGCGTGTGCTCTCATCTCTCTAAAAATATACGCGCATTATAAACTAGCACGCACTTCTCCTCCAAACGGAAAAAAAACGTGGAGGAGGAGGAATCCCATTTATTATTCAGATATTTTTTTTCTGTTTCATTTTTAACGGAACAAGACGAATGGGCTATTTTATTTGGATTATTAGTAGAAAAATTTACAAGAAGATGAGGATGGATTTTTTTCAGACTGCATGTATGCATCCTTCTTGGTGTCATTTCCAATATAATCCATCTCTCTGCAAGAATAACAGAAAAAGGGCAGAGGAGATGATGAAGAAGAAGATGAAGTATATTTTTTGTATGTGTGATGCAGGGAAGCCCAAGCACCCTTTCTTCCCATTTATCATCCATTCATTCATTTTTCTTGTAATTCCTGCCGCTTATTAAGCATGCCACCAGGCACACATGGACAATTTTTACTCCTCCATCTCCTCTTCCTCCACTTCTTCTTCTTCGTCGTCCTCGCCTTCCACCTCTTTACAACAAAACCATTGAAAAACAAACAAGAGACCAAGGAAGAAAAATAAAAATCTGTTATTGAGGAGGTGGAGGTGGAGGAGTTGATGATGATGATTCCTCCTTGTATGCTCCTTTTGCATCTCTAACACTACATGACTTTTATTACCGGTCTTTACGTCCGATAATGAATGAAGCCCACATTCATCCTTCTTCCATCCATTCTCCCAAAAATATATCCTTTTTCCTCTTACTACTGCTTTCCATTCCTTCACAATCTCTCCCTGTTATAATCTCTAAAGTAAACATGTTTGATGACCTTTACAAAAATACTTTTTTTCTTGTACAACGATACAACATACCATTTACAAGGAAATGTATGCATATGCAAGCTAGCGGCGGTATGCGGTCACTCGTCAGCTAACTAAACTCAAACTTTTACATTAACAAATCCTGTTCTTCATTTTCAACAGCTTTTCTCTCGTGCCTGCTTAAACAAAAGTTTCATGTCCTTCTCTCATCACTATCATCATCATGATCATCATGAAAAACATAAACCATCCAAAAAGTTTTGTGTGAGTGATGATGACTGAGCAAGACAATGGACAAGAAGAAGAGTGATGAGAGGAAAAATATATAAGGCAACAGCGAAAATGACAGAAATGTCCATGGCGTCCATCTATCTATATAACCCACAGCGGTGCGAAGAGGTGGGAGGAGATGATGATGAGAGGATTTTGGAAACAGTGCTAGTAACGATTACTACCACACGCCAGTGGAGTGCCGCCGTAGGGTGCCGTTAATAAAAACGTGACGATATGATCACCAAGTCACGGAAAACCTGTAATTGATGACGACATATGGATGCAAGCCTGTCTGAAGATAGAATGTGTACCGCACATATATAAATGTATTGATAAGCAACCCTACACTTTCCTGTCATTCATCTAAGATAACATGCATAACATATATCACTGCATATTATTTCCTTCCGCTTTCAGTTGCGATATTTGCAAGGTGGCGTGTCGAAAGAAACGACGCTTCCGTCTGACACGTCGTAAGTCATGCTTTTCACAAAACTACATACTTTGACTTGACATGAGAAGCTAATGATAAAACAGGCTTGAAATTGAAATGTCACTGATATGAAGTTTGCACATTAATTACCATGTACGACATTTGATAACCACGGCTGATAAAAAAGCAAGGAATTATGAGCTTACCCTTCTGACTTGAGGCAATTGCCCATAGTGACCGATGATAATCGGCAAATGGTAGACTGGAACACAAAAGGCCCAGAAGTGAGTCACCGGAAGGTGTCCAGTTCAGTCCACCACACTGTCTTTTTTGCACAACACAACCACAATGACAATTTGTGCTTATCGACCACCCACACACCCGGGCAGTTTGATTAACACCAGTTCAGTGATATAAAAAAAGTCACGGTGTTTTATGATGACGGTGACGATAATATTTAGTTTTTCCTTCTTCTACTACCGACACCAAAGAACATGTCGTCTGGACAAAATGGAGGCGAAAAGATGAATAACAACAGCAACGAAGACCACCTCCAAACTAGTGCTCCACTTCATGCCGATCCTTGCCACCTCCACTACCAGCTCATCAGTATACAAGGTCTGCCCGGAAACATTATACAAGGATCATCATCATAAGTCGAGGATTTAAAATATAAATTACTTCCTCTAATTTGCCAACACTAATCCCTCGGTTTTTATTACAGCCTCCAAAATCCCATTTTCACTCGATCTTCCGAGGCGACACTCGATCCCCGTCCTCGAGTATCACCACCACCACCACCATGAAAACTTTTTTTTCTGCGTAGGTGGGAAAACAATTCCACCATCAAAAATTCATACACACCGAATGTGAAAATGAATGATCCGTATAACGTCAGGACACACCTTACATACTGATTTTGCAATAACAACAACCACTGGAGAGAAAAAAAAGAAAAGAAAAGACACTGGAGCTCCGCTACTGCTGGAAAAAGTGCAAACTATATCAAAAAAATCTCTCCAACTTCTTGTGAGGCAACCAGACTGGAGGAGGATGAGAGGATGATGATGAGAGTATCATCACCCGAACAAAAACCACTGCTTCTTGATGATGCTGCTAGCATGCCAACAAGATCACCACCACCACCTCCATCACCGTCATCACAAGACTTGATGGTCCAGGCGAAAACTGCGAACTGTATGAACCCTCGTATAACGATACGAAGTAGAAAAAGAGAAAGAACGGAAGAGAGAGACACAGAGAGATGGAAAGAGAGAGAGAGAGAAATAAAAGGAAGGCTTGACAGGGAGAAAATACACGATGATGAAGCCGGACGGATACCCAGGAGAAACATAATAACAAAAACTACTACTACTTCTACTACATGGAGTAAAGTAAAGCGGTGGAAAACATGGAGGAAAGAACCGAAAAAAGCTATAATATAGAATAAATATATATCAGTAATATGCGGCTGCTCGGATGATCGGCGGATGCTGAGCTTCTATTACTACCCGGTAGTCAAATGGATGGAGAGAGAGAGACGACAAGTTTCGTTCCAGCATCCGAGGAACAACGCGAGTCAAAAAAAGGAGAAGACGCAGGTCTACTTCTTCTTCTTCTTCTCCCTTCTTCCTCCCTCGTCGACAGAACAACAAGCCATTTTACAACGGTGAACATTACATGACGTCTGGGTGAATGTTGTAATGCCGTTTCTCTAATAATAATACATGCCTTTAGCAGCGTTTATTGTTACTTATGATGTGCAGTCGTATGTAGTATTTCCAAGTAGTACCACTACTACGACTACTACTTCTACACCAACTAAAAACTACCAGTAGCAAGCAGCAGCAGCAACATCGCCGCCGGTTTTTTTTTGAGGAGAGATGAAAATGGGATGGTGGTGGCGGTGGAGGAATCCCTCTTGCCCTCCACCTCCAACAACATCAATTTATTACGTAGCTTGGTTTTGGAGCATACACGTTTGCTAGGCATACATACTTTTGCATTCATTCATTCACTCATTCATTCTTTACAAAACATGCCTTCACTTCACAGGAAAATGCATTCACTTTCTTTTTGACAGACAGTTTGCAGATAGGCAAGGAGAAGAAGGAGACGGGTAGAAGATAGATAAGTAGATAGGGATATAATTTTTTTCCAAAGAAAATTCCAACAAGCTCATCTTTCACAACTTGTTCTTTCTTCGTCTTCTACTTACTTACTACACTTACTCTCCTCTGCCTTCTCAACTCACTCATGCACTCCATTGAAGTTTACTTAACGGGTTTTTATCCACAATCTCGTCACTCTTCTTCTACTTATTCTTCTTCCACCACAGCCACCGCCACGCCACAAGATACAAAGGCCAACTTGTGTGCTGCGCTGCTTCTGCTTCTGCTGGTAACGCTCCAGGAAGAAAATGATAAATGTGTGGATGGAGAAGTACAAGTAGGAAAAATAGGGTCTGGGGAAAAGAATGGGAAAAATGCACGCTATCTTGTCGGGTATATGGCAAAAAGCTTGTTGTAACTTGTATGCATGCATGCTTTTCTGGAGAAAATGTGTGTAAAAAGCTCATTTTTTCGGTTGCCTATTTCTGTTTTTCTCTTCTCTCTCTTTCTGGCGGTGCTGCTCTGCTGCTGCCGTCACGAATGACTTTCCTTGAGAGATTGAGTGGACTAGTGTGAGTGGTGTGTAGTGATGCAGATAAACGATAGAAGCTGGGCTTTCAACGGATGGTTGGTCTCCTTGAAGATGCTGATTTTTTAGCGATGAATAGATGGATACAATAAAAATATACACACGTACCTGGGTGATGACGATGATGTTGATAGACCGTTAGACAACTGACTCGTGTATGACTGGAGCAGTTCACTAATTTCCAGGGTGAGAGAAAAGAGATTGTCGACGAGCGCTTGTCGGACTTCTTGATCCTCGTCGCATTGAGTGGCCACGTCAAATCTTTCAGTTAGCGACAGACATTCAAACTCGTCACTGGTGTAGTTTCCCTGCAAACATATTTTTTATGAATTTAACTTTTGGCAACAAAATGTAGTCCTTATAGAACGTTGTATGGTTTTCCCCAGTCTTACTTGTGCTGCCAACAACTCGGTTTGAATATCATCCGACGAGATGTCCATCTCAAAACTGTGATGTCCCGCTGCAAACATGATAGCGCCGCCTTGCAGAGAAAGACGGCCACTCCGTCCATTTACACTATTCGCCACTTCTCCCTTCACCAAACTGCTTATCTTGCTTTCCAAATCCGACTTTTCCAATTCCAGCGTTTCCAGCTTTCGGGATAGCTGTTCCACCGTGCCTGCTAAATGCTCGGTTCGCTCATTTAGCCACTTTTCCTTGTCTTGCCACTGCTTCTCTTGGGAGGCTTGTGCCGCCTTGAGCCTCAGCACAAGATCGTCTTTTGCCGTTAACAGTCTTAGTGTCTTTTTCACCTCCGTTTTCAGTTCTTCACTTTCACTGACTAGCGACTTGCGCTCCTTCTGATAGGTGGAGCATTCATTTTCCAGCCTCGCGTTCCTATTCTGAAGCACAGTCGTCCGATCTTCCAAACCGGAAATTGTTCCGTTTTTGTCGCTAATCTCCCTCTCCAGTCTTTTTATTCTCTCGTTAAGGCACTTCATCTCCCCGTCTTTCCTGTCTAGCTCCTCCCGCTGACTCTGGAGCAAGTTGAAATTCTCATCATTCGCCACACTCACTCGCGACTTGAGTCCAACATTGACTTCCGTCAACTTTTTCACTTGCAGTTGCAAATCCGATATCTCGGCACGGTAATCCGGCTCACTGAAATTAACCAAAACAACCAAACCAACTTATCAACTCTACTAATTTCCATGACAAATTTGTCTAATCATTTTTCTAATCTTATCCAAAATAAAACGTCACTTCCACTCACCCATTTTCCAACAAACTACTTGACATATTTCCTGCCAACGCCTCCAGCGAAATATCATGCGAAGACACTCTGGAAATATCCAACAAACTCGACGCACTCCTCACTTCCCCCGATCTCCTCCGTACCTTTTTTCTAATCCACGGGGAGCACATTAGCCCATCACCCTCCACGTTCCCGTCCTCCATCATCGAGCCACACTTTCTTGGCGATCTGTCATCATTTATTTATTATATATTCAATTCTACAGTTACTTTTTAAAACTATTTACTCAACTATCATCGTCACCTCACTCACTCCCATTATCATTATCACTCCACCATTTTCCATTTTTTTCTCATTAATCCACCATTGACGCAAATAAACTTGCAATTAACGCTACTAAACGCAAACACTTTTTTTTCTCAAAATCACATCCTCCTTTCCTAACTTCCTTTCCTACTCACACACCTCATCACCGCCACCAACCACACTTACTTAATCTGCTTAATCACTAAAATCAACACTTGTTTCGCGTGTTCTCTCACTTTACTCTGTTATGTGAAAATAGCGTGAAACAGCTAAAAGGCTTTGTTCACATAATCATCATTACCATCGCCATCACCACCACACCTGCCTGTCCTGTCGTCCTCCCATCTCAAAAAAACTGACAGCCACAGCAGCAGCGTTTGTTCCCCTCTCGTCTCCTCCTGTCATTTTTCCCACTTTTAAATCACAATCCAATCTCATCATTATTTAACTAACTAACCATTTTGTTATCAGTTATCTCTTCCCTGAACAATACCACTATACGCTGCTGCTGCCATTGCCATGCCACATTCCTTCATCATCATCGACACTTGTCAATATAGAAAACAAAATCAATACAGAAAAACGATGATTCGACATGCGACGATAACCGCATAAAAATGTAACGATGATGATGATTATCAATGATAAACACACTTACAATTACAACGTGTTCCTCCTCTTGTACTACTACATACTATACTATGTAGTCACTATAATGCTCCATCTTAGTAATATTTGATATTATTGATCGCTTATTATTGGAAAAAATATGGCAGATAAATATATGACGATGATGATCAAGTTAAATATTATGAAAAAAAGAGTTAATACGCTAATGCTTGAGCTGTTTACTCATCTGCCAACAAATTCATACCACACACAAACACACACACACTCACACAACTTGCATGCACATTTATTACTAATGCACCATTTTTCCCATGAAACTTAACTAAACTGCTACTGCTGAACTCGACCTTATCCCAGATTGTGTGTTATACACACACTCACACATTCTTTGCCTTTTAATTGGAATATCTGCACGGCTACGGCTACTGTTACTGATATAGTGACGACGACGATGAGGATGGATCATGATTATTTTTTGATGATGATGATAAAAAACTTTTTCTTGTCTATCTTTCGTTTTTATTATGATTATTATTAAAAATGTTACTTATTTTCATATACTGATTTATTTTTTTGGCTAATAAATGATTTGTCGTAAGGTCGCGCACTCCCTATCTGCTTCTGTAACTTATTATTGCTGCCGCTGCTGCTGCTGTTAGCAGATACAGATCATATAATGCGAATGAATGATCATCCTGATGATGAATGACACAAGGATAAAGATAAAAAGAAAGGGATGATGATGAGTTAAAGTTAAAATAGCAACGTTAATGCTTCTTCCACACACACTCACACAACTTTTTATTTAGTTCGCCAGAGCCAGTAGTGCAGCCAACGCAACGCAAAATGCCATAAAACGAGTAAAGAAAAAAAAAGAGTTTAAGTTTTAAACGTTGCTTGCGTTGTTGTTTGTTTGCCTGTGTGTGTGTGCACGTTGTTGCACAACCTCATATTATTAAGCTCGTTCGTAACATCATAACAGCTAAACTGATTATTGCGGAAAGTCGACCACTTAATCATCTAGTTATGCTTGTCTGTCTGTCCATAAGAATCATTAGTAAATAGAGCCAATTTGAAAAATAAATTCTTAGGATTAAGGACGGAAAGAAGCATATCAATTTTGAATCTCGTCTGATTATACAACCATTAAAATGGCGTTAATTGCAAACCGGAAATGGGCCACAATTTCATAACTCTGTTTTAAACCCTTTTGCAAATGTTTTTTCATTGATAAGAGTTAGAACATAATAGACCTATGATATTATGAACGTAAATTATGCTACGGAACGGGGTACTTTGATACACCCGTTTAACCGACTTTATTATTGTAAATAAGTCAGGTATTATTGACTACCAACTACCGCTATTGCAGACAGTTGCAATATTTAGCCCATATTCTCCACTCGTCCTACTGACTAACTAACTAACTGACTACCATGAATATATGAACCATCGTTCCATCACATCATCAACCTACCTACAAAGGTAACCGTCATCATCATCGCGTCGTCGTTGTTAATGCAATCATTCTCTGAGTTTCTCTAACTCATCATCATTCTCTTCTCTTCCCCCTTTTTATTACATTTATCCCTAGCGTAGTATTTTTAACTGCTTCTTCTTTTCTTCTTCTCCATCTTCAATCTTCATCATCATCATATCATTCCAACTCCAATATATTATCATATCATCATATTATTCTTCTTCATCGTTTTGTGGGCTAACATTTTCTGCAGACAACAGCGCAAAAATCTATTAGCATTTATTATGATGGTTTTTCAAGGAGGAAAAGAATTATAAAGTTACCACAAGCGCACAAAACACGACGGTGATGATGTTCCTTGCTACTTATTACTTACCTCTCTACTTCCACTACTACTACCTATTTTACTACCTTGAAAAATGGTAATAAGGTCATTACAATAAACATATTTTTGTCTGAGCTTCTGAGCACAGAACCCAGTAGCATTGCTACCAAACCAAAAATTGAACTTTTCTCCTCTTTACTCACTTACTTAACTTCTTTATTGAACGGCGGATTTACATTTATTATTATGGAACTACTTGTTCAGTCATATCATATTTTTTACAACTACCTGTTGTCTGCCTCCGATAATATACTTATCAGTTCAAAGGGTTTTATCCTTTCAAAGTCCCAGCATTTTTAATCTTCCACAAAATAATAATAATAATAAATACCTTATATTCATTTTCATCATCGTACCCGGTTGTACTATAATAATCACCATATCACGCAATAAATCATCATATTTATTCATATGATTCATCAAGAATACTATATGGAAAGCCGATATATTATTACTACATGAAATGAGGAGGAGGAGGAGGATGACGCCACGTTTTTTACATGCATGCATGTGTGTCCAACAAAAACACGACCACATTGCGCCTCGACCAGAAATAGATAATAAAAATAACTTCATTTATTATCCTTGAACGTCGTAAAGAGTGAAGGCTGAGTTATGTGCAGTTATTATTATTAGTATTAGTTTAGCCATCAGAGAGGAGCGTAGGTAGGTATTAACTCTGTTATGATTGGTTTTTGGTCTGGCATTTTTACTCCTCTAAACTTTACCAAAAACTTACTACAACGCCATATTTTTATGGATGGCGAGAATTTTTCATATCGACACAGGAGGTGACGGTGACAGGACAGGTAAGAAAGCATGATGGGCAAATTGGCACACACATAAAATATATAAAAAAACAACAAAGCTGAACAAATAGCAAACCACCAGCCACACCGCACAGCCGTGTACAGGTATGCAAAAAAAAGATGGGCAAAAATTGCAAACAAGCGTGCAGGTGGCAACAAGGAACGATGATGACTATGATGGCGTAACACACGTCAAAATATATTTAATATGAGTTCTATCTATAGATTTGCTTTTTTGTTATATGAGTGGGGAGTGAGTTTTGTTGGAGTTTACGAGAATTGACTTTATAAGGGAATACTTACAGACAGCACCATTTTCTCTTGTCCAGGTATGATTTCATTCCAGCGGTGAAGGTGTTGAGACTAATGTCGGGGTCCTCGTTGTTCGGGTCAATTTCGCGTCGGAGCTCTTGGAGCTCCGCGGTGCAGGAGCCGTCCGAGCCCACGGAGGTGTCGGGATCCTCGACGACCAGCGCTCGGAGATCTTTCAGGGTGCTTAGGAGAGCGGACACCTTGGCCACGCCGACAAAGAGGGGATCACAGCGGGCGAATAGGGAGGCGTAATAGTCCTCAGCTAGTCAGATAAAAAATCAGTTACATAAATATTCCAGTAATTATCTTTTTTTAAGTGTCCATGAGTATATGTATATGATTATTGTACATACCACCAAGGCCACATTCCGTGGACAACTCCAGCCCCCCTCCCACCTCACTCTTGGACACTACGAAAAAGTCCTCCGAGTTATGGCTGCTGTCCTCGTCACTCGTGTTAAGAATGTTGGGCGCCTGCACGTCCGATATCCCCTCATCCTCACTGTATCGCTTGGCAATAGGGGAGAATGGAGGACTGGGAGGTATCCTGTCAGAGTTGTGGTTATTGCTCAGGGACGACTTGCTCCTCCTTGGAATGCTCAGGAACTCATCCGCTGTTCCACAGCTCTCGTATATCAACTCCGCGTTGCTATTGTATGCCGAGCTGATCAACAGCTCTGGGGAGGAGGACGGTGACGCTTCATTGTCACTGCTTATCCCTTCCTCCCCTCCACTACCACCTCCGCCACTACCGTTAATCACCATCATGCCAGTACTGATCCCTCCAAAGTAAGACATAGACCATACGAACAAGGGGGAAACACTGCATTCACTTTCAAATTAAATAAATAATTGCTCTCACTTAATTATGTTGTCAGTTTTTAAAACTAATTACAGAAGATCTTTATATACACATGTTATTATATACACACAAAAACACACAGTTTTTAGCTAGCGGCTCCCTTGCTTGAATACATGGGAAATGAAAATAAAAGCAGGGAGAGTGCAACAATATGACAGATTGTTGAAGGCCGCCAAGGAAACAACAATGCTCCATTCACTCGCACAACCAACAACAAAGAAAGGGACAATGAAAAATGCTCTCCTCCTTAAGTCAAGAACTGCAAAAGTGAATGGACTACTGGGCATAATGTGCATACGCCACCACGCATGGTCATTTTTATAAAAATGTCTTTTCCTCACAGTTAGTAATTACATTTATTTAAGTTTAAGGTTTTTCTTCTAGGACTGCTTCCCGAAAGTGCATACACCACAGATAAAATGGCAATTCTTTACAAAGGATGATGATAAGTAAAGTAAGTAACCTCAAGAGGAGGAGGAATCCTATTTATAAAAAAAGCTATTATGCAAATTAGTGACGAAGAAGAGCTACTTGTCACTTTGCATAATATGGGCTTCAATTACAATTCAAGTGTGTGTGTTTGTGTAAAAGACCTACTTTATCCACTACTGCGGATGAACGGGGATCCTTGCTGTCTTCGTCTCTCTGGCTTTAGAGTGTTTTTTAGACTTGTATCATCAAAATCAAATAGATGACAGAGTCTGGCCTGGCCTTCAATGTTAATCATCGTTAAAAGTTTGGTAAATATGAAATAGTAAAAAAAATCCTATGAAAAAAAGCTGCTTTGCTTATTAATATTATTTACCTACGACGCTATTCATTTCATCTTGTGCTGTTTGCACAGTAAAGTATGCCATGAATGAATGCCACCAAGCCAGAGCAACCTCTGTTCATGTTCTCTGTAAAAATGTGAAGTAACGTCTGTCGCTGTGAAATTAATCTTCTTTTCTGATTCTGTGCGCTTATGATTATATGATACGCACTCCTGTGTACTCAATAAGCAGACGTGTTTAGTTTACGCTTCCAATAATAATCTCATAGTATAATGGCTTATGCAATTTGATTGGGAGGAAACTCCCTTCCTCCATGTATGAATTCTGTTATGTTGGGAGGATTTTGGTACTAAAAACCTATCGTCAGGATTCACGTCATTGTTGACGGTTAACCCAACCAACCAACCATTTCACCTTTCACAGGAGCAATTAAAAGTTGAATTCTGCTTTCTCTTTAATCAAAATTATTTAAGATTTAAGATATATGTAATGTATGCATGTCTGTACCACTTGCACTTGCTTTTTTATACAATTAACTTCTGGTCGTCGTCCAGCAAATTAAATTAATTATCTTGATGCACAGGAATATCTGCCGTCATGAATTGAATGATAATGAATAATGCTTGATTTTTACAATTCCATACGTACTAACCATATAAAAAATCACAAATAAAACCTTATTCTTGGAGATAATATACTTTAATAATAAAAAGCCATGCTATGCACATATTTTACCTGACAAATTCCAAATTCAACAACGAGCTTCAAAAAACCTTGTTTGTTCAAATGACGAAGTAAAAAAGAAAGTATTACCTGTATAGCAAGTGGGTAGAGAGCTAAGTTTCTTGGTAATTTGTCTAGCCAGATCGAATATCCAAATCCAACACGACGACAAAATAAATTCCCCAAATCCAGAATTTGATTTAAGAAAATAATGGAAATGCTACAAACTAAACTAACTACAGGTTATACCTAAAGAAAAGAGGACAGGCGTGCGTGGTCCAAAGGCTAAACTAATCTTACTAAAAATATCAAAAACAATTGCACGACACACGACTTAAAGTATCATTTACCATTATGATTACCATGAAATGCTTAAGCAGAAACTAATAGCATGAATGGAAGATGGAAGGAAGCAGCTTAACCAGCACACAGGAATTATCAAACCTCACTTTTTGGAGGAATTAATTCCACATCACGTTTTACTTCAGGCCATTGTGATTTTTATGATGATAATCTGTATACATTTTTTTCATGCAAATCATCATAATAATGAATGAAATGCATGGATGGATGGACTTGACAAGTTGACGTATTTTTTTTCTAAAAAGAAAAGAATCACCGAGTACGCCGTAGTAAAAAAAGTGAAGCGATATGGTAGCAACAGAACAGGAACATAGATGCTCTGCATATTATAAACCCACCACCACAAGTGTATGGGTGGTAATAACTTTGTTCACCATCGCATCATCATCATCTCATAAATTTTCCTTCAATGATTAAACATTATTGAGCACACATACAGGACTACATTATATCTCTCTGCGTTTACTATTTATTGACAAAAAAGGAAAATAAAAAAAATCTGTGAAAAAACCGTTGAGACAATACTAGACACCAGACACCACACACATTATAATAATAGGTTCCCTTGTTTTACATAGACAGGTAAACTATTAAAAACTATTACATATTATTTTTTGTAAGTAGACTGCTCACAGCATAAAAGTCCGTAGTAAACCACTAGCTATAGTCGTGACGAAGAAGAGTGAACAGTGTGGGTGGTGGATCTTGATTACAAATTACAAGATATCATTTTTATTGTACAGATTCGTCGCTTACTTTACGAGGATTGAGGATCAGATGCGCTTGGAAATGTATTCTTTAAAAAATTGCATATAATGTTTTGCTAATGATATTGACAAAACCAGGCTTCTTTAAAGCTCTTGGGACAAAATGACAAGACACAAAATAAATTAAATTATAAATTATATAATATTTTAACATAATATATCACTCAAAATAACTTTAAAGCGAAATATTCATGTACCGTCAAAATTATTTCTATCAGTCTGTATGTTAATTTATAGTACAACAAATGATTAGAGAAGTTGACAAACAAAAATTACACAAAAAAATCTATAAGGTATATCATTGTTGAGGTCAAAATGGTCAGATCAGTGGAATAGTACATGATGTATGGTATAAATACTTATTCTTGTGCACTCTAGACAAGTTGAATAATTTAATAGCTTGTAGTAAGTATGAATTAAAATATTGCAATATGTTTGCGTTCTTTCTGGTCTAAACATTACTAGAATGGTTCCTACAACTCCCCAGCGGTAAGCCTAGGTCCTCGCTGTAGCTTCTTTCTCGGCTTTTTTGTCGTTGTGGTCGTTGGGGAAGGTGAATCCTGCTTGAGCAAATTTTCTAGTCGGTAGGGATTGTGAAAGTCTGAGTCTCTGGGGATCATCTCCAGTTCTTGTTGAGCCTACAACATGAAATATTTAAAGATGAACATAATTAGTTTAAAAGGGCTACAAAATACTGCTTGGACAATAAAATGAGTTATAAGCTTGATAAATCATCATACCAAACTCAAGATTTCTATAGTTTTCTCTTCGTTAACAAGCCGGCCATCTGCAGTGTACCGAATGGCCCATTTCGCATTATCCTCAAAATCAGGATTCTTTTTGAACAGTCTTCTCATCATGTCGGGAAAGTACATAACCAAATGACTGACTAGCGACGCGTGACCAGCAAGGAACACGAAAGCTAAAACAACAAAATTTATGGTAAAAAATATGAAATATTCATACTCATGTTTTTTGCACATTAGCATTCTACAGAATGATTGACATGTGACAAAATATGCAATAACAAGCATCCATCTGCATACCGTCCGCTTTTAGTGTCTTTTTGTTGAGCCCTTTTGCGTCAGCAACTCCAGAGTCGTCGAATTTTTGCCGTAGTACTTTCACGTCCTGCAGAGTCAGAGCAATGTCAAACATGTAGTTAACAACAACTTTAACTTTTAACAATCTAAATTAATCCACACAACTCTTTCTAAAAAATCCTCACCTCCTGAACGGTGTTTCCGATGCTTAGCAAATAGCGAAGTAGCTTGGAAGTATCAGAGACTGCTCGCAGAGTACTAATCATTTCCGAGTGAACGCCCCGAAGTCTTGTCAGCGGTAGTTTGGCTACAAAACAAATTTTGAAGGAGAAAATGCTTACAAATGATGACACCATGATAGGCTTTCCTCCACTAATTAATTGTCATAATGGTGGTACACTTACGGACAAATCCATCGTCCTGAAACTGGTAGATGCCCTGATTTAGTGGTCTCATGAGAACAGCCTTTTTGTCCACAGCGTCTCCTCCCGTTGTAGCCTCATCAATCCCAATACCCTGTTTCCCACTGACACCCTCCAAGAATGATGACAGGGTCAGTACAACGACTAGCAAGAGGGCAGTGGGCTTGGTCAAGTTACCCGACAACGTCATCAGAGATAGCCTCATCTTCTCGCTAATTAATTATTAATAGATACCAATCTACCACAAAAGCAGCAATTCAACTAGCTAAAAAACCTATACTCTCCGATTGTATCAAACCAATATAATGAATTAATTAATGGTTAAAGAGTAATGATTTCCAAAGATCATAATCCCTGTCATTTGTCTGTCAAAAAAACCCTGTTTCATCACCTGAATAAATAATTAGTAGTTTAAATATCCTTTTTTAAATAACAGCTATTGAAAGTCAAGCTATGTCCACATGCTGCCTAGGTATTCCTTTTGGAATTAGTCTCTAACGCGCCTTATCTGTTTTAGAAATGGATAAGGAGACTGAGCCGGTTTAAGATAAGCGTAGCCACAGGAAAACTGTTGGTGCAGCTGACTGACTACTTGTCAACGTGACAAACTGTTTACCTGTTCCATGAGAGATGAGATGACCCATGCATGCATTTTCTCCAGCACAGCTTTCCTTTACGAACACCGGCATTCTAGCCATGCTTATCTTTCGTATCATCTTACCCCAAAATTGCCTTGGATCTGTCCTTCAGGTTGCATGTCAACACCGCCAATTTCAAATGAGAGATATCTGTAGAAAGAGAAAATCAGTGCAGTGCTTTTAAAGGTGACCTCTGTGACATGCCAAGGAAATTATCTGGCAATCTATATGAATGCAATTAGGTAATTACAATTAGCCCAATTAACTTTATTAATGAATTGGAGTATGAGTTTATGGTGGAGTTGCCATTGAACTTATTTCTTTTCATGTTTTTTTTCCAGGAGGTTTGGTCTGATTCATTGAAAAAACGCTAGCAATCACAGACCAGTAACCTTGACCAATCAGTTGTCAGAATGGAACTGATTGAAGTCTCGGATCACAGTTTCCTCCCAGTGAGCTCTGGCGCCGGAGGGATGGAGGGGCACAATCTGATCCTACAGGGATTCAGTCCTGCCCACTTCATCAACGATGGGGGAGGGGGTGGCGCTATAGAGCTCATTGAGGAGTTTCCAGCTGGGACGACGACACTGGGCATGGACGCCCAGACGTCGTATCTCCAAGTTGTGGAGCCCAGTCCAACGGTGGTGATGAACTATATCATTGGGTCGAACGGCTCCTTGATTCCTGTCTATGACAGCTTCCCCATTGACAATACTGTCACCATCGTCACCGCCCCAGAGCCCGTTTTGGAGCCCACCGTCCCGTAAGTGTAGTAACTGCTATGGAGGCTAAGTGTTTTGTAACGACTCTTGTTATTTGGGGCAATTTTTAATTAACGGTTGGTATCTTTTTTAATATGGAGCAGACCCCACATTCTCGATCACATGTACGCGAGAAAGCCCAAAGAGCCGGGGAAGGGGACACCCGCAAAACCAAGGAAGCGGGTGAAAAAGAAGGAGCCTCCTCCCCCTCCCCCTGTCGTTGAAGACTTTGTAATGCCCGAAATAATTACCTCAAATACCACACAGAAGGTGAACATCATCAGGTAAGTCGGTCTAGCGAATTCTGATAAAATGAGTGCAGTAGTTTAGCTAATGATCAAATGACAAGTGAAGTATGTATGGAGTGGTTCAACTGCATAAATTGATGAGGGTTCTAGGAAAGGGCAGACGGTGAGCACACCGACAGTGACCTTTCGACCGTTGCTTACAACGCGTCCCAAAATACTACAGACGTCAAAAAGCGTTGTAAGCTCGCCCCAAAGGGCAGGGGGCACTTCAGTCAGTGATCTCTCCTCATCCTCCTCCCCGACCTCTGTACTAACATCTACAGCTCCTTTAATAACTCGTACCTACTCCTCCGCATCCTCCTCCCATTCCTCCACCACCGCTACCTCCTCCTCACCTCCGAATGAATCAAGTATACTAGAAGTACCAAATGGTAAAACTCTACCCGAAGTCCCGACTTCGTCCCAGATCTACCTGGACTTCTTCGCTTTTGATAATGTTAAGACGTAAAAATTAAATTAATTATATGATAATAAACAAATATATATATATATATATCTATTTAAAAGAGAAAAAAAGGTTTCCGATTCTCGAATATCATCCGTTTATTGTCTTAAAGTATTTATTTCTCATACGAATAAATAAAAATTAATTATCATAGGAACTTAATTGCAACTAGGTACACATATTTATATGCATAACATATATCACGCGTTAGTCAATAACTTACAAAGACAGCTGCCACATTTGTTACAAATTCATCTAAAATGCATTAAAATTGTATGCATGGAATACAAAAAACTAGCTGTCATCATGATTTTTAAAATCTTTATCGTTATCATATAAAAAATAACTGTTCGCTTAATTATCATTGATCATATAGAACGTATAAAGTCAGCATTGTAAAAAATGGTAATGCTGCGAATACCGCATCATAACATTTTTAGAAAATATTCAAGTTCACAACAAAATCATTAGCCCAAGACTCGTGAATATGAAACGACATTTTAGTTGGAAGAATGCATGAAAATCATGGCAGTGATTCACTAGTGGAATTTACGAGTGGAAATTACTAAAACTGTTATAGAACTGTCATTTATGTTACTTATTGTGATGCTAACAAGATGGAACGGTGGCGTTGGTGTTGACGCTGGAACCCTCCAATCGGTACACTTTGCACATGGCTCCGATGGTGGCGCTCAACTCAGGTGGGCAGACTTCAAACACGTACACGAAACAAAGTAGCATTTCCTTAGTGACGTCGTCAGAAATGACCTGAAATACAAGATAATTGAATAGATAAGTCGACAAGTCGTGAGATGAATACTAATACATACTACAATAGGAAATTGGATAAGAGATGTTGGGGGGTCTTGAGACAATAAATTACCTGGAGAATTGAGAAGTTTTCCAGGACGCCGTTCATCGTGCCAACTTGCTCACAGTCCTTAAGTTTATGGATAAAGTTGACCAGGTAGTCACAGAGAGGAGCCCGGACGCTTTGATAAATGACACGGTTTGGGGCGACTTGAGTCCCAGGCAGCCTTTCCACCTTGTCGCCGATGGAACGTCCAAAGGAACACACGCTCGTCTTGCAGGAGATCTTCAT
Organism: Sinella curviseta; assembly: GCA_004115045.4. Taxonomy (NCBI): domain Eukaryota; kingdom Metazoa; phylum Arthropoda; class Collembola; order Entomobryomorpha; family Entomobryidae; genus Sinella; species Sinella curviseta. Next base: position 11,070,331 of record CM065489.1, read on the forward strand.
CATTTTGGCACTCTCAAATCTAAATAATGTTCATAGTTGAGTTGATTAAATGAGTGATGATTATATAAGGAGACTAATTAGCAATTAATTTAATGCCTATATAATAACATGGGGTACGTACATGCTTGTGACGTAGAAGGAAGCCGGAATCTGGAAACAGGCGTCATCAAAATTAAGATCCGCCCAGAATTTGACCAGAAACTTGGCATCATTCGCGAGATTCCTGGGAGGAATCCCGTCCATAGGAAACTTGTCACTGATCAATCCAAGCTGAACCACTTCCAACGGCATGTTTTTGGAGGCCTCCTCGCAGGACGAGGATGCAGAGGCTGAGTTTCCATCAACGTGAAGTATCACGTGAGCCTTGTTGTCGTTAAAGGACTCCAACCGAACTGATAGCGTGAACTGAATCAGGGAGAGCTGAGCGGAGCCAATGATGGATGAGCAGGATGACTGCAAACGGCCGTCCCTTGAGTTCGAAGAGGAAGAACTGGATGAAATGGAGGAGGAAATGGTGGCCTCGTGAACTTTTAAAATTTCGGCCAGGCTGGTCGCTAATGTTGCGATAATTTGTTCTTCCGTTGTTTGATGAGCCATGATGATGATGAGGACAATGAGATATCCTTTACTGAACACTCCAATTAAACAAAATTGGAAAAATGTAATAATAGGTAATTCAATTAATATCTTTCAGGGACTCTTAGAAAGAAGTTACGCCTGGGACGCTTAAAGTTGAAATAGTGCAAGTGAAAATGGGTGCATCAGAAATTGATTGTGATGCAACCAAGGAAGAAGATAAAATGAAGACGGAGAAGAAGAAGCAATGAAATTTAGATTCGAGTCGCCTGTCTCCTGACAAAAAGGGATGAATGCGAATGTCATGAAATCATGAAACGGACAACTTGATGAAGAAATCAACGATCGCTTAATTTGCAATTAAGTGGGGGAAAGGAATGCTATGTACATAGACATAGTTCATAACCCGGTGCATATTATACAATGTTATGCAGGCAGGGTAGATTAACAATCATCATGCATGCCGTTGTTGATTCGATGTCCGATCAGAATTAGGTGAAAAATGTCAGCAATTTATTAAAATCTGGTCGGCTTGAGGTTTTGGAGATATGCAAATTCTTACCCAACTCATGGGGACGTATCGCGATATAGATACCTACCTGAATACCTATTTTATATGAAGTGTGTATGATGGAAATAGCGACTCCCGATCGTATGCAAAGGACAAAGAAACGAAGGAGAAACATTCTTTTGGCTTGGCCTTTTGGGTTGATGGCCGGCTTATTGTTGATAGTTGGAAATTTCATGCAACTTGTTTCTTCCTTCTTCACCACAACCCGGCGTGTTGAACATCGCCGGTTGAGCTAAGGATTCTAGTGAGGCGACATTGCTAATGATCGACTCATTAGCATCATTTAAGGAAGACAAAATATTTTATCAGAAGCTTGATTTCCAATTTCAACAACTAAACCACGCCACCCACAAATAGCCATAACAAATGCATTGAAACTTAATAATGCATTCTAACTTTGGTAAATAAAATCATTGCATGAAGTAAATATTTGCCCAGATTTTCTTAAAAAAACAATTGACTAAACTATTTTCAAGAGTTCTAAGTCCCTTTCGAGTAATATGTAACATGATTGTCATTAATTTAATAGGCGATGATTCACTTTACCTTAACTTTGCTTGATGCCCCATTGTTTAAAAATAGCCTAATGTCTAAAATGTCTATAAATTCCTTTCTCGCCGACTCCTGCCTGCATAATTTATATTGAATGAATTTTGTGTGCAGAGGATGATATAAGACACTTTAGTAAATATTTTTGTATGGTAGCAAAAGCATTTAAGCATTTTGTATCAAGTTGATGGCAAATGATGCATTCATGAAAGTCATTACCCCATGCCTTCGTCCCCGGACAAACAAGATCCGTATAAATATGTGTATGCTGAATATTAGATGTGTATGCCAAATTAATTAAAATTACACCCAATTAAAATTCTATTGCTCTTTTCTTTCTTTTTTTTGATAATTTTTAATTTATTCATCTCATCAAATGTGCTGCCACGATATTAAAATGTCGTCAAGCACAAGTCGTTCAATTTCTCACTCCGTCTATTCACCTCTGTTTGTTTCAATTTTCAATTCTGTTCTCTGTTAAAGTGTACACATTACACCACCGGTCGCTTTTCACCTTTTGTTTACCACCGTATCATTTACTATATTTTACTTGATTATATAAAGACACTCGTAATTACTTTACGGTTTTACCGCCGACCGTACAATAATTAAACGAAATACATACGATATATAATAAAATGGAAGGAATGTACGTACTCTGTTGTTGTTTTTTGAAATGTAGTAGCAATACAAAATTTGCAACGCAAGGCACTTTTGACTTTTATTAATGCTTTGTTCTCGCTGTGGAATACAATATATTATTATAGCGGATATAGCTAGCAGTATAATGTAGCAATTTTAATAATCCCTTTTGAAGAAATTTTAGTTAACTTTCTCTCTGAACAGGTAATCTAGCCATCTCAGATAGTTACAATAATAATTCTCTTAATCATATTTTCGGAGGACATAAACGAGTTTAATTTAATTATTCGTGTGCGTAGCAGTAAGTAATTAGCATTTTCTAATCTCCATAATTTTTCTGTTCTGCGTAGCGTTCATGATGATGAAAAAGGTACTTGTCGCAATAATAAACAGCTCATCTAGTTTTTTTTTTGCTTCCTTAAACCTCTTTTACTTATAGACCTGTGACTAGTGAGCAACTTGATTTATCAACTTTCTCAACATTTTTCCTACCTACTTTACTATACTCCGCCCGGTACATACACAAAAAACACGGCCTACAATTAAATTGCAATCATTGTAGCGGAATATATATTTAATTGTATTTACTCACTATACAATAATAATTATGGTTACTTTAAAAAAGAGAGAATGGAATAACGGAACACTATATAAGCATATTATTATTATGGAGGAATGATTAATAATTTATTTCCCTTTTTTGTCCTCCTTTCTCTCTTCTCATTGATTATCTTAAAAATTGTAACAAGGAATACTTTTTTTGGAAAGTCTACCGTTCCTTTATAATCTTTTCATGGTCATTTAGGATTTATGGAGCAAATACAATTGCTGGTGTGGGATATAGGACATTTTTAGCTCCTCGATCACCGGGTGGGTAAACGTACACAAAATAATGCATGGGTCTTTTTTCATAACATTAAAGTAGCCTTAAAATGTATACAAAAAAATTAGGTACAGGTTATCGTGATGATGATTATATTGATGACACATGGCATCACATACATAATTAATTATGCCAAAAACTTATTAGTCGGTGAGGAGGAACTATAGCGCATCCCTTAAAAATTACATTTTCTTTTCATATCGCCCACCCATTTTTCTCACTTAAATATATTTATATATCATTAACTAATATATATATATATAGGTTTATATAATGTATAATATGATTATTATTATTTACTTCAAAATAAAAACTGTTCACTTGTATTTCATTTGCTTTGTACTTAAATATTCGTTTTCTTTTTGCTTTAGAAGGAAATATATACGGTCACCAGTGGAAATACTTATGCCTGCAACAAGTCTGCAAATAAATTATCGGAACGTTATGCGAGAAACGTTATAAACAATCAACACAATAATAATTATTATGCATGATATACCAACTAAATAGTAAACCTTAGCTACTAAACATTTATATATATATACTCTTGTGATGTAATTAACTCGTTCAGCTTAATTACATAGCGCAGTTAGTCGGAGAAAGGGAGAAGAAGTTTCGTCAACAGTCTTCAAAGTTTTCAGTGATTTACAAAAAAACATCATTTCTTATCAGTACAGTAATAGTAATAATAATAATAAGTTAGCTTCTGTTAGATTCAATCAGGTATTTCAACAGATTATATACTTTGCCTTACTCAATAATAATCTCGCTCCACAGACAACTAAAAATGTGATGTATTCGTTACTTTCCTAAGATAAATTGCGTCAACGTGGTAGGCAGCGGTTGGGTTTTTTATATTTATTTTTACAATTTACCTGAATAATAGTAGTAAGTAATAGGAATGAATAACATAACAATAATAATAAGAGTAATAATAAGTAGGATTCGTTGTAGGTTGACATGACGACGTATCTTCCACTGCTCCATAATACGACGCAATTCTTCTGAATATCTGGATCCCTTACCAAAGCGAAGCTGAGGTATACATACAACAATAAAATAATGCTCGAAGTAAGTTGACAAACAATTAAACATAATACAATACAACATAAGTTACAATAGATACACCAAAGGACACCTTCCCTCAACTTCTGTAGACAGTCACAAACAATGTAACCAAAAGTTACCGACAATTCCACATTATACATACATACAAACACGCATACATGCATTTCATGATAATAATATGTAGTAGTAATAATAATAATAAGAGTAATGATACATGATTAAGAAATGGTAAGCATAACGTAAAAGTTGTTACATTAGTAAAGTATTTCTGTATAAATTAACATTATTACAATTTCATACAAGTTTCTTAGAATTATGAATAGGTAATATAGTTCGTATTTTTCAAAGACATAAAGAATAGTACAGTCGATTATCAGTATTACAGCTCCCTCATTCGCCTCAACAGTTCTTCCGTAGACTCTTCCCTTCCCGATCTCCCTCCTCCGCCTCGATGATGATGATAACCTTTACTCGACGACTCGGTTGAATTATGATGGTTATAATTGTGGTCCGCTGCGGAAGATGCGGATACGATATCAGTACTGAATTATTGCAAAGTGATAAAGACATTTTTATATTACTACAACTACTCTACATTTATTGGAAATTAATAACGTTACTAGTCTTAGGGGTCGTGCGCGTTCATTTACCTCACTATTTCTCGACTGGACGGTGACAGGACCATGATGTTGGAACGAGACCTACTTCTATTTAGCGGAGTTCGAGCATCGTCTGTAAACACAAAGAGTAAAAATGTGCATATAATTAACACATGAAAATTGAGACAAAGTATGATTGGAATATTATTGAAACTTGAAGAAATGCTTACTGGATCTATCACGGGGTTGTCTTTTTCTTTTCTGGAAGGCTTGTCCGGTGGCCAACGCTTCCAACAGATTGTCCATCACGCCTGTGTTATCACCCGAATTCATATCAAGAAGAGCCTTCTTCCTGGCCAGCCTCTCTTGTTTCTCCTGTTCTGCCTTCGCCTTGGCTTCCTTGGCCCGCCGTATCTTTTCTTCAGTCTCTCGTAATTTTACATTATCTTTGTACGCCTGGCTAAATTGGTCTTTAAACGTTTTCATATCGCCTAAGAATTCTTCAACAGTGTACTTGTTTTTGTCAAACGCAAAGTACTCTGCCAAATTGCTGTAGAGCTGATCGATCTTATTGAACATTTGTTGCAAGATGTTGTACTGCTCTCTGGCTTCTAGAGCAAATGGCTGCATGGTATCAAAAAACCTGTCATCAGGTCCTTGAGGCACTTTGGAATTCTTGAGGTCTGTTTCTAAGTTCTTCAAATCCGTATCCATTTGGCGAAGTAGTTTTTGGATAGTTTCTACTGAAACGCGAGCAGCCTTGTCTAGGTGTATAAGCTCCTCATCAAAGGTTAGCACATCTGGGAATTTGGTTTCTACAGTCTCAACTAGGTAATGAAGTAGATTTTGTCGATTCTCAACGTCTTTTGTGCTGGACAGCTTTGGTAGATAGGAAATTTCAAACCCAACCGCTTGGCCGTTCCTGGAACCGGAATTCATCACATTACCAAGCAGGAGGACAAGTTCTAACAGTTTGGCCAATTTTTTTGATGTTTTAATTTCTTCACAGGCGGCTGTCGCTGACACAATTCCTGGCTTTATATCCGAAACAGTGTCTGTATACAAGCTTTTAAACTTCATAGATCTCAGGCGTGGTACAAGACGTTTGATTGTAGCTATTGTGACTGCGAATTGTTCGGCGTCACTCAGATCTTCGTAGTCTTTGGCCAAGTCTTCTAATCGTTTCAGCTGGTCCGCTGGAGGAAGGATGTTGATAAGTTGCTCCAGCAACGCGCCCGATAGCACTGCAGAATCACACTGTAATATAGCTACTTTGACTGCGTCGTAGGTCATGTGTTTGAGAGATCCTCCAAGAAGAATGGACAAGTTCTGAGCTGATTTTGGATCCAAAACACGAAGTTCCTTCACCTTCTTGCCGTTCATCGAGCTACCCTTATCGGCCTCGTCCTTATTGGATCGATTGGTGGGCTTTGTTGAAAATCGCATCAGACCTTCGATAATTTCCTGTGACGCTAGCTTCTCCTCATCTACTTTAACCCAGAAAGAGTTCTTGGAAAGCTTTTGTGGTTCGATCTGCAAAAATATAAATGGAAAGAATTAAAGTAAGAAAAAACAACTTTTAAATCTCTCTAAAGTAAATTGTAAATAATGAGTACACATACAGTCTTCCAGTTGGCTTTCTTCATAGGAACCTCCAACTGCCACTTCTTTTTCGGCTTCATACCATACGGTAAGTTATCGGTCTGCTTCGGCAGATTTGGAGCTGGGGGAGGTCCCATTCCGGCTATTACCATTCCCAAGCCTGGCGGAGGAGGTGGTGGTGGTCCTCCTTTATCCATCATCCCTGGAGGTGGGGGCGGTGGTGGTGGACCTCCCATACCCGGTGGCGGGGGAGGCGGTGGTGGGCCACCCATTCCAGGCAGAGGGGGAGGTGGTGGTGGTCCTCCTCCTCCAAACATGGGTGGCGGAGGAGGTGGCATTTTCAACGCCTGCCCAACTGAGCTCAATGCAGCCTCATACTCTGATTTTGGAAGTCCGCCTTTCACTGCTTCTTCAAGCGTCATCAGTCGTTTTTTCAACTGCTCTATTTGGGCATCCGCCTCCTGTTTTTGAGTTAGCGCCTCCTCCAGCTTCACTGTCAACTCATCATTCCTCTTTTCGTCCGCTGCCCGAAGCTTCTCTACAACCAGGTTGGTGAGCCCATCCACGTCGATAACAAATTTCTTTGCTCGGAAATCAGGATCATAGCCGCTTCGATGAAGTACTATTTGTGCTATACATTCCTCAATTAACTTGAAATACGCAGATCTGCAAATCCATTACACACACAAAATTAATGAATGGGCCATAAAAAATAAATGCTCACCATGCAATAAATAAATAGGTAAAGAAAAAAGAATTCACACTTCATGCATTCAATGCATCATCACAAACGCAAACCAAATATAAAAACAATAATTGTGATTAGTGCAAATAAACGTGTAAACAAATGACAAAAGACTTTTGGAAACTCAAACAAATCAAAATTCCAATCAAGGCTAATTTTGAGATCAGTAAAACGCATGAATAACTTGGTAGTAGGACTCACTAGTGAATTTAGTCCTGTGAAGTCATCATCAAGTTGCAAAAGTGATGGTGTTGGTAGCGTTTGCGTGTTTGAAGAAAAATACATTGAGAGCGGCATAGAGATAGACAGAGAGAAATAGAGTGAAGAGAAATTGTGATTTCAGAACATTTACAACTCTATAAAAATTACCTTATCAAATAGTCATCACGTATGCAGAGTAGATGTTGTAGAATGGCCAGAAAGAGTGGCTCAGCCGGGGTATCACCAATCAAGCTCTGAATGACCTCGAAGCATTGTGTCGTGTCATCAAAGTCATTATGAATGTTATCAAATTTCTCGGAGAGTTCTTCAAAATCCTCCTCCTTGTGCTTGAGAAACAGCTCTATCTGAACTTCCATATCCCCCTTTGCCTCTGCCTTGAGTTCTTCGATGGTTCCATAGAGGCCGGCTCGCATAAACTCGTTCCGAAGAAATATTCGAAATTCAAAATCCTCAGGAATGTTAACTATGGCGTTGATGAGCTGCATGCAGCTTAGCCTGGTCATTTCATGATCTCTCAAAATGACTCCTTGTACAATCGGCACGAATCGATCCCGTCCTTGGTTTTCTGCAGCGATGGTAATTGCTTCGAGTACACGCTCGTGTCCTTGTAAATCTGAGAGGATACACATGGCGGCTAGTAATTTGGCGGACTCCTGCATGGCTGTCGGTCGCAGTGGGTCTAACGACCTGGCAATAAGGATGAAAACTTCTTTGTGCTTGAACACACTCCTCAGTCCATATGTATTATTCATAAAAGACTTAAGACAACGGAGACACTCCAACTGGATTTTTACAGTGAGCTCGATGGAAGAGCCCTTCTCGTGAGGAGTACGATATGCGTCGTTAAGGACGTCCAGGAGGGTTTTTAAACCATCTGCGCCAAACTGTTCTACCCATGATACAGGCTGACTGGAAAGCGCTATGCGGAGAGATTCGACCACGTGGGCGACTTTGGTTAGACTTAGTGTTTCCCGATGCTGGCGACCGAGAACGCCAATATAATCCTGAGGACTATCTAGCTTGCTTTTAGGACCCGCAGAGTATCCCTTTTCACGCATGGATAGAAGTTGTCGCTTTTTATCGATGGGTTGTTCTAGTAATGGTTTTCGTTTTTCATCTGACAGATTCATATCGTCCAGCATTTGCTGGAACCTCTCCTCCACCTGCTTGTCTGTTAATGAATCCATCTCTCTGTTTTCGTCCATATCGGGGAAATCTGGTTCTGAATGGGGACGGGGTAGGGAAGTGCCTTTACGGCTTTTCCCGGTCCCGATCATGGCGATCTTGTCGAGCTGGAAAAATATAACAACAAGTTTATTAGCAACTTATTATGTACTGTAATGAGCAATTTCAATTAAGAGACGTGTAAGAAGTTTTGCAAATTCTACTTACGAAGCTGTGGGTTGACTTGACTTTATCCGAACGGTTAGACATGGTGATGCCGTAAATTACAGACAATGAACAAAACTTGTATAAAATTGTATTAATGATTCTGGAAATTCTGGATTCTGGATGTAGTAGAGTAAGTAACTTTGCCTAACTAAACTTATACAATAAATAAGATGATAATGATACACATTAAACACGGCACACCAGTTAAAAGTTGCATTAGCTTTTTTCAATTGTACAGTTTTGTTGCTCACGCTATCACAATGACGCTGAACTTATCGTCCCCTACTTGATATCACACTGCACTTACAATTTGAAAATCTTTGTTGCTTCTGGTTACAGAATATTTTTTTTGTGTAAGTATTGTCAGTTTATACTGATTATTATATGGGGAAATCAAAAGTGGAATGAATTTGACATATGACATCGACCTTTCCATCCAATCCTAGACCTCCTTGACCTCCTCCTGTTCCAATTCAGGTTGTTCCAGAACCGGTGCCAGTTTGTAGGGCCAAGATCGCGGTGAAGACGCGTATGTAGCGTCCGTGTCGGAGACAGGGGGTGATGATGACGACGGACGCCCCACCTCGGACAAATAATGAATAGTAGTCTTTCGAGATGCGTCCGAAGAAGATCCTCCCTCCGATGATGCAAATCTGTTAGGAGATCTGCAAGACGCGACGGAAGTTGTCCCCGCACGTATCCGTTTTAGTGCCCTTTCGTACTCTCCGAAGCTCTTGTACGTAGTGTCGTTGGAGACTTGGGTCCCTAACTTGCCAATCCCGCACGTTAAGAGGTTTGCACAATAACTGATGAGGCACTCGAGAATGGTCACACAAATGCAGATCAGTGGGGTGATCAGGAACAGGCAGTGCTTAGCAATTTTGTGGTAACAGTACAAGATCGGACGCCTAACTTTATCCTTCAGCATATACCACCAGGGTTGTTTGTAGAAGAAGCAGGCGTAAATTAAGAACACGATAACCGCGCACAATAGGCCAAGATAAGTGTACGCATAAGCCTTCAGAGCCAACGCGAGGCCCGCAACTGACATGCTGTCTAACAAACAGGCTTTAATGGCCGAAAGTCCTTCCGAAAATAATACTAAATAACTTTTTTTTTAAAAAATGACAAATCTCCTGTCAAAGGCAACAGTAGAATTCAGACTTTTCACAATTTTTACAAGACAACATCCCCTTTTATCCACGAAGACAAGTAAACTGTTCCGGAAAGCTCCTACAACAACCACCAACAGTCTTTTTCTTGACTCCTCCTCGCTCCTTGCCCTTGATTTACACTTGTCAACTGTCTTTACAATTATTTTACAAATTCCTCCCCTCCTCCTCCAATTTGACAGCACTAATTACTCCTCACAAAATTCCCAGTTACTAATTAACAATCTCAGTTAAAAAGACAAGAACATTAACAAAACTTTGACAAGCAGTCGACTACTACTACTGTCACTTGTCATCCAACCACAACCACCACCACTACTGCTGCTCTGGCTGGAGTGCACCTCAAAAAAACTAATTTTTAACTACTCCCCAAATTAAAAATCACAAAAATTAACAGCTCCCCTCCTAACAATTAACAAACTGACAACGTTAATTAACACAACAGTTAACTGCAATTAATTTTAATAATTTTTAAAAAATTACTATCACACACTCGCTCTTCTTCCTACCAACAAAACAAGACAACCAAGTTGTTACAGGAGCAACGTACAACTCAACACTGACGACGAGCAGCAGAGCAAGTGAGCTCGACGACGACGAAATGAGAAATGAGGGCTCTCAGCTCAACTGATCGCCTTCGCTGCTCTCGGCTCCTATACTGCTCCACGTTACCGTTCCATTTTGGCAGTTGGCCTATCCTCTCCATGCTATGCCGCACTGATGTATTGGAAGATACTGGGTTTAGTCCCTTTTCTAATACTCTCCTGTGTCAGTTGACTGATTTTTGAGATTAGCGCCGCTGGACAGGTTTGGGCATTGCGGTACATTATCATGCTTTCAAGTAGGGAGGAGGAAATGTACAGAGAGGTATGGGGAGGGAGTGCTGTGTATTTTAAAGGGAGGTTGGGTAATATGGATAGGTACGCAGTTTTGGGGTTGGTGGAGTCGATAAGGTTGCAAGTGTGCGGGAGGAGGCGGGGCTTGAGATAAGATGTTGTGTATTTGGATGGGATGGATGCAAGTTTGGGAGGATTTTGATTGTGATTTTGGAATAGGGGGAAGGCGAGAAAGATGGCGCCGTATTTGAAATGGGGATTTTGTCTGTTTTGTGAGATAAATGGGTAAACAGAGAGAGACGGAGGCCTTTGCTGGAGAATTTTTTCATGGGATATATAGGGAGCACGTGTAGTGCTGCTGTTGCTGATCTGGGGTTATCGATCGGTGATATTCACTGCTTAATTGTGATTAAAGTACTGAATAAGCTCTGGTAATTATGGTTGTGGTGAAGGGGTAATTAGCAGTTGTTTTAGCTAGTGGGATAATAACAAGCGAGTTGTGAGAAATACCGTAAAAATGCAACAAAGTTGACAAAGGAACTTTTTTGACTAAATAATTTTTGAAGTCGAGTTTTAGTCATTTTTAATTGCTAATTAAGGTAACTGTGTTGTTTGGAGGGAGAGTGAGGATGAGATTGAGGTGTACGGGGGAGCTGCTCATTAACGGGATGAGGATTGGTGGGACATTCCTGCTAAAACAGCAGCTCTGGGGTTGCCGGAGGATTTCCACTTTTCTCCGGTTTAATGAGTACTTGACGCAGCGACGGGAGCAGGCTTCCAAGTCACTGCTCATCCAGATAACTAATGGTCACGGAGCCGAGGAAGTGAGGGACTTTCTTCAGTCTCGATATGGAAAACTAGAATCTCTGTATTACTATTCGATACCGAAAAAGGGGAAAGGGGCGCAGGGAGGAGGTGGAGGAGGGAATGCTGCGGTTAGTTGGAACCCAGGAACCACTTCAGGTGGGCCTGGTCATCGGGATCTTCACTGGATTTTGGCCGAGTTTTCGTCGAGGCAGAGCGCCCTGGACTGCATTTCTAACTGTGAGCATAATGAAGGAACAATGCCGTTCCGGTCCTCGATGCTGTTCTATCAAGGCTTATCATTGAATGGTGCTAACGGTAAATCGAAAAAGGGGAGTGCGACAGATACGAAGACTCCTAATGAAGACGGCTCTCCGGATATTCAAAGGGAAAGACTGACTGATCAAGCGCCCAATCCAGATTTTAAAAAGGGGAAGACCCTGAGCGAGCAACTGAAAATTTTGGAGGATTCCACAAGACTGTCCGAGTTGGGGATCAGAGTTCGATTCTTCATTGCGTCTCAGTTGGAGCTGGCGTTTAGCAACTTGTTTCCCAATGGCTGCGTTCTCCCGTTTGGATCCACCGTATCAGGAATTGGGAGGCAGAGTGGGGATCTGGATCTGGTTATGGTGCCTGACATGCGGGAAATCTTTCCCGAGCGGAATAGCGGTAGCGCACATGTGGAGGGTGGTGGGAAGATGATGTTTCAGTCCAAGATCCAAACTGCCGCAAACGCTGCTAACGCACGGTTCCAAGCTCAAAGGGTCATGGAAACTATGGCGGATGTCATTCAACTGTTTGTTCCTGGCTGTACACATGTCCAGCGCATTCTCCAGGCGAGAGTTCCCATACTGCGCTTTTGGAGTGATTTTACTGATCTTCAATGTGATCTATCTATGACTAACTCGTAAGTATTTAATGAACTTTTCATTCATTAGTCATCAATATTTTGTGCATGTATTTATTTGACAGGATGCATATAATTTAATTGCCTATGTATTATATTTGTTTAACAGGAGTGGTGTTCACATGTCTGAACTAATTTATTTAATGACTCAAATCGAGCCAAAGTTTCCTACTCTCCTGTTTGCCATACGCTCTTGGGCATCCGCTAGAAAAATCACGAATCCAGTGCCTGGGAGACAGCCCACTAATTTCATGTTCGTCCTACTGCTCATGTATTTTCTCCAGCAGAAGAAACTTTTGCCCACACTTGACATCCTATTTAATAATGCAGGTTAAAATGAGAACTACTTTTTATTAGCAATTAAATTATAAATGATGTATGCATTCTAAATTAAATTATTAATCATGCATTCTAAATTAAATTATTAATCATGCATTCTAAATAAATTAACAATGTTATTTAATTTCTAGCCGTCAAGGATCAGCGACTGACGGCAGACGGAATTGACTGTTCCTTCATGCGAGATCGAGATCAAATTTTGAAGCGCTTCACTCCACGCACAGATCCTCCAGAGTCTCTGGCTGAGCTGCTCTTTGACTTTTTCGAATTTTACTCCGAATTTGACTTCAACTCCAAGGGAGTCTCGTTGATCACCGGAAACTCGTGGGGGAAGCCAGACACGGGCCCACTCTACATTCAAAATCCGCTGGAACGTCATCTAAATGTAGCTCGAAACGTGTCAAAGGAGGAGGTCTCCCGGTTCAAAAGTAAGGCAAAAGAATTTCTTTACATGGGTAAAGGAATGAACATTCTTCGTTCAGCTCACGTTGCTAATGCTCCTCCAAACAAGTCGAAAAGAACCTCTTCTTCCTTATCTTCTTGATTGACTGACTACAACTACTGCCAATCACCACCATGTTTTTCATAATTTTCTTCAAGGTGAATGCTGCTCTGCACTTTGGAAGCTAGAAACATCGTGGAACGCAGTGCATCATCATTCCGCCTCCTCCTCCAGTGATGGGAATCAAATTGTCACGCTGAAGGAGTTGCTTCTCACTCCGACGCTGGATGATAGCCAAAACCGGGCATCCTCCACGACAGAGCAAAGACTGCAAATGAAAGAGCTCTTCACAAAATAACTTATTTAATGTATGTATCGTATCCTAAGTACCAGTCTATAAGTCTATATCTTATCTAGTTGCCTTGCACAAACACATACAGTGTTTTAAGTACATTTAACTTAAATGATTTAAGTTTAAGTACCTATGTAAGTAATGCTTGTAAAATCCATAATATATATTTCTAGTCATTACTCCGATAAAATACATATTGTAGCTAAACTAAACACCTACCTACATAATGTTATATTTATCCTTATTGTTGTCATGTCATCTCAGTCACTTTAAAAGCTAATTTTTGTCCAGAAATTCAACGACTCTGTTAAATTATTTTTTAGAAAACAGTGAAATTCGCCACACTCGACGTAGTAGTCATTGATTTGAGGTTTTATTAATGCAAAAGAAAACATTTTAAAAAGATAATGTGCCTACTAGCTCCTTTTTATTGCGTCACGTAAATATGACTACTTTAACGAATCATTTTAATTTGAGAAGATAGTCAAAGCTCCCGTTATAATGTATTATTATGCATTTGGTTAGACTCCCATAATTTGTAACTCTTTGGTGATAAATGAATATGATTTTTAATACACAAAAAAAACTACTAAAAATTGACAACCTAAAACTGCACATTATCTCCATTGCATTGTTTAAATTCATATCATTCATACACTATAGCATCAAATCATCATCATGATCATCATCATCACTTAGCACGCAGCATCCCAAGCAGCACGCCTCGCCACGGTGCAGCAGCGCTGAACAAAGACAAGAAGTTGTGCATCTCAGCTCACCCCAGCGGATAATTGCAAGGCGAATTGTGAGAATGCGAAGGAAGAGCTCAAGTTTGGAGCACACCATCCTCATCATCGCATCGTTCTATCAACCAACAACGAGCCAAGTTAACTTTAACGAGCTTTACAAAAACAGTGCCATTTACCTTTGCACCGATCCATCCACCACCACCAACATCGCAGCAGCAAAGCAACAGCACAGAACATTCCTCCCATCATACAAAACTGCAGCAGCAAAAGCCAGCCAAACGAAACATGCAGAAAACAAGCGATTATGATTATCAAACAGGATTATTTACTAGTACAAAAGTCGCCTTATTTTTATAATATTATGCATGCATTTTTCAGCGACAGAGCGCAGGTCGCTGCTTATTTTTTTTTTCGCTTATCCTCCAACGCTTCAAGCCGCATCAATCTTGAACACTGCAAGGATGACAATAATAATAATAAAATGTCTTGTTCTTATACAATATATTTTTCACAGCTCTCTCTCTCTCTCTCCTCTTCTCTTCTCACTCAGGCCATAGAGGACAAGTTTTTTTGGGCAAAAAATAAAAAATAATGAAGGTTTTATCTCTCTCTCTCGTTTGGTTTTGCTTATAAAAGCTTGTTGGGGATCGCGGATCCAAAAACGAGAGAGGCGAGAATCCACAACCATCCACCTCACCATTCAATCCATCCATTCACTCAAGTGAAGCAAGCGGAAATGTACTTTTTTTCTTCTTTTTTTTTGCTGTTCTCCACTCCACTGCTGCTGCCGATGTTTCTGCTGCTTTTGCTAAAAAAAATAGTGTTTTATTCTCAGAAAAATATTATTTATGATGATGATGAGCATTGTGTTAAGTAGTAGCGTAAGCGTGTAGTAAGTAAAGAAGCATAATATTTAAAACCATGATGATGATAACAAAGAATCAAAACTTCCACTGTCCACCCCGATTTCAGTGGAAATTTCCACCTGGACAAAAGTGGACTGTCCAGTGGACAGTATACATATAGTATCAAAACTTCCACTGTCCACCCCTATTTCAGTGGAAATTTCCACTTTTGTCCACCTGGAAGATTTCCACTATCCACTGGACATTGATTCTTTGGATGATAATGATAATATGAGAGAATCAAAAGGAAAAAACGCGAGCTTGTTTTATATGTGGTGGTGGCGAGAGAGAAGAGGCAGGCGAAAGGGGCTTCTTCTTCAAAAAGTCCTTTCTGGCTGTTCTGTTCACGTTCACTCTGGCTGAATGGAATGTTCCCAAAATGCCCTGTGTGTGTGCTCATCATCCTTGCTCATCGTCGTGTCGTCGTAGTAAAGCATAAGCATTGCTATTGCTGCTGCTTGAGCTTGAGAGATAATAATAATAATAAGAATAGTAACAATAATAATAATAGGTAATAAGAATAACTCTTTTGCTTTTTTATGCATCGTGCTATGCAAGCAATGCTTCTGTTCCATCCACCACCACCACCATACCAGCTTGAAAAATGAACGCGCATGGCGAAGCCACAGCAAACTAATATCAAAAAAACATGTAGTAACTAAAGTAATATTATTTTCTCTGTGTATTTCTCGATCATGATGGTAGTGATGTGTGTGGTGGTGGTGGTAACGCTGCCTGCGCTGTACTTCTCTCTAAGCTGGGCATACATATTATAAAATAGGGAAAAAAATCGAGCAGAGCCAAGCTCTCTCTCTTCACTCAAAAAAAAGCCTAAAAAACTGAAGCGAAGTTAACGAAACCACACCAAAGATACATGATCAAGATCAACCCCACCACCACCACCAAAAAAAGCAAGGAGCAGAGCTGCTTGGATGATGATGACGACGACGACCAACTAGAAACGACGGGGATATGCGAATGGATCATGTTGATGACGACGATCATGAAAAAAAGGAGGAGGAGGAGGAATACACACTCAGCCTACCCTTCTACACACACAGATAAGCAAATTATGTGGGGTCGTCCACCAAGTACGTATCCATCCCCAACCCCACCCTCCATTTCAATCTCTCTCTCAAAGACAAAAAAGGTCACCAACAACCTAGCCATTTATGATCAGTTGTATCTTTGCCCCACCCACCTCACCAATAGTTACTGAACGGCCCCATTGTTTTAACAAGGAGAGACAAGGATTACGCTTGCTTTGCTTTTTTTTTCTGCTGCGGCTGCTATACAAAGCTGCTATGCTGTTCAAGCAGGCAGCAGGCAGCCTTGCTCGCTTCCATCACTTTTGCTGCCTTGCTTGCTGTGTGCTGCTACAAGCTACACCACCACCACGACGACACCATAGCAAGCAGCACAGCACTGCACCCTGCTACCTCCTCGTCTTTTTGATGCCCTCTGTCTCTCCTCATCTCCTCTCTTGCTGCTGTGTTGGCTGTGCATGCATCATCATCATCAACACCATCCATCCTTCTCCTCGGCTCTCCGTCTTCTCCATTCATTCCCCTTTCGGGTTCTCTCATAAGCGTATCTTGTGTCTCTGAAAAAAATGTTCTCTCTCTGTCCTGCTGTGTGTTAACTTTAAAACTCATCTACTCTCCTCTCCTCTGAGCCGAGCAGGGTGAGAGAGAAGTGTGAAGAAGGAGAATCAGAGTAGTAGCAAAAGCAGCAAAAAAAATATACATTATTTTATTATTATTATTATTATTATTATTAACAGAGACGAAGAAGAGAGAAGGAATCATCATCAACAGCAGCAAGCAACACAACAACAACAACATCCTCTCTCGTAGTAAATCATCATCATGATTAATATGATGATCTTTAATAAATAATAATAATAATAATTATTATTGTTGTTTCATAGATATAAATATTTAGGGATTTGTAATTGTGGTAGGGATAGTTATAAATTTTTTTGATAGGGAAATGTTATATTTTTGAGATTATTTAAAAGAGGAGCTGGCCCACAGACACGGCAGAGTGAAATTATACATTAGTTTTTATTTTCAATTATAACTGAAACAAGCAGCACACTACCAGCCATCACTACTGCTTGTTGCCGTGGTCGTTAAAAAACGACGAGGTAAGACAATTAAGTATACAGTTAGCTGGGGTGTGTGGGGGTGGGGTGGGAATAAGGTGATGCGATAAGGATGCGTGTTTAAATGGATATGGATTTTTTATGATGATTTGTTTTCTAGTCTAGGTGCCAGATTTGAAAAAGTGACCACCACACTGACCTGACTACCAGAGTCCTGGTTGTCTGGTGGTATCCAGCGTTGGGGAGATATCAGTACTTTTAAGTATTGGTATTATCAGCGGGAGATAAGCGTGGAAGTTTGTCAGCGAGCAAGAGTCAGCGTCATAGTCCTCAAGTGTTTGGAGTTTACGGCCCGTCCCCGAGAAGAAACAGAAAGATTGACGACGAGGAAGTTAATGACTGCAGATATTCAGGTTTGGAGAAGAAGAAGCTGTTTTTGAAGAGAAAAAAGAAGTTTGGATTACGATTAAGTGGCTGACCCCCGGCTGGAATTATTGACGTGGTTGGATCCGGTTCGTCGTTGTCGTCGTTGCCGGAGAGAAGCTGATTAAGAAGGGGGTTGTTGGAGGTGTCGGAAAATGGCACATGATCCTGTTGGGTCACTAAGGAAATGTGATTGTGATAGTGAAACAAATGAAACAGAAGCAGTGTTATTAAGAACATTATAGTCAATTTTAATAGTTTTTTTTCAATTATTGTTATCGGGACGTGATCAATGATCCATCCAGAGTCCCAGTTTAACTGCAAAAGGATATTTGAGTTTGAGATAAGCTCTACAATTAGTGAAAAAATGTTTCATATACTATTCTTAGTTTAATTTAAATTGACAATTGCAGAACGAGCATTAAGCGTTCATGTGAAAACGTGCTAGGACAGCGCACATATTTTTTTCTAGGAATAACTAATTGAAATTGAAGGAAAAGTTTTGAAGATTTCATTGAAAGTGCTATAGACACATATTATGCAGATATATATTTTTTTATTAGGTTTATTTAATTGACAATTGAGGAAAAAACTTTAAATGTTTATAATTACAATTGGGCTTTATGATAAGCTCGTTGATTAGTGAAAAGTGCTAAAAGACACTATGATATTTTTTTCGTAGATTTATTTAAATTAACAAACTTTAAACGTTTTAAACGTGTTTATAACTTTCTAGTCCTCGCTTGAAAAAGTGATTTAGTAGTATTTTAATTTTAATTGTTGTAAAAGGACAAAAGCATCTCTGCTAACTTTATAAAAAAATACATTACATATACAAAAATATGGAAACTGTTCGAATTGAGCATATTACTGGCGCCCCCGGTGGTGCAGACACTATTACCCTTGCAAATGGGGATGCAATGCTCGGAGATTGCGGCGATGATCCGTCAGTTTCAACGGCAATGAATGGACAGCTGGAAATAGAAATTCCGGCTGGAGACGCTCGCCAGGGCGCCATCCACACCATCCAATTGCAGTCACCTGGAGGCAATACTCACATTGTGGAGGGCCTCGTTGTTACCAGTGCGACCGGACCTGGAGGAACGGAAGTGATAGAAGGCGAAACGACCTTGTTTCAAGGTCCTGGAGGAACATTCATTATCCCCAACACCAATCATCATAACAACAACCTAGCAATGGTAACGTCGCCCTCAAATACTTGCGAGGTGATAACTGCCGATTCTGCGGATCACCATATCCTTTCCGGTCTTCAGGTAGTGAGGGTCACCACGGGGGAGAATGGAGAGACAATTTTCCTGGTGCCCTCCTCCGCCACTGGCAACGATAAGGACGGGGTTCAACAAGTGATGGTACTTCAGTCTGCCGAGGATATAACTGAAGAAACTCATGCTGTTCCAGCGGAAATGGTGGAGGAGTCCGTGGAGCTGAACATACCATCCCCGAAACCCGTGCTGACCACTGTGAAGCAGGAGCCTGGAGGTGCAATGATTACAAGTAACGGCGATGAAGTCCTCCATCATCAATATCAACCCAATACCACGCTCGTTGTTGTGACAGGGGGAGGTAATGGCGTTGGAGTATCCTCCACAGCCACCACGATTACACCCCAGGAAGAAATAGTCGAGCAAAAACCAGTATTGACAACTGTCAATGGTCGCCCGTCCGCTGCAACGTCAGTTGGCGGGCCTGGAAGATTGCCGAACGGAACACTGTTACCTCCACCTGCTACCGTGTCAGCGGATGATCGTCCAAAGAGGAAAGCAGCTATCAAAGCAGTTGCCACCAGAAAAGCTGCCCTGGCGTCAGTACATTCGCCGAGAAAGTCTAATCCACAAAGGTCGCCCAAAGCGAAGCCCAAGGTGGAAGTTACTCCAATAGAACCTCCCAAACGCGTCCCAACTCCTTCTGCCCAAACAGCGTCTACCGGTAACAAAGCTAACAACAGCAAAAGTCATCAAGTGTTGTCGGCAGGCACGTCTGGAGGAAGTATACTCACACTACCGGGACCACACCATCCACCTCCACCGCTGATTGTGATACCACCGCCACCACCTGTGCACAAAGTTATTTTGCCGGGAGGAACGCCAATCCAGGCGACTTCCAAGAGTTACTTCCTGCTTCCAGAGGACGTTGTCTCGGAGAGTGAGGATGATGGAGAAGGACCCCCTGTACGTAAATGCGTCGTTTGTCTAAGAAGGAGAAGATTCACTGCTGACGTTTTTGATACCAATGGGGAAACAACTGGTGGATATGGCAAACAACAACCGGTACTTCAACCAATGGACGTGCTCATTGCCCATCTCAACATTCCTGTTAGTACATCAAAATAAAACAACTTGACAATAAATACTGTCTAATTATGTACTATGATTATCTGACAATGCTTTTCGTTATTTACTTGATAGATAAAAGGCAAGCCCTCTGAAGTGGGCATTTGCCCCTTCTGCCTGGACTATCTTCAGCGTTGGCACATATTTAACTGTTCCATCGCCAAGCGACAGGAAGCCAGTAAGGCTTCCGGTGCCCAATTTGACGAGTCACCCATGAACTTAGAGGCACATGAAACTCGTATTTATCGCAATTACAGAAAAATGTCAAAGGTGAAAGAGGTGTACAGAGGAGCAACTCATGCTTATCTGGCAAGGAGAAGCCTCACCGAAAAGGATTGGGATTACTTTTGCGAGAATCTCTTCCGCTTTAACTCGTTGAGATCAGAACGGGCACGGGAGTTGGAGAGATATATAATGTGCAGAGAGAAACTCACCCACATCTACTGCGTCAAGTGTCAGCGATTGGTAAAGAACGGGAAAAAGGGGTTCATAAAACACATGAGAACTCAGCATCCTCATGAAACCATCTTGTTTCCTTGCGACATTTGTGGAAACCACTTTCCTGAAAAAGATGTGAGCGCAAACTCTGAGGAGTTTTATGCCCACTGGATAGCTCACTTCTATTTCAATACGTAAGACTTCTACAAAAGAGGAATGATACAAACTTTTATATTTATTTGAGTTTTATTTTTATAATCTCCGCAAATCTGATTTCTTTTATTATTTTTTTAGATGTGAGGAGTGTGGGAAACGCTTCCCCACAAAGAGGAGCTTGGGTAACCACCGACATGCGGTGCACAAAAATAGGCAAGTTACAGATAGCGATAAATGCTACAGGAGCCGTCTGCAGTTACTTTACTTGGTGGGCTTTTGCTTGAATGAAAAATTATGGAGAGTTAGGAACCGGAAGAAAATTGTCGCTGTCGCTACCGAAGTTCTTTTCCCTCCAATTTCAAACAAGTGGATGCCTACGCCTACGCCTGCTGCAGAAATTGCTTTGACGCATTCATGGAAAATAGCTTATATAAGCATACCTGAAAACATTGAAAAACATTGAAAAGGTAATGGAATCAAGGTGTAAACTTCTTACATAAATTTTTTCTAGGGTTTCTCAATGGAACAACAAATCTCAAGTGGGGTCACCTAATGAGGACCGTCCCTGGAAATGTGATCAGTGTGACGCGTCATTTAAAATGAAAGGGGCTCTGATGTCGCACCGCGACGTGGTTCATTACAATCTAAAGAATCATGTATGCAATTTGTGTGGCGAGGCATTTAAAAGTGCCAGCTCC
The DNA here is from genome assembly GCA_004115045.4 of Sinella curviseta. Taxonomy (NCBI): domain Eukaryota; kingdom Metazoa; phylum Arthropoda; class Collembola; order Entomobryomorpha; family Entomobryidae; genus Sinella; species Sinella curviseta. The sequence goes on from CM065489.1 coordinate 11,091,859, forward strand.
CTTCGGGGTCACGTGAGAAGACATGAGGGAAGGAGGGACTACAAGTGTGAAGTATGCAACAAAGAATACTATACGTATTCCGCCCTGAAGGGTCATAAAGTGGTTCACCAAACGGCGAGAGACTTTATCTGTGGGATCTGTGGGAAAGCTTTCAAGAAAAAGAAAGCTCTTGAGGTGAAAAATCCGTATGTTTGGGCTTTTTCATTAGTATGCCGTTGTGATTGACACTGATTTTGTTTTATTTTGCAGGAGCATGGAACGTTGCACACTGGAGTTAAACCTCATCGCTGTCCTATCTGCGGTCGCGAGATTCGCGTCAAATCTAACCTGTACAAGCATATGAAAATTCATAAGAAAAATGCCGAATTGGGTATCACTACCGGTCGTGGTCGACACCATCATCATCACAACAGTAACAGTAATCCAGCGTCCACCTCAACTAATAGCACTACGACTACTACTACCACTAATAAAAATGCTCAACAAAACAAGAAAGGACCTGCAAACCCTCAACCACCTCCACCGGTAGTAAATCGTGTTATAAAAGTGGAACCTTCCAAACCCAAAATCAAGCAGATCAAGGTTGAGGACCGAATTTTGGAAGTAAAGCAGGAGCCAGGCTTTACTTCTCACAGCTTCCAGTCATCGAATGCATCTTCCACGATTACTTCTTCCTCGTCGTCCAGAGTGAGTGTGAATAACGGCACTATTACCTCCTCCCCCATGCAAGGCGCAACTGCTGTTGATGTGGTTCTCGAAACTGCATCAGATCTCGGCGGTGGCGGTTCCGAGCATCGGGGGCCAATTGTGGTTAGCATAGTCACCGACGGCATTAGTGGAGGACCTGGTAATATACTGCAGATGGATCCTGAGCAACAGGGACAATTCCTCAGTGCAATAACCTCACTAGCCAACAGCCAGGGACAAACGGTCACTGTAGCTGCCGCGCCAGTGTCAGGATCCTCTGCAAACGCGTATATTGCTAGTCCAATTCAAACGACAACGGCCACCAGTTCGTCCACCTCATCCTCCACTAATGCCGCTCAACAAGATCCCATCCTCGGTGTGTCCAACACACAATTCTACACTAACACGCAGCAGTTTTTTACATCACTGGATCAACTACAAAATTGAAACTTATATGAAATCCGAAATATAATCCAGTAAAAACTGCATTACTCTTTATTAAAGTTTATAAACTAGATAATAATAATAATAATAGCAGCAAAGGTTTAACCAGTCAGGCATAATTTTTATGTCCACCAACTCGTTTTACTTCTAAATTTTTTTTGTACAAGAGGTAATGGTTGGGAGCAAGGGAGGGATAAATACTGTACTTTTTATAAGTCTTCACTTTCTTGTTATTATTATTATTATTATTATTCTCTGTAATATTACATGTAATTGTTATTGTACAGCTCTCGTACGGCGCGATTTATAGCGACAATTTTTAAAAAATAAGAAGCGTACACAAAAAACTGTAAAAAAAAAACATTTCTGCTGCCGTCAGGTATAAACACTTATCATAATCTTCGTAATATAATTTTGTTTCAAGTAGGATCTATTCAATAGTAAGGGTTTTCGTATTATCTACGACAACGATTGACGATTCATAGTCTGTTTCATCAAAACTTCGTCCTTATAAGTTTCAATTACTTAGATTTACGTAGAAGTACTAAGTTTAATTACCTAATGATGTTATCAGTGGCGCAGTTTTCGATTGTTAAATGTATTACTATGGATATTACGAAGGAAAAAAAAAGAAAGAGAAGAAACACAACAAAAAAAATTTTGATTACCTTTTCTGATCAACAAAAAATTCAAATTATTAATATCAAAACATGAATTACTGTTATTGTTAAAAAAATTACCTACACATACTATTAGATTTTCTTTTTTTGGTCAATATATAACTACTCTGAACTCTGTATAAAAAAAACTTTAAATTTATGGGTCTACTGCATAATGTTTAATGACTTCGAGTGTTACATGTTGTTTAGAAATATGTATTTGACTCGATTCAGAAAGAACAATTACCATTATATATTTTTAAATAAATTATCGACAAGATGTTGTTGTGAAAAAAATGGAATTAGCCGCAAGAAATGTTATTTATACATTCAATTCCAATCATCACCTCCAGCTCTAAGGTAGGTAAAACCTTATAATACCAACATATAGTAAAGTCCAATTAAAATGATTTTATACGTATTTATGATGCGATCGGATCCAACTTATAATATCTCAGGCAAATATAGAGCAAGCAGATTAGACAAAGTCATGGAAAGTGAACAAAGGAAAAAGAAAATGCTGTTTTGTTCCAAAGATAATTCTGTTAAAGAATTAATAATGTTTTTTTCTATAATCCATCTCTTCTTCTACATCAGCTAGCTATTTCCCTCTGTATGTACTGCTGTAAGTGTCGACTTGTTAAATCACCATGATATCAAATTACTTTCAATTACAGGGAAGTATATTTATTTACGATGGAATGAGGTAATCACGGTTGATGTCATTAGTCAACGAAAAATTATTCATCATAATTGGATCTGTATCATTTTTAGTCATCACTCATCACCATTATCGAGCATCTATTGATCTCTCCTCTTAATTGATTTTTTATCATTGTGTGGCTTTATGAAAGACATGTCGTACATTTTTATTAACTTGTTTATATGTACATTTTTGAGACAACTATTATCATATATACTGCCAGCAATAGTAGCATAATATGTACATGTCCATTCCGATTATCATCATTACTGACTGACTGTTAGTTTTGTGTCTATGTACACGACGACATATTATTCTGCTGTTGATAATGATACGAAATGATGATGATTGTTCAACTGAACGTCATCCTCATCGTCACCGCGTCACCATAATCATCATCATCATCGGGAAAAAAATCAAAGATGGAATTAGAGAATGGGCCAAATTGAATAGCATCATGGTGACTTGTGTGTGACGGTGACCAAAAACGGAGCTATATTTCTGCAATGCACTTAAACAATGCAGATGGATAACATGGCATCTCTTTCTTGCACTTTTTTGCAGAGAGCCTCGCTTGCTTGCTTTGCTTGCCGTTCCTCCGTCGTCTATTTAAGACTTGCATAGAAATGATGATGATCATGATGATTAGTAGTAAAATAGGCTAGTTAGTAGTAGTGATGATAATGATTATGGTAACATAATATCATCCATTCTGTGAAAAAAAAATCACGGCAAAAAGAACAGCAGCAGGAGCAAAAGCGGTGATGAGAAAGAAGGACTTGTGAGGAGAGGATACTGATTTCGATGAGGATGATGATGATGAGGATGACTAGAAATGCTAAATATGATTGCTTGTATGTAATGTAATGCTGAATGTCTTGAAAGATTTTGTGCAAGAGGAGAATGTGTTTATATGCATGAAAGTGTAAAGAGCATAAAAATGTTGTGTTTTGCATGTAAACTTAAGTTTAATAGTGGCAGCAGCAGGAGCAGCGCAGCGCCGTCTTTTTGGGAACATGCAAATGGCAAATGCAGAGAGTGGTATCGTTAATAAACGGAGTTTGTGGTTTCTTCTTCGTTGGTCGTGTCTCCTCTAAAAATGAGGAGACATCATCATCATCTCAAATACATACAATTTGCGCAAGTGAGTAAGAACAATGTTCAATTGAAAATTGGATGTTTGGGATGCTGTTGCATGCAAAATGCAAATATGCTTTAATGTACGCCAAGAACAACATTAAGAAGAAGCCACAAGAGACGAAGATGTTTTAAAAGTTTTTAAGATGGAGAGAGAGAGAGATGTCGTGTATGCGGGGAATGCAGACAAGTTTTTCGAAGATGAAGACGCACACACGACGGCCAAGAAGGATGGGTGCTGTAAAAAAATATTATAGGAGAAAATCATCAAGAAGAAGAGCATGTTGATGTAACGCAGTAATGTAGGTAGGTATGCGAGGTATGCAAAGAAGAGTATGCATTGATGTTGTTTGATGTGCTTTAAAGACAAACAAAAAGAAGTCATCTTACAAAATAGCAGAGGAGAGATATATTGTCAAATTGTGCTGCTTATGAAAACAGTGAGTTTAATTGAAAATCATAGTAAAGGTGAGTTTTTTACTAGATGCATGGCAAATTTTTATGAGGAATTTTTATTTGGTATGATTATTTTTTTAAAGAATTTAAAATGCTTGAATTTGTAGTTCATATGAAAGACAATTGACGTTTATATTCATGAATGAGTTTCGGTTTTTTTAAAAAATAAACTACGATGTACTTTGATCTTTATAGGAATGCAAAGTCTTGGTAATCGGATTGATTTCTTCGGTAGGATAGGAACGTGGTGCAAGTAATCACCCAGAAACGAATCGTTTCGAATTTTTGTTTCCGATTCGACTCAAGCAGCATTTTCCCACTCGATTACCTCACCAATTCGGAATGGAATCGATTCGATGCAAAGTTTTCTACCGAACTTGTCATGGACCGATTTCGCATGTGAAACTTCTCAATAAAGGTAAGCCGCGCCGCACGTTAACCTTTGTTGCATTTTGTTTGTCTAATGACCTGTCTTCACTTAATGGTTCACATGGTTAATGTGACGCCATCACCGCTCACCCCTACTTTGTTCTTATCCCTACTCCCAAGCAAAACACACAAAAGTCCATCCATCTCTCCCAATGTTGACTCTTACTTCCATTCGACTAATATCAACATAAACATTATGCATAAAAATGCAATGGCAGCACTTCTTCGCCACGAAAAGGCTAATCCATACGTGCTTACTTCTTATCATGCAGCAGCGACCAAAAAAGAGCAACTCTCACTCTCAAAAGCTCATCTCATCTCCGAATCGTCACCATCTTTCCAATGTCCACATCTTTCTTATTGGCAGTAGTAGTCGCAACATATAAACCTGCAATGCATACCTATAATATCATCGACACCACACCGCCGTCGTCGATGATACCACTTTGCTTTTTTCTGACTCCTCTCTCTATAAAACTTTGTACAGAGATTGCAGATTTCCACTAAAAAGAATCCATCTCATCATCATAATAGGTAATACGATCATCATCATTTTCATCGTCTTCATCCTCCTCATCTCTAATTTCCTATTGATGATCTGATGCCGTGTGCAATGCAATGCAATATACTATAACAGCCACCACCACTACTTGTAAAGTAGCCTCTTATTTCTCCTCATCATACACATCTCCTCCTCACCACCACCATAATCAGAATAATAATCCCAAATGAATCCATTTTTTTTTTCTTATTCATCTTTTCAATTGCAGTTTTCTTCTTACCAGCAACAACTGCTCCTCATCATCAACAGATCTCCTCTCAGACTTCTTACACGTAGTAAAACAGCATCTTCTTCTTCATCGTCATCTCTTCTCGGTCGAATACAAAAGAATGACTGCTTCTTCTTCTTCTGCATCTTTTACTACGACTACTATTACTACTACAGCTTGTTGAACTATATATTATTTCTCTGTCTTGCCTTTTTAAAGCTTTTCTGCTGTTCACATTGAATAACACAAACATCAGCAGAACCTTCTCTGTGAAATAAAGAGGCTAGGCACCTACTAGACACACATCATCATCATCCTCATAGACCAGAGAGGTGAGGAGGAGACATAGACACACAGACAACACCAATATAATAAGTACAGAGAGAGGAGATTCATGTGATGTAAATGTAAAGACGAAGACGACGAAGAAGAGGCTACTTTCTTACTTCTTCTTCTTCTTCACTTCCTTCTTATTCACTCACGTTACCAGTTGTTACCATAATCATATATAACTTGTTGTATTGTAGCAGCAGACGACTTCGACGGTGAAGAAGAAGAAGCTCGTATATTAGTAAAAGACATGATGGCAATAATAATCTTTTTAAAAAAGTAAGTTGTAATGCAAATAATATATATCCCTATGCTCACAATATGCTCCTGTTATACGAGTAAACTTACTTACAACTTACTAGAGAAGAAGAAGAAGAAGAAGAAAAAACTCCTGTGCGCCCTGACTGACTGACGACGATTTCTGCTCTTGATTCCATCAACAACAACATCTTGTCTTGTAATTTTTTTTATACATTTAGATCCCTCCCCTCTTCTTCTCCTTTAAATGTATTAGATATAATGATATTTTCTACTACTACTACTACTTCTTCTTCTTATTATACTACTTACTTTACTTACTACCAGCAAACCATCATTATTATTATCATCCTCTCGTCATCATCGTCTTTTTGGTCGTCTTCTTGCAGCAACTGCAACAAACAACTGTGCTTACTGCTGCTGTTGAGCTCCTCCGTCCATCCATCCACCACCACCACCAATTCATTATTTATTCTTTTGAGTTGCAAGAGAGAGAGAGAGAGAGATGCTCCTTTTTTATTGCAATCATCATAAATAGTTAGCTAGAGAGCTGTTTCGTGTGTGTTGTGTGTGTGGTGGTGTAAGAGAGGAGTATACAACACTAAACTCTACTCATATCAGAAGTCAGAGAGGTACGTACTAACTTACACACACACTCTCGCACTCGTAGTCACTCTCACACAACAAGTTACTTGGTAGTAAAAAAAGATTTTTTTAACGACGAAAAATAAATATAAATATAGGTAGTAGTAGTAATAGTGTAATTTTTTTCGTATTGTTTTTTTTGTGCTGCCAAGCCAAGCTGAGCTGCGCTGAGTAATAATAATTTTTTATATTAAATTTGTGTTTTTTTAATGACTCTCCTCCAATTATTTTTATTATGGTTTGTTTGTTTTAAAGGGATCGGGGAGGATTTAACTACTACTGCTGTTGTGCTGCTGCTGATGATGTAAAATGTAATTAGAAGAGTTACTAAACGGAGAAGAGGAGATATTAAACTAAGCAAGTTTGGCAACGAGAATGTTTAGCGATGTAACCTAATTATTTTTTGTGATGAGAGACAGAGAGATAATGTGACTTTTTAAGAATTTTTTAAATGGATATTTTTAATGATGGATGATAGATAGTTAATTAAGATTTGTGTGTGGTGGTGAGGGTGAAAAAAAAAAGAAAATGTTGAAGGGAGTTGTTGGAGGGATGATGATGATGATTATGAACATGGACTGCTTCTCCTCCTGCTGTTGTTGTGGAGTTTTAGTGAAAGTGGAAGTTGAAAGACGGTGTCGTCGTCACCTCTTCTTGTTTCCAGTCGGATGAGGGAAGTAATTAGTTAGTCTGCTTTCTTTTCGTCATCCCCTCCTCGACTAGTGGACAGTGGTCAGTTTGTAAGAATTGGTTGGCTGTTCTTTTTAAAGCCGTCATGTGAGTCATATTTTGGAGGAGAGGCGATTGAGTAAAACAAGTGGAGTAGTTTGGTGTTGTTGTTTTGTGTACAGCTGATCTACAGACATTTTAGACCTTTAAATCTTTAAATTTTTTTGCTATTTAATTGCGGCATGGATAGAATTGAAGACTGAGTAGAAAAAAAAGGTTTTAATGAGATTTTTTCTGTGCAAAAGAAAGTCATGGAAGTCGTCATCAAATATTATCTCGAAGACAGTTAATTAACTTTGAGTTAAGATTACAGCTGTGACTCATCCTCCGCCCAGGGTCAGCTGATATTCGGATAATTCGTAACTCGTCTTGCAAAATAGTCCATGGTGTTGGTTTGGTGATTTTTTAAAGCTATTGTGTCGTCAGTACAATCGTCTTTCTTCTATTGTAAATTAAATATTTTAATTGCGCAACGTTTTAAACATACGACAACAACCTTCAACAAACTTGCCTTACTTATTTAAAAATTTAACCAGTAAAAATCGTCAAGCTCAAGACATAAACCTGCGTCTTTTAAGTAACAAATTTTATTCAGTTTTTTTAAATACCAGTGCGCAGAGTGATTTAGTTTAAATTTTTCGCTACGTATCTGTAAATGAAGCAGTTAGCTCCTCTGGTGATGATTTCATTGTAAAATTTTTAACACGTTTTTCTAATCCTACTTAACCAAACGTTATAAAAGTTTTGTCAATTTTAATTATTAAAACAAATCAAATCAAACCAACAGACACTATCTTGTCTTCCGTAATTAACTACTATCAACTATCAACTTGTCCAAATTTTCGTCAACCGACTGCTTTTAACCAGGACCAAGGCCAGTGAAGATAGCTTTTCGAAGGGCCTGACTGATTAAAAAATATACTACTCCGTACAACTTTGTTCGAGGCCCAAATTATAATTCGCCTACAGTCAGCATAAGCATAAGAAGGTAAGCATATAGTTAATTTTTTGAAACTAAGAATAGTATCCCGTATCCACCCAGCTGGCCTCTAATTAAAAAGTTATGAGGGCAACAGCTTGTGCCATTTTCATCAGGTGATTTTTAATTGTGCCCATTTTACCTTGATTTTTTTTTCAGGAGGAGAGTCTGTTCGAGAAATGAGGTTATACTAACGCGGAATTAGTGCAGACTAGTGGAGCCAGTGAAGTAATCATGGGATTCACAAGAAGAAAGCATCTCGAATAAAGAAAATCATCGCATCAAGAAACCACCACCTCCACAAAAACCGACCATGCCTTATCGATAATCTAATGTGTTCATCGGTCTTCTCTACTACTCCTTGTTGTTGTGGAAAAGTGTGGTCCAGTGTTAGTGAACTAGTAACTTTTTTTCTACGGAGGCGTTAAAAATGCAGCGATCGCATTTTTAAGACGCCTTTTTACAAAATCAGCTGTTCAATCTTGGAAACCAGATCGACCTAAATTTTTTTTCAAGTACAAGCCAAAATAGCTAGAAAGTGTATCAGGGAGTGTGATTGTACTTTAGTTACAAACAGAGATTTTAACTACAAAAGACATAACTTATTTGGTTAGAAGAAGAAGAAAATTGTGCCTCTCAGTGGTGAAGTTTAAGTGAGTGAAGATACAAAACATTCGTTTAGAAAATCATGACGCTGGGCGGCGCCTCGCAGTCCGAGTCCGCTCTCCTGGCGTACAACAAGCGAAAAGCTCAGTTGGAAAGATGGCGGGGTTCAGACACCGACAAGGAAGGCTCTGAAATTAAAAGTCGACCTAAACGGGTAAAATTTGCGGACAAATGCATCTTCCAGGCCGCCTGCGCCTCCACTGATAAGGGCCAGGTGGCACGTATGATCAAGGAGGGGTATGATATCAACGCAGTCGACGAAGATGGAATTACGGCTCTTCATCAGGTAAAGGAATCCAAAACAACATTACTTACTACCTAATATATTTAACGCCAATTCTTTTTCTCATTACTGTCGCGAAAAAAAAAATATCTTCATCATGATCATCATCATCATCGCCACCACGAGGAATGAGGAATTTGCCATTTCCATTCCATTGGGATACCCCTATTTTGTTTGCGGCATCCCTGCTTGTCATAGTAAAACATCGTGACAAGCACGCAATCCATGCATTCAGTAGTGGTGAAATCGAGTCAACAATCTACTAAATCTCTCCTCCACCCACGCAATTTTCACTCTCCATCTGCAGTAAAAAATAGAGAGAGAGAGAGAGGAAGAGGAAACATGTGTGCAAATTTCCACACAATCACATTATCAGCAACATCAACTTTACAAAAACCAACTTACTCAGCATCTCTCCATCTTTTTTTGCTTCTCCTTATCTTCATTTCCCACTACTACTGCAAGCATGATGATAATCATCAACATCATCATAATGCCATATTTTTTTGCTCCTTCCTTTCATCCTCCTCTTCTTCCTTCTTGATAGGCGTATCGTCATGTATCTTCAATCTTGAAATAAATAAATAGAGTAATGGTGAATAGTGAATCCCACAATTCCATTTCCATCACTCGCTTCATCATTTTTCCTATAATTTCTTTCTTCTTTTTTCTCGATCCCCCTCGAAAATCCTGAAACATGACGGCTCATTTTTCTTTTTCAACTAAGAATACATACCACCATCCGTTTAACTGCGATGACATTTTTTATGGCAAGTCATCATCCTCATGTCACGCCACTCCACGTTTTTTTTCTTCTTCCTCACTTCCCGTTTTCTCAATGAATCGGAGGATTGGAAATAATAAATGGGAAAAGAAAGATGCGTAGAATGAATGTGTAGAGAGAAATCCTTATTTTCATCAAATTTACGACAGTGTGTGGCAAAGAAAAAAAACAAGATCCTCAGCAGCTCAGCAAAACTGATAGACAAACAGTTAAAAATACTGCAATTTGTTTTTCCAAGATTTTCGCAGTAAATTTTTTTCTTCAGTTCCAAATCTTTCCCATTTTCTCTCGCCATACATAATCGTAATATTTACGCGCATATGGCAAATATGACCGTTACTCCTGTTTTGGTCTCTTGCTCATCACGCCAGACCATGCCACGCCACATCATCATAGGTACAAAAGTTAATGTTAATAATAATAACGATGATAATAATATTTTTTGCGGCATCTGTGCTACAAACATTTTTTTGATGAGTTGAGTAGTAAAATATGTATATACTGTTGTAGTAGTAAAAAAATATGCTGGTTGATGTTAAGTAATGGAAAAAACGGGAAAGAGTGAAGATAAGGGGGAAAGTAGCTAAATTTAGACTTCTCTTTTTTACCGACCAGTACTATATAGCTTGTTGGAAATAGTAGTTTCGGAGAGTAGTAGTCAGCGGATAAGCCAAGTACCATCGCCACCACCATCACCACCAACTCCACTTATAAACCCAACGACCCAAACGCCAATACATTATATGGTGATGGGATAGCTATCTCGCTCGCCATTTCGTACTTGCTCAGATGAGCGAACCGAGTTTTCTGCTATTTTTTATTAGCACATAATATTATTATTATATTTAGCAGCATTATTTGCCATGATGATCATCATTGATTTTTTTGCGAATTACTTGTAGCTGTAGAGTCACCAAAAAAAATTATCACCATTGCCGTCGCTGCTCTGGTGTTTGTCTTTGTGGTTACCTACTCAAGATAACATGCGTTTTATATATTATTTTTTTATGTAACGGCGCTGTTTAAAAAAATGTCTACGAAAATCCTAAAAGAACTTTCCTTTTCCTTCTTGTTTTGGCTGGGAAAAAAATGGGAAGGTGCATCCATCCTCATTGCTTTGGTTTTTGATTCTTGTAAAAAAATATTTTGTTGGATGGCAAATGGTGATTGCATCCATTGATAAGTGTGGAGCAAGTGCTGTGCTGACGCTACAACTAGTCCTGCTGCTCATCGTCGTCGTCAGCAGGAGAGCAGACAGGAAAAAAAATGTTCGAGTGGAGCAGCACACCGTGAACGCATAAATAAAAATAAAAAGTACATAACAACAAGACTGGTGTGTGGTGGTGGTATTTGCAAAAAAAAAAAAAATATAAAGTATAGGCGATTATTATATAAATATTGGCAACGGTTAAAAATGGAGACAGACGGATAGAGAGAGAGAGAGAGACTGATAGATAAGCTTATGTTCTGTTGTTAATTTGAGAGATTTAAAGGGAAACGGAAATACGCTTATATTTCATGCTTTCCAATTCATTAACCGAGGCTACAACTGTTAGACATTTATTCGCCAATAAAAACAACCTTTTCCTCATGAGTGCTGGTCAGTAGAGAAGTTATGAAAATTGAAAATGGAAATGCCACATTTGCATACGTCACTATAATGGGATCCCTGTCATCATGAAAAAATATATAAATTAATTATTAAAAAGTCTTAAAATAAATTTTTTAAAAGTACGAGGCGTTCGAAAAGGGTTTTTGGTTTTGGAGGCCTTTTAATTTCCAGGCGATTGAACGCCACGCCGGCAAATTGAGATTGCCTTCTATCTCTGCATTGCATTTAAATTTGTATGCAAAAACTTGTGTGTATGCTGCGCTGCAGATGAAAAAAAGTAAAACGCTGCATGCAGCAGCGGTATTAATGAGATGCCCTTTTTGTTTTGACGTTTCTTTTGTCTGCTTGTCGTTTTTTAACCGATGAGTATTTTTGCTCGTATTGTACTGTTTTAAAACTGAAACGGAACTGCATTCTGAAATAGTTGTGCTCTCCTTGGTGCGCTTTGTCTTTTTCTCAAGATAAAGTTTGGTCGGCTGAGTAGCAGCGGAATGAATAAGTTGGTTGGAAAATTTTTGTTGTGTGGCAGCCAACAAGCAAGACACGGTACGGTGCCATGCCATGGCAGCCAAACCAAATCAGAACTTGGAGCAAAAAAAAGGTGAATGCATGCGAGTGGTTGCTGCTGCTGCGACAGGACATCTACCTACATACCTACTTTCCTCTCATTCCAACAATTTTTTTTTCGGTGGCGGTATGGTATCTTCCTTCGTTGAGATTGGAGTAGTGGAGTAGAAGTTAACGGTATGTGGTGCATGCAGACTGGCAGAAGAGGCAGGACAGCAGTTTAGTTAGAGGAGATAAGCAGATTGGAGTATGTAGTTCATTAAGTGGTTAGCATGCATGGTTGGATGAGAATAGATCCGGGCCGGAAATGCTCTCTTTCTTGCGAATTGGAATGCCGCTGTTTGTGGAGGTGAATGCTGCTGCTCCTGATGGCGTTGAAGTTGATGATGATCATGATGAGGACGATGTGGTGCATGCATGCATGCGGCAGTGATGCAAAAAATTTAATGTGATTGTGATTAGTAGGATGATAAAAAAATTGCAAATTGATGACATTGTATTTATTGTTGTTTTTTTCTCTAGGCATGTATCGAGGATAACTTTGATATGGTGGAGTTTTTGCTTCAAAATGGAGCGGATGTGAACATTAGCGATAATGAAGGATGGACACCCCTCCACGCCGTGGCCACGTGTTGCTACGTGTCAATAGCGAAACTGTTGCTGGAGCATGGGGCAAACGTGGTGGCTCTTAACAATGATTGTAGTATCCCCCTGGATATTTGTAAGAGTGAGGAGATCAGGGAGCTGTTTATCCAGGAAATCAATGGGAAGGGTATTGATCTGAAGGATGCGCGCAGAGGGGAGGAGTTAAAAATGTTGGATGATGCCAAGCGGTGGCTTGGGTCAGGGGTGGTGGATGAATCTGCGCATCCTGTCACTGGAGCGACGGCAATGCATGTAGCAGCGTGCAAGGGATACATCAAAGTTTTAGAGTGAGACAATACTACAAACTACACACAATTTACTACCGACGTTTGTTAAATGATGACGGGAATTGCAATTAATGTTTAATTTTGTGTTTGTAGTCTGCTAATCAAGGCGGGAGCAAATATGAACGCTCAGGATTTCGACGGGTGGACAGCACTCCATGCTGCGGCTCATTGGGGCCAAAAAGAGGCTTGCGAGGTTCTCCTTGAGAACATGTGCGATATGGGGATTCGTAACAACTGCGTAAGGGCAATAATTTTTTTGGAATATTTACAAAGAAAGCTATAATTGATGTGAAGTAATAATGTTTACTACGGTTGTTTGTTTGCATGTTTAGGATCAGACTGCGCTGGACATATCTGATGACAGTGTCGTGCCTCTGTTGGAGGAATGGAAAAAGAGGCACGATGTCAACAAGAATATCGATAGTAAACAACAGTCTCTTAATAACAACAATAATAACAATGTGCAGCCGGTGGCAAAAAAGAAATCTGCACCACAGAGGCCAGATTCTACATCCGCAACCGCCGATCAGGATGTGACCATCGTTACCAGTCAGTTGGGTCCAGGAGATGCCGGCAGTAACAAGTCATCAGCTCCTCCTAATTCCATTACAGGTACAAAACCGGGGAAGAGATGTGTGATTTTATAAAGAAAAAGTTTATTCGTCTATCTAAACCTATATCCTCTCCTATTCAAACATAATCATTTCGTCCGTCGCCAAGAGACTTGCTCAATACAAAATTTTAGTAGTCAATATCAAAAACAATGCAGTAAAAATTTACCTCTAGAGTTTCCGCGTATCAACGAATTATTGTATAGTGATTGTAAATTAGCAGTATTCAAAAACAAATTATGTTGCATGCAGAAAATTTATGTTGCATGCAAAAATTAATAACAATTATAAAGCATTGTAATCCCCAAGTCTGATATTTATGTGATTTTAAGTTATCATTAATTCCGGAATAGATCTGAATGTTATATGTACCTATGCTATATTTTTAGAATAAAGCATTTTGAAAAACGTGTGTATTTTATGTGTTAATAGGTTACCTAGGAAGTTAAGTAATGTAAAAATCAAGCTGAATAAGTTTTTCGCCGTCAGCCATTAGTTTTTTAATGTATGTATTCAGCTAGATAGCCACCAGATTTCTTGTATATTCTGCATCGTTTCTTTACGATTATATGTTTAAAGTGGTCGTTGGACTACAATCGGCATTGTTCAAAAATTACATTGTGATTTATTACACCACGTTTGTGAAGTACAAGCTGATGTGTCATAGATTCAATTTTTGTCAACTTCGACTGTCTTAAACTGATCATGTGACTTTTAAGACGGCATTTTTTGCAAGTGAATTAATTAATCTAATCTAGTCAGGGCATTTTTATGTATGTTGGCAAAAAAGGTACCCTTGGCATAGGTGCTAGCGCAGTGCAAGAATTGAACGAGTCGTATTGAAGCAATGTCTTACCAGGACAATGTACTCCACCTAGAATAGATAATAAGAATAGTTAACTAATTGTTTTCCTCTTCGAATTTGACGTCCCTTAACAATTGTATTTTGTGTGATTTTATATTTGTGCTCACTCGCTTGAAACTTAACAACCTAACATCAAACAGGGGATGAAACACGTGATGAGAGCAAGACGTCTGAAGAAGGCCCTGCTGTTGGCCGCAGCACTGCGGAGACTGTAGCAGAAGCTGTTGATGAGGAGGCTGAAGATACGCTCAGTGAACTTCCCAGTTCAACGACTCAAGAGAGCGGTGGCATTGTTGTGACGGCTCCAGAACCGATCTCGTTTATACATTCCCACCTTCATGGCCCGTCGTCAACAATAACCTCCACTCAATCCACAATCACCACCACCGCTACCTCAATCAGCGTTGTAGTCTCAACAACATCAGCAACAACCGCACCGTCGACAACCACAACTCCAAGTGCTTCCATTAATCAAACTTGTAAATAACCCAGTCAATAATCATTTTTAACATAATATATATCATGTTGCACCATTTTTTGGTTACTTCAACTTGTAATAATTTGCATGATTGCTGAATTGTAATAATTTTTAACACTGATTTTTGTTGCTTTGCCGTTTCTGTTTGTGAATGCTTGCTTCTTCCCGAAGCAGTGTCTAGTAGCAGTGCTATAAGCAGCAGTAGTGATAAGTCTAGTGATCGTACCGTCGTGGAAAAACGTGTTGATCCAGCAGCCACCGCAGCGCATCAGATCGATACCGAGTCAAATGCTGGTCTTTATATGCATTCCTGGAGACGGGGAGGCTCCTTCCGCACTCGCACCACAACTGTCGCTCCAGCGGCAGCTTCAACATCCTCCAGTTGTAAGTCATATCATCAAATTCGACTTGATCATCTCATCCGCGGAGTGTTTCTACTTTTTTCTTCAGATTCTGGAATTTTTCATCAAAACATGTTTCCCACATTGTCTTCTAGAGTATTAAAATAGGAAATTAAGCAATCTCTGTATTCTTAGCAGCTATTTTTTAACACATTTTGTTTTGCATGAACACGCTAATATAACGATAACATTCTAGCAAACTTTAACTTGTATGGAAAAAATTGTATGGAAATTGTTATTAATTTTTGTGTCTGTTTATGTGAATCGCAGCGCCTGGTGCAAGTGGCCCAGAGGATGGCACTACGGCCACTGCTTCCGGCAACAAGGGAGCAAGTGAAAGGCTGACTGTAAGAAGAACCCAAAGTGCGGCTACGGCAGCGGACTCCAGTCTTCGCCGAGCATATAGTTTCGAGTCAGATGCCAAGTAAGAAACATTACTCGTACATTACCAGGAATAAAAAACTTTATTATTGCGCTTTACCACTGACCGTTTGTTTTTCCACCAAACCCAGGATGGGTTTTGGTAACCC
Organism: Sinella curviseta; assembly: GCA_004115045.4. Lineage (NCBI taxonomy): Eukaryota > Metazoa > Arthropoda > Collembola > Entomobryomorpha > Entomobryidae > Sinella > Sinella curviseta. Next base: position 11,107,814 of record CM065489.1, read on the forward strand.
CAAAAAAATAATAATTCTAAAATTATTTACAAATTATCTTTTTAAAATATTTTTCACTGACTTTGTGATGTTGCGTATTGGTTGGTGTTGTGTAATCGTAAATTAATAATAATGACACTGACATATTTGTGGCTGATAACCCTAACAAGCATATTAACTCCTCCTAACTGACAGATTCTACTCAAGACTGAGAGATGCACGTGAGCGTATAAAGGCGATGGAGGATGCCTCTGCTCGTATCTCATCGGGTAGTAATACAAGCAGCGCTCTTTCCTCCTCCACAACAACCCCGACAACAACAGCAACCTTGGTCACCCCGGCTGGCTCGGTGGGGACCACGTCGTCGTCCTTATACAGTGGTCTTTCATCGTCGGATGCCCTTACCAGTAGTCTTCTCACTCGTCACACACGTTTACGCAGTGCCGGTCTGACATCGTCAACGTCAACAACGTCCTCGTCGCTTTCCTCTACTAACCCGATGACCGCCATCTCAACAAGGCGTGGTGGTGGTGGTGTGGGTGGTGCTACTAACAACTCCAACAACCACGCCGTCACCATCGTCGGTCCTGCCGTCCTTCTCGCTAACAGTACTGAGTCGTCTAGTAGTATTATATCTAGTAGTAGTCATGTCGTGGAACCTCCTCCACCCCAGGAGGACGATGATATATTTTCGACCGTCATTCTTAGAAGGTAACACGTCTCGCGCCAGATGGTGGAGACACTAACACACACTAATAATTCATGTATTCTCTAGAGTTTTGTGGTGGTGAATACTAATTGGAGTAGTTGTTTGTTTTTTCCTCGATGATGACAATGTGGTGATGCATGTAAATTGTACCGGTATTCCTTTTTATGCACGTTTCAGGAGCAAAGAAGGTGAGACGAACCGACCCCATCATCATCGGCCTAACACTGTGGGTTCGCCGAACCCATCCAGTCGTGCTACATCCAACACATCTACCACAACACCCACCACAACCAACACTACCACCTCGAGTCTTCCTCAGAACTATTCCGAAACTAAGCACACACGAAGGTAGCCACTCATTTTTTATGATTTATCTCATTGTCAGTTCATATTAATAGATAACCGTAGACAGGAATTGGTAGAGAAGTAAGTAGTCAAACGAAAAAAGACAGAATATTTTGATCATGGAATTGATTGAAAAATTGATAAATTAATGCCATTAGTGGGGTGGACGTTAGCAGTAATAATGACGGAGGAGCTGCTCCACCTCCATCACAAATCTCCATCCCACAGTTCCTCTTCCACAATTCCAACAGCAGTCTCAACCTCTCAAGCAAGCCTACTGGTGCAGTGACCAAATTCAAAAACTTTTTCAAGTGCGTCGTCATTTTCTTTTCATACGAAAAATAAACGTGTTTTCAAAAAAATACTAAAAAAATTCAGACTAGTTTGATTTCGTTTGTAGATTGATGAAACTCACTCCTGTTTGTGTTTACTACTAGAATTTTTTGTTATGATGTTTCACATTTTCACATGTACTTTTAGATAAGCATGATGAGATGATGATTTGAAGGTAGATTGTGACGAATGTGTTCCTATGACTGCCCTGTTTACGTAACATTAACCCTGTCATTTAACTATAGCGATATACATAATGTAGCTAACAGTTGCTGGTGTGACTCTGTATGTTGAGATTGTGACTGAATTTGTGATCTCGTTTGATGGAGACTTTCAAGGGAAATAATAAATTAAAGGGCGAGATGCTAATCAGCTACCTCTTGGGAATATTTTCAGGTCTTTCGTGCCACCAACGCGCGACGAAGAGTCGGAGACGCAGAGAAAAGCGCATGCAAAACGAGTTCGAGAGACCAGGCGTTCTACACAAGGCGTCACTCTCGAGGAACTTAAGTAAGTTTACTCATGTCGCTGGATATAGAGATGTAAAAGCAATGTGTAAGATGCTCATTAAATATTTATTTGCAAAAATGTGTCATCAGGTCGGCGGAGCAATACGTGAAAAACAGTCAAACCAGTGGCGGAAACAATGCAAGCGGGAGCACAAACACTTCAACAGTACCTGTGTCGTCCTCTGGAAGGAAGGAGCAACAACAGGATGACGCCAATGTGGAACGACGTCCCTCCTGGAGACTCCGCGTGGACGAGCAAGACAGGAGCAAGTTCTCACTGGAAGATACTCGTCAGCAGGGTGGAGCAGGAGTAGCAGCAGCAGCTTCAGCTGGATCATCATCATCCACTGCTAGTCTCGCGGCCAATCCTTCGTCCTCCGCATCCGTCCCCACCTCACGCTCAGGAGGCTATCATGCAGAGATCCCATACGGGCTCGCACAACGGAACCCTTCCCTTCGCTCGAAACTCGGCAAGGGGATGCTCATCGACCAGACAATGCTTGCCAACGCACATCAGTCCAATTCCTCTGGTGCATCATCATCCACCCCTCAGGGAAAACCACCTTTACCTCCGGGAGAAGAGTCACAGCAACAGCAAGATGACGACAGAGACGTAAGAAATTCGGGTGGTGCCCAAGGGGCCATTCTTAGGAAGAAAAAGACTAAAAGACGATCCACTGGAGTGGTCCAATTCAACACGGACGTGAGTGTGCCTTTCTTTTTAGCCAACTTTTCACCTACTTGGCATGATATACCTCATCTTACTCTCTTTGCTTAAAAGCATGATTTTGTCAACAAAACACATTTTTGTGACATGTTATCCCCTTTCTTATTATCGGAAAAGCTTTTTACGTTTTTTTCTTTCTTTTTTTTTGTTGGTTACTAATGCTGATCTCCTCTATTCCTTTTTTTGTTTATTTTTTCAATCGTCGTTCTTATGCATATCGTGTTCGTGTTGTACGTTCGTGCGCCTCGTACAGGCTACAAGTCCACAGGATCCACACGACAGTGTTCCCAGTGATAGCGAGGTGAGCTAAAAAAACAAATAAACAAAAAAGCATCACAGAATTAGAATTTTTTTTCAACCCTTTTTACCAGATTTTTTTGTTTGTAGAATTTTTCTTTCCAATTTTTTTTCCTGTTCTGTATTTGCTTTCGGCGAAACAGTTTCTTCGAAATAGGGACGCATGTGTGTGTGTATGCATGATTATATAAATGCATGCAATATTATTTTGATTCTGGCGACCTTTCCCTGCTTTTTATTTATAAATTCAAATGAAATGATTTTCATCGCTTCGTCTTCATAACATCAAGCTCAATGTCGTGACACACGTACTCGACATATTTATTACGGGCCTTGCCTTGTGCCAGTAATACGATAACCGCTTCCACTACTGCTGCTGCAACGGGAAGATTATCAAAGTTGACAGGTTGAATGCCACTGTGATCAGTGATCGTCATCATCATCATAATATGTAATATCACACGTCGTTGTTGCTGTTGTCAAGCATGTAGTCATAATATATTCTTCTCATTTCGTAGGGAGTGGAGTAGTTATTTGGAGGAGTAGGTTTGTATGATAATGTAATATGATTCCAATAAACAATGATGCTGTTTTGTGGTTTCTGCTCTTCTGCTGACGTCAGTACAGTTTATTAGGATGTTCTGAAGGGGAAAATACGCTCACAAGACAAGGGTTTATTTTTTATGATGCGGATAGACATTAATAATTGTTCCATTTCTTCATCCATCGCCCACCACCTTCCTTCCTTCCTTTTCCCTGTTTTATAACGACAACGACCATGTTATGATGATACGTAATAATGAGCACAAGGTTTCCTCCTTTTTCCTCCGTCTGCTTCAATAAAAACTGTTGCCATTTACTACGCAGAGCTCTCTCTCTGTTCCTGGCTTTTGGCTCATTAGAAAATCCACTGTGTAATGGAGCAGCAGTATAGTAAGCAGTAAAATATCCCATCATTCGTTCGTTCTTCTCTCTCAGGGCATTCCATTTCCTCTGTCTCTGTTCGTCTTGTCGGTTTCGTTTTTAAAAGATAAGCGTCTTCTTCTTCTTCTTCTTGGTTTTTTAAAGAAAAAAACGAGTTATCCATTCACTGTTTATTTTTGTGGAGCACTCGTGTGTGTGTTTTGTGTATACGTGTGTGCGTGCTCCTCACTGGTTTACACACACTCTCTCCTTTTTTATTATATTTACAATAAATGGAGATGATACTGCTGCTGTTGCTGCATGCAGTTGTAGAGTACCTTGCGTCAGTCAGTTGCGTCTCTGCTTTTTCTTAAAAGCTCCGAGAAAGTGGAGTAATCGCCATAGTCATCATTATCATGATCGTCGACAAAGAGCAAATTGAGGAAAGATAGGAGGAAGAAGCACAGGTTCGAAAGTGAGAGATAGAGCATCTGCATCTGCTGCGGCTCGGTGTGTGGTGCTGTTTTCGAGCAGTTAACGTGCTGCATGCTGTTCTATTTTCGGTGTCTCCTGTGTTCGGAAAATGGGAAAGGAAGGAGATAGATAGTGAGAGTGAGAGAGGCTTTTTGGTCTGTGGGCCGTCTCTCTTTCTATCTGCGTGTTCGAAAGTACATAGAATAGTGGAAATTGCAGCTTAAAGCAAATACCTAACATCCTTGTAATAATTAATGATAAATAATTGTATGTTGGAGTGAGTGGAGCAACACACAGGAGCAAGCTCACTACTCCGTCTTCTTTCTTGTTACTCCTTTCATGAATACTGAGACGATGATGTATAAAAAAGGATGATGGTCAGAGTGTAGTTTTTTATTATCTCTTCTTTTTTTCGCAACACGCTCAAAAACGCTGCGCATCGTCGCCTCCACTCCTCCAAATCCTCCAAAAAGTCAGTTTTTTCTCTCTGTCTCTGTCTGTTGTTGGCGTTGTCCACTCTCCGCAACTACGCGTCTTTTTTTCATTGCTCGGCTCTGCTCCTGGTAAATGATTATTTTGTTGTTTCGGATGCTGTTGTCATCAAACTTGTTTCGCTGCCTGGTTGTTTCCTCCGCTGCTGGCGTTGGTGCCGTGTAGTATCCAGAGTGATGATAAGAGGAAAAGGACGCTGCTGCTGATTAACTCTTTTTTTCTTGGGTTTAGAGTACTTTTAATGACTTGCGGCAGGCAAAATGCCAGCTAGTAGTGGTCCAAGTTCGAGTAGTGAAGGTGCTGCTGCTACTGATACTACAACTGCTAATACTACTACCACCACAACTACAAATAGTACTGCTGCTTCAACAACGACAACAACGACGACTACTGCTGCTGCCACAGCTTCAAATAATTGTTCATCATCATCATCAACGTCGCCTCCTTCCTCCTCTTCCTCCTCTTGGTTCTCAACTACTGTGAGGACTTGGTGGGAACGTGTGAGCAAGTTTACCTGTGATGCCGTCATTCTTATCATCAAGTGCATTGGACCCGCTTGAGAAATGGTGATGGGAATGTGACAGGGAAGCAATAAGACGAGGAGCGAGAGAGAGAATAAGACAATTGCCGTTGCCAAAAGTGAAAAATTTGTGTAGCAGAGTTCACATAACGTCTCTCTTCATTCTTTTTCCGTTATTATTGGCAGACAAGAAGAAGAGTGAAAGGAAGAGGAGACAAAGCTTTTGCTTTTTTGGTTTGTCAAGTTTTTACTTTTAAAACTGATTCGGTTTCCCGTTCATGTTACTCGTCCGTGCTGACTGACTGCTGGGTTCATGATGATGAGTGATGATGACGGACATTTCCACCGCATTTCCCCACGACTTTTTTGTCTCTCGACAGATTTTCCATTAAGATACTTCACTTTCATTTACTCGTGTTACCATGACTGACTGATTCGCAGAAATTTTTTTTCTGTGTGCACTGACGTTGTCTTTTGATGGTGCAAGTGGTACGGAGAAGAAGAAGGAGAAAATAGATTTAAAAGTATTTTTTTGCAGTTTTTATTAAAGTAGAAGAGTAATGTCGTCGTATTACGGGGGAGGTAGTGGAGGGGGTAGTGGAGGAGGTTCCTCACTTTCAAGAAGTAACTCGGGTCGTAGTGCGCGTAGTAGCGCGGGATCTTCCGGTTCGGGCTCCAGTGGATATTACACGTCACCTTCGTCTATACTGGCCTCATCGTATGGTTCCTCGTATGGAGACTACAGAAGGAGTTCGGGAGACACGGCGTCGTCAAAGTCGTCGTCCTCACCATTCTTCTCCATGTTTGCCTCTCTGCCTAGATCCTACTCCAAGTCAAAGTCCTCTGGAGGAGGGGACAGTGGTGGTGGGAGAAGTAGTGCGAATACTTCAGCCTATGTTCCTAAAGGTCTGTATACAAGTTCAATCAGCAGTAAAGCGATAGGTGGTGGTCCATCTGGTTCCATTTCAAGTGGTGGATATATTCTGGGCCATTATACACTGGCTCCAGTGATGGCAACAGCATTGCCCCCGTCCTCACACAGAGATAGATCCGACTCGTTTTCATCAGGGAGCAGCTATAGTCGCCACCACCATCCTCATCATCATCAAAGATCCTCCTCTGCGTCCAGACCATCCTCCCTGTATGACTTGACGTCAAGATATGGGAGTGGTGGCACCAGTAGTAGTAGCAGTAGTAGTAGGAGAAGAGCGCCCAGCCCTGAATCAGGGCCATCGTTGGGTCAAAGGCACTCCCTCAACTTGTCCTTCAGTCCGAGTGGTAGTAGTAGTAGTCGGGGAGACCGTGACGGAGGGAGTGCAAGCAGTAGTGCAGCTTATATTCATCATCATCATCTTCCGCATCATCATGGTCTTTCGTCTTCTTCTGGATCCAACTCATCTTCCTCCAAACTTCCCACTGTGATCATGATGAATACAAACAGCAACAATGATGCTGGACAGTCGGGGTCGGATTCAAGCTCTAGGTCAGGAGCTACGAGGCGTTTCCATCTAGACTTTTCTAGTGTTCTTCCCTCCAGTACTGGCAGGGCGGGGAGAAGGGGTAGCACGTCCAGCACAACAAGTAGTCAGCAGAGCCATCAGGCTCCTCCTCCACCTTCAGACTCCTCCTCTGGAGATCATCGCTTTAAAAATACGAAGAGTAATCTTCTCAGTTTGCGAAAGCGACTCAGCTCCAGTCTTAGTTCGCTCGTGGTGTCTCTTGCGGGGAGCACTCCGAATCTGTTAGGAAGTGGGGGCAGTAGCAGAGATAACCCTGGCACTGTAATTAAAGGGGGCAGAGGTGGTCACTATTCTTCAGGGCATTTGTATGACAGTAAAGGAAGCAGCGTTGCGGGATGCTCGACAAGCAGTGACTATGGAGATGAGGAGGCGATAATAGGGGATGAGGAGGATGACGGGGAGGAAGATGAAGAGGACTACGAGGAAGACTACGATGACTACTCGGACTGTGTATGCACTTGACTATGTTAAGCGTGTTGCTGGTTGTGTGCGTCATTCTATAGTCAGTAGAATGTGGAAACTGTTGAAAATATTGCTTCTATTTTGCATGCGTTGTTAGTAGGCAGTGGAATGTGGTTGCCAATTTTTTCCGATTTGTTTTGCTGTTTTGGTGATGGTGCATGAGAAACTGATTCAGTTTATTGGATCACATAAACTTGTCAATGATGCGTAGGTACTAAAATTGGATTCATCTTTGTACCATTACAGATCGGAAGAGAGGTGTCTAGTGACGTGGAAGGTCCAGAGTCCTCAAACAAGAGTGAAAATGGGGTCACTCAGCGCATAAACTACAGAAAGGTACGTATAATGATTAAGGAATGACCTTTGACCTAAAAATTATTGAAATGTATGTGGAAAGTTGAGCTTATATCTTATATCGCTGGTTTTTATGCATAGCTTTACGAGGAGGTCCTCAAGGAGAACCAAGTACTCAAGTCAAAGCTGTCTCGGGCAGAAGAGGACATTGCTGAACTGAAATTAAAACTGGATAAGTTGTCCATGGTAATGTTGTAAACTTGTATAATTACACATTATGGAAGAAAAAATGTGATTTTTAATTGAGTCAAATTTTGTGATCTAAAAAATATTTTACAGGCACCTCGAATCACGTCAGATGACACGGAAAAGATGGAGAAGAGAGCTCTGGAAAGGAAACTCTCCGAAATGGAGGAGGAGCTCAAGGTAAACAAGTTCTTTTCAATTTACTTCCCAAGTTACCCCATATGCCCCAAACGAAACTGATTCATTACATCAGCGACCATACCTGCAGATGAGGTGTCACCATTCTAATAGTAGTAGTAGAGCATTCCGTCCGTACCTAAAAAACTCGTCATCGTAGTTACCACAGTAGTACATATTTTACCTTCACTTTCTCTCTTTTCTTTCTATTTTTTCATTTCCCTGGTGATGGTGACATGTAATCTTCTTTCTTATTCTGTTATTGTTTCTCACTCTTTATTTATTATTGTTGTTATTGTGATGGTTGTTTCGGGGAGAGCAGCAAATGCAGAGGTTGAAGTTGGACAGTGAGAAATTAAAGGCGGAGAACCGTGCTCTGACAAGAGTCGTCTCGAAACTTAGCGGTAATTCTAATGGTGGTGTTATTGGAAGTGGCCATGGTCACACAGTTACCCCTCCCTCCTCCTCCTCCAACACTACTACTCCAACTGTCACGGTCAATGGGAATGGCTATCCTACTACCACTTCTACCACAGCTTCTTCTACAACAGGAGGAGGGACATCCACAGAAAAATAGCCTGTAGACTCCCCTTCCGTTTTCTCTCTTTCTTTTTTCTCTTGATAAAAAATATAGACTTGTTTTTCTTCTACAGTAGGAGGGGGAACCATCCACAAGAAAATTTATATATATTTGAATATTATTTTTTCCTGTAGACTTCCCCCTCCCATTTAAGTTTATTTATTTAAAAAAACATATATAGACTTGTTTTTAGTAGACTAGCAACAACACAGTGTTATTTTTTGGTTGTCATGATGAGAAACCCTAGAGATTAGTAGAGATATTATAATTCCTATACAATATCAACCCTTTTTAGATTTTGCTAGTGAGGGAAAAATTGATAAAAAAAGTGTATACAACAATCTACTTTTAAGTTAAATAATATTTGGAATTCGAGGAGGAGGTGGTGGAGGAGTGTATGAATGATGAGATGGAAGAGCACAAGCAGTTCCAGAACAAGCAATCAATCACGTTTCTCCTCTGCTGGGTGGAGGTACTAGTTCAATAACGTCTTTGTCTTTTCTCTTTCTGAAAAAATATACAAAAAATATAAAAAACGTGTTTGTGAGTATTTATAACTACCAGTATGGTTATTGTTGCCGTGATCTGGTCTGATCTGATGTGTGCCTCTCTTGTCCTGTCCACAACTACTCAACACAAATCAAAAAAAAGTATAAATAAGTGCGTGGCTGCGCGCTGCTGACCCCCTAATTTGCCTTCTGTTCCACTTATCACATTTTTTTGGCTAAACATTACCATTTATAAACATATTTTAATTTATTTCTGATACGATTAAAATGAGCGATGATACAGAGTTGTGTTTTGCAAGGGTGAAAATTTTCTACTAAAAGTAGGCAAAACTACTGATCAGCTAAACAAAAAGAAAGATAAAACTTTAATTGGAGTGCATATAAATATAATTGGTGTGGTGGTGTCCATTTTCTTTTCTTTTCTAAACTTATTTCTGAAGTTGATCAAGTTAATTCGTTTTCTAATGTATGCTTGGATTTGCTTTTTTGATTTATTTTTGCAGGAAATTCGTCATTTGCGTACTGAGAACCAAAAACTTCGTGATGAGAATGGTGCACTGATCCGAGTCATCAGCAAGTTGTCCAAATAATAATCATAAACATAATAATTTTATTAAATAATAATAATCATCATTATTTGTAAGCGTCATCATACCAAACTTCTTCTACTACCACTAACTATATACAACTTCAGCAACAAACAACAACAACAGCAGCAGCAAGCAGCAGAAAAAATTGTCGTGAAAAGAACAAAAAACAATTCTCCCCTACTTGTTCTTCTAACAAAATCTTCAGTTAGTCGTATCGTGATGCAATAATAATGGAATTGGAGGAGAGTCAACACCACCACCGTCACTACCGCAAAAGAAAATGCAAAATTAATCAAGAAATTTGGTGCAGATAGCATAAAAAATAATCTACAGATACCAAAAAACTACAGAGACTTCATCGTCATCATCTTTCTTTCTATTTTCTCTGTTCTAAATTTTTGTATACTTAACCTGTCTACAAACAAAACATACTGAGAGGAGGATAAAGAGTACTTATCCTTAATTTTTTGTAAATTGGCTGTTATCATACAATTTTAACGTAAAACTGTAAACTCCGATTTGATAATATTATCACTTAATACTACTTTGTATTATTCCTATCATGAGCGTAACAAACTACTATTTACTACGTCCGCATGCAAAATTACCGTGTAAATTTTTTTTAAATGTCAGTAATAATCTGTGTCTTAACTTTGTAAATATAATTCTTTTGGCATGAAAAACAAAATTTTTTTAACGCAATGCAAGTCTAATTCTTATTTCTCAATAAAAAACATTACAATCTTCTTGTGTTGTTGTGTTTCAGTAAAAAAAAGTTGACAATTTTTATTTCCCGATGATGATAGTGACCTTGTAATTTTAAAGAAAAAACTGGTATAATGGCTTGTTTTAGAAGAAAAAGAACAAATATTTTTTTGGTTTCGTTCGGCGTGCACTCAAAATAATGAGAAAAAAAGGAACTTGAGGGGAGGCAGAAGAGAGAAGAAATTAATTGGGTATGTTGTTGTGCTATAATAATAATAATTATTACATACTACGAAGAAAACAGATTTTATTCTAAGAAGAGTAATTATAACACACATACACACGAGTATATTATTATTGTAACTTAAAATATTATTATATTATAAATATATATAAAAAACAGATAAGTAGTATTATGTTACAGTTATTATTATTATTATCATTATTACTGCTAGATATGCATACATAATATTATTATTATTATGATGATACACAACTATTACTATATATTATTATTATTATTTCAATACTGGTTAATTAAGATTTTAAAAAACAAGAATGGTGTTGATGATGACAAGTTGACACACAAAACCGCCTTTTGCCTTCTAATACGCTAAAACACATACATAAAAATCAATACACACACAACAAAACAAGCGAAAAAACACACCAAGTATATAAAAACTGAATATCAGAGAAAGAAATCCAATCATATATGCATTGGATCCCCCCGAAAGAAAAAATAAATAATGGTCCTTTGCCATTGTTATTATTATTATCATCATCATTTTATTTTATTAATAATAATAATTACTGTGTAGGTCTTAATGAACAATGACAGAGAGAGAAACAAGTACGTGTAACGCGCACACGAAGCGAAGGGATGAGTTTTTTTTAAACATTGGGGCATATGGATTGCATGGAAATGCTATTGGTTGCTATAATTTAAACGATTTTAAAACGAGGAGATTTGATGAAAAAGGGAACTTTTTTCCAAGAGTAACTTTTTTTAAATGAGCGATTAATATGAAATGATGAAGATGGTGATGATAATAATGAACAGTTATATACATATTATATATTATAGACCTATATGAACAATTATCCAGTAAATGTATTAAAAAAGTATATTGTTATTATTATTATTAAAATGATGATGAAACACAATGAACAAAGAAGATATGAAGAAGAAGAAAAAGCAACACAACACAATAATAAGAATAATAATAATGTTTTAATAAAAACGAAGACATGCCAGCTTTTAACTTTTAAACTGAAAAAAATTACTAGCGTTCTTGTGTGCACAGTTATTTCACGGAACATTTAAGTGATTGGTGAAGACGGATGCATAAATAATTAAATCTTGAGAAGCGCATACATCGGAACTGTCGTTTCGAGAAAATTACCATTTTTTATTCACAACAATAATGAATGGATCAATTATCTTGCGACCGGATCGCAATAAAAAACAACACAAATTTAAAAAATAAATCATATTATTTTGGGCAAAAAAGTACAAATCAAACATGGAGATTCGATTGTTAATCGGTTGATAATGAATATATATATTATGATTTTTTTATTAATTTGTAACTAATAATAATAATAATAATTAAAAGTATAACAAATATCAACAAATATTGATTAATCAGTTTTTTAGCCAACCCTTTTTTAAAACTACTTGACAAAACTCAGCATGATAAAAATTATGCTTGAAAAAAGCATATTATTAAAAATAAGTCATTCCACAAGTACGGCATCGTTTAAGCAGTTTTTTTTTCTCCTTAGAAAAAAGCACCATTTAAAATATTTTTCTAAACATCTCCTATAATTTAATTTACTATGGAACTAATTAAATTATATATATTTACATGGATTTTTTAGCACAAACTCCTTGGAGCTTTTCTATATGGTAACAGCAATACACGCTAAATCTTAAAATTGGTAACTAGAAAACATGAGAAACATTTTAAATATTTGTAATAAAATAATAATAATAATCACAAAAAAGAGTGTCTTCTACTAGACTAAATATTTCACAATTACCGAAACGCAATAAGTAGCCCGTTATAAAAAATTGTTTTGTTTTTCTTTCTATTCATAACTAATTACATGATTATCAAAATCTACAACCAAGTATGTATGTTATGTAGGTAACCAGTTTCACTAGCAGTTTGATTATCTCTCGTAATTATCATTACAATGCATATATCTTAATTAAGTGTTAAATTCTAATGAGAATGTATCCGTTCCTTTCACCAGTCAACAATTACATAGTGAGTTTACTTTTAGGTACTTAAAATAACAATTATATAGTAGGTGGGATGTGGGAGCTCTGTACAAATAGTTGATTATTAAAGCTACATTATCATCTCGTTTTCTAATTTGAACTTTGAGGAGTGTTTCATTTTGATTAGCAGCAGCAGTTAGCTTTTTTTAAAATCTTATGTAATACTATACCTAACCATTTAAAATCATAACTGGAAGAGAAAAAATCGAAAAAAAAACTATGGAAACATTAAACGAGCAAATTTGGAATCATGTTTAAAAAAATCTTATAAACTACATTACATATTATACACGTGGTAATTAAAAATTAAATTCATAAAAATGTATATACAGGAGAGAACTCATAAAAATTTAGTAGTTTATTATGCTTAAATAGTTAATAACAATAATTGATTGACTATCAAAGTTAAAAAGCTCATGGAGTAGTCGATCGGTTCTCAATTGATTCGTTCGCCGCAGCAGCACCACCAACTTTCCCCTCTTAACAGTTCACCCACTTATTAAAAACTCATTTTTTACCTAACTATATGAACTATAAAACTAGTTGGCTTAATAAATTAGTACTGATTGATTACACACAGTGACTATTTCACGATAATAAAAATAAAAACGACCGCATCGGTTACAAAATTTTCTCCCAAATGAACATTCGTTTAAAATCTACACACCAGCAGAGAAAAAGTTTAACTGTAGTTAATAAAAATCGTTAGGGATCTATCAATCTATACTTTCCTTCCTGACAATATTAATATTGTGAGCAACCACTTAACTGTCTAGTTACCAAAGAAAAAAAATTGGTTAAGTCTTATAGTTTATCATAATAGCATGCATACAACCTTCTTTTTTAGTCGGAAATTGCTGCTGGTATTAAATTAATAATATATTACTGCATATTTAACTTTTTTAACTAATTAACATTTTTTTGTACACGAGAATAAAAACTAAACAATTTCCTGTACAGTCGGTGGATGGAGCTCTTTGGTCAAATATTTCGATTTTTTTGTATAAAAAGCGGTCACGTTAAAAATATCATGTGGCTGAAATGTTACATTTTATATGTACATTAACTATGCTATATATTTTAATGAGTAATTAATTGGTACGACAGTGACAGTACTGTGTGCTGTTTAAAAGTGTGCAGTATTTTCATTTCTTGCTAAGATCTAAAAGATTCTCTGGTCGACCTTCGCCACCACCGCCGCCGGTTGATGAGCCACTTCGAAGCAGAATGTCGTTGAGCTGAAAAAGATTTGAGAGGCGATTTCCGATAAGACCCTCCAGAGCAAGTGCAGCCGCACCACCGCCGCCTTTTCCCGAGGATGATGAATTCTGGGTTAGCTGTTGATGTAGACGATGGTTTTCTGGAGGGGGAGGGTCGTCGTCCTCCTCATCGTCATGATCGTGATGACTGGATGCTCCAGTGTCCATGATTTCTGAGGAGGAGGCTCGGTCATCATCCCCGCCTTTGCTGTTCTCCTGACTCAGGTAGCGACTCAGGCTTTCTCTCAAGTCGGACGTCAAAGGGAACAGGTAGGGATGATGGAGTCCGCCACTTTCACCGGAACTATTGTTGTTGTTATTGTTGTTAAGCAGGCTTTTCGCTGACGCTGGCCCTTTTGTTGAAAAGGCGCTGTGTCGGGTGGCGGAGGGCGTGGCTGTGTCCTGGGAACTGCTTTCTGGGCTGCTCGACTTGGTTTGTGACAGAGGGCTCGTTACTTCCTTCCGTTTCGGACGCCGAAGGAGATGACGCTGCACATGATTAACAAATATAAAAATTATCATTTTTTGAAAATCAGATCACAACAGTTATTGTTACTTAAATAATTATATATATGTATATGGCATATGTACCTCTTTAACTTTATATTCCAATGTTGAGTGCGGTACTCCAAAGAAGCTTCCAGCACGATGAACACTCATCTCTCCATTCTGTACCGCTCTCACAGCCTTGATGAGTGCTTCCCTATCGTAGTTCCTGTATTTGCCCCTCTTTGGCCGGCTTTTCTTGCCCAAGTCCAAACTTGAGGCGTCATCTCCCCCACTCCCATGATTCTGCTGCTGCTGATGAGGCGTCTGTCTGTGATATTGATTGACACTGGTCACGCCCTGACGCTGCTGTTGGCTCAACAACTGCTGCTGTTGCTGCTCCTGATGGCGAGCCAAAGCATACTTCCACGCGTCCTTGTGGTGACTGAGCAACGGGGCACCTGCCGGACCTTGATCATCAGAATGGCATGATGACTCCTCCATCATAGCGACATCCATTGGGGAGCCCTGATAAGCCTGGCGAAAAGTGGTGGACCGTGTCTGATGAGCATGCTTCGAGATCAATTGACTGAGACTAGACTGGTGAGGGAGGTGATGGTGTTGGCCAGCGGCCAGTTGCTTTGGAGGACTCACGTCCCCATTCCCCATGGCATACAAGCTGGGTGGAGCACGGCGATTGAGAAAGGCGGAAGGGGGAGGAGTCGCCTCTTCCCCGTCGTCCTCCTCCATGTTGTTATAACGCGAAGATGGAGGAACCGCTCCACCACCTCTGACGGCTCCACTTCCGCTCAGGTAGCTAGAAGCAGCAGAGAGTCCGTGAAAATAGGAGAGCTTTCCGAGCAGGGATGCATTTCCCGGAGGGTCCTTTGTAGTATTGTTGTTGTTATTGTTGTTATTATTATTATTGTTGTTGTTATTGTTCAGATGGTTATGATTCTGGTTAGCAATGACTCCTGTGCTGTTAAACAATCTGCTGCGATCCTTGCCCAACTTGTATACTTTGTTCCGGAGCGTCGATCGGGGTATTCCGTAAATCACGGCTGCTCGTCGGGTTCCCAGTTTCCCACTTTGAATGTCATGCAACGCTGCCTGCAACTCTTGAGCTGTGTAGCCTTTGCTGCTACGCGGATTGGAGCGGAACACTTTACTGGTCTGCTCGTCCAAAACGAAGGGGGAGGTGTTGTTCCGAAGATGATTTAAAGAGTTGCTGGCTCCGCCAGTGGGATAGTCTACATAGTTGCCTCCAACTTTCTCATCCTCCCGGTTTGTTCGACAACTGGTCAAATCCAGAGGCTGGTCGTCAATATCTTGTGGCTCCACTATATTGTTACCCGGATGGCTATCCGGGATGATGGGTGGTTGACCTCTGTGTAAGGGGGGTAGATGGGAAGCGATGTTTCGACCTTCAACGCCTCCACTTGCAGACATTCTTGTGAGAAGCTCGGAAATTTGAAGTTGCTGCTGCAGTGATTGTTCTTGGGATAAGAGACCCTGTTGACCCTGCCGAATAATTAAAGTGAAAATCGTTTAAAGAACTGCACCATGTAAAAAATAACCGTAACAATAAAAAGATAACAGCATTTGTCAGGTACCTGAGTTTGTATCTGTTGGCGTAGAGATTCCAAAAGGAGAAGAGAGTTAAGTCGTTGCGAAGCTGCGGATGACTGGGGACCTCCTGCAAAAGGCGATGTTGCGCTACCTCTCCCACTATCCTGCCCACCACCCCCGTCCCCAGCGTTACTACTTCCACCTCCGTCATCATCCTCATCCTCTGCGTCAACTGGTCCGTCCATCATGGATGCTGCAAGCGGTGTTCCCATTGCCCCATCAGGTCCTCCAGACATACCAAAGGCACGATTTAGAAAGTACCAGTATGGCAGTATCTGAAAGAGGTTATCCACCAAAGCTCCACCCCCGCCTGGACCCTTTTCGTCTGTACTCTGCGCAGCTTCTGAACCGCTATTTGGACTCTCCGCACCACGCTCCATGGGACCACCGCCGATTCCCACCGGAATTCTGGATGGAGACGTTGACATTGGCGACTGATGACCACTTATATCCTCCTCTCTTTCCCCATCCACCACCTCCTCTGTCTCCCCTTCCTCCCTTAATTCCCCCTCCTCCATTTTACTCATCTCCCGGCCAACCAAAGGACTCATGGGCGATGATTCCCTCTCCTTTCTCATTCCCTCCTCGTCTTCCTCCTCCCCATCATTTCCTTCCACCTCCTCACCCCTTCCACATTCCCTCTCCTCATCTTCATTCCCCTCCTCTTCATCTCCCTCCTTCTCCCCTCCCCCATCACAGACTTCCTTCCCATTTTCCTCTTGGTCTCCCTCTCCCCTCACAACTTCCTCGTCCACCTCATCCTCCCCTTCCCCCACGTCCACCTGCACGCTTTGCACGGTCCCTGTGCCATTATCCAGCGCGCTTGGGGATTTTCCACTGGTCGGGGTAGTGTCGTCCCGCACCTGCGGCTCAAAATCCCCGGCGGATCCCGCATCCTCTTGATCCTGCTCAGCAGTGGAACTGCTGCTGGGACAGCCATCGTAGAGCTTTTCCCATTTGGAATCACCCACAATGTGCTTCCCGATATTCTCCAAGCCTGCAAAACAAATGCCATTTACAAAACAAAAAAAATCAGCATCCATTTTTATTTTTTCTTATAACAAGCACATACACACATCACATTGCATGTACACCTGTACATTTCCATAATGGCCTCCCATCATCCTCATTAAATCCCTACTCACTACTCAACTCCTCAACAAGTCCCTATTATTGAATTAGCCTGTTCACTTGACAAAAACAGGAAGTGACATCGCATCTCTCTCTGAAAGCCTGCCTGCTCGCAAGGTGAAAGCAGAAAAAGCAAAAAGACTTTTCTCTCCCGTTTTTCCCTATTCTACCGCAAACAAAGCGTAAATATGTCATATTTCTCCTTCATACTTCTTTCTTTCTTGTTGCTAACAGGTAGACCAAAGAAAATCCTGGCAGGACGACAACGACAAGCTTGCTTGCTTGACATTTCTCTCTCTCTCTTATTATTTATAAGCTTCCATATATGTACATATACAAAACATGTTACGTAGCAAGCAGCCAGCAGCAGCCGTGATAGTAATTATTACACCCATATAATTACTAATATCATTATTATCAATAATAAATAGTACTACTACCTACTACTACTTCCATCATACTTGCTCATTTGACATGATCAAAAAAAATAATATTATATCCTTCCAACTTTTTTTTGTAGTAGATACGCTGTTAGTTGTTGTTCGCAGTGCAGATACACTCGTCATGAGGATGCGTGTGTGTGTGCTTTACCAAAACCAAACTCTAAAAAAACTCTGATCTCTGAAATGATGTATTGCTTGGCTGCTGGAGCTGGAACTGGTGTGCTTATTACTACTTGTATTGGAGTTTGGGATTGGAATGATGTGATGGATGAGCGCAACTGCACTTGATCATCACGAGCCCACCTCATGTCAAACTCAAGTCAACTCTCAAAAAAAAATTCTTCTTGCTGCTCTTTTTTTTATTTGCTGTTGTTTGTACTCTTCTGAGAGCAAGAATCCAATGGATAAAAAAAAGTTTTGTGGATTTTTTATGATATGTATGCCAAGAGAATAAAAAAAGAAATGAAAAAGGATCAAACAAAAAGAAAGGAAGAATGGTAAATCGGACGGGTATTTTGGGGAAAGCACCGAATATACATGTATGCAAATACATTAAGATGCAATGCCACTAATTAGATATGTAATTATATGCGTACATGAAAGTGTCATGCAAAAAAATCATGCAAAATTGTCATAATCATGTTGCCCCTTTTTTATGATGTCTTGAATCGTCTTCCGCTTACCTAGACAGAGAAGCAGTTTGCGTGACCAACGACTCAGGTCCCTTCTGATTTTTTGTCTCATGTGCTCGGCGAGAACAGCGTTGCTCGCAAAGGACATGTCTTGATGCCGCTTAGCAGCACCACCACCGCCACTACTACTGCCCACAATTGTCCAACTGCAGCACATTTAATGCACATGTGACAGAAGAAAAGTCAACTAACTAAAAGCTATTTAAAAACTATGGTATTTTCTTAAACATTCCTGAAGCACTAGAAATCCAAGGAGACGAGACAGGCAACAGGTTCTTCCGTTCTCCTTGATTACTAAATATATGCCTATATACAGAAAACTGTCCTAATTATTTTGAGCACTGCTAAAAACCTCCCAGCAAAAACCGTTACTTAATGACCAGCTTGAGTTAATGAGCACTACTGACCAAACCAAATGGGTCAGTCGACACCTCCGTCACCATCACCGTTGCATTGGAGTGAGGGGACGGACACCGCACTTTCTTTCTCCTTTTTTCAAAGAAAGCACAGCACCCGAGAAAGTTTCCCTTGTCTCCTTTCCCTCAACTCTTCCTTTTTTGTCGTATTGTCAGACAAGACAGGTTGCTGCTTTGCTTCTTGGCTTGCTCTTTTACATATATTTTCAGACAGCCCAGCAGGTAAACTAGGTGCAAATGAGCAGAGAGCTTTCTACAAACAACTTAGGTATATATTTTTTAGCTTGTCGCTGTCGCTTCTTTCCTCCCAACTCGCATTTGAGCAGCAGCTGGAACACTATTCTTTTATGCTGCTTCTCCAGCGCTTCTTCTTTTTCTCCAGCAGCAACAAGAAGCAGAGTCAGAGTAGGAATTATAGTAGTAATAAAAAAAGCAGAGTACGAATTTCTAGAGCACCACGACGACCACACACCAGAGCACAAAACTCCACCACTCTCACTCGACAACGTTCACTGGTGCACTCTCGCTTCCAGCACGAATCTCTCTCTGATTTTGTTCAGCAGCAGCGTCTCCAGACCCGTACGCTGCTCTGATGTGACCATTTTCTGATGCGAATCGCTATGAAACAGGGCCAACATTCAGTTCTCGTTTCCACCAAAAATATAGATTGTACAACATGTACAAAAAATACCGTGGCACACACACAGACAGGCAGCAAGTTAAAGTAAGGAGCCGCCTGTTGCTACTGCCACCATCATCACATCTCTTTCTGGATGGATGGAAGCTGGAGACTCTCTCTCTCGGAAACTCTGATTCTACTGGAGACGAGGACGACGTTGTTAAGTGGAGAAGCATGCCTTGCTCTCATGTAAAATAAAAGTATAATAATAATGGCATTATCAACAGTTTGCTGGGGAAAAGAAGAAGATGAGATGATGATGTACTTTTACTTAAAAAGCTCTCTTTCTGGCTACCAGCAACAGCAACACAAGCATATTATGTATTTATTAAAGCTTCTCCAGCAAGGAAAATAGCAATATCCTCTATCCATCTCCTCCATCATCATCATTGCATCATCATGAGAGCCTCTCTTTCGAGCCTGTTACCTGTCCCTTTTTCCCTTTTCCTGTTGCAGGGCTAATAACAATAATATGTAGTTGTAATATAAATAATGATAATGCGCATAGTGGAACAGTTGCTGGCTCTCTCTTTCCTCTTGTTATTATTACGGTTTGCTGGAAATACAGTTATTCCATTAGAGGAAAAACGGGAGAGATGATGATCATGATCATCATAAAAGTTTTTGCTGTTCGACTCGTTGAGAGAGGAGAAAGGGAAGCGTATTCTCTGCACTCGAACAAAAGGAAAGAGAGAGCGGAAAGGAAGACGGTGATGGTGGTGGTAGGGCGACGACGAAGACGACGACAAGTAAAGTGGATAAATATCGACCAACTGTTCCAAGGAGACATGCTGGGAGAGAAAGAGGGAGAAAATTCTTACATGCTACTTTCCCAGGAGCTGTTGGAAACTGTAGCAAGTAGGAAAGCAACAAGCAAAGCAACAAGCTATCATCGTCATCATCATCATCAGCATCGCCACCTGCAATCTGTGCAGTTGATGTGCTCCTGTAGTAGCTTTAAATCTGCTTTCTTCTACTTTTTTTCCCCAGCAAGCTCTCACACAACATCTTTTTGTGACATGGCACGTAAAATGGCTTTGGGAGGAATGAGAGAGAGATGGAGAAAAAGTTAATGACGAGAAAGAAACAATATTTTTTCTTCTTCTTCTTCCTTCTCTATGCTGTTGTGTGTGTGGAGGACAGATTGAGAGAGAGAAAGAGAAACGTGAGCTTGCAAAACTTTCACTCATTTTTTTTCTCTCTCGCTTTCGCTCTTTCTCGGTCTGTGTAACCGTGCGGTATGCATGAATGACTGTATGTGTGTGTGTGTTTGTCTATCTCTATTAATCCAGCAATTATATTGATAAGGATGATGATACCCTCTTTCAGCAAAATGGAAGGGATACACACACACCACACACAAAAGTTTCCATTTCATCGTCATATGGGAAAAAATGAAAAATAATTTCGGAGCAGCTGCTGCTCCTGGCGACATTGACGAGAGAGGAGAGAGAGAAGTTGAAGAGGAAAAAGGAAACGAAGTCGAGTGGTGATGATGGTTGCGGTGGTGGTGACAGAGGAGGCAAAAAGAAGCAACAGGACAAGGCACAGAACATCATAATAGCACGCCAAAGACATTTGATTTTGGGCTGATGGTGATAAGAAGGACATACGTATATTAACCCGCTGGAGAAACGACCCAAGTTTTGGATTTTGGAATGACCGTATATTTTTGGTAGTGGTGGCGGTGGTGGCTTATGATTCATCATAAGATGCTGATTGACCATGATGATGATAGGACACGGTACAAAACGACGGTACAAAAGTGTGCTTCTCTGCTCCTGCTTGTTTTGTGCCGTGAAGATGAGTTGCGTATGGATTGATGATGGCTCTGGATTGAAAAAGTATATTGGCATTAACTGAGAGCGTGATCCGGCTGCTCTGGAGAGAGACAGAGGATCTCATCGTCGTCGTTCACCCAAACTCATCCCTATCATCACCAGAGAGAGTAGTGGAGATCACAGATACTATTTATTTTGATACATAGCAACATCATCATCATCAGTACCGTGATGGATTGGAATGGAAGGAGAGAGCGATGCAATGCAATGATCAAAAATTGAAAAAACAAAGTAAAAAAAATTGAGGAGAATAATAATATATTATGAGAAGATGTACTTATGATGCTAAATGTTGATGATCTCTTAAATGCTTTTTTAAAAAATAATAATTTGTACATAAAATTACGTAGCATGAGAGTGAGTTTGAGTTGACTGACAAGAGGCATGAGAGAGGAGCACGTTTCTCTGTGAAACGGGAACACGCTCAGAGCAACATGACGACACTGTTGACCATGATCATGGGAGAGCCAAGTGACATGATGGGTCCACCTCATTTTTTCTCTCCTCATCATCCATCATTATTACATATTGTGCTCCTTGTGTAGTAGTATGCGACATGCACACACACGCACATGACATGTTTAAAAAAAGGCTTCTTTCTTTCGTCGTCTTCTCTTTTCTAATCCCAATTAATTACGTGCTCATTAAATAATAATATTATATATGGAAGATGCACGTTGATTATTGTCACTAATATGCTGTTTGTGTGCTATACAGTTTTTTTAGAACTTTTTTTCCAGACATTCATACTCACAGGACACACACATACACACACGCAGCAACTGCTGCCCACTCTGACTGCCCAAAGGAAAAATACGGAACACAACACGAGATGTGTTTTTTTCTTCTGCGATCTTGCTCACGATACCTATCTTTTTACTCTATTCAACCTTTGCTATTATTAATGTTTAATGTACTTGTGTGTGGTGTCGTGTGCGTAAAAATGTAACACTATGGAAATGAAATGCAAATAAGCGTTAATAAAAAACATGCCAATTATGTACATAATGCAATGAAAGGGATCTTCATCGTCATCATCGGTGCATCCTTTTTGAAAGCTCTTGTTCTCTGGAATCTCTCCCTCTAACTCACGCGGTTCTATGTACTTATTGCACGCTAAAATAATCTATCCAGTGACAGATGTCCAAAGTCTTGGTGGCCAGAGTTATCCGTTCCTTATCATAATATTATTATCATTATCGGCTTATCATTATAATATTTACTGGTCCAAAGGGAATGAATCAATGAATGAAAAGGTGAACGCCAAAAAAATTTCGACTTGAGAGAGAGAGAGAGGGCGAGATAGAGATGTGACGTGAGGTGACGATAAAATATTATCCTATCCTCTGTAACTGCTGCTGCTCTATAATATTATGTAGTTCTGCTACATCAATCAATAAAGATACATATATTATTTTTTATCATCTTTCTGTACTCGTGATGTGATCTGTTGCGGCGGATCAAGTGCATGCAGTGCTCACGATGATGATGATGATGGCCAGCGGATTTTTTGGTGAGGTGAGAGGAAAGACCGAGTGATTTTGACAGTAGGAGTGAGCAGCGACGGTGGAGACGTAGACACGTAACAGCAGCCGCAGATTGC
The DNA here is from genome assembly GCA_004115045.4 of Sinella curviseta. Lineage (NCBI taxonomy): Eukaryota > Metazoa > Arthropoda > Collembola > Entomobryomorpha > Entomobryidae > Sinella > Sinella curviseta. The sequence continues at coordinate 11,130,654 of CM065489.1, forward strand.
GTGCAAGACAGCCAGAGATGCAATTTGTGTGGGGCGACCTGAGAAATTTGTACTCGGACGGACAGGACGGAACGGCCTTTTTATTTCGTGTGTGTATGCAATGCCAATAGGTCATGCGACGTGTATTTAATGATTAAATTATTTAAGAAAAAATTTGCGATTACTACAAAAAATGTTGTACGTACCCATGGACGCCAGCTTGACGAATCCAGTAAAGTCCAGTAGCAACAAAAAAACTTTTTTGGTGCAACTTTAATTTTTTTTCAAGATTCACACGTCACGAAATTAAACTGGAATAAATAAATGTATGTACTTTAATCACTTTCTTAAATGGCTACATTTTTGGTAGTGGAACATAATCACTTGTTGTAACATTTTAAATCACGTGACAGTTTTTATTTATTTAAATGTAGAACAATATTTTTTTAAAGTCAAATGTCAAATGTGTCAAACAAAAGAAACATGGGTAATGTTTCAATTAAACAATTCTTCTTAAAATTGTATCACTTTTTGACACTATTTTTCCGATACAAATATCATGTTTTTAATTACTATAGATATTTTCTAGAATTTGAGCAATTATTATTCCAGGTTTTGGGTAACTGACAGATAAAAAGAAATAATACAAATGACTTCACAAAATATTTACTAATAATATGTATATTTGTTTATTTTTCGAGTGTAAGGAGGCCCTTGACTAGGTAGAGACCTATATTGGTTGCCTACAACTTTTGAACTATTTTCGTTTCAAGTGGTAGACAGTATAACTGGCAACAATCAAAAATATTTTTTGTTTGAAAAATAATGAGCAAATCCGTTTCATATAAGTGTTTTTTGTACAAAAGACGTAGTTGGACTGACGGCGAAAAAACGTTCCGTCCACTAAAAACAACTCTTGTTTCTTTTCTCTCTTCTCGCTCCTCTCCCCAAATGACTGCCTCGTATTTTGTGTGCGTCTTGTCTTGAGAGTTGCAACTTGTTAGTGATGATGATGATGATGATTATGATGAGCACCTCTAAAACAGGAGCAACCTTAGCAAGTTCTCAGGTTACACCTGACTCTTTTTCCTATTGCCTCTCACACTAATCATCATTTTTGCTGATCAGTAATAGCAGCAGTAGGAGCTCAAGAAGCAACTGCATAAAACAGGCGTAGTACAATGCAATACTAGCAGCATACTATAAAAAGTTGGTAATGATGACGATGATGATGATACCAGAGACAAAAATTATTTTTAAAGCCCATCATCATCGCAATATCGAGAGACCAACCGACCGACCGACAGTAACAAATATAATTTTCCCAATGAAACGTTTCAAACAACTTTACATGCAAAACTTCCATTCATCCCCAGAGCATATTATAATGATGATCATGATCGCTACTACTGCTACTACTTGTTACAAAATATTTTGCAAGGAAGGTCAATCCTTTTCACGCTTTGCTTTTATCTTATTCCACCTACGCTAAAATAGAACCACCGCCGCCGCCACCTTTCTCCTCCTCCTCCACACAACTCCACACACACGACGGGATAGGTATGCGACGTGTTTCTTTTGAGCCCTTTTGTAACTTGCAAGACTGACTGGTCCAATAATACTGTAATATCTTTCCTTCTTTCTTTCTTCTTTTTTAAAGAAAAGTAAATATTTTCGCACGAGGTTCAGCGACCCTGAAAAAAAGTCCTGCTTCTGCTCTCTTTAAAACTCTATTCCTGTTCCTAGTCCACCGATTTTTATTTAAAAACGTTAATTTCAAGTTTAAAATATTTTCGTTACTACTCTCATTACTCCACTAACAACTCCACACACGGGACTGGTTCAATTCAAGCATATCTGACTGACTTTGTTTGATGATGGTGGTGGTATGCATGTAATGTTAGGAAAGGTGAGGTGGATGTGGTGGTGGTGGAGGCGATTCAGGAGGAGGATGATGGTCACTTGTCAAAAAAGGAACAAGAATTGCTGTTTATTGCAGATATACATACATGCTAGTTTTTTAAAGGATGGGAAATTTGTAGAGAAATTGAACATTAAAATTCGAGAGAGGGAGGAATTGAAAATTACTCTGAGATGGTGCACAGTTATAAAAAGTTTTAAACTTGCCCATGATGATGATATGATAGGATGATAGTACAAAAAAAGAAGTTTGACTTTTAATAGTAATAATGGAAAAACGCTAAAAAAGCTCCAATAGTTTTTATCATGATGAGCATCAAAAATGTGTATATATTTTTGCACTCTCTCAACTCTCTGCTGACAAAAAAGAGGATTAAGAAACCGGATTAGTACGGATGGACGAAGCATATTTTAGATATATTATGCCTCTCTCTCTCTCCGTCTTGTTTGCTTTTTTGTCTTTCTTTTTTCCGGTCACACGCGAAATTCTGCTGAGGAGAGCAGTATTTTTTAAGGAGGCACACAGGAACTCTACCCGTTACGAAAAATAGTTGGGCTTCTTTCTTTCTTTACTCTTATTATTGCTGTAGTAGTTGTAGTGGTAGTTTCCATCCGCTTTTGTGCAACTTTTCAACAAAAATTTTTCGTTTCAAAAGTATGTGAAAACATGCATACATGCATATATAAAGATATATAGAAAGAGATTTTCAAAGTAAGTGGAGAGAGAAAAAAAGAACGGAATAATGTTTTAAGATGGGTGCTAGTGCTGCTACAAGGTGAGAATTTTATATTTATTGGCAGAGAAATTAAGATTTCAGTACACGCACTCCCCCGTTCACAGACAAAAAAGCATATATATATACCTAAATGGAAACACACATTACCTGTGCATAACATCAAATAGACACTTGATTAGGAGGTTCCTTGAGAACCAAAAAATAAGAACATTATAAACTGTTTTTATGTGTGTGCAGAATAAAATATACATATACCTACATATATACCTATTTTGTAGCACTTTTTTTGATAATGGGAATAACAGGTACATAGAGTAGTAGTGGGAGTCATACAAGTAATAAGTTTACTTTGTTGATAATGATGATGAGGATATGATGCATAAATAAAAATGGTTGGTGAGTGTGTGAGAGACAGAGAGAGAGTTGCCGAAAAACTCGGCCGGTCGCTTCATTTCCGCTCTTTCCAAAAAATTTCGTAACAATCTTGTTTTTTTTTTCTTCTTCTTCTTGTCTTTTTTTTCTTTTGAGGTGAGTTGGGTGCTCTTGCAAACTTGTGGAGTGAGTGGGAGAGATGGGAAAGGGCGATAAGGGAAATGGTGCGAGAATTGCCAAAAACTTGCTCTCTCTCGACGAAACGACTCACTGGACTCGGACTACTCTCGTCGTCATACTAGTCACTCTACATAGTAGTCAGCTCATAAAGAACAAAAAAATACAAGAACAAGTGGTCTTTTTTTACACACACAAATTACACATTTCGCCATGCATACATTATCAGGCTTTACTGGGTAGCCTCTATTGTACGTAGTAAACTAGCTACTAATTTCTTCGAAAATTTCTCAACAATATTATTCTTTTTTTTATTCATTTTTATCTGCATCTCAGGAAAATTACGTGGAGACATGGGAAACATCAGAATTCATCATCAGCGTATGTATCGAAATAGTAATTTGGCCGGTTATAATAAAAATTGTTGGGATTTTTTTTTTCGAGTCTTAAAAATAAATACTCTAGCGCCCAGGGTTGTTTATGGTGATAAAAAATTTACTTTTTCTAAAAAAACAAATTAAAAGATGCAGAATTTGTTGCTTTAGAAAAATATTACATTTCACCTGTTCTACCAATTTATCATTAGGCTAGAAGTAGCTAACAATAGAATATGAAATGATACAAACAAACAAGTAGTCATGCATTTTACTAGAAATGAACAAAGTGAACGCGATACTCGGCGGTGCTATTGCTGCTGTTGTTATACTTGTTGGGGTTTTTTCTTCTGAAAATTGCCAATTTTCCCACATCACCCATCTCACACACACACACAAGTTGGCCGCACAGCATATCCGGACATTTCAGTTGCCCTTGATCAGATAAAAAGGGAAATCATGTTTGACTTGAGACTCTAATGCCACCAGTACCACCGCCATCATCATATTTACTCACGTTGACGACGACATGTTCTAAACTAAGTAAAGTAAATGTAAGGAGCTAATAATAAATACATAAAAAACAGAAGCAGAAGACGGTTCGTAAAAAAATCTGATTGCAAATTGTATTTATGTATCACAATAACAGGTAATACAATAAAATGTTATCAAGGGTCTATTATGATGGCACTACTAACTGCCGTGGCTGTATATAAATATGTTATGCACTATATAATGTATGCATTGTTTATTACGGTGCCTTTAGACAAGACTTTTTTATGCCTACGCATTTTGCCTATAATAAATATTTTAAACTCATTTTGGCCGATACTCATTTCCTTTGTTCTTATTCTGGCTATATATATGTTGTTGCGGGGGTGGCGAACGTGGTGGTGATGGTGATGGCGGTAGCAGTGCCACTGCAATTGGCAATATTACTAATGATTCCTCATGATAATATGAGCAGAGAACATGAGTGGCACGGTGAGAAAATGTTTTTTTTTTGTTTTGTCGGCTCTCTCGAAAAATCCTAAGTATAGCAAGCGAGAGAGCAAAGACAATGCTTCTGAAATTTTCACAAAATGTAATTTCGTTGTTGTGTATGTGATACATAGTTGCAGAGCAGCATAGGTTGATGTAGAGTGGTCAATATTAATCGCAATTAATTATAAAGCCCATCCTTCACCGCCCCCGCATCATTTAGTGTGTAAACTCTTTAGGAAATATTACCAAGTAAAATAATAATTAGCTTCCAAAAAATCCCAGTGGTAGTAGCGTCATTACTATAGTCACTACTTACTGGTATAGTTACTGAGAAGAACCCGAGATCCTACTACCAGGTAGACCCTCGTCCATTTTCAAAACAGCAATTTATTCCCAAAAGTTGGATACCATCTCGTTTCCTTCTGAAATTCCAACTATTTTTTTCTAGCCACATTTATGCAATAATTTTTATTACAAAACTACAAACTATCTCTCTCTGCAACTAAATAAATAACAGGTAGGTAACATAAAAGGTATTTTTTCGTGAGTTCCCACACAACCGCCGCGTCGTGGTCAAAAAAATATATATTGAACATGTAAAAAAAAATTTAGGCGAAAAAAGACACGTTGGGCCGGTTTTCTGTTCCTTTTCCTGTCATCATCATCATCATCACCCGAGCCGCGTCATTTCCGATAGCCATCGCATAAAAAACTTCACCTCCCGAACTGGCAAAAATATTCCTTCTTTTTTTACGGATTCTCACCGTCTCTCTTTGAAATGCCATGGTCACACAAATATATCAGGTTGGTTACTGTATAGTTCGTTCCTTTCTGAAAAAAAATTGTTGGTACACTTTTTTGCATTTAATTTGAGCAGTCAAGTAAGTGAACTGACTAAACTACCGATTATTATTTAAAGAGACTCGAACAAAAGTCGTCGTCGTCGTTTGGCTGTATAGAGTATGCAGATAGAAAATGATGATATGAGCATATATTTTGTTTTGTGTGTGAGATGATGATAATACCTGTATTCATTTTTTCCCATGGGCCCCCTATCAAACAACATCCTCCTCCTTTTCATGTAAAATAGGCACTTTGGGCTTGCGGTTCTTCGTCTTAATGACGATGATACATTTATTTATTATTATTATACATTTTTTTGAAGCAAGTAAGCACACACACACACATACACAAGACAACACATAATAAAATGCGACCTCATATCATTTTTATGGGACTTTATATACAATTTTTTTGTGTTGCCGTTGTTCTCCTATTCTGTTTTGTATGTTGTGAGTTAGTATCGCGATTATTTTTTGATAATGATGATGTGTGAACCATCAAAAGAGCGCATCCGCTCCCTACAACCACCTCCACCACCACCACAAACTACTCATATAACACACGAGCCGAGTGAGTACACGGGTTCCCATTCTTGTTACTTGTTTCAGCCAGCAACTTGACTTCCGGTCCGATTCTTCGTCGTCGTCCTCCTCGTCTTTTTCTTGCCAATAGCGCTTTGAAAGGTTGTTGGTTTGCTTAAAGCGCATTTCTCAAATCAATCTCAATTCTTCCTACACAGCAGACCTAGCATTTCGACATATTTCAAAAATAAAGTTAATGCAAACATGGCTACCGCCGCGCGCGCAGCATTTTTAGTTCATTATATTATAAATACATATTATACATATTAGCTATTATTATACTTTTTTGTAGCTCTCTATAGCTTAACTTGAAAAATTAAAAATTCAAAGTTTTAAGCTGAAAACTTGTACAAAAGAGCTTTTTTAATAAACAGGTATATATACAAAGTATTCTTCTCAAATAAGCAAGTACAAAAAATAAAAAGGAATGGGGGACAGGACGACGAACGATGACTTGGTTCCCATCATCGCCACCCCCATTATCATCATTATCGTGTCTGAAATAAATTCACATTTTCTATTGGTGTAGTAATTATTATTCTCTCTCTCTCTCTCTCTTTAAGCTTTAAAAGGCGAAACTATGTAGTTAAGTAGTTTGATATTTTTTTTGTACTACTATTTTTGTACCACAGTACAGCTATTTTTATTATCATCATCAGCAGCAGCGAGCTTATCAGCAGGTTTCAATGAACCGACCTGAAAACATGACGATGATGATGATGATGACGCGAATGACGAATAGCGAAAAATGAAGGAGACGAGTGACGAATGAACAACTAAGCCAATGAGCAATATATTTTAAAAAATAATGAAAATTTTATAAATGAAAAAAAACACGACGTGTCTCTTGCTTATTTTTGCTGTTAAATAAATTGTAACAATTTTTTAGTAGTTATTTTATTATTGGTAGGAGTAGTAATAATAATAACAATAACAAGTATGCATGTATATAGTGTTTGCATGTAATGTATCATACATTATGTATGCTATTTAAAGCTATGTACCTTAAATATTCATTAAGCATTCAAGTAGTATAATATGTCATAGAGTTGGTGGGAGGAAACCCGTATTATTAGATGAACGGAGGTGGTGAATAGTAAAAAATATAATATAATTTTAACTGATGTTTCATGTATGCATTTTATATATGTATAACATTTTTTTAGAATTTCCCTAACTTGACAGTTTGTTTTTGCATTGTTACGACAAGCTCGTAAATAGTTGATTTGAGACGAAGAAGGTGTCAAGGGAACACAGGAAGCGCTACAACAAGAAGGATAGCAGATTAGGAGGACTACTTCAATTCAAATTATTGCTTGAGCTGTAAACTAGGAGTTGGGTTGAAAGTATGTAGAGATAGATTGATTAAAATAAAATTGTCGTTTCATTCAAACTCTTTTTTTATGGGCAACTGCCTTTTCCACCTCCTCAACTTACTTCACTACTACTCTCTTAGAGCTAAATAGCTATTTATACTTGAAATCTAAGTAATCACCACACGAGCATGTATGTAGCAAGTAATTAAATATGTGAGAATTTCTTTTTCGAGCTAATGAAAATAGAGTGAATTGGTAAATACAGTAATAATTAGAGAATATAATATGTAAATGTAGATTAACAGTCCGCCGACTTTTTAAGTCTGAGTGATTAATTCATAAACCAAACACTACACGATACATGACAATTTGATACTACACGACGGCTATACACGAGTAAATACGAGTACATGTGAACAATTTATATATATACCTACTTGACTAAAAAAATGCTAAACAATGCCGGAAATGATAACATTGAAACCTGAGGACAGGAATAGTGTCTCTTACATGATTCCACAGTTCTTCTTGTACGAAAAGCAGCCTTTTTTAGTGGGCGTGGATGTTGCCGGGGACTGAGGAGAATAAAGACTTTGATTGCTCGCAAATGTGTTGTAGTCGACGCTGCTCGCGTCCGCACTGAACGTGTTTGCTGGACCTTGATTGTTGAAGCGGTTGTAGCTCTGGTTTCCCCCAACGGGTGGGTTGATATTGTACGTGGCATTGGTCGGGGAAGCGTAGTTCCAAGAATCTGACTTAATTCCTGCGGGAGTCCTGGATCCAGAAGCCGAATAGCCATCGTTAGACTCCGAACCTGTAAAACACAGGAAACAAAGGAAGGTGTTTTCATGAGGAGGGTGTTAAAATTTAATGCATATGGACAGTCAATCAGATAATTAGAGAAGGATGCTTTTCTGGAATGAAAGGAATTATTCGACTTACTGCTCTGATTCATCGGTCCATAGTCCAACTGAGGCTGATTGTAAAATTGACCGTAGACAGGGGCCGGATGGAAGTGGAGTTGCTGCTGCTGGGGCACTCTGAAAAAATAAGAAATGACAAATTTTTCGTTGATAAAAACATTCATTCATATATGTAAAAACTCTTTCAAAGCAGCTTTCCATCCATTTATGCTGTGATGGAATAAAGCGAGTGGAGGTTGTTAATGGGAAATTGGATGAAATTCATAAAAATGTCTTACCCAACGTAATTAGAATTCACGCTCATGTTAATATCCATCTGCAGATTTATAGTGTAAGGTCCTGGGTTGCACAGGTAGAGGTTGAAATAAGGATTCTGGCGGCCTGGCATGGTGATTTGTTAAGGAAAGCTGCAGGTTTCTCTGTACTGACTTTTTGAAGTTTGTGGTGACTCCTTTGGCAAAATTAACAGTACTTTCACAAGTATAAAACGAGTCTAGAGTAGTAACTTTGGCAAAAAATATACAATTTGCTAACTTGACTGAATAAATGAAAAGCTGGGCGTCCTTTTCTATGAAATCCGATGAATCTATTTATTCTGCTGGAAAGCCAATTTGAGAAGCACTGGAGGGAGGAAGACGATGAGACTGTTCAGGAGAATGAAGCGTGGTGACTAGACAGCAGAAATGCCAAAAGAACACTGGCCTACTGAAAATAGCTGACTTGGACGGATTTTCAGTGGGATGATACGGAGCAATAATGGAAGGAAAGAAGACACAATTTGGGCCCATTCTTATCTCAAGAGAAAAAGGTTTTAATTTGTTTAAATTAAAGGAGAGATAAAATGTTCTGTGTGGGTATCATGATTCTTGTATATTCTGTATGTATTTAGTATACATTTTAAGACGACCGACGAGAGCCCAAAAACCATCCCATATCAAAATCTATAATATCCTGTTGATTCATTGATTAGTAGCTTTAGCTGTTCCTTAAAGCATCGAATTATAACATGTATTCGTCTGCATGTCTCCAGGTTTACAGGATGGTTCAAAACTCTTGTACCGAGCCATCATTGTTGCTATTTTGAGTTTTGTACAATCAAGGGTTTAGGTATGTACCTTAATCCAATAATGCAAAGTTGTTATTTATCAACCCTACTGGGATTTTCATCCTTAGATTGAGCTATTGTTGTTCATCAAACATTTTATGATGGGTTCTGTTTCTGTCTTTGCATCTTTTCGTTATGAATTGCACTATCTTGATCACTCTCGTGTCATGCATACAAGTAAGCGATAAAACTGCATTTAAAAGACTTTTCGAGACTTAAGACGAATTAAAAAAGAAAAATTCGTTCTTATAGTTAGCTAAAAAAATTATGTGAATTGAGTGAGTGAATTAAGTCGAAAAATAATATTAAAATACATGCAGATGTGAGTTGGGCATCTAGGAAGTTCAGGCATCTTACACGCCGTGTATTACACGTGTAATTTCAGAAATTTTATCCAAAAATCTTTACAATCAAACAGACTTCATGACCCATTCTTAACGATATAGGCTGCTATATGCATTTCAGTATATTCAATGACACGGATATATCATGCCTGGCATGTGGCATGTAGTATGTATAAATTATAACAATGGTAACTTTATGTCATGTATGCACATGCGATTATGATCTGAATTGAGCAGCAAGGCTTCGTCTTCTTCTTCACTTCCGTGCAGAGATCTCTCGGTACGTCGCCTTACGCTTTGAATAATTGATAACAAATCTCAAAAAACCACGGCAGCTGCGGTTTTAGACAATACAAAATATTATGTCCAGGAATTAGGTTGCAAAGTTTCATTATTGCTTTCATTCAAGCTTGCTGGAGATCGCTCACAGCGATCCAAACCGTCAGCCCGATAACAAGATGTATGTATACTAAAAATAACGTTTATTTATTTCCTCCGGAGTAATATTTCTGCTGCAACAGGAATGATATCTCATTATTTCCAAATTCTAAAGTTGCATGAGAACCACTCTATTCATTCTCGTTCTGGAAATGTCGAAGTCAAACTGGCGTATATACTTATGACGAATGGTTGCTAGATTGTTCCACTCTAGTAATGAAGGAACAGTTTTTATTGAAGGAAACGCAAAGCGTATAATTTTCGGCTACTATTGCTTTTTCTCACTATCATCACTTCATGAATTTTCATTCCTCATCATGAATATTGACATGGACTCTCGTCGAAAATGTTAACTCATTTTAAGACATGAGTTTCGGGGAAGCATCCTCAGTCGTAGTTTGGTAGGAGACAAAAGATAACATTTCTGAGCAGTTTAAGAAATCCCCGAGTCAGAGTTCAGAACTTTGTTTCGTTATCCCCCAGAGCCAGAACGCCGCTGATAAACTCAGAAAACCATATAGCCATTGACACTGATCTGGAAATCTGACAAAAAATGTCGGCAAAAATGAAAAAGAAATCTATACAAATTCCAGACGGTTCTATAGTTAAATTGCTTCTAACAGAGAGAAAGAGGAGAATTTTGAGAGGACCCAAAGAGATCAAGGCACGCTCATTGAGTACGTGGAACGAGCTTTTCTGCAAATATGGCATCAAGGTAATAATTGCACACGATGCATTCAATAAATCGTTAAGTTTGCCAAGGATGGTTTTCATTTAACGACTAGTTCTGGTCATCATTTACGGTTTCAAGCGAGACAACACTAGAGGGGGTTGGAGTCAATATTTGTGATTTTACTATTGTACCACTGTTTTCATTAGACGGACAAAATGCACTGTTGTCGGTCTAATGTACTGACCCGAGACCCAACACAAACAAACTGATGTGCAATCAATGTTTGTGTTAGGTCTCGGGTCAGTGCGTTGGGACACTTGACGTTGGGTTTTAAAATACTATCGTGTTGTTCCCAAAGGTGTTACGCGTTTCCCTCAACTGGCGCAAACTGAGTGATATGTACTCATCGAGATAGTACAAAAATGCACGATTTAGATAGTTTTAGTTTTTGATCTCCAGGTCTCCAGGGGGTCAAGTGGTCAGAGTTAAGAGTAGGGACCACAACCATCGAACTCCCCTCGTCAATGGGATATCGATTACGATCTTAGGCCACCATTTAGTCCAAGTGTGTTTGGTGGGTGGTTGAAATAAATGGATTTCTTATTTAGCCCCATATTGCAGAATCGCATGTAAAAACGCCTCTGAAATCGACAAAACTCATCAGATTTTTGTGTGACCTTTTCTATCGTATCCGTGGTCACGAAAACTGTCACAAGTGATAAAACCCATAACATCCCAGAACCGGTCGTTGAGTGAAAGCCATCTTTTCGTGTTGTTTGTGGTACAATTTTAACGTGATTTTAAAATAAATGCTCGGCCACACACAGGTGCCCAAGGAAAGCGGAGTATATGTCAGCTCGACATCGTAAACCAGCAAGGGGAAAGGATGGCGTTCGGGGTTGAATCAGTTCATTTATTTATACTCTCACGTCACTACGTCTGTTTCAAGTCTGGCATTAATATTATTGGTTACTTAGTTTTCATTTACGTTTTCAATTAACAGATCGGAGCGTTTGTTCGCTTTCGTAAAACGCAGCTCTGTTATACTGTGAGAGTATGCGTTCCTAACCACTGGTTAGGAACGCATACTCTCACAGTATGCGTGTGTTAGTAACCACAACAAGTATGTCGCTCAAGACAATGATGACCACGTCCCAACTGCGTCTACCAGCAATAAAGGAATCATGGTCCGTTATAATATTTTAAATTACCAGTGGTAATTAACAGTGCAAATTTTTTTAAATCAAGTGAATTTGTAGGTACGCCAGCATTCACTCGGATGTATGGGTACACGGGCTACTAGCGGGGGAGTGGAGGACGGGCCTCCACAAATTGACCATGTAATTCCTCCAGCCCCACGAAATGCGTTCTTTGACGAGTCCACTGAAGCGAGCGTTGAAGACTATAATGACTTGGAGTTCGAGTACATAAATCGGGCATCCCAGGAAACTACGGTTTCCGAAGCTGAGGAACAATATGGTTGTCATCGGGGTCAGGCGAACGACATCAGGTCCAAGTTTTTTAGCCATCCCGACGCAAATGTAAGGGAAAACTTAAATGATCGTAAAAAATAGAATGCGAATATATATTTGTATGCGTGTATGCATTTGTATGTTACAATTTGTTTTTCTTGCAGCTCCTTTGTCTACGAAATGAGATAATTAGTGGGAGAAATGGACCAAAGTGGTTGCAAACTCAACGTAATTTTCCACACTTGACAATTTTTGCAGAAAAACTTTTTGCGGATAATAATTTAAACGAACGATAATAATTTGATTTTGATTTAATTTTTGGCATATGTACGTATTTATGAGCATGTTTATTCGAATAAAGTAATTGATTAAAGTATTAGTTTAATTCACAATCAGTACTATTCACCACAGGAGTATCATACAAATGGTAAGATAGTTAATCAATGGATAAGCCAAACTATATTTTAGCCGAAATCATATTTTGGCTTCTCCCTGCAAAAATGTCTTTGTTGTCGCATGGGAACAATGAGATGAGCTTGTCGGCAACTGTCTTTGTTGTGCAGTCAGACCATCAGCTGAGCTTGTTTGTAGATCTGCGCACGTTCTCATGTCTCTTTTGCGAAACTGTTGCTATCTGTCTGCCTGCTTCTTAGTGAGGAGATGAGCTGCTTATCCAGTTAGGTAAGTCTTACGTAACAACATCAATCATCATCGTCCTAATATTCTGATTATACTTGGTGCAATTTATAATTGCATTGATTAACTCTTGTGCTAAACTGCTTGGATTAGACAGCGCTGTCGTTTTTGCAAACATCATCATTTTTGCAGAAAATGAGCCGAGGGTTGACAACTTTGCTGGAGAAACCTGTGAAAGGTCTTCTCCTTGACATTTCTGGAGTGCTACGAGATGGGGATCAAGCTATTGCGGGATCTGTGGAAGCATTTCACAGGTGATTAGAGGTCACTTTAAAAAAGGGAGTACAAGGTTCCCGTGACCTGACAACGGTGACATTTATTGTGGTAACATGTTATTATAAAAACTAATTTTGGAATTTGATTTTGCAGGTTACGACAGAGTGGCATCCCCTTTCGTTTGGTAACGAATGAAACTCAGGTAACAGTTCAAAAGTCGGTTGACAAATTGCTGTCTCTGGGATACACCGGTTTGTCCTCCAGTGATATTTTTGCACCTGCACCCGCCGCTGCTCAGTATATTAGGGAAAATAAGTTGAAGCCTTATCTGTTGGTGCATCCATTGGTAAGAAGGTCTTGATTATACTTAAAAAGAAGGTGTAGTTTTTTAATTCGTCTTTACGATTTCATTTTACGTCTTTTCCAGGTGCTTCCCGAATTCGAAGGGATTGACACAGCGAATCCAACCTGTGTGGTGGTGGGGGACGCGGCAGAGCACTTTACTTATCAGCGTTTGAACGAAGCGTTTCGCGTTTTAATCAAGCAGAAGGATTCACAGCAGCCCATGACGCTGTTCAGTTTGGGAAAGGGAAAATATTATAAGGAGGTGGATGGGCTGTGTCTAGACTTGGGGCCTTTCACCGTCGGATTGGAGTATGCGACTGGAGCCACTGCTCAAATTTTTGGGAAACCCAGTTCAACATACTTTTTGACTGCGGTCAAGGCGCTTGGACTGGAGCCCTCTGAGGTGGTGATGGTTGGGGATGACATTTTGGGGGATGTAGGAGGTGCTCAAGGAGCTGGTCTCCGTGGCGTGCTGGTACGCACGGGAAAGTTTAGGCCTTCGGATGAAAACCATGAAACGGTGAAACCCGACGGGATTGTTGATAATTTTGCAACATTTGTGGAGCTCTTGCTGTCTTCACAGGCTTGAGAAAAATATCTTTCATCGAGCAAGGGAGATGTCAGCATACGTATTTGATTATAATCAGTGAATCGAAATACTCGATAATTTCCATATCGAAATACCAAAGACATTTTGATAAGCAAGAGTTATTCCAGTCGGAGAACTAATGGTGGCTAAACTAGAGCATTTATCAATGGCAGCGAAAAAAAAATATTTTATAAAAGCCAATAAATGAAAGGAAGTCATGTGCTAAATTCTAATAAAAATTCTATGCAAAAATGCACACAAAGTGCTGACTCGTCTTGTTTTACATGTATAGATAGGTTAAGTGATATAAAAATGCTTTATCATGATTTGCATTTACACTACACATAGTATGTATTTTTATTTGCACACATTTGTGTTCATACCCGAGCCAACTATTTAGTTAATTACATCCCAAATCCCCACATTTCTCCGCAATATATAATCAAATATGTTTCCCTGTAAATGCAATTAGGTATGCATATTTTACCTTGCAATTGTAGACTTATCTTTGCTTATCTAACGTATTACTCATCCTAGATCATATAATATTAACTCTAGCATGACATCATAAATGCTTGGAAAATCTGACTAATCATTGCCAGAATTATTCGACGTCCATTGCCCAAAAAATACTTTTACCGTCTCCGATGGATACACCTAATAAGGTTATGGATAGAAATAGAAAGTCATGGAGAAAATCATTCAGCATTTTGTTAGCATTCCAGCCTAAAAAAGTGTTCCATTCCCACCTCATCATCATCTCATCTTAGCCATTCCTCCGATAATGACAAATCAATAGAAATATCATCACACCATCTCCACTTTCTCCTCCTCCTCTTCATCATCATCATTATACCCATTCATTCACCTACATTAACATAACATCTTCCATATATATGATTATGTACATGAGCAACAGAATTTTCCCTACTTTCTTTTTTTACGACTTCTTGTCTTCTTCCTCCTCATTACTTTCTCTTTCTTTCTCTCTCTCTATTTCCCTCCCACCATCATCCTCATTTCATATTATCATCATCACAGAACCAGCAACCAGCCCCACCAACTCCACAACCACTCCAAACGTCCATAGCGAGCAGACTAGTGAGCTGAGGAGAAGTTGCATTTTCTGAGTTGGTTTGGTTGCTGTGTTGTTGTTGTCGCTCTGTCGTCGTCGTGAAAGTCAATGGAACCATTTCCTCCTCCTCCACCACCTCTCATTCTTTCTGTCTGCCAGTGCCTTCTGGCTTTTCCCTTTCTCTTCTTCGTCTTTTCTACTCTTGCTCTGCTCTATTCACTCCACATTCACTCCACCACCACCACCACTACTTGGAGTAGTTTTTTTATGTGTGTGTGTGGAGGAACAGAACAGAGCAAAAAAAAACATCAACACAGCCGAGCAATGTACAAGAAAGCCCGAAATAAAAACACCACCACCTCCACCGCACGCAAAAAAAAAATATGATCTAGTACAACAAGCAGAAAGAGAGAGGCATTTTTTTAGACAGACAACAGAAGAAAGAAAGAGATGAAAGAGGAGAAGTGTGAAAAAAAGGAGTAAAGTCAAGTGGAAAAACCGACGGATCTGAAACAGAAGAGGAGCACCAGCCCCAAAATAATAAGTTGGCTGATCAGAGGATCTGTTGGATGATGAATCTGACTGACTGACTGACGGAATCTCTGTGTGCGAACGACGGAGGACGGAGAGTGAAGTGGCTCATCTGAGAGAAAAAAAATCTCGCCTGTTTTGTTTTTGTTTCTGGTTGCAAGAGAGAGGATGATGGTGTGGCCCCTCTTGTTGTTGTGATGATGAGATGACTCTCTTCTCTGCTGACTGACTGACTGCCTCTCTATCTAGTAGTAATACTTGTAATGCATGTTGCAAGAGAGAAACAAGTGTAGAGAGAGGAATCTTCTGTCAAAAATGATTATTTATTTTGTTTCCTCCTCTTCTTCCTTATCATCGGCGTCTACCTCGTCTACCTCATTTCTCCTCCTGTTGTGGTGGCGGATCCCCTCCTCTTAAAAATAAGTATACATCGTTCTCGGCTGACCAGAAAGAGGAGGATAAGTAGTAAAGTAAGTAGATGTAGTGAATGCTGTTGTTGTTGTGGTCAGTTTGGTGGTCAAACTCTCTCTGGTGTGAACAAGTTGATGAATGAAGAATAATCATGTTTTTTTTGCAACAAATTGACCAATTAACACGATACGAGTAGAAGAAAGACCATTTAAGTAAGTAGAGAGTGTTTATGAGCACAAGGGTGAGCGGCTCTGTTGTCTGTTGAGTTGCGTGGCTGCTGCTGGCTGGACATTTTAAGGATGTGTGATGAGGAATCAGTGTTTGTGAGATGGAGTTTATTACCATGTCCGATTTTTCCTGTAATAATAATCTTAATGGTCAAGTGGAGAACTATGAGCAGTCATCAAAAGAGTTAATTTTAATGGAGATACATCAGAATCATCATCATAATCACACCTGTGACGTGAGGAGCACGAGAAGAGTTTAAAAAGGAGGAAAAAAACGAGGTGAGCAGGACGACCGGTACACGAGTTGCAATTTGCAATGAAAAATAATTATCTTATTTTGTTTGCTTAATGTTACGCAATTGCAGACTGCTGCAGAGCACAGATTTTTCTCATGGTTTACTTAACAATTATGTCTATCTCTCTTGTATAATCGGGAAACATGATGATCATGACGAATGATGATGATTCATACTGATTTTTTTGTGTTTGTAGCTAAAACAAGGTCGTTAATTGTGGGGAAGACAAAAGGATTGCAAATTTTTTTGAGCCATTTTGCAACGGGAGGAGGAGGAAAGGAGTACTTTGGACATTGGATTGAGTTTAACTTTTCTGCATTGGTCAGCGTTTTGCAAATTGAGGCTTCTGCAACAGAATCTGCTAGCTGCTGGGATTTATGAATGAGGGAATAAAGTTGTTGTTGTGTTATCATCGATAAGAATCGTCGCCGTCGTGGTGGTGGTGGTGGCCTCACAATTTATCTGGGACGCGGAATCATCAATCAAACGAGATGCTGGACTAAAAATTGGAGCAGAAAAAGCAGTAGCAGCGAAACAAAACGGGTAAACAAGGCGGACAAGGCTTGTGTGTCACCGTATTTATTTACCTTATCAACTTCCTTATCATCATCACATCATCCTCATCATCAACATGGCACTATTTATTGCTGATGGTGAATTCGTCGGTTACTCAGCAGTGTTGGAAGGAACAGTAGGACTAGTAAGCAGTGATTGTGAATGTTTAAAACAATGTGTGGATGGGAAGGGGACTGAATTGAAATAATAATTATAATAATGTAGAAGTATTTTATTTGTTACATTACTGTTATAATTATAAGAAATATATATATACATATATAATATTCTGTTGTTGTTCAAGAAAAGAGATTAAGTTTGTAATTTTATTTATACTTTCACCGTTAATTGTTTGCTCACCCTTAATTTATTCATGTTATATAGTTTATTCAAGTCTTTTTTGCTAAAAGAACAGCAACAAAACTAATCAGAACAATCTCAAAATAATAGGAAAATAATGGTGCTCCTAGTCAATAAGCAATAATGATAAATTCCTGTAGTGAATTGTGATGTGTATTTTAGGCAGAGTTACATAAGATCGAAGAGAATACGACGCTAAATTAAACGAAAGAAGATTTTTGTATTTATCAACAAGACAACTAACTAACTGCTTTTATTATTCAACGTTTCGAGCCCGTGTTCGAGAGTCAAGACTAGAGATCCATTCCAAATATACCAACACAAAAAACTACCCAAGTCACACAAGTGGATTTAGAAGAAACAGAAGAGTATTTCAAAGTTTAAACATGGTAATCATGGAAACACTCCTGAGTGTAATTGGCGGGGGAGGTGCTAGTGACCTGGTGGTGGACACCAGTGGAGGCGGCGGGGCTGGTGACAGTAGTGGGGAGTTGTTGGAAGATGCGGTTGTGACGGACGTGGAAGGATTTTTCATGAGTAGTACCACGAGCGATCCCCTCTTTGGACAAAACTCTCCGACAAGTGACGTGTTGAGCAGCAGTACCGCCACTAATCTCAATAATAATTTAAACTTCAACGTCAATCTGACCAATGTAAACCTAGATGACTTGGTGAGAATTGGTACAGACACAAATTTCCTGACATTCCTCCTCTCACTGGCGTGTGGATTCGTGTGGGTACTCTACATCACCTTCTATAGTTCACGCATCATCGGTCTAGTCGTCACAAAAGTAGCCAACAGGTTCATTAAAGAGGGTTACATCAAGATTGGTTCCATTTCCGTGTGTGTCCTCTCGGGGAAGGTGATGTTCAGGGATGTCGCCTATGTCACTGAAGACTGTTCCATGAGAATACAAGACGGCTGGATTATATTCCGATGGTGGCGAGCCTACGTGCCCAAGGATATATCTGAAGGTAAAGCCATCATAACCAAAATATGCATGCTTAAACTCTTCATGCCTTTAGGATAAAAAATAATAATTACAAATTAATTTACAAATTGCAGACATGTCCCACTCGGACACCCGCCTTTCCATTCTTCTCAACGGTTTCGAGTACCACCTATACAATCGTTCCGAGATGTACTCCCAGCTCGAGAAGTTGTTTGGCCTGGACTCTGTAATATTTCCGGGTCACAGTAAAAGCGCGAGTAACGCCAGCAGCCACACCAACAACAACATGACGATGGAAGCAAGTGGCACTGGGAAGGATCCAGACTCGTCGAATGGAGGCGGTGGCAAGTCGCAGGCGAAAAAGCCGCCATCCGCTGTTGGCTACTCGTGGCGAGATCTCATTCCTGTGATCAAGCTAGAACTTTGCTGTGGTCGTGTTGTGTTCGGGAACATGCTAGTTCCATACACCCTCGCTTTGGTTGTGGAGGAGGCTCACGTTATCTACACCACCAAACCAGCGGCCAGCCGCCTGGACCGCTTTATGCACATTGTCAAGTGCCGGGCGGAAAATTTCAAAGTGGTCCTTAGTCAAAGTCCCAAGTACACTGGTCTCAAAGATGAACCTCCTCGTCTTATGGGGGAAGGGTTTGGAATTGTGACCTCCAACAAGGTCGAGTTCTACTACTACATGGACGAGCCCGGCATAGTGCCCCCTGAACCGGAAATGCTTCGGTTGGCAAACGGTGACCTTGTAGAAGCAAATCCTCCCATGTGGGGAATTGACATTAAGTGCGGGAAAGGAACTGACTTTAGCTACGGCCCTTGGGCGGATCGCCAAAGGGAACAGCTGTACAAACTCTTTTATCCACAAGACTATCAGCCCATGAAGCCCACCGCTGCACCCCTCCCTGGAGAACAAAGACAAATTCAAAGTTTTGACATTAGACTGTCGACGCTGAATGATGCCACGATAGACATTCTCTTCTCGAAAGATCAGGAGACAAACGCGGTTCACATGAACATTGGACCGGGCTCCTACTTGGAGGTTACCATTCCGTGGCTTGTGCATACGGACGGGTACACAACCAAAATTACTGGACAGCTGCTCCACCTGGAGGCATCCACCTCACTTCAGTACAGAAATTTTGTGGAGAGTGAAACGCTGCAGTTTACTGTCCGATCCCATTATCCCATTCATTGGAATGACCATCAAGAGTGGAAGATGGAGTTGACAGGATGCAAAGCCTCTGTTAACTTAATTTTTGCGCACAAGTGGTTCTTCCAGGCGATGGTTAACGACTGGTCGAGCAGAACGCCTCCGGATATCCTCCATTTTGTGCCGTATACGTGGAAAATCAACTTTTGTCTCAAGGAGTTTGAAATCATCACGGCGGTTAATGAGTACAATTGGATTGACTGCTCTAGTCAAGTTCATGAAAATAGTAAGATGGCAACACTATATATTAAATATTAAGTAAAGTACATATGTCATCAGATTCATTTTTATTGTTCTAAATTATCATTTGCAGACCTTCTTGCCGCGTGTGGAGAACTTTTTGAGCTCTCATTTGATCTTCCCTTCCACGAGTTCCTTCCAGAAACAGTCCTCTTCAAATTCTGGATCCAGATTGAAGGCGGCGACCTGAACTTTTACGTGCCTCAAGTGAGCACTGCCTTTGTGGCGGTGCAGAGCCTTGGGAAGACGGCAAAAATCCGGAATCCTGACGGAAGTGTTCACTTTTTGAGCGAAGCCAACAGCGAACGAGAAGATGAGACTAATCCTAAAGCGGGTGGTCCTGGCGGTGGTAACATCAGCAGCAGTCGTCGCGGGAAAGTGAAAAAGTGGCGAAATGTGTGTCTGCTAAGCAGCAACTGGGTTGAGTGCTGGTCGGTGCCCATCTGTGCCATAAGTATTTCATTTAAGTATCACCCGATGCCTCCTCTGGGACCGACACCGCAGGCGGATGTTACCACCCCAGAGAAGGAGGAAAGCCTCCTCTCCCCTATTCGCATTCCAGGAGAACATTCAAAGAAACATTTGGTAAAATGAACACAAATTATTATAAACCCATTATGGTAATTGACCGAATAGAAAAATTAAGTACCTTCACCTTCTTGATATTTATATTATTTACAGAAAAGTGGTGCTAGTCTGGTGTACTCAGACTTTGATCCCCTCTCCATTCCCGCGGATCATGTACACGTTGAGTTGGAGGTAGGACCCAGCGTGCTTCTTCTCTATGGCAGCCTCCTCAAACTGATAATCAATCTAAAGGAGAACATTTTCGGTGATCATCAAGAGTTTATCGACATGGAACGTATTCGTTGCGGTGCAAGTTATCTATTCACCGGCAAGACTGATAAAGCTCATCATCATCCCATGGAGAGCTCTATACTTACATCACCAGGCCAATCATCCCTTCAGAGTCCATCCCCAGCAGACAAAATTGACTTTCGGGAGTATCGTCCTTTGGAAGTCACCGTATCTGCCATTCTTCACGATATTCGGGGCCATCTTTTGAAAAATTGTAACGAGGAGGATCCACCCTGCCCGATAATTTGCGTGGAGCGATTTGGCTTTGAAATGAATAAAAAGTACAGGGAAACCATGCTTCAGGTGCTGCTCTCCCCAATTATGATGCTTGTCAGTGATACCGTGGAGCGCTTTGATAGTGGGGACAAGCATCTTGGAGAGGGCTATTTGATGCTGAGTGGACTCCAGGTGAGGGGTCACGCCATGTTCAGCAACGAAGGGAGAAGCTTGGACCAGGAAACTTTAGAGTACGCTTGGTTGATTGAAGTACAACTGGGACGACTTTCAGGTCGGCTGAGCACGCCACATCTGGAGAATATTGTGAGTGGAGTGGAGAGTTTTGTGTTGACCGTGTTGGACGAAGAGAACAATCTGAGATCCCCTCAGTCCTTTCAACAATGTCATCATGGAAACAATCAGTTTGAGTGCGAGGATCAGTTTCTGGAACAATGCCCACCGTCCACTCAAGGAGCAAGTACATGTTCCACGTTATCATGTAGCCAATGTGGCGGAGACAACCCTCAGTGCCCTCAATGTGGGGGAGGAGATGGAGGTGGTACTCCTCAACCACCCCCAACAGCATCCTCCTCCTCAGGTTCTTTTCCCGCACCAGCATCTAATCCTCAGAACAGCAACAAAGTCACTAATGGCTTGTGTCCCACCTCCGAAGAGATCAAGTACAAAATGGTGAGGTTGAGCGTGGATGCTGTTGATGTGTACGTGGTTGAGGGAGGAACAGCCCTGTCCCTGTGGATTAGCCCAATTCGTCTTGCCCTCTGTAATCTGCATGGTCACGTGATGCGAGAAGGCTTCACCCTTTTAATACCAAACCTTCAGTTGAGACATTTTGTCATGGTCAATCCTGCCTTCACCAAGAGATTCCAGTTTTCCGATCTGAACATTATTCAGAGTTCGAGTGAGACGATGACTGCCAGCTGGACAACTCACGCACAGCCACAAAGTCCCACACAGGCGAGTCCAACATCGACCAGTGGTCAGTCGTGGAGCTACCTGTGGCTTGAAGCCGGAGCCGTTGCTTTAGGACCACTCTGTGTGGAAATGGCGGTGAAAGGAAATGGGCCTTTAGAGGGCAGCACTCAACTCAAATTTCTGAATAAGCACGACAAAAAGACACGTCGTCTTTGGTTCCTCTGGGGAGGAGCAGCGATTAAAGGGGATGGAGGTAGTGGTAGCGCCAGCAGACCCACCAAACGATGCGCCTGTGCTGGTGGCTGTGCCTTTTTCGGAAGTAACGCTGGCGGAGCTCG
Organism: Sinella curviseta; assembly: GCA_004115045.4. NCBI lineage: Eukaryota > Metazoa > Arthropoda > Collembola > Entomobryomorpha > Entomobryidae > Sinella > Sinella curviseta. The sequence continues at coordinate 11,152,947 of CM065489.1, forward strand.
TTTCTTCTGGCCAAGCAAGAAAGACTGGATGGATGGTGTGAATGTTGCCTGCTTCCGGGTGAACAAACCAGGAGAAGATGCTGGTTTCGGGCAAAGTATTTTGAAATTGGGAGTGCTCGTATTTGATACTCCTCCATACACCACCCAAGGGACTTCTTTAATTGAGATGCCTTCAGAATGGGGGAGAAGTGGAGCGGCAACCTTACACGGTGCGAATAAACCTCCCGGTGCTTCCAGTAAAGCTCCCTTTACCTTCAAGCCTAGTTTACTCGCTGATCTGAGTCATACAAGCAGTTCGGCGAGTCCACATAATGAAAGGTACTACAACACCATGTCCACATCAGGAACGACCTCTGGGACCACCTCCACCAGGAGAAAGTTGAGCACCCAGTCTATCGAGCGGAGTAGGGCCACTCTGGACAGAAAAAGTGAATCGAGACTTGTAACCGCCACAGCCAACACTTCTGCAGATCTCCATCCCAGCAGTCGTCATGGTACGCCCACGTGTCAGCTAGACTATTTCCATTCGTTTGACGACGACAGTAGCAAAGGTGCGGACATTCCAGGACAACAAGAAGCTGCAACCGTACCACCCAGTGCGGCCAGTACGCTTCTCCGTTTGAACTCTTCGGACGAGCGCCACAGTATTTTGGACGAAACGTTGAGTAATCATTTGAGACACAAGACGTCGAGGCAGTGGGATGGAAGCTATGATAGCCTGGACTCCCTCTCAGATGTGAGTTTCATATCTGCACTGAGTGTTCAGGAGGAGTGCATGGTCAACTTACAAATGCATCTCAACAAGCCAATCACGGAAAGTAGTCTTCTGATGCCTTGTTACATGAGTCATTTGACACAGTTAAAGTGTGACAATTGGCACGTGGGTGCTCCAACTTGTACGCCATCAGATTCTCTGGGCCTTGCTCCATTTGTGCAGATGCAGGATGGAAAGTTGATCTATGCTGGGAGCAAGTACACGCCATGCTTTGAACCACTTGTTGACGGATTCACGACACTTGCCATGGTTGACCGTGTGGGTGTTGGGGTGGGAGGAACTCCACCTGCTAGCTCGTCTTGTGTCAATACTCCATCACAGACACACTTTTGGGAGACACCAATATACGGAGGAGTTGCTGCGGGAGGAGCTTCCAACACAAGTGGAAGACAACAGGAGCATCATCAGACATCTGGACAAAGTCCTTCTACAGCAGCACCCATGGAAAATGACGAGTTTTACAGAACGATCCTCAGTGGAGGTGATGGGGAGGATGAGAGTGGATCCCCCACTTCCAGTGAGTGCACAACTCTAGTGATTCGTACGAAAAATGACGTGAACATCATGGTGTCACCCATGTTGCTTGAAGCGCTTCAAAAGTTTGTTGAGGCGATAACTCCCACCCTATGTACCCTCCATCCCCTTACAATGGTAAATCACTTACACAGCGAGTGTATTTCCCGAGTGGAGAAGGCTAATCTTTTGAAAAAGGAAAAGAGTGTGTTTTTGATGCGCATGCAAAACTCCAAGAGGAACACAGCCATACGCCAGGAGCAGGAATTGAGTCCCGTCCACAAGAATCTCTTCGAGCAGGTCCTCCAAACGGCCATTCAGGGATCCATCTCCATTCCCAAAATGAACCTGACTCTGCTCCAGGCGAGTGTGGTAGAAGAAGTGATTAGTTTCTCAGCTCTGGACAATATCCGGGATTTGATGTGTGTTTCCATGCTGGCTGTCGCCATTGAGCGCACTCACATCTACTTCCTGTACAGAGAACAGGAGCGAAAAACGGTTCAAGTGCTACACAGACCGGCCATTTTACCAAAGGCAGTGAAAAAACGGAAAAGTAAAGTTTCGACCAGCGAGAGTATCCTCAGTGAGCCTGTGTTCATTGAGAATTCAGAAAAGCAGAGTGAGCTCATCTCCACCTCCATTGACATTACCAGGCTTCACGCCCAATTGAGACGGTTGAAGAATGACAGCAGTATTCTGAAGGAAGCAGTGATTACAGCTATACCAAATCCACATTCCAAAGTACTCTTCCGCTTTGCCAAAATACCGTGTAGTCTGGCTCCCAGTAACAGCAGTAGTGGGGTTCATGCTGCTGCCAGTGACCCTAGCAGACAAGAGAGCACATTGGACGATCCCTCTGAATTGATGTCTGAAAATGGCACGTTTCCTTACCAATCGCAACAACAGCAGAGACCTATAAGTTCTGATGAAAAATTGGGATTCATCATGTGCGAATGTGGACTGGAGGGTATATCACTTAAGGGCGTGAAGAATTCAGAGGCGCAAACCAAAGAGGATAAGACGGAAGAGGACGAAAACAAGGAAGAGGAGACAGTTAGTGTTACTCTCTGTAATGAGGTAGCGGGTGGAACCACGACAACCGTTTCAGGTGGCAGCACCACAGCAGCTGCACCTCCCTCTGCTACGGATGGTTCCTCTGTAGGTAAGGATGGAGGGGATGTGGGTAGTGACAAGGAGACAAACACTCTTGTTGACGACCACGATCAGGACTTGGGAGAGGAGGGAGAAGCGGCGAGTAGTGGAACGGGTGGTGGGAAGGTTAAAAGCAGTGGTGGTGGTGGCGGGGATGCTGCAAGTGCTTCTTGTGTTATCCGGTTTAAAGTGATGTGGTATAATTTTGCGGCCCCTCCCCAAACTCCAATTACGAGGAAAATCGACTACACGCGAGTAGACTGGAATCTGGTGAGCACTGCCAGCACTGCGATAAACGCTTGGCTTAATCCCATTGACCAGCTAACCATCGGAGTTGTGGGCATGCTGCGAGGTTACTCCAGACGAACAACAGGTCTACTCGCTAGTTTGATGGCGGAGGCATTAGAAATCCAGTCGATTCATCAGCCTATTAAAAGCAAGTACAACAAGTTGACTCCGATGGCCAAAACGTTGCAGGAGGATCCTTCCTGTCAGCTTTGTATAGTGCTACGGCGCTACATTTCCGAGACAGACATGGAAAAAATTGAGGGCAACGTGAAAGAGCCTCGACTTCCACAACTCAACACCCTGAGGCAAGGTGTGATCGTTTTGTCGAGACAATGGAAAAACGTGCTGTATACTCCCCTCCTGCTCGAACACAATCTCAAGTCGAAAAAGTCAAAGAATTTTACTGTGACGTTCACACTACCACACAGCGAGGAGGAGAGCCCTGGCTCGGACGGAGAAATGTCTGTGGAGGAGACAACGGACGAGAGGGCCACTCTCTTGGACATGGAAGGAGGCACCGTATCCTCCCAATCCTTCCGCTTTGACAAAAGCTCCGGCAGAAACTTTTCGTCCAGCTCAATGAGTGATTTGAGTGAGAGGCCCGGTCAAAATCAGCGTAAGCAATTGCCCGAGAACCGAATGCGAGCCAGTGACGTGTACTCCCTTCCGGATCAGAATGCCCTTAACTCAATGATCATGGCTGAAGCAGCAGGCGCTGGAGCTGCCTCTCAAGGAGCACTCAAAGGTTCCAGCAAACGAAGCTCTGCGACAAGTAGTTTGCTGGGTTGGAGTCATGGTGACGGGGAAAGTGAGAAGTTGATGGGAGAGTCCGGACGAAGTACCCCGGGAGCGAACACGGGAAACAAGCGATTAAATAGAAGTGACATCATTCGTCAAGTGAACGAGTGGAATCAAGCGAATCAGAATGAGAGTAGGGGTCATGGAAACAAGGAGGAGAATCAGGAGGAGGGGGATGCATCGTCCAGAGGAGGACCTCCTATAACAAATAAGATGAGCAAGAGGCACTTTAGCAGTGAGCAAAGTCACGAGGAGAGCTTGCTCCTAGGCGCACACTCCAAGTTTCCCCAACACCCTAGCCTAATGCTGCTGGATGCACATGTGATTTTCAAACCACTGTTGACCAGTATGGGTCTGATGCCACATCAAATCATGGGATACAGTTTTGATCATCTGGGCAGTCACATGAGCATCAAGGCTGCGATCGATTTGCTGAGAATTGACATTGTGGAGAGTGAAATGAAGGGCATTGGAAGGAGGCCGGCGACAGAAAAGGGGTCCGTTGGGGAGAATAATAAGGGATCATCGTCATCAAGCTCCCCGTTTGTCTTGAATATTCCACCAGAGGTGCCAGCGTTTTTATGTGAGAAGATTGGGTTGGAGGGAGACTTCCAAAAGTCGGCAGATGTGAACAGGGACATTTTGAATAGACGAAGCATGATATATTTGAGTCGGAACTACTGGAAAAAGCAGGCCAAGAGTGCGATCATATTCAGCGTGAATATTGATTACATCTCGCAACAGGTGAACATGCCGCTTCTCCGACTGCTCCATCAAATCACCACTATGTACCAGAATGTGAGGGAGACGCAGATGGAGTTGAGGGAGCAGAGACCCATGGCCGACGCAAAGGACGGGGCTGTGCCAGCAACCACCACGATTCTCTGCAGGAGTGCTAGTGGGAGGGGAGTGAGACACAAGAATAGCAGCAGTTCGGATGGAGGTGAAGCGTTGATGGGAGGGGACAAGGTTATCATTGGTGGGGGACTTGGGGGAGGTAGTAGCACGCTCAATAGACAACCCAGTGAGAAAAGTACTGGATACCTGCAGGCACCCTCCACGGCCACAAATACATTGTCTAGTGCACTGGCAACGAGAACTCAGAGCTTTGCTCAGCGATTCAAGAAAGGAAGCAGTGTGCTCCATCATAAGCTCAACTTTGAGGGCACTATGAGGAATTCCAGTGCAAGCCAAACGCCAACAAGTCTACGAGCACCCACGGATCTAATAGACGGAGCGGCAACGAGCAGCACTGTGAGAGGTGGAGTTAGTGGAGATGGCGTAGCTGTCTTGACAACAACTCCAAATACTACAAATACCACCACCGCGGTTGCTGGAGCGTCTGCTGGCGGCACTGACGTGGCGGTGGCTACACCCGCTGCGCCCAACTGCTGGCGAACCATATACTACCTCCTGGACTTGTACGCTACCAGACCGGAAACGAAGACGGTTATCAATAACAAGCCCCTTGGGCCGCCACCTCAACTGTCGTCGTCCAGTTTCAACAAGGTAGATAGAAGCAGAGATGCAGCGACCACCGCGGCAACAGTGGCGGCTGGAAAGGATGTGCTTGACGACGCTGAGAAAGGACAGCAGCAGACGAGTCAAGAGCAAATTGTCATGGTGCAGCCGAGTTATGCCACCAGCTCGTTAGAGAAGCAACGGGATCACGGAGCATTAGCATTTGAAGCGCCACGTGTGAGTATATTTGGAATTGCTAGGATTCAGCGGACAAGACTGCTGGCCTCACTGAGTGGACTCAAGTTGGAAGCAGAGATAATGAATCTGCAGGCAAGCACGTCATACAAAAAGAGACTGAGACCGGCTGCCATGGAATTGTCCCTCACAGGTCACGTGGGTCAATCAATGATTGTCCTTCTGGAAGGTGTTGCTCCCAATCAACAGACTGTGGTCAGAGTTTCCGTTTCCAAAAGCGGAGCACTCTATTCCAGCATCAGTAGAAGATTAAAAGATAAAAACTCTGGATTGCTGACCATAGGACCTGTTATCATAGATATCCCTCAGCATCCTGTGGTTCTGCACGGAATGATGACGAGAAGTACAAAGCAGCTAAGCAGTACACTCCAGGAATTCAGGGCAAATAGAACAGCTTCTCGGATTTCTAGGGGAACCACATTTGACGAGATGGATTTCGCGACCCACTTACGAGATCAAGTGGACTCGGCTCTACATCACCATCACAACGCCGCACAACCTCACACTGGACAAGGTGGTCCGCCAAGAAAGGCCTCCGACTCGACATTTTTCCAACCGCTGCAAATGCAGTTCACGATTGTGCTGCAGAGCCTGAGCATCACGGCAGCGTTGCTACCTTCTCTTCAAGCTCAATACAAAATGGAGCAGGTCAAAAGCTGCGGTATCACAGGAAGCAAGGCCAAGTTTCAGATAAGACTGCCCACGCACAACCTCAGCTTCACCACAAAGCTTAGCATGGCTAGTGAGGCCAGCACCTTGCCATCCGCTGCATGTATCAGTTTGCCCCAAGTGGACGTAAGTGCTGAGTATATACAAGAGGAACACGGAGGAGGTGGAGGACAACAAGTGGGAGGTGGAGCTGTTGGAAATTCAAAGGAGACAGACGCTACGATAACAACTGATGACGGGGTTGTACTCCGAACTGGAAGCTACTTGAGTGCCTTTGCCGACATTGGTGCTTTCGAGCACTGCCTTACCACTGATTTGCTTAATCACCTGGTGTTCGTCCAAAAGGTGTTCATGAAAGAGGTAAACGAGGTGGTTCTCAAAATGTCTGGCGGAGACAAACCAGTTCCCTTGTGGGAGGATGACGGCACTTCCAGAGGTACTGTGCGGAGTCTCCTATTTGCTCTGGTGGTCCGACTTCAGAGCATCCAGATCACGGCTACAACTCCGACGAACACAGCAGTCAGATTGGAAACAGGTCTGCTGGAGTTTCAAATGAGCAACAGAGTGAAAACTGATGACGACGACGAGCAGTGGGAGGGAGAAGACACGGGGCAATCCCAACCGCAGACGTCGTCCTGGACAAGGGAACGGAAGAAAGGTCACGGTCATGGTCACCATGGCCACGGACACGGACACCACGGCCATAAACATCACAGCGGTGCTCAAGGACATCAGTCAAAGTTCACGGATGTGAATAAGGTATTCATCAAGGCACAAGTGGATGTAAATCTGAGTCTGGGGCAGTTGATCCGAAATATGGTTTTCGAGGAGGCAGACTCAGAGTATCAACAGTATGCATTTTTCAAGACGCGTATTGGCCTGCGGAACGTGGCTGATATGGGAAGCACTACAGCAACTAGCAGCATGTTGGGCGGTGTCGAGGGTCAGGATAAGGAGGTTGTCCTGATCACACTAACCAGGCCGCTCATCTACGTCCAGCCAATTGCAGTAGATAAGGCTATTTTGGTTTGGCTCAACTACAAAAGTGCATACGAGTATTGGAATGAGCAGAGGAGCTCGTTGAACACGGAAGTGATGACTTGCACTGGTGTCACGCAACAGGTTCTTCCGGAAGTACAGCATCAACATAGGCTTCAGCCACAGCAGCCCCCGCAACCACCTCAACCCACCCCACAACAACAACAGCAGCAACAGGGTCAAGGTCAGGGTCCACCTGTACTGCAATCCAGTACACTGTTCCTCCAACTGACTGTGGACGATATGGGCATCTCCATTCCTCTGAACCCTTCACCTCACGGACTTCGAGCAGATTCGGAGAGCCGAGGAGCTGTAGTGGTGACGCTGGAGAGTACATCCATCTCTGCGTGCAGCTCAGGTTCACTGGTGAGCAAAGGTCGGTTTAAGGGACTATGTTTCCGTTTTACTGACGACATGGTCAGCATGGATGACTGGAAACCCAATCTGCTGGACCCGACCGTCATGAACTTTTGTGTCGTGAGTGAAGGGACATATGAAGTGTGTTCGAGAACAACCAGCAGGAAGAGTGGAGTATTGGCTCCTGAAGAGAGTGGGCACAACGCGAAATGGTTCCTTAACGTGCAGTGGCAAATGGAGGGTGTAGACATGCACGTGGACGTGAACATTGGGAAGCAGCTAAGTGCTTTAGGTCATACACTTACGACACTGGCAGCGTTTGAGGAGGATGAGGAAGACGAGGAGGAGAATGTTGTTGGGGAGGATGACGAAGATGGGAGGGATGAGGATGGGGATGAAGAGGCGGAAGGCAGGGATGACTTTTTGAATGCAGATGACTTTCCAGAGAGTGAGAGAGGTGAGGACGGACTCCGCAGCAGACCACCTCGGGCGGCCAGGTCCATTTCTCAGGAAAGCGTTGTCGTTCTCCGACGTCAGAAAAGTGTAGCTCAAGATAACAACTTGCCCGCCTTTCTCACGGATCCGAGCGTGGGACCCCGACAAAAGAGAAGCATGCTGGAGAAAGAGATGCAGGAAAGGATAAGCCTAATTGACGAGTTGAACAAGGCCGGGTCTCCACAGGCGCAAATTGAAGAGGAGAGACGGAAGCTGCAAGAGTTGGAGAATGTTGCGTTTAGGGACCTGCGAAGAGACTGGATTAAAAAGCTGCGGAGACAGAGTACAAAGGCGGCCAGTATTCGGGACAAGTTTAGTTGGGGAGGTGGGAACAGGGAAGGGCAGCAAAAGTCCCTGGGGCATCGCAGCAAATCTTTGGCGGTGGGGACGCCAGACTCGGACAAGCAAACGGATTGGAAGTACGTACAAACACTTTTTTGCTATTTAATTATTACAATTAACCATGTATAAACAACAGAGCACACGAATACAAAACACATTATTATTATTATTAATAATATTCAAATCACTTTGTCAAACAATCTGTATCATAATTTCACGTAGTAGAGGAATCACATTTTTATGACCAAACTGGTCAAATTAAAAACTAATCTCTTATAGTTTATTTTCATGATATAACTGGGCCAAATGGTTGGTAGCGTTCACCGCTTTTTATGTTTTTTCTTGTTCTTTTACATTTTTTGTGTTGTTACATTGTTAACGTGTATTTATTTATTATTTTTTGTTCTTCTGAGCATCATATAAAAAAGGTTACATAAGGTTATCCCAATCATTATGAATCAGGGCTCCAAAAAATAAATAGGTGACGACGACAATGACAACAGGCAATTTAGTACATGCAGTAATTAATTAGTTTAGTTAGGACATGACCCAATTATTTCTATTCCAAGTTTCCTAACGGAAACTGACGATAGCAGTCATAATAATTTTAAATATAAAATGTTCTCTCCTGTTGTGTACACTCTAACTAAACAAAAATTTTATGATTAAGTGTATTATTTTCTGTTTAAAAAAATGTATCTATTTTTTTAATTATTTGTTTTTTTGTTGTCAATTATTTTTTTCTCTGTTCTGAACTATCTCTCTCTCGCTCTCTCTCTCTATCTATCTCTCTCACTTTTAAATGTTCACTCTATCATGCGTCTCTGATGTATTGTGTATGTTCGTGCGTTGCTGCGCCGCCCTGTTGATAATCTGCAGTGCCGGGGATATGGTAGTTAGCAGTTCAACGCCCACCCATTCCTTTGCCAGTGCCTCGTCACCCTCTTCATCTCGCTCCTCGTTGCTTCTCAATCAGCCGCATCCGCAGCAGCATCGAACTACCAAGCAAAGGGTCACTTTTGGCAACACTTGGCGGTATAAAATAATTAAAAAACATAATTAATTAATTACTCCTTCTCCACTACTACATATTCTACTACCGTACAAAAATATAATATGTAGTAGCTGTAGTTGAAGTAGTAAGTAGTAGAGGTGGTAGTAGTTTTTTATGCAACTAATTTTTTTTATAGTAGTGTACGGAGCTGTAATTAATTTATAGTATGTATATAATACCTAATCTTACTATAGAGGATTTACTAATTTAGTTTATTATTTTTTGTTACTGCTTTTATTTGTGCTCTCTTTGTGTGGAATAATTGACAGTTGGAGTAAATGACATTTTTTACTATATACTATGGCGCTTTGTAATTAACAGAACTGCTTTATTTGTAATTATGTGTTAAACGGGGAAGTAACTCGTGTGGTGCGGCAACATAAAAAATATAAGCATGTCAGACGCCATCAAGTCTTCTTATTGCCATTGCATGCAAAACGATAGTTTTATAACTTGTGATTATCTTTTTTTTCTTTTTAAAGTTTGTGTGGAAAAAATAATGTACAAAGTTTCTCTTTTTATTTATTTAATGAGTATTATTAATTTTTTTAAAGATGCTAAAATCAGTATGGAATGATTTTTTAAAATAATGGTTTTTTATAACGTGTAATGTTTTCAGGCAGTACAGTGTTGACAGTGGTAGCGTGACCACGCCAGACGATGAAGATGAGTTTGTAGGAGTCTGGTTGGACAATGACAGTCAAGATATTGCGGACATTATAGGAGAAGATGATGGACATCCACCGTCCGCTGGAGGAAATAAGGGAGGGGGTCACATGACTCCGGGCAGCTCGGTTAGTCATACCAAGGCTCAAGAACCAAATGTGGACTTGGAGTTGGACGTGAAGGTGTTTATCAACAGTGGCAAGTGTGTCCTTCACACCAAGGCCAAAGGGGAAGATGATGACTTGGGTCAGAGGCGGAAGAGAAGTGAGCGGAGTGGCTCGGGATACGACTCCCTGCTCCACATTAGCAGTCCTATTATGAGTCGTAAAGCAAGGCACAATCTGAGCACAACGCGGATCAAGTCTCCATTTGCGGTGGGGGCGGGAGCGGCATCACTGACTGATGTGACCACATTCCATATTCCAGGGTTGGATGTGAAAATTCACTATGATTCTCACACATTGTATGAAGACAGAGAGAGTTGGGGTGTTGGCGCTGCAGCAGCTGGAGGCATGACGGGTGGCGGTGTTAACCCCAACTATCCCGGTAACAATGGAGGGGGAATACCAGGCGCAACTCCGGGAATGGCTACCGGTGGGAGACCGCCGTACACCCATGAAAGATCTGATTCGGGTAGTAGCACTGCAGGAAGTACTGGTCAATCTGGATTCATGTTTTCGTCCAGTCGCCGTTCCGGTACAAAGCGCGCCTCCATGTTTGCTTGGATTACACTCCACTCCGTACCCGAAGAGACCATCATTAGTCCTCACATTCTAGACTTTTTGGAACAAACCCTGGAACCCATTCCTTTACCTGTGATACAGCAAAACAAGCAGAATTCTTCCGCGAATGTTGGACCACCTCCGCCAATCACTCCAGAGGGTGTGCCACCACAATCGGAGCCGCCCAGGGTCTCTGCAGAGGATGAAGATGATGCTGTGACAAGTACCTACTACGCCTCGTTTCCTGTGGACGTTATCGTCTACTTCCACATGCAACCCTCCACATTCCGCTTTTCCTGTCAGCCTGTGTCCCGTGTGGAATGCATGCTTCGTCTTCCCGCTCTAGACATTGTGTTCTCTTCGAAAAGAGCAGAGGAGGAACATGACTACGAGGGCGTGGCTCCTGGTGGTGGAAAAGGCAAGCATCTTCATCATGCACACAGCCATCATCACTTTCACCATCCCTCTTTCTCTGCCTCGTCAACTACCTCCTTTAGAAGTAAATTGAGAACCACCGGTAGCTCGGCTGACATGGGTCCAACGTTATCCGGCAGTGGGGACTCTACCAAGGCGTCAACTGCACCAGGTGTAACGCCGGCTCCAAGCTCGAGTATAATTGGTGGTTTATCGGTGACTGGATGTTTGTCCGACTTTTCTCTCTACATATTCCATCCTTACGGGGCTGCCAAGAAGACTGGTAACGAAATAGTTGACAATAACTTTAATCAGATATTTCAGGGAGATATTTATTGAATTTTGTATAATGTTTGCAGATCAGTGGAGCCCGTTGAGTGATAATGAGAGGAAGGACAGCGTCAGTATGAACGTAGAGTTTGTAAAATTCCATCTGTCACGAAGCCGCAAGGTTCATCTTATGTCTTCCGGATACAATTCTTTCATTTTCATGGACCATGGCGCCAATACGTCGTCAGGCAATAATACCAGTTCTAGTTCCAGTTCTTCCCACCAAGCAGCCATACGCTTTTCCAGTAAGTGGTCATGATGAATTCCTACAAATAGTACAAAAATTAATTGAGCTAGAGTATCAACAATTTTTTAATAATTTCTTACAGCAATTGTGGACATTGGCTCGGCCTCTTTCAAATATGACATGCGACGTTTGACAGAGATCCTCGCTTTCCCGAAAGCGTGGTACCGTCGTTCTCTCGTTCGCCGTGTATTCCTGGGCGATATGTCCACCACGTCCGTTTTAGGTGATGATAGTAAGGACGCGTCCACTAACAGTCCGTCCTTACTCAAGGCAACGTCCTCCCGGAGGAACAGCCTTTCATATGGAATGAGGGACGGCAAGGGTCGCGACGGTGTAGATGGCGGAATTGGCAGCACCGGCCGAAAACGAAGTAACATCATGACCAGCTCGTTGACACGCAGTGGCCTTCCGGTTTCAGATATTCCATCAATGTCATCGGGTGGAGGTCCTCCCATTCCATCCTGGGAAACACTAGTCCTCTTCACCGTAAACTTTACCAAGCTCAACGTCCAAATGAACATGGGCAATGTGATGGGCAACGTCAGCTGGCTAATTCGCGACGCCAAGTCGGAGGGTCGCCTTTCTATCGGGAGCACCGGTCACAAAAATCTGTACATCGGCGTGGGGCTCAACTCTTCGTACATTGAAGCCAAGGGAGGTATTGTGGCTGGCACTTTTGAAGTGACCCAGTTGAACACATACGTGAGGGCTCAAGAGGATCCTGGCGTGGAACCGCATCACACGGTGGGTCTCAAAATGTATGGTCTTGAACTTCGACTAGACTTTATGGGTACCAGCGTGCTGATGGGAAGAGTGAGTGGGCTCGAGGTGAAGTTGAAGGATGAGTGGCAAGTACAGTCGCATCGAGGTAGCCATTACGACAGAGAAGATTCCATGTTGGCCACCTATAGACCAGCAATGATATTTATTCACGGAGACATGGGCTGGGATCAACTGCAATTGATGATTTCCAAATCAACAACGGTAGATTTGCTGAAAATGCACTGCAAATTGGATGAGTTTTTCAGTCAGCAGTTTAAAAGTAGCAAATGGGTACTGAGCAGCATGCATCATGATGCGAGCGGTAGTGGTGGCTCCGGTGGGGGTAGTGGAGCCAGCCAGTTGACACCAAACATGGGACGGAAAACGGTAGGGAGGGATGAACCAGCCAAAGTCTATTTCCAACACCAACATCAGCGACATTGGCAACAGGTTTTGGATAAAGTCAGTCTCATGTCAATTAGTAGCATGCTGGTGCCTCTGCCAGAGGCCGGTACGGTACTCGGAGGCACCATGGATCTCCACGGGAATAACATCTCTTTGGCTTGCTTTCACGGAGTCAACTTTAAAGCAAAGAGCTGGGCCCTGTTTAGCTTGAAGGAGCCCTTCATATCCTTTTCTACCGAGGCACAGGAAACAAGACAGCAGGAAATGGGAGGCCATCAGGCGCCATCATCGGCCTCATCCTGTTGCGTGCATGTGGTGCAGAATCTCAACTTCTCGTTGGGCCAGCAAAACACGCATGCCATGAGCATCAACAGCGTTCAGCACGAAAGCATGGCGATGGTTTGTAGGATCACGAGAAATGTCATGTTCCCGCCGCAGTTCCGAACGCTCCATGAATGGTTTCATTATGCGTTTGCTCCGTCCGAAATTGATGATGGTGAGTGAGATTTACATTTAATTATGGCATTTTTTCTTTAAGAAAATACCTACATAATTTACTAATATGTTGGTTTTTTATATAGTTGCCCGATTTCCGAGTTTGGAACGAGAACGAGAGCGTGTGGAAAGAGAACGTGCTGATTCCGGTGGTTCTGAGCGTAGAACGCCTGCGCGACTACATGACCCTAATCACAATCGCGAAGTCATCTTTGCACTGCCCAGCCTCGAGCTCTTTTTCAAAACAGAACATTTGCAGGCATGTTCCACGCCAGAGGGTAGCGGCTCAGCCGTTGGAAAGCCTGTTGTCGAGTGCAGCTTCATAACAGAGTTTGGAGATCACATATTCGTAACAGTGGACGCGGAAGCATTTTTCTTCCTTCACGATCTCATTACATCCTACATCAAAGAAAAAGAAAAACTAGTTTCCGCCCAATTAGCCGCCGGCAGAAGTCAGAGTCCTTCAGTGCGCATGGACGCTGGTGAGGTGGAGTCACAATATTCAAGTGCATCCACAACACCTGTTGGAGGCGCTTCCCCAATGTCTAGCAGGGGACCAAGTTCTCTTGTTGGTGGCAGTGGGAACTTGGGAGGAGCAGGATCCTCCTCATTAGATTCTTCCCACCTTTCTTCCGCCCTTCCAACCCAACGCGGCAGTGGAACTCTGTCCTCTTTGAAATCAGAAGGAAGTCCCTCCTTCCAGTCCAGCTCTTCTACAACCCCCTTAAAAATCAACATCACTTCCAGTGGCAGCAGCGGTCGAGGAACGTCATCTTCCGGTCCTTCATCCGTCACTGGACCTACTCTCGAACTGGAAATGCGACTTCAGAGAGACTGGAGGGACTACCACTGCAAAACCTGGCAACTTGAGCCCACCGTTCGACTTCTCTCCTGGGCTGGCAAAAGTATCGAGCCGTACGGCGTTGACTACATTCTTCAAAAGCTGGGATTCTCCCACGCCCGTATCACCATTCCCAAGTGGATGCAAAGAGGATTTTGCGATCCGCTCGATAAGGTCCTCTCCGTTCTCATCTTTCGCATGGTTGACCTTGCACGACGGGAGGGAAGCACCAGTCGCAATAATGATCATCACCACCAACACTAAATAAAATTTCCGGCATACTACCCGGTTTGCATTCCAGAGTAATAATTTTTAAAAACCATGTTAACAGCAGCACAACAACAATACTAAAAACTATCTAATCTTCACAACTAACTCAATCAATTTAAGTAGCTTAATTAACATAGCGAAGCAGAAGCGAAAAAACATTAACAGAAGCTTTCCATGCCTTTTTTGGCTATATCATCTTCTTCTCTCACTCTCTCATAATATGACTTTACTAAACGCTAATCACACCAGCCATTTTTCATATATACAGATTTACCATTCTGATGATTTTTTAATGAACCGAAACTCTTCTTAAAAATACGTGATATATTCTCTATCTATGCAACATCAAACAAATATATTTAGTTATTTATCATCATTATTGATTATCATTGTAACTCTACACGCGCACGTTGTCCGCATTTAGCTTTTTCTCTCTAGTTTTAGTTTAGAATAATTTTAAGTGACCTATTTAACAGTAAGAAGCGTGTTATCTAGTAGTATACTATGTAGTATTAGCTGTTGTAGAAGTTTACGGGGAAAAATGAAAAATATAATATTTGGTCATATACCGTTTATATTTTTTGATGACTCTACTTTACTTGATCGTTTATTCATCACGATGAATGATCATTATTGCTTGTCGTCTTGGCGAATTCCAAACAAAAAACCAAAATAATATGGGATGCTTATTAAAACAAAACTTTATCCGTGTGGGGGTGATCAGCCTTTCTTGTCTACAGGACTAAATAAATTAATAATTACCGTGTTAAGCATTTTAAGCATTAATGTCCCTATATTGCGTCACAACAACCAGCATTTAAAATGGGTAGAATTACAAAAAAGCAACCGTTAGATTTTTTTGCTAGGACCTGTAAAAAAATAAAAATGTAGTATTATCAGTAGCCATATTTATATATTTATTATTAATTATTATAATTGATGAGATGACCATCATAATGTCATGTTGTACTGATTATGCTTATGCGTTGCCTGCTCTTTATTCATAAGAAGAACGACTAACGATGATATAATATACACTCTTGAAGAAAAAAACTACAAATTTTAAATAATCTACCTAATAAAAAAGCCACTCCGGTTGTGTTTAGCCAACTAGTCGGATCATTATTTATGACAAGAAAAAATTATATACCTTTTAAAATAGAAGAATAATTTATGGTTATCCAAATGATCATATGAAAGCATTTAAATAAATAAAAACGACATGAGTATCTCACACAAAAAAAACTATAAGAAGAAGGAACATTATTTATTGTTACAATTATACTAATTACTCCTAAAAAAAGTAGATTAAATATTTATTATTATTATGGAGGTAGGATGGAGGCCGGGAATGAATGAATTGATAGTATGTATTCTAGACAATATTATCTACATTACCTACAAAAAATACCTACCTACCTAGTGATAAGATTAACTATAATTGTTAATTATTATTATTATTATTATTACAACTGTGTAACAATTTTCGTTTAAATATTGATCGATGAAAATACTGATGATGATATTATTATTAGTAAAAAGAAAATATTGAATGAGAATGAACGAAATAATTATTATTGTCATTTAATTATTATACTATATATCGGTAACAACAGGATTAATAAAGTGGACAAAGCTTTCCTTTTTAATGAACATGACGAAGAGGATTAATCTTGTTTGGCATACTCTCCATATTTATTACTTTTGCATAGCCAAGTACATAAAAAGTCGAGTTTAAATTTTGCAAATTTGCATGCAAAATTACCAGCGGCATGGCTCATCATCTCAACTCATATTAAATTATATGGCACACAATGTTCCGCAGAATCAAATGCATGATGATATTAGCATAAAAATATTTTATCAAGATATGCACGTTTTAACAAAGCATGTTAAGCATGTATTAGTGTTATCATATCATCGTCATATTGTATTTTATTATCTTGATGATGATACTCGCATTGAGTCAGTAAACCAGACTGACTGACATCAAGTACGCAGAGAAAAAAGGGGTTAGAGTTGTTAGTTAAATGGGAAGGATGGAAAATCATAATGGCTTCAGCCGCTGCTGCTTCTTCAGCTCATTCTTTAATGGATTGAATGACACTGAAAAAATGATATCCTCAAATGTTTTATATTTGTTTATTGATTAGAGAGAGGAGCGAGAGAGATAGATAGGATGTTATATGATGTGTGATTTAAAGCGTGAACAAGACAAGATGAACCAGAGTAGCAGCGTTAAAAAACGCTGCCATTTTTTATGCCTCTTTTCTGCTGACGCTTATGCCGCAGACGCTGTAATGATGACGCCATGTCGAGTAGAGAGAAAGCTTCATGTATTTTTTTTCTCTCAGGATATAACACAAGAACACGCACGAAAAAAAATACATGACGGCTAATGACTTGCCAAGAGAGGAAAGGATACAACAATGAAAAATATAATATGTACATACAATTGTTGTACATGCATATATACATGATATCGCAATAAAAATTGTCTGTGTTTTTTTTGCATTGTTGAAAATAATGTGTGGTAATATTTGTATGAAAAAAAATTGTGATGATGGATGATAATCATAAGGTAGTATACTCTAGAGCAGGCGTATAGCAGGAGTTTCATTTTCACACAGGCTCAACCCCGCAGACAAACTAAGTGCCCCAAATCCAATTATGAGACCTGTAAACCACAACCACACCACCAATGCACAATTAACGCCAATAACGTACCAATAAACCAATTACGCACAATTAACGTCAATTACGCACAATTAACGTCAATTACGTACCATAAACGTCAATTACGCACAATTAACGTCAATTACGTACCATAAACGTCAATTACGCTCAACTACGTACCATTAACGCAAATAACGCACAATTAACGCAAATAACGCACAATTAACGCAAATAACGCACAATTAACGCAAATAACGCACAATTAACGCAAATAACGCACAATTAACGCAAATAACGCACAATTAACGCAAATAGCGCACAATTAACGCAAATAACGCACAATTAACGCAAATAACGCACAATTAACGCAAATAACGCACAATTAACGCACAATTAACGCAAATAACGCACAATTAACGCCAATTAAGCACAATTAACGCCAATTAAGCACAATTAACGCCAATTAAGCACAATTAACGCCAATTAAGCACAATTAACGCCAATTAAGCACAATTAACGCCAATTAAGCACAATTAACGCCAATTAAGCACAATTAACGCAAATAACGCACAATTAACGCAAATTAAGCACAATTAACGCAAATAACGCACAATTAACGCAAATTAAGCACAATTAACGCCAATTAAGCACAATTAACGCCAATTAAGCACAATTAACGCCAATTAAGCACAATTAACGCCAATTAAGCACAATTAACGCCAATTAAGCACAATTAACGCCAATTAAGCACAATTAACGCCAATTAAGCACAATTAACGCCAATTAAGCACAATTAACGCAAATAACGCACAATTAACGCAAATTAAGCACAATTAACGCCAATTAAGCACAATTAACGCCAATTAAGCACAATTAACGCCAATTAAGCACAATTAACGCCAATTAAGCACAATTAACGCCAATTAAGCACAACTAACGGACAATTGAAACCAATTAAGCACCATTAACGCAAAAAACACAATTAACACAAATAGAGTGTGTGACTCAAGTGGCTTTCAGTTGGTAGCAGAAGTTGACCCGGGATATTTGACCCAGTTGGCATGGAGGTAGCCCTACGGGTCAGCTACAACCCAAAAGTGATTTGGGTCAGCTAGCCCTGACAGAAAACCCGTCAGGGTCAAAAGACTAAAGGGTCAGCACTCTAGCCAGTCTTAGTGACAACATTGGCTTTGATTTGGTAGCAGAAGTTGACCCGGGATATTTGACCCCGTTGGCATGGAGGTAGCCCTAGTGGTCAGCTACAACCTAAAAGTGATTTGGGTCCGCTAGCCCTGACAGAAAACTCGTGAGGGTCAAAAGACTATGTTTTGTGATAAGTGCTTCTATGAGAATTCGGACCTATTCAAACATTTAATTCTGCATACAGGCGAACTACCGCATTGTTGTTCGCTCTGTAACAATAATTTCCCGACGTTATCCAAATTATACAACCATATAAAAAGGAAACATACTCTCGAGAAACCACATGAATGGATCATTGGATTGTGTTTTTTGGTTGGATGTCGTACAAGTTTACATGATGATAACTTGAGAAAATTATGTAAATAATTGCGCTGGCAGGATGAAATACCGAAACAAGGGCGTAGCCAGGGTGGGGCCAATGGGGCACTGGCCCCCTCCTGAAGTCGGACTTTTAACGTTAAGTAGATTAGAGGGAGGGGCCACCTTCTGCATAATAATATACTTCCAGGCAGAAGCAGAGAAAACTTTACTCGTCAGAAAGACATTTTGCCATTTTTTAGTCTGAGAAAGCTTCATTTTACACTCTGAAATTTCGGCTTTAAGATTTTTCTCTTGTTTTTGGAATGCACTTCTCAGTCGGCAAAGATGAATGCATTATTGATTCCTTCTTCTTCTTTTATTCTTCAAAAGTCTAGTCACGTCACAGAAAACAGAAATTTAAACTGGAAATACCACATACTAACTAATCGTCCTTAATTTTTAGTCTTGAAACAAATTATTATTAGTCAGCAAAGTTTTACTTTGCTGAGCTGTTCACAATTATTATCTTAAAATCAAAGTAATATTGAACAAAATCATTCCGAGTTCCGTAAAGGGATCAGGGTACAGTCAAACACATTTCCTATTATCTGCATTGAGACGTTTGAGAACGGGATCTAGTTCGTAACTGAAGAAGGGAGGTTGCCTCAAGTGACCCAGGTCAATTTTTATACTGCGATGATGGGATCTTCCTGAATGGACTGTTATATTACAGTGTGGGACTAGTAAGAGCATGTTCACGACGTTTCCACCCGAGTTGGAAAAATAGTCACCAATGTTATCCAGGAGAAGACCAATGTGTAAAAAAAATATGTAAAATGTAGCCATAAACACATTGAACTATCATCACAGTAAGTAATTACGGCCATGGAGGCTAATTTCAAAATTATGCTTACCAGGGTTCCCCTTTGAGCCTGATTGTAGGCAACTTTAAAGTCCTTATAGTCCATCCACCAAATTGAAATTCATGCGATCCATGGGTAGTTTATTGTGACTTGACCTGTAGTTTTGCTTTCCTCGTCATCGCCACCACCATGTTCATATGCTTCTCCTGTTCCAATTTCCTCAGCGCTCCCGACACAATGTCGAATCCTTGTTACTTTCTATTAAACACAAAGTTATCGTGAATCTCATCATGAAGCAGTCACAAATTGGTCTTATCATGAGTTCTCAATTGAAATTCTGCCGGGAGGGCATAGTCAGCATCATGAACATGTATTCTCCGGAAGTAAACCAGCCTCTTGTTCAGATCGATCCAATGCGAATCCTGGTAACTTTGCCTGAAGAGGTCTGTACTTCAAATTCGTAGTGTTTCCCGTGGAATTTGTCTGTTGTTCTGAACAAAACTATTCCATTCTGCTGCACTCCATCCTGAACAACTTTGAGCTTCCGCTTTTCCTCGAAAGTACATGTCAATCAAGGGATGATGCAGAATGCTTTGAGGAATGCCATATCGGGGATGGTATCAATTTGCCATGAATTTTCCCTGCAACAGGTCAAAGGTCAGCAAATCAGCTTGGTATTTTCATACGACAATGTTTGAAAACGGCTTATCGTCCAGTCCGATTTGCATGTGACAGTAAAAGTTTATCAAAAGCGACATGACTAACTCCTCCCTTGTATTGGGGGAGGAGGTGATGCTCTATTGTGGCGATTTGGTCCATCATCTGGATTACCTACAGGAACAGGATTGATTGCAGCATTTGACTGAAGTCCAGTGTATTTTCGCACTTTGCCATGTTGTAAAAAGGAATGGCGTGTTTGACGTAAGCAAGAACAAGATCCAATAAAAAACAAACTTGTATTTTGTCGCGTCTGTCAACGCTATAGGTTGCCCTCTGCCTATTGTATCAATAATGCAGGTAAACAGACATGTACAAGGGTATATGCATAAGGTGCGCGTGTGTGTGTGTGGAGAAGGAGGATGGCTCGTCCTTCTCGTCACGTAGTCCCTCTTGTGCTTATACTTTACTGCGTTTCTGAGAACTGGTAAGTACCAGTTCCTTACCAGTACGAGGCACCTTAAAGCTAAAAGTACGGTCCAATGGATGGACTCTACTGACGATATGCATTTTATACTCTTGTATGTACTGGTATGGTTCTAGTTCACATTCAGTCGTGCTTGTCGTAAGACACATGTAAAATTGTGCAGAAGTTTCAGTGAAAAATTGTAAAGGACTTGTGAAGTGTTTACTTTGGGAAAATGTCGGGTATACAGACACCCCGTATTTTTCAATTGGCTTGTCAATTATGTGACAAACGCTTCTTGTATAAATATCAACTTTAAACCCACTTACGACTCCACACGGGCGAGCGGCCCTTTCTGTGCCGTCTTGAAAGCTGCCGAAAAGATTTCTCAGAGAAAAAACATCTAAATCGCCACCAAAAGGCACATTTACCACAAAACCAACGACCCTTCCAATGCAACGTGTGTTCCAAGCGATTTGTAACGAGAAGCTACCTACAAATGCACCAGGTTAGCCATTCTGCTGAAAAACGGTACAGCTGTGGAATCTGTTCAAAGAAATTTGCAGCTGCATCGTATTTGAAGGCACATGTGCTCATCCATTCAAACGAGAGGCCATACAAATGCGGAATATGTGCATGGCGTTCGAAAACGACAAATGCTATCAGAAGACATGCGAAGACTCATGTCCAAGGCCAGTACCACGCCTGCAACCACTGTTCCGCAATTTACCGCAGCAAATTCAATTTAAAGAGAATATCATCCGGCAACATGCCTCCGGCGTTCGAAAATTCGAATGGAAAGGGTCACTACTCAAGCCAGTCTTAGTGACAACATTGGCTTTGAGTTGGAAGGAGAAGTTGACCCGGGATATTTGACCCAGGGGGCACGAGGGTAGCCCTAGGGGTCCGCTACAACCCAAAATTGATTTGGGTCCGCTAGCCCTGACAGAAAACCCGTGAGGGTCAAAAGAGTAAAGAGTCCCAACTCAAGTTAGTCATTGTGACAACATTGGCTTTGAGTTGGTAGGAGAAGTTGACCCGGGATATTTGACCCAGTTGGCATGGAGGTAGCCCTAGTGGTCAGCTACAACCCAAAAGTGATTTGGGTCCGCTAGCCCTGACAGAAAACCCGTCAGGGTCAAAAGACTAAAGAGTCCCAACTCAAGTTAGTCATTGTGACAATATTGGCTTTGAGTTGGTAGGAGAAGTTGACCCTGGATATTTGACCCAGTTGGCATGGAGGTAGCCCTTGGGGTCAGCTACAACCCAAAAGTGATTTGGGTTCGCCACCCCTGACAGAAAACCCGTCAGGGTCAAAAGATTAAAGGGTCACTACTCTAGCCTGCCTTAGTGACAACATTGGCTTTGAGTTGGTAGGAGAAGTTGACCCGGGATATTTGACCCAGTTGGCATGGTGGTAGCCCTAGGGGTAAGCTACAACCTAAAAGTGATTTGGGTCCGCTAGCCCTGACAGAAAACTCGTCAGGGTCAAAAGACTAAAGGGTCACTACTCAAGTCAGTCACTACTACAGGTTTTCTGTCAGGGGTAGCGGACCCAAATCACTTTTGGGTTGTAGCTGAGCACTAGGGCTACCTCAATGCCAACTGGGTCAAATATCCCGGGTCAACTTCTCCTACCAACTCAAAGCCAATGTTGTCACAAAGACTAACTTGAGTTGGGACTCTTTAGTCTTTTGACCCTGACGGGTTTTCTGTCAGGGCTAGCGGACCCAAATCACTTTTGGGTTGTAGCTGACCACTAGGGCTACCTCAATGCTAACTGGGTCAAATATCCCGGGTCAACTTCTCCTACCAACTCAAAGCTAATATTGTCACAATGACTAACTTGAGTTGGGACTCTTTAGTCTTTTGACCCTGACGGGTTTTCTGTCAGGGGTGGCGAACCCAAATCACTTTTGGGTTGTAGCTGACCACTAGGGCTACCTCCATGCTAACTGGGTCAAATATCCCGGGTCAACTTCTTCTACCAACTCAAAGCTAATATTGTCACAATGACTAACTTGAGTTGGGACTCTTTAGTTTTTTGACCCTGACGGGTTTTCTGTCGGGGGTAGCGGACCCAAATCACTTTTGGGTTGTAGCCGACCCCTAGGGCTACCCTCGTGCCAACTGGGTCAAATATCCCGGGTCAACTTCTGCTACCAACTCAAAGCCAATATTGTCACAAAGACTAACTTGAGTTGGGACTCTTTAGTCTTTTGACCCTGACGGGTTATCTGTCGGGGCTAGCGGACCCAAATCACTTTTGGGTTGTAGCCGACCCCTAGGGCTACCCTCGTGCCAACTGGGTCAAATATCCCGGGTCAACTTCTGCTACCAACTCAAAGCCAATATTGTCACAAAGACTAACTTGAGTTGGGACTCTTTAGTCTTTTGACCCTGACGGGTTATCTGTCGGGGCTAGCGGACCCAAATCACTTTTGGGTTGTAGCCGACTCCTAGGGCTACCTCCATGCCAACTGGGTCAAATATCCCGGGTCAACTTCTCCTACCAACTCAAAGCTAATATTGTCACAATGACTAACTTGAGTTGGGACTCTTTAGTCTTTTGACCCTGACGGGTTTTCTGTCGGGGGTAGCGGACCCAAATCACTTTTGGGTTGTAGCCGACCCCTAGGGCTACCCTCGTGCCAACTGGGTCAAATATCCCGGGTCAACTTCTCCTACCAACTCAAAGCTAATATTGTCACAATGACTAACTTGAGTTGGGACTCTTTAGTCTTTTGACCCTGACGGGTTTTCTGTCAGGGGTGGCGAACCCAAATCACTTTTGGGTTGTAGCTGACCACTAGGGCTACCTCCATGCTAACTGGGTCAAATATCCCGGGTCAACTTCTTCTACCAACTCAAAGCTAATATTGTCACAATGACTAACTTGAGTTGGGACTCTTTAGTTTTTTGACCCTGACGGGTTTTCTGTCGGGGGTAGCGGACCCAAATCACTTTTGGGTTGTAGCCGACCCCTAGGGCTACCCTCGTGCCAACTGGGTCAAATATCCCGGGTCAACTTCTGCTACCAACTCAAAGCCAATATTGTCACAAAGACTAACTTGAGTTGGGACTCTTTAGTCTTTTGACCCTGACGGGTTATCTGTCGGGGCTAGCGGACCCAAATCACTTTTGGGTTGTAGCCGACCCCTAGGGCTACCCTCGTGCCAACTGGGTCAAATATCCCGGGTCAACTTCTGCTACCAACTCAAAGCCAATATTGTCACAAAGACTAACTTGAGTTGGGACTCTTTAGTTTTTTGACCCTGACGGGTTATCTGTCGGGGCTAGCGGACCCAAATCACTTTTGGGTTGTAGCCGACTCCTAGGGCTACCTCCATGCCAACTGGGTCAAATATCCCGGGTCAACTTCTCCTACCAACTCAAAGCTAATATTGTCACAATGACTAACTTGAGTTGGGACTCTTTAGTCTTTTGACCCTGACGGGTTTTCTGTCGGGGGTAGCGGACCCAAATCACTTTTGGGTTGTAGCCGACCCCTAGGGCTACCCTCGTGCCAACTGGGTCAAATATCCCGGGTCAACTTCTCCTACCAACTCAAAGCCAATGTTGTCACTAAGGCTGGCTAGAGTGCTGACCCTTTAGTCTTTTGACCCTCACGGGTTTTCTGTCAGGGCTAGCGGATCCAAATCACTTTTGGGTTGTAGCTGACCCCAGGGGCTACTTCCATGCCAACTGGGTCAAATATCCAGGGTCAACTTCTCCTACCAACTCAAAGCCACTTGAGTCACACACTCTATTTGTTTTAATTGTGTTTTTTGCGTTAATGGTGCTTAATTGGTTTCAATTGTCCGTTAGTTGTGCTTAATTGGCGGTAATTGTGCTTAATTGGTTTCAATTGTCCGTTAGTTGTGCTTAATTGGCGGTAATTGTGCTTAATTGGCGTTAATTGTGCTTAATTGGCGTTAATTGTGCTTAATTGGCGTTAATTGTGCTTAATTGGCGGTAATTGTGCTTAATTGGCGGCAATTGTGCTTAATTGGCGTTAATTGTGCTTAATTGGCGTTAATTGTGCTTAATTGGCGTTAATTGTGCTTAATTGGCGTTAATTGTGCGTAATTGACGTTAATTGTGCTTAATTGGCGGTAATTGTGCTTACTTGGCGTTAATTGTGCTTAATTGGCGTTAATTGTGCTTAATTGGCGTTAATTGTGCTTAATTGGCGTTAATTGTGCTTAATTGGCGTTAATTGTGCTTAATTGACGTTAATTGTGCTTAATTGGCGTTAATTGTGCTTAATTGGCGTTAATTGTGCTTAATTGGCGTTAATTGTGCTTAATTGGCGTTAATTGTGCTTAATTGGCGTTAATTGTGCTTAATTGGCGTTAATTGTGCTTAATTGGCGTTAATTGTGCTTAATTGGCGTTAATTGTGCTTAATTGACGTTAATTGTGCTTAATTGGCGTTAATTGTGCTTAATTGGCGTTAATTGTGCTTAATTGGCGTTAATTGTGCTTAATTGGCGTTAATTGTGCTTAATTGGCGTTAATTGTGCTTAATTGGCGTTAATTGTGCTTAATTGGCGGTAATTGTGCTTAATTGGCGTTAATTGTGCGTAATTGGTTTATTGGTACGTTATTGGCGTTAATTGTGCATTGGTGGTGTGGTTGTGGTTTACAGGTCTCATAATTGGATTTGGGGCACTTAGTTTGTCTGCGGGGTTGAGCCTGTGTGAAAATGAAACTCCTGCTATACGCCTGCTCTAGAGTATACTACCTATAATCATATATATTATGGCGTGTGTTTTTAATGCTCTGGCGCACCTGTACACTTATGAATAGTACATACATTTCATACATGTTTGCTGATTGATTAAAGTGGAGTGTACACAGGTAAATTTTTCTGGTTAGGTTTCAAGTAAAGGGATAAGTACAGGTAGGCAAGGTAGGATGTTGTATTGTAGTAATGCTTGTCATGTAGGTAAAAAACTGATAATGAAGCTGCGTGTATTGCATTGTAGCTTGCTGCACCTATAACAACGATGATGATGATGATTATATGATTCTTACTCATGTTGCGTTGAGTTGGTTGTTGGTTTGGTGAAGGTGCAGGTGGAGATTTTTTACAGTAAAACCAATAATAACAATGCAGCAAGGTGGATGAATGATCATATATCTCCGTTAGTTAGTTAGCCCTTGTCTAGTCGTTCGTTTGAATTGTGTTGAGTGTGTGGTGGTCGCTTTCCAAAAAGTTGAAAGAGGAAATTGATATTTTTAAGAGGAAGTTATAATGGCGAGATTTTTCCGGGAGCAGGATATTGACGGTAAAAATAATATACTTTCTTTTTGTTAAATAGTATAATTTTTAATTGGGACTGGGATTAAGTATATAGGTCCACGTGACTGACTGGGATTAAATTAGGAAAATTAGTTTTTAATGAATGTACATTTTTTTTGTGGAATGATCTTTAGAGTTTCGAGAATGCTTCTACCTGAACGCTCGAAATGGGAGCATCCGAACGCTGGATGAGCTGAGTCTCATAATGCGCTCTCTGGGCATGAGCCCCACCATCTCAGAGTTGAAAAAGTACCTGAAGGAGAAAGGAGGGAAGATGTCCTTTGCCGACTTTTTGGAGGTGATGCACACTCATAATCAAGTGGAGAAAGTGCCGGACGAGATACTGGAGGCGTTTAAGGCAGCAGATCCGAAAGGGAAAGGCGTTATTCCGGCGAAAGAGCTGAAGCATATTTTGGGGCGGTGGGGCGAAAAGTTGAGCCCTCGTGAAGGTACTTTCATGATTCATGATAACATGCATATTAAATGCGTGTACGTTGAATATTGTGATTATAGGCAATGAAAATTAATTAAATATTATGTGCTTTTCAGTGGATCAAATTTTCCGAGAAGCAAACGTGGCGAGTGGAGGAGGAATGGTGAAATATACCGACTTTGTCAGGATTGTTTGTGCGCCAGTGCCAGACTATTACTAAAAAATAGTACTACAGCCAGTTTGTTCATCCATTTCTATTCAACACATCCGCAATAATGTTTTACATGTACATTCCAATTTTCAAGTTAATTTTAGATTGTGAGTTAATTTAAATGCACGGGAACTCGTTGTTAGCTTGTAAGTTAGTGTCAATAATTTTATTATTACACTATTTTCCTTATAAGGTTAATATTTCTTTAAATATATTTACTTATAACCTACCATTTTTAGAGTATTATTTCTGACTTTTTTGTTAGAAAGTAATTAATCATTATTCAACAATTATTATATGGTATACACATCAAATGTATAGAGACTTGTTGCTCGTACATTCAGCTTGAGAAAAATATATAAAAATACGCTATTTTAATAATAAACAGATTCTGTAAGAAACTTTTAATTAATAGTTAACAAACTCAGGATCAAAATTAACAAAATGCATATTATGTTCTTTGCAAATGTATTCACTCATCATAGAACTAACTACCTAGTTAAACAATCATTAACAAACAAAAATGATAACATCTCTCAATTATTCAGTTAAATCTAAAATTTCAGTTTTCGAAATTGAATATATTTGAACGTTTCGAAAATCAAGTATTAAAACCTGCTGCCGTCGATAAGATATTCTATCACTGCATCATATGATGATGATGTTGCTGCTGAAGGTGTTGCTGATGGAGGTGCTGTTGCTGTTGATAAGGCAAGGACTGGTGAAAATTGCTCGCAGTTGTAGGATTGACGAGGCTGTGGGCAGCCGGAGGCCCACTGGTCGGCACGGACATTCCGGGGTGATTAATGCTCATGTTCATAGGTACGTATTGCGGCATAAAGGCGGGATGACCCGGTTGTCCAGTGTTGCTGTACGGATTGTGATGACTGCTCGTGATGATGGGATGATGTTGAGGACTGTGATGAGACACTGGCGGAATGTTGAGCGGCGCGGGGGAGTGATGTTGCTGGGGGGATGGCGAGTGGTGCTGCTGCTGTTGTGGCGAGTGCTGATGAGGCGTCTGCTCAGGTAGTCGACTATGTTGCTTTTGCACAAGCTGCTGAGCTGAATGAGGCGAGTAGTTGGGGGGCACGTTTCGAATGGGCTCCAGCCACTTGAGAACATTTTTTGAGCCGACGTCCGCGTCCTCGTATATCTTCCGCTCGAGAATGTCCATCAGGTCTGTGGGAATGGGCTCGCTGCTGTATATCTTGCGGGCCCAAGCGGGACGCGGGTATGGGATCGTGGTTTCCCCAATGCACAGTATTCTCTGTTGCAGAACCTAATTACGAGGATGGACATTAAGGACAAAATCCAACTAGCTTTTATGCAGATAACAGATAACGCATACTTTTCAAACAAGTGGAATCAGAGAGAATTATTATGTACCTCCGGCAGCATCTCGGCCAGCTCGCCTGCGTCATTATGAAAAAGAGAGGTGCACAAATGACCAGCTTCAAAATACTGTCGGTTGACTTTCATCAGATCTGCTGACGTCGGCTTTACTTCCGTTACATCTCTACAGACGCATAAAATGTTATGAAATTAACCCAAATTTAGAACGCAGGCTTAATTAAATGAATGGCGGGATAACAATAAGCACCTGTGTGCTTCCTTAAATCCGTTCGGTATATTCACCGACACATAGGTACGCGTTGGTCTGCATAAAACCCTTGCCGCCCATAACGGTAGCTGCAAATTGACACCGACAGGTAAGTCCTCTGCTTGGCAGTCTGGCACTAAGAATCCTATAAATCAAATAATCATTCTAATCAACTAATCATGGCCATTAAAAGCCCACACACTAAATGTCTTACCAAATTTTGGTAATCTCATTTCCGTTCTGCACGGAATGAGCGTCTGACATGCTAAAATATTATCAATAGAAAAGTAGTTGGGGTAATACGCCCGCCGCAAGTCTTTTTCTGTCATTGTTATGGCTAGTTATTGTTGTGGCTCGTCAGCAATTCCACAACGACACAAGATGCATTCGTATACAAGCTATATTAATTATTACTGTCATTAAGTTTAATTGACTTATTAACAATCAATCAAAAAAATTTGTGATCCTTCTGCACAAAAAGATCAAGTCTGACTAGATCAGAAGTACGGGTAGCCTAGTAAGCTATCTAAAACATTTGTATACTCATTTCCCGCTCCGCTTTCCGTCACTCTATGGAACCGTTTCTAACGGTTGTAAATGAGAAAAACAGCTTCATTTAATTTCAACGCGTTTTCTGGAATTCTGGAAAACTTAATTGTTAATTAAGTTTCTAGCGGTCTTCTCTATGTATTTAGATGCACGATATGAATGAAAAATGGTGATCATTTTTAATCGTTAAAGATGATAAACGCATGAATATATGAATGCTCTTAATGTACGTACTCTTGAAAATAGATGCTTTATTCACCGCAAATTACTATTCATAAATTAGAAATCAGCATGATTATTATTTTTCAATCATTTCGTTCCATAGTAGTGTAACGGTCACTCTTTTTATCATAATTATATATTCCCCAAGACCACTCAAAAAACCTTATCAATATCAATCAACCATCGTTAACAACACAACAGTTAGCACTGGTAGTTTACACATACATATAGACAAGGAGTTCAGGACATGAAAAAACTAGTTCTACAACAGGCGCTTTTTATAGGGTCTCCTTTCAATTAAACATTTAAACCAGGATAAAATATAATCTTTTTCAATAATTATCAATAATTGTATGATGTATTTTAATTACCTTGCATTTTAAAATTCAACACGGAATAGATATCACGTAAAAACTTGTTTTATATATTATAAAACACATAAAATATGCAGCATGTAACTACTAACTATGATGTATACTTAATATTTTCAAATGTGGTTGATAATTATACATTTTACAATAAGTAATAAAAGGGCTCATCATCATCAATCATGAAAAATGTTGAATTTAAAAGCTATTATTAATGACTTGAAAAAGTTAATATGGAAACTCGACATGATTTTTGTTTTAGAGAAAAGAGGCACCATTTTTTCCCATTATAACATTTCATTGGTAAGTAAAAACACTGCGCGTTTTCTTTTTCTGGAAGTAAAAGGATGTACATTGTTAATTATGACCCATCATCATGATGATTAATTGTAATTAGTATAATTTGTTGTGATTTTAAAAGATATAGTTTATAGATAGATAGTTTAAAGAGTACACAGAGTAACAATACATTTTAACGTATAATCAAGGTACAGCAACATTTAACATGTAAATACGGCTACTAACTTTTTTTTGTTCATCACTGAAAAATAATAATGAACCATTAAACCAGCTGCCAGTTTTTTCAGGGTATTTTGTTTTTTCTTCTGAGTTTCTCTTCAAAAATATATTTTTTTTACCCATTTGATTTGATAATATCATCATCATCATCATAAAAATGTTATATTTCCTAGTGTAAATTAATCATCGTCATTTGTACTGACGTATTTAGTTTCTTGCTTGGAGGACTTGTTTTTTTTGGGACAAGGAATGAATGGGAAGAAGTGTGATTGATATAGCTAGAGTGATAATTGATAGGAATCATGCACTTAACTGACAATATCCATTTTTTGCCCAATGCCAAAAAATTAATTTTTGTGTGATTTTTGATCACATTATAAATACACACCTTAAAACCATCGTGAGGAGAGTGCAAAAAGGATTAAAGAGTCTTAACAAGAGTTTTGATATTCATCTCGTAAATAGTAATAGTAATCGTAATAATAATAAATGATTAGTAGACACAAAAGTGGTCATCATAATTCTTGTTTTTTGTTTCATGTTTCATCTCAGTATATTTGCATAATATTTTAGCACTATAAATTTTTGTTTTTCACACTGTTTTTGTTACATATTCTCTCTCATCCCCTCTTCGTCTCTTTAAATAATTTAATAATTAAATTTTTAATTTGTTTTTCAAATATATATTTATAATATAATTATAATATTAACAGCGATTTAATGAGAATAGAAATTGGATCATGATAGTAGAATTTTTGTTTGTTTGTTTGTATAAAGTAGTATACTTGTAATAATCATAGAACAGGATGTTTTTTGTTGTGTTATTTTCTAGATATCATAAACAGGTATGTATACAACTTTTTATATGACCATAATAATAATATTAATAATAATATAACGATAATTTATTTATAAATTTTTGTTGTATGATTTATCATTAATCATTATTAATTATATATAGCAAGTCAAATGTTTAATTTCTCTGACAGGAAGAAAATTAGTTTCATTATCATCATGATGATTATTCAGTTTGATTGAACAGCTTGGGCTTCATTTTTTTCATTTCTTTTACAGATAGAAAGAAATACACATAACAACAAGTTGTATATAATATTCCGTTATAATTATTAGTTAGTATTTAACGTCAATTGAAATAAGTACGACGATCATGATGTGTCACCATTAGAACAACCAACACAAAAAGAGAATGCAGCACAGCAGCAGAGCAGACCAATAATAATAATACGATAAAAATATATATAAGTTGACGTGCATACATATTACTGATCATAAAAAATATTGTTTTTAAAAAATTTGGATGGTTTGATTGAAAGTGAGCCTATCGGGTAATATCTCAAAAAATTGAATTCACACACAAAAAAATTAATTGAATTGTCAACGCCATGTTACAAAACAACTGCGCTTACAAGTGAACCCAGACAAACATCACTTGCTGCAGTAACGAAATTACCAAA
This sequence comes from Sinella curviseta, assembly GCA_004115045.4. Lineage (NCBI taxonomy): Eukaryota > Metazoa > Arthropoda > Collembola > Entomobryomorpha > Entomobryidae > Sinella > Sinella curviseta. The sequence continues at coordinate 11,184,148 of CM065489.1, forward strand.
AGAATTCAATCTCCCCAATTTCTTGATTAGTTTAATTACTGTAGCAAGTTTGTCCGGGTTTACCTGCTAGTTCCATTTTGAAAGTACCTATGCATGTAATAATTATAATAATATCTACTAATATTAAGGAACGAAGATAAATAAAGAGACTGAAAGGAAATAATGGAATAGTAATCATTTTCATCTTCTTCTTTTCTCTTATTCTTCACCTTTACTTGTTTTAGTTCTTTTAGTTACGGCCGCCCATGCCGAATTCTCTGGCGTCATCCTCAGTGATGTCTCCATACTGCCAGATGCACAAGTGTTTCGTCTTGGCTTCAGTCTCGGCTGCCTTATAGTCCTTCAGCTACAAAAAGGGGAAAAGAAACCGTTACGATTAGTGCGTGTTTAGACGCTGACATGGATGGTTAGACATACGCTATAAGAACAGGGCGTTCATACCAATTTCTGAAGACGACGCTCTTTCTTGTTTTCTACCAATAAAAGTCCTTCCTTGACCAACTTTTGAGCGAGGTCCTCTTTACTGGTTTTATCAGCCAGAGTTACGTATTCGAGACCGCCCACTTTGTATTCAACGTTAAGAAGGAAGATTCCGTCAGCGGTGTCGTGACGGACAGCATGAACTGCCTCATTGGCAAAGTCCTCCTGCATGTCAATAAGAGGTAAAGTTAAGTTTCCACATCAATGAAAACAATTTCATCATTTAAAAAAATCAGGCGACACTTACATCTGATGCAAGACTAACACAGGCCAACGCATACTCTTTCGCGAAGGGTGGCAGGCTGGAACAAGCGATTGGAGGAAGGGCAGCACATTTTGCTGCTTTTACGTTTTCCCTGTTTCCATAGTCGACAAAAACCACAGATACCTCGCCGTCAGGCAAAGTCTTTTCTACTCTGGCTCTGTACCATTCCCCATCGCCAGAATAACGAGCAACGCATATTTCGCCCTTCTTTGGAGTGAATGCCCCAGAGAGTGGAGGTTTCTCAGTGAGCTCCCTCCTAAGGTCGTTCATCAGGGTCTCCAATTTGTCTCCATCGTCGGTGAACTGGACGTACACGCGAAGCTCACTGGTGACCTCAGTGACAAGGACTGGCTTGGGATCCACCTTGCGCTCTACCTTGTCGTCTTCAGGCTTAATTTCTTCTTTGGCATCTACATAATCGCGCCAAATCTTTTCACGCCTCGCCTTTGCGTTTTCCTCTGCAATTTGGAGGGGCCTGAAGTATGGGGTTCTTTCAGCGGAAAAGTGGACAGTAGACAAGCCTTCCTCGACCAGTTGCACGCTTAGATTCTTGTTGTCAATCCAGAGGAAGCCAATAAAGTTGCCAGCTTTGTCAATGGAGTCGACCTCAATTTCCACCTCGCGCTGATGACACTGGTCCTTCGTGAATAGTAATGCTTCTTCTCCAAAGGGTTCACCTTCCACTGGAGGTCCTCCCGGTCCGGCAGCACGACCTGCACGTGGGCAGCTGATACCGGCCAAAAGGAATGTGATCAATCTTGTCTCGCGAGGCACAAACAGTCTCAATCTGGAGCCGGAAGCGACATACTCCACAAGTGCAGTGATTTTACCAGCTCGCTGCAAATATGGCAGGAATTGTTTCGCCTTTGCTGCGTCTCCGCTCAGGTCCACGACGTGGTGTACAGGTACTTCCTTACCCCACAAGCCCTTGAGAGCTTTCTGTGCTCGGGCCTCAGCAGCGAGCAGAGCGTCGTACTCTGAAGCACGTTGGTCATCATCTTGACGATAGCGGACCACAGTGGCGTAGCCTTTGGAGACCAGAGCCTCGGCGACGTTTGCTCCGTCGATTTTCACAGTACAACAGATTTTCTCTGGGAATGATTGTGAAGCGGGTTGGATATAGTCCACGTTGACGTTCACTCTTTTCGTGATAAGCTTCTTGCGAAGGTACTCTCTAGCCTCAAACATGCATGGAATATCGTAGAGTGGGCGCATTTGTTTCTTTTCCTTTTCGCCGGCTTCCTTGTCTTCCTGAGGCCTTGGTGGACGAATGCTGGCAAGGAAGATTTTCTTTACGGTGCCATCTGCCTGGCGAACCATGAGTGCATCACCATTCACGCATTCGATGACGGTCGCAACGAACTCCTTATCCTTCGCTTTGAGTCCTGCAGCAGCGTTGGTGGAAGCGCTAACTTGATAGTCCTTCCAGATTCGGAGTTTCTTCTCCTTGGCAACCTTCTCAGCACCACGGAGCTTTTCAGCACCACCGGTCACGAAACCCATGGACCAATCAATGCAACGGGCAAACCCGTCTTTGAGCAATAATTCGGCAATGTTGCCATTCTAAAACAATCAAATCAAACATCAGTTAGCCAATTGTATGATATATATGTTAATTTTTATATACAAGTATTTTTGATTTACGTACGGGGTGGATAATGGATCCAACCAAATTTTGATTGTTCACAGATTCCAAAATAATCTCAACGTCGCGTTGGAGAAGGCGACTTTCTGTGAAAAACTTGGCCTCTTCAGAGAATGGCTCTCTGGATGATGGATCAGGCTTTCCTTCAGAATCCAATTTCACTCCGGGACACTATGCGGCACAAAACCCGTGATTAGCATGACAACTAAAATGTTACTTTTCAAAATGGTCATCAGAGAACTATTATTTTACATACCCGAATGCCGGACATCATCAAAGTGACATAATGGAAAGATGGAAGTAGGAAGGCTCGAACAGTTGATCCGTCTCTGACGTGTTCCACCACAGCTTGAACTGGCTTTCTGCCGAATTTATCCAACAGTTGGCGGGGATTCTCCAATTGCCAAACAATGTCACGGACATGTTTCTGTACACCAAAGCAAAAATAATAAATTAAACTTATCTTTCCATCAACAAGCATAAAAACATTTTTACGGTCGCTTCTCAAAGAGCATTTCTAATTACCTCAGCGTCTGAACCCCATCTTCCGCGACCCTCTGATTTAGCCTTTTCCTCCAACTCGATAAGACGAGCAATATCAGCCTTGCTTTCTTTCCTCACAGTAGCCAACCCTTCGATAATAATTTCCTCCGTGACATTTTCTCCGGTTTCCGTATCCTTGCCAAGGTACACAGTTCCATACTCACGACCAGAGGCGGGCACCTTGTATTCCACAACGAAAACGACCTCCTTGCCAATCAGCTTCTTGCGGACGTGCTCACGGGATTCCCATGCCCATGGTTCATCCTTGCCATCATCACTTTACACACAAAATGACTTAATTATTAAAGAACTAATCTTATCAAAAGAAAGCATATTGATGCTTCAGATTCTCCTGTCACTTACGGCTTTGCACCAGGTCCACCGGGCCTTCTCGCCAATCGTGGAGCTGTAATATTGGAAAAGTTGAGCTGCCTTTCTGGAGGAGGACCGCCTTTCGGTTGCCCACGAATAATGATAGAATCACCAGAAAGGACCTGTAAACAAAGCAATCCAAAAAATACACGTTTCATTAACATTCAACCACCAAAGTCAACCCGTTTAACTATTAACCTGTTCTACTTTCAACGTACCTGCTTAACAATTCCTTTGAACAGTTGCAGGGCTGGTGGTGCAGGACCACCTTGCGCCTGCACTTGCTGAGCACCACCGGCTCCACTCATCTTTATCCCTTATTTTCCGCCACTCAATCAAGGTATTTCGCCTATACTCCACGGGTCTTCTGTTGTCAGTGAAGAGGTACCGATGAGACGTCAAAAATAGGCTTATAGTCCGCTATCAGCTGTCACTCCAATCCTTACACTCCAAACGCCCAGGAAGATTCCTCCAAAAACTACTTCTATATACCGCCGTCACCAGCTTCTTCTTCTTATCTCCACGAAATCTTCAACCGTCTCTCAACAAACTACTACAGCAGCAACGGCAAAAAAGAAACAGAACAAAACCAATTATAATTCAACCCAACATAAAATACATCTACCAAAAAAAACGCAAACTAATTAATGCCACAAAAACAACTATTGTTATCAATCCCACAACTACAACAGCTTATCTAACTACTATTTAAAAATTGATAAAACAACAACAGTTTTCTTCACACACATTCGCCAAAAAAAAACGCTGTATATTTTCCTTCGCCACCACCAACTCCTCTTGTCCTGATGGTCACCTCGGCGTCAAACTCAACAACTGATTATAAAAAGGAACCAAAAAGGAGCACTAAAAAATGAGTACATTAACGGCGCTTTAATTAGACTCGGCTCTCGAGCTTTCACTGTCCCGTGTCGCTAGACAAGAGAAGAACGAAAAGAGACAACTAGGACTAAAAAAACTAAAATAACAGCAATTAACCGGCACAATATGTCACCAGAGAGAGAGACAATTTGATAGGGAAGAAGTGTGTGTGTGTGTGAGAGAGAGAGAGAGAAGTTGAGTGAGAGAAGAGATGGTCTTTTCAAGCTTGCGAGCTATTGCGAGAGAGCAGAGCAGTCAAGTCAAGTAGTCGTCGTGGCAGGTGAGATGATGATGATGATGATCGGGAGATCGTGGTGGTTCTCAGTTGTTTTGTTTGGTGGTGCTGATACAGATGGGATGTTTGTGCAAAGAAGTGTGAGATGATGTATTCTACCACCACCACCGACCATGCACTTTTTTTTACTCACAAATTCACAATCACCACTACTACTACAGCCACCAACACTGTCCGTAGTTTGTAGTAGTCCGTGTTAGTAAGTAGTATCGTCAGAGAAAAATAAAGTCAAGAACAAGATGAGTTGCCGAACAGCCGGGGTTGCCAAATGAGCCGGTACCGTGGGCATGCGGGGAGGGGAAGAGATGGAAAAGGGTCCGGCGAGCTGGCAACAATGGACCGTGTGCAGAGAGTAAAAATCTGTGGCTATGATAATAATAATAGTTGGTAGTAGAAAGAGAGCTGAGGCAGCAGAAGAGCAGTCAGAGAGAAATAAGAATGCATGCAAAAAAAACCAAACCTACAAAATTGACCAATCAAGTGAGATAAGACAAAAAAGAGCATTATTTTGTGCTAAATAAGTTGAAAGTCTTGTTGAAAGACGCGATGCTAGTTTGCTAAATGAAATGGGGTATGAAATTCAAATGGTTGGATGATGCTAATGCATGTTGGGGCTGTTATGTGGCTAAAAGTCGCCGCGCTGAAAGTGATGATGATGATGAAATGATGACATTGACCTGTGCTCGAATATGACATGGCGAATATGCTTCTGGAAATGCTTTCCAATGATATGTATAAGAGCTCCTATTGTGCTGGAAGTTTCAATGAGCGATACGGGTGTCGCTAAGTATTTATATGCAGGCGTGGAAGAACGCAGGAAAAAGTATTATAACTTGTGGATAGCGTAATTTCAAAGTTCACTTAAAATGCTATAAAATGATGTGTTTTACTTATTATTAGTTTCATAAGATTTTATATTTAGAAATTATACTGTCGTATTATGACATACCACCTTCGCTTCTCATGAAATAGTTAACGATTCCATGTTGTTATTATTCATCAACCAGTTGCACAACTCACTTCTATCATCTTACCTCTAAATCCAAAGGTGTGAAAAGTTAGCACGCTCGCCCGAGAAATGTTGATCTAATTTGTTACGTGAAATGTGTAAGTGAAAGTGTGAAGAAGTAATGGGCAATCGTAATGGACCCTTAATCTGGCAGCGGGGCACATGGCACATACAAATTATTAATTATACTCTGTCGGTTTCTTGCATGCGGCTTTACCGGAAATTTTAAAATCCGCCACCCCCGCCAACATAATATTCATAACATAATTGTTTTTACTTCATGCTTAGCTTATCAGTAAAATTGGGGGTAAGGTGTTACCGTTACTTCGGAAGTTCCATGAAATGCTTTAATTCAACACACACGACATGACAAGTAGATGAGCATACAGAAAAGCAAAGCGAAGAAAAAGCAACAAAGACATTTTGAGCTTGCAGAAAAAATGCCAACAAAGCCATTAGTGTAGCTTTGCTGCAGCATAGCGTGGATTCCGTCTTAAATATACGCATATTATCATGTTCAGTTAAGTTGTGTATGCAATTTGCCGAATGTTGAAGAAAAATTGCGGTATCGCATCGTACCGTAAGTCTTGTCATAACATGAAGTCCGAGTCCGGTAGTATTAAAACTAATTAAATTAAATGGCATTTACAGTAGCTTGTTGAGTAGGCAGCAGACGCAGGTGCAATGTCTTTCAATCGGTTGTCATGACGACTAAAGGTGCAAACAAATTAGGTGTCCAATTGGCAATCAAAGAAATCATGACACCACCGTGGCGTGGTGGGTTGGCTTTAACGTTGAAGTCATAAAAATGAGTACGTGGAAGAGTTTTTATTACTTAGCCAGGTGTACATTGTACATATTATTTAGTATTTTCGTTCATCCTATACCTAGCCTAATTTAATGTTTGTCACCTTTCATTACCCGAAAAATTACACGTCACCACAAAATGGCAACCATGCCGAATGTTTGTCACTTGAAGACCAGTTCTTTTGGTGGCGCTGGTGGCGTCTACGGACTGGGTGGGTGTAATGTACGCTTAAACATGGCAGGGTCTCCGTCTTGAAATGGAGGTAGGGACATTGACAAGAAATTGGTATATATTAACTTGATAGTTAGTTAAATGCTCCGCTTATGGGGAAAATAATGTTGGACGCTTTTGTATGCTATTTTTATAAATAATACTACTTACTAGTCGATTGGCATCGCCGAGATTGGCATTACGGTGGCATTTCTCAAAAGTGACAACGCAACACCAACTAATAAGAAATCATTAACTGTCCACGTTTTCTTGCAAAATTCGGTAAGATATAATGCTATTGTAGACACGTGTAGTTAGTTGTCTTGGTTGACGTTTGATGGTGACATGATGCGTCGTAAAAATCACCGAAACTGCTTTTAACGCTACAACGACGTGTTTTATATGTAAAAAATTCCCTTTGATCTTTTATGCTAATTGATTTCGATTCGTCATTAAATTAAATAGACACTTAACAGCATTGTGACAAACTTTTAAAACCATTTTATATCTTTATTTAAAATTCCTTGTATACTTGCTTAAATATCATTATCGTTTTAAGTTATGTACCTTAAATAGATCTGTTGATGTTTTATGGCAATAAAATTCAGCAGTTTTGTAGTAATTGCCAACATTAATTTTAATAATTATCTCTAAATTAAATTAGCTTTTAAATTTTAAATTGCAGTTTCACGACATGTTTTTTATCGTTTTTCTTTTTTCTGAAAAAAGGGAGCCTATATATTTAATGTTTTTTGTACATTTGTAGATAGACAGTACAGAGTAAATACAGGAGAGTTCGTTCAAAATAGCAATTTTTATAAGTTATCAGGACATCACTAACTTTTGAGATAATTTATTTAATTAAATCATTAAACACACCTTTATTTTTTAAAGTAAAGACCCTTCTCTATTTAAGGTAGCATAATATGTATATGGTCTCCAAAAACGAGTACCTATTCTTACGTCTGTTCTGTTTGTAGTAGTGGTAAATAGTATAATATATAGCAACAACGAGTGTGCTTTTAAAATAATTAGTAATACTTAACATTTCACTTCATTAATCATACTGACGATGACTCTTAGAGTAATGAATGTAACAAACTTTTACAAAAACTGGATAATATACAAATTAGACAACGTAAATTAAATGATTTAACTATAATAACAATAGTAACCATACGTAATTATAATGGGGTCAAAAATAACAGCAGTAATAGTAGTAGTAATAATAGATCAAAAAATAATAACAATAGTAATAATGATAGGAGCAAGTGTCAATATTAGATGATGATAAATTATTACACAACCTTAAAAAAGAAGCTATTACAGTTAAGAAGACGCTTAAATTACTTATGTATGATATATCCTCCATCATCCTACTTGCTAATATACTCATATAATATTTCAAGTAAAATTATTTAAGACAATTTTTTTAGAATGTCGTCAATAGTCAATAATAATAATGATCAAAGATACTTGGGCGACTTTTTATAGTTTCCTTGAGAAACTTGTTGATATAATATGTAAAGTACAGTAGAGTAGCGATAGTTGTTTATCTCTCTTAAATCTTTCTTTTTTTCCACAAAATATAGCGCTTAATTACAATTCAATTGTTAGAGGGTATATTAGACTAATGGGCTATAACTAATAGAATTTTGTTTACACTGCAGGTCTGGAGTGTGATAGGGATGGTGGGCCGTTGCCGGACTCATTTGCTGTGGTGGAGTGTGCCGCTTGAAGGGCTGCTCCTGCACCACCTCCAGCTGCAGCGGCCGCTGCCGCGGCGGCATAATATCCTCCATTCAGAGCTTCAGGGAAACTGGGTCCTCCGGTACTGGTGCCTCCTGGACCCATGAAGTACTCCTTGTTGACACAGTTTCTCAGAGAGTCGGGTATTCTGCCTACGATCGCGCGACGGATTTCTGACGCGGCCATTTCCCTGTACATAGAAATTACGATATCATGAAAATTGCGATTAAATTGCATATTATGCTAATTGGAGGAAGATGGAAGGAAATGGAGTGTCATCTTACCTGAGTTCGGTGCAGCTAGCCTCTGAGTAGAAAGCAGCGTGAGGAGTGCAAATGAGATTTGGTGCATCCTTGAGTGGACCTTGTAACACGTTGTACGGCTCATTCTCGTGGACATCCAGAGCGGCGGATCGGATTCTCCCCTCGCGGAGTGCAGAGGCGAGGGCTGCTTCGTCGACAAGACCTCCTCTGGCAGTGTTCACGAGAAAGGCGCCAGGTCGCATCTGCTTGAGAGTGTACTCGTTAATGAGATGATGATTGTGCTCGTTGAGGGTGCAGTGGAGTGAGACGCAGTCGGACTGGAAGAGGAGATCCTGAAGAGTGTACACACGTGTGACGCCCAAACTTTTCTCAATCCCGTCGGGAAGGTAGGGGTCGTAGAAGATCACATTGAAGCCAAACGCCTTGGCACGGAGGGCCACTGCTGAGCCAATTCGACCTAGACCTACAATACCTAGTGTGTCGCCACGGATGCGTGCACAGCCTGCTGCAGCCTCTCGTATCTGTAGACACAGTCAACATTCCGGTTAAAAAAAAGATAGAGACAGCTTTCTCCAAAACGGCAAGAAACTTTTCAGTGAACTTCATTAGATGAGCCCGCATGTACGTACCTGTTCAGGACCTGTGAATTTCTTTCCTTCTCTGACCTGATTAGCCAACCAAAATGTTCGCCGGTATAGATTCAATATCAAGCACATGGTCGTATCCGCCACTTCCTCAACACCGTAGCCGGGTACATTGCACACAGCTATTCCAAGTTCTCCTGCCGCCTACAATGTGCATACCAAACAAAATCGTCAAAAATTATTCCACATGAAAAAATCCCTTTTATACTTTCACCAGAATGAAACTTTTTTTTCCAAAAAGAGACTTCTAAAAAACTATCAGCTATACCTAAATATATGCCGGAAAGGAAGAAAATGAAAGAAAAAACTATTTTTCAGTCTAAATAAACACATGCTACAAAACTTTCACCTAGTTCAACTCGTCATGTCATGTGAACAAAAAAAATGTATGTAAAATGGCATAGGAGAAAAAAGTAGGGGAAAACTTTTTTCCTTTTTTTTTCTTTTCCAGTCAGCCTTCTTTATACAGTGGAATAAGTAAATGGAGGTGGTGGAGGGAGCCTGCCTGCTTGCACCAAGTATCTCTATATCATCTACTACTATGCTAAAGAGAAAAAAAAGTTTCGTTTGGAGGGAAAAGGAATCAATAAATGGAGTGAGTTGGAGTGAGCAGTCGAGTGGAATGGAGGAGAAGAGGGACACACAGGGAATGAAAACAAGGAGGCAATGGATAATAGTGGGGCAAAGTAAGTGTATTACATCTACTTGTGTGCTATAAAACGGGCATTTTCCCTTTCCCTCATCCAATCTGTCTATCAAATATAGTCTCCATCTGGCTACTTTTTTGCGTAGTGGTAGTGGCGGTGGCAGACTTGCATAAAAATGTGTCTGCTTTCCTCTCTTCTACTCGCTGCACCTATTAGGCAATGTTGGTCAAGTCAAAAGAAACGGGGAAAATAACTACCTATTCTACTTTTTTTGCTGCTTTAAAGCTTGCATGCAACAGCGTTACGCTGCGTTCCTCCACAAAAAGTCGCTAGTCGGTAGACCAGACAGAGTCCTGGGCCACTTTTTACCCAGAATCGCTAAATGAGAACGGTGGAGGAATTGCATTAAATATGTACATTTTTTGGGGAAGAGAGGAAAGGAATGCAAAATAAGTTGGATTGTTTTTGTTGTGTAGTCGAGGCAGTTATGTAGTAGGAGGAAGAGAGTGCAAAAAAATAAATGGACAAACTTTTCTTTCTCCTTTCACTCATTCATCCCGTTGTTCATTCTGGAACTGGAAGGAAAGGGGGAAAATGAAACAGTTTTTGTAGGGTTTATCAGGTTACCTGCACAGGTAAATAATTTGTTGGCAACAACAACAACTATGTATATTTACACTTGTGTGCATTTATCAGATTCTCATTGTTTTCTAGTCTTTGTCTATTCCGGACGTACAGGTGCCCGAAACCTTTGGATCATAGCTAGGAAGAAACATTATCGACTTTGAGCTAATTCGCCAATTGGAAAGCTTTCGCACTCCCAAATTATAAGAATGACCTGACCTGGCTTATTACTCATGCAAATATTTTCTCCGAAAAAACGTTACCAACAAAGAGGCAGGTGCCCTTTTACATACCTTAACGTCAATGTTATCAACTCCGGATCCAATTCTGACGATAATCCTGAGCGCTTTAAATTTGTCCAGGTCCTCTTTAGTCAACGTGATGGTGTGCCACATAAGAGCTCCCACCGCCTCATTCAACACCTTCTCATGTATTTCTGTCGTACTCTGCGCGTCGCAAAACGCCACAGTGGCCACATCCTTAAGAATGGGCATTTCAATGGAACAGTCTCTTCCGTCAAGCAGGGCAACCAGAGGCCTGGCATGTATCGGCCCATTGTTCAACGGACCTCTGCCCCCACTTTCCCCACCTCTCGCTCGTTTATTCGGAATCATTATAATATATTTTTTTTTCCTGTTATGTAAACTGACAACTGATTGAGTTACTCACACCTCCGCGCTTCACACACACACACAGTTATGATTTTTTTTCTAAGCAAAACGTCAAACAAGAAAAAAACGTTCCGTTCACGACGATACTCGTCACCTTCTCTTCTCTTCTCTTCACACACTTACGTCACCTCAACAAACAACGAGTCCAAATAGGATCTCCTCAATTCACACCCTCACAACAAGATCTCCTCCTCACTGCACCGCTTAATGCTCCTCGTCGCCTCTTCACAAACAAACAAACAATTTCTCAATGCAATCAAGCAAAACTTGCTACTCGTAGCGCTAGCGTCAGTTCTTTTGCTCTTGTTTCAATGAAAAAACGGAAACGTTGCGTTACGTCGCGAGGAGCGAAAGTACGACCCTTCCTTCCACAACAACGGCTCAACGACTACTGACTTCCCCTTGCATACTTGCAACCCACCAACATGCTATATCATATCATTTTCATCCTCATCACCAACACCACCACATTTTCGCATCGCATATCGCCGTCACCAACAAAACCAAATGCTCCTCCTGTCCCTATAATATTCCCTCTTGCATGCCGTTTACTACTCAACAAAAACTTTTTTTTCTTTCTTATTACTCATATGCATGATTGTGTGAGGAGAACAAAATATGCTTAAAAAGCTCCCCCATATCGTCACCAGCACCAGCACCACACACATACACACACCAGAAGCCCATGCATCAGCAAAACATTGCATTTAACATTTCATTTTAAACTTAACCATTTTAACAAACTTATAAATGTAGTTTGCATATCATCGCTTCACCACCACTCTTGTTTTTTTTAACAAACCTACCTTATATAGTACAATCATCATTATCATCGCATCGACATTCAATGCTTCCACGTCCCAGCAGCCGACGACGACGACCATCAAAAAGAATCAAGACAAATCATTTCATATATACAAATTTTTTTAAACAAAAAAAATTATGCATATTTAAAATAATCCCGTCTACCTACCCAACTTATCATTTTGTTTTTACAAAAAAATGCATATTACAAAAATAAGTGGGGAGAGAGAGAGAGAGGGATAAAAAAATACATCCATATATACATATTTTTTCCGCTTCTCTTTTACTATCTGTTTTGCATCTTTTTTTTTAATGCTTTATAGGCACAGGGATAACAATATAGGTATCTCTGGTTAAAGTTTAAAGAAAAAAATAGATAATGGTTTTATAGGCAAGAGGAGAGGAGCAAGCGAGAGAGGGAGAAGAGAAGGAATGCATTTTTCTACATAAAAAGTTATAGACACCAAAGAAGCAAGATGTGTGAGTGTGTGTGTGTGTGGTGCGAGTTGAATCTTAAAACTAAAACTAATCCAAGGGAGAAGAGAAGAAAAAAAAGAAGGAGACAGATAAAACGCAGCAGCAGCAGCAGTACAAGCAAACGTTAGTTTAGTTTAGCTTATAGCAGCATATTTTTTTTTCTGTTGTTGGTTACGGTTTGATATTATCGGGATATGATAAGCATGTATGTAAGGTTGGAATATGGATGTATGGTCTTTTACATTAGTTAGGTAGGTAGGTAAGAAAAAAATAGATAAGGTGTTATAAAGAGGGATATATAAGAGAAGCAGCATATTATAAATATATGTTATAAATATATTTTTTTTTCAGGATCTGGCAATGGGGATGGTGACGACGACGACGAGAGTGAGCCAAACAGCCAGCAATGTTGTAAGAGAGCCAACAGGCGAGAGAGGAGCATTTCGAGTCAGTCAGAGTATTTTTTTTTCTTCATTGTAGTAGTTGTAGAGTAACCCAAAGTCGGGACAGAGTTTCGCTAAAGAGGTTGGAGAGTTGTTGGGAAAAATAGGACAGAGTTTTGGTAGAGAGACGAACAGTCTACCTCTTTTCGGGAAAAATATTGTATATCAAATTGTATGTATGTATGTATGTATGTTCGTATTGCTAAAAAAGAAGCCACTCGAGAAGTGGTGGTGGTGCGGTGGTAGGTAGTGGAACAGAAGAGCAAGAGCAGCAGCAAAAAGAGAAGCAACTTTGTTATAAAAAAAATATATAAAAGTTTTTTTTTCTGGAATTTTTATTTTTCCCCTTCTTTATAACTTTACTTACTGTGCATGTGCATGCATTTATAGATGTTTTGTGGATGTGGATGTAAGTTAGAAGAAGAAGAAAAAAAAAGTACAAAAAGCTCGTCTCGTTCTCTATATCGTCGTGGTTCTTTTTTCTGTAAATGCTGCTGCTGCTGTTGTTAGTTGGGATGATGAAATGGTTATCAATGAAAGCGCTTTATTTTGTGCAGAAATATTTTGCACAGGTTTAAATGGAAACATGACAAGCATAATGGGGAGATTTGGTAGATGCAGTGGGGTAATGTAAGAAATGGTTTTTTATCACATACAAAAGGTGTAAATTATTGAAAATTTTGTAACAGGAAACTGAAACTAATGAATAAATATTAACTTTTAACGAAAAATGATCGATCAGAATAGCGCAGCATATTTATGAACAGAATAACGAAAGGACCTTTCAACTTTTTTCATGCGGGTGGGCCACAGACTTTTTAGTATTACCTTTTACTACAGTCTTTGTATTACCCTTGACTATAGGCTTAGTATAGCCATTTACTATAGGCCTGATATTACCTTTCACTATAGGCATTATATCGCCTTTTACAAACTTGGCTTGTGTGACATGCAACAATGTACCGGTATATCACGGCCATGCGCAACAATATGTGTACTCGTGCAACAGTGCAGTTTACTCGCTACCTAAGTAGCTCTCAATCGGTGGTAAACTCTTAACTGTCCGTGATCATAAACGGTTGGTACGACAACATTTGTATTTATGCACCATGAATTTGCATGTGTTTAAATGACATCTTAGATCACCCAAAACTGCACTTGCGCAAGCGTTTAGCGACTAGTGCCCAGCAAGACTTTTGCTCTACTAACGATAAGCTTTCGATTGATACCCACTTCATAACTGTCCGCCATGTGGCCCAGATCCCATAAGCAGGTTGTAAGGTCCTTTAATAATTTGTCATTAATGTCCTTGAACATGCTTTTCTCTATTGGTCGCCGCATCTCTGCGTAGTAGGAGTGTATATTTGGTCCTGACATTCAGCGAGGTCATAATCCGGTTTCCAGACGCGTAGTTGGTTTTTACCTTCCCCTCAACAAGAAAATTATTATGTACACTGTTCGGAAAGAGGAGCAAAAGCAACTGTTTTCCTTTTTGAGAAAATAATATAATACGCCATATTAACCATTATATCACAAGAAAATAATCTGCCCAGAGGAATCAAGCTAACAAAAAGAAACAGAGAAGAAGAAAAATAACAGAATATATACATATATACGAGCAAAAAGCAAAAGAAATTGTATTATTATTATTTTTCTCTCCATTTTAAACGAATGCACATACCCATGCACTAAACACACACACACTCACACACACAACTTACGACGAAACCTATTTAGTTAGTATTTTTATAAGAAATCCCTTTCTCATCTCACCATGCATCATCAACATCATCCTCCACCTCCTCATAATAATGATCATCATAACTGACTATAACATTTTATTCCTCTGACTACTCACCACTACTCCGATGACCATGACTACTACCGCTTTTGAGTCTTTATAACTTGTAACATTGTTGAAAATAAAGTGGACAGTCTCTCTACTCGCCTGACTTGACTGCTCTTCATCATCATCATCATCATAATCACCGCAAAGTACCCAAAAAAAGGTACAAAGTAGCTAGAAAAACTCACTCTCTGACTAGTTTACTTTTTTCATCATCATCGACATTATGATGAGTGAATAAATGCAAGGCAGTGTGTGTGCAGCAAGACATTTTACTGTTGTTTTCAGTTTAAAACCTCTACTTACAACAATTACGTGTAGTTAGTTTTTTTTCCTTGTCTCTCCCTCTCTCTTTCAAGAAATCATAAAAAAGAACAACGCTACTTACTACACTGCATTTTTATTTCACAGAATTTTTATGACACATGCAATTTGTTCACACAGGTTGCATGGTACATTTAGGTATATACATTCATACGCGGCAGCAGCAGCATTTCCTTCTCTTTTTTTAAAGCATTTATACAGAATTTTTGCCTTAATTAATAGTCAGAAAGTCATCAAAACTATAATGCCCCATTATCTCGCTACAATTTTTTATTGAAGCATTGTTGAGCTTCAAGCAAGCCAATTGTAAGTAAAAAAAACATGATATCGCAACATGTCTAGATTGACAGGAGTAGTTGCTGTTGTTGTTTTGTTACCGTGCTATAATTTAAATGCAGAGTCAACTCTTTATGATAATTTTTTGTTGGTAAGGCCAGAAGGATATGCCTTCCGTCTCTGTCTGTAGATTATGTCTGCAAGTCTGCATGCATCATGGCCTGGCCTTGCTACTGACACTGACTATGTCACAATTGCTATTGTTGCAAAAGTACAGAGAACTGTGATTACCTTTTATTATTATGGGGAAAATGCATCATCCTTAAAAGATTTTTTAACATGTAATCCATTATTACGCGAGTCGCTCAGATAACTTTATGCATTTCGCAATATTGTAAACTTTGTATGCATATTAACAAGTTCTGATGCTTATAAAAAAATCGAATCATGTTTTTAGTCGGCTGAAGAGATGTTAGTAACCATGTAAGCTGTATATGAAGCTGTTATATGTTGTAGCTTTTCTCACTTTTTTTGTTGTTCGAAGAAGGGCATTATTTGCCATCATCTCATCGTGCATACCATTTGAATGATGATGATGATCAAGTGTATCAGTAATATTTAATCAGTATTCATTCAGCATCATGATCATCATCTCTTTTATTCTCATCATCTTTTTTTGCCAAGTCAGTGCAGCATATTATAGAGCCATAGTATAATAGTTTAGTAGTATAAAAGGGAAGAGAAATAGTGAGGAGAGTTTTAGTTTTTTGGCGATGGTGGGGGTTAGGGTTGGGTGCAAAGTGCACAAAGAGAATATTGTATGCAGGGTACGCAAATTGAAATAAAGCACTTGAGAAACAATATAAAAAAATGCTGATTTTTTTTCTCCCCTCCTGAGTACGGTAGTAGTAGGAATGGTGTATGTAGTATTTTTTTGGCTCACGTGATATTATTAGCAATATTTTTTAACAAGGTTCACAGTTATCAGCACCTCAAACAGCCAAACTCACTCACTGTTTATCTCTAAACTACTACAGAGAGCAATAACAGCGCAACAGACGACGACGGCGACGGACGGTGTGGTGAATGGCGATGATGATACGGATCAACTCTCATCGACTCATCATTGAGCCAACCTTTAAGAAATAATAATATGATGAGCAGCGAGATCATAATCGCGTAATATGTTGTACGCTTTTTTTTGCAGCGTTTTTATTTTCGTGTGGAAAAAGGAAGGGAATGGAATGAGTGGAGAGAGAAGATGATGAAAAATTGTACAGCTTTTAAGGTTATTTAATTAAAAATTGTTGGTACATCATGTCTGGTTTTATATGCATATAGCTTTTATAGGAAGGTGTGGGGTATTTCTGCAAAAAATGGCAAATTGATTTTAATGCCAAAAATATCATGTAGCATATATGTAGGTATGTAATATAGTGATTAAACTGTATTACGTTTTAAGCTCAGTTAGCAAAATATCATACAATAACATTTATTTATCGCAATGAAATTTTTCCTCTTGTTTGTACCGCCACCACTTGTGTGCAGGGTGCTTGGCAATGATGATGATTGGGATGAGAGACTGTACAGAGATAAATGATTGATTAAGGTTTTTTAGTGCTATGCCGTAGGCAGTATATGATTTTTTTTGTGTTTAATTTAAATAATATTTATATTTGTAAAAGAAGATAACAAAAAATATGCTGCTTGTCACAAAATAATATTGCCAGTCAGCAAGTTACAGAGATAGAAAAAATGGATTGTCGTTTGTTGTTGTCGTCGCGTTGTCAGCGATTTTATTGTGTGATTTTTTTTTTGCTTTGTTTGTTTTTTTTTAAGTTGAGGTTTGTGCTTTTGGTTTTTTTACTTGTTGTTGGACTGTGTAATGTATGAGCAGTTAAGTATTTAGAAAAGATGCAAATAGTCAGTCTCTTCTGTTTAGTTACCCATTTTCAGAGAATTGTAATAATTTATTAAATATCGCAATGCAAACATTATTATGGTATTCCTGGTGATTATGGATTCCTCCGCATCGTCGTCCGACATATTGTTTTGGGTTTGCTCATTTTTTTATGATTAAAAATGTGATGACTGGAATGATGACTTTAATGTTTGTTTGATGATTAGAGATGGCTGGCTTGGCCGGTTGTATACATTTATTTATTTATTTTAAAAAATGAAGCTCTGGCGACTCGACTGAACTGCGAGTTTGGACTTTTTAGTGAGTTGAGCGGGGACGCTGATGATGAATTCAGCTGAACTGGCAATTGGATTGAGATATGTTGGACGATGCAATTTACGTGTGATTATTTATGTGCGTTTGATTTTTTTGATGATTTGCATAGTAATGTAAATTGTGAGTAATCTTTTTTGTAAATAGGTGAATGCAATATAAATTCTGTGTAAAAAAATGGGCTTGAGTGTATTTGTGGCGGTGCAGCAGAGCTTTGTTAGCGTCAGTCAGGCAAAAAGGAAGGACTTTTTTCGAGGTGACAGCGTTCTTATAACATTACAATATAATGAGTTATTATAATAAGCGAGGGAAAGATGACAAAAATGGCAAGGATGGCTGCTCTGGCTGCATCATATTTTTTTGTCGATCTGGCGGTTAGATAAGAAAGAAAAATGAAATGCTGATGATGATAAGTCGCTTGGCTTTGGTTTTTATTGTATGCAGGGCATGGATCATTGCCCATCGGTCAACATTATTTTATGTGTTCCTTTTATGCATCATTCAGCAAAATAGTGAAACTGTCGCGTATTCTCAGAAAAAAAAAATGCTCTTATCTTTTCATTTTACTGAGCTGCTGCTGAACTCGGTAAGAAAAGGGAAAGGAGAGGAATGAGTGAATGGCAGTTTTAAAGCAAGCCATGCAAAAGCAGACGGCGACGAGGACACGGTATATCGGTTACAAAAATTGAAAAGATGGCATCCTCCTCTCTGCATCTGTTAATTCTCCTTGTCGATACTGACTGACTGGCATGCATACTGATGAAACGACAAGGAGGAGCCATCATCATGACCGTGTTGAGTTCACACTGAGAGAGAGAGAAATTCAGATGGGATTTGCATTTTTAATAGGAATTTAATGTCCCTCGTGTTCCATTTATGCTAATTGTACTGGAAAAGCGGGAGAGCAAAACTTCCAATCAATTTGTGCATAAAAGGAACTTTTGCAAAAAGTTTAAAATCAGTTTCTCTGTCCTCTCCTTCTCTCTTCTCCTTTCTGCTTCATCTTCTTTTCTGGCTGATGATGAGCACACTCGCACTCCATTACCAATTACCAGCTCACATGTCTAATTTTGCATAAATACACACAAGCTCATTGAAAAGATATACACTAACTAACTATTTATATACTTTTGGGTGAGAGTTTCAGAGAGCGAGCAAGGAAATGGAAGAAGAGCAAATATTTATTTACTACACTTTTTCTGCTATAATCGTAGGAGATTCAATGACGCATCAAGATTTTAAATAACTTTGAAACAACTCCACGGCAGCAGCATTAAAAGTGTTTTCTAGTTTTAATTAAATTTACTTTTATGTTCTTTTCCTCCATTTTCCATCCACCACCTCCCTCCACCTCCTCTCCCTCCACATGAAAAAAAGTTGTGCTGCCGCCGCTGCTCCTGCTACTTTGCTGCGGAGTAGTATTTATAATAAACAGGAGTAATGGTGCACATGATGATGGTTAAGGAAGAAGAAAAAAAAATTATTTCTGCTCAGCGATAAAATAAAAATAATTATGCATTACACCCAAAATATAATATACCTAATCCTATGAAAACTTTTTTTTCCCGTTTTTCTTTCTCTCTCTCTCCCTCTCGTTAAAATTAAGTTGGTGGTCTGTTTTGGAGAAGAGGTGGCAGCGGCGATGGCGATATGCGATGCGGTGGAGGAGGTGGTGGTAGTGGCATGGCGGTGTGGGTAAATAGCGACAAACTTTTTTTTAAAAATTACGGACGTACATAAACTTGCGAAATAAAAAAAAATCCACAAAAAAAGACAAACTTTCTTCCTTTCTTTAAAAAAAAAGTTACTACTAAATTACTCTGGAATTTCAAAGAAAAATAATAGCTGGTAGTAGTAGTATAAGCAGTATCGTAGAAAAAAAAATAGTTTTCCGCCTTTATGTTATTATCTAGCCCATTTCTTTCTTCTTCTTCTTCATCGTCGTACTTTTAAATAGCAAAGTTCAACTTGTGTCTTTCTTTCTTCCTTTCTTTCTCTTTCCCCTTTTAAACTTTTGGATGATGGTGCACATTCAACATGCTTATGTACGTGGAAAAGAAGAACAAGTTGTGCATTTATTTCTCTTTTTTATATAAAACCAGGGCTCCTTTCTCTCTCTCTCTCAGAGAATCAAGTTTGTCATTTTATGCTACTTTATGTACTTTACTTCCCAAACACACTTGTAATATTTCTATATAAATACTTGGAAATCTTTTCCATTCTCTCTCTCTCTCCCACTCACTCACTCTCAGAATTCATTTCCTTGTTCTTATTCTTGAGAAAAGAAGAAGAGAGAAAGTACACAACTTGAAATGAATTTCACCTGCTCTTCTTTCTCTTTCTTGAATAATAATATTTCCTCTTCCCATAAAACGTTTCTTTCTCTATTTCCATTTGAGAACAAGGGACATGCATTATGAACGGCTATATAGACCATGTATCTGTATAATGTGTACAGTGAAATGGACAAAGTTTTTCTGGTAGAAAACGAGGAACAAGAAGTTAGTCCATCATCCTCATTCATGGAACAACATACAAAGAGCAAGAGCAGCTAAACTAACTACTAATTTTTAAAAAAGAAAAAAATGTATAAATGTAGTCGTCTTCGTTCTTCTCGTATAGTGCATTATAGAGTCAATATGTATACTTAATACTTGGCTATAATATGTATTTGTATATATGCCTAGGTTTAATTTTCACAAAAGAAAAACTTCTTTTTTCTTTAACTTGACTTTACTTTTTTTAATAGTTAATATCCCGCCGCCGCTGCAAAGTTTCTTTTTTATTCATTTTTTTTAGTTTTAGTTTTTTTAGTTTAAAAACCAAGTTTGGGAACGGGAGAGAGAGAGAGAGATGCGTCATTTCTTGTTAGTAGAGGGACACTTTTTTTTATACTTTCGGCTTTATTTTTAACGCTGCTAGACGAGACATACTTTTTCTTCTTGCTACTTACTCTGCTTTGTCTTCTATCTATGCATGCATCATGATTGCTTTAAATCAAGTGTAAAAATTATATATTAAAAATACAAAAGCTCCCTTTTACCGAACCAAAAAAAAACTTTTTTTTTTCTTTACCCGAATAATGTTTTAGACTGGAGAAGAAAAAGTAAAAAGTAAGTTGTTCGCGTCTTATTTTTTTATGGCTCTGATCTTCTTTTCCCTATCATGCAACTTTTTTCTACCTTCTGTTTTTATTTCTCTTCATTTAACTCTGTGCAGCGTGGAATAATTAAGTTAAGATGTTATCGTCGTCATCCTTCTTCGCAAATGATGATCGTGATGGTGATGCCGTCGTGAAATAAAGCAATTACCTACGCAAGAGTTTGCGGCGGTTGTAGGAGACGGAATAACGCTAAATTTTTAACAGGACAAAAAAAATCTGTGTATATTCTGATCAAAATTGAAAGTATACACACGATAATACTATACACACAAGTACGTATAAGAAAACATTGAAACTTTTTCTACTAAAATGGACTTAAATGGCATGGAGAGAAAAATAAAGAAAAAAAATATTAATTACAAAATATTTCCCATACCAAAAAATATTAAATCATGTCTCTTAAACGCTATTACTTTATAGCGTTACATTACATTATTACAGATTTCACGAGTTTGATAGAGGAGAAAACAAGGTCAACTTATTTTATCACATTTTCAAAAAAAAATATTTATCTTAACTTGTTCATCAGAAAAAAGGTCACCATTAGCAAAAATTTACATTAAAGTTTATTGAGCAGGTTTATTGTACAATCGTGTTTGTTCCAAGTTGTTCGAGCGATGGCCGGTGAAATTGTTAGTCCAATTCTCTGAGGTGGCCCGTTTGTTTGCACTTGGGACAGTTTGTAAAGTCCGTGTAGAAAATGACCTGAAAGTGTAAATAGGCATTATGATTAGGTATTATAATAGGTAGGTATTATATGTACCTTTTAATTAAAAGAATGGGTTTTTAATGAGTGGGTGGGCAAATATATCTACTCACTTTGGGATGCTGAGAACAAGGCTGTCTCACTCTCCCGTTGGCCATCCAAAATCCGCACGCAAAGCAGAAGAGAGGCGCACCGGGTCTCAAGCACTGCCTGCACTCCATGGAGGATGACACCGGTCCAGTTTCGAGGACTTCTGGAGATGTTGGCGTGGGCGGATGATCACTTGAAGGGGAACTGTCTACCGACAATGAAGAGAGTGAGGAGGCAGAGGACGTTGAGAAGTTGCGCGATTGCTGTAGCTGAAAAAAATTTCCACCGCCCATCACTCCATTGGAATCTGGGAGAACCAAGCGTGGGGGGAAAATGAACTGGGACCTATTTGCCATATTGTTACAACAATATTGTTAAAGATTCGAAAAAAATGTCTCAAATTTTTAGATTTCTGATTTTTCTTGATTTATAATTTTTCTGTGGAATGTATAGGTGTGGTAGGATAAATGGCAGTTGTGGTTCACTGGGTGACTAGAGTTTTAGTGACAAATGTTTCATGAAATGAAATATAAGCTGCATCGTCGTGTAAGCAAAAAAGATCCAGAATGTGTAAATCTGCATACCTTTACACACTCGAGGAAAACGAAAGGTGGCCGTTCGTTATTTTTTAAATGAAAGAAGGCGACACTTCTTATACGCTTCCATTTTACAGTTATTCAAATGATTGAAATGACACAGAATGAACCCAGAAGGATCTTGTGTACCTTCCACCACCACCTCACTTCGTGGGCATTAGCATGACTAGTTTTACATGTTGGGTCCAATTACTTAATTAGGATATTTTTTATGACTGCGTATCTCTCTGTTCTTCCATACCCTGATTATTACACATGCAGCATAATAAGTAAGGTATGCATGTGTCATCCTTATCATCATCATCATGGCACTGTCCAACAAAGCATGCGACACTCTCTGCGTTTCTATCTTTCTGTTTATGTATATTCCTTTCCCATTTTTTTCTGTTTTTTCTAAATAGGTAGCCATGCAAAGTTTCAGTTAGCACTGTAAATTAAATAAGTTGATTTGTGAGGGAGAAAAAAAAAGTTGAGATACACCTATTACGCTTTTAATTTTATAGTCTAGCTGGAGGAATAAAAAAAAGTAAGAAAAGACGCTAGCTCTCTTGTCTCTAGCTAGTTGCTTCTTTAGTTAAAAAAAACTTTATATAATTTTTCTTTTTGCTTTTTTTGTGTGTGTAGGTTGTACCCAAGTGGTACTAACAAGCAAAAAGTAGTAAATGGTGTGGTGGTGGTGGCGGCGGCGATGGTGGTGTGGGGACTGAATTAAGACGGAGTAACATGGCATAATTGTAATTGTTATGGGACACAAAAAAGGAGATGGAAAGAGAAGAGGAACAAAAACTTTTTTTTGTGCGCCTTGCTGTTCCTTTAAACAAAAAAGAAAACTTGCTAAAGAGTCAGGGAAACGGAAAGAGAGAGAGAAGAAGAAGAACAAGTTTTCCTTTTTCTTTTTTTTTTCTTCAGCGAAATGGCCATGAGATGATGATGATGATGACGACGATGGAGAGATGGTGGTGGTGGTGGTAGTGGAAGTAAAACTTTTTTTGTTTAAGTTTTCTTCTTGGTCTTCTTCTTCATCTACTTTCTTCTTGTGTAATAATAATGGGTAAATTTAGATTATTATGAAAGAGTTTAGTTTTGGTGGGTCCTGCCGCTGCTCCTGCTGCTGTTGTGACCCAACAGTAAAAAGACCAAGTTTGTCGGTCGACCGACCCTTTCTCCCCGTTGCTTACACACACAAAAGCCCCCATTTCTCTGCTGACAGGGGAGGGAAAATAAGGGGAAAAACTTTTTTCTTCTCCCAACCTTTTATATTATATATTTTTCTTTTTCTACTTCTTCTTCTTTCCTAATTTCAAAGGGACATTTTCCTCTTTTCAAGAGAAATTTATACAAGAAGAGTGCGAGAGAGCGACATCAACTTCCACTCGAGAGAAACTACAAACTTTATCATCATCATCATCGTCATCATAATGATCGTGATCCTCCTGCTGTTACGGACGATGATGAAGATGATCATGATGGTGTTGCTTATTAAATACAAAGAAATACGAGCTCACTCCTTATATAACTTTATATGTAATATAGCTTTAAGCTGACCACTACCGCTACTACTATGAACGACGGTCATAATCATAACAACTAGAGAGAGAAAAAGCTAAATAAGCCAGTAGTAGTTATAGTTAATTAAGTCTTATGAAATGGCGAGCACGGCGGGAACATAATATGCTTCATTTGGCTATCAGTGTGCTATCACCTTACCACCAACTAGTTCATTTATAATCAGCAACTCTCTCTATAACGGACTCTGAAGGGAACAGAGTTTCGTAAAGTTGCATTGTGCAAAAATGTGTACATAATTGTCCTTTAAACGGAAGCATCCCTTATAAGTCTGTATGTCTTAAGGAGTCCTGACGCTCTCCTTTCAATTTGACGAGTGGGCAAAAAAAAGTTTGTTTTCTAGTTTTCTTCCATGTTGGAAGTTGTTGTGCTGTTGTTTGTTTGCCGAGCAGTAATTAACCATGGTCAAATTACCTAATGCCAATTACTTAGTTGAGCTTCCCAACAGGCACATACACACAAAATCTCCTCCTTGTCATCATATCTCCCCCCACCCAGCCCCTTAAAAGTAAACGTGAAGAAAGAGAGAGAGAGAGAGAGAGAGAAACAAAAAAGAAAGTTTATCTTGGCAACACAAAGCTAAAGAGAGATGGCGAAGAAGTAGAACTCTCCAAGTAGTGTTGTGAATGTAGCTTGTGATGATGATTGTTATTAGAAAACTTTTTTTTTATTCAGAGAAGAGGAAAAAAGGAAAATAAGAAGGGAGAAGAGTCTCTCTCTCTCTCTCCAGGAAGATCTTTCCAAGTTAGCCATTAACTAACCAAAAACTCTTTCTCTCTCTCTCTCTCTCTCTCTCTACCATCATCATCATCACTCCAATCGTCCTTCAAACTCCCCTCGTTTCATTAGCCAAACACTTTTTTCTCTCCTCTTTTTTCTTTGAAAGACGAAAAAAAGTTAGTTTTTTTTTGGAAATTTAATAAAAAAAATAAACTAGCAGCGAAGAAAGAGATGTACATACATCGGTACACATGACGTGTGCATGTATGGGAGCTTATTGTATCGGTGCCGCGGGTCAATTTTGTTGTTGTTACACTTTGTAAACTTTCTCTTAAAGAAAAATAGGAGAAAAAAAAGACGGAGAGAGAGAAGATGTGGTTTTCTTTACTTATTTTGTTGTACTTTTAATAATGCTCCATATTGTTACAGGGAATGTTATTACTGTTCTGTTACTATTATTATTATTATACTAGTTGTAAAAGTAATTGCTGTTATAATAATAATAGCTGGAGGGATGCTACTATTAAAACGAAATCTTAAATCATTGTTGTATTATTGACGGGTTTGAATAAAGAAAGGAGGAGAGAAAGAGAGATAGAAAAAGATAGGTAGAAAGTTTGGGAGAGATAGAGTTAAAAATTGTGAAAGTGGAAAATGACAAAAAGAACAAAAACATAAATATATTGGCATTTTCTCCCGAGTAACAAACAAGAGACGTAGAAAGAAAGAGAGAAAGGGAGCGAAAGCAAGTAACAAAAATACTTTTTTTTTGTTCCGTACCCCTCCCCTTTTCCTCTCACTTTGTTAAACTGTAAACAAAAAGGCGCACACTAACACTCACTCGTCTCGTGTCTAAGAAAATAGTGAAGACCATTTCGTTTGTAAAGAGGATTTATAATCTAGACAAAAAAAAGTACAGAGAATGAGCGAAGGAGAAAGAGAGAACGAAAAAAAAGAACAAAAAGGCAACTTGAGACTTTTTACTTTGTCGGCATGGACGGGAGAAATGGTGGAAAGAAAGACGAAGAAGAAGAAAAAAAAAATAGAGAAAAGAAACTTGCTAATTTTGTAATGTGTGATGAGATGACGAAGAGGAAATAAAGTAAGAGGGAGAAACGACGAAAGAAACGAGTATAAGTTTTTTTATAGTTTGTGTGTGTTTCGTTTATTGGGCAGCATAAAAAAAGTTTATTTTTTTAGTTTTTTATTTGGAGGGGAAAAAAGGCGGTGGTGGTGGATGGAGGTAGAAACGCCATCCACAAGTTTTTTTTCCAGAAAAAAAATATATACATACAATATATACACCGGTCCATACACAAAACAAAAAAGTAAAAGTGGAGAAAGAGAGGGAGAGAGAAAGTTAGATTTTTTTCATGGTGTGGTGTTTAGGCGTGAAGAAAAGTTTTTTTCTTTGCGAAGTTTAATAAAAGTTGTAAGTACTTCTGTATGTGTGTTTGTGCATGCCGAGCAGAAAGAAAGTAGTCGTATGGAATGATGTAATGGTGATAGGGATGACGACGGCATGCAACTTTTCTAAAAATAAAAAAAATAAACTTTTTCTTTTCGTCTTCTTCCTCGCGATGTTGGGTCGGTCGCTTTTACTTGGTTGCTTGGCTCTCATGTCAAGTCAAGTCAAGTGATCGCTCCCCAGTGAAATGCCTTTTTTGAGAGGAGGAGTAGGAGGAGGAAAAAAGCGACGACGACGAAGAAGAAGAGGAACAAGATGGAAAGAGGGAAAGTGAAAAAAAAAAGTTTTCTCTTTTGCTGGCTGGTGATAGACATGACTCTGCTGGTGGGAATGATGATGATGAGGAGGAAGAGAGGATGGGACAAGTAAAAGTGGTTTGGCTGTTAAAAGAGTGCCTCTTCCCTGTACACGGCTATTTAAAGTTGTTGTGTAGTTAAAAGAATAATAAAAAAGTTGTTGTTGTTGCTTTTGGACTCCGTGATTTTTTCCCCTTTTTTGCTGTTGCTTAATTTTGCTCTATAGGTGTATGTAGTAGATATAATGGAAGATATATGTCATGTTTTAGGAGTGGAAGGAGATTAAATGGAAGGTAATGTGCCCATGAAATGATAATAATAAACGGGAATAGTAATGTGAGAACGGAGTAATGGAGTAGCGAAAGATGATCAGATATCCTCCCAATTATTTCAAGGCTGACCAATGGTTATAAATGTAGGTCACACCTTGTAAAAAATAATTGTTCCGTAATTATAGTCCGAATCAAACTGCATCAAAAATAAATAATTCAAATGTGCCTAGTTTTTATTCTTTTCTGAGAAATATCCAAGACAGACATTTACAGACAGACAAGTGGAGCGTTAAAGCGGAGCAACTTGAACTCTAGTTAAAGTTTAAAAGAAAAGTTGCTGCTAACTTTTTCTTAAACGAAACGGCATGGACGGTCGTAATGGCAACGCGTGAAAAGAAACTTGAATCCTTTCTCCTGCCACTACATATATGTACATAAATAGTTTGATCTCCTTCTCCATGCAAAGAAAGGTAAAGGACAATAAGGGGAAATCAAAATACACACACACATAGGCATACACATTATGAGTACATATGCATCTATTATAGTCCATATGGGGAAAGTAAAATGGGCCATTTACATTTTGTCTGAAGAGCAAGACCAAAAAAAACGAAGCGATACTGCTCCTACTACTACTACTACAACCACTGCTGTTGTTAATTGGGAAAGTAAAAGAGGAGCCATTTTTATTAACAAAAACGGCAGTGGTAAAATGAATCACTGCCTCTGTTATCCTTTACTCCTCCAAAAACTTATTTTTATCATGCTCCATATACTCTTCCCCTTTTAACTTTTCCCATTTTGGTTTTTTTTAAACACAGCAGCATGTTTTTTCAGCAGCAGCGGTTTGCAAATGAAAAAGGGAGAAAAACTCGATACTACACTACCACACACACACACACGCATACTTGCCATTTTTTTCTGCACTCCACGGCCTACTCTTTTGCCACTTATCCCCCATTCCGTAAATATAATTACATAAAATACCACCATAAAAAAATGTGGGTAGAGAGGGCTAAATGATATATAGATACAGGCTATTACATTTGCATTAGATACGGCCGTAAATAGGATAATGCATTGGAGTAGAATGTTGACGATTGTTGTGAATCTCTGTAACT
The DNA here is from genome assembly GCA_004115045.4 of Sinella curviseta. Classification (NCBI taxonomy): domain Eukaryota; kingdom Metazoa; phylum Arthropoda; class Collembola; order Entomobryomorpha; family Entomobryidae; genus Sinella; species Sinella curviseta. The sequence continues at coordinate 11,211,653 of CM065489.1, forward strand.
CAATCAGGATGAAGGTCGTGCGGAATTTGTCATTGAACGGAGTACAGGAAGGCAGCAACGCAGTATCGTCGCTTGTTCCTTTCGTCGTGGTAAAAAAAATATGGCAGGAGGCAAGGCGAACGTAGTAAAATCTGCGCTTGTTTTGACAAACAACAAGTTGTATAATAAGCATACTTTTAGGTAGGTATACTAACTAAACCTATACGAGATATACATATATTTAAGACATATTTATATAAAAGTGTGATTGAATGAGAAGAGTGAGTGAATGGTTTGAAGGTTAGAAAAAGATAAAAGATGATCTTGACGATCTCATGGCGATGATGATGATGATGATGACGATGATGTTGGTAATGATATATTACATATTAGTGACTGCCGAGAGGGCTGAAGCTCTCTGTACTGCTGCTGCTGATATGATTGTGATGATGGATTGGATGAGGTAAAATGGTTTTTTATATTTCTGCAAAAAAATATGTATATGTACCTTATTCACTTCATGCAAAATCATAATAGGGATTCAAAAGTTGTGCATATGAAGTGAGAAGTAAGGTATTTTGGTGGTATTTTTTTCTGCATAAAAAAATTGTAATGATAATCATCATGACGATACGATGATGAAAGGAACAATCATCCATTTTTAATTTCGCATTGCGTCCTTTCCTTTTCTGCGAAATATGCTGGATGCTTTTTTTTGCTGTGTGAAGAGTCGAATAAAATTTTTTTAAGTAGCATTACAATTTTAAATGTATTAAATAATATGGCGTAATTCCTGAGTGCTGAGGTACACATGTACCTCTCTCTGTACATTGCGTAAAAATTATTATAATATTTCCATGGCTTTCTTTTCCAAAAAGGTTTTGCATCCAAAGCCACCACCGACCAACCACCCACCCATGATAATCATTTATATTTTTAGAAAAGCCCCACACACCACATTTTAACGCTGCCTATTTCGCTCTGATGCTGTTGCTACAAAAAACAAGAGGACAAAGTCAAGTGCTTCACTGTTTTTTTGTATCCTTCCCAAAAATAACCTCTCATCTTTTTTGACTTTGAGCAAAAGCTGAGGAGACACTTATAAGCGCTACTTACACACTTCGCTTATATAATGCCATTATTATTATTACTATCTGTAGTAGTAATAGTAGTGGCAACAGTAGTTGTTGTAGTACTCCTACATACATTACATAGTACTCGTATTATTTTTCTGCGGTTTTTACTCCAGATTCCCTGAAAATGAGCAACCACACTACATATAGTAGTAAGCTACTGAGAGTAAAATACTGACACAGACACCAGCTTACCATCATCATGATAACCATGCTAGACGATAATAATAATAATAATATTTAATCCTAGCAAAAGGAAAACGCTGTTCCTTCTCCAACTTTTTATAATTCATTGTTGTTGTTGTTGTTGTTCAGCTCAACAAAAATTTTTTTTAGCCAGTTGCTCATTGTATGTAATATTGTTATTATTATTATTATAAACTTACATCACATCTCTTCCCTCCCTCTCTCCCAACCACAAAAAGAGAAATAATCATACATACTCCTAAAAAATAAGCATGAAAGAGGAAGGCGAAAGGCATATGAAAAAAAGCGAAAAGTGTTGTTGTTTGTTGGGTTGTGTAAACGCAAAAGTATGAAGAAGAAGACGACTAAAAAAGTAATAATAAAAAAACGAGGCAAAGAGGCAGCAACGTGAGCAATATTATTACATCACTTGCTCACTACTACTTACAATACAACGCTGAGCCAAAAAAAAACGCCAAAATGCAATACTATGCGCGCCGCTATATACAACAATCAGAAATGCACAATATTTTTCAGTCTGTCTGCTCTCCTGTCTCAGAGAGAGACAAGCGAATAAAAAAAGAAGAAAAATAACAGAGTACTACAATAGGTATATACACACAAAAGGCGAGAGAGAGAGATGAGCAACTATGAAAAAGGGAGAATGAGCAGAAGACGAAGACTTAAAGGAGTAAGAAAACCAGTTGTTGTTTTGTAGTACTGAAGAAAAAAAAATAGATGGATAGAAAAGATTGATATAGTGAATAGTCCTAGAGAGAATAGATAGCTATAAAATGATATGAAAAAAATATATATATGTATAACAAGAAGAAAAGTAGTATAAAATAATAATAATAACAATGATAATAATGTAACTGACTACGACTACTACTACTTATACCACCACACCACTACTACTCTCCTTGTACAACTTTTCTTTGTTCATAATAGAATATATATAGCTTCGTCTTTTAAGTCGAATGGTGGCGGTGGTGGTGGTGGTAACACTCAGTCACTCTCTTGAAAAAAGGCGAGAGAGAGAGAAGTTTTTTGTGAGAGGAGCAGTAGTAGTGGCGGTGGTGGTGGTGGAGGTGAACAGAGTTCCGCTACTATTTCTCTGAACGGGTTTCGTCCACTTCTTGAAAAACTTTGTGTGAGCAAACAAAACAGGGAGAGAGGGAGAGAGAGAAGTAAAGAAGCACAACAGCAGGAGGAGAGAGAAGTTTTTAGCAGAAAGGGAGAGAGAGAGAGAGAGAGAGAATGAAGAAAAAAAGAAATGGAGAGAGAGAGAGAGAATTTTGTTTGTAATGTAAAAGTAGGTATCTAATGTAAGTGGTGGCGGTGATGATGGTGTGACGGAGGAGATGTGCAGCAACAGCAGCAGCAGTGGTGGTGGTGGAGCGGTGCTGCTGTTGTTTTTTTCATGCAAGGGGTTGTTCATTTCACAAAGGGTGGCTTGATTACAGAGGGGATGAATATTTCCGTATACGTATGCATGGCTTTGTTTCTAAATGGGGATGATTTGGGGAAGGGTTGAAGGATGGGAGATGAGTTTTTATGGACAGCCCCTATCTTTTGAAATATATACGTTTTCTTCTAAAATGGTAGTCTAGTTTGTAGTTAAAATGTTTGCTGTGTGGTAGTTCATGTCGAAAAAAAACAGTTTTTTTTGTATTTCGTATAATATATTTGTGGCGTTTGTTGCCTAATCACTTCTCTCTCTATCATGATCAGTCATGCTGATGCTGATCCTATTTGTATTTTTCTTCTTTCTAGTAGTAGTAAAACTTGCTCTCCTCCGCGTTTTCCTAGTAGCTTTGCAGTAGGCAAACATATTTTAAAGTTGCTTTTTTATATATATAAATAGTAATTGCGGTAAGAAGAGTGCAAGTAAAGTAAATGCGAGCAAGAAAGTAAGCAAAAAGGCAGTGATGCATGCGTGCGTGCAAACTGGCATTTTTTTGCCACTGCACTCCCCACTCCGCTCTGACGCTGCACTGCTACTGCTTGCTTTACCAACAACGAGAGATTACAACAAAGTCATCTTCATCATTCAATCGTCAACTGTAGCGTCCAGGCCAACTCCACCATCACATCACGTGCATACACCAATGTATGCACGCATCCAACAATGCATAGCAAAACAAATAGTAGTAGAAAAAATCATAATGTTTTTTTCCATTGACAGTCAACTGTCATTCTGTTCATTCATATTATAAATATTATAACTTATAGATTTGTATGTTTAGGTTTATGCGACTACCTTCTTAGTACAAGAAGGTATAAATGCAAATGAACTGAAATCTTTTCTTTCAGATAAGCAGCAGCAGCAACAGCTAAAAAAGGTAGAAAAAAAGGTAACGCACCAAAGTGCACATAGAAGTAGAACGTTATCACTATTTTTTGACAAGTTCATTGCTTTGGTTGATTTGATCGAGTACACAGCTCCTAGAGCTGATATTAGAAATAAAAAAATATATTTTTTTGTTGCTGCTTAAAATCGTGTGCGTATAGTCGTCATCATTTAACTGGCTTGTTGTACCATTTGATTCGCATACAAGCGCACTGGAAAATCGTCAGTTTTCGCACGGTAAGCATTCGCACATTCTGTTCGCGTTCTCCGTGGCCCAACAGACTTTAGTGGCTGACAGGAAGGAAGAAAAGCGTGCGTCGACCCCGACAACGCCCCATATCGCATCATCATATATTAATGCATTAGCCGAGCGCAGTGTACCATCCAACACCCACCACACTGCTAACTTCTAACAACTGTCATACGAAAGCATAAACTATAACACACCACTATATTGCATGGCGATCCTAGCAAACTAAAGGAGAACAGATCTGTGAAGTTTAAGTGAAAATTATGCAACATTTCCAGTGACTGGTGCGTGACAGAAAGACAAAAAACAGTTAAAACTAGCCTACAGTGAGTGAAACATACCCACCCAACAGACGGGAAGACAGAAGAAAGGCAACTTGGTACCACCAGCAGAATATCAGGTCCACAAACACCACCCAAAGCGCCTAGTTGACCAGGCCACACCGGAAACGGAAGAATTTTATGGTATGTAGTATGACAACCAACAAATATACATATTTTTTTCTTGCACATAAAAAAAGCATCTTTTTCTTGGAAATGATCATGATTGTTGGGGGAAAGCAAAGTAATTAGGAGAGTGTAGCTAGATAGATTTTTAACAAAAATTTTTCAAGCATTATTTTAAGGAAGCATTTTTTTAGGAGGAGCATTTTTTCTTTTAAAGAAGCATTTTTTTCCTTCTTTCCTACTACTTACTTACTACACCTATACAGATATATATATACATAAATCTTTCCATGCACCTTGCAAAGGCACTGTGAGCCAAACGATACGGCTTACATACATACTTTTAAAAGAAGCTTTCGTACCAGCTTCCAAACGTCACATCGTTATCATCATTTGAGCATGTGACCAGTTGTCCGGTCCTGAGATGGAGTCATGCAGGCCATAGGTACCTAAATGGATTTCTTTTATGTAGGCACGACACAAAGATGCACCTAACAAAGAATAGGGATTATTTAACGCAGACATACACCAATAGCAACTAGCAAATATACTTTAAATACAACATCGTACTAATGTCAAACTAAGGAATCATTAAAAAATGTCGAGTATTGCAAAGAGCAGATAGGTACCACATGTACCACAGTACTAACTGTAACGTAAGTACACTGTAGTGACCCAAAGTGAACCAGTGGTCCCAGGTTCATACTCACTCACAATCAATGCACGAGGAAAACTCAACTCAAGAAAAACCTGAAGCAAGTCATAACGAACAACGACCATTGCGTAGCGGCAAAATAAGATCAACAAACCCACCACCTCGAAAGCACAGAACGGCATCGACAAAAAGTGACTCGAGCTTAACATCGGAGAAACCAACACTACTCGTAGAGAACACAGAGACACTCAAGCCAACTCAGTCACCAACGGGGGAAACTGAGAAAACCGCTGAAGATTACTATTCCGAGATCAGCGACCAATCATTTGTATCCATAAATAGCCCTACAAACAACGCGTCAAATTCACCAAGCGGCGTAATGGACAAGCACGAGGTGGAACAATACGTAACCGAACAATTGGAAGCCATGCGCACCAAAATGGATGAAGACCGACTTCTGTTCATGAAAACAATTGAGACACTACAGAAGACCAACGAACTCTTGCAACAGCAACTTACAAAAACATCTCCAAGCAAAGCTATCACAGTCGCCATCGAGAACGCAACTCTCAAGACGACTAATTCCCAACTCGACAAGCCGACTTACAAACCTGGCACGTCATCTGACGCATACATACAACTCTGCGAAAGCTATATGAAGAACAACGGGATTAAGGAGGAGAATTTCAAAAATGCAATGAAAAACATCCTTCCTGAAAACCTTCAATCTTGGTACGACTACTACATCACGAAATGCAAGAAATGGGATGACTTCAAAATATACTTCAAAAGACGACACGGTGGTTTTGAAGAAACAAACCGACTCCGAACTGAAATCCAGAACAGGAAACAACGGTTAAACGAACCAACTGAGGATTTTATCTACGAATTTTGCGAACAATCGAAACAATGCTACCCCGACGACAAAAATGAAGATCATGTTAAAAGAGTCAAGTCCGCATTATGGCCGAAAATCAAAACAGCCATAGGATACAAGGAATTCCTGAACATTCCAGACTTAGTGGATGCATGCGGAGCGGTCACCAGCTCACTAGAAGGTGAAGATCGGGTTGCTAAGAACTTTCCCTACACCGTACCCCCAATGCGCGCAGGGGATCGGAAGGACGCAGTCCATAGCAATCCGAAGAACGAGCGTGGTCATCGTGGAAGAGGCAATGGAAGAGGACGGGGAAACGCACACAGCAAAGAACGTTCTGGAGACGACACTGAAAGTTCTCACGACGGATCAAATTTCCGAGGAGGAGGATTCCGTGGGAACCGAGGCAACCCGTGGCGTGGCGGCCGCCGCAGATCTTTTGGACATCGTGGTGGACAATCGAGCCGAGGCGGTCACAACAGCAAATCTCAGTCACCCAAACAAAGTACCAGCAAAAGCCATTATGTGCCGAAATCCGGCACCAACCCGAAAACAAAAATCGAAAAATGTATGAAATGCCAAGGCTATGGCCATCAGAGCTCTCAATGCCCAAGCAAGACAGGTTTGTCAATGGCTCTAGTCGACGACGAGGGGAACATCATCGAGCGATTCAGTGAATCGAATCCGGACGATTCACAGTCCTCGGATGATTTAAACTAGAAGGGGAGAGGACGCGAACCCAACCGTCCTTATTCCCAGTGATGACTATTTTGGGGAGTGGAGTACCATTCGTGAAACTCCAAACTAAAGAAACAAAAACAGAAGCGCTACTCGACACAGGTTCTACTTACTCATTAGCAACGAAGGAGTGGATGAAGTCACACAATATACCATACAGGAAAACAACCAGGAAAACACTAAAATGCGCTAACTCGAACACAATCCAACCAATAGGGAAAACACAAATGAAGATAAAACTAGGATCAAGGGAGTTTATAGGAAAATTCTACGTCTTGAAAGAATTAGTCGTTCCGATAGTGATAGGATCAGACATAATCATTCAGCAAAATATCATTATACACCTTCGACGGAAGAAATTCTGGTTCTTCGACAAACCCTTCGAAACATATGACATCGAGGGAATTCTGAGCAACCCAAGAGAAAGATCAGAAATCAAAGCAAAGATCAATCTAGCAGTGGGAGACATTAGAAGGAAGCTCTCTGAAGACGAAAGCAAAGTCCAAAATCTCATCGACAAATACCCAACCGTGTTCAGGACGGATGGGAAGATTGGGCGCACTGATTGGACCTACCATGTTATCGAAGCATATGGTCCACCAGTAGCAGACAGAGCGAGACCAGTAAGCCAAGCGAAAAAGAAAGAAATCCAACGACAAGTCGAGGACCTCCTGCAAAGGGGACTGATTCGACCATCAAAATCACCGTACGCAGCACCTTTAGTGATGAAATTGAAGAAATCCGGAGTCTGGAGAATGTGTTGCGACTACACGAAACTCAACGCACACACGAAGGACGACGCGTCACCAATGAGTTGCTGCAACAGCATTTTAAAAAATATTCCACTTGGCTACTACTACTCCACTATCGACCTTCAATCTGGATACAACCAAATCCTTCTTGCAGAAGAAAGCATCGAGAAAGCAGCGTTCATCACTCCCAACGGCTTATATGAACCGCTAGTCATGATGTTTGGACTAAAAAACAGCGGAAAAACCTTCCAGAAACTCATGTGGAGAGTTCTGGAGAGTTTGGATGATTTCTCAAAATGTTTCATTGACGACATCATTGTATTCAGCGAAGACTTAGAATCCCACCTCGAGCACTTAGAAAGAGTCTTTGAGCGCCTAAAAGAAGCTGGACTCACAGCAAACATGGGAAAATGCCATTTTGCGAAAAGGGAAGTCGAATTCCTAGGACACATTGTTGGCCCGAACGGAATTACCAAGAAGAAGGAGACGGTACAAGGAATCGTAGATTTTCCGATGCCGAAAGACAAAAAGAAACTCTTATCCTTCCTAGGATTAACACAATGGTATTCTCACTTTATACCGAACTTTGCCCTAATTACAAAGCCACTCTACTACCTAACGAGGAAAGACGTACCATACGAGTGGGCAGAGGAACAGCAGGAAGCATTTCTCGAATTGAAGCGAAAGATGACAGACGACGTCACCTTAGCAACCATCGACTACTCCCACCCATTAATTTTGAAATGTGATGCATCCAGCATGGGATGTGGAGCTTGTCTCGTCCAAGAAATAGACGGAAAGGAGCGTCCAATTGCATTTATCAGCAAAGCATTTAAGAAAGGCGAACTTTCCGCACACATATACGAGAAGGAAGCTTTCAGCATTATTTGGGCATACCGAAAACTCCGAGAATTCCTAGAAGGACACAAATTCACGATCCATACGGACTGTCGAGCAGTCCAATATATCAAGAACATGAAGGAGAGAAAACCAAAAATCATGCGTTGGGCAATGGAGATTTCATCTTGGAACGCGGACATCAAGAAAATCGCCGGCAAAGACAATATAGAAGCTGACGCGCTTTCAAGGAACTGCTCCGGCTCATCACCTGAAGACGAGAAATGGTTTGAAGACGACATTGATGATACGTTTTTCCCAGTAGCGACATTATTTGAGAATCTCATCTCGAAAGAAGAACTCATTGAAGAACAAGCAAAAGACAAAAATTGCCAGGAAATCAAAGCAGAAATCCTTGCTTCGGGTACCCAAGAAAGCAGAGGATACAGAATGGTGGAAGGCATTTTGAAGAAACGAATCCTGTATGACATCGTGACTCTAGAAGAAACTGACTCAGAGAAGCCGGAATCCGATGATATTGGAGCTCTGATCTCAACAGCAATGCTGCTTGAGAAGGTTCCAAGCGAAGGCACGCACGTAATAAGTGTTGCAGTTCGCAAAGCTCTAAGTAAGACAAAGGTCCTACTTAAGCAAAAGACGTCTGGCCAGTCGTCGCGGCCGGTAAAGCCGTTGAAAAAGAAATCAGGATCTCCTACGGCAAAACAGAGGAAACAGTCAGCCAAGAAGAAATCCACAAGGATCATCAAAGCAAGGTCAATCATAAGGCCATCGAAGGAACGAGGAAACTACTTCGTTCCAGTAATTCCAGAAAGTTTGAGAGAGAAAATCTTAAAGATGTTCCACGACTCACCAACGGGTGGACATCTCTCGGCCACAGCTACACTCAGAAAAGTTAAAGAAAGGGCTTACTGGGATTCCATGAACAAAGAAGTCAGACAATACTGTCAAGAATGCAAACCCTGCCAAGAAAGCAAGGCTACGAACCACTTACCATACGGACTCATGAACCCAGTACAGCCACCATCGAGAATCTTCGAAACAATCTCGATGGATTTCATCGGCCCGCTGCCGAGATCTGGAGGAGGAAGGCAGAACGAGCATCTTCTCGTAATCGTAGATAACCTCTCGAAATGGGTTGAACTTTTTCCAATAAGGAAAGCCACCTGCAAGAAGGTAATGACGATTTTGGAGGATGACATCTTCTGTCGATACGGAACACCCAAAACCATAATATCGGACTGCGGAAGTCAGTTCACCTCGAAAATGTTCAAGAAAATGTGTGAACAGTGGGGCATTGCTCATCGAACCACGGCACCCTATCACCACCAAGGAAATCTAGCCGAACGAGTCAACAGAACACTCAAGCAGATGTTGCAAGCTTATGTCGCCGATCGACACACCGACTGGGACTTGCACATCCAAAAGTTCGCATTCGCACTGCGGACTACCACGCACGAAACAACCAAAGTTACTCCAGCGTTACTAAACCTCGGGAGGCAGATTCCATTCCCGTTTGACCGGGAAATGGCAAAAAATAACAAAACGGACGAGGTGGAGCTTCAGCAAGCTCTCAAAGTCCCAGACAAACTAAAAGAACTCATTTCTTGGGTAAGGGACAACATACGAAAATCCCAAGAGTCCAACAAAATAAACTACGACCGGAAACACATCGAACACAGTTTCAAGTCGGGACAAGAAGTGCTAATCCGAAACCAAGATAAATCAGACAAAGCGGCCAAGAAAATCCAGAAAATGAACAGGAGATTCATTGGACCATTCTTACTCGGTGCTCAGCTAAACGAAGTAACCTTCGAAATTCTTAGCTTACCCGCCCGTAACCCCGTGGGGAAGCGTCATGTAAGCGACTTAAAGAAATATATCCAACCAGAAACAAAACGGAGATCAGTTGCCCGGTCTCCGGCTACAGAAAGCATCGAGGAAATCGAGCCCGAAGAAACAGAATCGCAACAGAACACGCGGCCCCGCCGCCGAGTTCGTTACAAAACCATGAAACAATATTAAGCACCAAAACGTAAACTTGTAAATAGCCACGAATTTCCTAAAATCACATAACATACCAAAAAAGGTACTTTGGTAAAACTATAGTTAGCTAGGTTAGGTTATGAAGGTTCAGATAAACTTTCATAGACTGCGTGGAGCCACCTGTTCAGGCACCACATAAAACACTTATTAATATTTTTCTCCTCAGATGGCTCCTAGAAAAGAATATTGGGAAGCCGTGAGGAAAGTGGAAAAGAAATTAGGGCCACTGCTAAGGCCTTACCAGAACCGAGATTACTCGGCATTTCGCCAATGTATTCGTCGAATAAACCGCGGGAACGACGAAGTAGTAGCAGCAGCACCAACCAAAGTCAAAGACAAGATAGAGACTTGGACCATTCCAGAATACTGCTTTAGACGACATCACGCAGCCATAACGCTTGAATTACCCCAGTTCAAGTCAGCAACGTACGTCGATGACGAACAAGCCCTTAAATCCATGGTTAACCACTTGGAAAGACAACGTGAGTTCTCTACCGATATGGAGAGAAGCCTTACTGCAGGATACAGAGGTACTCACCCAAGCCTTCTTCAGTTTTCAACCGACCAGTGGGACTTTATAGTTGATCCTTTTCCAATTTGGGACAAAATAGTCCTGTTAAAACCAATCATGGAAAGCCCGAAGACCATCAAAGTCATGTGGGGCTCTGACAATGACATGATAGCTTGGTACCTTTGGTTTAACATCTATCCAGTAGCAATGATCGATCTACAAAGAGTTGACACGATCTTAACCGGTAAAACACCGCCAAAACTAGAAAAATTCCTCCAGAGGGACCAATTGTTCGGTCCTTCAGTCAAACTATCCGATAACTACCAAATATGGGATTGGGTGAGGAGACCAATTGAGTCAGGAGCAAAAAACTACGCCCGCAGAGACTCAAGAGACTTGTTAATGGCTTGGCACAAGTACAAAGCTATTTTATCCACAGTATCTCTCGAGAAGAAAAATGCAATCCTAGAAGACGCGAGAAATTTCATGCAATGGAGGCGAAGGTTTCCACCTCGCGCAATTCCGTCCAGTCTTATTGAGAAGAAATACTTATACGACCCACTAAGACTTGACTTAATGGAATCAATTTGCAATTGGAGAGACGTGATCGCTCGCGAACGAGACGTCAGCGTTGATGAGATCATACGACCAGCCACGATGAACAAGATCGTCCACGAAATAAAAGTCTCAGACGTCCGAGAAGGACGAAAATACCACCTCACAAAAGATGACATTCTCGAGTTAGAAAGACGAGTGAGGGGGTTCCAGAGAGAGAATGACAAAATGGAAACTAGTCCAGAAAAACCAATAAGAGACCGTTTGTCCGGTTCCTCACGACAGCAAAATAGGCATAACAGAAAACCTATATATAATACGGGTTGGACGAGTGAGTCAGGAGAGTCGTCCGATAACGAATTCGAAGACATGACATGCATCTCCACAATAGGTGTTAAAGACGGAGTAAGAGCACACAAAACAATCCATAATAACATAATTAACTCTTTTCCAGAAACTGGTGACGTCTTGGAACTGTCAATTAGTGGAGACGATATAATTCCACTTCCACCATCAAAAATAATGGAAACCGGCACCGTCACCAACAACTCATATGAATGGGTTGAGATGAGCCTACTACCACCTTACCACTGGGAGCCACCTGTTCAGGCTTCCAGCCCAACTTGCATGGAACCACCTGTTCCGGTTCCGATGGAAGTTGAATCTGAGTCAGTTGTCCCGGCTCAATCTTCTAGCTACGATAAAGAAATCGAAAACCTCGAGAAAGAATTTAAAAAATTCCAAACACTACCAAAATCCGTTCAGAACAGAGCTCGAGGTAATTCCGGTACTTGCTTACGATGCTTTGGCTTAGGTCATACATCAAAACTATGCCCCGTAAGAGGCCAACGACGCGACATCATACCAGATGTCCAATGGTTTCGTATGAGAGCGGAGATAGCAGAAAGAAAAAGAAGCCATTTCAAAGAAAATCCAGCCTACAAGAAGCACGAAGAAGCACGCATAGCAAGCAAAAAGCGAAGGTATCGTCGTAATAAGATGATAAGGGATGAGCAACAACAACGACAACGCTAAGAGGGAGAGATAAGTCACGGCAGGGCTTTACCCCCGGTCATGTAGCGTCCAGGCCAACTCCACCATCACATCACGTGCATACACCAATGTATGCACGCATCCAACAATGCATAGCAAAACAAATAGTAGTAGAAAAAATCATAATGTTTTTTTCCATTGACAGTCAACTGTCATTCTGTTCATTCATATTATAAATATTATAACTTATAGATTTGTATGTTTAGGTTTATGCGACTACCTTCTTAGTACAAGAAGGTATAAATGCAAATGAACTGAAATCTTTTCTTTCAGATAAGCAGCAGCAGCAACAGCTAAAAAAGGTAGAAAAAAAGGTAACGCACCAAAGTGCACATAGAAGTAGAACGTTATCACTATTTTTTGACAAGTTCATTGCTTTGGTTGATTTGATCGAGTACACAGCTCCTAGAGCTGATATTAGAAATAAAAAAATATATTTTTTTGTTGCTGCTTAAAATCGTGTGCGTATAGTCGTCATCATTTAACTGGCTTGTTGTACCATTTGATTCGCATACAAGCGCACTGGAAAATCGTCAGTTTTCGCACGGTAAGCATTCGCACATTCTGTTCGCGTTCTCCGTGGCCCAACAGACTTTAGTGGCTGACAGGAAGGAAGAAAAGCGTGCGTCGACCCCGACAACGCCCCATATCGCATCATCATATATTAATGCATTAGCCGAGCGCAGTGTACCATCCAACACCCACCACACTGCTAACTTCTAACAACTGTCATACGAAAGCATAAACTATAACACACCACTATATTGCACAACGTTTATCACTTTAAATGGTGGTGTGTGTGGTGGCGTAGAAATATTGTAGTACCTTGTGCAGACGTCATGATGACCAATGTCGTTTTCGTCATGATGATGAAAAATGAAGAAAAAAAATGCCATGATGATGTTGACGATGATGATGATGATCATGAACTGATCAGAATCACGCAACAAAATATATGTATCGTATAAAAATGTTTTTTATTTAAAAAAGGAGCACGTTCAATAGAAACATTTATGTGTGTGGTGATAAGGCGGATAATTTATTTGATGATTTTTTGATGTTACATGCGCAAGTACCAGTAGCGAGCGAGTTGAGAAGTTTTGAGAATGAAAATGGTTTGGGGATGTTTGTTGGGTTTTCCCTGACATGCTGTTTTGAATAGTAAATTGCGTACAGAATGAATGGACAATGGTCAAATGATTTGGTTTCTCTAGACTCTAGAGTTTTAATGCATATTTTATTGAAAACTGGTTTAACGTTATGGCTGTCATGAAAACGGTATTTAGAATTTATGATAGCTGGAAAATGAGGAGAGAGGTGGCTGAGGTGACGAAGGTCTCTCAGGATCCGTCTGGGCAGGAGTAGAGTAGTCGAAGACAAAGCCGCTATTTCCACGGCCGCCGCCTCCGCCTCCTCCTCCGTTGAATTTTGCGAGATGATCGGTGGGAGAAACGGTGGAGGAGGAGGAGATGGAGGGGATTTGTTGGGGTGCTGATGGGGATGAGAGGGATGGGAGGATGACTCCATTGGTGTCCACTGAAATGGCGGATCTGTTAGTGGTTGCGGGGGTGGAGTTTGTGTTGGTGGAGCTGGAGCCTTCTCCGCCGGATGTTACATCCTTGAAGGCGAGATTGGCGAGATGGTTAATCACGTTGTTTTGAGACTTGAGATATTTAAACATGAAACCGGCGACAATGGACACGATGATGAAGCCAACAAGTGACAGAATGAGGATGGCTGAGATTGAAGATGAGATGGAGTCTGAAAGTCAATTGCAATTAATTAGTCACATGTAAAGTTAATTTGGAAGAGCAACCGAAATTAATTATGTTTTCCTTACGGACTACGGTGACTTTAAACGTTTTGGAAATTGTCCCCGCCTCATTACTAATTATGCACTCGTACGTATCATCCGAGTCAAGGGTCACTTTTGGAAAGGTCACCGTACTCGTTCCGTTTTCAGTGTTTGTATTCAAGGCAAAGGTGGCATTTCCCTTTTTCCACAGCACTTTCGGCATTGGCTCTCCAGTGAACTCACACTCCAAACTTTTCTTGGTGTCGTTCAAGTACCATGAGTACTCCTTGTGTGCTTTCCCCACCAGCTTGGGAGCTGTCGGTTGCTTCACAACCAGGTTGATGCTTTTCTTGTGCCACTCTGTCGAGTTCCAGACGGGAGCGTAGCATGTGATATTTAGCAGATCGGCCGTGATCACAAGGTCGAGAAATTGTTGATTTTTGCCCAAGAGGATTTCAAAATGTCGGATGCTTGGTGCCCAATGTCCCTGATGTCCCTTCCTCCCTTCTCGACCATTAATGTACTGAATGGCCGTCTGATTTACGTACTCAAGGGCCCAAACCAAACCCTGTCCATAGTAAAAATGAGAGACACGACAGGAAAAGGTCCTATTCTGACCAATATACACGGGTTCTTTCAGTTTGGTCACCATCATCATTTTCAACGGGTCTGCCTCATTCCAGTCAAAATCTATAAAGTGGAATGACATGGTGTTTAGCTTTTATACAAATAACATGATCCATATTTTGGATTTTTATTAAACCAAAATTGTATTTACATGGGTCATCCGTTGTAGCAGCAACTGGAGTAAGGGTAAGCATACCAGTACCATTTGCAGCATTGCCCGGTTTATTTTTTCCACCCCAACCTCCTCCTCCCTTTCCACCTTTTCCGGATTTTCCACCCCGTCTCCATGGCGATTGCGGTACTTCCGGGATAGGATAAAAGAATTCGCGAACTACATCAATGCCGGCGCCGACACAACGAAACACTCCAGCACGGAGAATTCGCAGAGGTATAATGGAACAGCCTAGATTCCTCTTTTTCGCACTTTCCATCGTGTGCAGCGTATGCTTCGCCAGGGTACAAATGGTCGGATGGTCACACTCGACCAGTTTTAATTTTGGAGGTTTTTGCCCAGCGGAACAGCAGGTGAGCTCCCTACTTGTGGAGTTTATATTGTAAAATGCGCCATGTTTAATTGTCTCGTTAAATTCCGGTTTAGGTCCATCTACAGTAAACAATTTAAAAAATTAAGTACAGACTTAAATTTACATACAACTATATGATATAAAGCTTGATCGCTCTCACCATCTGCATCAACCACATTGAACGTGATCAAGTCGGCATCCCCCTCGTTATTGTCATCATCAGCGTCCCCGCCATGACATGTATACCTTCCATGCGGATTCGGCAAGTTGATCAGCGTGAATCCAACCCGAGGGTCATACTGAACCGAGCTGTTTTTCTTGATGGGCACTTCGGTGGTGCCCACTTCTTTGACTAAACGGGGCTCCATAGTGGGCACGGACACTGTACAAGGCAGGGTAAAACTGACACTGTCGTTCCTAAAGGGTACAGTGGGTGGTTTCCTGTAGGACCTCGCCAGCGTCAAGAATGGCGGCGAAGCACCCTCCCAAAAGATGTACAGACTTTGGGAAAGACCCGGATAGCCCACCTTCTGACAAGTGTAGTTCCCTGTCACACTATTCGACTCAAAACTGAAAAAACTCAACTCACTCGAGAAACGTTTCACGTCGATCCCATCAGAAATTCGAGTGGTTTGGAGGGCGTACTGAAGCCGACTTCGTCCTCCCCAGCGCTCCCGGTGAAATCGCCATTCCACTGGATAGCTCGCATTGCAGACCAGTGACAAACCTCGAACGGAATGGGGAACGACAATTGTGTCCCGAAATCCTTTTGCGTCGCCCAGAGGTGGATTGGAGTCCGTGTGCCACTCCCGATTCTCAAAGTCATTTTCCATCCATCCGCCTATGCTAATCTCCGGACTGGTCATCATGATATCGATACTCTTAACAAAAACTCCATTGTTCACAACAAACAGACTAATTAACGTAATTAGGACACTCAACTGCGACTCTTTCATTTTTAGAAAGGAAAAAGGGTATATTTGAGCTGCTTATAAAATATAAAAAATAACGTATCGATGAATTCCAACAAGTTCAGGTGTCAACTGGTGATCATTATAATGAGGAGGTCTGTCATCATAACGCTTGCGACTGAGCCAATAGCAATTTCATGACGGCTGTTGGATTGGATTATTGGACATTTCAATTTACAATCAAACATTTCCCCTGGGCTTACTGCGTGGCGACCTTGATTCTGAATAGATTGGAATTGAGTCTTGTAGCAAATGACGAACCAAGTTTTTATGATGGTGTAGATGATGATGACATGACGCTAATTTGATATTTTTTGTGTGAAATATAAATGACATTTCATGACAAATTGGACGCAAATATGCTGGAATGTCAATGTAATGTGTGGTCCAATAAGAGCATCATCGCATTCTCAACATTCAGCATTAATACCGTTGCCTATTTTCAACAAATCCTTTACGTAATGATGATTCAAAGCGGAAGCCCATTGTTGTCCATTCCCCTTGAATTGCTGTTTGCGCAGACAACAATAATGAGGATGACACGCAATATCTTCGTTTTGCATCAATAAATCAAAAAAAAATCAGACAGTCTATTTGCTGGGATTATGATGACGCTTGTACAAAATATTTGATAATTTTTCTGCGTGGGTGTGTTTAAAAGACAGACGGCACAAAAAATGATGAAAGGAAACGGTTGGAGTATACTTTTGATAGACAGTTAACTTGGATGGTAGTAGCGACCTCTTTGGCGAAACGTAAGTAATTCTGAAGAGCAAAATGAACAAAGGACAACGTGGCGAGCGTGGAGTACTCCCACCTTCGAGCCAACTCAGCAGCGTTAGCAGAGATGTCATGAGACGGATGCCAGATTTAAGTTTGCTTCTTGAAAGACTTTTTCCAGAGATTCAGGGAAACCGGAGGAGAGTAAATGAGGTGAACAAAGAGAGTAATTTTTTTTGCCTTGTTCCAAAAAACAGAGAGATGGCCCTTGATGGCTTCCAGCGTGGCTTTGGACCATTTCTGGCCTCTCCAGCGAGTATTTTTATAGCGGTTTTTGTATATGAGAGATTTTTATTATGACACAAGCAACAAATCTCCGTTTTTGTAGAGTGAAAATGTAATGACTTGAAAGACAATAAAGACTTACTTTTACTACCAACCGTCATTGTTATTTTTATTATCATTACTACTACTAGGTACACATTTTTATGAAGCTTTTTTGGTTTACTTGAGCAAGTTTTTACTGCCGTTCATTCTAGAAAGCATCTATCAGATTATTTGTCATTTTCCCGTTGTCAAAACTGATTGAGTTATGAAACGAGTCCTCTTCATTATGATGCTGCTGATACTTGGATGTGGAGGTGGATATTGCGCTAGAGGAGGAGGATGATCCCGCTCCAATGCCAATAATGCCTCCACCTCCTCCTCCTCCAGCGTTCCCGTTGTTTCGGATTGCCCCGCCATTCTGGAAATTGACTGTGTTGCCGCTCAACTGGTTAATTTCTTGACGATCCTTGTGGAGTCGTCGTAAAAGGAAGATGATTCCTATCGTCAGTCCGACAGTCAGGATGCAGCTTATTACAAAAAATATCGTGGCAGACCAAGACTTGGCTTCTGTACAAATTCCAGAGAAAAAAAAATGTCCATGTTGTTCAACTTGTTATCTTCAAAATAAGCACGAGTGCCATTTCCATTTTTTGGTAACCCACAAAAAAACTACTCCGTATTATGTATTGGTACTAACCGAGCACAGTAATGTGAAACTCCTTGGTAACCTTTCCTCCAAAATTGGTGGCGACACAGCGGAACACTCCTTGAGTGCTGAAGGACACGCGGTTAATGCGCAAGGAGCTGAGGCTCTGTACCGGGATAACTTTTGGCCACTTTCGCTTACTGTTATTATTATTGTCATCCTTCTGGTTATCATCAAGCCCACCATCCAGAGGGGAGTCAGTCGGACCACCAGTAGGAGAAGCAGTTGTTGTGCTGGTACTTGTCGTGGTAGGAGCCGGAGTGGTCGTTGTGGTGCTATTCGCCGCACTGGTAACATTTGGCGTGAGCACTTGGAAATTGTGCGAGCTGTCCAGAATTGTCTGTCAGAAAATTAAAAAGAAAACCAGACTTGTCAACATTTTTTTATACTGAAGCACATAACATTTGACTTTGTGGCTGAGTGTAATGATGACACGTACCCCATTATCCTTTTCCCAACGAAATGTTGGACCTGGCAGTCCAGCTGCGGAACAAGACAAAATTTTCTCGGTTTCGTTGGCGTACCAAGTGAAATGAACCGTCTCATTTACGTCCTGGTTCGGTAATAGCAAAGGTGCCGTGGATTCTGTTTATTATGTTCATTTAAAAAATATATATTATTAGTGCGCTTTTCTTCATTGAAATTTGTAGTTTGACTGGTTGTCACACAGTAACAATGACAATGGTTAAAGATGAACTTACCATTCACGTAGAGGTAATGAATTTTGGTAATCCAAGTGGAAGAGTTCCAGACGGGAGCGAAGCACATTACCGACTCCATGTCGGAGTGAGCCTCGAAATTTATATAATTTAAATGCTGGATCCTCTCATCATAGTACATGCGTCTGCCATACCTTCCTCCACCGTACGTGGAAACTGAGCCGTCTGAAATAACGGCAATTTGTTTAACAACTTGTTATATAAAATATGTAATTTTCCAAAATTGTATTTAATTTTGTCATATGCTGATTTCGATCTCTCTCTCTCTAACCAGTTAGTTGACTCATGGTTTGATTCTTCCAGCGAATCATCCAATAGTTTCCACTGGCAAAGTAGTATCGACTCATGTGACATTCCAGATTAATCATCTGTTTAGAGTAAATTGTCTGATCGAGTTGTGATTTGCGTAGGCTTCTGCTAAGCCCAATGTCCAAATAGTAGTCCCTAACTCTTGACGGAGATCCTACCGCAATCATCTCTTGAGGATCTATTTCCTCCCAGCGAAAGTCTGCCGAGGGAGAAAATGAAAGCAGAAAAAATGTCGGTGATTCATAAGACTACATGCATGACACATATTTTTCCACCCAAACACCACCGCCACTCTCTCGTATTATTTTTCATGAGGAAAATTGCAATGGACAGGAAGAAAATTGCTTGCGTGTCTATCTGCATGATAGCATACGCTACCCAGCGTCGTCGTCATCATGATAATTTCAATCTTATCTCCCAACAGCAAAATACTGCAAATTGAATTCTCATAGCCAACAAAAAAATAATCATTTTTTAAAAGAATATTATTCAGGTTCCCTCCCAAAAACCCTCCCTCCTCCCCTGTTCAGTTTATGATGAAGAAAAGTATATATATTTTATGACATTGTAATTTTTTCCTGTTCTTATCCGTACATGTGGTGGTGTTTCTCTTTTGGTTCCAGGGAACAGGGTCCACTCGGACGGGAACAATGAACTCCTTGTAAACATTGAAGCCTCCGTCACCGATACACCGAATGATTCCAGTGTGCATTGCTTTTAAACTGAGCACGGAGCAGCTACCCCGTCGCTTCCCTTGATTCCAAGGATACCAACTGGTCTGTAAATTTTCAAAGGAAAACTCTAATCAAACCTAATTTACAAGAGTAATTTAATCTGCGAGCACATAAGGGACTGAATGGATCAGGTAAACACGAACCGAATCGGTTGCGATGAATTCTCGAAGCCCGCAAGTGCTGGGATGTTCGCACATCATCAGATAAATTTTTGGAGGTTTCCTCCCTTGCATTTTGGCACAGCAACGAATTTGTTTGCTGTCCTCGTCGTATTGGAATGTGTATTTTGGCTCCGAGCTTGTTGACGAGCTGCTTGTTGTATCTGCCACATTATGTAATATTTAATTTGTAGAAAGAAGAAAAAATCATGAAAAAAATATAGTTTCATCATCATCAGTTATATAATGATGAAGAAACTTTTTTTATATGTAATGGCAAAATAGTATGTTCATTTATATATTTATATCCCCCTTCTTACCGTTTTTGCGAACAACTTGAATGATTACGTAGTCGTTGGGGTCCACTGAGCATTTATAGGTGCCGAAGGGACTTGGCAAATTTTTCAGATTAAATCCCGTCATTGGAGAGTAGGCGATACTGTCGTTAAGGCCTAGTTTTTCATCCTGCTGCGGCTGCGGTGGCTGTTTGGGTGGCGGATGAATGGGTGGTGCGAATGGTTTTTGTGGCTACACACACAAAACTTATTACTATTAAAATATATTTACTTTTTTTAAACTAAAACACGCCATTAAAAGGCGGTTGTTAGTTACGCATATAAACTAAGTTTTTCGGAAAAATATGATATTCAATCGGCTCTGGTATTAAAAAACATTAAAATGTGGTGGTGGGGTGAACATGGAGAAAATTTTTGCTACGCAGTTTGTCCAACTTTTCCCTACACACATTCGGAGTACACGTGTTTCTCCAGAAAAATTATGCGCTCTATTTTTTCC
Organism: Sinella curviseta; assembly: GCA_004115045.4. Lineage (NCBI taxonomy): Eukaryota > Metazoa > Arthropoda > Collembola > Entomobryomorpha > Entomobryidae > Sinella > Sinella curviseta. The sequence goes on from CM065489.1 coordinate 11,232,427, forward strand.
TAAGAAAATACTAAATATTCAGAGGAAGCCGAGAAAGTTTTTCTTTCCAATATAAATACATGCCTAAAATATGTACTTTCGGTGCAAGAAAAGGAAAGTACGTACTACGCAGATACACACATTCAGGGTATTAGAATAGGAGGCAGGTTTATGTGCTCCTTGATGATCATGATGCCTTTCTCCAGAAGAAGAAGAAAGCGAGATAGAGACTTCAGAAATTGAGAATATTTAGGTATGTATATTTCCACCTTGGCTCGTTACGTTACGCCCAGGGAACAAGTTGTCGTACATTTTTTTGTTGGCACAAGACTATAAACTACTACTTTGCTTCTTTTTCTCTAGCTCTATGAATACTTTTCCTTCCTCCGTATCCCCCGCACAATTTACTTTAGAGAGAAAATGAGAAAAATGTAAAAAATAGTGTTTGAATTGTTGGTAGCTTATGTTATTTTTTTGTCTGCATGGCACTACTACTACGAACAATCCGAAAATAATACCAGAACATTTTGAATAATATTTCCTGTCTCGCGATTTTTTTCCACTTGATAGCTTTCTCTCGTTTAAGAAAAAAAAACAGGCGAGGAGAGAGAGAGCAAAGGAGTCTGTCGTTGAGCATTTTTGCAAATGGTGAAAGTTGAGAAATAAATGGCAGACAATCAGGAAGATAGAGTAGGAGGCGAGACGGGAAGACAGTGTATGGATATGTGTGGGTTGCAGTAACCTTTTATAATTTAATCAACCGAGACCCGGAAGAATGGTGAGAAAGAGAGAGAGAGAGGAAAAAAAAATAAATAGGAAATGAGTTTGATTCTCCTCTCTATTTCTCCTCTTTCGTCTTCCCTTTCCTTCTAGTCTGCTACTATCGTCACCTCATTAATTTCGTCTTGACACTCTTTTGGAAAAATCCTTTAAACGACGGAGAATGCATACCTATACATACCTTGTTAATATTATTATTATTATTTGCTGTTCCTGAGTCTTGTCGCAACTTTATTAACTTTGGCTCAATGTCCGGATCAGTCACGTGGCAAGGCAGGTGAATCTCCTCCTTTTCTGACTTAACGTTTATCGTAATGTTCTGCTTGGAGAGGACCAAAACGCTGCCGAATGACGCTAAAGAAAAAACAGGCAAATTATTCCCCGCTGCATTTTTTCCCTTCATGTAAAACACTGAACATTAGTGCAGGAAAAGGGTATAATTTTATTTTTGCTTACATTCCCAAAAAACGTAGACGTTACTCGCAATCTCGTGCCTGGCACCACTCTGACAACTGTACTTTCCCGTCAACTGCGAATTAGGCCCGTTCATCGTGAGAATGGTGACGTACTTGAACGTGGTCGTGTCAAACGGATCGGCAAACTCGCGCTTGGAGAACACTCGGAGTGCGCTGTAAGCGCTGGGGTGAATTTTGGAGTGGGCCAAATTCCAGAACACGGGGTAGCGGGCCTCGCACTGGAACGTTAGCACGTTTCGGGTCCCTGGCACAACGTACACCGTGTCATTTTGGAAGACGAAGGAGGAACTTCCGGCTAAACTTGGGTTGTAGTACATTGGACCTCCGCCGATTTCGTCGGATGTCCCGTTGAGCACATGAATGTACGGGAGATTCAACCCGGAATTATTTCCTGGGGCTGATGCGGGTTTTGCCGGGGGCCGGCCCGGCGCGTAAATTTTTAAGGGATGGGCTAAATTAATCGTCATGGCTACTAATATCAGTACCGGTAAAATCCATTCAGGATTTTTATATGGCAATGGTGCCATTTTTTATAAAAATAATATTAAATCAGAAAATCAATTCCAAGCTGTTCTACCAAATGCATTAATCCGATTTGCAATATGTACATATATTTATTTTGGGTGATGATGCTATGAAATGCGAATCCAGTTGGATTTTGCAATTTCCCTACAAATTATATTTTTTTGGAATTGGGAAATAATTCATGAAGAGGCTCCAAATCCTCCTTTTGTTAGCGTCCATTGTCCTGCACGAACATTCCGCATTGTTGTCTTTGCTGATCATCATGACAGATATATGATGACAACACCACCTCCACTCAAAAGCTATTTGCATTTGCAAACAAAATCCACACAGCAACACGACATTCATCATGATACCATCCATCCATATCCTTGCCAATTCTCCATCACCACAGGTCTGACCAGAGATGCCAACACACGCTAGAGTATCCTCATCTCATCATCCTCATGACAACTCTAACAAAAAAAGGACTTGCATGCCACTTGCACGCCACCAGTACTACCAGAGCATATTATATTGTTGTGTTACGTGTGCTACTTGTCATAATTTCACGGTTGACTGCTTCTGACTTTGATGTGCTGTCATTATCAGGTATCAGGAGAATCCCACCAAATTAATCAATTGTTAAGCAGAGAAAAGCGTATCATGATTCCATTTCAGTGCCGTTAGGATGAAAAAATATTTTTGAGGTAGACAAAAAACTGGAGACATTTATAGACAATTTATTTATTTTTCTGTGAAACACGCACATGATCGGTAAAATAGAATATATGTACATATATATAGTTTATTCATTTGATTTGATGATAATGCTATTATTGACAAGGTTTATACAGAATAATATACTTTTTCAATTTATATATATAGTATGTAACATCAATTGTATTAACTATAATCAGCTAAGCAAAACTAATAAAAGCATACAAGCAGAGAATATGCACAATATTTTCTACGTTAGTGACTTTTTTATATGTATTTTATTTTTAGCTTTCCTTCACATCCCATTCTCCGTCTCTACAGCGAACCGCATCCTTCTCAGCCGCAATATTACCCACTTGTCCGTAAAGTTGATAAAAAGTAAGATATAATTTGTAAAACAAAGCTCAGGTTGCATATACATTTTTTGTTGCTGTACTAAAGAGAAATTTCATTGTACTCAAAGTCCTTCTCCTCCCCTTTGTCTAGAAGAGAGATATGCGCAGTTTTATAAACTTTCATTTTAAATTACGTAGAAGCGCCTTGCCATAATTCCATTAGCCTCCTTAATAATACATTTACTATAAATATATGTAGCTCTCTCCTACAATTCAATTACACAATCCTGTTTAAATATATAATATAATATGTACATATTTTATTATGTTTATTAGAGTAGTGGTAGTAGTGTGCGGGCATTTTTTATATTGGATATTGTTGGTGCGTGATAATGGTTTCACTCTTGTGCCGTATTTTTTGCAGAGATTAGAAAGATATTAGCAAAGTATTAGGTACGTAAATGCTATATCAAGTAGTCTCGGTGAGCACAAGTTCATTGAAAGGTAGGTAGTTAAGTAGGTAATAGAGTTAGAGAAACAGGTACATGCTTACATCACACTTGAATGGCTCATCAGCATCATGATCGTCATCATCATCAACACTATCTGCCTCACGGTTACAGTATCGACATTGAAACGAAAGTATCTACTAACTAACTATGGACTCTGTTACACGGTGCAAATATTTTTTGGGCTATTTTCGACCGAACAGCCAACGGCTCCTCCGCTGATTGAACAAGACAGGTAGGAATACAACGAGTAGAGAAGCTGGTTGCACTCTACTGGCTTCCTTTTTGCGCTTTCCTGATTTTTTTTTCTTTTGCTTGTTGCTACTTTCCACAGCAAAGCTAGGATACGCATCATCATCCTCACAAATAAGATTTCTTGTGAATAATTAATTTTAGAAATGAGCTGCTCTCTTGCTACTACTACGGCTGCTGCTTCCATTAATTATGATGGCTCTGTTCTCTCATTTTCCCTCTCGTCTTGCTCCTTTAAGCTAAAGTGAAGGTGAAACAAGCAAGAATTGTGTTGCTCTCGCTCGTCAGGGCTACTGCTGCTGGTGCCTTTTGCCTCGACTACATTCTCCCTTTCTTATCCCATTTTGCATAAATAAATAACAGGTTTCCAGTTTATAATAGAATCACTGTAATAATAATGGAGGAGCAAAGGGGCCAACAATACAAGTAATTAAGTAAACGTTTCTCTGGATGTGTGCTGTGTGAATATTATATGCATGTGAGTAGGTAGGTAGCATGGCTATTGTGTGCGTGTAAGATTTCTCAATTTTCACCAGCAAAAGCCAAGCATCTCATCTTTGTCATCCTCATCATCATCCCATCTCACTTTCCTTTTTCTCACAGTGGTTTTGTCGGGGTTTTTACTAACAGCGTCAGCAGCAGAGAAAAGAGGATGATGTTGGTGGCAATGGTGGTAATGATGAAGTGGAGGAGGAGGAGGTGACACTAAAGATGAGTTTCTCTGCAGCCACTACTGCCACCATCACCACTTCCCTTCCACCTTCTTCTTCCACTGCTAATTAGATATGCTCAGTTGAAACTTTGGACTTTTTGGACCTTTCTCTCTCTCTCTCTCTCCTTTTTCCACTTTTCTTCTCCGTCCAACAAGCGGAAAAACTAGTTATTCTTCTTCTTCTTTCTCATGTTGTTCGGCAAGATGAGAGATGGAGAGAGAGAAATAAGTAGAAAAGGGATTTACACTGGTAAAAGTAGTGGAAAAAATAGGAGGGGATATAAACGCTCGCTCATTTCATTATTATTTTCCTAACTTGTTCTTCTTCTTAAAGAAGCTTCTTCCTCTGACGAGGAAGATGAAGACGACGACGACGAGGATGATGATGATGCGTGCATGTGGCAGGTCACAAGGAACTTTCCCTTGTTTCTCTCTCCTTCTGCAAGAAAGAGAGAGAGAGAGAAAAGTTGATAATAATAGTGATAATATGATTTTCCGCTTTTCCCTTCTCAACTTTTCGCAGTTGGCACGTAGCACACAGAGCACACGTCCGCATTAATAATAATGATGATAGAAGATAATAGCGAGGAGAGAGGGAGATAGAGAGAGAAAGGGACGACGACAGCGAGAAGTAAAAACAAAAACAGTTTATTATGCAACAAAAACAACAAGAAAAAGCAGGAGGAGCAGACCATCATGTCTGATTATTTTCCGTAATGGGCCTGACTAGTCACATTCTTCTCAAAACCAAAATACATATTTTCTTACTCTTCTTGGAACTCTCCATTTTCTCTATCTCTCTCTCTCCAGACTCTCACTCTGTGCGTTCATTTTGCTGGACACACAAAAAAACGGGACCAAGTTTCCCCTTTCCTTTCTCCATCCCGAAAAGCACACAAATTTTTTTCTCCAGAAATATCGTTCTCAAATTTCCCTTTTCCTTCCAGACAACAACAGCAGCGGCAGAAGATGAAGAAGCGGCAGCGTGTTCGTATACGCCCGACATAATGTATTTATGCTTGAGTAAAAATACTTTTCTGGAAAAACAACTTGTTCTCCTCCTTCCTCCACATTTCTCTCTGTTTGTCTGCATTTATCATGGAGTTGGTGAAGTAGTGGTGGCGGTGGTGGTGGGAGAGAGAAAGTGAGAGAGGGAAAGCGGAAACGGTGAAAGTAGAGAACAAGGAGAAAGAATCATGAGCACACACACACACATGTGAGGAGATCGTGGACGAGAAGGAGGAGGAGAAGAAGAAGATGAAGTCGCATTTTTCTTGGAGGAAGATGAAGAAGGAGAAACTTAAGTAGCGGAAACAACAACTTTTTTGGTGGTGCTCTGAGAGAGATATAGGGAGACACTCAAGTCAAGGGAGAAGACGAAAAAAACTTTCAGGGTTTCATAAGCATATTAATAATGCGATAGCGTGTTTGTCGTGCAGGAAAGAAGATAGTCGGCCTTCTAATGATAAGAACATTAGGTAATAATAATAATAATCAAGTTGGCGGATTGTGCATCCGTGTGTATATTTGCGCAGAAAAGGAAAGTCGAACAAGAAAACTGCTGTCGCTGCTACTTTCCTTGTTGTTGTTGTTTAGGGATATGGAGATTTTCTCTTCTCATATTTCATTCACAGTGAATAATGTAGTTGTTATCAAGGTGACGAGGGGATGCATTTTAAGCAAAAAATATATACTTGTTAAGATGACGCAATATAAGGAAACCTTGGCATATATTTTGCGAGCGCGCAGAAATACCCAGAAAACAAGATGACGTCTTTGGCAAAACACGTATTTTTTTCTTGCTTATTTACATAGGTAATTATTTTGATACCGGAGAAGCTAAGGCAGTCATGATGATGAAGAAAATGAAAGATAAACAAGATGATTAGTTGTTTCAGTTTTAAGAAGAAAAAAATTAATGAAGGCAATCGCCAAAGTAATGGGGAAAAGGAGGCTATAAAGTATAATGATGAGTGATGACGATAATGAAACGATGAGCACAAAAGTTAATTAATTACTCTTCTTAAGTATTATACGTATCTTGTTTTTGTTATGTGCAGATAGGTATGTATGCAGGTAGTTCTGTAGTTTTGCAGTCATTATTGTTGTGTAATACACTGTTATTAATTATAGTTCTGTTATTATCTTTAAAACCGTGCCTGACAGACAAAGTCAGTTTCTGTGCCGTTGCTTTAAGTCATGTAGGAATATGTGATGGGGGGCGGTGGGTTGTAAACCGGCTGGAGGGCCTGTAGTCCACTATTTTTAGGCACAAGTTTTGTCCTCCCATCCGGCGTTTTCATGACCACGTAGTCCCTTCCGTTGATGTTCTGGAGGAACTTGTCCGTGTCAAAGAATCCAGGAGCGGCACCAGGCGGCACGCTCAAGTTGCCCTTGTAGAATCCTAACGGCTTCTCAGCAGGTACCAGCTGGTTGCTCACTGGAGAGAAAAAAAGTATATTATGGAATATTATTATCTTTTTTTTATTGGAAAACGAAAAAGATGCAAAAAAAAAGTTTTTTTGAAAATCCAGCAGATTATTATTTTAGTTTGCTCCACTCTCTCTCTATCTCTCTCCAGCAAGTCAACTAAAAATGGGAGTAGATACCGGGAAAATTTATTTTTCCGGACATTATTTATTCCATGCCATTTGGCCAAATATCGGGGATACATCATAGTCATCATAATCATCATTCTATCGACGCAAAATATAAAAAACTTTTTTTTCTCTCTCTACGCCGCTTTGTAATGAGGACAATGGCGGGGATGCGGTAATGGTGGAGCGGCGAGTGTAAAATAAATTATGGTAAAAAAAATCTACCGTTACAAAACTTGAACAACTCTCTTTTCTATTTTATCTCCTGTACATCCTTCCGCTCTGCCTCCGAAGGAACATGCATGCTAACAATGGCAGATTAGTCATGGCAAATTTCCCGGAAAGTAAACCCTGTAAATCATCACCACCTCCAAACTAGGAGTACCTCCACCACCACATAATGTGCATATATAGTAGTAATAATAATAATAATCTTCATTTTACTTTTGTTCGAGAGGGACAGGGAAAGAGAGAGAGAGAGAGAGAGAGAAACTTTCTAATATTTTTTTCCTCTCCCTCTCTCTCCTGAAATATTTTGCAACTTTGCCCATAATAGGCCATATTTTTCCAGGCTTTTTCTGCTCTCCTTTCAACAACACGGCCATTACAGAGATTAGTTAGTTGCTGGAGAGAGGAATAGGACGACGACGACGACTTACTCTTCTTGTTGAAAATGTATCTGTGGGCACACTCGCAAATGAAGGTGATGAATGCCAACAAGTATCCTGTGCCACAGAGAATGTATGTGGTCATCAAGTCGCCATTCCTCAGCTGCCTCTCACGGAAATCAGAGTCGGCATTACAAGGATCCTTGGACGGCAAATCCTGCGTTTTCCAGTAGTGGAACAAGCCCGCCTTTGTCAATTTGTCCAGTCTGCAATGACATGGAAAGCAAGAATGAGAAGAAAAAAAATACAGAGTATGACATGCACTCTGCACATGTCCTGCTCACTTTACTTTCTCCCCACTCAAAATTCATTTTGATCATTTTCCTTCTAACAACAACAGCAATAACCATGACAAAACAGGAACAAAAAAAGCCTCTAACACTACGTATATCGAAAATGCTGTGAGGTCGATGCATACAAAGACAGAAGAGAAAGAAAATAAATAATATATAAAAAAGGGTCTCTTACACCAACCACTCGTGCAAGTCATGTAATTTATTATCCTGTCTTGACAACACTTTATATGTATCTATATATTATTTTTTTGCTACTGCGTTTCTTACACCGGGTCAAAGAGCGGCTTGTAAGGAGATCCTTTCTTAAACGCCATTCCATAAGGTATTCGGAGAACCGGTTGTTTTGACATGATGAAAGCACACCGCTTGTGAAGTGGCGTGTTCTTCTTGGACTGAGCCCTAAAGTCCCGGTAGACAATACGTTCCACTCGACTTTGCTCATCAATCAGCAGGTACTCTGGAAAGTGGCGACAAAACGGGCAGAATAACAGCGAGAGAGAGATAAGTAAATGGGACACGGGGAAAGGAAGATGTTTCATGAGCGTTTATTTTATATTCACAAGTGCCACTTACTGTTTCTCCGAACCATCTCAATGATCTCTTTGTAGTTGTCCAAGAAACGGCCATATTTCTCCCAGTTGTAGCGTACCCTCTTGAATTCCTTCCACTGTTGCTCGTTCTATTCAAAATTAGGTAGACAAAAAATAATAATAGCATCATAATTAAATGCTAATGTCGCTTTTTTTTAAAAACTACTTCAGTTTTGTTTTCTCTCTGTCTCGCCGTACAATTGCGTAGGTTGTGTTTTCATCGTTGGGTGTCGGTCCAGCTTTGACAACGGCCTCGATAGTATCCCCCTTCCTGGCAATCCACTTGTCTCGATATCCAATCTTCTCCAGCCTGTCGTAAGGAATAGGCACCTTGGACAGTGTCAGGTAGGCAGTCAGATTGGCCGTGTAGAAAGCAGTCAGGATCGTCACGAATATCCACCACGTTGCAAATAGGATCCGAGTAGAATCTAATAAAAAAAAGTAGAGAAAAAATAGGCCAACAGAAAAAAAAAGTTGAAAATGATTTGGCAAACAGACAGACACGAGGAGGAAAAAAAGTGTCGAGACTTGATTTTGTTTTTCACTTCTTTTCCAGTGACAAAAAAAATTTGACGTCAACGCCCTGGCCCTATGATATTCTGTACATTGAGAGGAGTCAGTATTAAAAAAAATAAAGTCTAAATAATCAGGAGAAAAGAACAAGTCAGTCAGACACACCACACACGTATGAATGGTTGGTTGGATATGGATGAGGGAATAAAAGAAAGAAAATTAAAAAAGTTTCCCTCTTTCTCTCAATCTTCCTGCAAACACACATATATTTTTTTTAAAGCTCATCATCTTCTTTTCACCTCGACTTTCCACAGCTTTCTTTTTTATTCTCCTTTTCACTCCATAAGACTACCTAGAAAATTGGGTCTTATTGCTGCGAAATGAAATCCTGTTTTTCCGCAAAAGTACCATTAGCAACCGGAAGTGACAGGAAAATTGGGAGAAAAGAAAAAAAATTCTCCGAATTTATTTTATATATATTTTATATTATGCTGCTGCTTACCTGCCATTGGCTTGAGAACCGAGCCTTGTTTCATCAGAGCACCGTACACGAACCAAATGCAGGCGCCGAGGGAGTAGTATGTGCCCAACGTGGGATGTCCATGACAGAGCCAGCAACGGAATCGAATCATGCCATAGCAGAGTGGACCCATCATCACCAAAGAGATAAGTAGATAGTACCATACCTGGAAAAGAAAAATACATGTCAAGACTCACATGAAAATGATGATGATGATGAGCAGTGAAAATGGTATGAAAACGGAATAATATATTATACATCTATTTTTGGAGGAATGATTCGATTCGAAGAAAGAAGGCTTGAACATGCATGCATGAATGATTTACAGGGAGAAATAATGAACCAGAAATGTTTTTTTTTCTTGACTCGTTTTTGATTCTTACACACACATGGACCATTATTAAGTGACAACGGAAAGAAGAAATGATGATTTTTGAGAGAGAAAGAAAAAATGACATTTCACGGTTGACTTACTACTTATTACGGCACATTTTTTTGTCGGCGGTCCTCTTGAGAATAAATGTATCAAGCATTTCCACATGGAAAAAATTGACGGAGAGGAAGAAACAGATAAACTGATTCTTGTACTACTCAACTTTATAGTAGATGCTGCTGTTGTTTGTCTGTCTGTCGCTTATTGAGCGAGACAATAGTTGGGAAATGGGTAAACATTTTTATATTTGGGAAATTCTACTACTTTCATATATTTCGCAAAATTGTTTTTTATTAAGACCATTATTATTACCATTAATATATGAAGATTACGTCTCTGTATGAGAAGGAGCATCTTGACAAAAGACAAGCTCTTTTGATGTATTGCGCAGCAATAGAAATGAAAGTTGTGCATGCAGCTGACTTTCTCTCCAACTCTGATTCTTATTGAAGGGAAAGCGTATTAAAATGAGAAGCAGGAGTGAAATCAGAAAAAAAAAATCCTATGCCGACAACGATAATAATAATAATAATAAAGTAAGATATGCTTCCACATAATTTTTCATTTCATCTTTCTCTCTTCTTCTCTCTTTCACCCGCTTTCCCACAAAAAATATAATCTTCTCTTACTGCTCCCATCTCACGTGCGTCTCTCTCTCTCTCTCTTTGAAAAAACAAACTAGGTTTCCAGGTAATGTGGTGTTATGGCTTATGTTTGTGAAATGAACCTGGATGGTGGTGGCGGCGATGATGCTGATGATTGTAAGGTAGGTTGGAAGTTAACAAAGCAGCAGAAGCAAGCAGCCGCATTTCTCCGTCATTTATGCATGGCTGGCTAAAATGTAATTCGGGTTGGTGGTGTGTATGTGTGTGTGTGTGGTGTGATGCGGAGAAAAAAAAGAAGACAGGAAGGGAGACAAGTCACCGAGAATAAAACAGGCATAACAATCAGATCAGAACAGAGAGAGGTAGAGAGAGAGAAAACGTGTGTGCGTGCTACTGCTAGCTATGCTGCGTACAAATATGAGTTAAAATGGTAATCACAATGATGGCGATGATGATAATAATAATAACAATGATAGCGTAACCATAATAATCATGGTCGTCGTCTCGAATAGAATCTCGTGTCAAGAAAAATGATATGAGAAAGAAGAACATATAGGATGTAGGCAGGAGCGAAAGACGAAGAAGAATAATAATAAACCGTTTTTCTTTCGTTTTTTTTGTCATCAAACTGATTTTCATTCTATAAGCAAGAGCCAAAAGGGGAGAAAATAAAATTGCAGAGGCTTTTCTTTCCCGGTGCTGCTGCATTGCTCTGTATATTAACAATAAGAAGTTAGAGGATGATGAGAAGATGAATGAGGTCTCGGTTTGATGGCTGGAAGCTAAAAAAGGATTTTTTTGAAGAAATATAAAATCTGTGGGAAAGCAGGAAGTTGAAAATTTTCTTGACATTTTCTTCGCTCAAAAAGCTGTCGTCTAAAACATCAACAGCCAGGAGCATTGTTGTTACTGCTGTTACTACAATTTGTATGCATGCATACAAATAGCAAAAAATAAAATGTTGCCCGGGTGGATAGAGAGGAAAAACGCGATGGTGTAAAAATAGATTGTTGTGGTTTAAAAATGGAAATTGCACACCTGAAAGACACCAAAAGTGTAATTCCAATTTGTTGCGCTTGTTGGGATTTTGATGTACATATCATATAACAGAGATGAGATGTGTATGTGTTTTAGGCACAGGAAACTTGTAATACGATCACGGTGATGATGAACATGGCATGTCATCTAAAACTGTCAACTTTTTTTTTCTTCCTCCTCTCCCTCCACCACCTCCGCTCAACTTTTTTATAGGCTGTCTTGTTGCTTATTTATCATGGCATTATCATTTCCCTCTCTTTTGCTGCTACGGTTGATGAGAAGTACGCTTACGCCTTGTTTCAAGGACCGAGAGAGAAATAAAAATCACTTTATTTCCTCCGACTCTACTTTTAAACACGAAACTTTTAAAACTATCAAACTTTTTTTTCGCGTGTATCAAATTTTGTTTTTAGCTCAGCATGAAAAATGTAATGATGATGCTGGTGGTGATGGTGGTGGTTTTGGTGAAAATGCGGGGAAAATTAAAATGAAATGGGAGAATTTCTAGGGAAAACCCGTCATGGAAAAAAGCAACAGGAGAAAGAGAGAGAGAGTTGTAGCTTGTTGAATTTAATAGAAAGTGGGCGAGCTAGAGAGAGATATGCAAACAGGCAGGTGGATCAAGCTTGATGATGATGCTGGTATTAATAATAAAAGTAGAAAATTTTATACTACGCTTGTTTGTTTCTTATGAAGAGTTGTCATTTGAAGCGGATTTTCATATAAAGTAGCGAGTAATAGAAAAGGAGCTGATGATGAACGACGATGATGAGTTTTATTTCTTCGTCGTAGAATCTTTATTTTGGGGCAACTTGTTACAATGTAGGTTGGACAGGGATTTAAGGTGAACGAGGTCGGTGGAACGTGTCATCACCAGTAACCTCTAGCTCTTCTCTAGAAACTGTAAAGAATGAAATATCTGTGTATAGCGCTGCAATTTTATGCGAGTCTAATATTGTAGTTAAGAATAGCCATGATTAAACATTTTGTGGTACGCTCCTTTGAATTCAATTCAAGGATTATTAGATGAAACGATCCAGGGAGAAAGGATCGATGCCAAAGCAGCGCAGCAGCAGCATCAAATCAGAATCAGTGAAGCAGAAGAAAACGCGCGCGTCAGTATATAGTTTTTTTTTTGTAGTCTGAAAATCCCTCAAATATCCTGTTTAGCAAATAAATCAACAGAGAAGAGCAAGGGAATTGAATGAGTCCGGTGGAAAATGAAGCTTTGCTATTGCTATGACACGAAAGCAAGCAGGATATAATATTCTGTCAAACTCTGCTATCCCCAGCTTTTTTCTTTAAAAAATGTAGTTTGGTCTTGGATGATATGACAAACATGTATTGCCACCACTGCAAGGCTCTATACGTTACTTCAAAATGTATTTTTAGACCAGAAACTTCGCGAATGCAATATATTCCATACAAGGATTAAGTGAAAAGATGTATTTAGAGACCAAATCCACTTGAAAAATAACGTTGCAAATCCATTGTCACGAAAATTCTGAGAAATTAATTTCTCTTTCCTTTTTGTTGGTACAGGTGGTGGTGGCGGAAAATGGAACGCTTCATGGGTCAGAATTTAGAACAGTCTAAATGAAGACTCCATTACTTTTACTTACTAGACATGTCCTTCGCCAATCAACGGGTTATTTTTTTTGGCTGAAAAGATTCAAACGAGAATGAAAAGTGTATAGCAGCAGCCGGGTTTGTAGTGGCACACCACATAAAGTTGGTATTATCCCTTTTCTCCAACTGACTCTCTCTCTCTCTCTCTCTGCCTCCTTTTCCGTAATACTTTTCCTTTTAAAAACTAAAAATATACAACATCCTTGTTTGATTTCGGCTTGTGTTGTAGGGAAAAGCGTGTGTGTGTTTTGTCTTGTTTGTGCACCCGAATGAACGGCAACTTTTTGTAAATACACACAAGCTCACATTGGTTTTCTGTGTAACCCCGTTTCTCTTGCTCCAGCTTATCCTTCAAAATGAAATGGAGAGAAAGAAGTAAAATCAAGAATCTCGACTTCACGACTAAACTTAAACAGAGGAAAGTTTTGCGACCTATGTAAAGAGAGAGAGAGGGAGAGAGAAATGAAAAGCAACTTTTCTTGACCAGGAGAACAGAGTAGTGAAAGCAGTTGTGGCGGGATTCAAAGTCGGAATGGCCAAAAGTCAGCTTGGCAGAAAAATTGTCGTAGTAGTATTGACTCAATAGGGTACGAAATATTCTTTACTTCAACAAAATTGTCCATTAAAACTTGCAAATCTACACTATCTCTTTAGTCAATATGGCGGATCACCATGGCAAGAGTATCAACTGGAAAATTTTGCATGAATTCGTGTAAAGGAAAAGAAAAACAGAGAAAGGAAAAGTAAGAATGATACTATCTTGAAGAGTAAAAAAAAGAAGTGATTCTCTTCTCTCCTTATTTCCATCCCTTCCCTCTCTCTCTCCATGTGTGTCTATCTGGTAATAATAATGTGAGTCTGTTTCAAAAGAAAATGCGATCATGACTTGAATATTTTTAGGCACGAATACTTATGCATTAGGCGCGAGAAAAAAAAGTAGTGATGAGATTCGTTTCGCAAAGAGAAAGAGAGAGAGAGAGAAAGGGAAAAGATGAAGAAAGTTGCAAAGAAGAAAATGATCATGGAAACAAATCGATTCTCAGTCATAATATACTTATATTTTGTGTGAGTGCAAAAGCCAGACAAAAGGATTGCCTTGCCTTCCGCGGAAAGAAAAATATCAGCACGAGTGGTGATGATAATACAAGTATCAGAGTTACAGTTATTGTAAATGAGCCATTGTTTTATAATATCGCGCTATTTCGGGTGTGTGTGTGTGTGTGTGTAAAGGAAGTGAGGAGGGTGATGGTGATGATGATGACGATGATTTTGTAAAGGGCTGCTGCTCTGTAATGCTCCCTTTGTATTATCAGGATTTTAGAAAGTACTACTGCTGCTTTTTACAATATTGGATGGCGCGTGTATCAGCAGCAGTAGTAGTAGTAATAATGATAACTTGCATTATTTATGTACGCCGTAATACTGTTAGTTTTGATAAAGTAAGAAAGTGTCTAGTAAAATGGTATATATGGCAGTCGTTGAACAGTTGGTGGTAATGGCAGCGGCGACGGCCGAGTGAAAGGCTGTTGTTCCCAGCACCACGCCGCCACCAACACCAACACCACTACCAAAGGAAATTTTTTTTTGGAAACCAGGCAAAACATTTTTACAGGCTGACTTTTTCTTTCCTCTTAAAAAAATTAACATTTCACTTTTTTATGAGTCCATATACCCATCCACAAAATTCGAAAGGGATAAAAAGAAGAGTGGTTAAATATTAGCAAAATGGAAGGCCTTTAAAATATATATGTATGGACAGACAGACACAAGTGGAACAGCAGATGGAGAGAAAGAGATGAAATTATGATTTTTATGAACTTTAATTTTTCTGGGGGTGTGGCAGATGTTTCTGAATGTCTATTTACTTGTGTAGGCCTGTTTTTAAAAGGATTTTTTTACGATTATTTTTGAATCATTATCATCAGAGAGTCGTTATTATTTACTTATTTCCTCCTTTTTCTATATTTTTTTTGAGGAGCAGGTGGTGGTGGGTGTTAAATATGAATGGACGTACTCTCCTCTGAATGAAGGCATTATGTATCTCTAGTGAGATGTTTTGTCTTGTTAGCATCGTCGTCGTTATGAAATATGCAAATCAAAGGGAGATGCAAACATTGGTCCAGTTTATAAGTCAGGAAGACAGATGGACAGAGATGGACAGACAGACAGACAATCTCTGTGCGATGTTACACAACAATCTGTGGAGGCCATGTCCGTCAGGATGATTTTTTTTTGTGGAAAGCAAAAAAAAGGAACAAAAATCTGTGTTGTATATTTGTAGTGAGTTGTTGGTGGAAATGAGAAGGAGAGAGTAAAAATGGGGAAAAGAGAAGCTTATCAGAATGGTGGACCCCGTCATTATTCATCTGTCCGCCTTTGTGTACCTAGACAAGCAGCACAGCAACAGCAGCAGCAACAAAAAGAAATTTTACCCGGAATCCAGTATTTATTTGCAGGGATTTTCAATCGATGTCCTGGCTTTTCTCTGTTAAATAACTATTGCAAAGAGAGATGTTGGGGATATCAGTATGAAAAAAAGGAATGGAGAACGTGAGAGTGGGAGAGAGTAAATAGAAACTTGTTTGAAAGAAGTAGAACAAGAATAATAATAATAATAATAATAACAGTAATAATAAATGCATATTATTCTGCCAGCTCATCTTCTGCTCACTTGTTCATTGCTACAAGAAGGAAAAAATAACAAAGGAGAAGAAGCAGAAGAAGACGGAGAAAGGCAAGGAAAGAAAAAAGTTTGCTGGGGAAATAAATATTACGTACCTATCAGAATGTTATAGTCTCAATCAGAGAGAGAAAAAAAAATAACGGAGAAACAAATAAGCTATTTTAGGAAGACAGGAAGAGAAGCAGAAGAGAAAGGGAACACAACTCTTATGTATTCACACAACGAATTATAGCAGAATCGAATGCACCATACCAAAAAGTTTGTCTGTCTGTCCATTTCACTCGGTTGTATTTATGAATGGGTCAAAAAATATAAGACTATCTCGCTACTTGTAAAACTCTGGGTGTTCTTTTCGGATGCTCTGTACATGGCGATTATAATTTGCTTGTGCAATGCAATCTCTAGACTTGTACTACTTTTACTACAAAAGAACGAGATTCATGTTGTGATATTTCATCTCTCCCGAGAAAGGTTTCCCCAAGAAAAGGAGAAGAAGTTGAAGAAAAGAGAAGGAGAAAGTAGAACAATTTTCTCTCTCCCGTTCTGCTTGTCTACCATTTTCTCTCTTATTATTTCACTTTTTATTTTATTAGCTAGCCGTCATACTAGTAATCGCAGGAGTATTGACTAATATTTTCCCTCATTTCCCCTATCTCTCCTGCCTCGTGCCTCTTGTGAAGAAAGTACACGGCCAGATTGAGATTTCTCATCAGTGGGCTTGTTTCGAGATGGGCGTGTATCCATAGAGATGAGAAGATTTGAATGGCGGCGATGAATTGATGATGTTGATACCAACGGGGAGGATGATGATTATGATATTCTCTCTTTCTCTCTCTCTCTCTCTTGTTCCCTTGTTTTCTTGTTCTTGTCTAAATTTCAACCATGTATGCCATGGTCACTTGGGTATTTTTTTTGGTCCAACCAGCAACTTTTTGAAACAACTTTTTTCCTTCGTGCCTCCTTTTTAAGAGATATTCAAGCTCATTTCATTTTATTGCATGTTACAATGTACAACACTTATTGCTCCTGCTGCTCCTCTTAAAAGGGCAAAACTTTTTTTCCAGTTTTGTATACCATTTTTTTCCTTCTCCCTCTCCTCTTGTTCTCTTCCTGTGTATCTTCAGTTTTTTTCTCTGTTTCTAGCAAAGTGAACAAGCAAAGGTTGTTCTGGTTCATGATGATGATGTTCATGATCATCATCATCGTGGCATGGGAGAGCATGTTGCCGGGTAAATAAAGCTCATCGAGAAGTTTTTTTCTTTCTTTCTCTCTCTCTTCTATTTTTTATATCTGGTAGAGAGAAAGTAGAGTGCATTAGCTGCTTTCACCACCACCACGACCTTATACATAAAAAATGTATGTATTTTGTGTAGCATGAGAGGAGGAGAATGATGATGGTAATGGTGGCCAATATATTTTTACTAGTCAGCAGAAAAAACAAAAGAACAAGAGGAGGAATTATACGGCACAAGTTTGTAGGATCAGAACGTCACTTGTTTTTTTCTTAGAAGAAGGAGAGGAAGAAATGTAGTTTTTTTTCTTTCTCTCTCTTACAGTTTCCTGTAAAAGCCGTCCATGCTGCTCCTTTCATGACTCCTTTGGGCCTGGGGAAATATAAAAATGAAGCATGCACTGCACACAGACCGACTTACTTACAACAAACAAAAGGGAAAGGAGAGGAAAATAGAAATGAGTATTGCTTCTTCTCTCTTCCTGACTCCTCTCTTTCTCTCTTCTGCCTTTCTTTTGTTTATTGCGGTGGTGGTGGAGCTGTTGTGCTATTTGGTGTGTGGGGAGATTTTCTCAGGAAAAAAATGTATAGAACTGCTGACTCTATAGGAGTGGTAGTAGTAGTAGTAGTAAGAGAGCACAACAAAAGGAGTTTTTACTACAGTGTGGATTTTCAACAATGAAGTGGGAAGGGGGAAAACAATGGTAGTGTAAGAGAAATGCGATGCGTAATCGGTGTAACGAAATAAAAAAAAGAGAAGAAATGAAGAAGAAGAAAACGATGGAACTGGTGAGTGTAAGAAGGAGACTGCTGGAGAAAGAAAAGGGAGAAAGGCGATGAAGCATGCTCCATTCCATTCTTCTTCTCAGCATTCAAGGGAGAGAGAGAGAGAAAAAAAAACAAAGCAAGAAAGAAAGAATGGAGAGCGATATCACATTTCTTTACACTGGATTTCACAAGAAATCACACAACAAACACGAACCAGCATTATCATCATTGCTCTGAGAGAGAAATAGACACATCTTTTATTTGTTTTTAATGTAAAAAGGATCCCCAGAGTTGACCTCCTACTGCTTCAATTTCAATACTGGTTTAAAGTGGAGTCTCCGGCTGAATGGGGGAATTGTGAGACAAATGGGTGCGGAAATTGACTTTCCCCAGTCATCACCATCATCATATCATCATCAAATTTAACTAACATGGGGAAGGAGCACGGCATGGCCAAGCATTACAAAAAAAGGACGATATATCAACGTCCTCCGTCTATTTTTCAGAGAATGGGGGAAAAGCTAAATAAAGCGATGCTTCGTAGCAGAAGGAGCAGCAGCGTCATTGAATAATTAAGCAAGAAAATCGACAGGAAGAGCGTTGAAGCAACAACCGGAATTGCCGTTGGTATACATCTAATACCTATGTAATATCCAGAGTAGGAAACTTCATCTACTCCATCCAGCAAACTGCCTGCTTGTAACCCACTTGTGGTACCTATCGTTATTACTATCTCCCTTCTTTTCACTCACTTTTCTCCCGTGCCGAGCTAATGAACCATCACCAACTCTTGTTCTCCATCTCCGCTTTTTCCACTAATAACTTTCTCCATCATCAGCATCATCATTTCTGATGAAAAATAATCAAGCCGAATACCTACCTACATACTACTACTACACACACACAGACAAGTTTGCAACATGATTACACTAACAAGTTCAATCTATAATAATAATAATAATAGTAATACTAATAATGGCAACAGAGGATGATAATCAATAGGAAAACTATATAGAGCTACCTACTAATCTATAATCCAGCCAACCAACCAACAAGCCAATTTTTTTATCTCTATCTTCATCCATCATCATGAATCCTGAAGAATGAATAGAAACACAAAGAGGATCTCTCTCTTGAGAATCTACCCACATTTGCCACCACCACCGACCAAGAATGAGGAACAAGTCTATTTATAACCAACCAGAGTTTCGAGGAGTGCCATCGATCTAATAAGTAAGCCTGCTAATTCAAGTGTTCGCTTTGTGGTGGCGGCGTTGGTGGTGGCTGCCACGGTAGTAGGAGCAACAATGACTTCTTACAAGATATTATTTTTTGAAGATGATCCCACGGGTGCCATTACTATCTTTCTCCTCTTCCCCATTCTCTCTAATAACAATATTTACACATACTACTACTTTCACTCGCTTATCTTCTAACGAGGATAATGGCAAATTACTACTTGCCAAAAATATTATGCCACCATTGTGTTTAGAGGAGAGAAAAGGCTGTGGTGGTGGCAATATTATGGCCGCGTTTTCTATTTTTATCGGGGGCGCCTGCTCCCCAGATTCCTAATTCAGATTACTATTTAATGTGCCGTCATTATCCTCCTGATAGCCACATCATCTTAAGAGTCATCAGCAACACGAGTGTATAGACATTAGGAGGATTGACGTGGCCATTTAATAAAATTGACATAAAAATAAGTAGAGTGCAAAGTGGCACGTTACAGCTACCTAATCCCAACCCGTCACATTCTATTAAACAAATAGGGAAAAAATAAGTAGGTTGACGACGACGATGACTCTACGACGGTGCTGGTGTCCATGTGTTTGAGGGAACTTTTAAAGGAAAAAACGAAGACAAACATTTTTTTGCACAAAAAAGTCACATATTGCAGCGCTGTGCTGTTGATGCGGTCGTTACAGTCTTTTTATTACTACGATTATTATTATTATTATTATCGTAGAGTAGCGATTCAGTTGAAACGACAAAAGTGACATTGGCCAGCCAGCAGTAGTCACTTGGCACATCTTTTTTTGGGTTGCCACCGCATCGCACCGTCAAAACATGATTACCTCCATAAATAAATAGCGACAGAAGTAGTCCTAATTTTTTTTATAGAAAACTCGTTCCAGAAGAGTACTAGCAAATCAATAGAAAAAATTGCAGCGGTAAAACTGCGTCATGTTTGTGTAACATCAGAGAGGAAATTGTTAGCCATACCGCAGGATTAAATTGCATAAAAGTCCGTACAACATTGACTCCCACCACCACCCATCCACCTACCTACCCGCATCTGTTTCTCATCAGCTTTCTCTCTCCCTCTCTCGCTGGTCGTCAATCGACAAACATTTTCCGCTTAAGTGAATGCAAAAAAAAGAATATGTATCTCTGCACAAAGTAGCTCAACAGACAGGAGGATGAAGAGATGAAGGAAGTAAGAGAACATTTTTTTTTGTTGCGTAGAACTACAGACATGTCAGACTACTTGTATGTGGAGAGTTTATCCCAAAACACAACTATCCAAGTCACCACCACTACTAGTGCTACACCAACAAAACTCCCTGTCACTCTTTATTACTGTTTATTATTACCCTATTTTAGCTTTTCCTTGTCTGTGGAAAGTATTTTTTCGCGTGTGTTATTTCTATTTCGCTCGGCTGCTTCCCCATCCAACACCACCTCCACCAACATCGCTACCACCACTTTCCACTGGATTCACAGCCACAGGATCTTGGTGATGATGTGATGATCATCAGGATCACTCCACTTCTACAGTACTTGGTAGTTGTGGAGGAGTGGCGTGAAATTCGGAAATGTGTTTTTGTAGCGATGATCATGATTACGATGATGATGGTGGTGTGGGGACTACTACTGGCCACTCTACGCGGCTCTACTCACTACAGCAATGGGTGAAGGATGGAGGGAACGATGGAGGTGATGATGATGAGGATGATGATGGTGTGGTGGTGATCATCAAAGAGGAAATGAGCGCACATCAATAGCTTGTCGTCTCGTGTAATAATAACAGGAGAGAAAGAAAGAGAGAAACAAGGCTCGCTCACTGATCACTGCAAAAGGAGAGGAGTGAAAAGGGAGAGAAAATGGGAATGTCTAGTGCCCCTGTCACTATACTTGGCGACAAATAAGGTGCTCCTGCTCCTGCTGTCTGACTGAGTGAGTGAATGCTGAGTGCCTGTTTTCCTCTAATGGCGATGATGTACCGAAGGAACGCTATCTTGTTTGCCCCTTTCACGGAGAAATGCTCCCCACAGCCAAAAATAGTAACGAATGCATAAAAGGAGCTTTCTTTGGGTGGAATAGGCCAAAAATAAACGGTGGAATGAAAAAGTGTTTTTGCTGGCCCAGTTACTCTTCCTCTCCTTCTCTATTCACTCGCTCAACAGACTGATGATGATCATGCACGAGCTGCCAGTCAGAAAAAGGGGAACAGACGGAGGAGCCAGAAACCAGAAGAGGAGTAAGTAGTAGTAGCAGACGGAGCGAGCCAGTCAGTGTAATTAATTTAAAATGTGTAACAGCCGTGTTGGCTGGTGGTGGTGATGATGATGATGGTCGTGGTGACGGCACGGCAGTAGCCACAGTCATGGAAACACAACGGCACTTCATCCAGATGTGTTTCTTCACAGCTAAAACACTCACACAGATGCGGATGATAATCATAGTCATCTTCAACCCAACCAGTAAACTTGTTGTTGGAGTAACAAACGCAGCCCATTTTGGTCTGACTTGATGTAATTTTTTGAATATACATAAGCGTTTAAAACTATTTGGGCATGTACATACATAAATGTGTAATGTAGTTAGCTGTAGATTTTTATAGCTGACGCATTTCTGACCCTGACGACGACGACTCCCGTCTAGCAAAATTGCTTTTCGTGTTGACAGTGAGTGTGATAAGGAGGAGGATGGCAGCTTGTTGCGCTTGCATAAGCGCTTATTTTTATTATTATTTTTTTCTCTGGTCTCTTTACTCTAAACTCTACACTTTTTACTACTCTTGGGCTTGTGCAATGAGTTCTCGGAAAAGGGAAATGGGAAAAGGGGACAAGGGAAGCTGAGGGAATAGAGTAAATGGCTGTTTTAAAGTCCACTCTTGTCTTGTCGCAGTTTTCATCGGACCGCCACATACTGCTCTGCCACTAGATGTGCTTCTGATAACGAAATGGCTTTCTCTTTGTTTTTCATAGAAAATCAAATTGGCAGCAGGGCAGAGTCGTGGAGACAAAAGAAATACAATTTATCTCCGAGTTTAATCTCATCTCTGTCTCTCTATCATCATGGCAGCCTTATATTCTGCTCTTCTGTGAAAAAAAAAATATATTTCGAGTTTGGATGGATGGATGGATATGGATAGATAGCTAGAGAGAGATAGATTTTTGGGAGAGAGAGATGAATAGATGGATGGTATGGCGGTGGTGGTAGAGAGGAAAAAAAGAGGCCAATCACCAAGTCTTTCCACTTAAGCTATGTTGACTGACAGGATCCCTGGCGAGAAAGGACCTCGCAAACAACAAGGACGTTTTTCCATTCTTTTTTCTTCTTCTCGTATTCAAAGCCCCATTTAAACCAAAATCCATCCCAGTCCTCTGCGTCGTCGTCCTCGTGGAAGTCATCATCAAAAACACATTTTTAAGGCAGTTAGGCGAACACAAATGAATTTCCCTGTCACATGACTACTCTTCTTCTTCGCCAGAAAGAAACATTGAGCTGCTCACACACACACATACACATTCCTTTTTATATACGCATTAAGGCCCTTCTTTCCATTTTCTTCTTGAGCAAAGAGAAAAAAAAATCTTGAAAAAATGACAGTTTTCTCTGAGAGACAAACGAAGAAGAAAATGAATAAGAAGGAATGATGATGATGGACCGTTATGTATGCAGAGTCGACTTTGTCCTCGTCTCTCTCTGTCATCATCCAGACACCACCACCACCAGACAAAAAGCAAATAGACAAACAGAAGAGAGAGAGAGGAGGGCTGACTGAAGGCGAAAAGAAATGAACGAATGACTTTCTCCAATGAATAGAAAGTAGTGGTACATGCATACTAAACTGGGTTGTTACCATTTGGTAATATAATGCTACATTTTTTTTCTGATTGCGAAACAACTCTTATGTGTACCTCTCTCTCTCTCTCTCTCCAAAGTCAAAAAATAAAAAGGGTCTAAAAACTTGTTAGTTTTTTTCTCATTTTTACTTTATTTCGTTATCATGCCAACAAACGTGCAAGCAGTTTAGTGATGAATACGTAACATTTTTTAAGACTTATCGTTCAACCCCACCGGTGATTAAGTACCTTATATATGTACATACATATATGTACTTTAAAACTTTAAAACCTCTATATAGCTATTTCATTCCACTGTTTCATCTCACAGATATATATATATTTTTTTCGTTTTTCTAAAAATATAAATAAAATCGCCGCTTCCCAGAAAAAAGTTTTATGGGAAGGAAGCTTAGGGGCATACAAAATGTGAAAGTGCAATCTTTTATCTACAAACCATTTTTCTTGGATGGTTTCCCAATCCACTTTTACCACCAACCACCTTAAAAATCGTATCAGGACAGAGAGAGGCGGGGAATTACTTCGTATCTACCTATTCTTTGTTTCCACCTTCAACTTGTTTTTCCGCAAAACTTGACTGAGGACGAAGATGATAATCATCATCATCATCCTCATCGTCCTCGTGATCCCTCTTGAACAAGTTGTAGGGAAGCAAGGAGAGAACAAAAAACAAGGAAACAAAGTTGATATAATTTTTGCATACTCTTCCTCACTGACAATCTTTCTTTTGCCTGTTCAACACGAAAATCAAGTGTGGGGAAAATCCAGCTGCTTATTTTATATTTTTTATGTCTTTTCTTCTTTCTTTAAAAAAAAGTCTCAACTTTTTACCCTTTTTCAAGCTCTCTCGCTCATTTTTATCTCCTTCCTTTACCGGTGAACAAGATCTTCCGCTGGGATTCCCAAATAATATTTGTGTATATTATGACATAAAGAAAACAGGAGAGAGTCTGTCTAAAAAAGCAACAGCACTCTACCTTTCCTTCAAGATGATCAGAATCAGCATCATCGTCTCTCTCATCTTGCTCCCTTTTTTCTACTCTTTCTTCTGCTGATCGTATTAGCCTCAATTCCCAGATTCCTTTTGGCATATTGGGTATCGGGTTTTTTTGCGAGAGGAAGACGAGAAAAAAAAAGTTTTCTCATTTTTATGCTCTATGTATCACATGTTTGTGTTCAGCAGTGTACACACACACACACTAGCTCACATTTTTTTGCATACATACATGTTTTCCATTACTTACTTATTTTTTTTTACCAAGAATGAAAAGAAAGTTTTTTCTGTATATTTTTTTCGCTTCATACATATCCACGAGATGATCAAGCTGATCTACTACTGCTACCACCACCACTACTTCTGCTGCTGCTGCTGAATAAATCCGAAGAAGAAAATACAAGTTTTGTATGTGCACATGAGTGTATACCTATGTATATGTATTTTGTGCACTTTCTCGGTAATGATAATAAAGCTTACTGGAAGGAAGAGAAAAAAATATATTGATTTTATTCCCAAATCCCCTCAGCATCAGTTTATGCTTATTAGTGTAACTTGTTGTTACTCCAACTTCTACATTTTTTTATCCACATGTCTTGTTACTTTTGCTATTATTATTATTATTTATTCAAGATAATGCTAGTTTGTCGTTTTCCTTGCGACGAAAAAAAAATCTTGGCTAATTTTCTGTCTCCACTTACGACAACTTCCTGGAATGTCATGGAGAAAGTTGTGATCAACTGCGTCGTAGTAGCAATAATTGGCAGACACTTTTTGATTGCTATCAAATCCAAAGTAATGATTAATTTGAAAAGTGGAATGATACGCATATTTCTGAATAATATTTAATTCAGCAAGATGTTATGAAATTCATGAATTCCAGTATTTGTTGACTTATGTAAACACGTCATGCTTCTTGTGACTGAAAAATCAATATTTTGGCAGCATAATATTTGTTTACTAAAATTGTGCAACATTTCTCAGTAGCCTTGACAGAAGACCAATAAAGGTCAGTTCTTTCAAATATTAACAGATCATGTAAGATCTGTGCCTGATTTAAAATTGAAATGATCGGAGATGAAGCTATATAGCATTTTATGTATTCCAAATTGTCTTTCGTAACAATGGCACTTTTAAAGCTTTGATCATTCCAAGGCCGTAAGGCAGTTCATGCGAGATGGCATCAAACACTCTGAGAAAATATCAACAAAGTCAGCCAACATTCATGATGCTCTTGTCTTATTCTCCGTCTGTGAGTTTCCTCATAAACATAATGGGCAAAACACATGGAAACAAGCACTTTCCTCCCAAAGACCTTTTAGCACGAAGGACCCCGTATTGATTTTCACTTAACAGCGTGTTACGCGTCATGTTTCCGAGTCTAATATATTGGATTCTTTGAAATATTTTTGTTAGAAATGAAAGACCATAGATTCCTCTCATATTATCTTTCCTCGGCTCATCGTCTTCTCCAGAAGAAGAAAAAAATAGCTGGCAAGAAGCTTATATATTTTGCTTATTTTCGTGTTTGTCCTGTTGCTGCTGCCTCTGCTGTTTTTTGTTGTTATGAAAGTATAATCACATCCCAACAGCAACATCATCATCATCTCCTTCTTCTTCGCCTTCTTCTTCTTTTCTAGCTTTCGCCCACAAAACGAAAATGACAATAAGGGAGCAGTCATGCTTGAAGATAAACTGGCTTCCCATTATTTTCTTGTGCATTTCATCATAAAATGAGATGTTTATGTTGCTAATAATACTGCCAGTTTGAGCCCAGTAGTATATCCTTCATCCTCTCTCCTCTCGTTCACTCGCTATGCAACCCCGACATTTAAACTGGCACAACAAACAAGAAAAATGGCAAGATAAGAAATGTAAGAAGTGGGACAACGAAGCTCCAGAGCTTTTTTTGTGCCAGAAGGAGGAAAGGAAGGAAAAGTGAGACTAGGAGAGAACGACGAAGACAAAGTGTGGTAAGGAAAAGAGAAAGTGGCTTGTATGCCCGTCACCGGAAGGCATTCCGATTTATCATCGGTCGCATTTCATTTGTGTGTTTTTGAAGGAGCAGTATCCTCAATCCTCACCACCACACCACCACATCATCATCATGCAAAGTATAAAGACAGGTAGTTGTGGTAGTGCAGTTCACTGCCCAAGTCAGGCTTTCTTGGAAGGAATCAAGAGACAAAAAGGATATCCTGTAATATCACAGGATCGTCGTCGTCGTCATCATCATCATCATTCCCATCACAATGCAAATATGCCGGAGGCTAGAAAAACGATGAGAGTTCTCATCTTCCTCGTCATCATGGTCATGTCCAAACGTGCTTTGCTCTTGCTACTATGCTCGTTATACAAATAAATCTAAAAGGGTAATACGATTTTTTTTTCGTTTTCTCTCTCTCTCCAGAGAACATTATTTTCCCCGGTGGATTGAAACAAACAGCACAATTTTTTTCCAATAAACTTGTCCCTTTGCCAGGTATTTCATGCGTGAAGCTTTTTTTATTTCGTTAAATTTGTTTCTTCTTCTATTTTGTTGCCATGAAATTGTCTATTTTTTGTTGTTGTATGCATTATTGGAGGAACGAAGTCAAAAAGTAGTCAATATATATGATATGATATGCATGCATGTTGTGAAAATTGGATACTGGGAAATGAAAGGAAGAAAAAATAGTTTACCTCTGGCTGAAATGGAGCGATAAGTCCATCCCCATCAGTTGTCTCCTGAGGCCGACTCATCATGATCATCCACTTTTCCTCTCCGAATGGCCGAGAAAAGTCAAAAGCAGCGAGACGCTCGGGTAGAAAGCTTGTGTAGGTTACCGCAATGTCTGCCTCCTGTGTGATGGGAAGCCGGGAATTGATAGAGGCGAGTACAGGGAATACAACAACGACATTAATGTATTGGCTGTCAAATGAAGGAGCAATCGGAATGGTAATTATGGCTAAAGTGACTGAAAACGATGGCGTACCCCTGACTGAAGCATTCCCAGCACACCAGTAAAGTTGCCCGTTTCCTTATTTAAAATCCCAATGTCATTGTTGCCATCCTTGGGAAAGACCAGTTTCCAGTCGAAACCTAGCGTTTCTCGAAATACCCCAAGAATTTGACGGGTCACACCAGTAAAGCTGTCATTGTTCGGCAGTGTGTCCACCACCCAAGGTGTTTCCTAGAGATCGTCATATAAAAATAATGAGATTTTTTTCCTCTCTTTCTCTTTAAAAATATTCAAATGACATAAATTTCTCATGTCCTTACATTGACAAGGGCCACGTTAATTTTCTTTCCAACAAGAAGCCTATAATCAATTGACGAGTCGTTTCGTGTCCAGTATCCATCCTTGTAGTTTCTCGAAAGAAAGGGATTGGTCGGACTCCAAATATTTTTCAGTTGATCTGAAACAGAGGTTTAAAAATCATAAAAAATGTAATACCGTCACCGTCCTCTTGGTTCGTCCGTAGAGGTATATTTGTACATAAACTCCAGTTATGCATGTAATTTCCGCTTTTTACACGGTTCCATTCATCAAGTGATTTTTTTTTCTGGACAGCACCGAGAGGCAAGTCAAGAGAGCAACTGGTTGTGAGAAATATGCTTGTGTGAAAACGCGAGAGAGCGGTGGAGCGTGATTTGATTAATTTTCTGGTGGCAAAAGCAAGGCTGTAAGCAAAAGCAAAAGGTATGCTTGGTATGGCATGGCATGCCACGAAAAAAAAATATATAGAAAAGGCAGCAGTGCAGTAGCAGCACCTCCAGCAAGGTAACTGGTTGTATGAGATGAGTGATAATATTTCTACTCGTTTTGTATTTGAGTGGAAGAAAAACCTCGCTTGTTTGTCACCGTAACGCTGATGATGGTGACGGTGGCAGCGGCGGTGGTGGTTTACGATGCTGCTAGCTTTACAAATTTTTTTCCCATGGTGAATGACTCTTGTGAAAATTCTCGCCGTAGGAGCACACAAGAGGCGAGAGAGAGAATGGTGACGGTGGTGG
The DNA here is from genome assembly GCA_004115045.4 of Sinella curviseta. Taxonomy (NCBI): domain Eukaryota; kingdom Metazoa; phylum Arthropoda; class Collembola; order Entomobryomorpha; family Entomobryidae; genus Sinella; species Sinella curviseta. The sequence continues at coordinate 11,260,352 of CM065489.1, forward strand.
TCGTTTTAAGACAAAAAAGGAAAATGTGTAGAGAGCGTCTAATGCAATCACGGTGACAATGATGAGCTAAATGAGCGAAGAACGGCGGCAGCAACGGCCATGGAGAGAGAGAGAGTTCTAAAGTTTTTTCTAAGTACTCATCTGCTCTGCTTCTGCTCCTGATGCTTGTCGGTTAGTGATAGTTTTCTGGGTTGTGTAATATGATGAGTGAAAGTTTATTCTTTTGTAGAGAGGAGGAGCAGGGAATCGAGATGAAAACTAAATATGAGTGAGTATGGAAAAAAAAACTTAGCAAAGCCCTCGCATTCTCTGTCTCAATCAGTTCCACTTTTTTTTATCTTGTCTTTTGGCTGTGAAATTTGAGCGCGTCTCTATGGAATGTTTTTTAGGTCGAGTGAGGAATCAATTTTTCGATGGCACGTAGAGCAATAACAATAATGAGAAAGTTTAATGCTATCCATTTCCACTACCCACACCACACCACACCACTCACATTCAATTTTAGGTACGTAAACCGGTTATTTAATGCACAATCACAAAACTCGAGTGTCCCTTAAGCTTGCACATAACTGGCTCTCAAAAAAAATGTGACGAGAATGTATGGCTGATAATACTAAACTAATGATGATGATGGTGATGGGATTGTTCACGTGCTGTAGCTAAACTTAAATAGATTTTATGCAAGGGTGGCTCTTGGTTTGCAAATCCCAGACACAAAAAAAAACGAAAAAAAAAATCTGCAAAAATAGCTGAAAGGATGTGAGGGTCTATTCGCCGCAATTGTTGGAGAAATTGTATAACAATGACGCGTAGTGAATGAGTCTCATTTTGATTCTGTTGCTCTTTTCAAAGATTTTCTACAGCGACAATAACAACAGGAGAGGCAATCTCACACACAAGTTTTTGTACCCACTTGTTATTCTTACCCCCACATCCTCCAACTGGTTGAGTCAGTATTTAGTACAGAGTGGAGTTTACACAAAAAGAGCAAAAAAGGAATTATGTATGCTTGTTGTTCATAATAATATATTATTATTACAGGCTCGACAGTTAATCCTCCTCCTCCTTAAAACACTCCATCCTTTATGTTGTGTTGTGCGTACGAAACGTATAACAAGCAAACGCGACATTTCCAACATCATCATCCCGGCTAACGAGGAGTGAACCAACAACAAAAACTGCCTTTTCTTCTTCCTCCTCTTCGTCTTCTTTTCTCTACTTCTTTCTCTCCTCTATGCATTATTTAAATACTTATACTTACTTACTCTCTCTTACGTACTACACGCTAGTTTTAGTTTGCACTGGCTGAATAACTTTAGTGATGTTACAGCTGCTACTTTTAGTTTTGTGCTTGTGTTTCCTTTAAAATTTGCTCGCATTATTTTTAAAGACGTAGTTCCACTTTCTCTTTTCAAACTATCTTTCCTCTTAAGCACTGCAACTGGAACTGCAAACATAATCGCAATAATCACTACTGCCGGTGCGCTGTAAAGCAGCAAAGCAAGTCGGAAGCATTAAAGAAATTCTTTGGGGCAGCGTGAGATCACACTTTGGTATAGACTGAGTTTGTAGTATTAAAAATATTCGTAAACAATTAATTAATTAAATATTACAAGTTGGTGGAATTTGAGTTAAATGTGTATGGCAAGCACAAATCCGTACAGTCAGACCAGAAAAGTAAATTTAATAAGCCGTCATAGACGCAGAGTTTATTTATTACAAGTCGCTGAACAAAACGAGAGAGACTAGTAGAAAAGACGAGTAGAAAGTTTTTTTTTCTTTGGGAGGAGGAGGTCGCTCGCTCGGTCTTAAAGCTTGTTCAGCTAGTGCCAGTTCATTGTGGTTTTAGCAAAGTATTAAAAAGTAGCATTGAACAAAATTCCTTGAATGAATGAACGAATGAGCAAATGAATGAGCATTAAAAATCCCATCTATATTTAACTAAATCCCATTACTAAATATTTACTATGCACATATTTAAGTAAGTAGCTCACGTTAAACAAATTCATTTAATTCCTACTTATAGCAGGAAAATAAGCACGCGCGTTCCATTCACTGGCAATAAAAAATTAAATGAATTATTGCCCCTTTTTTTGTTCTCTATACGCGTCTTGTGTCCTCATCCAGAATCGTTTTTATTTGCAACATTCCAGTTTAAACGAGGGAAAAATATTACACGGAAAAAAGTTTCTTTCTAAATGGATTTTAAATAAAAATATTTTTTTCATCATTTTTTAAATACTTGCCATTTAAATGCCTGCTCATTGTAGTGAAAGCGGCGCTAGTTATTGTAAGCTTAGTTACACTGGAAAACAAAACCGAGAGAGAGAGAGAGAGAGAGAAAAGAGAGAGAGGATTTTGCAGTTGTTCAACAGTAAATCCCCGGGAATAATGGATGAGATGTAAAGTTGCTATTACTCTTCTCAATTACTTAATAATAACAATAACTGTAGTCATTACACAACTCTTATCCTATTTTTCTCTCTCGCTCCTCTTCCTCTCAACTGGGCGTATTTACAAAGTGAAAAGGGATAATTTCCAGGGTAATAAAAATAAAGTGGTGGTAGTTGTAGCCGAAGCAGCAGCAATAGCAGCGCAGCGTTTTAGGAGAAACGGAGTAGGAGTTGCATGACATCATGATCATCATCATCCTCCTCATCTACAACAAGATACACGACAATTTGCATAAAGATTCTCTAACAGGCAGCCAGTCACAATAAATATTTTTTTCTTTTAACTTTGTTTCCTCCCTACTTACACAACCAACACACTTTTTTTCCAAGAGAGAAATAAAGAACTTAGTCTCTGGTTATTTGCATTTTGTATGAAAAAAATACAGCAAAAAAAAGTTCCACGAAGAAGGCTTTTCAACTGTTTCTCTCCTTTTTTTCAAACTTGTGAAAAAGAAAAAAAAATCTCAAGGATCTTTTTTATCAGTATCTTTTTGAGTACATTACGTGATTATTATGTGTTTACACCATTACGACCACCAACGAAATTGGAGTGAAATGATGATGACGATAATCTCTGGGCTTTTTTTTTGTTGCTTTGTGTGCCAACACTGTACAAACTAACTGTGGCGACATATTTTTTACATGGAATATAGGTAGCTACATTTATAATAAGCTGGGAAAAAAGAGTAAATTCCTGGTTACCTAATATCCCCGGGGCAACGTGAGCAACCAAAAACGGATATTATACAAATGTAATGGCACAAACACATTTGGAAATGGCTTAATTAGGTAGCTCACTTGTTTAGCTGTCAGTGTGGTAGATAATGTAAAGCTGCTATTTATTTTATCGATTTTTGCTAATTTTTTATAGCGAGCGTAATGTTGTGGGCAAGGATAAGAGGAGAGAAGATGAGACGGAATTGATTGCGTCGAGGGAAATAAACCAAAAATAAACATGATTATGTGTAGCCTCTGGTTGGTATCTAAATTATATGAGGTTGTTGTCGTCGTCGTCGTTGAGGTACCATTACGGTTGTAATTTTAGAGCCGTTTCCCGTGTGGTTGCTCTTTGGTTTGCTACACACACAAAATTGTGACCTGTTTAGATAAAATATATGTATGCTTTCCCCTTGCTGCAATTCCACTTTAGATTATTTGCGGGTATGAAGGAATCTTCTCTGAAGGCTCGTTTTCAGTTAGTTTTATTTTGCAGAGAAATTCCAGCAGCCGCCAACGCTTCTCTCCATTTCGTGTGCTGCGGCTGTTGATGATTATGAAGTTGTTAATGAAATGAATATTCAAATCACGAAGGACAAGTTTCTTTTTTGTTTGCAAGAAGGAGCGAGCGAGAGAGAGAGGAGGAGATAGGGATGGAGAGAGAGAGAGAGAGAGAAAGGGAGCTTCTGTCATCATCATCATCATTTAATGTGATTTAACTTGATGATGTAGTTAAGATGGTTGAAAATGATGCAGATAGGAGCTTATGGTCCATATTTATGAAATTATGAATGTCATTATTACGAACAATAAGATTAGAAATAAAAAGGAAGTATTCCGCCGCATAATGGTAATAGGATTTTAAAGAGATTTGTGACCAACGGTTCTTTTTGGCGTAGCAAAACTTATTAAACTATCACGAATATAATCCACTCCTGCTCTTATCTAAATGCCTACTTGAGCGAGAGTGTGTCCTGCTTTCCACCAGCTTTTATCAAAAGATCCTATAATTCCTGCTCTGAAACTTCTTAAATAGCAGTCCTGCAAATTTGATTCCCTGGCGCAGTCTATAATACAAACTATGTATAACTAAGCTATAAAATATATACGAAGGGTAAAGTGATTAATTGATACATTCTCGGAAATCTTAAGCCAGAACCCTACGTTGTCGGGCACAACAGGTTTACGCTTTGCCATAAATACTTCCTGTACTTTTCAATCCCCTCATCCCACTCCGTTACCTTGGCCTACCTTCAAAACCGTGCACACCGTGGAATCTGAGAAATTGAGAGCATGGAGCCAAAAATTCCATCACCATCATCATCCCGAGTTTAAAAGAAACCTGTGTACATATTTCTTCCAGAGATTCCGTCTCTCTCCCAGTATCCCTTTATCTTCTCCTTTTATCCACTTCCTTTCTTCCTTCTCCTGACAAAGTGGAAAAAAAATATTCAGTCGCGGAAAGAATGGGGACACGAGGCTCCTTCTCCCTTCCCCTTCCTCCTGCGAAGCCCAATTTTCACCGTCATCAACTTGTCTCCCTCCGTCTCAACTTTTCGTTTATTGCAAAAAAAGAAAGAAAACAACTTGCAATAGATACAGAGAAATGAAAAGAGGAGAAAAAATAAAAAGGAAGTCACGATTTATTTTTGTGCTCTCTCTCTCTCTGTCCTCCTTGTTTGACGCAAGTTTGTATATAGCTATTTATCTGTATACCGCTGTGGTGGAGGAAGTGGATGAAGAAAAGAGCACATTTTATGACCTCTCGGCGGTACACGAGCTGAATTCGTGGAGAAGAAAAAAAGAAGCAAATGGAGCACTTTGTCATTTACTTTTATTTTTTGCTCTCTCTCGAAAGACTAATATTGTCAGAATGAAAAATAAGGAAAGATGGACGAGAAAATGAAGAGGATAAAGAAAAATGGCAAAGGAGCCAGTGTATCAATAAGGTAGCCTCATTTTTTTCTCCAGATGACGACAGCGAAGAGAAAAGATGTAGACAAGGAGAAGAAGAAGAAGAAAAAGTAGTTGAAAAACTTTGGCTAAGAAAGTTGACGGAAAAAATTTGAAGGAAAGTTGTTGATTTTATTTCGGGGGAAGGAAATGAAGCTGCACCGCACAAAAGAATTATTATTCACCGTGGTGTTCTCTCTTCTTCCCTTTTGCGCCCCCCGCGCTCTAAAATGTGGAACGGAAAAAAGCAAAAGAAGAAAAAAACGCCTCTGTTTTCTTAGCGTGGCATATATAGCAGCAGCAGTGAGTGCTATCATCATGGTCCACAGTTAAGTAGAACATACGGAGCAGGAGGAAGAACAAGATACCCACAAAGTTAAACACAATATTTGAATCTCGAAAAGAAAGTCCAGGAAAATCTAGACTGGAAACGGGGATGAATATGTAACGGATATATTGAAATCGCGAAAAAATTTGGCAACACATATTAGCCATTTCCTTTGCAATGCTAATGCAGACAGAGCGACGGAGGGAGTGTGTGGCTCAATTAAAAGAGTGTAAAGAGAGTATCGCTATTCTACTTTGCTAACATAAATAGATGACTACGTAAATAAATAAGTAGTGAAGGAACACTGGAGTAGGAAAGGGATTGAGTTCACGTTTCATCAAACTTTGGAGAGCCTCCAGGCTCCCTCACTCGCTTTCTTGTTCCTTTCCATAAGAAACATTTAAAGGAAGCGAGCCAGGAAAAAAGGATAATATGTAAAATGTAAGCAGCAGCTCAACTCCATCTCTACTCTGCCCTCTGTTTTAATGGGGCCGTTCACTAGCGTTATTTAAATACAACTTTATCGCATCGCTGGGAAAGTTGGAGTAAAACGGGGGATTAATGATGACAGAGTGTAGGTAAGCCGTTCTATTTTTATGGCTCTTTCTTTTTAAAAATAGTTGAATGGATCATGATGACGCTGGTATAGTGGCTGCTGCTTGCTGCTGGCATGGCGTGTGTTTGTGTGTGGCAATACCCGTGCCTTTCTCTTCGTCGTCGTCTCTCTCTCCTCCTTTCTTTCCTCCTTTGAATACCTTCCTCAGGATTATTATGTTTACGTATTATGCATTCATCATTTATTCTTCTTATTTCTCTTCATCCACCACCGCCACCAAAAGCTGGATTCGTTCAACTAAACGCTTGCCCTATCCAGCTCCCCACATTATTTCTCGTTCTCGTTATAATCCTTAAGAAAATATTTTGGGAAAAGAGGTTTTCATTTTCATTTTTTTCGAATTTTTTTCGTCTCCCTAGTGTTCATTTTCTTGTTCCAATTCTCTCGAGTATGGAGAAAAGGATCCGAGTAGTATATGAATTTGTGGTGAGGTGATCTTTGAAAAGCTGATTCATTATTCACGTAAGATTTTTTATAAGGTTCTGACGTACAAGTGCATTAGGGCTGGAGCCTGCCATTGAGAAAGTGGGAGAAGGCAAAGTAAAAGCAAATGTATGTACATCCAATTTTAAATGGCATTTGAAAAGTAAAATAGAAAAAGACCAGCTACGATGCAGGAAGGACGACTATTGCCGTAAAAATATACAGATAAGGGGCGCGAATTACTTGAGTCAGATAACCACACTTGTACACAGGAGAAAACACAGAGCATCTAAAAAGCAACGGTGAAAAGACGATTATGTGCATTTTATTCTCCAGATATATGTTTCCATCATAATTTTTTTTGTTCCCAATTGGGACAACTGAAAAAACCCGTATAAAATGTGAGGTAGTAGTGAGGTGAAAGCGGATTTACAGAATGAGAGGTAGAAAATTCAGTCTCGCTTACAGTTCATGATGGGAACTCGGTGAGTCGTATCATTGCAATTCTTTTGGATGCCGGTGAGGCATCCCATGGCAAGTAGGATAGGAATCATGATGCCCCTTTCCTGCCTTCAAGCGGCAGGTTTCCTCTTGAGCACAACAATAGATAAGCGGTTGATGAGGAGGTTGATGATGTGACGCTGATGTCCCTCTTCTCGTCTTCTTCCACTGTTCTTTCTTCCTTTTCAAGTGTTTGAGTGGTTTGCGGGATCCTTAGTACTTTCTGCGGGTTGGGAAGTAGAAGAGGAAAGAAAATGTGTTGAAGGTTTTGTTGGGAAGAAGGGTTGGTTTCGGATCCTTTTTTCTTCTTCAGAAAGAGAGCGCTAGAAATGAGGACGACGACGAAAGATGATGATAAAAAGGAGGATCTATTAACTGTACAAACAAACAAAACATAAAAGCATTTTAGTTGATTATCACAGAGAAATGACGAGGAGGATGGATGCGGAGAGAGAAATATCATCATCCCATTTTCCTTCCTCTCTCGCAAAAAGTGACATGAACATGAGAAGAGAATAATGTGATGAAGACTTGAGTAGTTCGGACCTTTCCCGATGAATTATAACTACCTATATTGCACATAATATCAAATTTTCTGCTTGCTTTTGTAACGTTTTTTCGGGGTTACACGAGAAACCTTATTTACAGCGTGTCTCTGACGTTTCCACGAACTAATGGAAATGTGCATTATATATTAAGACGTAATATTTAAAAATAACATGAGGATGCACAAGGAAAAATAAAATTGCGTGGGTGTACTTATATGATCACTTCTACCGCTGACTGGTATTACCAACTTCATTAAAGTATAGATTCCACTGCTAACAACAGTGTTTGGTATAAGGTCTCAATAAATAACAGGATGCATGGTAGTATCCCTCCAACTTTTTTCAAATCGACTACACACGTGGCGTGGGCTCCTTTTGGCATGATTTTGGCAAATGACTCTAGTTCCGTATAAATTGCTAATTTAATTTTAATACAGATACATCAGTAGGCAGAGAAAGAGAGAGAGAGATGCAAATTATAATTTGGAAGCTGCTATGGTACGGCACGGTAAAGCATGAGGTCTGAAACCTTGTGGATATTTTGCCACTCTACACGCAGTATGTTTTGTGAGCATAATTACAACATGATAATAATAATTAGAGGATTCTTTTATCTTTGTCATTGGAGAGACAGAGAAAATGCGATTAGATCAATAGGAGGTGGTAATGGAGGAAGGGCAACATCAGCACACTGGCAGCTGTCCTTTCCTGTGGAACATCACCACGACCGCCACCACTAGAATATATATGTATATAAAAAAACTTTTCCATTTCTCTCCCAAGTTGACTAGGTAATCGAGCAGAGAAGACAAAAGACAGAGAGAGAGAGAGAGAGAAAGCGGAATGAACATTTTCCATCGAAGGAATTAATTACTTTTCAATAGTTTCTCTGCGAGCTCCCAGCAAGGCTCCACGACGACGACGACGCCGACACCACACCAAAGAAAACATTCAAACCAGCAATATTACTCATCATGGAACAGGATTTTCTTTTTGCGGTGGAAGGTGCTGATCAAACAGTGTGATGCAGAATCATGTGACACAGAAATTTTGCGCTACTTCTACTTTCTGTGTCAGCATTTTAGATAGATTGGTGGATACTTTCTTTCCAGTTCCCTCTCACTTTCTCTCTCTCTCTCTCCCTCTCCCTTCCTTTGTGTCGATCTTCTCACTTTACCGGTGTGAGTACGCTGTCACATGTGTCTCTCACTGAACAAAAGTGTTAGTTTGTTTTTCAGGAGAGACTCCCATTTATTAACACTAATAAAGTGGAGTAGTTGTGTTTTCTCGCAAAAAAATAGCAAGTTGTAACGGATGTAGGAAAGTAGATGGTGGACAAAATAGAAAGTCTTGTAACTTTAATTAGATGAGTTTTTAGAAGGACGATGGCTAGATCGAGCTTGTCTTAAGAAAATAATAATTGGGTTATACTTGCTCGACCTGTCATAGCTACGCTGGTTGAGTGACAGACTGTCGTTCTGTGTATAATTTAGGTTAAAATTAACTGCGAAAATTGGGAGAATGCATTATGACTACAGGATATAATCGACTGATGCTCCTTAAATGACCACAATATCTCAATACTTGCAACGCTTGCAAAATGTGAGCATGAATGAACGAATATATGAATGAGGGTGCAAACACAATTACGAAATTGATTGTTCTGAGTTCTAATGCGGTTCTCTCATATTGTCAAAATATCAACCGAGGCATAACTTTTTGTGAAGTCGATAAAAGTAAGCGTGACTGATGAATCCTTTGTCATTACCGAAACGAAAAAATAAGCCGAAATCGGTTTCGTAGCCAGTGCGAAACGAAATTACCACAATTTTCACGCTCAAGTGAAGCTTATTTGAAAAGACAGACAGGCATGACAGTATAATGTATAAATTTACCAATAAATTGCATATGTATTTTTTTTGTTTCAGAAAAAAAATCCATAATCTAATTTGCATCTACACCCACTTCTGCAACGCTTCGCATACAAATGGCCCTCGTAATTTAATAGTGCTACCTACTCGAACACACAATAATAAATAATAACAATAACTATGCTAACATAATATATTTTTTCAAACAATTACACGCCAAATTCTCTCTACTACCCAAGTTTTTGCCCAAGTTTCACCTTGGTCGGTTTACTTTTTGTTTCTTTCCCCGTAATAGTTTCTCTATCGAACTGGAGAGAGAAAATAAACATTGCCTACTTTCCTTTTTTCCAATTCCTTCCCTTTTTCTTTCATCATCCTCTGCCTTTGCCGCCTTGTTTGCCTTTCCTATTACTCGGCAGCTCTCTTCCTCGGCTTATGTTGCAGTTTCCTTCGATTTCTCTTTCTTTCCTCGTCTAACAGTTCTTAAAGAGGAGCGTAATAAAGAGAGCAGTGAGGTTGCATCAAGCAGCAGCAGCAGCAGCGTAAAGACTGTGTGTGTGGAGGAAGAGGAAGAAGAAACAAGAAGGAAATGGAGGAACGAGTGAGAGTGAGTAATGTAGCGTTAAATTTATTATAAAATCCTCTCTCTCTCTCCTTCCTTCTTACTGGCTTTACTACTAGATTCTCCATTTGTCTCTCTTTCCTCCCTTTTCTCTCGTGGTGGTGTAGATTTTGCATTTGTATATATTATCATATAGACAGAGAGAGAGAGAGAGAGTATGTGTGGTGGTGCTGGGAAAAGACTTGGAGTTCAAGACTGGCTTGATTTCACTGGAATAATAATAACAATAATAATGATACGATATATGTATGGTGGTGGTGGTGGCGGTAGTCTGTGTTTCGCAAGGAGAAGGAAAAAGTTTGTGTTCCCATTTTCTTCCCTTGATTAATTTCTTCTTCTTCGTCGTCGTCCTCGGCTCCTTGTCTACCACCACTACACTGCTTTTACGCTGCTTTTCTCATTCATTCTTTTCCGTTCCTTTCGCCGCTTGGCCTGATATTTAAGAACAAGAGAAGGATGATTGCATTGAACAATGATTTCTCCACTTTGCTTTCTTCTTCGTCTTCCTACTCTCTCTCTCCTTCAGCCTTGCTTTCTCACCCAATCTCTCTCTCTCTCTCCTCTAGTCTTCTGGCAAAAACCGAGCTCTCTGCTTATAATAATATTTTACTGGTTTACTGCTTCGTGAGAGAGTACACATTCTAGTAATTGTGTTGACACTTGAATGGGTATCAGACAGACGGAGGAGAGAGAGAAAAGGAAGAAAAAAAACTTGAATGAGGAATGGCGATGGGGAGGGTGCTTGCTGCATTTGACTACTGTTGTTTGGGTGCATGTCTGTCCGTAATTTTGGGACCTTGTTTGGGACTTTGTTTGTTGATATGATGCTTTCTCTTTACTCTGCTGATGCTTTCGCTACTTTCCAGTAAACTGGGGTAAATGAGTAACGAAAGCATTTCCTGTTATGCATCATGGGTATAATGACAATGATATTAAGAGGGAATTTGAGGCCGCGTAAAAAACAGAGGACATGTTGATGAGGAAGGAGAGAGAAAAAAAATATTAAAAGAAAATGGGTTAAACGACAGAGGAAGGAAGAGATGGTATCTGAATCTGTGTACACTGTTGGAATGCTGATTCTATTTAAACTGCAGCGTTCTATTGTCTATATCAAATTTTCTATTAGAGTCGGACTGGTTAGAGGAAGCATTTTTTACTCGATGTGCTGTACTTTCAACCAGTTAGTTTAAAGGGCAATTTTTACGTGGGCGTATTTTTTATTCGTAGGTTTAAATTGTGGAGCATACTTGTTGTACAAATTTACACACTCGGTTCGATACCAGTCGCTATATAGAAAACCAACTATCCGTTCGTTAATTAAAAAAGTACAAGGAGAAATGCCAAAAAAATATGTATGTACGCAAAAATCGTACATCAAAAAGTTGTCCCGGTCCCCTTCTTATAAGGATCTTTTCATCAGTGTCGTGGAAAACAGCTTTGTAGTAGCTTTATGCATAGAAACAAAGGACAAGAGAGAGAGAGCGTGTATGAGAGGAAATGAGATGATGAAGGAGAAGTTAGGAGGGAAGTATTTTTAGCCTTCTTCTCCTCCTCCTCTTTATTATAATGCTTCCGTTTCTTGGAAAAGTTTGATGACGAAACAAGTCTGAGTGAGTGAAAGGATGAAAGGAATTGCAAAACTGGTGCTACTGCTGATGATGCGGCTGGCCCTGCATTTGATGATGTTCCTTTATTTCCTTCCTACTACACACAGCTCACAAAGTATACTTGAATAAACAGGAAGGGAAGAGAAAAAACAATGAAAGGACAATCTACTACATCATCTACTCCTGCTAGTTCCATTCCACTTGAAAAGTGTTTGTGGCACTGAGTAGATTTTTAGCTCATCATCGTCATCCTCTCCCACTCTTCCTCCTTCTCCTCCAACAGACGTGGAAAAAGGAACAAAATGAAAGTACAGCAATAAATTTAACATGCCAGTGTGGTGTAGCGGCCAGCTTGCAGATGAAGTCTAGCCTATTATGATATCCTGCTAGAATAAATAAAGCAAGGTATTTACCAGGGAAATTATGTGAATTACTGTCAACTGAAAATACCTTCAAAGTATCCATTATAAATGGAATAAAGTACAGAATCTACTTGCGATTAAACAGCTAAGACTACTGTTTGAGAACCATTCAGCAAGTTTCCTTCCCACAGATACATACATGCAAAACAGAATAAATTTACTTTCTCTCTTCCATTTCCCCAAAATATCCACTTTCATTTCCCTGCTCAACTCGTCACTCTCTCAGAAGATGATAGAGGAGTCTGGAAGCCTTCTCTTCAAATCTCTGCTGCTGCTACTGCTATAGACTTACATTTATAATAACAGCAAGAAGAAGCGGGGAATGAAAATTATGCTTTATTTCCTAGCAATTTTCTTCGGCAACTGTCAGATGCATGCAGGAATCCACCTGCGTTGAATGACAAGCTCACTGTGAAGCATGTAAAACGACCCGACCACACGTATAATATCCACATAAAATGCCATGCAAAAGTTAGACAGACACTATCTGTCAAAGGACGCATTTTGCTAATAATAGTAATAATAATAATAATAATTCATTACATATTTTATGCAAAAATCATATTGCCAATTTTCCCCTAATGAAAAATGTATAAATGCCTTCAGTTCCTTATTATTAGCACGTTAAATATTAATCTTTAGCGTTATTTCTTTACAAACCTGTTCCGCTGATGACGAAGGACGAAGCTAATGAGAAAAAGTTTTTTTTTGTTTTTTCCAGTCTTTTTCCCACGGCAAATAATTTCTTTTATTGTTATCCCATGTAAAAGCTGTGTAGTATAAAAAGGTGTGAACTTTTTTTATTGGCTATTGTGTTCGCTAACTAAAAAATATTTTTCCCCAAACAAACTCCCATAAAAATAAACACGATGAGAGAGAGAGCCGAGAAAAGGAGGAAAGTACCACCTGGAGAGAGCGTAGAACAGGTTAGCTTTTTATCTGGTGACGTAGAAAACGGCGACGACGATGATGATGAAAGAGAAAGTAAAAATGTTGAGTTATTACTTTCGCCGTATTAACAGCAGGCGGAAAATAGTAGTGAAAGAATGTTGCTATTTACTACTCTTCCTTTATGTTGTTTATCATCATCTCCTATAATAATATTTATATATGTATACGTATTTTTTCTCTCCAAACGGAAAAAAAAGTTTTTTTTACGTCGCCTTGAAAGATGGAAAGAGTCAGAGAAAACTACACACGCCAGGTTTTATTATCTCGAGAAGAGAGTCCCAACGAAAGAAGGGTGTTTTTGGCGTTCGGGTAGCTGTCATAAGTACTTGGAATTTGGTCCAAAATGGATATTATGAAGAAAGACGAAGAAGATGGCTTTTCTCTTTTCCTTCCTCTCTTCTCGTTCCGTTGTAGTTTGGCCCACTGTTGAGATTTCAGTTGGGAAAAAAGGACTTATTAATCCCACCAGGGATGCTCCTCACACTTGTTGTGTTTTTAAAGGGAACTCATCCACCAGCACAAAATCACTACCATATACCACGACCACTATAGAACCTACGACAGCAGAAAGCTAGACGAGTAGAGTGACTGAAAAGGGAAGAGGAAAAAAAGAGTTGGAGTCACCATTAGCCAATTTTTGCTTTCGACACTCAACTTTCTATCTCTCTCACTCACTCACTCTTGCTATTTTTCTGTTGCTTCAATAAAATGGGGAGATAAGTAAAAATGATTTGATGTGTTGTGTTGCTCTTCTGTCTCTTTTCCTGTTTCTGACTGAGGCTCACTCTATCTCTTGTTTTTCACGGGTTTTCACCAGAAATACAAAAAAAATATTTGTACATACCTTCCTATAAGTAATAAGTATATTGCGAAACGTTAAACGCAGTAAATTTTCGTGGAGAGAGAGAGAGAGACAGAGAAATAAGTGACAGAGGCACCACCACAGTAGCAGTACCACGAAACACGACAGACGTGAAAGGACAAAACTGCTACTTACTTACTTTGGAGAAAATGGCAGCAAGCTGGATTACTCTAGTTTTCTTGAAGAAAAAAAACTAGAGAGAGAGAGAGTGAGAGAAAGAAAAAGAGTTGAAGGAGAAGAGAAAAAAAATGCGTTCTATATTAGACCAAGTGAGCTGGAGTGAAGTGGCAAAGGAAAAAAGTGGAGTAAGCAAGCAACATAAAAAAGGTGCTTGCTTGCACAAGGTACATATGAACATACATACATTCTAGAAGTAATGATATCCAATCGATGTTTTTTTCTCTCCCTCTCTCACTCTTCAAGTATTTTCAAAAGACATAACACCGCAAAAATAGAGGGGAGCATCTTTAAAATGTAAGAAGTGGCTAGTAAGTAGTGGTGGTAGTAGGAGTAGACTAGGTGGTAGGAGAGTGGAGAGGGATAGAGGGAAAAGGAATATAAAAGATGGTGAGATAGAGATATATGGAGATGGTTGGTTAGATAGATAGAAATGTATATTCATTTGAACATGTAATGTATGGACATGGATAGGGAGACACCATTAAAGTGTCTTGTTTGCTGGTGTTCCTGCCAATTCCCATTTTTTCCTCCTCTTCTTCAACTGACGTGTCATTTTCATTCCGAGGCAAAGCTCGACCGTTGAAATGACCGACCAGAGTATTGTTCGGATCATTTGAATTTATGACAACTTGTACAACGGGTAGATATGAGCGAGTGAATTTTAGGTAAAAATGGGAGGAGATAAATGAACATTATCTTTTAGACAATTTGATAATACGACTTTAGTCGATAAAATGATCGAGTCGAACCGTGACACGCAATTGTCTTTGTTTTCCAATTTCTTGTTCCGAAGGCGAAGCATTTTTGGTAGTGGTGGTGCCAGTTGGAAAGAAAAAAAGGGACAAGAAGGAAAGCAAGGTGGTTGTGGTGATATGTGTCTTTAAGATGCCGAGTCCCTCTTCCACTTTAACACTTTTCCTCTGTCTCTTTTTTTTTCTTCCTTTCCCTGTGTATTCATTACAATTTTTTTTTCGGGGAAAGTGTTGGCAAAATAAATGAACACGACAGGACTGCATGCAGAGGCAGACCCCTCCTCACACCACACCATCATCGCCATCATGCTAACTTGTTCGGTTAAAAAATAGCAAAAGATAACAACATGTAACACCATCGGTAGCGCTTTTGTTAAAAGCAGGCATTTGCCAAGAAAAGAAAATTTGTGTGGTGGCTAGCGTTGCTGCTACTGCTGTTGTTGCTGCTGGCATAAAAAAGTAATTGACGTATTGACTGAATATTTAAATAATCGCATCGATCAACGGGAAGAGAGAGGAAAAAAAGGGACGCGAAGACAAAGCGAAGAAAAGGAGGATACAACCAAAGAAAAAAAAAGAATAGAAAGGGTTAAACGCGTCTTATATCGCGAGGGGTTTTTGCTCTGTTGGGGAATGACAATAATGTAAATGATGCAAGGAGCGCGCTATGGGACGTTTTTTATTTGACATTTTGAAGCGATAAAACCAATAATCGCCATTGTGGAGAAGAGGCAGTGTTGGAGTAAAGTAATGAGAAAAAAAGGAAACAATTGGTTGTAAGTTGTTGTTGTTCTGGTAATGTTATTGGTTTATGATAAAATATTTCTTGGAGAAGGGGAAACGGGAATAATAAGTGGGTTTACTGTGGTAGAGGTTGTTTGTACGGTGGTGTCGAATGACACCATGATATATCGCGTTTTTTTCGCTCTCCTTTTGTTCTCATGTTCCACTTGTACGACATGGATTTTCGCTTTCTCCTTGCGCTTTTGTGTCGCTCTGTCTCTGTGTGTGTGTGTGGCAGTATGTTATTGGAAAATTACATTGGCTGCACCTATTTTGTTGCGTTGTTATGTTTATTACGTGGCTAACGCCTGCTTCAACATTCATCAGGACATGTTTGTACGTCCGCCAGTCTAATATTTTAGCACTTCAATCCAAATCCACACCAGTCTTTGCAGATGTGGATTGATATTTTATTCGCAGTATATAATTTCCCCTGGGGGATGAACGATTGACCCTTTACAAAATGCTGTCACGATCAGCAGAACCCATACCACGTCGCCAGCTGCGCCGACCAGGTCATTGCAGACATGGATTTTTGTAAAAGACGGTGCTGAAGAAGGTATTGCATATTTGTTTGGATTTTTACGGGATATTAAAACAAAATGTAAATTCTTTGCCGGTTCCTACTCAATCATGTTGTCAGGGAGGGAGACAGTATTATTACATTAGTCGAGCGTGTGTCTTATACAACCTAGCAAACAAGTAACAAGGCGAAATTATTGTCGTGTGTTGTGTGCTGGACATGTTGTTTGGCGAAAAAGGAAATGTCGAAGAGTTAAAGAGAGCAAGGAGAAGGTTAAAATTAATAAAACAGGACAACTCTTCTCTGATCGTACTTGTGTATGGCCATTAGTACAGGGCTTGTATAAAAGCGTATTACAATGCATTTTTATTACATGGTTAGTTATGGTGGATGATGATATGATAGCGGTGGTAGTGGCAAAATAAATATTGATCGTGATGGGTCGGGGATAACGTTTGAAAGAGACGATGACGGGGACAGAAGGCCATGAAAATGTGCTGTAAGAAAAGAAAGAAATTAGACACGGGACAAGTTTGATCGAGCAGTAATAATGATTACGATGGTAGTGATGATGGTGTTGAGTATTGATTGATTTTTTGAGAAGAAAAAAACATGGACGCCGTTTTTGTCCCTGAATATAGGAGAGCTAAAGTGCACGACGTAAAATAACAAGCTTTATACTTACCATCGTCGCTTTTACGGTGTAGCGACACTGTTCTTTGTACAAAAATTGACATGTTGATTATTTGCCTGCATTAAAAATAAATAAATGCCTAAATGATTTTCTTTTAGTCACTTAAATAAAGATGCTGTTGTTATGGGGTCGGTATGCTTTGTTGATTTTGTCAAAATGTTTCGCTATTCCGTTGCCAATCCTATCGGAAATCCGGAGCCAATAAGCCAAAGACTTTCTTCATTCCGCTACTTTCCCCCCTGCTTCCAGCAATCTCGTATTCGCTTGACGTGTTATAATTATGTTTCGTAACATTTTCATTACACGCCGCCTATCATTTTGTGACTGACGCAAATAGAATAGTGTGGTCTTGTGCAAGAGCTTAAGAGCAACAAGACGGGAACTTAATGTGGGATATGAAGAAAAAAGAACTTGTTGGGGTTAGGCTAAAAAAATTTAGGCAAGTTTTCTTTTTTCCAGGAATCTTCCAGAACCATGAATGTGTATGCTGTCAGAGCGACTTTTGCTCAGATTTTGCTAAAAGTCCTAAACTTTTTGTGACGGTGTGTCAGTCGGGAAATGTTTTTCTTGAGAAACAGGCTAAAGAGTTTTGCTAACGAACTGATGTGATGTAGTAACTGTTACAATCTGGAAAAAGAAAATTGGCGAAATTGTCGTCATTGGGGCTCAAACAGCTTCTAACTCGTTTGACGCAAATTATATTTACTTCTGCGAATCTATTCCAAAATAACCTAAGCCCCTTATCATAATCTTATCATCCATTACTTCTGTTTGCAGTTTTCCTTAATTGTAATTAATTTTATGTAGCATTTATTTGCTGCCAGCGGTACAAATAATTTATCAGACTGTTTTCTCAATATGACAATAGTCTCGTTTCTAATGACTCATGTCTCTATCATTTGATTACTCGTTACATATTATAGGAACATGTGCGGAAGAGTTGGTAATGAATAGCTTGGGACTGGAAAGGACATCAAATTGAAGATGAGATGAGTGCGATAGTGCGTGATGCTGTGTTATACAAGGTGGAGATGTAAAATCATTTGGCAATGATGAGGTTTCAGAGACGGAGATGGTGTGTAAATGATCCTGACGGTCACGTTATTAATTGAAATGGAGAACAGACGGAGATGACAATATTAATAATGTGGAGTGAAACCATATGCATGCGCATAAGTGGCGAATGAATGCAAAAGACACGATTTCTCTGTAGATTCCAAAATGACTTGTTTTCCCTCTTGACGACTTAACCAACTTGATAATATCAGAGAGAGAGAGGAGGATGCTGAGGAGGGTCATAGTAGTATTTTTTTATGCCACTGAAAATGAGTTTCGTGACGATGAGGATGATTTCCTTTTGAACTCACACCACCACAACAACGCTTTAACGACTTGTGCTTTGGTAGAAGCAAATATCTGAGCAACGTGTGTGTGTGTTTCTCCTTTTGTTTTATGATTACAAAGGCAAATAGCATTGTTATCATCCCAAGAATGTAAATATTGCTGAGTGAGTGAGAGAGGAGAATGGAATGAATTTATGAGATGAGATGATAATGTGATGTGAGCTCCGCATATATTCCCACTCTTTCTCCCTCTCTCTTTCTTTCTCTTTGCCGGTAATGCAATGCAATTGGGTCTGTTCATAACAAATGCAACGCCATAATTCCTCCAATGTTTTCTCATAAACGTCTCCCATCAAATGAACAGCCTAACAAAACTGTCTATCTTGTAAAGTTACGTCAGGTTTGAGAATTTTATTACATCATTCCACTGCAATAACTATAAACAGACTTATGGTTTATTTTCACTGGCCTTTTTGGTCATGCCATTCATGTCACCTTGCTCCTATCTTTACTATCACCCTAAAGCTTTCTCCGAAACCAGAGAGAGAGAGGGAATAGAGGTCCATAATAAGGCAGCTCCCCTCTTCTTTGAAGTTTTTCCTCCTTTTCATAATATTATTACATTAGCTAACAATAAGTAAGTGATCAAATATAAAAGAAAATTTTGTTTTCGCACAAACTTTCACTTTCTCTCTCTTTCTTTCGTTTTCTTTTGTTATTCTGCCTGCATTCCTCCCCGACGAAAAAAAACACATAAGGTTAAAGTTCACGTCCTTACCATCCCATCATCCAGAGCCATAACACGATAAACCCGAGTGGAATGGCATTAAGTAGAAATATTGTTTTTCGTGCAAGGCTCCCACTCAATACATACCTTTTACACTTCCGTTCTACTTTCTCCTCTCCTCCTCTTCCTCCGCTGCCGTCGTCCTCTTATTCTTCTTATTATTTTTAATAAACACATATTTTCCTACAACTTCCGAGGAGAACATGCTCCGGCATGTACAGCAGCGGTATTACACTTTGATTTTGGGCAACTTAATCCTCCCAATTTTTCCTTGCCACGCATACATCCTACAAAAACCTTTACGTAGAAAGGAGGAAATAGTACACCAGCCACCACCACCACCTTCAAAAGCCCACGACTCTCAGTGCGAGTCACTTACAAAACATCAGCCATAATACCATCACATTCACCATTTACCAGCAGCAGAGCAGTCTTCCAAAAAAAGAAGAAGAAATGAAAATCTCCTCTTCTTTCTGACACCAGCAGCTCACAATTTCTTCTGCTGCGTGGCTGGTGAATGGTGCGGCATGCTCTCTCTTGGAAAATGAGAAGACGCACAGGAATATAAAAAAAATATGCAGGATTTATGATGATTCCTTCAGATCACATGACTACCGGCAACAAAATCTCTTCTCAAAATTCACTACTAACTGCATCATTGCAGGCACATAGTAGCAGTAGCAGCAAAAGCAGTAGTAAAGCCAGCACAGATTTTTCATACAAATTCTTCTTTTTTTCCGCCGTGCTCCTGAAAAAAAATTGACTATTTACTTTGCTCATCATCATCAACATGATTCCGTCCGCAAAAATGTTGTTGGTGAGGCCGTTAAACATTTCTAGCGCTTCCCCACCTACTCTCTTGCCATTATTACGCTGCCAGTAGTACTTAGCCAGCTGAAAAATCCTTTTTGCAAAAATATCATTTGCGTGGAGTGAAAGTAGCATGCATGGCCACTAAGCCGCCGCCGCCACGCAAATGGAAAATGGAATGTAAATGGAAAAGCGGTGGCGGTGATGGTGGGGTTTATCGGTGAAAAGATGGAGGTAGTCTCCATAACAAGGCCAGTAGTAGTGGCAGGCAGGCGGCTTGTTCTCTTTCTCGTTGCACTGCATAATGCTCGCCCCGAGTTGCTAAATGAAATACATAATGCAACGGAAAATATGCACGCATCATAAATATTTAATATCATGTGACGGTAATAATAATAAATTCAAGGAGAGAGAGAGAGAACGCGAATCAATGCTGTACGCTTGTATTACTTTTGCTACAGAAACTTATTGCCAGAAGCAACTAGATAATTTGGTTTTGTGTGTGGGAGAAAGTGAAGTGGAGTCATTCATTGAATGACTGGCAAATCATCATCTTCACCATCATCACTTACTTCATCATCTTCATTACGCTCCCTTCATTGCACCGTAAAGAGTGAAATACACTGTGTAGCGGAATAGAACGGCATGTGTAACAGGATCACTTTGGAGAGTGATATAAAAGCTTGTGAGAACAAAAGCGATTCCATATAAGTAATTAGCTGACTAGCGTCCTTAAATAGGCTTTACGGACGACGATCATAGGAGACTCAATTTGAATGTAGTTTGACTTGGCATACCTACACAAGTATTTAGGCACTTTGGCGCATACTTGACAACTTTTTCCAATTAAATTAAAATGAAAGTTGAAGAGAGAGAGAGAAGGAGAGAGAATATATTGGTAAGTGATGAGAGCGGCGAATGCCAACACGAAAAATGTGAAAGGATTGAAATGATGGTGATCAAGTATTTATAGAGTTATGTTTAGTTTATTGACGAAATGACGATGATGATGAGGACCATGTATGTAGTTATATGTTTGTTGGTTGTGCAATCATGCTTGTTATTGACGACGATGTCAATAGCAATACAAATACAACTAGTAAAAAGGCACTTGAGAGGGAAAAAACTAAAGAGACTTGGAGGAAACACGGTGGAAGGGGATATACAAGTACAGAAACATGTAAAAAGTAATATTGTTTTATGGCTTGCACGACCACTCGAACAGGTTGTTGTCCCAAATATCCTATATTTCTTTGGTTGCTAGTTGGTCGCTAGTATCGGTTTCAGTGCAATGATATATAAACCACTTTTGTTGAAGAGGTTGATTTTGTCGATGTAGTCATCCTCTTCTTTTTTTCCCCACTGGGATTTACTTTTTTGGCGGTGCTATAGTAGATACTGTTGTACTTTTGGAGTGTTTTCACATTTTGCATCACGGCTTCTCCTCGTGGAGAAAGGCAACAGGAAAAAGGGAGACAGTGTATAGTATCCATGTCATAATGTCATATTATTATTAGTTTATATGATATGGATTTATACATATTATTATTATGAAACAGCAAGGACACGAGGCTTTAACTCAACTAGCGGAAAATTTGTGTGCATGGCCATTAGTGAAGAATAATTCCTTCATTTTTGATAAGTGTGGCCCTATTAAGCTTTTATGGTTGTTTATGCAGAGCACGGGCGGAACATCACCTGTGATCATGGTAATCATGTTGAGGAGGAGGCATGGAGAAAAATTATAACAACCAGACAATTTCAAACTGGCTCTTTCTCTCTACCTTGTGGGTCTACTACCTGATGGAAATGTATTACATGAGACGCAATGAACGTAATAAATTGTGTGTATATTTTTTAAACTTTACCATGGCATTGAATTATTTAAAGAAACGTCTGTGTGCTCACTTCACCCAAAAACTCGAGTAACACCTCGGGAGGTTACCTGATGCCTTTATTTGTACTTCATTGGACGTTTTTTTTTGCGGCCAATATATTTTCCAGCTTTATACGTCGTTGCCCGCTTCACATTTTAAGAAGAGAAGCGACCACAAGCCCCATACCAACAAGGGGAAGAGTGACCATTTCCCTCCGGAAAATAATGGTTTTGAATCATGTGGGCGCTTCCACCTTCACTTTGTCTTGCTCCAGCATCACCACAACCACCACCATATATTCCCCCTTTTTTCCTCCTTCTCTCTCTCTCCCTCTCCTCCCGACTTTTATGCTGATTGCTTTTTTGTGTGACCTGAAAAGAAAGTTATGGGATAATCCAACACCACTACGTGGAGAAAACCATCTTTATTTCATGCAGCAGCATTAGAGTCTCATCTCCAGAAGAAGAAAATATATTAAGTAAGCTTTTTTTTCTCTCTCTCTCTTGCTCTATTTTTTATATATTTTTTGGCAAGCTTTTTATTATTTTACGGGAGAGCCCAACTTTTTTGTTGAGTGGTTCCCACATAAACTGAAAGTCACACCGGGAAAGAAAAATTCCTTTTACTTACGATAAAAAGGGATGCCCAGTAGAAAAAAAAAATAAAACAAAATTGGGTAAGAAGGATTTTGATATTTTGTGTGTGGAAATGTGTATCTACGTATCTAATAAAGTTGATGGGAGCAGTAGTGGTAGTAGTAGTAGAAGCGGCAGTTATGTTGGTAAGTAACTATTTGGTTGGTGGCGGGGCTGCTCTTGTTGAGCTCCCATAATAACGGTGTGATCCCTGTTCACAGCAAGAGTCCACAAGGAGCAGTAGCTACTACTTTCACTGACTACATGCATGACAGGTTTACTTTACGTTCCTCCCAGTTAAACTTAAGCAAGTTAAGTTTGTATACCTAAAACACAATATGACAGAGAGATGGAGAGAAAGAAATACCTTTCGTTTTGTCTTTTCTCCTTCTTCGCGTCACTTTCTCACTCTCCATTTTTCCCTCTTTTAAATAGAAAATGCCGTCTATTTGACATGGTAAAATGGTGACAAATCCCTTTTTCGCCTGGTTCTGACTCAAGTAATATGACGACAACGACGACAACTCTGGCAGCAAGCTAAAGTGATCCTCCTGCACTTAGTTTTATTCCATCTCTCTCTCGCTCCCCCCTTCCCTCCAGTTTTTGTCCTCGTCGTCCTCTTCGTCTTCATCTCTTCTTCTGGGAAAAATAAGGTGGGACATAAAGTGTAGAAATTTTTGTTGTTGCAAATTTTCTCTAGTATTCTTATTTTTACACACACATCATCCATATTTTTTTCTACCTCCCTTATGTACCTATTTCATGTTGTGTGCATGGCTGGCTGTAAAAATGTGTTTTTTTATGCGAACAGCAGGGAAAAAAGCTGGGGAAATTTTACAAAGTGACTTTCACTTTATCATCCAGCAATAAAAAAGAAAAAAGAGAGAGAGAGAGAGCGAGCGAACAAAATAAAGAAAAGGACAATATTGTATGCGTTCAACTACCAACACTTCTCTCTGGTTGCAGTATTTTTGTGTTATGTAGTCTCCAATTCTGCTTGGTTTGATCCACAGAGAGAACGAATTCATTTTGATACTACCGGAAATCCAGGAGCAATCTAGTGAAAGCTCTAGGACGATTCCTCCCGTTCATATGATACTCACTCTCTCTTTCCCTATCTCTCCCTCTCTCTCTCTTCTTTCCATTTTTCCTTGCAGTCATAAAAATACATAATATTCAGAGAAACACTCACACACACTTGCATACATACTGACTGGGTAAGAGTGTCGTCATCGCCCTCCTCATGCTCATATGAATATTAAATATTGTATAACCCAAAATATATGGACACATACGGAGGATACGTCCCGAGGACAGCCAGTTTAAGTAGTAAAAAGGAGCAGCAGTGTCAGTAGCGTACACCTGCCCACTAAAATGGAAATTTCCCTAGACGGACAATGCAGCATACAGGTAGTCTGTCAGTGCGTGACGTTATCCACTTTTGTCCGCACTTTCTCCCAAAAAAACTGGAGCGTTTTGCAGACACTGGAAAAAGAAGCAAGCAGTGAGATGGGCTGGTATATAAACTGGAGTGACTTACTGCTCCCGCTCTAAAGCACTCTCTTTCTCTCTCTCTTTCTCATGCTCCACGTACACGTACTAGTTGAACCACTATAAATACACATTATTTTATTTTTACGATGCAAATGACCTCATGTCCGTTATTTTGGGACCAGCTTGGAATTTGTAATAGTAGCAGTAGCAGTATGAAAAGAGAGAGAGACTAGTAGATAAAAAAGGGAAACGGAACCAGCAGCGCAACAGCAAGAATGAACGTTGACTTTGTAAATAGGATAGTGTGGAGGAAGACAGAGGGAAAAAGTGGGCCAACTAATTTGCAAGTATGGTGCCGTGTCTAACGAACCTAATCCATAAATATTCAAAAAAATATAAAAAACAATTATTACATTAGAGTTGAAAGTGCACAACATTTTGCAAAAAAAATAATATTTCAGTACCTCAACTCAAATCACGTTCGTCAGCAAAAATATTTTTAATTATGACTTAAAATAGAAATTTGTTCTCTGAAAAAACTGACAGCCAAAGAACATTTTTTTCGCTCCTGATTTTCTCTACTTTTTCATCGCTCTAGACGAATGAGAGCACAAGATAGAGATTTTTTTCAGATACGTTTTTTTTCTTCATCATCTTCCTCTTTTGGACTGATGCCCAGAAACACGGGATTTTTTTACTCGTTTCCCTTTTCTCGCTTCCTTTCCCCAAATTACTAACTGCTACAACCACACACATACACACAAATACACGCGGCTACCTTCTTTTTTTGGGAGTGCATTCATTCAACAGTGAAATATTGCTTTTTTACGGCATCTTTTTTTTCCTCTCCTTCCCTCTCGCCCTCTCTTTCGTTCATTCATTCGTAAAAACAGAAAAGCATGTGTGTGCTATTTGCAAAGACAAATTGGATATTAGAGCTGTTTGGCAAGTAGTGAGTGAGTGACTCTATTTTTCCTGATTCCTTGTCACCCGAAAACAAAAAAAAGTTTGTGGATGAAGAAAAGTGATGATTAAATTATTACGGAGAATTATTGTTCAAGGTATTATCCCATTTTTACTTACTCTAAAAGGATGGAGCTAACGCATTATCCAATTTAGGGCTTTATACTTACTTGTCTGTCTTTCCATCCTCCTTGAGAACTTAATGCATTTAGATAAAAACTATTTCAAAACTTTCGCTACTTTGACACTTCATTTCGCTAATGCTTTTTCTCTCAATTCTTCTCAAACCAAAATCTTGACGTCTGACGACACACCACACACTATTTTTGCCTTCCCAAATTGATTTTTTTTTCTTCTTCTTCTTCGTGTGGGATGCCCTCGAACAATGGATTGGATTTTTTTTTGCCTCCGTCATAGCGTATCCTTGCGGAGATATTTCATCCGAAAAAAAAGTATTCTGTGCAAGTATTTCATTCACACGAGAGCATCATCATCGTATCATCAACTATCATCGTGACTTGAGACGCTCTACCGGCTTTTGCAATACACTGATAAGCGAGTACATTAGCCATATAATATTATATCGCTATATAAGCATGTGCATATACGAATGACGTAAGAATTAGTTGCTATCACCGCCGCCGCCATCACCACACTCTCTCTCTCTCTCACACACACATTCTACTTCTCAACTTGAACAACTTTCTCTTACTTCTTTCTTTTCCTCCTCTTTTGGTGGTTATGGACGGCTAAATTTAATGTGATGTTCGTTCGTATGTTATGTTCCTTTTTCTTCTCTCTGCTATGACGTCGTTGAAGAGAGAAAACCCGAGGAAAACTCGGTGATATCACACACACACTCACACAAAGAGAGAAAAAAAGTTGCCAAAAGAAGCTAAGCGAAGAAGCTGAAGAAGAAGAAGAGAGGAGAGAGTAGAGTAGAGAGAAAGAGAAAAAAAGTGTGAAAATAAAGAAGTTGTAAGATGAAAAAAGAAGAAGGAGAAGAAGGGAGAATGTTTCAGTGTTGAATAACTTGTTCTTCCCTTACACACTCTCTTGTAAAACGTTATAGTGAGCTTCTCACTCACTTTCTCTTTTTTCTCCTCTTCTCTAACTCTTTATTATCTGATATATATTTTTTTTACCTCGGACAAGTAAACGAAGGCAAAGAAAGAGAGAAGAAACTGAGAATAATTTTTTTTGGGGGAAGTAAAAATCAGGCAGCGTGACTACGCCGCAAGTGAATGAATGAATAGAATGACTGATGTGCTCTGAGAGAATGGGAAGTAATATTAAGAATGGAAGGAGAATCATGAGGAATCAGGAACAGTAAAACATTTTGTGTGTGGAAAAAATTAGGTGCATATGAAGGAAGCGGAAGAGAAAATGAAAAAAAAGTTATGGGCGGGTATACATACCTATTAATGCGGTTTACATTTTATTTTTTTTCCTCACTAATCTTCTTTATTGAAGACGCAAGGCACGAGATAGAAGAGAAAAAATTGTCGGAGCGTGTCGGTGGGTGAATGGCCAGGGAAAGTTTAAAAAGTTTATTTTTCTGCTGACGAGATTGCGTGAACGCGAGAGAGAGAGGGAGATTTTTTTATAATAAAAAAATCTATGGAATGAATGACTTTGTGAATGAATGGGTCCATTGATTGATGAGAAGAGAAAATGGCACACTTTTTTTAAAAAAGTATGTACTTGTTTGTCGTGCTATTTTTACTTTTTTTATTGAAAGGCTCATGAGGATAGGATAATTAATGATGATTAGAGTGTTTGGGGACGAGGAGTCAGCAGGTGAAATGAAAAGGGTCTCAAAATAGATTCTGAATTAGAAGGAAGTGAATTTCAAAGAAAACAAGCTCAAGCTAGCACTCCTCAAATATCTGAAGAAAAAAAAGTTGATGAAAAGGCAAAAAAGTATGTAAATAAGAGATGGCAACTACTTGAATACTAATCTACATCGCATTACAAAAACATTAATCTTGACTGGTTGAGTGGTGTAGAGGGATGTTTGCATAGGCGCATACATTATTATTATTCCGCTGTGTGTTCATCTCTGAACTGTTTGTTTCTGCCAGTTCATTTATTATTACTATTACTCAACTTGGGCGGTCCCAGTCGATCATTTTTATAGGCGTCAATATCGTCACTGGTGCGTTGTCCTTGTGATGATCAAGTATCAATAAAAGAGAGAGAAAGGAACGAAAAAGAGGGAGAAAAGGCGCTTCTATTTTTTTTGGAAGGATGTTGTCTCCGTCTTTCCCAGAATTCAATTGAAATGATGAGAGGAGATCCAGGAGGAGTACGTTTGAGTGATGATGACAGAATGGGATGATGAATGTGTTGACTGTACACAGGTCCCGAACCTGAAATGAATATTATGGCAAGGAAGGGAAAATGAATAAGATGGCGATGATGAATGCAATTGTCAGGAAGGTGTCACACTATCGTCATGATATGGTTGTCCTCGTCGTTGCCACCATTTGATATACTCATTTCGAATGAATCGGTAAGGAAGAAGATTATAGTCGTCCTCCGCGCAGTTGGATAATGCGACACCCGCACATTTTTTTGGCATTCACGGTTTGCTGAATAGCTAATGTGTGTGAGTTTAAATTGAGATATATAAAAAGAATATTATGCGCTATAATATTTTTTTGGGATCCTGTAAAATGGTATGCATGCCTAGATCACTAGAAAAACATGTGATGTTGGTTATGATGATGAACATGATGATAATGAGGCTAACACGGTTTAATTCCATTTCCTTGTGCACTTTGCCATTTTAAAACCACACTCACACACACACATATTTACCACTGCCTCCCGACCACAAATTGGATTTGTGCTTGTTACCGTTGAGGACATAGTTTTGTGCAGCAGTAAAAAAGTAAATGTGGAGAGGAGCAGATGTGCTTGTATTGCGTTAATATCTGTCTTCCACCCTGGAATTTTGTGGTTGTATAAATGTCTCCGAAATCCAATCCAGTAGTAGTCCACCTCCACCATAACCAGCCACCTCTCTCTCTCTCTCTCTCTCAAAAGCCATACAAAACTCGGCGAGGACAAATAGTTTAGAGTCTTGTCTTATTGCCTTGTATCCTCATAATCGTACTCACAGGAAGGAAGGAAGCGACATAAAATGCATGCAGAGCACATCGTCATTATCATCCTCCCCACCACCACCTCCTCTCTAACCCTTTATATTAGATAATCTGGCCTGTGCGCTGCTACTGTTGTCCAAAAAATGATAAATTATTGGCATGCTTATCGTATCGCTGTCCTCGTAATCATCATAATCATCATCGCCACCACTACTACTACCGTCCTCAACAAAGTTGTTGTCGTCATCCGAGTATAATTCCTTTCTTGTTAAAATTTTCAACTCGTTCCACCACCACACGGCCGCCGCATGAAACCAATTCACTCTACTTTGCATGCCAGAAGTGGTAGTGGTGGTGGTGGCGGCGGTGAGAGTGTAAGAAACTCTGAGAAGAAATAGAAATATTATAGAAAAAAATGCTAAGCCTCTTTTCGTTTACTCCTCACTTTCTCGCCTTGGCATGCCATCCCATCCCTCTTATTACAAGCACTATATTACATTGTAAATGGCACAATGGCAGCAGTGTGACACCCGTGGCAACTGACAACACAACAAACTATATATAGAGAGAAAAGCAGGGAGAAAGTTGTACCATAAGAGAGAGAAGGAGAACAACAACAAGAAGTAGTAGAAGAAGAAGAAGAAAATATTCTCCAACACTTTTTTTCCTTCCTGCTGTTTGCCATACAATACTACGGTATTTTGTCACTATAATCATCTTCCTTGGGTCGTATAGATAGATAGATTCACTTTCCGAGTCTCTCCATAACCATTTTATTGTCGCATGAAGAGAAACGACAATATAATTTTCTCTTGGTAGTGTAGCCGGGCAAGTTGGAGTGCACGACAGGCCACACACCATCACCAGAATGTAAAGTGTTGCGTAACCTTTTTTCCAGAGAGAAAGTTGTCATTTCTGTCTAGCGCAAAAAATATAATATTGTATTGTATTCTGTGTCTGCGTGTATGTGTGAGTGTGTGTGTGTGTGAGTGTGTTGCTTTCTTGTTGAGTGTTATGTAGAATGCATGCTGTGTGTGGGCACATATGTGACACACAGAGAAAGAAAAAAATATATATAAAAGTTGAACGACAACTTTGAACCCTATTAACAATAAGCATTACGAGCAAATGTGTACACGAGTAAATAGCAAATTGGAAAATTTTGGTTAAGCCTCGTTAACATCCAACTTCATCAGAAGAGTAGTAGCAACAACAACAAGAGCAATAGCAGTAGCAAGTAGAGCCACATTATTAGCGAAATAATAGCATGGGCGTTGCGTTGGAGAAGTGAGGGAGAGAGAGAGTGAGGGACAAAGTTGCACAATATTGAGACGGGCAGATAAAATATATTTTCCTGAAGTTTTTGGATTATCCTCGGCGTAGTAATTAGCTTGTTTGCTTCATCGTTACTTTTTTTGCTGTGATGTGATGTTGCTTGCTCCTACTGCTGTTATGTCTGTGATCAGATCATAATATCCCCATTCCACTACAAATTGTAAACATGTCTTGTTTTCTATCACGGGTGCCAAAACTACCAAAATATGTGCTGTTACAGCAGACTATTGTTAAGTAGGGAAGAGGATAGCTTTTTTACTGGTTGATGCGAAAGGTAAAGGCTGTCCTTCCGACTTTCTCTCTGCAGAACGCCAAATTGTATTTCTATTTGTTACATGTGTGTAACAACGGTTACATTTTCATTAAAGAACTTTTCATACATTTGCGTTCCGTTTTTTAGTCATCCCAAAGTTCCAATTTTATATTGTTTCAGCTTTCGCTACTTTCCTGTATGAACTGCGCTATACTTTTTTTACGTTTTTTACAAGGGGCTCACTGGAGTAGAACTGATAAGGTGATTGTTTGTTTCACTCCCATTTTCACTGTCGCCCTAAAATTTCCATCGCTATCTCCTTTTATAAAACTCATTCTTTCACTTCTTCTTTCACTGACTTGCTCACTTTAAAAGGAGCGTTTTAGGCTCGTATCATTTACCACTTTGAATATACATCGACATGTCTCTCTCTCCCTTTTCCACACTTTCTCCTTTCCACCCAAAAATTTTACTATTCAGCACAGCGCAATATAAAGTGAGCGGGCTGTTTTAGAAAAACTATACGAGATTTTTAGTGTCACACAAAATCTCTCACTCCTTTTCTCTCTCAATGTTTATATTGTGAACTTATACTACCACATTTTCGTTTCATTTGCAAAGTGTTACTACTGCTGTTTCCCCACAGTAAAGTTGCATTGCCATAATATCAACATTCACCCTAGTTATAATAATTAGGTATAATAATAATACATATAGTTAAATATATATAGAGAGAGAAAATGGAAATACATACATAATATTCTACCATTTTCTAGCAAGTTGCCACCACCACTGCCGCCGTTGCGTGGTTTACACTGTGTCTGGAAAATTGAAATATTTTAAAGCCCTATAATCTAGATAGGTATATGCATAAATTCATCTCGCTTTCACTATGTTCACAGAAAATGCATCTATATTCATGTAAAAAAAATCCAGTGAAAGCAACACCACTAAAAGTCCTCGTCGGCAGCAAACAACGCGGCTGGCATGGCGGAGGAAACGGATGTTTTCCTATTCCTTTTAATAAACACATGAATTACGTAAAATGCATCTCTTTCGACCAGACCATGTGGCGCAAGCAGCCAGTAGTCGTGTCTACTGCCGTTGCAGCTGATGATGCCAAAGATGAAAATGAGCTTGTTGATGATGATGACGACCGTAACGAAAAAGTACATAAAATATTTGAACGCGTTCCATTAAAAAAACTTCAACGGCAATTTGTACTTTTCTCTCAACGGCTTCCTCGTTTGCTTAAATTTGCTTGCCCGAGTTATAAATCAAGCTGCCTAGCAGTAGAGGCGGAAAATGCAGTTAAAACTGACACTATATCCCATGAAATAGGCTCGCTCTCTATCTCTCTCGCCAACCCTGTATCTTCTGAATGAACAATTATACGGCTATAAATAGTTTGCGTTATCTGCCGCTGTAAAATGTGTAAATTATTTTGCTCATAAAAATTATAAAAAAATCGACTGTATTCTGCTGCTGGAGTTGATGGGCAAATGTGCGGTACAAAAGTAAAGGCGCTGGAAAGGCTACGGAAATCGACGAAGAAAAAGAAAGGGTCACCAGGAGAGCAATTATTGGATTTACGCACTTATGTACCATTACCATGAAACACGCTATAAACAGACAAGCTTGTTCTTCTTGTTTTTTACTATGTAGGTACATTGTATTAATATCCATCCATATATAGTTGCATGCATGCTATCAAATAATAACCTGGCTATAACATTCTCTATTTAAGCCTTATTTGTCCTGAAGGTAGCTCAAGATAAGAATTTTTATAGCTCCGGAAATCTTTTTACGGCTGTTATTACAAGTTTTACGATTGGAAATTTTAAGGAGAAATTCTAATAGGAGAAGAAGCAAAAAAAAAGAAGTTGAAGAGAAATCGAGTCGTTTTCTTGTTCTACTTGTTTCGTTTTTATTATTCCTCCATCTGCAATTAAACAGGAGTCTCTGGAGAATCTCTGAGTGACTACTGCCTTTCTCTCTCTCTCTCGTTGCTTCTACACACACAGCCATGTTGAATGTGTGTCTCAATATCGTTCTCTTTTTGCTGTCTCTGCTTTATATCAATTATCTCTCTCGGCAAAATAAATGCAAACAGCAGCGCAGCGGAGAGAGGAAGAGCACATTATAAAGATATATCGGGTCGTAATTCTGATTAGGAAAAACGAATTTTTCTTTTTTTTCGGAGGAAAATGAGAAAGAAAGTAGCGAGTTTTTCAAGGGAACGGGCACATGAGCCATTTTGAAATTGCCCGAAAAATATAGATGTCCGTGTCAGGTCTCATTTTGTTGACTGCACCGAATTTATTTGAGAGTTGTGCTTTTTTTGTGCATGTGCATAAAATGTTTGTTTGTTTATATTCCTGATGTAATGATAATATGAAATGGAATTGCTTTTTTCTTGTGGCAACACACCAACAGCGACAACAACAACAACATGACAATAAAAGAAGGAGAAGAAATACAAAAATAACTTGTTTCCTTTTTTATCTATTTTTTTCTTTCGTATTCCTCTTCTTCTTCTTCTTCTTCGCATCTTCTTGTGTTCAAGTGGAAATGGGCCGTGGAGAAAGGAGCCAGAGGAGCAGAAGGGAAATAAAAAGAGGAAGAAGAAAAAGAAAGAAAGAAAGAGTGAGTAGACTAGTAGGACAACGATTCATTCCACAAATGAGCAATAAAGCCATCTGAGAATGAAATGAAAGCGGAACAGCAGCAGGAGCAACAAAAACATCAGTAGTGAGTGGTAGTCGTATAGTGATACACACACACACACAATTCAACTGAAATGTTATGGAAAAAGTTTGACAAGTTCCAAGTAAAGCGCACTCAATTACTACGACAAGAGACACGGCCACCACCGCCCGCACCACCACATATTAGAGGAAAGGAAATAGACAGAAGACGGAACGAAAAATACGTGTAGGTGGTGATGGCCGCAGTCGTCGTTGTCGTTGCTGTCGTCTATACATAAAATACCAGGCAATAATGTGAAGAAAGCCACTTCATTTTCATTCTTTTTTTTCGTCTTCTTTCTCCTCTCTTGACTTTCCCTTTTTCCCCCTCATCCTCCTCCGTCTATCTCTCTCGCTGATGACTGGAGATTGTTATGGGAGAATGAAGATAGATGGTGATTATCTTGTGGTGTGGTGATGGAAAGTAGAGAAAGAAAGCTTTCTTGACAATGTGCTGCTAAACTGCATTCCTTCATAATACACTACTACCAACAGCCATCCATATTCAAGGGAAAAGAATGACAAAGGCTGACGGGAGTCGGAGTAGAATAGGAGCAGAATGGAATGTTACTGCTGTTGTTTGTTAATGTTGTGAGTTGCATAATAGAAAGTTGGTGGTGAGGGTGATGGCAATAGGGATGTAAAGACTATTGAGAAAATGAGTTTGGCTGCATTCTTAAATATTTCATTGTGACACTGCTTCCGCGCTCATTTTACAAGTCATTCATAAAATTTCATGTGTCGTGTTTTTTAGGTTTTTGTGCAGTAGCTTAGAAGAGTAAAGGAATCAAGTGGAGTTGTTGTTGAATGGGAAATATATATATGAATATATATGAATCAAGATGAATATATATGTTGTTGCAATGGGAAAAGTCGGTGTAGAAAGGTGGCGAGATAAAAACGTCAAAAGTACAGCACAGTGGCGCCTACAGTAAAACTGCGACAGTTTCTGAGAAGAGCAATATGGGGTCATTCAAATAGTACGTTACGCAGAGAGGGGTAGGGTGGGGGTCAGCGGCCAGCGTAACCGTCCATTTACGCGTAATGTTAAAAGTGCGTAACATGGGGAGGGGTGGGGGTCGAAAAAGTGGCATTTTTGGCGTAACGTACTATTTGAATGGTCCCTATGGATGAACCACTAAATTACTTTCAAGGAAGGCTAACCAGATGAAAGATACGAAATTAGTGCCTTGTCTAATAAACACTCATAGGATCATGTGCACGAGTGACGTTCTACTTTGTTCCTGCTGATTTCCCACCTCCAAAATATTTCATTAGGAGCGAACGCAATATTCATTCGGATCAATAACACGTGGTAGTGCGTCGAATAATGAAGCCAAGAGCATATTTGGCGGTTAATAGAAAGGAAGACCGGTAATCGATAAACCTCCCACCTCGGCCCAATATAACTAATAATAATAATAATAAAACTAATACTAATCCTAATAAATTCATAGCAATAGGGTAGAATGGAGATATAAAAGAGAGACGAAACAACATGAGCAAAGTTCTAGATCCTCTCTCCAATACCAATAATATCATTGTGATCATCATCATCATCATCTCGGCTTCCTGGTTGTCTTCCTTTCACAAAAGAGAAATTTTCACTGGGATTGCTACTGCATCTCCTACCAGCACCACCACTACCGCTGCCGCCGCCATCACCGCTACTATACTACAAGCATCAAAATAAAAAGGAATTTCAGTCTCGGAGATTCTATATATTCCATAAAGATCAAAGACTGGAGGGAAAAGAAAGGAAGGAAGAGAGTAGTACTATAGCATTTGGCGGTGGCATTACCCACTGTTGTTCACGGTTGAAAATTATTAGATGAAAACGAACTAGGAAAAGAGAAAGAGAAAGAAAGAAGGTCTCACACAATCACAATCAGTTCATCTCTCCCACATACCGAAAAAAACGAACCCAACAACTGTCATCCCACAACTTTTATTTTATTTTTTGCCCTTTTCCTTTTGCTCCCTTCCTTCTTATTCTTTTTTTTTCTGTTTTATTACCATCGTATCTGTTTTTTTCTTCGATGGAGGGACATGGAAGCACAGAGAGAAAATTTATTTTTTTGTGTGCTGCTGAGTCAGCGTCATTCATCCATTTGGCTGTGTGTGGACTAGTCCCTCCTGGCTCGCTGATGGTCATACCGACTGCTACTGCTGTTGCTGGTAGTGGCGGCGATGGTGGTGCTGAGATGATGACGGTTGTCCTTTATAAAAACGTCACGCAAGAATTGTTACTACACAGCCACAAAAATCATGTGTGTAGGTAAACCAAGCATGCGAGCATTATGCTCCCATTGATATGGCCTCGAGTTCCAATGTAAACGGAAGCTGGTGGTGGAAAATATAAGGTGGATTGAAAACGGAAAAAAAGTTATCTGGTTCCGCTAAAAAAAAGTGCACGGAAAATTTTCTATTCAGGCGAAATGACAAGCGAAACTTGGAAACGCTGTTGGAAAAATCTATGTTATTCGCAAAGCCTACTAAATAGCTCGGATGGTAGCCCTCAAACAAATCGAGTTTTTTTTGTGTGTGTGTATGTGCCGTGCTGCGGTTGGTATTCGTATTGGTTGCTATTGATATTTGCGCGCGGTGGGGGAAGGATATAAAAAATATGACAGATTCTTCAGGAAATGAACTGCTGCCTGTTCTCAAGCTTCGCCGCATGATGACTAACTGACTTAGCTTTGGGTGCTGCTGACGTGACTTTTATTTAATCTCCGCTTTCCATATTACCGGGACGATCCTCCGGAAAAAGATCATTGCTTTAAATTTACATACTAAATAAGATTCCCGCTAACCTCAGCAGAATACCGGCAGCGAGAGAGAGAGAGAGAATAAAAAATCAGGATGATTTATGCTACAACTATCCATCTTTCCCCGTCAATCTATATGCATGTAGGTATATATCATTACAATGCCGGCCTTTGCTGTTTCTTCTGGCAGAAGAAAAGCACATAAGAGAGATCAAATAAATTAACAAAAAAAAATGCCGGTTTTGCGAACTCGAATACTTTTAAAATGTGGTAATAATAATAAATGGAAGTGCATCTGTCTACACCTAGACAGAGACGAAATGTCTCTACGTGCTTATTTCTCTAATAGCCATAATAATCTAATCATCCCGATGCATGCATGAGCATGAGTCTCGCTTTTTTTACACGGTTTAGCCTTTCTCCACTCCACACT
Source organism: Sinella curviseta (assembly GCA_004115045.4). Classification (NCBI taxonomy): domain Eukaryota; kingdom Metazoa; phylum Arthropoda; class Collembola; order Entomobryomorpha; family Entomobryidae; genus Sinella; species Sinella curviseta. The sequence continues at coordinate 11,295,713 of CM065489.1, forward strand.
CACAGGGACAGATTACATTTGGAGAAAACTCGTGGAGCGGCTATCGATCCGTGCAATGCAATTGATTGTACAATAACCATACATACTACTACCACCGCTGCCACCACCACTTTCTCCAAAGTTTTATAGCAGGAGCACATAGCATCGTAGTCATCATGGTAGTAAAATAGTAGTGGCGAGTAGTGGTGGTGGTGGTCGTGTGGAGTAAAGTGCACCATTATTCTCTCCCCTGCCTTGTTTCTCCTCAAGTCTAAAACACGTTTACATGGAATAGGCAGGGCTCACACAAACAAGCACACATACACACAACACACACATATTCAAGTAACAAGCACACAGCTTCTCATTCTCATAGTCGTCGTCGTCGTCCTAGTCATCATGATCATCATCAGGCAGACGAGAGGAAGAAGAAGACGGTTACACCATGCCGAGTAAAGCTATACTACACACACACAGCATGGCTGAGGCTGCATCCATGCAAGTTGTTTCAGGGAATGGGAAGGGAAGAGAGAAGGAAATACTCTGTACGTAAAAAATAGCACAAGGCGAGGATACTCCACTGCTAGTGGATCTAGACCAGACACAAGGCACAATGGTGGTGGCTGGCGGTGGTGGAGAGAAAACAATGAAAAAAGGGAAGAGATGGGAAGGAGCATCTCTCTTTCTCTCTCTCTCTCTCTCTTTCTGTCTAAAAGACACACAGCATTTGAATCAGATTGCATTTTCCAGCATGATCATCATCATCGTGATGGCATTACAGTGTGTAGAAAAGAACCGGAGAAGAGTAGTTTGGAGAAGCAGGAGCAGCAGCATAGAACAACCAACCATCATCGTCGCCAGCCAGCCAACATCAACATCATCTCATGAAGAAGGAGAGAGAAGCGGCAGCAGCAGTTGCATGGATTTTTCAGAGAGAAAGAGAAGATGTTAAACAGATTGAGCTTTTTTAGCTGCTCCTCCGTTTTTATAGATAAAGCCAGCACATTCCGTGAGTCTACAGTAGATATTAGACGACTAGATAGTCTTTATATTCTCCGATACTTCCCTCAACCCGGTTTATTCTCCCCCTTGCACACACATTCCACTACCAGATGTGTGTGAATAGCAGAGTATAGTTTTCCATTTCTTCAAAAAAAAACACGAGGTAGGACCTCTCCCCGAAAAAAAATATAAAAATGCTAACGCATGGCAAGCCTGTCTGACGTACAAAAGTATATTCCCATTCATTTCCATGCTTTTTCAGCTCCGGTATTTTTTCTAACGTAAGAAAATGGCAGTTTTGTGTAGAGAAAAAGTGCATATTTTTCTTTCCTTTTCCTTCCACTCCAATCCCTTCCATGTTAGAGTATAGTAGCACCACAACACATTTCCCTTACGTAATATATAAACATACTTTTTTTCTTACTTTTTTTCCAAAAGTAGGAAAAGAAGAAGAAGAAGAAAAAAGCCAGCAAAGCAGTTGTTGCAGTATAGGAGTGGGAAAAGTTGCCAAAAGGAAAAGCGCTTCTTTCTGAGAAGAACCACCACCACCACATTCAAAACATTCAGAGGTTGAGAGAGAGACGGCCTCAGTCGCCTATGCTTTCTCTCTCACTCTCCTTCTACCTACATTTCTCGCTTTCTCCATGTTCTTTCATGACATTTCTTAGCATTCTCTCCCGAATAAAAACTTGCATGCTTCCCTACTTCCAAAGCATATCCTGAGGACTTCTGAAGCCGTACAACTTTTCTCCATCATCCGCTCCTATTTACGGCTAACTTATCTCTAGTAGACTTGAGAAATCATTTTTTTCTCTGCTGCAAAAACGCTACACGTGCAGCGTTCTCGTCCAAATTGGCTGTCTCCCTATCTCTCTCTCTCTCCGTTCCTGTATTATTCTTGATGATGGCGTTACTATTCCAGTACTGATACATTTATATTGTATATTCTTCTCATCTTCTCGTTATCCCCGTCTATCCCTCTCTCTCCCTCGTTTTCTTCGTCTCCTCCCAAAAGAATAAAAAATAGACAGGAAACTTTTCTCTCCCGGTAACCATACCAACCAACGTAGCTCTTTCCTTCAAGACATCTCTCCGACTCTGATGCTAACGATGATAGTAAACTTTTCAAGTTCACTTCTCTCCTCTTCTCCATTTTTTCCACTCATTTCATCTCTCCTCGTCATTTGCTCCCTCTCGTCTGTCTAAAATGCTATTCATCCATTCCATTCTCCTCTCTCTGGTTCCCCATTTTCCATGCCACCACCACCACTATTGAGCAATAGACTATCATCCTGTGTACACTTACTCAGCTCGTTTTTATGCCTGTGAAGAATGCCAGCCTCTATATTACATTATTATTATTTAAATAAATAAACAACGTGAATACACACGCACACGTTGAGTGAAAGAAGAGAGAGAGAGAGGAGAGAGAAAGAAACTGAGAGGAAAAGCTGCTGGTATGATCATGATGATGATGATGGTTGTAGTTGTATTGCATAGTCTGTGTATGTGTGTGTTCTCTGTGTGCTTTTTGTGGCTTGCCTTGCCTCTGGTTTTCTCCTGTCTTTTCTTTCATATCATGCCGCTATGCATACCACCACCACCATCTCTTCTACTTTTCCCTTCTCTTCACTTGAACAGACAGAAAAAATCCAGGCATCTTTTTTTTCTCGGTGGAAACAACTCTCTGAAAAAGAGAAAGTAGAGGAATACGACATGTTGTACTATTAGTAGAGTGCCTATTTATAAATATGTATATCTATGTATGTCTCGGAGTACATATTGCAATATTCTTGCTGCTGCTTGAACAACACACATTCCTATATATTTACTACTTGTATAGCGATGTATACGTTTATGTAAATATGCCTTTACTTCACTCTCCCTCTCTCTCTCTCTCTCTCTCTGATCCGATGATGTTCTCCTTCCTTTCTTCTTTCCCTTTCTCCTAGCACTAGTGATGCTGCTGCTGCTTCTGCTGATGATGATGACGACCATCATATAAATGGTTAGTGTTGCTACTGGCTGGGATCCAGTTGTTTCACGGCATCAGCTCAGCACACACACAGACACACAAGCACGGAGGTAGGGAGAAGCAACCCAAAAATATATATTCTATAAAACTCAACATCCGTCCTTATACAACTTGACACACCACTACGATACTTTTTTCTTGGAGAGAAACATTTTTGTGTGTTTTCTGTGTGTTGTGTGCTTGTGTGGCGGCGGTGGTGGTGGTGTTGATGATCATTCTCTTGCTGCTGCTGCTGCTCTCGCATAGTATAGTATTGGTCGTAGTAGTGAAATTTTCAGCGTTGCTCTGTACTTTCTCCTTCAAAGTTTTTATTCTCTCAAAGGACCGGTTTCTCCACGACGTCTCTTTGCTCGTCTTCCTTTTCTCTACTACAACTACTCGTAAGTAAAATACTCAGTCAGTTGCACTGGGAGCGAACAACAGACGAAGAAGGAGAGCTGTGTGCTTACCCTGCTCACAGTTCAGATCTTGATCATCCTCCCATCCATTCACACACCACCACACCGCATCTCTCTCTCTCTTTCTATTTTTTACACACACACAACCACCACACTCCTATATTTTTCTTTAGCTCTCTCTCTATTTCTCTCTTCTCACTTTCCATTATAGTCCCTTCTCTTCATTTTATTCATTCCCCAACTTTTTTTTTCTATTCCTAGTTTTTTCCTGTCTCTCTCTCTATCTCTGTCCGCCAATTCATTCATTCCTTCATTTATCTGGCCAACGAGACGAAGAAGAAAAACTTATTTCATCTTCCTAGAAAAATCCAAACTCTCTCTCTCTCTCTTCTTCTTCAAACCTTTCTTTGATTTTTCCCTTCTCCTTCTGTCTGTCTATCTATCTCACTCTCCAAATCCCTGTTTTTCTTCTCATTGTCGTGTCGTTCTAACTCCACTACAACTTGTGTGTGTGTGTTTTCAATTCCAATCCTTCATCCTTTTGACCAGGCTCAACCACTCAAGAAAATAGCTCATCATTCTACGATTCCACTCTCACTCTCTCCCGGTTTTACTAGCTTCTTGATAAAAAAGAGGATTCCTTCAAAGAGAAAGGGAGCGTATAGAACATATACCTAGTCATCTTACAACTCGCGACATTTTACTACATCTTGAATTTCCTCGCTCTCTCTCTCTCTCCATCTTCTCAGATTTCAAGAGAGAGAGTGAGTTTGAGTTTGTGAGTGTGTTGCCATTGAGTTTAATCGTAGCGTCAAACTAAAAAGAGGAAAGAAGAACAAAAAACGCTTTGAAAAACAGTCTATTGGAATGACAGTCCAGTGAAACTTCAATCTGTTTAACTGTGTAAATGTATATCTGTGCCTGAGTGTGTGCTGGAGAGCATAACGGGTAATAAAAATTAAAAAATATATAAAATGTGAGTGCAAGTGAGTAAGTAGATGAGTGAAACCGGAGGCGTTGGAGAAGGCATTAGCAATATAAAAAGAGTAGCAGCAGGCACATTACATCATCAAAAGCATCATCATCGTCATTATATGCTTTTCCAGCTTTTTCCACTTTCACTCTCCATTCTCGACGTTATCATTACAGCACGCAAAAAGAGGGAGAGAGAGTGAAAGAAAAAAACAGAGCAAGCCAGAGGAGCCGAGGAGAAGCAGATAAAAAGAGAAAGGAAAGCAGTGAGGGATATGAATCTGTGATGGGAAGAAAGGGCGACAGACAGTGTCAGAGAGAATTGAGAGATGTGTGAAGGGAGAGAGAAAAATAAAATGAAATAAAAACGGCTCGTGTTTCAATCCACACACACACACACACACGTAGAGAGAGAAACAGCGGAGGAGGAGGATGACGACGACAACGACGAGCTTTACAAAACATGCGGAGAAATGAGAAGAGTAGTATTTTCCTTTGGAATCTCGCAACTCTGCTTCATGGTCTCTCCGACGAGTACGACAACGACGAGTTCAATGTAAAGCAGCAGCAGCGGAGGAAAGTGCTAGGGATTTTCTCTCTCTCTCTCTCTCTCTCTCCTTTTTATCTTTTTCCACTCTCTCCCTCTCCATCTCTCTCTTTCTAGCTAAATAGAAGAGTCCAAAATATATAATAAAAAATATTGGATGACAGCCGTGTGAGAAATACATTGGCTGAGTTTACAGGGAAATACCTACACCATAATAAAATAAGTTGTTTGAGGAACGTGTCACGGGAACGAAATTAAAAATCTCGGAGATGGATTCCACGAGTGTGTAAGGTGACGGCTCTGTGTCCTGCCTGTTTTTTTTCTCCGCCATATCTCTACCGTTATTAATAAGTAAATAAATATAAAAAAATTGTTACGAGTTTCCAAAGCTCGCCACTTATTGGATTCCCTCTAATAAGCTTCCAGTAAGTGTCTTCATGTCACGAATAAAAAGTGGAATAGCGATGCTGCTGGTGTACTTGTCGTAGCGTGGTGGTGGCTATACTGATAGCCAGTCAAAAGACTCACAGCAGGACATTTATTGGCAGTAGTAAAAACACAGAGAGACAGACAGATAGATAGACAGAAAAATAAGTTGTAAATCCCCTTTTTTATTATTCCTCCGCTTTTAACCTCGTCGTCCTCCTGTACAATTTTTGAGTGCTTTTTGTTGATGTCGTAGTGATGCCCTTCTATGTGCTCCTTCAGGTTTGACAAGCCTGGGATCATGCCGATCATAGTAATGATGCTGATGATGATGATGAGTACAGCGGTGATGCTATCACTGGAAAGGTGACACCACAAGAGTCGTGGTGCTGATAGTCATCCTCCTCGTCATTAGTATTGTTTCTTATTACCGAGATTTATTAGCGGGCTGACAGCCTGTCAGTTCCATTCCTGATTGTTCATCTTCCGCCTCTCCGCGCCTGCATTTCCATTTACACACCGCCACTTTTCGGTGTGGAAAGTTGCGTGACAAGGTGCAATTCGCAATGTCATCATCATAATCTTCCTTCCAATGATGATCACTTGTAATTGTCATTGATGAAATACAACTTATCTTCATCATATCACCATCACCAGCATAACGAACCCGTCACACACATTTTTAGATGTAGACATAAGAATCCTTCAACATTTGTCAGCGTCATTCTTTGTCGGCGACATAAAAAAACAACTGTGCGGCTCGCCATGATGATTTATCAACGACATTGCTGTCATTGTTACCAATGAGGATAATGATATCAGCAGGAAAAAAATGGAGTGTAAATTCCGGTGAGCTTCTGTGCTATGGCCAATAATAATAGTGAAAGTGATACCAATAGAGTTACCACGATAATAATGATAATGTTGCTGGTAGTAACAATAATGATAGTAGAAATGATTGCGCTTCCTGTTCGTGTCGAGAGTGACTTTGTGAGAAAGGTGTGACGAGGTGAGAATGAGTAGACAGGTGCAAAAATAGCGCCGCTCTTGTTGTTATTGTGTTGAGTTACTTTTTCCTGGTGGCCTGGTGAACCCTTTACACTTACTTTCCCCGGGTAAAAGAGATAATAAGGACGGCGACGAGGACGGATACAAGTACATATATTTCTTTTCCCATTTCTATAAGACTTTTGAAGGAGGAAAAGGAAAAAATAAATTGTCCGCGTTTTTTTTCCTAGAATGATAAACTTTCGCAGCTCTGTAGTTATTTGTTTTTGTTAACTGCATGAGTGAGCGGGTTGATGTGTTTATAAACGGAGGAACCATGAGGACTTTGGGCATGTTCCATTGTCTCCTCACGTTTCGCCAGTTTCTTCCTCTGGTGTTGTCTGTGCTCAGTATAGTTGTTATCCGGAGTAGGGAGACGTTTGCCGGTACTGGGAGTAGGGGTGGAGGTGGGGCTGACGGCATCTTCTCGTCGTCAGCATCATCGTCCTCAGGCTCATCTGGCCGGGGTGCCTTGTCCCTTGGCATCGGAGGGAATGGCGGTGGTGGCGGCTCATCATCGTCAAGTCATGGGAGTGGAAGCAGCGACCTGTATAGCGGTTACGGGGGGAGTAGTAGTTATGATAACAATAACACCGAAAAGCCTCCACGCAATCCTACCGTCTACCAGATTGGTGGGGTGCTCTCCAATAATAAATCCATTGCTAGCTTTAACGAAACTATCCAGGTATGCAAATGACCTTTTGTACTTGTTTTCATTCATCGTATTCATTAAGTTTGTTACATGTAATTGAATGTTGAAATGTGGAATTGTTGTTGACTACAGTTTTTTGCAAGTTTATTTGAACCCTTGTACCAAAAATGGGTTTATAAGAAAGAGGCCAATATGCTTGAAGACTGAATGACTTGGCTATCAAGCGAAATGAGAAAATTGCTTGATTTCTATTTAATTTTATTGCTAATTTCTTGGCATTCAGTACAATGTTTCCAATTCGCCTTTACAAATTTATCTCCCTCTTGGCCTATTGTGCATCCCTAATAGAGTTTTACGCCACCGACTTGCAAGAAAGTCGGAGAAATGGTGTGAATGGAATTCGGAAGTGGTCTATAAAAAGGTTGTTATTATTATAGCATTCGTTTACATTTTATTTTCAGCTTTTGTGCTCGGCTGATCAGATTCACGTGTCTAAAAATACCACACATTTTACTACTTTACTACCGAAACTACCATACAACTACACGTCACATAATAGCAAACCACCAACGCAACAACTTTTTTTGCACCAAATTTCATAAATATTTAATAGAGAGTAGTATATAGCAGGAGCAATAGTGGTCGTACTATGTATGCCTCCTCTCAGAAAAGTACACAACAACAAGCACTCGAGAAAGTTGTTGGCACATTTCCACAGAAAATCGCAATAAAGCTTTCTATTGTAGTCCCTCTTGCCATACCCTCATCATCGCGATCATCTCGTCGTGGTGATGGTCCGCTTATTTATCATTTTATTCACACGTTATATGTATTCTCTCGCATCTTCAACCTCCACTTCCATACATGCTTTCCCCGCACATCAACAACAATAACAACACTATCAACGCCAATTTCAACGGCAGTAAATATACGAACAAGAAGAAGACGAGAAAAGAAAGCCAAAAACTGAACTGCATGCTTCGCAGCAATCCAATATCCACTCTGCACTCTCAACAAAACAAGTGTATTCAGAGATGATGCACGGCGATGAGCCCGATCTTCCTCCTTCATCAATAATGCAATAATGTGCTCACAGTTCATCTCTCGTGGAAGAGGAGAGCGAAGCAGCCGGAGAAAAAAAAATTAAACGCTGATAATATTACGTATCCCACTTTCTCCACTCTCTACTTCAGAGAGAAAGTAAACTTTTTATATGTATCTCTCTTTTCTCAATTGCACCACTATTTGCTAAACATGTGTACTTTGGTGTAGCAGTAAAAAACGAAGCTTTTATCCAAAAACTGGCTATGACAAACAAAAATACACTATTTCTTCAAATAAACAAACCTTGTAAGGCTCTCTAGAAGAAGAAGAAGAAAGTTTTTTTATTGGCATACATTGACAATGGCAGACAGAGAAAGTGTTGTAGTTGTTGTTGCATAAACAGGGAAAATTGTACGCACAGATAAACAGACTTTTTTAGAGTCAGAAAGGGAAAAAATCCACTACCTTTTATTCTCTCCATTCATTCGGTGGCTCATTCATGCATGCATGGATTTGTTGTTGGCAAAAAAAGAGTATTGCCTTGTCGTTTCATGTTTTCCGTGATTATATGTTCGGCGGGTAGTAGTTGAGACGACTGTAAACTGGAGAGAGACAAGGAGTCAGGGACTCCAATGAAAGGAAATGAATATCGGATGATGAATAAGTTGTCTTTCTCTCTGTTGCTGCTATTGCTATTGTGTGGTGTATATTTGGATGGCAGGGAAGTAGGAATTTTCTGCCTCTTCATTTTATTCGTCTGCAACCTCTTGTTCTTCTCTGATAAAATGTTATGTAAACGGTGAAAGTGCAGATGATGGCGATGATATGGTGGTGTCTGTTTGTTTCTGCGTGAATGTATTTATGCATGATTTTCTCTTGTTTTGTAGAGATAGGCAGGATGATGATGGTAAAGCTTGTTCAAGTGAAATATATGTTGACAAGAAGGCAGAGGAGACGATGAAGAAGTAGGGAAAAAGCGGAGAAGTTTGTGTAGGGAAGCATGCATGAGCGGCATACACATTTTTCTTGCGAGTCTTGCGAGCTTTTTCTTCTTCATAATAATAATAATAGTAATAATAATAATATATGTATTTTCCCACTAAAGTTATGCATGAATGCGTTCCTTTATTGTTGTCGGAGAGGACGAGAACGAGCAGTTGTCGTTTTCAGACTCTCCTTTCTGCACAGCATCTTTTCTCCTTTGTGGAAAAAAAATTGGAGAAAGTGAAAGTTGGAAACGGAGATATATAGAGACGGAGAGAAAGAGAAAGAAAGAGATGTAAGAAAAACAAGTACATCTGCTTGTGTAACAGAGAGAAAGGAGGAGAGAGAAAGAGAGTTAGACATGCAGTTTTTGTTTTGTTCCAAGAAGCTGCTTTTTTCCCACCACAACCGTCATCATGATCATCATCATCGTCAGAAATTCTCTTGTCTTGTCATGTTTTGCCAAAAAGTTTTACCAACAAACACAACGGAGATGGACGGAATTGTAGAGGTAGTAACGTTGGCATTGTAACTATTTAAAGTGGGGAATAAAATAGAGGAGAATGTGAGAGAGAAAAGCGTCGTGGAGGCAATGGAGAGAATGGATAATGGAGTGTGTATATGTGTGTATGTATTTGTGTGCATTGTGAAGGGAAGTGCGAGCCCAAAAATATTCACAAAGTAAACAAAACAATTGGTAGTATAAATAGTTTTGGAGATGGGGTTTCCTAGTGGAGACGAGTTTTCTGTGTGGTTTCCCATTTTAGATATAGAAATAGGGCGTGTAAATGTGTGTTATTTATTTTCCATGTTTTTACAGGAAAAATTTCCGAATTTATTGTGTGTGAAATTATTTCTTGTATTTGTTTGTTTGTATTGCAGCATCTCAACTTCAACCAGAACTACGTAATACAGGGAACCACTCTCATCGCCTCGCCCATTCTCATGGATCCAAATCCTATTAGAACCGCTATCAACGTTTGCGATTATTTGATTAAGAAACAGGTGGGTGTTCGCCGAATACTAATAATAAATCTTTCTAATTCATTTCACCACAGGCATTCAATTCCCAAGTAAAATTATCTTGTCCATTAGCTGTCAAAAAATATTGCTGAGATGAGAAAATCAGAGCCAGAAAAAAAATATGTTTTATTTAGTACACTTGTATTTTTTCTTCACGACTCAGCACGGTTATGTGCTCCGATTTGCAGTTATTTTGTCACTTTCCTTTTCAGCTATTTATCTACTCCTGCTTTCACTCCATTTACTTTTTTCCGCTGAGACGAGCAAGAAGAAGCGCGTCAACATGAAAATCACTATCAGAAAAAAATGAGATTAGCACAGGCAGACTGTGAGTGAGAGTTAGAGAGAGAGAGAGAGAGAAAGAGAGAGAAAGAAAAATGCAAAAGGAAATGAAAGATGCGCTCTAGCATTTTTGTCCACGTTCCCACGTTCTCAGCTACTCCGTTGTCACTCAAAAGAATTTCGCTGTAAAATTGGATTTGTTGTTGTGCATGTCAAAAGAGAAAACGAGCCGGGACGGGAGGACAAGATGGAGAAAATCGAAGTGGAAAAGAAATATGAAAGGACTGGCGTACTACATTATTTATTTTTTTCTTCGCTTTGAATTTCCAACAGCGAGAGAGCCATTTTTTTCTAGCGAGAAATATGACATTTCGAAAAAAATGTGGAAACTGCAATAAAATGTAGTAGTAGCAGTAGTAATAATAGTAATAACAATAACGACGCGCGATAAGATATCAAGGATGTGTACAAGGTTATTACGTAATGACTGTGATGACGATTGTAATAATGACATGATCAAAAATAATCATTGATCTGTGAACCTGATACATATTATAGTAAATCATAACAATACAGTAATAATGAAAATTGCAGTTTTTTCTCGTCTCCACGGCTGATTGATTTTCATGGAAAGTAAGCATAGGAAATTGCATGACAAAGTGCCCCATTGACTCACGTTTTCTCTCTATGCTGCTATTTGTTTCACACGTTTCACTACTTTTCACACGCCGGCCCACGCATAAGACTTTCTTTTATTATTCGTACAATCTATACCTAGTATTCGTAGCACTATTATCATTACCACTCTGAGCATTACTATTATTACTGTTCCATTGTTGTATATTTTTTTCTCTCTATTCTGTTCTATTCACAGATCTACGCGGTAATTGTGTCACATTCTGCATTGGGAGAACTGTCTTCGGCGGCAGTGTCGTACACGTCCGGTTTTTATCACATTCCAGTGATTGGAATTTCCTCCAGAGACTCGGCATTCTCCGATAAGGTAGGCAACAACACACCACCATAGCAGCAGTGTAGAAAAAAAATGTGTGCAAATAAATAAATGAAAATAAATGTATACAACAAAGTCGCATGATAACAATTGAACCTCTTGCTCCGTAATAATAATAAGAATAGTTCTACAACAAATATACATAAATACCTCGTTGCTGTGCGTGTGTCACCGACTTTTTTATATTCTTTCTTAAGCTTCTTTCTTTCCTCTTGCAATTCCCGTTTTGTTTTTTCTTCGTCTTGTGCAACAATCTGTGCACTTGTACTTGTATCAGCGGATGAATACACTCATTCTAGTTTTTTTGTGCAGAACAGCAAATGAACAAGAAAAACGAATATATATATAAACTAGAGTAAAAATAAAGCCTTTCACACGAGCGTCCTCGTCGTCGTCAGTAAAGTGACATGGACATGGACTATGTTTTAGTACACTTTATATTTTCGGAGCGTTTGCATGTCGTCGTCGTTGTCGTAGTCGTCGACGACGACGTCGTGTCGATGTCCTCTTTTCCTCACGCCTTGTTCACACACACACAGGAAACAAGTGAGGCAGGAGTCCACAGAGATGGCGAAAGCGAGTGGATGGATGGATAGAACGTTCTGCTCTGTTTATTCTTTCCAGTCATTTCCCGTGTCTGTCTCTGTCTATATATCGCCTCTTGTCTTTGCCATCATCACTTCTAGCACTGTCCTTACTTATGTAAAGCCAGCCAACAGACGGACCTGTAATAGTACTAGTTTCGTTCGTACGGACATTTTATTAAATAATAATAATAATAATGGTAATAATAACGACAGTAGGTAGTAATAATGATGGTAATGCGAGGCGTAGAAAAACAAACGACAGGACAATTCGGAGTGTGTAGTAATCACGTCTCGATTTCCGCAATTTGTCTCGACCCAACATTGCTCCGGTTCAGAAGCTGCCACATTGCTTCCCACCATCCCCGCCGCCACCATGTTTATTATGAAAAGCGACCTACGCTCATATTCTCACTCTGCTACTCTTTGTAGGACCACTGCAATCCAAACATGACCTCATTTTCAATCCGTCGGATTTTTTTTACATTTCCACATTTTACGCTATGGTAATCATAACTTGAGAGACTCTCTCTACAAAATGGATATAAATATTTGGCGAGAAATTAAATGGGAACGCTAAATCATCATAAATAAATGTATACCGTAAAAAACCCATTGGCAAATTATGCTTACAGGATAAAATGCAAAGCGGGGAGAGAAGAAGAGTGCTCCTGGAATAATAATAATAACGTTGTCGTCGCATTTTTCTTAAGAAGGAGAAGAAGAAGAAGAAATGATTTATCCCTGGGGCACTTTTCAAGCTTTTTTCCTCCTCTCATCCCAAATGCATAATTGATTGGAGGAAATCGCTTAGGTCTGCTTTATATGGGAGGAGATGAGATTGCTTGCATATTATCAATTATACATGATGGAATATTGGAGGAGAAAGCACAAAAGCATAATATTTTCGTGCAAGTTTACTTTGTAGTTTTTTTCGAGTAATTTGCCGGAAAATAAGTAAACACACACACACTCACACACGCGATATTATTTTCTGTGAGAGCCCAAGCCAGCGTGATAATGGCCCTTTTGTAAGGAAAAAAAGGTTCGCGAAAAATCGAAGAGGACGCTATTGTGTGTAGAGGGAAGATGCACTTTTAGAGGACAATGGGAAACTCCTTTTTTCTGCTTTTCTTGTCGCTGTAGATGTTACGTCGCCATAAGTTTTACTTTATTTACGTAAGGGCAGGAAGGCGAGAGTAATCCGCGGTTGGGTATATCCAATGGTTGGCTGGTCTGGCAAAACAAAACGGCTGGCCTGTTTTTCAAGGGACATGGTACGTATGGCAACGACAACGACGAGGACGCGAAGGGCGACGACTAGACAGAAAAAAAGGATAAAGAGCATTTTTTTTTTGTTTTTTGAGAAAATTATGTTGATTGAGTGCGAGGAGGAGAGAGGGGAATAGAGGAAGGAGTAAAGCAAGTATCGCCGCGAGATGATTTTTTTATAATTAGAGTGGAAGATGTGATACCATCTTGAGCCTTTCTTCTCCACCGCCTTATTTCTATCTTGCGGGATATTGAAAAGATGGAAAAAAAAGAAATAAGTAGTACTGGTGAGTATAATATGTATGTATATCATATATATAATAGGTACATACAGTAATGTAAGTATTATAATGAGAGCTTTTCCTAGACGATGCTGCTGGATGCTCAGCTGCAACCTTAGTCACTGCTTCTAGCTTTTTTTCTCTGGTCTTCTTTCACTGATCTTTCGGAGCTTTAGGTAGAATTGAAGTAGGCAAGGAGCAGACACGCGGATACGGATCTTTGAGAAAAGTGGCGAGTTTAGATGGGATGGGAAACAGATGAAAGGAATGAAAAGTAGTGGTGGTGGTGGTGGTGGAGGAAGAAGGAAATGAAATTACAATCTTGCTGACAGGCACTTTTCACACCAAACCTGGCCAATAATAAGAGTAACAGAAGTCTAGTCTAGTCTGTGGTAGCAAGTAAATAGGAACAGAGCGGCAGCGGCAATGTGCTGTCGACCTTTTATATCATCCAGCTTGTACGTATCGAAAATCATGCCTAATGTTATGATGCTGACTCCAGAGGTGATGATGATGATGAAGATGGTATGTAGGGTTTTAAAAAAGAGCAATAAAGTAGCTGTAGAAAAGGCAGATGATAGAGCAAAGCTTATTTATAGCAGGTGGGGAAGAAGAAGAGTAATGGCTGGCGATGGGGTATAAAAATATATAAATAACGGGTGTACTCAAGTGGTGAAACCAATATGTTATGTCTTATAAGTATAAAGAAGAGGAGAAAGCATATATGTATAGGTTGTTGGAAGAGAAGACAGCGAGGAAGAGAGAAAGTGGGACCCTTCTTGTTTTCCTCTACTTTCAAGGGTTTCATTTGAAGCAGACAAACAAGTTTGTTGGGAAAGAGAGAGAGAGTTGGAACTGGAAAAAAGGGCAGGATGATGACGGAGACGTGGAGGGAAACGAAGGAGGATAATAATATTATTATTACGTCTGTTTTTGAAAGGAATACTAGCAGCTTTCTACTTTCTCCTCTCTCACTAATTCACCATACACTACCCAGCAGCCTGCCTCCTTGACTGGTTGCAAGAGAGAAGACATGCATTTATTTGATACGGATAGGATATGGATATAGGCAAAAGTCTAAGTATCAGACACACACAAACAAGTTGAGTGGCTCGTTTCCCTACTTGAACATGTTATTTTTCTCTCTCTACGTGAAAAAAAGGCAAGGAAACGGCACCAACATCAGTGCCGGTGAAAAGGGAATGCATTTGGAAAAGATGTTTTGGAGGATGGTGAAGGTAGATTTTCGTGGGCAAGAGAAAAGGTGTGAGTAGCAGCAGCAGAAGGAGCAGAAGCGACTTTTCCAAGGTTTGTGTGGGTTTTTTTGCAAGACAAAAAAAGCATCAACGAGAGTTGTTATCATAGTAATCTATATCTTCTTCTTCTTCCTTTGCTGCTCAACTTTCTCCGCGAGAGTGAGAGAAGAAGCAAGGAAAAAAGCGGAAATCCATTTCTGTCGCATGGAATGTGTGTATAAATAACTTAGCTTGGTCTATGGCCTCCTGTGCCAGCTTTAATCTTTTCCTGAGGTTACATCAAAACAGGATTACTCCTTGATAAGCATCTGCTGCTGTGCTACAGGAGGAGCGCGGAGCAGTGTCGAGAAATGTCGTTTAACTTTGGCATGTTCAGTGTCACGGAATGCTGGTGCTGCTGCTGATAATAATAATTTTGCACATTATGTGTCATATGACGATGATGTTGTTGTTGATGATGATGATAATACGTGGGCTTGTAGGAGAGTATCAGCCATGCAGAGAAAATAATATGATTATTCCGCGACGCGTTCACTCAATTGCGTTATTATTATTATTACACGAGAGCATCTTGCTCACCATCATGTTGCGAGCTACTACCGCCACACTCCTCCTTTGCTACTGCTTCTACACTTTGGAGAAAGTAATACATAATAAATTAGTGTATCCTGGCAACTTACTACTGCTCCGACTACGACGACTCCATGTACCAATTTATTTTGTTTGACTGATTTTCTACTTCTCATAGTCTACCTCCTTCCCTTCCTCCTCCTGTCTCCCACATGATCATCGTCCTCCTCTTCATCATCATCAGCAGTGAACTAAGTGAGCTGAAGCAGAGTAGACCACTCTCACTGACTGACTCACTTTCTCTCTGCTTGTGAGAGAGAAACAGAGAGAGAGAGAGGGAGATGCTCTTTCTGGCTGAGATCTTTTCCGATTATTATTATACACGCCACACTTATTGAGTTGAGTCGCAAACTCACTCTCTGCAAGCTTTCCTGACTGCACACAGAAGAAGAGCCAATATTTCTCTCTCTACTTCATTTCCACCAAGTTTATTCATGACAAGGCAAAGTAGTATCCCATCATCCATCACTAACATCTTCAAACACTTTCCTCCTCTCCAAACAAAACCTGTCCTCCTCCTGCTCACCATCATCTAATATACACAGTCAAGTAGGTATACATATTTATATCTATAGATCATGATGATGATGCTGATCATCATCGTCATCTCACTAGTATTTGATCTTCTCTTTCTCTCTCTATTTCTCCTTTGCTCACTTTTCCTTCTCTCCTCTTCACTCTGCAAAAAGGAATTATATTTTAACAAAGCTACTTGTTTTGTCGTAAGTCGTCTTCTTCTGCTCCTCTTCCTCTCTCTCTGCGTATGTCGGTCGGGTTGTGTATCCCAGGCAAATCAAGCGTGACGAATCCATCATTTTCAAATTACATCAATGATCCAATTCATAATTCATGGAGGCATGATGAAGCATCAGGAGGATTTTTTACATTGGACAGAGAAAGAGAAAGAGAGAGAAGGGAAAACAAGTACCCTCCACCACATTTTCCCTTCCTCCCTCCCTCCATCTCTCCTCTCATACTATCGGCCTAATATGAAGCTTTACAGTTTTTGGCAGTGGTATTGCCTCCACTTGTGCCGCTCAGAATAAATGAGCCTTTCTGAGGAAAACCTCAATGGAACAGAATTGCCTCATGCATTGTTTATTTAAAAGCTATTTTCCTCTCTCACTCTCTTTCTCTGTCTCACTTATTCTCTCATAAGACAGCCAAATACTGCATCACTGCAGTAGAAGTTGTTGTAATGATAACCTACTTGGAATGGAACAATACCAAAAATACCTATTCTGATTGCTTTTCTATCTTGTTTTCTTTCTCGCTTTCTTCCTATAGTGCTTTCTTGACTTTTCTACTTAATTTTCTTGCTGTCGCAGAAGATGAAGCCACGCGTGGAATACAACAACAGGCGAAAAAATATAACAATGCTACTTGGCTTGTCTTGTCATGTTACGTTTTGAACAACGTCACATTAATGATGATGATGCCACATTTTGTTTGATATTCTGTCGAGATGATGAGGTTCCTCCTGACTTCTCGCTCTGATTCCCATTGTTTGATATTTTTGTTTCTCAACTATAGAACTAGCTCATTCAATGCGGCTCTATTACCCGCTTTTTCCCATTTTTATTTTGGGAATGCCAAAAATATATATCAGCATTAGTTCGTTCACCCGTCACTGTCGAAAAAAAATAGTTTCGTAAACTTGTCGCATCTTTCGACAAAAGAAAAACATGATAAAAAATTATTCCGTTGTTTTTTCCTTCAGTAATTGACATGGAGTAGGGTTACCTTTGATCTTCTCATATATTTCCCCAGAACTATATTGTCTTTTGTTTTGCCAATATCAAGTGTCATTCATTTTAAGATCGTGTTCATGTTACTTGATTCGGCAACGACAAAACAAAGCAGCTAAAATCAGTTTACTGGTTTCGTTTTCAATGGAAAATTGTCATGAAAGCGGATATTTCTTTTAAAGAAATATATAAACAAAAGATTGGATTGATTACATACGACGTAATTCAAATACTATTTTTATGACATCCTGTTCAATTGTGTTTTAAAAGGGTTATGATCTACATTTTTGCTATATATATAGATTTATGGATTGGATTGTTATTGTAATTGTTCTAATGTGTTTATTTTTCCACAGAATATACACGTGTCGTTCCTTCGCACTGTCCCTCCATACTCGCATCAAGCCGACGTCTGGGTGGAGATTCTGAAACATTTCCGTTACGAAAAAGTGATATTTCTTCATTCTTCCGATACAGATGGACGATCCGTCCTTGGTCGCTTCCAGACGAATGCGCAGAATCTGGAAGATGAGAGTGAAATCAAGGTAGAGTATATCCAGCGCCACGAACAAAACTACTTATTGTTACACGTTGCCATTATTTTATCATTATTGAGCCACTACAAGAATGAAGTGAGGGAGCCGAAGAAGGAAAGAAAAATATAGAGAAGTAAAAAGACATGACATGTGAGTCCAGAAGGGACGCAGGAATGTACGACGTGACTTTCTACCTAATTAAAGTGAAAGCATACTACGAGATTTATTTATTTTTCGCTACTCCCAGTAAGTACCGTCATCATCTCCATTTCATCTTGTTCACTCGTCGTCTTTTCCTTCTCGTCGGGTTTCTCTTTCCTTCTTTTTTTTCTGTGCATGTCCCTTGCTAAAAAAATAAATGTACCATGACTTCCACTTCTATATCTCAAGATGCCATGTATATTCCTGTTTACAGATTGAGTTGGTGGTAGAGCTGGAGCCTGGAGCAGATAATTACGCTAAGAAGTTAGAAGAGCTCAAAAATGCACAGGCGAGGGTCTACCTACTCTACGCAAGGTATGTAACAACAACGCCATCAAATCATCTTACAATTTTCTCCCCGTCTTTGTTCTCACAAATCTAATACGCTCCCGCTAACATAATAGTAAATGAAATGTTACATAAATATTCGAGATGGAGAGAAAAAAATCATGGAAAATGGTATGAAAACTACCTACATAAGTAAATCAGATTCCCGAGCTACGTAAGCAGCATAAGTAGCAGTAGCAGCTCTACAAATACAACGTAAAATGAAGGGATTTAGGTTGTGGTGGAGGCATGAACCAGGACATGTGCACAGACATACATGATATTAATAGGAAGTGCATGTTATTTTATAATCCCAACTAATACGGTATTATCCTTTCCTGAGAAATCTAATAATAATAATAACAAAAAATAAATACCTCGCCAACAACAAGCCAGCTAGGTAGGTTATGTATCTTCATCACGCCGGAATATGTCACTAATGTTATTTAGTATAGGTACATACCTACTTACTTCTACTTTGGAATGTGAGTCCACAGTCGACTGTAGAACAAGTCGACTTTTTAAGCCTTTGGTTAAACAATTAGTGTCATTCGGTCTGGAGTGTATGAACGAAAACGCACATTTGTACATAGGTGAGCTATGATAACGGATTTATGAAACGATAAGATACGATCTTTACATTTTGCACATTGAATTATAAATATTGCAACTCACTGCTAAATTAACAGTGTTAATGCATCTATCATAGTTTTATGATTTTATGAATCATATAGTTTGCTTGTATGGTGTATTTACGGCTGCAGTGAATAGTGATATGTTTTATGCGTGCGTGGCCTTGTAAACACAATCTCTGTTTTCAAAAGCCGGAGCAGGAAACATTTTTTTATAAAAGTTTGGTGGAGACTGCACTTTGGTCATGCTCATGTAATCACTAGTCTCTTTAAATCTATATAATATTTATGTTGTTTAAACCGGAATTTTGAACTGTCGCACTGGGACTCGGTACCCTACTTTGAAAATCATGTTTCCAGTTTATTTGGAGAGTGGAACCCTACCTTTAGTTCTATAGAAAGTAGGTAGACTGGAATGAGAATGATTATTGTGTCATGCTAATCATCCTCATCAACAGAGCTGCATGACTCCTCTCCCATTGTCGTCATAGCCATCACAGTCATTTATTCCACGCATGCATCATCCACCACTCTCAGCACCACCACTGCCCCATGTGAATTTGTCAAATTCCTTGAACCACAGCACCACTAGTCTTGCATGGCAAAGTCCAAACTACTCCATTCTTCTGGCGACGACAAAACATGTCTCCCCATCTCAGCCTCAGCACGTACATTATTTCTTTTTCCATTGTCTTCTTTTCTCCTCCGATACTTCTTCTATCGGGGGCATGTCATTAAAGGTGGGTGGACATTATCCCGGAAAAAAAACTTTTTTTATTCGTTCCGCCGCCGCCGACGAACAGAGAGTAGAGAAAATGGAAACCAGTTTGAAAGTAGTAAAAGTTTCCTTTTTAAGCTTCTTCTTCTGCAACCGCAGTAGCAACATTACTGCAGTGTAATATGGATGGAGGAAATAATGTAAAATGGATGTGATCTCGGGAATAATGATAAACTAAATGTTGACTACTACTTTCACTCTTCCAGCTCTGCTCATCATCGTCATCATTATTAGTGCACTCTTGCAAATGATTGTGGCTAGGTTTCCCAAGTACTTTAAGCAACAGCAACCAAGAGAAGAGAGAAAGTGAAGAGAGGGGAGAAAGGAAGATGAAGAGTAACATTGGTGGAGTAAGTAGTGGCCGTCTTCGTCCTTGTTGGAAGGATGGAAAAACTTTTTCCATTATGACTAGATTCTGATAGTGATGATGAGGAAGAATGCAATGACTATGATGAAGAAACCTTCTTGGAGTAAGCAGATGAGGCTCCGACAGTCATTGATGTAGTCTGATAGATTCTTTGCTGCTTTTCCTGTGCAACCAAAACCTCAGATGTCACAAAGGGAGAAAAGAGTGAAGAAAGAAGGCGATCAATAGATTGGGATCAGTTGGTTCACTAGGAAAAAATAAAGAGAGGAGAGAGGCCCACCAATGTATCATCTGAAATGAGTAGGTGGATTTGGAGGATGCTCTGCTCTTGGCACCAAGAAGATGTACTTTTCTTGATGCTTTTTTCTTCTTCTACGACTGCATTCCTTTCTCCTTACTTCTGATGCTCTCGTTCGATAGTTTCCCTTTTTTTCCTGGGTCTTCTCTCTGTAAATAAAGTTTGCTTGCAGTATCATCATCATCGTCATCACCATGAAGCTTCATTAGCGAATGAATTCTACGTACTTACAAGTAGTAAACCTGGTCGAAGGTTGTTCACTTTATTACGAAAATAGCCTTTTTCGGGGGAGATTATGATGATTACCATCAAAATCTCGTGACTCGTGGTGGAAAATCTGAGGCGAGTTTCTTTGAAAATGAGATGATTTCCTTAATGTGGCTTACTACAACCCTTTGAATAGCTTTACATGTTTAGCTGCTGCTCTTCTTTTGTATAAACGAATGCCTACTATAATGCCCGGTAGTACTAAAAATACCTACCTTTGTGGGAGTGGGGGATACTTTGCATGCATGTAATGGTCTCCCCACTATTACCATTTACATACATATATCTGACTGTGTTGTATCGAGAATGCAAAAAATTGTTTTGCAAAATGTAGCTCTCTCTCTCTCTACGTTGCTGCTACTTTTCGTGATTCATTACTGCTCTCTGAGAGAGTTGTTCATAAAAAAAGCAGAAACTTTTTTTTTGTCCGACGGGAAATTGCCAACGGTAAAAAAAGAGATGACAGCAAAAGAGCGAGAGAGAGAGAGTGAGCTGGCCTGCCTAGCTCTCTGGCCTAGTTGCATCATAAAAAGTAGTCATTGGGGAATTGCGCGTAGCAATTCCAGGAATATTATGTATCTTCATTATAAATGAAAGTAAGTATGCATATAATACAGGGATGTGCAGGGAGAGGAGTGTCACCATTATGACTACTATTTATTTAGTATTCTGGGAGTGTGCACACTTCGTCATTAATAATGGTAAATAATGATAATCATCAAAGAAGAAGAACAAAATGGGTACATGTACATTTATAGGTAGATACATACGCGTGCTGGGTTACCACTACCACGACCTACAAAAAAACGACCAGTCCAGAAAGACAGGCGGGCACATACACGCACACGGCTTCATGGCCCATCAGAGTATCATAGAGTACAATCAAGATGATCATTTTCGTGACGTTATGGTATGGAGATCTTGTTATCTTACACTTACTTCATGCATCCAACTTTGTGCTGCTCAGTACCGCACCCACGTAAAAGGTTGAAGGGGTAGGAGACGCGAAATACCCATAAGGATAAATGTTCAACTGTGCTTTGAATATGAGTAGCGTTAAACAACAATTAGAGTCATGTAGTACCCTCCCTACTATCCCACCCTTTGTTGCGCCCATTGCACGAATGGGAATAGTAGGAAGTAAAAGCATACCGCTCGTCTCCATAGTAACCATAAAATCACTTCATTACCATTATTACCATTATCATTGTTTTATATGTGGAGTGTAATTGTGAGTCGTCGTGATGTCTTGTCTCAAAATGTACCATTTCAAAATTGTTCTAACATTTTCTTTTTTACTTTTCGTTTTTTTTTCTCTTTCCGTCTTGAAATTGTAGTATGAACGACGCGAAGGCGATATTTAAAGCGGCAGCCTCCCATAATCTCACGGACGCCGGCCATGTGTGGATTGTGACAGAGCAACTTTTACGAAGTAGGGACATTCCCCAGGGAGCACTTGGTATTAAACTTCTCAAGGCGGACAATGAAACAGCCCATATCAAAGACTGCCTGTAAGTTACAAAAAAATATATATAGAGAGAAAGCAACAGAGAGTGGGAGAGGGAGATGGAGACAGAGAAAACTCAACTTTCTCTTCATTCAATCCAATTCCCCTCCTCACCAGACAGCAACTCACATTATACTGACCGTACAGACACAGAGTGTAAACAGAAAACAATGTAGTGGTCAAGTTTACAGCGTGAGGTTGTTGTAGTGTAGTGAATAGTGAAGCAGCATCATATTTTATTTAGGCTTTTTTTCTAGGATAAAAATAAGTTTACTTTTGTCATTGGCCACGATGATGATATTGATTTTGTTGACATTTTGTACAAGCCCACTCAAGTGATTGGTCAACATTTGCGAATAAATGATACATGATACTTCAAAGTGCAAAGTGTATTTTCTCTGTGGCCGCAGTGTATGTACTTTCATGTTCACAAACACACGGCGAGTTGTTTGCACCAGCATCTGTTTATCTTTCACTGAATATTGCCAAATTTCTCCATAATGCATTATTATTACTCACCATTCTATTTTTTTCTGGAACAGCCGAGTGTTTGCTGCTGCCCTCCGGGACATGAGCACAGAAGTGCAAATTATGGAGGCCCCAAATGACTGCAACACAACAGCCACCACGTGGGAGACGGGAAAGAAACTTTTTGAGTAAGTCGCTGCCTCTCTTCTCTTCGTTTTTCTCCCTTCTCCCTTGATTGAACATGACGTCCACGAGAAAAAAAAACTTTTTTTTTCTTCTCATCTAATAATAGCCTGCTTCACAATCAGAAAATCAAATAAAAAAGCATGACGTTTTTCCTATCCCCCCAAAGTACCTTGCAGATAGCTTGGCTTGATTTGCTTTCCACTGGAAACCTGAAGCCATCAATAAAATTACGCTAGCAAGGTTTCCATTCCTAATTTTAATTTTTCTCCAAAGACAAGGACGACGGTAGCAACAAAGCTATATATTATACCTTCTCTCACTCGTTGTCAATCTTACCTTTCTCGGTTGGCTTGCTTCCACCATTTCCATTTTATTTTTAGGACCGTCCAGTACCAGGTCCCTTGTAAGTAGTAAAACCTTGTCTTGTCTCCTTCAAGTCTCCCTTTCCATTGCCAGCTTTTTTTTGTTGTTATGTAAACCGGAAAATCGGTTTATATTTAAATGTAACCCTGTTATATCCTCTCCCGTTTCTCTGACAAGCTTTTAGCATTACCTTTATTACATTTAGTCCTTTTGTGTTGCTCCTCGGGTGTGTAGGTACATCAAAAAGCAGGAGCTCGTCGACGGGGAGACTGGCAAGGTGGTCTTTGATGAAAGTGGGGATCGAATCAACGCCGAATATCATGTGATCAACATTCATCCCAACCGTGTGGAATTCGTCGTGGGACAATATCTCTACTCAAAGGTAGGTATCAATGCACACCAGGTCCTGCTGCTGCACGCACAGGCAATCATTTCATTTCTCAATTATCAAACCTTCGTCATCATCATAGAGTCATGCTGGAAATGGAAAATGGGAGCTGGGGCAGCGCAGCACAATTTTCGACCTCTTTAGAGTCTCTCTTGCCAGTATTCTGACGACTGCTGCTGCTGCTGTTGTTGATGCTCCTGTTTGCTAAATTACTACTTAAATAAGAAATTAAAGTGAATGAACACACATTTATTTTGGCTTTTTATCTATTTACATTATTACTTACGCTCAAATCACCAGTTTTCTTCAAAAGAAACACGAGACATCTGAAAAGAAGAGAGAAAAAAACTTTGTTTTACAGTGGGAGCAGCGTGGAAATGGAGATAGAGATATACAGTGGGGTAATAAAGTCACCGCAAGCCCCATTTACGCTCCATGCTAAACGGCACTTTTCAAAAAATTCCTACAAAATTTGGGATGGAGCTAAAAATCTGATTTTTGGTGACCGAAGCATTCAAATATGGGGACATTGATTGCAGCAATCCGCGAGAAAAAATATTTTTGCGTTTCGAATTTTCGGAGGGTGCGTCAAACCCAAAAAGTGAAGAAAAAAGATTTCCCTATCCTGCACATGTTAAAACATTTTTCTTCACTTTTTGGGTTTGACGCACCCTCCGAAAATTCGAAACGCGAAAATATTTTTTCTCGCGGATTGCTGCAATCAATGTCCCCATATTTGAATGCTTCGGTCACCAAAAATCAGATTTTTAGCTCCATCCCAAATTTTGTAGGAATTTTTTGAAAAGTGCCGTTTAGCATGGAGCGTAAATGGGGCTTGCGGTGACTTTATTACCCCACTGTATAGGAAGAAAGAAACGGTCGTCTTTTTTTTCTCTCTCTACTCTTGAGTAGGTAGGTAATATGATTACAAGCTTTGAAAAAAGGAGACAAAGCTGTTTACTGATGGAGAGAAGGAAAAGTGGAGAAAATGAAGTTAGCGAAAGTAGAAACAGAAAGAGAGGGAGGGAGGGAAAACAGGAGAACGGGAGAAAGTATAAAAGGCAGTTTTTGGAGCCTTTCTCTCTCTCTCTCTCTGCAGCCTTTTTGTTAGTGGCGCTGATGTTTTCTCCTTTCTTTCTGATCATCTCAGTTGTACCACTTTGACATGACTTTTGTGCTCTCTTCATCATTATCATCGTTGTAGTCGTTTGTCCTCGTGTTCATCATCTTGCTCATCTTGCTTTCCCCTTTATTTGTTGTTACTACTCATGTTATGTTGTTCATATTGAATTCGTTTTTTTTCAGTGAACAACACGAGTTAAGCATATCTCTTATGTCATATATACCAAGGCACATACTTGTTTTATCGGAGAGGAAAAAAACCGTCTGAAATGTTTGAAAAAGAAAGCAAACTTTGATATCCAGACGATGATGATGATGATGACGACGACGACGTTGACGACGGTTGTACGCTATGATGACTTTTCAAAGTGATTCATTATAAAAACGGGAAGAATAAAGGGAGTGCACGTTCATTCAACAACAAAGTTAACTGGCTCTTTTGACATTTTTTTCTTTGAAAGAAAAAAAATATATAAAAAACTTTCAACAGATTTCAGGAAAATTTCTAGTATTTTTTTTCTTTGTAAACCCAGCTATCTCTATTGACGTTTATATCGTATAATTTGTTAAATACACTTTTTAAAATGTTTTTCTCTCTTTTTCTCATCTCTCACTCTGCAGGACAAAAAGGAAATGTTCCTTTCGATAAACGACACCGCGATAATCTGGCCTGGAGACTCAAAGGTGAAACCAGCAGGTTTCATGATCCCAACGCATTTGCGGGTGCTGACAATAGAAGAAGTCCCCTTCGTTTTCGTGCGGCGAGTGGAGGACGCCAGCGAGTGCAACGTGGACGAGGAGCCCTGTCCACACTACAATACCACAGACTCGGGTACGACAATGATCTGGATCGCATCCAGATCGAACAAATAATGGAGAAAAAATAACCCCTTTCTCATCTTCTTATTTGCTGATTCAACACATCTATTTATTTTGAGGATTTGAGCAAGATTGACGTGTTTCTTATCCCACATTCCATAAATATTTATTTGCTCCTTTTATTTATTTATTTTTGTTCTGTCAGGGAGCCCCGTGGTGATGAATTGCTGCAGAGGCTATTGTATCGACCTTCTCCGTCAGTTGAAGCAGCGGATGAATTTCACCGCCTCCCTTGCCCTCTCACCTGACGGCCAGTTTGGTAGCTGTATCACGAAAAACGGAACAGGTACACGCTCTCATACACGACATACATGACTAGCTTTTACTAACTGTCCAGCTCTTTTTTGCAACCATTTAAAAATAGTCCGCCTGACTTCAACAGACCATCGGTCATCTACGAAAATGATGCTATAATATCATACATTTTTTACTGTTACGATAATGACCATATCAATAGCAACGGCTGTTGTCCTGCTTTTGATTGTCAGTGATAAATGTGAAGTATGTCTGTGTTTAGTGTTTATGTATGTACCTATGTATATATGTATGCGTGTGTGTGTGTGTGTGGGTCGAAAAGCATGGAAGATGACTCCTGTTTTCGTCGTCATCTCTGCAAATCCTTATAATATTATGATACACGATAACCATCATCATAACAGACAGGATAACGGGTATATATAGCCTTTCTGCTTTTGAAGAAGAAAAACGATTATATTTTTTTGCCTTCTCTTTTTTCCCCGGCGAGCAGGTAAGAAGGAATGGACAGGATTGATAGCGGAGCTGGTAAACGAGAAAGCGGAGATGATAGTGGCTCCGCTAACAATCACTCCAGAGCGGGCCCAAGTTATAGAATTCAGCAAGCCTTTCAAATACCAAGGGATAACGATTCTCGTCAAAACCGTAAGTGAACACTTTTCTGATACTCCCCCACTCTACATACTATTTTTACTACGTACCATGCCATTTCACCATTTTATCCCACTCCCTTTCCCTATTTTTTTGGCAACAACAAGAAGAAAAAAAATGTGCTGAAAATATCCCCGTCTTTCTGTGAACTCACTACGAAAATATATAACAAACTACTGCTGTCTATCTGCTGTGTGGATGCTGTGGGGTAGAGGAGAATGGGGAAAGTATTATTTTCTCCGTTCACTTTCTCGCTTTCTATCCACTGATCTTGATGCTCACTGGGAACGGAAAGGGAGAATTGGAGATCAGAGGAAAGAAAAAAAAATTAAGAAGCTAGCTTCTCTCTCCCCCCATTTCTTTTCACGTATATTTTTAGAAGAACCAGACTTTAGCCTCTCGTGTCGTGTCTATAACTAACGTAAAACTTGGAATAGAGGCCCGGGACTTTAAAAAGGGAAAACTTAATTTAACCAGCATGTTTGGGTCAATAATCTAGGGCTATCGTTGTGAGTTTAACGGTATATTTATATTGAAAGTGGGTGGCATATCGCTGTATCTAGGCAAAAAAGCTACTTGGTCTTCTTTTCTTCTGCTTCTTCACTTGACTCCCTCTGCTTGGATTACTCAAGTGGGGAAGAAGGAGAAGGAGAGAAAAAAAAGAAAGAAATCAAGAGGAGAGCCCCGCTCCACCATCACCACCGCCGGATCCATTTCCATTTTTTTCTTCAAACTTTCAATCCTTCATTCACAATTCACATTACATTATAAAGTCTAATCAATCTACTTGCTGATGTTGCCACACTGTTATGGCCTCCACTCCTTCTTCAACTCCATAGCTTTCCATTTCTCTCTTGCTCTCTTGGAACAAGATACATTGATGTAGTAGCTTGCCATTGGCAAGATAATAAAATAATAGGAAAAATCGAGAAAGAGGATACTTACGACATTATTCCTTATCGCTATATACGTAGGGATATAATACCGTAAAACTCTGTTTAAGAAAAATTCCGACTCACTCATTTATTTCCTAAGTCGTGTCAGAACGCAAACTAGGATATCATTCCAAGGATATTTTTGGGTCTCCCTATAAATCCAGTTTTTACGGCGATAATAATATGTAGGATGAATGATACAGTAGTAGTGATGGTGGGAATAATGATTAATATATACCAAGTCATGTCGTGTCTAGCCGCGATAAAAAAAATTTCTTATCAGCCCTGCTCTGCTATTCTTAAATTTGAATGATAAGTAGAGAGAAAAAGTGAAAGTGATCGTCAAAGTACTTTTATTCCCTTTTTTTTGATCATCCATGATCTTTAGGTCATCACATAATTCGTAATGGTGACTACACTTGAAAGGGAAATGGCTACAACTTTTGTTTCTTGTGCTTCACAGGAAGCTCGAAAAAAAGTTATTTTCTCCACAGCATCCGAAAATTGTATGCCCACCAGAGAATAGGGGAAAAAAATTCAATTGTGTTTTTTTCTGCTGTCGTTTGCGTCAGTTGCTAATGATATCTCACATTATGCGGCGGTGGAAATTTGAAAGGTGGAGCTGGAATTGTACTGATGCTTCTTTAGTACAGCTACCACGGGTCTCTTTTTTATTAAAGAAAATGTTCGCCTGATGACGACACTAATATGGAATGGGAACTGGGACCCTTTTCATCTCTCAAGTATTCCACAAGTTGCCTGAAATGCCCCTTTAAAGGGAAACGATGCCTCCCTTGATTTCCTTTTTTATTGCCTGTCTATATCCCGCTATGAAGCAATATCTTATATTTCTCTCTCTCTCTCTCTCTCATCTTTCTGTAGGAAAGGAAGGATCCCAAGTTCGGCTCATTTTTGCAACCTTTCCGCGGATCGTTATGGATTCTCGTAATGGTTTCCGTTCACATTGTAGCCCTTGCCCTCTATCTCCTGGATCGCTTCTCCCCTTTTGGCAGATATCGCCTCGCGAATATGGACGGGACCGAGGAGGACGCTCTTAACCTCTCCTCTGCAATTTGGTTTGCTTGGGGGGTACTCCTAAACAGTGGCATTGGAGAAGGTAATCATACAAAAACACAAGTCAAGCCATGTCTCTGCATTTTCTTTAAACGTGTTGTTTTCTGTCACTGGATAAATATCAAATTACTACAAAACCTCCCGTACTATTCTGATGACACTTTCGCACCGGAAAATGGAAAACGTGCCGTTATTTTTAAAAATTATTATTCAGAAAATAACGGAGAAAAACAACGATGGAGGCGTCGCCATACTCAAATATATTTTCTTGTTTTCTCTCCTCTTTTCAGGAACCCCACGGAGCTTCGCTGCTCGTGTGTTGGGTATCGTGTGGGCTGGATTTGCCATGATCATCGTCGCCTCGTATACTGCCAACTTAGCTGCGTTCCTTGTGTTAGATCGACCCAAGACCCAGTTCTCGGGCATTCACGACAATCGGGTATGTTGTTTTGGTGGTGTAGTATTTCCACTCTACTTACTCATTCCACTTGGTATTTAGTAGAAGAGGAGTGAGCAGTTGCACATGGTACAAGCTAATTAAGTTGTTGCTTGAGCTGAGTGAGCCATGCGATACGACGACAAAAAAGGCGATCACGATGATGATTATCATGAATCCTGATGGTCGTCTCGTCTGCGCGTAATGAAATGATAGCATCAACTATATATACAAACGGAAAAAGTAGAGAAAACGTCTGGTTATCTAACCAGGCATCTCCCTCTAATGTCATTTGTCTTTTTCTCTTTCTCTCTCTCTCCGGTTCATTTAGTTGAGGAATCCTGCGACCAGCTTTAATTACTCAACTGTGAAGGGATCGGCGGTGGAGATGTACTTTCGACGTCAAGTCGAGCTGTCCAACATGTACCGTGTGATGGAGAGGATGAATTATGACACTGCCCAGGCAGCTATTGATGCCGTGAAGAAGCAGTAAGTTGGTTCATCATCATATGTACCCATTTTATCCACCCGCCCACCCAAAAAGCAAACAAAAAAATATTATTAATGTTTCGTGTGTAGCCACCCACAAAAAAATATTCATTCATACAAATATTTGCTCATGCCATCAAATATTTAATATCGTCATCGTTTTTGGCCGGCATTCATGCACTCCCTCTCACTCGTGCACATTTTTACACCGCACGACGTCTACTGTCAGTGTTGGTGGTATATTAGGAGGCGAGGTGGTGGGAGGATAAGCGCGCTTCTTAGTTGGCAGTGCACCAAATTACTTAATATTTGTAGTTGGAAGATTACTCTCTCTTTCTGTTGTTGATGATGATGATGATGACTATGATTATTATTGCTACTATTATTATTACCTATGTTCTACTCTTGTTGTGCTTGAACCTACGACCAAACCCACTTTACTTGATCTCCACAGCTTTAGAGAAAAATCCTTTTCCGGTTGTTCACCCATATCCCCACTACTATTTACATAATAGCATCATCATTGGGAACGTGTACCTAGTCGCAGTCACGGAGAAGGAAGGAGAATGAATACATAAATAAATATAGTAATAAGCGGATTAGCAACACAGAGGAGAAAGGAAAGCTGGAAAGGAAATGGAAAATTCGTACCACGATGCCGCCGCCGCTGTCGACGGCGACGACGACGACTTACATTTCCCATTATTAACTACCGGAAGCATGTAATGCTTGAAAGGTAGTTAATGCGATTAAGTTGTTTGTCTGTGTGTCTGTGTATCCGTGTGTCCGTGTGTCCGTATGTCTGTGTGTCTGTGAACACGATTACTGCTCTCCACGTTGACCGATTCGGTCCAAATTTTGTATGGAGGTACCTTAGGGCAAAAGTAAGTTTGCTATTGATTTTGGGCTTCCAGGCCCTACCCCCAGGGGAATGGTGGGGGGTAAGGTCCCCCATACTTCCTTATAGGCAAAAATTTTTATTCGCTTATCTGATAGAGAATTTTAAGCTGATCATTTTTTGTCATGACACCATGGGTCAATTCGGTCAACTGTCGGAGTGGTGACTCCATGACCCTTAGGGGTCACAGGGTCACCAAAGGGTCAAAATATATTATTTCGGAAATTCGTCCAAAAAAAATTAAGAGTAGTGTTTGGGAAGGTAAACGAAGTGTCAAGCGTCTCAATTTCACACATAACACGTTTCCGGTAGTTTTATAATTCGGGTTTACACCCGTCCTAGTTATTATTATTGCCGTCGTGTGCTACCGAAAATTTAAGAGGATATTTTTACGGGGGCACTGGGAACTACTGCCGCTGCTAGTCCGAGAGAATTTCTGCGAATAGCTTAAATACTAATATTTAGACATAGACGCAGAAATGCATGCTATTTACTCTGGTTATATTAAATGTGGGATGATCTGAACAATTTTTTTTTGTTTTATTGAGGGTGTGTTTGTATTGACGTAGTAGCTGTAGTAGTAACATTTTGTGCTTTATTAGCAGCGAGTCACATGGATGTATAGCAGATGTAATTAGAGTGGTTGTAGTAGTATCTATAGTGGCTATTAATAACTTGCTTCCAAAATAACTAAATAGCACCATGTTTGTACTTTTACAGGACATACGTCATATTTGAATAAAATTTCATCTTATTATTTTTGCCTGTTGTGCTGCTGCTTTTGTTGTTTCTAGAGAGGATATTTATATGACAAAAAAGTAGCAGTAGTCGCGTCGAGTTTCTTTTGACAGACGTGTCGTTTGGAGTTTTGTTGAAGGAGCATTTACGTGCTTCGCAAAAGGGGGAAAAAGCTGAAGAGAAAATTCGCATTTATTTTCTCTCTCTCTCTCTCTCTCTGACTTGTGTGAGTGTAGTAGTTACTGACGTGACGTGATATGAAAATGACAGTAGTGTTGCCGCTGTTGGATTAGCTTTGAGCAGGGTTGCCAAGACCCGGCTTTGAAGAATCCTTCAAAAGTTCTTTCATGTAACTACTTTGATAAAATGCTCATTTTACAGTTATTTAGAATACTGCTTATAATTAGCTTTTCTGGGAATTTATGTAATGAATTTCGAAGTAACAAAGGATAATTAAATATCACCCTAAATGTAGCGTATTTTTGCAACCCTGTTGTATTAATAGGTAGCCAGTATATCCATTATAACATTTCCCTTTGTCCTCTCTGAATCACAAAATGGTTTCGTATTTCTGGAGAAACACTAGGAAAACTCAAGTGCCATACTCCACTGAGCATAGAAAAAACTATTGTCACGAAGATCACGAGCGAAATAAAAATAGTTCTCTCTATCCATCCAATTTATCCATCCCTGAAAAGAAAACTGAATATATTAACAATACCAAATATATAGGTAGATAGAGTAGATAAAAGTATATACGCCATTACACACATGCATGGACGATTATGATTATGGTTACTACTCGTACGCACAAACTGCCCTTGCCTTGTCTTTCTCCTCCATTTTCTGCCATTAATCCACTTCACCACTCTGCACGATGCATCAGACTTTTTTTCCAAGATGAAGTGTGCTACGACGAAACTACAAAAAATATATATTTACTTTTAGTGTAGACGTTGTGGATAGTTAGCGTATTCCTCCTCCTTGTTTATCCTGTTTCCAACTTTCTACACAATTAGTACGATAGGAATTTGTACTACAACCAGTAGCTATCGTGGTATTCCACCAGAGAAAGTTTCAATTATCATCAGGCATGAAACTGGTAATGCTATTTGTTATTTCCCCGGTTCTGTTATCCATTGCTGCTGCTTCTTTTGCTCACAGAGAAAAAAAAAGTTTTCCACCTTTGACTCGCCACGCAAACCAAAAAAGAGACAGACAACCAGGCTGACAGACAAATTCCAAAACTTTTTTTCACGACAAGTTTCCTTTTTATTTCAACTACAGGCCATAAACGGTAATGATGACGACAACGGTGATGGTGATGATGATGATGACTTTGACGACGACAGTCTAGCTTTGTAGCAACTGTAATAGCAATGGTGGTGGTTGTGGCGGCGGTAAATGATAACGGAAAATTCTCTAAATATTATATGCAGCACGTTTTCCACTTTACACCATCATCACCAGAATCATCATCATCCTCCTCCTCCGTGTGACAAGGAAACGTGATCTGAGCGTCAGGGAAATGAAGAGAAAATATTATGACTTGTCTTTTTAAACGACATGCAATTGTACAGACTATACGTTCATCAACATGACCATCAACACGAAACATCTTCATCGTCATCCTACTCCTGATTTCTCTCTTCTTATCTCCTCGTCATATTTAACAGTTCACTTTTCTCGCTGCCAAGCAAAAGGTACATAATTTGTCAGTGAGGAGATTCTGCGAAGGAGCTGTTTCTTTGGCGTGGCAGAAAAACGTGCAAACTTTCTCCATCCGATTCGTAATATTAGGATGACTCTGAAGTGGAGGAGGAGGAGGAGATAAAGAAGGGGAGAAAGAAGGATGATGTGTTGATGATGATGACTAGGATGATGTCGACATGCACACACATTTATACACACACATCTCTCTTTATATAAGGAAATTGCTACTCATGTTGCGTGATTCGATTACAGAGAGAGAAAAGAGAAAATGTGTGGAGAAAGGAGCGGTTGTCGTCGTCAGCAGCAGACGTACAAGTAGTGGAGGTATCCATGGCATATGGTTCTGCTGCATGGTGTTACCAGTCACGTTTTCCCTTTTTGTTCTCCTCGCCTTTCTTTTCTGCATTGTCAAAATCCTCCTCCTCTTTTATTCATTCATTCCTCTTATCATTATTGTTACCAGTTTTCAGAACTTAGCAGTAGTAGTAGCAACACCAGCAGCAGGGTTCTGATCATATAGTCATCATCACCATTCTCCTTTTTCTCTCTGTCTGTCTGATAACTTTATTGGGTTGATTAAAACACGGAGTATTAATAATAGTAATAATAGAAGCGGCTGTTGAGTAAAATATTGAGCTACTATGATCTCCTTTTGTTTTCGCCTTGTTCAAAGCCTCACATCTATTGCCTTTCTCACATCTCTCTCTAAACGGGGATTTAACGTGTGTATGTGTCTGTAAAAGCTATAATAAGCCTATTGGCATTTTATCAGCAATGTGATCACGATCTTTATCCGCTTGATACATGATACATATCATATTATTTAAGCTTTCCCTTTTGATTCCCTCTCTTGGCTCAATTTCCATTGTCTACTGTAGTCTGTGCTGTGTGTGTGTGCTGCTGGGGTGATCAATGATCAGAGTTGGTTGGTTGGAGACTCCACTACCTCCCTTTTTTGTTCATTCGTGTATAGTAGCGTAAAGGGATAATTTAATAACGGGACGAAATAATAATAATAATAATACCAGTCACCAGTTGTAAGAGCAAGTACATAAATTACATTGCCACTTAGCCTCAATAATCAGTTATAAGTATATAGGCTTATCCTACCTACCTACGAGCAGACACCATTGTTCGGATGGTTAAGCATTGAAAAAACAAAAGGGGATCATGTAATAATGGATGAGTAGAGAGAAATGAGCAAATCGACTTTTGTGTCAAAGAGTAACAGGAGCAGTAGTAGCAGCCGTAGTAAAGTCGTCGATTCTCTTTCAATAGGCATGATAATCTGGAGGAGGAGGATGAGATGGCGATGACATGATGATTAGTATATTTTACTCCCTTTGATCGCCATCTTCCTTGTCACTTGTCGTCGTCGTCATCGTTGCAGAGGTGCTTTTCGTAATGGTGATTGTAATGCTGATGATTATCAGGATCGGGATTGTCGTTTGGAAAAAAATATATAGGAGGCAAGCAACGCTTTGATGATGGTGATTAACATAGTCGTCTTCGTCGTCGTCATCATTCCAGACAAGGAGATTAATCAGAACTTAATGCGATTATACGATTTTGTACCCTTTTTCACTCACAGTCGCTTGTCATCTTGTGTGTCAGTTATGATGATAGGGAGGAAACGAAGGGAAGAATGGTGGAAGTGAGAGAAAGAGAGGTGTGCAAAAGCCATTTACTATTATAAGGAAGAAAAAAAAGAGAGAGAAGGAGCTAAGGGAAAAGATTTTTTTACTCACGAATAAGTGAAGCCATAAACTCAATCAGAGCAGAAGCAGACACACACACTCAAGCCATCATCCTGCTGACTGTCCATTTTGGTTTCCCTCATCATCCATTCTAATGACCCCATTAAAATACTTTTTATGCGTGTAAAAAATTACAGTACATATTTTTCGGGAAAAGGTGAGACATAATTTATTTTTATTGCTTTCTTTGCAGAACTCTCGGCGCATTTATCTGGGATAGTTCAAGACTTCAATATGAAGCTGCTCAAGACTGTGACCTGATGACTTCCGGAGAGCTGTTCGGAAGATCTGGGTATGCCATAGGCCTTCAAAAAGGGTCACCTTGGGCCAATGAAGTTACCCTTGCCATTCTCGAGTTCCATGAGAGTACGTGAATACAAAAATAGCTTAATATTTTTAGATTTTTTCTTGAAAGGAGAAAAGAGAGAAAAAAATCCAGGGAAAAAACCTTAAAAGGATTAGTAATTGAATGAAACGTTAAGGAAATCGTATATGTGTGCATATATACTACCGTCATTCTATTACTTTCTCGACGACGACAACGGTGGTTCTCCTCTTTGAAAGTGAACATGAGGTACAAGTTGTGCTTTATGGGTCTCACAAGTGGCATTAATTGCCAACCGTCTTTGTTAAGTTGAACGACAATGAAGGGAGGATGATGAAGATGATGGTTTTCTGGAGAGAGAGATGGAGAGGGCGAAGAAATACAGAGGAAATATATTCAAGTACAATTCGCGTATGTATGGCCATGCGAGTAAGTAGACGATGTGATGTGATTAATGGATCACCACCGCCACCAAGTAAGACGGCGATGTGATGACGACAAACTCTCTTCAGAGAAGAATTTCTAATGCGAGCTGCTTGTAGTAATATTCATCACGCCATAAAAAGAAAGAAAGAAGCCGTTTTGCATAATTACGCCATCATTATCACCAACATTCTCTCTCGTACATCATCCCACCATCATACTCGCGTCCTGGTAGTAATAGTAATCATCCTCCTCTTCGTCGTCATCACTCTCCTCTTTTCTTGTGATCCTGTAATAAAAACAGTTTTAATAATAATAAGATGATGAAAAAAACGCTCATTCAAATTATTACCCTACATTATCGACAAGAGTGTGTGTGTGAGAGAGAGAAAAAGAAGAAGTGGAGGGTCCTACTACGTTGCGTTGAAATAATTTTCACGAAAAAAAATCTTTGTAGTGCTGAGTAGTTTTTTTCTGCGGAGGGTGATGATGATGATGAAGATGGTTTGTGTCTCTTTCTGTGTGTTTCACGGTTGAGCGAAGTAAAAGGCTTTAAAAATCTTTTAAAAGGTTTTTCTCACAAGATGTTCTCCAAGAAGGCGGAAAAAAGATACATATTTTTTTGTGAGGTCATGACGACGACGACGAAGAGGATGATGGTGATGAAGAGAGAGAGGTTTTCTCTCAAGAGAAAGAACCAAGCCATCCAAAAACCACCGCCACCTCTGCTGCTATGAAAAATAAGAGGACAACCATGATCAGTGTTAGAGGGGGAAAGAATAAGAAAGTGGTTGAATAATCCTTTTTACGGCTTGTACCTACAGAATCATCTTACCACTACCACCACCACGAGAAAGTAGAGGCATTACCGTTAAAATATTATTATTATTATGCTGTCGTGCGCTGTAAGTACATTGCACAATTGCCTGTGTGCTCATTTCCCCTATGCACTCGGAAAACGCAAACTACCTTACATTCATTCATTTTCCTCACTGTCGTTATTCTGGAAGAGGAGGAGAGAGGGACATAGAAATGGAGAAAAACATGGCTTCGTGAAGAGGCAGTTATTGTGCAATAATGGACAAGGCGCAGTCAATGCATAGAAAGGTAGCGAAAGCATTGCAATAAATCGCAAAGCCTCTGACTACCTATTCAACTTTATTACAAAATGAAAAGGTTACAAATGTTCTGGCGTTTCCGTAAAAGATAGTTTGCTCTTTAGTGAAAATGGCACAGGAGAGAGAGATATTCCATTCGAAAACAGACAGACGATCATACTTGACTGTTGTTATAAAGTAATTGACCGTCCCTTGATAATTAAAAGCATTATGCATTATGTTTATTTATATGCAGAGATATTTAATATCTCGCATTGCATTAACTGTATCGCAAATGATGTTCTTGGGTCCATTTTCTTTCGTCTTGGGTACTTTTTCAGAGAGAGATTGTGTTGTTTGTGGCTGCCATTTTGTTCTTACGCTTCTCCTTTTGAAACATTATAATGTGGCGTTGGAATACCAAGTATTTAATGCGTAGTGAAGCAAGAGACATGAATGACGATATAAATAAATACTTGACGACTAAAGGGATAAAAGGATGTATGATGATGACGGCGATTATGATGCTCTGCTTGTAATATTATTATTACCTATTTTCTCCTCTCCTTTGCCCCTCGTTAAGTTTTCAGATTTTCTAAAGCAAGAGCACTTGCTCTAAAAAGTTGAACGGTGTTTTTCGGGTGTATGGAAGTAACGAAGCTAAGTAAATTATTTATATCCTCAAAAATGGGCCATTGAAATAGAAGATCAGTTACGCAGACAGTCTGACACAAAAGCATTTTTATATATGCACGTCTGGCGTGTAGGTTGTTGTTGTGGCTAGTTAATAATTACAGAGAATAAATTTAGCCTTTCTGGTAAGATGAGACAGGCAGATGGACGAACAGACAGGACATACCGGCAACTAGACCGCTGGCTTCCTTAATAATGCAAAAAAACATGTATGATAATAAATTGTAATATGGAGAAATGTGTGGTGGTGTCTTCGGGCAGCTTGTAACATAAGTACGCGTCAGCTGAATAACGCAAGGGAAAGGAGAGAGAAAGTATTTAGCAAAGCTTTTCTTATCCCGGCAAGTCAAAACTCGCTTCGTTTCTTTTTCTCTCTCTCTCTCTTTCGTAATATGGCTCCTCGTCTACTACTTCTTACTTTAGAGCAAAGAGGAGAGATATAAAGGATAAATGAGAAGAAATGAGAAGGAAAGATGTAAAGAGGAGGATGAACGGCAAGCAGATATTTTTTATGAGAGCTTTAATGACCCGCAGAATAAATTTGTGAGGAAAAGTGAAATCGCTTTCTCTCTCTCTCTTTCTCTTCTTCTACTTCTCCTTCTCTTTAGTTCCATTCAAGCAGAGAAAACGAGATACAGAAGCAGGAAGGAGAAGAAAAAGGGAAAAAGAAGCACACAAACACATATCCCCAACCAAATTGATGCAATACAATGCAACGCATCAGCAAGAAGCAAGCAAGCCCATTTACCAATTTTAATAGAGACAAAAAAAGAAAGAAAGACGAGAATAAATTTAACGAGGGAAGGATGAAGGGAAACGTGCATAAATTAGTCGGCGCACTCACAACTTTCTCTCTCTCTCTCTCTCTCTCTGTCTGGATAAAAACTGCTTACGTTTCAGTCTTAGCAAAGATGAGACTGAGGATGGTGATGATAGCGATGATGATGATGATCACGATGGTCACGTTGACGTGCCATACTGAAGCCGGCACAAACTACTGCCACCACAAGAACATTTTCCTCCTTTTTCCCCTCATTTCATCCTCCTCTTTTCATCATTTTTTTCTCCCTTCTTCTTCCTCTTCGTGTTAAGAGGAGAAAGAGAAAAAAGTGGAACAAGTTAAGTTGTGCAGTTGGTAGTAGGAGTAGAAAGGAAGACGACGAGATTTTTTTCTTACTGCCGTACATCCTCGCTGCCTGTGTGTGCCTTCTAATAGCCACTACATCCATCTTGTATAATTTGTAGCAAGATGCGTTATTACAAAATGTTCCCGCGAAATTTCTGAGCGAGCAAACAACTAAAGAGAAAAGTCAAAGAGAAAGAGAAAGGAGAAAAGCTGAGTGAGTTTTCTGAGGAAGGAAATGGTATAAAGCAGCAGAGAGAACATGCTCGTTTCTCTAACAACTTGCTACTCTCCTCTCTCTCTCTCTCTGCTTACTTACTTATTTCATTATTATTTCTTTTCTTTCTCAGTGTCAGAAAAAAATGTGAGACGAGTTTGCTTGGCAACAAGAAAAAAAAAGTTTATTTGCTCGCTTGTTTCGTATTCTGTGTAGGTGGAGACATGATGATGCATATTAAAAGTGTGCAAGGAGTAGACTATTTTTCCGGGCTGGAAAGAGAGAGAGAAGCTTAATGAGGAAGGTGGAAGATGGAAGACGGTGTGGTGGTAGATTTAACATGAGAAGGAAAGGGGAGAATGATGATGATGATCATGATCATGGCTTCTAAAAATGTTTCCTGTTGGGAGCAATAGTCGTATATTGAGCACGGTCGATTTAAAAAAGAAGGTGGAGAGAAAGTGTGTGTGTGTGTGTTGGGATTACTTGGAATGTGATTTAGCTGTTTAACGTCGTCGTCATCATTACCAGCGCCAGACCAGGCCAGGTTGAGAGGATGCAAAGGAAATGAGATGTGATCAACTTTTTCCTCCTTTCTCTCCCTCTCACTTGCCTGCTAATTATTTCCTCTTTCTGTTTTATTTCCTGAGAAAATTGCTGCCACCACGCGGGTGGCACTCACTCTCGCAATCACAAGAAGAAAGAGGGAGAAGTGGGAGAGGGAGAGAGAGAGAGAGCGCGCATAAGGGATAGAGACTGGCTGAAAGATTAATTCTTCAACTTTTTACTAAATAGCTCGTATTTTTTGGTATGCTGAACATGTTTCCGGCTGATGATGATGATGATGTTGACGATGGGATTCTTTTTTTCTCTTTTATTCTCTGTTTCTTCCGGTGGTTGTGCTTGGGGTGCTTCAGGTGGATTCATGGAGAAGCTAGATGAGAGGTGGATTATAAATCCACAACGTGATCCGAATCAACCGCCCAAAACGTGTAAGATAGACCAGAAGGTTCCAACTACCCTCGGACTGGAAAATATGCATGACGCATTCTACCTCATTGCTGGTGGTATGACCCGAATACTAACAAAAAAAACAAACGAAAATAAAACATTAAAAAATGAATATAATATGACCTATGTACAAAGTCTAAAACGGCCAATTTATTTTAATGAGGTAAACCGCTTGAAAAAGTAATAAAAGTTAAATTGTTGTAAACGTTTCGTGTTTTTATTTCTGTAGGAATTGTCGGTGGATTGGTCCTTATCCTTATCGAAGTATTTTATAAGAAACATCAGCTCAAGAGACAAAGACAGCTGGAGATTGCGAGGCATGCCGCGGACAAGTGGCGTCACACAGTGCAGGTAAGCACCATATTTAGCATTAGAAAGACATTGGCATTGATTTGTACGTTCCGGTGAAACTAGACGAAGAAGCAGCAGAAGCATAACAGCAACGTCAGCAGCAGCACAGCAGCAGAGAAATTGACAATGAATTTGTGTCCATGAAATAAATAAAATGCACCATCATTTTCCCCATGACTGACTGCACAATAATTTACAAGAGGACAATAATCCAGAGCCTGCCCATTCATTTCATTCTCTTCCGCCAGGAATAAATTGCCGGGAAATGGGCAAGTGAAAGCAGAGAGGGAAAAGAATTGCTCTATTATACTTCTACTACTACCACCACCACCGGCCTCTAACACAATCAATAAAGCACTTTTTCTCACAATCAGCAACCTTTGTTTACACAGCATTCACTCTCCTTCTTCTTCTTCGTCTCTCAAATAAAAAAAAATCTGGAGAACTTCTGGCTGCTGTTCACTGCATTCCAACAATGAAATAGAAAAAAGTGGCTACTACTACTACTACCGCTTTCACTACGGCTGCTTGCTACTGCTGCTGATGATGATGATTGCGTAGAAAATAGGATTTATTATGGCATTTTCCAATTTTCATCGGAGGAGAAAAGTAGAGAATGTAATAGTGGCAATGGTGAGACGTGCCGTGTTCCTCATCTCCTCTTGACTCCTCTTAACTCACTTTCTCTCACTTTTCTCCAGCTCAGCAGGCAAAGCAAGAGCATGGTTGGATGGGTGGTTAGACGAGGATAGAAAAAAAGAAGCGCTTGTACTTGTACTAGTAATAGGAGCAGCAAAAGAAGAAATACACGAACAACAATGATACCGTGTTGTTTGTTGTAGAGGTAGGAAAGCAGAGAAAAATCCAGGCTTGTAGTAGAACATAAAGCCATGTACGAGAAAGTGAGAGAGAAAGTGAAAACGGTTTTTTTCTCTCTCTGAGATTCGCCGCTTGCTGAACAATACTGTCTGCCTGACTGACTGACTAACTGACGTACAATCTTGTTCCCTGGTGACTGTTGAGCAATTTTTTTACACCTTACAACCGCCGCTGCCACCATCACTACAAACCACAATAACAAAGCACAGGGCTGGTGTGCGAATAATATTCCTTTTTTAAATAATGTTGAGAAGCTGTCTGTTCTATTAGCAATATTTCTTGAGAAAGGGCAAAAAAGCCGGGAGGAGGAGGAGGAGGTGAGCAGCAGCAGAGTCAAAGTTGAGTGAAGTGGGTGAGAATGTGTTTTTGACGGTGGCGTTGTGTTGTTACCCTTCTTATTATATAACACATTGTCCGTGTGTGGAAGAAGATGATGGTCGGTTGGTGGTATTAGATGAGATGCTCTCTCTGCGGTTTTTACTACTTTTCTTTCTTTCTTTAGAGAAGGTGGTAGTGTTGAAGCAGAAAAAGAAATTGATCTGGTTTGTGAGTGTGTGCAAGCCTCGCCTCTTCTCTTCACACTTGGCCTATGTGTCTATTCTCCTCTTTTCTTGGTGTGAAGATCTAAATGGATCGCCTTGTTGTGGCGTCGCATATGCGAATGTATTGACATGGATGATTATTTTGGGAAATGTGTGCTGGGTAAAGATAGAGTTTTGATCCCAAAATAAAAAAATAAATACATATGAGTTGGACGAGCGAGAGGAGAAAGTTGCTTGGTGTGACACACATGTATGTATTAATGTATGTATTACGTATATAATGTGGAATTGCACTGGAGAAAGTAAAAAGGAGGCTGTTTTTGTACAGTGGCAAGGCATTGTATACGTAATCGATCTGGTGGAAAAAAATGAGGTTTCTTTTGAGGATCATGACGAGGAAAATATATGGAGGTTGCTCTGTGATGATGGTAATGATGCCAATGCCAGTTCCATTTTCCACTTTGTAACTCTTGTAGAGAGAATGGAGCGGAACCAGGGGCGGAAGAGCATGAATCTTGTTTCGTGGACCAGAGCACTTTTGACACAACTAACAATAGGCAACCTTAGCTGAACATATAATAAATATAATATAAATACTATGTTTATAGTCGAACCGGTTAAGCTCATTTAAGTGCTTATCTACCACCGGGGACTCTTCTCACAGAGAAGGGACACTCTGCAAGGATCCTGGTAGTCGATAATTCGAGTTCCCTTTGATAGTCGTACTCCCCAGGATACCTTTCCCCGTACAGGCTGCAAGCAGCACACACCGAGCCGAGAAGGATTTTGGGGTGCCGGCACCGGGATTCGATCCCGAGACCAGTGGCCGTAAGTCAGGTTTGCTGCTCACTGCACCACCTTGCCCCCCTTTAGCTGAACATATACTTCCTCTAAATTCCATTTCACTTGTTTATTTGGAGTACACGGAGACAGACAGCCAGCATGATACCTAATAAAATGCTCATCTGTTTAAAAATAGGTATTCAATGAGTAGTAGAAGTAACAGTAGCAGCATCAGCAATGCTGTGGCACGTCTTGTTAATTCTGTGAGAAGTCAGACAAGCAAAAAGAGAAAGTGAGTGAGCGAGCGACGTGGCGAGAAAGAGAAAGTGAACAATAATAATAATAGTAAATGTTTAGATCAAAAATGAAGGAAGAAATTAACCGCTTAATTTGTTTTTTGTCATAGTTCCTCTTGTTATTTTTTACGACGCCCACGATTTGGGGATTTGTCCAAAAGAGAGAGAGAATTAATAAAGATTTTTTTATTTGATTTGATGACGACATGGAGTTAAGAAGAAAGTTGCTTGCGTCTTGCTTGAGTAAAGTGTGTAAATGTTTAGGCAGTAGGTAAACAGTGGTTGTGTGTGTGTAGCAGCGAACATTCCAAAATGATATGGTATGCTCAACTGTCAGGAAGAATTTTGTTGGCATGATTATTATTGTTATTGTTATGACTGGATTGGGTTGGATTTGAGTTGGACAGGCAGGCCTGGAGGAGCACGAGGAGGAGAAGCCCAACCAATAATCAAAATCCATTTTGTAAAGCTACTACAAAAGTATTTAGCTAGGCAGAGAGAGAGAAAGAAGAAAAGAGAGGGAAATTGAGAGAAAATTGCTTGGAAAGTTTTTAGCGATGATAATATCATTTATACGATCCCAACACGATCACACGACAACTACATGGATAAAAATTGAGAGATCAAGAACGCTGGCTTGTAAGTGGGCTTGTTCACGGGGAACGTTAGTTAATTATTGGAACAAAAATAGAAAATGTCAAACTATTTTAACAGCTTTTCGCACTGTATTCTGGTGACTTTGACAATAAAAAATACGTAATTTTTTTCCACGAGCATAAAATATAAGTGGGGTATTAGGTATCGTAAATCTTGGACAGCCCCTTGAGTCATCTCGACTACTTGCTTTCTTTATTTTTTTGCTTGAAAGATTCAATCTAATCGCATCAAGTTCAACCTACTTTTGTACAAGTATTGTGTTCCCTTTGAACGAGCACAAGACAAAGTCGTGAAAGTGAGAACAAGTTCCGAAATAATAATAATACTTTGCTTACGTAACCCTTTTCTTTCCCGGTACGCTAAACAAGAAGAAAGTTTTCTGGAGAAAAGAGAAAGTATGAGCAAATTAAAATTAGCTGACCAGATTTTTATTTACTCTCTCCATCTCTCTCTCCATCTCTACCACTCACAGTATTACGATTGCCACTACTGGAAGCTGGAAGAAGAAAACTAGTTTGGTTGTTGGAGGAGAAAGTGGATTTGGAAGACGATAAATGTTTTTGCTTGTCTTGTGGCTTATTGGTTTGGATAAAGAGAGAGAAAAGAGGAATAAAATAGTAAAGAAAAGGAATGCGCAATAAAAATCCGGGCATTTTACTCTGCTGCTGCACAGCTTGCTGTTGCTGACGGGCTGTTGCTTGGCTGATATCAATTAAGTGATAAGCAGGCATAGGGTGGAATAATC
This sequence comes from Sinella curviseta, assembly GCA_004115045.4. Taxonomy (NCBI): domain Eukaryota; kingdom Metazoa; phylum Arthropoda; class Collembola; order Entomobryomorpha; family Entomobryidae; genus Sinella; species Sinella curviseta. The sequence goes on from CM065489.1 coordinate 11,339,294, forward strand.
ATCCAACAATTTGTCTTGACCTCGCCCGAAAAATCCGAATAAAATGCCAAACCAGAGTTTGGTAATTATGAGTGTTATAGGATTTGATATTTGCCCTATATGAATATGAATGATTTGGCATGAAGAAACCTATGCATGTCTTAAGGGTGTGCCTATTTACATTAGATAAGAAATTGAAGTGTGTAATTGGATTCTTAAGGCCTCCCCAGTTACTTTTAAACGGAAACTTTGGTCAAATTCAAAATCATATATAAAATGGATAGATTTTCGCAACTCTGTGAGCTTAGCGCTGTTATGTGGTTGATTGTAAAAGCTGCTAATGAATTGTGTAGATAAGTGTGTGTAGAGATATGAGGTATTAATTCGTTTTCTTGATTGTCTTATTTGCAGCAACGAAAATTGGAGAGAAGCTTGGAGGCTCAACGACGATACAAGGAGAATGGACCACCGCCATTTTGGACACCGGGACTGGAATGTCGACAACGTAGTCCTATTGCTGCAAAGTCGAATACAATTTTCGTGTGAAAACTGAGAAAACAACTAAATACTACAAATAGCAATTATTATTATTATTACTATTATTATTATAACTATATTGAAAAAATGTGCTTTTCTCTCTCTCACTCTCTCGTCAAAAAAATCTTCTCCTTTTTCTTTACACAAAATTTGCCAACGAAAATAAATGTATTCTTTACACACACAAAAAACCATAAACCAAAAAATCCACCAAAGTTCAACGAGATTTTTCAGTCAAGAAGAAGAGTACCCGTGTTCATGGCGATGATGATCAGAGATTCAATAAAAAATAGTCATAATAAAAAAATAAATGTTTCTTGTCGTTTGAAACCAAAAAAAGAACTTACGTAGTTTGACATTTTTGCGCGCGGCTAAAAAAAAGTGAAATTTTAAAAACATGACTCTCATTAAAGTTATTTTTTTGATTAATTAATAAATTATCATCAATTACGTGTATAAAAGTATATACATACATACATTACAGTTTATCTTGTTATAATTGCCGAGCCATTCGTCGAAAATGCAGCAGCAAAACAGCTTATCGTAGCAAAAAAATAAAGTGAGTTAGCGACGACGGACAACGCCGCCATTTCCAGCAGAAGATAAAAAAAGTAACCCAATCAAATCAACAAAGTCGCCAAATATACAAAAACAAAAAATTATTATTATACCAAGATAGTATTCAATAAGAACTCGTGTATGATAAAAATGAAGATGTACAAGAACGTTTTTTAAATACTTAGCTGATAGTTGAGATAATGAAAAGCATATAATAATATATTATTAAATTGTCATAATAGCAAAAAAATGAGATAATTCTTTTAAGAAATCTGCAGACCTACTCTATAATAATGTTATTTACTATAATAATGTATTTATGCAAGCTGTTGTTAACTAGGCCATTCTACAAGTCTTAAAAGTATATTTAATCTAAATAAATGAATAAATAAAAACCGTCAGATCGTCGTCGTTGAATTACTTTATATAGTAATAATGATAATAATTGTAAGATGTAATAAATAATTATGAATATACAGAGCAGATGATTTTCTACAAGATGTGGTTGGGGATGTGTCCATTACTGGTTAGAAGTTATATAAAGAATAAAGTAATAATAATATTTAATTATTATTATTGTTATATAAAATAGATATTACTAGGGTAAGAAATTAAAAAGTACTACAACCAAAATTCTAGAAGCTATTTATCAATTATGTATACAAAAAAGTATAAGAGATGCATATGTACATTTGTCAAAAAAAATTATAATTATTACTATTATTATTATAATTGTAATTACTATACTTACCACAATCACTGTTATATACAATTTCATTGAGAGAAACACTGTACGACGAAGCTAGTCAAGTATGAAGAAATCTGTATACTGAGTATTTTGATGAAGAAAATTAAATAAACAATTAATTGTATAAACACAATCACTTCAGGAAGAAGAAGAAAAGAGTTTCTTTGTATTATTATTGATACTTATTATTATGATAATGATGGACACATAATTAATGAAGGAAATTTTTTGTTCTGCTAGAAACATAATGCCTAAATTTATAAAGAGAGTTAAACGTCATGTCGCTCAGTCTTGTTTTCATTCCATTGTCAACTTGCAAGTGTTGTTAAGTTGCGACTTTGTTTAAAATGTGCTACTTTTGTTGTTACTTTAATTTTATTAGAACAAAGTCAGTCTTTCTGAACTGCTTATCAAAGTACAACGACGGCATGCCAGAAAATAATTGTCCTGACTATCTTAATCCCTGTGTAGCAGACTGCCAACATTTTCTAAATTATGAATGTGCCAAACACAATTAAGCAAAGATTCTAGAATAAATACTATACGGATGCGCAAACCACAACGAATCGAATGGAAATGGATAGAATACCGTCGATTAATTGATTGACACGACTGCTACAATTATCAATCTGTATACTCAAATGCCACCCTTAATTTGCTTATTTAAAATAACTACGTAATATACTTATGGAAGGTGCAGAATTTTAATATGTAACTGTTTCATCTTTTTTCGAGAGTATGTATGATTTTGTTGAAAATAGAGGCAAGACTTTTACCATCTACAAGAAATTATACGATATAATAAGCACTTTTTTGTTATGGTGAAAGAAGATTTGAAATTAAATGAATATTTATGAACGTTTTAACTACATGTCGTAGAGATGCTCTGCGTTATATACAGTGTCCAATGGGCGCTGTCCATGTAAACAGTGTGTTCCACCGGTTGGCAGGAAACGAAATCTATGTTAGATCGGTCGCGTGCAAGTTGTTATTGTTGTTACTATGATTACTATCATTATTTTGCTCGGAAACTAGTGGTTCCTTATTCGGAGAATTTAGTGTGGAAACTATCTGAAAAATAACCACTGGGATTGGATGTTTAATATATTCATCTTTTGGATGGTATGCATAATTACTTACATAATTTATTATCCTACGACTGTATGATCTATAAAAGAAGAAAAGTATATACGATCAGTGATGCGATAATATATTTCTATGATTATGGTCAATTGTTATGATTTGAGAATAAAGTGCTTTGACGAAAATGATTACTCTTGTTGTTGTATTTAAAACTCGAATGTGCAATTCAGCGATTAAGTAGGCAGTTTCCAATAATAATTAAGTCTATCTAAATTTGGAATTGTTAAACTCATCTCTGAACAAATTTCATGTGCTTATTATGATTTGCCAAGATTTTGACATTTCAACAAGTTATATTTGGATCAACTACTACCTCGTCAGTCAACCCCAGTCCTACCTACAATAATACAACCTCACTAACTTCTAGAAGTTAAATTTGAACGACAGTAGCAGTAGCAGACGTTAACCTACTTTAATTTCTCGTTCTAAACAACCGGAAACGTTATCTTCGCTACAAATCCAAAGGAAACTGACAAAAAATACTCAACTTTCTGTGGTGCTACGGTGACTGCTACTACAAGAAGCTATTTAAAATATAAATTAAAATGATACAATAAAATAATATAACTAAAAGTAATAGTACTAATCATTCCTTATCTGAGAAGGATAAAAATAATTACACTCCAAAAATGATAATGTTAAATGCGACGGACGAAGAACAAAGAAATAATAAAGCTTTTGTTTCCTAAAATTGCATTTAAATTTTTTAACACGTATTTTTGAACCAGTAAAGTAGTTGGTAATTAATTGAATTGAAATGTTATATGCGATTAGCAAATATAGTGATAGAGTAGAACACAATTCCAGCGTTTTTTGTCCAAGTTAACAACTAGTATCTTTTTATTTCCTTTAAAATGTTTCTTTCATTATTTTTAAATAGTAGTATCTGGAACAAACAATTTTTTTCTCTTTCTGTAGTGTGTACAATATATTATTATAATTGTAGTTACTTTTAGTATGTATTTATTTATATGTATAGTATGTACGTAAAGTAATAGTAGTGGTTGTTCTTGCAGCAGGGAGTAATAGAGATTATCAATTATAATAATCATAATTATTATAATCATTAATCATAATAATAGTAACAACAATTTTTTTTTCTTCTCCTTTACATATCATCGCTCGCCACGCACAGAAGTACAATATGATACATTTATTTACAAGAGCTTGGCTTGTTGTTGCAATTTAGTATTCTATATTTTTTAACGGAGCACCACGACGAAGTTATCCAATCCTTTCTTTTTCCTCGATCTGTAAACTTAACTAGTTAATTATCTTAAAAATTATATGTAGCGGTAGCAATAGCAGCAATTTAGTGATTTAGGCTAATCTTTTATTGTTATAAATAATTAATGACCGTACAATATAATATGTAGTAAGTAGAAACAACATTTTTTTCTTTCCCTAGAAATATATTGGTAATAATTACTTTTTCTGTATACATAGTAATTACAATGATTAAGAACAATGATGCTGCTACTTTCATTATAGATCTGTTGATTATATCCATCTGTTCTTAATATTCAAATTAATAGTTTTAAAGCCATTTCAACATCAGTTTGCATTACCGGATTCAACAATAATTAATGATTAGCAGAAGAAGAGGAGGAGAAGTGATTTTTTGGCTTTAAAGTATTTTTTGCACAACAATCCTTTTTTGATTATCTTTTTGTTTGTTAAAGTAGCCCTGTCATCCCCCTTATCTATCATTTTTTTAGTCCCTATAGCACTCACGACGACAAACCATTTTTTTGAAGAATCTAAAATATTTTACACAATAATAATTATAATTTCGTTAAGCATCGTCTGTAAAATCTCACAGAAAAAATGCGTCCACTGTTATCATATAATCAATTATATAATATTGTAAACATTTTCATTGTTGAAGAAAGCATCCCGTCACTATAAACAATATCGTAATGTAAGTCATAATTATCATAATCATAACAATAATAATGAGCACAGCATAATCAATTTATCTATCATCCATCCATATACTGTATTTTTTGTATTCGTCATTTGGAAAATAGGAAAACTTTCAATTTGTTTTGTAATAATAATCAATAATCATGAGACAGTTTTAATAATAGTTTTGTTGGATGAGCAACAAAATTAACTCAACTTCCGCTTTCTACCGCTCTCTTTTCGAATTGCAACTAAACTAATAATATATTTAATTGATAAATCACCCCGTGTTTTTTTTAAATATGATGCATGTTCCGCTTATCTAAAATTTACTTTTCTTAAATGATATTTTTTCCCATCATGTTCACAATTTCCCAAAAAATTCTGGTATCACAAAACGCATCCCCAAAAAAATTGCATCTCATTCATCACCCCTCTCACCTCACTCACCAAATTTCCCCACCCCCACCGCACAAAAAAGCTTGATTGAACTTTGAACCCTTATTTTCAGATACTCACTTTTTAGGACTTGAAAAAATATTGTTATGGATTTTATTATTTTTTTAAAGACATCACTGAAAGCTAAAGCTTTTGTTTTTTTCTTCTCCTAAAACTAAACTAAAATAGCATTCATTTTACAAGTCGATTTATTTTACATAGCCGCAGACTGAAAAAAGACTAGCTACCTAGGTATCTACCTGAGAGATCTATAGAATTTAAATAGTTATATGTTAGTAGTTTCGTATCTTGCTTTTCCTGTGAAAGAGCGATACAAACTAGAGTGTAATACTGACTGACTGATGTTGATTCATGTATATACAGATCGTGTAAAGTGTAATTAGTAATGATGACTTAATAATGTATGTAGAGAATTTAAGGGAAGTACGGTTTTCAGACAAGAGACAAGTGGACAACATTTAAATGGAATCAAGTAATCCTGTAATAACGAGCTTGCTTTTTTTCAAAGGAGAGAGAAATTATTTCCAATGGTAATGTAGGTTTCTAGTTTCTATCCAATTTTACAGTCTATTCGGTTAAACATCGTTTTTTAAGACTAAAAGTATTTCCAATTGGCAATTAAATTTGATGGGTTGAGCAAGCTTTACTTTTTTGACGTTTTTTGTTGACTTAATAAACGAAACGTAAATACAGGAACATTAAACATTACTAAAAAATTAATTGGGAAGGAAAGATGGGATTTTGTTTCAAATTATTTTCCTAGCTACATAGATATTTCCTTATAGAGTACAAGTTAATATTATTATTTTTTAAATAATATTTAATCTCACAAACATCTTCAACTGTTAATTAACTAATTGATTGTAATGCAGAGTGAACACTGGGAATATTTTTTTCCAGGTAGGTGTAGTGTAGGTTACATATATATGTATCTTTTTATAAATTAGGTATGTAGTTACATATTACATGTTGTGGAGGACTTGTTGATTCTACAGCACAAGCGAGAGAGCGATTAATAATGATTTCCTTTAAAAAAAATGGCTCAAACTCATAATAAATCAGGCATTCAATTACTCCTTTCTTTCTTCGTTAACGTAACCAGCTTTTAGCGTTTCCCCCAGTCGGTGGATTTTATAAAGATGAACCTTTATTGTTTCGGTGTTATCTGTTTTTCATTTTTTGCAAGGGCTCAGGCACCTTTGTAAAACCCACGGAGTACCGGAGTCCTTCAAAATCACCAGTCCTTTTCACACTTTAATGACCGGAATCAAAAAACTGACATAAAGCAAATGAACAAGTGGACTTACGTTTTTAAAAACTCAACCAGAATAATAATAAAGGAACATGTCCGCTATAAATTTTGAGTCCTTAATGTTAATTTATTCATTTATGTCTACACCTAATAATACTGAAAATGCTTGCTTCTCCTGTAATTGTTTTGCATAATTATGTTTTTTACAGCAGTGGAATGGTAGTAATTAGCAGGGATGCTGGTTTACTTTTTTTTTATTTACCCGGATCAATTCTTACTTTTGTCAGTTAAATAGGTAGATAAAAAGACATTGAGAGATAGAGAGAGATATATAGAAGAGGGCTTAGATTGTACTTTGAATGAAGGACCTGATGATAAGAATGTTTAATTCACATATCAATTACATTTTAAATTATAGATGTTAGCCTGTAGCTTACATCAGCACAGCACAGCGTTTTATCATTCACACATTTTTTTCTCGGTTTTTTACAAGTTCAATTTCTGATGATTAGCATTAGCAATCATTAAAATGACCGTAATTAAAATCTACTACCTTGTTGACAGTAACTCTGCTGTGTATACATTTTTTTAGTCCTTATAGCTTTCGCTGTTTAAATGTACATACTTTACAATTTACCAGTATCAATTATCTATCTATTATTATGTATACCTGTATGTAACGTATTGAATTCTTATCAAAGAATTGTGTTGATTGTTGTGTAACAAATTGATGATCTGTTACGCTAGGATTGATTTTTTATTCTTGTTATTATTTTCGAATCTATTTTTTATCATTTAACTATGTAGTTAAAAGTTAAATACCCTTCTATCAGTTGATGATTTTTGATGATGATAGTCGCAATAACAATGTTTCTTCATATCGATCAAGTGAAAAGCTTGCATACAATTTTTTTTGTTTATTTAGTTACGTATCTACCATCTATACAGGCATATTATATTATTATTATTATTATATTTTTATGCAGTTTTAATCATTCCCACAGGAGTTGAGAACAATTTTTTTTTGCATGATGTATGTTTACAGAGATAATATTTGCATTGTTATACATAATACCTAAACCTACATGAATACATAAGTTTGCGTACGTTACAATCATAATAATAATAATAGTAGTAGTAATAATAATTTAATCATCTTTGTTCTCTAAAAATAGGGTTTATGGAAAGTACATACGTAGTTGTTTGTCTCTTGTTTTTTTTTCTTGGAGTAAAATAGTTAAAAAGCTTTTTGGTTTCTTTCTTCATATTTTTTATTAATTTTTATATTTTTCGGTGAACAAGGGCTTTTGATGATTCGTACGACAGAAGATTCTCGGTGTTTGCAATGAAATTTAATAATATTGTTAATAACAAGTTTTGTAAATTAATTTAGAAAAACTTTTTTCTCTATTCCGCTTGTAGTAGCTCTGCTTCACTATCTTTCTCCTTTGCTTGAATCAATAAGGTGAGCTGTGGTGGTGGTGGTGGAACTGAAAAAGCACTTGAATTTTAATACATGTTTTAAATGACTATAGTCGTTGTATCTCTTGATTGCATTGTTGACTGATGCTTCTTAGATAACCTTGTTGAGTGAAATCTAGAGATTATCTTGATTCCGCCACTTTCGTCGTATCGTTTTAAATTATCCCTAGAAATGTTGACACGACAAAGTAAATTAGTACGCGAAATGTCATTCTACTGACTTAATAATAATAATAATAATTGATTACATTAATTTATAAGTAATCATAGATCCTAATTATTATAATTGTGTAATTATTAAAATGATTTTTCTTCATAGTTTACCACCACCTTCGTTCGCAGTTTAGCTTTTATTTTCGTCAAAATCCCCCCCTTTCATTTTGATTATCTTTCAGTCCCGATTTAATTTAGAAACATGCACACTACCACACACAAGTCATACCACAAACATGATCAAATATAGACTTATATATTTTTTAATACAATTTTCTCCCCTGTTTTGATTTGCCCCAGCAACAAAATTAGTGCTCGTTTTGTCCTATTATATATCTGGAGCTGATTTTTTAGTCTCGAACAAAAACAAATTCGTTGTAGTGATTCCATCGGGATTCCTCCGGATCCATGCCCGGCTTCAACTCGGCAGAGCCGCCAGATGTGCCTGAACCACAGGATGCGACGCACCTGGAAACACACAAGATGAAATGATAATTACCATACATGTATTTACCAAGTTCCCACGACCACCACCAACTGAAATAATAATATCAGTTTATTTCAAAATATATTATTAGATTTTTTATGAGCTCTGATTTTACTTGAATCCTGCCTCCTGCAGGTTATCAAATGCCTGCTCAAGAAACAAGTGCTTCAGGAAGAATCGACCAGTGTAGCGATCCATAGGACCACGATCCGGATCTCGACTTTCATTCAGGTTCTCTCCAAATACCTGTGCAAAAAACGGACAAAAAAGAGAACAAAATTAATGATTCATAATACATAATAGGTAATTGAGTCGTAACATGGATGAAGATTTCTTTTCCATGAATGAATTTGATCAGTGGTGATGATAATGCTTGCGCCATTACAATATTTTTTGCTCAAGATAATTTTTACATGATAATGTTGGAGAAAATTCCAAAAAAGTTGACAGGTATTGGGATAAAAAGTTGAGTTATTATTGCTGCCCCGTTATTATCCGTGGACGAAATCAAAGGAGCGCTTCACTCAGATTTTATCTTTATCTCTTTTTTTCGCTCTCTCTCTTTCAACCTCTTTTCATGTTTATTTCCCAATTTCCGCCGGATTTATGATCATTTCAACAATTTTAGACAAAACGCCGAAACCAATTGCATTTTGAATGTTTCCTTCGCATGGGATTGTATGGCTCAATCTCAAATGTGCATGTCGTGCCAACTCGTTGATCCACGAGTGAAACCCATATAATATTATTTTTTCCCCAAAAAATTATATATCCTTTAAGCGATCCTTTTCTACAACATTACCAATACAAGCTGGTTTACTGTCCAACTTTTTTTAAAATCTTCATTTCACCGTTTCATGTTATGTAGCAATAATAATAGTACTCGTCCAATTCCTCCTCCAGCTAAAAAAATACTTGACTATCTTCCATCATTCTCTTCTCTATTAGTTTTCCAATACGTTTCTTTTGTGCATTTTGTTCCTGGAAGTGGAAATCATGTTGGGCAACCTGTTCTTTTTATTAGTCATAAATAGGATTGTAATGATCACTGTAATAATAACAGTATTAAGCGAGAGAGAGCAAAGTGTGTGTCTGCTCAAGTCTGGCAGAACAATTTAAAAAGTCAAACTTCTGGCGAGAGCAGAACCCGTTTGCTCCACTTTAATTTTCCAGTTTATCTAACTGATCGACTAAGAATTACTGACAATAACCATGATGGCCCATGTAGTACCAAAATCTTCTATACTCACTCTCGCCTGCTGCTTTCAGTTCAACTAAACTTTAAAGCTTGTATACAGAGAAAGCATATATATGGCTATATACCTATTTCAATTGCATTTATTTCTTCTTGAGAGTCGAGTACCAGCATCCCAGCACAATTTTTTTTTGTTGGAGAAAGGGACATTATGACGAAAAAAAAGTTTGAAAATGGGGATGGGTGATCATAAAAATAGTAAAGTTGGATATTTTACGACCCCTCATTTTCCTCCCAGTTTTAAAGGTTGTGCAATCATTACGTCATCCCCGATTCAACATTCCATCAGATGGCAAATTTATCGGCAGAATAAAGTATAGCCGACTCCACTCACACACACACAACCTACTTTTTTTATCCTTCTCCGGTGGCCACCAAAAAGAGAAGAGAAAAACAGGTATGGAAAAAAAAACTTTAAAATTTATCGTTTAACAAAAACTTTGCCAGCATCTCCATAAAAGAGAGTAGGAGCAGATCAGAGCGTCTCTTTGAATATTACTTGGTCATTTAATTTATTTAGTTTTTTAAAAGCTCGACTCTAGGTCTGGAATCTATCATGTCGCGTTACTACTTCTGCTGCTTGCCCCTCGGCTTCTGGCTTTCTGGTTCATAGCACAGGAGCAGAACTAGAACTAGTATAGCGATAATAGCAGCAATAATTTTAAGGATTAATCTGAAAAAGTGCAACTTGAGTTCTACATTTTTTTAGAAAAAAAAAGCTGCTGGTATTAAAGTTTCTCTCCTGCCTACTACTCCTTACCCCCTTTTTATATCCCTTTTTTCTCTCTCTTTCTCTTTCTCTCCCAGAAAAGTTGCACAATTTTGTTTCAAGTGGTGGTGTGCTCACTTGAGCGAAGAGTGGCAGTATTATTGGCGATGGTGGACATTTGTTGGAGAGCCACATTATTATTATTATTGCATGGCTCTCACAAGCAAAAGCAGGAGACACAACGACGACGACGAGGACAACGACGACTGACACAAGCCAAGCCAAGGAGGACACGCCGAAATGAGGGGAAAAAAGTTATGTACACATTTATGGCAGGAGAAACTACTTGAAAATCGCTCGAGGGGAAACAGGAGAGAGAAAAAAAATGTGGATAGAGAGAGAGAGGAAAGTGGTTGTGGTGGTCGACAAAATCAGGTAATAAAAAGTAGACATAATACAGTATTTTTATGTGTTGTGTGTATCTTTATATTGTGGAGCAGTCATGCTATAATAACCCAGTTTCACCAGATATTCTTCTTGGCTGAGACTCAACTGGGAACTATATAGGGCAGGGATGATGGGAAAATATCTAACTACCATCACCAGCATGCGAGAGGATGCGAAATATATCAAAATGGCACTTTTGCATTTTCCTAAGGACGCCGTGTAATCCAAAACCCGTTTACAGTTTACCAGAAGAAAAACAACTCGCTTTTAGCTTTGCTTTAAAGCAATTCGGGGTTGTGCAAGAGCGGATTTGCTTTTTGCATTAGTTGGATGATGTCATGCGTGGAGAAATTGTCGGCCATTTGAAATCACAACTTAACTGTCTATCTGTCTACGGGGGAAAAGGATAGGAACAATGCCATTCACATTCGGTCATCATGTCACTTCAAACAAAACAAATCATTTTTGTAGAATAAATAAACATGATGATAATTTGCTATTATCGTTTTGATGCTAACGATAACCGCAAAACCATAACCTGTCATCATCCTCATCATCACCTGTCTAACAAGATCAGAGATTACCATGCAGTCAAATGACCTTTTACTCTAGTAACTATTATCAGACATCCCTTCATACTTTCATGTAATTTTTTGCCATAATAATATTATAATAGATAAATTAGGCAATTTCTGTCAGTCAATAAAAGTGAAACGTGTCCGGCCGTCCATCGTCCATAAAAAAGTAATCACAATTTCCACTCTGTGAGAAAGCCATCACAGAGTGATAATGATCGTTACATCCATCCTTTCATGTTTCCTTTCCATGCAAATTTTTAGAACGAAAGAGAGAGAAAGCGATAGAGAGAAAACTTTTTTTCTTCCTTTTCTTCAAAGCTGCATAATTTTACTGGAGGCTTATCAAAGAGGCAGAAGAAACAAAATGACTTTAACTTTCATTATTATTCTGTCGTCTGTCTTGGCAAATCCCCTATTTTCGGATTGTGCCACGATGATAATAATAATAACAATGGCAATAATAATAATAATCAGAGCGACAACAAAAGTAGGAAAATAAACGGCGAGACGCTCGCTTCACTCTAATACCTATTATGTGTAAAAAGTACAATAAGTAAATAAATATTATGCTCAATGACGGTTGGTTTGGTTGGGTTGGTGGTTTGTGTTGTTGTCGCCGTGCTGCTATCTCAACCAGACCCAAATGAAAGTAGTAATAAGAAAACAACAACTTGAGCCTGATTTATATTTTATCAGGAGGCATGCATGTTTCTCTTTCTCTCTTCCTCCTCTTCTTCTTCTCATCGTCATCATCATGATCGTGGTGGTCGTCGTCAGCATGCTCACGATCAAGTTTCAGCAAATGCTATTACTCTTTTTTAAAGCCCTTCTTTGCTTGAAAGGAGGAAAATAAATACCAACTACGGCACAGCAAGACGATCATGATAGTGCGAGAATGGAGGAAAATCTGGGAAGCTCTCTTACTTTCTCTCTCTCTCTTTCACTTTCCTTCTCTGTTGTCTGTTGTTCTACTACTCCCAAGTACAATGTTTCCTGCTTTTAAGAAAATGAGCATCGAAAAAAAAACAAGAAGAAGGAGAAGACGAGAGGGCTATTTTTTTCAAGGGGAAAAAATATACGAGCAACGTGTTCCATTTTAATGGATTATGTGAACTTTTAGGTCTAATAAAAGTTCGTCTTATATTTAAGCATGATGCTGGTTGTTCTACAGATACGCATGATGATGATGGCGGTGGCGGTGGCGATAGCAGTTGGATACAGAAAAAACGACTTAAAAATAACAGTCGCTACATTTTCCATCGTTTTTTCTCGTTTCGTCTTGTATACTTGTATATTATTATTTCACAGAAGGTTGATTTTTTTATATTCTTTTCGGCTCAGGCTGAGGAAATGGGAATCAGCCATGTGGAACCGAATCTAAACTTTTTCCCCTTTAACTTTCATGCATATTTGCTATTATATTCCCAACAACCATGATGATTTCGCCGCGAGCCAAAATATATACATGTTTATATACACACAGAAAATCAGCCTTCTTTCCTTGTCGAATTCCAGGAAAAACTGAAAAGAATCCCTTGGCTTTACATATTATTTTTTTCTCCTTCTTTTTCTGAAACAAGATGTTTCTTCCGTTTTCCCCCCGTTATCGTCATTACCACACAACCCACACTACCTTCACAATCGTCGTGATCACAACAACCAGCCATATTATTATTGTATTTATATTTAGAATCATGTGTGTGTGTGTGCGGAAAAAAATGGAAACGGTTTCGTGTGAAAACCATGGAGAAAGTAGTGTGGTAATGTGAAGCATGTAAATTGGAATGATTGGGTTTTTTCTTTGCCGTTGTTGCTGCTTTCTCCAGATCAACAGCATATTTCACCATCCCCACCACTACCACCATCCTCATTGCAATCTCGCCACCAAAGCTATTAAGCAAGCAGATGATGACGAAAATTTCCCCTGAAGGGGAAACAAATTGAAGTTTTTTTTTCGTCTACTCCTGCGTCTTCTTCTGCTTCATCTTCTTATGCTTTTCTCAGAGAAAGAAGAAAGACGATGACGATAGTAAAGCACATAAGTATACACATATTGCATATTATTATTGAGTGTGTGTGTGTGTGCGTATAGAAAAGTTTCCCATTTTTAATAAGACGCCTACACCACCCCAAACACCACCACTGCCATCACCATCGCAACATCATCATATGGAGAAACAGAGGAGCGGCAGCTGACGCACATCCAATTTTCCAGCTATTCATCCTCATCCTTCCTAATATATTTTCATATACATACATGACGATGATACATGTATAAATATTCATATTATAAATATGAAAATTGCGCTATAAAATATTAGCCGACAGAAACAAGGTCTCAAACTCCCTATATTATTATTAGCTGACTGACTGAGTAATGATCCATGCTGGCATCACTCACGACTGCTACCACTGCCACCGCCGCCACCACTATCATATCAGCCAGCATCACAATTTTTTAAAATTCGACTACTACAACATTTCAATGCAAATTTATGATCATGTTCCTGTAAGCATGCATGTTTCTTAGCAGCATTACTTGCATGACTACTATTTCTGCTACCACCACCGCCACCGCCTCTGCAACACACATCAATCAACAAACAAGATGATGAATGTAATGATGGTGGATGGCGGTGGCGGTGACGGTGATACTGCTGCTGGTTGTACTTCCACTTTCTCTTCTCCTGCTGCTCCTTCTGCTGGTTCATTTCTTCCTTCTTTCTTCTGTTGTTGGACGTATTGCAGAAAAAACATAGAGATGGGTTACACAACACTCGATTTACTCTGGAGAAGAGAAAAAAATTGCGCACTGATGATGACTGATTACTCTTTTTTATTTCTTTTTCTAGGAAAAAATAATAATAATACGGACAAGATGAGAAGAGAGAGAGAGAGAGAGAGAAGAAAAAAGGGAAATAAAGAGAATATTTCTTGATAACACAGAGAAATAGAGAGAGAGTCTTGTGTTGTGTGGGTAGCCGGCAACTTGAAAAGAAGTGATGATGATGCAACAAATTTTGCTCTGCTCCATCTCTCCACTACTATTTACTACGCTACCATTCAACCACGACATCAACAACAAGTATGATAGGAATTCTTTATTAAAGCCGAATTTTCCTTACTACAACTGCTAGGACGACGACGAAGATAAAGAGAAGAGCGTAAAAAACAAGTGGGCATATAAGCAGCAGCAGCAGCATTACAATTTTTTTCTTACATATTTTTTTTTCGGGAACAGAGTTTGTGGTTTTTATCTGTGTGTTAGCATATTGAAAGGATAAATAAATCAAGCGAAAGTAAATGGGATACGCTGAGAAGTGTATGTATGGGCACGCTGGAAATTTGGATGTAAATCAATATATAAGCGACCTTTAGTTGCCCTACGAACAAGGAAGGATGAGGTACCTTGCTGTGAAAAGTGAGGATTTTGAAAAGGAACCCAGTTGATGGCACGTCGTGTGTAGACGTAGACAGACGGACAGTAAAAGTAACCTCCTAAATGTGCTAGCTTGATCCTAATAATTGCGGGGAAAAGTACAAGGCCTTTTTTGCTAGTAATAGTAGTACTGCGTATAACTTTATCCTTTCAATTTCTCCTCAAATCACCATTCGCATCATCATCATCATCAACTTGAAATTATCATCATTCATCCATCCATCCATCCAAAATATTATTATAGGGTTGATCCTCATTTTATTTGCAAGCTTTTCTCTCTCGTCTTCTGTTTTTTCTGCGGAATAAACACAGGGAAAGCGTCGTCGGCCTAGTAAAAGCCAACATTACGCTGAAACTTGATCCATGTGATGACTTTAGCGTTGCGTCGCTCTGCTGTGGTTTTGGGTTAGGTACAGCTCAAAGCAAATAGAGCAGCGAGACGCATTAGCATTGAATGAATGCAGCAGGCTTATTATTATTAAAGGTTTGACTGTTTTTCTTGTCGGAACCCAAAATCCCATTTCTTCATTTTCTCCGCTGTTATGACGTGGCATAATAATAGTATGCTTTTTTATGCAATTATTGTTATTGGATGGGGATAAATGCTAAAAGTGGTTCTTATCCCGGAATATTTATTCAAGTGTCTTTTTATAAGAGGATTCGTTGTTGTCGTTGTCGTCGGTGTGGTGGGAAAGTAGAGCGTGTGCTGCTGTGGCACTACTACTACAACCACAAACAATAACATATATTTTAACTTAATCATAACAGTTTCATACATACAATTAAATTCCCTCACTTTCCTTCCATTACATCCGGTCTCCCTCTGTTATGGCAAGCATCTTGCCAAGTGCACAAGATTTATCGACTTTTCATTTTTCCTCCAGCAATAACAGCAACAGCTTTTCTTGTCGCTCAACGACACACTACGAGTTGGTAGGAGGAGGAGGAACTGACGGCTAACCTATTAACTTACTTTATCCTTGCTGCCACTGAACTGATGTTGATTAGTCGGCAGAATAACATGACATGACATGACACAGGACCATGCATGGTCAGCACTCATTTATCATCCTACTATAACGACCAATATGAAGTATAACTGATTTTTTTTGTTGTGGTTGGTGGGGTGATACAATAGGATGGACGACACTGTGTGCAATTACACTAATACCAGAGTAATGCTTATAATTAAATTAGAGGAGTGGTGGTCTACTTCTACTTAACATAAATGAAACATTACCCACCAATACCAATAATCCGTCATGACTACACTGGCATCCGAGGGATACTCTAAAGAGCAGGTTTTCTAATGAGTGCATGTTTAGTTCTCATTTCTCTACTACAAGACTCCAATAATATGTGGATGGAAGTAATGCGTTGTACACGTATAATAATCTTGATCATAATCATAATGTGAGCAAGGTAAAAAATAAGAAGAAAAAATGGAAGGGAAATAAAATCATCTCATCCTCATTCTCGTTATTTTTTATCAACATGTTTCCTTCTGTCTGCTGTCTGTCTGCACTTCTACCACTTTACTTATTACTCGGAACAGTGTAGGTGGTGATGAGATTGGAATTGGGAATGGAAATGGATACTTTATTATTATTACCAGTATCATTATTACTATTTTTATTATTATATAACCAGTTATGCCACTTGTGCGTGCAGTTTCTCCAAGTTTCTTGAGCAGCAGACCAAATTTTCTTGTTTTTCTCTCTCTCGCTCCCACTCTACTTTCTTGTCAACGTCAACAGAAATAACAAAATTATTAGACCAACTTGTGTTCTAGGTTGGTTTTGCCCGCTACTGCTTGTCGTCGTCGTGGTAGTGGCAATACAGCAGCACATTATTCTGTCCTGCTCTGCTCCTGCTCGCCTCTACATTTTTCTTCCCTTTTTTTGAGCAGTAGACATGATGATCATTTCATGAAATCCAATGAGCTGAAATCAAATTTTTTCCCCAGTCGAATCTCCTACACGACGACTAGCTATAGCTGCTCCTGCTTCTTTTTTTTCCTTTCCCTCTTTCTCTTCTTGTGAAGAAATCCAATATTTAGTAAAGCAGTATAAATGGTAATGTAATGCGAGGAGTAGTAGTAATGGGAGCAGTGTAATATCTCATCATCATGCCAATAATATGCTTCCTCCTCGCGTCTCTCCTTGTTTCCGGGTGAAACACAAGGAGAATGAGAGAACGAAAGGGAAAACACGACGGATTTCTCCTTTTACACTGGCATATATTTTTTTCGCGAGACGACGACGACGACAACGATGAAGGAAAAAAGAGTTGAGGGTGGTGGGCTCCTCTCTCTTTCCATTTCTCAAGGAAATAAAACATACGTTGCTTAACCCTTTCTTTCACTCTTTCATACACTCTCAGAAAGAGAGAGAGAGTGAGAGAGAGAGAGAAAAAGAAAGAGAAGGAGTGACGACAGCCATTACTTATTTTCAAAGTAAAAGACAAAAAACAGAGAAGAAAGAACTCTCTCTGACGATAAGCACGACTCTTTATTTCTGTCCCTGTCTCCCTCTTTCATTCTCTTACTTTCTTCATGGAGAAAGTAATATTGGGAGAGAGAGAGAAAGAAATAAAGTAAAGAATGTATTTGCGCGACTGGAGAAGTAAGAAGAGGAAGAAGAACAAGTAATAATAGTAGTAGTAATGGTGGTAATACAAGCAATATGCGATATGCTTTCTCCTCATTCAATGCACTCTCCATCCTACCACCAAACTTACGCATCACTTGAGTGAATAAGTGAGAAGAAGAGCATATACTCGTACATAAACTGGGAAAAGTAGATGGGTATAATCGTTATAGCTGGTAGAAATAGAAATACATTCAAATTTTAGCATTTAGGTGGAGTAGGCGGTTGGGCTGGAGAGTATACACGCATTTATTTCCAAGGAGATCCATTTTCTGGATTCCGGAGAAGACTAAGAAGAAGCGGGGCACATGAAGATAAACATATATGTGAATTATTATGCATTAAAGAAAGTGGACTTTTGTTGCTGGGGCAATAGAACAAGGAGACTGAAGGAAGGGAAAGAGAGAGATCCATAATGATAGTAGTAATACGACGAATAATAATAATAGTAAGGAGGAGAAGAAGCAGACGCATAAATTGGTATTTTCTCAGTGAGCCCCATTATCCTATTCTTATTTCCTTTTTTGCTTCTCCTGAGAAAATGGGATACTGTAAAGTTGTAAAGCAGACGGGGGATAAGACACTGAAGGAGGATGAGGAGAGGATGGTGGGAGACTGGAGGAGAGAGAGAGAGGAAAGTGACAAGAGCAAAGAAAGAAAATGGATAAATATGAGGATGATGATGATGCTGATGGGCCATGTGACTGACTAACGGAGGGTTTAGCCTTCAAGCAAAATATGCTACATGGGAATCTCTATACAACTCTCCACTGAATCAGAGACAAAGTGAAAGTGAGCGCAAGGACGTCATCACTTTTTGTAGAAGGACGGTGCTAAAAACAAATAAATACATTGGAGTACTAGTAATAATAAATATAAGTATTTATCATTATTGTACATCTTTGCTTTGTAAACGCTGTGTGAAAGTAGCGACGAGGATCGTACGAGATTTCCCTAAAAACAAGTGAAGGGCAATAGAGAAAAGTAATATAAAATGGAGAATGAAAAAGAGGAAATATTAGGGTCATTATTGAAATAATAATAGCAAACATGTTGCAAAAATAATAACTGTTTTCCTTTTCCATCTTGTGTGTAGCGTGTGTGTGCTGCAGAGATAGTTACATTGTGTAAGGATTTAAAGAGAGAGTGTCTCCAAAAAACCCTAACAAAATACTAGACTTTCTCTGTCTCACTCACTCTTTCAATTTCCATGGAACAAAAACAAAAAGCAAACACTGGGCGGTGGAAAAGAGAGGAAGAGAGAGAGAGAGAGATACTTAGTAGAGAGTAGAGACAAGATGCATATGCATGAGGTACGGATAAATATTAGTGAATCTTGCCTCTTGTTGCTTTCCCTTAAATCCATTATTATTATTATCATTATTATGCTCGGTTTGCTTTCTACTTCTCTTTCTCTCCAGTTCTCTGGAGAAATTCCAATTTCTGACGGCTTAAATATTTCAAGAACATCTTGCCAAACTCAACTACGCAAATACTTACATTGTAATAATGACGCTCTGCTGTAACAATAATTGTAGCAATATTTTTGTGTCGCCAGACATTCAAACATAAACACTTATTCTAATTTAAATAGAGACTATACATTTTCTTATTTTCTTCATCAAGGCTTACCTCCCGACAAAGCGCCACTCGTCCGCAAACAATGATCCTCGCCAACTTGCGAAACTTTACATCTGACAAGCCATCCCGTCCAAACGCAAACGTTCCTCGGTAGCCCACTGTGATATAGCCAGACTGTCGATTTTCATCTGGAGAGAAATTGAAAAAAACAAACAAGAAACAGCAACTATGTTGACGACCGAGAAAATAGGAATTAGATGAGCAAATGAGAAAATAAATACAATTAATGGAAAATAATTTATATCCTGGCTTTCTTTCTTCCACAGAATAGCTTGTACGCTGGCGTAATTGATTACCATACAAAACTTGTATATGCAGTTGGCGTATGAAAATGCCGAACAAATTTGGAATCTGATGTGACGACGAGGATGACGATGATAATCTAGAATCTGAAAGCGTGTACGTGCTCCTTTGCTTGATCAATATCAAGATGATGATGATGGAGGAGAAGAATACTGGAGAAAAAAATTTCCTAGAAATTCCAGCACACTAGTTTGTACATACAATATGTACAAAAAGTATAAACAGGGATCTTTGTACTGAATACAAGCCCATCCGACTGCTATACAGCAGGAGAGCGTTAGTGAAAGAGAGAAGTCTAGCAATCATCATTTCCATCGTCGTCATTTCCAAAATCATCAGTCTTGTTTCTTTCCTTGTCTTTCTCCGCATCTCCTGCAGAGAAAATGGTTGTTTAATTGAAAAGCTTTGAAATTTATCAAGAAGCTTCTTTCTCTCTCTCTCTCTCTCTCTCTCACTCTCGTCCGCAATTCTTCTTTTCTTTCTTGCTCCCATTTGCTCTTTTCATTTCTGTGACTACTCGCCATAGTTTATCGTCAAGATATCTTTTGCTTCTCGTGGAAAAGTAAATGAAATAACCCTGATGACGATGGGAAGATGAGAAAAAATAACGGAATGGAGTTGAAAGATGAAGAAAAAGAGGAGAAAAGCCGAGACAGTGAGAGAGAGAAGAGAGAGCAAAGTTTAAGCTTTGCAATCAGCTCAACATCCACCACCACCACCGTCGCCGCCACTACTACTACAACTACTACCATGACGACAACGACGAGCTCATGTTGTTGATGATGATGATAGGCTTCTTGTTCTTCTCTCATCTCGCATTGTTTCAGAAGAAAAGGAAATTTGGGACAGGAGAAAAAAGAAGAGAAAAAGACGAATGCCCTTGTCTGTAATTTGTATTTTCTTCTTGTATAATAAAAAGGCTTAGTATTTTCTTCTGATTAACTTTCTTTTCTCCTCGCTCTCCTTTTTTTCTTTCGGCTCAGGTATTGATGTTGTATAATCAGAGGAGCAAGAAAGAGAAAATTGGAATCTTCTCTCCATTTTTCCACCTCAACTGTCTTCTTCTTCTTCGTCCTAGTCTTCTTTTCTTCTTCTTGTTCTTCTTCTACCCTGATGACTATACCAAGAAGAGGGATAGGAGCGGAAAAGTGTAAGAGAGAAGCTAATTTGTGCCGCTTGGTAAAAGGTAGCTTTTTTCTGCTCGTTATCCATTTTCCTCCACCATCTGCTCGTCATTATCGTCAAATTCAACACATACATATTTATTGCGCAGTTTAACTTGCTAATCGGCAAAAAGGCTCTTGATGATGATGCTCCCAGCAGCAGCAGTAGCAGCATCAGCCGCCGCCTACGACGACGATGATGATGCGAACGACTATAACGATAAAGTCATGAGACAGCAGCCCGTGTGCTACGAACAAGGTAATTAACGTCAATTTCGATGACACTACTCTCCATCACTTTGATCATGACGATGATAAGGAGAAGGGAAAGAGGATGAAATAACTCATTCAATAGGAGATATATCACTATCAATGCCGCCATCATCATTTTTGAGAATGATCATCAAAGTGTTCCTCCGTCTCTGTTTTCTCCTCATACACCACCTACACTACTCCTTTTTCCACCTTGTTCACCCTTCAAAAGCTCCGCCGTTTTTCTAAGACTTCTCTTTTATCTGATTTTTCCTATTCAGAGACGACATAGAAGCTATAACTGCTACCGTTGCCAGTTGGTTTGACTTTATTACAAAAAAAACCAGTCCATCAGAACCAGGAGAGATAGAGAGAGAGAGAGAGAGAGAGAGAGGAAGACGACGAAGAAGACTGAAAATTTTCACGGAGGGAAGGAAGCAGAAGAAAAGTTGCAAATTAATGGTGATGATGACGACGACAACGCTGGGCATATGCCATTTTTAATGGTTTTACCCACCTAGCGACAACTTTTCTTGCCTTTCAACAAGATCATCACATTGCCATCGTAATCATCATAGCGTCATCCTCATCAACGCAAAGAGAGAGAGAGAGGAAAGGGAGGCTATGGCTATGGAACGATGATCCCTTTTTCCCTTTCTTGTTGAAACTTTTTAATGAGTTAGACAAACTCTCTATCCAGTGCTCGGCTCTCTGTTGGTGGCGCGGTGGTACGGGTGCTCGGGGCCATTAGCAAAAACCCATCCATGTCTATCTATCTATTTCATTCCCGCTATCCTGCCACTTCTATCATCTCTCGCTCAGTCGGATCAACCCACAGCTCAGTAGAGCAGAGCAGCACTTCTACAGAGCAATAGAGAGACACTCAAAAGTTTTCACAAATATCAAAGCGAAAAAAGGATCCCTTTTTCTCCTCTCTACACAGTAACACCATCACCAGCATCATCACCACTACCACCGCCGCCGCCGCCCATACAACTACAAAATATGCAGTTGGATGAGTCGTAAAAAAGGCACCTTTTTTTCTTCTGTTATCATCGTCCTCATCATCTCGTTTGCCTCTCACTCTCTCTCTCTCTCTCTCGCTTTCTCCTGATTTTCTTTGTGAATGGCGAGAGAAGAGGAGAAAAGTGAATGAAGGAAATCTGGGAAAAAGTCAACGGACAAGTGATTCCATTTCGTTATACAGTTTATTCATTCGTTCATTCAATTGGCACAACAGAAAAGCCCTCAAAAAAGGTTGATATAGAAAACTGGTGATGCATGCGTACCTACAGAGAGTCGTAGATATATTTTTTGTGGGGATTTCTCCGCAGTCTCTAATTTAGACTTTGCCTTTTCATCATGAAAACTAAAAACCAGATCAAGTCGGATTTCTATACTAATTTGTCGTGACAACTGGTGGTGGGGGCGATGGTTGTAAATACCTAGTTCTCTCATGATGACGTCATTAGGTTATCTGAATGGGAAAACAACCTATACAAAATCAAGGCGAAAATATTGTCAGTTATGGGCCATAATGAGGACATATTTTCCCTCAATTATAACTTGTTTTTCTCCTCGTCGTAATCCTTTCATAATTTGTTTTCTTCGACTATGTACGACCATCACCTTTGAAACTATACGAAATGCGTACCAGGGACCTCCCGATGTTATTTTGTCAAATGCCAACTGAAGTAATATTAAGAGTGTTGAAATGGCTTTAGCACCTTTAGCACAGAAAAAGTGACTTTTTTTAGTTTATAGACATAACTATTATTATTACTATTCGTATATATATGCTGCAGTTTTTTTTAAATCACTTTTTTTGGACAAACAACTTTTTTCCCAAGAAAACGAAATTCATGAGCTTATTCCGAGATAGTTGAAAGGGGGAAATCGATTTATTCCACTTGTTTGGCCACCACCAACACACACCGTCTTCTTCAATGTGCATAACATTTCTGACTTGACTTGATTTACCTTCCTTCCTTCCTTCGTCGTCGTCCAGATCATCACAACAACCGACCTATCCAGGTCGTTTATATTACCCTTCCTCTTTTACATATTATTACGCGCTCCCTTCAGGATGTTTCTTCTTTTGAATAACTTGTTTTCTTTCTCCAACTTTCTCCTCGAAAAATAGACATATATAGGTAGTCGTACATGTCTAGTACAAACTTTTACAAATGGTGTTCCCAATCCACAGTAGTTCCAAAATGGTACTCAGTCTGTCGTCCTTATTTGTCATATTTGCAGAAAAAAATGTCAAGTATACAATAAGGGAATGTGACAAGGTGAAATGTGCAAAATAAAATGAGAAGAAGACGAAGAAGAACATGGCTGGTCCCATCAGTGTGGACTTGAGATTTACTTTGAGTGCGAGAAAGAGAGGGAGAGAAAGCGAAGAAAAAATGTGTTTGTGCATTCGCTTGATCGGTTTTGATGCAGATGGACGTCACTGAAAGAGAAGAAAAGTGATGCCGGTCAATATAGAGTCCACCAGTCAGGACACATTTTTTCTACATTTGACATGCATTAGCTGGTCATCATTCCATGAATGTATCCTCACATGAATGACCCGACAGTCTAGTGGTGGTACTTTGGCACAAAATGGACGAAGAAAATGAGAAATAAAAAAATATGTAGCTGTATTTTCTGCAGCTTGAAACAGGTTTTCGTTCAAGCAAGCAAAAGCATTTCAACATTTCGAGTGTGAAATGCATGTCGACTTTGAAAGGGAGGGAATGAGCAGAGACTTCGCTCTGATGGTCGTCGATGCTAAACTTTCTCTCTCTCTCTCTCTGTCCAATGGCAGGATATACAGAAAACGAGATTTTCAAACTGAACAACAGCAAAAGAAGCAGCAGCGTTCCAAAAAAATGTTGTTTGTTTGTTTTCAGTGGTCATCTCACCGTCCATGACATAACGAAAAATCCCATTACGCTTCACCGGCAACATGGCTTGTAAATTTTTTAAACCATCCTGACCACACAAAACACATGTGGAACTGGAAGGAAAAAAATGTCGTCGATCCCATTTGGGTTTCTCTCACAGTGACGGGTTTCAATTTCAACTTGAAAAGGAGCTACACCACAACAACAGCATCAACAATGTCCATCAATATCAAAGTCGCCATTTTTTTGTCTCTCATTTCCCCAAACACAGACATCAGTCAAAGCCAACATAAACCATTACCGGACTTGAATGACAAAATGAAGAGAAAAATAATCAAAAGCAAAAAAATGGTGTGCACGAAGTCCATTAAAAATATTTAACAAGCAGGGTAAACCGCAACCGTAAAAAGAAAATCCTTCACTACTTCCGCGACCTCCTTCATTCCATTACACGTTTTCTCCACTGCTCCTGCTACTGGCGCTTATCAACTGCCAACCTAAAAACCAACCTTGTCAACCGAGATGAAGGCTGTGCAAACTGGAAAATCTCTTTCTCCCTTTCTCCTTTCCCCCTCGCCGTTTTAAACGGAAAGTAGTAAAGTAGTCTCAAGGAAAATACAAGTTGGTTAATGGTTACACTGGTGACTGTGGTGATGATGGTGGTGACGGTGGCTATGGTGGTGATGGGAAGAAAAGATTTGTGTCAAGAAATAGACGACTGCTTCCTTCCATCAGTGAAGGATTTTGAAAGGAAGGGGATGAGGAGAGGAGAGCAAGTATTGTTCCTTTTACTTTCTATACGCGTCTCCTCTGCTAATCCTTTTTTACACGGCGAAAGATACAGCCTCAGCGCATACACCTTGCGACAAACACAGCTTTTTAAGAAAATACCAATAGAAGCCTGCCTGTAGACAACAAAAAAATTCCCTGATTACAAATCGTTGTTGGAAAACGTGTATGAGTACATGTATCATGTATATGCATGTACGCGTACAACGGTATTATTTGTTTGTCTTGAGATTCCATCAACAACCTGTCTGGGTTGTCACCCTGCTGTTGTCGTGTAAATAGGCAGCAAAGAAAAAAAACTGCCATGGTACGCTCCTATAACAGCCAATCCTAAAACGAACGTGTGTAATCGGATTGCCATTTTCTCAGGAGGAACAAGATGCGAAAAAAACGTGAAGACAAACTGGAGCTTAAATATCAAAGCTTCCGTTTTTCCCTCTTGCAAGTGAACTGGAACAAAGCGGAAAATTCGCAAGGGAAGAAAATGAAAGGAAGGAAAGGGGATAGCCTTTGAAAAATAAAAGAGCCGGAGAACAAAAAAAATCCCACGCATCTGTCCTCCTCCTCTTTAATAGCCTTAGCGAATTTTTCATTTTTCTAATCTCGTAATCATCTTTCCTATGGGAGAAAATTATTTGAAGAAAACTTGTCGAGTTATTTTTGAAAAGATGGAGACAACTCCGTGTTTTAAAAAGACGGACGGGCAGACAGGATGGTTTCATGGAATCGCTTTGTCGTTTCGATTCGGAAAACACAACTAATGGGATAATAATAGAGGTAATGCTTGGCTGCATGCTTCAAAATTTGCCTTATTAAAAATGACACATGGGAGCAATGTAGTTATCATAGCGGAAAGGCAAAAGCAGAAGAAGAAGAGGAAGAAGGAAAGAAGAGAGAGGCAGAGGAGCGGCAAGGCTGCGTATAACTTACTACCCAAACCAGCTTCCTCGAGTCTACTAGAGCGATCCGGTCATTTAAAAAGTAATCAACGTAGCGAGAAGGGCGTACAATAACTACAAAGCGTGCTACTAACCAAACCACCTTATTATGCATTTGG
Organism: Sinella curviseta; assembly: GCA_004115045.4. Taxonomy (NCBI): domain Eukaryota; kingdom Metazoa; phylum Arthropoda; class Collembola; order Entomobryomorpha; family Entomobryidae; genus Sinella; species Sinella curviseta. The sequence continues at coordinate 11,365,232 of CM065489.1, forward strand.
GTTGGCAGCGTCAGGGAAGAACGCGAGGTAGAAGCAAATTCTCTCGCTTTCAGGCCCTCATTCTGTTTGCATACCAGTCCACAGTGCAAATATATTACTCACGTGTTCATAACTGGATAAATATGGCTGGTGGTTTTTCGGAGCTGGAGGGGAAAATGAAGTTTTTTTTCTGTTTTATTTTCCTGAATACATAAGTAGCGTAATTTACTGGCGCAGTATAATGTAACGTCATATAACAACAATCGTAAAGTATTGGGCATCTCGCAATAGTTTGCCCAATCGATTTTGTTTAAGATCCAAAGTTCAAGGCAAAAAATGTTTCATTTAATCTTAACAAATAATAACGGAAATGACTGCCCATTTGTAGGGGTAAAATGAGATGCGCGATTTTTTCCATGAAAATGTTTCCGGGATAGCGTATCGACAACACTTCGGTGCATCGATATAATTTTGCCGATAGCAGAATATTATTTTGTATATCGATGGCTTTATACGTACATAACGATGAGTTATGTACTTATTCTTCGAACCGTGTTAGCCACTATTAATCCCGATAAGCTAGAATCATTGTTTGCTAGAATAAGCATAAATATTCCGAAGCAAACCGAGAGTTTCAGTTCTGAAACATTTCCAATGTTGGCAGCAAAGTCGATGTGGCAAACCGCTGCCTCTCAACTTGTGCAATAAGTTATTTTGCAGTAGTGACTTTCCCCTCATATTCACCCATCGAGTCCCAAACACTGTATGCGACCTGCACTGCACGGTGAAAGTTCCTCAAGAGAAACATGGAAATGAGAAGCTTTTAGTTTGCATTTTTGCCCCGTGTAGAATATTTGTGTGTGCCTGTGTAATATTAATGAGAAAGGCCATTATTCAACATATTTTCTCCTTGTGCAAGTACGCCTGCCAATTCCATCCATTCCATCCATCTACCTCTCTTTCTCCATCCCAGACCCCGTTTTCACGCTCTTCACTTTCCTTCTTTAAAACTCTTACTAAACCAACAACACTATACTGCATCGACTTACTCTTACTGCACGCACAAAATAATTTACAGGAAACCTTTACTCCGAAGCAATTTCATGCAAAAGTGTGTAGCGAGCAAGATGACGACGATGATGATGTTCATCATCATCGCATCGTCGTCGTCGCTCGTTCTCTCATCACTCCAATTTTCAGATAAAAAATGGGTTCTTTTGAAGTCTGCAGGCAACAAAAGGATCAAAGAGAAACAGTTTTAACAGCACCACCGCCACCAACACTATCGCAAGCTACTCCTCTCACCATCGCCACGTTAATAATATTCCTACGCCTCCATAGAAAATAGATTCCGGCAAGAGTAAGCAAAGTAGGCATTATGAAAACGCATCGTCATGATCATCGTCACCCCATTCCATCAAAGCATAAACAATCTTTTTACCTACTTTCTCCAAAGATTCTTTTGCTAATTATTTGAATTAAAGTTTACTTGTGGAACAGCAACACTCAACTTATTTTCCTCCTCAACAATTCTACAGAAAAAAAGCTTTGAAGAAAAAAAAAATATACATATATTGGTGGTATGTTCTCCACCCTTGTTTGTAGCCACTTACTATCCAAAAACCTGAGAAGACCCTCCAGTTGGAAAAATTCCGCTTCCGCTCGAAGCCGCGCCTTCTCATGAAAGTTTTCCGGTAGAATTACAGTCTGATTACGAAGGTAGTCCAAAATGTAGCGGAAGAGGATGCCATCCCGGTCGATAAATATTTTCCCTTTGGAGTCCCGCGGAATTCCATCTGCACCTGCAGCCAGAAAAAAAAGACAAGTTGAAACATCAGAACAGCACAGGGAAATGTATACAAGCATTTTCGCTATATCACCAACATCGCCACAATACCACAAAATCAACCCAACAAACAATTTCACAACACTGCGTTCATTAAATTAAATTACTTCACGTGAACATTAGCATAATCTCCCTTTTTTCTGGCAATCAGCTAGCTTTATAACTTTTGCTCATTTTGCCATTCAACAAATCATTTTTCATCTCTGTCTGTCTCCCTTCTCTTCCCTCTGCATAATATGGATAATATATTATGTATGTAGAGGAATAGATTGAAATGATGTGGCTGTTGATGCTTCCAGTTTTTTTTTCGTACTATCCGGCAGCCAAGGTCTTGTTAAACGTGCGTGATAAATGTTGATTGATTGAGACTCCTCCTGCCTCCAGCAGCAAATGTGTTTCACTCACTTTTCCTCCTCTCATTCCCACTTTCCCTTCCCACCACCACCACCACCGCCAACATCATCATCATCACAACTTTCTCCTTTTCAAACTTACTCTGCATGCATATTACGTATAACTACTTGTGTGTATACCTATTCTATAAATATTTATAATAAAAATATTGATGCATGGCGAAATGGTGATGATGATGCAAACTTTTCGAGTGTCTAAACACATGTACGCACGATTTTCATAATAAATTATTATAAAGATAATCATTATCATCATCTTCATGATGCTTCATCATTCCAACAAAAACATATGAGACGAGCATATGGGATGAGAGAGAGAGAGGTAGAGAGAGAGAAATGATTTTTCCTTCCTTCCTTTCTTTCCAGCAACCTAATATCCATAATCCTGATAGAAACTCGACATAAATCAAAATGCTTATAGCCTGGAGCCTAATTTTTTTGTAATTTATACGATACGTTTTTCGGTTGACTGGGAAATTCGAGCACATACTTTCTCCAGCTATGTATATTTCTAACGTGAGCTATACATTATGTGGTTATGTGTACAAATGAACGGTTCGCTGATAATTATTACAATGAAAGTTGAATGTTGAGTGTGGCTCGTGGTGGTGGTTGCTGAGTGAAAATTACAAAAAAAATCGACATGGTTGTGGGGTTACTGGTTGGAAAGGAGAGGAAAAAGCAAGTAGTGTTGAGCACACCACCAACGCCACGTTTATTTGTTTATACGCCTTTTTTTAAACATTCAATCTATCGGACACATTTCAGTGGATACGATGATATGATGCCAACCAAAATACCTATAGAACTTTTTTTTCATTTCGTCGATTCCATCAGCGTGATCTACGCCGTTTGTGTGTGTTGGCCATCATTACTGCACAAATGAGTGGTTTTCTACAATTTTGTAAAGTACCTCCACCACTGCACTTTGAAGTGCACAAGTGTATGTGCTGGCTATTGTTTGAGGGAAATAAACCCTGGAATCGCCTAATGGTCATATTATTGAAAAGTGTAAGGAAAACGAAATTATACAAGTTGCGGGTGTACACTTTAAAGTGTAGGTCGTGTAGGCGATATGGTGTGTGTGCACATGTTTGTGTAGAGAGCAACTCGGGAACGTAAGTGGAGAATAGTTTACTGGAACCTGGGAACAAGTCAACAAGGAGGAAAAAGGTATGTTATACATTACCACCTACTCTCTCAGGGAATATGCTCATGATTATGATGAACGAGAGAGATTTTTCACAAGAGAAGGAGAAAAAAAGAGAAGATCATAAATACTTGGTGGAGGTGCACACGGGTGGTGGAGATTAGAGTTGTGCTCATTGTAATTACGCAGTGGAACAGAAAGTTTGCCGATATATTTTGAAATATTTATGTAGGTGCACAGCAGGAAGCAAAACAAATACTCGAATGCACTCCATGAACAATACCACTCTCGTTTCGATGACTCTACAAACAAAAGATGCAATCAAGTCTACCATCACCACCACTAATGCTCCTAGTCCTTCCAGGCTTGTTTTTTTCGCGTACATAATGTTCAGAAGAAAAATGTGTACTTGTGCTGTATATGTATAATGATGATGATGGTCTATGGTCTCTGTTATTATTTCTCAAGTGAAAACAAAAACAGAAATAGTTTTTTTTTCTCAGGAACTGGCAAGGCTATATCATTTATTTATAATTTCAAGAGAAAGCCAAAATAAACAAACAAGGAAAAAACTGATGATGATGATGATGATAATAATAGTAGTAGAAGTAACATTGAAAATATACATATTATATAGATGTTATATTTGTTTTCCTTGTTTGTGCATCCGGTGTAAAAATAACTGGCAGAAGAAAATAACAAGTATTACCCGTAATCGTCATAAATAACAAGCACCGTTACACTTTATTATAAATTTGGGAAAAGTTACATCACCGAAATTTATGAAGATAAGGAGTCCAGGTTATGTAACATGACGCATGAATATGGATAGACAGACAAACGAAACAAAAGTTTGTATTTTAGGAACCCTAATTTCTAACATGATTTACAACGGCCTTCCTCGCAAATTCTCATTTCTACATTTACACACGAGAAATACCCGTAAAGTTGGCTTATGCTGCATAAAATAATGAGTAAAAAGTAGGTATTGTAGAGTACGGATGGTAGCTGGCGGGGGATTATCAGAGACTTTACTGTTTACCTCTCCATTTCTCTCACATCTCATTCCCTCCGCCAATCCATCCTGTTTGTCATGTACGCTTCATCATTATCATCATCAACGACATGCCTGTTTGCACCGCGTATTTTTTCCCAATTCCACCGTTCGTTCCTGCTTTCCCTCGTTCTCTCATCGGAATACCTACAAAACTAACTTTGGCCTTCTGCTCTCTCCGTCTGTCTCTCTCACTATACCAGTTGCTCATTTCCCTCATTTTTCCTCTCTCTCTCTCTCTCTCTCTCTGTCTATTCATCCGCTCTATCTGCTAGAAGAATGCTTATTACCGTAGTTGCTGCTTGCTCCTACATCGACTGCATTACATACACGAATTCACACATGCCATGTATCATCGGTCCCGAAGGGAAATAAAAAATGTGCTTTTCGCTTCTACTATTCCTCTTCCTACTAGAAACGCCATCAACAGAGTACTAGCAGTGGCTTTGTACTTTCCTCGTTGCTTTCTCTCTCTCTCTTTCTCTCTCTCCTGTTCTCTTGTTGTAAAGCCATCAGGGAAACTAAACCGAGCAAGTCAGGTGAAGTGAAGGAAGCAAGTGCGACATATTGCTGGATATAACTGACTACCTGATCACAACAAGGCGATGCTGCTGTTCTAGATGACGGAGACGACGACGATGCTGATGATGATGACAACGACGAGGGTGACAGGTAACATTTATTACCTTTGAAGGAACAACAAACCCGTTACTCTGCTCCTACTACTGCTACAACTATAATAAATAATATCTGCTTTATCCCTTTCGTGCGGAGTACAGAGTATCTCTGAAGCTACACTTGGATATGTGGCAGCGGTGGTGGTGATGGTGGGAGCACCTCACCGTGAAATTTTTCTCATGTCAGTCGCATAATAAAGAAAATTCTTCATTTTCTCCGCAATACACTCGCAAATCGCATCAGCATCATCATCGTCAGTCAGTACGGCTCACGTTACCTGTGTTCCCCACTGATTATGTAATGCTATTATGTGTGCTACAAAATATTGTGTAAGGTGTGGCCCACCGCTCTGCCACCGCTATATATTATCCATTTTCATTATAAACTTTTGCTGATCTTGACAAAAACAGGCTTACCATGTGCAAACATCTCCGCCAGTCGACCCGGCTCTCTTCTTACAGTACCCAAAGTCGTTGCGTAAAACACGCCGCCAACGTTGAACTCAACCACTTGCTCATCCATTCTCCGTCTCTTGTATGCTAAATACTTTAACGGTTTATTCTGTTCTCTCTTTTTCCGCTGTAGGAAAAAGGAAAATTTAACTGGAAACTTTGAAGTCGAAGAAAATGCTGATGATGACGATGAAGATGATCACTTGTTTTTGCCTTGGCTCTTTGTTTCAGAGAGGAAAGAACAGCGTTGTTGTATCCTGGAGAAGGGAAAGTAGTCCTTTTCCTGTGGAAATTAAAAGAGAGAAATGGGCATTAATAATAATGACAATAATAAAAGATAAAAATCTTGCAGAGTTTCCAGCTTCTGCTCCTACTTTTGCTATTATTGCAAGGGAAAACCCGGTCGTAATATTTAGCAGCCACGCATATTTTTGCATTTTCAATGAGCAGCGCGCACAGCACAATAATACAACAGCACACAGACCCGCTATAATTTTCTTTTAAGATCTTTCATTCTCCTTGTCTTCCACCAACCCAGCTTTCTTTCTGCTTTCTCCTGGCGGCAGCCGCATGACATCATTTAAATAGATAATGTAAGAAATGTGCAAGGGGGCAACAGGGTAGGAAAAAAAAATGATAAAAAGAGGAGGTATTGTGTACACGAGACAAGAAGTTAAACAAGTTGCTGCTGGTAATGCTGGTGACTTGACTTGCTGCTGGCCACCGAATATTACAATAATAAAAATGTGTAGAGATACACATATATACATGTGCCCCTGTTACAACAGAAGAAAATAGGCCTGTCAGTTTTTTAGCTACTTTTCTAAAATAGAATTGTGTAACGAGTAGAAAGGGGTAGTGTGTGTTGTGTGTGTATATGGAATGGAGTGAGTGGAGGAAAGTAAAGTTTGTTCTAAGGAGTGGAGGGAAGAGAGAGAGAGAAAGAGCGACATGCTAAAGCACTTACAAAGGATGCTGGGTGGGCTTAGGTAGGAGCAGTAGACGGACGGATCTAACAAGAAGAGGTGAAAAGATAACTGGGGAAAAAATCTTTCTCTCTTGGAAACTTTTATAAGGTCTCCTACAACAAGCAAACGAAGAAGAAGAAGGAAACCTCTTTTTTTGCTCTCTCGCTCTCTTAGAGTGAGTTTTGTGTAGACACAGCAGAAGATAGAAAAAAATACATAAATGTACAGAGGTCCTGTCCTCTTCTCTGCCGCTCCTTCAGTCTTCTTCATCTTTTTGGCGGTATCCTTTTGTCAGACAACATGGAAAGGGAGTTGTACAATTGGAATAAAACGTATTGTATATTTTTTTCTCTGGTGGGATTCAGTTGGGTGGCGGAAGCCTGCAAAAGCGGGCACAATGGTGGATAGAGTATGTGCTTCCCCATCACTTTCCCATTTTGCACATCCGGACAGACAGACACATGCGTCATTGAAAAGTGGAAGAGAACCTCTTACTCTTTTTACGTTTGACTTTTTTTTACTCTAGTCCAGAAAATGTTTACCAGCGTGAATCTGCTTGTAAGTAGCTTCTACATCTGCTGCTGGTGTTGTACAACCGACTATGTATATGTACTTCTTGAATCCACTTGGTCAAATAAAAAGGCAAGAAAGGGTTTACTTTCTTCTGAAGAATGGTGATGATGGTGTGTCTGCCACTCTAAAAATGCAACTTGCATTCATTATTGATACGTGATTACTACCTTCACGACCACCATCACCACAGTCTCCTTAACAGCAGCCAAGAGTAAAGGAAAGTGGACTCTCACCCGTTTTTTTTTCGTAAAACTTATCCAGTTTCCAGGCCCAAGTAGAGTTCTGGATATTGCACGTTTGAAACTTGGCATCGAATCCAGTTCACGACTGGATTTTCTCGTAAAATTCTCCTGCTTTTTTCCAGAGTAGTAGTGCTATATAGGTTTGAGATGGACCACGACGGCGAAGAAGAGGAGAGAAAAATACCATAAAACAGAAAGTTTTTTTTCTCTCTCTCTTCTTTTCTTGTTTACTCTCCATTTTTGTCTTTTCGCCTCTGTTTTTCAGCAGGGCTCGGAAGGAAGGAAGGAAGCGCTGTAGGAGCCGTGGGCAATCAAATCCCAGCACAAAGATTCAAGCAGAGAAACTATCCTGTTGTTGTCGCTAGGCTACTACTTGTTCCCGTTTTTTTTTTCTTAGAAAAAAATAAATGCTCTGTGTGTGTCTGTTATAAAACATTGTGCTGGTGGTGATGGTAGTGACATGAATATATGCATATTGTACATGTTGTTAGGAGTGAAAACACTGATATTCCCATTCGCATTCAAATGGCGACACAGAGAAAGAGAAAAAATATACACACAGGGACAGAGGGGACTCCAGGAGCGAGAAAGATTTTTTTTGGGAAAGAAAATAGAAACAAGGAGAACAACAAAAGAGGAAATAAAATGGGATGGGGGCTACCATGGGAGTGCTGGTTTTTAAAAACCAAAGGGTAAAGGTAGTAGAGTGGAAGAAGGGGTCGTCCCAAATAAAAAAAGGGGAAAAAAGTTACTTTCTCTTCTCGTCTGATTGAATTGTACACAAAGTCAAAAAAGGAGAATGGAAACTACTAAAGGGAAAAAAGGAGGACATTCTTCCTTTATTCTTTTTTGTTGCTCTCTTACACTCCTGACTTTGAAGGGAAAGGAAACAAATATTAATTTCTGCTGCTAAGCCATGTCCATATCGTACTGCATGGATTTGTATGCATAATAATAATAACAATATCTATACATATGTATATTTTCCGTACACACACCAGTCATGTCAAGAAACGAGCTAAGTTGATTATTTTCGGTTGTCAAAAACAAAGTGACAAAACCAAAGGACGCTTGTTTCTTTTCTCCGCACTTTTTGTTTCCTATTTTACACAGGCAACAATTCGCAATCATCGAGACGAGTGTAAAAACTAAGTTTATTTTTGGCTCTTGTATTATAAAGTTGAAAGTGTCAAGAAGAAAAAGAATATTTAAATTTGGTAAAGTGACGTGGACAGACGCCACCATAATCATTATCGGAGGCCTAGGCAGAGAAAATTATTAGAAAGGAATTGCTCCAAACTTTTTAATGTTTACATGTGTCCCGTTTTTATTGTATTTTATTCTTTTTTCACAGCTCCCCGTTTCCCAATTCTACTTGCTCACTCTCTGTATGCTTCCTTTCCTGCAGAGTTGCAAAACGACCCTTTTGGTACAGCGAACGAGAAGAGAGAGAGAGATGCTGCGTTGAGATTTATTTTGACAGAGTGGGAATGGATGAGGTCGTCACAAATTTTGGCTCTAGTCACCACCGCCACCAACCACCTCCACTGTAGTAGTAGCACAAGTGGGAGGAGGAGGTGGCAAAGAAGGAGGAGAGAAAGGCTTTGACTTTGCTGGAAGCAACAGAAGGTGCTTTCATGCTGCTGCTCTTGGTGATGATGATGATCATCCAAAGCGTTGTATACATAATATCACATATAAATATTATTACGCTTTTCTCTCAAGTCCTCTAGATCTCCCTGCCATAAATTAGTCACGTTTGGACAAGCCTTTGTTTTCCTTCTTTCCTTCCAGGAGAGCATAATGGGAAAGGAAAAGGGAAATAAAAGTGAAGGCTGCAAAGTCAGCAGAGAAAAAAAAGAGAAATAACTGGCAACAAGAATAATAACAACAGGAGAACCAGTGGTGCACACACCCATTCAAATCTGGTCACACAGCATGTGGGGAGAGAAAAAAGACCATGTAGTACGTGGCGTGGGAACAAACAAAGTTATTTTTATTAACGTCTCTTAGAATTTCCACATGAAAAACTTTTACAACATTGCTCACCAAAAAAAGTTGGTGCACATTGTCTTTCTAAAATATGCAGAAAATGTTGCACCATAACTGTAGCCTCGGCCTCGTCCATAAGAGGGTAAGAGGGACGCTTGCTAGGACACGGTCTGTGGGGGCACTGGTGTGAAAATTAGAAGAACGACAAGGCGACAATGCAAAGTAGTCGTAGAAAGTTGCTAGCTTTGCTTGCAAGTTAGCATTATTTTGGCTGCGTCGTGTAACCGTGGTTTTCCCACATCATCATGTAAACAAAAGTGCTTACAGAAAAAAAACGACGAGAATGATGTAAATGATCGGAGAAAAGTGCATTAGTCAGAAAGAGCCAAGGTTTGTTAGTTGGAGCAGCAGTAGTAGTGCTATTCAACGCTCCCATTATTGTTGTTGTTCTGTTGGGATTATTATTACATTTGACATAATTCACTTTGTAATTTCACTTGGCCTTTTGTGCTCCTTTCCTGACAACAATGGTGTGCCATAAAGAGCTATGAAATAGTAGAGCATAGAGGCAACAATAAACATGCAAAATAATGTGTGGTGGCGGGGAAAAGGTTGGTAGGTCGTTACGTAAGTAAGTACTAGAGTCAGGCAAGTCATCTTGATTATGTATGAAAATGCATTTGTTCTTTTTTATCCGCTTGACAGATTTCTTGGTCTGTGCCTGACACCGGAATCGATAACCGTCTTGTGAGCTGTCACTGTTCCATTCAGAGAAGCAAGGAGTTTTTGGTGAAAGCCCATAAAGAATAGTTGTGGAGAAAACAGGCGTAGAGGAAAGAAAACTTGTGCTCTCTTGCCTTTTCTTCCTCTCCCAACAAAGCTGATAAAGTAAAAGGAATTAAACTTGGCTTTTTGACTGATTGCAAAACAGGGGAAATATGGAGAAATAGTATTGCGACTACATACGTCAGTGGTGTTGCGAGCGGGTTCGCGAACGGAGAAATTGAAAGTTTTTGGGGCATAAAAATAGAAAACGGGATATAAAAAAGTCATGTGATTTGGGATGGAGGAGAGAAAGGAGGTGTGTGAATGTGTGTATGGAAACCTCTTTGAGAAAACCTCATTTCCTTTCCAATTTCCCATACTGGCATATTAACAATAGTTGTGTTAATAACTTCATCAACATTAATTTAGTCTACAGTCGACAATAATAATTGCAGAGAGATGGGGAGAAAAAACTATATAGCAATTAGCCTGTTTTCATTTTAACTTAAATTGAGACGACGTCATGGAATGAGAGGGGTTAAGAGATGTAAGTTTTGTCGGCGGCGATGACTGTCATTGTTTATATTATTCCTGGAATTGCTCCGTCTATTGTTATTATTAATTACACGGCGTTAATTGAGGTTGAGGTTAAATAATGAAAGCATTGTCGTGTGTCTGATTTTCAACCCGTCCGACTCACGGAGCAAAGTCTCGTCTGTTTACTCATTTCTGCTCCCGTCTACTCAAATGTGCAGTTAATATGTACATGTTCGCAATTATTACAGTTTTCATGCGCCAGCACACACACACATACACCCACACTACTTTAATTTCATAATTCCCGTTTCCTCTTGAAAATTTCTCGAGCTTGTGTTTCCCTTCTCAAGTCACACATTTGAGCATTGTACTTTCATTCTATTAAGTCTGATCATGATCATTCAAATTTCTCACACTCCATTATTCCATCATCTTCTGCTCTCTCTCTCTCCATTCATTTCGCCAGTTACATAAGAAGAAATGGACTTTACAAACAAGCTTTGTAGTCCCCTTTTCCATTTTCCCTCGTTTAATTACAATAATAACAATGGCAATAATTTCCGACACCACCATCCCAACTACTTTCGCAATAGCTTGGTGCTCTTCCACTTGTGACTTTATGATCATCAACTCTTCTCATTTTCACAATGACTCTCTCCTTCTCTTTCTCTTCCTTTCGTAGTTACGACGATGAGGCGTCTACTAAAGAGAGAGAGAGAGAGACTCCCAAGAACAACTTGAAGAGTAAATTGGCAAAAACTCATCATGCCATCACATCGCTACAATAATAACAACCATACCATGATTATACAATGGGATTCCACAGAATCTACTTCAAGGTTGTCCAGCTCACCATCCTTCTCTTCCTCATTTAACTCCAAACATGCAGAGGAATGATTTCAAAATTTTAGGTACACATAATGTACTACACTTTCTCATTGTCTACCTCTTCCTTTCTCATTTGTCGCTCTGGTCGCCCAGGGACCACAGTTTTCATCAATTTATTCGGAAGCGTATGCCTTCTCACTTGAAGATGTAACCTGTTTGACCCTATCACCACGTACATACGTTTATTTACTCAACTCTGCTAAAACAGTGCTCACTCAATATTAATTCGCCTACATTATTCCTACTTTAGCACACATTCCGTTTTACGGTTTCGAAATATTTGCTTCATCCAACCAATACTACTGCTCTAGTGAGTAGTGCATCCGGCATGGATTTTTAAAGCGTAAAACGTAACCCTGTATTGATCAGTCCCATTTCCCCAGAAAAAAAAACCTAAAGAGAAATTTTCGGATTAACAGGCCACCAGCCAACAAAGCCGTACATGGAAGATGAAAGCGAGTTTTGCTACAAAAGAAACTTTTTTTCTCTCTCTCTCTCTCTGGGAAGAAATGCTTGTTGTTTATGATGATGATGTAACTACTCTGTATACTTATTCAGTGGACTAGTGCTACCACTGCTGGCACTGGACACACTCAAATATTCTCATGAGCACTCTAGAAAAAAATGTCTTGCTCTCTCTCTCTCTCTCTTCGTACTCTTTCTTTGCTTCAAATTACTTTGCTCCTGCTTTCCCTTCATGCTCTTCCTCTCTTCTCTTTTCACTTATATTTCTCCTCCTCTTCTCCAGAGAATTAGCACAACAAAAGCTCTCCGTCTCAAAGCTCTTTATGTTCCATGAAAAGAAAAGGGATTTTTTTCTTTAAAAAACTCTTTCTGCTTCTTTCTATTTGAAAGCCACTCTCTCTCTCTCTCTACGTCCCTCTGTTCTCTTGTCAGATCCACTTGAAAAGTTAATGCGCCTACCTTTCGCCGATCTATTATTATTATTATTTTCCTTTTTCTTTCCAATTTTCTATCCTGCTACCTTTGTAGCCACATTAAATATGTATTTTTCTCACCAATCACCGTCATGCTCTTTACTGTTGTTTGATAACTTTACAAAATCCCTTTGTCAACACGATACGTTCAGTGTTCAACACGAAATTAACGACGACGTTGATTTCATTTCCCTTTAATCTCTCCATTCCCATCACCATCAGCATCGTCAGCCCTTTCTTCTAACCTTTCTTTCTCTCTCTTTCTTTCTCCGTTCGACTCTCTACTTCCCCTGTCATCCAAAAGATGTCGATAAGGCACAACAAAATACATGCACATTAGGCTTGTCGTGAGCTTGTCTCCTCCTCAACATCCTCCTCCTTTTTTCTCCTCTGAAGTTTGAATGCCTCTGTAAAGTATTTTTACATGTATCACACGTCTCACAACTTTTTTGATGCGGTGTGAAGAAACGCTCGGGAATCAGCGCTCCCACTCTCTCTCTCTCTCTGTCTCTCTCTTTGCTTTCCTGTTTTTCCCTTCAAGTCATCTGTCTGGCCGCTTTCAAAAAAATTCATCAAATATTTATTCTCGTCCAACAACGTCAAAAATATAGACGCCATCATCATCAAAAAGGAGGCAGATACTACAGCCGCTTGACTAGCAGAACGTGTTCTGTGTTTTAATAAGCGGCAGAGCAACAGCAGCAGCAGAAGGAGCAGCACTGATGCAGAAATGTTTGGCTAATATTAATGTGGTGGTATAGCTTATTATTTTGCACACACATCACACACATTACTCTTTCATTTGCTCCCATTACATATTATAATTCATGTGGATCCTTGCGAGACTCTCTGCGAGTACTGTGAGTTGAGTGAAAGTGCATGGGTGTGACAGCACATCAAAAAACGACGTTTCTCCTCTTTCACCATAAAAATATTATGTGAGTTAAGTCAGGCTTCTTTCGTCACTTTCTCTCTCTCTCTCCCTCTTCTTCTCCTGTACAATACTTTTTATTAAATGGGAAAAATGAAAGGCGACAGAAAAAGGGAAAACGAGTGGTGATGGCGGTGGTGGTAGTGAATAGATATGCAATTGTGATGGGATGGTGGAAGTGGTGGTGGTGGCCGTCGTCATTTCTCCCTAGGAAAAAAGGACACATTTTTTGACATAACACACACGTACTCTCGTGTAAAGTGTAGTGAGGAGAGAGAATTCATGCTTCGTGCATGCATAAATTCCGTTTGAGTGTGTGCCTCTCTCTCTCTCTCTCTCAGTGAGTGACTGGCTGACTTTGAATTTCAGGCTCTCTCACTCACTGAGTAAGTGTCCCTGGCTGGTTTTGCTTTCACTAGCGAGAAAAAAAGGATCCGTTTTTTCGTGAAGGAAGGAAAGACTTGAAGAGGGAAAGAGAGAGAATGCATGAGTGTGTGTGTGTGTCGCACTAAAAATTCAATTCACTCACCCAACTTCACTCCATTTTCCTCCTCAGAGAAAATGGTCCTTCTCCTCACCCATTCAAATTTATACTACTTTTTCGCATGACTATGATGACGACGAGGACAACGAGGACGATGATGATGATACATGTGAACCGTGCTTGTGCTCTGCTTCTCTTTTCTCGATTGCGAGCTTTGTGACATGGAGAGGAAGACGACAACGAGGAGAATGATGATGGTGACGCGTACAGCTTCAGCTCTAACAAACATGTTATGGCTGGATTTTATGAGCAGATAGACATACATATACATCACCATCTATCTCCTCGCCTTAAATTCTGAATTCTCAGTTTTTTGGTGGACCTTCTTCACTAAACCCTGTAATAATAACTATCCATCCACATAAAATATTCCCGGCGAGTAAGCATAGTAAGTAGCAAGAAGCGAGAGAGAAACAAGAAGACACCGAGTTCTCCAGAAGGAAACTGTCATTTTCCAGATTCGGTAATTAACTCTGGTATATATAGATATATATATGCTCGTATATAGTGGTGGTGGAGGAGGAAGGAACGACCGAGCGAGAGTGGAGGAGGATTCCCCCTACAAAATTGCATCGTGTTTTGTAACGCATTCTACACAAAATCAATAAACATTATAAGCGTCTCCCTCTAGATCCTCTCTCCGTATCTCCCTGTTTTAATGCTTTCTCTCTTCCGTTTTTGCCGTTCCAACCAGTAAACCAAACCAGCGAGCACATGATGATGATGATGACGATGATACGATATTCTGATAGTAAACAATTCTTACTGCCAGTCCCATTCTTATTACCACGGCCAACATCATAAACATTGCTCACGACTAGTTATACTATAGTAGCAACACAAATGCAACTTCTACTCACTTTCTATCGCCATTTATTTAAATGGGCTATTTATTTCAGCTCCTTCCTCAATTCCCAAACTTGCTTTACTTTTACACTTTCCCTTATTGCTGTTGCTGCTGGCGCTCCTTCCATTGCTACCAATGCTATGCCACCACCACATTTTATTATGCACACATATCCGTCTAGTCATGCTTTTAAGCAGAGCCACTACCACAAACATTATAAATAATTTGTTGCTGTTACTCCATTACCAAGCCCATGTTTTACTCTGTAAAAAATCTGCACGAATTCCTTCCCTACTGTTCCTTTCTGCCGTCCCCCGCTACTTCTCTACAGCGGGCAACCATTTAGCCGGAAAATTTGCCGAGAAACAAGTGCACTCCTAATACGCACATAAATAATTTGTTAGAACACATCTGCTTCTCCATTCCATAGCTCGCATTCAAATTGCACACAAAATACCTCAGAAGAGAAAAAAAGAAGCCAGAAACCAAAAACCTTTCCTATTTACTGCTCTCTCTCCTGTTTTCCTGATGCCGCCGATGGAATGCATCAAGTGAAACGTTTGCATAAGTAGTAGCAAACGGCAAACATTGACTATTTTTTTTACTCCGTTCGATACGGAAAAGTCGAGTGATTTAGTACGGTGAGGCCATTAAGAAGAAGAAAGGAGGAAAAAATGGGAAAATGCTAAACAAACCGTTGTAATAATATTAGTAGCTGGAAAGCGTTCTCTCAATACATTTTCCTGCTGCTGTTGTTGTGTTTGTTGTTGCTGGTGCTATGCTACTGCTCGATGCTCCTCCGTTACTGATGTTTCTTCGTATTTTTATGTACAAAAAGGAGAGAAAAAAGATGCATACGTAACGATGAAGACGAGAGGACGAGCAGCAAGAGGAACAAGACGAGGAGGATGTTGATGATGATGATGCCTTTTTTACTTCTCTTCAAAGTCGTAAAAACGGGAGAAACAACAACTAGTTTGGTTTTGTGGTGGTGGTGCTGGATTCGTTGTAAGTGGCTGGCTGCCTACTTTTTTTGCTTGGAGTAGTTTTCAAAAGACGTTTTATGGTAACCATAAAATTTATATAGACAGCAGCACCACGTACTGGGTTTCTGGTTATAGGAGATTGTATCTCCAGTTGCGAGTGTATAAATAGAAGCATGTATTTGCAAACAAGGAGAAATTTGCACAAACAAACACTCAGAGACAGAGAGAGACAGATACAAGCGAATACGACGATGAGAACGGGCTGAGTTGAAGGGAAAATAAGAATAATGGCAAGTATGTATGCAAACTCTTTGCTTTGCTTTTTCCAGGCTTCTTAACATACATTTTCTCAGAATGGTAGTCAAACACGAAGAACAACGAAAGCTGCACTTGTCGTGCGCACTCTAAAAAATGATTATAATAAAATAAAAAATTGGGTAACTACTCAAGATAGTAAAACCGGGAGTACATAAAACTAACAAGCGTGTTTCTACTACAATGGGAATGGTGGCACTTTGTAATTTATGCGTGTTCGCTATTGGGTTTTAAATATCATCGAACCCGAAATTTTTTGTCCAATGGTTTGCTTGACGTAGGTATTTAAGTGCTGGAAAAATTGCGTTGTACATTTTATTTCCAGGGAGCAATATTTGGGGAAATTGGCGCAATATTTACTATTCCTTTTGTAGTTGGAACGATATTTAGCTTACAAGGTAAACATTTAACGTGATGCTAGTATACTTCTGCGATTTTAGCATTTAAATTTGCTCACTACCGGAACATATACCGGAACATGTGTTGCTTGTTGGAAAAACCTAAATATTAAAATTGTGCGTGGGCGATTTTAATACGTTTTTTAATATTCTACCAAGAAACACTAGTTTATAAGTTTATAGTTTCAACATCACGAGAGTCAGAAGAAGCACGAGTGAAAAAGGAAACAAACGGTGGCAACTTTTTGATTGGAATACACATATTTACATTTTTACTTTTCCATTACATAACCATCCAAGTCGTCATTCCAGACAGACAAAACAAGACAAACAGAACAGAAGCGGAACAGATTTGAGGGGAGAGAAAAGATGTATCTCACACAAGTTATCTTCTTCTCTCTTTTTTTATCTCTCTCTCTCTCTCTCTCTCTCTCTCTCCTGAACTTTGTACTTTATTTCTGAAAGAAATCTTTAGGAAAAAAAATTAAGTTTTGTTCCGCAGTTGCCCTGATTCATTCATGCATACCTTCTTGGATCTATCGTGCATTTCACTGCACACATAAACATTACGTCAATATATTTTTTTCTCCCGTTTTTTCTGTATTCCTTCTCCTTTCTCCCTAATTTTTCTTCCACTCACTCAGCCCAACACAGTCTGCTCTGCTTTTCGACTCACTGACTGAGAGTGAGTAGTATCATTATGGAATCCATCATCCACCGCCACCATCACCACACACACAAGCAAGCAAATAATATTGCTTTTCTTTCTACTCTCTCAAGGATTTTAATAGGAAGAAGAATCCCTTCTCGTGTTCTTCGTATTTCGATATTGCTCTTCACTTGTTCTTCATCTCCTTTTCACCACCACCACAATACTCCACACAAGCGATTCATGTGATTGACCAAAAAAATCCCAACAGTGCAGAGTATTGGTATGAGCAGCTTGAAAAAGTGAGAGAGGAAATATATACCTCGACGAAAATAGTAAATGAGAAGAAAAGCAATAAAAGGCATAGGTTCGCAGTTGTTGTTGCTCTCCTGCTCCTGACTGACTACATGAATGGCACGGCATGCAACCAATTTTGCACGGTTTCTCTTTTTCTCTCTCATCCTCCTCCTCATCATCATGTTTACTTGTTCAGCTCCTTTCTCCCCCACTCAAAAATCATTTCACTCTGCTTGAAAGGGAGTTATAGTCGTAAATAGCAGCAACAGCAACAAGAAGGCTATACTTTATAGAAGGCTATGAATGTAAGGGGAATAGGAACAGGATAGCAGCTCATTATATTATTTATATGGAGACTAGTAGAGGCGGAGACGGAGTAGGAGAGAAAGAGGGGAAAGGTTGCTGGTGTTGTTGTCAGTCAATCAGTCGTCACGAAAGGAGCAGATATTTTTATTGGAAGGCAAGACTTACAACAAGAAGGAGCAGAGATCAGGAGTAAAGTGTAAGGCGGGAATGTGGAGAAAGAGATTACTTTTCCATCACTAGAATCGCCGTGATACTGCGAGCTAGAAAATAAAATGAGTGCGACGACAGCCATGATGATAAAACTGATGGGATGGTCTTTTGCTTGTTGTGTATTTTACGAAAAAAAATGAAATGAACTGATGATGATGATCGTGATGGTGAGGATGCAATGGGAAAATCAAAAAGAAAATATAAAATCCTAAATAATAGCCTGATATGATCCCTAGCTAGCTCCGTTCCCTCTGACGTGTGTAAAGATGGAGAGAGAGAGAGAAAGTTGAGTGGTATATTTTTCTTATTTTTTCTTAGAGAGAGATCTCAATCTGTGTGCAGAAGAGCAGAGAGTCTTCTTTTTCATTGCATTCATTTTTCAAAAGGAGGATTTTTCTTGATGATCCTTTTTTTGTTGAAGGGAGATAGAGGATGGAGAATGTGGTGGCGGTGGAGTGGAGGAGATGCCGACTTTTTTATCCGGACTTTTGTAATCAAATAGTGGAAGCAGATAAAAAAAGGGAAACGCTTTCTTCGCTATGCGAGTATAAATGCAGAGAGAGTAGAGAGATGGAAGGAGAGGAGAGAAGAAGCCGCTTGTGGATGAAGAAAAAGGAGAAGAAAAAAGTGGCTCAATTGCCAGTTTAAGGTTGTTGATGATGAGAGGATTCGTTTTTTGATTGAAAAGTGATGTAACAACACGAAAAGGTATGTACTGTGTACAAGGGATAATAAATATATTGTACATACTTATTGCAGAGATGATAGCTGGAAAATTGAGCGTTTAACCAAAACGTATAAGCCCGTGCTTAGCTCGTTCTTCTTCTACATTTGAAGCAAGTATGTCGATAGATAGTATTAGATCAAGTTACAAAAACATTTTTTAGCTGATAGCTATAGGCAAGTTACATGTCATGAGTTTCCAAAAGTTAGGAAACGTTCATATGTTTAATTTTTTCGTAGTGGTTTGGGAACTAGAGCGTGAACGAGAGACGGTCATACAGACAACCCAACCATTTGCAATAGCCAACATTGTCACTGAACTCCATCTCCACAAGGTAATAAAATCCCGTTTATAGAGCAGAATTGATAAGAGAAGCATCATCTGTAGCATAAGCTCCATGTATTTTATTGCTTGCAATTTTTTTTTCTCTTTTGGTTTTATCCGTCTCCAACTACAACAATATCTGTAGTTGTGAAAGAACTAAAAACGACAGTTGAAAGAAATTGTCCTATTCAAACTTCCGATATCTTCAAGTCAATTCATTGGAAAATGATGGTATTACTGTTGATCCTAATGACTGGGAAAACACTAATGTCACTTTAAAATTGGGGACGTGACAAAGCCAAAAGTTCAATTTGAGTATGCACCTGTTTTGTAAACCTGGCAATTTATTACACACTCCTCTTGTTTCCCTTTCCCTGATTTACTCTATTTGTATTCTCATCTCCAGCACAATATCATTATCCTCTGCTCATTCTAAGTCCGTCAATGGCTAAAATTACACACTTTATTCTCTGTTCCACTTCATGATGCATGATGATGATCCATCACGCCTGCACTGCACTATTGATGCTGCTGCCATGCCACCGACGACGACAAAAGTCTCTCTCTATCCTCTGCAGTTGCTGTGCTGCTCCTCTGCTCCTGCTCTCATTCAAATGAATCGTAGCGTGTACATCGTCAAGCTATGCATTTGCAGGCATCAGTCTATAAAAAGGTGCGCGCTTTCTCTTTCTTTCTTTCTCTCTCTCCGTTCTAGCTTATTGCCCTTTCCTTTTCCTGGATGACTTTCGCTAATGCTATTATTATGATCACGATGGTGATCTGATGTTGACGATGATGATTGTGCCGCAGCAATTCTATTTTTTCTAATGATGATGGCGATGGTTTGCAAGGTAGTGGTAGTGGTGGTGGCGGCGGTGGTAGTGGTGGAGGTGATCGATCTTTTTTCTTGAGAATCATCTTGTTGTGTGTGTGTGTGTGATGCCAGCACCAACTACTCCAGAGAATACTCTACGCGGCTCCCATTTCCCTTTCAGTTTTTTTATTCCTTTTTAGAGAACCATACACACACACGCGCTCAGAAGCTCACAAAATACTTTTTCTCTCTTTCTCAGATTTTTTTTTCTCAGTCTCCGCCTTTGACTTATTTTCAGAGTGAAAAAGAATGAAGAAAGCAGCAAGCTGCAAGGCAAGAAAAGAAAGAATCGTTCCGTTTGCGACTTAAAGAAGAAGTAGTAGAAGAAGAAAGAATGAGATTTTTTTCTTTTTTTACTTTCTCTCTATTCGATTTCTCTTATCTGCTTGTTTTATAGCCACAACGAGAGTTAGAGAGAGACATGGGGTCTTTGCGTCAACAGGAACCTCATGCTATACCAAGAATACTATGTATACCTATAATAATAATAATAAAAAGTACGAGAATGAGTTATTGGAAATTGAAGTAGTGAGGAATTTCCTGGCAAGAAAAAAATACAAAAAAATATCAACAGTAATAAAAGAACTAAAAATAATTTGGTGGAACCGGAGTACCAAGCTAGCGCAAAGTAGTGAAGGGATCGAGATCCTCCTCAATCAACGACCAAATACGCCAGCGTGAAACATATTGATTCTTTCTATTAATCTGATGAACTTCTGCGCCAACTCTTTCCTAAACTTCTTTTCATTGTATCCAATCTGACAGACAAACCCGTCAAATTCATGAACCGCTTACGCTACTTGACAAATGCACTTTTCCACTTGTACTTCCTACCTTGTTCACTATGATTTCTGGAGGAAATTATAGCAGAAGTAAGGACATGTTCTAGGTATGTATGTAGGTATACATATAGGCAGTTCAATACTATGTGGAACTTGTTCTTATGTCTTAACAAGAAATCAATAGATAAGCCAATATATTATTATCTCCTTACTTTTTCCCTTTCTTATTATTATTGTTGCCAGTTGCAGGGTAATAACCGAACGACTCATTTTTTGCTTTCTCCACTTTCTCCTTTCCTTCCGCCGCCGTCGCTTTCTCTTGCAATCTCTCCCGCGCTGCTGCTGCTGTAATGTGTGAGCTGCTCTTGTTTTCGCAGAAAGAGAGAGAATGAGAGAGAGTGCCTACTCACGTGTGGCAATTTCCTACAGCAGCAGCAGCGAGTGAAACGAATCAGGAGAGAAGAATGAAGCAGGAAATTATCGAGGTGAGTGGCTGTACAGTTACGCAAGTAATGATAACGTAAGTCTTACACATCTCGAGCGAGTCTACAGTACGCACTCCACTCCACTACTCGTGAAGCCACAAACAACAGCAATAACTCTGCATCATCATTCATACATAATAATAATGTATTATTATTATTACATATATGGATATTTATAGGTCACTTTTCAACGATTATAATGGTTATAATGATAGCGCGATAAGGGTGGGAGAATAGGTATCATCATATCACAACAAAAATAACATTAATTATAGATGATTATAAGGCAAGTGCAGTGTGTGGCGGCGGCGGTGCGCTCCACGGCTTTACGGTGTTCAAGATCGTGATGGCGCTATTGTCTAGCGAGTTTTTAGCCTGGGAGTGCTGATCAAAATTCATGGGATGTGCTTTCCCCGTCCATTACCATTATTATTAGTTCGCTGCGTGGGCCATGCAAAAGGAGGAGGATGAGCTTATTAAATCGTCATGTCCCTCTGTTTGTCTGCCCTTCCATTCTGGCCTCACAATCAAGTTTACAATAACAGAAAATGTCAGTCAATATTTTATTGATTTATCTCTGTATATTTTATGTATCGCCCATTGAATTATAAGTGTTTCTCGGATTTTAATTGCCTCGACTTGGGTTGTCGAACGTGCAGCGAGCGTGTTTTTCTGGGTAGCAATAAAATTTCCATTATTATTTTGATTATCTGGCGTGTTGCTCAAGAGGAAAATTGGAAGGACGACGTCGACTACGACGACGACGACGCGAGAGTGAAATGAGTTATGTTATGTATTTTTATTGAGTGCTGAGAGAATAATGTCTTTATATATTTAATAGATAGCCACAAAAATAAATACGTTTATTTTATGAGTGCCATACTGCCTCTGTTCTTCCTCCACTTCCACTATCCATCCGTCGCTTTCCTTCATCGTTTAATAAATTCATTCTACATTCTACACACACAACATCAACAACAGCAGCAACAACAACGGCAGAAGCATAGCGGCGGCCCAGTGTGCAACGGAAAATAATGGGTTTGCTTGCAAGTGGGACAGTGCATTCCTTTTTATTTATGTTATTTATGCCAGGTATTGTTTGTTGTTAGCCATTATTATTATTATCATCACGAGGGCACGCATGTATTTATTTCTCCATATGGCTAGCATGAGAGAGCGTAAAGGAGTATTGAGTGAGAAAATACAGACAGTGGTGGTGGAGGTGTTGTTGATGATGATGATGACGTGTCATAATGATGCTATCGGCTATAATATGTGGAGAGAAAAGAGAGAGAGAGAGAGAACGCGCGAGCTCATCATAAATAAATAAATCAGTAAACGCCGGCACCAGGAAATTTCACGAGTTGACGAGTTGGCAAAAAAGCGGTTGTTGAGAGAGAGAGAGAGCAAACGCGAGCGAGAGGGAGAGTGAAATACATAGATAGAAAAAAATGAGTATTATACTCCGACACTCGAGCAGTTGAGCGTTGTCGAGTTTTGAGTTGAGTTGTTGTGATCATATCACCACCGTCCTCATCATCATCGTCATCATCAACATGAACAGAAGGACTACTACCACCACCGCTCAACTGACAATATAATGCATAGCACGAAGATGAAAGACAGAAAAAGAACAAGAGAGAGAGAGAGAGAAAGGGACTCACTCTATCTATCTAGCCATTATTTATTTCCGTATAAAAGATAGATAGACATGGCGAAAAACATGTTTGCTGGATAATAGAAGAGACGAATGATGGTTGAATGGATGGATGAGCAGCACACACATGTAAAAAGTTGGAAGGAGGAGGAGGACGACGACGAGGAGGATGATGATGATGATTATGCTTGCTGCGAGGCGGGTGAGCTTACTTACTTGTCTGTTTCTCTATACATACTACTTACTTTTCTCTCTCTCTCTCTCTGTTTATTGTACAACAAAACGTCTAAACGTCTCTTTGACTTGGTTTGTTTCCTATTATTTTTCACTGATCGCCGCAAGTGAAATGAAGTTAAATAAATAATAAAAAAACAAGAGAGCAAATAAAAAATGAAGGAGCGAGAAAGGAAAGAGAGAAATAAATGGCGGCGGCTGGATTGAAGAGGATAAAAAAGATAGGCTCCTATTCTGCCTCTGCAGCTCCCGATGATGATGATGATGACATTATACTGGGAAATTTCATTGGGAAAAATGACTCCACTTCAATTTAGGCTGCTATGTGCTGGGTAGCAAGTGAGTGAGCACTTCTACTCTGGTTTTGATGTGAAGTGAGCGAGAAATAGAACGAGTGAGATGCATGGGGAGAGAGAGAGAGAGAAAATGATGATGACGTTGAGAGCACAAGAGGGCCATATAGATGCGAGGATATCATTAGACAAGATGACAGAACAAAAAAATATAAATAGACGAACACGAGCATATTATCTCTGTCTCTGCTATTTTCCATTTCAAGCGGCGAAACAAACGGCGAGAGAGTATTATGAGTTTGGAAAGTAGTAGTCTGCTTCTTTTCCAGCCACCAGTTTGTATGGTAATTGTAGAGACACTTAAATGCCCGTGCGTATTGTGTAAATAGACACGTTAAAAAAGTGGATCATTTTTTTTGCATGTGGAGATAGCAAATGTATTTTTTGGTGAAGTCGCAGCAGCAGCGAAAAATGGGAACCTCTGCTGCTACCGTTGCTTCTGTTGTGACTTGAAATTGATGTAGATAAGGGCTAGGAGAATGATTAAGACGAGAAGTGTAAGGAAAAGTGTGTTAATGCGAAGGTGATGATCAAATGGCGTCATGCCCATGAAGAAGATAATTACCTTTGCCTGCAATGTGTTAGCCTCATCTGCTCCAACACCGAACCAATTTAACGCTCCATTATATTACGTAACGGGGCTCTCCCACCCAAAAATAGAATTGTTTTGCAACTTTTGCGCAGAGCAAAAAAAAGATCCTTATCTTGTGCTGTGCTGGCGTAATTGTTCACGGACACCATCACCACCACCACCATATACACTACTACCAGGAGAAAAGAAAGGTGGCTGAGTCCATAAAATTAGAAATGCAGCGGACCAATGCCATGTGTGACAGCTGTCTTTCTTTTGAAACCCAGAGGAAGAAGGAGAGAAGAACAAAGGACACACGACATAAATATGTATAGTCTCTATAAACAGTTAGGGAGTTAGGCACTCTCTCACTTGAACCGTTGGCACCAACTCTTTTTACTTAAAATTCAACTTGTACTGTAATTTGCCACAAATTAATTTCTTCTCTCGTCGCAATCAGTCCCCGCTTATTTTTCTCCCCACTTTCTCATCAATTTACAATTTTACTCTGTGCAAAACAAGCTTGTTCCATGTTAATAGCCACCTTTGACGCAGAGAGAGACGTACAAAAAAAATTTGGTAAATTTGCGGAATATTGAAACAAGCCTGTCTTTCGTCTTCTTCTTCATTTTCTCTCATCCAAAAAAAAATTGTGCCAGCGCCACTGCTGCTGTGCTCCTGATGCCGTCGCTGATCATTAATTCATATGCCTGGCATGTTCTTCTTTTTCCCCGTTCCTTTTTCATTGTGTGCGTGTAAAGTGGTCTAAATTGGCTTTTAGCGAGAGAAAATTGGCCACTACCACCATCACTATTTTTACTACTTGCATGCATGCAGGCAACTAGCTCGAGAGAGAGAGCTGCAGCACCCACACCACCACCGCCACCACAACTTCTACTACAATGGCCATGCGGATGATGAATTGAACCTGGCAAGAGAGAGCATTTATATATAAGCATACACACAGACAGAAGAAGAAGAGAAAAAAATATTCCTCTCTTACAACTTGAAAAGCCATAATGTATTTTTTATAGCTCCCGATTCTCTATCTCCTCACCAGATACATCTTTTCTGTCTGTTCGACAGCAAACAGCTTTTTTCTCTTTTGCGGTATGATTGAAAGGCAAACTACGCGATGCAGACAAACGGACAGGCAAAACGAAAGGAGAAAGACATGAAGAGTAGTAGCATCACTGCTCTACATTTTTGCCAAAAGGCAACAGCAGAGAAAAAGGAGATGGATGGGTGATGGCAAGTGAGACATTATGGCTGGCAGAGTGCAGCAGTAAAAAAAAAGTTACCTCTTTCTTCTTCGTTTTTTTTCTCTCATTCCTTCCGTCATACTGTTTTGTAGTAAGTCACCACCATCAAGCAACTAAATTTTTTACAGCGGTGGAGAATGCACCACACTCCTGCCTGCCATGCAACAACACTAGTGAATAGAATGACAGAATAGTCATAATAAAAAGTGTAATGTATTTTGGGTGATGATGATGATGGTGAAAAATGGTGGTGGTATATGGATACCTAAACACGAGCAGAGTTGGAGGGAGAGAGAGAGAGAGAGGCTAATAAAAAAATGAGTAGCAATAAAATCTATAAATAAGAAATAAATAGTCGTGCATAGCGATACTCTGTTGAGGACAATGGCTATTACAACGACTACTTGTAAAAAATACATAGTATGCGTTGTCGTGCGGTGATGATGGTAGTGGCAGGGTAGCGATAGTAAAGTAATAACAAAGTTGTCTATTTTTATTTTCTTTTGGAGAAAGAAGAAGAAGAATGGTTTGCCAGCATTGTGTCGTTTTGATAGGATATTAAACATTATTGCTGTGTATTGCCTACATAACCTAACATAAAAATAATAACAGGTCTTTTATTAAGGGAAAACCCAACAAGTGAAAATGGAAGGTTGGTGGTGGTGGTGGAGGTAAGCTAACCTTTTTGTGTAAGCTGTGAGGTGAATCCGAGCCACTAATACTGGAAATAATTTTGCAGCTGTTTTTTTTATTTCGTCCCGAGATTTTTTAATCAAATCCAGTCGTCTGCAGAAAAAAATGAGAAATTCCTGCGTGAACTACACCGGTAATAAAAGGGATTCTACTCGGGTTATTATGTAAGCCTGTTTAATAGTCAGAATTGCCAATTTCCCATTTTTCTCTCCCTCAATTTCAATCTGACTTGATACCTTTTTATTCCTCTCTGTGGCGTTAATTTTCCAGGTCGTGGTAAAGCAGCTGGGACTGCTGCTGGAGAAATAGCAGAGCACACAGACAGACAGAAAAGCAGGGAGAGAGAGAAAAGGGAAGCCGTAAGGATTTAGGTGTGGGTAGAAGTGGATAAAATGTAAAGACCAAGACAGAACACCAAGAAAATCCAGTGAGAAAGCCAGCCTGATTATATTTACCTCACACATACACAGCCCATTTCAACCAAACAGATAAACTATTTTCTTGCCCATTTACCTTTACAATTTGAGCATCGTCATCATCATCGTCGGCCTTATAGTAAGTAATTACGAGAGGAATAGAAGGAGGAGCAATCACATTAAAGCTCTTCTTCCTTCCACACTCACACCAAACCACCATATACCACACAGACGAGTAGATAAGGTGGCCCAAGCACGCAACCACGTCATGAATGACTATGACGACGATAATAATAATAACAATAATAATAGTGTAGTGTAGAGTAGCAGTAATCATTTACATTAATGCATATAGCACAGCAGAGAGAGAGAGAGGAAACGTGTAATAATGAAAAACAGGTACAAAAAAGAAAGAAAACCCATTTTCTCGTGGGGGTTTTTCCCGCATAAAGCATTTTGGCCATGAGTATGGGCTGCTTCCCAAAATGAAGAAGACGCGTTAATAGGAAATTGAAGGCTAATGGAGGAGATAGAGGAATAAAATGTAAAAAAAAAACAAAATTGTAAGTGGTGAGGTGAAGTTGGAGGTGGCGGCGGTGGCGGTGTTGGCATGGTTGTTGCGGTATTGGTACTACTTACTAGAGAGAATACATTGGAACACAGGTAAAAAGTAGTACTTCTCCGGCGTACAAACAGCCACAATTCACCCAGCGTCATCATCATCAACATCATTGCCGTCGCCGCCACCATCTCCTCCAAACCCGACCACTGCCACAAATACAAAATGTGAGTGAATGCATTTATCTTACTTACCACCAGTTTTTCAGCACTGTGCCTCTCTCGGTTTGAGTGGGTGAGCGAGTGTGTTTACAGGTGTTTTCTTGGAACTACTCCTCCGCTCTTTATCATCAACACCATCCTGATCATGACCATCACGTTAAATGCACACACACTCGGAATGAGGGAAAGAGAGAGAGAGAGAGATGGATTTGAGATACGAAATACTAGGGCCACACACGGAGGAATACAATATACACAACTGTTCCACTATCTTGTTGCCTTTTGGGCCCCTCTGTCTTTCTCACAGAATAGACAAGGAAAATTGGAAAAAGTGACACAATTCAATATCCGGTTTTTTCTCCCTCTACTATTTTACTCTATTTTTGGGTCTTTTTTTTTTGTGGAGAGTGAGAGAAAGGGAGAAAGCAAAAATCCAATCAGTTTCTTTTCCTGTACAGTACTTTCTTCCTTGATAGTCTTTTTCTTCTCCTTTGATTGAGAGAAAAGAAAGAGACAGTTTGTTTTATTCACAGCTTTTACCCTTTTCTCCTGCTCTCTTTTCCGTAACGGTCTTATTTTCTGGATCGACCGCACACACAGCCACAGCGACGACAACAAGTGGATTATTTATATTGATGGTTAATCCTCCTCCTTTCCTTCCTTTTGTCTTTGTCTCTCTCTTGACTTGTTTCTCCTTCTTCCTCCTCCTCCTTATTCTGTAGAGTGGAGTAGTCGTCTAAAGTAAAAGTTTGTTTTTCTCATTTAATTTGGAAATGCTACGAGAGTAACAACCACTAACTGCCAACTTCTGTTCCACCGCCCTTGTCACCACAAAAACAAAATAAAAAATAACTGTGACAACTGCTTCGCAGGCACAGGGATCTTATACCAGCTTGCTGTTATTATTATTATTATTTTTACGTTTTTGTACAATGCTCGACTTGCTCCTTTCTTTCTTTTCTCCGCACTTTCTTCTTATGCATTTGATATTTGATTTCCTCTTTATTTTCTCTTAAAAATGTCACCCAGTCAACAACTCAAATCCATCAACATAATATGATCCACTGATCTCGACAAAACTGCGCCAACACCATTAGCCTACAAAAAAACCGGCTTGCAGCTTGTGTACGAGGATTGACTAAAAAGCTTGTAATGATCTTGCAGCCGGGGCCATTAGCTTTTTTTATATATTCTCTGCTTTGATGATGACAGCAGCGTTGCCTTGTGTCCTGTCGTATCTCCTGCAGTGCAACTCGAGTCACTCAGTAATGTCGTCGTCGTCGTCGTCGTAGCAACTGTCGCTGTTTGAAGCAGTCAGGAGTACACACAGGATGAACTGGTGTAAAAAGAAGTGTGGGAGATTAGCGGAGAAAAATAATAAAAAAACGAGAGAAGAGGAAAAAAGGGTGATGACGAGGATGAGAAACTTTTTGGTGGCGGTGGTGGTGTGGTGGAAACTGCCTCCGGTTCTGCTAATGCATCCGTTTCACACACACACAGCAGCAGTAGCAGCGCAAGAAGCAGCACAATATAATAATAGCACTGGCTCTCTCCTCTGTTCTGTCTACTACTCTTATAGTCTCTCTCTTTGGCAGTTTAGTATACAGATTTTGTTCGGGGGAAGGAAGACAGTAGGAGCATGTCTTGGTGTTGTTGTGGGAGTCTGGGTGGTGGATCTACCACGAGGACTACAGGAAAAACCAGCAGTTTTCTCGTAAAATGTGTGTAGTAGCAGAGCACTACTAGCACTAGCAGCAGCAGTGCAGTTAAAATCAATGAAAAAGTTTTTTTTTGTTGTGGTGTTGAAGGAGAGAGAGAGAGAGCTTCAAAAAAGATGAGGACGATGATGAAGATGCTTCTTGGCTGGTGTTTACGGCGGGCAGAATGCTAGCGCAGATGAAAAAAATGTGTGTGTTTGTGTGTCTCTCTCTTGCTCTGTATTTGAGTGTGTGGATTTTCGAGTTTCTTGCTTTTCCTCGGGACAAAAAGTCAAGTCAATAGTTTAGAAAAGTCCACAGTTTACTTTTTAGGGGAAGTTTGTTGAGAAGAATGCACGAGCGAACGTGAGTATAACTTGGAGCAGGTATGCAGCAGCAGCAGTAGAGTTTCAATTTTTTTCTCGGGAGATTACACACACGAGAAGAAAAAAAGGATTCTACCTAGCAAAACACCTGTTTTACCGTCGAAAAAAGCCGGAGATGATAGAATGGAGATGTAGTAGCAGGAATATTATTCACTGCGCTACTTCTGTTATGACTATTATTATGCGGGAAGAAGAATAAGACGGCTAGCGAATCAGAGAAGGACGAGCACCTGACTGAAAATGGAGATGACGGGGATGATGATGATGATAGATGGATATAGATTTCACTTTCTCCTCTCTTTGATTTTCCCCTGCAATATTATCCTCGTTTCTTGATACTCCGGCTGGCTGCTCGTCGTGTATTATTGTTGTCAGTATTCCCTACTCTGCTTGAAAAATAGTTTTGTTTCGGTACGGTTTCCACTATTTTTTACTGCCGAATGTGTGTGTGAAGAAAAAGTCACGTAAAATATTACTCTTTGTAGTAGAGGTAGTCGGAGAGAAGTAGTTGTATGTATTCGTACAAAATATTTGTTGGCACTTTTACTATATATTTTCTCTTTCTTCAAATAACAACAACAAAGACGACAGCTAGGGCTCTTTGATTCAATTTAACACACTCACAGATGCACACTGAAAGTCAATCAGAGTAGTAAACGGTAAGAGGAATAAAAGTGGTAGAGTGATAGTGTGTGTGAGAGGATCACAAATTCCCTTTTAACAAGTTTCTGACAGGAAGAATAGACAGAGAGTTATAATAATTGGTAGAAAATAATCTTGATTTTCTTAAATAATTTTTTTTGCTGTTGTCGTTGTGCTGGCAGGCTACTCCACCACATGCAGCACAACACTGACTGACTCTGAGCTCGGCTCGCTGTCTCACTCTTCCTTTCCTCCTTTTTCCCCTTTTTTCTTCTTTCCTTTCTATCTTTCTCGGGCTCCACTCCACTTTTCCCTTTTCTCTTCTTGTGCTGGTGAAGTTACGGCAGAGAGAAAACAAATAATAGTGATGATAATACTTATGTGAGCAGAGGCACAACTCAACTTTTGTGCACTACTAGCCTGCAGTGTGTGTATTTTAGTATTAGTGGTAGTCGGAGCAATGCTATCTCTTTTTGCTCAAATGTCTCTCTATCTCGCGATGTCGTCGTCGTGTGTTGACGAAATGAGTTTCTCCGAGGGAGTGGGAGAATTTCTGTGTTCAGCGCTCCATTTTTCTCTCTCTTTCTCCCTATCTGCTATACTCCCGTTCTCTCGCCCTGTCTATCTCTCTGCCTGCTTCGCCCAACCATGCTTTCTCTCCTTTCTCTCTCTCAAACAAGAGCAGCAGTAGAACACAGACAGGCCCAAAGTTAATGCACAAATGTGTAAGCAACAAAGCCAGGAGAGAGAAGGCGATTTTTTGAGAGAGGAGCAGATTCTCCTTTTACTATGTTCACTTATGTGATGCTAGGAGAAAGTATTAAGGTAGTAGGGGAAAGCAGTGGATTGCATGGCATGGTTGGGTTTGGTGGGATGATGTTGTTGGCGATGATGATGATGATCATGATTCTCTGGATGCTGACGACCATGTTGGTATACTACTTCTACTACGATCGAACTTCTACTTGGACAGCTTCCTTTTTTCCGCTTTACTTTCCCTCTTTTCTCTCTCCTCTCTTTCTCTGCTCTTTCATTTGTATGGGAATTTTGTAGTCAAGCATCTATGCATTTTTTTCTACTTTTTTTCGTGCATTACCCAACGTTAAACAAGTTGGCTATGTGTGTGTGTGCTCCGTGTGTTCCTCTTATTCTTATTATTGTTTCAATGCATTCATATGATTATTACTACTAGAGTGAATGCTTGAGAATGGAGGGAGAAAAGGGGAAAAGGTTGTTGTTCCATAGGCAACCGTGTATATTCATACCTTTTATTCCTCTATCCTTTCATTCCACTATTCTCGCCAACTGGTTATTTTTTTAAAAGGCAGCGAGAGAACTAGACAAGCGTATATACATTTTTGTGTACAACATACAAACGCACTCAGCTTGTGTATAATTCTGCATCTTATAATAAGTATCCTGTAACTTACTTTCCCATTTTCTCCACTCCGCCATACAAATTTCTTTTTCTCTTCTTTGGCTTACCTCATGCCTTAAACAACAACAGCAGGAGGAGAGGCAGCAGAAGGAGCTTGCAAACCAACAGCAACAAAAGTAAATTGAGGTTACTCCTTTTTGGTGATGGTGGTTTTTTTCACTGCTGCTGCTCCTGATCAGCTTTCTCTCTCTGTTCTCCCTCCCATTTTCTAGCTTTCGGCTCAAGTCTTTCTCTAATCTTGTCCAGTATGCATAATGTACAAGGGACATGGGATGATTAGTCGTGCAAGAGACAGACAACAGACATTTTACACTTTCATCCTTTCTTTCACCATCATCACTATTAGTACTAGTAGTAGTAGTACCACCACCACCAACTACAACAACAGCAACAAGAAAATGTGAGCAAAAAATAACCCATCCTTCTCTACTCTCCATCATTATCATCATCATCATCAGCCTCATCGCAACAAAGTTGCATCAAAGAAAATCGTCGAGTTCTTTTTTGCTGTCGTGAAAAAATGCGTATCTTTCAGAATGATAGAAAGCAGAAGCCCTGTTTCTACATACCTGCTACACTGTTTTGGTAGTATATTCTAAAGTAGTGTGTATCTATGTATCTGTATCCGTGCAGCATACAAGTGCGTCGTCAACACCATACCGTCACCAGACGCATAGAGGAACACGCACTCCTTTCTCTCTACTCTACGCACACGCACTCGATCAACAGACGAGAATAAGCTCACACTTTCTCCTGAATGCGAAGAAAGAAAGTTTGTAAAAGCCACTAGCTTTCTCTCTCTCTCTTTCTCTACATTTATTATATAACCTGAAAGTATTTTATATGGCTGCTAGAGAAAATCCACTAAACATTATCCATATTTTCTCTTTGTGTGTCTATGCGATGGTATGTATGTCTCTTTATCTGAGTAGTTTGTGCACACACGCTACTTTCACTACTTTCTCTAGTGATATTATTAGATTCACTTGGTGTGCCTTTATGCTTACACGTACACACACGTATATGCATTCACTCTATAGAATGTATGTTTCTAGTATAATAATATATTTATAGCAAGTAGGAAGTGAGGATGAAAAAAGTAGGAGATAGGGAGAGAGAGAGAGAGAGAGAGAAAGTTATATTATGGTGGCGTGGAGGTATAGGAGTTGTAGTAGTAGTCGCGGTAGTAGAAGTAGTAGACTTGTGAGCCACATTGTACCACGTGAGGAGAGAGAAAAGGCAACTCACTCTGGCTCATGGAAGATGAAGAGAAGAAGAAAAAAATACTTGTCCACATTCCAGCTATCGATCTCTTTCTCTCTCTCGCTCTTTCTCTCCCTTCGTTCTCAACAGTCGCCACCACCACCATCAGAACTGGGAGTCTAAAAAGAGGGATAAGAGAGGAGTGAGTTTTGTATATAATATGAGCTCTTTTCTCTCTTGGCTGCTCAAAATGTGTACAAGATGATGACGATGACGACGAGGATGCTGCTGCTGATGATGATGACTACGACGACGATGGGATGCTGGCTCTTTCTCTCTCTCTCCCTCTCTCTATTACACGCCATAACAAAAAATGTACATTCATATTGCATTATAAAGTGAGAGCATCATCCTCATCTTGTTCATCATCCTCCTATTCTCTTCCTTTTACGTTATCCCATTTACAGGCTTTGTAAAAAAAGACACCAGTCATGCACTCCATCTCGTCTGCCTCTGCCTAAAACTTTGGCCGCTGTTGCTAATGCTCAGTTGGGATCAGAATGATGACGATCATATCCCTTCTTTGCACTCGGTGTGTGTGCTCACTTCTTCTCGCTCTACATATTTTTATACACTTATTATATAGATTTTCCAGCTTATTTGCAAAAAGGTCCAGTTCAGCGGACCCCATTTGATGACGACGGCGGGTGTACGACATACACTCGCGTAAACTGTTTCAGTGTATCCTTTACAAGGTGAAAAATTGAGAAACACTTTCCTTTTCATCTCCACAACGAGCAACACCTCTAATGCTTCGTCACTTTATGATTTTCATCGCTCCAGTCAGCGTTCCACTATCGCTTTCTCCCTATCTGCCGAGTAGACTGTCTTTATCCAGGGAAAAAGTTTGCTACTTTGCTACTTCGTTACTACATAAATACCTACTCGACGGTATGGTATCGAATAAACCGCGCGGTGAGTGAGAGGCCATCGCAACAACGCAACTGTCGTTTCCTTTTCTTCTTCTTCCTGATCGCAGAATATAGATATTATTGAACTTTGCAAAAGTGGTAGTAGTTCTGTTAATAGAATTAAATAATAGTAATAATGACAATATCGCTGCCATATTCTACTATAAGGCATTTCCCCACGTTTTAAACGACCAACTCTGGAGGAAAAAAAGTTAGGAAGCAGCTTATGCGTCATAATATGCTTTTCGGCTTGCACACGACTGACAGAGAATAAAAAAGATAAATAAGATTACAGAAAGTTTTCTATACGCTTCTCTCCTCCTGTCTTCTTCTCAACTCTCCAATGTATTCCATAAGCTTATTTTCTATGATCCAATATATAGCGTGCTACTTAGCAATACAATACATGTTCTTATTTAATAACGGAAACTTTTCTGAATGGCAAAGATATATATTTTAAGGATGTCCGTACGTCCGTCCGCCCGCGAACCTCCAGATGTATGAATAGATTTGGTCCATACTTGGCACGTCACCCATCTTACTGACTATCTTGCAGAGGGGTCATTTGCTTTTAGAGTTACGGGTAATTAATTCAAATATACATACTAGCTATATTACACTTCCGGTAGTTTTTTTATGGTACGGCTTAAACTATTACCAGCTTTATTATTATATAATGTCGACAATAAACAGGCACGATAATGATACCAGTCAAATTCTCTTTTTGTGAATGGGCTACTAGCAATATCTTATACTCTTTCAACAACCAAGACCTGAGACATCTTCCCCTCCCCCAGAAAACTCCCTCTCTACCCAAACCTAAAAAAAGCATCTTCTCCCACCGCCAAAAAGACTTTCACTTTTGTCATCATTAAGAAAAAGCTGATGCCGCTGATATGCAATCATTATAGGCTCTTGGATGTTTGAAGGGAGTATAGAAAGGATAATATGGTAAACAAACCAAGACTGACAGATAATGTGCGTAAAATGTTGTTTTTTTATTCTTTCCAGGGAATGCCACGCCACTGCTGCAATGACAATACATTCATTCAGCCCAGCTCACTATTTTACATACTTACATAAGTAAATATGGAGAGAATAGGGAGAAAAAAATAAAAATGGATGGAGGCACGTAAAGAAATAAGTTTTCTCGTTGGCAACAATCATGATGATGAGGCTTTTATAATAGTTGTACTTTTTTCACTAAACTTGCTTGTTTCGCTGGTTACAGAGTAGTAGTCGTCGTCGTAGTTGCTTGTAGTGGGTGGCTACGTGTTTCCAAGGATATTTTTTTTTCATTTCCAGCCTGGAGGCCTCAAACTAAAAAAGAAAATTTGTAGTAGCAGCGGAGGAATGGTAGTGAAGTGAGTAAAAGTTGGTGCGCGTGTATGGCTGTGGTGGAGTGTGTAGAAAGCTGGTGAAAGAGGATCAGCAGGAATAAAAACCCATTTACGGGCGCTACGGGGTAATAAGTGCGGTTGGGTTTCGGATGAGTGCATGAATACATTCATGCATGCACGTGTGTAGACAGGCGTAGGGAAGGCAGTAAAGTAAAGAGAAAAGGAGTAAAGTAAATAGACCTAGGTTAAAAACTCCACTATGATGATGATGACGGTGATGATGATGAGCCTCAGTTTAGTACATTTTTTGCGTTACTTTATGCAACTTTATTGAATACTGATTGCATTGTCAGTGCTCTTTGTCATGTTTTGTGTAGTTACGCATTTCATTTTGTTTTGGGCTATTGAAATGCTCGTTTCAAATGGGAATTGAGGGCGATGATAATGACGAGAGCATATTTACCAACACAGAGGATGTTGACCGTTTCAATGTTTGTACGGCTAAACATGGTGCAGATGTAATCAGATGTGCAGATGAACTGTAATAAATGGTGTGATAAATGAAAGGTTCAGCACATGGCGCCTTTAGGTAAGTTAAGAACTTGTTGAAGCCATTACAGCAGATGGAATAATTTTTGTTGTTAAGTAAGGAAAGCTAAATACTTCCTGATTTCGAGCTGTCTGTCTGTCAGTGTTTTTGCACTATATTTTGATGATCAATATAAAAGTTAACTGTTATATTGAAGGTAAACTCTGCGGATTTAAAGTGATCCCTTTTAACCATTTAGAAGGTAATATTTTTTACGAGAGGATTTTATGCAGCTGTTTGGAAATGTCAAAACTTTGACAATAATTTCAATATCAGGGTCGCATTTCGCATAACTGTCAAGCATCCAACCTGTTATCAGTACTTTATACACACAAACATTTTGTTTCGCTACTTTCCTACATGCCAGTTTCCCTCCACGCTTATTGAATTCTGGGCACATGAAATTTTCACGCTCAAGAAATATTCCTTGTATTACTCAAAAAAGCGGACGATTAGATTAGAGGATGGCTGCTCAAGTCATGGAGATAGAGTGGAGTAAAGGTAAGACGGAGGAAGGGAAGGAGACAGAGAGATGGTAAGAGAAAGGCATTATCATTATGACGGGATAGTTCTGGTCGTACTACTGCGGCATTATCATAAAGCAATCCAAGCAGTGAGTGAGTGAGCTGTGTGTTCTCCGCTCCTGCTGCTCACGCATGAGCCCTCGTCTGCTCACAATACTTTCTCCGTTGCTTTTCAAGCAATCCGCTGTACAACAGCCCATGGGAACGTGCACTTGGACAGCAAACCTTTTTCCCAAAAAACCTTTACCCTCAATACCCACCCATCCAACATTTTCTCGTTCTCAGTACGTTATTTTCTTTTTCTTCTTTAACTTCACCCGTGAACAAATTCCGTCCATCTGGATGCACTGCCGCATCTGTTGGTCGAAACGGTTGGATGGATGGCTAGGTTACGAGGTACAATTTTGGTTCGTCAAAACAGCAGCAGCAATTGCATTCCAGGCTCGCCTCTTGAAGAAGCTTCTTCCTAAGAAATATAAAAAGTCTCACAGCGTCGGATCTCTGGCGTGGTCCATCATCCGTCTCGAACATAGTACCACACAATGATGTACTTAATAGGCAGTGTGTTTTGATCTTCTTTGGGAAAGGAAAAATATATATAAAAAAAGAAACAGACGCACGCTTCCTGTCTCTTTCCATTTTCGTTTCCTGTTTCTTGCTGTTCCTCTTCTTGTCTTTCTCACCAACCCAACCGAACCAAGAATAACACGGAGATGTATAATACGTGTTACGTAGCTCTTCTGCTGTAAGTAAAATAAAGGTATGAATGTTCGCCAAACCAGTCGCTCATTTGTAACAGCCAGACTACTAGCAAACTAATGTCATTGTTGCATCACATTTTTCAATAAGCAATAAAATATGTAATGAATGAAGAACTTCAAAATGCGCAGACTTTTTTAATAAAATATTAAATATATATGTATGTATGTAGAAAAAGAACGGGGAGTCCAATTCTCTGACCATATCATTCACTTTCATTTCGTTTACAAATATCTTTCTTTTCTGCAGAATTGCCAACTTATTTTTTTGTTTTGTTTCAATATTTCGAGGAAAATGGTGTATGGATCCTGTTCCAAATGACGGCAGCCAGTTCAAGCGTTATCCTGCCAATAATTTGCAAATTTGTAATTTCGTTAAATTGACTTCCTTACATTTAGGTTTTGGGTGACATTTAACTCTAGCCTTTTAACGATATTGTGATAGAAGATAAAAACAAAGTTTCTCAATTTGATGACATACATCAAACAGATTTCTTTTGGACGGTAGGTACTTTGTCAGTAAAGAGTTGGTACGATTCTCCTAGAATCGAAAAAAGGCGCACACGAAAAAAAATAAATTAATGAAGCCGGTGTTCATTTGGTTTGGTTGTGGTGGAATGTGAGTGATGTAACGCAGCAGTTCTACTGTTTTTCATGCATGTATGCATATCATTCCTCTTCCACTTCACTCACTCCATCCGCTCAACAATCTAGTATTTTACGTAAAACTCCTTTGACAAACATAATCATCATCAACGCGAGATAGGAAGAGAAAAAAAAGATGAAATTAAAAACGACAAAGAACAAATGGCAGAAGAGCCAAACACCAGAAGGGAAAAGGGGAAATGACTTTAAATGAAAAAGTTGGGTGGTGGTGTGTTGTGTGATTGAATACACTTTTTGTTTATCTAGGCATATTCCTATTATAAATGCGAAACTGGAAACAAAAAAATATATATATGACTGTCCAACTATAATGTATTCTCTATTTTGCATAAATTTTTTTATACATCACACTTAAAATAATGGGCGAGTAGAGTCTATGTTATTGCCTTTACATTAAAAACCGCATTTATATCTGCCACATGACAGTATCTATGGTCTGAACGAAGACTTTTAATTTTTGCATCAGGTTATGTTTCCCCCAATGTGACTCTGATCCGGCTGGAGAGAATGAGAAAAAAAAGTATTAAATGAAAAACTGGACAAGGAGTCCGTTTGATGTGGTAAGACAGATGAAGTAGAAGAGAAAGTAGATAAGAAATGAATTGTATGGGCTAGTATACGAAATACATCGCTCATTCTTTTATTTTCAGTCTCCCATTACAGTTTATTGTCCGCGATACAATTCGATATTATTAATACCACTTTATTGCGCAAAGTATAACAATTTTCCTTAAATACGAAACATATTGGTAAGACTTGCGACAGATCACGTGATTCCCTTGTAAGTTTTTTCCCCAGTTTCTTCTTCTCATTCTTCTTGCAACTTTCTTTTCCCCTGCCTGCAACTACTTATCATGCATATATTATAGAGACGAAGAAGAAATTAATTTATTCCCTTTTTACTTTCCCCTCTTCTTTTAAAAAAGTACTTATTTAATATTCCTTGGCTTCAGTGGTGGAATGAAGCAAGAAGAGGAAAGCTAGTAGCATCATTCTGCCTCCTCTTTCCCATCATCATTATTCATCCATCCAAAAAGTCCAAGCGTCTCCATCAAATTCTGAAATGCCACTTTTGTGAATTGTCGTATTTAATTTGAACGAGTTTGTTTGCGGAAAACAGTGATGCGAAATGAGTAAAAGAAATGGGTACCGGGAAGAAAGTTGACTTGTGTAAGAGGAACGTCTGTTTTCTCCAAATCCGCTTCTACGAAAATTCAATGTGATATGACGTCAGGCAGGCAGTTCCAAAAATAAAAATTAAAGGCTTACCGCATCCCAAGATCCAGTGATGTACAAATTCCATAAAAAAAACTTTGAAGTTACTTTTTGAAATCATACTGCCTGTTTGTCTGTCAGTCTATAGATATTGAAAAATTCTTTGAGCAACCCCTTCCAATACTTTCTTACATGTAGGTTTACTGGCTCTTTGTATAATTTTTCATTCTCCATCATATTTCTTCTTGGAAATCTAGATAACCTTCATTTGTTCCCATTTTCTTGTCCTCGAAAAAAGAATATTGTAGAGTTCGCATCCAGCTTCTACTACAACTACATAATACATTATGCAACAAAAATATACATATTTAAGTAGCCAAAAGCATGCATCCGTCTCTTTCCAATTCTGCATTCATTTCCGCTTAATCTTTCCTCTTTGCATAAATAAATTGCGCATCTCCACCACTTATTGTGTTCTCCGTTTCTCCTTCCATCCATAACTACCACAAATCAAATTTTAAAATCAACTTTGTCTTCTCATTATTTCCCCTTCCCATTCCGCGCGGCTCTCCGCTGCCATTACGAAAACTGGCATGAAACTAAAAGCGAATAATAATAATAATAATATTATGTTTACCATTATTTCTTTTCCCTAAATAATCCACAATGAGGTCAGCGTACCACACATATTATATGTATATGTTCTACTGGTGGCGGTGGTGATGATGTCGGCAGTAGTAGTAGTGGAAGATCACCCGGATTACTTTTAAAGTGCGGTGGTGGAAGTAGTAACGGGAATAGAGAGAAGAGAGTGAGAACCAATGAAAATAAGTATTATGCCTCTCTGGAGAACACATTCAAAGATTTATGTCCTTGTACAAATTATTTATAGTGTGGTGCACAGCTTGAATTTTTAAGTGGCCCTATGAGCTCTCTCTCCTCCATATCTCTCCATTCTCTACAATCTACAACAACCACCGCCGCCGCCACCATAGGATCATCGTCATCGTTTTCATAGTCCAGTCCAGTCTGGGTCTCGGTTTTTTTTCTTCTTCTTCTCAGCTCTTCTCAGTACTCTGGAGTTTTTTTTATCCAGATAATAAAAAACTACATCTATAACTACTGCTGCCAGAAGAAGGATAACGATTTCACACACAACATATTATACGTTGAGAGTGTGTGCGTGTCTCTCTGTGTATTGCATTTAATGAGAGCCTCTTGCTGCTGCTGCTGACTCAACTCACAAATCGTGCTGGTAAGCCCTCGTGGTAGTCTGAAAATGTATGTCTGCTGACTTTATAGTTCTCTCTCTTGGCTTTCTTTTTTTTCTCCTTTTTTTGCTTGGATTTGGATTTTTTGCATAATGTCAAATGTCAAATGTCAAATGTGAAGTAAATATATGCCCAGTGTATGTATATTTTATTAAAAACATAATGTTCAACGGCACCATCCATTTTACGATTTTTTACAGTTGTTATCCTTCATTAATGTTATTGCACAGTTGGATGCATTTTTTGGGAACACGACTGCTGTCTGTCTCTGCATTGGGATTTTAGGGCTAAAAAAGTTGACATCAAAAGATTTCCCTGACTTTGCACTTTGCAAAGTTTCAGTTTTGGAGGACAGTCATGCATAAGTCAACAATTTTAGGCAGACAATATATTTGAAATTTGGAAACATATTCGATTTTTTCCCTGTTGTAAATAGGTATACAATTATTTTACAGATTTGAGTATCCATGATAGCATGCATCAGTATTCACATCATGATCACTTTTGCTTGTCACTGCCGCCATCTATTCCTCCATTATTTTCCTCATAAGCCCATTTATCTTGTGGTACAAAGAGCAATATGACAGTAATGAGGCAAGTATGAGGAATTGAGGAGACATTGGCTATTTTTCCGCTTATTGGCCACTCACTAGATTAATTGGTTATGTAGAAAACCAGTAGAACTCACTGTCCGGAGAAGAAGAGAGAAAAAAAAACTTCTCCAGAGAGCCATAAAAAGACTGGAGAAGAAATAAATTCTCATTTTGATTGGGATGCTCCCTGGGAAAACATTAATCAATTACGCTTATCCCATCATCGTCACTGGACGGAATGTGGATCAGCAGCGGGAGCAACCAATTTTCCCCTTTTTCATTTATTATTATTATTGTTATTATTATTACAACTTTTGCCATTATTATTATCATCACGGCCATTCCTGTGTATTAATATTATTACTTTAGTGTCTACTGAGATAAGTACCTAGTAGTAACTTATCAGGCAGGACCTCCACACCAGCATCACCACTGGTGCTACTTCTCTCTGGATTCATTTCTCATTGAAGCTGCTCAGTAGCACAAGAAATCCAACTTTTACTCGCTCACCCAAGCGAGAAAGACTCAAGTTATTATTACTTTTTTTGGGGAAGGGGGAAAGGACATTCAACACCACGTTCGTTAGTTAGATATTTACAAAGACAAAAAAAATTAGGTAACACACACACAGACACGAGCACTACCACCCCGTGTAATTTGTCGCCTCTGCTTTCCTTTCATCTATTCCCAGCAAATATTATTTACGGTGGCGCCAAGGGAGACACACGAGAAGAAAAGTGTAATTGCCAGCTAGCCTTTTAGTATTCTAGCCTGAGGAGCTTTCTCATCATCACCACCACCAATTTATCCTGATAACTCGAGCGACCACTGCCACCACCAAGACAAGGACCGGGGCACCAGCAGTAGTAGTATTTTTGGACCACCAAATCCCAAGTGCACTTTACTCCACTTTTTCCTTCCTTCCTTTCTCTCTCTCTCTCTCTGTCTCTTTTAGGAAGACGAGCCAAACATGGGGAGAAAGAGAGAGAGAAAGTTGTTCTCTTATTGCTGCCCACTGTCCACTCGAGAGAGAGAGAGGATATCAAGGATAAAAGTCCATTTCAAAGCCTTAAAGCATCCATGACAAAAAGAAAGTTTTTCCTCCTTATCTAATTTTTTCCCTCTACAAGGGAATTTTTGTCCCAACAAAGTTATCAAATAACATTACATATTTCCTCTGCTCTCAAAAGTAAATGTTGGAACAAGACGAAGAAGAGTATGAGTAAAAAAAAAGAAATAAAGAATTCGACCGAGGGATAAATGGAAAAGGAAATGACAATAAGATAATAACTGAGAGAAAGATCTGAAAAAAAAGAATATTATTTTTTTGTTGGAATGTACATATCAGCATCAGCATATCATCACCATCCATCCATCCAAAGAAGTAGAAGAAGAAGAAAAAAAAATAAGTGGAAAAAATAAAATAAATATGGGATGCTCCTCCTCTGGCCATCGGATAGCGGAGGAGTATTGGAGGATGAAGAGGAAGAAAAAATATTTATAAAATTGTGTTGTTATATGGACGAGTAGGAGGAATGTGTATACTGTGCGGTTTGGTATGTGTGTGTGCTTATTTCAGCGGAATGGAGTTCTTTTTTGTGATGATGGCGTAGATCCTCTTGCCTGATATGACTACCCATTCCTCTCTTCCCAAACTCACGACGAGCAACAGCACTAGATAGCAACATTCCACCGCAAAAAATAATAATAAAATAAAAACATTCTTTTTTTTCTTCTCTTCTTGTTCAAGGGACTGTTCATCGGACAAAAGGGCACAAGTTGCGTACTTAAAGTACCAAAGTTTTGGAGAGATAGGGATGCCTCCTGAGAATTTTGTTATTGAATGTACGTTCCCCTGCATATATTTTTTTTTTTGCTAACGGATAATAAGACTTTTTTTGGAGAAAGCGAAGCTGAAAGAAAAGTAATAATAATCTGAAAATGTGTGTGATGGAGTCCGCTCATGTTTCCTTTTCTTCCCCCGGATCCCTTACAATTTTATGCTTTAGTGGTACTAGTGGTGGTGGTGGTAGTGATGGTCGCGGTATTCCACACTTTTTTTTCTTTCACTTTATTATTCTCCCTTTCATCCTATTGCCCCACTACCAGAAGCTGTATCAGAATGAAAAGAAACAAGTAGTGATGGTGGTGGTACTCGGAACACAAGTTAAAGTGGAGGAAAAAGCCAATGTCGTACAAAAAAATAATATTGCCAATAGCGTCTTGCTAAACTCTACCACCTTTTCTATTTTCTTCTCATGCTGCTTCCTATCTCAATGGCCCTTTTTTCTCTGGGAAGAGGATGAATGTGAATATTTTTGAGAATGAAGAAGCTGCTGCTTCTGGCTGCAGAGAGAGTTGAAATGAGAGACAGGAAATACATATTTTTGTAGAGTAGCAGCATTTTCGCAAGCCTTTTTTCCTCTCTCTCTCTCTCTCACTCACACACACTCACTCTTCTGCTACCACCCCAGTTCGAGAATGGCAATTTTTTTCGCAAGATATTATTGGAATTTTTCTGCGGTACAATTGCCACACTTTTTTTTCATTCTCTCGCTGATTGACTCCATTTCTTTGCACACTCAATGAACATCGCTATTATCTCTCCCCCTCTTCCAGTCTAGCAAGAATAAAAGCTGATGGTGGCTGCAATTGTAGCAATTACATAGCATGCCATCCCACTCCTCGCGCTTCCACCACCCTTTTCATTGCTCGCATTTCCACGTAACTGCTGACAGAGAGGAAAAAGGGAGGGAACATTCCCAAAAAATGTGCACAAGTGGTCGGGGTATAAAGTCATAAACATGTATGATGGCAACTATCGGATTCCCACTACATGCTGTAGAGATGCAGTCTAAAAACACTTGAAATTGGCATTATTGTTTTCTGTTCCTACACACATTCTACATGTTATTATTATTATTACTGCGTAGGGGAGACACTTTAGGAGCTTTACATTTGGACACGTTTCTCTGTCTATCCACCTGTTTCTATCCGTGAATACTTTTATCGACCTGACAAAGCCATCTCTTCAGGTCACGGACGATTCTCAAAAATCCATACCGATTTTCAACGGAAATCGGGAGCTAAACCCTCAACAGTATCAGTTCGGGGTCGACATGCCATCATTTCTAATACTTCATATTTTCGCCTATAGTTTACAGTGGTTGTCTCAACATTAAGTGTGTAGGAGAGGAATTCCAGGCAAAAATGATTATAAGGGTAACCATGCATGAAGCTTTGCCTACATGTAGATGGTAGCGCGCCTACATTTCCAAAAAAAACGCCAAGTGGTAGAGAAACGATGGCATATCCACTGAATTTTCATCTTTTTTCTCCCATTTCATCGCTCCATTCTCACTCTCTCTCTCTCTCAAACATATACTCTGACTAACTGACTGACTGTGTGAGTGAGTGACGACTGACAGACAGTCAGATAAAGAAACATATACAACAGTATACCGCACTCCTCTTCTGCTTCTAAAAATAGCAGAATAATATTAGTATTAATACACATATTGCCACTTTTTTAAAAAGGCATATAATGTACAGCAAGATATCTTCACTCTTCATATGACATGCTATACACACCGAACACACAGCATTTTTCCCCGATTCTCAACTCCCTATAACTTCATACATACTCATCAGCAGTCAGTCATCCTTGCAGAGAGAGAGAGAGCGAAAAAATCCAATACTATTTTCTCTTATCATAACCAAGTTTATTTTTTTGCTTTCTCCGAGTTGAGCAA
This sequence comes from Sinella curviseta, assembly GCA_004115045.4. Lineage (NCBI taxonomy): Eukaryota > Metazoa > Arthropoda > Collembola > Entomobryomorpha > Entomobryidae > Sinella > Sinella curviseta. The sequence goes on from CM065489.1 coordinate 11,409,390, forward strand.
CAGAGAAAATCTCATATTCATGCTTGGAGACACACACTTTTCACGAAAAACGTTCAAAAATATGTAGGTACCTAAATATTTCACAGAGAGAATACGGAATTCGGAAAAAAGGAGTGGAGAAGCAGAGAAAATCATATCGCACACAGCCAGGCTATGGCATTGCATAACCTAAAATAATAATAAAAAATAATATATTATATTATTACATTATTTCTAATGTAACTAAAGTAAGAAGAGAAAGAGCAACTTGTAAAAAATGAAAAAGGAGAATGTCGAGAGAGAAAAAAAAGTTTCTTCATCCAAAGTAAGCGTGTATATTCTGACGTCCACCGTCAAAAAAGCCATTTTTTCGTATATGCATTTTTTTCATCTTATTTATGCTTCTAGTGGCAATTTGTCGCATACACTACTGTGAGGCCAAAACATCGCAGGGAAATGGAAAGTGGTAGAGATGGTCATACAATTTTTTGGGCTATTTTCTCTTTCTCTCTCTCTCTCTCCTTCCTTATTCTTCTTCCGCTTCTTCTTTTGTTCTGATGGTATGTCGGTCGTTGTTGAAACACTATAAATATTTGCACGGGCACAAGAGAAAGGGAGAAAGAAGGACAACAATGCAATTTAGGAGAATGTCGGTTACATTGGTCTCCTGGGAGTGGGAGGACTACTGGAGGAAGAATGGAGATGGTCTTCCTAATAATATTACGCAATACACAGAACATAATAATATGTAGATATGGTAGGTAGTAGCAGTAGCTGCTGTTGTTGTTGTAAAAACTGGGAGAAGAGGTACAACGAGATTCGGGCGGTGTTGGTGACGACGGCAGTTCCAATAATTTCCCTTTTGTTTGTTGAAGAGGGTAAAAAGCAGGTAAAAATGCCCGTGTGTATGCCGTTTATAGGCCATTATTCCAGGCAACAACAGAGAGAAACAATATTGACACGAGGAAAATCGCGTATATGATATCGTGTGAAAGGTATGAACATAGTTAGGTGTATACGTATAAAAGCAGAGAGCATTCAAACAGAAAGGGGCAAAATTATCCTTCAGGGTAGTAGTAGTGGTGGCGCGGTGGCAGTGAGAAAATAGGTGTCCTGATAATAATGGGCAGGAAAAAAAGGTCTGCTTGCTTGATTTTTTTTTCTTCGTCTTGTGCTGGCTTTCTTTACCGGTGCCGCTATCATTTTCTACAATGTCGGGAACAAGAGACGGACAGAAGATAAAAAAGAGAGGGTAGGTGTAACCAGGAGCAGAGAATTTGAAAGGAGTGGAACATGTTCGCGTACATTATCGTCTATAAATAAATAAATAACAGGATGGAGAATATAGGGAGAGGGATTGGAAGATTGAAGGAAATGGAGAGAAGAAGGGACACAGGACATGGGGACAGGAATCTCTTCGTCAAAGTCCAAAATGCTAAGAGTCGATAAAAAGAGGCCGGGAAACACAACTTTTTTTAAAGGAAAAGGCTGAAAAGCGCATCCCTTCTGGTGAACTAGACAAGTAGGTGGAAAGTGTGCGCTAAGCAAAAACTGACTGCGATCCTGTAAAGCGATGTGGACGAGTAGCGGAAACAGAAGGAATGTATGGTTATTCCACTGAAAAGTGAAAAGGAAGTGGGCAGAAATGTGGCGAGTAGACGGATGGCAGGGGAAAAAAAGAATATGAAAAAGCTGCAGGAAACTCAAAACTGCTTCTTCTTCTTCTCTTATGTAGCTTTCTCTTATGTGTGTGTATGTGCTTGTCCCAAAAAGTTTCTAAATTCTTCTCGGAAATCAAGTTTCGCTCTGTGTTTGCCAATGGATCATTTGCTAAAGTAAAACCACAAACATGGACGGAGGCGTACACAGGGCTTGGGAAAAACGTAAGGTACTTTTGGGATCGAGAAAGAAAGAGGTACCATCGACGGACTGAATGATGATCGGTAGTAGTACTAGTGGGGAAAATGGGGAAGACCTTTTTTCTCCTTGTTTACTTTTTGGATTTATTTTTTTCATAATGTAATATAATATTGTGCAAAATCCATGCTCAAAGTTATGTAACGCTGCTCATGCAACGACTTGTGTGTGTGTGTATGCTGCTATGCTGACTGCCGTTGAAAATGCCCTTTTTATTATTATTAGATTTTCATTGTTTGACAAGGAAAGAAAAGGAATAGATATTATTATTATTATTTTGGGAGAGAGAGTGAGAGGAGAAAAGGTTCTCAAAGACGAAAAAGGTTGTTGTTGGAGGTGGTGTGATTGTGGTGATGAGAGGAGGAGGACGATAAGTGTATGCTGGACTTGTCATCATTTACATGACGATAGTAGATACCTAGATAGATGGGGATGCCATCATCAAAGCAGTTACGAACGCCAACAAAGGAGGGTCCTTTGCCCAGAAGGAGTCCCCAGTATAAAACTTTTAGCGTGTCCTAGTCGTCGTCCTCATCCTCCTTCTTTTCCCACTAATCCAATTCTTCATGAAAATGCAATCTGCGTGGAAATGTGTGTTGTTTCAGCAGCAAAGAAACATATGTCTCCAGCCTACCACATTATATCCCTACTTTCTCTCTCCTTCTTTACATTCCCATTACACATTTTTTTTTCCTTTTTGGATTGGAATAACATTATCCCCACTTGCCTTTCATCTGGGCCTTTGTGTGTGCGCGCCTCTCTCTCTCTCCCCGGCTGAGCACACTGCTGGAAACTGGCACTCTCGTGGAATTTCAAATGATCCCACACACAAACACAGGAAAATATAAAAGTACGGCTTTTCCCATTCATGCAAAATGAGCCACATTATTTTTTAAAGTAGATAAGGACATCCATCCACCATCACCACCACCGTCATCAGAAAGGGATAAAAATGAGGAGAAGGAGCACAGGAGAACGAAAAAAGGATCGAATGGTGTGTGCTCCGCCGTACTTATATGGCTCATGTGATGAATAATGGAAGGGTTGGAAGAAAAGAAAGTGATATCTTTCCTCTGACAATATTGTTAGATAAAAAGGAAGAAGAGAAAATATAAATCATGGAAGGAAGGGACATGCAGGGATAAGAAGACATGGTGTGATTTCATAAGAAATTTATACAGTCTCCTGGAGGAGATCCACGTACGTAGTTGGGCATTATGCATGTATGGATATGGATGCAAAGGCAATCGGCAAACAAACAACTTTTTTTATTACCTTTAATAACACTCGCATTGTTCCTCTAATGTTGTTAAGGCCATTATTATTAAAAGCATGGGGCTCACGATGGGATGTTTATTGAATTCACCAGAGTATGTCTGCTCCGTCTGTTCCCACGCCCGTCGCCTCCTACCCTTGAAACTCCTGAAGAGCTTCGAGGGTTTTCAAAAATCTTTTTTCTGACTGTCTGGCCACAATAGCTGCAAGATGGGACATTTTATAATTTCCCTTTAATTCTAAACTATGAAATTGTTCATTAACAAGTAAGCAAATTTTAATAAATTACTCGAGCTTGTTCGAACATGATATTCGTCTTCGCTCAACCGTTACAATGACGGTTTGTTGTTATTATCATATTAAGTAGAGCACAAGCTGAAGACTACTTAACAGCCACTAAAATTTTGTAAAATTCCCTTTACAACTGTTCATCCTCATCACAAAAACTTTTCCCTTTCACAAAATTACAAAATATATCTCTCTCTCTCTATTTCTACCCATTTCATACTTTCATCATTATTTTCCTCTCTTCATTTTCCTTAAGTCTCTCCCTATCTATGTCCCTTGTAGACGAGTAGCATTTCACGAAATGAGAATCGCTTTTATCTTTATCCCTACTCCTATTAGTTTATGTTTGTGCTGTTGCCGGTGTCCTCGAAAATTTTGAAACAAGTTTCCAAACAGGAGGGATGAGGAGGATAAAGGCTACGAGAGGGGGATAAGAAGAAACAGAAGCCGGACAAGAATAACTACCATCATCATCATTATTACTATTATGGTAATGGTAGTAGTTGTAGTACTAGTACTAGTAGCAAGCGACAAATAATAAAGCATGTCGTGGCCTGCCCTCGCCATCATTCAGTCAGCGGGACACAGTAGGAAAGTTGGGCACTTTCACGATGATGATGATCATCATCAGAAGGAAAAAAAGTTTCTTCCTGAGAGACACAGGGAGAAAGAGAAAGTGTTGATTTTGTTGATGGTGGTGGTGGCGGTGACGGCAGTGAAAGTATAGATGAGGATCATGCTGATGATGATGGTGGTGGTGGTACAGGATCTCCTAGCAGAACCAGTTCCATATAAACCTTGTGTAATAGTAATAATAACAATGAATAGGCTTTGGCTTGTGACGATGATGAGAATGACGTTCCTTATTGTTGTCCCACTGCTACTTTTATTATTAGCATTGCTACTGCTCCTGCGATACTTTGTCTGTATATGTGTGTGTGTGAAAGCCGCCTGGTGTGACTTATCACTTTGAGCAGAGGCTTAGTGATATTAAAGCTTATTTTATTGATGACACACACCAGAAAAAAAGCACACCAAACCGGGAACAAAACTCGGGGAGCGAGACGAGAGTGAGGAAATTCAGAAGAGAGGAGAGAAAAGCAACAGCAGCAAAAGTAGAGAGAGAGAAGAACAGCGGGATAGATGTGTGCGGATGGTTTCCATCATCGTCCTATCCCATTATCAGGGAGGATGAATGGCGAGAAATTTATTGCCAGTAATAATAATAGTAGTAATAATAATAATGCTGCTGCTACTGCAGCAAGGGTGAACAGCACCAACCAACCACCACAATGAAGGTGATCATTCTTCTTTTCATCTTATATTAATCGCTGGAGCGTATATTATACACCTTTCAAAATAATTTCCACTAGGACAACGACTGTGCACAGTCAGTATAGTGGTCTGGTAGCGAGACAGCACACATTGTGATGAGTATTTCCAGAGAGAAAAAAAATTGCACATGCCATTGTAAAATTGAGGATGAAATATGTTTTACGAAAGAAAGGGATTGATAAAGTGTGCTGGGGATGGGGACAGTCGATGATGATCCTGACACTAATGTATTGTGTTCCTGTTGATTGGCTAATCTTTTGAATCCATCCACTTTTTCTAACGCCGGCCGTTGGCAAGGCAGAACAAGTGATGATGCTCTCAAGTGCCTTTCTCTCCTTACTTTCCGTTTGGGAAAAAAATCAAGATAAAGTGGGAAAATGGGGCTTTTTAGCAGCACAATCTTTCACCTTTCAAAAGATTGATTGGCAGAGAGAAGAAGGCGTGTATAGTCTCCTGTTTGGAGTGGGAGTAAGAAATTGGAGGAAACTCTGAGACATTTTTTTTTCGTTTGTCTGTTGAATGTCGTAAAAAATATATTCTTGTAATTACCACGCCTCTTGTTGCCACCATCATGATGATCAACATCACGGACGCTGTGCAGTTGGTACGGAGGAAAGTGTGAGAATCGGCCTTCGCTTTATATTTATGCTTTAGTGCAAAGTAAGACGGAGTAGTTCTTCCCCCATCTCCTCCTTTTATTCTTGAAGACAGTAGTCAAGTAGTGTGAAAAAGTTTTTGTCTTGTGTAACTTGACTCCAGAGAGAAAGGAGTCAGGTTTGCAAGTTCACACACCTACATCATGATGAGGAGGAATTATATTGTTGGTCATTTTCCTGGTGGAGTTGAGGAGGATGATGAAAGGAGGGAAAGTGGGACTCTTCTCTTGAGTCTGTCCCCGTCTCTTATTGTTCCTCCCTAAAGTTTGCCAATTTCAAGTGGCAGATGAAGAAGAGGAGCCACAATATCTCTTGATTTCCCGTCTAATTTTAGTGACAGAGCGAGAGAGATGGATAGTGAGAGAGAAGTAGAAGAGCGACGAAAGAGCTTTTACTTTTTGAACTTAATGCGAACATAAAAGTAGCATCCTCTCAGGAATCGAATGCCCTGTCAGAGTCACTCATTAGCAGCGTCACCATCAGGAGGACTGGTGCGGTAGAACGTCTGGATATCTCCTCCACTCTCACTTCTCCTCACTTCATTTTCCCTAAGGACACTTGTGTAGGTCGACCAAAGGGGCAAGCCACTAATTGCCGTTGTTGTTGCTGCTGCTGCTTCTCCTCCTGTTGTTGGGGATGTAGATGGATTAATAGAAAGCTCTACTCTCCCTCTTTCTCCATTTCTCGTCCACCTTACCTTATTTTTCACAAAAAACTTGTGGACGTGGTGACGAAGGTGGAGGATGGTAATCACGTTGCTTCCACACAGTTCCCGTCATTATCACCACCACGAAAAAAAACCACAGCGAGAGATCTAATACCCAAGTGGGTTAATTGATGGAAGAGGTTGGAGAGGAGGTAGGAGAAAATAATCAATCAACAGCATAACAGCATCACCACCGCCATCAATTCACCACAGAAAAAAGTTGAGAAAGGGCAGCAACGGGAGCATGGGGAAGAAGGATAAACTGAAGGACGAAACAAGTCGAGTCCTGTTGACTGTGTTTCTGAGGGAGACAGTGAGAAAAAGAGAGAAAGAATGGTTGAATGACGATGGATGAGTGACATTCAAAAAGAAAACCTTGCAAACTCGTCACTTCTTCCGCCTTTAAAGCAGACAATAAACAAGACCATTAGGGAGGAGGATACACGAGAAGAAGAGGGAGAAGAGGAGCAAGTTGTGTGGGGAAAGGGAAAACAAAGAGGGAATAGAGATAAGATGAAAAACATGTTTTGGAGTGTAAAGAAAGAAAAGAAAAAGAAGAGAAAGAAGTAAACAAGATATTTTCGCAAAGTAATTTACGTGCTGGTGGATACCCAACACCACGTCCATCTTTTCTCCCTCTCTCTCTCTCCTTCTTCTCCCGTCCGTCCTCCCTTCTTTTTCCTTATTTCTTTAAAAAGACGGGATATAATGGAGCTTCCTCTCTTTCAACTTGTTTTTCTGTTGTGTCAGCACAAACCAGGAAGAAGAAGTAGGTATCAGGCTACAAACACAACAACAACTACTACTAAACTTGAAACTTGTATCTAGAGACTCAACTCTAATGAGCGAACGATGCAAACTGTAACAAAATACTTTTCTTTACTTTTTTTAAAGGGAACAAAACATGACTAGTTTCAAAACATGCATGTAGGTAGTGTGTGGTGTGTGCTACCACTCTGTTCGACATTGTTTCTGCATTTTAGAGAGAGTTTTGCGGGCATGTTATCTCAAACATTTTATTGTGTTGCGATTTTATCATCATCCTTCTCTCTTTTACCCCATAACCTTGTAGTTGTGGTGGTGGTATCGCAGTAATAGTACTAGTTGTAGTAAACTTTAGCAAGAAAAAAACTGCATTTTTTTGGCGTGTTGCTAGCCAGAAACAAGATTACTTTGCGGATTGCAAGAAAGGATTAGTTGATGAACATGCTTTGCTTTTGCTGTCGTATACTTGCTGCTTTGCTGCTGTTGCTCGCCGTGATTGCGGTGGCTGTAAACTCAGAAATTAATCCGAAGTCTAAAAAGGAAAAGGCTTTTCTTCTGCACCGAAAGTAATCCGACGCTAATCTACTCATCCCAACCACTATATGTACTTTCATTGAATTTTTGATCCCAATTTAGATTTTGATAAATGCAGAGTTTACCGAGATAGGGTTTTGCTTGCTTTGCTTGAGCTGCGGTGGTAAATTTATATACTGACCTGGTGACCTTTATCATTTATTTATTGAAAAATGGAATATATGGAGATGTGTGTGGGTGTTGGCACGGCGATGCGGTGATGACGCCTGGCTGTAAAGGTTGAACGTGTTGAAAGTTGATGGTGAAAGTATGAATTTTCAGAAATGTATACCTCAAAAGTTATGTCACGACTTGCGTGTACTGCAATTGATAACGGTGTTTGGTAAATAATAAAAGCAAACATGGCTTTGCTATTAGATAGATAAATAGTAATTTTATTTGATTTCATTATTTACCCTGCTTCCTACACTCTATTTCTCAGAGTTATTTATTTACTCGTACCAGCTTGAATAGCATAAATCATAATACACGAACAGTTACAATGCTTGTTGTTGTTGCAAACTTCATTTTTAATGTTCTTTCCATTAGATGACTTATCGTGGCTGCTAATGAATTGAATTATTTACCGCGTGGTTTCTTCAAAAACTATCACACTTTGACATTTTGAAATGCTTTTACGCACGAACGTAGAGATATTTTTGTCTAATTGCTGCAGTTACATGGCATAGTTCACATTCCAAGTTTTAGCCAGTTACACTTGTGTTTGTAGTTGCTAAGGGAAGGTCAAGGCTATACGGATCAAATTTTTCTTCCTGGTTTTTTCCTCTGAAACAGAATATTATGGCAAAAGTGCTGCTACAGCATGTGTTCAAATATTTAATAATCGGTCTAGTTTCAGTTATACACAGAAACCCCCACGTAATTCTATGTACCTGCCTCTCACAGTGTGAAACGAAGAATGTCCTAAACTATTTCCCTTTTACCCTTTCAAACTCTGCAAATATCCTACGGCCCTGACGATAAATCTGACAGCTAGCATTTGCGAATATTTTTCTGTATGTAGATTTCCGCTAAAAAATAAATAAAGGATTGTTAGCACTTTTTGTTGTCTGAATGGGATTTGATGTGTGCTCACTCTACTTACCTCATGAAATATAATTTAAATCGCATTGAAAAGAAAATTTATGTACATAGTAAAAAGATATTCCGTAGTTAGTTGTGTAAGTAGTAGGGATATGTAATTTATTTATTTAAAGAATCAATGAACTAAAACATGGAATGTGGTAGTATGTAGTATAGGTAGAGTTGCTACGTGTGTGGGTCTCTCTCTCTCTCTCTCTCTCTCTGACTGATGCTGTTGCTGGTTGAAAAATATAAGAATGGTTGTCATGCTTCATGTTACAATAATAGTCTAGTTGTTTGCTTAGCAAAGAATAAGCAAAAAAGTGGTGTAGAGAGAAAGAGAAAAAACTCTGCTGGCTGTTTGCATAATACGTCCTTAAATATGCATATAGATAAGGAAAACACATACATATATGCACAATGCAAAAAAGTATTATATTTCCTATGTCCTCCTTCCACTTTCTCCTTCGTTTCATTTTCATGCGTTATTATCCAATCATGACGATGAATGACAAACTTAACTCTAAAGAAAATACTGCCATTTTATTTACTTAGTTTCCTACACAAACATACTGTTATTATTACAGGAAAATTAAACGGTAAAATTGTGGTTCGCCAATCAATTGTAATAATATATATATAGATATACTCCTTTTCCCACTTTCACTCTCCCTCTCTCTCTCTCTCTCGTGTTCCCACTCATGCATTTCCAGTTTATTTACACTCATTTTACTGCCAACAGCAACACTACTATGCTCACAGTACAAATACATGAAAACATTGCCGTCATCATCGCTGTCGTCATAAATATCATCAACTTATTGGAAAATGTAACGCTTTTATTATTATATTGGTAGTATCCGACAAAATATGTACTTGAAAATATTACATGGCCTGACCAGCGTGGCAACAAAAGGCATATACTTTTAAATTGTTACATAGATCGGCAAGTTGGCTCGTTTGTTGTCACTAAAAACTTTAATGTTTTCTGTTTGAGTATCGATCAGTTGAAAAGTAAATAGATACGCAGGCATAGAGCACCAACAATAACGGTCGAGCGAGCACACTAAAACTCATCCACCGTCTCTCTCTCTCTCTCTTTCTCCCTCTCCCTTCCTGTTTGCTTGTGTACACAGCGTGTAAAAAAATTTCTGATGAAATTTCATCTGTAAACATCCGAAGGGCACTCTGGGGCTCTTTCTTCGACAAGTACTACTCCCAAGTTATGTGTTGCCTTGTTAACGCAGAGCACACACCACACCACAACAGCCAAGGATAGTTCTTCTCTCTGGGTACTCCTCACTTCTACTCACGACGCTGATCACTATGATGATATATATGGAACGGTTATGGCACACTATACTGCTTTTAATTTCGTTACACTTGAAAACAATAAATAACATTTTTACGGTCGAGTATCATCATCTTCTCCTTCATCACTGGAAAAAACATATACCTATATATATATACATAGAGAAGAGAAAGTGAAGGAAATATACAAACAAAATGAAAACTGCAGTAAGGACGACGTGCACCAACTTGTAGTACTACAGGCATCAGCATCATCATCGCAGCAGGATCCTCACAATCATCGCCATCATCAGTCATTATGTCATGTAAGGAGAAGCGAGGCAGAAAAAAAAACTTGACTTGTGTTGGGATCCTTGAGACTTAAGCAAGTCGTAGTGAAAAATTGAAACTAAAAATCTCCATTTAATTAATCAACCCTGGTAGTTTACCTAGTAACGGTTGAGATTTTCATTAAGTTTCGGCGGGGAGAGTAGAATTAATTACGTAATAAAAAGCAGCAGCTGTAAAAAAGGAGGACCCCTCTGCATACGAATCAGTTTTTTAGAGTCAGAGAGGGCAAGTTGGCAATTTTGTTTTTCAATTCGTCAGAAGATATTTTTCTCCTGACTGGAAAAAAACGAATAGTTTTGCTTTCGTAGTCGTCGTTTTAGGAAACCATGATGAGAGTGGGGCCCACGCTGCGCGGAATATCCATTAAGGAAGCATGTAAAGGATTATGGGTCTCCTCTTTCGGAAATCCCAAACTGTAGTAGAGCGGAGCAGTGATCGTGATCCTGATCGTTGTCATTGTCGTTGAACGAAACGATGAATTTTCTACGTTCACAGATCCCCACGCATTTTGATGATGCTCTCTTCTGTTTCCAGCAGCATTCCTGACTCCTATATAGCCAGGGGATTTATTTATTACGTGCTAATTAAACAGAGGGATATGGTTAATAATAATCAGTAAAAAGAAAATCTGACTGGCTGAGATTTGCTGTTGCTGAGAGTTTAAGGAAGGTGCTAATACTATCCGCTTCTTGTCGTCGACGACACGACTTGCTATTGCTGCTTCTCCTGCTGCCTGACAACCAGAGTAAAAAAGTCCATATTTTCTCTACCACCTTCCTAAAACATGATTACGAGCGTCATTTACTCTTCTCAAAGCTTTTGCCAAAGAATAATGAGAACTGTTACGGGTATTGTTGTTGCTTATTGTGTTTAACGAAGGGAGAGAGAGGGAGAGAGAGAGAAAGTGTGTGAAGTAGACTGTGAAACTGTCTACTGTCTTGTCTTCTTCTAAGAAAATCCAAAAACATATATGTAGCAGAGGAACAGAGCAAAGTACCATCATCATGATCGTCCTCTTCGTCGCAAAACAACAACAATTTCATAAATGAAATGAGAATGGAAAGGGAAAAGATGGAGGGTTAATGGTGCGAGAGAAAGTGCTATCACCACCACCATCATCATTAATTCTACTCTGATCTTCTAAAACCCGGCTCTGTCCTACACTACCTCTCTTCTCAGCATCTTTTGCTATTACGACTGCTGCTACTGCTCCTTCTTCTTTTGTTCCAAGACGAGAGGAAGAAAGAGAAACAAAAAAGTTTAGCACCACTCTACCACCATAATCATCATCAGCACACAACAAACAACAGAAAAATATATAGTTTCTTTTTTTCCTTTCATCCACACAAAAAAATACAGGTTGTTTGAAAAAAGAAACTCTAACAACCAGCTCAGAGCTCTCGCTATCGCACAGTCAGTCATTTTGTCTGAAAGAAAGTATACACACACTTTCTCTTTTTCTCCCTCTCTCCCACTTCATCTTTCTGGACATTATACTTTGTCTCTGTTCCACCATATTATATCATTGAATATGTTGTGTAGTAGCAGGTAGACCATGATCCACAGGACTCCATGGGAATCATATAAAATCATTTGTGTGGACTCGAAAAAAAATATCAACTTTCACGTTCCTCTTTCCCCTTTTAACAAAAAAGTTGTACCAAGTTTTTATTTGCTTTATTTTTTTCTGCTGGGAATCTAACCCTTTTTACCAGCAGAGAATTTCATCCTAGTTGAGTCGAGTACACAAACACATTGTAAAAAAAAGTCCAGCAATTAGTTTATGGCTGGGAGGAAGAAAGAAGAAAAAAAGGCTTAAAATATAAAGTAAAGTAGCAAGTGGAATGATGAGGATAATGTCAGAGAGGCAGGGAAAATATGTGCAGTAGTCAGCTTTTGCTTTTCTTTTATAGTAGAGGGTAGTTTGTTGGAAGGAGGACAACGACGGCGGCGGTGACAGTGACTGCTGGAATGGGGAATTCTCACTCCTTTTCTTCTATTCTTCTTCTTTTGCAAACATGTTTCACTTTCGTCATAAAAATATGTGTCTTCTCTGCTTTCTTTTACAGTCCTGGCGTACAAGTTAAATAAGTTGGAAGAAAGAATGAGCGCAACTAAGCACGAGAAAATTGCTTAATTTCTTTGACAACTTTTCTCTGTTGTGACAGTGTGAATTAGAAAAATAGAAAGTTTTTCCCCAACTTTGAAATCTTCATCATCAAACTTGCTATTATCAAGTTACAGTCATAACGTAATGCTGTGGAAACAATAATAATAATAGTAATGGTACAAAACTTTAAAGTAGTAGTGGTGGTGACGACGATGATCATCTTATGACACTGATGTAATTATTATGATGCCATTATTATAACGGTGCCGGAAGGTAGTTTTTGTGGTGTCAGTCAGGAAACTTGGTTGGTTTTCCCATGGACACTAATCATATAATAATAATAAGTGCAGCATGTCACATGACTTGTCAAGAGCAGAGTGATAAAAGGTTTAAAGGGGAAATAATAGGTCAGCATATTATATAGGCATACATTTTTTCGCTACGAGCAGCAGCAGCAGATTACCATATACCATCAATTTAACTATTTGCATCGGGAGGGAATAAATTATTTCATTTGACTAGTTTGAAATTATTTGCAAGAATTTGTGAAAATGCAATTAAATTGGACACCATATATAACTTGTATGTAGCTCACGATAATTTCCATAGAAATGGGAAACTGGCAAAGTGGCTTATGTCACGTAGGCAAAACCCTGCAGATATATGTCCCATCACCGTTAAATTTACAGTGGCTGACTCAGAGTTTGGATCAGCAACACTCAGTGGAATATAAAGTAAACTGCATATTTTTCTCAAGTGTACATATTCCCCTGACGGCATAAATGTGTTCTCAGATGGTGATGTAAGAGTGTGTGTCGACATGTCCTCTAATTCTAATCGTCCAAGTCCAAAGTAAACTTTCTCCGGTTTTGCAGAGACATGTACTCAGATTTTCTTTTGACGAGAATCATTCTCCTCTCTCTCTGCTCGTCTATTTAGTTAGTTACTTTTTGCAAAGGCTTTTCAAGTTGCCCTCGGATGATCAAAAGAATACACGGAGATATGTATGTATTTTTGCTGACGGTGGTGGTGGGTGTTGGTGCTGTGGCGGCTGTTGTGTGAAATGCCCGTTTTTCATTGTCATGGCTGTTGGTCGTGTCGTGCTTAATGTAGTACAAGGTAGACTATTAAGCTCTTTCTTTCTTCTTCTTCTTCTTCCTCTTCTCCCTTTGATTGCTTCCCACTTTTGCTTCTTTTTTTTCGGGATATCTCACAGCTCTACTATATATAGCAGTGCTAATGGGACTTCACGCTAATCCCTGCCAAGGCACTCTGACTCCAGAGCTGCAAATAAAAAAACCTTCTCCTCTTCTTCTCCTCTAATGCGCCGCAGCTCCCACTTCTACCAATAATACTCTTATTCCGCTAGTCTGCCTCTTCAACAACACCAGACGTAGTAGTAGTAGCACCAACATCCAGAACCACCACCACTGCCACCATCAAAAAGGAATCAATGAGCACTCTTCGAGAAAAGCACACAAACACATACACACACACACACACGAAGAAGAAAGAAAGAAAGCCAGCAGAGGGGAAGAAAGAAATAAGTGAGTGAGCAGCTTTGCTTTGATGTACTTTTTAATGACCCAATTAGAGGCAAAGGTGGATATAGAATCCAAAAGCATTTTCTTACTTGATACGCGGAAAGGAAATCAAGCAGCAGTTGGCAAGTTGTAAAAGGACACAAAGAGTGTGTGTCTGAATAAGAGAGCCTCGCTGTCAATTTCAACCCTCTTCTCATGTTACAACTCCTGTTATTGTTGTCGTGTTGAAATTCGCTACACAGCTCAACTCCTAAAAAAATAATCGTCTTACTTGTTAGCTTTCTCTCTCACACACACACTCTCTCTTTTTTCCCATTCCCTCGTTATATTCCTTCCTGTTACCACGACGAGCAGGAATTGATTAAATTTTCTTAGTTCAGATTTTCTTCCGCCACATTTTTTTTCTCTGCTGTCCGTCTCCATTACAACCCTTTTTTCCTCATCATGCACTTTATACCCTGATATTTTTCTCGCTACTTTAATACATTACTTTTTAATGCTTACGTACATATAACATTGTATGTATATGAACAATCATGCTCGGTATATTTTAGAGGAGTGAGTGTGTGAGTGTTCCACTTTAGTGATGATGCGTGATACAATCATCATCATCATCATGACCATCGTCTTCTTCTTCTTCATCACCATCCACCCGAGAAAGAATCATGTTGTTAGCTCGTTTTCATTATACAACCGACCACCACCATCAGCATTACCAACATATCGCATTCCGGTGTGGAAAAAAAATTTCATGCCTGTGCATTTTTTCTACACTTTTTTCACTGGACCCCATCTTTGTGTATGTATGCGTTTTTGTGTGTAGGAGACTGTTGAGAGTACAACGTACCACTTTCTACCTCTTATTATTACTCCAGCTAATGGAGTGGAATGAAGTGTGATTTGAAGGCAGAAGAAGAAGAAGAGTGAGATTTTTTCAGGGCTGAGCTACCCCAACTGCTAAGCCATTGTATAACATATAATAATAATACACATGCTTATCAACTTGTTCGAGTCGTCGACGAAGGGCTAAGATTTTTAGCCCAAAAAACTATATGCCTATTATAGTGACGTATATACATTACACGCAGATATGTAAACTCACCTGCCTGTATCACATTGTGCACCTGAAAATGGACTCATATGAAGAGAATGTAGGCATGTATGCAATAACAGAAATATCTCAACCGGAACACCTTACACGAAATAAATATGAGGGCCAGGAAAATCAGAAATCAACCTGCTGTAAACAGCGACCATGAGGAGGACGCAGCTGAGGAAGACGATGAGAATTCTTGCCCTGAAGGAAGGACAGGAAAATGATGAGGAGAAATAAGGAGGAGGATTGTCATTATCATCGTCCCCTTATTTTTCATGACCCAAGGACGTCCGCTAGTTAGTTCTCAATGTACTTTCTATTGAGCCATCCCACACACGCCATATTATAAAGTATAGTTGACTGATTTATCTTACATGAATCGTAAATGTCAAATTCGGTGTAATATGACGAAGTCTGTGGATGCAACAAGGTATCCGCACAGACGGACAAACATGTCACAGTTGCATAACCCTCAAGGTGACATCATGTCCGTTACACAATAAAAGGTAACATTGGTGAACATCAAATTCTATCAATAGCCATTTTCCAGTCCATTGTAACTTGTAAACGGTAGGAGTAGCGTTTCCAACTACTACACAAGCACCAATGCAGCCCTCCTACCATAATCAACATAGCTCATCAGTCCCAAGGTTATTTCCTTGTCAAATAAAAGGACGAATTTTATGATTAATTTGTTTCCAAAAAAATCATTTTATTTTTTAATATTAAAGGTACAAATACGAATACTTGGCTTTGGCGAATCGTCAAGAGCATGTCATGTCATGTCGTTTCATGTTTTTTATGTAATATGGTGGGCGTGTAACTGGAATATATACATAACATGATGACGAGAAGGAGGAGGCTGTTTTTCCTGGGGTACACAGGCAACATTGTTCAACGGTTCTACTTGAGCGAGCCAAGTGCCTCCTAAAAAACTATTTTTTTTCTGTTGAGATCACCAAAAAATTGTATTAAAAACTCTGGTCTGGTTTGTGTGGTAGGTTGCCTAGTGGTACTAATCCGGAACAAGGACTAAAAAAATTAATCTGTTGGAAAAGAAGAAAGAAAGAGAGAGAGAGAAAATAAAAAGAAGAGTCTCTCCGACTATTCTCCTAAAGTTGGTGGCAAAGGATTTCGATAAAAAAACCAAGTATGTGGCAGCAGCAGTTCATATAAGTATTGGAGTCACGACAAATTCTCTCTCTCTCTCTCTCCTTCTCTTCTCTTCTATTCCACTCGATTTGTATGTACAGATGTAGTATTTTTAAAAGAGCGTAATTCTCCCATGGGATGAGACAAGAGACAAGACGAGCGAGGTCACGATGGTATTAAAGCAAAGGGATATCCCACCGCCAGCACGGGCACGGACACAATTTCTGCTCCTACTAATCTAGTTTTATCATCATAGTCATCAGTAACACAGCAGTGTGTAGGAGCATTGCATTTTTTCGCCCTGTGTGCACAAAACTTTACTCATTTTTTCTTCTTTTCCTCCTCTTCTCCTTAAACTCTTGTGTGTGCTCTGGGTGGGAAAAGGGCTATTCAACTGACATATATTTTTATAACTGATCATGGTTCCACTAGCGCCACCATTGTTACTACTCTTGTTGAAAAACTTGGTGAGCGATAAACTAGAAGAAGAAGAGAAGAAGAACAAGTAGAAGAAGAAGAAGAAGTAGAGATTAACCTGGAAAGGTGGTTTAACTTTAAAAATAGAGAATGAAAAAAGTTGGTTAATGTATCGCCCCTATTTTTCGCCACTCTTGAGGGATTTTCACAATGAATCACTCCTGCACAAATCCATTCATTCACTCCATCAATATATAATGTACCTACGTGTATAAATATATATTGGAAGTTGCGGGGTGGTGTTAGCAACGGTGGCGGTGGTAGGTAGCAGCAGAGTGCAAAGTAACTAACTCTAACTAACGGTAACAAAGGCCCATTTTAGCCAATTTTCTCTTCATTCAAGTGTGTAACTTGCATGACTTGCTTGCTTCTTTTTTTTCTCTCTCTCCAGTAGTGTCGTGTGATGTTGGTCTAGCTGGTGATAGTAGTGGCGTCGGCGGTGGTGGTGGTGATCGTGGGGTTGTATTCTTGGTGCCTCTCTTCCTTTCTCCTCTCCTTTCATTTTGTTCGCAATTCGTCTTTCTCCTTGATTTTCCTCTCTCTCTATTTTTTTATTCTCTGCTGCTGCTTGTTCTCTGTTAAGAGTAGTGACGGTGGTGATGGTGGTGGCGGTAGTAGTACTAGTGCAGTTGTAACATGCTTTGCTTTTGTGAATAGATGAATTGTGTGAAGAAGAAAAAAATCCTTTGAGAATTTTTGCTAGTTTTTTTATTGCGCCTTGCTGAGCTACAATTCTCTTCCTGCCAAACAGCGACTACTTGCCACTAAATTCCTTCCTTCACTTTATAACCTTTCTCCCTCCCCTAGCCCTACATGATATACTGTACATTCTTTCAAAAATAATATACTAATCGTGCGACTCTTTTTTATTCAGTTCGTAGATATGGAGGTGCTACTAGGACGATAAGTTGGGTGGCAAAAAATATATATCAGGCACCACCGAGCTCAGCAGACAAACTGCTTTTGAATAGATATGGCCACTGCAGCTTTTAAAGTTGGGAAAAAATGGTCCGTGATGAGCATTGGCAGAATGTCGGCATCATCATGGGGCATCTATATGAAACAAGTAAAGTTACATAAGATGACGTGAGGTACTTTTCTCACTCGCTTGCAGAAAAAAAACACACTTCTTCTTTTTAAAGATAGTGGTAGTGACCATCCATCCTCAATCTTCTTCTTCTACTACTACAACTACTACTACTACTCCTGCCGCTGTTAAAACCAACCAATTTTCCCAGATGAAACTTGACCACAACTTTTCCCATATAAATTTCTCTGTATGATGATGAGGTCAACAAAAACGAGGGTAGAAAGGGAAAAGTTTTTGGCGGCGATGATGGTCATACAAGACTCGAAGTGGGTAATAATGCCTACATCTTTATGACAAATAACCTGTCCGTCTGTCTATCCATATATCCGTTATTATTACTTCCCGATTTTATTACACGCTCGTATTTATCAGTTATTATTCATTTTTATAGCTTGCCCCTCCGTCCAGTTCACTATAACCTCGTTTGGAAAAAGATGAGAAATGAGTTTTTCCCCAGCTATTTATGGCTTCTCCACTCTCTGCTACTCTCCTCCGGAGGAATATAATATATGTATACATGTTATATACTTTCTGCGCTCCTCCTACCGCCATCACCATATCATCCTAAATTTTCCTTAAGACAATCTTGCTTCGCCAACCAACTTTTCCTGCTACCTGTCTGAATAATTAGAATTTATTCCGGTCCGGTTGCTTTAGGTGTTGGTGGGCCAATAAAATAAATATAAATTATGGCTCTTGTCTTCTTGTGACTTGTATGTTTTATGTTTCGTTGGACGACCCACTGCTCAACTAGCCAAGTTACGGGTAACAGCAGAATGGATAATCCCAATAATAAGGAAAGACACACGAGAGTAAAAAGTGAAAGCAGACAGCAGGGCAACAGCGGCAGCAGCAGAAGCAGGACCGTATAATATAATATTCTTGTACATCTGCTCCTGTGAGCTCTTCTGCTCCCTTACCATCTGCTCACCACCACCATACACACACACACAGACACCTAAGCTTATTATTATAGACTCTTGCAAAAGACGACGACGACCACCACCAGGACGAGAATAAGAGCAAAAAGAGAAGAAGAAGGTGCTAATAATATTTTAATATAATATAACTGCACAATAGGCAGTCTCCTCTTTAATATAAATGATATACAATAAACTCGCCTAAAGTCCAAAGTGTTCATGTATGCCCAAGAGAAAGGAGCGGAGAGAGAGAGAGAGAGAGAGAGAGAAAGGAGAAAGACGCACACACTGGCAGAAAAGGTGGAACTTTTCTCTCCCCGCCACTCTACTTTTTCCTAACCTGACGACGAGGATCCAAGTAGTCTCTGCTGCTGAAAATTTTATCATGTCCGTAGGCAACCAGGTTTTGTTCATCAGATAGTAATAAAAAGATAGGATTATCAGCATCAGCATTTTATCTACTAAAACTTAACCGCTTATTTTACCCGTTTTCCTGCTCCTGCTGTTGCTTGTTGTGTGTGTGTGTGTCTATTTAGGTTTGCGTGTGTAATGTTATCATGCTCGGTCACATTTGGCTGGCACGTTAAAACACGTGAAAAAAAGTTGGAGTGAACGACGACGCTCATCTTCTTGTTGTCCTCGTCGAGTCGACGTCTCCAAAGGATTTTGAGCACGTTCAAGAAAATGTAGTCTCTATAGCTCAGGTCAGGTTTCATTAGAAAACATACATGCCTTTTCTCCTTAGTCTCTTTTACAAAGGGATATTTTTTTCTGGGGAAAAAGGGTTCTGCTCGCATACTGAACACAACAGCACGCTTGTCCTTGGGTTTTCGAGAATAAAAAATTATATTATTGCATTCCTGTATTTCTACATATGGATTATTACATTTCTGTCTCATAGTATCTATGACAATAATAATAATAGGAGATGTTCCTCTCTCAATTTCATGCGGTTATTTTTTTCCTTTCCTGTTGTCGTGTTTGTTGTGAAGTTATTTTTGGGGAGAAAGGGAGGACACGAGGAGAAATGGGAACAGGAATTCATTTGATGTGATTTGATGAACATATTTGCGAAATCAGGATAGCCTGTTAGCTGTAGGTTTATTGATTGTGGCTACTGGAAATCAATTAGAGACAGACACTGATATTGGGGGGAAATAGCAATGTGGTTCAAATTACGTGAATTCAGATTTGAATGCAAAAAACCATGTTGATGAGACGACAATGGGTAGCACAATGAGTGGGTTGAATGGACAAACCAATTTTTTGTTGTGGGTTTCAGTTTCAGTTCATGAGAGAGATTGAGAGAGAACAGAATAACATGTTTGATTAGGAACGTGAGTGATTTATCCATCCACCCGTCCATTTTAAATTGTAGCAGAGCAGTTGCCAGGAGCAATTTCATTGAATTTATGCCGTTATTGTTTTTGTTGATTTTTCCAGGTTAATCCATCCATGTCGAGTCAGCATTAAATAGTAACAATGGTACAGGGAATCAGAGAGAGAGAAACAAATAATCCAATGCATAGGGCTACCTACACGAGTTAGAAAATTGGGTTGAATTGATTTGAATTTTTTTATATTCCCAAGAGGCCCCCAAACAGTGTTGCTAAGTGGCACAATATGTAATCTTATGAAACTTTTTTTTTCTTCTTTCGCTAACTAATCAGCCAAGTTTTAGAGTTGAAGTAGTGAAGATATATAGAGACTCTGGAGTGGTTACAACAGCAACAAAAGATGAAATTTCCTGGCGAGATTCACTCTCGTGGATTGAGAGAGAGAAAAAAATGGAAAACAGGAAGGGTTGCTGGAGGAAAGAAAACAAGTTGGGAGTCCAGTTCAGGTTTTTTTACTTTCCAGTGAAAAAAATCAGGGTAAAAGTGTAACGTGAGAGGATGTTACCACATGATGACTGGCTTACGTAAATAGGCAAAAAAACGAGAAAGGGAAGGAGGGAGAAAGTGAATGTACGTGTACCCGAAGAAATAAATTGACAAACGTGATTGTTGAGTCGTGGAGGCAAAGTAAATACTCGGATTGAAAAATAAAACATGTAGGCATGTTGAATGTAATGCTATACTTTTCATTTTCATCCCAAATCGAGAAAATAAAGTCTGTGCATTATGCAGTGCAGAATAATTTGTTGATTCCAATTCGCCTCGTTTTTCTGGCAGAGTGGAAATAAATGTTGTCGGAGAAAGGCGAGTTGAGAAATTGGAAGAGGAATTTGCCATTTAGTGCAGATATGAATGAAGCATGATAGTAATAACAGGTCGTAATGCTCAGCGAGAGAGAGAGAGGGGCAGAGAGAAGAATTTCATATTGTAAATGTAAAGAGATATTTTGTCCAGATTTCAGGCATTTTTGTGGATATGATATAAATAACAGCAGAGAAAGTCAGTGGGAAGGAATGCATTTGGATTTGGAAGACAAAGATGGCCGAATGGATTTTATTTATAGAATTATAGACCAATTGACAATATAAGTTACATAAATGTTGCAATATTTTTTAAACGAAATATTTTGGAAATGTGTTTTATAAATAAGTAATATTACATTATATGTATATGAAACAATAAAAGTAAATGGGGTGCAATTTATAAATTGTCTGACTTTGCCGAAGCAGCAACTTAACCAATAAAATAAATTGGTTGAATATTATAAGTACCTGATTTTATGTACCATGTTGTCATCCGAACAAATTTACAAACGCGTCTTTACCCATACTTTCTAACTAATGGTATTCCTAACTGCATTACGATTCCAACATAAATGTGGAAAAGTTTTTCTTACCTAAGACAGTTTACGGTTACGGCTTAAATTAACTTATCATTGGACATAATTATCAGTTACTTTTGATAGTATTTGAATTCCGGCATTAGATTCTACAAATGTGCTTCAGTAACTAAGAAAGTGTTAGTGTGAAACTGAAAAGCAATAGAATTCTTAACAATTTCATAATAACAGAATATTAAAGGATATTTGCAGAGTTAAAATGAAAATTCAAATTCCACCTGAAGTACAGAGGCTTAATTGTAGGCTCAATTACATTAGAGATAAGAGCGAAATAATTATTACTATATTCTACTTACAGGATTATTCCGTTTCGCCGTTTCAATTGTCCATCAATACACTCATGGTGGAGTGATGAGGTGAAATTGAAGTTAACATTAAACCTAACATTCAATAAACATTGTAGTGCAGTTTTGCACATTTATTCGCTAAAGTATTATTGCATGAGCAAAAACCATTTTCCTCCTTTAATGTCCATGGAGAAGTTTGCTTAAAAATGAAAAATAATAATTTGGCTAAAATGGAAAATAAAGTAAACCAAGCTGTATACAGGCTTGTCAATTAATCCTGACATGTAATCAATTGGACAATAAGTGGAACTTTGAGTTGAAAAACACATGACATATTCACTTCTCTGAAAACTTTAAATGAGGAAAATCTGGTGTTTAATAGTTAAAAGAATTAAACTACGTTACACTGACTGACAGCCGAGCTGTCTAATTACAACAATGATAATAATCATACCGTCGTCATTAACGCTGCTCGTACTAAGCCGGTGCTACACTTATATGAATGTATGTATCCTTGCAATGCGAAAGTATAACTATTTAACTAGAAATATTTGAAAAGTTAACTTTTTAACTAAGAATGCTAATTAAAGAAATTATTGAATAGGTTATATTTATGTATTTACAAATACAGTCGCCCACTCTCTAAAACTGCCAACCTGTCAACGTCTATCCACCGACAAACCCGCTTGAATCTAAAAGTTTTCTAACCTTTCGGAAAAAAGTAATGCCAATCCTCTCAAAACAAATTTTTTTGATTCAGATTAAATATATTTACGTTCAATGTTTTAGACCCAAATGCGAATGAAGGTAACGGATGCAGACAATTTGAAAGATGAAGTGATATGTCTGTGATGTCTTGTGTTTCATTTAATAGTATCCATCGCCAGCCAACGTGTCAAAAATACCACTTTTGGTAATATATTTGGGTTGGGCTGAAGCTAATAAACTAAATCGGAGGACCTACTTATTTCTTAACTATGAAAAAAAATGTTTGCAGTAAACTACCTATGAATTTTACATCCATTGTACATGTTGCAATTTCAATACGTAACTTCTTTCATACCTAAATTCTAAATGTGCACTCAAGCAAACTAAAGCAAACTAATAAAATGACATATTCGCCTGTAGCAATGATTGCCAAATACCTTATTTAAAAACTGTCTTATTTTTTACTAAAATGAAATTAAAACGGAATCTATGTACATCATTATTCTGAATATACCGTTGGATAGTGTTCATAATGCTACTTTGCTACACTTACATTTTACTATGTACACAGTTATAGTGCCATTTTTGCTTTAACCGCCGACTTTTTCGGAAAGGACCAAAGCTTCTGTGAGGAAAGCCTTCATCCAATCCTGATTGTACAGCTAGTTTGAACTAACCTAGCTTAACAATACGTAATAAATTAACTGTGAATTGTAGTATATAATTATTTGACGTAGTGAAAGCTGTTTTAGTGATGTTGTAATTTCCTATTACATATTCAACGAAAAAAGAAAGAAATTTCTATTTGGTTGTTACATAAGACTACCTTAGACTAATCATTGTAATTATCTATGAGCTACTTTACAGTAGTGCCTACCTAAAAATATTGAATGCTGTGGAGTACCGGAGGCTCACAATGTGCCCGAAGACTAATTTTAAGTACATTTTTTCTAAATATTTCCTAGTAAATCGTTACTGCTAAAATACCTATGTAATATTTATATGCATGTATATGAAAGTGACGATAGGTCCGACAAATTCTAAATGAAAAAGATTTTTGATGAAATACGAAGCGATGAAATATACATTTTAAAAATAATTATTAGGATAAAAAGTACACTACTAAGTAATAATATACTTATACTATTTACGTTAAGAATGAATGGAATGGAAACTAACAGTAAAGATTACTAATTAGTCCATAGAAATTGTTGGTACAGTTAGCGCTCTATTCTAAAGAAAGTCGTTCCACCTGCAAAATAAAAATTACAGGTTAGTGCTTCTTTCCTACTTACTTACTTAATTTCTATCAGTCAGTTTTGATTAAATTTATGAGCAAAAAGTGGACATTTGAAGAGTGGGAAAACCTTCGAATATCCAAAGCCGTTTTAGTCGTTGTTCATTTGTTCGTTAAACTGTTCAAGGTCAGGCAAGCTCTCCGCAGATCTTTCTTCTCCCTGTGTACCGGAATCGTCAACGGCTGCTGTCTGTTGTTCACCGCTTTTTTGACGACCAGAGTTTAGAATCTGGACAAGGAGTGAGTGTCGGTTTGTAAGATCCTCTTGAATGCTAGTCTCACTTGGACTTTCACCGCGGCCATACAATGTAGAACAGGTAGCTTCAACCTGGAAAGTATGTCAAAAGATAATCAAGCTATGTAATTTTGGCCGTGTCGGAAAAGCAGGTGAAAGTATGCATATGTATATATGAAAGGGAAAGAGATGAACCTGCTGCTTGAGATGGTTTAAGCGAGATGGATCCATCTGAGTTGAAGTCTGATTTGCATCCTGTCCATCTTCTCCCCAGCATGACCTTTGCCCAGTAGATAGTGTAGATGAAGGTAAAGAGGCAAGTGCTGTATCCATTTTGGTTTGGGTGGCCGTATCATTTCCCTCTTGTTGTTCTGTTGGAGCAGCAGTGGTGATTTCGGAAGAGCTCTGGGAATGATTTCCATTCGCCATGCCCTTTATAGCTGCCAGTTGTTGTTGCTGGGCTATTGCTACAGAGTATGACGGTGGAGGACGATAAGGTCCATGAAGCTGGGGTAAAGCTCGCGCAGGTGTTGGGCGGAAAGCAGCCACGGAAATTTCTGGAGACATGGGCATCGGTCTAAAAGAGTACATGCTAGGCTGAGAGAACCCAGACATGGCCGCAATGCCTCCACCTCCATGCCGTGCTTTCAGTTGCCGACGACTTTTAATCCCTTCCGCTTCCTCCATGTTCTGATCACCTTGTTCTTCCTGCTCAGGGGAAGGAGTCCCTTGTTCTGTTGTTCCCTCACCATTTGCGTCGTCCATCTCCTCGTCAGATTCCCCTTCCGCTTCCTCGTCCTCAAGAGTGGCAGGAGAGAAGGTGCCGTGTTGATATGATGTTCTGCAACCGTGCAGGAGAGGTGGTGGTGGTGGCAGAGGTGGCGCCGGAAGATCTGCCCGGGTGCAACTAATCCATGCTTGTCGTCTCCACCGTCGGAGAGGTGGAGCGCGGAGATTCGAGCAAAAGTTGTAGAGGGTTGCCGATTGAAGGGAAAGCCCTGAATCCGAGAAAGTAGCTCGACCCGTTTGATGTACTGTGGCCAGTTGTGGGGGTGGTGGTTGACCCGGATCCGGTGGCGCTAGACCTTGTGGCTGTGGTGTTCCCTGCCCTTCTTCGGTGTTATTTATCTCTGCCACCTCACCATCTTCGTTTTCATGCTCGGGCACGGAGGCTAGACGCACAACCGCGTTTTGATTGCGGAGTTGGAGACGAGTGCTGCGACGCATCCCTCTTTTGTAGAATATAAAGCAGAAGAATCATAGCTTATAACTTTATAAGCCAAGCATATTATAGTAGCTTGTATTTTGCTGCGCATTTATTATAATGACTAATATTGACCGATTTTGCGTTCGATGACAATCTTACGTTATGCTGTAATATTTGCAATTGCTGAATATGGAAAGGTGCATCTTGTAACATGTAAAATCCGCGTTCCCTAGTGCCGAGACAGTATCATCATATTCAGCTTTACCAATGATTGGGATGAATGAGTGGTGGCTTGTTGCATACTATGTACCTATTTCAGAAGCACAATGCATTTTAAATCTGTTGTCTTGGTGATTGGTACAAACAAATCAGGTGCCTAATTGCCAAACCAAAAAACTCAAGACGCCATCTTGCATGCACGATAGCGTGGTACTTGCAGCGGTGCTACCACAAGAGTTTTATTAATGAGTAGAAGAGTAGAGTTTTATGCATTAACTAACTAAGCATTTAGTTTTCACGGTGTAGATTGTATACCTAAACGTTATATCCTCACCCGAAAAAGTCACGTCATCACGAAATGCAAACCATCTATCTATACTATTTAGCAAGCGCGTGCACGCCTCCGCCGAAATATAGAAGTAAATGAAACGTGCTATACCGGCGATCTGCCTGGCCACATGCATGCGCAAAAAAGCAAATGGCTGCCATATACACCCTGTTGACTATAAGTACCTACATACTCAATATCACTATGGCTTGGGTTATCGAAAACAGGGCTTTTAAACGAATTTTTGACGGAAATGGGATCAGATCAGACTTTCAAATGAAAGCACTAGAGGACTGGGAAAGCTGTAAAAGATGAACTAATGGTGCTAAATGACAAAACATGATGGGGAATGATGAGATGTAGATGATGATGATGTGTGAAGATGTGAAAATGTGACATGTAAAAATATATTCTCTGTATGATTGCATTTTTTTTCATTTTCAAAGTACATACCTCAAGTCTTCCTCACGACACCTAAGTACTCAAACTGACCCTTTAGGTAACTGGAGTTGCCATCGTGCTGACGGAATAAAAAAATAAATATCAGTTAACTTTGTAAACACTTTTTTTATCACATCACCACCACAACCAGTGCTTCACCACTTTAAAATAAGATATAAATCAGAAAACGGAAATAAAAATGATAAATATATATTTTCCCTATTTTTAAAATATAATTTGTTACACACACCTTTCACAGGCACATAAGATAGCTTCAACCAGAAAGAATGACACGACTAACTCTATCAGAGAGTAAAGGCGACAGAGAAGAGCGAAGAAAATGAAGGAATATCTTCACTTTTCAACTTGTTGATGGACGGAGGCAAGGAATGGAACTGATCCGATCGGGTTTCCCATTTACTACGCTTCGTCAAGTTTTGCCTGCTTTAGCACAAGAAATTAACTATAACGTAGATTGACTGACATTATGAATGATATGAAACTGAAAAACTTCCTACCGACAATCTATTAACATGAAAGGGATGCTCGGTCGGCCGGTCGCGTCGGTTGGTGACAACCAACTCGAACAATTATATTTAAGATGAATAATGATGATGTGGCTCTCCTTCTACTCTACATTAAAGCTCAAGCAAGCGTGGCGGAGTGCTAATGAAGCGACGCTAAAATTTGCCAACGTGTACATGATCATAATTAAGAAAGCATAGTATGCATCATACATTCAACAGATCGCCGGTTTCCTAAAAAACGCATACACTTGTCCCGTGCTGACTGGCAGAAAGGCCAATTTTTTTTCGGGGGTGGCAGGCCCCTTGTCTCAAGATCGGGTGAGTTTGGCGAGGAGTGAGGAGACGAAAGAAAAAAGAAGAAGAAACTTCCACCCAGCAAAGACAAGTATGACCAATCACAGTGTGCAAAGTGGCTACAGACTGGAATAAGATGATGAAGAAGAAGAAGACGAAGGAATAAGAAAGGGTTAAGTTTGTCGACCGTCGACAACGAATCCATCAAAAACTACAATCTGAACTGATATAATGTAATACGCAATCTTTATAGGGCAAAATTGTAAATGGTGACATACGACGATAAACATAATGAGCCAAGCATAAAAATATTACAAGAAATATAATAGCATTTTTGTTTGTCTTTGCGAAAAGGAGAAGCAGGAGGTTGGAGGAGGTGGTGGATTAGACGACGAAAACGACGACGGTACGGAAAGAAATACATACACGAGCAGCAATGAACTGATAACATATCTTAATATTATTTATGCCCAGTGCCCAAAAAATAGCACAACCACAGTATTCTTCGCAACATATATTCACGTTTTAGCAGTAGTTAAAGTTTATATAAAAAAGTTAATACTACTACTAAACTAACTACTATTATTACCATATACCGTCATCATATCACTCAGTATGTACACAATAGCAAAATGCCACGCAGTCAGGCCGAAAAATAAGTAGAAAGGAAAGGGTAGAAGAGCAAGACGACAAGAAAGACATGGCATATTATTATAGTAAAAATGCAAAACTGTTCATGAGGAAGGGGAGTTGGGAGCCATATTGGAAACTGAAAAAAATGGAAACATTTTCTTGTGACGACCAACCGACCACCTGCAGCAGCAACAGCAGAAGTAGAAGCTTAATATGAAAAACAAAGTCCACTCGAAGAAAAAGTAACGCTTTTTGCTTTTGCATGTGCCATTGGATGGATGCAGAGAGAGAGAGAGAGATGTACAGTTATGAGCTGCATCCATTCAGCTTCATACACACAGTCAGAGTCGGTGGTCGGAGTCGAGATTCATTTCTAACACTAAACGCGAGCAACAGCGAAGGAAACGAAAGGGGAAAGCTTCTACCATCTTCGCTATCTTCGCCAAACTTGATGCAGACACGTTATCCCAGTCTATCAAGTCAGGGCAGTTCTGCAGAGCCATTGCTTTGAAGACGGGAGATGGCGATATGGTCCGTCAGAGCAGAAAGCGCGTTTGACGGGAATTGCGTATTTCCGAGGTTGAAGGATAAAGGGTCATCTCATCTCTGAGTTTTTTCCATGATGACATAATATGCTTAAATGCTGCTCAACTTCGGGTTCAGTTAAAAGTGAAAGAAATGGATTGTATATATTTGGAAACATTTTAAATTTTTTAAAAACATTTTATTTATTTCATTCAGATTCCTTTGTTGCAGTAGGGCATTTCGGACTAATGTATGTACTTGCACAAATTTTGTTATCCTTTTTAATTACCTAATTAGTTTTTTCCTGGATGTTTTATGACATTTTTTTTTGTTTTGCCGTAACAATGATAATCTAAATTAGGTTTAAATACTAATAATAACGATGTCCTTGTTTATCGTTCTGTTTTTGGTTTTCTGGAAAAGGAGCCTAAAGTTTTGTACATTTTGTAGATAGAGAAGTGTAGTATGTGGTAGTACAGAGTTAAATACATGATAGTCCGTTAAAAATAGTAATTTTTATAGGTAAGTATCAGGAGCATCAGAATCGCAACTTGAGATAACTTTTTTTATATACCTAAAATACACATTAGCTTTACAGTAACATTTATTCTTACCTGGTTGTGTAGTGGTATGTAATTGTAATAGTAGTAACGAGTCAGTTTTTAAAACAATAATTAGTAGTAGTAATACTTAACTTTTCATTAATCATACTGACGACTGTATACAGTAGTAAAAGTAACAAACTTACAAAAAGAAATTAGATACACAATTCAAACACAACGTAAATGATTCGTGACGATCAACAATAACAATTAGTAATACATAATAATAATAATAATAATGAGAGCAAGTAACAATATTTAAATGATAAATTACCTGTTTTACACCAACAAAAAAATTAAACTTAAAAGAAAGCTATAATTAAGGTTAAGGAGACGCACATGTCGTCATTTGTCCATCCTACTTGCTAATTTTATAGTTCACAATATATATGTCAACTTAAATAAGTAAAACAACCTTTCAGAGTATCATCAAATGATCAAGATATTTAGCGATATTTTTTTTTGTGATTTTTCTTGAAACTTGATATACATATAGACAACAGTAAAGTACAGTAGTGATAGTTGGTTTCTCTTAATTTTCTTCCACAAAATATAGTGTTCACTTCAATTAGAGAGTAGACTAAAGAACTATCTAACGGTTTTTACACGGCAGGTCTGGAGTGAGGTAAGTTTGGTGGGACATTCCCTGACTCATTGGCTGTTGTTGAGTGTGCTGCCTGGAGAGCTGCGCCACCTCCAGCGGCTGCTGCTGCCGCTGCGGCCGCATAGTATCCTCCATTCAGGGCCTCGGGGAAACCTGGTCCTCCTGCGCTGGTAGCTCCTGGACCCATAAAGTACTCTTTGTTCACACAGTTTCTCAGAGAGTCGGGTATTCTGCCTACGATCGCACGTCGGATTTCTGACGCGGCCATTTCCCTGTACGTAGAAATTACGATATCATGAAAATTGCGATTAAATTGCATATTATGCTAATTGGAGGTAGATGGGAGGAAATGGAGTATCATCTTACCTGAGTTCGGTGCAGCTAGCCTCTGAGTAGAAAGCAGCGTGAGGAGTGCAAATGAGATTTGGTGCATCCTTGAGTGGACCTTGTAACACGTTGTACGGCTCATTCTCGTGGACATCCAGAGCGGCGGATCGGATTCTCCCCTCGCGGAGTGCAGAGGCGAGGGCTGCTTCGTCGACAAGACCTCCTCTGGCCGTGTTCACGAGAAAGGCTCCAGGTCGCATCTGCTTGAGAGTGTACTCGTTAATGAGATGATGATTGTGCTCGTTGAGGGTGCAGTGGAGTGAGACGCAGTCGGACTGGAAGAGGAGATCCTGAAGAGTGTACACACGTGTGACGCCCAAACTTTTCTCAATCCCGTCGGGAAGGTAGGGGTCGTAGAAGATCACATTGAAGCCAAAAGCCTTGGCACGGAGGGCCACTGCTGAGCCAATTCGACCTAGACCTACAATACCTAGTGTGTCGCCACGGATGCGTGCACAACCTGCTGCCGCCTCACGTATCTGTAGACACAGTCAACATTCCGGTTAAAAAATATACAGACAGCTTTCTCCAACGGTAAGAAACTTTTCAGTGAACGTCATTAGATGAGCCCGCATGAAAGATGAACGTACGTACCTGTTCAGGACCTGTGAATTTCTTTCCTTCTCTGACCTGATTAGCCAACCAAAATGTTCGCCGGTATAGATTCAATATCAAGCACATGGTCGTATCCGCCACTTCCTCAACACCGTAGCCGGGTACATTGCACACAGCTATTCCAAGTTCTCCTGCCGCCTACAATGCATACCAAACAAAACGTAAAAAAATTATTCCGCATGAAAACCCCGATTTTTATACTTTCCCCAGAAAGAAACTTTTTTTAAAAAAAAAAGGGAAAACTAGCGGTAGATATACATAGTTATACATATCTAAATGTAATAATAAATGACAGTGAAGGAAAAAAACTTTTTTCAGTCTAAATAAACACATGTTGTAAAACTTTCACCTAGTTCCACTCGTCATGTCGTGTGAACAAAAAAGTATATAAAACGGAGAAAAACTAGGGGAAAAACTTTTTTTCCTCCATTCTTTTCCATCTCCTCGTCGACCTCTCTGGATGTAGTGAATTGTCAGTGCCATGCTTACGAAAGAGGAACAAGGAAAAAGTAGGAAAAAAAGTTTTTTATCCAGAAAAAACTTTCCCTTTTTTGTGTGAAGGAAAAGTTAAAGAGTTTTGTTGTTGGAGGGAAAAAAGTTTTTGGAGAGGAAAGGAATAGCACCACCGCCACCACCATCATCCTCCAAGTTAAGGGAGAAAAAAAGTTGGATAATATTGCTATTAGGTATATATATACATATACATACGTTCGGTATGGAAATACACACGAAAAACTCCTCCGCAAAAGGAGGAGTTCTTTACTGGAGTAAATGGTGGAGGAAGCCTGTGGTAGTATTTATTTAATCTATTAAAGTAGGAAAGTTTCGTTTGGAGGGAAAACGAAAGGAATCAATAAATGGAGTGAGTGAGTAGTTGAGTGGAATGGAGGAGAAGAGAAAGAGAGGGACACACAGGGAATGAAACAACAACGACGCAACGGATAATAATCCGGTCATTATTATTGGAGCAAAGTGTATTATGTCTGGTAAATATGCATGTAGGCATTTTCTTTCTCTGTCGCTCTCTCTCACTATCTCTCTCTCTTTCACCCTCACATTCTTTCCCACTGCCTATCTTCTTCCGTTCATCATCATATAGTTCCATCTGGCTACTTTTTTTGCGTAGTAGTGGACTTGTGCACTCCATCGGCATGCATGCATATAAATGTTCCTGTTTACACACTGCTCAACGGTTCCTTGTCCCTACTACCGCTGCCGTCCCTACTCCTCCTCTTATTATGTTGGTCAAACAAAACGGGAAAAATGGTCTCGTTTTATATTAGCATGCAACAGCGTTCCCACCGTCGTCGTTGTTTTGCTGATATCGGGAGAGCAGTAGACTGTGCCGCTTTATAGAAAATGTCTTATAAGACGAAAGGGTGTCTACACCTATTAAATATGTACATTTTTTGTCGGAGAAAGGAATGCAAATAGTTTGATTGTTTTTGTTGTTCTAGTCGAGTCGTAGTAGTTTGATAAGTAAAGAGTAGAATGGAGAAACTTTCCCCCTTTCATTCATCCCATTATTCTTGGACGGCACGGAGAAAAAAAGGAAACTTTTTTTTGTGTGGGTTTTGCCGCCTATGCGTTGGACTACATTATTGCATACGTAGCTGAGTTGGAGTCAGTATTCGGGGTAGTAGTGTTGACTTTTATGTTTGTCTGTCTGTCTGCCTCTATCTGCCCACACCGTGCTGTCCAAAAACTTTTTTGTCTAACGATGTGCAATTATTTCAGTACTAATTTTTTAATGTGACACTTTTCCCCTGGCTAAAAGGGTTGTCCTCCTACCTATTTTTACACAGGTTCGTCTGAGATATGACGCAAAAGGGTAGTTCTCATCCAACACAAATTGTCATCGCTTTCCATAATCGTAGCGGTTTTTAATATTCATTACCACTTAAGTATCGTTAGTCTGTATTCGTCACCGGTGCATTTTGGATTTTTATGGTCGCTTTTACAGCGGCTTTTAAAAAGTAACGGTTTTGGAACGTTCGGCGAATTGCAATAGTAATGAGGTAATATGAACTATGCGAATGTTATGAATAGGGAGGAAGACAGGCGGAAATATGGTATCCAGTTCCAATGGTATAATGTACCTTAACGTCAATGTTATCCACTCCGGATCCAATTCTCACGATAATCCTGAGCGCTTTAAATTTGTCCAGGTCCTCTTTAGTCAATGTGATGGTGTGCCACATGAGTGCTCCCACCGCTTCATTCAGCACTTTCTCATGAATCTCTGTAGTACTCTGTGCGTCGCAAAACGCCACTGTGGCCACATCCTTAAGAATGGGCATTTCAATGGAACAGTCTCTTCCGTCAAGCAGGGCAACCAGAGGCCTGGCATGTATCGGCCCATTGTTCAACGGACCTCTGCCCCCACTTTCCCCACCTCTCGCTCGTTTACTCGGAATCATTTTTTTCTTTCTTTAATTCTTCCAAACAATTATTTCCACACCAAACAAAGTTTCTTTTTTTTCTTAAAAAAGTGTACTTTTTTCTCCCACTTTCAAAAAACCAACAGTTCTGAGCAAGAAACGCTATATAAATCGCCACCTCACTCACACCACCATACACTCTTTAGAAACAAAAAGTGACGCCGTTTATCTCACAACAGTTAGAACAACAGAGAGAGCGAAGTGCAGGCAGACTGCAGCTTATCAACTCGTTCTGTGCTGATGACGCCCGAATAAAAGAAGTAGCAATTTCTGAGAAACGGAAACGTAGCAAGCGTTGCCAGGAGCGAACGTACGACGCCTCTCCTTCCACAACAAAGGCTGAACGACTACTGGCTTCCCTTGCATACTTTCAACCCAACTTGCTATCATCATCATCATTATCATCATCCTCGTCACCAAATGCAACGCTGCTGCTCTTTACTATAAACTTTATCCTATAAAAGTTTTTTTTCCTCTGTCTTCTTTCTAGCTGAATGCATGAGGACAAGAGAGAATGAAGAAGAGGAGCAGCCTCCCCATATCACCGCCACACACCAATCTCTACATTTTATGCCATGCCAAAACAACCACTTATATAAACATATATATATATAGTATATAGGTACATTTATGTTATATGAAAATATTACATATATATCGACATACATCTACTTGCTTACACACAACACATCTTCCTTTTTTCTCTCCTTTTCTTCAATATTACTCCACGTTTCTCTCTCTCTCTCTCTCTCTCTCTCTCTCTCCTTCATCTTCTTCGTTTTTCTTCGCGTATGTTGTCCTCCACCACCACCACCATCAACTCTTGAACAACTTTAACTTCTCTTCTTCTCTACTTCTTCTTGAACAACAACAAAAAAAAAGTTCTCCTTTCTTCCTTTTACAAACTTTTCGTCCCTCTCAAAATATTACGTGCATGCCTAAATAGCTCTTTCATAGCGCTAGTTGTTTGTGACCATGATTATCATCATCATGAGCCCGATATTACTACTACTATTACTATGTATGATTATTACACTCTCATGTTATGCTCCTTCACACAGACACACATACAAAAAAAACTAAAGCAAAGTTTACAAGAAATAGTGAAGAAAAAAAAAATATATTATTCATATAAAAATAGAATATTATTTTTTCCCTCTAATAATAATGCACATATTAGATCTATTATGGTAGTACTTGCATAAAAACTACTACTACTACTACTTTTTTTAAACTCTTACTCATCTTCTCATAATACTACAAACATCCATTTTTACAACCGCACCACATCAACAGGGAAGAAGGAGAAGAAACTTATTTTATTATTATATTTTTTTTCTTCGTCTTCTATTTATTTTCTTTGCTCCGTTCCGTTCAAAAACTTGGCTTGCTCTTCATTTCTCTCTCTCTCTCTCTCCCTCTATCTCAATCTACTTTACTTACTACTCATAATATTAATAATGCATTCATCTTTATTTTCTTAAAAGTTACGTTATTATTATTACAATAAAAAACGATGCTCTCAACTTTTCTACCTTTTTGTCGTAGCAAACAACAACGTAATATGCACATCAACAGAAGAGCTAGAGCTCTAGAGCAAAAAAAATATTAATATTATTATCATCCTCCTCATCATCATCATCATAATCATCATTATCTCGTTATAACATCTCTCGGCTACTACTACCAACTAACTACAACAATGTTACTACTTACAACTTGCTACATACATTGTTACAGTAGGTATTGTACTGTTGTTCACTTTTTTTTATTAGGTGAGAGCGAGTGTGTGCACTCACGTAACCAAACCAACAAGAGCAACATGATCATCATCGTTATTATTATCAAAGTCTACTCCTTTTTGTCGAGGACAACGACAACAACAAAACGGACGGATGGACAGAGAGACGCAAGAGAGAGAGAAGAGAAAAAAATGAAATGTAAAAATTACATGGGCATATAATATCTGTGAGAGATCCCACACAAAACAAAAAAAAATAACAGCCATACTAACATAATAATAATAAAAACATATATATATATATCGCATCGCCTCTCTACCTTTTTTTTAACCACCATCATAATAATAATAACAGCAAAAGCAGCAGCAAGCGCAAAAAGCGGCAGCACCACCACCACCAGATATTTTATATCTTTTTTAACATTCATTTCATATTATATTATTATGACGATCATGGGAGATATTATTATAGCGTCTGGTGCTGCTGCTTTTTTTTTGCTCTTGTGTCGTTTGGTTCGTTTTGTGTGTGTGGTGGTGGTTTCATTTCGTTGTGCTTGTTGGTACAAAAGAGAGTAGAAATATTATAAAGAGTGAAAAAGTGACCATGAATGATATCATGGCAATAGCAGGAGCAGCAGCAGCGATACTTTTTTTTGCCCCTACTTACTTTAACTCTACCTATCTACCTACCTACCTTGTCTTGTCGCCTCATTCTCTCTCTCGACTCTCTTTTAAGCCTTTATAATATTTTCTACTAAACTAAAATGTAAGTAAGTATGTATCTCTGTATAATATGCAGCAGGAGCACAAGTACAGCAAACCATCAAACTATCCCTTTTTTGGGTTTCAATTCCAAGAAACAACTACTCACTCTATTCTATTCTCTCTCTCTCTCTCTATTCTCTTCTCAAAAACTGCGCGAGAGAGAAATACGTATAATATACCATTTTATTATATTAGATTCCCTATATTAAAACCTATAAGCATTTGTGGACAGAGTTTCGCTAGTTTTGTGCGGAGGCCATCACAGAGTTTGGCCAGAGAGACGAACAGTCTATTCTTTCCTACTTTGCTGGAATTTTTTTCTCTCTCTCTCTCTCTCGCTCACACACAAAAACTTCTTTTCTTCTTCTCTCTCTCAACCTTCTTGTTAAAAGTATATATAATACTTGTTCTTCGTACTTTTTTTTCACTCTTTTCGATGCGATGTGTGTGTGTGTTTCATCATTCCCACTGCATTTTCTTGTATGATGGTATTAGTATGTATCGCAGTTCTCGTCATCCTCATCCCCAACATCATCGTCACCACCACCACCGCCACCGTTGTTGTCGACGGACGAGCGACGGAGGAGTCTCTCTTTTTCTTTATTATTCTCTCTCTCTCTCTCTCTCTCTCTGACTCTGAAAAAATGATTTTTCTCTCTCGCGTCGTTTTTTTTCTTCTTCATGTGCACAACAACAACAACAAGTAGAATAAGAAGTTGTGTAGTATGTGTGTTGGCAACATATATGAACCTATATATATGTACCTATATGCATGCAGTACTTACTTGTATGTGTGTAAATACTACACACACAGCGCACAGCAATCTGTCTTTTTTTCCCTTTGCTAAACTTTTCTTGATAAAACTTTTTTTTTCTCTCTAGATAGATTATTCTTATCTTTTCTCATGATGATCATCATCATGATGACGATCATGGTTTTTGCTTAAAGAAGAGTAAAGTGAGGAGGAGAACAGTAGTTTAGAGAGAGAAGATGCTTACCCAGATAGTTAGATAGAGAGATAGATGATGAAAATAAATATTATAATGCTCATTGTGTCGCTATTACAACAAACAGCTTTGCAACTAGTACTACTACTACTAAAAACTTTTACAAAACTGCACTGCTTTTTTTACACTTTTCTTGTCGAGTCTATATGAGGATGATCATGATCATGATTTGAGGGGGAAAAGGGTAAATAATACATTATTATTGCACACACAGTCAACAGTAGTAGGAGTAGTAATAGTAGTAACACAAGTACTTACAGTAATGCATGCGCTTTTGTTTTATAATATTGTTATAATCCGTTGTTGATTGTACCACGTATGAAATGATATGAAAATTTTTTCTTAAAAAAGTTGGCGATTCTCTATAAAGAAATTTAATGGTTATGTTGAAAAATGTAGAGTAGTAGCAGTAGTTAGGTTATTAGGAGTAAAAGAGAGATAGATAATAATGTATTATGTTTTAGATTTTCATGAAGGTAGACTAGAATAGTGTGTGATGGTGGAGGGATGAATGTTGATGGGAGGAAGGATGGATGGATGGATATAAAGTATGGCAGCGAGTTGAGTGGGGAGAAAAAAAAATGATGTTAAAAAGGAGCAAAAAAAAAAGTCGAGGGACCCTTTTCCTTGTTGATGCCTTGGTCTTCTTCTTCGAGTTGTTCGAATATGTTCAACAATAAAATGGAAGTGCATTGTTAATAGATGATGATGTTGATGATTATGAAAGGGGATAAGATGATTTTTCAGTTTCTGGGTAAACTTTTTTTCCCTTCTTCAAGAGAGCTTCCTTCATCGTCCTTTTTTAAAATAGATGATAACAAGTTACTAGTACGAAATGTAATATATATTGCAACAGTTACTTATTAGGGTAGTTCGAGTTCGATACAGCAACTTTGCTGTTTATAGCTCTTGTTGGGTTGCTTTTCCTTTTGTGGAAAAAAGGAAAGAAGGACACTTTGTCGGAATTTTTGGAGAGCAGCAGAAAAAAAAGGAAACAAGAATTTTATTGAATCCGTGTGTCCTTGCTCCCTTTTGTTGTTCCGTTTTTAGATTTTTGTCAAAAAATTATGTGTGTATAATATGGAGGGAGAAAAAATAACAGTAATATTGATGAGAACTGCTTTAAGATTGACGCGCGGGGGTAAAGTTTTGTGTGAGAAATACATTTTAGGGATGAAAAAAATGAAGGGATCCTTTCAACTAGATGACGGACAGCATTTTAAGGGACTGCAACAATGCATAAGTAATAGCGGCATATAGTATGCTATGGAACCTACATAATATGTACAATGTATGCATATATTGTACAGAATAATGTATACAGAGTTGAAATGAAATTGATTTTCCTTGTAGGCATATATTATTCATACAACTAAAAAAAAGGAGTAAAAAAATTGTGCAAAAGGGACGGGTGATGAATTTTAATAAGTAATTCTCAAAAGAGCGCTTCTCAGACTAAAATGGCAACGTTCATATTAATACGAAGAAAAGGTAGCGAAGCGTGAATCTTTAAACTTTTACTTTAAAAAGCAAAAAAAAGCACAAGCCAAAAAAATAACACGGCACGGCAGCATTTCATCAAAAGCAGATCCATATCCCAAAAATCTCAACTTTTTATTAGACACACACGGAAAAAAATACAACAGGACGAGAAAGAAAAAAATAGCAAAAAAAGAACAAGTTTACCCAATGCACGTATATAAGTTGCATACCTACATAATAACTTATAGTATACGTACACACCACCTAATTGAATTGATGATAAGCATTTTCCAACAAAAATCGCTTCTATGGCCATTGACCATTGACTGGTCTGTCAGTAATGGTCGGTGGTCGGTCGATCCACAGTATACAATTTTTGTTTGTTATTTTTGTTGTTGTTGATTTGATGGAACACTATCTCCATGAAATATTCATTTTTTCATGCATGCTTGATAACGTAACTTGTCATCTTGGGAAGTACACACGTTTGGCTGTGCTGTATGCTCTTTTTGGATCACCCTTCCAGGAAATGATTCACAGTCTTGTGAAATGAGTCACTCGAGAGAGTCAAACGCAGACTGACAAGCCATGAGTGTACGTGTACCAAGTTGGGAATATGGATCTCTATGAAATGTTGTGGAGTGGAAATGGAATGGAGCGGATAAATGCAGTGCATATATACCTACATGAAGAAATCTGACGAACGTGCCAAAGTGCCAAGTGCAGAGCAAAGTGTGAAAGATGCACATTTTCACGATGCTTAATTGCATTGTGAAGAAAACAGAAACAGAGAGAGAGCTGATAATAATGTCAAAGGAACAAAGTCGTAAAACATGCATACATTTTTATGGATACGAGTAGCAATGTACCCAAAAACTGATATACAACAGCTCATTTCACACACACATACACAATTCGTGTCGGTTTTAAGCTTTTATTTTTCCTATATCCTATTATTAGTTTACTTGCATATATATGAGCGCTTATGTATATTTCTCTTCTGCTTCTTCTTTTTTTTTTTCCTTCCTTATTATCGTGTTCTTGACATCTCTCAACTTTAATGCTTATGATGATATAATCAATGCAATCCTGTAATATATTTAGCTATTATTTTAGACGTGCTGTCTTCATTTAACCAAAAGGTTTAGTGCTGTCTCGCAGCCACATTTTCACACTCTCGCAGGTCCCATTCACGAAAAAATAGCACTCACGAAATAAGAGAGTATGTATAATTCAATTATATAACGCTGTCGGCAGATTGGAATTTTGATGACAAGTCACTTTTTTAGCATAGTTTTGGTTTGCCATTCAGAGTGTGATCTGATATTGTAACTGTAGTTAAAGTTGAGGCTGACACTCGCGTGCTTCATTAAATCGTGAGAGATCATTTAGTACGAGATAATCAGAAATATTGTGCAGGCCAGTTATTTCTGGCAGAGCAAAGTACAACAAACGTTATTTGTGCTGATTAAGAATGTGCTAAACTGTTTAAAAAACATATCGTTAAAAAGTTGCGTTGCAGAAGTTGCAGTGATCAGTCATCATACATCTGTGAGGAAGTAGGTACGTGTCTATAAGTATTTATATATGTCTATGAAAAAGGGTTCAAAGAGTGCTTCGTGTGTGAGTGCATGATGTGCAAATATAGTGCATCGTGTCGGTGAGTATTTTGCAGAGAATGCAAAATTTGATTTGTGATGATGATATGCATATTAAAATGCAATTCTAATGGAAACGAAACATTATGTTTTTGCAGAAATGCTAGGTGACCAGAAAATGCCTACTGTGGAAATGGATCCTCTTCTCAATAACGAGCCTTCTGGAGCCCCTTCTCAAGTTTCCGGCGCGGTAAGCGTTTGTTTTATTTCATTATTAAACAATTAACCTACAATATTATATATTTGAGTGTTTCATCTCATGATCATAATAAATGTATGTACATGCATTCATCCAAATATAGATGGCTGGAAAAGGCACAAAGGAGATCGCCATGCTAAAAATCTCCTTACAGCGTCCTCCAACACTTCTACCTATGCACACAGTTGCACCTGCAGAAGCAGCTATCGACACTTCGGCAGTTCCGGAAGACAGTGAAGAAATGTGTGAATTTAGTGCGTTGAAGGCCAATTATGAAAAGTTAGACAGCGCTACAGGAACGGATGAAGACATTATTGAAATCTTTTATAGTGGTGGACAAACTTCTGGTGGGATGGGGAACGAAAGACAAAATACTGATCCAGAAGATGATATTCCGACTGAACCGGAGAGTTCTGATAGTTCTGAATCAGACAGCGAAGCGGATGAAAATGATCTTGCTGAGTGCGAGGACGTCACGATGGAACAAGTCGATAATCTGCCATAAATAATTAAAATCTCCTAAAATATGTACTGATTCTTTATTTTTGTTATTTTCGAAACATTGTCATTAATTAAACTAAACTCCAGCTAATTTAGTTCATATGATAACTGCATGTAGCAGTAAAAAAATTGGCTGCTCATCTCTTAAAACTTCAGAAGTAAATAGTATTTATTTATTTAATTTTTTTTGAATTATGTAAGTTCCATTTTGTCAATTCGTACTTCTCAATAATATGATTGTACTACCAATGTAGTGAACAAATAGAACACGTGATTATATTTATGCTATAAGTATATATAATATACACTTAATTTCAACATTTTTTATACATAATATCTACCTACATATCATAATATGTAGTATAATATTTAACTATGTACTTCTAAACTTTACAGCGATATAATATAGGCATATATTATCTGAATTTTTCTCGATGCGCGTACTCCGTGCTTTCTCTTGATACTCTACACATAACCTATTTACGATTATAGCATGCTTTCTGAAAATATTTTTATATATATATTTTTTTTAAAGATTTCAAAGTTAATTTAATTGCTTTATGGGAATTTACCGAATTAAATCGATTTCGATATTTGTTTTTTTCTCTTTTTTCTGTTTTACATGATTTTAGTGCGTCAAGTCATGACAAATAACTGATTTGAAAATGAAAATAGAAAACTACAAAATAGTAAAAATTGTAAGAACGAAGGTGACAAAAAATTACTGTCCGGCAGCGTTTCAACAAAAAAAACTGAACCTTGACCAAACAAACGGGATATAACATTCCTTGTAACCACATATAGCTATTGTATTGCAATGTTAACAGAATGTGACAACTCAAAAATATATTAGTCTAAAAGAAACTACTAATTGTAAGCTGGTTAGTTATAATACAATAGGGAAGAAGGTCAGAACTCCACAAAGTCAAATAAAATGAAGTGCATTAAAATACGAATTGTCATACATCCATAATATTTTTTTCATTATGCATTTTAACACGATATTGTCTTTGAACATAAGTATTGTAAATATACAGTGCAAAAATTATACAAAAAAGAGTAGAAGCAAACTTTAAAAGATGAAATATGGGAAAAGAAGTGCATAAGTTATTACTGTTATTCCAAGAAGGTGATTGATATATGCTTTTGAAATTTTAAAAGCGTAGTTGCGCTGCTAGAAACGCGGCGTTGGTTTTTTAAATATTTTCTTGATAATTTGTATAGCTAGATGATTTATATTAGACTTTATTGTATTGTATTTAATTGTGTCGTCAGATTAGTAGGGGGATAAAGGAGAAATAATCATCAAATGGTTGCTGGGAGGAGGGGCATGCACATGTTATAGAAATCCTTTTTGCTCCAAAAGTTGTTGTCCTTCCACCCCACCCACCCTTTGCCAAGTATTGTCTTCAGCTCGTCCTTTCCCGTAAAGTGTGGATCTAAAACGAGGTAATTCACACTTGTGTCTGCGTCGGGCTCACGGCTAGCCCCAATCAATGTGTGAGCCAAAACCCCACCGCCGATCATCACAGGGGTTCCGTGTATTTTAAAATGAGAGAGGAGGTCTGATACCCTGTACGGAAGTAAAAGTAAAATTAAAATTAAATATAGTATAAAAGCAACACAAACTTCAAGATTTATACACATCAAAGGTATTCTCATTTTAATTATAATCTCACCTGGAGGACATCTCAGCACCACTGGAAAGGGACACGATACGACATGAAATCCCCAGCAGAGCTTCCAGGACAAAGGCAACCTCTGTGGATCCAATCCATTGCTTCGAGCCCACAAATGATGGCGGCTTATCCCCAAGACTTACCTATAAAACAGAACATTAATGTTTACTAAAGGCACAGATTGCAACGCTCATGACTCATTAACTAACTGACTATAAGTTTGGTTGACAACTTACAAGGCACTCCTGAATCTCACGATGACTTGGCACATTTCTTGCGGTAAAACCTTGAAGCCGAAACCAACTGATGATAGTTTGTAGGGAACGGTATGCACATCCCCAACCATCATCGTTGAAATCTTCCTGCATGTAATGGCGGTATTCGTAATGGCCCGAGATAATTTCCGTCTCCGAGTATTTTCCCTTTAGTGAGACGTGCGGCGAAATTAGGCCTATTCTGGGTTGGAATAGTGCTGCCGGACGTCGATAATATGGACGTGTTTCTTGCGCAAAATATAACATGTGAAGCTCTATACGTTTTTCCTCTGGAAAGATTACAGTTCCATGATTTAACACTTACAATCAATAATTAAATGAAAAAATCAAATGTATTTTTATTTTATTTTTGTCGAGCGGACTTACTCAATTTCTCTTCGGACGTATTTTGTGGATATAACACAGTCACAAAATTTTGGCTAAAATTGGGCCATAAATGGTAAACAAGTGGCTTGGTGGCGGAAATGGAGTTTCCAAGTTGCTGCACAATGTTGGAGTGAAAGCCATACTGAAGTTGAGCACAGACAGCCAAGTTGAATCTTCTGTAGAGATACGTGGCGCTCATGTTGGCAGGTACAATGACCAACACGTCTATGTCTACGTAATGCTCGAAAAGTTTGCACCAAGCAGCTACAAGAAAGTAAAATACATATATAATTGATTAATTAAGATTAACAACGAAAGCAAATACTTTCAACTGAATTTAGTTTTAATAGCAATGAAAACTTACTCTTGTCAGAAACAATAAGAGCTGCGCTCTTTGTGCTACACGACTTTGATTGATCCTGAAGTATTTGCACATTGATGAGCGACATGTTTGGGCAAAAGTAAACTTGACTCTTGTCTCTGTTTTCCACGATTTCATTCTTGAAGCCATTAACGATATCGGTCACTTTGGCGGTTGGTTTCACCTGAGAAAGCTCAGACACGAGATGACCAGAACGCGGCAGCAATGTCACAAGTCCTTTTCTACCTATGTTATATGCGGCTTGATTCAGTACGCGACCCTACAAAAAATGCAAATGTTATTTCCCACTATACAGAATAATTAAACTGGAGCAATCCAGGTCTAAAATAATTTGTTCGTTGCAATTACCTTAGCCTCATCGAAGCATTCCTGCAGTTCTGGAAATTCTAATATGCTATTAATTAAAAACTTTCCCTGAACTCGGAATGTACACACGGTTTTCTCCCAAAACTGGTCTGGGGTCAACACGTTTAAATGAAGGGGCGTGAGGTAGTCCAAACCAGTCGTCGCACTGATTTTTCCATCACAAACCTTGAGGAGAAAAGCATCGTGCACGTTGTCTAGTCTCTACAACAATCAAACCAAACCCATATTCATCATTATTACTAGCTCCCATTTTCTCTTAATTTCCAATATTTTAAACTCTGTAAATTTA
The DNA here is from genome assembly GCA_004115045.4 of Sinella curviseta. NCBI lineage: Eukaryota > Metazoa > Arthropoda > Collembola > Entomobryomorpha > Entomobryidae > Sinella > Sinella curviseta. The sequence goes on from CM065489.1 coordinate 11,452,854, forward strand.
CCGAATAAACTTCCTGTTCCTCATCCTGCTCAAATTCCACAATCCCAACGAGACTCAGCCCAAACGGTAATGAGGCAGCTGCCAATTTTAACGACTCCTCACCACTGTATTTGACAATAGTTACCGCAACAGGATTCGGCAGTCCTCCAACTTGTGCAGGAACACCAAACACTAGCGTGCTTGTGTATTGCTCTGATGATCCCTTCTTCAGCCTCTGCAATAAAAAGTAACCGTAAAAAATAAATCATTAAACTATAAAAACATCATCGTTTAATAGTTCATAATAGTTTCGTTCGTATAATGAACTATATTGACCTTACCTCAAAGAGAGGTTGCAGAATGTCAACCTTCTTGATGACCATAATGTCTTAAAAACTGTTCCAGAAATGGAGTGATCAGGAGGAGCGGATTTTGTCCAGAGACACGAACGACACAGCCCACCCACACACACAGTAGTTGAGCTTTAGTTTCACTTCACAGACACGCACTTAAATCCTCCACATCTGAAAGTGTCCAGCTGTTGAAATTCCACAAAAGATTTCAGCAATATTCCAAGCAATAATGGTCAAAGGTCAAGCTTATACATCTATAAAGATTCCCACAACATGCAATGCACACTCACCACAAAAACCTGTGCCTCCGCAGACACCAGAGTAGAGGTGACTTGTTGTTCACTTTACCAGCGTTTCTCAGTGGACCATCGTTGATTGATTAAATGTTACAATCCGTCAATATCTTTCCACAAAATGATTAATTATTCATTAAAAAACTACTGCCAAGATTATTCACACGAAAACCACTGAGGAACAGCTACATTCCACTCGCAAACTGTCAGTCGTGCTGCGGCTATTAATAATCTCCCCTTCTTACAAACTTTCCATTTTCACTTTTAATCTGTCTGATGGGATGTTAATACGCATTTCAATAAAAAAAATTGCTCTCAGAGTTACCAAAACCAATACAACCATTCATTCGACATGGTAGAGTGTTGAACGTGTGTGTGTGTATTTTTACATATGACGACTTCAACCTCGAATCTATCTGCAGCTGCTACACTACACATGCATGTATGGAGAATAGAGAAAGTTGAGACATAGATACATGGAAGGGAAAAGCGGAGTAAGGAAGTAGCGCTGGCTTGGGAAAGAATCCTGACTGGTGAACTTAAATCGTATACTTTATGCAATGCAGTTCGTGGTTAAATAAATTAGTAAACTAACTAAAATTTTCGTCACAGTAAGTTTTTGTACGGAAAATCAATGCAAATATTTTAATTAATAATGAATACGCTTTTAAGCTTTCATTCTGTCAAAATTGACGTTAGAAAAGATTTACCAGATATTTAATATTTAAAGCTAATCAACTAAAAATTGGAGTGATAACAAAGGTTGCCTTCACAGGTTTTCGAAAGAACTTCATTTTTTATATTTGAATTTGGAAGGGAGCTTTAATACATACTTATTAGTCCCAGTCAGTGGTAAAAGTCATATATGTGATAACTAATAGCGACGGTGACCTCAAAAAAATGTATTCTGCTTGAGCATAAGCTATTGAATTATATTTCAAAGATGCACAAAACTCCAAATTAATATCTAACTATTTTAAACTAGTAATAATTGTCATATTTGTCATCCTCCAAAATAATCTTTTAGTTTAAAGCTATGCCCTTCATCAGACGGCCAAGATCAGTAGATATTACAGTGTTTTAAACAGTAGCGCAATTTTCATGAAAATTAAGTTCATTCAGTCAGTGGCAATCGGACGTACAGACTCAACACCTCAGTAACCTGAATATATCGTCAGCGCTACACAATAACAACAGCCAATAGTAGTCTTTCAAATTTCCCACCAGCAGAAAGGGTGCCCTGAGTAACTTTTGGCTTTACGTGTGCTCATAGTTTCGTTATCGTGTCCTTTGTTGCATTTTTCAACTTGATTAGAAGGTAGGATAGCAATGCAATGCAACCGTAACCCAAGAGATTGTGCTAGGCAGGTTGCGTAAAAGAACAAGTTTGTTCTGAAGGAGTATCAACCGTTACCAAGCTTCTTTCCATTCATTCATTTGATACCTATTCTGCATGGCTTTAAGGATCAAGTTGCCCCTTTCACAGTCGAAATGATCCCGAGTATCGGCCTCAACCTTAAGAACAAGTCATTTTTTCATACTGTTCATCTAGTCAATTATTTGAAAACGATGCAAATAAAATATTTAGCTACTAGTTATTATCTTCTAGTTTGAAACGAATTAATCAAACATAATTAATTTATGACGCAAATCAAACATAAATGTAAAATGTAATAGTAAAACAAAGTAATGAAAACTTTAGTTGCTGAATGACTGAAAAGATGATTCTGTAAAGTGACAATTTATGAAAATAGATATGTAAAAGTTTATAGACACGCTTTTAATGCTGCGTGCATTATTAATGTGCATCACCCGTAGTATATCGTTGAATTGAACTTATGCCTGTGAATCCGATATTACTTTTGAAATTCGTTTTACAGTAACACCGATTTTAAAATCAATATAAAAGCTTGTTTCGAAATTATGCTCTTGCACATCGGCAGATTATTGATTTGCGGGAAAATATGTTCGACTTAATAAAATTTTTCATGCATGTGATAAATGATTTTGTATTACATGGACGCAAGAAACTTAATTACAAAATAATAGATGAATTGTTTAGAAAACACACACATCGTGCTACATGTTCGTATGATGGTCCAAATAAATACATACTATATGGATGTGATTGACTATAATTATGAATGCTACATATATAACGACTTTGGATTCAAGAAGTTCTTGCCGATAATAAACTAGATAGGATGTTAAATGTGATTAAAATTAAGATGATAGTCATGATGAATCATTTCACTGGGATCACCGGCGTATGTAATTATTGCTGTAATTATTGCAATCTTCATATTAAAGAGCATTTATTCTGCAAATCTCAAATGCATTGACGAATTACACATGCACATATGTACTTACTACAATTGAAAGAAATCTCGCCGATGACGGAGATTGCGGTGAGCATACCGTTCCAAATTGGTGATCTGGAATCACAATTTACGACATTGCACAAAGGCCTAAATTATATGTGAAATAATACAATATTTGCATGGCATATTCCATTATTGCCCTTATCATCATCAGTTTGCCAACATCAACGCATCAAGTGAATTTAAGTTTTCTTTTTTAACGTACGTAATTAGTATGTAATTGTTTAAATACTTTCTCCTTGTCTTTTCTCATAATGTAACCCTAAAAATATCCCCATCTCTCATCTCCACTTATAATTGTTATTGTAATGTTAAGACAATGTTAATTAATGCATTCACTTTTTTCAGCAATTTTTGTTCATTTTCCACAACTGAATTGAACTTTTGACTGCGACCACGCATCATGTTTCATTACGTTATATAGTATGTACTTTTGATCATTCTCATTTTCATGTCTTTCCATTTCTCTTGAGACGTTTTGGATGTTTCTTTTCGCTCAAATGAACCAGGACCGGATTTTGGGCTGTGGTTGCATAATAATCACCATGAAAATGGCGGTGATCACTGACTCTCAACCCGACCGCCCTGCGACTCCTTTAATTGTACATTTTTGAAAATTTAATTGGACTCCTCTCTGCTGCAGCTGCCCAAAAAAATGTAATATATTTATGAGGGCAAGTTCACAAAAAAAGCAGTTCTTTTTTCTCCACAACAATCGACAAAAAAGTGCAATAATATTATTTTTCAAGCATAAGCACGTATGTATATTATATGCATATTATTCCGCGAAATTCCACATCATCCTATAACCATCACCTCCACGATATAATCATCATCATCATTGTCGTCATCCTTTTATCTTAACATACTTTTCAACATTATCATCATAAAATATTTCCACTTATGGACTGAAACAAGAAAAGCAAAAAAATCGTTTTCTTTCCACATATTTTGTTAATTTGCATTTTCCCCTTTTGTTTTCCCTTATTACTAGCTCTCCTCTAGTGAGGGAACAAATTTTAACCACTTATTTCATAGATTTAGTAGTTTACAATGTCAATTGTAGTTAAGTTGGTACCTGACTCAAATCTAACTTAACTGGCATCACAGCCCATTACCATCATCGTCAGCCACAGCGCGTGATATCGTTAATGTCAAAACAAAAAAGTAGGGAAAGGCGTCGTTACAAATACAAAAAAGTGACCGTCTTTGACAGACGAAAAATTAACGACGTCAACACAAAATACATATATATTTTGCATCTCTTCTTCTAATAATCCATATAATCCTAACAAAAACATAAAACGTGGATTCTACCTTAAAAAATCTCTGCCATAATATTTTGCATGCAATCCCCTTGAAATTCTGCGTGCTCTCTGCCTTTGTTGCTGTTTTAATCTATCTGTGATGTGTGTTGTTGGACTGTTGTCTACAAAGTAAAAAGACACCAACACCCACTTTGATCTGCCTCCTTCCCAAAAAAAATATGAATAAATAAATTTGCATTTTGACTAATATTTTATTTTAGAGGGAAAACAATTACCAAAAATGTAAAAGGTGATTCATTTCTGTAGTTAGATAATATGCCTACCTACTAGACACGAGAGGAGCTTAAAAGTCTGCCCTTTTTCTTCTTTATTACCACCGCTTCTTGCCTGCCTAACCCAATCTTACCATTTTTTATGGGAAAATAATAATAACAATAATAATATCTGCGTACATTTTTGCGCGTTGAATTGTTAAGTTAAGCCTATGCCAGGTTGTTATTGAAGTACCATAAACGTTAAAATTATCGATTTGTCAATCGCTGTTGTAGTTTTTCTTCGTTTCTTTTTTAACTTGTTTGAAATAAAGGGATATATAAAACAAGGTAAAAATCTGATCGGCAACATCAGCAGCACGGGTGATGATGAGAGAGGAGAAAAAAATCAAACTGAAATTTTATTACTCTTTTATTCCATCTTGAGCTAGTTGGCTAAATAAATACTTATCTGATTTTTGCTGATGATCGAAGTGTACTCTACTACACTTATTATTATTGCATCAGTTAACAAAAAAAATATATTTTTACTGCCAGGTGTGTGGGAAAGTACGCATGCCAATCAAGGATGAAAGTACTAAAATACATTGTTAATGGGCTTGGCAAGAAATGTGGATCAAGTCTAGTCGATTTTTTTTGTGTGACAGTTGACAGTATTTCAATCTGCGAGAGAATTCTGCCAAAATCCATCCAATGTGTCCAAAGATTTTTTATCTTGCACGTGCGGTGACGGGAAGCTATGCATTGTTACTGATTGATTTTGACATGCAAAATTAGCCAAGCATTAATTAGTGGCGGCGGCGGTGACGATTAGTCAGTAAAAAATATCTGTAATTTCTGTACCTGCCTCTTACGCCACATTGGACACACTTGGCTAATTATTATTATGATAATCATAGTTATTAATCAACTGAAGCGATACTTTTCTGCTGGTCCATTCAATGGCGACGGAGGATGATGATTTTTTTTGATGACTGCGCATGCTTTCTTATTTTCGTGTAACCTTTTGCTCTTGTATGATCCTTCGTCGTTGCTGCTGCGCCTGCCGACGGGTAAATAAATGCTAATTTTGAGAATGAAGTTGTTTCTTGTGAGTTTATGGAGTGTAAAAGATGTAATTTTTTAGAGGATGACTCTAGTGACCAGTAGCAATATGCCCATCCATCAGCAAACCAGCAATTACCTGCACCTTTCACTCTAAAAGGAACTCGCGTCCTTTTCCTTCTAGCTGATTGGCAAATGTCTTAATATTAATAAGAAATAAAGCATTATTATATTATGATTTTGCGTATTTTGCATACAGGTATATTTAATAGTTTGTCCAAATGACATTAATTGTATTCGCATTTCTCTTCTTCTGTTGAAAAAAAACGATGCATGTATTGGGCCATTGGCTCGCTCGCTTGTCTCGTCGCGTCATCGATAAATTTTTCAGACAATTTATTTGGTCTGCTTAAATTATGTCAACCCGTCAACCGGTCAAGCCGAAAAAACAAACTGTCAAAGACATCATAATAATTATCATACAGCAAGACTAATATACTTGTCTGCTAAAAAAATCCAACATTCACAATAATAACCATTTATTCAAATTTTAAAAAGGGTTGACCAGTTTTTTAGCTATCGCTGCTGCCGTTGTTTGTAACTGGCTAAACTGACATGAGCTGTTGTTGTGAGGACGACTCTAGGACGATGACTAGGCAAAGTGCAAAAAAAGTAGTTTAGAAGAAGAAGGAGAAAAAAAGAAAGATGTGAGGAGGGTGAGGAGGAGGATGACGATGCTGCTATTACTACTGCCATGAAAGAAAATTGTGCATATGCATTTGGGTTTGGACTCTGTTGAGACAAGCAGTTATATTATATATATTTTTTCCTTCAAAAAGTCACAGAAAGAGTTAAGTTGTTCTTCTTCTAGTACTTGTACTGGTGATTGTTGTGAGATGAAAACAGTGGGAGAAGCAAAAAGACATCACATCATCTTCTCATCATCATCATCATAATAATATTAAAGCCACCACATTCACCACTAACTTAACTACTCTCTCTCTCCATCTCCATCTTCTCCTTCCAACAAAAACTCTCTATAAAATAAACTAACTTTTTTAAAACACCATCTCATCATCTAAAAGAAGCAAAAGCATAAAAGCAGGAGCAGCATAGTCACAGCAAAAAAAGAGATCTTTCTTGTATGAGGAGCTCTGCCAGCGCAGAGGAGGACGACGACAACAAACAACAACGGAATGTTGTTCATCTACTTGTGATTTTTGTCCTTTGAAGGCAACGTGTTCACTTGAGATGAGATGAGAGAGGAGCCAAGATTGGTAAAAGAGAGGACTCCACCCTTGGGTGAACCCCAAACGAAAAAATATAATAATAATAATAATAGTAAACGATATAAATATACTGACCCGTCTATCTAAAATGTACTGCTTGCTTGCATATCAAAAAGCCGGCCGTCATCATCATCATCGTCTTTGTCCTCCTCTCTCTTGAAAAAAAAACATTTTTCGTACATTCAAATTGCCATCCATCCACAACACACGTCGCATAATAAGTAATAATTTTTTTAGGTAATACTCTTTGATTGGAGTTGAAAAGGAGATATACTCAAAGGTTTATACTCTCTCTAAGTCAGTCAGTTAGAGTCAGAATTCAGAAAGCAATGCTATGTCATCTCTTTTCTCCTGAACCGTCTCCTCATCTCCTCACTCATCTTCAGTTCAGCAACAAGATCAACAGCGCACACACATATATGCCACCTCCACCACCGCACTGAAAAAAAAGAAAATTACAAATTCTTCATCTTCATCATCATCGTGGTCATCATCATCTTCTTTCAAAAAACTTGAGAAGGAGTACTCCACCTTTTTTTCTCTAGTTTTTTTTTTATATATTTAAAGGAAAATGTATTTATTCTCAATATCGCATCATCATCATGATCACCAGAGCAGCCTTAGCGTCATCCTTGTCAGTGTAATAATAATATCTGCCTTAAATAGTCATTATGTTATATTAGGATTTTGTATGGACAGGCAAAGCCAAAAAGTAAAATGTATGCAAAATAAGTAACATCATCAACAGCAGCGGCAGTAGAAGAAGCGATAGAATCAACAAAGACATTTTTCTCATACTCTCCATATATCACTCATCACATACTCACCGCTGTCCACTAAACTTCTTCTTTGCTCACCATAATAGTATCTTTATTGAACATGAACAGCGAATTATTATATGTACTTAGCTAAGCACTTGACTATTTTAAATAAAAATGTAGATGATTTTTTGTGTAAAGATGTTTCATGTATGTTTCTTTATAGCAATTTCCCTTCTCTGGTTGACTTGATAACGGCAAAAAGCGAAAAGGGAGTTTATCTGGCACGTCACTTGACTTTATAGCGAAAAAAGACAATTACAGCAAAACATCATCATCATGATCTCATATGAGCGTCGTGATGGTCAAATTAATTTTTCTTAAACTTGTTGTGTGCCGTATTGTCTTTTGCTGTCTTTGTTGTCCGCATTTAAATTGGCGTGCTTAATAAGTTGAAATTAGTGAGCAGCCCAATAATAAAAATAAAATATATAATAATAATGATATTCCTATTTTTCAACATTTCCATAAGTAACAAGGGCGAGATTGTTGATTGGATGAAGAGAGAGAGGGGAAAGAAATGTGTGCACAGAAGATTAAACACATTATAATGGGTAGTTTGGCAGGTGGGTGCCCAATGATGTTCGCTGAGGCAGGCAGGAGCACAAGCGACACAGTCAGTCAATTACAATTTTTTAATCATCATCATCATTTGCATACATAAATTTAGAGTTTACAACAAATTAAATGAATTAGGAAATGATTTCTTTTTGGAGTTGTTGGATAATTGCTTGAATGTCTTTTTGTTTTTGTGTGTGTGGCGGCTCGGCTCCTTGCTGCTGCATAAGTGCCTACCAACTTTTTTTTCTACTTTCTGCATATCAAGCTATGCACGTATGATAATAATGGTAACAATCCATTAACTATCATCATCATCAACAACGCGATTATCACAAGACCGTAAAAAATTGTCATCATGACATGACGGTGCGTCATCGTTGAAGTATTTATTGTAGATTTTAATGGGAGTTAGCTGCCTACTAGTATCACCAAAAAGCACATTAAATTGTTATGGCCAGTTATTATTGCGATTGTTTCCCTACTTTATCCGAAACTAATTAAATTGCCTAATTAATTGCCTACTCTTTTATTGCTGTTGTGTCGTTTGGGTCATCTTTGCTGAAGGTTTAATTGCATCATACAGTCAGCTCGCTGACGAAACACACGACGAGGGCATAAATTCACAACTTGTCTAATTGGAAATCATGTTCCTGGCTAATTGCTCTGGTCCCATTTAACCCCCCACACATATAGCTACACTGCTACTTCCATTCCACTTTAGTAGCTAGAAAATAATGAAATTAATGTGACGCTTTTATGTTTCTAAATTAGCAAAATTGTTGGAATGAGGTAGCGCATAACTAGTAGCAGGCAATTATAACTACCTACACCACACATTATGAAAATGGTTTTATTAGCAACATTTAAAATAATATATCATCAGAGGAAAATTAGACAACGACAAAAAATGAAAACAAAATTAAGGACAGAGCAGCAGAACGCCAGCGAAATAAGGGATTAGAGATTATTTTGCAGCTCAGCGTTTTGCGTTGTGGTGGCCTTGCCAATCAAATGGAATCTCATATGCGCTGTTGCACAGGGAAAATTGGCAGCTCACGGTTTCATGCGTCAACAAATCCCTCCAAAAAGAGATGGAGATAAAATGTACAACGCCTTGTTGTTGAGAAAGAGAATCAAGAGAGTTTGCAGGGAATAATATATTTTGTTGTAATTTTGTTATTGGATTAGTTGGATCACTCGCTGGACTCAATAAACTTTTTAGCTACTCTTGCACTCTTCTCGCTCATCGTGTTGATTGATTTGGCTGACTAAAAAGCTCAATTACAATTATCCGTTATTGGAAATATGGAAAACCATAATGGTAAAAATAATTGCGCAAGAGAGAGGGAGAATGATGCTGATGATCATCATCACTACACTACAGGGTGACGACGGTAGGAAATCAACAAGACTTATTGAGTTTCTTTTTTGCGTTCCCACCCTCATTCATCAAAGGCAAAAGGGAAGAAAGAATATAATAACTACACCATCAACATCAACTACAACGGCAGCAGCATTTTAAGTATAACCTCTCTCACCAAAACGGAATGAATCCAATTAACTTTTGTGGCTGAAGATGATGGCATATGAGGACGACGGCGATGACGATGATGATGATGCGATGGATGATCAATGAGAGAGGAGAAGAGCAGGGCAGAAAGCTAATAGAAAATGGCTACAGGCACATAAAGTCATACAGACAGATACTTACAAAGATCAACTTACAAAAGTTACATGATTTTCTTTTTTTTTCTCACAAACACAAGATAACATAAGAAGCTGTTGTTACAAATAATACTACATATGCATGCCTGACGATAAGTGCTCCAAGGAGAAATGAAATGGATCATTGTTGCATTTATTTTCATCATAAGGCACACACACACTACCAAAAATATAGGAGTATAACCAAATCACCACAACAGGACACAGCCCTCTCATCATAATATCATGATGATTAATTGATTTTTTTCTCTTCTTCTTCATCTTCTATACTTGAGCAGAGCTCTTTAACATTTAAAGAGGATTATGTTCTTTTCTGTTTGTATTTTAGAGAGATTTTTTGGGCTGGGTCCTCCTTTACACAACCAAACCAGACATGGAGTCAACCAAAAAAGTATATATTAGGAACTTTGTAGATTGCATACATTACAGAGGAAATCTTGTTGCTGTTCTTGTGACTCCTTGTAATTCTTTTTTAGTTTCTCAATGATAAGCAAAGCGCAACAGCAGCGGCGAGAAGCGCAGCGTCAAGGAGAAAATTGCGAATGGGGTGAAATGAGATGATACTCGACATTTGCATTGCATTTTTTTAATCTTGTGCCAATGACAACGCAACGGTGGTCCAGTTGAGGGAGTATCTTGATGATAAGTGCAGTAGTGCAGAGTATCATCGTCAATATGGGTATATTTTATTATCATCCCTGCCTTCAGCAGCGTCCCTTTTCCCCACCTTATTTTTTATCCTTTTGGTGTGCAATAATTTATTTGCTGATGCTTATCAGAAGAAGTTGGCCATTTTTTGTTGTCTCTCGCGCTGTTATCCCTCTATAGCTACTTACCACTGAATTGTGTAATTAAAATGAAATCAATAAGCTTAAAGATTATGACTATTATTCTAATGGCATGCCAATAACATACAGTGATTTGTCAACGACTCAGCATTTCATTTTAGCAGCAGAAGAAGATTGGCTTTGGAAAGAGAGACCATTCCTCATAATAAAATGTTATCTCAATAAATTTTTTGGCAAACCTCTCTCTCTCTCCCTTACTGATAATTTTCTCACTTGTTCTGTGAAGCTTAAATATAAAATGTCGATTACTCTACAAGGTATCCTTGCACTGCCAGAAATAGAGTGAGTGGTGGTGGTGGTGAATATAGATGCACAAATATTGCATAATGATAATAAAGGTAATTGTAATATGTAAATGGTAATAGAATAACTGTAACGGGAACAATAATAATGGTAATAATAATAAATGGCGTAGATATAGCCATGCATCATCATCATCATCAAGAGTAATATCCTCATTCATCTCATCATCATCCCGATCATGCCATGTACTCACTTTGGTAATAAAATATGAAATATTGAGTGTGGGCTCTCTCCACTTACTTCTTTAACTCTACTACTAACACATCACATCACTTGTTCTTCTGATCATCATTACTACTATCACCGTCATCCGAAATTGTAAAAACGAGCGAGAGAGAGAGAGAGAGCCTTGTTTATTGATTGATTGCCGTAGAGGGTGCCGAACAAAAGTGAGAGAGTCATTTGTAAGAATGCTTTAAGAGGAGAGGAGATGAGGAGACCAGCCTAGTCAAAGCTTCAGGTGGGCTATCCTTCACCCATCCATTATTACCACCACCAAAATCACTGCCGTGCCGTCGTGGTAGCAGCGTCACCCCTTTTGCCAGATCAAACAAACATGACATCACACAACAAAGGCACCACCACAAGAAAAACGATTGTTTAACCAGACCTTTTTTAAAAAGGTAAAATTTTTCAAAGTGGCAGCAGCAGCGCCAAGGTAGACACACACATTTTTTTAATTTTCACTTTTTTAACATTGCATACTTGCGCGCTTCAAAGTCCGATTTCTGCAAACTGATAACGCTAATAATAATCATCGGCGAAAATTTGTTAACTTGTTTTATAACGTCGTAACTCTATCAGCAGCAGGATCATCAAATGCAAATTATCCACAAGTCGCTGGTACTTGTCATCCCACAGCATTTTTTTTTCTTTCTTTCTTCATGATGATTGACAGGTTGTGATCCATTTGGTTGATTGAAATTAGATATTTTTAACGATAGCTGTGAGATATAAAATACATATATTTTTTTCCTGAGTATGCTAACTATCTCAATTGGTCATGCCATGCCTCTGTGTGATAGGATCCTGTAGTAACGGAACGGAATGCGTGCGCAGCATAGCAGATAGTTGTAAAAGACGCGTAATCAAATTTGCATTCCTTTTTTCTTCATCCCAATTTTTTCCAATTTCACACCGCATCAGTGTGAGATGATGTTGATCAGCATCGCCATCATAGATCCTTTTAATTTATGGGGTCCTTGGGTCACCATCCACCATCACCACCACGATCACTGCGCTCCTGTCAACGCAGAGGCCGCTCACCAAAACCACATGTCAGCATAGAACAACGATCAACCAGAAAAAAAGTCATTTTACGAAAAACCCATGAGATCTCCTCCGGTGTGGCGGTATGCTCCCTCATATCACATCTCATCATCATCATCATCGTTAGCTGTATAAACACTTGGAAAGAGAAAAAAAACTAGCCATTAAATGCTATATTCATTATTTGTCTTCTTCACACCTTCCTCGACTCTCTCTCCCAAGAATGATTTCATATGTGCATAATATGCACTGCATATATACATCTAATCGTATGATAAGTCATCATTATTTTTCTGATAAGTATCTCCAAAAATACAACACTATACATTTCTATAGATATGCCACACTAATTTGTTTTCTAGTTAAAAATCTCAAATTAATCAAAGGAAATAGTCATAATTATTTGCGTGGTTTTTACTAGATGACCTGTTGATCTTATTTTTCTTTAAATTTCCGGTGAATCAAGTTTCAAGCATTAGTTTTTTATTTTGCCATTTTACAAAACGCATCTCTGTCTCAAATGACGCGTCATCAAAATATTATGCATACCTACTCATACATGACGTTGTTGGACGTGTGTGATGATGATGGTCATGTATCTTATTGACACATGGGGTGATACAGGATACAACATAAAAATCCTACAACACATCTAAACTGCAACCGCCTCTCATTGTCAGTTTAGTCACTTGCTCTTTATTGCTCGTTTCGTTGATAGGACAACTGACGATAAGCTTGTTTCTGTTTGTTACCATGTCATTTTTTTCATACAAAACGCAAGGGATGAAGCAGGTAAACAGGTATAAAAGGATGGCAGTGGCGGTGATGGTGGTCAAAGCTAGCAATATCATTTTCACTCATTTTAGGAAATAGCCTGTACTGAAAATAGAAGAAATATAAAATGTTATCTAAATGAGTGTAAGAACACAAGGGAATGCTAATATTTATTGCGCAATAACACCAACTTTTTCTTGCAACCACCATCACCACCACCACCGCAACCCCAAGAGATTAACAGCGAATAACAAAAATGATCTGCCAGTCTGAAAAGAGAGCAATTATAATAATGATAATAGTTATAATTGGAATGATGGTTACGGCTACATACATACTCATTCATGAAACAAACAAGAAAAGTAAAAAGGAGAAGAGAGAGAGAGAGAGAAATGGGAAAGGCAAAAAAATACGACGAGGACGGACGGACAGAGAGGGAGAAAAGAGATAAGCCTTTTACCTTTTACATAAGCATAATAATAATAACAATAATACGATTTTTAAAAAAATGCATAACACATCATCGTCATCATCATGATCATCAACATCATCCTCGGATGACATACATGTAGTGAGTGTGTATTTGTCTTGTATGGAATAAAAGAAGGATCCTCCCTCTTCTTTCAAAGCCCTTTTTTACTTTTTTGGCTAACGTGAAACATCATCTTTGAACATTTATTGCAGCACAATGTCCAACAAAGTACGTGAACAGAAAGACGAGAGCGTAAAGTGAGCGAGAATGAGAAGTCCAAGCTAAATCGCGTAAGTAAAGCTCCTTTTTTAACATCTTTCGCTCTTCTACAATGACTTTAAAAAGGCACACGTAATCTTTTTAAAAAAGACACTTCTCTCCTGTACGAGAACAACAAGCGTGCAAAGAGCAGAGAGAGTAAAACAACTCCACATACTACACAGCTCTCGATACATACTCAATATTTTTTTCAAGAAAAAAAATTGGTTATGTAAATTGCGTTCCACTCGTAAACTATCTATTTTACATTATAATCAGTGGCGAGAACATGCACAAAAGAAGCGAGAGAGAAAAGACAAGACGAGGTAAAAAAAAAGAAAAAAATCTGCGAAAAAATAATCTCCTCATAAAATAAAATAAAAGTTTTTTTTGCCTTTTTGCCCTTCTTCTTCCTCCCTCTTGCTGTTTATTATTTGATTTTTGCTACACATTTTTGTCTCTCTCTCTCTTCTACTGACAAAACTAATAATCTATCAGAAAAAAAGTCAGTAAATGGAGCGAGTTTGATTGACAGGATTTCTTGGAGGAGTCGTCAAAACGTAATCAGTATGAAATCTATCAATATTATTATTTTCTTCCCATATTGGCACTTATAACTTGTGTGCGTCTATTGAGCGAGAGGGATGGATGGGGTTATGAGGTATGATGAAGAGGGCTCCACTCCATTTTGACTTTATGACTTGACTTTGCTGGTGGTTGCTAATGGTGCTAGAGTTAGAAGCACTTTTGTTCTCTACGAGAACGAGATTAGATAAAAAAAATAATAATAATATAAAAATATATATTTTTATATGACTTTTTCATTCCATTCAAACATGCTTGTTGTAAAAGAAGTGCTAAATGGAGACAAGGGACAAAAATGCCACCTTGATCATTTTTTTATATTCTTTTTGGTTGGCTTGCTTGCACCCACGACTACCACCACCTGCGAAATCATACATGCGTGTAATTACACTAAAGTAGTGATGGTAGTAAAAAAATATATTCCTTACATGAAAAACAATTTGGTCAGATAATTTTTTTGTTTTTCATTTTAAACATCTTCCATTTTGTACGGTGGTGGTAAATGGTTGTGCTAGTGGTGCTGCTGGTTGTCGATACGATAAACAATAAAAAAGGGGTGAGCTGTTTGTCTCTGAAATTGGGAGTATATAAAATAAAAAGTAAGCAGGCAGGCCTGTCTAGTAGGTAGGTAGGTAGGTACATAGTTTGATAGATGGATGGATCGATTCTAAATATTTTTTTCTCTCTCTCACTCTCTCAATTGCCCATAATATCATGCGATTGATTTTGAGTGGACAATTAATGTCATTTCTGTTTTTTTTCTTCTTTCTGTATTCATCTTTACTACTTGAGCATGTACTGACACGATCTTGATGATAATGTTTGTGTGATGTCATGTTAATGCAAATAGAAGGATTGAAATAGTATAAGAAGCAGCCACAGAGCATTGTTGCTGCTGGCATGAAGAAGAGGAGGAGGCAGGTAGGATGTCAGGTGAGAGAGCAAGTCTCTCTCCTCTTGTCTACTTCCATTAATTATTACTACGGAACCCCAAAAAACAAAAAAATACAAGCAAGGCTTTCTTCTTCTCCCTTTGCTTTTGAGAGTGTGTGCCTTCGCTCCTCTCTGTCTTCTTGTTTTGTTGCCTTTTTTTGATTGAGCAGGTAGAACAAGGAAATCCCTTGTTTTTGTCCTTGTTCTACACAAATAAAATAAGTAATATGTAGCTAAATGATCAAAGACAAAAAAGTTGACCCAAGGAACAACTCGGAAGAATATAAATTATTTTTATATCCACATTAGCAGCATTGCAGCAGGGTGAATATACCAAAATAAAAAAGTGATCTGGTTTATGGGGAAATGCGAGACAATACTGTATATCAATTAACTATAAATGCTGAGCTTTTATTAGAACAAAAGTCGTCATAAAAGACTGCATCAGATAATTGATTAGGTATGTATGTATTTTTTTGTTATTCTGCAAATTTTCTGTGGCCATTTCCTCCCCAGACAGAATCAATTGTCTGGTCTCATGCAGTGTGTAAATTTGACTTTGGAATTTCCACATGCGTCGTTCGTGAATGTATGTCGGAGCGCAAATGAATGGATGGATGGATCATTCCGTTTATATAAATAAATATAACGCAATGCATTGTCAAACTGCTGATCATCATCAGTCTCTGTCTTTGCCAGTGTCTCGCTTAATGGTCCATCAGACATTACATAAAAAAGCTTGTTTCTCTCTTCTCTCCACTTAATTCTATCTTCGACTTCTTTTTCTGGCTTGTGTGGCGATATGATGACGATGATGATGCTCCCGCTGTAAATAAATAAATAAAGGTGGCTCATTCTTGTTGTTTTGCTGTCTGCCTCTCTCTCCGTCGTCCGTCGCTGTTGTGCTATTTATCCCACAATATGAAAGAGAAGTGAGGTGAAGTATTATGATGAGCGCTCCACGGCTACTAACGTTATCGAGTAACGCCCTGCGCTTATATGGAACTTTTCTCCGCAACTTCTTTTTTTCTTTTCTTCGTCTTCTTCTTCTTCGTCACCATCCTCTGATCCTTGTTGAGATCAAGAAGAAGGAGAAGAAAAACATGCTTTTTTAGACTTGTTCTTTCCATTTCTCTGACTCTCTCTCTCTCTCTCTCTTTGTCTATCTATCTGCCCTTTTTATTATTACAATTTACAGACATTACCACAAACAAACCACTTACACCACCACCACCAGCAAGAAACAGATAGAAACTGTAAAGTGAGCTTTTACATTTATTATTATGTGGAGTAAAAAAATCTTCTCTGTACAATATTATTATATTATCTGCGTTTTGCCTATGTGCACAGTACAAATAAGAAGGGAAATGGACACTTACAATGAGTGAGTGAGATGGGCTATGCATTTAAATCACTTGTTGTCCATATATACACCCATTTTACCATATAGATTATAAAATGAATCCAAGTAAAACACGTCTTGGAGAAAAAGGGCTGAAGATGTTTATAGCTAGTGCCATTACGTGCAAAGTGAATAACTGAAGGAAAGGGAAAACCCATGCGTCACATATACATACAGACAGACGAACAAGAAAACATGACAATCTCAACATCAGCATTTTGTGCTGCCGGTTATCAATAAAATAGAGCTATTTGCTGATAGATGGATAGATTTCCCAAATACACAAAAAACTCGACTCGGGTAACGTGCTGAAAAGGATGGTTGTAAAGACTGGCACAAATGAAATAGTATGATCGAGAAAGATTGTAAAATAACTATCGACTCTCTTAAAAATTGAAATTGTGCATGACCGATTCTTGTATCTAACTGCTAATTGCATTTCGTGTATTTTTTATATATCTACCACTTCTCATAATAACATGCGTTTAAATTAGTGAACTGTTGTAGCATGACTTGGTCGCATTGTGTGACAGTCAATGTTTTCTACTCGACAATAAGTAATAATATTTAATGTTGCACTTATGTTCAGTCATATCATATCACACATTTGTGATGCGAGCATAATTACACATATAAGCTTGTTGTAATCCGAAGAAACATGCATACGTACATATACGCTTAATATTATCAATATTTTACAGCTACCAACATTTTTACAACACATTTTTTATAACGAGTTGAATCGCATCATCTAAATATGTCTACGTACTGTATATTATTTTTAACCTCTGTCCCTAGTAGGCTTTACCATTGAACTAGATGATTTTGTTGTTATACTCATCATTTTAAGTATTTCGGCGGTGCACACACTTTAAAATCCCATTTGGTACTTGCTATCTAATCTCCTTAGCTAGTAGAGAGATGGTGATGTCCTGTTGCTTTCTTTCTTGCACAATTTCGGCTTAACACAGAGAGAGAGATGAGATGATATTATGATTAAGCTACTCCCATCAAAACCGACCATCACCTAAAACTACCATCAATATTATTGCCAAATAAAATGAATAACTTTTAAAGTGTTTATTCACTTCACTCTCTCTCTCTCGCTCTCCTTCTCTTTCGCTCCATTTGAAAAAAGTATTTGAGAGATAATGTATGCACTTCTTCTAAATATATTGCCGATGGATGGACGCATGGATGAATGGATGAGTGGCAAAGAAGGAAAATTGTACAAATGGCAAGATTAGGGAGTAAGGTATTTATTTGCTATGTAAGTAGGTAGGTAGGTGCGCAGTGCAGTGCATACATACTTGAATTTTTCGCAAAAAGAAATTGTCTATATAAAGGGCGAAGACAGATTTGGAAATGAGTTGACTAGGAAAATTCGTTCCGCCCGTTATCTCCTTCTTTTGAAATGACGACCAAGATGATCATCATCTTCGTCAGTTGGTATGGTTATTGCGAGAGAAGAGAGGCATAATAATTTGAGGATTGTAAGGCAACAGCAACATCCAACACTGCTTTCGGGGCAGCCTGAGATTATTTCGGCTTATCTTGAGATGGTTTTTTGGAATAAATTGCGTTATCAAGAAAGTATTGTTGAATTGAAAGAAGATTTTAAGAATTTGAGAAACTGAGTAGCCAACAGATTGATAGAGAGGCATGGTTGGTTGACCGTTGAAGAGTTGAGAAACAGACATGAAACGCAATCTGAATAAAAGTAGCAGAGAATGTAGTACTTGATAAATATTTAAAAAGGGTGATCTTCAAAACGGCAAAATAGAGGCAGATAATTTTCTTTTGTAGTAATGCGAGAATATTTAAATATGGTTTTGTAATAATGGCATAGCCTAGCATTACTTGCCTATAGCATAAGAAACGCAAACAAAGCTTGATTATAAGGAGGATAAGTACAATTTAGTTTGAAATTAGAACATGAACAAAAGAAGAGTTGGGCATTGCGAAAAAAAGGAAAACTGGAAGAAGGATTATTATTACATATTATGAAAGATTCTAATATTTGCATAGAAACTCCCTGCACACAAAGACATTACTTGCAAGCAGGCAGGCAGGCAGGAGTAATTAATGTGCCGCAATAAATCTTCTTCACCTTCTTTCTTGTGTCTTTCCATCAAACCATATCTTTTTTCTCTCTTGCTTTGTCTTTACCTTCCCTTTTAAAAAGATAAATAATTAATGAGCATCATCAGTCACATGATTGCTTGTAATATTATTACGGAAAAAAAGGGAAAATGATAATTGATGACTTGTAACTAGATTCTAATTACGGCTAATTATTCCTGTACTTTTGTAATAATAAAATAACACGCTCTTTTTTTGTGCTATCTTCATTTTCTCACTGAAAACCGTATGAAAATTCAAGAAAAAAGGACAAAAACAACAGCAGAGCCAGCCAGTCATCATAAATCTTCGCGAAAGAAGCAGCAGACACAAAAATATGTATAATACACCTCGCTCTGCAGAACACTGACTGCAGCAGTAGTAATGAAACCATAAGCAAAAGAGTGTCATCATCATTACCATTATCATGATGATGATCAAGTGAAATAACCATATAATATAGACAGCCCTACACACTACACCACCACCTCCACCCACGCATAAAGCACTTGAAGCAAAACCAAGATGACAATTTTCTTCTTTCTTCTTCGTCGTCTTCATGTTTGCTTGAATCATGAAAAGACACTACCCACCAAAAAAATCCAATAGATCACAACAAGCAGAGAGTATAATATATAGTAACACGATATCATCTTTTTAAGCAATTTAGGAAGAAGGAGAGAAATAATAAATAAGCATTTTCATGTTAAAATTGACGTGAATACTTACATATAAAGTATTAAAAACAATCCAGCCCCTTAAGACATTGACATGGCTATGTTATGACGATGATGACGACAAGTTGATTACCATGCCTGTGGTGAATATGTCGCAAACGTTATTTGATTGTGTACTTTTCAGAGTCAGAGAGAGAAGTGTAATGTAAGTACGTACATGACATGACGATCACAATGATAATATGATAATTGTATGACAAGTGACGAGAAAAAGTATCTTTAAATGGCAATAATGGTTGACATGATATGATAGGAGCATTGGAGAAGTCGTTGCTGTCCTCATCATCATCATCATCAGCAACAGTTCAACTTGTCATTCAATTTTTCTGTCTGCTACACAGTCTCATCTCTCAACTCCTTTTCTTCATCTTTGTCTACTTGATTGAAACAATCTTCTAGTAGTAGAGGTAGGGTTGATGATCCAAGTTTTAACAGTTTTTTGTGTGTCTGGTCATACGTAGTCGTGGTAAAAGTAGAGCAGAACCGGAGAGAAAGATGAGTGGAGCACAACAATGTATTGAAAATAATTTTACAATAAAAATAACAACAATAATAATGTGGATGTATAATTGTGGTCATCAACTTTTTTGGGACTGTTACTTGTTCAACATGATCATATCCTCGTCATCATCACACTAGGTATACATTCATTCGAAGAGAGAACATAAAAATTACCATATTTATCCCATTATCACCTGCCTCTAATTGGCTTTATTCTCGCAAGCAAGCAACCTTTTCCTTTTTCAATAATATGGCCAAAAAAGAGAGAAATGAATTCGTTAGAAAAAAGGTCAAGACGGAGAGAGAGAGAAATTTGTGGAAGGTGAGAAAATTATTTCAGTATTGAGTCCGATCAGATCAACACCAAATCTAAGGAAAATGAATGTTTTGAGCCGAGCTCGCAAATAAGCCAACATTTCATTTAAATGTCCATTGCTGCCGTATTTATAATTGGCAGCTTAACGATATGTCTTAACAATTTTCGATCATTGACTGTAAATACATACAACATGGCAAAGAAAGTTGAATAAGGTGACTGAATTTTTGTTTCAAAAGCCATCATCATCACCATCGACGGAATCATTTGAGGTCTTCAGCCGAACTCACGATTCTTCCCTGAAATGGCCATATTGGCACGTGCTCCTCCTTTCCTTGCAAAATGTATGTACCTAGC
This sequence comes from Sinella curviseta, assembly GCA_004115045.4. Taxonomy (NCBI): domain Eukaryota; kingdom Metazoa; phylum Arthropoda; class Collembola; order Entomobryomorpha; family Entomobryidae; genus Sinella; species Sinella curviseta. The sequence continues at coordinate 11,473,713 of CM065489.1, forward strand.
AGTAATGAGTATATATACGGACATAAATATGTTTATTGTCTTTTTCAAAGCCATGAGCCAAGAAAGTTGAAGGATATTTTTTTAAAGAAAATACTTTGAAAGATTTTTTGCCAGTAGTGTAATGTGCTGGCTGGTTAAAAAAATCCCATGCTCTGTTGTGCGGTGTAGTAGGGAGGGAGAGAGAGAGGAAAGGAATGAGAAATCAGCACTGAAAGCAACCGGTTGCTCATTTAAATCCTTCCTGTCAACTGACAGCCCAGCGAGTCAAAAGCCAAATGTGTACTTTGTAAGTGAATATAGGTATAGCGCCATTTGTGTGCGGATTGGGGTTTAGTACGGAAGGGAATTTAAAAAAAGAGGGGTATAGTCAATATTAGTAGTAGTAGTAACATGAGATATATGAGACACTTTGTTCACTCACTTCCGGAAGTGAGTTTAGATTTTAAAAGCAATTTAGTTGCTTGCTTTGCTGCTCTATATTATCAACATCATGTCATCATCATCATCATCAGCAACAATATCGTCGTTGTCGTCTTCTCATGTTTCCTCTCTGTCTTTTTTCGTTGCCGAGATAAAAATAAAAGATCTAAATAAAAATGCAAGAAGCACGCTACTAATCTACCTATACACGTACCTAGTTGATATATAGTAGCTTGTGAGGAAATTGCTATGAAAAAAAATACGGAAAGAGAGATGGAAGAAGATTAAACGACATAAATACTTAATTTAATATGGTTTTTTGATACTACTCATTTGGCTTCGCATTACAAGTACAAATTTTTGCAATATAGATAGGTATACCAAAAAAAAGTTTCATATTTTTTCTCCCATCTCATCTCTCCCTCCCTCTCCGTCTGGAGAACAAGCTACTTGTACTACCCACACACTACACACATAAAAGAATACAAACATGATTTAAAGATGCAGAGAGAGAACGAGAGAAACGCTGAATCTCGGTAAGAAAGCCGGTAGGCAAAATGAGGATTAAATAAAATGAGAAATGTGATGCGATTGTGATCGCAGTAATGGTCTCTCAGTCAATCCCATATTCCAACCGAAAAAAAACTATTTTTTCCCTTTTGTAACCATACACGTATGTAGGTATATGTATGTACGTAAAACAAACATTAAGAATGTACACAGCAGCAATGGTCTACATCATTGCAATCATAATCATAATGGAAATGTAGGTACGCATATAGTTTGATGGCGACTTAAATAGTGAAATATAGATTGTGCACTTGTCTGTGTGTTTCTTTCTGAATTACTAGCTGAAAACATTTTCGTCACTTAAATAGATTATTATTGTGTAAAAATAGCTTCTATTTCTGAACATTTTTTTTCTCTCTATTGCTATTGCTTCGCTTATTCCATTTTTTATTTAAATCCCTCTTTCCTTCCTTTACTATTCCAACACTCCACACACACATACACACAAGTAGGCATACTGACGATGATGATGGTATGAGTATTTATTGTGTGTGTGTGTGCATGCAGAGCAAAGAGTCGAAATTTTTGGCAAAGTTTGCAAACACACGTCTTTTCATGCCCTCATCAACAAAGCGGAGAGAGAGAGAGAGATGAAAAGGAACGAGAGGCGAGTGTTCCCTTTTTTCTTCAGCTTCTTCGTATCTTTTCCTTACAAAAAAAGTCATACATACACTTTTACATTCTCGAACATGGTGATAGTGATGATGATGATGTTGATGGCAAGGAAAAGTGAATAAGATTTAAATATATCCCATATTTAAACTCTATTGAAGTACGTTCTTAAATAAGTACAGAGTAGGCAAAAGTAAGGAGCACCAGCAACGGCAGCATGGTCATCATCATCTCCGCGGACCGAGCCGCTGCCGCCGGTGCATTTTTAGACATTGCATGAAAGAAAGAGTGAGTAGTCTGCCAATATGACTCGCAGTCGCACACACACACACAGAGACAAGACAAACTTCTCAAGGAAAATAAGAGATTTTTACATTCTTTATTATTATCATCCACATGGATGTACCTACTACACAAATACACACACACATGTGCAGTTGTAATAGTAGTAGTAGTTGTTGTAGGTACATATTATGCAAAAATAAAATGGAATGCAAGGAGCCATCCAAAAAAGTTGAAGCAATAATCCCAACTGAAATTGAAGGATAAAATTGTAGCAGTGACGACACGACTTTTTTTTCTCGACAAGACAAAACACACTTTTTTAAGCCTTTTCCAATGCCAGCATTTTTCTTTTTGAAATAATAATAATAATATGCCTTGTACTACTGTTTTGCTTGCTTCGCAGCAGTATATACATATAAAGTAGTGGCATCATTATGGTTTATAAATAATGGCATGACTGGTTAATACGACGCAAAATCTGAAATGTCGCAGGTGACCCCAGAAAAAATTACAAGTTGATGTGCAGCACGGACAAAAGTGATGATCTTTATAGGTTTGTAGAACACTTGTTGCTTCTACCTGTTCTGGGATACCAAGCTAACCAGCTCTCTATTGACTGGGGAGTTTATTTCTCTCGAGTGGACGTCTCTCGTCGCCCCAAATAATTTCACGTTGACATAAACGGCATAAAACATTGTTGACGTTAGAATGCCGTGCCTTTCTTACCAATTCCAAGTTTTGCCTATATTTGCTTTTGCTGTAACGATAAAGATGAAACGATACTGTTTTTACGTTACTGATGTATTCATGGAGTAAGTGTATGAGGAGCAGTAGTAAAGTAACAACAGGATCAGCATGTATTGGTAATGGATGGGTTTGGATTTTAATGAGAATTCCTAAAATTCAGACTTCGCCCACGCATAAAAGATACACAGTAGAGAGAGAGGCCGTATTTTTCACACAATGTCATTGAAGAAGAATAAGAGAATGTGCACCAGCACACCATAATTATAATAGTATTCAGTTCAACAGAGCAGAGAGTGCTACAGTTTTGGCAAAATATATTATCCATTTCACTCGATACACATAATATCCTATGCAGCTGCTGTTTCTGCTACTCAGAGCGATCTGAACTGAAATGATTTTTCAGTCTCTCCCACGATTATCCTCGTAGTATACTGAACATGCATAAAGATATATAAAAACGAAACTGACTAGAGCCAAATAGATAGATAGCTTTTGTAACTGCTCTAGGACCACCACCTTCTCCTTTCCAATTTACTACTTTTTCTCTCTCTCGGGATTGCCTCTTTATTTTTTCCCTTCTAGACGATTTATTGACAAAAGAGTTAAATGAAGCTGCGCGTTATACTTCTCCAAACTTTGTTTCAAATTATTACTCCTAGTGCATTTTATATTACTGCTTGTTGCATGCGCTGCATCATGCATGCCCTATTCCGGTCAACTTCATTTTTACTTTAAATAACAAAAGTACATTCCATTCCATTACACTTGGAGACGTTTGCCCAGACCGAGAGTCAGAGAGCAATGGAACAAGTTGAAAGAGAGAGAAATAAAAAATTAATAAATAAATGGACATGAGTCCAGTCAGAAGTCAGAATAAAATAGAGAGGAGACCACACCCTTTCATCTATACCTGGAATCTATATCGAAATTTTTTTTGAAACTTCACTCATGAATGCACTAACCCTCCACCTCCTCCACTGAAACAAGTGAAATGCACAGTGGCTGTACAATGTACTGAGGCACTTGCATTGTTTGAAAAATATCATTGTGACACGGGAAGATGAGGCCGTTTTGCTCACAACTCTTCAATGATGTCCTTCTCTAGAAAAAAAATCAGTCAGATAATTTTTTTGCAAGGCAGAAGGCAGATAATCCGTTTTGCCATGAAGACCATCAACCATCATCATCAACATGCTCGTTACATTCATTTCCAATCCAAAATAAACTGCGACTACTGCAATTTTTTTTTCAATCATCTTCATTCCGTATATTATCAAATTACAATCAGCCATTCCGATCATGATCCGCACTCTCAAGATCACGATTATTATGAGAACGATGATGATGGTATCTGTTAATTTGTAGTATTGGTCATGCTGCCAATTTCGTCCTCCGCTCCAAATTTTTCATGACAGGCGTGTGTTGTGTTTATAACATGTACATATACTCCTGCTACACTTTCCACAACAGACAGACAAAGTATTACTATTATTATTCTCATTTTTTATTGTTCCGTGACTAATTTCCATGTTGATGGCGAAATAAGACACAAGAAGGCTAAAAATGAGCAGAGCCGAGAGCAGAGTACATACAAGAAAGGATAACCGGGCATCCTACAAAAATGGTACGAAATCCTCTCTGCTCTCTATTTATTTATAGGGAACCTTCATTTGGCAAAATCTCAGCAACATCTTGCTCGCTATCTATCACACAGAAACAAGCTCTCCTTCTATGATGTAAAATCTGTGTGTGTGCATACATTTTAGAAAGATTTGTGTGTGTGCGAGAGAGAGAGAGAGAGTGAAAAATGTACAAGTTTGGGAAAGACGACGGAATGAGTCTATTACGTCAGCACACACAATCTTTCTACATGACTACTACTACTACTACGACGAGAGAACGAGATGCCTTTCTTCTACTTATTACACACACACACGGCTTACTCTCTGCCGGTAAGCTATTCACTTCTACTACTCTCCCATTTATTTTCCCCATACGAAAATATCCATTTTTTGCCATTCTGCTATCATCCGGCTGCCGAAACAAGTAGTGTGAAAACGGGCAGGCTTTTTCCTTGTGTATTTTTACACACACACTCTCTCTCCTCTCATGTTGCAAATGCTGCGTTTGGTACAAAGGATCGTGATGACGATGATGATGTTTGGTGATGTTGTGAGCGCAGAAGAGCAATTTTTAGCACAAGCCTTGATCATCCTCATCATCGTCGTCGTCATCGCAGCCTCCTCCAATTCTTTCCTATTTTAGAGAGCCCTCCTGCTCTATACTAACTACACACATTATTATTATTACCACGTTTACATATATGAGGCTAGAGAGAAGAGGATGATGAGCTGGTGAGCACACTCTCATTACTTTTATTATTTTTGCCTTTTGCGAAGGCAATTAAATGTGCACTGCTATATAGCCTTGCACTCGTACAAATACTGCTGCCAAAATGGACATGGTCAGCAGAACTCAGAGCAGCAACAGAGACGATTGAACCGGGATAGTGACAATCTTAAACTCGTCATTCATTCCATAAACAGCCGATTTATCTTTTTAAGTAATAGGCAATAATGTTGCATATTGCATACGTAGAAGAATCTCTATTTTTGCATAAATTTATATGCACATACATAGCATGTCGTTGTCGTGGTGGTGTAAATGAGCTTTTTTGTAACTTTGTTAGAGTTTCTTCCAATCCAACCGGTGAAATATTGCACGAGATTATTGTCACTATTGCTGTGTTGCTGCTACTATTACAACAGATTGTCTCCATTTTTTCACCCTGCAAAACATTATGTACTTTTTTTCTTCTTCCTCATGTTGCTTCCTCTTTTTCCTCTCTGTCGTCGTGGCTAAAATAGACACACACCACACCGTTCTTCGCTTCAAATACTTTTTTTTCGCCTGGTTTGTGTTTTACATGATGCTTGCAATAAGCGTTAAAGCAGCACGCACAAAAATCCACCAAATCAAAAGACAGGAAAAGGAGGAAGCTCTGAAGGGAGAGAAGAGAAAGAAGAAGAAGAAGAGGAAAAAAGTGTAATTCCAATTTGAAGTTCATTCCCCTTTTCTTCTTCTTCTTCCTTACAATTTTTTTACTCTCCTTATTTTTTCTCCTCTTGTTCGCTTTCATCCAAACTTTGTTTCTCTACTTCTTTCCCGGTGTACAATGTATTGGTTTATGTTTATTTACTTGCAATATCAACTGCGAAACAATGGATGCGATAAGCATGAGGATTAGCTCAGTATTTAATTGTTGGGGCAAAGTGAGACATGTCCATTTTTTCCTATCCATAAGCCACGCCATGAAAACGATAAGGATTGCGATTAACAAAGAAACATTTTTCATGCCATTTTGTAAATTAATTTAAGATTCCTTTTTGGCAGTAAAATCAACAGATTTCTTCATTCTTGGCGCTTGCTGTGCGGAAACCATACAATGTAGCGCATACAATTTTGTAAGATGATCTTCTTGTGTACATTTTGCATGACTATTACATAGTTGGCTCTACTATGTATGTTGATTGTTATTATGGGAGCATCGTGTACCAGAAGAGCCAACAACACGAGTAATCTTGTTTGTTGTATGAGTGGAGATGAGGAACGTAGAAGAATGCACGTTTTTTTCCCGAGCACGCTATGTTGCAATTTCCGAACCTGTTCTGAAACCAACTCCACACACATTTCTCTCTCGTTCTGTGCAGAGCACGCGCTGATTCCTCACAGACCCATGCTTCTTTTTGCTCTCTGCGCTCATTTCTCGTCTCCATTTATTTTTCCAAATCTTGTGTCGTCCAACGGTTCGCTTTCAACGGCTCTCTCCTCTTCTTTTTTATATCTAATCCCCATCGTCATCATCAAAAAACCTGCTACTTTCCATATAACTCATTATCCATTTTTAGTGTCTTTTCATCTATTTTTGGTAAATAGATGAAACAAGCAATACGAGCGACCTAAAAAACAGGGTTTCGCGTGTTGTTTACCCCTTTTTCATCGTTATCACCATCTTGTTCAATAATTATTCATATAATCCATCCGTCCATGCAGAAGAAGAGGCTATTACCTCACGTCAGCAACAAGAAGAGTCAAAAGTTGATGGGATCCTCGTCTATCATCCATCACCACCACCACCACTAGTTTTTTTTGAAACTTGATAAGCAATCCATCTTATCTATCTCTCTCTCCCTCTCTCTCCTCTCTCTCTGGTGATATGATGCAGATGACCTCAGTGTCTTCATCTTCTCCTTTTTTCTTCTTCTGTGGAAGAAAAACAAGTTGAAAATTTTGTGGCCATTTAAGTATTTTAATTATCTGGTGACCTTCGTCAGTGACGACCAAAAGAGATATCAGCGACACACACACTAAAAGTACATTAAAGTATATAATTATATATATGTCTATATACATTTAAGTAGTGGCGTGGTGCTGTTTTTTTGTGTGGTGCGGTGGTGGTGTGTCCACTCTCTTGTCCAGTCCATACAACTGCTTATCTCTCTGCATCTCATTCATTCTCTTCTCCAGTGACTCCATTCATGAGAGGAAAGGAAAGGTCCTCTACAAAAAGCTCAAATGTTATCACCGTTTCAATCAACAGAGTTTCTTGTTGTTCTACACAACACACACACCCAACAAAAACAGCCTCAGCAATAATAACAAACTGTGAAACAATTTTTTTTCTTCCTTCTTATTTTCTTTCTCTCTTTCCTTCTTTACATACTTAACTGGCTTCAATGACTGATTGTAAGAAAGAAGAAGTTTTTATGAGTGAATTTGCTTATCCATTCACCAGCGCACCAGCGCAGCTTCTTCAACTCTGAAACAGTTTATTATACTTCTTCTTCGGCACAAACCTCTTGATGAAATTCGCTGATTCAATGCTGCGATAAGCGTGTAATCGTATTTAGCAGCGCCATCGATATATTTTCTTCTTATTTTAGTGATAAAATGATATATTAATAATAATTATTTATTATTAATGTTTGTTTACGCATCAGAATTGATGATGATGATGAAGATGATACTGATGAATGTTGATGATTAAACGCGTTCACGCCATTCATAATAACGTCTTATTATTATTATCAGAGGATCGTCATCGGCGTCATCTTAAAAACAAACTTTTTTTCTTCAGAGAGTGAGAGAGAGAGGGAGAGTCAGAAAAATATATATATATATACTCGATAAAGAAAAAAATAGTAAAAAATAATATGTGTACAATCTAAACATTTTTTATTTATAATTATCAAAATTATATCTGTTTTGGGATTTATTTATCGTCATAAATGATCAAGCCTCATCATCAAAATAATCATCACATGATGATTTACTACGGACCAATAATGAGAAAGTGTCGTAATTTCTGTGGAAAGTAAAGAGACGATCATTGGTGCGACGCTGGAGGTGGTGTCCTTTCATCATCGTTATTCATTATTTTATTTCGTCTTTACCTAAAAAAAACTTAGCCAAAAAGTTGACCACTTCATTCGGCAGAAGCTCCAACAAGCCCGCCGCACTCAGTAGTCGTTTGTGGTACACTTGGTGAAATATTACTCACGCGAAACTAAATGGGCCTTCCTCTGAGTAAAATATACCGTTACCCCAATTAAAAAATTAATTATAGAAAAAAAGTGTAGTGCGCTGGGGAAATAGTTTTAAAAAGTAATATAGAAAAAAAATATATAGAGTGGAGGTGGTGGAGGAGAATGTAAGCGAGTGGCAGGAAGAGACTTCCTGCTGGAGAATCCCGTTTTCATGGAGAGCGAAGAATGTGCGCCTGCAACAACCGCACCAAACCGAAACAGAAAAAGAGGAGGACTCGGTGGTTTAATGTCGGGTTCCGTGGAAGCCCCCGTTGTCGTAGCTCCCCATGTGCATCATCACGACAAAGTTTTACGGAGTCATACTAGACGAGGGCGAGGTGGCGGAGGTGCTGTAGGACCACCTCCCCCTCCAATACCCACACCCCCATCCTTAGGAATCTCGCGAAGGAGACAAAGGAGTAGCGGCTGCTCATCCCATACCGATGATGACGACATTATTATTGGAGGGGGTGGAGGTGTCGCCGGTGTCAGTGGAGGGGAATATGGGGAAGTATCCGTATCTCTATTAACCTACGACCAGCAGGAAAGAGGAAAAATTGAGGATGCAAATCAAAGTAACAGAAGCAGTGGCAGTGGTAATAATAATAACAATAAAGAAGTGGTGGTGGTAAGACGAGCTGGTGGTGGCGGTGGTGAACAAGCCGTAATAATCCCTTCGTCCACGGTATGCTTCGCACCAACAAATGAGACCAAGGAGCTTTGCGTGCTGGGAGGAACCACCAAAACAACAACAATCCACTCAGGAGGCACTCGGCTATCATCCTCGTGCATACCGCCCAACAATGAGCTGACCACACAACAATGCCGCAGCAATAATGCAGGAGAGCACAGCAGCAGTGGTAACGACAATAAGAAAAACTGCTGCGAAAAAATAACGCAGGGAATGCAGATGGTTGAAGACAATAATGCTGGCCGTTCCTGTGCTCGTCGCAGTCGTCAACATGGTCATCGTGATCATCCTAATCGTGGTACTCCTCCTGCAGCTGACGACGTCGACGATGACGAACTTGATGATAACAACGTTGGACGACGAAGAGGCAGAAGAGAGTCAGGCGACGACAAGGACGAGATGTGCGGAGAGGATGCTGCCAGTTGCGAGCTACCTGGCAAGCCAAACACAGCGCAGCAGCAGCAGTCTTTGTCGTCATCCGCAGCATCATTCTCGTCAGCGCAGTCTTCCCTCCTTGTGGGACCATTAGCAGCAGCCTCAGTGACAATTACGAGTGGACAGGTGAAAAGTGAGCGTGGTGGTGGTTCTGGTAGCGAGAATGGTGGAAAGGAAAAGGAGGAAAAGGGACTTTCTTCTTCTTCTAAACGAGCTGCAGCAAGAGATTATCAGGAGGGGCTAGGAAACTGTGAAAGTGTCATTACTATCAAAAGAGAAATCAGTGAGATTAGTGGGGACGGTGGGGATCTGGCTGGAAGTGGAGGAGGAGTAGGTGCCTTCTTGAAAGTGAACAAAATTGGTGGTCATGATGGTAGATGGTCGGGTAAGTGGAGTGATAATTATGGAGTGGCTTGGGATGGTGATTTTTTCGGTTTTTGGGGCAAGATGAGAATGTAATATTTTTTGGTTGATTTTTGCAGCAGGAGAGGATGCAAGACAAGGGAAAGACAAGGATGGGGCAAAGGGTGAAAGGAAGGTGCTCTCCTCCTCATCATCATCATCCTCTTCAGTGGTCTGCAGTGGCGGTGTTAGCATGCCTCAGAAAACAGGAGTAAAGGGAGCTTTTCAGGATGATGGTGGCGGTGCTGGAAACGAACAAAGTAGGCCGACTAATAAAACTGCGAGTCTCACGACTTCTCCGAGTGTCTCGGTTCGATGTGTGAAAAAGTGTGCAAGTGGGGCAGGTGCTAATAAGAAGCAATCTGCAGGTTCTTTCGCGAAGAGTAATAATAACAATATCAGCGTTGTTGGTGCACAAAGTGGTGGTAAAGGAGTGGAACGGAAAAAGGCTCCCGTTCCGGCTCCCATGTTGCTCATGAATAACTTGCCGTACATGGGCGAGCTCACGTTTGACACAAGACCACGACGAGGTCGTAAGCCCAAGAAAGCAGACATTTGTCACTTGATTTCAAAGAACTACGGGATTCAGTTCCCTGCCGGAGTCACACAGGCCACGTTGGCAAACTCATTGCCCATTATTAACAGCAAGCCGATCCCAGTAGCTGCAACCGCTTTGGGATCATCATCAAGCAAAAAGACAAGGGAGACAGTTACCGTTACCGCGAATAATGTGTCGTCTTCCTCGCGATCGTTGGTGCCGCCCGCATTCTGCAATCGGGATGTATCCATTGTTCCCATTATCCCTACCACGTGGGGAGGTGGTGGTGGTAGCACTCCACTGTCACTTCCCATTACCACAGATAACAGCAAGTGTTCACCCTCCACCTCCAATCTCCTCAAGCCTCTGAGTTCCCTCGCACAACAGCTCATGCTGCATCATCACCAAAATCCTTCTCATTGCTCATCATCTGCCTCATCAAGAGCCATGGCGACAATCACGTCGTCCTCACAACAAACGATCTCAATGTTTCCGTTGCCAACGCCATCTTTTTCTCAAGCTCATCACACTGCGGACGCGTCTCGAACAAACAGTGGCAGCAAACGGAACAACAAGTCGTATGGCAGAGAGGTGGATTATAATGCTGGGGAAGAGGAGGACGAAAACATGATGGAGGTGGATGTACAGGTCCATGAGGGAGGAGGAGAAGGAGATGGGGATGATGAGGATAACCAAGACAGTCCGCTCAACTTGTGCATGCGAGACAAAACGATGGTGTTGACTCATCATCGTCATCATGAGCCCCTTTCCCTGATTAAGGACGAGTCCCTGGATGTGAGATGGAGTAGAGGTGGCGGTGGGGTTGGAGGAGGTGGTGCTAGTAAAGGTGCGGTGCGATCTAGTAGCATTAATAATAGTGGTAATAGTTATTCTTCTGATGGTGCTAAAGAAAGTGGGAGCAATAAGCGGAGCATGATGCAGAGCTCCAGTGCTAACGCGATGATGAAAGGGGGAAAAAGTGCAAAACTGATTGGGAGCACATCCCGTGCATCATCCTCATCCTTAAACTTTAGTCTAGTTAATAGTAATAATAGTAATAATAATATTTGCGATAGTGACAACGTGAGTAATCTAGTCAGTTGTCGTCCTTCTCCGTCACCGTCATCAACCCCGTTTGGGAATGCTCAACAGCAGACGTCAAAGTTGAGTCCCAATATATTTGCCATTTCCGCGCATCATTTGCAATCCCAGGGGGGAGAAACTGCGGGAAAAGCTGGTGGAGGAGGGAAGGGCAAGCAGGGAGGGCAAAGTCGTAAGAAAAGAGGTAACAAACTTAAATAGTGTTTAGCTAGTTTTAAAATGTGAATCTGACATTAAGATGAGCATTGATACTAATGAATGACGTGACTTTTACCTGCAGACGTTAATCTTCGTGGAGACATTTGTATCTCTGCAACGGGTTCTCCTGGATCGCAGAGCGGCAGTGGAGGCATACCAAGCGGGTCATCAGCAACACCCCTGTCCTCCTTTGGAGGCACACTCTTTGGCCAGTCTACCGCAGGAATCAATGACGGTGCGGAAGTGTCCATTTGCAAGTTCAAATTCACTGGAGGAGCCAAGCCTTGTCTGCAGGAAAAGAAGATGCTATCCGTTGACTCAGGAGGTAACTTCCGTTTTTATTCGGATAAAACGAGTGGCGCTGGGGGAGGCAGTGGAGCAGGTAGCACAGGCAAATTATCTGGCAAAGGTCAGCAACAGCAGTTACCTCTTACATCTTCATCTGGTTCATCCAATGCTTTGTGTTCAACAGCCGGACGAACCGATCTCTCCCAGTCTCCTCCATCCGCAGGAGGAGACGGAATGGAGTGCCATTACGCGCTGTCTTCCCTTCCAAAGAGCGCCAAGAGCATGAGCATGTGCATGCCACAGGGGACAGTAAGCAGCTCTGGGGTCCAGGTTCAGATGAGCTCTTCCACCACCACGTCCTCGTCTTCCTCCAAGGGAAAAGGCAACTCAGTCGCCACGAAGCTATCTCTTCCATTGTTGCCCTCAACTTCATCATCCTCTTCGTCAGTAGTGGCTGCGGTGAATCCATACGCAGCCCTTTCAATTTCGCCAACAACCGAGGAGCTTCAGCAGTTGCACTTGAGCATGCAAGATCAAGTGCAGCAGCAACAGAGTCGAAGCTCGTCTCGAGTGTCCCCATTTCCTTCCGGTGGTGACTACTCATACAGCAGCAGCAACAGTTGCAGCAGTTCGGACAACTGCTTTGGAGGCGACACTCCTTCCTCCTCTTCAACGAAATCTGCAAGACAGGCCTCTTCCGGCAATCAGTATCGTGGAGGCAGTGGAAGCAGCAGCGGAAAGATGAAATTGAAGAGGAAACGAAGGACGAGGAAAAGCTTGATGCGGGAGAAACTTGAAAAGACATTCAAAGAGAAAGGCTTTCTCATTCAGACTCAGCAGTTGGAGAGCGCCGAGGGCGCCACGTACTGCAAATTCAGACAGTTGAGAAAGTTTACTCGATACTTGTTCCGGAGCTGGAAGGACTATTTGCCGGATCACGTGAAAGAGATTAGCGATAACAATGCGAATGCTAATAACAATGGCGGCGTGCCTGGATCAGAACAGGCGCTTGCGAATAGTCATCAAACAGACAATTCCACAGGTTCGTAAAAATTCGTATTTTTATTGAATTATTATTATGGTCCTGGTAATAAGTATTTTCTCGACTGACTCTCAGAACAAAAAGAAGAAGGCTCAAATGTACAAAGTATGGCTGATGACGAGGGGGACTTGGATGATGATGAGGATGACGGCGATGAGGAGGATGAGGTAGACAGCGAGGAACAACCACCGCAAAGCTTGATCTCACATGACAATACAATAATTGCGAATGATGATGACGAGGATAGTGATGAGGAGGACGAGGAGGAGGGCAAACGGGAGGTGTTGAAAGCAAGGCGCAATCGTAAAGGAAAGCACACAATTGTTGTTGGAGGAGCAGGAACGTCAGAAATGAAAAATGTGGATTGTTCAGGCGACAAGGAGGACGGTGCGGAGAGCAACAAAGACGATGATAATGACGAAATTGAGGTGCAGGTTGACGATGCATAGTTAGTTAGACTTTTCAATTAAAAATAATATCAAGAATCGACAGGAGGAGGAACTGAGCAGAAAACAGGAAAAATGAATAATAATCTTATTTAAAATTTTATTAGTTGATTAGAATATTATTAATTATTATTATTACAGCTTGTTTACCACAGCCCTTAGAAATAAGTCGAAACATTACACCATATATTATTATGCTTTAACGTGCTATCTTTATTTAACCGTTAGGATTTTAATTTATGTTTTAAAAACTCTTTATTTCATGCAGAGTAATGTTACGATAACAATTACATACTACATATACATATACCTACGTAATGAATCCACAGCATAAAAAACAATGTTGCGTTTAGAAAAAAAAATATTGTATGTAAAATGAGCAAAGAATCATAAACCAACAAATAAAACGGAAATATAAAATCTCCATCTTATAAACTCGCTGCAAAGGCGACTTAACAACAGTTTCGAATATATTTAACCAATTCTACATAAAAATAATTTGTGATTTATTTAGTTTTTCATAAAAAATACTGAAACAACTTCTAGGTATTTAATATGCTAATAATGTCATTAACCCCTCCCCTCAAGTTCATAGGTCAGTGTCATGGGAAGCTTTTCATCAAAATGTTAAGTTTAGTGACACATTACGTATATTTCTCATCTCTTCTTATCATCATCTTATCACGATTCTCACGGTACGAATGTCACGGCATTGGCAACAGCAGTAGTCCATATTCCAATGAGCAAATATTCATCTAAAAACCCGATTTCATCGATTACTGTGGCCGTGTGGCCATCTAAAAGATACCTACATAATACATGCCCTATATGCATGCAAATTTCATTTTAAAATGTCTGTAAATCAGCTCCTCCGTCAGTGGCTCATATTTAAGGTCATAATGTACAAAAATTATCATCATCCGACATTATTTATTACATCTAGCAACTAACTAAGAAGATAACCACCTGCCATGCAAATTGCAATATTGAGTATTTGAACCCAAATCGAAGCCGTACTCATACATACGCTACTAACGGTCCTATAGTAAAAAATATATTATATTATGTACTTCATTATAATTCATACATTTTGTACTATAGCCAACATTAACATCATCATAATTTCTACTCTGGAAGGATTCACTATTCAATACCGAAAAGATAACATGTCGCTATATATACCTATATTAATACCTATCGCCATTTATCACCTCACAAACTGACCAAAATGTCATACAGGTGCAGAAGGTGATGAGGTGCTGCGAAAGAAATGTAGCGATATTTCGAGAGATTTCAGGCAGCAGCAAGAAGATCGACTCAACTCTGCTTTTAGCTTTCTGTTCTTCTCTAGAAGCTTGTTGCTCTGCTCCGCTCTCGACACGAACATAATCTCCAACAACATCTCATTCAACAAAACAGGAGCAGTCAATATAGTTGAGTTGAGCAAGCAGCAAAGCAAAGCGGAGCCGAGAGAGTGTTGCATTTGCATCGCAATCTCGCAAAAGTATGGCCTGTTGTTGTTGAGCTGCGAACGACGACGGAGTTGAAGGTTGAAATGGAATGTTGTTGAAGGTGCGAACGGCTGTGCAGCAGAAGGCGGAGGAGTGCATGTTGTTGTTTGTGTGGTGGTCAGTTAAATAGCTAGCAGCAGAGAACCCAGTTATTGTTGCCGTCAGTTGTCAATTCATTTTGAAGAAAAAATTAGTGACCATTTTTCTCATTTGAGTAATGAACGGAAAATGCAAATCGGGAAGTTGTGGTGATGGTAACAATTACGCCAATTTACATAGTGCTTCTTCGTCGTCGTCGTCGTTGTCGCCGTCTTCACTTGGTCGTCAGCCAGCCCAATTGATAAGGTAAATGGAAACGAGGGAAGGAACGGAGTGGGATAAGCTTTTGTTTGATTGGCAGGACTCTTTTTTGCTGGGTGACAGGACAGATAACCGTTTTTGTCAGTGTCTTTTAAGCAATTAATGTTTAAAGACTGTATTGAAGATTAACCATACGGTTCACAAGAGTTGTCATTGCATTTGTCAGTGGTTTAACTAACCTATTTTTTGTTTTTATTTATTGACTGGTTTAACGGGTTTACAGACAACTTTTGACTTTAAAAACTTCACTTACTTTGCGAGTTTTGTTAGCTAGCAAGGTCGTGCCAAACCAATTATTTTTTGCTAGCGAAGTATAGAAACGAGCTTGATTGAAGATATTAAATTTTAAATAGGAAATCGATATTTGAGTAGTTTGGTATTTACGGTTGGGTTAGGGTTTGCTTTGTTGGTAGTTGGTACGCATATATTCTTAATTAGATAATTGGGAATATTGGTTTCTGTATGAAGCGGGGTGTTCTGATAGAAAGGGTTAATTTAATGATTATTGATTTAATGTAGTGTATTGTTATTTGTATTATTTGTCATTATATGTGTTTACTTATTCATTTTCAGTTGAAAGACAGAAGGAATTTTGAGCAGTTGGTTGTTCCACTAAGTTGGAATTAATATGGACAGTCATCAGGGAGCATTATCAGATTCCTCTTCGATTACTAAGTTCAAAACGCGCCCTCCCGGAAGTTGGGTCCCGTACGCAGGGACCAAGCGGAAGGCGCATATTGCGAACCTAGGAGATAATTATGATGTTGATTGCAGGTATGTCAGGAATGATTAACAGCTCATTTCTCTATACATATTATATTGTTGTGTTATTGATATGGGTTCTTAAAAAAGATAAAATATTCTGTTTTTTTCAACTGTTTTAGACCATCGCCTGCAAAACAGTTTGCAGTGGACGAAGAAGTAGCAAGTGACATCCTGCACAACGGTTTCTACTTCGATCCGTCCCTACCTCCGGCAAGCAATGAGAATCAGTGTCCTGACAATGAAGTGGAAATGGAGGATGAGCTTCCAGTCGTTGATTTAAACGCGGTGTACATGAAACGCCCAGGTGAAAGCACACTTTCTTCTCCTTCTTCGTGTTCTTTGGCTACTCTGTTGAATGAGAGGGAATGTCGGCAGGATGACACTGTTATCACACCTCATTCCATGCATGAATCTCAGCCAACGTCGCCAACCAAACTTTCTTGCAAAAGCCAGACTACGGTCATGAACGGTGTTTCTCTGATTCTTTCTGATGAAATCCAGGAGACCCTGACCCGAAGAAAGCTAAACGAAGACTTCATCTTGCCGAGATCAATAATGGACCATGTGTCGGGAACGAGAACCTCGATGGCGCTTGTGCCATGGAAGCCACCAGTGAAGGTGGAGACTCTCGTTACTCCACAACCCCAACCGACGCCAAAGGAGGGGAAGATAGTCCAGCAGTTCCTTGAGCCAATTATTCACTACTCACCCCCAACTTATCCAGTGCCAATTATCCAACTCACACCGCCGTCAGAATCGTTGTTATCACCAGCACCGTGTGAGATGGAAGGGGAGAGTATGGATGTGGACCTGTAGTTGGTTTGGTTGTATCACTGTCGTTTTCCGCATCCTAACTATGAGACTTGCAACTTGTATCAGAGACTATACAGACTGAATATTTAACTTTTAAGTTTTCCCTGAAAGTTTCCCAACGGACATGTATTAATGCTCATCTACTCGTATAAGTTTACCTGTTCAACAGAATTCAATGGTAATTGTAACAGGAATCCTGTAACGTGCATAATATCTCCATCTCGATTATTAACATAAAGGGTAAAAAATAATAAAGATTTTCGTACATACTTTTGCAACAACTTGAAACAAATATAATTCAACATATTATAATGTATTATGCGCGTGAAATTTGTGATATGACATATATACCTAAAATACAAAAAATTTTATCATGTAACTCTGAATTGTACAATGCTAGACTAGTATGAATTATCAAAATAAGAATAATCAATCACTCAAATCTCAATGTTCTCATTTTTTGTACAGAATACATACATATTATTATGAATTATGATGATGTAGACCATGTGTGCAGCTTATTTAACCTAATGTGACTGAATGGATCAAAGTAAAACCAAATAAAAAAAAGTCATTGATTGAAATTTAAACTTTGGTATGGTTTTTTATGGCAAGTGAACGCGTTTTTGTACGATAAATTACTGTACGATATATTGTTGAGTTTATTTGGCTTCTTAAATGCATGCACATCATCGCATCAATATATTATTTCGGCATATTAAAAGTGCAATTAACAGCAGACCAGAATTTGGTATATAATGTAGTAGTAGTAATAATAATAACTTAGCAAACGTTGAATGTAGTAACACTATAAAATGCAAGATTTAATTAACTCGCGTCTTCAATGATAGCTGAGGCAAGACCGGGTCCATATGTTAGCGTCGTCATGTTTGTTGTTCAGGATGAATTTCGTCCTTCATGGTTTTCAAGAATGTACTCCCATTGATGATTTTGGAAGTAACCACCAGAAACTCTCCTGCAAATTCAACAAGATCAGTCATATTTACTTGTAATAAAAAAGTGAAAGTAGGTACTTGATTCAAACACATGTTCAAGTAGGTATTTTATGATCATACTCTCGTCATCTTGCTGCGCTAAGAAACGGAGTGCTGATATCTCCGCAAATGTACATCCTCCAATGAATACGACTACAGTAAACTTTGGAACGCGTTTCCCACTGATAAGTCCAACAGGAATTTCCGTGTCCTCATCGACCGTCGGACCAGGAAGGAGTGAAAGCAGCGAGTCCTTTAGATTAGCCCACAGCGAAGGCTTCAACCTGTGCTGGATAAGACGGATGCTCAGTGGAGCGTATCTAAAACGTAATTTAAAAACAATATTATGTCCACATTTCTATTATTATATAAAGTGAAGTGGAGGAAATAGGTATGCATTTTATGTACGCTTACATGCTGTGGACATAGGCAAAATCAGTGGGATTGATTTCAGAAACATCACAGACGGTAAGATTGAGTGCTCTACGGAGGGTAGTATAACGACTGCCACCCTAATCATTTCATCAACCAAAATAACAGATTGATAATTAAATATATAATAAAACTCGGTTGTTTTCATCCTGTAGACATAATATTAACTTGAAGGATGTACCTGAAGACGCAGTATTCCCATTGCATAGAGCCGTTGTAGTGTTAAAATATGCTCAAATCCATAGTTTTGTACTATCAGTCTTTGGTAATGTTGCAGTATGTTTGTCTTCAAGCCTCCACTGGTAATGCCTAACAAATAGGAAAAACAAGATTGTAATCATTTTTGACCTATGAAACATACTCTTTAATTTAAGTGGCAGTTTAATAATTTGTTAATCTACTTTGAATAAGTAGCAGCCTCAGGACAGTGTTGAGTGGTGCCTTTTTCCCACAAAGATTTTCAATGTGTGAATTAATCTTGTCAGTGCCCATTCCACTTAAAAGCTCCTGCTCACATTCAAGGCTACTTAAAAATTCATCCGTTTCTGTTTTGGCTTTGATTAGTTCAGCAATGGACGTATCTACAAAAATCATAAAAACAGAGTAGAGATGAAAATGAAAGAAGCTGAATTCACTGAATCTCTATTTAGCAAGTACAATAACTGGTATAAATGGTAGAAGCATACGGGTAGAAAGTGACTGCTTGAGGGCTTGAATGGCAGGAAGATTCTGGACAAGTCGTTTCATTTCCCCTACTGACATGTTCCCTTTCTCCTTCTGCTTCATGATATCCTGGATTTCTGAAGTTTTTGCTCGGAGGATTCCGCCAATGGCACTAAAGTTTTTGTCTCTTAATTCCGTGTACAGCTCCTCTCCAGAATTCAGCATGAAAATTTTTGTTTCACCGAATTTATCTTCGGGTAGCTTTACTTGATCTGTACATACAACAAAATCATTTTAACCATAATTACTCACTGTTCAGTATAAAAGTAACATTAAATCAATAAAAAAGTGCATATCAATGACGAAAGCTTACTATTATTAATTCCGAAAAACTCATCGATTAGTCCTTCGTAAGTTAATTGCGTTACAAGAGGCGATAGTGGATCTACTTGCCTGTCCAGAAGTATCATGTAATCCATCCCTACACCTGAAACCTGCATACAAATTAAGATTCGTTATTAGAAGATTCATCAAGGAGCAATAAAACAGTGACCGTTACATCGTTAGTAAAGCATTTCATTTTCGTACTTGCGGTTTAAAGTTGCCAGATTCTTGCTTGATATTCTGCATCAAATTGAACACATAGCTTGCTGCTGTCCCCTTTCCAAACACCTTACTGGGTGCTCCATAACGCTTCTGGAGAGAGACAAGGGCCTTGGCAATGTGATGCATTCCTGTTGGGTCCATCTCCACGTGATACTCCTTAAATGCCAGATCAAGCTCAAGTGTGAGGACATCCTTGTCCAGTGGGAATAAAAATATTGGGAGATCGTCTATTGAGGTTAAAGATGGAATGAGCCCTTCTTCCTACAACATAAAAATGAACATTTTAATTACAATTACACCATATAAGCATTATCATGCAGGATGGAACACTTAATAATATCTACTCATTTACCTTTAAATACTCTTCACAAAGTTTGGATGTTCTCGGAAGGAAAATCAAATGAAACTTGCGCTTCCGCCGATTCCTTTCATCGTTCCGAATGCACGTTGCCACCAGGGGCATAAGCTGAACGAGGGGTCGACAGATAAACAGCACAATTTCAGGAATGTCTGACGGCAGGGCCATCCCAGAGTCCAACTGGATCATACGAACAATCCCATGCTCCTTCAGGACCTTGGGCGTTGCTATCAAGTTCATCGGGTTTGCCAGGGTTCTGTCCCAAACTATAGCCTAGAAACATAAATGCATACCAAATCGTTCAACAATGCTACTTAATTATCCATGTGTCATCAGTAACCTCAGAAAAGCCAAACCTCCGCTCCCCTTTTAACTACTTACCTTATCCCCCTGAAACTTTTGGAATAGCGCGATCAGATCCTTTTGTGCCAGCTTCTGGATAATCTCCAGGTCGACGATGGAGTTCATCGGTCTCCGAGCTTCGTCCTCAGCCATACCGTAAGAAGCCATAATTACCCTTAATCGTCGTCGTCACTCATTTAAAAACCCACCCCCTTTTTTCGCCACCCAGGCAATTATCCAAGAAGGCGTTAACTTGCAAAAAGTTTCAACAATTACAACTTTAATTTTACATAGCACAGTTAAAAATTACACATGCCACTACACACCACTTTAAGGTCAAAGGTCAGTTAAAAGCAAGAGCAGTTGAGCAACCACCAGTGGTCCTCCTCATAACTTGACTAATTACTTAATTGACATTGACATCCGCCTCAATTTTCCAAAGAGCTCCCAATTTCCTGCACAGTCACCTGTTCTTTTGACAACCTGCCTGCAACAAAATAATACTCCCAATTTCAAACGGTCCCTTTCCCGCCGTCATGACCTCCTATTGGGGCATTGGAACCGTCTCAAACAAGCCATACAGCATCCTGCCGCATCTAAAAACCGTTGACACATAAGGCGCCATCTGGTAGCGAGTGGCGAGAAGG
Source organism: Sinella curviseta (assembly GCA_004115045.4). Taxonomy (NCBI): domain Eukaryota; kingdom Metazoa; phylum Arthropoda; class Collembola; order Entomobryomorpha; family Entomobryidae; genus Sinella; species Sinella curviseta. The sequence goes on from CM065489.1 coordinate 11,494,565, forward strand.
TGTGAACTTCTCGCGGGGAATATAACGCGTGCAGTGAGTAAGGCGACGGAAGAAGAAACCTTTTTGGTGTCCGTCCACTGCGTGTGCTTCTCTTATGGGCACATGTTCTGTGGGGTAGGCTGATGAGCGGAGCAGCGGAAAAACGAAAAACTAACCACGCCGTGTGTTCTCAGTGTGTTGAGTAAAGCTGCAAGCCCGGCTCTCCTTCTGCTGGCATTTCTGCCTATTCCTTCTTCAGTCAGTTGTAACGAGCAGAGTAGTGGACGGAGCTCGCTCTAAATTCATCGACAGGATTTAATTGATTGAAAATTAATTGTAAGTTGCTAGTTTTTTTAATTATTGTTAATTTACCAGTGAATTCTTAATTAGTTGATTGAGGGATTATTGGGCTAGTTTAAAAGGAGGAGTAGTTATTTTTGTGGTTAATTTTTGGAGGAATGGTGAGGAGGATGGTGGTGGTGGATAAAGTGTAGAGAAAAATCTGGAGTGAGAGGGAATTGGAATTTGTGATTGATTGTTGATTAATTATTGTGGAGTTGCGAGTAATTATGTAGTTTTGTTTGAGAAAGGGGCATTTAGTTATCAGTTGATTGTGGTTTAATTTAGGGGCTGTTTTTGTTGCAGGGATTTTGATGATATTTTGGATCTTGTGTAGGAGAAACTATGCATGATAGGATCGAGGGGCCAGTCAATTAGCTCTCGCTATTACTGTGTGATAGATAACTGCTGATCTTGTTTAGTTAATTCTGTGAATTCTGTATATTTGATAGTTTTGTTGTTGACAGTTTTATAGAACCTGATTTAGATTTTGAAGGCTGATTTTTAATTGACATTTGTTGGGTTTTGGCTAGTTTAGAATTAGTGTGAATGGATGGTTGATATTGTTGTCTTTTTTTTGTTTTTGTAGGTAATTAATTCTTCATTCCTATTTGAAGATGCCAGCCAAGAAGCCTCGTGCGGGTCATAAGAACCCATTGTTGGTTCCCGGAGTTCACCGCTTCGGACGTTCCGCAATGTATCACAAGCGTGGTATGAATGTCAAGAGGACTTTGAAGACTGCCCAGAAGGTACAAAATAAACTGACTAACAATGCATTTTGCCTTGAGGGTTAAAAATATTTGGATGTTGTGGTGGATTGAGTTTATTTTTATTTTTTAAATTCCACTTGATTGTGTAACTCTTTCTAATCAATTCAATCTTGTGGTTATCTATTTTATTAGGCTGCCGTCAAGAAGCCCGTGTACATTGAGAAGCCTTTGGGTGGTGCCCAGAATGGTCAGAAGCGTTTAGTGCAAGTAAGGAAGTCTAAGCGCTACCATCCAACAGCCACCGGGAAAGTTCGCCGCAGCATCAATCGCCCAGGAGTGATTCGTCGCACCAAGCTTCGTGGTACTTTGAAACCTGGAACCATTCTTATCCTTGTGGCTGGACGTCACGCTGGAAAACGTGTCATCTTATTGAGACAACTGAATTCCGGACTTCTTCTCGTCACTGGTACTACTTAGTTTTTAATGAATCATTAATTACCTACACTTTTATATGAGTGCTAACTCGCAAGACATTTTTATACATATATCCATTCCTTTTTATTTCCAGGGCCTTTCAAGCTTAACGGTGTCCCACTTCGTCGTGTGAATCAGCAGTACGTCATTGCCACCTCTACTCGTCTTGACATCACCAAGGTGAATGTCCCTGCTACCTTAGACGATGCCTACTTCCGTCGCGACAAGAAGGCCCTTAGGAAACAACGTCAACAACAGGAAGGTGAAATCTTCGCTTCCGTCAAGGGTGGATACACGCTCAGCGACACAAGGAAGAAGGATCAGGTAGGGTTCTATCTTAAAAACCCAATTTCAATCGTATGTCTAATTATTTTCTCACATTATTCATAAATCTGTGTTTGTTTTCTTCTATTTCAGGGTGAAGTTGATAAGCAGATTTTGAGTGTGGTTAAGGGCAATGCGGATAAGAAGTTACTGCTTAAATACTTGGCATCTCCCTTCTCATTGAGATCAGGACAGTATCCGCATAGAATGAAGTTTTAAGTTTTTTCTCTAAGATCGAATAAATGGTTCATATGACTTGTTAACCACAATTGTGTTTCTATTTTTTATTTCTCTACTAGCATTTATAATTCCACCGAAAAACACCAACCATTTTTTATAACCCATTTTATCAAACATACAAGCACATATCATGTTATATTATCTGATTATTGCACTCCACACATGATTGTAATTATAAAAATCTGACGCAAGATCATTTTTCATAACAATTGCATAATTTATCTCCCATATAAATAGCAATGAATCTCATCTTTCGGGTTATCAATCATACATCATAACATTTATTACATATGTGCATTTGTCAACTAATTGTAAGTAAGTCAGCCTTTCATCAACATCCTGGCCAGATCTCGTAGAATTCCGTAATAAAATATCATTTTACTCATTTCATTACATCCGATCAGCATTGTTAAATTAGCGTCATTATTCGTCATCATTGGCATCGTTAATTTAGCCACGTTATAAATAATTACTCAATAAAACTGGCGAAACATCTAACCTATAAAAAAACCTGCTCAAAATAATTACTAAATTAATATTAAACTAAGTCTGCAATCTGCATAACATTTTAGCTTGAATCGTTATTAAAATGGTTGAGCATGTGTGGTAGGTCGTTTGTCAGACACGAGCATTGAGAAGCCGCATTGAAAGGGAGCAGCGCGAGAACAAAGGCTGTGAATTCCCGGGACACAAACAACAGCAGAAGCAGAAGATGCAAAAACAGAACAAGAAGCAGAACGTCTGCAGCTGATCATTGTTGTCTCTGCTGCTCTTACTATCCTTGTCTGTCAGTTAACTTGTCGTCGTCACTTAACTGTCTGTCGGCTCATGTCAGTTTACAAGGTGGTGCACTTAATTACGAATTACGATTAAGATTCGAGTGTAAAGTTAACGACGATATCGTTATTAGGTAACTTGGTTTAGTTTGTTGTCATAGGTTTAATTTGTTGGGTAGACTTATTTGACGTTGGGAAAATTAAGCTTGTTTTCGTGTTTTCCTCCGAAAAGTTGTCAACAATTAGCTTTGGCTTTTAACGACAGGACTTGAGAGGAGTGTGCAAACGCCATTAGCTAACGGTAATATCAACGTCAGATCAGTAATTTTTCAGTTTTCAGGTAAGCTTCCTTGGAGAATAATAATTTGTGTTTTGGTTTACTTTATTACATAATAGTAACTCATGCAGTATTTAGAGCTCTGCAAGTGTTGGAGATGCTAAACGATTGATGAGTAATTACTTGATTTTTTAAATGTCATTTAGGACTCTTGTAAGGCTGGGAGTATTCTACTGATCAGTGTTGTTACAAAGCGCTCGAGGGGATTCACACAGAACCATGAAGTGCATTATTGGAAGCAATACGCTTGGAGGTAAAGATTTTCAGCATAGTTTTCGCTGTATGTATAAAGTTAAATTAAGACGAAGGTAAAGTTGTAAATTTTTAATTTGTTTTTCTCAATTATTTTCAGCGTGGTACCGGATTATACACAGTCTTGTACAAGTCGGGGATGACGAGGTGTTTTTTGACTTTGCTGAAACTATTATGACCATCTCAACGACAAACTCGTCACTGTCCACGTTCTCAACGTTCCTGCTCTTCCGGCCATTTTTCGCACAGTAAGTAAATACTAGATGCAAGAAGCATAAAAGCCTTAAAGCGAGGCTAATTAACATTATATTTCATGTTTATCAACTGCATGACTTGCTCGCTAACTAGATTTTTTTCATTATGATCATTTTTGCAGGTATTCCATGACCAGCGATCAGCCCGAGAAAGTTGCCATTCCAGCCAAGGTCATTTTAAAGCCATACCGTACTCAGCGAATGGCCAAAAACCATGTTACCTCAGAGATTCAGTACACTGCCAACGCTGATTACATCACAATCACGTCCGAAGGGAAGTCACGCGCGTCCAGCACCTACCGTTTGGGTGCGTCCGTTCACAATGAGGAAATCCAATTTGACTGTGATCCGTATGCTTACCGAAACAGCTTGAAAGTGGATGCCAAGGTTTTGTCCAACTGTCTTGCTAACTTTAGTCACATGAAGGGTCTCTCTGAGCTTACCTTGAAGATTCAGGGTCAGAGAGTCATGCTACGAAACACGGTGACTGATGTAACAAGAAAAGGTATCATGCATTTATTATTATAAAGCCACTACTGATATTTTAAAATTAAATAATGAAACGTCATGCCGAAATTAATGTCATTGTCATTAATCTGCATTGCTAGATGGATCCGTTGTAACTGAGTTCAACCTGACGGCCCATGATTTCATCGACTTTGAAGTGGAAGATGATAACGTGGAGTTTTCCTTTGGCTTTCGAGAGTTCAAACTGTACACGTCGTTTGCGGAGCAACTCAAACTACCAGTCAATATCCATTATCAAGGTGCAAATGAGTAAGTAGAAGAACCAGCCAATTGAAAGAAAACAATTATAATTTACTTGTATTTACATATTTTGCAACATGCTTCTTTTTCGTTTACTTTCAGTCCCATCATCATCACAGTGAAGAATGATACTTTCGAGGCACGACTGTGCATGGCAACCCGCCTTGGAGATCCATTCGATAATTTGGCCCCTACACCAAGCAACACGACGCCTTCAAGTAACGGTCGAATTAGCAATGTCACAAGTCAGAGCTCTGGTGCGTCAATTCGAAGTGTAACAAGTGGTGTGCCACAAGAAGTCAATCGTGATCGACAAACTGTTAGTAGAACTGCGACAACGTCAACCGTCAACAATCCCGAACCCCCACCGGCAAAGCGGGCAAGAAGAACCGAAGCCGCTCCGCCAGTCGCTGCGCTATCTCGATCCAGAATCTCTGATCGCCACGAAAGAGATACTAACGGCGGGGCCGCTCCCGACGTTGAGGTGATCGAACCTAATCAAAGTATTGCTCCAAACATAGCGGAGCCAAATGATGTCGGGGTTGATCCTGATCTATGGCAAGATATTGCTGAAGAACCTGTTGATAACGAGCCGGTTAATGAAGAAGCTAATAATGATGAGCAAGAAGTTGATGACCCAATGGATTCAACGGTGGTCAGAGTCATTAAGAAACTTTTATATAGACCTCGGAGGTCGGAAGAAGAGTATCTGAAATCCATTCCAGGCCATGACATCGTCCTTTGTCCGCCTAGTGATGAAGAAGATGAATAGTCAATGTGCTATCTCACAAAGCGCTTCTAATAGTTCCCACTGATCTCGACTTGCGTAGGAAAGCCATACCTCGCCATGTAATACTCACTTGTCATGTAATTCTTAATATTAATGATTATGTTGTTATCCCTGTGCGTGTTTATTTTGTTTTATTCTTTGTATCGATAACTTTGTACTTAACCTTTCTTTCATATGAACATGATTGCTTTACGTCGACAACGAATACGGAATGTTAGGTTGTATTTACATGCTAGCCTGATTTTGTATTTCAGCTGCATAACATGCAAGAATGTAAATGAATGAACTTTTTGGTGCTATCGTCATAATTAAATGAATGACATGCAGATAAGGTGCAGCTTGTCCTGTTTGTTGGACATGTTACGTTTTGTTTGTTTGTTAATTGTTTTAAATGTATCTTGTAATGTATGAGAAATAAATGAAGTAAAAAAACGACCAAAAATGTTTCAGAATTAATATTTTTCAGTGTTCACTGACAGTACTTTTTTAAGTGTTTATCATATCAAATCCATCATTCAAAATCAAAACTGACAATCAAAATTTCTTACGGTTATTCAATATTATACCTATAGACAGTAACAATAATAATAATAGTAATAATGATAATAATAAAACTAACATGACCCAGCTTGCAACATAAACCTATGTATTTTCATTTTCTGTGAAACAATCGCGGCAATTCTATGTTATTTTTTTTCTTAAAGTTTATGTTGCGACCTGGTAGCTAGAGATACATCTATTTTTTCTCACATCCGTTTTACCTGAATAATTAAAAGTAATAGCAGTTATCCGAAAAAAACTTAACTTTTTAATTTATTATTATTATCATCATTCTCATCATTACCATTTTTTAAATTTCAGTAGTAGTAATTATTTTTTATGAATTTTTTATTATTTTATTTTTTACTCCTATCCTCGCGCGTGACACTTGACACGACGACGACGACCTCCTTGACTTGTCAAAAACATATTCAAAGGATTACCTTGTATCCTCTTTACACTTAGGTACAGATTTATTTTAGTAGTAATCATGATAACCGTCTATCCTACATACAATATTATTATCCTTACTTCTAGATATTTCAATTCAAAGTTAACAAAAAGGGTATACGACCTGACAAATCATAATTATCGTCACTATTTAATATAAGATTATTATCATGTTCTTTATTTTTTTCTCCTCTAAAAAGTTTTTTTAAAGATTCGTATCCCAATCGAAGAGGTATATATTTTTATATCAATGTTAAATAGATAATAATTATTATTAATTGCAGAGTAATAATTTGTCTATATAAATTGTTGACAAACGTAATCAGACGAAAGAGCCTCAGTCGCCATAACGCATTTATCATCATTTTTTTCAAGAAACGATTACTTTATAGTCTCTTAATTATTATTTATTCATTGATAATCATTATTAATCATTTTTTTAATTAGTATTATTACTTTCTGTTCTCTTTTTTACAAATTACTTATAATCATTGTTTGGAATTGTTGAATTTTAATGTTATCTTCACGTACGATTAACAACAAACCAGGAAAAAATATAACAACATATTTTTACGTTAAAGAAATACGCGCATTTGCCACAGTCACACCACACACGATATTTTTTACACGAAACAAACGAAACCGGCCACTTCGTCTCATTTTAACTTGCTCGTTATGTTACCAGCAATAAAAAGTATAATCAATAGAATAATAATATAATAATAACGGAGGAAGAAAATCGGTTTGTAAGCTTCTCTCAATGTAACGGTTACTTTTTTAAGACAACGATAATAATAATAATTATAATAATGACAATAATCTTAATGAATAGTATATATACTCTTCCGTAAAATTATGCTTGCACATACACATACATAATTTTTACGTACTGTGTAGGTGTAAGGTAGGCTGTTGTCTAATTTATATTGTAGCAGTGTTTTTTGTAGAATAACGCGGAGAAATGTTACATAAGATTAGTAATTTATTATAATAATACCGACCTAGAGAACCGGCCCTAACTAATAATAATAATAATAATAATAATAGTAGCGTAATCTACAGGAAACAAAAACTCAAAAAACTTATTCACATTTTGTGTCATTTTCACACTCTTCTGCTGTTGACAACAGAACATTTTACGGATACTATAAGATTAAGTGTGTGTGTGTGAACTAAAACAAATGACAGATATACTCAACATCAACAGCAGGTATGGACACACCGTTTTACGTTATGATACTAATAACAATGTTGACGAAAAAATATAATAGGAGGAGGGATGAAATCATGGGACATGGTTATCCATCTTATCAGACAATATTATTATTAAATTGATGTACATGTTAAATCATCATTTTTTTGAGGAGGAGTGTTGGTGGTGGTGACGATGATGGTAAAAGGTAAATTGCTTTGAAATAATCAAAGAGATTCTAGCCTATATGTTCTATCACTTATTTCTTCTTATTTTTCGTATTGGCTCCTCGTGGGGGTGTTACAGGCCGACTCGAGTTTAGACTTCCATATGCAAAATTCTTCTTCTTGTCCGCCGGCTACATAGGGAGAGAGAAAACAAAGGACAAGACATGGTTATTGTGTTATCGAATAATTATGAGAAACGTGAGACTCGAGACTCATTAGTGAACCACTGAAGGTGTCTTCAGCAAATTCAAAAATCACGTTCGACTATCATTCCCGCAAGTTACATCATTACGACAAGTTATCTTGTTGGGTGTTTACCTTCAGAATTTGGAACGAGCACATTAACGTTTCATCGACGCTCATCATCGCTCCGGCGTTGTCGAATTCCCCACAGTAGTTGGGAGCAGAGAACAAAGTAACAAGTTGTCTCTTGGCAAAGAATTCATAGCCGTCCTCTACAACCTATTAAAAGACAGAAAACCACAATGAGTTAAAGTTGAACCAACACATGAACTAGAAAGTAATTAATTGAGATCAACGGTAAGCTTACTTGATGAGCGCGACATATCAAGTCAAAGTCGTGCTTGTGAAGAAATTTGGCGACGACTTCAGCTCCGAAAGTGAAACTTACACCTCGGTCATTCTCTCCCCATCCCATGGTATCCTTGTCCGGGTCAGACCTGTCACATACAATGAAATTCCATTTAATAGGAGATCAGTTGATCTACGCAGACTTTCTGCTCTTCTGAGAAAACGCCACTGTGTATAACATAAGTAGCGAGAGCATGACACTTACCACAGCAAATCGCAGAGGAGTCCCTGATCGGGAACATCTGTTGGACGCATGATTCTTCGGATTTGTTCCATGGACTGTAGGTCCGGACTAAGACCACCGTGACAGCAAAAGATTTTCTCATCGACAATGGCGGCTACTGGAAGACAGTTGAAGCAATCAGTGAATGTCTTCCATAATTTGATGTTGTACCGCCGTTTACCTGTCAAAAGAAAAACACAAATCCGTTCATTGGCATTTATTCAAAACAAGCAATCGAGGAGAAAAGTACTTCCGGAGAAAGGATAAAAGAGAGCTTACATTCATCGTAAAATCCATAAATCCTATTAATACTTGCGCACTCGTGGTTTCCTCGAAGAAGGAAAAAGTTTTCTGGGTACTTGATTTTATACGCCAATAGTAGACAGATCGTCTCCAAGGATTGCTTGCCTCGATCTACATAATCTCCAAGAAACAAGTAGTTGGATTCTGGGGGAAAGCCACCATACTCAAACAAACGGAGAAGGTCGTAGTATTGACCGTGAATGTCACCTAAACAAGTTTACAACATAACATTGAATCATCAAACTGTAACAGACACATTAAGTGAAAAGCTTATATATTGCTTGTTCGCAGAACATGTTGCTGTCATTGACAGGTGACAACTGACATGGACAGCTTTATTCTATTGCACAATGTAACACAACTCACCGCATATTTTCAGGGGAGCCTCCAATTCCAAGAGGATAGGCTGAGACAAAAATATCTCACGGCATTTTAAACATAGGTTTCGGATCTCAGTCTCCGTCAACTGGACGTTTTTCCCCGGTCTTGAACCTCTTACTGCAATACACAAAAGCAAATCATGACAACATTAGACATTAGATTAAATATTACATACTTTTAAACCGTTGGAGTTGGAATAGCATTAAATAAATGATTGCATAATTGTGCGTCGTGGTAATTGCTCATTGACAGTGCATACATTTGCGATAAAACTTTTGTCATAAAATGTAACGTCTAATAAATTATTGTTCGCGTCGCACTCGTATTTTTATTATGTCGTTAATGCAAACAAATTCGTTAAATGACTACAGGAATTGATGTAACCATACAATGCGCAAAAGTTCATATTTTCAAATGTAAACCCTATCCATCTATTTTTTTCATAAACGTTACGCTTCCGTCTTAAAATTGTTAATGCATTAGCAACATCATGTGGAAAGGGCAACTTAAATATTTATTTCTCAATTGTTAATCATAATCTCTTTAAATATATTGACTAAAACACACAATTCCTGTGCGATATTTACGTCATTTGTGAGCCTGATACTACATGGCAAACTAACAGTCTCAGTAAGAATCTGTATCTAAAATAAATGAGTCAAGAAAATAAACACGAAGAAGTGTTTAAACTACAGCTGACCAACAACAATTGTTGATGTTGATACTTAAATATCGCAATCACACGTGCGCGCAAGTTGATACAGCTAATCCAAACTAAGTCTCCCGTGCTACAATACTCCTGTCAACACGATTATCAAACTTTTAAACTATTGGAATCTGACGGCCATTTTAACACAAAGAGAAGTTTATATGCGTAAGATATCCATAACTAGTTTCCTAGGTGAGACAGGTATAATGTATATATTATTTTTATTCTATGCTATACTACAACCTTCTCCAGCGGTTACTGATTCAATTGAAATGAAGATAAGTAGTGACCCTTTGGTATGAAGGATTGTCACCAAACGCCAAATATAACATAAAAATCCTTATGAGCCTAAAATACGTCTCAAATCCACAAACCGTAACTCTCGGCTAACTGATTTGAGACTGCATGCTGGTTTTGGGATACCTAATAAAAACACTCAAACCTACGAAATATAGAGATTCCTGAATTTGTTGATTGCCAACATGTCTTATAAGTGCATACCTAAGCGCACTGTAAACTTTTTCCAGTGTAATATTTAAACCACAGTGGTCTCAAGTGGGAACGATGAGCTAATTAACTAACTTTAGGTACTAAAATGCATAAAGTGATGAATGATGGAACTTTGCTGTTTATCATGATGTTGTACGTATAGCATTTCATGGTGCTCTAGATAAACACAGGAATGCACTGGTCAAAATATATTGGATACTCGTGCCTCACTCAAGTAATGTTTACACGTCACTAGTTGGCGCACCGCAAAGAATCTCCATTCTCCATGCACTAAACCCATGTCGTGTAAAATGTATACTCCCCTAAAACAAATGGCTTGTTTCTCTCACAATCAGACGAAAATGTTTAATGCAGTTAATTAAACCTAAACTTTCAACCATTTTTATTAATATGTCCCTGTAATTTTGCACACGACGCGACGCACTGCAATCACCACTCCGCAAAAACCCCATAACTTCCTTCCAAGTAATATCGAAAATCCCAATTAGAACTCCACACCTCCATCAAAAACACCGCATTTCCTTAATATTCTCACAACTCCCCCACGCACAAATCCCCCCACAATTCTCCCCCGATTTCCCCGTCCATTCACTTGTTTTAAGTAACCCCTCCTCTATCCCATTATTTTGCACAAATTCACACCTCCCCACATTAATTTAATTTCTCTCCTTCTCACACTTACCTTCCAACAGACGAGCGATAATGTTGTCGATATTTAACTTATCCGCATCTCCCATTTTAATTTGACTTGAGGGGTCACACCACAAAAAAACAAAACTACAAAAACTCACTCGCTTCTTCTTCTTCTTCACACGCGTATATGATTGAGGTGGCGACAAAAATTGGACGATTATGTAACAATTAATTTATCTCTCCTACAAAATTATATTAATCACTATTATTATTTTATAATTATTTCAACACTTTTATTTTTCCAGCTTTCCCACCGCGTCCTCTCTCGTCCTTAAATTTTCAGTGTGCCGTATTACAAAATTATTACTTGTCCGCGGATTGCGCAAACCAACAAAAAAAAACCGTTTTTTTTCACTCTAGCGAGAAATTTAACTTTCCGCGAGTAAATATTACGAGTGGCACATTATTATCGCCAAGAATTAACAAATAAATTATTATAACTACTAATTAATTTTAATTATTATATTTTTTTCAGTAAAAATTGTAGCTGTAAAAAATTTTGTATGGTGTGGTGGTGGTGGTGTCCGTAGCACAAGTTGATGGTGCTGCTGTATTGGTGATGGTGGTGGTGGCTGAGAGAGAGAGAAGAAGAGGAAGGTAGAAACTTTTTTTTTTCACCAACCAACAACCAAAAAAAAACGAAAAGCACACAGAGAGTTTCTCACTACTCGACTCACACAAGAACGAACACACACTCGACACGGCAGCAGCGAGAGATACAGGAACAGAGCAGCACAGAGCAAACCATACAACAGCCAACAAAAATTGAGAAGGAGCAGAGCAGCAGCAGCAAGTCGTCCGTCCAAAAATCCAACCAGCCAACTGAGTCACTCCACTTGCCCACCAGTTATACATGGCGAGGAGGGATTTGCTATCTCACACAACACATTCGTCATCATCGCATCGGCCGTGCTACGTGAGCTTATGCATGGATAGGATAGGGGATTTGTGTTGAGATGAATGTGTGGAGAGGATAGGGAAAAAGAGTGAGATGAGTTGGATATATGTGTAAGGATGGCCTATAGAGGTGTCAGATATGTACAGCAGACGTGTTAGGCATGTTAGTGTGGATGAGAACGGGACATTGGTCGAGGTGTGCATCCTGGCCGTGTTGAGGGATGGTAGTGTGGAGAGGATAGGGGAAAATACCGACAGAAGAAGGAGAAGACGGTGCGGTTTGGGAGACACATAGACATGTAGAGAGAGAGGGAGAGACAGACGGACGGAACACAATAACAGTTTAAGTTGAAGGAGTACAGCTATTTTTTGTTAATGCTTTTTCAAGTCTGCTTTTGCTAAAAGCTAAGCCGTTTGCTTTTGCAAGCGATGTATGGGAGAGATGAAGAGCTCTCGCTTTTCGCTGTGGTCGTGGTGAGGATGGATGCTGATGCTATATGTGCTTATGTGTGAGAGTGCAGTGTACTGATACACATTATCAGCTCATCCAAATCACGCCACCACCACCATCCTTTAGTCAGCACATTATACGAGAGTGTGGAAAGGCTCGGTATAAGGGACGCCGCTGTAATGGTATTATGCAAAAATGCTGAGTCCTCGTGGACTCTCATGGGCTGTTATAATTAAGCAGCTTTTAATGATGAACGCTAAATACATTTCGATTAAGGAAAGTTGCTGAAGTGAAACAATGAACGTCTTTCTGTCCATCTCAATATTTTACCAGATCCGATCCGTCTCACACTGTTCTTATCTCCTGAGTCATGACATTGTATGCAATAAGTTTAGAATCGCAAAAGAATAAAACGTATCTTGAAAATATGCCATCTTATTCTTTATTTCTACCGGGTTGTCTAACGGAATCCTCCACTGCATGGCAGGCCACTATAGCGAGCGCGCATGGTCTGCCTCTTGAGTAGCCCAATGTAGCATCCCGATATCGTCACTGTATTATATAGCACTAGCCGTGGTGGTGTAGCAGGAAGGAAAGGGTTTTTTATCTGTCTCCCAACCACTAATGCCTGCATAGATACATTTCACGCGTCTTACCTCATTGGCTATGTAGCTAGCCGGATTACTGGGCGGTCTCTTCCGCTGCGTGCTGCTCTCTCGCTCCTCGCTCGCTCTCCGCCGCAACATAACAGATAAATAGAGAGAAAACATTTTTTATGCATGCATATTCCTCTCTCTACATTCATACTACACATATTAGAATACACATACTTCCCCACTCACGCTCTCTGACATAGGTTTGTCCTCAAGTGCTGTCCTGCAGTAGTAGAATAAGTGGTTATTATGTTACGTAGATCGGAGCAAGCACAGCATTCATAATGAAATCATAGCAGGACTAACACCAACGGCAGCAGTAAGACCGTTTTTGTCGCGTATCGCTTACTAAACTATGTAAAAGGGTTAATATTGCAAGTTGCATTTCATACAACAACGCAGCTAGCTACATAGTACGACGATGATGATCAGGATGATGACGACAGACGGCACAATAAAAAAATATATACGAAGAGTTAGAGAGAGAAATGTGTAACACGTACAATTTTATGCTGGCAAAAGTGGCAATAGAGCTTTTATTGATCATCATCACCATTTTTACAACAATATCATGTTGTTCTTTCTGTTCTATAGAGAGCCCTCGTCTCTTATCCTATTATTCTCTATATGCACTTCTATGCAAGCACCCTCTTCTTCTTCTCGACTCTCTACAGAATAATATGATAAGCACATAATATTATTATTATAAAAGTTAATATAATAAATAAACTAAAATGGATAATAATGTATGCAAAAGCAAAGCGAATGGAATGAATGTGGAAGGAAGCTTATCAACATCGTCATTGTATCTCTCTCTATTCTCTATTATATGCCCTGATGCTACTGCCACTGCTTTTGCTCTTCTATTTTATCTTTGTTCCTCTTCTCCTCTCTATTCTTCCCTGTGCCTTTGCATTTCGGATTGCATTAATAGGGAAGCATGTAAAACTGTAAACTGAGCTGCTCTGCCGCTGCTGAGAAACAACAAAGCGGACTGTTCTCTCAGAGGATTTTTAAGCTTTGTTGCCGTTGCTTCTGCTGCTGTTACCTATTTTACAGTCAGTGGACGACGCTTTTGTTTTAATATTATGATTTTTTTCTCTATTTCTATTTCTACTAGCTTCAAGCTTATATTATGAATGAATAACGATTGACGACACAAGACAACAAAGCATTGTAGCAAAAAATTGTAATAGTAATAGAGTAGTAGAATGTAGAAGCAGTAAAATAGTAAAAATCATAATAATAATAATAACATTAATGATGATGATCTCTATGATGGGATGTATAAAATGTATAAAAAATGTAGTACTGGTGAGGAGTGAGGAGCAATAATAATATGAGGCGATGATGATAAGGAGCTAGAGGAACAACGGCGTTTTTATTGTTGATATGCAGTTTGTTTGCTGGTGGTTGTGCGCTTTTTTGCACGCTTCTATAATAAGTCAAGCAAGAGAGACGCTGCGCTGGTTTGTCGGACGGAAGTTGCGAAAAGGAGATATATATATACTGCTACTACAAGTAGTTGTGTTGGAGCTCTCAGAAGATATAAAAATTGTTATTTTTATATACGCAAAAAATGGCAATTCGCGATTCATGAGGATTTGAGGATATTGAGTCGTATGAAAATGTATGCAGGCATGCAGAGAGAGAAGTTGAAGCCAGCAGCGATGGTGGTTTGGATGGTGGTAATGATGATGGTTTGACGATGAATAAAAAGTTATAAATTATTTGGGCGATACGACGACATTATTATTATTATAGTTAAGAAGAAGTAGCAATTGAGACGCCAGAGACGACGCTGGGATGGTAGATTAATTAATTTTGCTGTTGTTTTTTGTGTGTGTTTATAGACTTGTGTAGATATGCACAACAACAGCAGCAGCAGAAAAAGAGCAGAGGGCAAGTTTTTGGTACCGTTGTTTCTGCTGCTGCTGAGATAGATAACATTGGCTTATCGTTTGTTGTTGTGGTGGTAATATTAATGAATTGCTAAAAGGAAGTATCTTCCTGTTCGCTCTCTGTTTTATCAATATTCCGCCGAAAAGGTGTTTCCACACATAACAAATGTGCATGTCATTATTGTTTGCTCGCTGTTTGTTCCAGCAAATCTGATTGATAAATTTTGTCGAATGATATGATTGTTCTTTTTTTTGCGTACAGGAACCTGCCGCTGCATGCTGCTGGTTTTAGGATGCAAATGCAAATAATAGTAATGCAGTGTGAAGAGACCAAATCAAATCATCGTTCATCACCCAATTCATCAGTTGCAGAGGTTAATTACTGTTGCAACTTGAGCCAAAAAATTATGCATGGATGCAGGTACGCGCGAGCGGTGTTGGATGCCATTGAGACTATTTCGCTATAATTCCTTTCTTCATTTTGCTCAAGAATGCGTGGAAAAAATTTACTACAAGCGCAATTGTGAGTGAGGTGGGTGTGTATGTATGTATGTGCAAAAACTTGTGGCGAATAATAGCTAATTTTAGAAGAAAAAAAGTGTAAAAATGCAATCGCAAATCTCACATAGTCCACCACCACCACACACATTCTCTGCATATCATAATGGGATCATGGAACGGAAACAGGAACTGCTTTGCTAGCAGCAACTTTTAGTAGGACTTTTTTTTGGTGGACGCGGTCATTTGTCTTTCTTGTCCATTTATATTTTCGTATACACAAAAACAATTAGGAATGCGTAATTTACTGCTAATAATCGTATATAGTAACTGTCTATGTCTGTCGTGTAGGCACGCATTGATGCTTGTAGAGCCAAATTGAGATGACTATATTATTTTTTAGCAATGAAAACCTGAGCAAGCAAGTCGTCTTGGAGTAACAAACACCACCACACCTATCATCATCATCAAAGAAGCGTGCATGGAAACTGCAGCTATTTTTGCTGGATGAACAACGAGCAGTCAGTCTTGTTCCTTTGTCGCTCACTGCTCTGCTGGCTTACATATTTTTACACCCAGTCGACTGTCTAAAAATGCTTATTGGTTTTTGCACAATGTCGGATGTCACCAGCATCAGCACCGAAGAAATATAATAATGAAACAACCTTGTCACTCTATATATCTTGTAGTAGCTACATCAATGTCACAGAAATGTAAAAAAATATTGGGTTTGGGACAAATAGCGTGTGGCATGCATTCCTGTGCATTTTCAAAGGTTTCAAAAAATGTTGTTGCAGATTTTTCTCTTTCCTTGCTGAAAGTCTCAATAAAAGTCATGAAGACATTGCTGCCACTATTTTGTATTGAAACTTGAGAATCTTGCCAAAAAAACTGATCTTTCCTGTAAAAGACAACTAAATAACGTGCCATATTCTTTAGATCCCACCGCCATCATATATATTCAATATCAAATATCCAATAAATTGTCTTAAGCGTGTTCAAAAAATCGACGCAATCACGCGTGCTGATTTGAATACGCCGACGCATTTTTTCCCAATTTTGACAAGTTTAACATAAAAATCGTTCCCATTCCACTTAATATATATATAATGCATGTTGTTTGTTAGCTAATCTTTTTCGTCTCTTTTAATCTCTTGCAACCTTTTACGAAGCCTTTCTTACAACGTTATAACATCAAAGGTTTTTTTAATATTTTGTTTTACGATGATGTGTGGTGCGGGGTGATCATAAGTCGTAAGTAAGTAAAGTAAAGAAGAATGAGTGAAATACATTATTTGCCAACTTGAGCTGTCGACCAATATAGTCTACTCTAGAGAGACTCTTCAAGTAGACAAGTTGACTCAAATAACTCATAATAATATTTGCAGCTATTATGATGCTTAAACTTGTGTAAAGAAAATATCATCATCATCATACAAGCATGTAATATGATATTATTGGCTGGTTTATTGCACCTATTCAGCATTTTTTTACGACTACACACACACACAGTAACATACACACAAGTTAAAAAACACAATATTATACTACAATCAATATACCAATACTTGTGTGCTACCACTTGAATGTGTAGTCAAATAATCGTATGACATTGCAACTACTTATTTTACTGCTGCTGGTGCTACTCCTCCTCATCGGCTAAATGGCCAGTTTGACCTTTAAAAAAGCATGGCATGCCATAGTAAAGTATACCTACCCAAAGTTGATAATGTTTGGCTGTAAGCACTTTACTGTTTTATTATTCATCTCTCTGTGCCTCTCTGCCTGCATGCCTGCGTGCATCTTACTATTTGAGAAAACATTTATTTTGACTGCGCAGTACCTACACACGGATTCCTTGACAGTGATGAATATATTTTCCATTATAGGTTGAACATTATGATTATCATTACTATTATTATTATTTCCTTCCTTCCTTCCTACTGACGAAAAAAATGAGCTTGGTTAACTGAGCGATAGCAAGTCTGTCTGTCCGCGTCGTCAGTTATTTCATAGATCATGCATGGGTGTGTTTGTGGCAGGCAGCTAATTATATAAAATGTATGAAAAGAGCGGAGGAACGCCATGCCACGTTACGCTGAATGAAACAAAGATATGACAGGTAAGAAAAGTAGAAGAAGAAGAAGAGGAGCTTTGAAGAGGTGGAGGTGGTTGTTGGCGGCGGTGATCGTGGAACAAGTCAAGTGAGACACTGACACCAGACAAGATACTCCAATTCCAACAGACAGGAGAACGTGATAGCTTAGTATTATCTACACACGTCGTCGTCTACCTTGCCTCCATCTCTCCTCGACTCCCGCTGCTGCTGGATAACTTTTACTTTTTAAGTTTAGCATTCATTAAAACGAGGAGGTTTCGTGTTCAAGAGGCTGAAAGTTGTTGTTAACGCAAAAGTCAACGACAAACTGAGTGAGGGAGAGAAAATAAAGGATGAGATTACCAGATACTAAATATATATATATTTATACGCTAAGTTAAGACAAGCATGCTATATTAAGTTCATTTCCTTTGAAGTTGAACATCTCATCACATTTCTCTCTCCTCTTCTTATTCTAGCCAGCCAACACGTCTCCTGTACTCCTGTTCTCTCTCTCTCTATTTAAGTTTCAGCTTTGTATTTCATTGTTTGTACAACACAAATAAATAACACGTTGACTGACTCCATTGCAAAGTGCTTTGATCTCATCTCTCTCTCCTCGCCAAACGTGAGGTTGTGCCAGCCTCTCTATCAAAATCAGCACAATCGTCACATTTTTGTGCGAAAGTGCAAACATATGCACCTACATACCTACCTAATAATATAAATATATACATACAGCATCATTCATGATGATGGCGTTTGCAGAAATAAAAAAAGAAAGAAAAGTTGGATAAAAAAATCTTTCTTATCTGCTGGCCTAGCCTATCTGCCTGGCATGAAAAAACAATTTTCTATCTGGATCTCGTGCATTAAGAGCAGTCGTGCATGCTTGCACCCAGCGGTGGTCCTCCTGATCTCCTCACCGTTTCTTCAATTGCTCTGCTTTTTTTATATTTTATTTTCCCATACAAAAAGCTGTATTACAAGGTATTCAATTCAAGTGTGTGTAGTAGACGTCGTCGTCGTCATCGTCGTTATGGTAGTAGTAGCGGCAGCAGTGCAGAAGAGACTGCATGTCAACATTTTTCGGTTTCCTTGCGGGAAAGCACACACACACATAAGAAGGAACGCCACAACCACTTTAGCTCATTCCACTCGGTAAAGACTGACAAGAGAAAGGAAGAGGCTAGGCGGCGAGAAAAAAAATAAACTTATTGCTTGAAGGAGTTGAGCTCAAAGCTTGAAGCAATAATTTCAATGGTATAGTAATAGTGGATGGAGGAGAGCGAAGCAGACTTTCATGACCTTGAGAATTATTGACAGGTCGGTGAAACTCTGTTTGGTTGTACGAGGCACACACACACAAAAAAACTTTACTCGTACAACATGCATGCATGCATACACAAACGCGGAACGTTAAAAAAAGAAATATAAAAAATATACTTCGATCATTTTCAGTTTAACTTTGCTGTGGCTGGTGACTGTAGTAGTAGAAATATGTGTGTGCAAATGGTTTTTGCCACTACTGCCACAAGAAGCACCGTTTTTTTTAAAAATATTTTTGCTCATTGCAAAAATCCTTGCCTGCCGCACTGAAAAAAGTACCTGTCTAACCTGAGAGATATAAAGGTAGGTAGGTAAATGTGTACCGCATGAAGGAAATGTGTTGGATTTTGGATATGGCAGCAAAGAAAAAAAAATGTACTTGTATGAAAAATGCTTAATGCTTCTTTTTTCCCGAGGATTTCACCATCTACTACTACCACATCCGTCCATGTATCCATCCATCCAAGTCAAGTTAAGTTTATTAGCCGAAGGTGGAATTGGAAGTTTTTTGGAAGGAGCTTTAGAGGCTTAGGCACTGCTAGAAACAGAAAAGTAGTGAGAAAGAAGGAAGAGGGTTTGCTCTCCATATGATGGTGTATATTTTTCTTTTGCAAAAGTAATAATATAAATGGTGAAGCAAGGAAAAAGCTGAAAGCACACACAATAAAATAAAATATATAATATAGGTAGTAGTAGTGGAAGTGGGTAATATGCAATCAAACGGTACGTGAAAAATCCTTCTCTTTTTCTATACACCTTCATTCCTAATCCATCTTACTACGTCTCACTCGTTCTCTCACTTGGCGCAAAAAAGTCAAGTTTGCACGCTCTTGGAAGTCAATGCCAATTGCGAATATATCAGTGGCAATATATTAGCAAATATGACGGCGTCTTCCATTCCAGCAAAGCAACCAGCAGCACCATGAATGATGATGTTGATGATGACCATCGTTTATAATGATGATGATGATGAGAAAACGCAGAAAACGAAAAACAGGTACGTAACGTTGTAGTACGCCGAGAGAGAGAGAACCAAGTCATTTAGGTAGGCATAGACATCATCCTATAAAATTATATGAGGTATGTATAATGTTATCGCTAAAAAAGCTCGCATGCTTATATATGCGTGGAGAAAATGACATTCCAATTTCTTCTCTCTCTTTCTTTCATTTTTTTGCGTCAGAGTGCTTGGTTTTGTATGTACGTGAAGTTAAAGAGTTGCCTAAGTAATCACTTTTTACACCTATTACACTACACGTCATTTCCATTTCCTTAAAAAATTATGCTACATACTTTTTGGTATCAACAACAAGAGAGGCATGTACAATTAGCAAATGCAATAATATGCAATGCTTCCAAAATACTACGCAGAGAGGAGGAAGTCAGACACAACGAAAAAAAAATCAGAATTTCTTTTTGAGATATTTTTAGGCAGCATTTATGGCATTATATAGGCCCTAAAGACAAAGGAAACAAGTGGCGGTGGTTGTGCTAGTGCTTTTCGGTACATTTAGTTTCTGCAAAAAAAAAGAAAAAAGGACGCCGCGTAAAATTGTTCAGCGAGCAATCCGCATCCATTATTACTTCCAAAATTATAGTTTAAACCTTGCTTCCAAAAAGGACAAGCTTTCTGGCATGAGGTAGACAGACGCTCAAACACTTTTCTAATGAGCACGTCATTCCAATACCAGGTATACTACACTATATTATGTAGCTATAATATTATGTAGTATAGTATGTTCAAGAAGAAAAAAGGGTAGTCAAATTAAAGGGAATGGCACCATTACCGTTGCTATTCTACTGCTACTAGTAGCACATTACTTATTTATTTAACACTACTGCTCTGCATAATGCAATGTTGATGATGATGATGATGACGATGACGGAGTTTTTATTGCTACTGCTACTTGTGCTGCGCTTCACTTTGCACAAGTTCAGTAGCATTTTTTTTTGTTTTTGTTTTAGCACGTCTGTCGGTGGGGATATTAGTAGGGGCTACTTCTCCTATTTTTCAACTATGTTTAGCCATACTATAAATTTCTCAATTCCCTGCTTACTAGTTTGCCGGTCTTCTAGCCAACACATTTATTTATTTTTTTCTACAACATTCCAGGCAGTTCCATCGCTAGACTAGAGAGAGTCAAAAGAGCTCTGGACTCAAATTAGCATATTTCAGTAAGCTATATAGCCAGAAAAGTTATTCTATGATGGTGGTAGAGTGGAGGAACTGATCCCACTCACTTTCCTCCTTGCTTGACACTTTCATCTTCGTTCTCTTGAATAATTTATCAGACTGACTGCACTGGACTTTTGGCTTGTCTTCTCATGCTGCCCTCATGATGATACTACCACTGCAAAAAAATTATTTTCCATTTATTGTCAATGTTATGTTTTTCATGCAGTCAAGCAAAAAAGTGAAGAAGAAAAAAATTCATCCAATTCCTCTAGTATAACCGCTACATAACAACGCTTATTTTCCATGCTTTTCTCTTTGTGTAAACGACCACCTTTTTCTAGATTGTGCAGGATGGCTTGTTGTTTCTTCTGGAATGGTCATACCAACTACGACGATGTCGTAAACACTCCTTTAATCTGAACACTGAACGCTGTGCTACTGCTGGTTGGGCTATTGTTCTGCCTCCTCTCTGACCTTTTTTTCCTCCATACTTTCTACCTCCTTTCATCTCACTCCTTTTCTTCTCTCTTTCTCTGGAAATGCATACATATACGAAAGCAGACAGATATGATGGTTTCGGTAGACCAGACCAGGCAACTGGAATGGAATAAAAGCAAAAATGTTCCACCAAGTTCCAACTTTTTAAAAATGTCCATCCTCTTTTTCTCCATGCCGTACGGCGTACTCTCAATCTCAATTCTATTAAGGCTATTCATTCAAGCAAGAAATGGCCTGCTTGTCAGAGAGAAAAACGAGAAGAAGAAGAAGAAGAGAGAAGAAAAAAAACTTTTTTATCCATTAAAGCTCTTTGTCTGCTGTTGACTCTCTTAAAAAAATCTCATCCTCATCCTGGACCATAGCATATCTGCACATAAATGTATATACATGCCATACTTGTTCTGCATCATCACCATCTTCGTCATGATCATCGCGGCGATCATCATGATCATCATCGTCGCCATACAGCCTGTTTGTTTGTTTCTCTCGGCTATTAAGTAATTCGTTGAGCAAACTGAGAAAAGAGCTTTGGAGAGGAAACGGTGAAAAGAGAGAGAGAGAAAGAAAGAGATGGAGAAAAAAAGGAAGGATGTGTGCGTGGTAAAAGTACAGAGACCCTTTTTTTCTCCTTCATCAGAATCAAGGCTAGCATCAAGATGCTGCTTGGTCGCCGTTATTATTGTTGACGCTGCTGTTGTTGTTGAGCTGGCAGCAGCAGAGGAATAGAAAAAAATCCAAGAGGCGAACCACCTCCGGCGAAAAGAGTTACAAAGGATCAACGCTCAACGGCAAACAAGAAACACAATCTGTTTCCCTGGAAGAGAATAAAAAGGCAGAGAGAGGCATTCTCTGTACGCAATAGTCTACGTCTGCTGCCATGGTGGTGGTGGTTCATTCTGCCTCAAATCCATATAGGATGACGATAATGACGATATTGCTATGTTTGAGGACACTGACTGTGAGATCTTGAGAAAAGGCGAGTGAGAAGATAGGTGAGAGAAACATCCATGTAAACTAGTTTTGCACACACAAAACGAGCGAGCAACGAGTCTCTCACACATATTGACTGACGGAGTGAGTAGAATGTAAGTAGAGTAGAGTACAGAAATAGTGACGTCAGACACGTTTGCCGTTTTGTCAACTTTCGCTCAAGTTTCCAAATTCCATATTTGCCAAGGCTAAAAGGAGCAGCTTTTTAAGAAAAACAATATATTTTAACAGATGTGGAGTAAAGTTACATATTGCAAACTCCTTCTTTCGTTTTCTTGATGCTGCTGCTGCTGTTGATGGATGATCAAGATAGCAGCATGGCATATTGTATGCATGCAATAAGGATAAAAAGACATATTTGTTTACTTGATCGGAAAAAGAAGAAGAAGGACAGAATTGACTTCTTGGTACATACAATGGAATGACGTTATTACATGTTTACGTAGTAGAGAATAGTAAGTACAAAGTAAGCTTCTTTTCAAGGATGAGTGGAAACATGTCCAGTTGATTTTCACTGGATTTGCCAGCAGCACAAGTGGAACAATAGAAGGTAGTTAGTTTGTCGTCTCCACACAAAAATATGTATGCAATTTAAGATTTTCCGCACCGGATTCCGCAAAAGTTTACTGAGTACAAACACATCGTCGTTGGATGAGAGTTTGCCTTGTGTCAACTTTGAAGCAGAAGAAAAAAAACTACTTATATATCTGATATGAAAAGTACATAGAAAATCGTTGCCACTTCACAGTACGAGTGTTGTGTGTTTAAGAAGTAAGTTTCTCTTACGTACGTAATTTTTTTTCTACACATACTTGTACATCATTTTCATTTAAAAAAGAGGTACATATAAGAAAAAGTACATTGTAGTTGTGCATGCATTTATTATAGTGGTTGGCGAGAAGATGAGAAGAGGTGATTATTGCCATTACCATACGAAATGAGCGAAAAAAAAGACGAGAGAAGAGCACAGGAAAAAGACCGGCTTGTAGTAATCACAACTACGACGGTTGCGTATATGGTAGTTGTAGTAAGTAGTGGTTTGGTGGGCATATGGCATAATATTATTATGGTGATGTTGATGATGATGACGATGATGATCTCTTCTTCTTCTTCAACTTGTTTCTTATTTCATTGAATAATATGATGACTCTGATGATGACGACGACGACACCGATACTACTCACTACTCCTTGCTTTTCGCTACTACTTGTACTTACTCTGTATTACATTATATGCACCTCTTCTCCTTTACTGCGAAATTTGCAGCGAGAAATGCTATATAACATTATGTTATGGTGTTATGATTATTTTTATGCCTTTTGCTATGTATAATATTCTATATTGATGATGATGGTGGCGTTGATCTGATCTTGTATGAAAAAAAAGTTTGCCATCATGATGATATGAGTGAGATGAGGTTGTTTTTGGTGCTGATGATCATCATCATTGAATCATGATGATGATGTTGGTAGTATTATTGGTGAGTGTTCTGCTCTGTGTGATGAAGGAAAAGTTTTGGCGAATGCCGGTTACAGCCGGATTTTCCTCTTGTTCGCACTTTTTTTGTATATGTACTTTGTTATGTTTCTCTTATCATCGTACAGACTTTTTCTTCTTCTTCATCCTCTTCTCCTTCCTCCACAAAAGTTATGATATCATAAATATGTTATAGTTAGGGATGAGCTTGTTTATAGGAATGTAAATATGTACAAGTAGTTTGTTTTGTATGTAGTAGGAATAGAGGAATAACATAAACGTGTAATTTTAAACAGTTTAATGCAATCCGCTGGCGACTTGTAGTCTTCTACTTTCATCTTCTTATTATGAGTCGGCTAAGACGATGATCGTCGTAACAGCAATGTGTAATATGCAGATATTATTGACATCATCATAATATTTGCTGTAATATTATTACGATGATGCCTGTTATTATTATTATTGAATAGTTGTGTATGCTGACTGGAGAGACTGGATGTTGTCATATTTCATGTACACAACAAAGTATGAGGCTTGGTGAAAGAGTAGCAGTAAATTGTAGGAGTTTTTTGGGGTGTGCTGAGCTGAGCTACCGTATCAGCATCTCCGTTCAAGAAGTTTTCGCAAGATGAAAATAAAATGTATCTCAACTCAAGTACTACATAATAGCTTTGGAATATTCGGTAACATATTTATTTACGAGCAATATTATTATTGCTATTATTATTATTACTAACAATAGGTGGAATGATAGTTTTGAAGTCATGTCATAATATTTTGTCTGTATGTCTGGCCGCCGTTCTTTGTCAGAATTATTATACATTTACAGTTTTCTGACGGCTATGTAAACTTATCATTATTGGGACTTTAGTGGGAAGGATAAGGCCATCTTTCTATTATACTCTGTTAACCTATTTTGATTTATTGTATCATTTGTATCAATCGGTTTCATATTCAGCATTCAGCGCACACAAGAGGCATTTTTTTCTCTCCTTTGGCCACTCTTATCTATCCGTTGGCGTGCCTCTGGGCTTGTTTAGGTATTTTTATGCTTTATTTTTATTATGGAATCTCACGTATGCGAGTAGCAAACTGCACAAGTATTCGTTTTCACAAGTTTTATGTCGCTTTTCCCCATCTCTCATGCTTCATTAAATTTGCTACTTGGAAGTTTCTTGTTTACGGGTAAATGTAATAAATAGGATGTATAGGTATGATATGCTTATTTAATATAACAGCAACAATGCACGGAGCAAAGAAGATGCTGCGGATTGTAAGATGTAGGTTTAATGCAAAAAGAAATAGGGGGAAAATTATTACGATGATAGCACTCGGCTTGCTCGTCGTTGTTGTTTGTTGCCAGTTATTAAATAACTTTGCCAGTAAAATGGCATACGATGCTCCTGACACAACTGCCTACTTGTGAGAAATATGATGTTGATGATCATGATGATGATGACGATGATGATAATAATGTTATCATGTTTATACTATACTACTACTACAACTACTACTACAATTTTCATACTCTATTATGACCATGTGGAACGATGTTACAATTTTGCTTGCTTTTTACTTTAGATACAATATTTATGAGGGAAATAACGATAAAAATTGTATTCTCAAGTGGGACATAATAATGTGTTGTAGTACTAGTCTACTTTGCATTTGTAGAATAATCGTTATATCAAAAGCATAAACTGCCACCACCACCACCACCGCCAGTAGTACACGGTTTGTACGGTTATGATTGTGCCTCTGCCTACCTATAACAAGATTAAGATGCAGTTTGCAGTTTTATCGCCAATGTGTTTTTGATGGAATAAGTTAAGCATAAAAAATCTGGCTTTGTTGGAGGGAGAGGAGTAGTAGTAGTAGTAAATACAAGAGCAATAAACAGAAGAGGAGGATGAACAAAAATATGCATGGTTGGTTGGTATATGGTAATAAAAATATCCACATGGGAGACGACGACGATGACGACGTATGAGATGGAGATGTGATTGTGTTGCCTGATTATGAGATGTGATTTAACTCTTTGTGTGATGTGATGTATGATAGTACACAATGGAAAATTATTTTTATATCCCTTTTTATATAAAGAGTTATGAGCTACGCAGTTGTATAGCCTTTTACAGCGATATTACATATTGGAAAGATGAGACCCCAACATATTGGTAGTTTTCAATCTGTTCGTCTGTCTTCTTTACATCGCCTCATTTATTATATCTTTGGTTGATTTATTGACATAAAAGTGTAAAAAAAGAGTAGAGGTCAAATGAATTTGCATTTTTTAAATTAAGAAAAACTCATTAAGATTACGAGAGGGCACATTATTATATGATTATTATAGTAGCTTCCGTTTATAGCATCCAATTTCCTAATCTATCAATCAATCTATAATCCTACTTGAGTAGGAGTACTAGTCTTATACGCAAAACGTAGCTTTCGCTACTTTTTTCATAACTGATTCGAGACGCACGTGACCAAATCAGAGCATTTGACTTTGAACATTTTACTGTCAAGTCTGTTTCATATCCTGTTTTCATATCATAAAAGCTGCATGTGTTTAGTTAAAGCGTTGGCTCTCGAAACGTATACCTATATAATACTTTACCTGTCTATATAAATATTCTATATATGTTTCATGCTTTCTCTGCTAAAAACTAATTCCAGTCGTATGAAAGTACGTCGTGTGCGAATGTGAGTGTGAGTCTACCTGACAAACTCTTCCAGAGTAGACCACCTTTATGATGGGCCATGACTCATTTTATTGATGCGTGATACATACTGCTACTCTCTCAGATTTATTATTCCAGTAGTAGTTGCAAGTTGGTGGTCCTCATGATGATGGATGATAAGTATATATTATGCAAAAGGTAATACATCAACAGAAGAAAGAACTGACACAGCCAGTCATCATTCCCGCTGACAAAGTGTTTACGCAACCCTCAGGGCTCCCATACAGTTCATACCCACTTTTATCTCATAAATTGAACCAGTTCCAAACACACAAAAAATCTACATACATCCATGCAAAACTTTACCTACATACTTGTGCACACACCAGCGAAATTAAAGAGCACCGGTGGATCAGCAACGCTGTTGACGAGAAGAGATTTTTTTATTGCAGCTCTGCTCTGGACCGTAGCATTGTACAGCTCATAACAAACTTCATGCTGAGATCTGCGAATTTCTTACGCAGGTGGTAATGGTGGCGGTCGTATGAATTTCACTGCCTCTGGCTCTTTTGACACCACCAGTTTAAAATGAAAAACATGCTCAAAGCAAAAGGAGAAAAAAGAAAAACCCTGAAACACGCTCTACTCTACTGCTGCAGTTGACTAAGAGAGTGAGAAGGGCAAAGCCGAAAAAATAGGAATATTGCACACGTGAGAGTATTGTGCAGTGCAGGTAATTTGTTTGATGATCATAAAGGGGAAAAAAGTGTATGAAAATCGTAAACTGCGAATGGAAAAAGTGCTTGCATTTTGCAAACTGTGAGCGTGTAGCAGACAGCACATGGCACAACTGCCTATTGGCATATTGTATGTATTTACTTTAGTATGTATGCTTATTAAACATATCGACAATATGCTTTTTTGCACTCTGTATATTATTTCATTTTATTATCTGACTTTTTGGTGGCGTTGAATGCGGTTTCGCAGACAAGTCAGTAATGAAGAGGTGCTCTTTGCAATTTGCATTACAAACTTCTCTCGATGTCTCGATGCTCTCACTCTCCCTGTAATAATGATTTTTTATGATGACGGTGGAGATGATAATGATGATGAACGAAACGTTTGTTTATTATTGCAGGAGCAGGAGCATCAGTGAGTATACAGCATATTATTTAGCGCAATAATAATATTGAGCCGTCGTCAAACTAAAACTTGTGTATATATTATTTAGCCTTTTTAGACAGCTCATAATTGTAAGCTTGGCTCTTTAACAAATCAACGAATGTACGTCAGATTTCGTCATCCACCCGCATACTCAGATTCTCTTGCCTGCAAGGCATTCCAATTCCAGCCTCTGTCTGCTCGTCTACAGTTCTACTTTATTTGTGATCACGATGCTCCTTTTGCCACCTCGTGTTTTTGGCCTGTTTACAGCATTTTAAACGAGTAATGAGAGTAGTTAATTATTTTTGTTGGTCACTAGAGCTTTCTTGTCTGGTTAGATGTAGCTTTTATCATGATGACTTACTACTACTCTGCAATCTGTTTATTAAAAATAAATAAACAGCATATTGAACTACTTACTCAGCTATGCGGAGAGATCTGTTTTTAGGATGTAATTAAATTCCTCTTTTTTTCCAGTAGCCAGTAGCTCTTCTGTCTCGACTCGCTCCATTTGTTATGGAGAAAGTGGTTGCTGGCTGGAACAGCAACTGGTCTGATTTGGTACAGAGACAGAGAGAAGGAAAGTAAGAGGGGCTATTGCGTAATCCACTAGTCACAGGAAAGTAAGAAGTATGGAATGTGGAGAGAGAGAGAGAAGCAGGTAAGTAGGTTTGTTTCCAGAAGCAACCACCAGCAACAGCCTCTCTGTACTGAACAATGTAATGTTTATCATGATCTTTGCTCTGAGCAGACGGGAGAAAGATGATTGAGGTTGAATGTTAACCTCGCTCGCTCCTAAGTACAACGAACAAAGCACTCCAACTAAACGCCTGGCTGGATTTGTTTTAATGGAAAGTTCCAAATAGAAAAGTTTTCTCTGGAGTGGGGAAGCCAGTTTTCGTAATTCGCAAAGCCCAGAGGATTCATTTTCATTTCACCATCGTCGTCGTTTCGTTGTCGTCGTCGTCGTTCTCACTGTCACAGAGAAAAAAACAGCATTTGATAAATTCCCTGTCGCTTTTACCAGTCACCTCGCTGTCTCAACGAATCAACAGAGAACAGAGGCCAATCTACGGAAGTAACTCCAGCTGTCACTCTTACTCATGGCGCTTTCAGATGATTATGAGAATGATAATGAAAATGGCATTTGACTTTGCAAAAGGCTTTTATCGGATTTTACAAACATACCTAATTACCGACATATACAAGCATGTACCCATGATACAAGCACGTTCCAAATTTTGCAAAAACACGAGCAAAACGAGATACAGAAAAAATGGAAACAACGTAGGTCCTGGGGCAAGTAGAGATAACTGTGTTACTTTTGCAGGGAGAGCATATAAATCCAATTATCTCAGCACTTCTACCATGTGCAAATCCAGTCATTTCCTCCACTCAAGTGTGCTAAAATGCTGTCAAAAAGCGAAATTAAACTGTACTTAAATACTTTACACTCACAGCCATTCAAATACCTTAATAAGCTGCCTCACAAACCAATATTGATCATCAAGCAAAAAGCAAACTATTAAAGCATAAAACCACTACTACCATCACCAGCAGCAAGAAGATGTTTTTTTCTTCTTCTTATACAGCTCAGAATTAAGCAAGGCCAAGGTCAGGAGAACAGCAGAGCAAGAAAAAGGATTTCGTTTGCTTATATTTTCAGCGAATTACTCAGCATTAGCATCAACAAGAATGATGATGACGAAGATGATGATGAGGTCTGATGTTGATGATATATTATATAGTAATTTTTGGTGGGTGGTTCGCCTCGTGGTGTGCGGTGACATATACGTGCCTAGAGTTTCACTTGACTAAACCCAAGAACACCTCCAACTTCTTCTTCTCCAACTTTTCCACAGATTTATAGTCAGAGATATGCATAGGACGAGTGTGATGATGGGGCACTCTAAGAATTCCAAGATTGTTATGTTTTTACGATTGTTCCGTCAAAAACCACTAATACAACATACCACGCTGCTAAGTGCAAATTTTATGCTCGGCTAGGTGTGTAATTCAGTTCACATGGTATGTAAACAAATAGACTTTTTTCTCTCTCTCTACTACCAGTTGCTGCAGTATGCTTAATATATATACTTGAGTAAAAAACGCGTGGGTGGAATACTTGTTTCTGCGAATTCATTGAGCCCACCATCATCACGCTTTTTTTTACTTGTCGGCTCTATACCCCAATTCCATCAACCGTATTTACTTTTACATACATTATTATGGTCCAGTACTCAGGAGGATCAAAATCAGGCACGGTTTTCTTCTGAGGTCGAGGTTCCACTGTAAAAAAGAGTATATTTTTAGACCTAAAGCCACAAAAATATTATCTCGCATTTGAAATCCCGAAAATTGTTAGTGTATTGTAACTTTATGTGATCTTTGATCATCATCATGTTATAGGCAATAAAATCTATATATACAGCACGAGACGCAGATAGAAGCAATACTCACAATCACATCCACCACCTCAGCAGCATCACAAGTAACGCATCATCGCAAAAAAAGTTTTTTTATTACCACAAAACTCCATGAAAATATAACAATGACAAGGTTTTGTGATGAGATGATTATGACTGCTGCTACTGCTGCGATGGTGCTGGGAGAAAAAAATGATTGGTATACTTTCACAGGTTTCGTACAACGTGAGGGAATTGAAAGGAAATGAATATATGACCAAGGTTGACTTCTTGGAAGCATTTTTTCACGTTCACCTCATCATAATCATCATCATCATCATGAGAATCTCTCCTCAAAGTAGATTAAGTGCACGTATGTAGGTATATATGTACACACGTACAATTCAAAAGTTCCATCTAACTGTCTACCTTACTTTACTGGCTTCAATTGACTTATCAACTCCAAAAATACTCTGGTTTACTGAGAAAAGCCCACATATACGTACAAATAGCACATATTGAGCATCATTCAATTCAAGTCATCTCCTCTATGCCCTCTCTACCTTACTTTTTTATCAATGTTGATAAATTGAGATTGCGATTCAGATAGTGTATCTTCTTCATGATCACCACCATCATCATCATCATCACCATGAGAGCCACCGCCACCTCCAACCAACATAACAGCAGCAGTGACAGCTAGCATATTTACGACTCTCTTTTCCTTTCCGCACACTACTCGGCTCTAAAATGTGTCTGTTTGGATGATACAGAGTGTTATCAAAAACTTCTTTCATGGACATGTAAGCACTACTTTTGCTCAATTTTCAATAAAACTCTCTCTCTCCCTCTCTCTTCCTCTATAATCGGATTATCATCATCCATCTTAGCAACGCGTAGTTATACCGTACCCTCTCACAGAGTCCCAGTCACTGTGTGCTTGTGTGTGTGTCATTGCTTATTCGCATTAAATTTGCCAGTCTAGTCCACGCTCACAACTTTATAAGCCGTTCATTACTATTCCCTCTGCCATGCTGATGAAACAGCACACGCTAACTTTGTATAATTAAAGTCGAGCAAAAATCTACACTTTTGGAGACAAAGTGCTTAAAAACATTTGCAAATCTGCTACAGATCTGTGTGCAGATGATAAATGACACATATATATATACAGAGAGAGAGAGATAGGCTACGCTGCCATGATCATGGTTAGTCAGAGCAGCAGCATCAACATCACAACCTGCTTCCCTAATGAACGAGAACTGCAAAAACCGAATAACAATCATCATCATGATCTCTCTCTGTCTCATCATCATCAACAACATGAAATGAATGAAAAATGAGTGAGGAGAACAGACTAAACATGATAGACGATAGAAAGAGAGATAGTATCACTATCACTCCTGTTTTGCCATATCATAAACTTTTTCCGTATAGTGCCAACAGCCTTTTGTGTAAATGCATGATAATGAAAAATAATAATGATGATGATAATTGGCTAGGCTGGAGACAGCTCGAGGATATTGGACTTGTTCAATAAATAATAACAATTTACATATCTATCATCTCATTATCATTAATTATTTTTAATCACACTTTTATTTTGGACCGTTTGCTCGATCGATCGAAACCTTTGGAACAGTTTTTAATCAATATTGCTATTATAAGTTTGTTTTCGCACGTTTCTTTACTTTGCTGAAAACTACATGACTGCATTAGAGACGTGACGTGAGTGGTAGAGAAGGTTGCGTAGGTATATGCAGCCATGTATTCAATATTCCTTCCCATTTTCTGGACTTTAGCAACTTTTTTCCAACAACAAAACATGCAAATTTTTTTGTTAGTTCCATTTTCTCTCAAAAATAGATTCCTCCCAAAAATTGTACTATTGAATTTTTCAGGAAAAAATCAGCATAATGATCAGATCATCATGAAAGGAATGAATGCTTCCCGGAGCGGAATAAGGGGCATCATCATCAAGTTGTATTTTTATTTTATATGTTTCGTATGAAAAAAAAAGTTTTGCACAGGCAGGCAGGCCAATTTAAAATTGTGCAAGTAAAGTAAGTATGCGGAGGAGAAACGAGAGGAAAATTTGCATGAATGCGAGAATCCAGACACAAATAAATTTTTTTTGTTATAAAAAAGATAAAAGGAAAGAAGCGGGCGAGAGTGGGGAGAGAGGGGGGATAAAAATACCTAGCTCTAGCTCTGTCCCGATATATAAAACGCAAAAATAGTAAGCAGTCAGTCAGTTATGTACACTTTTTTGTAAACATCTCGGAAAAATGGAAGATGAGTTGAGAGTTGTTGGAGGAATGGAGAGAATGCTGCTACCTAAAAATACCTCTGTTTCTTTTCCCCCTTATTATCATGTTGCCGTTTTACAAGATGTTCACATTTCGCATGATGAATCCATTATGTTGAATAAATAGTTTCAAAGGATGTAGTAAAAAGGGAAGTTTTTGGAGTGAGAGAGAGAGAGAGTGATGGGATGATGACGCATGTTGTGGAGTGGAGTAGCGGTGGTGGTAGTGGTTGTAGTAGTGCCGCTATCACGTTTTCTTCTTCTTCTTCTTCTTCTTCTTATTCAAGCTTCCTTTTTTCTCATAATTTCTTTGTGTTCTCCATGCAGAAGTAGTAGTAGTGCCAGTGCACTGTGTCTACATTATGCATCTTTTGCATAAAAAATATTTCTCGCGAACTTGGAAAGACCTTAGCGCGCTGTGTGTCAGTCAAAGAAAGATGATAAAGAAGAGAATGAAGAATGTTATGCGGTCTCCGTAGTGCACGAATAGACAAAGATGGCAAGGAAACAGAAAAGCGGGGATGCGATGATGCAGTGACGAACGACCATTATGCTAGTTTTCTAGATGGAAAATCTCTGCGATATCCGGTCGGTGGGATAATATAAAACTAGATGTAGGAAAGATAGAGATATATTATTATAGATAGCAAGTCACTTTGATGAACTATGGAATATGGAGTGGAGCTCATTTCCCTACTTTGGTGAGCTGAACTCGTGTAATTTTGTTTAGTTTCCACTGAGCTTGTCGTCACTCTTTTTTTAAACCGTTGACCGCCTTCACAATGTGCAATTTCACACGTACAAACGTACGCCTTTTCTTTGTCTCTAGAGAAAAGACTGTTCTGCTGCAGTCTACATGATAAGGTTGGAATGTAAAAACACACTTATTCCAGCATCATCAACTGCGCTTATATGTAGCTGGCAATATAACAACAGTTAATGAGAAGCGATAGAGAGATCCGTCTGTGGGAAATCTTATTCCCCAACATGGCTTCAGGTATAATATGTTCATTTCACTGACCCTCGCTACTTTTGGATACCGGTTTGTATATACTTGCAAAATTGTGTTAGTGACGATGACCGAGTTTTCTTAATCATCATCATCAGCGGCAGGGAAAACCTTAAATCATTCATGTTTTATGCAGATGTGGTGGGTCGGTTGGTTCTACCCGGTTTGGCTGATTAGGTATTCCTATGTGAGAGGATACGATTCGGTGCTCATATTCCTACGTTTGCGTTTCTACGATGATACAATAAAAAATCGGTGGGAGGGAATGACGTTGACACTGGCTCATTGCCATTAATATTTTACGTTTAGTGGTTTTGAAAATGGAGGAAAAATGAAAAAAAAACTTTGAAACGTCAATCCTCTCTCTGCTTACACTACACTTGAAGAAATATGTACATACTTCCAACCAAAAGTTTATAATAATATTATGCAATTCATCCGTGGAGAGTGTATAATATGTACCTATGCGTACGTAACAACTAATTACTTAATTAAACTTTACGCTTTTTTGGTCTGACTTGAGATCAATATGCTAATTTTGGAATATGCTCTTATAAGGAAATGCATGAGTGCTGGCTGACTGACTGACAGAGGAGGAAAATCAATGCTAAAAGGAAATTTTGTTGATATACTTTGTTTGATTTCTCTTGTTCACGTTGTTTGGCATGACAGACAGGATTTTCTCGTAATGATGATGTACTTCACCTTTGAAGGTCAATGGTACCTACTACTGCAGATTTGGCGACGCTGCTCTTCTTCTACTCCGTGTACTGCACTGCCTCCACAAGTTATATAGAACCCATCATCGAGGCCCTTCAACTTGAATCACACAAGACGCGCATATATCGAGAGGAAAAAAAGAATCCGTAATATTATTACTACAGAGACTAGCAATTT
Organism: Sinella curviseta; assembly: GCA_004115045.4. NCBI lineage: Eukaryota > Metazoa > Arthropoda > Collembola > Entomobryomorpha > Entomobryidae > Sinella > Sinella curviseta. The sequence continues at coordinate 11,529,058 of CM065489.1, forward strand.
GTTTAGTTGGGGATTTGGGATCATCTCGAATTCGGTATGTGTATTTGTACTTGAGGAGAGAATGGAAAAAAAAGATGCGAGATGATGATGATGAGTAGTATGAGAGCTTGATCATCGAATCATCATCATTACAGTTGAGCGCATCGACCAGAGCAAAGAGGAAAATCACACAAAGACGAGCTCACAGAGAACTCCCTGCGTCTCCTTTATTGCTTTGTGCATGGCTTTTGTAATTCAAATGAGATGACGGAAAGTCGGAAGCGGGATAACGGGAAGCCGGAATAACAAAAGAAAGCAAAGTTGATGAAGCTGTTTGTTTACTTATAACGCAAGCAAACAAACACTAAAAAAGCATTGCGGATCCTGCCTGCCTGCTGCATCGTCATCATCAAATCAACGTCAAAAACAAGGCAAATTTCTACCACCTTGCTGGCAAAATATAAAAGCTGAAGCAACAGCAAAACCGGAGGAGAAGAGATGCGATATTATATTTTGTTGATGACGAGAGAGGAGAGGATGATGATGGTTTGGTTTGGTGATGTGTGTAATATGCCGAGTAGTCGAGGTAGTAGTAATAGTGGTTCATGGTGGCGGTGATCATCAAGTCATTATTCTTTTTTTGCACACAAAACACCACCACCAGCACCACCGCACACTACTACTCTATATACATTCATGTCTGATTTTGCAAAAGCTTTTCAGCAGATTTTGCTCCCATATAGCCATAGCTCTCCTCATCTCTCTAAGCTTCTATGCTATGCGGAATAAAAGGGTATACACAAAAATCAACAAGATGAAAAGAAGCTGTCTAACTAAAACTCTAACTGCTGTTGCTGCTGATGTTGGATGTGAATGGGATAAAATAAATAGATTGTGCAAGCAAACCATGTGCAGAAAGATGCAATAAAGAGGGCTCTAGACAAATAATGGAAACGGGTTTTTAAAAAACCACACCGTGGTGGTGGTAGTAGCTTTTCATTAAAAATGCTGAGATAAGTCACATTTAAGTCACGTGGGATAGACTGAGATTAAACAGACTAGAGTCTTTTTTTGGCTTTGATTACTTTACGAACGAGATATATATTTTTAAAGGGATGACCGGACAGAAGGACGGACACCTGAAGAGACTGGCACATTGAAATGATAGCAGTTTATTTATGTACGTATGCATACTTGTTGGGTGTACAAATTTGTGTAGATTTGATAGTAGGTGAACGAGAAGAATTGCATGGAATTATATATAAAGCTAAATAAAAAAATAGATGCACTGTTAATTTTCTCAAAGAGCCCATTAGGGGATGAAAGATGAATAGAAGGACAGAGAGTGAGAGAGATGCATGCTAGAAAAATCAAAGGGGAGTTAGTTATATGATGCAGGCGAGTGTGTTGTTAAGATAATCAGTCGTCAAATTATCGTCCTCATCGGTATCTCCCCATTGTAATTACCCATTCTTTGTACTTTCCATTGAAATTTCTAAAGGAATTCATCATCAAGTTTGAATAAAGGGGAATTCGCAATGGGAGTTTCGCAAATTTTAGCCTTTAGGATAATTTTATACAGAGAGAGAGAGAGAGAGAGAGAGAGAAGACGAGAGCTACTTTTCAGTGTAGTTTAAGGAGAAATAGGTCTGCTGGGTTGGGTGGTGGTGGGTGAGTCTCAAAGTCTGAAATTTGCACTGTGGTATTATCGACAAAAGCAGGAACCACCACCACCACCAGAGCTCAATAAGAAGTTATGAAACTCTCTCAGGTCACACACTGACTTGGAGAATAAACAGCCTTGTCAATATGAACTAATGTATAAAGGGTTAAAATTAATAACAAGATGAATGGAGTGACACTGACAGTTTGGTAATGATTAAAGTGGCAGTGGTGAAATGATAATAATGTGATATGACGCTATGCTCTGAAAGGAGTTATTGTTCCCATAATGCCAACAAGCTATGAAGAAGAGTATGACATGTTCTTACAGTTTTATCGGAAAAGTGCTCTCCTCCATAACGACCAAGAAGAAAGAGGAACGCTGTTGCAGAGCGAACAAAGAGCAGGTTTATTTTAAGAAGCCTTTGTGCATTCGTCACATCGTCCCGTATAATAAGTGACTCTGTCTAAGAAACTGTCCACAAAAATAATGTGATGCTTCCGCTACTCTTGTCTAGTTGTTTTGCTCATTTCATTTAGCGATCCAGTAACGGTGGTGGTGGTATGGTGGTGGTTTTAATCAGGAAGAATCTATTGCGACACACGTAACCAAACGGCGAGAGAGAGATTGATGATGAAAAACAAGTGACCTGAGAGAGTGAGAGAGGGCTTCTGTTCGATAATATTTATGTATACTTACTTTAGTTTGTAAAAAAATGCATAATACTATTATGTGTTAAGAAGATGATATGATGGTAACAAACTGCGTCTAACTAAATGTTTGTTATGTAAGCACCGTGTTGATATTTAAATGCAGTGCTGTTTTTTTATAATTTAGCACCATACACGTTCATGCTATCTTGTTGAATGATTTGCTGACATTATACATAAATACACACAGAGAAAAAAAAGGATTTTAAATGCAATGCAGCCATTCGAAAATGTTAGAGAGGTTGTTGGGTTTGAAGTTGAACCTTTTTAAGGTCGAATATCATCACCATCTGTGATCTATGATCTGCATGATCTGTAACATTTAGGTTGAATATTATAATATTATGATTATCATCATAAAAAAGTGAATCCAGAAGCAGAGAAAGCGTTTTTCATTCAACTTATCATCCCAATATGCAATGCAGCAGCAGAAAAGCATTCAAAATTATTCAAATGAAAAAAACGAGAGAGAGAGAGAGACGCTGCTGCTGGCTTAAGGTATGCAGCATGCATAATGTGTGTTGCATAACAATTGGCAAAAATCTTTGTGCAGTTGTGGCAGGCAACTCGACCTGCGGATAAGCAGCAGAGAATATTATATTACTGTATTGGTGACGGCTGGAGATGACGATGATAAGTTAAAACGATTACAAAGACAAAAAAACGCTGTGTCAGTCCGACGAACTGTGCACCCACCTATTCATCTACTATTACTATTTCGTATGACATGATTTATTCGCAATAGGCTTTCGGAGATTTAGTCGGAATGGCATTTTCCATTTGCTCTAATCTTCCTCCGTATATCTATCTACAATAGTATCATCGGATTCGGAAAAGGATAACATAAACCTATTAGATTAATGTAATGTAGTATTGTGTATTATATATTATGTAGATGTAATTTCATATTACTATCGTGGAAAATTTACCGAAAAAAAAGTAATACGGATAATGCGGGAATATTAGGGATGATTAAATTACCCTAATCAATAAAAGAGTCAAAGTCAAAAGACCGATAATGATTAGGATGATGCATGAAAAAATTGTGCGCATTTCAGAGTGATTCGCAATAATCTAGTATAAGTGCGAAAATGATTAGAACAAAGAATTAAAGTTGTAAGACGAGCAAAAAATGCAATAGAATTGGGTTGTGACTCACAACTTGTGAGGATGAAAAACAGACGTTTTACTAAGGAGGCTAATAATTGGCAAGGTTTATGTTAATGTGTTACGTAAAGTAAATATTATGTGTCATTTTTAATGCTCTCTGCTCCCAAACCTCTATTGCTTTCAAATCCAAATGTTCTGGAACAGGACACAGCACACACAACGCAGAAAAAAAAACTTGTAATAAAATTATTTACTTAATACCCTTCTTAATCTTATCGTGCAAACAAAGCAGCACGTTATGCCATAATAAACTGCTACCAAGCCAAAGCCAACCGCTGCTCCTGTCCACTCTCCTTAGCAAAATCTTAGAAGGTTTTACAAGAAACCAAATCGTTATATAATCAAGCCTCCAAAAACTAAAGCGCAGAGAAAGGAAAGTTTTAACGGAAGAAAGACAAAAAAATCTCTCGTGTAGGTACCGTACCATGAACGTAGGCCGAGCCCAAGAGCTGCATGCTAATTTATCGCATCGCACATCTCAACCTCAACGTGTGTTCTCTCTACTCCTTTTTTCCTTGGAACTTCATCTTCATCAATAAGCAAACAGACTACTTACTTACAAGAAGTGGTGCGTAATAAATTCATCGGTGATTCCTATCACATTTTCCCCATTTTGCGTTAAATATACCTAGATGCAAGTTAAAGGATTCATTTTCCTCCAGAGACCCTTCCATACTCTCTATCATTCTCTGCACGACTGACATTATTGTCCGATCTAGAGCCAGAAAAAGTAGCTTCCAAATGTCAGGAATTAGAATAAGTAGTAGAGGAAAACAAGCGTGTGAAGAAATGCGCCACAATCCAGAGTCCACCTACTACCTACCTATCTAATCCAATTACCATAAAACAGTCAATTCAATACTACGCAAAATGCAATAAACTTTCTGACCTCGGCAACATTTGCTAAAAAGGACAGGAAACAGAAGGTGGAAGGGTAACATGGAGGGAGAATGAATGGAATGGAATAATAATAATGTCCATAGATATATGCGAATGCACTATCAACGTCATCGCCATCTTCATCATCATAATCATGCATTTCATAGGAAAGGTGGTGGTGAGGTGAGAGTCAAGAGCTATAGAAAATCATGCTATATCATACATCAGCCCATTAATTGTTCACATGATGATACAGTTTACTCTGTTTTCAAAATGAAAGTTTCGCCGATGAGCAAACAAACAGGAGTGGTGTTGTGTTTTTTTTTGCGAAAACACAAAGAAATCCAATTTTTCCCCTATTTAATGATGCACTTGGTCCGTGACTCAAGTGAGGAAAACAAGTGCTATTTTGTACTTGGTCATCACCATAAAAATTATGGCCTTTTAATGGTCACGCTCGCAGCAAGTTACTACGCCGCATCGCACCGGTCAGTTCCTCCGCCAAATCATTAGCTGTGGAAGCTAGGTACGGAGAATGTAACGTCACAGGAAACAAAGTGGAAATCTATTTCTGTCATTTACCTACGTACATGTATCTGCAGGAGGATGCGTTGCTCAGGATATACATAGAATATCCTGAGGAAGTAGGATGCGTCCAGTCAGTGTAAGTTTGCGAATTTAAGGTAAACAATTGGAAAAACAAGCTTAAAAACAAAGGATTGAGAGAAACAATGTGAGACAAGACGGGAGAGCAGAGAGAATCAAGAGGAATAATCGAATAATGGGCATGCCATTAATCGTTAATGGACTATTCCCAGAGAGACGTGCTTGTTTCATCAGACAAACAGTAACACTGCCTACCAACTCCCAACGAATAAAAGACAATTTGTTTTTTTGCCATATAAAATCACAATAATAACAATCCTTTGTTCTGTGATATAGAAAGCGAGATGGATGCATAGAAATGATGGAGACAACACAACAAAATAACAGCAGAATAGTGTGTAGGTATATAATAAATTGTGATGATGATAATCATATTAAGTATGAAATCATATGAAATGAAATGCTCGCATGCATGAAGACGAGCATCATAGTAAAGGTATGATGATGAGTCTTTTTTCCAATGACCCGTGCATAAATTGGTTAATAATCATATTATAACAAAATATTGGGCGTAATAATAAAATTACGTACAACTTTAGTTTAAACTTACTTACTTGGATGGAGAGTTGATTTGATTTGCGAGAAGCTTCAGTCAACCTGCGCAGCACAACCAGTAATTGGTGCATTATATCAATTTAATGGCACCATCTTACTTGACATGCATGCTACCAAGCTGGAAGCAATAAAGCCGGCTATTACAATGTACTATCATCTCCGCATTGCCATGGTTTTGGAACTTGGAACAGTTTGCCCTTTTTGTTTACCTATCTGTCTGTTTGTCTGTCTATTTTTTTCAATATTTCCAAGTCAAAGTCATTCTTTCATGTTTTATACACACAACAAAAAATGTTTTCACCGGAAGGTTGGCAGGAAGCAACGATATTATTAATATCCGTAATCAAAGGGGCATTGACTTGGGCATCTTGGCCTTTAGTAATTCTGCAAGAAATTTTTCGTATCGCCACTTTCCTAACTCTGCTTTGAGCGGTTGATAATCAATATACTTGAATGCATGATTATTATTTATTGACATGTTTAGGTCACCAGCGTATGTAGAAGCCTCAGGAGAAGAGCAACAACAACAACACAGCGTGATCGCATTTTCCAGGGATTGTTCACACGCCACGATGGTCATTCATAAAATTCAAATAACACGTCATTAGACCGGTTATCATGGAGCGTGAAACGGATAATAAAAGTGAGAATGTAATGCAGTAAATACATATCATTGGAATTACTGGCCCGGATGAATTGTTTTAGTTAAAGAGCGTATAAAAAGTGACGTAAAATATGAGCGTTCCCTAATGAGCGTGAAGCATGCAGTTTGCATGGCTTGCTGCAAGATCGTATGACACTACAAGTGTGAGTCATTCCGTATCAAAAGAATAAGAACAAAAGAGAATGAAATGCTGATGTATGTATATATTTTTTCGTATTCTTCTTGCACATTTGTAACACGCCTTTGTCAGCAGTTCCATCCTTTGAACTTTATGAGTTTGTAATTCGTGTCTGTCTGTTCAAATGGCATTACTCAAGTATGGTTACGAATTCTTTTGATAACACTGAATGTTATCTTTGGAAGAGTTTTACCCTTTTCAGATAAAGCTGACACATAGTACCCTCTGTGGAGCCTACGGAACGTTTCGAGACAGCAAGCCATGCAACTTTGCACGTATGCATTTTTTTGCAAATTTATAGCAGCATACATTTGTCGCTCAAAGACAGTCTCAAGGAACCCCAAATGATCTAACACTGATCAGAAACACGCAGTGATCAGTCCCATGTTTACACAAACGCACTTGTTATTAACTATCTTTTTTGTAGAAGTATATTTGCTCAACGCTGCTGCTTAATATAGCTTCCTGTCTGCTAGCTCTAACTTTCAATTTCCAATCAAACCCTCCCAAATGAAATAATGTTCTACTTCTTCTGGCAATCGCTAATGACAAACAACCAGGGGACATTATGAGCAACGCTCTCCTGTTTTCCTACCGACAACCGACGAGACTCAACAACAAAATTGTTTACCTTTTAATAGCCTCACACTCTTGTTTTGGCGATGAGTGCAAAAATTAGAAAAAAATCTGTGCACATGGATGGCCATATTATAGCCCATTCAAACACAGTCCATTCAGAACGTTTTAATTAGCTACAGAAAATTTCGCTGCGAGCCGTCGAGTGGGTGTGGGCTCTCTCCTCTAATCATCATCACCATCATAAAGGCATGCGGTTTTGTTCTCTTGTGTGCATCATGTCATGTCCGTCCACCAACAAAATGCCGAAGCGTAAAAGAATTTGTAGTTAAATGTAAATGTACAAGTTTGCGGTGGTGGTGGGAGTATGCCTACATACTTCAGTAGAAATCCATACCTAAGCATTTTGTGGTTTGGTGTGCGGCCTGCACTCCCATCACTCTCATCCATCACTAATCTAATCCAGCAGAAAGTGTAAAAATGTTATCTTTTGCTTTTGCCTGTTGTGTGACGTGACGGAGGATGATGATGTTGGTGCATGCATGGCGATGGGATGAGAATGATCACTCTATTGAACTTGAAAATACCTGTGGATTGCTTGCATAATGAAAATCCTATTTACTTACATTAACACGTGCTTTACCCCAGTCGCTGGGATGATTAAAAGATGATTGGGAGGGCAAATAGAGAGAGAGACAGAGAAGGAGAAAAAATAATATTTATTATTTCAGGAAAGAGTGGATTCGATGAAAACTGGACTTGTCCAGCTTCCAGAGGCAATGTCAAATTGCCTCGTTGCCATTTTTGTTGCCTGACTTGAGCATAAATAGAAGTTAGAATTGAGCAGCACTGCCTACAGTGCCTGCGCTCTATTTATGATGTTGTTATTGCGGCATCTTGTATTTTTTTCCGTTTCACTGCAATGCATACAAAGTATTATGTAACGCGAAGAAAATGGAAGTAGTTTTTCAGTCACTTTTTCCTGGCTTATATGCCTTGGGGTGATACGAGAAAGTCAAGTTTATTCCAGCCACAAAAATGCCATATTATATACATATATCGATCTTAATGTGTAAATAGGAGTGCAAAAAACTGCGCTTTGATCTTGGGACGTGATGTGATGATGTTAAGAAGAAGGAGACGACAACGACGACGGAGAACAGAAGCTAAAATTAGGAAAGGCTTCAGAAAAGCTTCAGGAAAGGTATCAACCAAAGACCTTTGGTTTAGTTGTGCTGTCCATGGAAAATAAATGGAGAATGGCAAAGGTTTTGTCCAGTGAGTCGAGTCGATATATAATCATCACCATTGGATATTATATGTGCTGAGCAGCAGCAGTAGAAAAATAGATTAGCATATAATGAGGAAAAAAGCACATTAAACGAATAATCGCTTTATTGTTATGTTATGATTATTATTACGAAACTCATTAAAAAACAAGGTTGACTACAAATTGATTCATCATCATGACATCATAATGGCTGCTTGTAATTTTCATACTCCTCACCACCATTAAGTAAATAGAAGGATGCAGGCAGACGGTATTAAACTCCAAAGCATAAGAAGCACACTGCAAGTCGCCACCATGCCGGCTCTATATCTCAACAACTACTCACATCTTATCCGTCCAGTTAGTTCCAGAGGTCTGTCGAAATAAATGCCAAAAAACGGTAATTATTATGTGATGTGTGGATGGTCGAGAGAAGGAGAGAGGGATTTTCGGCGAAAATCAAATGCTTTTGCTGTACAATGGTATAGTATGTTCTATTGCCAATGTCAATGCTATTGCTGTTCCATGTCAAATAAATAAATGTAATAATCATATGCAATGCAATTGTTAAGCTACTCACCTCTTCTTTCCACACACATTTTTGTCATATGGTTGACCTCAACTTAAATGGTTTCATGATCATTACACTGATAATAATACTTTTTGACAAATAAATAAACAAATACTACGTAAAATTATAATCTAATCTTTTTCCAGAGTAGTAGAATAGTAACGTCAAAAAAAAGTATGCTCTATGTTTGTCTAGCAAGTAGTTAAAGCAAAAATTGCACGAGAGAGGGTTTTATAGCCTACTAGAACATTGGCAAAAACTTTCCTGCCCCCTGCACTACTCATTTCCTTCCTTCCTTCCTTCCTATAGTCGTCGTCGGTACCAACGACAGCAACAGCTTTTTCGCCAACGGCCATCCTCCACAAAACCCATGCAAGTTTTCTGTAATTGGCAATTTTCGGCAATAATACTAAGCTGATAGTGTACATGTATGTATCTACATTATCCATTGTTGATAGTGGCATTTTTTCTTATAAACTATGTGCACCTCTAATCCTCCTATCAGAAGGCTCATTGTCAGAAGTCAGATCAGTTGAAGCAAGCCGATTTAGAGCTAATAAAATCATTCCAGTCCAGAAGAACTAACTCTCATCGGTACCGTATAACTTGCCAGTCGTTCCATGATGCTATCTTTTTTGTTGTAGTGGTGGTGATGGTGATGCGATGGGCGACTCCTCTCTAGTTTCATTTCATTTACTTGCGTTTGTTCTTTTACGACTTGAGAGATATGCCTACACGCCATCATGAGTCTTTTGGGCTTGAGAATATAGAGATGGATGGAGTGATGAATGGTTAACATTAGTGCATATCTAATCTTTTTGCCTCTCTGCTACTGATATTATGCAAGGTGACCAGCAATTCGCCATGGGATCATTAATTAGCACACTCGTGTACTCATTTAATACCGATAATGAATTAAGCCGCTACTGTGCGGCAGTAGTCATCATCATGGCGAGTCAGTAGTGTAACTAGTAACTACTCTTACAAAAGCTGCTCTCGTTAATCAAACCGTGCCGGTTGTATCATGATCATGGCAAAGGTTACATTACATATATTGTACAAAACTGCCATTTAAAAAATTAACTGCTACTTACAGGAGAACAAGAACAGCATTTTAATCAAGCAATCACTGCCTTTTGCTTGCCATACCACCACAACATAACCACCACATAGAGTCGCCCAAACTAATTGCCAATTTATACTTGTTATTATCTTGTAAAAATAAGCATCTTCTGGAAATCATTTGGCACATGCAAAACTAACTAGCTACAAATGCATTGTATGATGACATGGCACTCTACTGCTACTTTAGTATTTGCTCAACTGCTATTTATATTGGAAATTATGCCCCTTGGTCTATTAGCATTACTCGATATATATCTGTTGCTCAAGTTCTTTTGCCCGACTTTGGACTACCAAACCACTCCAGAGCTCTAGTTCTTATTTTTCTTTCCTCTCCAAAGGAATTCTCTGCTTTCCACACAGGTCGGCAAAAGGTGAGATATTACAATGCCTTGGGGGCTATTCAAGACATTTTGACATGAACTTGGAGTGGCTTGTCACAACTTTTGCTTTCCGTTCAGCGTCTTGTCTTGTAATAAGAGAGTTCCCTTGTCTGTTGTACTAGCCCGTGACTCGATTCCTTCCTTCCTTTTGTTGTTCTTTCTGCTTCGCCTCTTGACTTTTGTTGCTGCTCTCCACATTTACCTTCACCTTCATTCAATGGAAATCTCGTTCAACAAGCAGCAGCGTCAGAGCACACACGTTATATGGACAGACAGCTATAAAACGACTGCCGATTTTGTCTGTTGGATTGCAGTAGTATTATTCTTATACGCTGATGCTATTATACAATAGGACACAAAAGGAATTGTAGTAGTAGTATTGATGATGAATGTATGTACAAAATTTATTTATTTATTGTACTGATACTCGATGGAATATGACGATGATGATGATGGATATCGATCGATCATGAATCATGGAATGCCAGAAAGCGACAGCTCTACATACATACACACGGAACGAAATTCGTCCACGTCGTCCCCCGATTCAATGATTTACTGCTGAAAAATTATCATGATTCTTTAGAGTATGCCTACTGGTCATTTTTGATGAGACTACTGCAAAATGGTGTGTATTTTTAAGCAGTGATGATGAGGATGCTAATCATATAACCAGTTTCACCTACTGATATTATTATTTGTACAACAGCAGCAACAGCAGTCAGCTACTGATGAATGCACGCATGACTTTGACATTTTATTAAAGGTGTAGATAAAGATTATTACCTATGTACTTTTTTCCGTTTTTTTTATTCTGGCATACTGTTGTTGTTATAACTAACACAAAAAGAGATAATCATAATATAAATGCATTCCTGTGTGCGTGGAGGTGTATTTATTTACTGACTGACATGACATATACCATCAGAGACGAATATGTGGCGTCCGTTCACATTCATTTTCATGACTTTGACCCTGATATTTTGATGGATATGACGGTAGTTTGTCCGTAATTGCACTAGGTAGCTGTACTACAACTTGCTCAGTGGAATGCTAATTGAAGTACATGTGCAATTTCAGCAGCAGTGTATTTATATTACCAATTTTTTTCGTAAACAACAAGTTCAGTTATAATTAGTGCAGTAAAATGAAGGAAAAAAATGAACAACAAACAGGCGTGCGGAGGAGGAGGAGGGGAAGTAGAGGGGAAATATAATTATTTTATGCATGTTCCTAAAAACTGCACACAATCAATGAATGTATGATTTACCAAAGGTTTAGACTATGCGCTATTACTTTTCATTATAAGTGGTTAAAGGACCTACACCACCGGATGCCGAAAAATAATAATAAATATTTACACAAAAAGAAATAAAATATTTCGGTCTGCTTATTTGTTTTTATGTTCATTTTATTTTACTCACTCACTTGCACTGTATCATCAACAGTAGAGATATTAAATATATATAATATATTTATGTATGAACAACTGACTTTTAAAATACTAACGATTCCTCACTCGTGTGTGATACTTGTTTCTTGTTTCTCTGGTTGTTGTTTATTTTGCCGGGTATACAAACTTGTCACTGGAAGAATGAGATTATTATTATTAACCATTTTTATTAGCAGTAAATACTTTACTGTTTTGAGTTTTTGTTTTTCTCTTTTTCCAACATCATTATTAAATACTATACGATCATTGTTGTGGGTGTGTGTAGTACGCCATATTATAGCAAACATTATGGGATATACGATGGGAACATTTCAAAAATGTACTATCAATTTTACATATAATAATAATAATAATTATTATTATTTATATATATTTCTCTGTTTTTTATAAAACATTTACCAAGAAGTGCTTAAAATCAACTCTTTTTCCTGCAAGGCATGCACAGTATCAAGATAAAAACACACACAGCCGAGGACTAAAAAAATAATCAAAAACAGTGACGACAAATTACCACCCTCTCATCTCATCGTAAACGATACTACGAATGAACTATATAAATATTTAGATAGGTAGATAGAACAATTCACATATAATGTAAGGCTATGTTATTCAGTATCGTATGTAGTCGTACTGCTGCAAAAACAATGCATCATTCCTTAAATAACATATAATATTTTATATTAATACTAAAAGGAAGTAGTGCAGGGCGTAGTGATCACAAACCACTCGCCTATAAAAAAACTACCGTAACAATAATAATAATAATCTGCTAAAGAACTAACGTGATGAATACAACGATTGTAAAGTTTATAAATAATTAAACCGAGATTTTGACAATGACATCATTGATCATCACACATATATTTTTTGCTACCAATCGATAATATTTTTTTGTTTATGCATACAAGAATATAGAACCCGAAACCATTTTTAGCAGTTTTGTTTTTCGCCACACCGGCAACACATTTTTTACATAACAATAGTTATGTATTTTTGTTAACGTAGTTACATCGTAATACAATATATTTTTTATAAACTAGCAATTCATTTTAATTAAGAGAAAAACAACCCCTCTCTAATTGTTTTACTTTGAACAGTGCAGTAGAGTACTTATTATGACAGGACGTGTCAATAATGCTATTACAAAATTGTAATTATTTGTAATGATAACGTAAACTTAAATCTTTACAAATTTAGAATCAAACTATTTTTATGCTTTTTAATATATGATTAAATAAGTATACATATAGTAGCTAGTATAATAATATTACAAATAGGAAAACAATGCAACAATATAACTTACAGGTGCAAAAAAGTACAAAGTGCATGCATAGATTTTTAAGGGTGATGATAATTTGTAATTAAACTGCGCGACGAGAGACGCAATCATGGTTTAATTTAATGATCCAGACCCTAGTAGTATTTCACTAAATATCAGAATCAGAACAAAAAAGATTCATTATAAAAAGGGGAAGAGGAATATCTTCATGGCAACTTTTAAAGACATCAGTCATCAGTGAAAAAATCCCTTCCAGAGATACAAATTCTGCACGTGAAGGCATTAGTAAAAGGCAAGATAAAGTATAAACTCGTCGCCATTAAAGGTCACAATTTGATCGATGATAGGTTATCATTGACAAAAATAATTTTAAATTCAAACTGAAAGATAACTAGAAAGGTAAATGATTTTGTCATGCGCTTTGTTGATCAGTACTCACCACACCAGCACAATTTTTTATAACAGGTTAAGTTGGTTTCTGTGAGCAGCTAATAGTTGTCACCTTTTCTAATTCGTAGTACAACTGACTACTACTATATCCCTAAACGCTACAATTATACTCATTTAAATGTAAATATTTGTAGGTAATTATTATGTTTCTTATATTATTACGTACAACATCATAAAGGTTTTCTTTTATATCTTACCGATACAAGCAGCGGTGATACTATTAGTTAGACTTAGAAAAAATAAGAAATTTTAAAGATATGAAGTTTTAATTGCTATACGTTTTTAAGAAACGGTTCTTTGCATAGACGTTTCCATGACAATGATGAAGAATGTACTTTAACCTCCCCACAACTTTTTATACTGACTTTACTATTAGTTATATGTTATAACTTAACATACTAGTGTACGGTACAGATACGAACTTTGTTGAAGAAGTTAACAAGTTTTACTTGATAAGGCTTAGATAAGACGAAGCTGGAGCTGGGTGTAGTAGATTAAAAATGTAATAATAGTAAACAAGTTTACTTCAGAATTACCTACGACCTACCTACCTAAATACATAAAATTTGTTACAAACTTTTATGCACTTGTTAAATGGATTATTATTATGCACACACATCCGTTTTAATACTTTGTGCCATTTTAAACTTAATTCCTACCGTAAAGCACCGTTGTCATTTTTGTCGCGTATCAGTTTAAAATCTACAATATTATGCATACCAACTACATACATCTATGTAAAATCTTCGATTGACTGGAAAAATTAAATATTAGAATTCCTTCAAAACTGTTGCAATAAAAAATACCACAAACATACCCACCACTACTACCACTTCCTACAATTACAACAATAATAATGATAACAATAAAATATAAGTATATGTAATTATACTTTTTTAACAAGAATCCGACTAAAAATCAGCCCAGTTCTTTTTTATACAAAATAAGATTAAACCTCACTAACTACTACTGATTACAATTATGTATTATGCAACTCTATTTTTACAACATTTGACATGTTATCGAAATTATTTCTATGTACTCTCTACGTACTTGATTAATTAACATAAAATATTATTAGCAATTCGTAAAAAAAACATTAGCCGTAAAAGTCACAATGATGAGATATTCAGGACTCAGGACATATCAGCAACAACAAACGACAACAGGGTAATTTATAATGATAATAGTATAATAATAAGGTTTAGTGTTCTCAGTCCGTTACAGTTTAATGCTTGAGGGTTTGTTTTGTTGTATGTAGATGATTTTTAAAGATTTACAATTGTTGCAAATAAAAAATTAAAACTTAAAATAGTAGAGTTAACCGGAACAGATCTCCGAGTGCTCGTCCCACGCTGCCACCTACATCATCCAAACAAACAAGAAAACACAAAAAACATTAATATCCCATTTCAAAATTAATCATTTAGATACTAATTAACTTAACTAATTAATTAAAATTTAGCTATCTTCACCACCACCAACCAGTTAAGTTCATGAACTTATCAATTCATGCAGAAAAATGCATACAGAAAAGCAAGCCATGAAGAATGAACAAAGCATAACGCATCTGATGAGATTGCGTGTATGCCCTGCTGCGAAGTTGAACTATGGCCTAGTCTAAATTCCCAGTGCCCCACATGTGTCAAGGGCGGTCATCCCTGCCCGTTTAAAAAAGCAAGTGTCCGTCTCCTCACACCCACTCGCTTTTGTTGAGTGTTGGCCGGCGTTCCGTTCAGCGAGAGAGGTGCGTTCACAAGCGACTGGTTGCATCAGACAACTGCTTGGAAGAGGAGCAAGTTGGTCGAGCAAAGGTGAGAAATGAGATGAATGGACCCTCCTAATCGGACGGCCTGACTGCCTCACTAACTACTACTTTAGGTTTTTGTTAATTGCGACTTTTGCTAATTACCGACTTAATTGACCTAATTAGATGACAGGTTTTGGTTTTTTGCAAAATTTCAAATTCAAGAGCAGAGAGAGCTGAGCAGAGTAGGGATTTTTTTACTTTTATTCTCGCTCTTAATTTTCGCTTTTTTAAGGCAGTAGTAGAGAATTAAAGTCTAACTATTTAATTCTAATAAAAAATTCTAATAATTAATTATTAGCACTTTTTGTGCCTTTTTAAAGATAGTAGTAGAGAACTAAAGTTTAACTTTTAAAGATAACTTTTACTTGCTAACAATAATTAATTATTAGAATTTTTTTGCTTTTTTAAAGTCAGTGGTAGAGAATTAAAGTTTAACTTTAAAAGTTAACCTTTAATTGCTAGTAATAATTAATTATCAGCACTTTTTTATCAATTGTCATCATTGTTAGCTTTAAGCTATTAAAAGTAGATTTTTTGAGATTTTAACGACTGGTCTTTGACAAAAAAAAGACAAAATGTCGGGGATCTCTGTTTGTATAGAGGCTCTCATAGGGAGGGCTCAACGTAAATCGGAGGTAATTTTGTAGTTAGTTAAATAATAATTAAAGTAAGACTGCGGTCAGTCTTATTAAATGCATTTGTATAGCTAGCTTCAAAATTCCAGTCTAGTACTGACTAGATCATTAGTAGTATCCAATAATTCATTAATAATTAATTAATTAGTACGATCAAATGTCAAAAGTAGGTGATAGTACTCGTTAGAGTTGGACATTTTCTCTGTAACTAATTAGCTATTTTTGATTTTTTGTTAAATTTCAGGCCCTTGCGCCCCGATTCGGTCAGTCTCAACATTTCTACGTGAGTAATTACCAAGTTTTCAGCGTGTTCATCACGAGGACAGATTGGGTCCACGGAGTCTTGCGGAGGTAAGTATCTAAACTTAATAATGGTAATTAGTTTTAACTTTTAGTTTTAGATTATTTGCTAATGCTTCACGACACTGCTTTGCTTCACTCTTGGGCTAATTTCAATTAAAATGCATAAGCATCCTGCATCAATGTGAACTATTAAATATCATACCATCTACTTGCATGGCTTGACCAATAACCTTTTCTTTTAAATGGCGTGTCAATCTTTAACTTAATACTATTTCATTTCCTTCTTATTAATCGCACGATATACCCTTTCTCCACTTTCCTCTTTTCGGAGCATCAGTCATTTTATGATGTAGCATTATCATCATCGGTCTTGGTGAATGAAAAAGATAGAGTTGTTTTAGATTTCGAAGCTAGTAATCATGCTGACAATTCTTAGTTTAGGGTCATCATAGGATCATTATTCATATAACGCTGCGTGGTGGTGGTGTAATGACTAGCGAATGAGGTAGAAATGTTATAAATTACGGTACAAAAACCATTCAAATCATCGAATCATATCATAAATCATAAATTATTCACTATCATATTTTAGTAATTGCTGACAAATTCATGATTACCTGACACTCTCTCGAACAATACCATTGATTGGCACATCCAGCACATACAAACTGAGCACGACTAAGGTTACATCCTTGACAAATTGGAACTGCATCTGCTTGTTGCTGAGAAGGCACATGACTTGCTTCCTCCTCCCGAACTCTCTCCTATTATTAAAAAACCATCACATCCTCCGTTAAGCTTGAAAATCATTGAATCTTCATCATCCGCGATCCTCATAATAACAAGTCCTGCCAGTTAGTTACCTTTTTAATTTTCGCCATATTAACTTTGCTTTCAACTTTGGATGTTGCGAGCAGATTTGCTAGAGATAGATTTGCATCAGAAGTAGGAAGTTTGTTGGAAAATTTTTGCGAGGAGTTTGTAGATCCATCATTAATTGTCCTTGTGGAGCCCATGCCGCTGGAGTGGGTTGACGGGGACAACATCTTTGCCAAAGTCCCACTTCCGCTGGGGGTAGGGTTAGAAATGAGAAGGGAATTGCTGCTGCTGGTTGCCGATTGTCGTCCTGTCGGCTTTCCATTTTTCGGTTTACTTGCTGCTAGGGATCTGGTACTGGCTATTTGAGGTACGGCAGGCGCTGGTGGTCCAGATAGATTTCCAGTGGTGGTGTCCTTGAGTAGTTTGTCAGCTTGCGCCACGGCTAACAGCTCCTCGAGTGTCTTGTGGTATAACCTGTCAGGGCTCATTTTCAAGACCGGCTTAGGACGTGGCTTAGGTCCTCCCTTTGGTCTGTCTCCAGTTAAATTGCTGTAAAATAGAAAAAGTCATGGTAGTAATTAATGAGTGCATCATCACTTCAGTAAAAAGTACATACAATAATATAAACATTGTTTCGGTTCTTACCGATGAGTTTCAATGATGGATTGTACGTTAACCATGTTACCCTTGCGCCCGTATTGCTTTCGCTGACCCGGTGCTGATGCATTGGAATTTGACTGGACATCAACAATTCTGGGGCGAGACGCTCGGCCGGGTAGTAGGTCATCCATAGCTTGTCGCTTCCGCTCACAAAGTTTTTGAAGCGCGGCAGAAGCGCTTAAGATGTCCTCCTTTTGTCCAGCGCCTTCATCTATCACCAGTGCGCTTTGAACTGACGTTATTGTCGTTGAGGCTGATCTGAATGGGAAAATGGTTTGCAGGGATTCATTCTCCGTCTCCGTACTCTCGATGCTCTCCTCAATTTGTCGCTCTGCTAAACTAAACATGTCCTTCTCGGACATTATCAGGCTCATGCATGCTTTGATATCAGTCGTGGACATGGGTCCGTTCATTCCGTCTTGTACTTTGGCAATCCGTTGAGTGCACTTAACTTGGTCCAAGGCGTACTCCATGTGCTTCTTGAGTCGGAGAATTGCACTCCACTCCTTCTCCTTGAGAACAAGCAGCTCGTTTAGCTTGACCACTTGCTCCTCCAACTCTTTGGCGATGGCGTTGCCGTCAGAAACGGAAAAACTTCGAGACTGCTGACCTGGTTTCTTCAACAATGATGACCCTGTATCCTTCCTTTCCAGCAGTCCACTCAACAGCGGCTTATTGTTGTCGCCAGTTGATGACGAAGACGAGTTCTCATTTGTATTCGCCTCGACACCATTTTGAAGAATGGTGTCCAAGCGGCTAAATGACGGCCCTTTCTTGTCGTCTGGACTGGCAGCGGCTATAATTAGCGATGATTCTTCTATACTTGCATTACTGTTCTGATCGTCACCTCCACCCTCTGTGTAGATACTGTCAACTTTAACCATTGACACGTCATCCGAAATGTCCATGTTGGAATCATCGCCATTTTCATTAGTCTCGTCGCCGTCCATTTCCAATAGTTTGGCTTCATCTTCCTCTCCGTTCATGCCTTGATCTTGCCCGTCTTCACCTTCAAGTTGTTCTTTCTCGTCATCCGTCGTAATAATGAGATTTGCACCTGAGATGGAGTCAGTGGTATCTTCCAAGTCTCCTCCAGGCAACCCTGACGTATCGTTTTCTCCTTCTTTCGTCTCCTCCTGGTCTTCCGCAATCATGAGCGACTTGTCACCTCCGCTTGTTTCGTCAGCAATGGTCATGCTTTCTTCTCCCTCGACGCCATTCAACACCGTCTCCATTACGTCGGTCATTTTTTGGCGTTTGTACAGTACAAACTTGCAGGCTCACACGTTCCGTAAACCTCAGACGTTCTCCCTGAAATCATTATAAGAGACACATTCCCACATTCATTAGTTATTGTTCATACTATATTATATAAGATCGTTAATTCTTTAATTTTATCGTTGATGGCAGTTTTTAAAATTTTAATGTAGTAAAACCTTCGAAAATTGCACTGCAGAGAATATAGCTGAAAACTATAAACACAAACTTTTAATCGCAGCGAAATGGTTTCAATTCAAGTTAAAAGTTGTAAATGGCAAATAAAATCGCAGTTAATTAAAACTAGCTTTTAGAAGTAATGTGAGAAGTAGTTAGGATGTTAATGGAACAAGTGTCATAAAGTGACTGTCGTGTCACTTCTCAAGCCATCACTCATCGCCACGCACGCATTCATGGCAAAAAAGATGGCAGCGGGCTTGGTCGTTAGGGGGTCATTGCATTTTGGCAGTGTTCAGTGCACTCGGGAGGGAGACAATTGGGATGATTCATCATCCATCACCATTCCTTGCCAACGTGACATTGTACTGTGCTAGCAAAAGGTCGAAGACTAGACAACGAGGTTGGTTGGCAGTTTGGCACCTCCATCTCAAATACAAGTTGCAAAAAAGGAACAATGATGCATATTTGCTAGTGCGTAGACTGACTGTAGTTTAAAGCTTAGCTAAGGTAGACAATGGTTAATTATTTTTTACTACTTGCATAAGTCAATACCCGGAATTCTGGTTCGGGCAACAAAGTCTCTGAAGCAATAGAATAGCCTCATGTGTCTCAACTTTCTCGGTTTGTCATATTTTGGGCGCCTATCTTTAGCTCCATTTACAATTATTAGATCTGAGCTATTGTTGTTATTGTAGGCATTTCACATTTGTTGTGATTTTTAGCATGCATTTACAAACTTGACATAAAATAGGGATTTTTTGGTAGGGTAACAAAAGTAGCGAGTTTTTAATGTAACTTGCGGCGTTAGTAAAAATTTGGTTGGTGAGTAATTATTATTACAGTTATTAAACAGGTAGCTACTGATAATCATCTGCGCTGCGGGTTGTTGACTTGCTTGCGAGTTGAGGTTAATGTATCAAGAACAAAACAAACATAATAGCTGCAAATTAAGTAGCAGAGATTTGTTAAAGTGTAAATTAGTCTGTGTGGATGTTAGTGGTGGGGTGCTACGAATGGTGTTTTTATATTTGTAGTCGCCAGTTGAACTGATCGTCTAGTCACTTGACCTATAATAGTGGGGACATGTTTCGCAGCCGGTAAGATTGTTGATTATTTACATTATTTAAGTGTTGCTTGTAATATATTCAATGGTGACTAATTAATTAGTTTTGTGAGGAGTCATTTGTAGTCATTTACATCAGTAGTCGCATAATACTTTTATCTGTACATACTTTCAATCAAGAAGCGTTAATAAATTTAAACGTCTACATTGTAGGTTGGACTTTTCCAAGTTGCACAGAAACTTTCAATTTGTTGTCGAGTACTAGTTTTACTTACCAAAATAATGTTAGTGTCAAGTTGTGAGGTAATGTATCATCCGGTTACCGGTTTACAACTACCGCTTATCCCTTTTCACAACCAGCAACGATTGCAGAGTTACAGTGTCACTAACTGAGCACGGTACTTCCGTTATTATTACAATTGCTAATTAAATTATTATTAGATCACACTTATCACTTGAGTGGCTGACTTTTGAAGCTCAGCCTAAAACTATTGTTTTACTTTTGTAAATATGTTGGGCATTTTTAACTTTTTCAGTAGCCACTTTTTCTAAACATTCACTTGTGAAATACTTTCAGGTTCTATTCGTCGGTTTTTTCCGAGCAGATATAGTATTAACTTTTATCATCAATGACGAGAATCAGGATTCAAAGACTTCAATGTTGGTTAATTGGCTTCTGAGAATACATGTAAATTGGAGAGATTAGAAGTGGAGCACGAAATTCAGTGGACATGCAAGTTCGGAAGTGTTTCCCAAGAAGTGATTTTTAGGAATGTGCCCTTCCAGTTGTGATATCAGTAGCCGAGCAAAATGAAATGACCGTCCGCTGAAAAACAAGTAATTAAGTAAAATTATGATCCAATAGCTTATCAATTTCCTTTTACCAATTATATACATTTTTAATTGTATCTTTTAATACATAGTATACACGTTAAGGCTTACATACTTATTCCGTTTGTTTAGTTTTCATGTAATTGTATGTAAAAACCAGTGTTCTGTTCTGTGTGAGTGTGTCGGTCCTTTCAAAATGTAACATTCAATTGTTCAACGGCAGTGTTCATGTTGGAGGAGGTGGAAGTCCCCCTTTTTGTAACAATACTAACATTAACCACTAACAATCAGCGCACACGCTGTTGTTCCACGCAGCGCAGCTTGTAAAGTGTCGCGCTCAATATTGTTGTTTGTTTGTAATGTAAGCGGTTGGTTATTTCGGTTATTGCTCCACTTTTTTTTGCGTGTGTGTTTTGTCAACAGGACTGGTTAGCCATGTATTTATTCAATTCTTATTATTTTTCATTTCACTTCAGTGACTTTTCATTATTGCATCACTGGTGATTTTTTGAAGTGGTGGTGTGTAGTGTTGTCGCTGTCCTTATTCCACTTCTTGAGTCATTCTTAATTATTATTATATTATTATTTCTTCTTCTTGTCTCTCTCACTCTGTCTATTGTTCTTGGTAGCGTTAATACTTTTATGGTTGATGCAACAAGATGCTTTTTTTAGAAAAGCGCTTCTTGTTATTGTAACAATTGTGTTGTTTTTTTTGTGTGAGAGTGTGAGGAAAGTTGAATGAGATGTGCTGCTACTTACTCTACTACCATCACCACCACCACCGCCAGATACTGATCGTCTCGTCAGTCACACAGCAGCAGCAGCAAAATAGACGAAGATGATGATGCCATTCAAAAAAGGCAGAGGAGAGAACTGACTCGTCAAGATAACACAGATATTTACTATTTATTATTATTGCTCTCTGCTCATGCAAAATAATATCGTACCTACGAGACAAAAACGGAATGGATATTTATTTATTATTGGAGGACCTTCTTCTTCTTTTTCCTTCTGGCGATATGCTCTTCTACTGCTGCTGTTATTGTGAACTCATCTTCATCATTCCCATCATCACACAGGAGGATACTTTACGATATCACTGTAATAATTGTCTTCCTTTCTTCTTGTGATGATGATCATCAAAGCTCTCTTTTTTGGTTTTTTTGGTGACGATGATGTCGACCACGGTGAACTAGGGGGAATGAATGGTTTTTCTGTTTCTTCTGTTACTAATAATGATGATCAAGTATCAAAAAGTCTTCTTGTGTCTTTTCGTCGGCATACAAGATGCTTCATGATCAAGAAGTTAGAAGAGCTATTTGAATTGGTTCACGAGAAAAACTGTTTTTTTTCTCTCTTCTTATTTTCTGGCTATTGTTGTTTCAGAGTAGTAAAAACCACACATAAAACTCCGTAACAATATATATTATGTTCCAATCCGTCTATGCTTTTCGCCTGTCTTGCAGTTGACTTTCCGTGCTAAATGAGATAATGTATGTCTATGTACATGTCTGAGAGCTCTCACAAAAGTCTGACAAATGTGTAGCAGATGTGCCGTGTGCGACCGTTTGTATTGCATTGTAAGGTAAAATAAGTTAAGAGTTTCTACCGTGCGGGGTGATATCCTCTGTTCTTCACCATATTCCTAAAACAATTTATTCAGTAAAATTTTTTTTGGATTTGGTTGGACTCTGTAATGTTGGCATTTGGCATATGTACATGTAATGTAAATCCGTAAAAAAATAGTAAAGCGGTGATGATTATGATGTCCTACCTTTGCTGTTTCACAAACAGCACATGTATGAATGACCATCTACTACTGGTCTACTTAGTAGTTGGAAAGGGAGATGTTGATAATATTATTGGGTTAAGTTGCGGCTTTTTTATCATCTTAGAGTATTAGGAAAGGAGAGCTAAGGAGACCCACATGAATATTGCATAAAGGGATGTACAAGGAGGCTATCCCATGATGATGTCGGTGTCGGTGGTGTGGTGGTGGTGGCAGTCAGCTCGCTGCTGCGCTCGTTTGAAAATTCTCTCGCAAGATGATGGAATATATAAATGGTCTTTGACTATCTTGCTCACTGAATCTCGAGTACGGAGTTAGCGCTGACGGTGTGTGAGCTACAGAAAAGAATACACGATGATATGAAAGGGGATGGAAAAAATTGCGGTAATTTGCAAGAAATCCTCTCATGGATTCATAGAGATTTTGAAATGAGCAGCAGCCGCAGAAGAGCAGCAGGTCAGAGGCAAAAAAGACAGAGTACATGTTGTTTGTTTGGTGTGGAGGTGGTGATGGTACTGTATTTTTCGGCAGCAAGTAGTGGCGAAGATAACATGTAGGTATACTAAAAAACATAAATGATGAAGATGGTAAGGATGATGACCAGGTTTTTCTTTACTATTTTTTAATGAATATATAAAATCGGACCAAGAAGAGAGCAGCAGCAGCAGCAGAGAAGCGGATACTCCACACATTATCCGCATGTAGCAAAAAATATAAAAAAAGAAGACACCAACCACACCACCACCACCACGACACAAGTTTTGCACTGATGGTCGAAAAGCAGCGTGCGTCGTCGTCGTGTGCGAGTGTGTGTCTGTGTCTGCATTGTAAAATAAAAACGAGGGGAAATGAATAGAAAAAAATTGATTAGTAGGGCATAATATTATATTCTAGTAATTCATTGTAGTAGAAGTAGTGCTCCTCCATCCTCCACCACTACTGTCTGTTGTTTTCGTCTTGTGTGTTGTGTGCTCCGGTTTGTTTGTAGTCTGTTAATGACGAAGAACCGGTGAAAAAGGAGAGATCGTCATCAGAATCATCATAATTAGTGCGGCGGCGAGCAACTGTTTTGATAGTTGCTGTTGTTTCAGTGTTCCGGTTGTCTTGCTAGATTTGCAATAAAATATATATTGGCACCGCTCCACAATTGTCATCATATCATCACCGTTCCCACGACTTTCTTTCAACACTGCATATACATGAGTGGACAGGCGGCGGAGATTGCGACTTCCTCAAAAGTGACTACTGAATGACATGAGGATGAAGTGAAAAAAGGCTGGAAACTGTGGGAAGACAGAGTAGAGGAGTTAGTAGAGTGGTGTTGATTATTTAATGAAATGCCGATGTACCGTTGTTACAGCGAAGTACAAGGGAAGAAGGCGTTTGAGCAATTTGCCGAAAAAGAGAGGTTGTGTATGTGTTAGCTGTGTCAGTGGAATTATGCACAGTTTAGTCAATATATTTAGGATAAGGGACAGATAGGTTATCGAAATCACCTTTTTAAGTTTAGGCGACAAAATTTAGGCTATTTTTGCATTATTGACGTTTGTTATAGATAAGTAATTAAGTATACAATAAGCCTGGATTCGCTGATTGTCGGTGTTTTCTAAAGGTCAGTTAGCTGATTGCTTGGGTGGGTTATCATTTTCTGTTTTGTATTGGCTGGTTGTGTCGCTATTTGTATGATGGTGAAAGGCTTAGGTTTGCTTCCATCCAGAATATAGTATCAGGTTTTAAGTTTCCTTTTCTTTTTTACAGTATCCAACAATTAAAAAAACGGGAAAAGATGAGTGGGCCGTCACCATGGGTTTCGGAGAGGCGATTGCGTCCAATTTATGGTAAATTCACTTATATATGGAAATTACGATGTTTTAGGACAAGTAATTGAACTTTTGCTTATGTTTCAGAACTGCTGGATCTGGGGAACAACAAAAAGGTTGTTGCTGAAGCGGACAGGGTGTTGAAAAAACAACCCAATTTTTCGTGTGCTAAAGTTTTGAAAGCCCTGGCGTTGATTCGTATGAACAAGACTCATGAAGCGAGGCATATATTGGAACCTGTCGCTATGGAAGTTCCAACGGACGACGGTACTATTCAAGCGTTGTCCATCTGTTACCGGGAACTGGATGAACGTATGTGGCTTTTAAAACAAATCTTCCAATGATCAGTTATTCCAGGATACAAATTGGTTTCATTTTAAAGTTTTGAATTTGTCTGTGTGTTACTTTAGCGTACCGCCTGTGCAGTATTCTCGAGGCTGCCTGCGAAAAGGAAAAGTCTGAAGAGCTGTTGACGCATTGCTTCATGTCTCTTGTTCGGGTACGTGAATTCCAAATTTTACATAGTCAATAATCAATAACAATTCGTAGAAAGATCATTGTACCTTCATTTTACTGGTTGTTTGTTTGTTTTTTAGATCAACGACTATAATAAAATGTATCAGATTTCTACGACTCTGTATAGGCTTTTCAACAAGACCACGTATTTCGGCTGGTTATTAGCCAGCTTGTTCCTCAAGTACGAAAATAGCAATCAATTGCCTGAAGCGGAGCGAAACATACCTCTAGAACTTGCATCCCGCATGGTGGATAAATTTTTTGATTACAAGAAAGGCCCTTTGGAAGATAACTTATTGGAACTGATTTTACTTGTTTTGGATAGAAAGGTAAGAATTTCACAGTACATGTTTGTAACTTGTCAATATGGGCAATGCAAGGTTTAAAGTTTCTTTCAGTGATGTGATGTTACAAAGTTTTAAATCATTTGTGTTCTGTTAAAATCTAGGGGAGATGGGATACAATGTTGACCATGTTGAAACACTCCGGATACCCTTCCTCAAATTTTAACAACGATCAAATTCACCAGGCGTTTTGTCACGCCATGCAATGTCAAAAGAAGTCGGATGAGCTGTACGAATATCTGAAAGCTACATACTTAAAAAAGTACGTAAGGAAATGACAAGGTATTTTTATTATTGCATAGGTTTTAATTTTGAGTTGTGCTATTAAAACTTTTATTTTCGTCTGATTTCCAGTCGTGACGACTATGCATTGCTCAAGCAGTTCATTGATACTTTCCATGAATCCAAAGACAAAAAAATCAACGAGATGTTAGATGATATGATGGAGAATTCTCCGAACCGTACCACCTGTCTTGCGGACCTTTATTATTGTTTTCATATTGCAAAACCTGAAGCCATTCCGCAGACGAGGATTATGAGAGACCTTAAGCAAGCAGTCACTTATTCTGTTGATAAGCCATCCTTTTATTCAGACATCATGGATTATTTTAAGCTAATTAATCGTGAGATGCAGTTTGAAATTGTCAAGTGTGTCGCTACTGAGTCAGATGAAGCAGGGAATTTTAATACGGTAACAAATCAAACTATATGAACAAAATGGTAAAAGTTAAGAATGAAGGAAAATGTGTATATTAACAACATCTTTACATTTTCTTTCACAGATTCCTAGTATCATCAGAGATGTCAATTATGAGATCGTATTGAAGGAATTTCTGGAGAGAGAGGATGACGAACTCAATCGTATTAAGCAAGCTAACGTTTGCTTTGGGAAATACATGGTTTGCCATGAGCTAATGGACTCACTTCGTTCTGACGAAAACCTGCGAACGAAGGAATCCGACTACCATGATCAGTACTTAGTTGTTGCTGCTATTAGCTTGCTTACCGAAGCGCATAGGGCTCCGAGTCTACAAAACGGAGGTGATCTAGAAGCTCACTTGAAAAAACAACCATGGGCTAAACTAAAAATTGAGGAGTTTAAAGAACTCTCCAGCCTGAGAGAACGTCTGTTATCTGAGCGAAAGACGGAAAACGACTCTTCGTCGCTTAATAACCTGGAAGACGATTTTGAAAAATTAGGACTTGAAGGTTCCATTAAACATTCACAGGCACATTTCAGTGACAGAGATGCTCTGATATCTTTTGCTATTTGCATTCTGGAGTACGGACTGGTCAGAAGTCCTTACAACTATTCGATGAGAATTTTGCTGAGTAACGCATACAAGAATTTTGGTGCTGTAAGTGTGGCCATAAAAGCTATTCAGGGACTGGATTTGAAGCATGTTCAGTGGGACACTTTAGGATACTTAATACTTCCTGCTGCGCTCACTAGTGGCACATATACAGACGCAATGAAGATGTTGGTTGCTGCCGACAGCATGTACTCTAGCTACAGACGGGAGGTAAGTAAATAATATTCCGGTTTTTGTGTTTGTCATTATTAGTACTGACTTGATTCTCTGGAATATGTAATAATCACTTTAAAATGGAAACTTTCATTGATTCATTCACAGAGTATGGAGCACGTTATAGCAGCATACAAATATGGGAGCTTCGGTAAAATACAAGAATTCATGAGGTTCAGAGAGCAGTTGATGAATTCCACTCAAGCTGGGTTGACTTATGCGGAAAGGCGTCTAATGGAACTAATGATGCTCACAGGCACTTCGCAGGACTTACAAAAGTTTGTCGATGGCATTAATCTGGAATTGGTTCAACTTTGGATTCATACGGAGAACTATACTGACAATAGGGATTTTACCGTTCTTCAATTCTTCGACGAAACCGTTGACATCGACTTTTTCCGGGAGTTGTCATCCGACCAGGATCACTACCTGCTAAAAATGAGAATGATTTTACTCGCCATGGTGGTATACTTGCTCAGGTATCCTAAAGGAGTGGACTCGACTTGTATTCGTGAACGCTTCAATAATCTTACTAAATTCTACGCGACCTATGCGGGGACTTGGACAAAAGTTTACGAGTCCAAAGTAAAGGGGAAAGAGTTCAGCATTGTAAGTTGTACAATTTGAAAATAAGTTTTTCTGTGCAAAAAATGAATTTGTTGAATTGTTTGTAACTTTGCTTGCATTTCTCTTTTATAATATACTAGCCTCAACTTCACGGAGTGTTTCCCGGTCGTAACTCTGGCTGTTTCGAATTATGTGCCCCAAGCTACCTCCTTGAGCAAATTAACTATGTGAAGGAACTTGTTGTGGAACAAGATAAGCTCCCGTTTACAATGTATCAGACCAAACTTACGGAGCATTGTGACGCTATGTTGAAGGTGTTGAGGGAAAATTACGAAGAGTTTCTGAATGGCACCCGGATTACCAATATGGATAATTATATTGTGAAGTTTCACTGCGTCCTCGAGGTATGTAAACTTCAATGGTCGAAATAAAAAAATATAATTGTTTGTAGATTCAACAGCTTTTATGCATTTTCTTTCTTCTGTATTTACCTCATGCGCTATTTTTTTTGCTTTTCAGACGTTCTCATTTTCGCGAGTTGTGCTAGAGGCGGCCCTAAATGCTTCAAGGCATAATGTGGACTTGATGAAGACAAAAGGAAGGCAGCGGGAGAAACCTGTAAGTTTTAGTAATGATTTCTGCAGAAAGAACATTAACGACTATTTCTAGGATGAGGTCACACTTGGCATTACTTTAGCCCATTACTTAATTATTTTAAACTGTTGTTTCACAGTCTCTACAATACTATAAGAAGAGTGCAGCCAACTTAGTAGCAACATTGTTGGAAAAGTTTAAGGAACTTCAAGAGTGCTTTAAAGTGTTTATTAATGCGTTGAAGGAGCAACCTCTTCCACGCCTAAAACATATGCAGACGTCCATACGAGACCTTATCAGCGATAGCTTTCTGGATGCGGCCTTTCCTTCAACGTTTGATGTTGCTCAAAAAAATATTCGGGACAGTCACTTGAATCAGTTAGAGGAGATGAATAAGCTTACCGCGAGTTTAATAGAGTATATCCGCAATAATTTGGAAACTAAATAGGAGGTTAGAGTTTGCCTGAAAATTTATTTTCCTTAGATTGTCAACTTCGTAATGTTATCCTAATTAGTAATTATCATGTATTCAAAAAATTATTCTTGTTCTTTCGTAATACTTTTAAAAGTCAGTAGTCATAATATTGTGTTTAATTTTCCAATCAACAGTGATAAAGGTTGGTTTGTCATTATACAAGCAGAATGAAGAACAGGCGTTTTTGTAGTAAAATTTGAATGGCAGTAACGAATGTACTAGATTAACGGGCGACCAACGAGTAGTTATTTATTTCGTTGAATAGAAATATTTACCACCATGTTTCGTTGCATAATATAGCCTATAGCCTCTCTGTATAGTGTACATTTAGATCACGTCGGCCTTCCAGTGAAAAAAAATATTACTAGCGCTTATCAATTAAGGCTGATGATATTCTAGTCCGAATGTCTCTGAAACAAGTATGATGATATTAAGGGGAGGGATGCAGTTATGACTAGAGTGAGTGAGTGTTGGTTACTTCTTCCTAGATGGATTATTTAACATGTAACAGTTAGAAATATTCGATAGGGCTTCTTTTTGCACAAAAAAATGTAACTGTGTGTTAAAAGTTGCTCTGAGGTTTGTATAATGGCAACTGCCTTTGTCATTGTTTAATAATGTGTGCCTGACCGATTGTGTATGATTTAAAATGCTCATGTTTGTCAACTTACTCTTATCATTTAAACTGTGTTACTACTACATATACATATTACTTACAACTACTTTACTATACAATTGTTATTACTATTATTACTACTACTGGTGTTGTATTCTATAATCTATTGTTTTAGTTAAGGCATGTCTATGTATAGGCATAATATCGTGTGGAGGGGAGTATGTTTGTCTTTTCGAGCTATAATGATGGGTGCAGGTTTATATCATGTATTTTTACTGATGATGATGTTATATGGAATGTTTCTTTCTCTGTATGTACGTGTACTACTATTAATACAATGTGTGTATGTTTGTTATGTGCTGTGTAACAATCTTTTATGCATTTCCGTTCAACTTACTTAAATTTTTTCAATAAACTGCACAAAAAAATACTATTTCTGCTACTAAAACAATGATACAAATCACAATAATCAACTTACGTTCCAGTTCTACACTTTTTTATCACTAATACAATAATATTATTAATATCAATTAATACTGAAACTAAACTAATTGTAGATAGCATGATGGAAAGACAATGAAAGAAAATAATTTAGCAAATAGGATAGCCATGCTATCATAGCATATTTTGGTGAAGTAGGTCATCAAAATGGACAAAAAGAATGACACTTTAGGCAAAACTTATTCTCCAGTTTATTGCATACATACACCTCTTCAGGTCGGTGTTCAGGTTGAGGACCACGACAAGAAATATCAATATAAATTTTACAGTTTAAGTACTTGTGGTAAGCGATCACCTCCAATATTTGTGACTTGAAGGATTGTTGACGAAACTATAATGGTGAACTTTTGATGAGGATACGGTTTGAAGAGAAACATGGATTGTGTGTGTCTGTTCAAACTTTCAATTTCCAATGAATTGACATCATTGCATTATTAAATAAAAAAGGTTTCCGGAGTCGATAAACCAAACAAGTCAATTTATCAGGTGAACGGACATCCTTCCATTTCTCATCAAAACCAATCCTCTTCATTAAAATTATGTTCATTGTTGTTACTCTGGTAGTAAGTAAGCAATAAACTCGAAAATGAATTTTTTATTGTCCTTATCGCTCATTGCCCTTTACATAAAAAATATTGATTACGTATATAAAAAAAGAGTAATTAATGACTACGTATGTTCATGCGTTAGTCCACTGCTAGCTTTTTTTTTAGCTCGAAACGATTTTTTAAAATTGGGAAACATAATAAAGAAAGTAATTAACAATGGGCCATTGAATTCCACTGCCGTTATATGCACACACTTACTGTACACACTTGCATCCTGTCTCTGATTAACGTGTAGTTCATTACCAGAGCGAGAGAAGTTCAAAGTTCAACTTTTATCAATACGAGGCAAAATCGTGGCAAAGTCATGAAATAAATTACTCTGAAAACTAACTAACGTCCGCTGCTATAACGTTATCCATTATATCATATTATTATTGTTGTTGTTATTTAATTTTGTCATAGCAGAGTTTGATAATAGTACTTAGCATCATATCACAAAATAACGCTGTTTTGTTGGTGGTCGGTCGGGGAATGAATGACTTTTTTCGCCGTGAACATGGCCTCACAAACATGTTCTCCAAGGTTGTGGTTTGTACTTCAGCGTCATCTCATCATCAGCGTCGTCGTCGTCGTTAGGTTCGCGTTGCATTTCTGCGTTGCTTGCTATTATTGTTGTTTTGTGTTGTAGGAACATTTTTTGACACGTTCATTTCAGTTGGATGATGATGATGATGAAGATTGGATAATATGCACCAAACCGGTTTCGCATATACAGCGTAGCGCAAAACTGCCAGCAGCAGCTAGCAGCAATCCAGCGAAAATCATAATAATTATTATTAAATAGACGCGAGAACAAAGTACAATGCAATAACGAGCATAAGGGCTTAACGATCTAGCTGACTACTGTATTGTGTATTGATGCTGGTGATGCGAAATGCAGGGAATAAATTCCTGGATACAGCATTTCTTTCATTACTTGAGTTAAGATAAGGGATGTTATAAGCAGAATACATTGCATTTCTAATTATATCATGCTTAGCAGCAAATAAAATATTCTGCAGGAAAATGGCACATATATTATGCATACTATGTTGTTTTGCTACAGCGTTTACACTGTTCCAATATTTTGTCAAGAACGGGTTTAAAACCTGAAATTGAACTAAGGAAAAGATAGCGTCGCGGGTTAATGGGTAATGGAATTTAGGCTTTTCATGGAAATTTTCTGTTGACTTGAGCACACAGGCCGAAACATCATCTACTACAAGAAATATTACATTTTGGCATAATAATTCATGATCTTACTGGGAAAATTGCCTATTTTTGCGATGCAAGAATTGGAATACTTTTTGGTCTTTTAAAAGTACAACGCTAGTGGACTAACGAGCGATTGGACAGACGGACAGGAAAAAAATCACTGGATTGTCGTAAGAAGTTATGATATGAGATCATGTCTACACAATTGAAACAGTAGTGAGCATGTAAATGTTCCAGTTCCAGTTTAGTAGAACATTATTTGTTCTACCGGCTTTGTTTTATGAATCCAATAAAAGATAATATTCCTAGGTGGAGTTGTTTTGCATAATATGACATTGTAATATTAGACCAGGTATTTTGTATTTTGAAAGGAATCCCAATTTCATATTCTGAAATGTTGTCCATGAAAACATAAGTGGTTAAAAAATACAAATATTTGTTATACTTCTTTCACTTACTTACGATGTAGTCATCAAGAGCTTTTTCTAATCCAGCATTCATATTATTATGCACACAATACAATGTCATAAATGTTATATCAAAATTGTAATTGTCAGACATACGCTGATTGTTGGACCGATGGTCAAAATATGAAGAACCCCAAAGACTCAAGCAAAAGCTTACAAAAACTAGTTTATATGAATTTCCACTGATAATGACCAGCAGCAAAAACGGCGTTTTCAATTTGCGAAGCGTGATGACAATGGAAATGAAAATTAGCTGATAGTAGAGCAAACACTGCATGCATGCTGCTTGCGTGCTACGTACAGGAGGGGTGCAATAAAATTTTGCAGACAAAAACATGGAAAAAAACTAAAACTGCTTTTTAGAGTACAATCCATGGCAATTAAGAAATATGAACAAAGAGAAACAAACATAAATTGCCTGAGGGACATGAGTTCAATCTCAATCATAAAACGCCAGACTACAAAAAAACTTGTTGTTATGTAAACTACTATTGTAAACACCCGGGTTTTACTTAACAAACAAAAAGTTTAATTGTCAGACTTAATGATAGAGTCGTTAAAATTACGATTATTGCTATAATTTGGTCATATGTCCTATTTCATAGCATGAAACCATCTAGCACATCGTCACCCGTCGCAATTCCAAGAACCGTTATTATGATTACATATTACAGCGTCAAGAGTCATGGCACTTGGTAACGGCGACAACAACAACTTATTATTGAAGTTTGCCAAATTATTTTTGCAAGGAATTTTTTATCAAGATCAAGTGCAATGTTAAAATGAGCAATCATTCGCTGTTCTTGCGCACTTTTTCGCTTCCTTCGTCCGTGGTCATAACTTACACAAAAGCAGCGACGACGACGTCGACACACAGAGCCAGAGAGCAAAGGTTGATAATAATTTGGCTTCTGACTGAAGAACCATTTGCGCTTTTTTCACAAAAAAAATAAAATGAATTAAACATGCATGCATGGCATTAACTGAATAATATTATCAATATGCAAGGCAAGGGTCACGAAGGTAATAAACGGCTAAGTAGATGCAAACCCCTGCCATTCTTCTTTTCAGCTCTCTCGCATTGATCATCGTCGTCACTCTTTGTATCAGTTAATTGTTGTTTTTCTTGTTTGTTGTATGGGTTTTCCAAGAAAACGGTCTTGTGGCCGCTGTGCTGTTACGAGTCAGAGTAACGTCCGATTTATATGCGATTTGTCATAAGTACAGAGATTGGCTGGTTGTTGTGCAATTATGGTGCTACTATTGGAGGATTCAGACTGACGTTATCAATATTCCAACGAACTTATTTAATTGGAGGGGAATTTGCTGAGTTACTGTAACAAGCAAACTTGCATAATAATAGTCGCATGTGGAGAATGAGGCACATTGTTGAACTGCATTACTTAACGATCTAGTTTTTTGCAGTAGTCCAGGGTCCATGCTGTACTACGTAATCTGCACATATGCACGCAACGCGACTATCTGCAACAAAGTCTAATTGTGATTAAGTAGGTTATCACCACTGCACACTTATCATTGCTGGTGGTAACAATGAATCGGATCATGTTTCGCATACACACACAAAACCTACAACATTTTCATACTTGTATAAAATGTCAGAGGATAAGTCAAGTCAAGTGTCATATTATGAGTAAAAATAGCAAATCGATCTTGACCACTCTCTCGTGTTGGCATGTCACTTTTTTTGCAAAGAAGCAACTTATGTAGGTCAAGTCACAGAGCGCAGTTGGAAGTTGGAAGATGAGGTGGTGGTGGTGCAAAAATAGGCAAGACAACAATTTTGCATTGATCTGTTACAAATCTTTATTATTGGCGTTTCTTACATGATCGATCAGCTCCAAAATGTTATGGTCAACAATCGTAGACATGAAATAATAAAAAATGTACACGCTCTATTTTTGTTATTTAACCATCAATTGAATTTATTATGCAGCGTTATATGTTATGTTGATCGACGCTAATAATATCGTTGTACTTGTACCTACGGATCTGTCCATAATAATAGACTCGCATAAAATTAAATGTCATTATTATTGCATGTACACACCTCATCAGCAGACTAGATTGGTCACTTATCTATTTTGATCAATGATCAGTTTTGGAGGTTTGGTGTGGTTTTTTGGAGATCATGTAGAGTGATATGGTTAATATACGCTAAGCATCACGATCTTGAGACTACCCGAACCGCACCTTACTCCCTTCATGCGTCGCCGAATTTACTGTTTCTCGATAAAAAAGGATAGACCGATGACCGGAACTTGGAAACTAGCTATTGATTTTCAGACAAATTGCCGGGGAGATAAGTAAGCAGTTCAATGTTCAATTTGTCATCGTGACAAAATGTGTGCGTCAAAATGATGGCTTATCTTGTCTTATTACAAAAAAAAGCAATTTTTTATACATAAGCTTTCGAGCGCAAGACGCATATTTCTTACTTCGCTTGCATGTCAATTCAATGGCCATTTCAGCCATTTGGTCTATTGAAAAGATTGGATTGCAAATGTAATAAAACATAATATTATTATCATTCTTATTGTAATTCGTAATTAGGCATAAACGCCTAATTTTGGAATGACGTCTTGTAAACTTGTACGCATGTAGCCTGTCAATAACTTTTTTTACTCGTTGGCCATAAAACCACGAAAGATAAGTCAAATGAAGTGTCAGAATGAACAATCATGGATTTGGCAGCACCAATTTGCCAAAATGTCACTCTGCTTGTGCAGTTGGTGAAGTATGGTATATTATGTATGTTCTCTCTGACCCTTAAAACTATATTATTATTATTAACGTCACCAGTGTCGTAGTAAAAATCCAAATCTTGAAATTAGTGAAAGGGAAATAAACTAACAGGATGTATAAAATGTAATGAGCCTCTTCGGCTTTATTGGCCTCAGTCAGAATATCCAATATCGAGAAATATATCAAACAACAATTACCATAACTGTTCCATATTATTATGATGGATGATGGATAATAAACATTACGGATTTCCCATTTGACTATAGTATTGTATTATTGGAAATACCAATGCTGGTTATTTTACAGACCAAACGCGTAAATATTATAAAATCATGATGCAAAATGTCCCTAACATGCGCATGTTCAGAAAACTTTAAAAACAGAAATTAATCCTATGAACAATAAAAAAAATCATCATGGCAGACTAATTATTTAGTATGATTATCAGCGATAATAATGGCAGGGGAAACCAAAGTGGGAATTAAAACGTATATGAACACTGACTATGCGACATACTAACTGAAAGATGAAGGAGGCCTTTATCATAACTTTTTGTGGAAGGAATTATATATGATTTTAAGGGCACCACAGCATAGTTACAAAAATATATTGCTAAAAAATTATAAGCAAATGTTATTATGTATCGTTGTCAGTTATAGTTATTACATGGTTTTTCATCTTGTCGCTTTATATTTCTTGCAAGTTGCAAATGTACACATGGGGAAACCATTCAACTAATGTGGCAGGGAAATTGTATCTATGTCGGATTGTTGGATGCGCAGGTGGTAGATATTCATCTACAAACTTGATAAGAGTGATAATTTAATATTTGATTATAATATAAGAAAAATGAAGGAGGCCCAGTAGTGGACAGAAGTGGACGAGCCCTTAAACATTCAACTCCAAAGAACGCAAAATTTGCCATCATCGCTAGATTCGTCGATGAAAAAAATTCATGTTCCTTCCCCTTTCAGTCAAAAGACAGATTACATTATCGCCATCCTCCTCTTCGTCATTATATGGTAGTATATGATAGTGTGAATCGAAAATGATGATCAAATCAATAATATGATCATGTTGTTTGGTAGTTATGTACGAAAATGTGAAATAAAACGTGTAAAAAGGTAGCACGAATGATGATCATGATGCTATTACATACAAATATGATGCTGAGTCGTTGTGGGACGAGAGGGGACTGAATGGGAGCCTTGGGCGCCCTCATAAGCACAAATGAATCCTTTTCATAAACAACGACGAGATAAAAGAGAGGATGCTGCTCAACAGTGATATTTGCCATGTAATATAAAAAATATGTTGGATGGAGACATTATATAGTGATATTGCACATGACAATAATAATCATGTTACTTAACTGTAGGTACGTACGAATATTTTATACATTGAATTTTAAGACATGAAAGGTATCAAGTAGCGAAAGTTTGCTTGATATGAATTGATCAGCTTAGTATGTCCGTTTGCATTCTGCCTGTCGGTATGTGTGACATGGACAAGTAAATGACCTAAAATGAAAAGTTGCCATCAGGGATTAAGGATTCCTGACAGGATAATGGCAGTAATGAGTTTGCAGAGTCGGGATAGCAACGAATGTCATGTCCAGCGCAAGAGAATTTAAGTATTTAACTGCTGGGGCTTCTCGCTACCTTTCAATTTTGGGTAATTTAATTATAAAATTTTACCCCCACGTATGACAGAATGGAGAAGTGAGGTGCACTTGCGTCGCGTGCAGGGATATATTTTTTTGTGTGTGCAGTATGACATGTCGTCGTGTCTTTTTCTT
This sequence comes from Sinella curviseta, assembly GCA_004115045.4. Taxonomy (NCBI): domain Eukaryota; kingdom Metazoa; phylum Arthropoda; class Collembola; order Entomobryomorpha; family Entomobryidae; genus Sinella; species Sinella curviseta. The sequence goes on from CM065489.1 coordinate 11,565,762, forward strand.
TTCTTGATTGTTATAAGAAGTCGAAAAGTATTGGTTACTTTAACTACGCTGGGGTGCGAGCGAGTACTTTTTTGCGATGATAATGATGATAACGACGTTTCATGTGTGACATTGCACAGAATGAAGTAAACATAGTAATGCAGTGATGTAAATCGTTAGTTAGAGAGATTCGAATAAATTGAATTATTGTGACCCATGTCGAAAACGTACTAAACTAACTGACTCGACTATATGCAGCAGCACGGCAAAATATTTTGAGGGTTACTAGGACTACCTATTTTTGTGATGATGATGATACTCTTTAATAATAAATGTAGCCTATCCATCCATCTACTTTATTTTATTTATAATGCCGAAGGAAACAACAATATATTATGCCTACTTGCAAAAGATTGTAAAAAAGATTTTCCACACCACTTTAGCTTAAAAATTTTGTGCTCAGGTGTGCAGAGTCAAAGTTGTATCCCACCGCAGCAGATTAGATTGCAGAGAGCTTCTTAAAGCAACATTTTGCATTATCATCACATAATCTCATCGAAGAATCATGTTTAGCGTTTAGTAGCTGGATGCAATGAAAACTGAAATGAACAGGAATAATGGCCAGGTCTAATGTTGTTGTTTCTGCCAAGCGTCGTCAGTACTACCAGAGCGTGCGTGGCGTCACCATCATCATCCTGAGCTGGTTCTGAAGGCTTCATGGCAGCAGCAGCACCACCAACATTATTAGCAACATAGTTTGCTAGTTACATTCATAATATTCATTAGTGTGCTTCTTTTTCAAAAATCTTTTTTTGAAGAGTTATTCTTCTTTAATTGCTGCTTGCAGTTTCACATTCCATTTGTGTGACTGTGGTAAAGCTTTTCAGACAGAGATAGAGAGAGAGAGAGTGAGTGTGCATGTGACGTGAATTGGCCACTTTTTTAACGGTTCTATACAATAACCGCATAAGCTTCAAAGTTAGAATATAAGCGTCACTTTTTTTTGCGTTTAACATCATCTCATCTCATTTTCAATATTTTTATGCATGTGTGTATAGGCAACAGGACGCAAAGTCACAGAGCTCACATTCATTAGTGACAGTAATGATTTTTTTACTAGTCACTGTGGAAAATGTGCCATTATGATAATATGTTATCATAATGCGCAGTGTGCAGTGATGATGATGATGCCGTGGTGGTGGAGTGGAAGTGTGTTGTAGTTGGTTGGGTGTCTTTTTTAGCGATGCGGTGACTAGATAATATGTAGCAATAAGCACTGCGTGGCTGTTATATCATCATCAGAGGGCCTAGGTGGAGGTCATCAAATTAGCAGTTTTTCAATGTTTTCATCCTCACACACTCTCAGAGAGCACCAAACATTCCACACATACTTTTTTTCACTGATCAATCAAGTACCTACCTACCTGCGACGCCAAGCCAACAGTCACTGAAAACAACAAAATATCAACGCAACGGCAGCAATCATAACGCATCATCATCATCATAACGGCAAACGCTAACGCTCCTGCTGGATTGGATGGATAGCTGAAAAGTACCTTTCTGCAAAAATATTTTTTCTTTTTCTTCATCTTCTAAGGTGAATCCTATTTAACGCTGGTCACTAGTCACTCTGGTGGTGGTGGTGGATGGTGGAAGGAAGGAAGGATATATATTTGCAAGAGAGTGACTGACTAAAAGATGTGGCGGAAGAGAACCTTGGTAGCCAAAAAAAGTTCTTTTTTTCCCTTATGCAAAAGTTGTGATGAAAGTGTGATGTGAAGTATGCGCATGCATGCGACTTGTTTTTGGTGACACTGGCTCACTCTCCGTCCATCCATTACCGTCCGGCATCCTCACTTTTGGCAGCTAATGGAGGATGTGACCGTCAATTTTAATGTGCTGAATGAGAAAACATCTAAAATATTGTAATTGTGAGTGAGCGAAATATCATATTATATAATACGGAGTTGTTTTCATTGTAATCATTATGTAAATGCGGGGGCGGCATGGCTAATGTGGTAGAAATGGAAACGGATATGAACTTGTTAAATTAGTGTACTTTGTAATGATGATGATGACGATGATGATTATAAGAAGGGTGATAATGAGTCAGTTCTGGAGGTTTACTGCTGCTATGAATTGTGAGACTAGTTTAAATTTAGAACATCATATATCTTCTGCGTAAATGATTGAAACCGTGAGACTGAAAAAATGTGACTGTGGGTGAAATAAAGTGAAGGTGTTGAGAGACCAGAGAGAGTGAGAGAGCCGATGTGTGTGCGTTGTGTGAGTTTGAAGCATTGCAACTTTTTTTTAAATAGGGAAAATTGGCAGAATTTTATGATTAGTCGGCTACTTTTGTGGAGTGTCGGTAAAAGATTTTAATTGGAAGGGTGAGAAGTGTAACGAAAGAGCCGGGGGAGATGACGCATTTTTTGCTGAGAAAACTTGAGAAACGTAGACGATGACGAGGAACTCGGCTAGTGTCGTAAAATGGAGGGGGAGGTGGAGGGTGTATCATGGACGGCGGTTGTGGTGGTGGAGTCATTATGTGTTGATGATGATGGTTGTGATGATACCAATGTCGACAAATGGGCAAGTTGTGGAGGTGACGGAAGTGGATTCTGTGAGTGTGGGGCCAATTGAGATTGAAGCAAGTTCGCAAGCTCAGCAGTTGCAGGATGCAATAACGACGGAGGGGACCGCTGCAACTGCTGCTGGGAGGAACATATACCGTGGACAGAGTGTTCAAAGTGTCCTAAGCAGTTTTGACGGAAGAGCGTCTGGGGAGGGGGGAGTGGCAGCAAGTGCCGGGTTACAGCAGTTGTATTACCCAACGGTAAACAAGTGTTGCCCATTTTTTTCTCGGTATGAGGCTGGAGAATGCGTCCAGGCGCAGGCAAATTCGTCGAGAATGGTAACAATGCCAAATCAACCGTTTTGGGAGGCCCCCAAAGCCATGGTTACCCTACTTAGTAAAGACCTAGATGGGATGGAGATCTCCAACGATACTGTTGTTTTCAGGTAAATTAGCTGCAATAATTTTCTTCGTAGACACACAACAAAGGTTTCTATATGTTTTCGACGTTGTGAAAGAATATTATATAGGAAGCATAAGACATGTATTTACCTAAACACAGCATCCATTTCAAGCATTTTATTAAAAAAGAAGTTTCATGTGAGTGAACCACAAAAAAAGCAGCTCATAATTATCCCTTGTGCAATGTTGAAACAAGGCATCATAAACCGTCGCAAAAAAGCTGGCTCATTTTTATAATTGCTTTTAGGCATTTTGGTTCAAGTTCGTAAGTGTGCAAAATTGTGCTCTACATGTTCATTTTCAAAAATGCTATTTTAATTTTTGATACAAACTCGGAAACTTATTTCCACTAAAATATTATATTTTAGCTTCTCCATCCTTGTTATTATTTTTCAGATAAATGCATTTTAATAAGTAGGAAAAGACCTGCGCGAAATTTTCGCTGTTATGTAGAAAAGGTCTATGTCATGGTCATCCACCATCATCGTCATGACGATGTTGATGATGAATCATGAATTAGAACAGCAGTAGTTTCAATACTCCATCATATTTAATAATCTAATCATCTTCTTCAAGTCATGCTATTGTTTCTCTCTAAGAAGACGAGCTCGTCTCCCTTTTTATGCAAAATAATAATAATGATGTGCTATAGCAGCATAAAATGAGAATAACAATCAGGGTATAATTGCCTAAGAAAAATGATGATGTTTGCGTTTTGTTCGTTGTGGGAATCATCCGGCTTCAGATTCCCATTGGCTATTATTAAACAATTCGCAGTATAGGAGTTGTTTGGAGTCCAGGTTAGAGTCTACACACTCCAGTCGTATTTATTATTTAGGTACCACTGTTTGCTAAACTAGTCATGCGTGCAGGCTTGCAGGCAGTTTTAACGTTACGTCTATCACAATAACGAGCATTTATCATCTGACGTGAGATTTTTAAAGATATCTCATTATATTTTTTGGCAAGATTTTCTGTCTACTATATACACTCTTTAAATTTTGTAGGAAAGGTGGAAAGAAACGAATGCGGAATGCAAAAACCATTTAAATGAGAACATGTCATTCTTTTCTTATGAAAAAGAAAATACTAGGAAAATTATTAATTATGACGCTTATATGGCTTATTATAGTAAGATAATGGATGATTCATTTTGGAGGAGGTTCCAGTTCCAACAGAACAAAGTTAACAGTGTCTGCTTCCCTCTTTTAGATTACGTGTTTCGCAACCGACATGCGGCGCGGAAAGAATCGAGAGAATTATCAGGCACGATATTTCTGAAATCCAACAACAGCAGGAGTATAACGGCGCAAAGGATGAGAATGGAACAACACCTCCTTTTGTAAATGGAGGAAAATATGAGCCGGCAGTTATTTTGACAACGGATGGGATGCTTGTTTGGCTGGATGAGGCTGGCTTGATAAACCAGGTCTCTTATCAAGACTTCTGCATTGACATGTATGTTTTTGACGTAGTTATTGTTATGCATAATATGATGAGAAACTGGCTTTAAAGTGTATTGACGTCCGACGAAAAGGTATATCATTATACAAAGTGGTTTACTATTATTGACAGAGTGGAAGAAAACGTGTTTGTAGCGGTTTTGTGCATGCCATCATGCACCGAACGGCAGCCATGCATTCGCAAGTGTTGCAGACAGGACAGCGTCATGTTCAACTCCACTTGCATGCTGAGCAACCGCCCGTGGTTCCCACACTTGTACTCCAGTCCAGGTCAACCGGTTTCCGGAACGGAAGTTGGGGGCTTGAAAATGAACTACAAAATTGGCAGGCCCAAGTGCGATGAAAGTTATGAAATCTCTTTGAGAGATGAACCGGATGAAAAGTATGCAAAAAATGAATCAAAATATTATGGGCAATGGTTTAGAAGAAAAATTATTTCAAACGAGACGTTATCTTTCATTTAGAATGTATTTGCTGCTGAATGGAACACTGGTCATGGAATCACGCGACTCAAAGATATTCATTGAGCCGGATCAGTACTGCCTGGATGGGGCTGGATCTCATACGGTTATTTTTTCCGACAACAGTAATCCCGATTACCCAGACTATCCCTTGGAAATTGCTCATTTCGGCGGAACAGAGGTGGACCAAATCGCACTTATCTGCTTCTCGGAAGATAATAAGCTAGAAGACAAAGATGTACGGAAAGATTGACCAATACACAGATATTATTCTAAACAACAAAATCGCTATCGTTTATCCTCATTATTTACCGTAATTGATGCCATGTGTAAACGATTTCATGAATTTTTGCAGGTCTGGCAATTGAGACTGTATGCGTCCGTTAACCTTATTTCCACATTCTTTTTGCTTCTCACCGCCATCGTGTACGTGATCTTGTGGGAACATCAAAATATTCACGGTTGGCTTCAGTACTCTTACGTCATTTCGCTTCTCTGTGCCAACATTTTCCTTTCCGTGGTTCAATTTGCGCCCGACTCACTCCAAAACGAGTGCCTTGTCTGTTGCCGAGTCATGGGTAAATTGGTTTACCTTTCCAATAAACAATTCTCGGAAGTAAAATCATGATCAATTCTCTAATGATAATATAATATGCCATTCTGTTAAATAGGTTCCTTAATCCACTTTTCCTATCTATCCGCCTTCTTTTGGCTCACTTCGATGAACTTTGACCTATTCTGGACGTTTAGGTACAGATAGTAAACAAAGCAATTTATCACTCGTTTATTCATCATGCGTATATCTATAGACGTGACGCAAAGAGCATTAATTTTCATTTTTAATTTCATTTTTTCGCGTGCAGTGGTTGTCGTCCTCTCCGCACTAGTACAAAAACAGGCGAGAAGAAGAGATACTTGGGTTTCTTACTTTTCTCAATTGGTTTCCCAACATTAATCGCAGGAGCTGGTCTGGTTCTGGATAGCTTGTTCAAGTGAGTATATGCCGTCAGACCGCAAAGCATTAAGTGCCTAATTCATTCCAGAATATTAGCCATTGCTTAATCATTATTTTGGCCTAGTCACGAAACGAATGGTTTTTAGATTTTTTGCAATAATGTTTCTATTGAAAAATAATGTGTGCATTCACCCGATAAAAATTGGGTAAAATAAATTGATGATGATGAGAATATAATTGAGACGATAACAATGTTGAAATTAGGGATGATCCACAACTGTACGTGATCACACCACGATTTGGTGAGCGTAAATGCTACTTTTACGGGGAAAAGGAGAAACTACCCTACTTTTATGGTCCCGTGGGGCTCCTCCTCACCATAAACTCGGTGTTTTTTGTGTCCACCATTTACTCCCTGCACAAGTTACAAAATGACACCAAGTTCGCCACAAGACAGAGTTCAAGGCAGGAAAAGAAAAGGTAGCCTCACAATTAGTTTTTTTGGCTACTAATTATGATTATGAGTTTTATGAGTACATAGTACATATAGTAGTTGATGCCATGTTTTTGTATATGTCCTTTGCAGATTTCTGCTATTCATGAAACTCTTTGTGGTGATGGGCGTCACCTGGATTTTTGACGTAATCTCCTGGGCAATCGAGCAACTGAACCCGGAAGAGCGCCACTTTATCCGAAAAATCTTCGTCCCTACTGATCTCCTCATAGCCCTTCAGGGCGTTGCCATTTTCATTATTTTCACGTGCAAGCCCAACACGTGTCGCCAACTGGAGGCCCAGTTTAAAAAGTTTTCCCTGTATCTGCAGGAACAAAGAGGTACGACCACACGATTATAGTAGAACAGTGGAAACATGAATGGCGAGTCGTCCCTGCAAAACGTAAAAAGGGAATGATGATGATGAGTGATGAGGGGAAAACGGAAGCGATTTATTGTTCAATTCTTCATTCACAGATAAGAAAACGGACGGTCTGAGCACAACCCGAGTGCGACTCCGTCGTGTGGTCGTTTGGATCTGTCTCGTTATCATTCCCGTTGTCAACCAACTGAGGGAGCTGATGAGCTTCTGTTGTCGCGCGACAAGGACGTTGGAGGGGGGCAGACGCAGCTTGAACCACAACAGCACCCTCACCTCCACTTGGGACAAAACCCGCAAGGCAAGTGACTGTTCCGTGTCAACCGTCGTAACTCACGTGGATCATCACGGTTCCATCGAGATGGACTGTGCGTCCACCCCGAGAGCCAGTGGCAACTGCTCCAATAACCCCACCACAATCACCACACACTTCCCAAGTCGCAAGGGAAATCGGTAGACGAATAAACTGCAACAGCAATTTTTATAGACGACTATTTTTAATTTTTAAACTTTAAAAACATCTCTTTCAAGCGTTAAAAACTGAAAGGTGGTAATAAGCAGTACTAGTAAGCAGTGTAGTAAAAACTTGTCATAAAAGTATTTATTTATAAAAAACACACATTTTAGTTAGATATTATGAGGTGAACCAGGACCATTTTAATTCTTTGTGATATACAAACTGATAATGAATCGAATTAATTCTAGTTACTCGGATTTATACTCTTTTTCTGTCATTTATTATCCTATTTATTATTATTATGATTATTACAGAAAAAAACAATCAATCAAGTATTCGTAAGATTTGTACCAAACCATTCGACAGTATTTTCTTTGGAGTGTAATAATTAGTTAGTACTATCATACTTTGCGTTTTTAACAATTATTACATTTCTTAAGTATCTGTTTAGACTATATAGCCAATAAGCATTTTTGTTATTTCAGGTGAAGCAATCCACAAAACGTCCAAGCCATAATAATAATAAAGAAAAGAAACATTTCATTAAAGTAATTCCATAAATCATTCAGTTTGACCATCACATTATTTCAATGCGGCTGCTTGCAGCGTATACCTACGCGTTTGTGCAAGAATAAGCGTAAAACCCATTTTGCACAAAAAAATTAACATGCTTGTTGAAAGCTACTGCGCATTTTTTATTACTTAGTTGGTGACAGCTTGTTTCTCAACACAAGTTTAGAAGAAGCTTTTATGCAAAAAGAAAATGAACAAAAAATAAGAGATGTGGGGCCATTACATTCACTAACAATCGTACTTTATTCCATCTGTGGTATTCCATCTTCCACCAGCTCTGCTATAACGTATTATATTTTTTGAGCAAAAATGTTATTTTCATAGAAAGCAGCAATCAGCCTCGCCTTCACCGAATATTTGTGTCTAATTATGGGAACTGATAAATCGTCATGATAACAACACACCATTAATTAGGTAGCAGTTCCAAAAATATGCATTGCATATTCTGTGCTGGATAGTAGATGGAGACCTCAATAATGTGCGTTCTTGATTCCGAAATTTGGTAATGAACTATATAGAGTAGCGGTTGTTACCGTGTGGTGGTGGTTTTCTCTAAAGGATTGAAGCTCATATTTCATTTTTTATATCGGTAATAGTGGTTAGTAGCCACTTATGCCTATTCATATCCATTCTAACATGAGTGGTGGTGAGAGATGATGACATCAATAAATACATATTTAACAGAGAGCCACAAGTTGGGGAAAAACACGGAACCATACAAAATTATTGTTGGAACAAAGTACCAAAAAATCGGTGTTTGGTTTTCCTTAACAAACAAAAGGAAAAAGGAAGTTGCTGCGAGAGAAGCAGTGGAAATGCACAAAAATGATGATGGCGGTGTGGTAATGAGTAAGCGGAGCGGATTTCACGAATACTAAAAATTTAACGGACGTAGGTTTCATATATGCTAAATTTTTCATTTGTAATTTTAAAAAATTCGCGTGACAATCAACGTCCCTTCACGGTGGACAAATAATGATTTTAATAGGATTGGTTTTTAAAGTATCATCTTTCGTTCAATCAGTAGCAGGCGATTTGCATTGTCAATTAACGTCACATACCTGTAAACATGATAAGCGTGACAATTAGTACAGTGGTGGCTATCACGATTTTGCTAACTCTAATTCTAGCTGTTAGTTGTTTCGAAATGCAACTTTACGAATGTCCTTGCACTGATCCAAGCTGCAAAAGTGATTCCTCCACAAAGAGAAACGAGTCAACAATTTGGAAACATTTTGTATACGAAAGCTCGTCGAATGAAACTGACGTGGGAACAATTAGGTAACTACAACGAACGGCCTTTACAAAAAAATAACTCACTCGTTAATGACCATTAACACATGAAATATTAAATACAACCACATATGCTAAATGTCAGTCAACACCGTTTGATACATCGGCAACCATTTCTTTCTTTTTTGGCCTGTCTGACTACCTAGGTTAATGAAAAACAGAAGCGTCTCATGTCACCCCGACAATTTATCAGAAAATATTCTGATAAGTTTCTTGGACCCGTACAATGAGTACGGCTACGATGGGGAGCTGCATGGCACATTACAAAAGACCAATGAAACTGTTTCCATTCAACTTGCCAGGGAAGGGGTATTGACCCTGTTTGGAGTTGTGAAAGGAATCGAGCAGTTCAACCCTGAAAGCTTTTGTATTCGACGGTAAATGGAAAAAATAAACAGATCATGTAATTTTCAATTAATTTTTCTAACAGCAGAACACATAAACAATCGGTATTGCCTTCCACAGTTTGAATACAAGTCATTCGTCAGTGGAAATATGCTGTGGACACCACCACAAATCATGCATTCGAAAATGCTGCCCTTACGGATACGTTTTCTCGAATAATTATTCCAATCCGTGCGTCTTAGCCAACTTGACTGAAAATGAAGCGTGGCATCTTCCGATGATGATGCCTGTCTCGTCGTCATTGGCAAAGGCACCACCAAAAATCCGAACAGGCTTTCCAGACTGTGAAGCAGTACCCACCTATAACATTGCCGCCACTCTATCCAGTTCATTAACCAAATTCCAGCTACCGAGACAACCGTAATGATTGCACCTAACAATTAAAGGACGTTCGAGTTTTATAGATAAATATTAAAATGTTGTTGTCCGTCACCTTGTTTCAGTTTTCGAATTTACCAAGACGGAACAGTACAGTATCTTGGGAGAGAATCTGGTTCCAGTGGATTGAAATGGATAGATAAGGCAGAGAGCGCTGACTACTGTATAGATTCACTTTCCCTTCCTCATCATAAAATTGATCTTACCTGTGGGCACGATGAGCAGGATGTGCTTATCATTTGTAGTAAAGCCAATCTTAAGAATTTTACCAAGAGCGACTGGGTATGGGTAAGAGCCCACAATCATAAGCTTATTGTTGTTTATCTTAACTATTTTATTTGAATCTCTACAATATTATATTATTTTGACTAGTAATTCGCTAATTAAAGAATTATCATCCGTCACACAGATTTATCGGATAGTGTACATGAGCGGTTTCGGGATTTCCATATTCTTCCTCGTCATCACAGCCATTGTCCACTTTCTTCTCTGGGAAAAGCAAAACATTCACGCGTGGACCATCCTCTGTTACGTCGTCAGTCTGACAGGCTTCTACTCCTGTCTCCTCGCCATTTACGTGGAGGAGACAAGGAAGCGCTTGTACACTGACCAGTTCACCCCGTACATTTCGGAAGGATGGTGCTATGCCCTTGGACTCATCACTCACTTTTTTGGCGTGTTCGCTTTCAGTTGGCTCTCGGTCATAAACTTTGATTTGTGGTGGACGTTCCGCGTGCTCAAGCCAATGAACCAACGGAATTTTGACTTGAAGCGACTTATTTGCTACGCCAGCTTTGCTGCTGCCGTGCCCACTACCGTAGTCTCTGTCGCGGTCGGCTTGCAACTCAGCTACGAGTATGAAAATATGATATTTTTAAAAATAAGTTTAAAAATAGATGATGATGAAAGAAAATACAAATTGCAAAAAAAAATATATATTTTTATGATGAAACACGAAGATGTTATGTTTTGAGAAAATATTTTTACAATCTTTTTTTTGTTTTGTCTAACTTGTCATCACCCTCGTTCTGATATTATTATTAACAACAGGAATGACAGCGAGTCATGTCGGGAGACCAAAGAGGATCGTACCATTTATCCGATGTATGGACAGGAAGGTTGCTTCCTCGCCAATTCTTCACAGCCGTACTACTTTTACTTGCCTGTTGGCGTCCTCCTTCTGGCTAATCTCATCTTTTATTTGTGCACCTCCTGTCAAATGCTCAGGATTTATAATGCCACGAGGAGTCTCTCGGACAGAAACTCGAGAAAGCAGAAACAGTCGTGAGTTTTAGCAAAGAAAAACAGAAAGTTTAATGAGCGAACAGACAAGATGGCCATGCAAAAAAGTACGCATAATAATATGTGTTTCTTTTTTAGATGCGAATTATTCTTCAAGTTGTTTTTGGTAATGGGCACAACTTGGATCTTCCAACTTATCTTGGCAGTGGTGGAGAATGAGGAAGCTCCATCCACCTGGTATTTTGTCCTGTATGTCACCCTGGATCTTACAAACATGTTCCAGGCAATTGCCATCTTTGTCATTTTTGTGTGCAAACGGGAAACGATGAGGGCTCTCGAGCAAAAATACTTCTGTTTGAAAAGTAAGCCCGCGTTGCAAATGTGATTGCATTGATTGAGAATGGAACGAAATAATTAAATTTGTTCAGAATGTCTTTCTATTTATGCCTTCCAGGTTGTCTACACCCATTCCGGGGAATGTACCGAACTCCCACAGTTATCAGTCGCTCAACAGACGGAAGTACCAAGATGAGTCGGACGGAATTCACGAAGCATAATTCAATAGATAGTTGTAGCAGCGGCGGCGGCGGCACAAGTGGTTTTAGTAATAATCGACGAGATTCTGAACTAATCATATTTTCTTGAAAAAATGTATTCAGGAATTCATTTTGTGTACATACTTAAATCTGTCAATATAGCTAATAAATCACGAAACAAGTGTATATACGCACATACATAGTACAAGATATTTAACTAAAAACTAGAATAATTTCAATTGTTTGAAGAATTGAGGCTGCTCAATAGGCTGCAATCAGATCAAAAAATACTGGCTGTTACAGGTGTTACAACGCATTTTCTTGTGTGACACAGTCTTGTTTCGGAATGGATGTCACAAGAAAAAGCAACGCAACGCATACCACAAAAGCCGTAATATCGATCGATACTAGAATTTAAATACAAACGCTAATACTGCAACCTTCACCAATGTCGTCCCATTTAAAACTACTTTCATTGCACACAAACAACTGCTTTTAAGTGTTCAACATTTTTTTGCTCACTTTGAAGGACCTACATATTCGAAATCCGAACCAAGAAGAATCAAATCGCTTTTCTCATAAATGCTAGTTGGCTGCTGCTATAAAACTATGCGCTGCTACTAATAATGTGCACCTGCGGTGCGTGTAGGTACTTCACTTTTCTCATGCCTGATGGTTTCCATAGTGAAAACAGGAAGGACCTTATGCTTATGCATAGATAGTAAGTACGTAGGGAGGATCCTTAATCGCCGTAATCTCATAAATAACGTTATCATGATAATAATAATAATATAATATGTAGTGCTAATACCGCGGTGACACTTGCTGTCGCTCTCATCGGCACAAGGCCAACAGTCATTACGGGCATTATTAATGATGTCGTCATAATCAAAAGTGAATCGCATTCGCATCCCAGGCAACCTGGTTTACTAAAAAACAAGATTTTTCATGTCATTTACTAATGCAGGCATGCTCTAGCTCTCCCCCGGTAGTAGGAATCGTGTGCAACTTTTATTGTAAAAAATGACCATTATCATTTGTGATGGTAATGCGTACTTGTGCGTATATTAAAAATTATATTCATTAGTAGGATGAAAAAGAGACACACAACAATGCCTTACATGACGACCAGTGCCCACGACAGTGAGTTACCGGTTATGCAACTAATTTTAGTAAGTAATCCGGCAAAGATGGCTATATGGCTTTAAAGAAAGCGGAATGAATGGGAAAAGATGAGACGAGTTTCATTTATTATTTCATTTGTTTTAAACCGTGGTTGCGTATTAATCTAAATAACAACCATATAAAATGACATATAGGCGCATGAAAAGTACTTTTGATTGTTATGGTAACCATTGCAGAATACCAGGTGTATAGTATATTATATAGCAATGTCAAATCTCAGCTCAGAAACTGCCACGATACTAGTATTGTAGCAGCGTGGCATCCTAGAAACATGAAAGAAGAAAGTATGCCACCGTGCTCTAGATTTTTTGCAGAAAAAGCTACTACCACTTCTACTATAACCAACAACGTCAGTAGTGGCAGTCACCACCTTCGGCCTCCATACCACCACTAAAGTCAACTACAAGACACTCTCGTGTAATATGTCTAGCTAATAATTTCAAAGAGAGTTTCAATCGAAATTCATACACAATTTCATTTTATCTCAATTCGAACAAACGAGTAAAAAGAAAGAAAACTTGCTGTTCAGGTAGGCTGAACAAGGCTGTAGGCTAAAAGGGCTTCCATTTCATTTTACATTTACAACAAATGCATCGATATTATGACTGGCTCAATAGAGCGACACTGAATGACTGTGTCACAATGAAAGCAGGACTTAACGAACAACTTGCAAAGAAACCATGGGCCCTACATACCTGGCTTGAGGTCTTTTATGAAAACTGGGCTAGCAGACAAAGGCAACGCTATTTGCTGGCAATTATCATGTATTGAGAGAAAGACTGCAAGAATTGTCTAGAATATTTAAGATGATGATGAAGTTATCAAATGATTACAAGGTATGAATAAAAGTCTTCAAAAGTTGGTATTAAGGAAGGAGGAGCAAATTGGCGGTGATCCTGTAATCGTGTCGTATAATCGGAGATCGTAGCATGCCACATGTATCACATATCACATTATACCTGCTATTAAATTTTGTTTACCGAACAGCGTTATTAATTACATTACACAGAGTATGTCTTGAGATGAAAATGAAGCCAGGGTGTAAAATACCGAACTCTATGATGACCATTGTCGTACTTACGTCGTCGTCGAAAGAATTGGCTTGTTTTAATACCAGTTTCAAAAGATGAAAAGACAAGCTATGTATCTATATAAAATGCAGAGAAGCGCCGCTTATTATAGAGAATTATAGTATTCATTCTGAGCCTATCAAATTTGCATTCATGTGTGTGTATTTGGTCAAAAAATTGTGTGTTGCATGTTGTTAGTGTGTCATGGGGTCCCACAGAAATCTGGAGGGACAAGGGGGCTGTGTCCGGGTAAAAGGCCAAAAACCTGCTCAGAGAGGGTCAACAAACTACATCTTAAAAACCTTAGTACGAAGACTCTCAACGGTTTAGTTGCTCATCGAGCTTCACTTTGACAACTACTACATTTTTTTGCAACCTCTCAACTCAACCCTTTTTTCTACTCCACTCATTTGTGTGCGCAGTGTGCACTGCATATAGTCGTCTGCCCAAGAATCGCCAATCGCCACCAGGACGACCACCACCGCCTATACATTTCTCAAGTGAGGAGCGACACCAGAGGTGGATTATCATTCAGTGCTGTTGTTGTAGTGTCTCGGTTCTCCTCATCAGTGCCGCTCTCCCTCTCTTCGTTCTACCTCTCTTCCCTCATCTTCTCTCACTTGCTCTCTTCCTCCTCCTTCGACAACAACAACAACAAAGAAGCAGCAGCAGCGTCGTCGGCGCAAAAAAAGCACCTGCCCCTGTGGTGATTGTTTTTGTGTGTTCCTTCGTTTAGCAAATCAAAAAGTATAGTTACAAAAATATTTATAATATTCGAAATATTATTACTATTTATTATTCGTAAATTTAGTACTTGTTGCTGTGTCGGTGTGTTTTTTAAATTTCAAAAAAATCATTCGAAAGGAAAAATATATAATATTTTATATAGGAGATATATAAAAATATTTATTTGGAAATCTATCCAGTCAGGTAACAAAATTTGATTAGTTTTATCTAAGCGCAGAGAGGCCATGGAAAATCAAGGTCAAAGTTGGCTCACTTCCTCACACTAAGTACCTTCCTGGAAACCACAAAAAGACTCATTGAAAAAAAATACCTATGTATAGTTAGTATAATAATTACTCTGGTAGCCGTCATGAGATTTTTCTAGTGCTTTGGTTTGCAATTTAATTCATAATTCCTGATTCCAAGTGAAAGGCTACACCACAATAGGAAGTAGCATGATTGGTCCAGATATTATTTGTTACAATACATATCTAATTGGGTGATCATCACGGACACGATCTTATCTGTTGTAAAAAGTGTGGTCATCATGTTTCAAGAAATACGTGAGCTCGTACATACACAAGGAGCTCAAGAAAATATATAATAACAAGTAATCATGGTAATGGACATGAGAAAAAAAATTAAATAATGACAGAGAGAAGCCCACAAAAGAGTTGCACATGCACACAGTTTTCATTTTCTTTCTTGCTGTGCTCCAATAAATAATCTAACACATTATTCAGCAACTCCTTCCTCTTCTTCTCAACAAAAACTGCAACAACTGTGGTCAATCCGAGAATCCCATCCTTTTTTATGAAAAAAAAACCTAGATCGTGCACTATTTGTCATTAGTATTTTCTTGTTCTGTTATAGCGTAACCAAGTGAAACCGAATTGGTGGTACGTGATCTCAGTTACCTAGTTGAATAAATTGGTATTTTTTTGGGGGGAAAATTATTTCCCCATACTCAATATATACCTGACGGAATGATGTTCAGTGGCAATGGTTTGATTGTTCCGTTTAAAAAAATCAAACTAATTAAAGCTGCTTGACGGATGGTGGTAGTCGCCACGGGTCAAGAATAAGTTAACTATAGGTATTTACCTTGCTATCTCTCTCTTATCTCTCTCTTATCTCTCTCTCGCTCCTTATAATTGTTCGGCCTATTCTGGCCAGTCAACCTGAAAAGCAGGGAATTAAATAAATGCATTTTTTGCGTTAAAGATTCTCGGTAAAAAACAGAAATTCCAAATGAAGTTGAATGACCCATTATAGAGACAGAGAGAAAAAGAGTTTAGCACTGTCTGGGACCAGTGCAACATACAACAATATAACGCCACCTCTTTTTGTGCATATGATTAGCAATCAAAGTTGCATAATATAAAAATAAATAGGTAGAATGAAGAAAAAAAAGTTAGTTATTTTCTTCCTGTACAACTTTTCACAAGCAGTTTTTTTGCATGCATTCGATTCTAAATCTACAACAAGTGGACACTTTGTCTTTTTTGCGTCATATCATCTTCCCAAAGAAAAAGCTGCACCCGTCAACCAGTTCAACTTTTTTTCATTCTTTCGGTTTCATAAAAAAGTAAAGTTTTCATTGTTGCTGCTGCACTTTTTTTACTACAACTCCTCCGACTCTTGATTTTGTAAAGGAATTATCTCTTCTAGAGCTGCAGAAAATGTAAAGGAGTGTCATGCAAAGCAAGTTAAGCAAAAAATCAAATAAGAAGTGCATAGGTAATTTTTTCTTCTTGGCCTCGTCGACCAGAACAGACCCAAGTATTGTCAAAATCATTAGCAGGTTGAGCGGGGGATCAGCAATATTAGCAACAATATGAGAATATATGCCTTTCTTCACTCTTCGTCTTCTTTTTTGGTTTTTGGGGGTGCAATTGTGAATTGCCAAAGAAAGTCAAAACCCATAGCCACATACAATTCACAATATTATTATTATTATTATTATTAAAGTAATCATCATATCAGAGGAATCATGATTAAGCTCGGAGCAAAATAAGAAGAAAAAAATCGTAATGTACTGTTCTTCTTTTTTCTGCACACAAGGAAAGAAACCGGGTTGACCGGTTCTTCTCTTGATAATCATCATCCGCATCATCATCACGGTCATCCATATCGTATAGTGGAGTAGTACTATTGTTGTTATTACTACTTATCGTTTTAAAAATGCAACGAACAACAATAACGCCACCAATAACAGCACTCGCCAGGTTTTAAAACCATATTACAATTTTTTTGCACAAGTTTTTCTCTGTTTAAGCTTGACAGAAAAAAATAAGGCTAAATACTAAAGACATAGCAGAAAAGAAGAAGAGATCATCATCACAAACGCCACCACGACACAACCCTTTTTTATCTACTTGTTTCTTTCTCTTGTTGATTGTTTTACCCGTAGAGTACACGCTCGCACAGAAAAACCAGTAATAAATACTTATTAGAGTTTCGAGTATTGAGCACAAAGTAAAAACTGGTGACGACGACGACAATGGCGGTATGATGATGATGATACTGTTGATTATAATGCTCATTTTTTATATGGAAAAAATATTGAAATAGGAAATTCATATAATATTTTTTTGCTTTGTTCATTCATGATTTTTTTGTATAAACAAACATGCAATTAAAGTGGAATCAAACCTGAGCCTTTCCCACATCAAGTGCAGAATAATTGCATGAAATGCAATTGGTACAAATTACACAATGCAACAATGGCTGCATAGGGAAACGCAACAAAAAGTTATACATTTTATAGCAATCATGTATATCAAAACCGTTCACATTTTTCACATTATTTGCAATTAGTTTACAAAAATGCTAAAATAATATATGGGACAGGTTATCTTAGGATCACATAAAATTAGTTGAAGAAATTAAGTAAATCGCTGATGATGCTGATGATGTGATGGGATGTTGTTGTGTAGGCGCTTCATAAAATTCATTGTGATTTTTTTTGTTACATCCCTTGCTGATTTGCTTTCCCCAAAAATGAAGTAAAAAAACGTGACGACCACCATTATCCGCTTATTACGGTAATAATATTTATGGGATTCTTTAAGATGATGATGATCATGATGTTGAGAGCGCAAGCAAAGCAAGTTGTAGCACACATTTTCCGTGTTATCCAATTTACTTACTACTCGTCATTCCACTTCTCTGTCTCTAGTAGAACGATGAAAATGCAAAATGTGCGTGTGTTTTATTTCAATATCTGGGCTCAGTATCGGTTAATATCGGTATCATCATTAAATACGGAAGATGTAGCAAAATGATCATTTCACTACTCACATCAATACATGCATATTAAATGCGTGGTGGTGGTATTCATTCTTTTGCGAATAAAAAAAACCCATAAAATTCTTCTCAGCCTTGCACTCATTTTTTAAATCTGAGCAGTTTTCAAATTAGGAAAGCTAGTCAACTGGTACTTGAGATACCAGTGTGGTGGGGCCCCTCCTCCCTCCTCTTCTTATCATTCCACTCCACAGCAGCAGCTACAATAAACAAGGTCTCCTCCGTGTCCTCCGCCATAAAAACACAGTTCTTTTATGTTCTCTCGCTCAATTAGGCCAGTATATTTTTTTCAAAAGACGATCATGAGGATCATGTCCCCGAAATAAATAAAATTCGTCAAATCATTAAGCCTGATGCATACTATTATGAGTGTAGTGCAATGCACATTTAATTTTAGACCTTAATTTTGTTTTATTTGCCTTTTGCACACAAAAAACATCTCATCACTAACTATTTTAATGTGTTTGTCTACTCATTCAACAAATCCGAGATTGAATGACCATTACTTCTTCTCTCTCTGGCTGGCTGCATTTCCTAGGGCATAGGATGATAATTCCTACCTATCCTATTGATAAAAATCGTGCTAAAACAACAATGCTGCTGGCTTGGCTAGGCTTGAGTAACGTTTTACTTGTCTTTGTTGTACTCTGACTGACTCTGTGGCTGGTCGATTATATTCCTCGTATCAAGTCTGCTCATCTTTCTTGCGTTTACCGTTCGTTTCAAAGAGACTCCCACATTGATAAGTAGCACATTTTTCTGGTTGCTCATCTCATCATCAGTAACATGAATGGTATGGCTGGTTGGTAACGTTTGTCGACAGGTTTTTCAGCGTCCCTTTCTTATCATCACCAACACAACCTTTGCCTTTCGTTTCACTTGTGTACAGAAAAAAAGAATGCACTACACGACAAATGCCGACGAGAGTCAGGAGTCAGAGATGCCAACTTTTTTGGGGTCAAAAAGGCTGATTTTACTTTTTTCATGCAAAGGGTCGAGTTTGCAACTTGCTTGTGTCTGTTTTGTGCCCAAGAATCGGACCAAGTTTGATGATGATGAAGTGATGACGATGCATAACTAACTAACTTAACAAAGAATCAGCAACGGTGGTGACTTTTCTTTCTAAGAATCAGAGACTCAGATAATAGTAATGACAAATATATGCATAATACCTCTGTTAATTAGTACTACAGGACAGGCTCATATGCAGTTTTCACTGCAAAAATCACTGATCCGTGGCCCTAAAGGCATTAATGTAGTTTTTTAGTGACGGCAATAAAAAAGTCTAGGTATTTATGAATGAAAAACATAACTTGCAATTTGTTCTTGTCGCCTTTTTTAGGACTATGTGCATTGTGACGCTAGTAGTTTAGTAAAAGGAAATTTTTTGCCATGATTCATAACTGAAAATGCGCTTTACCTGATTTTGAGACTAGTAAATGGAAATTATCATATCGTAAATATGTATATGGTCGATGAGTCATTTATGATGAGGATGATGATACGTTTAATATCAGGATCGTAATTTTATATGATAGGGCGACGGGGGATAATAAAAAATTGATGCGAAAGGGCACATGATGCGCATCTAACAGCAAATACAATCTATAGTAACTGCTCATGTTATATTACGATTAGTGGTGATCTGACCGTTCTTGTTTTAAGGTACTTTTTCCTTCGAGCTGACTTGTTGGGCTTATCAGCAGGTTTTCTTTTTAGCAATTATCAGTCGGCAGTTAACAGTCTCTCGACTCAACGAGTCAACTGGGTTTTTCTCATATTGCCAGTTTTTGAACTTGTAGTTTTGTATAGTTGGGAGTGCGCGGATGTGAGTATAATTGTTGCGCGTGGAAAAAAAGTTTCACTTGAAAAAACCTTGAGATTGTTAATACCTAACAATTGTAATTGTACGTGAAACTCTGTGGAGGGTAGATAGAATTATATTATTTAAGGATAATAATTATTATTACGAGAAATTATTAATAGTACGTTTTAATATTTTAATTTTCTACACTTGGTTATTTGCGTCGTCGTTGTTGTGGATATCGATGATAAATATAGATTTTCTATTTGCATTATTGTCGCTCACTCTCCCTTTTCGTTCGTCATCCAAACGACGAGACGATAGCGTCAAAAGGGGTAAAAATACTTGGTAGCTCGTGAAAGTGGCGTTCACTCGTGAAAAGCACACCGACAAAGCAGCAACTTGAAAAAAATAGTTAACTTCTTCGAAAATTATTAGAACCAGTGATACATTAGGAAAAATTTGTTAAGTGTTTTTTATTCAGTTCCTTTTGTGTATTTTTTTTCTGTAGAAAAATGCGTCTGTGGTCGTTTCTCGTGATACCTTTTCTGGTCACCTTGACATACGGAGCTCCAATTAACGATGTCGCTCCCGCCGCAGTTGCCTCGGAATCTGTGGTAAACCCTGTAGAGCCCGAGGTTGCTGCCTCGGCACCTGTGGCCGTTGTCGAGCAAAAGGTGGATGAGAACCAAAACGTCGCTGCTGTTCCCGTGGCTGCAGATGTACCAGTTCCAGAAGTTCCTGCCGTTGTCGCTGCTTCCCAGGAAGTTGAGGTGACCACACTGGTGCCAGCGTCCGATGACGCTGTTGTGTCTGATGATGACGCCGTGACAACGGTGGCTCCTGATGCTGATATTGGTGAAGGTAAAAAAATGAAAACAGTAAAAGCAGAGGAGTTCGAGTGGCAATTAAAAGTTATTGGTGGCTAAAATGGTATGGTTTTATGGTTCATGTAGAATCTAACCGGGAGGGACGCCAAGTTGATGACGACGATGAAGAGGAGGAGACCGATGATGATGATGACGATGATGACGACGAAGATGAGGAGGAAGATGAAGAGGACGAGGAGGACTCTCCTGCCCGTGGAGATAGCTCCAAGCCTTCCGCCAAGCCCAAGTCTGGACATGGTTCCAAGAAGGTCGCAGCAGCTGCAAGTGGTAAGCCAGTACCTTCCTTGAATGAAGGTGGTGGTGAAGATGATGAAGCCGAAGATATGGGACATTTTGAAGGTTCTGGATCCCCAAAATCCCGTGAGAACGCTTCTGATGAGGCCGAGTCTGATGAGGAGCCCGTTGAGGAGAAGGAAAAGGCCAATGACGAGGAAGAAGATGCGGATGAAGATGAAGACAGCGATGAGGAAGAAGAGGCCGATGAAAATGCTGGTAAAGCATCTTGGCTGAAACTTTTGGAAAAATGGCAAAAGAGTAGCCCTTGCACTAATTATTTTTCTATTTGTGTTAACTAATGATAGGACCACAAGGTTTGGTAGCAGAATCCTCCTCCACTGAAGCCCAAGGAATTGAGCCAGAAAACGAGAACGAGGACGCTCCACCAAGCCCCGTTGTCCAGAACGAAGTAGATGATCAACAACCACTCGCAGTTGCCGTTGTACAAAACGAAGTTTCTGACGTTCCAGGTTTTTATTCGAAATAAATTAAATTAATAATGTAAGTCATTAAGTCAAGTTGCCCCGTAGCTAATCATACCGCTTGGGTTTTTGCTCAGTTGTCCCAGTGATCGTTTCTGAGAGTCCAGAATCTCCACAACCAGTCGTTGAACAAGAGGAGGAATCCAGCAAAAAGTCTTCCGGTGGCAAGAAGAACAAGGACGACAAGGAAGATGATGATGACGAGGATGACGATGACGAAGATGAGGATGAAGACGAGGAGGAGGAAGATAATGCCGCCCGTTCCGAAAAGGTAACAAATTAATTGCAGTTGACTTTTGACCATTGTCTCATTTTGTGCATTTCAAAAAACATTTTATTTTAATTTATGCATTATAGGTCAGCCAACCACGCGCCGCCTACGATGATAACCGTGACGCCGATGTTCTCTACTACTACCCATACCCAGACCATTCACAGGTCACCGAATTCTAAATGATCAAATGAAATTGCTCACACCAAAAAACCAAACCAAGATTCCTGCCTGAAATGTTTTTCAAACAAAAAAACAACATTAAATGTTTAATTGATGGTATCGGTGTCTCAACAAACGTCTACTAAAGCGCATAATAGCAAATCTTGCCATATGCGCACATAGCGGATCTTTATGACCTAACAACTGGAACCATATTTTTAAAAGCTAATTATGTATTTGCCATCAGTTACATAAGTCAAATAATCGCATATAATTATCATCATCACTCATGTCATGTCACAAAAAAATTTGTCTTTAAAAAAGTGAAAACTGGCGAATTATAACTTTTTTCCAAGTCGCTCCTTCTCGTGGCGACTGACACGACGACGCGCCTGGTGCGCAAAAAAATTAACCCGGTGAGATACTCTTTTTAATTGTAATTCTGCTACGTCTAGTAATGCGCCTGCTTGTGGAAAAAGGGATATATACAATATTTATTTACGATGGTTACTTTTTAACTTATTTAATTTATTTATTTACGTACTGCTAGTAATTTATTTATTACAACTATTAGGTGACTTTCTACTTGTCATGAGGTGAAAAATAAGGCAAAAATTATTTTAAAGTGTTTTCGTCTGTTTTTTTACAAAAAATATATAAAACGCTATAAAATACTACTTTTTGGGGGATGAAAACTTTCCATTATGAATGCCGCCGGTGTTCTCTCAGTATTTATTACACGGTGTATAAAACTGCTTATACGCTCTTATCTTGTTGATAATATTATTATTATTTTAATTGTTATGTTATGAAAGTAAATTTTTCAACATGTGGGACAGAAAAAGAAAAAAAAATACAAAGAGAATTAAAGATGAACAAAACTTGAGCTTATTATGAAATGACCCCAGGGGGTATTACGTTTATTTATTTTAAATTGAGTCATATTTAACACAATTAGTATAGAAATTCATCCAACAAATTAGATTTTAAGAATCATCGAATCAACGTCTATTACAATTAACTTGTACTCTAAATATTGAGAATGATAGTGCATACCTACCTACTTTGAATGACGACATTTCACATATGGCGATATAATTTTTTAAAATAATTTTTATAAAATACGTAGAATGTAGAAACAACTACAAATAGGTAATAAATGAGTAATATATAATACATATGTATTATTAGTAATGATAATTATAAGTAAATTTACATAGAACTCCAGCATAACTACAAAATAGGAATCATCATGATTGACAATGATTAAGACTTCCAGTTTAAAATGTTGTCCCATTGTTGATTGAGTTGGTTATGTTAACGGCGACGGACAACTCTTGACCTGGGCACTTTTAAATCCGGATGACGCTTCAGGAATCCGTAATACCAATCATCCGACGCCATGCGGTATTTATGGCTAAAACCACTTGGCATCCGGATTTTACAACTGTTACAATATTCAAACATGGCCCCTTTGATGACGGCCTTTGTCACTTGTAGATTTCGCTGTCGTAAAAAAGACTTAATGAAACATGCCATCATGTCTTCCTCCTTTTTGGACAGCGTTTTTTGGCGGCCTGGGGACCGGAATTGATCCAAATTGACGCTTCCGTCATCCGCAGCGTCACCTTTGTTAAGATGACGGTACACTGTAGCCTTAGATATGTCGTACTTCCGAACTGCCTCCTTAACTGTAAGCCTGTTGGCTTTGATCTCAACGACTGCTTCACGAAGCTGTTCTTTGGACCAATTGTCTTCGGTTTTGCGGACGTAATTCCTCACCATCGTAACCTGAAATAAAACCAAAATATGCCAAAAATAAATGATTTAGCCAACCCACCAAAATATGCTATCACAGTTTAACAAATAGTTTAGCAAAAACTACCACGTAATTAGTAGCCATAATTACCGTTATCAAGATGTCAAAGTTTTAATCGATATTAAAATATGACCGGTGCGGACCGTGTACCAAGCTCCAAATAGTAGCAAAACTATCAAGACAAGTGGCAACTTTCGTGTAAATACTCCAAACAAGAAATTCGGAAAAATATTTTAAATGAGTTTTGGGAATTTATGAAAGTAGGACACCTAAAATGACAAACAATGGCAAATTTGCACGTGTATAACTTATAAATGGCATCTGATTAAAAGCCTCTGCTCTTCTCACTTCTCAGTTTCTCGTTCCATGAACCGACTCGGGTATCCCTCAAACAAGCAAGCAGTGACCAAAAACTCAAAATTGTCACCTTCTTTTGTTTATCCTGTATCGGTTTGCTGTTCACTTTGTTGTATACTTCCCCACAGCATGTATTTCAATGCATACCCCTCCTCAACCCACTTGAATTCAGAGTTCATTCCGTTCTTATTGTAGTTTGCAAAATGCAAATTACATGTAAATATGCCCTGCTAACTTAAAGAAGGTGGTGGAAAATTTGTTTAAATGATTTCTTCGTCGTTTATCATATTCTCTGACTAACTCTACCTTATTTTTTGCTAACTGCAATTAGCAAGACAATACTGAAAAAGACTATATTGTTTTTATACCATTCCAGTACATGTGCATGTAATATGGCATTCGGAATTGATGATACTATTTTAGTCAAATGCTTTCAAAATAACTGGATAGGAGTATTAAATACTTTAATATCATTTTATTAGCATTATACATTTCGATATACACAACATATATTTGAACTACATATAAATATTTAGATAGATATCTAGAACAATTTCTTTGTGTAGGTCTATTTTATTCTGAATCGTATGTAGTCGTACTACTGGAAAAACAATACATCATTGCTTATAGAAAAACAACCCCTCTCTAATTTTTTTACTTTGAACAGTGCAGTAGAGTACTTAGTATAACAGGACGCGTCAATAATGCTATTATAAAATTGTAATTATTTGTAATGATAACATAAACTTAAATCTTTACAATTTAGAATCAAACTATTTTTATGCTTTATAATATATTATTAAATAAGTATACATATAGTAGCTATTATAATAATATTACAAATAGGAAAACAATGAAACAATATAACTTAAAGGAGCAAAAAAAAGTATAAAGTGCATGCAAAGATTTTTAAGGGCGATGATAAATTTGTAAATGAATTGCACGACGAGACACACAATCATGGTTTAATTTAATGATCCTTCATCTAGTAGTTTTTCATGAAATATCAAAATCTCAACCAAAAGATGATTATAAAAAGGGGAAGAGGAATATTTTCATCGAAACTTTTAAAAGCATCAGTCATCATTAAAAAATATCCTTCAAGAGATAAAAATTCTGAACTTAATGGCATAACATCATTAAGGTTTTCTTTTATATCTTACCGATACAAGCAGCGGTGATACTATTAGTTAGACTTTTAAAAAATAAGAAATTTTAAAGATATGAAGTTTTAATTGCTATACGTTTTTAAGAAACGGTTCTTTGCACAGACGTTTCCATGACAATGATGAATAATGTACTCTAACCTCCCCACCACTTTTTATACTGACTTCTACAGTTATAAGTTATAACTTAATATACTTGTGTACGGTACAAATACGAACTTTGTGGAAGAAGTTAACAAGTTTAACTTGATAAGGCTTAGATAAGACGAAGCTGGAGCTGGGTGTAGTAGATTAAAAATGTAAATAACAGTAAACAAGTTACTTCAAAATTACCTACGATCTAAACCTACATACATGCACTTTTATGCACTTGATACTTGGGTTATTATTATGCACACAGATCAGTTTTAATACATTGTGCCATTAAACTTGACTCATACCGTAAAGCACCGTTTTCATCTTTGTCGCGTATCAGTTTAAAATCTACAATATAATGCATACCAACTACATACATCTATGTAAAATCTTCGATTGACTGGAAAAATTAAATATTAGAATTTCTTCAAAACTGTTGCAATAAAAAATACCACAAACATACCACCACTACTACCACTTCCTACAATTGCAACAATAATGATAATGATAACGATAAAATATAAGTACATGTAATTATACTTTTTTAACAAGAATCCGACTAAAAATCAGCCCAGTTCTTTTTTTATACAAAATAAGATTAAACCTCACTAACTACTACTGATTACAATTGTGTATTATGCAACTCTATTTTTACAACATTTGACATGCTATCGAAATTGTATCGAAATAACTGGTATTGTAAATGATTTATTTATCATTGCGAGGTTCCTTGCGAAGGTTGCAACCTTTGCAAACATATTTCTTTACCAACCGCCCCGGTTTCGTGAAGCAAATGTCACATAGGTTAACGACCTCTGGCTCCCTTACTTTCATGATACGTCGCCTCTTTCTCACTGGTGGCCTGCGTCTAGATACATCGCAATGAAATAGAAGAGCAAAATGATTAATTCCTGAACCCATGCTAGGGTTAACCAAAGTTAAGTGATTATTTCAATAGTTTAGGTTCATACCGACTCACGGCAACGAGAGAATCAACGTTGTGCTTTTTGGGCTGACAAAGGTTCTGCTGACCGAATAACACGGCGTCAGCTAATGCTTCCACAATCGTGGAGCCTGACGCTACGACTGATGTGGATTGTACGTTAACCATGTTACCCTTGCGTCCGTATTGCTTTCGCTGACCCGGTGCTGATGCATTGGAATTTGACTGGACATCAACAATTCTGGGGCGAGAGGCTCGACCGGGCATCAGGTCATCCATAGCTTGTCGCTTCCGCTCACAAAGCTTTTGGGGCGCGGCAGATGCGCTCAAGATGTCCTCTTTTTGTCCAGCGCCTTCATCTATGACCAATCCACGTTGACCTGACGTTGTTGCCGTTGAGGCTGCGGATGAGCTTACGGGTAAAATAGTTTCCAAGAATTTGATCTTGGTTTCTGTAGTCTCGATTTTATTGTGAATTTTCCGCTCGGTACTACTAATTGCCTCTTTCTCGGACATAATCAGGCTCATGCATGCTTTGATATCAGTCGTGGACATGGGTCCGTTCATTCCGTCCTGTCCTTTGGCAATCCTAACTTTTTCCAAAACTAGCTTCATATCCTTCTTGTGCTTTAAAAGGGCGAACCGTTCTTTTTTATTCAAGGCAAGAAGATTGTCCAACTTGACCATTTGCTCCTCCAACTCTTTGGCGATGGCACCCACCTCAGAAGCATAACCATTGCGACTCTCATTAGTCTCATGTCCGTCCATTTCGAGCAATATAACTTCATCTTCTTCATCACTCATGCCTTGATTTTTCCCGTCTTCACCTTCAAGTTGTTCTTTCTCGTCACCCGTCGTAATAATGAGATTTTCACCTGAAGCAGTGGTGTCTTCCAAGTCTCCTCCAGCCAACCCTGAAGCAATATCTCCAGTATCATTTTCTCCTTCTTTCGTCTCCTCCTGGCCTTCCGCAATCTTGACCGATTTGTCACCACCGCTTGTTTCGTCAGCAATGGTCATGCTCTCTTTTTCCTCGACGCCATTCACCTCAGTCTCCATTAAGTCTGTCATGTGTGGCTTTTGTACCGTGCCACCTTGCAGAATTTCTCCCTGAAATCATTATAAAAATACATTCCCACTTTCATTAATTATTGGACATCAAAAATTAGTATTCTTTTGTAAGCTTAAGCTTTTATTCTTTTATCCAAGTGAGCAGTATTTATTTATAGTAGTATTTAAAACCTATTTAAACCACTTACAGTTTGATTGGCCACGGGAGAGAAAATTTTCGCGAGTCTGCTCCTAACTTGCCTAATCATTGTTACTCTGCCGAATATGTACTTTCAATGTTACAGCTGAAAAACTAAACAGTGATAGCGATAATTAAATATGATTAATTATTTAATTAAGTACAAGGCAAAAAAAAACGAGAACGACCAACTTTTACAGTAATAGTCCAGAACAGCACACACCATCAAAATTTTTTAGCCATCAACCAAATTTGCACACGGCAGTTGCAACTTCGGCGGTCCGGGTGGTCACGTGATTGGACCGGAAAATCGGAGTTTAGAGCCATCTGTCTGCTGCTGAAGGGCAACGCAGGGGATTTCCTTTGTTCACTTTGCACGCATTTAACAATGCCGTGTTTCTAGGGCGACGCTAACCAAAGCCTAGTGGCTAACTTGATGACTCTAATGACTGGTTGGAAGAGGAGGTGGTGGTGCAAGAAAGGTGTAAACAGTCTAAGACGAGTAGACGGTTTACGGTTATAACTTATAAGATAAGCATGCATGACATTGCCATTTAATTTCTGTGGTCATTTAAAAGTCTCGTTGTGTAATAGATGATAGATCACATTTTGTGTAGCAGCAAGACAATATTATAAATGGGATTCCATTTGGTGTGAAAAGCTTTAATTGTTTGTTTGCAACTGTTTGTATTGAACAGTTAAAAAAATTTTGATGTAAAAATAATAAAAGCTTTGGCACCATAATGTCTGCAAAATATAATGTCTTTTGAGTGAATATAGTGCGTGTAAAAATGTTGGAGGATGATCTTCCAAACTTGCTCAATTGTCTGCAATCTGAAAATCATAGCTGTAAAAAAATATTATCATTTCTGTAAAAATTCATTGACACGAGCCATGAATACGAGCAATGATGATGATATCATTTTTGGAAGAGCAAGTAGAGTAAAAATGGTCTCTCTGCGATGCTGATGATGATGAATTGGATTGTGCAAAAATTGCTGAACAAGTTGTAATAATAATGGCATGTTTATTTTGCAAAAATTATTCAATTTTTGTTTAGAGAGCAAGGACCCTCGTTGTACTCATTTTAATGCTTCATGTAGGTATATTATGTATAACGAGACGAGTTTTGTCTGACTGCCCGCACCGGTTGCAATTGATTTTTATTATTTGGGAGGTTACACGAAACCACGCCATTTTTGATGAATAATGCATTAAAATGCATGCAATTATTATGATTGAATGAATTTGTAAGCAGGAGGGGGTATAAAGTGCAAGTTGAATGTTCTTTTTTATTGTCACTATTAATTATTATTTGTAAATGGCATATGAGTAAATGTTGTAGGATTATTGCATTTTTTAAATATAATTTACATCTTCTCTTCGTCATGTCTTGTGTGGTGGTTACATTTGACACGACGCTCGTTAATCTTCGCACATGTTCTATAATCTTTTCACTTGATAATAGACGTGCATATATGCAAACATGACAAAAAAACGACGTTGGCGAAATGCACAAAATGTGCGATTAATATTTATTAAAAATATTTAAATTATTGTCTCCCTCTAGTCAGGTTAGATGAGATCATTTACTAGTTTATTTTAGGCCCTTTTTTCACCTGATCGCACCACCTGCTAACCTGCTATTTTCATGTTTCTAGTTCTTCATGTCAATCTGTTACAGACGCTGACGATGGCGGTGGTGGTGGATGGATGTGGTGGCGGATGGGTTGTCCTCTTTTCCATTTTTTATTGTGCTCTACCTCACATTAATCATAATTGCACTAATATGATTATTAATAATATTTATAGTCAGTCGTCTCTCAATGAAACTGGTGGTGAATAAAGGTACACTACATTAAATGGTACATAAATAATAAATTTCGTTACAAAAGTGTCTGCTGGGTAGTCACGGCTTACTTCTCATTTCCCTTCAGCGTCGTAGTAGCAGAAGCAGCAGTTCAACAGCTCTCACAGACAGAAGACACATTTCCATCAATCCATTCATTTTATGCAGTTGTTGTTGTGCAAAAATGAATAGAAAAAAAAAGAAATTTGAAATTAATCTAATAATAAAAAGGATTATAATTATTATTAAAAGGTCTTATTGTAGTCATGATCATCGTACGAGCATTTTTGCAAAATGAAGGTGCGCAGACAGATGGTCGCGGATGTTTGAATTGACTGATCATTAGTCTCTCTAGTATGCATTGTAGCTATAAGAGCTATAATGTTTATTGCAAGTACTCCTACATTTTCTTTTATTTTCCCTTTAATTGTAGCAGGTGATAGTGCAGTACAGTTTGCAAGGTAATTGTATTGTATTATTGTTGTAGTTGTTTGGTTACTGTTGAATGTAAGTAAGATGATGGGAGCCAGGAAGATGTGTGTGTGTGCTCACAAAACACAGACATTTTTTAGGTGTCTGGTTTTGTCGGCTCTGGAGTTTATCGTCGAAAAAAAACTACTTCAACCGGAAGTTGGTTTTCCTGCTAACATTTTACGCATTATTTTTTGCTATATACCAAATAGTTTTTGAATTTTCCCAGGCCACACATGTTTTTGAGGTTGACTGAAGAGCTTTAAATTTGTGTCATGGGTCCCAGTGACTATATAAACATGACTTGTCTCAAAAATATAGTTATTTTTTTCTCATGCAATTCAAAGGTTTACTTTCAGTGAAAACATGATCCATGAGAAAAAAATACACTCACTCGCCAAAATTTATTCTTGTTAATTTTTATCCAATCGCCCTGGCAACAAAGCTAATTAAGCCATTACAAAAATTGAGAACTTTTATTATTACGCTCCTGTCAAAAGGTACACCCATTCCACTGCCTTTTTTGTAGCATGCCAATTGGAACAAAAATGGAATTTTAAATTGCATCTTTTAGCCATCATGTCCTCACTGCTAATGGCTTTTATTACATTTTCATGCACAGATACATCATCGTAATGACATAATAACAGTGATCTCAAAAATATTCCTAAAAAATAATCAAAATAATGAGAAAAATGAGAGTTATGTACCCCGCACGCGCATTTAAGTTAGTTTCTTGGCCAAACAGTGTTATGGAATGAGTACAACTGTTAATGGATATTATTCAAGCTCATTATCGCCACCATCATCATCGAAACATTTCCATAAATGAATGGGCAAAGTATAGTTAGCTTTATTACTCCTATTATCATCCTTTTTATTATTCACGAGCGACGAACAGTGTACGTCATTAAAAGCTGCTAAATATCATATAATATGCATTCAAAAAGGATGCACCACTCATCAACATTATTACTACATATTATTTTTAAAAGTGTACAGTTTTTTTATAAAAAAGTTTTTCATTACATTCTAAAAGGACTGTGCATTTTAAAACACAGATTGTGCATTTTGTTGAAGATGAAACTTGGTTGTCTCTCTGGCTGCACTGCTGACCCACCACCGACACTGGAACAGGATATCATGCTCCGATGCTCTACTGAACTTTTTTAATCATTTTCATCTTTACATCGCAGCCACCGGATGGGTACCTAAAATCCCACATTTTATTCTAAACACATTCTCAGCATTGATCGTGTGAGTATGTGTCCTCCTACAATAAACTGCACTGTTTCTAAGCTGGCTTTTCATACAGCCTTATTTAAATATAGATTAGTACAAAAATATAAATATTGATAAATACATGAACGTATTTATTATCATTAATCCTACCTCATATATTATCATTACCCAACAAACAGCAGCCCAGTAATTTTTTGTAGACTCTTTAACCTTTTTACTCGGCTGCCCTCTCAATTCTAAGTAATAATTTCATGAGAAACTCGCGAGGAGAAATGGGATGATGAAATAAGTTGCATGTGTGTGTGCACAGTCTTTTGACATTTTATAATTTGCAGCAGCGCTTCTGCTACTTCTCTTGCTTTGTTGCACTCTCTCTCTCTCTGTTTTTCATCCTTCTCTAATTTATAATCATTACTCCCAGCCCTATTGTATTATAGCATTTGAGTACAATGTTTGTTGTACTGTCTACTTATCAACGCATGAGAAAAAATTATCAGCCTTCTGTTTTAGGTTTTCTATTTATGTGAAAGCTGCAATTTTCTATACAAAAATGACCAACATCCATCATCAACATGAACAGCGCTACATATTATTTTATCCGCCGCCCTCTTTTTCCTCTGCCCATCTTCCACAAAAACTACATCATTTACTCCGCCTTTGTACCCACATCAAAATTACGACCACTGCTGCCATGATTATTTCCATTTCCCACCTGCTTTTAATTATCATTAAGCATGCCCACATGTCAGTCCATTATCACCCTCATGATCAATGATCATCATTACTGGAGAAAAAATTTGGCTTTGCTGGAGAGAAACATAAAATACAATACGCACAAAAAATGGACCATGATCATCTCATGATAATCTTCATCGCTGTATGTCTGTCTGTATAATATTCACACACATTCTAGCATTAGCAACCAGTGCAATAAAAAAAATTGTTCAGAGTTGAAGATGAAACGCAATATTCTCATTTTTTTGTTGCTATAACTTTTCCATGTTCATCGCATCAGATCGTGTTTTATGTTCTTATTATTATTGCATGGCATGACAAGCTAAATAACTTTACATGCATCTAGATCGCGGCGCGCATTGTTGGAAATTATTATAGCAAACTGGAAAAATAGCGAGACAGGACATGTCCTTAATTTTAATCCTTTTATTCCTTTTAGTCCATCCATACGCAACACAATTTTTCGTGCGAGGTGATGAACATGATGAGATGAGTGAGGAGATGCGCTGGCTGGACTCTGGACTGGAGTTTTGCATTTGTATTGCATGTGCAGACTAGTAAATATTATGTGTACACTGTGCACATGTGACATGGTGGATTTTTTTTGTTCTACCTGCTTTACCTACTGCGATATGATGATGAGCAGGATGATAACGATGATTTAGATGATATAATGGTTGACCTTGTAGGAAAAAATGTGTGTACACGTACATACGTAACTTTATAATAACGCTGCAGGCTGAGAGGATGGTGAAGAATGGAAATTGTTAGGTACAACGCACTTGGACTCAACACGCCACGCCACTACTCACTGCTGCTTCATTTTGGCTACAAAAATTCCAGTGAAAAAGAAGAAGTCTACAGAGCGTGGTAAAGTTCATAGAAACGAGGAGGCAAGATAGATAAGTAGGCATTATGAAACGCTGACGCTGCGATACTAGTAGTCTTGAAAAAAATGCAATGAACACGTGGTTGGGATAGGGCGTGATAAAAAAACTGCTATATATTGTTTAAGCGTCTAGCTAGTATTTACAGACTGACCAAGAAAATATAATTTTAGGCTCGACTGGATGTACAAATCGTTGTACTGGATTATTATTACGTATTATGAATGTATGCATATGGAGAAGGCCAATCCTGCGGACAGCCAGTAGACCGAAACCAATGAATCAATACTTTCCACTCGAAGCAATCAATTCCCTTTTCAGTATGATTTATCATTCATAATTTTGTAATCTAGCCGTGTGAAGAAAAAAGATTTTATTTCTTCCAGAGAAAAAAACCATAGCCTCACACACACATCATACCCATAATTTACCAAAAGCACCAACCACCGTCTACAAGTCTGGTTTCTTTCTTTTAGTTAGTCCGTTGCTCGTATTTGGAATTTGGACTTGTCCATTAAATACCATCTCTATATCGCTCTCTTTCTGCCTTTTTTGCAAGCGTAAGCCTTTTTTTCCTTCATCCCTTCTTTTTTAGCAT
This sequence comes from Sinella curviseta, assembly GCA_004115045.4. NCBI lineage: Eukaryota > Metazoa > Arthropoda > Collembola > Entomobryomorpha > Entomobryidae > Sinella > Sinella curviseta. The sequence goes on from CM065489.1 coordinate 11,599,042, forward strand.
GAATGTCAAGGTGAGGCGAATAAACTTGCTCGAAGCAAGACAGGCAGCATCAATTTTTGTCTAGCTCCAGAACTAAAAGAGAGCTGAGAGAAAAGAGCAACTTGCATGATGATAAGTATAGCATTGGCCTACGTGCTGCAGTATAACATTAAATGTTTAATATTGTCTACTTATCTGCCTACTATTAAGCCCAGGGGAGCTACATACATGCATAATCTTTTTTTTCTTCGAAAGATGAGCGGATCATATCAAGGTACTCCAGCTTCTCAAGACAAGGAGCACGAGATTGAGTCGGAATTCCTTTTTTACTCTCTCTCTGGTTTCTTGTCCATCCAGTTCCAGTTGACTCCACTTATCTCTATTGAAATGTTATACAACAGATTCCCATGGTGTTCCAACGAACTATTCTAAAGATTATCATCGTCATCATGGTCAATGGTACACCTGCGATGAACTCAGCCATTTTCAATAAACGAGTAATTTCCATAATAATAATGATGGTAATAGCAGCGTTAATAATAATACACTGATAGTTATTTTATGCATGTGTAATTGTGTAGGTCGTGGGCAGGAGCAAGGATCAGCAGCAATATAGTAAATTAATTGTTAAAACTACTTACATTGTACTTTGTACAGTGGAATAACTGCAGGAAAAAAATCAACCAGTTTATTTAATCTGGTGATGAATGCATGTGTCCTATAAGTGTTCTTTATGATATTGTTATTTCTTGTCGCACGACGTCATTCGTGTATTTGTTTGGAATTGTTTCAATGTTCAAGATGAAGAGGGAAAATTTTTTATATGCTCCTCCTATATACCCTCTAACCTAAATATCCTTTTTTGGCTGAACGCTGACAGCGTCATCACACTTGAAATCATCATCACATTAAAATGATAAATATAAATTGGTAAATAAATAAGTAATGATAATAATAAAAGATGAAAGCACATTAGGCTAATCACATATTCGTATATGAAGCATTACTAGAAGGAAAGGGGTATTAACACGGAGAATTAATGGCGATAAAATAAATCGTCATTTTTGTGCGTAATAAGCAATTTAATTACGGATGTACTTGATATTCATTATTATTCATAATATGCCCACATACCTATTGACTTACTGACAGAGTGAAAAAAGCAGTTAAAATTCTCTCTTTCTTGTGATGTATGAATAAAGTGGGATGGTGCTATATCCTAATCATAAACTGCTACTGCTTATAATGTGACAACAACATGACCACATCCTTTGCGTGTTTCCTTGACCATTAGCCAGAACGTCACCCCTTTCTCCTGATTAGTCGAGTTTAATTTCAAGAAGTAGGAGCAGGCACGAAGATAAGACGTGAGAACGCATAATGATATTGTTATACCTATGTACTTTTTAAACAATTTGATCAAGCCATGTGGCGAACGCATGGACACGTTTAAGCAGAAGAGAGAAAAGAAAGACAGGATGAGTAAGTAGAGTCGTGTTGCGCGTTTTTGCGTTGTTGGTAAATTAAATGGGAACAGCCTTGTTCTTTGCTCCGGCCCAGAGGCCAGTCCATTAGCGCACCACGAGTCAAGCATCAAGCCAAAATGACCAGAAAAGCTGTGCCATTCTACATATGTGGTAATGTACGGGAAAATGTACACTATCTTTTTGTTGGCCGTTACAAAGTTGTATGCTCGATGCATGTGCCGAACATACAATTTTCCAACGGCCAACAAAAAGATAGTGTACATTTTCCCGTACATTGCCACATATTATCTATCTGGTATAATCATCAATCCTCATATCAGCAGCATCGTCACAAGGTAGGCCGAAAAAGCCAAGCCTTCAGTTCAGAGGAGTTAAGTCAATAGAGAGAAATGAATTGGCCAACAAAATGAAATAAAAATATTTCAATATTTGTAAACTTTCATACATACAGAGATATAGACAGATTGTATGTTAAGTAGAATGAAAGGATTGAATGTAGGGAGATGTAGGGAAAACTCGTCAGTTGGAAGCGAGGGGCAGAGAGAAAGATGAGAGATGGGATGCTATATGATATGGCAGAAATGGATTCGCAAAAAATAAACAAAACTACGAAAATATTGCGACGAAATATTTGCAATGCGAAATGGATGGATGGATGCTGACGGATATATGGCTAGGTGCCTACGTACATAATATTTATTTTTGTTACATTGGTAGGTATGCCTGCGTGCGAAGTGCAAAGTCGGTCGTCTCGCTGGAGTTTGGATGATAATGAAGTCCAATGTCTGGACTTTTTTTGCGTGCCATTACCAAACGCCGAATGAGAATGAGGATTTTTTTCTATCAGTCTGTCAGACTTTTGCCTTGGTCGGCTACAGACCCACCACACAGTTCAGTAGCCAGCCAAACCAAAAAGTTAATTGCAGACAGAGACGCTTTTGTGGAGTGGATGTATGGGTTTAGTTGGCGTATGCACCGCTGTTTGAAATAGTCACTGATGGCCAGTTTGCCTTCTCGGTATATTCCCATACAACAGGATTTAATGAATGGAATAAACGCTAATGGTAATGATGCTCACGATAATGCTAGGGTAGGGGAAGCAGCAATTTTTTTTGTCCAGGACAAGAAAGATGCTGAAACCAGACAGCGTAGTTCAATGTTCAGGTGATGGTGATGAAAAGGGCGCTTGAGATTAACACTTACACGTAAATTAGTTTTGGTAAGTCAACTTACTGGATATTTTCCAGATCTGCTCATTAGAGTACTGGAATTATTTAGAATGCTGATTATGATGTCAATGAAATGAATATACATCGCCAATTTAAATTTCATTGACGACCTAGTGTCATTTGTTGACGCTGTTCTCATATACGCTATACTAGTAAATAGAGATAGAGCATCATCGTCCAGTGATCACCTCTATCCAAATTAGCATAAAGATAATACCGACTTTTGCGCTTGCATTTTAGCATCATATGGAATTTTGTATAGGTACTTTTGTACAGGTTTCCACTTTTTTGGCTGACGTAATTTTGATATCAAAATGACAGCAGAATCTACAATCTACTACTGCACGTTATCAGCTAAAGATCAATGTCTCCCCGTTCAGCTTCCATCCATCTCTTCTTCCCATTTATGAATGACGCTTGCGAATATATTTAAGAACCGGTGTACTTTGAACTTATACGTGTACTTGCATGCATGCGTGTGTTAATTCCTCCACACACGCGCTTAAATTTCTCTATCGATTTGTCGCTGTTCATAGTTGAAGTATAAAAAAGCCTTGAAAGTATTTTAAGTGTCTTGACCAACTTATCTTTTTTCTTGGTTCTTATCCGTCAACCCGTGCAGCAGCTTTATAAGGTATTATAAGTTATCAGACGACATAATCCATTCAAATTACAGTTAGAGAATTTTTTTATGTTTTAATCTTTCGACTTTTTTACGCAGGATTTTTGTTAACTTTTTTGTTTAATTCCTAAAATAGACTACTCTGAAAGGAAAAGATGCTGAAGAAATTATCTTCTTGGATTTGATCATGCAGATGAAGATAAGATATTATTATAATGATGATGACTATGAATGACGTTAAGCATTGCTACTGTATACATAGTATACACGGCGATGATCAGTGCAGTACATAAAAAATGCATATAAATACCTAAATGAATGTCTATAACTGCTTACATACTTACTGCGCAGTTGCAACTAATTACCAGCATGCGGAACGGTTTAAAAATGCAAAGTAAATAAAGTGAATGAGAGAGAGATGTGAAAACGATAATATTTGCATTTGCAAATAAAATAAAAACAAAGAGAGGAGAGACCCCGTTAAAGAGTTGTTTTTTGTATATGCACTTTGTGCTCTACACGGTAAAGAGTCAAAATATTTCATTTAAATCACCTGCTCAAAAAAATGATGGTCATTTTACTTCTTATTATCCTGAATTATATACGACGTATTATATTAAGATTAAGAATGCATCATGTGCAACGCGCATGTTCAGTTGAGTGTGTCTGAGTGCGTCGTTCAAGCAATTTCTTGGCACTTTTTCCTTGTCTTGACGCTTTTTTTATCATAAATGCAAAATGCAACTTGATGAGCAGTAGTAGTAGCAACAGCAAGCACCAGAGAGCAACAAGTTTTTTTTCATTGATTTTGACAAGGGACAAAACAAGATAAGATGCGTGATTTGCTGGGATGCGATCATCAGCAGGTGATAACGATAATTGTGCAAAAAACGCTTGTCGGCTCTCATGTCAGAATTGCACATTGAAAAGTGCAGATGTGCAAACTGCACTATGAAATGCATTTTTAATGATGTTATGTTTAACTATCTTATATACGTAGTTAGCAAAGAAAACACCTGCGCAGTAGTGTAAGCAAGTAAAGTGCATAATGTGCGCTGCTGTGCATCCCAATCTCGCTCGCTGCTACATATTTATATTTTTCCTTTGTTGTTATCAGAGTTGTTGTTATGTATCTTCCCTGTTGTTTTTTCCTCTTTAAGATTGCTGACGTTCTTACTCTGTCTTGCTACTTGGATAGAAAAGTTAAAGCGCAGTATAGTTAAATCTCATATCATCGCCTACCATAGTCACTGACTTGGCATGCAGCTTTCATTTGTAATTACGCACACCAGTAAATTACAGTGTTTACTAACAAAAACCTCGCGTGACAAACTTTGACTCAAGGTAGCAAAATTACTATCCATCTCTGGCAAAAAAAAGTATCAAAGGCGATTTAAAAAGTGCAGTTGATTAAAGCGAATGTCTCATTTAATGTCAGTATTTTAATATCTCCCCCAATCTACCGTCATCATTATGAGTAGATGTGAGAGTTTAATTGGAGTTGATGGTTTTTTTGATGATGATGATTCTTGATGGTCCATTGGTCTTTGTCATTTACGATGAATCAGGCAGTGGTCAGGCACATGCAAATTACACATTCATACGTTATGTCGACAGAAACTTTTTTTTCACGTTCAATGTTCAACTCAATTTAGTACTCTGTAAAACCCCGTACCTCTTGGCTTTGGATTACATGATGACCACTGCACCGCTACAATTTACAATAAACTCTTTTACCCGTCATCATCATGATCACCACTAAAATCGGAGATTAGATATACATTTTTTTAAAGAGATGATGTGTACGGCAAGAATTCCCAAACTAAACTGGTACGCGTTGCATGTGCTCAGCAAATCCAAACTGGCTGACACTGTACTCTCTCCACTGATTTCCATCACGTAATCTGCATACCTGTTACTTGTTACACGTTGTCAAACGCTGATAACACGAGTGTTTGGGGCCACAGGTAAATCACATGAATCCTTTTTTTCATTTCATTTCATTTCAAGACTATTCATACATTCATCCATCCTCCTCCTTCTTTAATCCTGCCTCACAGTCTGCAGCCAAATTCAGCAAAATCTGTTGTGGAGTTTCATGTTTCTCGCTCTCCTTCTCTATCTACAGATTATTTATTTATGATACAGGTATTTACTTTCCATGAAAAAAAACACATCTTTTTTTGTTTTGCTGCATCTTTTTTTTGGGTCCGTGTACTTTGTACCCAGAGCAGTAACATTTCATGTCAACGCAGCAAAATAGATACAAGATAAATAGTAAATAAATGTACAGAAAACACTTTGCGCTTTTGTGTTGTTAGCAGCAACAGTACTGCTATATTTGCTGCTAGTTAGCTACTTACCAATACCAACCACCACGAAACTTTGAGCAACTTGAAAAAAAGTATAATAATATAAAGGAAGACTATAGAATCGTCATCATGTTACTTGCATGTGCTGATCAGGAGAAGACAAAAGAGTCAACAACGTAGTTGGTGCGAGGATGATGACGACTATGACGAAGAAGACTGATAAAACGTAATAATATAATAATAATATTTATGCATGTATGCCTATTATTCTACTATTTTCAGCAAGCATTATTTTTTTTACTTGAGCATTTAAATGGATTATGATGGGCGCATGCATGCAAGCCAAGCCATTCAAGAAGAGTCATCTTCAACTTGATGAGATGATGTTCAGCAAGTTGTTGGACAATGTAAGCAAATGCAGTAAGAAGAAGACGAAGAAGTACCTTGTTCAGTTTTAGTTTGCTTTGCGCGTTTGTTACACCTGCAAATATAAATAGACAGAGTTGCTGTAAGTCACGTACAATATTATCATAAATTGGTTTGCTGAGTTGAGTGAGGATGTTTAAAGCTGATCTGATCGTAGAGATATGTTGACTTTATGCGTACATTTTTTCAAATCTGAAAGAATGAATGCAAATAGAAGTAGAGGGCAAATAAGGAAAAAAATCATATTCTTTTTTTATGTTCAGGATTTGATAAAATGAGCAAAAGGACGCAATTTTATGACCATTATTATCATCAGTAAGAATCTGTAGCTCTGGGTACTCTTTTCTAAAACATGCATGATGCACATGAAATGAACTAGTATGCGCTGAGGATAATGTACTTAAAAAGATGATCTTGATCATTGTTAATCCGTTCTGCAAAACAACGTTCGGATTTTTCTTCTTTGGTTGCTGGCAGTCATGTGAAATGTTGCTGACCAGTGACCACCACTGTTGACTAGAATTTCTGAAATGATGGAAATTATATGCCTTTCACATTTTTAGCCAATTCATTCCTCCGTCAAACCACGCTTCAAGTTACTTCCGAAGGGTAAAATTGTTAAAAATGAACGTTTCTTTTTACTTCCCATAATAATAATGGCAAGGACGACAGACGTAGAAAGTTGAGTTTTTTTATTATTTGTTTACTCTGATCCCAGTTGCAAATTTCAATTCCAAGTGCGCAATGAGAAAGAAACGGAAAATAATGATGTGCATTTTGTTATCCTTTGTATTCAAAGCAAATCATTGCCCTGCTAACAGCTATCAACCGGCGCCGTTCTCGCTTCGGCTCGCCACCAAACCAAATACATCACTTGGAGTGTTCGTGATCACGGATTTGTAAACACTAAACAGATTCCCATTTTACTACAACGGCACACTGATCTCATTCATGCCAACTAAATGAACTCTCTTTCACAACCTTACTCCACAAAAACGGATCATCATCACCATCACCACCACAATACAAAGCCATGTCGTAATGATCTTGTCACGCTGGGCGCAAAGTGCAGAGAAATTAGAGCATTTTTTTACGCACATCATCATAAACTAACCTAGAAAGCAGGAGAGAGAAAAAAACAGTTTTGACGGTTGATAGGCATTTTGTGTTCCATCATCTCATCGTCCATGTTTCATTTTGCTGAGAATTCCGTATAAATATTTACGATAGGTTTTTTTCCAAGAATTTTCCATGTTTCCAACTTATTCCTCCAAAATGACCATCTATGGAGAGAAATAGGGAGTGAAAGAAGCTGTGAGGAGGTGACTCAACTTTTCTTTCCTCTTTTCCCTAGAAAAAATAAGATGGACAAGGCTAAATCTTGTACGGTTTGTTGCACCTTTATATACTACTGCGTTGTAGCTTGCTATCTTATACTAAATACCACTATCATGATGATGAGATGAATCATACTTATTATTGTTTTTCTCTCAGGTTTGTGAGGTGTATGGCTTCTGAAAAAAAGAACGATTAGAAAATGAAAATTTTCACATGATTCATGAGAACTCGTTGTCTAATCATAGATTATGCTACAGAGATACGTGGCCATAATATCACTTTAAAATCATCAAAAAACTTACAACCGTTGTACAAGCATCGTAAATTATGTATTTTCATTGCATGCGCATAATATTATGTCTGTCTGCTGTATTGTTGGCTTCTGCTGTTGCACTTTTGCACTTCTGAGAAGATCAGAAGTGAAATATCATCATTGGACCATTAACCACCATCACACCACCACCACCACCACCTCAGGAACATCAACCAACCAACAATTACACGAATTTCTTCTTCCATAAAAACATTATTATGTTACCGATATGCGATAATAACATACAACATTGAGCAAAAAATAAGATTCCTCATTAAAATAAAAGTTTTTACTTTATTTGACAGAACAACCCATGTAGCTACACAGGTGCAGTGAAAAATACATTGTTACAAATCCCACGAGTACACAACTGAATCAAAATCTGATGCAAAAGACGATGATAATGACACAAAGTCGATATCTAAAATAAATGTACATTGATTCCTCATGTATGTATGTCTACTACTACTCACTAACCAACTAACTAACTTTGAGCGTATATGTGTTCCCACATTGTTTTGCTTGCATTTTCTTATCATCATAATGTGGTACGTAACTGCAATTGCAATTGTTGTGGTAGCATCGGAAGATGATGATGAGGATAATAGCAGACTATTACAATATTAATGTCTTTCCTTTGGTTTCTTGAGTTCATTCATCGGAAAAATTACTAGTTTTTTTCTGCATGTAAGGAAAAAGATAAATATGTATAAACTCGAAAAGGATTTACTCGCTACTTGCTACTGCGATTATCAATCACATCTTACATATGTACATTATATATCTTCGTACATATGCATTACATTTGTTATATGTATGATGTATATGTCAAAGTACATATGTATGTAACTATGAAGTTTCTAATATTCCGATTCTTTTGTCCTTTTGTTTTTTCTGTGCTCCTCCTAATCGCTCCGCTTATTAACATTAGACGAGTAGGAGGAGAAGGGAGGGGAAATGAAACTACATACGCAGCAATTTAGAAGTAGAGTTTATTTGGATTTCATAGACTCAACATGAAATCCTGCGAGGAGTCTGTTGTGTCTGTGAGAATTTGAAAAAAGAGTATTATATCGGAAATGAACAGCAAGATAATAAGTATACTGTACTCTTTCTGAACTCTTTGTGGCTCACTTAGGTCATTATTATTACTCTTGTGAACTTGATATCATTTCTCTGCCACTTTTTTTGCCACCAACCGAACCGCTGCTTTTCTTGCTCATCATCACAAAATGCCCTCTCTCTCTTTATCTCATCATCCGCCCCTGCTCTGTTTATTTTTCTATTTTCTCGGTACGATTAAAATTTTGCGAGTTTTTTATCGAAAATATTTAATGCTGCTAATAATAGAACATGTATCTAATAATTCTTGTCGATGAGTCAGCATTCACTCAGCACTACAGTTAGCAGCGTGTCAGCCACCAGCATAACAAACAACAGCATTTGCTAAAATACGCTTGCTTCTTACTCCTACAAACTATTTTTTAAAGATAAAAAATGTATGCAAACTTGTGAGGATATGCACAACAAAGTACAATTTACTTGAAAAAATATAACAGCGATAAAAGCATGGCTGCGTTTGGTACTTTGATAATTGCGTATTCATTTTTCTCGGGTTGACTGAAGAGGATAGAGTAGTAGATTGCGTAAAGCACGAAATATTGCAACTTCATTCCGCTTTTTTTATACAACTTCCCCTCTCATTCCACGGTTTCTTATTCCTGTTTGCGAGATATTATCCCGCGGAGATAATGAAAGTCCGTAAAAACAGTCGTTAGTTAGTAGTGCTTTTCTCAGCACCACCAAAACCAAGACAAAGCTGTTGTAATTCGTTCTTCTCAAAACACTCATCAGCATCATGACGACTATGACTATTTTTATGTTGTTGTCGTAATCAGTGGATAATGTATATAGTGGGTACTATTACTACAGCCTATAATATGCATGTATAGTGCATAATGTTTGATTTCCTTCATGGTGCAAAACAAGTGGGGTAACAAATCCTTGTTTACTTCTTCCCTCCTCCGTTGTTGTGGTATGAAGCTAGTTGATAAAGTAAATATTATGAGCAAATTGAATTCCACTTAATTTACGGCGACAGCGCAATCGAATCAGCGAAATGCTACGCCATGTTCTTAACGACGAGGGGTCAATGTCAAGACAAGATCAATGTCATTGTACACAACAGCTACTCTAGCAGCACACACACACCACATCTTTGAGAAGATTATATGTGCTTGCTTGGCTTATTATTTCTCTGCACCGCGCCAGCTATCACCAGATCTTATTTCTATTTTTTTATTAAACATAAATCTAATTACCGAGCAATAATCCATTCTACTTAGGTATTTATTTGCCATTCGAAATTCACCACTCGAATCAATAATGCCGACCGACGTCGGTCAAAGTGACAGAGAGGCGTAAGGTACTTTTCCTTGTGCAAATTATCGAGTACTGTTTAGGACATGCCTTTAATTGATTTAAGTGTTGTCTAGTCATTTTTTATGTATTTCCTTACAAATTATCACGCCATATTTAATGCATCATTAGCTGCCATATAGCTTGCATGAAACAATGACACCGTCTTACCTGCCCTGCATAATGATCACCATGATTGTTGCCAATAAAATGAGACGAGATACCAGGTCAGTCCTCTTTGATCGCTATCGCTCCTTGTTGGCTCGCTACTGAAAATGTGGATGATACAAAAAGAAAGAAGCACACAAGTTGCAATTGTGCATTTTATGCACTACTAAAAGGGTTCACACGCATGCATCCTCATGACTATGCTGATGATGATAATGTAATGATGAGTTTAGTAGAGGAGGAAAGAATAGCAGCAGGTATTAATTAAGCAATTGCTTATCATCTTTTAGTTGTGGCGCTAGTACCGTTTCTTATTATTTATTATGTTGCAGCAGCAGCTGCAGTGTTGCTTGCTCACTTGTCAGTTTCGCAATAAAATCTTCATAAGATGGATTTTCATCACAAGACATGTATTAAACTTGCTACACTGCAATGAACTCGGTTTTGCTTATTTTCCTGCTTTTGCAAGGCAACAGTCGTTGGGCTTTTTTCAACAAAGACGAGAAAAGTAAGACGACTAGACCAGCCTCTGGTTCTCTGGTCAGAAAAAGAGAAAAAAAATACAGGGCGAGAAGTGCATTCAACTGTGAGTAAAGTTGTGATGGTGGTGGTGAGTTTTCAAGAGTTACTGCCATATCAAATCAATACCACCATTTGAATACATTAAACATTTTTTTGCCTTGATTATTAGCAATACTGTTGTTTCGATTAAGTTGCATTGACCGACCTCTGGCCCCTGCATTTGTTTTGATGGTGGTGGTGATGATGTTAAGAAATGCTATTAGGATTAGTTGACCATTCAGGGCTCTTTTTTCGGAGTTATCACTGTTTTCTTCTCTCTCCACGTTTAATCTGCAATCTGCATGCGTTAATTTCATCATGCAAGGAAAAAGACGAGTCAAGAAAAATCGTGATAAATCTATATAAAAATTATCATCACGACTATTGCGAAGCTCAGCAACCTTTTACATTGCATAAAAAAAGTCAAGTCCATTGCTATTTCTTGTTTGGACGATAGGAAATAGTTCACACATGTGCTGTTTGGTTATAAAACAAATACACATAGGCATGAAAATAAATTGAAATTGTGATGGTGGTGATGATGATGATAATGATGAATATGATTTGATGATGAGCAAGTTCAAAAGTTGCCCGGTGTGAGTTTACACACACTAACAATATGTAGTACTAAATTGCAAACAAAATAAAACAAGAAATCATGGTGCTGGTTGTACGGGGCGTTAAAATGTAATATTATGATTGTATTAATAATTGAATGCAGTAGTCTGAAATAATAACAAAAAAAGTAACTTGAGTGGACAAAGAAGACTATATGCATACATACTATATTGCGTGGAAGATAAAAGAAGCCAATGGCTCTCTCTGCTACTTGCACAAGAAAGAAAGAAAAAAGTTTAATGCCACTTTAGTTGAATATTGCCAAAGACTACTTATTGCAGTCGTGTATAACTTTTTATTGGCAGTAATTTTAAACCGCTTTGTTGTTCAACATGACAGGACAACAAGCCGTAAATATGCACACGAATACCTAGCCTCCAACCTTTTGAGATAAGGCATAAAGTAGCAATAATAAAGATAACGGCGAAAGGATATATGCTTGCATGCATGCAGCCAAGCAAATTGTAGGTAAAATCCATTCTGATTTTATGAACCACTTGATTTTCGAAGAGGATGCTTCACTTCGTCATATGAGTAGCGTCTTTGTTTTCTTTTCGTTTGTCAATTGGAAAAAGATAATAAATAAATACATATAGTGCGCCGCTTGCAGTTTAGATTTTCCAAGATAAGGAGGCACACAACGATAAAAATAAATATTCTCTCTGGAAACAAAGGGACATGTCACAAACTAGCTCATTATCATCATAAAGACACGCTGTACTGTTAACTATGCTACTACTTTATGCTCAATCCATTTTGGATTATCAACTACCGCAACAAAACCAACTAAACACAAAGGCATTGACGTTGGTCTGGGTTTGTTGTCTGCACTGCTACTGGTGTTCTTTGCTGATCATGCATGCAAAACATGGCTCATCAGCAACGCCAGCCGTACATCGTGGTTGTGTGCTGATAAAACTTTTCTGGGCTATTGCGTCGCTTTTTTTCTGTGGACCAGTTTGCCTTCCTTTCTCTCTTTTTAGGCGATTTTTGTAGAGAGAGAGAGAAACTAGTAGCATAGCAACATTTTTTTGCAGATCACTTGACTTAGGCATGAGCAGATATTGTGATGTTGGTGGGTGATCATCATCATTGCAAATGCAACGCTAGTTTGGTAAGTGTATTATGCAAAAAATGCTATTATCATCATCACGCTGTGGTGTTGTGGTGTGGTGGTGGTAGTAGTGGAAGTAGAGTAGGCGATTTAATACCAAGATACCTAAAATTTGTAATAGATGAGATGAGATAGATAGTGAGGCGCTAAGAAATTCTTTCTGGCTCGTGTTTCTCTTCTTCGCCAACACCGTAAAAATTTATGCACATATCTATGAACGTGTTTAAACTTTTAGACAGGCAGATGTTTGTGGCGGTGGAGGAGACAAGGAATGTTTGTTACATAACAACAACATAACATGGTCGTCAACAAGAAGAAAAAGTGAGAAAGAGAAATGGCAGAAAAGAGAGATCCTTGAGAATGTGCACTTTACTGCTTTGCAGGCAGGCAATAATTTTAAAGTGTTTTTGCCAACGTGCTAAAGGAGAGAGAAAGAGGAAAAACTTGAGAAATTTTCCTCTTTCTGCATCCGATTCACATCCGGTTGACACTTGTAGAAAAAAAATGTTGCACAACATCTTGAGTCCCAGTCCCAATTCCCAAACACTTTTACCAGCAGATAAAGTATATTTTTGTTTTGAGCATAAAGAAACCCATCCCACTGCTTGGTATCATGTTGCATTTACCAGTGAAAAGCCAAGCCAAAATAATGTAAAAAACACGCAGTATGTAGTTAATAAACAAAAGTAGTTTATATCGAGTGGATTTGGAACAAGCTGAACTGTACGAAATAATCGTACTTAATATAATTATATTTGTCGTACTGCCATAAAAATTAAGTGTCACTTTGCAGCCTGCCTGTCTGAGTGTCCGCACTATTGGGAAACTGCTTCCAAACCAGTTAAAGGATAAAGTTTTAGAATGGTTTCGCATTACCCCAGTCGTTTGTAGATGCTTAGATGGTCCAACTTGCTGTTTTATTGCTTCAGTTGCTAATCGCATTCCTCTTTGCCTTTACGTGTTAGTTTTATGGGTTTGTTATATAATGCCGAGTTTTGGAATGCTCAAATATGTATCGGAATGTATACCTATGCACATACGCGATATGTTATAAGCACATTACAATTCTCCGAAACATTATTACAGAGCGGTACAGTGATTACGCATCGTCAGTCATTAAAAGCGATTTTGGATTTGCTTCTTCTTCTTCTGACTTGGATGAAAAATGAAGGTAAGCCATTTTAATGAGTATGCGCCAGCAAGTCTGCCAGAGTCAGTCGTCAGCCGAAAGTCTATTGCTGTTGCTGAATCAACGCGCGTGTATTTCTCACCGCCGCCACTGCTGCTGTTATCACCATGTCACTGTCGGACAATGTGACTAAAACTGAAGTAAGTAAAGCTATTTAGCTCTCTGCTCTGGGAAGTTGCCGACTCAGCATCGTAATACTAATAATAATGATGTTCATTTTCAGCAGCAGTCCTTATCAAATCCAGTTAAATTTAATTGTGCTGACTCTGAGTCGGTTTGGTTTGCTCCGCCAGTACTTTTCCTTTTGCTTATTTTGAACGTATCGAACGATGATGCTCCAGTTTCATATTACAATTTATTATTATTACTTAATTCAGTGGATTAACTACGTGTTATTCATTCTGTCGATAAACTCATATCAATTGTTATCACGTCACGTAGTCTGTCATGTCATCTCTCATCTCCTCCTCGCCCATCAACAACATTTTGTCCCGTCTTTCCTCTGACATTTGATGATCCACTTTTTATCCTGAAAGGAAAAATTTATACTTGTCGATATTTTCTTCCTTTTATGATTTACGTTTTATTATAAATGGTAAATAGAATGCATACGTAAATGGCAAATTGCCGTAGCTGCTCTTATGCAGTCGTCGGGTAGATAGATGGTTAGTTGGTTGCTAGCTGCTATGTATCATGTATCATCTATCATGTCATTATAAATAATAATATGAGTTTAATCAATTTGTTTTTATTATTACATTGCCCCCTCTCTTTCATTCCTGTTTATTTATAGACGAACTACCTCATTCCTGTTCTTGTTTGACTTTGACCACCGACCGAGTACAGTTTAACTGATTCGCGTAATCATTTTTGATACTTATTTCTTCTGCTGTTATCGGTTACATGTTTGTCCTGTCCAGAAACTGTAGTTGGGTTTTAGGGCGTTGGGGGAGGTGGAGGGTGTGTGTTTCCACCTCCCCAACCTCTCCTTCTAAAACATTCTCTTCAAATGTCGTTGGATGAGTAAATAAATAGCAAAAAAGGAGACAAGATTATAGACTTTAAGTAAACGCAGCCGTCTCCTGTTTTTGATGGATAGCAGAACTCGACCTTACATAATGAGAAAATGCTGCTGTTTACTTTATTTTCAGATGATGATAAGAATAAGAGCATGTCACGGTGGTAGTGTCGTCCGTTCAAAAGACGACAACGACAATCAAACGCTGATGAGATATTTTTCTTTCTCTCTCTCACTCTCTCTGAACTGGATGTTGTTTAATTTCCAAGGATAAGAGGATATAGTCATATAGTGGAAGCATGTACAGCTTTTTTATCTTCTTCTCATTCTTTTTTTATAATTCAGATTTTAAAATCTAATGAAAAGATAGCATCCGTCCAGGTTCACATTCAATCGTTGGGACTGGTACTGCTCTGGCCATTTCTATATTTAAATCCACTTGTTTTCCTCTGCATGTCGATGAGCCTGACGATAAAATGCATGAAAACTTGTGGAGTCATGCTCATGCTGTGTGTTGTGGTATGATGACTAAGTTATCATCATCACCCCATTCTCCGCTAACGTTTTCTTTAATAAAGAGCACTCATTGCGACTCTTGTTCTGAACAAAGAAATAAGATAAGAACATGGTATAATGGCAACTACTAAAAGTATGTAACGTAACGTAGGTACAAAATAGGAATAAAAAAAAAGAAAATTAGAGACATTCTACATTTTTACGACTTCTCACGACGGGAGAAATGAAGATGGAAGGGCTTTAAATGAGTATCTCCTTCTCCTCATCTCGGAGCAGCAGCATCAACAACAACAACATAGGTAGTAGTAGTACGTATTGATAAACAAAGCGTATAGTCCACCTCCACAAAAATCTCATGAATGCCTGATTCTTGTATGCTGTTCAGTCAGTCCAACACCTGCATCCTTTATTCTCTCTCCTACCCTTTTCCTCTCCTCCCGTATGTCTCGCTTCCTTAGCTTCCATAATGACTATGCAATATGATGATGATTATATGACGATGAAGATGAACATCCACACACGGCGGCGACGACGACGACGATGATGATGCTTCCTTTCCTTTTGCCTGCCTGGAAAGTAGGGAGGATAAACAAGAAAAGGATGTTATGAATAGTTAGTTATATATGATGCACGAAAACAAAGGAAGCAGTGATGATGATCTTACACAAAGAAGGTAAAGGTTTAGCTACATCAAATAGGCATGGCATTGGTGTCGGTATCGCATATACAAACACACACGTGAAAAACGTTACTAGGGGAAATTACGCTTTCCTTTTAAGTTTTAAAATCCTCCTCAATCTTGCATCAACATCTTCTCCTCGTCGGTCGAGGAGATAGAAATAAAAATAGAGAAATTTTTGTTACAAGAATACTAAAATACATTCTTTTTCCTTTTCTGTACACAAGAGTTAGTATGCAAGGATGGCCATTGTGGTTGAGGGGGAGAGAAAAAAGTCAAGGCTTTTTGGACAGGAGATGAATGCATGCACATTAGTTAAAGCTGATGAAATCAAGTGGAGGTGATTGCTAATATATATTGTGAATTGGATTTGGATTGGAAGAGTACACGAGTTTTGCTTGTGTGCATAATTATAATAGTATGGGCAAAAGCGCAAAAATCTTTTCATGGCAGCACACATGTGTGTTCATGTATGTGGTATTATAGCAATAAATAAACAAGTAGTGGTAGTACAAAAATCATGTTTTGCTCATCATCCTAATACAACGGCATCATCATCAGCGCTCAGCGTCGTTTCTCGCAGCATCAACCTTACACAAAATGCTTTTTTTATCTTCTCCTTTTTCTCAATAATGAACCCAAACGAAATAGCAGTTTGTGTGTGGACGAAAGGTGGAAAAAAAGACCTGTGTGTCTGCAAACATGCTTCATTCTTCTTCTTTTTTGCGCTTTTTTCACCATTCAACTCTGAAAAGCATAATATATACAACATAAAGAAAAAAAAGGTTTCAGCAAAAATTTTTCTTGTTGTATCGGCATGTCTCTCCTTCGTGTTCCACAATAATGATAATCTAAGAGTTCCAAAAAAGCGTGTACGTGCATTCTCTGAAAATTGGATAGGTCTCTTCTGCACAACTACATGATCTCATTGGGATGATGATTCTCTGATACTACTTTAGTAAAACGCCGTGCTTCGCTACTAAGAACGGAGACATGTGAGGAGTAGCATATGAAGAAGATAGTGGAATAACGCCACATTATTTTATATTCAGAGAGAGAAAAACCAAAAGAGAGGAGACAGCAAAGCAGCATAGCAACAAGGGTAAGCCAAGCCATGAGCCAGGGAGAATAGTGAATACTTATAGCAAAAAAAGCAGAGGCATCGCATCAACCAACATCTATCTCTCTGAGTAAAGTAGGGAGAAACCTGTATATAAAATTGTTATCCACCGACCGAACCGACTAGTATTGTGTATGGTGTGGCGATACCCACAACAAGGCACACAGTGCGTCGACTCATTGATTCCATTTTTCTCTATATAAAATATGCTCTCCTTCTTTTCCAAACAATATTATATTATATTCTCCTTTTCTATTTTTTCTCTCTTCTCTCCAATCTCCAATACTTGTACATTTATGTAGTAGTAAACCATGTGAGATTATAAGAAAAGGAGAAGAAAAAAGCGAGTTGTGAGTTGAGCTAGGTGCCTGTCTGCTCCTGCCTAATGCACTTAACGCCGAACATCATTATAGCGATTCCCATTTTGCGTCGTTCTTCTTTTCTTTTTAGACTTGCTTCTAATAATGTTCTGCTCTACAACTGGCTATGTTTTGCTACCTATCTTCTCATATGAACCAGAACATGATTATAATAGCAAAAAAAGTAAGCGAAACTGCAAGAGTCTTAGTAGCAGTAACATGGGCGAGCGAGCGAGCGTCATTCCGCTCGTTTCGTCCATCGGTATATGTATTTCTATTAAATATGCATGGGATGCAAAGTCTATATAAAACCTAATACCTGTTCTAATTCTAATAAAATAATGTACCTTTTCTGTGGCTAAATGGTACTTTGTTATATGAACTTTGGGAACGCTTATGGCCATTCATGCCTACTCTAAATGATTCTATGAGGGAGACGAGAGCGAGAGAGAATTATATAGGTGGTAAGCACATTGTTGCAAAGGAAAATGCACACAGCAGCATATAACATTCAATAATATTGTGGGATGATGAAAACGTGAAAAAGGCTAGCGCACATATCATATTGTTGGATGCATAGCTTCCATATAAACAAAATACATTGTTTATCATAAAAAATAATGTTGGATGGATACATTGATAGAAATACAGATGGACTGCAGCAAAAGCCAGACAAGCACATATGGTTACTTGCAAGCCATTAGATAACTGCTTCATGCACTGTACTAAAGTAGCCGAGTAGCCCGTTTGCATTTGTTGGAAAATAGAATTGTTATAGCTCCTCAGGTAACATACCTGTCTCTAGTAGCCCCATTGTCAATATGCACCGGTTTACAATCTATGCGTTTCTCACAAAAATTTGGTTCCATACAGACAAAAATTCATATAATGGTTTATAACGCTGTATTTTAGTGAAATGTATAATTTTAGCCTAATTCTTCAAATTTTAAACTCAAAATTTCTGGAAAACCTGACAAAATTCATGATACGCATGCTGTGTTTCCGACAGGCACAAGATACATGACATTCATGTTGTCTTCATTTCATGTGATTTTAGGCATTCATGAAAACGAATATTCCGATTTTAGACAAACAGACAAGCCAAAAAATGCAATCGAGCTCCTTTTCCCAGCCAACGACCCTTTCGTAAAATTTTCAGCTGTGAGAAAAGCACTACTTGCATTTATCCCTATTATCCTATACGGAGAGTTAAAAGCTGAGCAACTTGTGTTGTGTGATATGGACTGACTTGATGTGAGTCTGGGCAAGTATTTTAGGTGACTAACTCGCTACACAACAGTCAGACTACTTACTACATAACATGAGCCAACATAAATGGGATATTGAAATGATCATCTTTGTATATTCCCCCATGCACAGCGCTCTATCTACGTACAAAAACGTATCTGTATTTTGCACGGCACGGCAGTAGGCAACGCAACAACGGCATATAACGAAATCCCAAGTTGTTAGGTTCCTCTCTTGGAAGTGTGTAGTCCATATAGAAAAATCCTTTGTTAACCAAATGGAATATGTAACAAACGCTTACGCCACAGACATACACACAGAAAACTTACTCATTCTACTACAACGCTCCATGTTATTACACTCTCCTTATAATACATTTTTTCTGATTCTTCTCTACTGCAGCTGCGATGTAAAGCTTTTCATGAAGTCAGTCCATCGTCTGGTTCTGGTTGGACAGGCCAGGGACAAAGAAACTCCTCTCTTTGCTGTGCAGAAATTTTTTTAGTATTACTATAATAATATATATATTTAATTTAACACTGATGTCACTATTACTACAACAGTAACGCGAGCTCTTACGTTACACACGCTCTGAAACTTTTTTTCCTTTATCATTAAATAGTTTACTAAGATCAATCATCATTATCAAACTCGTACTGGACAATGTCACATCACTCATCAGTGAACAGAGAGAAAAAAAGTACATACTATATTGCATAAAAAAGTAATACATAATATTATAGGAGAAAAAAAGTATCCTTTTTTACTACATAACTAATTTTTTCCAAAGATAAAAAAACTAGGAAAAATTTTTAAGAAGAAAGAAAGAAAGAGAAATAAAGCACGTATTTTTCCTACAAATATAATAAGTAATAATAATCATATATATAAATATATATTATTTTGCACCTGATTAAACGTTAAGTGTTGTTGATAAGTTTTTTTGCTGCTGCTGTTGATACAACTACTTAATACTGTATAGAGAAAACGGAAGTGAACTTTCTTTTGCTTGGAACTGGTTCAGTTATTTAGAAGAAAGAAAGTCCAAAAAAAGTGTACAATTCTGTATTGATTTCATCATTCATCATCACATCACCATGTCATCATCGCATTTTGATTCCTGCGTGTGTTGTGTACAACAATGTAAATATATTATGTAAAGTGTGACATCAACAACAACAACAAAGGAAGAAGCATCATAACAAACGTTTTAATTGAGTTAATCTGTGTTTCGTTTCATACAAACGTTTATAAAAAATGGACTGAAAGGAACGTAAAAAAAAGGGGAACAAACATTTTTTATTATTTCATGTTTTCTTCATCTTCTTCCTGAACACTTTTCAATCGATAAATACTCCAGTGATGCCGCTCACTCACTGGTGTTTCCACACTGAGAAAGGGGGAAGGGATTGTCGTTGCTAAAGCAACTTAGCAAATAAAAAATAAAGTGAATCAAATAAAATCATAATAGCGATTTTTTTAGTCAGAAGTGAAAAAAAGTTTACATCACACAAAAAAAGATAAGGCTCTGAATCTACAAAATAATAAGTTGTGATAGAGAGAAAGAATCAGTTTGTCAGTAGTGAGGTTTCCAAAATTACAAGTGATACAAAAAGTCAAAAAAGAAATCATCAAATCATCCATAAAAAATATACAAGTGAGAATTTGCTTAGAAGATATATTTTAAAAAAAGTCTGCTTCTGTAATAATCTGTAATCTCCTCCTTTACAAAACAAAATCATCATCATCACTACTTCTACAAAAATCAGCCGTAATTATTATTTTCATCGTTAATTGCAACATACCTGTCGTGTCGTCGTCGTCGTCACGTTTCCGTTTCGTCCTCACCATTTCATCGCCAAGATAGGAGACATTCGCAACAAACCACTGGAGAAAAGATGACGGAGACAATAGGGGATTATGAGTACAACTCCAAGGACCTTATAGGTCATGGAGCCTTCGCTGTTGTATTCAAAGGAAGGAATAAGAAGGTAATCATCATCAACTCAAAATCATATAATTATATATTTTCCTCTTCTTATTTGCTTTTTTTACTGTCATGCATCAACAACACGCGCTAGTGTCATCATCTTTATCGGTCGGTATATTAAGCTAATTGAACAAATCATAATACTACGGAATAGAACGAAGCATCGTAAAAACCCAGCCAGTTAGTTAAATTCCTCCATGATTTCTGAAGCAGTGTCGTGTGCAAAATGGAAAAGCAACAAAGACATTTATTTCTCTATGACCAGCGGTGCAGTAAACAAGTTCATGGCATCGTCATCATCATCATGACGGTCAATAAGTTTAAATCTTATCAACGTTTCACAATCTTTATTTTTCATCATTTATTTTTTGTCGTCATCATCATCATCCCAGCAGTTATAGCTGGATCTCTCGCATTACCTTCACCATGACATTTTTATTACTTGTTGTGTGTTTTTGTTTTCACAATCAACCCGTTTCAAATTCTAAAATGTTTTTTCAATCATATGCAACTGCAACAGCTGCTGCCGGCCGTTGCTAATATGATTCAAAAGCCGACGTAATCATCTTCACACATCAAGTATCACATTTAAATATGATTAGTTAACTCTGAATGCATCAAAGCTGTTTACCCAGCTAGTTGTAGTCAGAAGAAGAGACGCCGCAAAAAATTCATACCGCGCTTCCTTTGTCTCTACTCATATTACTACCAAAACGACTGACATGAATGATATCATCGTCCGATCCGATCATCATTTTACCAATTCAAAAATCATTTTTTACTAACCTACTAATTATTATTCAATAGTCTTGGGTTTAAAAAAATGAAATTGCATTCACAATTCATATCATCATCATAGCATAGCGTTTTCGTAGTAAGTTGCACTTGAACTCATCCTCTTTCAAGAAAGACTAGATTAAAAAGGATGATAAAAAACGCTCTTCTTCTTCTTCGTTTCTTGTTTACCTTTTTCATTGCCGTCGTCGCGTATATTACTTAACAACAACGCTTTTGCCACCGCACACACGTTAAACTCAAGTTAAATATTGTAATATGTATTTTTTTGTATAAAAAAAGGTTTTGTGTTATGCGATCATGATGCAGCTAGTGCAACAGCAGCAGCAGAAGCAGTATAATAGATAGTTAAGAATCAAGAAGTTAGTTAAGTTTTAGCATATTGCTTTGTTGTGAGTGTGGAAAAAAGGGAAACACATGTGTGGGCAAGATGCCAACAACCTACCCACACTCTCGCACACAACAAGCAAGAGATCATCTTTTCAGCCGCAGCATCCCAGGTTATAAGCTTTATAGCAAATAGCATGAGAGCAAGCTACTTTTTTTAAAGAGAAAAAAACGCTGCTGCTGCTAACAGCTAACGCTAAAAAGATGCTCATTTTGTAAAGCTGAGAGCTCCTTACTGATCATCATCATGAATCATGATGATCAAGTATCTTGTAATATTTTATGTATTTACATTTTTACGTCATAGACACCAGAACGCTAAAAAAGAGCATCCTGTGATGGAGCTGTTCATTAGAGACAGGATCTTGTAATTAAATTAAATGCCAGTACTTAATTAATGAGTTAAAAATGAATACATGTTGTAATGGTGGGCATATATTGAAATGTATGTACGATACATGCTATTAATTAGTGTGGGGTTAAGTGAACAGCACCTTATACAGTTTTGCATGATTACTTGTTTAAGAAGATAGGGAAGCATATTATCTTTTAAAGTAAGCATTTATGTATTTTTTTGCACTGTTTACACTGCTCACTTGACTAAACAGTAACAGCTGAGAGAACTATTGACTATCTTTGAATTTTAAAGAGATTATCTGAGAAGATGATGCTACAGATTCAAGTGGCATGTTGTAGTATGTTAAGATAAGGGAAGAAGAATGGTTATGTGTACCATGTAAGTAAACACATTGAAAAATTTTAATGAATCTTTTTTTTTTGCTATTCATCTTTTCAACTCGTTCGTCATCCCTCCCTCCCATTTTCTTTCCAATCATTTTTTTGTGTGTATGTGGAAGGCGGGTTTAAAATGAAATCTTTCGGCGAAATGTTCCTTTTAATTTGTTTGATTTCGTTAGGGAAAACACGTTAATTTTTTTGTTGCATCCGACGTCGCCGTCGTCATTCTAGTTTTTTTGTAGGGATTGAGATTGAATGGAAGAATGGCATTTGTATTTAGAGAAATAAAAAATGTTAAATGCCATTTGCAAGGATATTATGAAACTCTGTCCATGTGGATGCACATGTTTTAGCACAATAAACGGTGATGACAATGCCAATGCGTGTATTATTGTTGTCTATATGGTTATTTGTGGGAATGGGAATACTAAACCAGAGAGTTAGACAGCTTATCCTTAATTATCCATACAATTTAATACTGGTCACATAAGCACCGTAGCAATAATGGAGAAGATAAGTATTGAATAGCTGAAAGCACACATTGAAGCCATTTTTTTGGAAGGGATAGCCCTCACGGTGAATGAACACGCTAATTGCCTTAATCGAATGGAAATTGATGCGCACTGCGTCATTTTCATTTGCATACACAGGAATCCTGATCATCATAAAAATGCTCGTCTGATGAACTTCGGTAGTATAATCATCATTGTGAGTTAACTACTGTTGTTATTGTTCTTCTTTCATTGAGCAATTATCATCATCATAATCATGTTTTTGGATGAAGATGTTTGGCTTATTAATCAGGATGGCGGTCAGGTGAGCAGGAATGTGCGCACTCAGCAGTCAATAATAACAATAAATAGACATTTAACAGACAAGATCAACCACGGCCACGGTTAAAATATGTACAAAAAAATCAAACGATGAGTCATTTCCTTCATTGATAAATTACCAATTACACTGAAATCCTCTGCGTTATCATTCATCGTACCGTATGCAGTAGAGAGGTGTGATGCTATAATGGCGTCAATAATCATAATGTTTGTTATTTTGGCTGCTGCTACGCCGTCGGAATTTCTTCCCATTCAGTAATACCGCATACCTTTGCATTCCCAATCATTTTTTTATATTCTTCCCATCATTCATTATCATTTTTTATTATTTGCATTACACCAAATTATGTTTTTGCGTTGCGCTGCTTGTTTTGAAGAAGAAGAAAAAAACCCTAATTATTTATCGTGCCGAAAATAAAACAAAATAACGACGAAGAATTGTAAAGCGTAGTTTAACATGAGTATATTATAGATGCAATATAATAAATATTATGAATGATGAATGTGTGTGTGTGGTCCAACAGAAATGAATGGCTTCACGTTACAGTTGATCACCACACGCTCGTCATCATAAAACATGACGTAATTAAAACAACGTGCTTTTTTCACTCCTCGCATCTGTCTGCTCTCTCCGCTGCTGCGGCTGTGCTAGTAAAAATATTTTGCCATGAACCTCTTCGTTTCAGCCTTGATTTGGCTTACCATCAAAAATTGTCGTGGTTCGCCTGCTCTTTCCAACGCATAAAAAACGCTGTTGCTGTGGCGTTGTCGTCATAAAACTCTGACTTGAGCGAGTTATTAATAAAAGTGTCTCGCGTTACAACAAGTACTTTAAGGAGCGTCGCAAGAGTCGTGCCGTGTTTTTGCCAAAGTAGTTAATCTTAGCATTTTTGGTTTAAATTGCGATTTTGTACAGACAACCATGCTTACATACACATACGCACAAGCTACTCCTTCTTGCTCGTAATTATAGTAATAATTATTATTACCACAATTTACAGCATTTGCATTTTTAGTATTTTATTTTGCATGGATATACCGGCATGCTAATGAAGACGTGTGCCATCATATCATTTATCTGTAGGAAAGGAACGCATTAAAAAGGTCTAGACCATGGACTCCAGTCTCAAAAGTATGTTCACTAATTGCTGCATTGGTACTAAAACCGACCACTGCCGCCTTCGAGTTTTATCAATTTTTTTTCTCAAAAACATAGTAGAGCATAATATGTAATTAATTATAATTCCATGCTATATCCGAAGCAATGATATGCAGAGTTGGGAGTGGAATGCTGTCTCAATTACTCAAGAAAAAAATGTATGAGACTTCTGCGTAGTTGTCTGTTTTTCCGTATCTCTTGAATCTTATACCAAGTTCAATGGAACTCTGGCTCTTCTACCAAAGCTTTCTTTTAAATTAAAAATAGCCTTCCTTGTTTATTAAGACGAAGCGTTTTCGTTATTCAGATAACTTACCTAGCTACGCCGGTCTCGGTTTGTTCTCTGAAAAAAGCTGCGTGGCCAAGTTTTTGGAAACTAAATAGTCACACATTTCCAGCGCATCTTTCTTCAAATTAAGCTTGCATATATTCACGGAAATGTTGTGATGCAACTCTTCATTATACATATATAACGGCGTTATTTATTATGTGTGTATATTATTTTTGTTATTATGCATTTCCAAACCATGTCGGTTAAGCCACTTCAAAAGAATTTGTTAATAACAATTTGTTATGATGGCTTGCTTCGTGGTGGTATGATGATAGCACGATAAGGATGCACACCTACTGCCTACCTACAACATTCCTATCATCATCATTATATCTCTGCATTATACTCTAACTGGAGCAATTCCACTTACTGGAATGAGGTTAAAAGTCAAAAACTCATTTGCAGTCTGTCAACTCAACTTTGTGTTGTTTCAAAATAAGAGAGATGTTGGATCTGCGCATTTCAATGAAAAAAAACTACCTCGTATTAGGCAAGCACACCGAATCAATGCCCCCATCATCATCATCATCACTACCACCAGCAGAAGTAAGTTTAGATTTGAGCCGAATGATTAATCTTGAGTTCAAATGAGTTGAACTTTTTGTGCTAATGCGTTGCATTAATAGTACGTATATATGCATATATAGAGCTACGGTACATGCCTATTATAATGATTTACAAATAAGAGAAAATCTTGACTGAGGTGGAAGTGGAAACCGCATTAATTCATTTGAAAGGAGAAAAGCAATTTTGTGTGTGTGTGGAGTAGATAAGAATTGATTGAAGGCTTGAAAGCAATAGTAATAAATGCATTTGTGTCAAATGTAAATTAGCATTGAGCCCAATCTAAATCTAGTTTGTGGATTTCTATTTTCAACACAATGGCTTCTTATTTTAAAACGTTTTCTCCGAGGCTTACTGCTGTTGAGAGGTGAGTTTTTACGTAAAATCTGATTAAACGTTAAATGACATGATTTATTTCCTCGGAAATAAGCAACGCTGTATAGCTCTAGCTATTCTTTAACGGAATTGCTCATAAATAAATGTAGTCGTTGTCTTTCCTAACTGCCTGCCGTCATGGCCAAATTGTTAACTATTTCTGATGCAATGTTCATGGAAAGTGTCGGTATTATTGGTATTCAACTTTCAGAAATATGCATGAATTATCAAAACGTTTAGAATGTATTGCTAATATGGCATCATTTTCGGACGTGCACTAACACAAATCCTGAATGCCCAAAATATGTACACGTAAGCCAAACAACAGCAGCATCGACCTCGCAAAAGTAAGCCATAGTTTCTTTTGCTTATGACAACATGGATTTACCTAATCAGTTTTTGTGGCATTGCTTATCTTTCCTGCTGCTTCCGAAGTCCATTCGCTATGAGATGAGTCATAATTGTTGTGATATCACTCTGCACCATCAATCAATCAGCACAACTTCTGCTTCAAGTACTCAACCGCTGGAAAACCTACCTTGCATTTTTATTGGGTGGGTTTTACGCACACGTATCTACTGCATGACAAATAGCCAATTTGTCATGTACCAACGTTACGTTGTACGTTGTTATTTTTTCCCTTTTTCCCATTTTGACTACGTGTGATTTGATTCCCCATGTATTAGTGATGTGTGCGTTGCGTAGACTTTGTACTTGTACTATTTTGAAGAAAAATGCAAATAAATAAAAGGTATATTGCGTTACGATATAAATCTGCTAATATGCATGCTACCGTTTTTTATGATGATATGCACACAATCTTTATTTATTTAATTAATAACGTTGCATTCAGCTTCAACATTTAGTATTTCCTATTGATGTATAGGTATACACAATGTAGATTACATATTCCATATCAAATAAATGGGCAACCAGATTAGGTGAGTTTATTCAGCAGAGTTGTATCAATTAGGAAAATGACAATAATTATTTGGCCTATTAGTATTTTTTCTCAAATTTCCTGTTGCATTGAATTGCAATGTATTAAGTATTGTGTTAAGTTATCATCATGTTAACAGTTCACACAAACGACCAACGTTTTTTTAGTATCCACTGTTGCTATAAGCTAGTTAACTTTCGTACCCACCACATAATTTTATGGTGTGGTAAATTATTCTTTTGTACGATTTCGTGGCTTTGACAAAATACATTTTGGTTACCTTTTGAATTTTCAGTAATGCTAACGAACTGTAAATTGGTCAACGTAACAGAAATGCTTGCGAGTAAATGGTGGGTAAATGCAAGTACAGCAGCGATAAGGGTTTGGTTAGGAGGGTAAAGGTAAAATGGCAGGGATTGTTCACTCGTCCTATGTAATTTTATTATTATGTACTACTTATTACTCTCAACCGTCCCTCCAACAACATTCACATTTTGTCAAAAAATTGGGTACATAGTTTATCTGATAATCTTAATAATATTAACGATAATGAAAAGACGTGCATATACATACATTCATACAATGCAATATATTATCATTAAAGGTATTCCACAAAGCAGCATCCACACCACGACACGTGCTCCTG
The DNA here is from genome assembly GCA_004115045.4 of Sinella curviseta. Lineage (NCBI taxonomy): Eukaryota > Metazoa > Arthropoda > Collembola > Entomobryomorpha > Entomobryidae > Sinella > Sinella curviseta. Next base: position 11,626,514 of record CM065489.1, read on the forward strand.
GTTATATTATTACCATTTTAATGTACTTTCATCTTCAGCAAATAAATTTCTTGAATTGTCGACGTCCTTATGTCAATTTCTCAAGAAAAGGAATCACGTGATGTGATCGCCAAAGTCATCAAAGATAAATGACATGCCATGATACTATAATAGCATTGTATTGTATTGTTGTGAGGGCTCTTAGACTGCTGCTGCTGAGAACCATTCACCACCGCAAAGCTGCTTGCTACAAATAAAAATTGCAATTTACTCTCTTTTATTGTTATAACGACTATGCATATGGATATTATTATTTCGTTTTCACTCATCTTCTTCCACATATTATATACCTAACTAATTCTTTGCTGTTATTGCAGTATCGAAATAATGTGCCTTAGTTTCAAAATGATAAGAATAATTACCAGCCTCCTTTTTTACGATACACACGGGCCTTCCTCAAGCCATCGACTGTAATTTAACGTGGTGGTATTCATCTAGAAAATTGCTTGTTCGTGCTCTACAAAATATTGTGTTAGTCAGTCAGAGTGTCGTAGTGGAAAATGTCATTTGAGGACAGGACGATCATGATGAAAATTACAAGTCAAGCAAATTGGCTAATTCAAGGGAGAGAAAAAATGCTCAGAGTCGAAACTGAAAACAAAGCCGAAGGGTATAAAAATTATAACAAAGATGTGAAGAAGCAAAAGAAGATGTTATAAGGGCTATTGCGATGCGATTGCAAATTTGAAATCATAGTTATTAGCTATTATGCATACATCGTGACTACCTACCTACGTTTCGCATCATTTCAAACATCATCATCATCACAATTTATTTCGCATCATGCTGTTAGTGAGTAGCACGGTGTTTTGTTCTGATACCAATTTTTAGTGAGTTTTAAATAAAGAAAAAAATGTTTCTCTTGCACTCAACTAACCTCAAAGAAAAATCATTTTCTTTCTTCTTTTTTTCTCATTACCCATTACTTACTACTGTGTAGTATGTACCGTTTCTCGAAATTTTTTGCAAAGTGTCACGATTCGCCTGCTGGTCAGTGCGGTGGTGTTGTCTCTCTCTTTCTATAGCTTATGAGAAGATAAGGATCCTCTGATCACTTACATTGATGATGATGGATTGCCGCTAATGCACTGGCAAAATGCAAGTTATTGCACTGTCATCTCGGTTCCGTTATAAAAAGTAAACTGTTGTGCAGAAGAGTAAGACGAGTAGTAGTACTACTCCGTACTCTGGTAAAAGTCTTGAGTAAAGTGACATTTTCCATTTAAGCCGATGGTGCAATTAAATATGGTTCCATTTAAAAAACGCGTTTTGGGTCGTGACGTCATTGTCACTACATTCATGCATGCTACTACTAATTGTTTTTTTCTGTCGCAGACACACTGGCTTCACAGCAGCATGTCGTGCTTGGCGAGGTAGATGACCAATTTGCTATTAATATTAATAAAGCACATTGTCGACTGATTACTTGATTACTATACGCCATTCTTTTACTGTCAGTCACCATTATTGTAATGGAGAATTGGTGACAGTCATGATTTTAGTTTTTAACAAAAGCAAACCCAAAAGGCTTCTGATATTTCATCCTCCTCTCTGTCTAGCTGCTCATTCATGATCTCGTCATCAACAAAGCGGAGAAACAAAGCAAAAAACGTTGAATACGGGAGTCTGCTGGTTAGCAAGTTACCAGAATAATTGCAGTTTGCAGATTTTGAGCGTACAATGCGGGATACAGTCATCACATCACGACAGCAAAAATGAAACTGTATACATGCCTCTCACACATTCACATGTGCAATTTATTTTGAACTTCACGAAAGTGGCAATCTAAAACGTTACTTTTTTTGGTGGGATATAATAACATGACGATATGAGTGTGTTGATGTTTCTGATGATACTGTGTGATGATATCGATGATGAGCACGTCGTCGTGACGATGACTTTGATGCGGCTATGATGATAATAATGATGAATGAGAAGAGTGCAATGGCTATCAGAGTTCAATCTTGTAAATAGTCATCTCCGCCACCATTTTTTTTGCAAACATTTTTTAGATAATGTGCATACTTTAAAGCAGTTAGAGAGTGTATTCACATCGTCAGGGGTTTTTTCATGATACTCTTGTCTTCATCATCATCTCCATCCAAGTGTCATATTACAGAGGGTTTTTGGCCTGATGCATTATCTTGTTTTCGGTTTGGCAGTCGCTCGTCGGATATAATAATTTTTTTGTGAGTGATGGATTCATAAAAGAATACTTTAGAAGAGGGAGCAGATTGCTTAGAAAAATATGTTCTAAAAATTTTTGCACGTCAGGTGTTTGTACTATTTATTTTTCAGAAAAAAATTTGATCAGCAGAGGCGATGGCTGTACAGGTTGATGTCTGCTTGCTTGCGTAATATTTTTTTTTGACAGACAGATTAATAGAGTTGTATTTTCTCTATTTCATACACACATACATTTCCAATCCAACCAGTATCGTACGATTTTAAGCAGGTTTTTTATTGCGTACCTATACAAATTATGAGAAAGGATGTATAATTATCGTTACGAGAGTTGCTTGATCATTCATCATCATTGGCACCTGAAAATTAAAAACACAGCGAAAGATAAACCGGATAAAAAACAGTTGTGCACACTGCACTAACTAATGGCTAGTAATAATGATTATGATGGCTATAGAGATAGAGAGAGCTATAGGGAGCCATACCAATTATTTATTTTCAACATTCTGTTTTCTCATCTTCCCCTACTCCAGCTCATCGACTTTTTATCCAGCAGACTCTATTATTGTTATTAGAGTTTCAAGTTTCATTCAACTCATCCTTCCATTCACGCTCCTGGTCCATGAATGATGATGAAAAAAAGTTTGTTTTGGTACAAAGTTCGCAGAAGAACGCAACAGAGAGATATTATTAGAGACAATTTAAGTACAAAAGACAGCAGCACGACATGTCTAATTCATCCCATTCAAAAGCCATATTATATTTTATTTTCGTCGATGAACATGTTTCCATTACTAAGCAGCTTTAATCTTCTCCAAGAGCAGAAAGGAATCCAATATGTGATCAGCCAAGACTTGCAGGCGTCGTCTGTCTTCTATCGTGCTTTTAGCCATTTACTCTATACGAGAGAACGCAATATTATTCATAGTTCATAATAGCTGTATAACATCAAAAAACGCAATTTTCTCCTCCTTTCTCGCAACCCAAGTAAAAGATCCTAAATAGCGGTCATCTAACTGCTGCTCCTACTATTACTAGAGTAGTAGCAGTAATAATCCTGAAACCGTGATCACGTTGATGGTGATGGGATTATGTATGGCACACAAAACACAAAAAGTTATAGTTATAAAAATGTGTGTTCTTCTGGGCCATGTTGTGTTTTTCGCAGCATATGCGTGGCGTGTGTGTGTGTGTGAGCCGTCGTCGTGTGGTATAATATTTTTACACAGGAGGTTTCATATTAGGTATGCAGACAAAAAATATTATGAACCCTTTTTTTACATGGTTAGTTGTTTAGAGCTGAATTGGATTATAGGCATTTAGGCAGGCATTCATGATGATGATTATTATTGAAAAGAGCTGCTGAAAAAGAAAAGAGCACACACACAACACTAACACCAGCATATATTGTATACAGTTCGGCTCTCTGCGTGTTATTCACGTTTACTTACTTACCATACATACTACTACAACAACACTACTTGAGGAAGCGAAAAGTTTGTTCACCTTTTTTATCCACTTGTGTTTTGCCTACTTTATTTTTACTATTACCTACTACAACCATAACTATGGATTGCCTATTCTTGCCTATCATCATCAACATCATGGTCGTCGTCATAATAATAACTACTGCTACTACCACTATTATGTTCATACTACTGCTCCTACAAAACTCTTTGTGTTTTGTTGTTGTTGATGATGTTATTATGATTAGTGTTACTGCCTACATTTGCATTTTGCATGTATTCTGTGTTATTATTACCACCGACGACCGATCAAAAGAACGAGATACTCTGCTCATTCATGTCATAGTACAATTATTATTGCCAGTTTATACTGCTACTATTGTAGGAAGATTCGGTGAAGAAAAATTATGGCCATTTGGATATTTTTTCCACTGGATGGGGCAATAGGATATGCATAGTTAAATTTTGTTTTAATGTCGGAGTAAAAAATATGATGCACATCTGCAGTAACGTGCAAGAGACATGCATGCAAAAGAATTTGTTCCATTATACGTGCAGCCAACATAATAGCAGATGGGTTTAGGTATGCGTTTTTTTATTTTTCTGTCTACTGGACTCTGAACTGGAGAAAGAACGGCTGTCACGAAAGAAGGAACGAAATGATGCAAGGACGATGTACTATAATGATGATATGAATTAATTACGAGTGATATTTAGCTCAGATACGTGCGATAGCATTTGAGTGTGCACTTTGTGGTGATGGGCATATTGAAGTGAAGTGAGTGACTGACTTGAGCTGAATCAATCCATAGAGGTTGATGCTCTAGTTAGCCGTCTGAATAGAAAGGAAGAAAGAAAGTGTAGGTATGACTATGACAGGACAGCAGGTTCAAAATTCCTTGACTCAATAGGAGCATTATTGGAAAAGAGAAAAAAAATCCAATACCTTTCTCTATACTACCATATTCACATTAAATTTTTAGTGAGCCTTTCTTCCTCTTTCTCTCTCTTTCTCTGTGCTGTGGGACAATATATAATGCTTTTCTCCACTTCCTTCAAGTATGGCTTGGTATATGATGGTGGCATGTCGATTTATTGGTCAGTCAGTAGTCGTGGCACTCCTCGCTCGTGCGGTGGTAATTATTATTTGTGCCTTGTGCTGCTTTTACTGGCTACACTCTAATAATTCTTTTCTGGTATAATATCAAAAATGGAAACGGGAGGTTTTTTAGGCTTGCCCGGTATACACGGTTTCCATGTTCCGCATGAGTTGCCCTAGCGAAGAACCAACAAAGTAACTAAGGGAAAAAATTTAGTTCAAGGGAATTATTGCTATACTTCCCGATAAGAAAATTATTAATTCCTGAAAAGCTTAAGAAAAAGTCATGCCACTTTTTTGTGGCTGACTTGAATTAATCTCGTATTTTGTGTGTGAATTTTTTAAGAATTCTATTATGGCGTGGTTCCTACATGAGAAATACTGATGATGAAATAGGAAAAGGGACGTAATAAGGCGATTTAGAAATGGCTACAAGTATAATTATGATGGATGATGAATAGACGCAGCTATAAAATTGCAGGAACGCTCTTTTATATGTTGGCTGTGTGTAGACGCAATTAAATGCACAATATTTAGTAGATTTATGTTATGGCTTGGTAGGTTAACTATCTTTTCGAGGATTTGCTGCTGCTGCTGCTGTCGTCTAATGAAATGAAAAACATAATTTTGTTGAGCATTTCAGTAGCAAGCCTTATTAAACTGCTATTAAATCGGTAGTAAAACATAAATTACGTAATAAATGCATTATTGATGTTTGGTAACTAATCGCAGGTTAGTGTTCGTTTTTTAAAGGTTACAAGTGAAAGTCACGATTCACAACTTTGGTCGGCCAGACAAAGACAGTCGGCAGACAACTGCATTTTAGTACAGCTAGTTATTATCATCATGTTGTAAGCGCTCCCAATTTACGATGATGCAAGCTACTTTTTTTTTGCTGCTATCGATTAAAAGAACGATATAATAATGTATTACACCCAGTCGCAGTACTCTATAAAATGAAATTAACGAAAGTATAATTATTATAAAACGCCAGTAAACCCATACTTAACAATTACTTAGCATACCATCGCATCCATATCATCAAAATTGCTCTAAACTTTCAACAAAGTGCACTATCAAAAAGTGCATATGTAACAGTAATAAAATGAAACAACAACAGGAAAGATGAAAAATGTGTGCTTAAGGCTTTTTTATTGGATACATAATTCGCACTGTATGCAACCTGCAATTAAAAATTTAAATGGTTAAATGTTCATGTTAAACTGCTAGTAAACAATCACGTTTTTACACTCTCCTCATAACAATATCATAACAAAAAATAATAATATCATTCATTCGCAAGTTCATAATTTGCATTTTCACAATGACGTTCTCTTGTTATTGTGATTATGAAGAATACGACGAGGACTTAGCGAACAAGACACGACCTAGCAACTAGCTAACCAACACCCAATCCTCTCGTTTCATTTAAAAAATAAAAAATAGTTTTAATGCAAAATTATGCAGCAGAATATTATTATTACACATTATTATTAAATAGCCATATTAATTAACAACAAGTGAAACTAAACTACATACTGCCAGAAAACCACAGACATGCAGTTAGGCATGCTGATGTGCGTCGCTGCTTCTCTCGCATCATCAACAATATGTAATCATGATAGTATTTAGTATCATTGCTGCGTTTTAAAACATGTACATGCTGTTCAAATATAACGTTCACACAACATCTACGCATAATAATGTGCTAATAACTGTGGGTCAAGGTCAGTTCTGATAGCAAGCAAAACTCAACATGCTCAGCATGTAGAAGAAGACGAAGTTAATATTATTGCAAAGCAATAAATAATTTGTTTGGGATTTTGCTAAAAGACCAGAGGTTGTTAACTTGCATCATTAATATCGCTAACGCTACTCTACTTTACACTGTTACTCATTTATTGCCATACAGTAGTTAGATTTTATGATGTTTTTATAGCGATAGATTTTTTTGTTTCAATTCTCGGATCCGGAACTGGGCTGTATTAAGTTTGAGCAAACCAGCTATACCGTCATCATGAATGGCATGATGTTTTTTTCTGATTTTAATTATATGGCAAACCTTACTGCGTAATATTGCATCGTCTCGCGCGTGGTTTTGCAGAAAATAGTTGGTCTACTTTTCAAGTAAAAAAATACTACGCAGCATTTATTGAGTTGTTTTTCACTGGCCGTGTACATACTTGCTTGCATACTTGCACCTCGTACCATTTTTTATTACCTACATTATTATTCTGGTATTAAAATGCTCAATGTTGACTGGATTGGCAAGCAAGTAAACAGAAAGTACGAGACCAAGACTTTGTAAACATGATACGATGTCGCATCAAGTATGTAATGGGTAATGACGATGATGATGATAATAATAGCAAAGTGGGAATGAAATGAATTGAGAGTCTAAAAACACCATGTCAATCGGGATGATGAGTGTGCAGGATTCAGTCTGACTGACTGGCTGCGAAAACGTTATGGTGCGGGTGCTGATGCACTTTTTTGCTCAATAATAAGTCAGTTTGGTGGTTTATCATCATCATGAGAGCAGTATCCAGGCCACTGGAAGGAATCATCATCGTCATGTGCATGATTTGAGGAATGTTCGCGAAATGTGTGTTATCGCATCGCAGACTTAACTGGAAAATCATGTTGTGTTATGGACCAAGTTTTTGCCAAAATATTTTTGTCCGTAAAAAGATAGCAGGAGAGTAAAGTGGCATGGCATGAGCTTGAAAAATGACGTTGCTGCTGATGATGATCACAAGAACGGCAATACAGATGATGAGGCGATTAGAGACTGATGATAAACGTGTCTACGTGTGTCCATGAATGCAATAATAATTTTGCACATGACAGTGTAAAAAATGGCGAACAAAAGGCGAAATTCGCCATGGAAGTTTTGCTTGGTGCTCATAATACAACTCCTCTGATTTTTGCAGCAGCAGGTCTTGTTGAATGACGCTGAATGGTGGTGCTTTGCTTGCTATACTTCTCTTTCGTGATGATGATCTCAAGGGACAAGGCTACGGCTCTGCAAAGTTGAAAATTTGTTTGCTTATAAAAATGTTTTCATATTCATCATCACACTTTTTTAGCATGGCTTATTTGATAATTTATATTTTTTAAGTCATGACGTGTGTCTTCGAAAAGACCAAGTGGTTTGTTGTGGTGTGTGCGGAATGAAATGGCATGATCCACACAAGAGCATTTTGAAAGGAGTGGCATGGAATTTTGATTTGAAAAAAATAAACAAGTACTTAGGTAATCTACCTTACCCCTTTCCGCCTACGCATTTTCACACTTGTTTCATTCCATACACACATATTTCAATACGAGCTGCAACAACGTAAAAAGTAAATAGATGTCGTTTTGTTTCGGACCACGCACAACACGAACGACATGGAGAGTGCAGAGCAATTTTTTAATGCTCTGACTCGAATTCGTGGTGATCGTGTTTGTTTTAAATGAGTTTATTTTGGAGCAGCAGCGATAATAATTGGTTCGAGAAACCAGCGATTATGATTAAAACTATGGAAATAATTGAAAACAAGTTCATTCAAACGGATAGACAGATATAAATGTGGTTGATTTTAACTGCTTTTCGTGGTGGGTGTCGCACATACAGACAAAGAATGAGTAGCATCCTGCCCCTATCTCTCTGCCTTTCCTTTCATCATCATCATCATCAAAGCCTGCGTATAGCCCATTTAGCATCGAACAAAGGAAAGCCTTGATTGCGTACAAAACAGCACAAAATAAATGCAGAGATAATAATGTTGCTGCTGCTCCTGCTGCGGATGATAATGATGCTGACGATGATTTTTGTGACCTAAATACAATGTCATGCATGCAACTCACTGGGTCGGTAGTTCACCCAACAACAACATCCTGTCCCATGTCATTTTGCACCAAATTGTTCCTACACTGCAACTTGTGGTATTTTTATACTTTTTTAAATCCACATCCACTCACAAATCTTTTTTTTCTATCTCTGTACACAGAGATTTAGTCCTATCACAATAAAATCTGTTTTTTGGAGAAGAAGTGATGTAAAACAGGAGGAACTCTATATATAAAAAAACTTCACAACAATAAGTTAATTGTACTTTTGCAATGAGTCAAGTCGCTCTTGCAACTGCAGTAACAACAAAAAGGATGAAGGAGGAAATTAGCATGAGCAGAATAAGTGAAGTAAAGTGCACTCGTCATGGGATGGATGATGGCGGTGGTGGCGCATATAAGATACACCTGTGCACTTTTTATTTTATGCAAAATAATAGTCCACCTCCATCATATAATCATCATCTATTCTGCATAAAAATAGCAAGTATCAAGAACAATGAAATGCAGCCGCGGTTCTAACGTAACACACATTACAAGCGCACTTCAGAACAAATTATTATTGCAAGCAGTAGTTTTTTTTCTTGTTGCATGATGAGTAGCGTAACATGCTTGAACGGAGCAGAAGAAGAAAAAAAATCATCAGTACAATTCCATTTAATAGTCCATTATAAAAAAGTTTTTGGTTATTAAACCAACTTGCTTGGCCATTATTGGATGGACGGAGAGGATAAAAAAACCAAGCCGACAATACTCAAGCTGAAGCCCTTCTTTCGAATTGAATGGGACTATTTCTGAGAGATTTTTGTGATGCTGAAGCAGACAATACAGAGTTTTTTATGGCAAGAAACGTTGAGCATCTTACTGGCTACTTGTTCCAATATTGCGATATAAAAAAGAGGCTTTATGATTTTGGAGTGGTGCGCAAAAATTGGATAATAGCAAGTAATATGTAGGTTCGTCTATATGAAATACTGTCATAGCACTAGAAATGATACATAAAACGTGTAATAACGATACCATAAGCACATTAGCAAAAGGAAAAATCGTTGAGAAATTATTTTATTGGCTTTTTTATACGAAAACTTGCAAAGTCAGTAAATTTGGTTTTGTTGGACGAAACGGCAGAGAGGAATAGGACAAGATATTAAGAGACTTGTACCTACTCACATTATCCATTATAAAAGAGACTGAATGATAAAAAAAGCCGAACTGCAGCAGCGGTTGGAAAAAATATGATTTTGTCATAAAGAAATGCAATTTTGCTCTTTTTTTGTTGCAAAATCACAAAAGAAAATAAATGACCAAACTCTCATTTCGTGCACATGGTTCCTTTGGATTCTGTGGAAGAAGGAGGAGAGGGAGGTGCACCAACCACACTGCTCATCATTTAAAGCAGCGCGACGAGGACAGTGAATTTGTTAAAAAATATATAAAATTCAAGGTAGCACAACAAAAAGTGTGCCTACTTCTTCGTCTTGTGGTTTTGCGAATTGGGCTTGAAATGAAAATGAAATGCTGCAGCATAATATTAATAAGATATTTTCTTGTTGAGCAAGTAAAGTATTTAGAGAGAGAGAGTGGCATTATTATTATGTCGTGTGTATGTGTGTGGCAGTTATAATAAAATGGTTTTTTTTGTTAGATAAACCAGAAAATAGCTAGTTATATGACCGTCATTGCGTCATCATCATTGAGATGGTCAACACACATAACGATTATGTATTTTGTAGGGATCGATTATTTAGGGCAGTGTTTCGATAAGTTGCATGCATGCATTCATGTAAAATAGGTAGCCTCGTCATCATCATCATCACACTTCACACATTGCACACATCTGAAAATTGTGTGGAGATTGTGAGATTGCGACAACTGATAAAAATGGAGCACGTGGCGTTTGTCACCCATTTTTCGAGTACCGTAAATCTTCTAGTTCTGGCAGGTCTCTATTTATGGCAGCTCTCTAATTATGGCAGGGGGTCACGGGGGAAAATTCAAAATTTTGGCAGGTCTCGATTTATGGCAGCCCCAATTTTTTGTTATGTATGTAATCGTATATCACATGTCTAAAGTAAAGCCAGCAGCACAAAAATCATTACATTGAGTGAAAATTTGTTTTTTTGGTTATCTAAAGGAGTATTTTGCCCGATTTTTGTTAAAATTCCGCATTATTTTATCCAATATTTTCACAAAAGCTTTAAAAATAGTTAAAATCATATTAATTTTGGCAGTAAAAGTTAACTGATCTTGTACAAAAATTATTTTGACAAAATTCTAGCAGCTCTCTATTTATGGCAGGTCTCTTATTTTGGCAGGGGGGTCAAAATTGATTTTGCATAATTATGGCAGCTGCCATAAATAGAAGATTTACGGTATGTACCTATATTGATTTTGTGTGTACGCAAGTACTACTTGGATTGGATCACACAGGATGATCTAACGGTTACGCGAGAAAAAAAGGATAAAAAACTCTCTGAGATTCTGAAATTCAAACATGCAAATGGGAATTTCCTGAATAATATGCGTTTATGGTGTTTAGGTACTTTGGGAATGAAACATTTTCATGAGCGTAATAGAAGCACCCATCCTCCAGGAAAGCAATGTAACCTCTTACGACACCACTAACCAAAATAAACCATGCAAATCGAATTCCTTCTGGTTTTAATGTCAAATGTCACATTTTTTCACACCCACAAACAAAAATCTCCTCGCCCTTTCCTCACACGTCCAAAAAGTACTTTTTCCCAACTAAAAGCTCATCCGCATTTTATTACATGACGTGTTGCAATTTATTGGTTTTACTATTTAGTTTTTTCCTATACAACCAACCAAGACCAACATACCATTTACCAACATGCATGATATTCATTTTGCTTGCCAGATTGCATTTTGTGGTGATGATGTGCAAAAAAATGGGTGACATTCCAATAAAAGCCAACTACACACACATACATTCATGTATGTAATCTTTCTTTGCAGTAGGGCTTCACTTTTTTGCAAGAGCGGTTGTTGTATGACAAAATGACAACCATGAGCTTGTTAGCAGAAAATTGTGTGGCGTTGAATGAAAATGAAAGAAAAAGTTGATCCAGTTTAACTCTCATCGTCTCCTCTTATCCTCCTCATCTCATATACAAGCGATTGCAATGAACGGAGAGTCTCCTCGATTAAAAAAAGGAGAGTGAGCAGCGCGAGACACGCTACAAAAACGTGAACACTCGCTCAATGCAACCGTTGTCACCCTTGTCACCAGAGCAACGCCGCCGCCACAAACTCTCTGAGATTTTTTTACTATCATTAAACTATACAGAAATGACGATGATGATGATGACAATGACTCCTACTAAAAGTTAACTACGCAAACACATACTTACTACATACCTACCTACATGAATTAAAAAAATGAGCGTTATAATATTAGCGTAGTAGGTAGTTAGGGGCTTTGCCTGCTCTTGTGAGAAATAAATAACTGCAAACAGAAAAGCCATCATAATAACAATAATAATATTCAGCATTTAAGTGGAAGGCCAACATGACATGACACATACACACATTTTTTTTTGCATTCATGTAAATATTTTTACATGAAAATAGTAGTTTCATTAGAGAGGTTGACGACGAGAGGAGGATTGAGGATACAAGATAAGAAGAGACAGAAAATAAATAAATAAGTAATTGAAGAATGGAGCATTAAATTTAGCATGGAATGCAAAATGATGATAGGCAGGCACCAAAGAGATGATGATAAAATAAATGTGAACGCGATGGCGATGATGATTAGGTATTATTATTATTTCCCTCGCTCGCTGGTTTGATAGTGGACAGTAGTGGACAGGATGATGATCTTGTCTTATTTGCTGCTATGTTTTGAATTGATCATGATGATGAATTAACTTTAATCTTTTGCTACACACGGTCAGCTAACAACAGATGCACACGCGCTACTCATAATGCTACTTGAGGTTATTGTCCAACTTTGATAAATACGTTGCTTGTGATCAATTATCCTGCGAAAAAGGTTTATTCACCGACCCACCGACACTATCAATTATCCACATCGCTCATGTTTTTTTTCAATAGAAAGGATATATATGCAAAATATTCTTTTGAAAAGAAACTTTTAACTATTTGTGCCATTTTATATTTTATACGCTTATTAAGGAATAAAAATTTAATTTACGTACATATTTAAATGATTCATTCTTATTTTGGTTTGTTCACAGACTTCGCAATGTGTTGCCATCAAGTCGATTACCAAGAAGAACTTGGCCAAGTCTCAAACTCTACTCACCAAAGAAATAGCCATTTTAAAGGTAATGTCATTAACTTTTCAAGTGACAATGATTGTGCGAAAAAATGAAAGATGTTATGTACATCTGCTTCCACGTGTATTAATCTGGAAGTCAAGATGGAAATGTGAATGAACGCCAATGAATGAATTTTTTTGTTCTCATTGTTATTAATAGGAACTGACGGAATTGCATCATGAAAATGTGGTCGCTCTTTTCGAGTGTCGGGTAAGTAATCTGAAAAGATGTTTATTCATATACAGAAGACGGTTACATACAGAGATCCGGAAGGTCTAATTGTTTGTATTGTTACATGGTAATTGCAGGAAACGTCTACTCATGTTTACCTGGTTATGGAGTATTGCAATGGAGGCGATCTCGCTGATTACTTGAATGGTAAGTGGAGAAAGTAAAAACATAATATGGTTTTTATGATAAAATGGAGAAATCTAGGGGGCAGTTTATTAATTTGGATATTGTATTTTTGGGATTTCTGCAGGAAAGGGGACGCTGAGCGAAGACACGATAAGATTGTTCCTGCGGCAGTTGGCCGGTGCAATGCGAGCCCTTCACTCAAAGGGGGTTGTTCACAGAGATCTCAAACCACAAAACATTCTGCTAACCTACAACAAACCTAGTCCTTCTCCTCATGAAATTCTCCTGAAAATAGCGGATTTCGGATTTGCACGATTTTTGCAAGACGGTGTGATGGCCGCCACCCTGTGTGGCTCTCCCATGTACATGGCGCCCGAGGTGATCATGTCGCTGACATACGATGCAAAAGCAGATCTGTGGTCTTTAGGCACGATAGTGTACCAATGTCTTACCGGAAAAGCACCCTTCTCCGCGCAGACACCTCAACAGTTGAAAAACTTTTATGAAAAGCATCTCGTCCTTCACCCAAAGATCCCCACGGGAACGTCCTCTGAACTCACGGACCTCCTGCATAATCTTCTCAAGCGGAATCCGAAGGAGAGGATTGACTTCAACGCATTCTTCTCTCATCCTTTCCTCGCGACAGCTCCAGTGACCGTACCTAAAACTGCGGCTGGTGGACCCTCAGCTTCTCCAACGGAGGAGGAGAAAGTGCCCTCGTCTCCTGAAACAGCCGGATTTGTGGTCGTCCCTCCAATGCCCAAATCCAAGCCTATTCCAGTACCTAACGGCAAGAGTGAGCCAAACTCACAGAACAATTCTCCAGCGGTAGGGCCGAACTCTAAGAACAAGACGCCCAATTCCAACGCCAGCAATCCAACCCAAGAGACTAACTCCCCCTCATCACCAAAGCAGAAAACATCGTCGGGCTCCTGGAAGCCAGATGTTAGCTCCATGTCCCCACCTAGAGTACAATTTACCCCCACGCAGAGCACCATGTCTCCCGCAGCCTCCCCACCGAGATTCCCCCTTGTCCAGTATTGCGGAGGGACAACGTCGTCGGTGGATCCTCCCCGCAAGTCCAGCTTTGAAAGTGCGCCCATCCTCTTTGCAGCCTCCCCTCCGCCCGATCACTACATCTTCAACTTTGAGCCACCTCAATTGACGGAGGAGACCCTGCTGGAGAAGGAGCACAATCAGACGCTCGCAAAACTCAACTTTGTTCTCGCTCTAGTCGACTGCATTCTGGACTTGGCCAAGAGCAAGGGAGCCCCCTTTTCCAAAATCCAGGAGTCCAATGCTCGTCAGGATGACTCATACAACAAGTCGGGAAACAACAGCATCTCTTCCATTGGCAAGTCCGAGCAACTTGTGCTCTACATCAGGGTTTTGCACTTGCTCTCATCCGCTCTCAGGCTTGCAAAGGATGAGCTGGAGGAAAATAGATTAAGACCTTCTGCAGCTGTGAAGCAGGTAAACTAAACGAACGAAATCCTATAATCTCTTTCATTCAAATTCCATTCGAATTAGCCCTGTTGAATTTGCTAACTAGCCGCATTTCTCCCTTCTATTAGGTTGTCGCCCAACTGAATGATCGGTTCAAAACTAGTTTTGATGCCACCAAGAAGCTTTACGCCCAGGCACCTCAGAATATGCTTATCCAGCAACAAAGTCTCAGTGCGGATAAGATCTTGTATTGCCACGCTATCGATGTCGTAAGTGTTCATATATTTTTCACAAGAATTTCCTTTTGTCATTTCAAACTTGTGTTTGGGAGCTTTAACGATATATTTATTAACCTAATTTATTTTCTTCTATAGTGCCAGGCCGCTGCCCTGGATGAGTTATTCGGTAACCCTGTGGATTGCTGTAAGAGATATCAAACAGCGCAAATTCTATTGCATAGCCTCTACCAACAAGTAATCTCTGACAACGAGAGACAAGTTCTCCACAAATGTACGTAAATTTCAATATAGTTAACTTTTGAAAATTTCATCATCGTCAGAGTATCAAAGTCAAATTGCTTATCTTGACCATATTCTTTTGACATTTCCAGATAAAGATGCGGTAGAGAAGCGTCTCTTTGTTCTCCAGCAGCAAGGTCTGGTGACCGCCTCCTTCGACGACACCATTAGTGAAAATCTGTCTCCATAAGAATTTCCGCTTTTCTCATTCATCGTCGTATAATCGCCTTTCATCGTCTCGTTTTACGTTATGAATAATTTTTTTCCACGCATTTCTTACAACAACCAGCATTAGTTCAGTTGTTATATAATAATATTAAATATACACACGCCATAATACAAAAATGCTAACTGCGTTATTATTATTATTATTACTACTATTACAACTAGTAATTATATTTTAGTTATATTTTCGCCAAACTGATTTTTTTAAAAGAACAGATATAGCGTTTACTTTGTTAACTAGTGTTATCGTCGTCGTCGTCATAATATGTTTGATAAAATAATACATAAAATACAGCTAATTGCATTATACATTACACACACACAACACAAGTGACTGTAGACTTAGAAGCAATTATGATTATGATTACATGATTAATTTTTAGCTACACACTTGTGAGCATAAAAAAAGGAAGAAGAAAAAAGAAAGTTCAGAAAGAAACAGAAAAAAACATCGAAAGCAAGAAGGCAGTACTCACTACCAAAAAGCAACAAAACTTAAAAAAATACAAAGTAATAATAATCCATGCATACAAAAACATACATACATACACACACTCGTAACGTAATTACAATTACTATTTAATTAAGAAAGAAAGATTACATACTCCTTTCTTGTTGCATAATATATTATGAACAGTGAAAAAAGATTTGAATTTTAAGAAAAGCAGAAGAAATGGTCCTTTTGCGATCATGCACATAATCATCATCTCTGGAAGCATTTGTTTTTTTTCTGTTATTATTACTAATTATTATTATTATTATTAATTACATAAATATTAATTAAATATATTGTGTCTCATGTACCTAAGTCAGCCAGTCGTTAATATTTTGAATGTATTTATACAAGTAGTTTTTAGTGTAAAAAAACCAAGATACTGAACAGGGAAGGTGTGATGTGTGAGAGGAATCCACACAAAAAATAACAAAAAAAAAAAAGAAAGAAAAAGAAAGGTGGAGTTGACGATGATGATATGTTTTTTTATCGATGCTGTAGTTATTATGACATGCATTATTATATTATTAGCATAATAATTAACGTTATCAGTTGTACACGTTTTCTGTGCATCACGATAATAGATTTTATGTATAGAACTGTAACTGCATTGTACGATAATTATAGTGCGTTATATAAACAAATATAGTCGTAGTTTATCTATATATTATACGATCGTTTCGTTTTACAAAAAGAAGAAGTAAAAAAATCTACAAACATAGCACACAAGCACATAAAAAATTAATTATTCTAATTAAAGAAAACAAAAAACACACAAACAAATGAACGAAAAAAAATCTTATTTAACTAAAAAATTGTTTCATAAAGAAAGGATGGGGGAGGAGGAGGAGGAAGGAGGGATATATAGTCAAAGTGATTATTGTTTTTTTTGTTATATATTCAATGTTATTATCATTATGACTAGTAATTTAAGACTTTTCGTATGAATTATTATATTACATACATACTCCGTAGACGAATCAGTATGAGCAACCCGTTGTGCAATTTTAAACAAAATAAACCGCTCTATTAAATAATGAAATGATTACAGTAAATAAAGAAGATGATGATGAAGTGAAAAATACAGAAACCAAAATATGTTTGATTGTGCGTGAATGATTGATTTATCATAGTTTTCATATTGACACCATTACCATGTATGCCATAAAATTGCACGCGATTCCAAAGAAAGATGCGTTAAAATGAATGCATTATTATAGCACACGATTATTTAGCGAGGAAGAAATTGTTTGTCTTCATAAGCTTGCAATTTATTTGATCATTTCATTTTTTTTCTTCTTCATCAAGTCAAGTCAGAAACAATTCTTTTTTAACATCCTTTTCACTTAAATTTAACTAAAACTTGTTTTTTACTTGCGAGCATGTAGTGTGTGGCGTGCATTATTATTATTATCATGCATAAATTATTATTACTGCTTACAAATATAGACAACAAACGAGACGACAGGAGACATTAAATAAATAAATATTAACATTAATTTGATTAATCTACCGACCAAAAAAATACACAAAGTGCGTATTGGGAAGCGGCAAGTATAATGGATGTAGTAATTAATCGAAATCTTATTTATGCGCAGTTAGATGAACATTTATAGCGACAAAACGACTATACTGCAGACAGACGGCGAGTTATTTTTTTAGTCACTCACCCGCTTCATTTCTGTCAATAAAGTAACATTTTACAAATCTATATATTGTCTCAATCCTGATATATAATAAATAATAATATAATAATACATAACTATAAACGGAGTTGTTTTTTGTAGCAGCACATTATGACAATTTACAATTTAATTATGACTATTCGACAAAAGCATTTTACATCAACAAGACACTAACAATTTATCAATTCATTGTATAATCAATTTGATGACGAAAGAACAAAAAAAAGTTACATTTTTTTTCATTTTTAAATCTGAATTTTACAGTAATACGTATTTTTGTGTGAGAGTTCACCGTAGAGAAAAAAAAAAGAAAAAGTTGAATGATTGTTTTTTGATCATTATTGTACGATACGATTCGAATTGAGTAAATTTGATAGACAACATTTTACGGGCAGTTGAAGGTAATTACACTGAGAAATTTTTCTTTTCTTTTAAAAACTAAATACACTCGAGATCATGAAAATCTAGTCGTCACCAGATCATGTTTCAGCTTGGTCTGCCACAATACAACAATACAAGATTAGAGGAATTATTATTAACATTTTACACCAAATAAATTAAACAAGTCTCATCATCAGTTCAACATCATATTATCATCAGTCCACCAAAAAAAAACATTAATTATTATGCAAGTCTTGAATTGCATTTTTTTACCTGTTTCCTTGATACATTACAAACATACCTGGTTTATTAACTGAAGTAGGATCGATTCTTTTCATGTTTCCAGTTGGAGGCGGCGTAGAAGGAGAAGGGCTCACCGGGGCTCCTCGGGATGACGACGCACGGCTTTGAATTTGTCGCTGCGTCGTAGTAGCAATCATGGTAGATAGCGAGGGGGTTGAGAAAACTCTTCCCATCTCCCGAACCAAACCGTCCCATGTTCGAGCGTCAGTTGGAGCCGGAAGCGGTGGTGAAACCTGAAGAGAACTAGCAACTACTGCTACCGGAGTAAGGATTTGTCTTTTCGTATCAACAAGAGTAGTAGTTTTCGTGGTATTAGGAGTGAACATCTGTGAACCTGATGGAGAAAGGTTTAGTATCTTCAGAACATAACTAGGCAAAATAATAATAAAATATAAATGAATTCCAACAAAGGAAACAAAGAAGAAAGCCACACACAAACAGTCAAATAAAATATATAGCACGTCAGAGGAAATAACACACATAAAAATCAAAACAAATAACAAATAAAAAAACGAAACCCAATAGAAAAAATGATTGTTACAAAGCACTTTTTCAAACAGAGCATGCAACACAAAACGTCCTACTTCGAGCGCAAGTGCACTCAAAGTTTTTTTCAACTTTACCATAATCACAGTCCTAATTATTTTATAAATTATACACACACACGGAATTACTTAGAAAGCCTTTAGGTGACGTCAATACAAAAAAGCGATAATCTGTGTAAATGTTTAAATTTTGCTCGGTTGACTGACACCCACACACATGCCATCTTAATTACTCATTTATAATAATTGTAATACGAACTAAATTATTTAAATAATATATACACTGCGCCGACATAAATGTATGTACACTTCAGATCAACTCAGAGGATCATAACAAATAAATAAATAAAGAAAATAGTAACAATTAAATGCATAAGATAATTATAAATGTAGTGGATGTGTAGGTATGTATGATGTGTATATGTACGAATATATAGGTTGCACACTATGTACATTTTTTTGCATTTTATCAAACAGTTGTAGGCGTTTTGAAAAAGTAGATACTAGGAAATATATGTTCGTGTTGGTTGATTGGCGTTGGCAAAATAGTCTGTAGATAAATACGTCGTCTGAAGAGAAGAGTAGTGGCGGTAGTAGTATAAACAACAGTAACGCATGAGTTAACACATGGTGTAGTAAAGTGAAGGACGCATAGTAGTAGTTGTAGTAGTAACAATGATACACAAATAGTTATCCATGCAAATTTTATCTATTAAGAATACTCTTTGGCATGTTTGATGAGCGATGATGATTACGTCGATCCTCCTCCTCGTCAGATGTGCAACTGGTTACGCCGACTCCTCCCACTCCAAACACCCCACCGACCGAGGTAGCTCTCATCAGTTCCTGGTCTGGTCCGGGACGATTCTCATATAGAAATGAGTTTAAAGTCTCTTCATAAATTCGGGCCTCAGGGAACTCAACCTTTCAAATCATTATTGGAAAGAAACATTTGAAACCTGGTCTTGAATAAAGTTACATGATGTTAATGAACAGAGAGTAACTTTCAAACCTTGGTGTGCTTCCGGTCAGTTGCGTACACAATAGATGTACAGCACACCTCGGCAAACTTTTTCCCATTCCCGTAAAATCTCCAACAGCAGATTTCTGAAGGTCCTATGGCATCTTTAATAAAGTGAATACGTCCGTTGAATCGTAAAGCCAGTCTGTCAAACATTTCCAAGTTCTTAAGGAGGTTCTCGTCCGAAGTGCTATAAATTAAATAAATTAAATTATCAGTTAGCAACAATACATAATAATTTCACCCAGCTGGTCATTTAATCCAGGGAATGTTAATATTTAGAGGACTCACTTGGTATACGAGTACTTGTTGTTGTGTCGATTGATAAGAAGTTCTACAACAGGTTTAGTGGCATTGGCAATGAATTGCTTTCGTTCATCCTCGGAAGTGATGAATGGCACCTGACAAACTGGACTCAGCACCGTGTTCCGATTTTCTAAAGTCTTTTCGCACAAGTTGATCAGGCCAGCTATACAGTAAAATTTGGCCTCTGCAAGGATCTCTTCAAGCTCTTGAGAATTGGTTGGAAGCCCCACGTTCCCATCACGCAGATAATTCAATATAGTTCCAAAGTGTTTCCCACATCGGTCAATTAGTATCCATCCTATCAGAATTGTTAGAAAACACAAATTCCACATTAAGTACTACTCTTTCAAAAACATTACCTTACAATTAATTTTTAAACAAACCTTCCGGATCAGTCAAAACTTCCATCCTTCCAGAAAACATTGCTTGAAGCATAGTATCAGGCGCTTTGGTCAGTGTGCCAATCGTCGTGTAGTACAAACAACCCCCCACATTCAACTTAACGTACTGGGAAGGATTCCCCTTAATCACGGTTCTCTGATCTCCCGACATTTTTTTTAAACTAGTGATTTAACACCTTCCTCCTTTTTAAATCCCCTCCCTAAACTTTTCCCCTCAACTTACTCCCTCTCCTACCAATTATCCTTCTTCTTCCTATCAATTATCAATACACCTCGCCTTAAAACATATTCTACTAATTACGAACTTTATCATTAATCACTTGCATTAATTTTATTTTAAAAATTCCACAACTTTCAAAAAAATGACTCACTAATTTTTAACCAACTTGCAAATTATTATAACTTACTTGAACTTTTTTCCTTAAACAATCAAATTATTCACTATATGATTTAACAATATTTTTTACTAATTAATGGCAATGATGAATCACAAACTCTGATTTTAATGATGACGAACGTGAGTGAATGAGTCATGAACGAACCAAATTTTTTATTCTTCACACCACCACATCACAATTATAATTACTACTACTATTATTCAGTAATTTTTTTTCGTTGTGCTACGTGTCCGAATTTATTAGGTGGTTGCAGAGGGGAGAAGGTGTGAAGATGGGATGTTCACCAATTAAAAAATATATAATATATATTTTTCTAATTGTACATTTAATATTTTTGTAGGAGGTGGAGGAAGAGCAACCATCCCTCTGTATATTCTACGTAACTAGATAGATAGATGGCTAGTAAGGGAATATGGAAAGAGGAGGAATTCAAATGACTCCTCTGAATGCTCACGCTGCAAGCCCATGAGAGCCAGCTGTTCTCATTTCAAAGGATGATGCGCGTAAAGTGTACAAAAGGCTGCTATACCAGATAATGCGACTGCTACGACGCGAACGCGACACCTCTAAAAAAATGACCATTATATCATGTCATCATCATAAACTATGTTTTTGGGAAGAAAACTCCCCTTTTTTGCTACCTATGTTACTTATAAACAAACACTTCAGCTCAGCTTCTCTCTCCAATTACCAGGTAATATGAATGACGGTGATGCTGTGAAACAAACGTTTCTTTTCACGTGAAGAGTGCGAAGAAGATCTATTTTAAGATGCGGGATGAGTCAGATTGCCAAGCAGGATTATAATGATGAGTGGACATTTGAGGCCGGCGGAGGATTTAGGAGAATTAGAAATGAGAAAGGAAGCGATTTTTTATTAAAGATAAGCTGTTAATGAATAGTGAATAGTTGACTAACCCAACTTAATGAATAGTTAGAGGACGAAGGAGATGGAGCATTTCTGGAAATTTTCCATGAGCAAAGGGAGAAGAATAGGTTGTAGGTCATTTTAAGTAACTGAAATCTCACAATGCCCCAAACGAAAGTGTCAGGTAGGTGAGGTGAAGGGCACACACGCAGTACGCACGTTACCATGCACTGCATATGCAAGCACGCATCATCGACCCATTCCAGGGAAAGTCGACCATCGTCATCGACTGAGAAACTGTTTTTTGGAGCAGACTGTCTTATAAGACATTTTACATTATTTACATGTTAAAATTGTCCTTGAGACTTGAGATTGAAAACTTGATCCAGAGAGAATAGCAGTCTGTAACATTGTCATCATCTTCATTGTAATAATGAATGCATCATCATTTCCTGTCGTGTCGTGTGTACCACTCACTCCACTCTTCTCTGCAAAATGTAATATCGTCGTCTCCGTTTTTGAGAATATAACAACGGACGTGACCATTATCAATCAGGGTTATTTTTCTTGTGTGTCGAGTGTCGATCCTCCACACAAAACGCAACCCTATCCTCTCCGTTCTGTTTTCTCTGACGGTGACGACGACGTATGTATACCCACATTACAGATCGCTTTACTTTAAAATGTATGACCGTGACTGTCGGAATGTGTTTGGTTTTGTGTGCAAAGGAAGATCATCATCATGATAATAGATAGGACTTCCAGTTAAAGTAAGCAATATCATCTCCACTCTGAAGTCTGAAAAGCATAGCAATGGAAAATTGAAGTGTTTCAGAGTTTCAACTTTCAAGCAAGTTGAGCCTCTTGTTTTTCCGAATATCGGAGCTCCTGTCTTTCTCACACTAACCAACTCATGTCATGATACTCCTACTCCTACTGCTGCGGCTTATATTCCTATAACAAACGATGATGATCAATCATGGCTTGGATAGATGAGCTTTTGGTCGCTTCTTTTTCCATTTTCATCCTCAGTCCTCTATATCCTGAATAAGCTTTTGTTACTTGTTTTCATCCACACTCACGCAATCCACTGCAACCCTACATCTCTCTTTTCCAACTAAAAACCCTCTGCATAGTTACAAAAGCTCCTCTATAGGCGTTTCTCTCGTAAGGATTATTTTAAAAAAGAGTATGAATGTAGGCACTGCCGCACCGCATCATCGCGAGTGCAGGAGAGAATATCCCAATAATAAGCAGCGTAGGTATTTTGAGTGTATATATCAAGCGTAATTGGTGTTTATCGGAACGGGAATTGAATTGGGAAGCTCTTCTCTTCTCTTTACGCTGGAATTACATAAAATGGAGCATGATGAAAGGCATAGGCCATTATAATGTGGGCATGTATAATAAAAAAGTACTGAGATTGAGGACGGACACGGCTGCTACTGCAGTTGCATAAAAAAGATGCTGGATTTTTTTGGATATATTCTAATTTCTAAATGGTTTTTTATTACTGCTGCTGTACATATATAGCTATGTATAAGTAATTATTATTATTTATGTTTAAAAAAGTATGTTGAGGGATTTAAGGTAGGAGTAAAATAAAAGTGTGAATCTCTGTGAGAAGAGTATACATTAAAATTTATAAATAATTATATTGTTATATCCGTTAACTAAACTCAGTCCTGCAGCAAAGTAACTATATAATTGGTTGTGTTTTTATATGGAACAAAGCAGCACATGATGATGAGCAGAAGGGAGACAGAGTGTTATTATTAAAGGAGGAGGTGCAGGTTAGATTGGTGTCGTCGTTGTTGCTGTTGATATTAATAATTAATTAGCTTTTTATTTATAAACAATACGCAGTAGGAATGTTGTTGTTGGAATCTCTCTGGAAGTTTGTGATCATGATTAATATGCATGTAAATGTGGAGTAATAGGATAGGGAGTTAGTTTTGTGTGGAGTGGAGGGAGAACAATTGGTTTAGTTGGAGATATATATATAGAGAGAAGGGGGAGTAAAAGTTGTAGAAGATAATGTGTGGTTAAAAAATATAATGTACAAAGAAAAGATAATGTAGCCTTAAACTGGTTATAATGTACCGATATACACAGCAAGGCCAAAATAATAATGCAGTTTACTGACTACTCTGGACAATTTATCCTGACATTTGGAAATGCTCATCGTAGCCACTGAGAGTGGGTAGGTTGTAGGTGTATGTAATGACATTTTAAAGTTAATTATTTAATGAGGGGTGTTTGTTTAAGGCTTTTAATTAATGATTTTTGTTGAATTTTCCAGAGAAGAATCAGAGGATCCAGCCACTAACCGTAGCAACCGGAAAATGTACCTGTCTGTCGCCCATGGGCAAACTCGAGATTTTTATGTATTCGTAGAGAGCCATTTAATAAATAATTCGTGAAAATCTTTCATTATTTTCGACTTCCAAGTGAGAAAAGGATCCTCCTCGTCAAATGCACTTTTCTAATTTTCTATTGAGTTGTTGTCTCCTTGCTGGGCGCTGGGCACACACCACACGCGCAGTTGCTTAATCAAGATTTGAGATGGGATCTGGAACGTCGGATTGGTCTGGCTGGTGTGAGGAAACGGCAGCATCCACGGCGCTGGAGGTTGCCAGTGTTATCAAAACAAACTACGTATTGCCAGTCTCAACGTCTACCAATGGATCTGAATTTACTAATGCAACAACCAATCATCTTAGCACCGCTCAGGCAAATGATCTCGTACGTCGGTTCGTAGAAGTATTTGCTCGTCGACTGGAAGCAGAGATTTTGCACAAGGCTGCATACTCTGGTGAGCCCGTCGCCGCCGTCACGAACACCACCTCCTCCACCAACGCACAAAGTACCTCGTATGACTTCCCGTCAAACTCCGCCGCTGTTAGTGCTTACAGTCAAAGGAACGCTGCACCAAATAGCACTACTACGACCACTGACGCAACCACCCCTCAGGTTTCCAATGGAGAGCCTACTAGTAATGGCATTCATAATAATAGTCAGCACAAACAACAAAACTCGTCGTCAGAGCACACCCCTGCGGGAAGATCACTTCCGATTAATGGTTCCGAATCCGAACCACCTCTACCACAGCATCCACAGCCATCTACTCGCAAACCGTTTTACAGGAGGTACCAAACAAAAATTCCGTAATTAACATAATTATATACTAACGTAAACTACAATATGACTATGGACCAATCTATAAGTTTACAATTTAATCTCATTTTTCGTCACACTTTTTTTATTTTCGTATGGTTGCAGATTATCATTCAAGGGCTTCAAAAAGGGCAGATTTTTCCATAAACAATTCTCCGATGAGTTTCAACTAAGTTCTTCCGATAGTCGAAGCAAGCACGACAAAAATGCGAAGGGAAAGTTGGCGAAAATACTAGTGGAGTGTCAGAAGGAGGGGATCGTGCACTATTTAAGTGGTGAAAATTTAGATGGGACTCAGAAGTGGGAAAAGTGTAGACTATGTTTGGTGAAAACGGTGGGCGGTTACATGCTCGAGTTCTATTCACCTCCCAAAGCCGTAAAACCCAAATCAGGAGTGTTTTGCTTCCTCATTTCTGAAGCCAGGGAGACGACTGCGTTGGAAATGCCTGACCGTGAGAATACCTTCGTACTGAAGGCAGAAAACAACATGGAATATGTGATAGAAGCTTACGACACCGAGGATATGAAATCCTGGCTCACCATAATCAAATACTCAATGCGCGAACCAACGGAAAGTACTGACCGCAACGCACAAGGTCATTACAGCAACGGATCTCTGACTGAAAACGGAAATGCGGGCGAGGAACATAATCAATCCAGTTCCACTAACCCTTCCTATTCTACTGCTGCTAATCCTCCACAACTTCCTCCCCGTTTCCCCGCTACTTCTGTTAGTGATGAGCCAGGACAGGAACCAAATGCCAGTAGTAGTACGTGATGCGTTTTTACTTTAAAATGCGACCAATAAATGTTTCTAGATTATATGCATATTTGCTAATGTGTCGCCTTTTGCAACTAATTTTAGATGTTGTCGTTAACGGAAGCGAAGAGGTGGCACGTAACAATACAGTACCGGTAACCAGTTCCAGTGTTCAACCCAGTCAAAACGAGTCTGTAGAAGCGCCGCGTGATATTTATTCAACCCTGCAAGAATACCCGTGGTTTCATGGAACCTTATCCAGATCGGAAGCCGCTCGATTAGTGTTGCAAGAGGAAGCAGAAGGTCACGGGACCTTCTTAGTTCGCCAAAGTGAAACTAGGATAGGGGAATTCGTGTTAACATTTAACTTCCAAGGCAAAGCTAAGGTATGCGTGAAGAATCGCTATGTATATAACACTTCCATCCCACACAATTGTCTTTATTTCAAACTAATGAGCATATAATTTTGACCCTTTCAGCATCTCAGAATGACTCTAAGTCCAGAAGGCCAGTGCAGAGTACAACATTTATGGTTCCAATCGGTGTTCGACATGCTGGAGCATTTCCGGCTCCAACCCATCCCCTTGGAATCTGGCGGAACATCTGACGTTACTCTAACCGAGTTTGTGGTAGCTTTACCCTCTCTGCGGGGATTGTCTCAGCTTCATTCCCCCAGCAACTCTGATAGAACTCGGCCACCTGTTGTACCTGAATTACAAATGGTATTGACTCTAACGATCTTGTAAACTACTATTTACCTCTTGTACTCATAAAGACTAATTGTCTATCTCTGTGTTTCAAAGGTAGTAACTCATAACGGATCCGTCAGAACAAGAACTGAATCTATGGAACGTCTCCACCGTGAACAAACGACGGGAAACAGCAGAGCTATCGAAAACACGTATAGTTTTGTTTGAAAGACGTAGTGCTCTGTATACGTAACTTTAAACTACATCTATTGTCCATTCGGTCGAAGAAACAGCCGCATAAATTATTATAATCAATCACAAGAGAAGAGTCTTCTCTTCTCCAGTCCGACGTGGAATTGGTAACAATAATCTTGAGTTCCTCATCTGATATAAATTTCTAGAAACAACGATTTCCTTTGCTTTAATCGTCAAAACGAAAAACGTATACAAAAACGAATTACCACTTTTCTGACTTTACAAAATACTATTTAAAAAAGATTTTTTATTGGTAAAAATATATGCAGTAGTAGCAAGAATAATACCAATTTATATGGTGAGGAGGGGGAGAGAGCGGAAACAAACGTAGTAAAAAATTATAGTCACATAAAGAAAGTTAATTATGTATTATTTGGGAAATCTGGAATATTGCTCATTTTCTGTTTCTTTTCAAGAACAATAGAATATAAGATCGAGATTCATTATGGTGTAGAGTGCGCATAGGACGACAAGAAAAAAACAAATGGATAATATATATTTTATTTGTAATTTTGGTCCATATTAAATCCACACTAAAAAGCATCCAAAAAAACTAATGATACGTATTAATTTAAACAAAAAAAAGCGTTGAAGCAACAACGGCAGATATATCAAGTGTGGAACTTGTGATAGAGTTTAGACTAGACTATGTAGGTATTTATGTGTCGTGTGTAGAGTTTTGTTTTGCGTAGAAAAAAGTTAGACGCACTTATTTTTATTAGATGTACTACATTACCTAAATATATATTATTAGCTAAGTTATATATGTTTCCGTGTTGGAGTTTAATGCTATAATTTGCTGTCCATTTTTAGACAATTTGCAGTTCCACCTAGTCAGGTTGAATTCCTCAGAACCTGCACCATTTAAAACGTGCAAGTGTATTAAATGAAATGTGAGGTTAGCATAAAATCTTAAGGAAGAAGTTTAATGAAAGCAAATGCAGTGTGTAGAGAGGAAACTCTTAAATTTACAAGAAACCAGTGTCATAAATCATTAATCTATGAAGGGAAATTGAAATCGTATAAAGTATATACATTTTGCTTCGACTTGAGTCTCCGCAGTTTTGAACCTGTTAGATGATAGGATAACTGGAATTTAATTAAGGATAATATGCTATGAACTACAAGATCTGCGGCGATTATCATCAAAAGTAAATTTGAATCTCAGCCCAGCGATGATCTTTAATGTTGGCATTTACTGTAAGTGAACAAGTCTGTATCACTAAAAAATATTTATGACAAATCATGATAAATGAATCTCTTCCGGTATAAGATTATATGTAACGATTTAAAAAGAAAAACTTAGTGCCATAATATGTGTGGATGTGACGAGGACAGGGATCACAAACTCGATCTCCGGATCAGTAATCAATTTAACGTTTTACTTTCAAATAAAAAATGCAAAACGCATTACCAGATAAACAAATAAATACTTCTCTCTTTCATTTAATTACTTTTCATTATCGCATATTATTGTGCATCAATGTATTTATGTAAGCCACGCATTAGTGCATTCAACATGATTGACAAGATGAAAATATGCAGTCAGACACTGGTAGCATGGTTTAAAAACAATTATTTTATTTACTACAAACAAACATGCTTGTAACATTTAATTTAAACCCTACCCAATCCATAAACAATACTACTCACTAAAATGGAACACATATGTCGGTTGAAAACCGTCTCGCTCACATTTAATTCGCGAAGACGTCCCCCATTACTTTCTATATTTTTATACTCATTAACAATGAGTCATTTTTCAATTGTTGAACAATTTTTACTCCATTTACCCGAACAATAGCGTGTAAAATTGTTTTATAAGTTTAAAAAAAACATTGTATGAAAAGTTTTACCAATTAATTAGACTTTTCAAGGTGAACAGTTTTCTGTTAAAATTAATTTACCTCTACTTCTAAACCCCTGCATACTTTAAAATCTACTTCCAAAACACCACCATAACAATTTCATTGTAACAATTAACATATATCCCTGATATAATAGATGGAATAACATTTTTATAACGACCACTTCTTAAAAATAAAGACATTATTCACATTCTGAAAAATAATTAAGCTGTATATTTTATTACAACCATTTTGAAAATTAATTAAAACACGAGTGAAACCTAACTCGGACAATCTGTAGTCTCTACATAACGGAAACCTTTTAAAAAAATTGAAAATTTTGAACAATTGATTTTGGCAAGTCCCTATATATTTAATTATTGAGACATGCAGAATCTCTCTACTTGAGTTTTAAAGCCATAAAATATTAATTAACAAATCACTCTAACGAGGGCAAAGCATCTCTGTATGGAAACCAAACTTATTAAAAGAACAAAATAACTGCGATTAACTACAGAGTGCAATAAATATTCTTCCTACTACTATGGTGAAAAGTATGCACGATTAAATTAAT
This sequence comes from Sinella curviseta, assembly GCA_004115045.4. Classification (NCBI taxonomy): domain Eukaryota; kingdom Metazoa; phylum Arthropoda; class Collembola; order Entomobryomorpha; family Entomobryidae; genus Sinella; species Sinella curviseta. The sequence continues at coordinate 11,655,691 of CM065489.1, forward strand.
TCAGATGCATGCTACTTGACGAATAACAAAAGAAAATATTTCACGACCTGCAGACACCATTGCTCTTCGTAAAATACAAATTGTTGGGGTCTTTTGTTGCCGAAGTGCTCTTCGTAACTGGCATGTTTGCTGTTTGCCCAGAATACTGCCTAGAAATCATTGGAAACTTTTTGGTACCGTCAAAAAGAATCTCCAAATCTGAGTCATCCTCTGCCGATTCATAATTCAAGGACGCACGGGAACTAGCTGTACTGATGTTGCTTGCTGTGTCATCTTCAAATATCACACGACTTCTCTGTATACATTAAAAGTACATTGGTTATCACAGGTTTGTGTATTTACATTTACTCGTAAGTTGATATAAAACAATGACAATCCTGCCTCCTTACCCTGCTTCTCATTTGCTCCAGATTTTGTTCAAGTAGATGGTATGAATCCTCTTCATATCCTTGTTCGATGGGTTCTTGCTTTATTTCTTGCAGGGTCATGACTGGAGCCTCCGAGTTGTTTGGGATTTTGGTGGCATTTGGATTCTGTTCTTGACCATTCATCTAAATGCAAAATAACCACAATTACATATATGATCCAGTGCGGAACAAAATTAATATTTTCGTGGTCTAATAAATCTGATTACTAACCTGATTGTAAGGTGGAGATTCTAAATACGCTCCCGATGAACTCCTTGTGCCCATCCTTACGTGTTTGTCAATCTCAGAGAGTGTATTGTTGAGGAGAACCTACAAACGCAAAAATACAAAATTTATTTAGTATGTCTAACGCCGACTATATCTGTATTTACAAATTATAAAAGGCATTCATACCGGTGGCAGCTCTCGCGGTGGAACGGTAGGGTTTAATACCAGGGGTGAGAAAGGCTCGACAGCTTTATGATTTCTGCTTCTTCTTCTGCTCATTGTGTGAATTTTATCCTGCCCAGAACAACTTAATTGATTTACGGCAGAACACGTTTCGAGCATATCAGGTATTAAAGGCAGTTCCTTGGAACGAATAAGCGAGGGACTATCAAGCTTTTTCGAAACCGGACTCCGTTCATTTACACTCTCCCCTCTGCGGCAGAGACGCTTTGATCGTGTGTTCGGGGTGCTGGGAACGTTGAAATACATGCCACTGGCGGGAATGCTGTTCGCACGCCGACGACGGGCTTCCACCAAGGGCTGCGTTGCCGGCACGGTCACCGGTGTTTCTAATGTCTTTTTTATTACCTGTAATATATTAAATATGGTTACAGCGTTATAGATAAAATCGAAACAATTTATTCCTATGTGTTGCAAAAAAGTATAGTCTATGAATTACCACTAAAGCCTCGGATTTCATTGATAATGCTGGGCTGTGCGGAGTTTCCAAGCTGGGCTGCTGAAAACGAAAAATAATGATGTTAAAAACAACAATAATTAAAGCAGCAAGTACAACTTCAAACAAATATAAATACTCAACCAACATTGTTAACAAACTTACCAGTGATTTAGCCGGAGTTGACATTCGGGATGACCTTAGACTACGACCGTTATGAAGTGACGGCGGAGGGAAAGGTTTTGGTTCTTCAGCAGCTGGAGCAATGTCATCAGGTTTACTTGCCGTTGTACTAGTACTGGCCGTCCGCTTCTTTTTCTGAGCTGGCTGTAGTGATGTTTCAAATAGCGAGGTGGTCGCACTCAGTTTCCTCTTTTGAGGTCCTGAAGCAGTGGTGCCCACTTGTCTGAAGTGGAGCCTGAAGTGATTGGCAGTTGCCATTGCTTCCTCCGGAGTTAGCATTGTCTCAGGAGGATGGACAAGAGGAGGAGCACTTTGGCGAGGCGGCTTTTTCTTTGTTGAGGGTTGGGAAGGTGGTGCTCGAGGCTTCGCTGAGGTATTTGTAGAGCTTGCATTAGTGTGTGCTTTCCCGTTCGTCATCTTCGACTTGCTAGCCTTATGTGACTCATTCGATTTCTTAAATTGTTCAACCTTTTTAGCGGGGTGGCTAGGACAACACCAGTTCTTTCGTGGTTGTCGGTGCAGACCAACGCATTGATAATGCCACACTTTTCGGCAACCAGGAAATTCACAGCAAATCACTCTGCCCCCAAAACCACACTTTGAACACACATCTTCCCACTTATCCTGATTTTGCTCTGGTTCATCGTCGACCATGAAGTTCTCTGGGGGTTTCTTTCCAACAAACAAACTGCAATTGTCCGCACCACATCGACATCGAAATGGAGCTGTGCTCTGACTGCCGCATCCGTATTTGAAAGTAACCTCCTCGCCGACTTTAATCGCGCGTTTAGCAAAAATTCCTCCCACCGAACGCCCCAGAGAGAGATACTTTCTCACGTCACAATTAGGGTCGCAGGAGTGGTTGATAAGTCTCGATATATTCCCAACGTATTCGGCGTCGATGAAGATTTTGTTGGAAATTTCCAGAATGTACATGGGGTCTTCTTCTACCTTCTTCTCTAATCGCCACATCATTTCTGCTCCCTCGATGGCTTCACCTCTATACTCTGCAACGAAATCTCCTGGTTTGAACGCCTTCTTCGCAATCACTCCCCAACCCTTCTTTGGAAACAACTTTTGTTCGAGAAAGTCGTCGTCATTTTTCCGTTGAGAAAACATACGATTGCAACACCGTGCCCCACCTTTGCATGTGCGATCATTGCATTCCATTTCCATATCCCTATGTCAAAAAAATAATAGAGTATAGGAAATGATAATCTTGACCAACATGTAATATTGAAACACAGTGACAGTAGTTACATGATCAGTACCTGTTTGTGCAGCCGCTGTCTGCTTGGCATACAAATTCTGTCTTCTCCTCTGAACACGAACAGACATCTGTAGGTTGCTTCTTCTGTTTCTCAACGGTAGCTGACCGGTATACATTTTTTTCGATCTTTTTGTATATTGGTTTGGGCTGTTGAGCAATACCATCATAAAAAGTTAGTACTTAATGCCATCTAAATTCCACTTTAATGAATAAAAGAATTAACAAAAATATTCGCGTTATGCTTACAGCCGGGAGTTGTTTATCCCTGTGCTCTTCCGCAAATGTACAACAAAAAGCTGCTTCCTCGTGAGCACGCAGAATCTTTGGTACTTCTTGATATACCTTCATAGTCTACATAATAAAAATAAAATTTAATGTTATTACTTAGTATGAGGAATTAGATCATCTTGTAGGTATTATTTTTCTGCTGTAAATACTTACCTTAAAAATCTCTACCGTTGTCAAATGTAAGGGTATCGCTCTACTCGCATTATCATAAAACAGAGTACTCCCAAAGTATTCTATTGAGTATTGACCAGGCAATCTTTTTGCAAAATTTTTTCGGCTTTTATATTCAGCAGGATACAGAATACGCGCCGGCCAGTACCTTTAGAAAGTAACATAATATACCAAACCCGTCAGTAACACCGAATTTGTAAATAGATGAAAATTAAAATGTAAGTAAAGGGAATTTTAAGCACTCACTGAGATTGCGGTTGCTGGAACCAAACAACTTGTCCATACAACGGATATACACCCCACTTGCAAAAAAAGCATTTATATCCCAGAGCGAACACGTCCAACTCCATGTTTCTCTTTGCTTCCTCATCGTAACCAACGCATTTTGGATGAAAGGCCTGGACACAATGGGAGCATTCTACTTTTTCCTCTTTTGGTTTTAATGCTGAAAAGTTAAACCAAAAGTTCAATTATATACACTTCAAAATCAAACCTCGTTTCTTTATGGATATTGCATTTATATAGACAAACATTTGCAAGGTTATCCTTACGTTTAAAACAACTCACGCAACCTATGCGTCGCTGATAAACTTTGAGTTCGGGGAGCGTATGCTTAGGACACACAATAAACTCCTTCCCTTCCACATTCTCCCCACAACCGGCAGGTAAACATGCTGTAAGTAATAAAAACAAACAATTTGTATGATACAAATTGTATCATGAATGAAATTATATGCAAGAAAGTTATTTGCTGACTTATATAGATTGAAAAAGGAAACTTACTCTTGTGATAATTGGACAAGCACAGTTTGCACCTATATGACCTTGAAGGATTAGTCGTGTAATCACGGCACTTGCCAATTTTCTGCTCACCAAGACAGGTGTGGCAAAAGTGAACGGGGCAAGTGATGGGTCCGTTTGATCCTTGAATCTCTGCCTGCGGCCAATCCTTTAAAAGACAGTCGATGTGAAATCTTAATTCGCATCTGGAACACTTATGTGTCTTCACTTCACCATTCTGCTTGCAAAGAAAACATTGCTTGTTTAAGCACATCTTGCATTTGCCAGGAGAGTTATCATCTATGGGTAAGGAAAATAAAAGTTATCAATGGAATGTCATGCGAAAAATTACAATGGTACATTGTATAACATTTAAACAACCAAGCCAGATTTTCTAACCTTGATTTAACAAGCAGTTGCTGTGGTACGGCATCCCATGGCAAGTTGCTTTCTCTTCCGGTGAAATTTCAAGTGTACATTCCGTACATTTTAAGCTTGAGGATTCAAATATATTCTGCTTCGGAAATGAACTAAATCTATCCATAGTCCACTGTTTCAGTACTTCTCCACCAACTTCTGGGCGGGGATTCTTATTATTTTTACTATGATTTTTTGTTGCAGCCTTTTCATCGCTGGTTTCTTCAGTCTTCTTGGTGGCAGTGGTTTTTGGTACAGGTTTAGGCTTTAACTTTACTATTTGCTTCTTGGTTATGCGTTCTGAAACCCTTATTCCAGACTTTTTCTTTTCGCGGACGGCCGACATCTGGTTTTCAACAAAAAACAATGTTTTAATAATCAAATAATAAAAATACACATGATTTAAATTAATTCTAATCCAAAATGTTTGAATATGTACCACTTTACTGATGGCCTCTTCAGGAGGCAGTTCCGGCTTAGCCGGCGTTGACGGTGTTGTCGCCGGGGCAGCGGTGGACTTGGGAGTTTGAGTTTCCTTGACGGTTTGATATTTAGATTCAGCCGCTGTAAGTCTTTCTGACAACGACATTTTAGAAAATTCTTTGGCCATTTCTAAGGCTGTTTTATATATTGAGGTAGGCTTCCAATTTTTCTTTACAACCAATTTATTATAATGAGGTAGCAACGGCAATTGAGTATCCATGTCTTTAAATGGTATCACTTGCTCCCAGGCTATGGGGGCGTAGCGGTATGTCTTTTCGAGAAACATTACGAAGCCGTACGCGGAGTCGTCAATTCCATCGGAGCCATCCACTGAAAATAATGAAAATTAAATAAAAATAAATATAAAAAAGGCTTTTAAAAATTTCTAAATTAAAAAGACTTTGTATAGCGCTGAATAGGGTATGTTACTTTTCCATTCCAAATCCTTCAACGCCAATATGAATCCAGGCCAAAATACAGATCCGAGGACCCTGGCCCAAACCATTTCACCAGCCTTTGGCAACATTTCTGGTTTATCCTTAGAGCAAGTTTGGAGAAGAGGATGCCCCTTTAGCTGTGAATCAATAAAAAATCCAAAGGTTCAAGTTATATTCTCTGATTACACAAACACTTTTTACACTCACAAAAAGGAAAAACCAATGAAGCACTCACCAACGCAGCCTGCTCCTTTTTTGGCCGTGACAAAATATCCTTTGCCTCGTCTCCCTTGCCGTCCCCTTTGCCGTCTCCTACGGTAGAGCTTCTTTGCCGCACCATTGTAGCCCCTGTTTTAACGATCGTTTACGCTCAATTTAAAAGTAGAAAGTTCCTCTCCTCCAAAATCCCAACCTAAATCAAATAACACAGAATCCACATTTAAAACAACTTCTGTTCCAAAAGCCAAGTATATTATCACATTCAACTGATTAACTATATTAATTAATTTGAAAACTCAATTTACCCCACACACTGTTTTCTTAGAAGTCTCGTTGACCTTAAAGGCAGAACACGTTTTGTTTAAGCCACTTGAGTGTAAACCTTGACTGGGGCGTACGAACCGTACGAGAGAGATTTTGATCCAGGTCAAAAATGAAGTATTTGATAAGGCAGTGACGTGTTGCAAATTTCACAAGGAAACGCGTAAATGTCAACGATTTGTTATCACAAGAGGCTGGTTTCAAGCAAAACGTGCTTTAAACCTTATTTTAATACAACAAGGCACATAAAAAGGTAAACTTTTCCGTTTTAATCATTTCCGGGAGAAAGTCCGCTCGCTGCCAAAAATGTTGTCTACGTGGAGGTCATACATATAAACCACACTTTCCAATTTTCCAATCGTTAACATGCTCCAATTAAAAAATCGAGATTCAGATCCATCCAGGTTTTCCATTTTTTCCGAAGCAACTACTCTTTCCCACCGCCATCTCCACAGCCTAGACCAGGTATATCCTATAAAACAAAACAAAAATACCGGTATATCAATTAATACCCTAAAAATATCATTGTTTGAATCAACTGTAAAAAAGGATTGGAGGCCACTGTGCACGGACCCCAGTATTTGCAATTTGCAAGAGATATATAATAATGTCATTAACTTTGATATGTACCAGCTAAATATAGTATGAATTTTTCTGAGAGCAGATAGAAGAGAAAAGAAAGGCAGTAAACTATACCGCACTCTCTTCTATCTTGATGTTGATCCTCATCAGACAAACTGCATTTTTACTCTCTTTTGCCTCGTCTGTTATGATGATGATGAGAGATGAAGAAGAAGAAGAGTTGGGATTGCGATGAGGAGGAGGCAAAATACACAGACAAAATTTCTTTAGGCACATACCGTATGTGTGCTCATCTTCCTCATCATCATTATCACCATCATTCTCTCAGACAGAGCAGTAAAAAATGAACAAGAAGAAGAAGCACTGGTGGCAACCATATAACAACAATCATGAAAATTATAAACTTTTTTTTCATATGCCCTTTTCATCCCCGTCTCCTCCTGTGCTCCTCTGTGTTCCTCTTCTTCACTCAACTCAACTCACTCCTTATTTCTGTGAGTACATTATTGAGGAGTGATGTGTGAAAAGAAACGGGAAGAAGAAAAACAAGGAGATATCTACTACTAACCAACCAACCAACATCATAAAAATCATATAAAAAATACTGCATTGCAATACACATGCACCACACGCACACACACATTCACATCACCGTACTTTCTTTTTTTTCTCCCTCACATCACATCATCTCACATCTCCTCCTCCTCCTCCTCATGATCATCAGTACAACGGATTCTCATCGTCACAGTCATCATTATCATCGTCAATTCTTTACTTACAAGTTCCCACAAGTTTATCATGTAAGTTACTCTACCACCACCACATAAGAGCCCACCTTTGCAACAACGCAAGCAACGTCTCACTTTTGAGACCACAGAAATATATGTAAAAAAATGAATATAATAATGTTGCGTTGTTGACTAGGGATAGGGATTAGGATCATGTTGATTACTGTCTGATTATTACATACATTGAGAACACACATGCATCACAACTACAAGAGTACATGCAACAGTAGTAGTAGTTTTTTTTTCATTATTATCATTTCCTTTTCTAAAAAAGTACAATTGAAGCGGGTAACAACAAGAGCAGCATTGTCACTAGCAAAAGAAGAGGAGTAGTTTTGTAAGGATTGCTGCTTGTTACATGCATGCATGCATATAGGTAGATGGATAAGGCAGGCACATAATATTCAGCTCCCTTTATTCATCAGCAAAAAGGGAACAAGAACGGTTTTGCTGTTGTCGAGGTGGTGTGGTGGTGAAAAAAGGAAGGAAAGGGTGGAATTTTTAATGCTTTCAAAGTATGAAAAGGTGCAGGCAAGAGTAGAGTAGACTAGCGTGTGGGGTGAGATGTGATGTGAAGAGCCCTCATAGTAAGTGAAGGTAGAAAAGGTGCAAAAAGGTATGAAGGTACATAGAAAAGGTAAGTTCATGAAAATCTTTCTATGATAAAATGTTGCAGGGACTTTGAAGAAAATACATAGAAAAGCCTACTAAGTACCTATCTACGCAGTATGCACACAGAGGTTCTAATAGTCTTTGTAAAATGAGGTGCAAGGGCAAGGTAAAAAAATATTTACATAATGCAAGCTAGATTCTTGAAGATGGATTTTTAGCTATTTCCAATTAGTTAAACAATCATGCTTGTGGTCATAAAGAATGTTATTTTTGTTAAGGTGCCAAGGTGGCGTGCAATTATTTTCATGTGCATAGCTGAATCTGACGGATGATAACCAGCTCAATGGCAAACAGAATATTATGTAGGTAGCTAATGTTTACATGACAAAAATTAATTATGTCTGAAATTCGGATAAAACTGAGAATAAAACAATGCATAATAATGTGCAATTTGTGCAAATATGTATCTGACATTAGTTTCCATAAATAAGAATCTAGATTGCCTTGCCAATTAAAAAAACCCATATTAATCGGTTGATAATTGACTAAAGAATACTGCCATTAGAAATTATGCATTTTTTACACAGCATACTATGATGCATAATTCCCCTGCAAAATTTTTTGTTTGTAGCTTTACAACAAACATGTTGTAAGTTTTGCATGCATGCAAATTGCAAACTCTGTAGCAAAATATGAGCAAATGATTCAAATTGCAGCTAGGTGCAATGATCATCATCAAGTATTAACACAATTAATTAGAAAGTATAACATAAAAAGGAAGATTATATACATATATACATTTATACATGAATTTCGAGTTCCAAGTACTCTACCTACAATAATGGGAGTGATCCTTTAACTTTCTCCGGGATTAACTTTATCCTGTTTACACTGTGCGAAGCACACCTAGTCTTCCTGTTTTACAGTTAAATTGTCTCTCACCAAAATTCCTCCAAATAATAGTTCCGCGCGTATTAAAAATCCAATCTAGCTCAATTCACTACTTGCACTTAACTAACTTGTACATTTATCGACAACTTTAGTTGTCATCACTTAAAATAAGCACGCACACAAGCACATATAATACTTTTTTGTACAAAGCTATTTACAAAAATGCGCATTTATATACACATAGTAATTACTATAACTATTAGTTCTTGTCATTACAAATGCATGCAACTACTGATAACATGACGCCTCCTCCTTAAATCCGTTTCATGACCGCCTTTTATAAATACCCAACACTTCTCCTGGTCCTCCGTCATGTTCAACATCCAATTTTAGCATTTAACCAACATTTAACTACCTAAATTAATCATCCAATCAACTAATGACTAATCTAACTGAATCTAATTATCACTCTATCTCTACAGTTTTAATTGATCACAGATAACTGAACTTTTTTCCAGTCTATACTTTACTAACTACCAAGTACTGGCTCTCTAAAAACAGACCAACTAACTAACTTTCAACAAAGGTGCCTTGGGCATTTAAAAATGACAAATAATTAGTATTATTTAAATCCCTCCATGACGACGATGATGACCAAGCAGTTATTCAAGTAATTGTAATTGTAAATAGAACCAGGTAAAATTTTCCCCCCTCAACACTCCCGTGTCGCGTGTGACTCAGCAATTTTTACCTTTGCCCACCGCTGCTGCTGGTCGTCGTCGGCTCGTCGAAGGACTACTACTGGTGGGCCTACTAGAAGGATCCCTTTCCATGATTACCACCACACCATCAACCAATCAACCACACCGACTTTACGACGACAAAAAAAAGGATCAGAAGAGAGCTTTTTTTATGACACGGCAATAACAACAACGAGGATGAAAGCTGCTCCTCTGGAAGAAGAAGTGTTTTTTGGCGGCCCGTCACTAATCCTTCTTTCGCCGGGGTTCTAGATCAACACAAAACACAACACACTCACTCACAGTTTGTTGGTGATTTTTTTTGCTTGCAGAAGAGAGGGCAAGATTATTAAATGGATCCAGCCAACTGAACTCACACAAAACTAAACGCCAAGTCTATCTCTCTCTGCGAACGAACGCGAACTCTTCTCCAAACAAAAAACCCAAGTCAAGTCACTACACAACACAAACCTTTTATTAGACTCGCTCTCGGTCTCCCCGCAAATTTGGACTCGACGACTCACTGCTGCTGCTGGAGACATAGGAAATGTATGCTACTGCCTGACAAGAAGCAAGAGTGGAGAAGATAGCAGGATGATGATTTAGGTAGGTAGTTAGAGAGTTCAACATGAGTGAGTAATGAACTGACTTCCCGCTCAAAATCCAGGTATACTTTTACAATCAACCATGAGCGGAGCCGAGTGGCTAATCTCTTGCCTTGTTGTCAGTTTATAAGAAGCAGCAGCCGTGTTATTACAATGATGAAGCAGAGGTGGGAAATCTTCCTGTAGGAGCATTTTAACATGGTAGGATAGATGTTCAAGTCAAGTAAACTGATGTGATAGTTAACTGGGGAAGATTTGCCACCACCGCGCCGTGAAATAATATTTCTGTGACTTTCTTGTTGTTCATTTTTCATTCCTTGGAAGCGGTGAAGTATATTGCCTCTCGATTTCTTCGTAGATTATGATTACATGAATTTCCATGCAACATGCAATGTAGTCAGCATAGCCTCTTGCGTTGCTGTTTACTTCCTTTGTTCTCGTGTCACTATCTCAAAATGCTCAATGCTTTTTTCAGAAAAGTCCATAACAGTTTTCAACAGAGGAAAATATTATGATGATGATTATGATGAGATGGATGAAAGAGTTCTTTCTTATCTCTTTTTAGGCTGGATTACTAGATAAATGGGAGCGGTTCCTGTAGAATAACAACAATAACAACAACGGGCTGATCGGCTAAAATGCTTAAAAGAATGGAGTATTGTTGGTTTTAGTTTTTATGATGGTTTAGTTGGTTTTTATTTAAGAGGATCTTTTTTAATCTTTTTATTGCCCTGCCTGCATGGTGCATATGATGGAAATGGAATAAGAAGTTTTCATGTTGACTTCTCACTCTGTTCACTTGACACTTGTGGATTGTCTTTTGGTCTCGTTGTGACTTGCGGCGGAGTGCTGGAGCTGAAAACATCACTTTTGGTTTTGTTGCTCTCTGACTTTCTATGAGCTGTGTGGCTTGGATCAGTTAAATTTACTTGGTAGGTAATTTTCAAATAAAATATCGTCCAATCCAATCAATCTCTAAAAGTTATAATTGATATAAAGTTACTGTTGTCAAAGTTGTGTGGCATCTTTACTCAAACTCCGGTGGCATATCTACTATACAAACTGAAGCTGTATTTTACTAAATAGTCATTCTTTCTCGCACATCTGGTCATTGTTTTTAGGTGGAGGCAGATACCGGCTTCTAGATTCAGCTGACTGTTGTGGAGGTGTTTTCGACAATATCTTATTGAGTTTATAGTTAATTCGATTCATTTTTAACCAACTTTTAGCCTGATATCAGAATGGCGGACAAAAGTAGACCTACTACCTCTAGAGGCGCAAATGCGTCCGCGGGGTCCTCAGGGAGGAAGGTCGCCACAGGTCTCCCTACAGGATCGAGACCACAGCTCAAAACTGGAGGGAAGAATCTATTACCATCAAAGTTGAAGCCGGCTTCAACGACAACCGAAGGTAAATGTTACATGAATGACGAATGTGCGTGTAGCTAAAGTTAAATGCTCACTGATTTGGTTTAGCTAATTCATATGTTTACAATTTTATTTACAGGTCCAATGAAGGCACGAGTTATGTCTGTGTTCAAGAAAGCTTCCGAAACTGATAAGCAGATGGATGATCTGTATGATATGTATTTAATTGATTTTGTTAATCGTGCTATGATGAAGAAAAGGGCTAATCTTATTCAAGAGGTAGTTCCTTGCTATTATATGAACTTTTACTTTACGGCTTTGCCAGTTTTGTGTTAATGTTAACTATTTTTAATGTTTGTCATTTGACCCATTAGGCACACTTGGAAAATGGCTTGATGAAAGTCATTGATATCATCAGTTGTGCAGATCAAGCTGTTAAATCATTTGCCGATAAAGTCGTTCTCTCGTTGTGGGACGATCTGAAATACCTGGAGACCATCAGCGGTGCATTCGACAATCTGCTTGACTTTGCTGGAGAAGAAACCTTGGTCGAAATCCAAACTTTTTTACTGAAGAAGTTTGAAAAGCTTTCCGTTGAAGGTGCCATTGTGGACGGGTCGGCTTTTCAGGATGTCGAAGTGGGTCAAATTGTGGACAGGCTACGAGAACACTTAACGAGGAACTTTGACAAAAATAAGGTTGCGGGTTTCATCCAGACCTTTAGCAAATCATTGCATAGTCTATCTTTATTGTCTGGAAGTACAGAAACGTATGTTATACAAAAGCGTTTTGATTTTCATATTAATCTCATAATAATATACTAGATTCAATGTTTCAAATCCCAAAACCACATCTTATAACCTTTCCGTTTTACTATTTTTTTTAATTTTAGGAGAATCGTAGAGCTTGAAGCAGAGAAAAAAGTCGTACTGGAGCACTGTTCACTGTCCATATGCGAGAAAATACAAGACCTCTATCTTGTCAAGCAACAGAAGGAAGAGGAAGAAAAAGCAAAAGGGAACGAAGAAGATAAGAATGGAGGAGGGGAAGGAGGAGGTGGAACAGAAGAAGCTGCCAAGCTAGATGAAGATTAATTCGCCATTATTATACATCATAGTATTATCTGTACTATTTTTGCTAGTAATAATAACAATATTTCCAGAAAAACGATACGGAACTAATTTATAGATATAAAAATGCGTAATAATATATGTCACTATGCTTTATTCTGACATAATGTCTGTTTAAATGTCTTCAGATAAGTGATGATAACTATAATCGCAATAATTTTCTACTCAGAATAATGTGATATTTATTTATTTTTGTCAATGTTTCTGTATAATATGCATGTTCAATCAAATTCATGACGGATGCACGATGGTGTATGTACAGAATATCTATATATACAAAGTTGGAATATGCAAATTAGGCAAATTCTTCGACACCTTTGGGTCCCTCTCACACCGACACCAAGCAGTCCACAATAATAAATTTGGTATCAAATTAAAGGCACAGCTTCCCTAACGGAACCTACGTTGAATTTTTTTCAAAAATCCAACCGTGTCGTCACTAATTCAAAAGAGAAAAACTGACATTTTTACATAACTCTTCACGTTGTATCTACATGCTACCTACATAGGTATACGTGCTCTGCTGATTATAATTTACGTAATCAAATAGCCAAGTTGCATTATAGGTAATTAGTAGGTTCTTTTTGTATTGGAAATGAAATGCATACAAGTGGGAGGAAAAACCGTCCAAGTGAGAGGAAAAGCCGTGCAAGGTGGAGGAAAGCGTGCGAGTGGGGGAAAGCCGTGCAACTGGTATGAAAACCCGTACGGAGGAAAAGCCGTGCAAAGCTACGCCGTGCCCCAGAGGGGAAAGTCATGCCCCAGAGGGAAAAGTCGTGCCCCAGAGGGAAAAGTCGTGCCCCAGAGGGAAAAGTCGTGCCCCAGAGGGAAAAGTCGTGCCCCAGAGGGAAAAGTCATGCCCCAGAGGGAAAAGTCGTGCCCCAGAGGGGAAAGTCATGCCCCAGAGGGAAAAGTCGTGCCCCAGAGGGAAAAGTCGTGCCCCAGAGGGAAAAGTCGTGCCCCAGAGGGAAAAGTCGTGCCCCAGAGAGAAAAGTCGTGCCCCAGAGGGAAAAGTCGTGCCCCAGAGGGAAAAGTCGTGACCCAGAGGGAAAAGTCGTGACCCAGAGGGAAAAGTCGTGCCCCAGAGAGAAAAGTCGTGACCCAGAGGGAAAAGTCGTGACCCAGAGGGAAAAGTCGTGACCCAGAGGGAAAAGTCGTGCCCCAGAGGGAAAAGTCGTGCCCCAGAGGGAAAAGTCGTGCCCCAGAGGGAAAAGTCGTGCCCCAGAGGGAAAAGTCGTGCCCCAGAGGGAAAAGTCGTGCCCCAGAGGGAAAAGTCGTGCCCCAGAGGGAAAAGTCGTGCCCCAGAGGGAAAAGTCGTGCCCCAGAGGGAAAAGTCGTGCCCCAGAGGGAAAAGTCGTGCCCCAGAGGGAAAAGTCGTGCCCCAGAGGGAAAAGTCGTGCCCCAGAGGGAAAAGTCGTGCCCCAGAGGGAAAAGTCGTGCCCCAGAGGGGAAAGTCGTCCTTACCTTAAATCTGTCTGTCAAGTTTCTAGAGCCCGTTGATTTCAACGGGCTTTCTACGTCTAGTCCTTTATACAAAGTTGGAATATGCAAATTAGGCAAATTCTTCGACACTTTTGGGTCCCTCTCACATCGACACCAAGCAGTCCACAATAATAAATTTGGTATCAAATTAAAGGCACAGCTTCCCTAACGGAACCTACGTTGAAATTTTTTCAAAAATCCAACCGTGTCATCAGTAATTCGAAAGAGAAAAACTGACATTTTTACATAACTCTACACGTTGTATCTACATGCTGCATACATAGGTATACGTGCTCTGCTGAATATAATTTACGTAATCAAATAGCCAAGCTGCATTATAGGTAATTAGTAGGTTCTTTTTGTACTGTAAATGAAATGCATACAAGTTGGAGGCAAAGCCGTACAAGTTGGAGGAAAAGTCGTCCAAGTGGGAGGAAAATCCGTGCAAGTGGAAGGAAAACCCGTTCAAGTTGCTGGAAAAGCCACGCAAGTTGGAGGAAAACCGTGCAAGTTGGAGGAAAACCGTGCAAGTTGGAGGAAAACCGTGCAAGTTGGAGGAAAACCGTGCAAGTTGGAGGAAAACCGTGCAAGTTGGAGGAAAACCGTGCAAGTTGGAGGAAAACCGTGCAAGTTGGAGGAAAACCGTGCAAGTTGGAGGAAAACCGTGCAAGTTGGAGGAAAACCGTGCAAGTTGGAGGAAAACCGTGCAAGTTGGAGGAAAACCGTGCAAGTTGGAGGAAAACCGTGCAAGTTGGAGGAAAACCGTGCAAGTTGGAGGAAAACCGTGCAAGTTGTAGGAAAACCGTGCAAGTTGTAGGAAAACCGTGCAAGTTGTAGGAAAACCGTGCAAGTTGTAGGAAAACCGTGCAAGTTGTAGGAAAACCGTGCAAGTTGGACGAAAGTCGTTGCCCAGAGAGAAAAGTCGTGCCACAGAGGGAAAAATCGTGCCCCAGAGGGAAAAATCGTGCCCCAGAGGGAAAAATCGTGCCCCAGAGGGAAAAGTCGTGCCCCAGAGGGGGAAGTCGTGCCCCAGAGGGGGAAGTCGTGCCCCAGAGGGGAAAGTCGTCCTTACCTTAAATCTGTCTGTCAAGTTTCTAGAGCCCGTTGATTTCAACGGGCTTTCTACGTCTAGTAGGTTCATGTTCTTGATAATAAATACGCATAATAATTGAGATTGATTTAGATATTAAATTGTTTGTGTTAAATGTTAAATCTTCAAAATATCATTTTTCCTTTTGCACTAACCGTTACTAACAAATAATTTGCGAATGCTAATTAAATTAATTAACAATCGGTGATAAACATAAACACATCCAATGCATTTTTGGTAGCAAAGTAGCAAGTCAGCCGATTTGTGTGTAAAGAGGTGCCCGCATACACATCTTCACATTACGTGTTGATCATAGAGTGTAGAGAGATGTCTCACGTTGCCCACATCCGTAGACTCCGTTGACGCGGAAAAACCTGCTGCTTCACTGGAGGTTGTACACTTTTGCTGTGTGTGTGTTGAGAGAGCAGCAGCTGCGAGGGAATTGGTGTGAAAAGTTGCACCGCAGCAGAATAGAGAATAGTGCTGCTGAACGCAAGTAGCTCTCATTCGACGGGCATTTCATTTTTTGAGTTGAGGGCAGTGTGCCGTTCAGTTCTTCAGTCAGCTCATCTTCGTCTTTCGCTGCGGCCAGCTCAGTGTTAGTCGAGTGGTGGAGGAGTGCGGATCAAAAAAGTGTGAAGTGAAGTGAGTAGTAAGAATCGCACGTGGAGAAGCAGAGGCAGTCTGCTCACGGGCTTGTTCGTGTCGTCTTCACTATTTTTTTTCACTACTGACGTGTTGTTGTCGTGGTGGTGGTTGGAAAAATTAAAATTTTTAATTGTTCATTAAAAGTTGGTGATTTTATGGGAGTTTTGTCCCTTTTTGCGCAGGGCTACGTAAATTATTAGAAGAAGTGGTGTTAGTAATTTTTTTTGGTGGCTGTCACTGCTTTTGACTCGGTTGTCATTGGCAGTTTAGCCACCACTGCGAGGAGAAATTTTTGTTGGCTCATTTTGTTGAGTTTTTAGTTGTTGAAGTGTAGTAAATTGAGAATCAAGTTAATTACGGGTTAACTTATCTATTTCAGTAAAGTAGGCATTTTGGGGAAGAGGAAGGAAGAGGTGTCAAAATGTTTTACGACGACGGCGTTTTGGCGGTGTACAACGGGTCAGAGGACCGTTATGCTGAGGATTCTGAGATGTACTGGATGACACCCAAGCGGTGTTGTGGTGTTCCACCTCCGGGATATCCAAAGCTGGCTTGTATGTTTGATATGGAGAGTAAGGAGAATGAAGACATGTTCTACAAGATTCATTTTGGAGAGCCGTTTGAGGTGAAGGAAACTGCGGACTCGGAGGTGGTCATGTCATGGACCCCAATCACTCCGCTGGAGGCTCTGCGCAGGGCTGTGGACTATGTCTGCACTTTGGATGATGCTCGGAAGTTGATCACCAAGAGGATGGATTAGTAAGTTTTTTCTTTTGGTTTTTAAATGCAAGATCATTATGATTTAAAGTCAATTAATGAGCAAGTAACTGACAGTAACGATAATACTTCTATTTGTCTGTTTATTATAGCATGGACGAACATTTCTACGTGGCTGTGTCGTTGGTTAAGACGTTCATCCAGTTGAACTTCACTGGACCGGACTTGAGCCCTGAAATGATGCAGAAATTGGAGCTAATGGAACTTGTCTTTAACGAAAAGTTTGCGGGACAGGACATCTATCTGCTTCAAGTTGACGGGATCGAAATCGACAGCAGCATCAAGCACCCAGTGCTCCTGCTATTGGCCATATCATTCTTGTCATCATTGGAATTTCGTCGTGAGACTTTTCCGTATTGCATCATATGGAAATTTCGGATCTTCTTTTTGCATCAACGGATGCTTACTAAGCGCTCGTGGACCCTTTCTCGGCAGCTAAAATGGTTTGCGGATAAGTACATCAATTGGCTCAAGGTTCCTTGCCATGCTATGGTGGGAAAATTCTCGGATATTAATGGATCTTTTCTTTGCGAAGTCGTGGAGATGCTCGTTTATTATTATGATGGCTTACTCTCAGAGAGAGTTATCGGAAAAGCTTTGGAGGCTATGGACATGAGAGTTGAATATACAGGTATTTACTTCAACCATAATATTAGTTTGTTATCCATATTATCCCATTTTTACTAATTTGATTAAAATCGAGGAAACTTATAAATGTCCCCTATGTTTTAGGCAAAATGGGCTTTCGGACAAGATTCCAGCAGGAGGCGAAATCACAAACAGTTCTTAGCATTGCAGCTAACGTGGATGAGCCAGATCTTGATCCACCCTACACTAACGCTGAGGGCCGGGTCCCCAAGTCCACTGCCCTTGACGATGATACTCGACTTGAGCGTTTGCGCCTAGTTGACGACGATGAACCTCATCTTTATCGGGATGTTCATCAGGTTGCTCTATTAGGATTGCTGTAAGTGACTCCACTGTTGCTATATAATATAGTATAAATATAATTATATTTAACAATTTTGACGGTAGTACCTTTTACGAGTTTACTAATAAAAGATTGTTGATTCTAGAATTCAAAAACGTGGATTTAAAGATGAGACTGAACTAAAACGCCAGGAAGTGGAGGCGTTAATAAACGTTGGTTTTGTAGTTTATTCTCAAGATTTCAATTATTTCAGATAATTATTTAATATTAGTTTATGGATAATGTATATTCTTTTTTAACCATAGGCAATCCTTGATCGCCCTGTAAGCTGGGCTGCCCGTGTGGGCGCACTTGTCACTAGGTGTCATTTGGAAAAAGAAGATCGAAGAGCTGTTGGTCGAGCCATGCGCCAAATTGAAGTAAGATACCTCACTAGTAATTGAATTTTACCAGTTAAACTTACAAATAAAATGGAATGTTTACGCGAAATAATTTATTGTGTTTACAGGATATTTCTAAGATCGTAGCTCGTCCACTAGTCGACGACAATGATGGAATTTTCAGGCAATATATGTTCTTTGGGTGTGGACATCCGCTGAAAGTTGAAGTCAAGGTTTGAATTATACAAATTCAGTAGCGTGTATAAAGTATCTTGGAGTAAACTTACATAATTAACTGTATAATTTCATTTAGATGCTGTTGGGCGAGGTCCTTATGTCCTTGGACCACTGGAAGGAAGCATTGACAATATACTCTGAACTTGATGCTTTTGAGCAAGTTATTAAATGCTACCAGATGATGAATCTTCGCCACAAGGTAATTACTTTTTAAATGCACGATAAAGTGATTTTGAAATACTACAGATTCGTCAATTAAACGAACTTGATTTATTTAACAAAGGCGGAGGAAATCATCCGGGCGAAGATCGCGCAACAGGGAAAGACGCCCAGACTGCTTGTATTGCTTGGTGATGCGACCTCGGATGCATCCTTCTATGAGGAAGCTTGGACATTGTCGAAAGGGAAGTCTTGTGAGTCTCAAGTTAGGTTGGGCTATCTGTACTTTAGCCGCCAAGAGGTAATAATTAAAATCTGTAAAACTTTAGCTTTTACTATGGTTGCATAAATGTGCTGAATGTTAAATGAACATTATTGTACTGCACTTTCAGTACGGCGTTGCAAAAGCGCACTTGAAAAATGCTGTTGAGTTAGCCCCTCTGGACTACCCCACTTGGCTCAAATTGGCGTGGGCATGCTACCAGACTAACGATTATGAAAATGCCTTCCAGGCGTACTTGCGCTCTGCAAATCTGGAATATGATGTATGTTTTCATCAAGCTCCGCATCTTGTCGTATTTGATGGTGTAGTCTATTTCTTAATTACCTTGTAAAATGTTATTATTTTTTCACAGAACTTCCAGGTTTGGAACAATCTGGCGAACTGTGCCTTAAAACTGAACAGGAAGGACTATGCACTCCGAGCTTACAAACAGGCGATTAAATGCAACTATGATGAATGGAAGGTTTGGAGCAACGTTCTCCTCTGTGCTGTTGACCTCAACTCCTTGAACGACGCTATTCATGCTTACCATCGCCTGTTGGATTTAAAGAAAGACTTTCTGGATGAAACTGCCCTGGAAAAGATGGCGATCTACGCCACTGACCATATTATTCCTCCTAATACAACCATCGTTGGGGCTCTGGCAAAACTTGTTTCGCGTGTCACTACTACGGTAATGAGAGCAATGATTAAACATACTTTTTTGTTTCGTTCTAGCATAGAAATTGTGAATTTTGAAAGGCATTGCTATTTGTTGTCTACTGTAGTCCTCACGTAGCGGAATTGTCTGGGCTGTGTACGGAAGAGTTACCTGCTTGTATGTGGAATGTGATGACTGTGATGAAGAAGAAAAATGGAAGTCCTTCGTTCGTGCTATGCAGTACTACGATAAGTCTTTGACTATCATGCGTCAAAAACCGGACTGGAAGACTAACTTGAAGTACCTGGAAAATGTGATCACGGTCATTGTTGAATATCGAATCCGTAAGTGAAATATGGCGAATGAAGTATTTAAAGTCATCACAGTTGTGTCAAGATTTAATTAAGACAAATAATTACATAATGCGTTCATCTTTTCATGGCAGATCGCGAGCATGGAACGAGAAAACTTGGATCTTTCATTAACGTTCGTATGGAGGAGTTGGACCGAATCCTGATGGATACGGCGAAATCTGTTAACGAGGAGATGCAACGAATAATCAACGAAAATCCCACTCCGAATGAATGGGCTACTAGGTTGCTCCAGCAGATAGGGGAAGAAGTTTTGCTTCCGTTTTATCAGCGAATTCCAGGTTCTATGGAACCCATGGAAGATGATTCACCCTCCGAATGATCATTGAGATCCCTTCCAACTTTGCAATTTTTCTATACAGTCATTTTTCTCTTTACAGGCATTTTTCTATGCAGGCATTTGGAATGTGTTGATTGCATGTATGTATGTTGTCGTTGTGGGATGTTGTTGATGGCGGTGGTGTTGTGTATACATTTACTTTTGTATGTAATCTTGTAAATGTATTTTCTTATCTTTTATTATCAAGAAAATTGTTGAATAAAAAAATAAAATGAATAAAAAATAATAATAAAAATTGACTGCGTTGTGTTGACTATCGGGATTTGAAAAGCGTGTACATTTCATCATGTAATCAATAAGTTCACATTTGATCACTCTTTATCTTCCTCTAAAATAAAAGTTCCATTAATTTTAGCTTCATTTATTATTACAGTAAGTGCTACTTCGAGTAGCTAGGCGCATTGTCAGGGAAGGTTTATTGAAGCATAATATCTCACAAGATAATTTCTCTGGCGACGATAAGATCTTGCTCAATCGTTTTAGGGAGCATTGTCCCACACACTAAATTTCACATTAGAAAATAAATGTAGATCAATACCATCATGATTATGATAGCATGCTTGCGTCATCCAACCACTTCTATTGTTAGAGTATCGAATTAAAAGGCTTTAGTAGTAGTTGAAGGCTACACGTTAAGTTATTATTACTTTCCGTCTCCCATGTTCAACGTTCTGTTTGTAGAGTTAATTGATACTCGGCTAAAGGATTTTCTAGATTTTTATGCGCAAATAAAATGTTTTTTTTGACGTTCTCACAGACTATTAATTTTATTTTCCTGTTATGGCATATTAAGTGTCCTTGAGAAAAAAAACCAACTCTTACGAACCCGACCCCGACTTTTCCAAGCTATGTAGCTTAGCTACAAGCGGTAATAAATTATTAGTACACACACATTGCAATACACGTGATGAATCCTTGACAATTCATTCATGTAAAAATATTGTCATCTTTATGCAAACTCATATACATACAATCTTCGCGTCATTCTTTAATGCTCCCAAAATCTTTGTGGTTAAAAAAGTATGTCGAAAGTTATACGAGCCTCTCAGATCACCAATAATATCAACTTGATACGGTTTTCTTCCGGTGGCGGTGGGTTGCAGAAAGAAGAACGTAAAACAAAAAAAAACAGAAATCCTTCCGTCTTTTTTGCTTCTGCTGCACAAACGGAGTCATTTCTTCCACGACTACTCGTAAAATTGAAACGACAAAAACAAGTTAGATTTTTTATATGTGCATAATAAAAAATATATAGCTATATGATGACAAGCATATATGTAGACGTAGAATGTCAACTGTCAGTTTGCATTTGTTATTAAAGTTTTGTTGTCGTCTCATTCGTTTGTTCGTCAATGAAGAAATGGAGATATCTGAAAGTTTTATCTAGCAGTTTAGTTTTGTCTCATGACTCATCATTATAATAATATCACCGTTATCATTGTAATGAGGATAAATATGGATCATAATATACCTGCTACATGCTACTAATCTCCGTTTATACACTTTTTCAAGCTAACGGCTTCTTGTTTTCTTTCTTTCTTTCGTCGTCATTAAAGAGAACTTAACACTTTCATGTTCCTTTCGAAATGTCAATTGCTCAACTAGCTATATATAATGCAATAATGACACCTACTTATCATATTCTTATCATTTTCCCATTTACTGATAGTACCTATTTATGTAGCCATGTCTTGTCAAAAATAAAAGGAGCTATAGTTATGCTTGCTGGGGGAAAGATTGCTGCATGGAAAATGTAACTGCATATCTGCATGACTTGCTGACTTTTTGAGTTTTATAGTAACAAAGAAAGTCATTTTCAGCTTGAAATATTATATATTTATAGAACAGAGAGATAAAAGATAAAAAGGTTAAATATAATATCATAATGCATATTATTATGATGAGTGTAGAGTATCATCATCAGGAGGGGAAATCCAATTACAATGGAAAAAAGTTTATGGTCACTAGCACTAGCCCGTTATATTCAGTTGGTTGGTGACTGGTGGCTGGTTCTTCTAAACATGAATATAATTATTACATACACATTTTATTATGCATACTGCTGCCGTATCGTAAAAATGATAAGGATGATAAAAGTAATGATCGCATATTTACGTTTCCATAAACATTCCTTGTTTTCCAACCACCGCGTCGTATTTCGTTGTCTAATGCGCAATAATTTTCTTGAATGAAGCAACAAACTGCTGGCCCCGTTTTCACGAGAAAAGAGAGCGACATAAAACTGGCATATTTTTAGATGTTCTGAGGAATATAAGAGGATGTGGGACGATTACAAGGAATTGTTTAACTGAGGGACTTGACTGGAGACTATTTAATGGAAAGGTAGGCTGTTGAAACGGCAAAATGGAGGAGGGATTGTGTAGGTGAAGGTGCCTATCCAATGTTCCAGCTCCAAATGCCAATTTGTTAGTTTGCTTGCCCACACCAAAAGATATCTTGACATTGGATTTTGGAAATGGGGCCAAATGAGACTTGCCTTTGGTGATGATGGATGCTGTGAGGCGTGAGAGGAAAGAAATGAGAAGAAAACAGAAAGCATTGCTTGTCAAGTGAAAGCATTTTTGCAAGATTACTTACCTATATATTTGGTATTATAATATCCACATGAGCTAGAAAAGATGTAATTGTAAAAGCCTTATTGGAAGAAGTAGATTGCGTACAAGATTTTAATTATATGTGCACATGTTGTGTATTTTTGGCTTTCTCTGGCTGTCAACTATTTCTGGATATTTTGTACCTATTTGTGCAAATTGCAGCAGGGATGCTTTTAACTGATCAACTCATAATGCTAATAATAGTACAGCTATCATCGTAGTGTGGTTTTTTGTAAAGGTATTTAAAAATAAATCATTTCAACCATCACATCCTGAATTTTCCAATCTTTTATTGCGCCATATGTAGTTGTTGTTTGGTGGAAAGCTTCCGACACTTCTACCAGTACTACCACCACCCTGACGTCATCATCATCATATTTTTAGATATTCCTATTAAACTTTTCCCCTGTCACGTTCTTATTTACCTACTCTATTTATTTATATGCAACTTATTTATTTATACCCATCTAAATCCAAACATTTCAGACGCAGATAATTATTATTATTTCCAAGGTAGCGTTTCCCAATGTATTATGCATTTGTACTTGCAAAACTGTTTTCCAAATCCTTGTCCCACACAAAGTCAAAATCATTCAAGCTATGAAACAACTAAGGAAAAAATAAGAAGTGGGACATTTTTCCTTGAAACAGCTAAGAACGCAGTTTCAACTTCTTTTTTTAAAGGCATACTGAATCCCATTTTTATTCTTCATCTTCTATGTATCGTGCGATGCGTAGGTATTTAGTATGCCAGTACAACCGTTGCCCTTTCAACCGTTTCCTTCCACGCGTGTTATCAATATCTGTTATCTGAATATCAAGCAGCTACATTATACATTCGTAGACAATGTGTCTACGGCATACTGTTAAATCACTCAATGTTATCATAATTATAGCTCCGATTTACATACGACGTATGAATAATCATTGCATTTGCTATAGTTGAATGGAAGGATTTTGGTATAATTTAAGATTAGGCCTTGTAGAAGAACTCAAATAAAGAAATGTTCTTCTCAATCCATCCGCACAATGCGATTCTTCTCCCCGAATGCTCTTCTGTGGAAAGAAAATGTCACGGGAAAAGAAATCCAAATTTTTGTATCATAATTTTCTGCTGATTGCAGATACATAACCTAATAATAAAGTTCTCATCACAGTCCAGTCACCAGCTTGCTATTGCCAACTTGCATACATATTTGATCAGATACCAATTGCAATGATAATCATGATAATCATAAGTTAAGTAGAAGGTGAAAAAGGGGATTTAAAAAATGTTGTTGATTTTTTACATCCCCAATTCTGGAAAGATGTTGTATAATTCATGCATCAGCGCATAACAGTTTCTCTTTCTTTCTTGGAAGACAAGCAAGTAGAGAAAGAAAACGGGCAACCATAAACAAGCGTGTACAGCAGAGTGTTTTATGATTTCTTCGTAAAAGGATGGGTGGATGTGGATGGATGTAAAGTAAATCGTTGCTTGTTTATTGTGTTTGTTTAAATATTGTATACGGCATCGCCTTTCTTATTTGATCCTTTCTCCTCTAGTTTGAAAGAGACAGGAGTAAAGCAATAGTGCCTAAATATCCATGTATAAATGTAAAAAGTGTTTTCCAGTCATACATGCCTACTCAACTCACTACTGACTACTCAACGTAACAGATTACAGATATATACGCAGAGTTTTCTGATTCCCATGCTGTTGTTGGCCGAAGCAGTAGTGTTAATGAAATGGACCATGTATAATCGCATAACTTGATTTATTAGCAATAACAATAAGTAGTAATGAATGACGATGATGCAGGTAAATTGCAAAGTAAATGAGGATCAAAGAGAAAGTTTCCTTTAAAACTACGCAGGCGAAAGTATTATCATGTCACCATATCCTAGTTAGGAGTAATAAAAATACGCAGCAATTTGTTTCTCTTTGTTTTTTCTCCACACATATCTTTTTACATGCATAATAATAATCACCATAATAAGTTTGACCTCGAACATTTCCTAGGAACCATTGACATGGGATTATAACGTCACATAAGTCATACGTTCTGATTAAATGGCGCAATGCTGTTTAGGGTATGGCTGCATCGTTGCTAACGCTTCAGTATACTATCATTTGAAATTTCATGACTATCATGAAGACAAATGACAATTGCATCTTACACTTTACAGAGTCATTTCTCTTGTCTTTCTTCCGTTCACACAACAGACAAAGAATATTTACAGTTTGATTGAACAAATACCTGTAGCGTTAGTTAAAGTATATAAAATGCCATGCATGATGTAGTTCGCTAGATACTTGTGATGATGCAAAATTTTCTTATTCATCATTACACACCTCGTCTAGTAAATAATATTGTAATGCAGCAAGCGTGCTTACTTACACAACTTATTCTTGTTAGCACAGATCATTTTACCACAAATTCGCAGTGGAATCAAGGCTTTATCATTACTGGTCTGGTAATTCCATAGTTTTCGTGTCAAGAATAAAAGCTGCCAACCAAATATACTCCCAATAATAAGTGGTCTGTCAGTCTGCAACAGTAAACGCGAATATGTATATGCATGCATGCATTTACATGCATGGTGGTATATGGTGAATATGACATTCTATACTCTCCTCACTTAACTTTATCATCATCATTTTCAACGTGATAGCTTAGTAGTTATTTGACAAAATGACAAATTCCTAGCCACAAAACTTAATTGCTTGATTTTCCTCACGTTGACCTTTCCTTTAATTTGTTATTCACATCCACATCATCATCCGTCGTTCATGGACATTGCAACGTGATTATCAGAGATAAAATATATGTGGTAGTGTGCAAGTATGTAATTATCCTATCATGAAACAAAGGAAACTTTAATCACATACAACATACACTCATGACATAAGTATGTAACATGGAAAAGTTCTGCCAGGAAATGGCCTTTGTTGATCAGTGAAAGTTCATGTGCGTGCGTGTGTGAGCTTTGCAGGTAAACAGGGTGAAGGTTTGGGAGTATGTTTGTTTTCATGCGAAAGCTCATCAAGATTGCACAAAAACAAAACATGACATGAACAAAAACAAACGTGGTCTCTATTCGGATTAATAATTGAAATAGTTGGTCTTATAAAGACTGGTTATTGGTTTTACCTGATGATGATGATGCTACATCGGTGCATATAACGAAGTAGAATAGTGAGATAAGTAATGTGACATTCACTTGTTAGTTAATTGGTAATACGAGTTGGCAAATTCTTCCCAGAAATATAGGCATAGCTTCTGTGGGCTGACTTCCTGGCTTGCATAACTACATACATACATACATACGCGCTTGATTTCTTAGTTTTGGTCGAGCCTGAGAATTTAAATAAACTTTTTTCTGACTGAAATAAACTGAAAAATACTGAAACTTGTTGAGATAACGCGACAGGGACCGTTTGGCTATTCATTTTATTTGAATTGGATCCCTTTCTTATGATATGTACATTCTGCATAATATGTACATGATAACAACTTTGTTCTCTACCGTTCTTTATATGCATGTAACTGACAGCCATATTATCAGCCTTCTTTACTTAAAACGAGTTTATACAGCAATGCTGCTTTCATTTCTCGATGTTCTGTCGAACTTCAGGTAAAAACAGTAAGGAGTTATCGTTGGTATATTACTGGATTGGATATTATTGTAGAAAAGCAGGGCTGTAGAGGCCCATAATAATATTGCATTGTTGTAACCTATTAGTCTCCTCCGCTAACAAGTCGATTGAATTGACAGCTTAATTAAATACAGACAATCAATTTCAACTGCATTGTTAATTGTGGTTAGTCAGGTCATAGATTGGCCCTTCGCTTGGATATACCGATGAACCTGAAATTGGAGTGATTTTGAAAGATGCCTAGCTACTGGCTATATAACTTTGCATTGAAGCAGATACAAATCCTGATAAATGCCAAAGAGGGCTGCAGAATATAAGGCATCGTGGTGATGATGTCAATGCCACGTATTCCGCTACTGCCAGTTCATGTAAAATTCTTGATTAAAATACATTCCTCTAGTTAAACACGCGACATTTACAGCATTGACAAGTTGACAGGTCGTTGCTTAAAGCTTAACAAGGTCACACAAGAATATGTATTTATAATTTTTCATGCGCTTTATTTTGAAGATTTGTATTGCATCATTTCAAATTCTTAAAACAAGGTGTGAAAAGTATATGCCCAGAGCCCATGTATATAGGTATTTACACATACACACGTAAGTCAACAGCATAACCATAACATTTTAACTATGCATGTATGTTTTATAACGGTGTATGTGTTGTGAAACTCTAAGAACTCGGCATTCCTGAAATTTGGTTTACAATCCATTTCCAATGATTTCGCAATAGGTACAAAATGAAAGGAATGAATTCATGTCATGAAAAAACAATACGTAATCATAATCGACGACAATAATAATTACTATAAATGCATTCCAATCCAGTTTCTTAACTCAAGACAGCATTTTATTGTATTCATCGTTACAACAAATTGTTCAGTAGTTAGCCTCACAGTTGCAACATTTTTACAACCCAGAACAATGTTTCAGTGACCTTTACAAATACCTGACTGAACACGTAGACAAATGCCAGCAAACCTGCTATACTTGCATGCATCGTCCCATCATCAAAAACCTTATTGCCATTTCTTCGATATGAAAGATGAGTTATTTTTGTATTTTCATTTTTTTTCCACACAACAGGAAATCGAATGTTTTTTTCCTTGATACCTCCATTTTTTCACCTATTTTTACCTACTTCTTCCTCCACATCAATTATAACCCAGCACTCCTTTCTCTTCCGCTTTCCTTTCCCATACATTTCTTTGAGTAGGAAGTACAGAGAAGAGGGAAAAAAACCATATTTTCCCCTTCCAAGAATCTTTGTCCCAAAAAAAGATTCCAATTATACTAGCATGTAGCATACCCCACACACACGAGCCGCCAATCTCCTCCATCCATCCTCCTCCATTCCATCCATTTGTAGAGACATTTTTTTACCTTTGTTCCTCCGTGTCCCTCCATTCACTCCTCCTTTACACAATGCACCAAATCAGTTCATCATTCTAGCGCATTTTTGTCATTTTTTTGTCTTGTGGCCGTTGGTGCCGTGGCACATATTTTTTGCATAACATCATGTAATGCAGCTAATGAACAACCGTCGTCACCACCACAAAACAAAAACCCATCATCATCATCCTCCCAAATTGCCATTATTTTTTCATCCTGACAACAACAGACAAGACTAAAAGAGGAGAACCCCCATAAAAAAGCCCAAGTTTACTTATCATCTCCTCCTCAAGATAATCATCATCATCATCCTCCACCTTATCCATCCATCCTATTTATCATCCTCTCTTGCTTTGCTGCAAAGAGGAGCAAATGCAGACTAGAGTGGAGAATGCGAATGGCTGCAGAAAAAAAAAGAGAAATTGAAAAAAAAATTGTAAGGTGAGAGTGTGAAGTAAGCAACATAACCAGCAGCATAGAAGTAGTAATAGTTGTAATAGTAAAGCAAGCAGCTAGACAGCGAATGTTGAAGGATTATTTGAGAAAGATAGACGGTGGTGGTGGCTCGTCGTCGTCGTCATAGCCCACGAAATGCACTAACGGCATGGATTTCGTCATCGTTTCGCTGCCGTATTCCGTCTGTGCTGAGGTGCCAAAAGGGTTAGTCGCGCTGTGTGTTATTGTGTTTGCAGCAGCAGAGAGAAGTAAGTAGTCAAATACAAAAGCTTGCTGGTTGTCTGTGTGTCTGCCTCTTTTTGCCTTTGCTGCTGCTGCTGCTGTGGTGTTTCATTTTTTGGCTAGAAAAAAAGAACCTACCAAGTAGTCTTTTTAAAAATGTATTTACTTACACACAGATACTACGAGAGAGCGACGGGGATATTTTAATAAGGAGGTAGACTCTCTCTCTCTCTTGCTTCGTTTCAATGTATATTTACGTGCGACTTGTATGAGAGTGTTGTCTAGTGTGTGTGTGTGCGACGAGAGAAGTGGAGAGAGAAATTAAATGATCTGCTGGCTGATGATGATCAGAGCAGCACAGCGAAACAAGATACTACTCACTAACAAGCTAGTAAAAGAGAAGATAACAATATTTTTAGCTAATTGTAGTGTTATCGTGATTTTTTAAAACAAATTTTTGAAGGCTGTAGTTATGAGCAAGATGATAAGTAGAGGGGAGGATAAGCGAAGGAGTGATGATGTTGATACAACAGTAATTGGAAAGTGTGCTGCTGCTGCGGATAAAATTGGTGAAATTTGGTGGTGGTAGGAAATTTGACGGAGGAGACAAGATTTTGGTTAAAGTAGTGGATAAAGAGGAGTTAAACTCTCTAAAAACTAGTGTCTTTAAGGTTTTAAAGAAAGTTGGATGGTTAATGTGAGACAATTAAAAATTACATGGTGGAGGAGACAATGTAGGGGAGAGGAAGGAAGATAAAATAAATAGTGGGAAAGAGTGAATGGAAATTTGGTACAAGATACGCTAAATTGTTTCTCCGGGGTGGAGGAGGAATTTTAAATTATTTCGGCAACTATGGATCGGAATTCGGATGAGGCAACTGCACTGGAAACGCTGAAGATTTTGCACCCCATCATCTCGTTGTCGGCGGAAAGGTTGGATGGATTGAGGACGCAGTGTACGACGAGTGCGGAGATAACGCATCAGGAAATTAGGACGCTTGAGGTAAGTGCTATTACACGTAGATTTGGCAGGTTTAAAGGTTTTTATGATTGTTTGCTTTATTGGGAGGAAATTGATGTTTTTGTGTGTATTCTGTTTAGGGGAAGTTGGTAAAACATTTTGGTGACCAGTTAATTGCAAAAAAACGAATAGCTCCTGAACATCTGCCGCCAGACTGTCAAGGGCCGTCGTTAAAGTTATGGCTACAAGTTGTGGGACTAACTGCGAGAATAACCCAAGGCATTTGCAACTGTGTGTCCAGCCTAGATAGTCTTAAAGATCGTTCTGAGCAAGAAATCAGAGCGTTACTCAACGAGCATCAGGCGAACGAGGAGGAAATTCGACGGTTGACAAAAGCGCTGCAGCAGTTGAAACGCTACACAGGTTAATAAAAATGTCCAAAGCTAAGTGTGTAAATCTTGGAACTATGTGTTAAAGCACAAAAAATATGCTATTCTCAGTTTACAAAATTTTTGTTTTAGATTCGCTAAAAGCGCAATGCGACGAAAATGGCAAACAAATATCCCCATCTGTCACTCTTGATCTCACTGACCTTTACTGGGATTCGTGGAATCTTCAGAATGAGGTGCTTGTGGGAAGTGTTTCCAACGTAGCATCTCCTCACAATAGTCGCACGAGAGCTACAAGAAGTTCAGTTCCTTCGGAGGAGTATTTAAACCATGTACATACAAATTCTGGCTCGGTCACCAGCCAGTCATCCCATTTCTGCTCGACCACTCCATGCACTCCTGTGACAACAATGGCTCCATCCAGTTTAAACTCGCCTGCTTTTTCACCAGGATCTCACCCCAACATTTACTCACCCACCAATTCATCCGTTTTCTCTCCGTCTTCTACGTCGCCAGGATCGTACGATCCGGGCCAAACGCCACCGCCTACCCCACCAGTGAAAGGTTTGAACAACACAGCACTTCATACTTGAAATTCAATTCAATCGTGAATGATAAATGAGTGCTTACTTAAATGCCAAAATTTCATTAAATTTTTAGGAGACAAAAAGTTTCAAACGACACCTCCAGCAAAGAAAAAGCAGTCAACTGTTCCTACGCCTGGAGCATCCGGAAATTTGCAGCCTGAAGGATTTCCTTTGACGAAATCCAAATCCCACGAGTCACAATTAGCAAGTAGAATTGATTCATCTTCCGAAAGCAATCTTGTCAGGTAGGTGTTCCTTCATTGGCTTTATGTTTACCCAATTGCACACGAGTTCGTTCAATCCGTTTCTAATTGTAGCAAATAACGGTTAAATCTATGTTTAGCAATTGTTTCCGTTTTTGTTATTCTCCAGTTTTCATTTCATGATATCCTTTTTTTGCCTTTTGCATACAATTTTAAATCTTGCTTTAACTGTTTTGTGTTATCGTTATCTTGATCGTGATATAGAATTAGCATGTAGCAAGTAGAATAAACCATCTTGTGAATATTTTACTGATTCACTTGGAACGCTAATCGTGTTTGCTGTGTAGGTAAACTTTTGACTATTTAATGTTTTATTCAATAGTTATACTTTTCAGCAAGTAGCAATTTCCATTTTAGATCATATTCTCGTGTATAAAATTAAGCGATTAGGTATCTGTAGTTTGTTTATGTACATTTGTCTGTTACTTGTACTGCATGCACTGTTTCGTTTTTTATTTTACTTTTATGTGTTGTTGTAACCTCGCTTCCTCGCTGTGTGATGATTTTGTGATGTTGCCTTGGCATGTGCGTTCTCCTTCGCATCCGTGATGTTTGATTACCCAATCAAAAATCCCTTTGTTTCATTGGCCATCGCGCATCGCTCACTACTACGACTCCACTTACTCCGCACGCACGTTCCTCCTCCTTCTTTGCTGTGAAAAAAACCTTTTGTATTTAGTTCAAATCTATATAGCAAGCCTTTAGCAAGTGTTCACAATGTAAATCTTTCCAATGCATCCTCGTACTCATGGCTAAATTTTGGAAACGGTGTGATGGCGGGTTACAGTTTGGAACAGTTACCTCACAAACGGAGGGAGAGACTACCAACAGAACCAGGTCCTGCCGGCCCAACCGCCACTTGGGACTCACAGTATAGTACGGGCTCTACCGCATCTGCTTCAAACTCCGTCTTTTCCGGCCGCCATGTAGGATCTTCGTTGGTGATTTCATCAGTTGGTGGCTCCAGTATAAATAGTACTTCGCCGTTGAACGCAAGTCCAATAAAATCTCCACCGTCGCAACATGTAGAAGTAGTTGATGATTTGGATCCTAATAGACGTAAGTCTTATTTGTCATTCAATTTTGTCCAAGTAATTACCAAAGAGCTTTTTGCAAATAATTCTCCACTTCTAGATGATGACAAAAATATTTTGTTTTATCATGCAGCCGCTCTTGCAGTGCCCAAGTCTCCCAGAACAC
This sequence comes from Sinella curviseta, assembly GCA_004115045.4. Taxonomy (NCBI): domain Eukaryota; kingdom Metazoa; phylum Arthropoda; class Collembola; order Entomobryomorpha; family Entomobryidae; genus Sinella; species Sinella curviseta. Next base: position 11,687,348 of record CM065489.1, read on the forward strand.
CCACCATGGCCCGGAGCATGGGCCACATGATATCCCATCGCTTCTCAAAAATGTTTAAAGTTGCAACATGCGATTATTGTTTTAAACAAATGATAATTGGCTTAAAATGCAAAGAGTGCAAGTTCAAATGCCATCGAGATTGTGAACCCAAGGTTCCACCTTCATGTGGCCTCCCGACCGAGTTCATTGATGAGTTTGTTCGTCACTTGAGAGATGGTAAGCAAATTCGGAATGAGTACTTATGTAGTGTCTAAAAGTGTTTTTATTTCCCTAAATTACCCAGAGTATTTGCTAGCTATGATTTCCCTAATGAAATTCTAAAACCCGTTTAATTGATGGTTTTAAAGGAGAGGCCCCCGGACGAATGCTCCCAGCATCACCCAATCAAAAGTGGGTGGCGAGAAATCGAAAGATAACACGTCCTCCAGTTAATATGTTAATTCAGCCTTTTCCGGTACTTTAAAGTTAATTCTTTAACGTGTTTAGTATTTGAAGAAAAACCCACAGACACCATCTAATATACCATGCCATTTACATTAATCCATACAGGGGCCAGATTCAAGCTCCAATACCTCCAGTTGTAACAGTTCTACACCTTCTAGTCCAGCACCTTTTCCAACAGCTAGCTCTAAATTTCATTATCCAGGTATTGAGATAAGAGATAACCTGAATCGGTGGGATTGATAATAGAATTGGCATATATGCATATATTGACTTGATCGTATTTTCGCTTCTGGTGCAGATGTTGATCTCGATAGAGGAGTTGTCACCCTGGAGACAAGACCATTTAGTGAAGTAACAAATGACGATCGGACGAGTACTGAAAAATCCAATGATTCTGATCGCACCATTTCGCAAACGTCTGGCTCCGGAAGCACAGATTCCGAAAAGACTTTGGCGCTTCGTGTAGATAGTCAAGACAGTCAGATTTCAGATGGAGAACCAAACGAGCGAACGTGGCCACGCCAGAATTCTGTACTTAAAATATTGAAAAGATAACTTCATAAAAAATATTTAACAAGAGGTACAATTTTAATTTCAAACTTTTTTCATAGCTGTCAAATCGAGAATGGGATATTCCATTTGACGAACTAAAAATAGGGGACAAAATTGGAAAAGGACATTTTGGAACGGTGTATCGAGGAAACTGGCATGGTGATGTCGCAATAAAAGTTCTCGACATGAGTTACTTAGACAACGAGAAAACATTGGAACAGTTCAAACAGGAAGTGGCAACTTTTCGCAAAACTCGCCATGAAAACTTGGTACTTTTCATGGGTGCGTGTATGAAGCCTCCACGATTGGCCATCGTCACATCCATGTGCAAGGGAATGTCTTTGTATACCCATTTACATTTGAGGAAGGACAAATTCAACATGAATAGAACTGCAGCGGTGGCTGCACAAATTACGCAGGGGATGGGCTACCTGCACGCTAGAGGAATAATCCACAAAGACTTGAAATCCAAGAATGTTTTCCTGGAGAGTGGAAATGGAAAAGTTATTATAACTGACTTTGGTCTTTTCAGTGTAACAAAGCTTTGTCAAGGGAACAGGTAGGTCATTATACTATATGTGGAAATTGTTGTGGTAGAGCAGGCTAAAGATTGTGATAATCTTTAAAATATTTATGTCTGTTAATCACAGGAAAGGCGACTCCTTAAGCATTCCTCCAGGTTGGCTCTGCTATTTGGCGCCAGAACTTATTAAAGGTTTGAAACCAGTTTCCGAACAAGACCACGAGCTCCCATTTTCAAAGTGGACTGACATATACGCATTCGGTACCGTCTGGTATGAACTGCTAACCGGTGAGTGGCCCTATAAAGGGTTGCCGCCTGAGGCTATAATTTGGCAAATTGGTTCTGGTATACGTCAGCCGCTGCCAACACTCTTTTCTCGAGATGTCAAGGTAAATAGGCATGAGAACTTTTTGATCCCTTCTTTGATGCTGTCGTAAAGCAAGGCATGTTGTGAATGTTGTGATTTCATTTGACAAGTATTTACACTCTTTGTGTGTGATTTCGCAGGATATTTTGATGAGCTGTTGGTCGGCAAGAACAGAGGAGAGGCTGGATTTCCCCAAGATACAAAAAGTGGTTGAGAAACTACCAAAGAAACGACTAGCGCGATCACCGTCTCATCCAATTCACCTATCCAGATCCGCCGAATCAGTATTTTGAAGTTTGAAATGCAACATTATAGTGATTATCCGTAGTCAAAATCGCACAAATATTCACATAGGTGTTACATTTATTATTATGAATACTACGTAATACGCAAACGTACGTAATTAACTTATTTATATTACTGTTATTATCATTTATACTGTAACTGACGACGAGTTAACAATGTGTGTGTTCTCTGAATGAAAAGGGTATACTAACGATTTTGTTCTTTATTTTTTAAAATACTTATTATATACTATATATACCGTAGTGGTATTACTTTTAAATAAATTGCAACAACAACAGTACTACTACGATGACCATGATTATTGTCAATTGATAAGTTCTTAGTGTATGAATACAAGCAACAATGATACCAACTATGGTTTTAGCTTAAGACTTCAATAATTAATTATATAAATTCAGTACCACAAAACATGAAGTAATAATTTTAATAATAATGATGATAGAATGTAAGTAATGCTAATTCAATATTGTAATGTGTATTAGTGTCATAGCCGTTATGGTTTTTAACTTGAAACTTGGTATTTTTCATTTCATGACAAAAACAAACTTAATTGTTATTATTTCGAATATTTATTATTATTCAACATTTTAAGTGATATACTTGACTCAGTTCATCTTGTTTGTTTTTTCTTGCATATTATCTATATATATATTATCCGTGTTGTATGGATATTAAATTATATGAATTGTTATGTTATATGGATGTCTGGTACATCTTTCCTTTTTGAGAGTTTCTGTTTTAAACGATAATTATACGCTAGGTTAGGATGACATTATAGTTTTATGACGAAGAAAAATAATAGTCTGATTTTTATTGCATCACGCGCAAAACACACCAACATCATTACAATGAACAAACGTGTGTGTTTGTGTGGGTGAACGAGATTGTTGCAATCCTGCTTCTTGCTGCCTGTTTATGAGGCGCTTGTAGGATTTATCAAGGGTAGCTTCACTGAAGCCGTTATACTATAGGAACTCCAACAACAACTACAACAACAACAACAGTGCTTATACATTTTAGACAAAAAGGTTACAAAAAATAAATTTTAAAACTTGTACTGATCAAAAAATGCATTTTCCTTGTGTGTTTTGATCATGAAACATTTACGGCCTGAGGATCGTCAACAGATTTATTGTTTTCAGTCGGAATGTGAGTACAGTTAGTTTGATTACTTGTGAAAACTAATAATAAATGGCAAGTAATTGCAAATGAAATAAATGATAGAAATAATAAAGTAAGCGATAAAAAAGTATGAAACTAAAATATCATCTCGCCTTCTTTTACTGCATTCATTTATTCTCATCAATTTTCAACAACATGCATGCATTCATCTTTTCATTAACATTTTGGAAATTTTGGTTTCATAAATATCACAATTTCTCTTAACGACATACATAATTTGTTTAAAAAAAATTAAATATTTTATATTGAGGCAGCAGTCTTGTTGAGATTTTATTGTTGCAATGCGAGTCGACGAAGAATGAATTGGTACAACTCCACTTCATTGTACAGTTCACTCTCCATCAACTGTCGGATGTACGAGGAAATAACGGGCACGTCCTTCTTTTTATGGTTAATGCCAAACCCTGCATTTATTATAATTGCAATAAATATCAACATTATTAATTTAACGTAAAGCGGCATGATATTCTCAAACGCATTCTCATGCAAAAATCGGCTCAGTAATTACAAGAACAGACGATCATCAAAATAATTTACTACCACACTAATTAATTGCTACACGTAAAAAATATGAAATAATGCTCGCTGTACATAAAATCAAGCATTTCACGTAATAAAGCCCATAACATCGGCCATTATTTCTGTTCTTGCTTATTACTTCCTCCACTAATCGGAGAAATGAGTCAGGAAGACGCAAAGACAAAAAAAAAGCAAGCAAAAAAAGAAGAAAAAAATGCTCACCAAACTCATTATAAAGCTGGGCAGCTCCGGCAAAGAATCGTGGTACAAGCTTCTCCAACGCGCTGAGTGTTTGATCCATTTTTTCCAACACTCCCACAACCGAGTACTCTGATTCAATGTTAAATTTTGCCATCTGTAAGGCCCACCTATCATTGATTACTCTGCAGATAAAGTTTGTAATAAAAAAAGGCTATAAAACATGCATAACAGGTTACTTCCCAGGGGTACTGTACGACGCGATGTCGACGACAACGACGACCAAGCGACACACAATAACACAACCGTGTTATCAATACACATTACACAAAAAATATACGAGAGGACAGTTAGCAACATCGTTTCCTCCACAACCTCCACATACAGTCCACATATTATTCTATTGCTTTTTTTCCCTTCATGATCATCATCATCATCATCCCTTCCTATATATCCTCCGGTCACAAATCACGTTACAGTCACATTCTCTACTTTGAAATCTTTTTTTTCGGAAGAAATTGAACTAACGAAAGAGCCACGCAACGCGCACGGGAGAAATTAATGCAGAGAGAGAGAAAAAAAGAAAAGAAAGAAATGGCTTGCTTGTTTTTGGAAAGACAATGGGATCGGCAACCCGAGAAAGAAAAAAAAATCCTAATGACTACCTTACTTACTTTACTACTACAACAAACTAGCATGTCGACGCCATGTCTTTTCCTCCATGACCCAACAACTTTCCATTGTTTCTCTTTCTTGAGGGTATACGTACAAGAAAAATGTGTGGAATTATTTACATTATTATCCGAGTTGTATTTTAACAAGAAAGGAAAGAAAGAAAAAATATGTGACGCAACGGTTTTGTGGACTGGTTACGAACAAGGAGCATAGACAAAAAAATAAACGAACAAGTAGAGAAGAAAAAGTGGAACAAGCATGAAGAAAAAAGAAGAAGCATGCACACATTTTTTATAAATATTTATATGGTGGAGGATTATCTTATAGTATTTATGTTTGATTTTTATAGGCAGTTCATAATACATTATATTAAGTTGGGGGAAAAGAAGAAAAAGAAAGAAAGAAAGCAGCAGACTTTGTCTACTCATTATATTTACTCACACACACGAGTTATGCTGTCCGCAGAAAAATGGTATCATTAAAGTAAATGACTTTTCTCCTGCCGTATAGCGGCACTCAGGGTCAGCCTGCAACACACATTCCTCAAATGTTCTATGGTACCATTCTGTTCCTGCGTTGGGCAATGTCAAGTTGTTCATGTATGTGTGATTTGGCATCATCATCATCATCGCCACGGCGTCGGTGAAGGGGGAAGGGAAGAAAGTTGAAAAGGGGAAAAAATAAAGAAAAAAAATCCTTGTAATTCCCATGAGTTCTCTTAAAAAATATGTGTGTGCGTGTGTGTGTGGATGGATTGTATGTAGTTTAGGAAGGACTCTCGTTCCCTTTTTAATGCAGATTGTGTAAGGTAGAGTATAAAAAAATAGTAGGAGTTGTAGTAGAAGTAGTACCTGAGCCAGGACTTATCGAGTTTCTTCGGCTAACTTCTTGTTTCGTAATAGAGGACGATTTGTTTCGTCGACTGTAGTAATCCAGCACCAGCCTATCTATCGGATCACGAACAATGTTTATGTAAATTGGCTTCTCCTTGGCGAACCTTGACGTGGGATACAACAAAAAAGTAAAATGGGGAATAAGAAGAGGAGAAAAAAAGGGGAAAGATAAAAATTGATATAGTGAATTTGATCAAAAGCTTTCTTTTCTTTCTTTTCCCTTCCGTTGCAATGGATGGTGGTATTAACTTACTTTTGAAATTTGGTGAAATTGACATAGAAAAAGTGGCGATGATAACTTTTGGGGAGGTGCTGATACTGGAACCATTCAACCAGGCTGTTTTGCTCTTGTTGGATGAGAAATCTTATTCATGCAAAAAATAAAATAAAAATGAAATGAAAGAATAATGCTAACAAATATACATTATTTTATCGTTTCAGTCTGTTGCAGCTCTATTCTGCAAGTTTTTTTTTGTTAAAATCTGTCATTATGATTATGTTTGTTTCACAACCTTGGCCAAGGTGTCTGGTATTCATGCTCTTGATGAGCAAATCCATTCCTGACGGCTAAATTTTCGATAAGTTCTGACGTGACGTCCTCGCCACACTTTGGAACACTATTGTAGACCAGCCAAATGCTGGTTGAGCTGGTCCTGAAATAAGTGGACACAAATGTTTGAGAGATAAGTTAGTAAGGATCATAAAATTTGCTTCTAAAAATAACCCTTTTTTAGATAACGTATTATTATAAAAACGCCATGTTTGAATAGGTGGCTCTTTTGATTCATTCTGACGTAAAAGGTAAGGATGCTTTTAGTGAAATCCATACGTAATGTAACGCCAACATACACACGCACACATCGTACATAAGTACGGTAGGTATACATGCACAACTAGCATGTTACATTATTTAGCTAAAAAAGTGTGTAAGTTCATTGAGACGAAGGACAATTTATTATTTACCTTAGGTACATTTCAAAAAAGTGAGTATATATTTAATGGCGAAGCTCGAAAAAAGTAAGGTAGGACATTTCACATATATATCTATCTCTTATTTCTTTCGCGACTTATCTTTGTCCATACCGGTTTTTCCCCGACGGGTTTATCTCCAGCTCTATTAGATTATCTGGGAGCGCCGCTACCTCGTTCTCTGGAGGAGGATGATGACTTTTGACAATTGCGTTATTAAATTTTGAACCGTTTTCTATGGAATTTTGATAGACATTCTTTTTGATCCGGGCGTGCCCTTCTGATGAGGATAGACTGGATGGCTGGTGATGATGATGATGTCTGATTGTGTCAGATATCAAGGACAAAAGGCACATCTTTATGCCTATCAGCAAGAGGAACAATGGGACGTACCTGGAGAAGCACAGAAATAATAGTAATATGTTGCCAGAAAGGAAGATACTCGAGATACACGCTTTCACACACTCAAGTTTTATTTTGTTTGCTATTCCTCTGTAAATGGAATGCGTTACGTACCATCCATGCAGATAAACGGTTGATATGCACGCTTTCAGAAGTCGCCTTTGTTTCATTTTTACCTACTTGCCGCTTTCGTAATAGTAACACCTTCACCGATCCGATTCTGAGTTTTGTGATAGAACACGTACAAATTTTTTACTTGACGTTCAGGAAAAATCGTTCACACGAGCAAATTTAAACTTTGACATTTTAGCCGAAATTAAAAAATATATGTATATATTGCTTCGTCTCATCTGCAATTCAACAACAACAACAACAAGCAGTTACATTTTAAACGAGTTGCCATCATTGCCGAGAGATAATTTTGTCGTGTTTCATGACCAGCACTCAAATTTGAACTGCATCATATCATGGCATTTGGCAACCCTCTCGAGATGATGATGAGATGACGAGGGAGTATAAAATGATCATTAATGCTTTTCAATTTGCAAAAATTTTTTCAGGTATGCCGTCATACCGTAATGTCATGCTATGCATTTTAAGGTCTCTTTTTACTTTTTTATGCTTAAGCAATAAAATTGCATTCACTCTCGACTTTTTTTTATAAAAAAAGAATCTTTTTGTGAGATTTTTTAGTACTATTTTAGTCGAGTACATTAACTTGCTCATCTTGCATGCATGCAAAAAATAACAAGTAGCATTTTGCAGTAGTAGCAGCAGAGGAGCAAACGTTTAAAAGGCAGTCTCATGAATTTAAAATCTATACAGAGCACACAGATCTGTGGTTTTGTCCTTTCGTCAAGCATCAGTGCAGATGAACAATGAGGCTGACAACCTTAAAACAGGAAGACGTGACAACACACCTTGCTTACATTTAGGTACATGCTATGTACATACTTGATTACGGTGACTTAATAGAGACCATTCACGCTACTTGTGTTCCTTATGAAATGCGACTGCGAGTTAATTTAGCAGAGCAAACTTGATAGGTACTTACGCATCAACATGTTTTTATTGCACATTTCTCTGTGTGTGTTTTGTTCACGGGGTACATATCGCCGGAACGGAACTCGCAAAAAAAAATAAATAAATAAACGACGAAAAATTTCAGTTGCATTTTGTATTCAGGAGAAAAAAATATTATAGTGATGATATTCATGCTGTTTTCGTGAGGATGTGGCGATGATAATAAACAACAATAAGATTTTGTCATGCAGCTGCCAGCGATGACGCTGCGTACTTTATAGTAATATGTCTCCTGTTGTTGCTCTTGTTATTGTTGTGAATCAAAGTAGACAAGGGTAAAGAAATGAAGACGGGAGAGGAGAAGGCATTGCTCGAAAGATGTCATATTTTGCCGTGAGCTATAATATGAATTAGTAGTCAGCAGACCGTACAAATGGAGAGAGAAGTAGAAAATGTGAATAAAATTACTACTACTACGAGCGAGAAGATGTACACAGATATCTACTACTGCTGTGAATGACTATGAAGGGATGATGCATGCCTAATATTTTTCATCCCAGAAGAACCGACTTACTGTCATATTCATGATTTTGATAGCACGGAAGTTTTTCCGACATTCTTTTTTGTATACGTACATGTATGTGTGTACTTGCCTTTTGCCTGCCTGCCTGTTTTTTGTAGCGTTGTGACAGTAAACCTTTGTCAAAAAACGAAAAAGATTTCAAAAGTAAGATGTGGTTGGATAAGTCACGTAGATTAGGCGAAAAACGGAAAACTGTTTTTTGCTGTATCAAATCAAACATCATCATCATCATCTTGTATGGAATAAAGTGAGGGACAAAAATGTACGCAAGCAAGGAAGCTAGCAAGAAGCTAGAGCACATTGTGATTGTGTGTCAGCAACGTTGTTACCTGTCCATAAGCTTATAAATATTATATTTTCATAATCTTATTTTCCCAACCCAATGCCAAAGTATTCCCTGTATGATCCACTGACAAAACGAGTGTATCATGTGAAGTTTGATCTGCATTACTTTGAAATATCGGCCTACTTACATTTTTACCTGTTTACCCATCCATGCAGCAAACCCACACTCTATAAATAAATACTATAATAGATACATACATACAACAATATTCTCCTACTTTTACTCACTATCTCTATCTATCTATCTTTCTGCTGCTGTTTTGTTTTATAAACCCACGTAAACCTGGTTTACCAACCACACACCATCATGCTATTACTCATCATGATAATAGTGTGTCTGTGTGTGTGGAAAATGGCAATTGCATTGTACAAACAGGGCCCAAAAGCCTTTGCTACTGCTTCTACTGCTCCTCCTTGCTGCCAGCTTTCACAAAGAAACGTGGAAATTACATTTCACATGGACTGGCTGAATACATTTCCCAGGGGGCAAGGAGCGATTCCGCTTGTTTCCATCTTGCTTTTTGTTACTTATTCCAGCGGAATCAGCTCCACTCTCGATAAAACAGCAGAAGCAGCAGTGGAAAGCAGCATGCCAACAAGACGACGAGCAGTAAAGCAAGCAAGGTGAAATTGTTTGCAACTGATATTGTCATAACAACCAAACAAACAGCACTCACTCACTCACTCTTACTCCGAGAAAGAGTACAGTGAATATGTATGCGGTGGTGGTGGTAAGACATTAAATATAATAATAATAGGTGGTATGAATACTATGAATACATGTCTACATTTCTACCGAGCATCTCTTTATTTTTTTTCTGACTCGATGAAGCAATGAAGCATCCATGTTACTATTAGTATTATTTACTGTATTAAATAGGAATGCACTTTCTCTTGTCAAACGTGTACCCACTCACCCTCTCTCACTCGACTTACTATACCTTTCTGTGATAAAAAAGTTAAAATCCAAATCCGTGATAATAACTATTCAGTATATATATTGTAGAGAACGACGAAGAAAAAAATTAACATAGTCATGAAAACGTGGGGAGCAGGCAGGGAGTGTGTATTTTGATTTATATTTTCTGATTATCCAGGAAAGTTCACATTTCCTTTCCCTTCCGTTGTTTACCAAAAGGGCCTTCACAAAGTCATCGTCATCATCATCATATTATTATTATTCCTACGTGAGTTAGAGGAGGACAGCAGGTTCTGCCTGTTTTTTATTCTTGTAAGTAGTGATAGCTTGTCGTCCCTTGTGTGTACCTGTCCAAACAACGCTAATCTACATGCTCATCCAATTCACCATCAGCACTACACCACCACCGCCGCCGCCGCGCCACCATCACCTCAGAAAATCTAAAATATACATACCTACCTATTTATTATTATTATAATCTCAATTGTGCACATGTGGCCTGGCATCATCATGCCATTATTATCATCATCAGAGAAAGAAAACGTATGAGTTCGATTTTTCTCTCTCTCTCTCTCTCTCTCTCTCTCTCTCTCTCTCTCTCTCTCTCTCTCTCTCTCTCTCTCTCTCTCTCTCTTTCTCTCTATCGCCAGTGAAACACATGTACTACCTTGTGTACTGAATGTGTGTGTCTGTCTGTGCGCCTCACTTGGCCTTTCCTTTTTTTCACAGTGTGCTGCTCCTGCTGCCAGTTTTTCTTTTATTGTTTGAACTGCTGTGTGCAGTGCAGGTAGCCGTTGAAGTAAATAGTAGCAGCAGTAACGGTAATAGTTCCTCCACTGATACCCAACAATATACATATAAACATAATTTTGTTACAACGACCAGAGAAAGTAACGACATGATACATAATATCTCTCCCTATCATCGACCTTATAACTTTTAGAAAGTATGATGCATGCATTTTCTTGTTCCTCCTCTGCAAATACTACATATACACACATGCACATAACATACTAGACCGTTTCATCCTCCCATGACAAGCTTACAAATAATTTCATGTCTGGGAAAGGAGAAGAAGAAGAAGAGAAGAAAAAAGTCCTGCAAAGCCCAGTACTAGATAGATACCTAGATATAAGGGTAGAGAGTGACGTAAAGCAAATAATAGAATGTGTTTAGGCAGAGGGGGAAAAGTCTACTCATCCAGCCAGCTATACTGCTGGGAAAGTCACTGGTCGACTGAATTACCACGCACGCTGTGTTGAAAGAAGAAGAAGAGGAACACGCTATATAACTTCAGGTTTTCATTTTCACCCATTCTTTTCTCCTCTCACACTCTCTCTCTCCTTCTCTTCTTGTTCTCCTCTTCCATTCTCTACCTATCATCATATGAAAAAGGAGAGCTGAGCCCAGAGAAAGAAAACTAGTGGCAAGGTAAAAAAATAGAGAAGAAGAAATATGGACAATGTGTATATTATCATTATATCATCATCACCATCACCATGCTTGATGGTGTAGCAACATGAAGTACGACGACGACTACGAGCAAGAAGAAAAAAAGAGGATAGAGGAGAAAGTACGGGGTAGCAGCAGCAGTAGCAACGACAAGTGAGAAGGACAAGAGAGAAAAGAGGGCGATGATGATGATAATGATGATGATGGTCGTCGTACCAGCAATACCAGGAAATGGTAATAATCATTTCAGGTATGGCTGAGTTTCCTCTCCCCAGCCGAGGCAAAGTGATAGTGAGTTATTGTCGAGCAAGAAGAAAAGCCGCTCTAATCATATTCAGGAGGAGAGGTAGAGGCGGTGGACGACAACCACGACGACAGCAGCAGAAGCAGCACAAGTAACAACGACAACAAACAAATATCGAGTGTGAGAGAGAAAGAACGACGTTATATTGTTAGTATTATTATTTAGTTATTTATTATTTTCTTCCTCTGCTTTCCCAGCAGCAGCAGCAGCGTTTTGCAAAAGGAGCGGTGAAAGTGACTTAATCAGAGCGACCTTTCCCAGATGTTCCCTTCTCCAAATGAGAATGGGGAGATGACGAGGCGGTAGAAGAAAGTAGGTTTTCTCCTGTGCAAGGTCGAACATTTTATGTATCCATTTGCTTGTTTGTTTTGGAGAAAGTGTGCCCTCCTCCTTGTGCTGGTAGAGGTTGTTTCTTAGTGAAATGTGAGACACGAGGAGACAAGTTGAGAGAAGATGCTGTTTTCTGATGTTCTTTCTCTCGTGAAGATGTGTTGACATTTTAGCAAAAAAATGTAAAGCGCAACGGTTTTAGTGAAAGGAATCACAACGACGTTTAGAGTGTGTGTGTATGTGTGTCTTGTGTGTAGTGGTGCAACATCGATCATCCTCTGTGGTAAATGTGGCGTTTCTTGTGGTAGTGGTGGTGGTGATGGTGGATGGGAGTTTGAATGGTGGAAAAGTTGTTGCAGTCCTCTCCAGAGACCAATAATGCTGCCCTGTCACTGGAGTCAGACGTTAAAAAGGCGATGAGTAAAAGTGACGTCGCGGAGCATGAGAATGAAGCTACGACGAATGGTGATGAGACGGAGAGTGAAAGTGCAGAGACAACAACGCAGCAAGAAGGGGAGTCTGAGGAGGAAAATGATGATAAGGAGGGAGACGGGTCAGCAGAAGAACCAAGTATGGTACAGTGCTCGACGACAAATTCGCGTAGAGAGAAGGAAGCCAAAAGTCATAATAGTAGTAGTGGAGGTAGCGCTAATAATAATAATAATAATATGCAGACTAATAGTAAAAGTAGGAGTAGTAGTGGTGGCAATGAGTTTCCACAGCAACGTGCCAAAGGGGAAAATGGGAGGATTGTTCAGCAGCAAACCGGAACCAGCAGCGAAAGCAGTATTAAGACAACGCCAGACTCCAGTTTGGAAACTCCCTCGCAAATGGAGTCCTTATCGGAAAAACGACGGAGTCAGCACCGACATTCCAGGAATGATCCCCACGAATCCTCTCAAAAACTTTCCACGTCCCAGTCAAATAGTACAAATGGCACCAGTTTTGAAGACGCTGCTCACGATAAACATGACGATGATGATGATAATGATGACGGGAGAGGTGGCTCGGCAAAAAGAAAAAAGCCACCTAAAAATAAGACTGTTGTTGGCTCAGCAGCCAATATAACCACCAACGCCAATAGCGGCAGCAACAAATCCCTGGACAATGGACCATTGAATATCCGAGCACTCCCTTTTGAATCAGGGATTAACACGGAGTGCATTCAGCTTCTCCGGCAGCTGTGGAACGTTCATGATGAAGCACATCAGTTCCTCGGTTGTTTGCACAGTGCGCTCTGTTCCATGCGGCAGTGGTTACGAATGGAGGATAATGAGTATGACGAGTCCCTCTGGGACAAGAAGCGTTTATCATCCACCCTGCAAAGGGGTCAGCATCATCGTCAGCTACAACAGCGTAGGTTGCCAGCCAGGAAATCAGAAGTGGATGCTGGCTCTGGTGGTGGTGAATCTGGGAGTGAGTTGAGATGGGTTCCACTCCAGCCATTTATCGATGGTCTCAAGTGTATCTCTGACAATGTGTCCGACATTGAGAAACAATGCCTTACATTATCTGTCTTCCAGTCACAGTGTAAATTAGTTTTATATACCAAGGTTACCACAACGTGTATATATACATATTATTATTATTATACATACGTACATTATATTTTCACAAGAAATACTGCGAAAGTTGTCTGAACAGCTTTCATGTATAAAAAAATGAATAAATTGCGCGCATCATGTGTCTTTTGTATTGGCCTTTGTTCCCTTGCAGATTCATCATGCGAGAAGACAAGTCACTCACGACAGACTTGAAATTCTGCATGGAATTAACCAGCTCGTGTCGGTGGCAACGCAACTCCTTGCCTCACCATCCTTCTGGCTCTCCTCCGAGTCGGACGTTGTAACGACTTGTGCATGTAGCGTTTTTCACCTTTCGGAAACGTACAACTCCTGTTTGGAGGGTTGCTGGTCGCACGTGGAGGCCTCTCTCGCAGCGGCAAATCCATCTCTCGCAAGCACTCCATCAGATGCAGACTCTGGGAAGGATATGGGAACGTCAGTGACTCCGAGCAAGATTCGTGTTTTGACTCAGGTGAAAGCAGCGAACAGGAATGATGCTCCGCTGTTGAAACAGTCGCTGAAACCTTTGACGGCAACAAAACTCCTTCAGGTGATCGCTCAGAGACGTGCCATTTTTTCTGCTGTGGAGTTCACCAGAATAGCCTTCAGTGCATTTTACGAGAATCAGAAAGGGAAGCTGGGAGTGGAGCAATTTAGCCACTGCCTCGAGGATGAAAGTTTACACTTAAGTACGTTTGAAAGGGCCTTCTCGAAAAGACCGTCCATTCTGGGGAGAGCCGCTCTCAAGGAAGCCGAAAATGGCGAGTTTCGACTTACGAAAAGTTTCAAACTGAAAATGTATGGTTATTTCCACGAAGTGCTGTGGTCCCTCGTAGGGGAGTACTCGGAAGATTTGATTTTATGGAGTCTTCAAACTGCCATTCCCTTGACTTTGCAAACAGCCGAGACGCAAATTGCCCTACGACAAGCTCTCCTTCACGGCGTTTATGCTCAAGGTACACATAACTTGCAACTCCTGTCATAACTTATAGCAACCGTCCTCCATATTATTATCATTATTATGCATGCCAGGGAATGTGGAAAACAAACCGGCCACCGCAAAGTAGTCTCTACTTTTTTAGTTTTATTTCATGGTAAACCGAAAGTATGCCAGCAGTTTTCTTTTGAAAATTTATACAAAGCAAAGTAGTCGTCATATCAACACGCTGACGTTAACTGTAACAAAGTTGCCAAAGTCGGCTTCTAGCCACAGGCAACGACGACGGGAAATGATGAGGAATAAGATTACGAAAAACATGATCAACTCGTGTTTATAGTAGTAATATATTTAATATTTTAGGGAAGAGGGTGCCTTCCAGGTGGCACGTTTGAAGAGCGTATGTTTTTCTTGTAAAAGAATCATAGTTTCCGGCCATTTCCTAAGCCCTTTCCATTTGCAAATCTATTCTTAGTGCCAAAAAAATTTAAACAAATTGGAATGGCTATATCAATAAATTCTGGATTTTGCGTGGGAGTAGGGAATGGAATACTTGGGGCTTTAGTGCTACTTATTTTATACATTTCATGTCCCCTGGAAATATTATAACAATAGGATAATGACCTTGTGTGATAATATATGTATGAAATTTTCAGCTGGTAATCCGACACCGCTACTATCCGCGTTTGAAACAATCGGAGGTGCACTCCACTCGTTTTCTTTGATGGTTAATTGGGACGAAAAAATGAGAGAGGCTTTCGAGATAACATTCAGAGTGAAAAGACCAGAACATGTAACGCTCGTCACAAAACCCGAGCCATCACAATGGGCCACTGAGGTTGGTACAAAATTCGGGGAAATCCTCAACTCCTGCATTTCCCTGATGGAGGCCGGCAACAGTATAGCGAACCGAATGTCCTTGCCGCTTGCGGAGCGACAAAAGCTCGCATCCGTGTTTGGCGAGGAAGAACCTCTCGGAGATGAGGCCCAAATACTATTCCGTTTGGAAGCCACATTAAACTATTTCAGAGCTTGGACGGTTCGTCGAGCAAAAGTTTGGCTCAATTCGTGGGCAGTGTCGCAGTTTATTGCGTGCTCTCAACGAGATCCAGCCATTCTCGTTCAACTCATCAAATCAAAAGAGGTTAGCTTTTAAATACCGAATATTATCGTCAAATTGTTATTCTCAAATGAGCAAGCCTTGTCTCTCTCTCGGCACGGGAAACAAAAAAAAATATTATGTATTTATGTAACGATATGTGTTATACACACCGTTACGTCCCATTTCCATAAATTTTATGGAATGTTTTGTGTATCCCAAGCGAGAAAAGTTTGCGTGTGCTGCTGCTACTGCTGGCGGTGGTGGTAGTTTCGCCATCACCGCCGCATCATCATGATATTTTCACATGAATGCTCCTTTTTTCTCTCTCTGCTGCACCACCACACACACAGGTCTTTCTGATTACACGGGAGGTTCTGCTGAAAAGCGAAAATATTGCCATTCGAATCAGTGCCAGAAACCGACAAATGTGCGCGGATGACGTGAAGACAGCAATACAAAACCTTCATGTAATAATAATAATAATAACAATAAAAATTACTTATATGCATACCTACCTACCAACTTATTATTATTACATGTATTCCATGTACTGCGGAAATGTTCTCCTGCACCGTTCTACTTATTATTATTAATACTATCACGGTGTGGTAACCTACATATTATTATTATTATTTTGATTTTATATTAATGCACGTTTTATAAACACGCGAAATACAGTACCTATTCGGAATCCTGATAATAAAATAATAATGAACATGAATGCCTGGGAATGGACTGACAAGGGAAGACTTAGGAATGCGGAGAAGCGAAAAGCAAGATATATCCATGTGCGTAGATTTTTTGGAAGCAAACGCTGATTTGAAAATTAAACCAGCTCAAATTAAATATACTAGTCGGATAAGTTTTGTAATTAGCAGATTTTGAATCAAATAATTATCCTTGTTTCAAAATGTAACGGATAAGGTCATGTATAGATACTGGAGATTATTATAGCCAATCTGGCGATTTCATTTGTGTTCCACAACATGAAAAGGAATTAAGTTGACTCTTTACGAACACTATAGAAGCTACAGTTTTTTTATTCCGGTTCTCTGCCCCGACGAATTACTTGGGTATTACTTCCATACCTGGTTCCCACGTAGTTGCAGTGATTTTCATTAAGTTTGCTAGTGTGATAGTAGATAGGAGCGTGTGTAACAAGCCATTGAACTTCGTGCCCAGTAAGCAAGGAAACTCCATAAAAAATATACCTACCTTTTCGTTTCGTCTGTCCAATCGGAATTGCATGGAATATGAAACGTATTGAATGTCAAAGAAAGGCGTGCTTTACCTATTATATCATTATCAATGAGTCTACCTACGTGGTAGTGTGTGTGGATCAACTCATTACAATTATTTCCTTAATGTGATAGAGGGTTCCAGATGAACTTCTCCTCGCGGTAGGAATAGTGTGCCGTACCCTGAGCCTAGCCACCTTGCAATCCTACATGCCAGATGCGAACCACTGGAAAGGAACTGGAAAGGGTTCTGGGCTGGATCCAGATAAACCCTCCTCATACGTTCGAGTTTTTATTGGTAATAATAAAAATAACATTAACGGCTACACATAAATAAACTGCATCGCACACACACACACAAAATACTATATAATATGACTAGTCTCTCTGCAGACGTATGTATGGCAATGCATTATAATATGCCGTTGTCATAATATTGTTTAATACCATGACCAAATAAAAATACATAAAAGCAGGGCAAACATGAACACAGATTGACATACTTTATTATTGCGAAAAATATATATGTTCTATATAGACCGTGTGTCGGAACCTGTATTTAAAGCGGCAGTAACGCTGGTTCCCCCTTTGGTCCAGGAGTCATTAGGAAAACAAGTTATTAACGCCATGTGTGATGCATGGCTCCACTATATCCTCCAGAAGAAGATTAAGTTCAGGTAAGCAGACGAATGCGGTGGAAGAGAGAAAAAGGGCTTTTTTATGTTCTTCTCTTCTCTCTCCCTGTTCCTGTGAAAAGGGTCGAATGAACCGTGTGCGTAAACGATGAGCTTTTATTGCATAATGTGTTATTTTTAAACAGCGAATGGGGTGCGGTTCAGCTTCTCCGGGATTTTGTTTCTCTCCGGGAATGGATTCGAAGTGAAACAGAGTTGGATAACGAGGCTAAAAAGGCTATTTTACAGCTAGAGGTTTTGAAAAGTTGCGAAGGGGTGGCGTATCTGCTTCTGAGAAATCCGGGAGATGTGCTAGGAGTGGGTAAACCCAGTCGAAAAAGTCGTCGGGTCGCACCGGCTTCAGCAGGTGAGCGTAATTTGATCAAAGGTATTATGTTTTGGACAGATTTATATATATTTTTTTGGTCTGAACGAGCAAGATTTAAATAATAAGAAAAAAAAAAATATAATAATAATATGGGATGATTCACTACAATTGTCTTTTTTCTTCTAGGCTCACATGAGTCGTCCCCGTCTCCTTCGGAAGAATCTAGTGCAGAAGATGCCATACCACCTGAAATGTATGTTCCTAACCAACAAATGTGGCTACAGTTACGACTAAAGAAATCGGGATTTGCAGCGTGTTGCAACTTTTAAACAAGTAAATCGCTTCTTATGGAATGAAAGCCCGAAAAAAAAGGAAGCAAGTTATTTCCACCTGCAACACAGGAAATACACCCGGAGTTTTTTTCAACATTGAATAAGAGAGAACCTTGAAAGATTAAGTTACACAAATAATGTAGCTAATATTTCAGTTGCATTTTGCATATTTGCATTATGTATTTCCAGCACGCGTGTATGTGTGTGTGTGGTGGAAAAAAAAGATTTTAATAACAACAATAATAATTAGGAGATTGGTCTGCTGTTGAAGCAAATGATTTTATTTGACACTTAAAAAATAATACAAAGACTTGCGAAATACTCGCCGTGGCGACAGGCCCTTAAAAAATTATTTACAATGCTATTATACTTTTACTACTTTTTGACGTTCTCGTTTCCACAGGAATTTCCGAGTACTTTTAGGTAGTCTACAAATACATAATAATGCAAATGTCTGTTTTTAAGGAAACGTTCATTGAGATTACTTCTAATAAAAATTGTAGTAACTTAAATACTTGGAATATATTAAAAAAACTTACAACATATAATAACCATTTCCCTTTCATTTTCCAACATTCAAGTTAATTAAGATGCATATAAGTAGTATACTTACATCACGCTAAGTAATATAATATGTGTATTTAATATACATATGTGTATTCCAGAAAAGCTGTACATCTCCAAAACTTGTTTTCTCGTCCGG
Organism: Sinella curviseta; assembly: GCA_004115045.4. Classification (NCBI taxonomy): domain Eukaryota; kingdom Metazoa; phylum Arthropoda; class Collembola; order Entomobryomorpha; family Entomobryidae; genus Sinella; species Sinella curviseta. Next base: position 11,706,213 of record CM065489.1, read on the forward strand.
CACCGTGAGTAGGACGGGAGTAGAGAAAAAAATAATTTCATTTCATTTCACAAGTAAGAGCGTACTTATTTTCTCATAATATGAGTTGAGGCAGAGATTCAACAAAACGGCAACATGCAAAACCTTGTCCTGCTAAATACCTGCCTGCGGAATCTCTCCAAACTATTATTATTTTTGTTGTGCGTTACGGCATCTTCAATTACAGCGAGCGTAGATTGTTGCGAGGAAGCGAGGGTGCGAGAGAGAGAGAGAGAGAGAAAGTTGCTGTTTATGATGATGCTGCTGCTGTTGGTGATAGGAGGACTTACACTTTTTATGGTAACGTGTGTGTGTGTACGCTTCTTGTTGCAGTGAACTTTCTCCATCCACTACATCTCTATGAATATGCTGACATGCATACAAAGTGCAAAAGATGTACTCATTTTTGAGCCTGGCTTTTTGTATACTTTGTACACATCACTGCGCGCTCCTGTGTCTTTCCTCTTTTCTTCCATCTCTCTGAACTTAACTCGCTCGTTTCGTATAGTGTACGTAAGTAAGCAAAAAGAGAAAAAGTTGCCTTTTCCCTCTACTTTTCCACTAAAGCAGGAGAAGCAGCAGCAGTTGCCGTACCACAATAAGTAGTAGTAATAGTAGGACACGGCGAGGAAAACTACAAACCTAACGAAATTAAATGAATACTGAATGGTTGAAAGTGAAAGTAAAAGAGCACTTTCACATCAACAATTCGAGTAAAAAGCCATCATCCAGCCGGCTAAAAGTTTGAGCGTTGAGACAATGGAGGCAGGCAATCTCTAATATGAAAACTTTCTCTTCTTTCATGCCATCAGACAACTGCTACATAACCTTTTATTTATATAAGTATTAATCCATACTTTCTCATCCTTTGCGACTACTACCACTACCACACACCACCGCCGCTACTTTCTTTCCACATGATGATGATAATGATGATAGTCATCATGGTCATGATTATAATATACATGACGACGACGAGGATGAGTGGTATTCCTGTAAAGCACCTTAACCAGTATCCACATAGTGCGAGGAAGCCCAAGAAAAAAAACCAAAAGAGTTCATCGTCATCATCGTTGTGATTCCCTTATAATCTTGAATGTGAGCTGTTGAGTAAACAAGTAAAGCACTTAAAATGTCTAGCATCCGCAGAAGCATACCACTACCACCTTCATCAACAACATCCTAAGTTATTGCCGCAGCGCTGTTCTCCGCTAATGGGCTTATATTCAATTTAACTGAAGAACAAAATAATCTGTCATCAATTCACTACACCTTTTATGCCACTATTATAAAAATTATTTTTATCATTATTACGGGTGTCTCAACGTCAAGGCGGAAACACAACATCACCACTTGCTCATCTCGGCTTTCAGCGAGAGAGAGAGAGGGAGAGAGAGCAGGGAAAACAGGATGAGACGGTACAATACACACAAGAGGAAAGGGGGAAAACGTGAAGAGGAAGTTTGTTTTTCCTCTTCTTCAAAAAATTGAGAAGCGGAAGAAACTCGCAAACTTGAATTAATGTATGCAAGGAAATGTTGTGTTCCCATTTTTCCCTCCCGACAAGAGACGCTCCGTGAAAGGAAAAGAGACAGAATTTTTCTTTTCCACTCTCACAGAGTTAGGGAGAAATTTATGCGGACTGGGATGGTGAGTGAAAGTGAAAAGGAAAGACACAAGCCGTGTAGAAGAAACATCCAACCAGAATCTCCCCAAAGATATTCATTATTATGATTATGATTATTATTGTATAGCACACGAGGGACGTGCTGCTTTCCAAGGTGTGTCTAGTTATGTGAAATGATAGATGTAGGTTTGAAAATAAGATAGAGAGAGAGAGCAGGGCAGGTAAGTAAGCCTGCTTTGATACTGGGAAAAATAATCATTCGTCGTTATGCTGTCATCATTCCCATCAGCTTCCTCATTTTCCACTCCAGCTGTCATTTAGCGTTCCTTTAACTGTCATTGTGGAATCAATTGAATTTGAAGTTTTTCCCTGGAATAGGGAAAAAGTGTTCCCGTGTTCTTTTTTTTCGCCTTCTATTTCTTTTTGGAGATCTTCGTAATGCATTATTATGCTTTGTGCTTCCTATCTCTCGTCCTAACGTGACTATAATGATCTCGTCATCCTCACCCTACTCTCCACCAAGTTTGCATATTATTATTATTATTATTATTATTATATATTATTATTACATGTATTTTTTCGAGCATGTACATGTCAGGAGGTAAAGTATAGGAAGAATGATAGAAGCGGTGGTGGTGGTGGTAGTAGTGAAATCATACAAGAAGAAAATTCTTTAGATTACAAGATAAAGACATTTCTTCCCTTTCTCTAACCACCAACACGCTACTAGTAGCTGAAGCAATAATAACGTTATTAGGAAAATAAAACGGTATACGGAGGAAAGAGGAGGAAATGAAGATAAAGTGAGATATAGAAAGTGATTATCGACCACAGAAAATGTGATGAAAAGCTGTCCTCGTCTTTTTCTTCCACTTCTTCTTCCTCTTCGTGTGCTTGCTTGTTAAAATGCACACGCTCTTTTATCTGTTTTTTATGCATGTGTGTGCATATTGTGAGTGTGTGTGTGTGTTGATGATGATGGGTCGACGTAAATAATATGCTGTCATCATCATCACCCTACACCACCATCACCACCGTCAACTTTGTTTGGCAAGGGAGAAGAAGAAGCAAGAAAATAAATGCAATTTTGGCAGGGAAATGAGAATCGAGAAGAAAATTTACAAGTCAAAACGTGCTTCATTGGTTGAGCAAGCTTGAAAGACACATGGTAAAAGTGAGCAAGTAAATAAGTAAGCATGCGAGCATACATTTCTCTCTTCTTCGGCTTCTTTACTCGGTTGTCGAAAAAAGATACTCACATGCACGTATAATAGTAATAATAATAATAATAATACAAGATTGTCTTTGTTGAAGACCTAATTTTGAGAATGCACAGCTTTCTCCACTTTTACTCTTGGTATCCGTTTTTGCTACTACTACTACCATTACTCCTTTTGCCTTTGACTTGCTCTCTCTTTCAGCCTCCTCTTATATTCTCCTCCTTTTCTCCACTAATCTAATTTATAGTGGAGGAGAAAAAATAGACTTACGTTTCGGTATGCGATGTACGTTGTGTATTTACAACACCATTCCATCCACATCATCATCATCAACAACAACATCACTGCCACCACCAGGAGGAGGGGGAGGGGGCATGAACTAAATTAACTGAAAGCTTCCACTCGCTCACTCTTTCATACTTTAACGCCGTCACGATGATGATGCGTTGTACAACCGGGAATATTCTATTCCTCCCTTTTACATTTCGCCTTTTAGTAGTATAGTTTTCTATAAGGATTTCCTCTTATTATGGGCTTTGCAATCGTAAGACTTGGTTTGTTGAAATGTTCGGTAATGAGGTGTGCTCAGTAGACTTACAAATATGTATACTTAAATATTATTATGCAGTCACAGCGATTTTATGTGAATGTCTGTGACTGTCTGTATGTGAACATGGTGGATCTGAAACGATTTTGACATTTAAAATTGTTTTTAAAAACTAAATATGGTTGTTTCTGTGGGTGGAACGCTCAACCAGTTGGACATGAAAGCTAAACAATTTTTATTTTAGGATCTCTGGCTTTTTTTTGCTGGAATATTGATACATGGATTCAATGTCCGAAAAATAATGCCCTTTTATATAAAACTGCTGAAGCTACTAATTAATGAAACGAGCTGTCCGCTTCAAACCTTTCATCGGCCCACTGTCAGTCAAAATTTGTCACCTATTTAATAAATACAAGAATTTATAATTGCAAAAAACTGAAATTGCTCTTCTGTTTAGATTGTTGCCATTTTAACAGCGGGGCAAATCAATGGCCCTTCTGTTAATATCTATAAGTTTTCACAAGAATATATGCTATAGACGTTTTAGATTGGCCCCGAACAATTCGCCAATAAAAAATAGTTTTAAAAATGTTTCAAAGTTTCCAAAAGAAATATCGTCTTTATAGAAGTAGAAGCATAGAATGAATACGCTTTCTTCCGCTACTTTAATATATTTCGATTACTCGGAGTAGTTTCAGCGTATGTGGTTATGCATACGTTCATTTGGAAAGCAGTTTGGTATTTGGAGGACGGAGGAAAGGAGATGATTAAGAGGAACTCGATGTAAATCGGATGTTTTCAAGGAGAGAGGAAGTAAGATAAGATTTTACTGTCTTCTTAGAGAAGCAGACTATAACAATCTTATGTAATGCACGGAATAAAACACAAAAAATGTTTTCACGTTTGCCCTCTTTACCTTTTACTTTAATCGGATGATTTTTGTGTCACCTTTTACTATTTTTGGATTATTTCTTCCGTTACAAGTTTGAACTCTATTTATATCATCACATTAAGCAAGTGGATTGGATTCAATGCAGTTTCATTAATGCATAACATTACATTATTATGCAAATGTTTTCTGTACACATACATGCATACATACATACCTGTAATTCCCACTGGGGATTCGGAACAATCCTGAAAATTAGTTTCCAGTTTTGTTTAGGTACATGCCCACGTGACTTACGGCTTTGTTGGAAAGTCACATCACAAAACTATGTACATATTGCGGAATAAGGTCACCATTAGTCGTAGAGGACGAACAGCTAAAATAAAACTGCAGAGCTTCCTAATTATGTGTTTACAAGCTGGCAATGGCGTCCGATTGACTTTTGATGTTGCATATAAAGGAGAAAGGCGTGATTGCTTGCGCCAAGTTATAAGTACGCAGAATGTGCATTAAAATAGAGCTAATTGCACGATATTTTTTACAACTAAGGCGGATCCCTAAAAAACCCTGACCACCCTGATACATACTACCTACTCACTGAAATTGCATGGACTGTTCTCCCAACTTATTACTATAACTGCCCATGTTAATAAATCAAAGTAAAGTCATAAACTTATGATCCATGACAGGTTAATGATTTTCCATCCTTCCCACTTTCAAAAGCTCAAGTTATGGGTGCCTCCACAAAGCAAGATTAATCGCTTTTCAATGGAGCAAGAAAAGCGGAGATATTATTGTCCAGCAGAGCAATATTATTTGTTGGTGCTCACAGCCCAATATAAATCCTTCATTCCATTATTATCCCATTTATATTTTTTATCCTTTTGCAGGTAAGTCAAGTACTTAGATACGTAAATCTAGCGAGAGAGAAAGCGAGAGGGAAAACAGAAATAAAATGTGTTCAGGAAAGCTTATAATCGTCGGAAGACAAGCATTTTTTATCCAGTTGATACTCACTCTGCTACCACGAACCCTTTTTCTTCCATTTTTGTTCCTTCTTCGTCCCATCTCTCCATTATTCCCTGTAATGATATTATTGTCCTGGCAGAAAAGTAGAAAGTGAAATGACATGAAACCAAGGCATCAAGAGTTCCTTTTTTGTTTAAAAAGCAACTCTCTCACGACGGTGGGGAAAGTCATGGTGGAAAATTAGAGAGGAGAAAAAACGAAAGAGAAAGAAAAAAAAAGTCTTGGAAGAAAGTAGTAGTGTGGCTAAATTGTAGTATTATGTCATACCTTTGTTACCTCTCGTACAGAAAGTTGCCTGCCTGCCACTATATTACACTTACCACCAACGGAGAAAGAATTGTAAAAGCTGTGTGTGGCAGGGGACTGAGAAAACGAGAACGCTTTTGAATCATAAATGCTTTTACTCGAATGAAAAAAAATGCGAGTCACTTGTTATTTTTTTCAGGCTGCTGCTGATGGAGTGACTGAAACGTTTCACCAGCCAACAACACTACTGTTCTTCGACTAAAAGGAACACCTAGCCGAGCATATACATATATTATACTCCTAGCTGCCTAATAATATTTATAGAACGTCTTATGCAATGCTTGTGGTTAGGTTGGTGAGTGATCTCAGCAGGGTTCGAAAACTGACTGAAATTCATACCGAAAAAAAAGAATTGAAATTTGATCCCTACATTTTTTTCTTCCTTTTCCACCTTTTCGCTGTACGCTTCACAGGAGCCATCCTATAATATATATATTCAATAATATTTGTACGAGTAACTTTTGCGGTATTTCGATTTCAAGAGGGATCAAAATTGCAAATGAATTCTATGAGCGAGCGCAAGTATATAGAAGAGTATAATGGGTGTAGTGACCAGTTTGAATTTACATGGAGGGTATAGACTGTTGGGTGTAATTACTTACTTGGGTCTTGCATACATTCTCAGTGTGTTGGGTTTTCATCAGGCTGAGAGAGTCTTACATTAATCATCCATCAAATCTCGATAATCCTTTTGCTATAGCTTCCTTGCTTGCAACTGACAATGAGTGGCTGGAAAGTACAGAGATTTTGAGCCACTTTACAAAAGCTGGTGAGAGAGCACTCAATAATAAGTAAAGTACATCCGCCACCACCGCCTCTACTGCCGCTCTGCTGTTATATTATTATGCTTTTCTCTGTATACTATTTGAAATCATTTTTTTAGTTTTGCCGTAAAAAAGTGGTAGTATCGAAATAGGAGCAGCATCCGAAAGTAGCATAACAAAACAACCGGGCTGGCTGGCAGGCAGTCAGGGAACACTTTGTTTTTTGCTCTTCTCCTCCACCTCCTCCACCACCGCCAGTCAACTCACTTTACATTTGACGAGCCTTTTTCTCGGTACACACAGAGAGAAAATGGAAAATGCAGTAGACAATCGGCAAAAAAAGAAGAAGGTAATATGTACGTATGCTGTGTTCGTTTAACTAGATCATCATCATCCAGAAGGCTCCTTCCTTCTACTTCTCTCACACTCCTGATGATGAAGAAGAAGAGGAGAGAGAAAAGAAAAAAAGGAACTGTTGTGACCTGAATTCACTTTCTTCCTCTGTTTTCTCCGCAGGAAACCAACTGCATTTTAAGTTGAATACATTTACAAATAATAACGTATAATATATAGAGTGGAGGGGTGGATATTACCTAATACTACTGCTACTACTACTACAAACCCTGTAGTTGGCCCTGTTATCTATATTCCTATGTATATGAAGCGATTTTTTATTTAAAGTGTTGCGGACGAGTTCCAATTTCTTATCTTTACTTTTTTCCTCTTTGGTGGTCCTTTATTCCGTCAAGTCTGCTTTGCTCCTTTTTTCTTTACTCGGAACTTGGAGCTGTGCATGAACTTTGTAGGAAAAAGATAAAAGGCCACTTCAGCACAAAAAAATAGAAGAAGAAGAAGAAAGATATTTTTTTTGTGAAAGTGAGAAAAAGAAAAGGGGAAAAAGAGTGGCTTTGATTTTCTGATGAATTGTGTCGGTTCGTCCAAGTTACGGAAGTATTCATTTTATATCCTCCATGCGATTAAAGGGCCATACGCTCCTTTTTTCTTGGGACTTTCATGTTTTTGGGGATAAGCAAAAAAGGACACTGACTGTCTATTTCTATCTATTTCTCCATACATACCACCAAGGTTCCAATACGTAGGCGGCATAAAGCATATAATAGTACAGTTGTGTTTGTGCTGATAGGCTAAAATCTCTCTGGGAATAACAACAAACAGCAGCAAGCCGCACAGTTGGCATTATATAGCAATGTAGCACAAAAAATTACTGAAATTAGTGAAATCCTCATGCAATTTATCTCTGACATTTGGAATAGGAGTAGATTTGATTTTTTCAGGTGGATTCCCTTTTTTCGCTTTTAATTTCTCCTAACCGCTTTCTCGGAAATCAAGAAGCAATCAAAAGTTTTTCACTTTTTTCTTTCTTTCTCTTCGTCATAGTAGCAGTTTTGTTATAAGCGTATATAGTGTACTTTTTTCAAACAAGTTATATACGCTAATGCATGATTGCCATTGATCTTTTTACCACGCAGTTCTCTCCCAGCATGTTTATTTATTGCAAACACACAAAAAAATTCAACTTTCTGCGCAAAAATGAGCAGTGTGCCTTGTAACAACACCACCACCACTGCCGCCACCGCCACCGAACAAATATTGACTACACACAAACCAAATTTTTTTTTTCGTCAAGTATATTGACCACTTGCAAAGGGCAAAAAGAAATTTGTAAAGAAGCATCCGCGTCGCTGCTGCTGCCGTTGTTGTTGTTGCGCTGATGTAGTAACGGAGAAAAACACGATTAGTTTTTGATATACCTTTTTGGTGTCAAAGGAGATCATATTTCATCACTATCTATTCCCCGAGTAAAGTGCCAGTTGACGACAACACTCACACTCACGAGCTGACTGACAACTGGGGCATCAACAACAATATATATATTGTTATTGTATAGCGCAACTAAATCCATATCAAAACAAATGGTGCGTTGCCCATTATTCTTTCCTTTCCAAAGTGCCACTCACCAAACGTATTCCCTGTCATTAGTTAGAGTGACATGTGAGTGGAAAGAGTTTTGCATTCTTCTCCATCTTCTCCTCAGCCAAAAACACACACACAAATATAGTGGTTGGGGTGATGATGGTGGTGGAAGGAGGTGATCCTCGTCGGAATAATGTGAGCAAATATGCAATGTTTATTATTAAGTAGGTATTAACCAACAGATCGGTTGACATACCTCCACACCACTGCACCGACGAGGTATCAGGTTAAATGGCGATGATGGAAAAGAATAGTTTGTTCTTATTTGATTCTGTCCTTCTTTCTCCGGAGTAACTATACCAAACATCGGCCTTATCATCATCGTCATCATCATGCCATCCATTTTCAGCCCTTTGGGTCCTGAAAAACACACGTAAGTACACAGAGTGCCTAATAATAAAAAAGTTGGGCGGCATGTTGTGCACGTGTGTAGGTATATGTACTTACCGTGATCGTTTGCTGATCAGTATTTACCTTCCAGTCAGATACAATTACTTTTAACGACCACCATTATTGCCTTCACGTCGTTATACACCAGCCTTTTTATGCATTCTGCGAGTATTAATAATGCTCGGATAACTTGCTTTTGTGTTGATGCTCTTTCGCAGAAGAGTTGCCCTTTACCCAAGGTGGATTGAGAAGGTAAAAATAAAAAAAAAGTAGATGGGTTCATGGAAATAGGTAAAGTGAGATACAGCACTCTTCCGAAAGCGCGCATAAATATTGGCTCATCCACAATTCTATCTCCATCCCGATTTCCTCTTTCTCACTCCCTTCAGGTTTTACAGGGAAAACATATGCAGCTTTTTAGTGTGTTTGGAAGGTTCTGTGCTGAGTTCAGACTAGTTTGATTGCTCGACTCGCTATTTTATTCGAAACAAATCAAATCAGAAAGGATATTTGTTAAAAATTAAAATGGAATATGATGAGCATGCCTTGGCACGGATTGAATTGCAATTACGATATATATACACACTTTGCAGAATGCACACTTTCTAAAGTATAGGGCGTCGTATTGCTAACTGCCAGTTACCATTACGTTGTTGATATAGACAAATAAATTTCCATTCTTTGAAAGTATAAAATTATAAGTATTATTATGGTACCTCAAAATATTTAAAATGATTCAGGAATGTTATTGTAGACTTTTAGGACCGAATCATCAAAGAGTCGAGCGTATGGATGGTCTGTGTTTGCTTCGTAGTTTTTGAGCGGAAAGAGATAGCGATAGAATGAGAAGTAGAGAGAGAGGAAGAAGAAAGTAAGATCTTTTAAAGTCAGAGCAACCGGAGGAGGAAGTTGAGAGGAAAGAGAAGAGTTTATCTTCAATTTACCTATGTATGTACATTATTCCTTTTTACTCCTACTCCTTTATTCACTTCACCTTTCACGAATTATCTCGACTCTCCAATTTCGCAAAGTAGGTAGCTAAGCCGGAGCAGAAAAGCGTTAAAGTTAAAAAAATATTTTGCATATTTCTCTCTCAAGTATAAACTCGACTTCTCTCTTTATGCTAAAAAGGGTATAGTGTCATGACGCCTTGTTGAGTTACGAAACGAAACTTTCCTGAAATGGAACAGACAATCTTTAAGGTGCAACTCCCATCATTCTCATTCTACAGTTTCCGCCACTTAGTTAATAAAATAATCTGCTTTGCTCCATTCGTGTCCATGGAGCGAGAAAAAGCGAACACTTATACCACTTTCCCATTATTTTCCCTCCGTGAAAATTAAAAGTTGTGCGAAGAAAGCCGATTAAAAATGCAATGCAACGTGAGAGAGGGAGAGAGAGCAATATAATTTATATGTAGCACATCGCAAAAGTCAGTTGAAGATTACTGGTGAGTTGTGTTGTTTTCTGCATTAAAAGGAGGATCCACTCTCATCAAAAATTATTATCATTGCCTCGAAGAAACTCGAAGAAAAGAGATGCTCCAGATTTGCAGCTTTCCTTTTTTCCTTTCTATTTTTTACCTTACTTTTAATGTACTTTTCATCAGCCTTCTTCCCCACCACCTTCCCTTTTATTTATGCATTCAAGGCAGTCACACATAACACACAACTGTGTAGTCTGAGATTTTATTCAACCGTGTTTTTTTTTCAAAGCACTTTTCCCCTTTTGCATCGTGATATCATAAACAAGAAGAAAAAAATAAAGCCTCTGTGTGCAGGCACAAGTGTAGGAGGAAAAAGGATTTTCTCTAAATTATATGCAGGGGAGCTAGTTTTAGTTTGCGTTTTTTAAGTGAACATCTCGTTTAAAAGTTTACTATGCTCTGGAGCATCATTGCCTCTTCTGATCGTCGTTGTGTACCCTAAGTATCCTCCGTGTTGTTACGGATCTGTGGGAGAAATCTACACAAGGAGGAGTGGGAGGCAGAAGTGGCTAAAGTTAAAGTCAAAGGTGAGTAAAAGTTTAGGATGGATAGACAGGCTGACTGGATATATGATGATGAATTGTACTTGACAAGTAGTGCGTTTAAAAGAGAGTTTTTTATGATGATGATGGCATATCCCTTCACCACAACCAACTCTCAAATTTTCTTTTCTGTTGTTGTTATCTCTCCCACATGACGGTAATGATAATAATAACATATTCTCTGTATTGCTATTTTGATGAATATATTTTGTATGCTGTAAACACACATTACTTATATATGTACCTATCAATGTAGTACAACAACTTTAACTACTACTTCATATTTTTTTTACGAATCTCTGACTTGCCATTTTTTCCTTACAAGGATGATCTTGACGTGCTTGACAGACATCATCATAGCAGCAATCTATTTTCATAATAAGCTCTCCTCATATTTCCCCTCTTCTCCTTTCTCGGTTTCGATCTCTCTACCGTCGCCGTTCCATTTTGTAACCGCCACTCCAGAAATTGTTGACCGCTGCTTCCAACAAAGTAGACGCACACATTCACAGAGGACGGAATTTTGCACTGATATTTCTTCCAGCGTTGTTGCTGCTACTGGTGCTGGTGTACAAGGAAGAACATTCCAAGTTGTGAAAAATAGTTTATTATTGTAAATGCCTGATTTCATTTCCCCTGAATCCCTAACATAATAATAGGTAGAGAGGCGGGATAATATTATGTTTGTGAATATTTATATATTTCTTTTATAGTTACCTATTTAATATTCGTCTAGCAAGGAGCGAATAACTACAACAGAGCGTGTTACAGGGGATATGTTTTTACTAGTGTGAAATATAAGAGTATATCTAGTTTGCTATTATTATTTCCCTTTTTTATATGCATACCAGATACTAACAAATTGTACAACACAAAAGGAGAGGAGTTTTCATATCACTCTTTTGTCGCCAGAGCGGAGTAGACAGAGCGCAAGGATGATGAGAATAAACGAACGAACGCCAAGTATTTTTTTTATTGTGAAAACTGATTCCCATGCAAATAGTGAGAGAGAGGGGAAGCAGAATTCGCTCTTTTTTTTTGGCATCCTATCGTCATATCTCCACATTACAATGCACACATACACAGAAAACCATTTCATTTTTGATGATACTGGTGATGATTGCTGCTAGAAATTTCACTCCTTGTGGTATGCATGAATGATTCCTTGCATAATATCCTCCTTTTTATACAGACCAGAGGAATAAATTGGGAGCATTTAATTATGCTATATCTATCTGTGTAATTTCGGACTTGGCCTGCCATTCCAGCCAATGGAGCTAAATAAAAACTAGACACAGCACACATGAAAGCATTTATTTGCATGCAAAAAAATGTGACGGACGAAACGAAAAAAGCTCCGTGCGGTTGGTTGGAAAAACTAGAAAAGTACATAATGTGGATAAAAAAGAATTCCACTCAATTTACAAAACGGCCGTTAATGTTTTTGGCGTGTCGCTTTTTAGTCAGTCGGAATAAATTTCCGTTAATGTATTAATGTATGGAACTGTTAAAGGTGTGGTTTGCTTAGGACCATGTAACCAAGTCCTGATAATTTTTCGGTTCATATTATGTTTCATATGCATATAGATATCCAAGTCGAATAATTTAATATTCCAAAAGTGATACATACATACATTCGTTCTGTTACCACAAAAAATAAAATCACCCTGACATATTGGTTTTCTAATCAAAATCCGGAATGACATAAACGACTTTTCCAACTGACATACCTTTTTAAATATACGAAAAGAAAAAACACAATCAACACGATTGCTGTCACGCAGGAAATCTGCATACTAATTTCAATATATGTACCTAGCAACAAAAGAAGCTTAATTTTTTACATAAAAATATACGTACATGCATACAAGCTGAACGGAAAATAATTTTTTCTGTGGGAAAATGTGTAACCAGGGCTTATTTCTGATTGCAATTTTTCAAGTTTTAAATGTCGTGATATGAAGATCAGTACCAAAAATACTTATTTTGTAGGTATGTAAATTGTTTTGCCACAGTCCCAGTAAAGTGGTATCAACTTATCGCTTCATCATTCATTTCTGCTATAAAGTAGCCAGTAATTTATCTTAAACGTGCGTTTTAATTAAGATGGGAGGCCAAGATTGCATGAAAATATGATGATAATTTGATGACATTGCCAAAATGTTGACTCGACGCAAAAATAAATCACAAAAACATGTGTAAATAAACAAGTCCCAGCGGAATTTCATTACGTAGAAAATGGTAAATCCGTGAAAAAGTAATTTGATAAAACTACCATATCTTTATAGCACATGAATATAGCAGTGCTAGGTATTTATCATCAAAAAGTTACTTAAAATATTTTCGCCTCCACAAAAATGGTAACAATTTCATTTATTCCGTTTTAGTGGATTCGTAGAAAATGAGAGTGAAGGAGGATGTGCACATCTTCGCAGAAAATGCTAATAAAATAATAATAATAATAAACTGTGTCATCCTCCACATCCTCACGAAACACAAACAAAGCAGATCCAACTACACAATCCGGCATACAACTTACCATGTAGTTATTTTGAAGTGGATTCTGTGCTGCTGGTTGACTCAGTGACTGAACGCAAGTCAGTTGTTGTGCCGAAGTGAAAGTGCACTAGCAAGTAGCAGTTAGTGTAGCGGTGGTGGCGGTGATAGCGGTATGTTCCCCAATAATAATTATATAGTCGAGGAGATAAAGACGGATAAAGAAACATTTTCGGAATGTTCTACACAAAGACAAGAGGAACAAGACAAAGAGAGAAATGGGTGGAAGCTGTACTTAAATTCATCTCGGATCTTCTTCCTGCTTTGTCCCTGGTAATATTACCATTACCTACAGGATCACCACCACCACTACACGAATAACTTGGCGACCAAAGAAGAAGAGCCCAGCAGCGCTATTTTATTACCACATGAATTCCACTACTTCACAAAACAGCTACTTACATTTTTTAACCAGCCTGTCTGTATGTGTGTGTGTGTATTGTATTACATGTTACGTTGCTTGTTGTACTTGTAGTGGTGCTGGCATATTTCCGCTAATACTGCAGGTATTTCTAGGCCTTCTTGTTGTTTTGAGAGCATCGACTACGAGACAAAACGTACTAGAGAATACTTACATACTTGTCGGATGAATGTGAAGAGGATTTTTTGGGTAATATTATCATTGCGAAAAAAAAGAAGTGGGAGAGAAAGAGAGAGTGGGGAATCAGCAAAAACAGCAGCAGCACCACCACCACATTTACTATTACCCCATATAGTATTTAGAGCAGTGGCTGCTGATGTGCAATATTGCAGTAAAGTAGGAAACGATATTAATGTGTCTTATAAAGGAAGGGGAAAGAGTGATAGACTGGCTAAGTGAGAGATAGAAAAGAGGGAGATAGAAAATAGAGGGCGAGAGAGAGAGAGAAAGAGAGAAAAGAAATAAAGAAAGGGCTGAGGAGAAAGAAGCAAGCAAAACGGAGACACAATACAACTGTGACCATAAGCATGCTTTACATGTTCAAACGAAAAACGAGTTTTTTTGCTCTCTCTCTCGCTCTGCTTTTTGCAGAGAAAGAGTGAAAATGAAGAGAGAGAGAGAGAGAGAGAGAGAGTAGCAGTATGTGGAAACTTGGTCCTGTTATTGTTAGGGATACAGGGAGAGAGAGAAAGAGAGGGAGAGATATGGAAGCAGATCTGCAGGATGCTTGCCTGCTTGCTTCTCATCTGCTGATGCTGCTTGCTTTCTTGTCTTCTCTCTCTCTCTCTCCCTTTCTCTCTCTCTTTCACTGGATGTCTGTGTAAAAGCAGAACAGAGAACAGAACAGTCTCTCCGTTTTGCTTGCTTTGCTAGTTGCGTGGTGGTTGTCTGTGACTCCCTATTCTAGATTGTAGACACACACGTTCTGGAAATTCTATTTTTTCTCTCCAAGAGTCGAGTTTGTGCACTGGTTCATAGGAACAAACATCTCCGCATAGTACGTCTACCAGCAACACCACCACCATTACTGCTCTCCATATAACATCTATGTACATTGTACATAGATAAAAGTGTGATATTGGCAGAGTGGAGTAGTATGCAAAAGTTTGTGGAATATATTGGATAACGACAATTGGAGAAGAGCAACTGTTGTAGCCATTATAGTCTTATAGCATGTATGAATGTATGTACACAACGTGTGTAAGAGTGTGTGTGTATGTGTGTGGTCGAGTAGTCAGTGGTAAATAGAGGAGGACGACGAGTGAGTGAGTATTATGTATAGAGGCACAACAAATTTTAACAGACCGAGCTAATAGTGTTATGTCGTGGAACCAGCAGCAGCACAAGTATAACTAGTAGAAGTAATACTGGCAGTGTGCTGGAGCTCATATAAGTAGGAAAGTTGGTTGGACGAATAGAACAAGTAATATGGACAGAAAAGGATATAGAGCGAGAGAGAATGAGAGAGAGAGAGAGAGCCACGTAATAATAAAATAGAAATGCGAGGGTTTCAGGAGAGAGAATCCAGCAACAAGATCCTACTACAAACTGCAGGCATGTATATGGATGGATATATGCATGCAAAGCCAACTATTTAGCGAAAAGGATGGAAGGAGAAGAAGTAGAGGTGGTGGTGGTGGTATGGATGTGAAACACAACCGCTCTCTCAAGTCAGTCAGATGCCTGAAGTTGAGGGATTCACTTGTGTTTTCACTCTCATCTCACACTTAGCCACACTATCCACACACGTTGTTGTTAGTATACAGAGAGCAAGAGAGAGAGGGGAGAGAGCAGAGGAGAGTTTCACAGAGATGCAGACATAAGTAAGTATATTATATAGAGAGAGGAAAAAATAGTAAAGCACAAAAGGTTTTAGTCATTTTTGCCGTTGTAAGTCGGCAGGGGATCGGAGCAGTTAAGCCATCCCGAAAAACCCAAATCTTAGGTTTATTCCTTGTTTTTTGCTCTTACTCTTTTTTTTATAAATATACATATATTTTCTCCATGCTCCCCGCATTCAACCTTTCTCTTTTCCACTCTCTTTCTCTCTCTCTCGTCTCCGTAATAATATCAAACAGTATCTATCTTTTCCTTTAACAAAAACAAAATAAACCGTAGTAGGGAGAGAGAGAGAGAGAAAGAGAAAGGGAGATAGAGAAAGAAGAGAGATCCGTTCTTCTTGAGAAGTGAGTACAAGGAGCACTCAGTACGAATAACTTGTGTGTTTCCGCTGTTATTCTTTTACTTTTCTTCTTCGTCTTCTTATCCTCTTCGTCTCCCTTTTCCTCCTTCGCTCCGTCTTCTTATTCTTCATTCAATGAATTTTTATTCCTCTGTGTGTCTGTGTGTGTGTGTGCCGTGGTGTATCTGTGTACATTTAGATGCGTTCCCTCATTAATATTAGCAGTTTCCCTATCTATACCCATTCATTCCAATCTTCCGTTTCGTTTTACTACTTACCATTACCACTTTTTTTTCCCTTGCTCTCTGCGTCCTGTTTGCTCATGAACACCAGAACGCCGCTGCCGCCGCCACCAACATCATTACCAACACAACCATCACTCTCTCATCATCACCATTATCAACGAAAACCACTGCTCATACTCTGTACTACTTTACCTGACCATCTTCCATTAAACCCGTCATAAAAATATACACACACTCTTGATTCTTTTTGCTTTATATATAGTTTCTCCTTTATTTCCCGTGTGCATTGTCACAGTTTTTTTGTAGTCACCATGTGTAAATGTGCGTGTGTATGTGTGCATGTGTGAATGTTGTTGTGAGTGCTCCTCTCGTATTCTCCTTCTTCAGAAACACAATCAATATATGAAAAAAATCCTCCTTGTCCACCACAGTATATACATACCTTACATAATAAGTCCATACATTTTATTAGCAACCTTCATCATACCAATAATAGTCATTCATAGAGTAATAATAATAATAACGAGTTTCTTAGTCCAGATAGCGGCAGCAAGAGAAATCCTACAACCAAAAAGAGCGAAAAACGACGACTTGCTAGAAAATAAGTATAAAAAGAGGAACAACGATTCAATAACACAATTTAAGCATCATTAGCACGTTTTTTCTCTCTTCTTTGTACAAAGCTCTATACGACTCACTCTTGGCCGTCTTCTGCAACTTCTTTGAAAATGACACGGTGGTGCTATATAGCCAAGTAGTCAGCTTACCTCTCTCGCCTACACACATGCACTCGTAAAGGCAGCAAACAACAGCGTATATTTGACACTTGTCTCTTCTTCTGGAAATTCGGCCGCTTCTCACTCTGGTCGTGGTTCTCTCTGTTCGCAGTCGTTCTTGTTGTTGTTACTGTTGTTGCTGATGAGGATGATGATGACGACGTCGACGGCGGCGATGATGATGTTACTCCTCTTCACTTAAAAACACTCAATTCAACTGAACTGGAACGTGTACTCCTAATCATCATCATCCTTTCATCCTCCGTTTTGTTGCATACACAACAGTCAGTGTGTGACGCGGAGAAAAAAATACACGTTTATGGTCCTGCTCAACTGCGAAGGTTAGCACTTTATGCTTTTATTATTATTATTATTATCATTATGCAGTATGTAGTAGTAGCAATATAGTATATTTATCTACAACAAGTAGTTGCTGTAGTAGTTGTAGTACTGTGACCATTTGTCAAGATTAAATAAGCTCGAAAAAGGCAGTAAGATAATAATGATGATGATAAGTACATGCTTGAATAGTTGTTGTATTTTGCATTGCCCATCATCATATCATAATAATACACTAAACTTACATTTCTTCAAGACTCTGAACAACGGAGAGTGAGAGAGAGAGAGAGAATCACTCTCGTGATTCTCTCCTCCAAATAGGCAATCTCGATGCGATAACAACCTGAGCTGAGCAGATAGTGGCTACCTAAAAAAATAAGAACAATGACAGTGGTGTGTGTTGTCAGTCAGCATGCCCAATTGTACATTCACGCAAAATCGCCACTGTGATTCGGCGTCCCAATTTATGTAGGTGGCTGAAAAAACAACACACAAAATTGCGTTTTGATGTGTGATAAATTGGCATGCTTTATGGATTGTCATTGTCAAGTACTATAAGCTATCAGATAGATTATATCATCATTATCATCATCGTCGTCGCATTTTGCGTGTCAGTTTACAGAGTAAGTCGTTTACTACCTTATGTTGATTTTTTACAGTTGTTTTATTCCGTTGTCATTATTTTTATTATTATTGGCATTGGAAGTTGGTACGAGATGAATGTGTGTCGTAAAAAGTAATGTTTTTTGACTGGGTAGCCTGGAATATGAGTCATTTATTTTTAAAATGTGGCAAATGGCACGTACGTTCTCAAGACGCAGCTGCCGGAAAAAGATAATGGACATGTAATCATCATGAGTAAGACAAGAGGATGAGGAGCGGTTTTGAAAAGTACGAAAATTAAACGGTAGACCTGAAACATGACACATATATAACAACGTGTGAAGTTGCATTCTCGGTATTGCTCAAGAAAATGGCACATTGACAAACGTATCCTCCAACTAACTACATGAGTTGCAACTATCTCTCTACGATCAAGTTACCCAATTCCATTGAACAACCATTTCGGCAATGTCATGGAAATACTTGAAATTTTTTTGTCGTGTTAATGATGATGATATAATGGGCACACAAGAGTCACGTTGAGTGTCGTCTGTATTGTTCCTGTGAAACTGAATCCGATCTATTCCAACTATCTCTTATCGGAGTATGTTTTTAATGGTGAACGAGAGAGAGACATACAATAATAACAATATAATAGAAAGACAGATAGGGAGAGTGGCAAACAACAGCTTCCAGTAGTCAACTTGTCTCGGCAGATAATAAAAACTACTTCCAGAGGCACAACCGAACTCCTGCAAAAAAAACCAGGAATATATATTGCACCGACGTTCTCAGTTTTCAGTGGAGGAGTTACTTTGGCGGACTGGAGTACTAGAAAAATCAACTTGTCTAAATTACTTGTATCATATGTCATCCCACATCATGGGAGGATGACACTGCTACTCCCGCTTTAGAGATAATCATACGTTAGCTGTTAGTAGAGTTGTTACTATTACTTCTACGGACTACTCCTACTCTGTATTATCATTACTATTATTATTAAATTTACGACGAGGAGAGAAAATGCCCATAGTATATGCTACTGAAATAGTCTTCATGAGAGGAATATGGATATCAGATCATAGTATGCGTATGTATACCTGGTAGTTTCCTATGTTATGACACTGAATGAAAACACACATCATCATCGTCCTCCTCCTCGTCGTCGTCATCACGAGATTAAAAGTGTTTGAAAGAGAAACCTTTCAATTTTCTCTGAGGTTTAACGATGTACATTATATACGCTTCCAGCGTCATCATGATATTCACTCATTTCTTTGTATTATTGTCAGCGTGCGGAAACAATACAACAAAGTCACATACCTTTGCTGGGAAATGTGATGACGGTGATGATGATGGTTCACGATAATGATGTTATATGTACATAATATATTATTATATAGAAATCGTATCATCCCATTTTCAGAGTGTACCTCCGGTCCTCTCATAAGTACCTAGCTAGCCTTCTATCAAGGGAAAACAGGTTAACTTGCTGCTATAGAAAGGAAACCGCATATTACTCTGCCACCACTTCTACCACCGCACCGCACTCTAATTTTACAAGGATCCGTTGACTTATTGACGTTTTGATGAAGTGTCACTTTCCCCTCTTGTTTCAGCAGCAAAAAGGGAAGATTGTGTGTGCATGGCTTCGTTATTGAATTCGGGTCTCATATTATACTTGCGATGATTGGAGATGAGGATCGTGATGATAGCTTTGTGATGATGATGATGATGACGTTGAAAGTGGAAAAGGGTTAATACCGGTATTACGTAACAGATTATCTGACACGTGGATGAACCCAAGCGGATTCAGATTCTACTGACCCGTTGTGTAGGAGGGAGGTCAGAAATAGGTCACCCAAACGGATAAGCGTAAAAATGTAATAATAATGATAAGGCTGCTCCCGTTCTCTCTGGAATATTGCTTGATGAGACTTTTGGAGGTAAAACGATAAGCAATGTGGTGGTGTTATTGATGAGGTATTGATGATAAGTCGATTTCGAGTAATATCGTTGTAAGCCATATGCGTATTGCGTACGTAACTCATCTGGAAAAATACATTTCCCCTGTTCCCTGCCCAGATAGGTAACGTCCAAATAATTGCCAGATTTGCATTTTGCAAAGCTCAGCAGTTTCAAACGAGGGGATTGGCCAGAATTGTTTGGCTGGAAGTCAACGCAATATAGGGCACTCTTGATCTTCAAGCTCAAATGGAATATATCGAGTGGTCAGGTAGGTGTTACGGCAGAGACAAAAACATGCCAATCCTCATTAAAAATGGTTGCGACCACATAATAAAATAAGCTAAACCCTTTTATTTCTTTGATGCAATTATAGCAGTCCGCATTGGGTTCTTTTATCCTCCACATTTTACCATTTTCAATGTGTTACATCACATCACATGAAACTAACAAGTGTCGAAGAGAGGATTCGGTAATCGATGTGGTCGTAGATTATATATGATGATGCCATAGTACATTTTGAGTTTCTATTCATTCCATGGCAATTAACTTTGCAATAAATATTATTGACGATTGTATGAATAGGCACTTTCACTTGCCTAATATGTACTTTTTATTGTTGTTTAGTGAGGTAGTGTAGTTCTCCAAAAAATATGCTGGTGTACGTTGGTGGCTTCAGGCTTCATAAATACACAGTATAAAAATGGGAGTTATGAAACCGAAGCAAAAGTAATAACGGGGAAATCGAAAAAGGCGAAACACTTTGTTTGTTGTGTCGAATTGACTATTGGAGAATAGGCAGATGTACATGAGCAATATCATCACATAATGCTTCGACGAGAAAGCAAAAAAAACATGCCTTCACCAGATTGGCACATTCATAATTTATACAACAGATTTGCTTGCCATTAATCGTAAGCAGACATAATAAGAAAATGATGTAACAAGTCTGAAACGTCCCCTGTGTACCAACTTGACGAAAGAGCGAGAGTTAAAATATGCCATTAATAAAGAAAATGGCTATTAATTGTAATGGAATTTGGTAATAAAAGCAAGACGTGCGTAAGCAACTCAAGACATTACTACGAACAACAGTCACTAATCCCAATTTTTGAGGCTCTTAATCACCATTCTCCTCCTGTTAATACGGAAGATTAAAAAATAAGCGTTGTTGTGTCATCGGAGCCGCTAAGCTTCGTTCTGAAATATAAAGACGAAGTTACGATTTTCATAATTGCTCATTCAGCAGACACAGAATTGTATAACATTGATTTTCCTCTTCTCTTTTAAAATCATGGGGATTTGCAACGGTGACTGTTAAGTATTACAAGCTTTATATAATCTTTGAGCACAATGTTTCGTAAACATCATCAAATTCAGCAAACATAATTGCCTTCTTCGCTCTTTAAGGAAATTCTCGACAAACATTTTCAAATGATTCCGACGTTTTTGGAACAGAGCTTATAAAGTTGTACAGAAGGACCTTCTTGCTGACGTGTTGAACAAGAGCTTTCATAAACGAATGCAGATTTATTTTAATCCATTGTTCTTCCCAGATACCATTTTAGCCCAGAAGTTATTACACAGACTACAGATTACTATTATGCATTTGCATAATAATGACAAGATTTGAAATATTAACAGGAAAAGGCGTCACCCACCCACTTCCTTGTCGCCTCAAGAATAGCAATAATAATAATAACACTTAATACTATATTATATCTGTTCGGAGTTCGTATACTCACTCGTCTTGCATTTTCCCTTGTTTTTTATCGTGTTTGCGTTTGCTGCATCGCATTGTCTGCACAACATTTGACATTATGTTACATCAATACCCTTCTTTGCTGGTGCTGCTGATGATGATGACGATGACGCCGATTGTAGCATAGTTTACACATCATGCCGATCTTCCGTAGCAGCAGCATCTGCACCACAGAAAATTATTATGGAGTATTCTATTCTATCCAGCAGCAGCAGCGGCAGGAGTACAAGCACACGGTCCTTGAATTCTATCGGGATTCATTCTTCTAAATTACGTTACTTCGTACCTAGACCTGCTCTTTCTTCCTCGTCTCCTGTATAATATAATACCTCGCTTGCGTCTCTACTAGATTTCCCTCTTTCCACTTTCTACCTATTTCCATTTATTTTTTGCAGCTCACTCTTTTTTTTGCTAATTCTCACATCCTCCTTACAATCGAAACGTAACAACAACAACAACACCAGGGAACAATGCACACACACAGACGTACACGTATGTACATACATGCAATATCGTAGTCGGGAAAACTTTCCTAAAATGATACCCTGCATTTATGTATTTCGCGAGGCTATTTTCGATGATGTTTACGAATAGAATTTCTTGTAATATATGACGGTTGTGTACATGATGATGTTAATAAATAAACAGAGAACGGAGATGCCTGACAGTAGACAGATACGTATAGACAAAAAAAGAAAGGAATAAAAAATACAACAGAAGAGTCAGTCAGCACGTTAATACCATAGAAAACTCACCAGCTTTTTTATATGTTTACCATTGTTTACCGACGTCAGGTACGAGGGAATATAGGTATATAGTTAGCACGGTGCAAGATTATATGTGTCTCTGGATAGAAATGTATATACAGATAGATAGTTTGATAGATAGATAGATAGATTGATGGATGGATGATATGATATATGTAGGTGAAGACTTAAACGCTATGCATTTGTTAAGAGGAAGGCATGCATGTATTATGTACATTCTGGGAAGGCTCATGGGAGTTTATGGTCAATTTTCACTAAATGACTTGGCATGTTGATTCAAGGTTTGTCAAAGCTTTCAAGAGAGTAAACTATTTCGTAAAAATGGAGATGATGATGATGACAAAATGGCATAAGAGGATTGCTTGGAGTATGTCGTCGTATACGTACTTGTGGATACCACCGCGCACACGGTGGTGGTGGTGGTGCACGGAGTACGTGTACACACATTCCACAAGCATGTTCGAAATGCTGGCATCACATCCAGAATCTTTTTTTTTTCGCCGTGTTTTGTTGCTTCTGCTGCTGCGTTGATGATGGGTGGCCTATGTAGAATTGGTTGTAATATTATAGAGATATCTGCCTACACATCCATTATTCCAGTCGGCATGTAGGAATATTCTATAAAAAGCAGTAATGATTTTTTTGACAGGAGCTTTACTGGTAGAGCAGCAGGAGAAGAATGAGAGAGTATAGAAAAAAGAAGTGGAAAGGGTGTTCATGCTCATATTTACGCAGATATCATGGTGTTGATGGGATGTTGCTGATTATGAGTGCGAGAGTACATGGTTGAAAAAAATGACAGATCGGATGTTTTTGATGTCGTATATTTTCCTCTGGAATCTTTTTTCTAGCTTCACGATTGTTTGCACATCTTGACGAAAAAGAAAATGAGTGAAGATGCATGCTGCATGGAAATATATCTTATTATTGTTTTCTAATGTCAAAGTTCAAATTGTGTCTGGAGTATAGAATTTCGTTTTTTTTGTGTTGACATGGGAAAGCACACTTTGCAATACGAAATAGAATGTCTGAAGGTGGCCAGTGACATAATCTAGATAATAATAAAAGAAAGTGTGGATTGACTGGTGGCCATTCCTTACACAGCTTCTCCATATCTTTGATTAAAAGGGCAATCTGGAGGAGGTGGAAGTTGGTTCAGACTTTGGAATTGCTTGAAAATTCGAAAAAAACAAGTAAGGACTTTATTTGAACTAGTCAAGACGAGAGCAAACAAGGGAGCTAAATTCATTTTTTTCCTCTCTTCTTCTGAAGGTGTAGCAGTAGTAGTAATTTAGTTGAAAGCCGAAAAAAGGCTGACTGTGTTGCACAGTTGCCAGTTGCTCATCTCAAAACTTTTACTTTGTTTCAGTTTCTGACTACGGTAAAATGTCATTAAACTTTGCGTACCTATTTGCAATTAAAGAGAGTCGAATCCCCGAGAATTGCTCAAGTTACCTCTCCCAACAAATATGTTTGGTCTTTCAAAAAAAATGCTATTACGCCCACCTCCATACCTCCCGGTTTCGCGACATGACGCAAAGTGAATTTTTATCAGCAGCTGCAGCAGGAGACCATATTGTCTTGTTGGCTATTACATATTCAAAAAAAAATGTTTTAGTGTGCGAATGGACCATTTAAACCAGTGTACCTAGAGATAAAATTTAGTTTGGGAAAAGTGGATGGTGGAGCTGGCTCGCAGGAAGAAGTTCCATCCCTTCCGCTTTTAACAGGAACTGATAGAGGACTAATGATAAGGCGTATGATGTATAATATCCAACTACATACGTACATTGTTTCCACGAAAGATTAGTTCGTTTACAAAAAAGATATACGCAACATGTCTGCCTTATCTATCTATCTGTGCAATCCTCATTGTTTATGTTCATTCATTCACAAATTTTTACTCGTTTTCACAACACGCATTAGGTTTATCCTTTATACGACAAATTACCGTCGTCTCTCTGTGTGTGTATGTCGTCGTGATTGCTGTGTTTGTTAATGGCATTCAGGTTTCGGGGCATGTCAGCTACATCAATGAGCTGTGTCGTTTTTAAACGAGTAAACTCAACAATTCGCAGAATGGTTGAATGATGGTTCAAAATAAGCCAGGATCAAAGTAAATCCCAAGCAATATCATCTTTCAAAGGGTTTTACGCACAAGTTCACCATATAAGATGTGTTGTGTACCTACAAGTTGTAGTAGCTCTCATTGCCATCAAATCAGCGACGATTACGTGGAACTGACTTAGGAAAAAAAGAGTCAGGTTAAAACGTGATGAACGTTCTCATTAATATTTAATCAGTGTTGACTGACTGACTGTGAATGAGGAGAGCAAGCTTTTTCCAACTTCTACTCTCATCCCTTTATATATAAAGTTTGGTGTAGTAGTTTACACACACACAGCAAGAATATATTTTTATGCATAGGCAACTAGCAGATATGATATTAGTATGTTTTGGGCTTGTATAAAAGGGTTAATGGGGAAAGAGAAAAGCATGAATTCAAGTGGTTTACTAAATGCGTCGCTAATACGGGATTATTGGGATATGTGATGTGTGAGCTGTTTGTGTATTTTATCGAGAGTGTGTGTGAGGCACTAAAAATCAAAGAAAATATTTTCCAAGCAATGCATCATTTAGCAGAATTTTTTATTAGCAAAAAAACAGACGATTCCGTTTAATACTCGATAAATCCTATTTCAAAGTTTATGGCAAAGTGCTTCCCCAACAAAAAATTATATTCTAGAGCTACGTACTTTCCTTCATGAAATAAAATACTCTCAGTAAAATATATGTATATATTTTATGTATAGTGTTTTCGAAAAGAGAAATGCTCCGTTGTTAAACCCATTTTCCAAAAGAAAAGTTCTGATAATAATATGCTTACCTGCAAACATGGAAGTGAAATGAGATGATGAAGTATCCATGGAAAAAGGTAAATTGAGAGTGGCGGTAATGGGTGTTTGTAAGTGTCTGGTCTAGTAGTAGTAGTAGTTAAGGAAGGTCTATAAAATATTCTCGTTGTCGCAAGCTTCATAGTCACAAGACAAGAAGCATATCACATGCACTACACCTGTGCGGTAGATATATTCCCTTGGATACGCACACTCGTTTTCAAAATTCGCAACAGTTTCTTCTTGATGGAATCCAGAAAAGTTTACATTTCACTTCTTCTTGAGATGTTACATTTTGTTGCAACAAAAAGTTTTTGTAGGTACTACAACCTTGTTATGCTCGTGTCTATATGCTTATTATTGAGTGTTATTTACACTAGCCTTACTATTTAAGCTTAGTTAATATATCGTCGTCTTCGTCGTCATCATCATCATCATCATCATGGTCACTGTCGTCCTGACATTTTAGTCGAGAGCTTTTGTACATACGTTTATTGCTACCTATTCTAATGCACTTCACCTCCACTTTTCCTTTCTCAACCTTCACTACAGAATAATATGTAAAATTTTAATGGACGAGGTGCTTTAAAATGGAGCAAGGAGAACGGCGTTGTTAAATTTGCAATTTTTTAAGTGCCCCACTTAACAAATATGAGAATCATTCTTCACACAAAGAGCATATATATTTCATATTTAGGGCATCTGTCTATGATTCTTAAAAGAAAAAAAGAAGATGTAACGCAACTTTCAAGTGGACTAATTCTTGTATTTTTGTAATAAATGTGATTGTATAATCCTGGGAAATGTACATATTAGTTTTATGAGGAGTGCAACCTCCACACTTAACATTTACTTTTACATAAAAAACACACACATACACACACACACAGGTATTAAATCCTCTTTTAAGTGGAGGTTGTGTACAGAGACTTGTAAAGTTCATAGAGAGGAGGAGACATTCACATCATCAAAGGAGAAAAAGTCTCGTCTGAATACTTGTGTGCTGGCCAGCATTTCGTAGTTTAGAAAGTGCTCAATACAAACCCTTGTAAAATGTGCAAAAATATCGGGATTATTATTTCCACCGAGGATTTTGGCACATGAATAAAATGCATGAATGGTAAATTATGTAAACTTGGTGGGCTAAAAAGGAACAAAGTGCCCCGTTATGTTTACATCATAAAAGTTGCCACGCAGCAGTGAAAGTAATGAGGTCTCTCTCCAATGCGCTCAGCGGGCACAAAATTTATATTGAAAAATATTTGTGCAGGGTTGACAAGAACGTACGATAGATTGGACACTGACTGTGTCTATATATAAAATGTGTGTGTGTGTGTGTGTGTGTGGATGTGTGTGGTAAAGGGAAAGATGTAAAAAAGGATAAATTGAGAGTTAAAACGAATATTACGTTTTGAGGCTTTCCCTTTTTCGTCTTTCATTTCGAATTGAATGACATTTCTTTTGATTGTAGGAGAACACAGTGGGGAGGCGAAATACATATTTGTATATTGATTTAGAAATATAAAAGCTACAAAAGTGTACTTCTTTTTTTATAGAGACCGTGACAGGTACACCAGAGAGGCTCTATTCTGAAAATAATTAAAATCATGGTGGCTTTCTTGTAATCAAAACGTAGAGAGAACAAAGTCAAAAACGCTTCACTCTTTTTACTAAGCCATGCATAAGGAATGAGGCCAAGCACACTTTATACACCAAGACTATATATTGTTTAAATTTTATTTTGGGGGAAATTTTTTTGTATGATTTTTGGAAGGTCTTAGAAAAGCGGCAGTAGCAGCAGCATCAACCGAGGAATAATACTTTTGAACTTGTTTCTTATACTATGTGTCCATATTCTATAGCTCATTGTGTGCTGCGGCATCATATAATAATAATAATAATATGCAAGTTGGATATAAAGCAAGAAGGCAAATTGAAGGGAAGAAGCGAGATGGTGGCATGAATAAGGTTGAAAGGAGGAACGCTACTGTAATCTCTCTCCAGACTACTTTTCCATCAGGAAAGGATTAAGTTGACGTAATGCACAATGACTCATTGAGGAAGAACCGGGGAAAGATGGAGAGTGTACATATAATAGTGTAGTGGCAGCCAGTGCTAGAACTACTCAAAATGAGGAAGTGGAATAATAATAACAATAATAATAATGATGCGAGAGGAAGAAAGGGTTTTTACTTTGCTGGTGTCTAGCGTCAGCAGCAGCACCACCAGAAGCCGTGGTATGGCATGGCAAGTCATTTTTTCATTCGTGTAAAGCGAACGAAACGGCAATTTAGTTAACGAGGGAGAAACAGAGAGAGAGAGAGAGAGAGAGAACGGAGAAAGTAGAGAAAGCTTGTCTAGATTGTTATTGTGTGTCAAACGAGCCAGCAGCTAGTTTAATATGCATAAGCTGTCCCCCTTTTCCCTTAGCTTGTCTACCATACAACATGGGATTGTGTATTGTCATGTTTATGCATATTAGTTCTTCTTACGTCCAACATGAAATTACTTATCGTTTATATTTTTTTCACTAAGTAAGTAACAAAAACGCCGTTTAACTCTCCTATTAGAAGCGCACTCAGCATTCAGCAACTGTTAGCTAATCCTATTTTCTTTCAATGTACGTTTCCAAGTGCATTCTGTTTAGAAATTTGTAATTAGTGAAGTACCTCATTACATAAGTACATATGCGCACATATAATGTGCGTAGCTGCATTGATGTATAGCCAATGAGCATACAATTGCTCAATAAACAGGTAGATTGTGTCAATACGTAGAGTGATCTTGCTTTCTAATGAAATTGGAGTTTTGGGCTTTTTGATCGTTGGATCGTATGGACGAAAGCATCGATCTAGCTTCTACCATTATTGAGAGAATACTTATTATTCTGTTGTTACGTCAAGTACAATCGTACAACATGGTGCGTAGTTTTAAAACCAGCGTGTGGACACTGTCCCTCCGTATGTTGTATTGAATGTCCATCTGTACCAATATTCTTGTTGGAATTGCGTTGTAAGAGCAATTTCATAATGAACAATCCTTGTTATTTCCCTGAAGACCAAGGTTGCACAATGTCTTGCACTCAAACTTTTCGTGGGAGTGGAAGTCACATTTTCCTTTTTAGCTGGCTCAATTACCTTCGTCGGAATTTGCTTGATCGCGGTATACGGGAGAGGAAAGTATTTTCCTTTAATTGCATTTTTATGTAGTATACTAAAAAAAGAAGTTGCTTTCTTCATGGGAAACTTTCACAAACTGTATAACTTTCAGTTCATTGCAATTTGTGACTTGGCCTACGAGGCTATTTAAGACGGACTAGGGAAAGAGCGGAAGCTGATACTAATGGCTATACTTGACACGTGCATGATTCATTAGTTGTTCGAAACTTATGAGCTGTGTGGGGAGAGAAACATGATTTGTAAGTTTTGCCTTAAACATTCAAAGAGCCCGCAGAACACATTTGGAAATGACTTACGGAATTTTAACATTTTCAGACTTCTCTGTCGTCCATCAGAATACAAAATATCTTACGACGGCCAGACAGACCAAACAAATCCTGTAAGTGCTTTCATTCTTCCGGTCCTTAATAACCAAACATTTACGCCATGTCCATGTGCTCGTATCGTGTATCAATGATAATAGCCACAGTTTTTTAGCTTCCCAAGCACTTTTATTGGTGAAAGCTGTTATTTATTTCCTCGCGTTTCTTGTTATCGTCTTTCAACAAGACGAAATTCCCTTTTCCATTGCATTAATTACCGCATTGCAAATGCGTTTTTGAAAGTAATTATACGAAGCGAAATGATATTGCATTAGAGAAAATAACAATCTCTTGGAAAGTTAAATATCTTTTGTAGATGTTTCATAAGCAATCATATACAGATATATACACATACATCTGTAGTGTAGTTTATTGTAATGTTGCCAAGTGTACAAATGCTTCATGCCATTTAAAATTTGAGCAACATACAAGTAGAAATGACATTCATTGTCAAAAAAATAGCTAGCAATTACGTACGCTTACAAATTTCCCAATTTATTGCAATAAACGATAGGGTATATATTTTCATTTGGCGACAGTCTCAATGGTGCAGCAATTCTATTTGAATTAATAATCAAAAGTGTTGACTGAACTTCTCCATCTACTCTGTTACGTCAATACCACTAGACGGTAATAGATTTGGTGGAACAACCCCCATGTGAATTGTTGGCCTAGTCTAGTGTCGGCTTGTTCAATGAGTCGAGTGAGTGGAAGCACGGCCATTTTATAGGACAGATAGGAGAGCTTCTCGAGTAAAAAAGACAGATTATCGCGCAGACAAATAATAATAAATATATATTATGTAGGTAGTAGGTAAGAAGATTCATTCACCCACTTCCATGCCATCAAACCATGGCATCGCATCACCATCACCATCATGTTGATGGCCTACTTTTCTCTCTCCTTATCGTCATTCGCAACGGATTCTTGAGGTTTATAGATCTTAATGGTATGCTCCACGTTAATATTTTATTAATTGCCTCAAATACTTAACAACGACGCAAAAAGGTCGAATGTGGTTGACTTCCAGATTACGTGGTTGTACAAAAACAAGTATGTACATTGCCACATTCGTGAAGCACTCTCTTGCAAAAGCATCTCGTCAAGACAAAGACAAGAGGAGTCGAGGAAAGAAAACAGGGTATATATTTTTTTCTGTTGGTTTTCATGGACCAAGTGCCTCCTCCATCAAACGTATGTATATTTTCACATAAAATTTAAGCAACGGTAATAGCAATGATATAGAATGTTGTTGGGTAATGCCATGCACAAGACCATTTTTTCTGAAAGCAATACAACGTGGTATGCTAGTATCTGTACATTGAAGTGAAAGTGGTGTGATGACGATGGTAAATATACAAGATGGAAAAAAGAGGGTCAGTTGCGGAGGTAGTGATGGTGCTGTTGCTGCTGGTGCTACCACCGCCACCACCGCACCGTTAAAGGTTTTTTTCTCCGTCTTCGTCTCAGAACGAATTTGAATCAGTTGTAGTAAATGTTGAGTAGCAGATCGATCATTGCTTCTCTGGAAAAGTGGACTGTACTGAACGTTCACTGATCCCATATCTTTTCCAAACGGCAGACAAGGCAAAGTATTTTTGACGTGATATATGGTTTTCCGCTTTTGCTCTTCCTGGGCACGAATAAGTGGAATGCATGGAATACTGATGGGAATGACTAGGAGGACGACTACTCCTACTGCTACCACCACTCTACAACTCCATCTCTCCTTCCCTTTTCTTCTTCTTCTGCCGCCGCTGCTGCCGCTTCTTCAATGATGATGATAATAATAGTAATGCTGGCAACGAACGCGCACTGGTCACATTGAACGACACAAAAAAATTTATATTTATACTTAAAGTATAATACTTTGTCTATGGCCAAAAAGAGACCATAAAAGTTTTATATAAAATACGTAGGAAAGTAAACTTGACTATACCATGTGCCTCTGTTGCTATGTTTATATCTAAAGTGTTATCTATTTTATCCTGTACACTATTTATTGTCCCTATCGAAAAGGTGCAATTTAGTTAAAGTATGCGTGTATAAAGTTCATGCATGTATATGTGACGGGTGTTGCTGTTGTTATATGGAATTGCAGATAGCGTTTCACAAGAAACCCTTTTTTTCTCGGCAGCTCAGAAAGTAGTTTTCAAAAAACTTGCAAATTTTCCCTGTCATATATATACTCAGGTTTATTTTAAATTTTTTACACGGAGACATTGCTGATTGTAGTTTCAGGAAAATAAGATTCCAAGATTTTAGTACTTGGCTAAAGTACGCAGCACAAAACACACAAGTTTTGTGTGTGCATGCATGCTACTTTTTATTTATGTCTTGGATCAACTAGCACAGCACTAGGAGCAGGTACGTAGGTGTGTGCGGTTACATCCTTTCATCGTTGCGGTCACCAGAAGCAGAGCACTTAGAAAAGCATGAATAGTAACAACGGTTTCTCAGAGAAAATTGTACAACAACGAGGAATAAATTTCCAAAGTGGGATGTATTTATTGCTTATACTAAAGCCCACCACCACGCCGCCAAAGTTGTTACTTGCAGCAATACTTTCTTACTTTTTTTTGCTGTTGTGTTTCTATTGTAAAGCGTATGGAAAAATATTATAAATAGAAATACTTTTTTTTTCTTCTTTACGTGGGTTTCAATACGACTATTAAGGCTTTTGGCGGTGAATTTTATTTCTGCATGTTCATGATATAAAAATAATAAAAGTTTAAGAAGCGTGGAGTGGGCTTAGCCAGAATAGTTCACGTAAATAAAAAAAGGTAATGGAACAAATAATTCGGAACGTCTTTTCTCTGTTCCTCTTCCCCGGAAGAATTGCAAAATCATGTGTGGCGTGTGTGTGTGTATTTTAAAGCAATTTAACAATATCATCGACATCAAAGGCAAAAAATTGTTGATTCTCTTCTTCTTTTACTTCTTCAGATGACGATGAGGTTCTGTGTGCGGATTTCACTTTTTTGTGAAGATAACTTTATTACAGCGCTATGGATATATTATGCTCTGCAGAGAGGAAATTGAAAATATGTAGGCATGCCTTCAAACGAATTCACAAGAGGAAAATTCCGAGAAATAAGAACCCTCCACTACTGTTCTACATTCTTTTCCTTTCTCGACTGTTGCTGTGTTTTTTATACCTTCGTTCCGTTTCCTTCAGTCTTCCTCTTTGAATCTCAGACAAAGAGGAGTGGAGCAATGCTTAACTCATTCATTGGGTTATAACTACATCTTTCCTCTCCTTCCTCCTCTCTAGTCATTAGAATTTTTTTTCCATACGCTGCTTCTTCTTATAAGCTCCTCCATGTAAAATGATATGGCAATGTGGATGAAACTGTGTGTGGTACGAATCTAAAATCCAGAGAGAAGTAGTCCTCAAGTTTCCTGCTGCGATCAATACGAACATCAAATTAAGCTTAACAACTTATTTTGGCTAACTCGTAGCAATTGAATGAAATGTTACGGGTCATCTGATTTCTGTTGCTGAATTTATAATGACAAAATCGCAGGATGCCTTTTGGTGGAATAGAGAAATGTTTCGAAATGAGTAAAGTGTTTGGTAGATTTCTCATTGCCCCAGGATGGGTTGAAAAGCTCGCGTATAGTGTAGCCCTGGTTTATGAAGCAAAGGAAATGCCAAAAGATTGCCAATAATGTTTTTGATCAAATGAATGGCCCAGCATAATGAAAATTACGGTTGTATAGTAAACGCTTGTCCTCTGTAAAGCCATTTGCATCCCATCTGCGTTGACCAACGACGTTGAAGGAATAAACGATAATGACAAAATGCTTGGCGGACACTTTCCCGTCGAGTGCTTCATGGAAACGGCTCTAAAAGCTCTTTTCCATTTTCCTGCTTGCTCTCCATGACCGTCGTGCTGACTACTATTCTTTTGTTAATTTTACATGAGCATGATCCCTTTTAAGCCATCAATGCCATCATGTTTTTCTTAACAGCGTAAAAAATTAAATTATTCTTTTCATCGTCGTGTAGCATGTGAATAAACGAGATTTTACTTAAAGTCCCTTGAGCAGACTTCAAAGTAACGGAATCCTAATTTGCTTAATATGCCATGCCAGCATTGTTTTCTGCTTGTTTGGTGATTAACTAGAGTACTGGAAGATGTGTCTGTCTTCTTCTCCTCTCGTATTCTTATGCTGATATCGCACAAAGGAGGATCATGACTATGACTGTTTGTCTGATTTCCAGACAACATACACACACATAGTAGCTTACACAAAAAAAGAGAGAAAAAGAAACTTTTGTAAATGCATATGCCTTTCTTTCTGTTTCTTTTCACTTGCTCAGAAAACGTACATGTCATACTGTGTAGCTTGTGCATTTCGAACTGATGAACGCAGAAACAAATACATACAGAGTCACAGACACTGTGTGTTGCATACAAAACATACAGAGACAAGGCTGTATAATGTGTACTGTGTACACAGAAAAGAGGAAAAAAAAGTTCTTTTCACGCAATTTAATTTCGCTCCTGTTTCTGATTTTCCTTCATTTGGATCCACAGCAGCAGCAACATCTCTCATGAATACCTATTCCCTTCATCATCAGCATCGTCATCACCACCACCTCGACCATAAGCAGAAATATGAAAGTAATATAATAATCTGAGAATGACGATGATCGTGATGATGATGATGAACATGATGATCATGACGATGCATAAAACACTTTGCTTTTACTTCTTCCCAGTTTTGAGCTTCCTGCTCCTGCTGCTCACACTGACTCTGCTTGAAAGGTTGATTTTTGGATAAAACTTGTGACTTGCTGCTGCTGTTGCTGATTTCCTATTCCTCACCCACAATCTATGTATTTCTCTGTTGCTCTTCGTCTTGTTCCAACTTATTCCTCTTCTTCGACACCATCATCGTCATCATCATCATCATGATCGTCTGTTGTAGCTGCTGTTGGTAAATGGACGTGACGAAGACCAGATAATAATCATAATATGCGGCGGAGAGTGAGAGAGAAGCAGAAGAAAAAGGTTGATGACTGCTCCTGCTGCTGCCACCGTAAATGTGTGCAAGCAAACCCAAAAGCAAACTTTTGTTTACTTGCTAGTGTGATGTGTGTGTAGACTCTTTCTTCACCAACTTCTACAACTGTACATACTTCTTTCTACCATTCGCTCACTACTGCTACTAGCATAAACTGACAACCAACTCATTACGTATCGTATTATTATTGCTACTTGTATGGCACACATAATAGTATCCAAAGTCAAACAAGACGGAGTTGTAGCCAGCACACAATGTGTCACAATTAAGGGAGAAAGTCAATAGAGCCTGACCGGGATGCATGCCATATTTGTGGAAATGCATATTTATGAGCATAACTTGATGATGAGTTTGAGGACGATGGCGACGATGTCGACGACGACGAAAATACGCGACAAGTTGTTTTCCCTTTTCTACTCTCGTAATAACATTATTATCTGTGCAATGTGTGGTGGTGGTGGTGGTAAGGCAGCAGCAGGTAATTGCGATTGTGCGATGATGATTGTGTGGAAGCACGTCAACAAGTCAAAAAATATGTACACAAATCAGAAGACCAGTAATTGAGTCCGTCTTTTTTGGTCTATTTAGATGTTATAAGAAAATGGGCTGGAGTTGATTTGCATGTTGAGGAAAACACGGAATTAATAATAATAATAAAATTGTGAGGAAAACTTCAAAAGCTTCCTCCCAATCAACCATGCTTTTCCCTTCTACTCACTTGCACACAATCATATCCTGCGTGCGTCAATGGCTGGCAGACAGTGAGGTTGATGATGAAATTACTAATTGAAAAACTCAAGGTTTCCCAGCTACTGTATTCATGATCAACGCTGCGTAACTTGAGAGGGAGAGGAGAACAAAAGAAGACAATAATCAAGGCACGTCGAATCATCAACATCATCACCACCACCGTCGTCCTCCTCATCCTCACCCAACCGGATAGGGAAATTGCTGCTGTTCATTCTGAGAAATGTGCCTATTACTTGAACGCTGCTGCTACTGCTGCTTGTTCTACGGCTATTAAAGCTACTGGATTTTCTCAATGAAACTTTCATCTTAATGAACCATATAACTTGTGTATACATTTTTCTATATCTTCATCACTTTACTGGTCGAGTCCAATAGTAAAAACGGAGCAGAAAACATTACTATTGATGATGGTGATGATGATGCTCAAAAACTCGACCAAGATTCCTCTGTGTAGGAGCCGTAAGCTA
The DNA here is from genome assembly GCA_004115045.4 of Sinella curviseta. Lineage (NCBI taxonomy): Eukaryota > Metazoa > Arthropoda > Collembola > Entomobryomorpha > Entomobryidae > Sinella > Sinella curviseta. Next base: position 11,741,328 of record CM065489.1, read on the forward strand.
TCGACAATCGGGTTCACATCTGCATAATTAATCCTCCCTACCGACCACACCATCACCATTTCTTTCTTTATTTCTTCACTGTTACTCAGCTTTTATTTCCTTTTTTTCTTCTTCCCCAGGCTTTCATTGTTATACGGAACAGGAGTAGAATAAAAATAATAATTTAGGTGAAATGGTGGTATGTCATGATGCCTTTATTTATGAATCAGGCTATAAAGCTTTGTGTCCGTTTGCGTTGAATGAAAGAACTTTATGGAGAAATTAGATGATTTATGTTTTCCCTAGTGTGTATGTATAGCACCTCCTACGGAGCTATGAAGCAGTGGGCTCCTTTCTCTCGACAAATTGCTAATGTGCATCTGAATGAGTGGTAGAAGTAGTAGTTGTGTGAGCCGATCAAGCCGTACGTCTCTTAATGTACTGTTCGTCGATGATATATTTTCGATATACTTTTTTTCTCCTTCTCTCTTCACTTGGTACTTGCAATATGAACTCAAGTGCTAAAAGCACACCTTCATCCTTTATATTCATCCACATGATTCATGGCACTACAGACGGGCAGAGAAAAAACTAGTAAATTTTCGTCTTGAAATAGGCGGATTGCTTTTCCCAATTCCTTTTATATATTTTTTTATGTGGAGCACCATCACCACCAACACCATACTGTTATCACCATATTACCACCAACCAATTCCTCCCACTAATGCTACATTACTAGATTGCATTGCCGTATTACTATATCGAAATATTGTTAGCAGTCATCCAGTCACAACGGCAAGAATCGAATCTCCGGCTGGAAAAGATGGGCAAAAAGAGAGGGAGAAGAAGGTACATAGTAATCGCATTTTGTTCCTTAGGACAACGAGGACGATGACGAACACGACGACCAAGGAAAGGAGTATTAGCTGGATAGATAGATAGAAAAAGATGCCAGTGATGTGTGCACTTATGAGCATGTATATCTGGGAGAGTGTGTGTCTGGGAGCGCTGTTGTTAGACAAGTTCATAACCTAACTGATTTATGACGACAGGGATTATGTGCGCTGGGGATGTATCACCACCACCGTTGAATTTTTCACGATTCACCTTTTCGACACACACACACGCATACATGCTTACGTATGTACATGCAGACACCCAGACACATAACCGTTTTTACGACAATGTTGTATCGTAAATTCTATAAAGATTGTTGGGAAGGATGGAAGTGTGTACGTGGACGCGTGTATCTGTGGATAAGGCTGGATTTTAGACTAGATGTGGAGGACGTGAAGTAGTTAAATTTTGGTTTTCGCAAAAGGCTCATCTACTACCTGCAGCAACAGCATCGTGCTGTCAAGTTTTCTCAGATTTATACTTTAACTTTTGCCTTGTGCAAAGTGAAAGCTTCTCGTGAGAATTATAACATGAACGTGGCAGTGGTAGCAAGCAGCAGAACGCATCAGTCAATAGCAATCAGAATCCTTCTCATCAACAGTTTTCTTTCTTTGGTGGTGATGGTGAATCGACATCAAAGCAAATCTAAATGGACCAGTGAAGGATTTGTTGAGGTTGGGGGAAAAAATCCTTTCATTAGCGAGGGAAAAAATTTAGGCTCCAATACTTCCAGTATGTGCCTCCCATGGACACTTTATTTTTCCCAGAATGTGTTTGCAGAAAAGAATGGGAAAAACAAGAAAGTCACGATACTGCACAACTCAGATACTTGTTCATCTTTATTCTCCTTTCTCGTTTTTTGCCTTTCATGTTCCATTAAAAACATCACATAAACATGGCAAGACTTCCTCTTGAAACGGCAATGATGGTGATGACGATGACGACGACGATGATGATGGCTGAAACAAATAAGTAGTTTGAAAGAAGAAAAAAGAAGAAGCAAAAAGTTTACTACTTGCTTCTCCTCCGCTGATATTGTGCAAAAGTGTATATCCACATCTACACACATACAAGTATAAAATCGTAATATTCTCTGCGATATAATGTCTCCACTCATTATTATCATGTTGTTGCATGAGTGTGTACTTTCTCCACGTACGTTTTATAAAACTTTCTCTCTTTGTAAGTATGTATGCATGTATCATTTTATGCCCCTGAGCGTACACAACACGAGCATTTTGCATACATACATATTGTACCATTCTCGTGTAAGAGTAGAGTTTTAGGACGACACAAACATCGCATCGATGCAACTTCGCAACCCAAGTTAAGTACTTGGAGATTTTCCTCGTTGGAATGTCAGTAGTACAAGAGAGAGTAGAGCAAGAAACGAGGAGTAGCAGAAGCAGCGGCAGCAGCAGCAGCACTGCTTTTGTACAAAAGAAACATAACATAATAGCTTTACGTGCTCCAGTTTTTCTTCTGCTTCTTTTTCTTTCTCCTCCACCTCCTCACACACAACAGCACAACATCATCATCATCAACAACATGGTCGTCGTCATCCATGGCATTTTCACGCTAGCTTGCTATTTATTTTCTGAGAGAGAGAGAGAATGCATTAGGAAGGGAAAGTGCTTGTTGTAGTGATGGCGGCGGCAGTAGTAGCAACTATAGTGTTATTATAGCGAGTGGAGTGTCATTTCAAAGGAGAAATAACAGGAACTATAATATTAGTATCTTTTCATCATAAAGTACAACAACATGTCGTGTGTGTAAGTGTATGTGGATGTACGTATATTATTATTACGTGAATCTCCGTATGTATGTAGTATGCACGTATTGCAAAAAGTAGTAGAGAACGAAGCAGGAGAAAGTTGTGTGCATGATAAGAAAACAACAAAGCTTTTCCTGCTCTGTTTTTCGTTATTAAATATTCATAAAGTGAAACATTATGTAAAAAAGCTTATTTCCAACTTGAATTAATTTCGCTGGCTCTCAACAGTAGAAAAATATATTAGACTGAGGAGACAAGGAGGAGGAAGAAGATGGAGCAGACATGAGAGAGAGAGAGAGAATGGAATGACTGACGTCACTAATTCTTAACCGTTTTTTTCTTCGTTTTTTATCATAATCATCATATGGTAGAGTAGAAGCAGAGAGAAAAAAAGCTCGATTTAGTATGGTTTAGTCGTTGTCCTCGTATTTTTCTTTTCCTATGGGCTTAAATAATATTGTGGGCGCTTGCTTGCTTGCTTGTGTGCTTCTCGGAAAAAAATCTTGTTGGTATTTTTTGAAGTCTTGTTCTTTGGATGGAATGGCGAAAGCATAAAATAATATCAGCATCATTCACCACTACGACCGCGACCACCGCCAACAAACAGCAAAACCAAGCTTGTTGCCAAGAGGCTTTTTTCTCCTTCTGTAGAAGTAGTCGTTGTTGTCGGAGCGCTGCTCCTGATGCTTCTGTTTGCGTTTTTATAGTGCCGCCATTACCACGACCAATATGGCCGCATATACATATTTAAACGGCTTTTAAGAAGGAAAAAACATGAGATGCTCCATTTTTTCCGGACTATCTATCTATCTGTCATAATAATATCAACATAATATTATGATTGGGTTTGCTTTTCCGAGAGAAGGAAATCCAAATGGTGTTTTCCTAGCACGCAGTGGTAGGAGGCTTGTCGTCAATGCTAATGGTCTATTTAGAGTAAAAACATTGTTGATTTTTTGACGTGTTTTCGCTAAATTTGTACTAAAAGCCATGTGCCTAATCGCCGCTGCCTCTTTCTCCAGTGTAATATGTAAATTTCACTTGGCAGTAATGTACTCCTTTCTCGCAGCCATTCCTGTTTAATTGCTCGCACGGCAGATTACACTGAAGCTTGTGATCAATCAACAGGGATTAGATTGGAGACATTTATTGTGTTGCTGACTATATATTACATCATTTTCCTACCTACAATAATAAAATAAAGCCATCAACGCTTTTTTTGCGCGTTTTCATATTACTTTATTTCGTAGAGACTTGTGGCAAAAATCCTTTGTTGTTGGGAAAGTGGTAGTGGTAGGCGCAGTAAATGACTTGGCAAGTGGCTGACAATTAAAACTTTTTCCATGCATATAAGCCTGTTGTAGAGAAGACAGACACAAAGACTGGTGTGCAGTACAGCTTGATTAATGGAAAAATATGAGAAAAATGTATGGAATCTCATAAAATTCTAAAAATACGCAGCAATCCATTACCGGAAAATGATCAAGTTATCATTTGTTCCATTCAAGGTATCTATTTGCATGCCTCTCCCGTCACTGTCATAATGGGAATGAGATGAGGCGTTTTTAGAGATTGAGCTTTCAGTTTGATCTCAGATGATGAGAAAAAGGAAAAGTCGAGCCAAGAAAAAAAATTCGAATAAAGATGTAAATAGTTGAACATGTTTTGCTTATCCACGTGTATGGATTTATTCTGAGGAAGCGTAAAAGGAATCACTTTTTAGCCAATATTGCTTTGAACGGGCATGGTAAAAAATAAATGACAATACTTAACAGCAATATAAATTCACCTTGGTCTATTTGAATATTGAGCTAGTATAAGTTTTATGCGAGAGTGTTATGGAAATACCTAAATTGCGCTTGGTAAGGAAGTAAGGAAGCAGCTCACTAAATGTCGAACGTGTTAAATGGGATAACAGTCCACAAAGTAGGCACATTGTTTCAAGTTGCCTCATGGCTTTCAGAACTGCACAGTGTGAAATTGAGAGTTTGATGGATATTGAAAAGTCATTACTATCAGAGTTGGTGCCCAGTAACCCGAGATTAGACTTTTAGATAGCCTCATTCGATTTAGAAGCATATTTCCGTAGAAAATAGGATTTGTAGGTGATAAACGATTTATAACTACTGTGGATCAAAACCATTCTGCAATGATAGGGCAGTGATTTACAATCAGAGTGCGAAACTTTAGAATCTGAAGATTAGTGTGCACATAGTCAAGCAGACTGAACACCTAATCCAAATAAGTAGTGCTTACATGCTCACAATTTAATAATGATGATGGATGTAAATGAAATGGAACTTTGCAGATGAAAATGGCCTCACTACTATGCACAACTACGAGCAAACTGATGGAGAATGAATAGATGAGTAAATAGTCAATCATTTTCCTTTTTCTCTGTCTCTCCACTCCTTCCATAAAAATGCTCAATGGGGAGAGTAGTGCGATGACAAGAAAAAGGCAGGCAGAGAGAGAGAGAGAGCCCTGCTTTAACAGGATCCCGGTATTCTTTGCGAAACAGGCATACTTTCTACCTTGCTTGGTCCCAATATTTGAAAAATAGATTTTCTCGTCATTTCCACTAAACCTATTTGACTTGTCAGTCGGGTTTTGCAATTTTCTTTTCTCTCTCCTTATTTATCAATTCAAGATCCAATTGCACTGTCATCATGATTTGATATGCATTTTTGTCATTTTTATTTTTATCAGGGAAAATAAGTTCATTCCTCTAAATGGGCAATATATTTTTATATTTCTTTCCGCACTATCATCCCAGTCGATCTCGACACAAGCATTAGTGCGGAGGATGAAAATATCGTAAATGTGTATAGTGACATACATTTTTTATTTATAAATCGAACGAATGACGTACACGTCTCCTCTACAACACCAATATTATATCAGTACTTTTTTATTGTGCACTGGCTATACGAAAACCAATCTGTATTCCTGCTCTTACCGTTAGCTCTATAATATTTTGATCACATCATACTCCTTTTTCATAATAGTGCATACTGCTACTACTACTACTTCTGCTGCTGCTTTTTCCCTTTAATTTGGTTCAGTTCAATTCTGCTTCCATTTCATCTCCTGTAGATATCTCCCAACAACTAATCCTCTGTCATCGAATAAAAGAACTGGGAGAGAAGGAAAAGACGAGGGTGAGGAGAGAACGAGAGAGTGAGAGAGAGAGAGAGCCAGTAAAGTAAGTAGAAGAAGAAGGCGTATATATAGTTGTAATGCGATGCCGAGAAATGAGAGAAGCTGTCTTGAGAAAGATGATTTTTATTATGGTAAAAGACGAACTGTGTGTGTAATGCTACTTTATTGACTCTCTCTCTATCAGACACGGGCACTCACTCCAGCAACTTTCCTATATACCACTTTACTTAATAATATGTGTTTGCTGGTTGGCTAAGCGAATCATGATAACACATATACCTAAGCTCTCTTCCATGGTGTAAGTAAAGTACATAAAAGGTGCAGAAAGGACGCAAATAGGTGGGTATTGGAAATGAATATAGGTATTTAAGTGGGATGCTTGGATAGACAATACACTGGTACATTTAATACTCACGCGAGAAATGTTCATGTAAGCATGTACCAAGAAAGAAGAAGAATGAGTTGTGTGTGTGATGGTGATCTTATGCTGTGCTCTCCCTTTCCTAATATATCACACATGTAAGACGGCGGAGAAGAAGAAGAAAAAAATAGAAAGCTGGCAAGGTAGAAGGAGTAAAGTACGCTTGAGGGCAATCTTTCCTCGCCTTTTTCTAAAAGAAAGAAAAAGAAAAACCTTTCACGTCTTGTTGGCACGATGCGGAGCCACAGAGGGAAAAGTCCTACTGCTGCCTGCTTATAGAAAAAAGGGTTTCTTTTCCCTCAGTGTACAACTACCATTATCATCATCGTCATTATTTTTTTGGCTTGCTGCTTCAGCTGAAAACGAGCTTATGGAATCGTCGAGTCTCTGTCTTTTCTAGCCACTTTTGTTTTTGAAGGAGCATGCTTTTTATCACCAATGTCAAGTAGAATGAATAATGCATCAGAGCTAAATCAACATTTCGAGATGAAAACCAATGAATATTTTCCCCAAACAAGATTATCTTGAAATTGATGATTATTAAATTACGGAAAAGGAGGGAAAATTTGCGATGACAAGAGTCTAAATTCGCAGTGAGCGTGTTAGTTTGTTGACAGAGGGTTGCGCTTGGCTATCATTTCAATTGCAGGGTACAAAAGAAAAGCGACTCACGTTACTTGTTTTTGTCTGCGTCCTCAGATAGAATTGTAGCTCTCGCACCCATTCCCCACACTTTTATTCCCATTATTGATACACAATAAAGTAGAACGAATTTTTTGTTGTACGTGCCATTCTATTGGATACTTTCCTTTTTTTCTGTGTTATATATCAAAATATAATGTATTGTGGTGGTAGTAGTACATGTGATCCTACATCCTTTTCACAAATACACCACAGTCTCTTGGCTTGATCTCGGTTATCATCATCACCACCCAACACCAATGGCAATTTTTTTCCTTCTTCTAAAGATAGACTCGCTCAGCCAGAAAGAAAGAAAGTGAAAGTGGTTAGCCAGAAACGCAAACAGATCCCTTCTATTATTACCATTTTACTTAAGCCAGTAGCAGTGGAATATAAATAAATAATAAGAAGGGGAAAAAGTAAAGTACCTACCTATGTATATGGTGATAATAATAAAGTGTACCAATATGACTTGAAGGAAGCACAAAATCATTGTAGACTACTTTATTTGCGTGTCAGGTGTTTGGTTTTCGATGATGTTTGCTAGTTCCACACTTTCATCCACCTATATATTAATAATAATAATGATAACATGTAATCATGTATGATCGCGTGTCTATATGGATAAGCAACATGCACAATTTTCATTTCCTTCTTCCCTGCTTCCCAACAGTAGAAAATAAGGTAATAATAATAATAGACTACTGTTGGCTTGCTCGAATCTGACTTATTTTTTTATAATCCTGAAATCCTTCGAAAAATAAAAAATAAGAAGACGGAAGACGGATACAATAGACGTAGAAAAAGACCTGTTGTTTGTCAAATGAAAAATGGATCTAAATCCCATGGAGCTTTTCTGAAACTTTCCTTTGAATTACATCTCAATACATTATCTGCTACTTCGTTCTGAAGCGGAGAAAGATGGGTAGCAGCGCACCAATATAGCAATAATATTCTTTCGTTATTATTATGACTCGTATTCGAGAATTCAACAAGCAATTTTTTTTTCTGATGAAGGCACAGGTGGCTCAAAGGCAATAAGACGAAGAAGATGAAGCAGTGATCATTTTGTACCTTTATATTTTACACTTTTTTATAGTCGAATTTTATTTACTCCAATGAAGCCTGCACGTACATACGTATACGCCACCGTTATGAGTTATCACGACGGTGTGAATGATAACACGTGTATAAGGCAACATAAAACTGGTGGGTTACGTGATTTGAGATTATGATCGTCTAGTCAACGAACCCGTCATCAAATCGTACTTGGAACACTTCAGATTTTTTTTGCTACCTTAAAAACGCGTGTAGTTTTCAGGACTGTCATGTGAAAGTCAGGCTGGCTAAGTCGTTCTCTTCCCGGAGAAAGGGACGAGAAGGACGACAAATTGAAAAGTCTACCGTGTAATTTCAGGCATGTGGTAGCAGCAACATAATAATATATTATCATCATCATCATCTTGATGTGTAGAAAGGAGTAGTAAAGTATACTATTATTAAATATTACAAAAACTTGTTATTATACTATTGTAAGGGAATGGTATTACTGCTGAAAATAATACGCTCCTGCACCTGGTACCACCACTCAAATTCCAAGAATCATTTATGAGCTTTGTGTCACATTGTTGTAAAGTAATCATGCAAACTCTGACAAGACTCATTCTTCTTTCTCTCCGCTTTCCTCGCTTTCAATTCTCCCTGTCTTCTTCTACACTACTGCTTTCACTGTACGACTGCTGCTGTTGTTGGGTGACTTGCTTTTGAGTGTCTGCTGACAGGACGTTTCTTGAAAGTCAGAGTAGTAAAGCACAATAATATCTTCTTACGTTTTCAATTTTAGTCGTCAAGTCAAAGAATGAGTTATTCTGCTCAAATAATAGCATTACACGCAAGGTAGCATTACACACTTACATCATCAACCTGGGCTACAATAAAAAAATATGTATATAATCATACATCCATAGTCCCGGATACATTGTAACTAGTGTGCACAAAGAGTAAGTAGCATTAGTAAATGATACGTTGGTCCTTAATAATATACATTAAGAGTAATAATAGTATTAAGTGACCCATTTTCGACAACGTGAAGTATAATTGAAATAATATGCATACTTCCTATATACGCTTTCGCTTATTGTTACTTCCGTTCCGGTCTTTCCTATGCAAACAATAATTTCTATGATTGCACTTTTCCTTTGTATGGTTTCACAGATTTTCATCATTCTCATCTGGACAACAAGTGGAGCACCCCTTTCTACACGGAAGCAGTTGCATGAGCGAATAGCTTATTATTATTAAAATGAATGTACGAACATTGTGTGTGCACTTTTAAAGTAGCACATCCAACTACCACTAATAATAGCGGAAGAGCGTCAACAAAGCAATGCAAAAATTGCAAATGGGAAAAAGCAGCAGGGAAAAATGGGTTCCACAAAGTAGTCGGAGCAAACTTTCCAAGGGAAAATAATAATAAGAAGCTGGCAAGAGAGAGTGACGAAGGAAGGACAAAGTCAAAGAAGGAAAAAGAAACGAAAAGAAATTGAAAGAAGGCAAACGCGAGTCCTGTTGGTATGCTCCCAAGAGGTCCCTTATTGTGACAAAGTAAAGGGTACCTTGTAACTTTCACCACCACTTCCTCCTTCCACACCATACCATACCACCACTACTGCAAGCTATTAGTATACCCCCTACATCGATATCTATCCTGGTCTCCCTTACAACAACTGCCTATACCACCACACCGCTACTCGACACTCAAAGAAAAGAAGATGCAGCAGCAACGAAGGACTATGAAAGTGGGAGCATCAACCAAGGCAGCAGCGGTGATGATGGCAGCAACAGCTGCGATAACTGTACACACAACAGGAGAAGCCCACCACGATGTATGTTTTATGCAGCTTTCTCCTCGTGAACACGAGCAAATGGCAAAAGTAGTAGAGGAGTAATCAGTTCTCGGCAGTGAAAAAGGACCAGTCAACTGTGTCTGCGAAAACTGAGAAAACAGACATATATAGACGCACAAATAGAGAAAGCGAGTGAGTGAGTCTACTAATCCCGAATTCAATGGCACAATAAGTTTCCCTTCCTTGTGCCAAAAGGTGTAAAAAATATACATTTATTTCGCGATCCATCTATCGTACAGCGTTTATAGTTTTGTATTTGAAAAAAAACTAGCTATAGAAACTGTTGTAGTGGCGGCCGTTAAGCATGAAGCTGCAGAGCAGATAGGACGGTTACTACTACTGACATGACTACTTTTCAATCTTCTGAGTGTTTTGTTGGTTAGCTTTGAAGCAATGACATTGGAGACAAGGCTGGATGCTGCTGAGAGAGAGAGAGAAAGCTGAACTGAACAGTCAAAACGATTGAAGAAAAAAGATGTGCTTGTGACATGCTGTTGTATCTATCAATTGGACTAGGTGTCGTTTCTCTTCTACCATCGCCAAGGTGGTGGTGACAACGACAGTTATAACGTTACGTTGTTACGTACAAAGAGAAACAGTTACAGTGGAGTCAGTGAAAGGAGGAGTGTGCGGTTGATGTGTAGGTATACTACAAACAGTTGTTGTTGTATAAAAAGATAGAGCCGGGATTCACTCAGGCGATTATTTCGAGGAAGAAGCGAAAGGATATTTTTATCATCTGCAGCGCACAGGAAAAAAAGAGACGTAGAGTATCCTCCAGACTGTGAGGGAGGTAGTAAAAAACCAGTTTGGAATACATATATCCAATCCAATAACAACGTCTCCATCACCACCGCTCATCGCGGCAGCACCAACCGCTGTTTTTCCAACCTTACCGGTATCCCCCGCCGTAGTTGTACTAGTAAAGCAATGAGGGAAAAAATTAATTAAGTCAACTATCTGGTAAAACAGGAGCAGGAGCAGCAAGCAGTGCAAGATTCACTAAATGTCTCTTTGCTCTTACAGTCCATACGCAGAGAAAGCATGAATAGACGTCCTCACAGGTGAAAATAAATACTGGCCTTGTGTGTGTCCACATATATTACTACGTAGTACTCTACCTTCACATTAAATATAATGGCCTGTTTCCTATAATATTCTATTATGGCTTTGTCCAGGGGAAGCAGCAGCAAAGCTGAATGTAAGCGTGTTGTTGAATAAACTCTGTGAATACTTTTGATTCTTTCACCTTTTCATTGAACGCACACACAAAAAAAACTGGAGAAAAAGGGATATATACAGTATATATGAAAACAAGGAGAACGGAGAACTATTTTTTTTTCTCTTTTTATGTTCGATCTATTTGGTCGTCCTTTTCAAATATATATAAAGAGATACATGTACAATGATGGAAGCCCATCTGTTGCTGCTTGCCGAATCTCTGAGCAAATCCATTTCCTTTTCACAATTTACCTGGTCAACTGGCTCGGTGCAAGAGTTTTTTCATGGTCACTTTTACTATTACGACTATCTGTGCACACGTACACGGCTTCCATTATTGCTGTTGGGCAACGGCAATCAGTTTAGCTGGCGAGGAAAAGTACGGGCAGCTCTCTAACGCAATTACAGTTACTAGTCATGTAAGCAATGAAAAGAGAACTTTCACTTTGAATGAAAGGACATAAGATATGATATAAAAAGATTATAGTGCATACTACAAATAAAAAAAAGTACAATAGTTGATTGTTGGAAAATCATAATGATAATAATAATATGTTATAAGACAAAGTGAACTGTGACTTTTACTTAACTTTATAGTATCTCATTAATACACGGTAACAAAAAAGAAACTTGATGAGTGACTGACGAAAGGAAAGGAAGGGGAGTGTGTGAAGACATGTTAACTGAGTGTGCTGAGGAATATCAAAGAGAAAAACAATCTCGGTGACAGAGAGAAGATTGCTCACCTTTTATTGTTATTGTTATGTCTACCTCCTTTCCCAGCAGTTGATGTGAGGGACGGAGAAAGGCAGGAACGCATTATTGAGAAGGAGGAGGAGAGGACTATAGAAATAAATTTGATAACAGTATTAATAATAACAGTAATAACAATAATAAGGACAAAGTGAAAAGACTTCTTGTTTGTTGAGAGATGACACAACTACCCTTTGTGATAAATAATGAGAACGAGTTTGTTTGATCCTCATCTCTTGTTATACACCACTGTGCGCCATGAGTGAAAAAATGGAGTCAAAGTCACCGGTGAAATCGGAGCTGGAAGAGTACTTGGAAGCACATCCGGAATTCATTCAGACCTGGCTGAAGGAGAAGGCGAGTCCTGAAACGAGGAGGAAAGTGATCACTTGCTGTTCCACAACTTCGGTGATTGCGAATACGTTGACGGAGCGAGAGAGGAGCAATAACGACACTATCATCACCAGTACCATCGTCAATAACAATAATAACAATAGTTCGGCTGTCAATAATAACACGCTCCGAGGAGGAGGCTCTTCACCAGGTGCTGAGCCAGCAACGTCAATAGTTGTAACAGAATCCTCATCATCTCCAGCTCATGTCGCCAGCACTACCAGCACCGCTGTAGCAGCCACCTCTGCAAGTAGTAGTAGCAGTAGTAGTCGAGGTGGTGGTGGTGGTGGAGGTGCCAGTAGTGGGCGACATAGTCCCGTAAATGACAGCTGTAAGCCATCTGCCTCTCTGGAGGAAAATAATGATGAAATCACTCCCGTTCAAAGACCAAGGTCTCATTCGAAAAGAAATTCCATTACTTCAGATCGATTTCAATCTTGGATTTCCACCTCTCCCAAGCACAAGGCTGATCGTGCAGTTCCCCCCGGCCTGGTAGCATCTCAACTGGAGCATCTAGATGAAAATGAATTATTTATCGAGCTGGTTAAAGACATTTCCAATGAGTTGGATATCGACATTCTCTGTCATAAAATCCTTGTGAATGTGGGATACCTCACACAGGCTGACCGAAGCAGTCTGTTCCTGGCAAGAGGCCCTTCCGATAAACGCCACCTGGTTGCCAAGCTCTGGGATGTTAATGTTGACTCAGGTAAATATTTATGGGAATATTTTGTTACGAGGAAGAAGGAAAAAAACATTTTGTTAAAATTGCTTTTTTTCTTCTTCTTCCTTCTCGGGAGTTCCACCTCGAAAGCTTGTTAAAGTCATGTAAACGATAAACAGGAAAAAGAATCCGAATTCCAACAACTCCGGTGCTCGAGCGAACAGTTAGAAAGTCGATAGAATCCCAGAGGCTTTTGCATGGGATAAAAATAAACAGGTGTAAATGAAGTTTTCATGCTTCCTTACCCAATTTTGACAGGCATTACATTTACTTTGTAGTAGGATAATACGGCGGATCTCTGTCTAGTCTACTTGAAACTACTCCAATAGTTGAAAACATGTTTAGAGAAGTGGTGGTGGTGTTGAAAGAAAATCTTCATACTTTAATTGATATGTACTACTAGGTTATATCATCAACTTGAAGAAGCACATGACGACGACGAGAGAGATGCGATGCCACTCGTTCAGTACAGCAACAGCGGTTGGTTGGCATAAGGGCGGTCGGTGTATATGACGGGGAAACTGAATGAGTACGTCTCCATCCGCCAACACGTTTCCACGTACATTCTCTCACACCACCATGTACAAAAGTGAAAGCGACATGGAGGCATTTCGATTCCTCCTTTCAGTCGTCGTCCTTCTTTTTTCAGAGAGGAAGAACCACCAAAAAGTGTTTTTCACTTTTGTCGTTCGCATGTCATGCAAAAATATGCTACTTGTCATTTTCTCACGTAGTAGTAGTCAAGTCGGTTTAGAGAGAGCAAGGGAAAATCTCCATCTTATTGATGGTGAATATTTTAACTTTGAGAGGATTTCATAATGGATACCTAAGTAAGCACATGCCCATGTGTGTGTGTGTGTGCCTACCGATATATCCAGCGAACAAGCCATTAGGCACATACATTATTTATTTATGCATGTAAATAAGGCTTTTGTACTTAATCCAAATGGCTATTTGTTGGAAGAAAAGCGGATCTTTGTTTGTGATCTTAATATCCGAAGCTCGTTTGTCAAAACATAAAAAATTAACTGATGGATCATTTATCCCATTTTGTAGACGTGGAAGAGTCGTTGCGGAGGGCCAAGTCGGAGGAGATCCGAATTCCATTCGGGGTCGGTATTGCGGGCCAGGTTGCTCAAACGAAGGAGATCATCAACATAAAAAATGCATATGAAGTAAGCCCTTCTCTCTTTCTCCAGCTTTCTCTCCTTAGCTTTAAACAGCTTTTCTTTCCCCCACAACATAAATAATTCTCCCTTTTATGCTCGCCTGTTGTTTCACACGCTCTTGTCCGCGGTATTAGAGCACCTCACTTTTAAATGTCGAAATCATTCGTTTTATTGCCCGCGTCTGACAGACAATCCTAATCATAAATTCTCTCATACAACAGATTATTACAGCAGGAAAAAAGTTATCGCTGCCGGATTGCCTATGGGAAACATGTAGTTTATTGTTTTCTTGGATTAATTGTAATTATAAATTCTCTTATGCTTTTCCCAAGTAATTGTGTGCGCGCTTTCGTTTCACTGCCGTTTGCTGATTAAAATCGCATCGTTTTGTTAAGTGCCGCCGTCCTTACGTATTTCTAAGAATTAAAGGTGAAAAGACAAAAGGAAATTGGGAAACTTTAACCTGATAAAATTTTAAGACCACTTGTAAGCAAATATTTTTCCTTTGCTGGTTTTATTCTACACAGCTATTGTTTCCATTATTTAAACAAACTACGTAAGATGAAAATAAAGGATGTGGTGGTGGTGCGGCGGCGGTACATAGTGCTGCTGGTGAGTAGAGCAGAAAAACAAAAGTGAAATATAAAACTGAATATTATGTAAATATCCTGAGGGGAGAGTACGTATTTGATAAAAAGTAAACTTTATTATTGTTGTAACAAGGCGCATATCAACCCAAGTATTTCATATTATGGTAGTGGTGTGTGTGTGTAAATTGTAGATAGATAAATTACATTATTTTTTGAGATGATGATATGATATGCCCTGGCATCATGGACGCCATGGCATGCCCTTTTTTGGTTTGCAATTTTTTTGTGCTGTTATAGCGTTTTCTCGTTGTTCTCTGGCAAAGTATGATATGTTATGTTATGTAGTACGAAATCGATTTTCATGTTTCATATTGTTCTGGAAATGAAAAGTTGTTAGGAAAAATAGATACGTGCTGGTGATATTATGATGTAAGTGGGAAGAAAAGAAGGAGAGAGCTCCTGTGTAAAATAGAAAGGACATAACGAGAGAGAGAGAAGAACAATGCACACACACGGTTTGAAAATAAGCAGTTGTAGTAGTAGTGGTAGGGCAGGAGAACAGAAGAAAATATTTGTAGGGAATGTTTGGTTAGAGGGTTGGTTTCGTTGGTGTTCTCGTTTGCTCCTTTATCTAGAAAATTTTATGTACATATGTTTGATGATGTATATTTTATGGACGGAGTTAGTAGTATGTAGGCAAAACATTATACAATTTGAGATTACAGCAATGCAGGAATCCGTTGGTGAACAAAACGCGTCATTTCATGCCTCCAAACCATTTGCTGTTCTCTCTGCCTTTGTGGTGGTAGCGGTGGTTGGTAGATGCGTATTTACAAAGGGTTTAGCAATATTGCAAAACGTATGACGTGACGACATGAAAGTTGTTATGCTATTTTCTATATTGCTGACGTGTCGTCGTTGTGTAGAAGGAAAGACAGAAAGATGAGAAGAGAGAAAAGAAAGCTCGATATATAGCGCGCGATGATCGTGGTGCTGGTGGTGGTGCAAATAAAAAGCATTATGCCGTTTGTGGATAAAAAAGACCTGAATGGATCCATGCCCCCCATACCACTCATCAGGATCCCCAGGAACCGAGCAACCCCAATTTTAGTTCGCATTATTAAATATGATGTTCTTGTATAGCGACATCCCAATTCACTTCTACTTTCCATAGTTTCAAGTTACCCCACACTAACTGATATGAAATTATTATTACTATTACCAAGTCAGTTTTATCATACCTATCAAACTGCAAAAGTTTCTAAATCAAATGACCATTACGCCGTCCTACAGAAAAATGTGCAGTCATGAAATTTTCGAAAAGGTGACGATATAGATACGAAAATGAAATGAACTTTTCTTACTATTACATCGTAAAGCACTCATGAACCAAAATGACACATTTGCTCTTTATCTTGCAATCGGGCCTCACCGTAATCATTGGCAACAGTGTCATGGAAAAATTATAATATCCCAATACATTATTTCAAAGTTATCGTACACATTAAAAAATGTGTTGCAGAATTTTTTAACCCCATCTACTAGCGCATAAAGATGTACAAATGCAGAGAAAACTGCTATCAATTTTTACTCTGGAAATACACTGAGGCTCGTGGCGATAGATTGGGGTTATATAACAACTGGTTTGGGGTGAGGGCCACAATCAAATATATTATAGATGAATTGTTTGTAAATAAACAAAAGATGGTTACGTCTTGTATCTGTCTGCGTTGTATCTGTACATTCATGAGTGCTATTTATCAGCCTACAACTGAACAAATTGTTTACATACATCAGCGTCGCCGGAACAAAACATACATACGCCTACATACAATGTTCATATATTATATCTCTGGATATTAATTTCCTACCGGGATAATAAAAAAAATTAATTCAATTTCGACATGATAATAACCAGATCAAATGCTCTGATGACCCATGGATATTTATGATGGATAGGTTGCTCGTAGGCATTTCTTATTAATGAAACCATTGACGTAATTTTCCACGCACGCGATCCTCAAAATATCTTTCGGTTTCTGTCCCCATCAAAGGCAAATAATCACTGGGAAACTTCAGTGTTGTCGCTTGCACGCATACCAAGTTTGATAGTCTGTAAAATATCTAAAGTATCATTTCAGAGAAAAGGCTTGGCGGTTTACGTGAGTGGAGGGAATAAAAATTTCGCTCCTAAAATATTCTGACGCATCGTATAACTTTGAGCTACATAGAACGCTGCTAGTATACGGTGCTACTTTTAGACTGATCATGTCACTCCCGAAAATTGAAAAATTATGGCAACCCCCATTTTAAACTGAAAGGTAAAGAATGGCGTTTGTAACTAACGATAAATTACACTTTCAGTTTTATGTGACGACGATGAAAAGAAAGCAAAGGGAAGGAGAGAAATGAAAGGGAAAGGCGACAGAGAATGCGCGCTGGAAATTGCTTGAATAAAATGAATGATATTATGCTGATGATGTGGTGGTAAGTGTAAGTAAGAGAGTTCTGAGGAGATTCTTTCTATTGACTTCACTTATTTAACGCACTGCAGAACTTGATTTGGAAAAGCTTCCATAATGAGGAAGGAAGTAAGCTTTGTGGTGTTGACATGCTCATCACCAAAAATGCAGTCGTGTGCTTGCAAAGAATGTAACCATTTATATAAGTACTGTCACGGTCTTGTCTTGATGTTTATGTTCATCATGTCAGATGTCACTCACAAAAGAACAAATATGTTTGCACACTTTCGCTGAAAGAATTTCTCTCTTTCTAACTTTCTCTTGATTTATATCTTTCCTGAAATATAACTTATACATACATATGTGTAGCCAAAGTATCTTTGCCCCAAATTTCATACTATACCCATCATGATCATCATCGCTCAAATGCTTTTCTAGAGTTATTCTTGGCAATGAAATGATGTGGTGATGTGGCCGTATTTGCTCATGAATCGCGATCGTGCCAAAGCCAAAACGTTACCCATCACCACTGACAGTCTTTCCTTTACTGTAGTGTACACGAGGTTTGTGCACACACACAAGATAACAAATATTTTTGTGATCTATTTACTCGAGGTATTAAATGATTACATAACTAGTTTTTCTCCTTTTCTGTATTCTCTGTATCTTGTTTTCTTTTCGTCACGTTATTTATTTACACTATGTATTTGTTATTCACGAGATACGCGAAAGTAAAGGGAAAATGTTCGAAACAACTACAACAACAGCAAGAGGAGTGTGTCAATATGAAATACATGGCTTATATTTAATGCGATAAACTTTCTATCAACGTTGGTTTTAAAGGCTTAATAATTAAAGTGGACATGACGTGACTACATGAGTAATGACATTGATGTAATATTACTGACTAACCCCAGCATTAAAACTAGTTGCTTAAACTGATTTTCAGCATTAAACCCAGGCACGTAAATGTAAATGCTTTCACTTGTGTCTATTTTTACATTATTTGTGTTTCTCTTTTGCAGGACTCTCGCTTCAACGTGCAAATTGACAGTAAGACGGGCTACAAGACACACAGTATACTGGCACTTCCAATATGCAATAACGAGGGAGACGTCATTGGAGTGGCACAAGTTATCAACAAGAAATCTGGAGACTTTCAATTTACAGAAGAAGACATTGAGGTACGTGTAATTAAATAAGCTTAACGAGCTGGCAGAATTGAATTTGCGTGGTTTTGAATTCTAAAATAGGCCGTTTGTGTGGTTTATCTCCACTATGATCATCATTGTCATACCGAAAGGTTTAAAAAGAGAAGGCTATATTCTTCTTCGTTTCAATTTCAGAGGAGGAGAAGACATTTAATTACTTGTCTTTGTTGTTGCAGCAGCTGCTACTGTAAAGACAAACACAAGCGTGAAGGGTAGGAATAATCTTAAAGATTGTAAATAATTAATTTTGTCACAAGTTGTTAGGGAACTTTAAGAGGAAATCTGTGTTAGATTAGAAAAGGTATTTGTAAGGGACTGACAGTGCAATAAACTACGTGTGTAATAAAAGAACAAATCTGATTCCAGATTACTGTTGTTCCTTCTCTGACGTTTGCTGTTCATCCTAAATGAATGCGCACCTCATTTCATGGGAGAATGGAATCATGCCTGTCTCTCTAAAACGAATGCAAATAGTAATACAACAGTAGCAACAGTAGTCGTAGTTGTTAGGGTGAAAGTAATTTTACCTTGCCTGGTTTTTAATGGGATGATGATGAACGTGTGTAAAAGTAGACTCAGATTCAAAACTACTTAAATTCTCACCACATCCCCTTTTATTCCCGTCGTCTTTGCCATGCAAATACAACACAACTGGTTCACAGGTAGTAGAGGAAATACAAGTGGCAATCTACATGCATCTTGCATACAATATATAAATATGTAATACACAACTATGCAGAGCATGGTCCTCCGCATCTTCTTTACTCGCTCATTGTCCTTTCGTCTTTATTGGATGAATAAATTATAAGTGGAACTGCCTGCCTCTCTCTGAATCTGGTGTAGTGTGCTAATGAAGATAAGAGGTGATTTTAAGCATTGCAACAATCACCGCATTTTCAAGTAAATTAGATGCAATGCAGTACCAATACTAAAACATTGAATCAAATTATCGACTGATGCCATATTGTTGATTTCAATGTATGCATTCATCTCGAATAACACGATGGTCAATGCGACACCCCGGAAACCTATATAACTGAAAATTTGATCCAGTCTTTAGGGAACTGGCAACAGATCCGTAACAGCAATCTTCCAGTAAAATGACTTTATAACCTAGTGACTTGATTCTAACGAGAACTGGATCATTTTCAATTGTGATAAAGTTATTTATGTAATGCACAGACAGACAGACAGACACGATGTGTGAAATCAATAAACACTGCAGTTTTTTACGCGGTGATTGCTAAAAGTCTGCCCGGTACTTTGTTGTAATGCTGTCGCATGAGTTTCTAAGTAAGTAAGTGGACTGACTACCTGTGTACGCTTTCTAGCTCTCCGCTACACTCATATGCACCGCTGGACTCGCAGTCCCATGACTACTGGAAGGATGTACACGCAAATTAATTTTCAATGACTGGAAGCTTTCACTAGAAAGGAAATAAGCTTTTTGGTTAATTAAACGTAATATAATGATCGTAATGAAGTTAGCAAGTGTAGTATGAGAAGCAGAGTGGAAGGAGAAGACGGCGCATTAAAAAATGAAGAAAACGTTGACATTTACTTAACACGCCTACTTATTTATATATCGCGTTGTAGTGTTAGGACGTTAATTGAAGTGCAGGTCTTCAACTTTCAGGTTAAATTGAACATGTCTTGTTGATATCAACGGAACGATGAAATAGTTTTTTAAAAATTAAGCCATTTCCATTCTCTTTCTCTGAATCTAGTTTTCGGTAGCACTTGAAACTCAGGTTTATTTCCGGGAGTTAATAAGCGTTATAGCCGTTTTAACAAATTTACCGGTTGGCTGATGAAAATTAGAAACTTGACTGATTTAGATATATCTACGACAAGTGAATATAATATAAAACTCGAGTAGGTAATATTCTATGCTTGACACGCTTGCTTAGGTATACAAGAAATAATAAAAGTAACATGATCTTTTACTCAAACTTTCAGGTATTTCAACGGTACTTGACATTTTGTGGAATTGGAATACAAAACGCTCAACTTTTTGAAACTTCCGTCGCAGAGTATCGGAAAAATCAGGTAAGGCACGCCATCAAGTCATGATATGCTGCCAAGTCTGAGTTTTAATAAGCTAATAATATAGTACCTAAGAGCCCCAGAGAATTGAGCAATGATGACTGTGAGAGGACGATGAAGATGAGGACAAAAATAGCTTTGGAAGCCATTACTCCCCGATGATTTGAATGCACATAAAATTTCCCATTCATGGTCTACATGCTCTTTGTGTAGTGCAGGCGGAGCAGACAAGATTTGAAATTTAATTTGCCATTTTGACTCTCTCCGACATCCTCATTCCTCATCACCAATATTATTGTGGCTTTTTGTTCTGTCCCTTTAACGTTCATTTTGGCATTGGTTTTAGTTTTCCTACAAACAGTCAAGTGTCATTATTAGCCCTTGAGCATTAGTAGACTTTGTCATCATCATGATGAGTTTCCTCCTCATCCTCCCTCTTCTCATCATTATCATAATCTTTATCAACACAAGTTGAAAATTTGTGCTTATAGTTCGGAACAAATTAGCGTGCTCATTACTCTCTCTCTCTATCTTTCCCTCTCCAAGTTCCCTCGGCTGAAACGAGTCAATTAGGACAGTCTTGAGTAATAATCATAAAAAGGGAAAGGGGCTGAGAATGATCTTTTTCCGCTACGTTTTATATAATTACCTATGTCTGTTCTATACGCATATATTATTCTATCCTTCTATTCCCCACACAGCTACTCCTGAACTTGGCGAAAAGCATTTTTGAGGAGCAGACTAATCTGGAACGACTCGTTTCGAAAATCATGAAAGAGGCTCAGGAACTGTTGAAATGTGAAAGGTGCTTGGTCTATCTACGTGATGTACCTCTCTACGAAGCAGTAAGTTTTTCCAAAAAAAAATTTTTATCATTACTTTAGTGCTAATGTTAGAACATCCAAATTGCATTATATATGAAACCGATAAAATGTCATAATTTGATGATGATGATGATGCCAAGATGACTTTGGTATATGTGCACAGCTGTACAAATTACATTATACTCCAGTGAAAAATATAAGTGGTTCGGCTTTCATAATAATAATAATAATAGTAAGCAAAAAAATAAAAGCTTACATGATTTCACATTTGCTGTCTCGCCATTGTTTGCAGAGTCAAATTGAGAAAATCTTTTTGATGCCTTCTCTACCCGCTGCAAGTGCAGATCGGAAACCTTTGTCAAGGAGAGAGGTAAGTGGTGTGTTGTGTGCACAGTAATAATATTAAACCTATCATTATCCCATTTAGATGTTTGCTGATAGCTTCTGTGAAACAGTAGAGCACTTAATTATGCATGACTTTTTTTGCTTGATTACTCGCTGGCTTTTTATGTTGATTCACATAATGGTATAGTTTTTACGTGGCGATCACGAGGATGATAATAATATGACGAGAGGCATAAGTACCTATAAACCTATGTGTTCTTCTATTATTTCATTGACGTGGCCGCAAGCCACTCTCGGCTATGTATATTTGCTACAAGACTTGAATACAAAGCGTAGTTTATACAGAGTTGTTGGTAGGATAATGGAACAAGTTTTTTATAGATAGGTAAGTAATTTTGCACGTCGAATCAATGAGTTCGTTAGAGCATACATATGGCCTGGCTGGATTCATGGAATCCCATGGAAGTCAGTCATCAGTTTAAATTGAGACTTGATACAGTTAACGAAAGGAAAAGTAGTAATGCTCAAAAAAATACGAGAAAACTAATTTAACTGTTTTTTGTGAGCACTTTGCACAGAGCAAACTTCCATCTACGTACCAATTTGTAAGACCATGTTACCATTTTATTATGCTATGATTTCATATAAATGCGGCTGGAAAGTAGTGCATGAAGAGTTGCATAATGCATGCGCTACATATGGAATATTATGTATTTATTGATGCGAATATTAAGCTTGCTCATCTAATGCATAATTTAGAGCACATAAGGTACGGAAAGGAAAGTGGAGCACTTTGAAAAGTACTTTCCAAATGAATTATTAAGGGGCGGAAGCATAATTCCTTTCGCTGAATGTATGTATCCTGTTTTGTTTGTCTGTCCGTTCGCTCGTCGTGCCGTATCCACCCAGTCAGTCTTCATATCTCAAAAATTCCTTGACCTAAAAGGTTAAGTGTGGCCTACCTCCTCCTACGTGTGTGTGTGTGTGAGCGTCATTCCATATTGACTAATTCTATATAACTGCGGTTGCTTTGATGGATGCTCAACAAATTCCTTGCCAGAAGAGCCTTCTTGAATGAATCCGAGATGTACAGACTTCAAATTCTACAGTCGTCGTCAGTGTGTATCTTTTCCCTTCATATACATCTCTATATAATAATAAGTCTAGGCATGCAGTCCTAGTAAGAGTATATGTAACCAACAGTTATCTATTCGATTTTGGTAACTCCCGAAAAGATCAGTCTCTGTCTGAGTCAATTTCTTTGAATGCCTTGGTTCCAGCAAATGGTGGGGAAAATTTCCAGGAATGCCATCAAAAACTTGGAGAAACTGCCAATCCAAGTTCATATGGAGAATATTTCCAGGAAAAGTTTATTGAAAATTTCTTGCTATCTCGACAAAACAAGTTATTTGATGGGATAGAGGGAGAGAGAAAAAGGAAAAACTCTATATAAATGGCAGTGATCAGTGACGTTGATGATCAAAGTTGCAACTACATTGATACGAAAAGATAATATACCTTAGCATTTACATACCTTTTACATAATTTACATTGGAAGCAAGTTGTGGGATCCCAAGTACCTAAAACGCCCAACAAAGTGCTGAAAATGATTTCTGACGTTTGACTTTTCCAGAAAAGCACAACACAAACAAATGGGCCTCTTCCGGTGTTTTATATGCTAATGCTAGAATGCCGCATAACTACCGAAAATTAGCAATTGCAATTTTGTGCGCAATTGCTAAAAACAAAAGAAGAAGCAAAAAATTTCTTTGAATAAAAAATGAAAACTGTAATGCCAACAATGCAGAAATATGTGTACTTCCAATCCAATCACAAGTGACTCTCACATATCTTCACTTTTTTTCTATCTCTTCTCCACTTGATTGAACTGAGCTGCTGCTAAAAAGATATATGGGTAGAAATTAATGCCATTTTATTTGAACCGTCTGGAAAGATTCTTTTACAGATTGCACACACAAGCTGAAAATGAGTACATTCCATTCAACTCATCGGCTTTGCTCGAAAAAATTGATAATTTATCAGCTACGTGAGAATGTTTAAATTTTCTTCTCTCCAAAGAGCACATTATTCTCTTCTCCCCTTCTATCTATATCGCGGCTTTACTGGAAGTATTGAAAGCTGCCTGCGATTCCAGAATGTGTGTTACGAGTCAAAGAAAAGGAGAGGAAGCAGTTAAAAAGGAGCAACGAACGGAAATGGAAAGGAATATAAAAGCGTTATCAAAGTTTACTCACATTCTTTTTTCATCTCTTTTCTTCTTCTCCCCTGTCTCCCTCGCTCCTCTTTCTTTGCCTCTTTGTCGATCATTTTAAACCAGAAAATAATTTTCTTCGTTATAGACTAGACCTCTTTTCCATTTTCCGTTTTAGCATAAATGTGACTTTCATCTTTTTTTTGTAATGCTCTCTCAGCAAATCGGAGAGTGCAACTACCCGTACGCTCTCTCATCTTCTAACAATTTCTCAACACTTTCTATTGAGTCACTACAATAGTCGAGAGGACTCATGTGCCTCCTTTTCTAGTATTGCTTTCTAATTTTTTCCATTGCCAAGTTAAAAAGATGAATGTCATTTACGTATGATGATGATGATGCCATTTTAATATGATATTCCTGTTCCTTCTTCACAACATAATTTGCGAACGTCAGATAATTTAAATTATTTCTTTCCAAGAATCCTGGAAAAGGAAAATTGTACGTCTCACAAAGACAAACAAGTAAATTGTCTTTTCGGCGTATGCATAAGTTTTGCCCTTTCCCAAAAAGAATTGTAGACGTGGTGGTGGTGGTAGGTAGGAAAAAAAGAAAGGAGTCGAGTCAAGGTCTCTGCTTGGAGGCTCGTGTATATAGGATGCTTATTTATGTGACAAAAATCAAAAGGAATAGGCAATTTTCAGAAATCATATTACTTTTTAGTACAAATTGACTACTTGTTAGGAAAAAGTCATCTATCACCCCGTTTGGCATTTCGGTAGCACTGTAAACTTTGTTGAACCAAACAACGGCGATGATCATCATTACATTCTAGCCAATGGAAATGAGTTTAAAAGACGACCTTACCAATCAGAACGCTCGGAGATCACATGGATTCCAAGTTGGCGGGAGGAAACTAAAAGACTATACCATCAAAAGTACATAAGCCAATTCAAACGACAACTGCATTAACGAGGCCTACAACAAACAGCATCATGATCGTAGTCAGTAGCACCGTCATCATCTTTTTTTTCTCGGAGAGGAAGTCAGGAAAAGCCGACAAGCTTGTTGTTGTTGCTGATGACTTTCCACTCTTGCTTATATATTTTTCACAGGGGAAGAGACATTGCATCAGGTAGGTAGAAAGGTCATCAGTAGCGTAGTTGATAATATCATCATGCGCTACGTACATCCATAAATGTATGCCCATGGATATATTTAGTGAGGCAGTGAAACGGAGAAGACGTTATGTATTTAAGTACGTCTCAATAGTTATAAAAGCTGCGCTCTAAGCATTTTTTAATAGCTTACTTACTTACTTTTGTACTTAGGAAGTCATACGATACATGGCCCATTTTACGATTTTCCTTTCATGCTGCGGAAATCATGATATTACAAAACTTTTTTTTCTTTTGTCAAATATTCTCGTCTCTTGCTCCTTAATATCAAAATACCCCAAATGTCCCCCAGTTTCGGTTTCATTTTCTCTGCATAACATTTCCCTCTCTCTCTTTCTTTCTCCCTCATGTTCATCTTGTAAGCATTAGTTCATTTTATCGATTTCCTCTTCTCTCCTTTCACTACTTCCACTTCCCTTTTTTCTCTTCTTCTTCGTCTTCTTCTTCACTTCATTCTTAAGCTGTGTGCGTCCTCCTCTCTCCATTTCGCTGTGTATTTAAGGTAGGTTTGGTATACATGCACATTGGAGAGAAGAAACAAGTTTTTTCACTGTATACATATCAGTCTTAAAAGAAACAGAAGAAGACGAAGAAGCAGGACGTTCTCTCTGATAATAGAAATAGCGGTAGTGTTAGCATTGTCTCCAAAAACGACCATTGCAATCGCCGACTTGCATCTCTTTCATTTCCTTTCCTCGTTGTTTCTGCCCATTTAAGAGATGATCATAAGAGCTCACAACTGTAACAGTTGAATTATGATGCAGTTATTGCTAAGCACACTTAAACCATTTTAACGTAACTGGTAACTCAAAGTGGTAAGGATGTATAGGATGTAGTCTGGTCCATCATTACAACTGTCGGCCAAGGATATAATCTGTAGGTCGTCGTGTTGGTTGCCAGTAGTTAAAACGAAATACAAAGAAAAGGCCTGCTTTCTCTCATTCTCTCTGGGATTTTTTGGTTGGTTTGGTGTACAGCACACAAGTCTGTTATGGAAATCGTATGCCAGAGTGGTATACAAAAGTATGTGTAAAAGGCTCGTTTTTGCTGCATCATTGCTGAAAACGTCTTTGTTGGCAGAGTGAGTGGTGGTGGTGGTAGTAAACTGGTTATGGTGTAACAATTTCGTAGTGGTTCTCTCTCAAGCCATGCATATGTGTATTTATACGACTTCCCTTTTCTCATCTGCTCCCACAAGCAGCACTCATCCAACTGATGCTCCTTCGGCATGTAACACTCTGTGACGTTGTCCATGTTAATTAAATGTAGCGAAATTAAATGGAATGTAACGATCGATCTAGAAGATTTAGTGGACTGAAAGTTATAAAATTTGACATGTTCAATGGTTTGTTACCATTTCCAAAAAATGCTCATTGATTTTGTGGAGAAACTTGTGTCAAAACACGTTATATAAGAATGCGATAATCAAAAATAATATTCGAAAATTGCATGGTAGGATGGTCTAAAAAGTTAAAATATTAATTATAGTTAAAATACAGAGAATCGTAAGTGAAGATTCGGTCTGTCAAGTTTCAGAATTTTCCCTTCAATGAATCTCGGGTTATAGATGGTTAAAGATTACATTAAATTAAGATGAGCAGAGCCAACAGCGTCACAGAGTGTTGCTGCCTTAAGATGCCTAGTTATTTGACTCTGCTGCCTACTTTCTCTGTGGGTGCCCTCTGCTACCAATAGAATCTCTCATTCACAGACACTTTCATGTGTGGTAGACGAGCTTGTCCATGATGCCATGATGAGAATGCCACGCGAGGAGAACAGAAAACTCCATTCTTTCTCCTCTCTCACGTTACTACTTCTCTCTTATATCTATTTCGGTTGCAGGTCGGTTATATACCCACATCGGCAGATACTGCACTCTATATGCTATACACACACAGATCTGATTGATTTTGTTTAAAAAAGAGAGAAAAAAAAACTCTAAGGAGAGAGGGAGATGGGAGAAAAAAGGAAGGAAAGGAGATTTTTTGTTTTGGAATCCAATACTCAAACCAAAACCAAGTTTTTTTTACATCAGTTGCAAATGTACTAGAGAGAGAGAGAAGAGCAAGAGGGAGAGAAGAAGGAAGGAAGAGAGAGAGAGAGAGAAAGTGAAAAAACTTTGTCTCTCATAATAATGTCGCATGGAATATAAAATTGCTTTTGCTACTGTTGGCTCTGCCACATTAAACCACTGAAGCAAGCAGTCTGTCCTCCAGACTAATTTTTAAAACTCTTGTTCACGATTTACTGCACAAACTAAAAAAAAGTTTACAAGCATGTTTTCCTAGTAGTAACAAGCGACCAGGCCTGATTTTTTCTCTTTCTTCATCCAGGGACCACCACAAATATGCTTGTAAAATACACAGAGAGAATTGTATAAAGTACTTGATAGACCGAGAGAGAGAAAGAAAAAATCCCATGTTTTTATTAAAAGTATTTTTTACATGTTTATATATACATACCTATACATAAGGTTTGAAGTTTAAGCGCTTGCTGCTGCTCCTCCCGTACAACAGCACAGCTAACAACAATAAAAGGTAAATGTGGTAGGCAATTAAAGTTATAAAAAAACTTTTTCTACTTGTTTGCCTTGATCGTCGTTTGTTGCTAGTCATCGGATGATGTATTTGCAGCAATTAGAGAGATTTTTTTTATACAGAGAAGGAGAGAAGAGAAATCGCTGGATGGTACAGTCTATAGTTTGCTACTTCTTCTTACTTACTTGAGTTTCTTTCTGGCTGGTTGCACACTGCTGTTGCGGCTGCTGCGGTTAAACTGGCTGTAGTAAAATATACGAAATAATAACAATAACATGAATAAAAATAGTACGTTAAAAGGAGAAAGTGAGAGAAAGAGAGCCGAGAGACCGCACAAGAAGCATAAACAAAGGGCAGGGAACATATGCCCTCTAGTGATTTTGGAACAGTGCACCTGCTGCTTTCTATAGACCTTGTTGACTGCGAACGCGGTTGTAGCGAGGAAGATGGTTCTACTATTCCGGTTCGATACCGTTACTTTTCCTTTTTGCTCCTGTTTGCTTCCTCCTTCATGTTTTCTGATACATCATCTTTTCCAGATCATATTATTTGCTTAGGTATATTAAATTTTCTACTTGGTTAGATAGCCTACAAATAAATAGGAATCAACGGAAACTGTAATAGGCACACTGGGAATACGGCTGGGTGAACTTTTTTTTAGGAAGGAAAGTGAAAGTTTTGTCTCTTTTTGCCCCATGAAAACTTTCTACTCATTTTTTACCTGTAATTGTATTTTCCAGTTACGAAATTGTTGTATTAGTTGCAAACATGGTTAGGTAGCTTGGAGACAATGAGAGAAAATTAAATATCCGTTCAGCTTTAATAAATGCTTTTTGGTCTTAGAAAAGTGAAAAAGACCATTTTACGCATAGTTTTACGCAAGTCGTTAGCAGTTCGCAAAAATATATATATAAACCTATATGTGCTTTTTGTTTATATGTATTTTTGGATGTCAATTGTAATTTGGTAAATAATAGCATACCGCTCTCAACTTTCTCACAGGATATTATTATCATTAACAACCTATTTTTTGTCCCACAGAGCAAGACTGCGTCAACACCTGAAGTTGTGAGTGAAGAGGTACGTGTACGTTTGAGAGTTTGTATCGCACAACAGCACTGTAATTTAATCATAAAAATATGTGCCGTGAAGCTTGCTCAAGTAAAACCTATAAATATCATATTTTTACAGAGCATAAATTTTCAAATGGTGTTCGAGCTAAACTCTGATGACTTAGAGCGAGAAGTAAGACGACCACCCACTAATGAAATTCAGAGTTCACCGCTGACGCAAATTGCGAAATATGTGGCAGCGAATAGTGAGGTTGGTGATATAGAAATTTGCTCCTTTGTTCCCTTTAGTTATCATAGCGGCATTAAATGTGGAGTGTAATTCTAAATTTGGAAATGCTTTTTTTGTATAGATTTTGAACATTGGTGATGCCATTACGTGGTACGGAGAGTCGATGGATATTCAAAATTCATCGAAAGCCATGGTGTTCGCACAAGACTCTCAAGTGTATAATGATCTTCCAAAGAGCATCCTCTGCATGCCCATCTACAACGGGGCGCGTCAAGTCATCGGCGTGGCACAGCTTATTAACAAGGTAAACTCAACTTTTAACCAACTTGTTCATGACGGGATGACCAAATGTTTCACAACAAATTGATTGGATTGTATGTTTTTTTTGGTTTTCAGAGTAACAATCAGCATTTTACTCACACCGACGTAAATACTTTTGAAGCATTTGCGATATTTTGTGGACTCGGAATTCACAATACGCAGTTGTATGAGGGGGCATGTAAGTATTGTAACGGATTGTGTTGCAATGATCATACAAAAATAGAATATTTTAATATTTAGAGCACTCGTGAAAGATAATTGAACTAAAAGTTATATTCTTTGAACGATAGGCAAGTTAATGGCTAAGCAGAGTGTGGCGTTGGACTGTCTATCTTATCATGCTACCGCCACGCCCGATGATACTGAGCGTCTTCGGCGTGATGAAATCCCCTCTTCGATACATTATAATCTGTACAGGTAGGCCCGCGCATTTAATGTAGTTAACATAAGAAAAAACTCACCAGGGCTAGTAAATCCGTTAGCTTAAGCTGTGGTTACAGAATTATTATACTTCAACAATTTTGTTATTTCAGCTATGAATTCAACGACTTCAGCATGACTGACAGTGAAACGTGCAAGGCCACCATTAGGATGTTTCTGGAGCTGGACCTTGTCCGAAAATTTCACATTCCTTACGCAGTAAGTACATTAACTCATTGTACACTTAATCAGTCTAAAATAATTAAAGACTTACTCATGCAATGACTTTTGAATTTATTGAAGGTGCTTTGCCGTTGGGTATTAAGTGTAAAAAAGAACTACAGGCAAGTGAAATATCACAACTGGCGACATGCATTCAACGTAGCTCAAACAATGTTCACAGTACTTAAGACAGGGAAAATGGAACAGTTTCTGGATGACCATGACGTAAAACATTTTAGTTTCAATATATTATTTAATTCAAAATTACTAAATTAAATTATTAAATTACTCCTTTCTCTTCTGAAAATTAAACTTTATGTACTTTGTTACGATTTTGTAGATTTTGGGTCTCATGGTTGCCTGCCTGTGTCATGACTTGGACCACAGGGGAACCAATAACGCATTTCAAAGACTAACTGCCTCCCCTTTGGCGGTGCTATACTCCACCTCCACGATGGAGCATCATCACTTTGATCAGTGTGTAATGATACTGTCATCAGAGGGAAATAATATTTTCCAGGTAGGAATCTAAATCTTAATTGCACATTTTGGCTTTTTGAGAAATGCAACTGTCAGGTAAAAGTAACGTGTGTCTTTTTCTCTTCAGGATCTATCTGCAGAGGACTACAGAAAAGTGATGAAAATCGTCGAGAGATCTATTCTGTCCACGGATTTGGCAATGTATTTTCGCAAGCGGGCACGATTTATCGAATTAGTGGATGAAGGTGAAATATCATGGCAAGGGGACGACAAAAAAGAATGTAAGTTGAAATCAAATTAAGAAAGGAATTTAATAGCTGCTTACCTGTCAACGTGACAAGTGAAATACTTGTGTGTAATGGAAATATCCTTGGCATTTCTAGTACTTTGTGGAATGATGATGACAGCTTGCGATGTCGCAGCTATTTCAAAACCGTGGGAAATACAACACAAAATAGCAAAACTTGTTGCAGATGAGTTTTTTGATCAGGGTGATTTAGAAAAGGAACAGTTAAACCAGCAGCCGCAGGTATAGTCACGGGGGATGAAATTCTCAATCTATTTTATTATAAGCACATAGTTGCCCGACCGCAATAATTACCTTGTATAATTTCATTAACAGGCAATGATGGACCGGGAAAAGAAGGATGAACTTCCCAAAATGCAGCTTAGCTTTATTGATGAAATATGCCTTCCTTTGTATAAGGTATCATTAAAATACATAACGTCATTTTGTTACCCCGCTCCCTGGATAAATGTAATTAAGAGATGTAATGCGATTATAATGTTGATATAATAGGTACTCTCAGAAACATTCCCTTGGCTACAACCCCTTTACGACGGGGCTAGTAGAAACCGCCAAAATTGGCAAGATCTTGCTGAAAAGGTGGACATGGGATTGACGTGGATCGATTATGATGTGATAGAAAAACCAGTAGAAGAGTTTACAAGTACGTACTTTACACACATACAAAAACATGCTTTAGGTAATTAATTCAGAGACAAGAAATTAACAATTTGTTTAAAATTTGCAGAAGACGCAGAGCCTGAAGATATTGATTTTGTAGTACAAAATCTCAACTGTCCTCAGTCCGACTATGACTTGGGTAAGCGGACGAAATCAAAATGGAAACTAAGAAGACTTTTTCGTGAGACTAGTCAGTTAAGAAAGTCAACGTCGTCCCAATCCAAAACCTCCTCTGACGTGACAACATTCCATGGCAGAAAAGACGATGGCTCTCAAGATGCGCCGTTTTCTGGGAATTCTGTGAATAACTCTCAAGGCACAGAGCATTTCAGTGATGAAACTAGTCGTCCTTCTTCGAAACCCTCTAGTCCTGCCACCAACGGTGCTCCTCATTCCTCTCATAAAAAGGGAAATTGCCGGATATCGTAATTGTTCTCCTCCTATATGGCTTTATTACGCCTGGCAGCGTATTAGTAATTTCTTTTTGTTAAACTGTACTAGAAAAATATAGATGTATACGTACCTACTTAAAGAAATAAATAAATGCAGCAGATAATGGAAAAGAGTGACCATGAGACAAAAATATTGTTGCAAAATGACGAGGAAAAAGTTTGTTGAGGCAATATAATATATTATGCTTAAAATACGCATTTTTTCGATAAAAAATAAACTTCAAAGAATACTATTTCATTGGTCTCACGTCAACGACTTTTCATCCCGATTTGCAATATTATTTTTCTCAGCGTGTGCCCATTATCCATTGCTTCCACATCATCTCAGTGATATTTTAATAAAGCATGTATTTTTCAACGGACTTATCGAATGGTTGTATCGTAAACTGCTTTCCTGTGACTAGAAGATAAGGATAAAAAATATTGTGCTTGTGATCAATACTTTTATAGGTGTAATTAAATATATATAATAATACTTATATTTCATAAGAGAAAGAAAAATGTCAACCTCGTGATTTCATGTCTTTTCTCAGTGTATTATGCCATTGAATTACTGACTAGTTTTTGCATATTGATATTTTAACTTTGTAGTTAGCATTCAACTATTTATATCGCTACTTATAACTCAACATTCAGTTTATGAATAAAATAAAAAACAAGTCCTAAACCCAAAATGTCAAACAATGCATTGAATAAAAAACAAATACATAGTTGTATGCGATAATACCTGAACCTAGAGTACAAATGAAAGCATATTATTTTGATGTTGGCACTTTAGCATATTTTGTCCGTTCTTACTACCAACAGTTTACTACTACTACTGACCCTAACAGAGCTTGGTTAACAGGGATATTGGAAGATTCACTTGACTTTCAGCAAAATTGTTTAACCCTTGAGGATCATTATCGCTGACAAACACATTTATGCGACAAAATAGTATGAATACCAGGTACTATGATGGAACCCTTCATTTATATTCAAAAATGACGAACAAAAATACTTAGTAATAATCGTTATCGGATTTTTTATATGCGGGACAAGGAATACCATATTTTATGACATGCAATGATGCTGATGCACAGATTCATTAGCTTTCTATATGCCCAGTGAATGGCTATGAATTAAATGGGAAAACAAAAGGTTGCACACAATCGTAATAATACAAATGCGAGAAGCCCACCAACGGATTATTATTATTAATTACTATTATGTTTATTTATATTAAAAACTGATTCTGACGAATGTAAAACTTAAATATACATATTAAAATAGCACTACATCGTAATAAATAAATACATTTTAACGCTTTAATAATCACTTGATTTTTTCAGTCTTTTCCTGCAATAAATTAACAGTAGCAATCACGCTTGATTGATATCTCATATGTTGTGGTTAGGTTGTGGCCAGGGCTTTATTGCAGATAAGTAGACAATGAACGGAGATTCTCCAGGGCACTTTAATGGTTGTTTCCAGCTGCTCAGTCAGTCTACAATTCAGGAAAGTCATAAAAAATATCAAGGATTTCATTAGCAACGTTTCCGAATCATTCATAGTAGTACATATAATTGATACACAGATATGTATCAAACCACATTTACACAATTTACGGTTCACTGCTTAATATTCAGTGAGTTTATAGATGCGTCAACAAACAAAGCATTTAATAATACCTACACGAAACCAGTTGTCAAAGAAAATTATATCTAAAAACTGTATCTTGCATTGCTATATTTCACACTGTATTTGAACAAACGGAGAAATATTTGTAAAAGTGTGCACCAGGAGGCTCGCGCAAAGAGCTATCATACCAGTAAACAATCAAGAATCTACCCGATTCATGCAACATTGACAAGTTTTAAAATCAATTTATTTAGAAATTGTACCGTTAGTCAGTTGTACTTCTTTAAATGGACATATTATACAGTTTCGGGGATCCATGTTCTTTGTGACGAACGCATGAATGATGCTATATAATTCCTAATCGCACGGTATAAACGAATTGGTTGGAAATTTCGAACGCTGTCAACGACGGATGTCGCACCGCCGATGAAACTGATCACCCCTGAAGCAATGCTGAAGGCACCGGTAAAATTAAACCCCCTGCAGCGGTGATATAAAGCCGGCGCAATGGCAAATACATTCTTTGCGGCAGCATACATTTGATAGAGACCAAAAAATAAGCCCATTACTCCCCACAAAATATTATGCGATTCTTTAGACGGCAGGGGAACGGT
This sequence comes from Sinella curviseta, assembly GCA_004115045.4. Classification (NCBI taxonomy): domain Eukaryota; kingdom Metazoa; phylum Arthropoda; class Collembola; order Entomobryomorpha; family Entomobryidae; genus Sinella; species Sinella curviseta. Next base: position 11,775,211 of record CM065489.1, read on the forward strand.
GTCTACCCCGTCGCCGACAGTGCAATCCTTATAATCATATTTATACATTTATCAAAGTCATGATTATATTCATTAGCGGTATCATTTCTATGGATTTAAATTACTTGCAGGTGCTCCATATTTGATGATAACGTTGGTTTGAAGTTCCGTTTTGCTTATATCGAGTCAAATAATAAGTCTTCTCACTGGAAATTTAAACTTTGTTAACCTCTCTTCTGCAATTTAATGTGATCGGTGTGACTGCTCAAACACAAACACTGTCGCTAACACAAACATAGTAATATATGCAGCAATTAATAAATATCCATATTCAATAATTATTATACATAATTACCCCGCAATAAATGATGATATGATTGGACGCAATCTCTGGAAGCCAGCTCCTTCAATGTATGTACTAGTTTCGTTTACTAAACTCAATTTATATTACTCGAATTTGTTCACTAAACAACAATGGGTGAACGACAATTATATTAAAATAACTGAAAAGGTATTATTTTATTTAATATTTTTAAATGGGATCGGTAAAATTAATGTGAAAAATAAAAGAAAATAAAACTTTTTGTGCACATATTTTTGCTGTATCATCGTCTCGGACATATGTACGATATGAAAGATTATGTACGACTGCCGCATTAAAAAATGTAATAAAATCTGTACGGAACTTCTTTCTTTCTCTCTTTCTCTTTCTTTGTGGTTCTAATGCAAAACGCAGCATAGCCAAATATGGTCATAAGTCACATAACTACACATAATTGGTTAGTATTGGAAAATTAGTACTACATGCTGGATATGGGTTAATTGAATGAGGATGGAGCGTAGGGAAGGATTTGTTTTGGTGACATATTGCATAGCTGGTCTGGTTCTGATGGAAATGCATCTATGCATAGGTATATATTACCATTCAATAAACCCGTCAAGCCAAGATGTATGAAAGTGGCGGAGCAACACATTAAAAGTAGTAACTGCAGCAGCAGTAGTGTGTTGGCTGCAAGGTACGAAGTTCATGCTATTTCCCGCGCGTGTCTCACATTTCCCCGTTTTGAAATCCTAACGGCCACCAACGGTAGAAGTGAACATAGTGACAACCTTTATCAGTGTTTGAAAGACCATGAATCGTTTCCCGCGTGTGTTTCACATTGCCCCGTTAGAATATGAAATCGGCCATTTTCTCGGAAACGGTTAGTACTTTTCAAAAACTAACACTGGATTCTTGCTTCTCGTCGAAAGCGGGATATAAATCACGTGCATGTGTTGTCATTTGAAATTTTCGAAAGTGTAACGGTTCGTAACGGTTGCCGTTGACATATGAGTTTCAAAACACATGCGCGCACAACATCGAATGATGAGCAGTCGTTTACCGTAAACGGAATTTGAAAAGGTCTAACCGTTGTCGAGATATCGCGTGCACAGACGGACGGACAGACAGACTGATAATAACAGATGTGGCGAGCCATTTCTACAATTCTGTTAATAGACCACCTTAAAAATACCCATACACGTTAATATAATATTCCATATACCGTGAGTGTATTATGGAAATTCATCAGCAGCAAGAACCCAGGGAAAACAACACAGCATACATACATACATATCAGACAACATTAGGAGAATATGCTTGAACAAGAATTGGACCTAAGCAAGGGTATGGTACAATACCGTATTTACTCCAATCATAAGGTGGAGTAACAAAGGTAAGTTCACGCGAACATAATGCTATCATAGAAAGTGGTACTCTCCTGGAGCTAGTTATTAAAGCAATAGTAACAACTGCAAAATGACATCTCCTTTACATCTCCCAAAGACATACCCACTATACTATATGACAGCAATAGTTGTCTCGTAATTGGAATCATCAGAAAAAGCTGGTTAATATACCTAGTCCGTGTTAACCTGTTGTTGTTGACACCCTTGTCGGCATAATATTGAGCGTGTTGGGAAAAAATTTGAGAGGGGCTAAAATTTCAAATGAAGCTGTGTTGTAAATACGGCAGCGACAACGGGTTATAAATAGATAGAATACGGTTCGTTTAAAAATGACTTCTATTTATCTTACATTGTTGGCATCTTTTATGAAGCTAAGAACGTTTAACCTGAATAAAGGATGAGTTTCTATTGCTAATATGAACAAATGATGCTTAATATGATTTGGAGAAAATAATTATAATTTGATTCATGTAGCAAATGGCGAACAAAAGCTATACAGCATTTCGACGCAAAAAGGTTGGCCCATATTTTCAAAATTTCACCAACAGAAGATTCCAACTCGAGGAATGTTGATATTGTTGATAAGCAAATGCAATTTGCGGTTTGCGAATGTAATATTATTTGCTCAGTTGTCTGTCAGTGATCCTTCGCGTACATATCTGATGAGAACAAAATGTCAAAAAGAAGCATTTCGCCTTGGGGTTGTCTGGGCAAAAAGAAGCAATATAATATGCGCTTTTTTGTCGCATCAATAAACCCTGCCTTCCAGCAAAGAGGCTACTTAAACAGTTTCTTTTCATTTTCATGCTTGATGGCTACCGCCGCTGCTCCTAGTTCTCCATCCCTTTTGCTTCGAACTGAATAAATAAGAGATTGCTTTCCTCCTTTTTTTATCAAGTTTATCTAGGTAATAATGGCAAAACGACTTCCAATATCATGTCAGTTTATATACCCTTCTTTTTTATTCGCGGAAAGCCAGTCTGTATCAATTTATCGCTTGAAACATTTTTTTCCCTGGAATTGCATTCTATTCTACTTCTTCTTACCCAGATACTATCATCATCGTCACAGGCACGACATAGTATTGCAAGTGCAGTTAACAAGACAGGAATCCTGTAAAATGACCCACCGCAAGCAAGACGCGTTATTATATAGCGTCCTTAGATTTTCATAAAAATGTAATGCGTACAATTTTTTTCATTACTTACATCTATATTACATTATATGAATGGCTAAGAAGAAGACTAGCATCTGGATAGTGTCAAATGATATTTTGTGGTTCTGCATGTTGTACCGTGCCTGATTACCCCTGGCGTACATACTTGCCTATTTACAATATAATACAACATTATGGGTTATTGTAGAGGAAAAAATGCGAGACTTCGTGATACTGCGAGCAGAATATTACAATATTACCTACATAATATTATATATGCATAGTGTCCTGGTTCAACAATTGCATTGTTCCTTTTTATCAATGGTCTGGCCTAGCCCGAGCAGGAGATTCCGTTGGAATCTCTCGTTCTCGCGGAATTATATATGAAACGGCGAATATGTGCCTTTTCCTCCCACGCAACCCATTTTGGCAGGGTTCCAAAAACCTTCAGAGTCAGCCAGTTTTATCATCTGTCACCTCCAGCTGTACCACCACCATGCAAAAATAAGCGTCTCCAAAGAAGTCTGATTTCGATCCTTCTGTTTGAAGCTTTTTTTTCGCTTTCTCTCTTTCCAACCCATTGTACTCTCAGCAAGATGCCTATACATGGATGCACTCAATGTGCTGCGAGTGTGAGGTGGCTGTTGGTGGAGAGAAAGCTGCACACACAAAAGGGATGCAAAATGAGCTGACTTCCTGTTGTGTTTGTTGTTGTTCCTACTGCCGTTCCTGTTTTCCCAGCCATTATGGTATTGCAAATGCACAGGACATTGTTTGGCGTGAGGCAAAAGAAAAATGAAATTCTTTATCCACTTTTACAAAACACACCAGCTCTAGCGCCTCTCGGTACAAAACCCCGATGAACTACACCTTGTCGTCTTTTTATGCAATATTCATAATAAAAAAATATAGTTTGTTGGTGGTAGTGAATAACTCAAAACGCTGCTGCTTTCACCAGAGGATCATCATTCGCAAAATGGAAAAAGTGAACTTTGATGCTGAGTACTTTCATCCTGTTAGATTATTACTTTCCCGGATAAGGCAAGCCCACACACAAAAGTATTATTATTTTCTATTACCGTTCCCTATTATTATTATTACTACTACTATTGCTATTCCTCCTGGTGTGTGGTGGAAGGAGTATATAGCATAGAAGCATTAAAGTTTACGAGGAGTGAACACAAGTACCTTGGCTGCCATACTGAACATGAGCAAGTTTCCTTTGACCTTCTTCACATAACATGGCCACTGTCGTTGTCGTGGTGTGGCACCGTTATGCAAATTTGTACAAGGTAAAACTCAGCAAAACTTGAATTCCGTCAACGGAACGACCTTCCCAGTAGCTGCTGCTGCTGCGGCTGATGCTAAATTGAAAATTTTCTCCTTTTCTCGCAAATTACGGTCAGAGAAAAAACACGGGGGTGCTGCTGCTTAGAGGTACAATTAGTCATAAGATTATAATGACGGCAATGAAAATTTTACGACGTTTCTTTTAGTGGCTGCTATGTTCAACTATGAGCAAACATGAAAGGAGGAAAAAATATATGAGAATGCGGGATCGCGTAAAATCAAAATATTATGTTGATGACAATGACATTGTAGTGGGGTGTAGGGAAAACACGTATCTAAATTAAAATACCACCGAAAGCGTTTCTACTCTGGAGCCAGCCTTCCTTCCTTCCTCTCCCTCCCACTCCCTCCGTTCATGTCAGGAATGTTTTAATTAAACTGGGGAATCCTCGTCCCAAATACAAAAGGCAATGTGCTGTAGCATAAAAATATGATTTAGTTGGCGTAAATGATAACTGAAAATTTTAAAGCGTATAAATTCCCTTGCCAAGCAGTCATGAAAAGAGGAAAAAGCCAATGAGCAAATAAGCAGATGGATAGTCGTAAACATTATTATGAGCCTTTATGAGATTACACACAACTATATTATGAGATATTTGCTTTTCCAAAAAAAGAATGAAAAAGAATAAGGGAGAGGAGAAAGGTAACTTAGTCCATAAGTACACTTTACAGTTTCGTTTCCACACCATTTCATCTCATGGCTGGATTATACAACGACGACGACGACGAATAAGAGGAGAAAAAAACTTGAGGAAAATTAGTCAAGTCTCTTTCATGACATAAACAAATACTTAAATCGTGCTCACCTCCCCCGCAAAAAAAGAGAAAGAAATCTTTAAAAAGTGAAAGCAAAAGTAGACGAGGAATAAGAAAATGTTTTTTTCATGCAACCTTCTCGAAACCGTAAGTAAGTTTGACTGGCTTAAGGACCATTAGGCAAGAGTCCTGCTGCTGCTACAGCTACTGCAGTAATAGTGAAAGTGAACATTGAGCACATGATGATAAGGCAAGTACATTATACAATGAGCGTGTATATTTAGGTTGGTTTTTTTGCTCCAAGGATGCTTGAATGGTGAAGAAAAGGGAAAAGAGAGGTGCTACTTGGTAAACAAAGATTATGTGCCGGGAGTGCTTGTTGAACTGATATGCCAACTGAATTGAATCTGTATAAAAAGTATATAAGAAGGTGAAACCTCTGTCTCTCTCTCTGCTGAGGATTATTGACTGCTTCTGGCGCTATTCCAAATGTCATTTTCAATCGTACGTACATGGCTCATGGGGAAACAAGTGCAGAAAAGGGAGAGGGAGAGAGAGAGCCCATTCATAAAAGAGGCAGAGTATGAGCAGAAAATTCAATAAGCCTGTAGTAGTAAAAATACTGGGAAATAACGACGATGCTGCTACTGCTGCTGGTGCAAGCGTGTAGCTTATTGTCGTTTGGGCTGTTGGTTTTCTTATTTGGCGGCGGTGGTGGTGGTGATGGTACCTCACTTTCATTCATTACATGAGCCTACAACAAAACTTTTTCTCTCGTTTCGACTTCTCGGTTATAGTCATGAAGCTGAGAAAAGAGAAAGCTGTAGCGACGGCGGCGGCGGTGGTGGTGGCAGGGCAGTAGAAACAGCAGTTTATAAAGACAATGTGCTATATTACATTTTTTATGGGCTTACCCGAAACGAGATGCTATTGATAGCATGTATTTTTCTTTCTTGGTAGTGGTGGTGACTTCTCACTATCAACTATGCTGCTTCTCTGATGGTGGTGGTGTGCTTGCCCGAGTTTCATCATGATACGACTATAATGGATACATGAACACAGAACAGAGGCAATCCTGGTCAGTGAGGCTGCGCTAGCAAGCCCATTTTCATGAATGAACTGATATTCCCAGAGAAAAGGCTAAAAGAAGCAGAAAATGACGAAGGAAGGACGCTGTACTTTTTTTTACATTTCTTGTTTTCTCTGAATAAAGCATCCCTATATATTCCATTCGATTCCCTGACTTTGGCACAAATAGCCCGTCGTTATCCATCTCTGGGATTTATTTATGTGAGCATACTGATCGCCGTTGAAGAACAGAGATCGTGGGATGATGGTAAGCCTTTTTTGTGTGTTGTACTGGTAGTAAGTGTCTAGCAGAACTACTTATTTTGCCTGGAATTCTGAAACTGAAGGTAGGTATGTGCATAAAAATGTATCAATGTTTTTTCTGGCTCTTGCCACTGATTTAGTAGGGTGTAGGTGGATAAGGAAAGGAGTAATGGCACTGTTGCTACTAACAAGTACATTCTTGCCTTTTTTCTCCCCTACACAACTTTCCATTTGCCCTTTACCCGTTGCGAAAAAAATAAAATAAAATGAATTCAATACCACAGTACGAGTTGTTTTGGCTGAGGAGGCAGATGTAGTAATTTAAAGTCAAAATGAAACGGAGATGGATACGCTGAAACAAACCACTTTATTTATTCCATTTTTATTTAAGTACATATCCCTTACTTGTTCCTTCCATTTAGGCCTTCATTTCGCAGCTCTCCAAACGAGATTGAATCGCATTTTTTCCTCGTGTTGTTTGTGTCAAGAAGGGCATGCATGTGAAAAAAAACAATGTGATGAGCGAGAAAGAGGATTTGTTTATCAGGCTCTGTTGCTGATGAGCTAAGTCTTCATGATGCTGATGAAAAAAATACTACTGCAACTGGCATCTTTCCGTTGTACACTATTTTTCATTCTTGTTGCTGCTGCTGCTGTTGTTGTTGTTATTGTAGGAATGGTTTTAGTGGTGGGTGGTTAAGCTGATAAAAATTTATTTTCCCCTGTTGCGGGAAAGGGATTTTTCGCGTGGTTCAATTTACAATAAAAGCAGGTTAGGTGAATGCGATACTCATAAAAACGCAAACTTTATCCTTTTTTACGATGATTATGTTGTATGGTAATCAAGTCGAGCTGTGTTGACGCAAGTCGTTTGTGGAAAAATGCATGAATAAACGACAAACGCGTATTATGGACATCACAGGCTGGAATGATGAACTTTGCAGACTAATGATGATACAATTTGTATGATTAAATCATAAATTTGGAAGAGTAAACTTGCGGTTGACCAGACTAGTCGGATCAATTTTGTTAGTTGAAAAAACTGGACGCTGAGCTGAGTACATTGGATTTTATCCATTGATGGCATCCTAACTCAAAAAGTCATTACCAATCTTTTACAGACGCTGACTTGGTAACAGCGTCCTTAGTCCTTACTACAACATCCTATTTAGTAGATGCTTTCTGCTCCGAGTTCTTCAGGATTTCGGGGAACAGAAGAGGATGGATAGGAAGAGGAAGACTGGTCATGCTTCTTTCTCTTGTGACTGGTCATGCAGCATGTTTTGCTTCTTATCAAACCAGTGTTAAATCAAGCATGATTCAGGCACTCAGCAGGCCCTTTTCCATTTACAATCACAAGTGAACACAGTGAATGTCATATTGGTCCGCTCTACACGTATATATCGACAGCAAAATTTATATGTTTTTTAAGGATTAGCACCACAATGTATATATAGCGTCATGTGAAGAATGTCAGAGAGGAAAGGGAAGCTAGGAAACAGTGTTTATTATTATGTACTTTCTCTCTCCACTCAACACCATCACCGTTCCCTGCTGCTACTACTACTACTCCTGCATAAAAAGAGAAATGACTATTTGGATTTTGGATTTGAGCGTGTTGTTTGTGACCACACATACACACACACAGTGACAAGTATTCTGTAATGGCAGCGTAGCAAAACAACACAGTTCACTTGTGTTATAAAATATAGCAGACACAAGATGGATTATAGTGATTCATTCTGTGAAGCATATATACAATTGGAATTTGTTTTACGCTTCGAGAGAACCCCATTGAAAACATCAACAGAGGATATGGCATCCAGGCGAAAAGAAAATGAACTACTTGTTCCCTTTTTCTCCCCTTCTGCAGTGCACATTTCTCCTCCTCACACAACACTCATGCGACAATGGGAAATTCACTTTCTATTGCTTTTCGCATTTTCGATGGTAGTAGTGTGTAGCAACAATAGAAATGCCAGTTGTACACATACATTGCAAATAAATGGTATGAGCATAAATTGTGGTAAGAATTGTGTGCATTGCAATCTTGAGGTACTTGCGACACGACACACAACAAGCGACGACCATCTTGTTAAGTATATTGTTGAAATTGGAAATGTATAAACTATCATCATCAACAACAACAACATGAACTGCTATCTCTCCCTTCTTTCCAGCTGAACATGGAAGCGCTGACAAATATTAGCAACTAAGTAGAAATGGAAAAATATGTGCATGTCCTTCTGTTGTGTTGTTTGCTGAACAAGTAGAAAGATTGAGGGTAAAATATTATTGTCTTTTTTTGTTATCACGACGGGTATTTAGGTAGTCAGCAAAATTGACATTGAGTAAACAAGGCTAAAAAGAGAGATGAAATGAATCTAATTGAAATAATGGCATATTCAGAAAGAAGACAGGCATAAGTGTTTTTATTGTACAAATACGTGGTATGTAGGATGACACTTGAATGAGATTTGCTATACGTTTCAACACTTATGGACAGAAATCAATAGCAAAAATATACAGTACAATTTCTGTTTCCAGATGTCAATTGTCACTTGTCGGTAACCTGTCAAGTAACGTGTTTTTGTGTTTTGATGCAAAGAGGGGAAGCAGCGTTCCGTTTTCCAACATAAGCCTATTATTATGTTGGCTTAAAGACGTTGTTTTGGCTTCCATAATGAAGCTATTCTCCGTTGTTTTGTTTTCAGAGGGGTACTTGACCAAGTTAAAATATTGTTGTTGGAGTGTTGCGTAGGTGTCCATCAGAAGTACTTGTGATTGGGTGCATGCCTATTATTTACCACACGGATGACTGCAACGGTAATGTCACGGTTAGTCAAGTGGTGGAGTGAGGGGGAGTATGATAATGATGAAAGTTGTTTTGTTTTGACTTTCCAGTGTTGCTTACGCATATGCACAGGATTAAAATTTGCTTGCTCGCTTATGTATTTACCTACATCTAATTAAATGCAGTCCACATACATAACGATCGTGCTTTTCGAGTTTAATTGGGAAATTGGAAGTTGGACATAGCAAGTGGAGAAGACAAGGGTTATTATTTAGCCACCCAAACACTTTACTGACCTTAACTAATGTTCTTCGGTTGCTGCATCCAGTATTGGGAGTAACGTAGGCTTCATCATGTGTGAATCTGAAGGAAACAAACAGACTTTGCGGTTTCTCTGGAAGCACGAATTTCGGAGAAAGTTGTGTAATAGGAATACCGCGAAAATGTTATAGTTTGCAGTGGATAGTCTTATGATGGTGATGATATGTGGTAAAGTAATTTCACACAGAACTACTATAATTATGGTACACTCCCCAAAACTTTTCAATTTATCCACGAGAAACTTTCGCTAGTAGCAGAAAAGGTGTATGTGCATATATACGTATATGTGCCTTATATTATCAATTTGCCTTGTTTCATAAACTGCAACTGGAAAAGGAATGCATGTGAAAGTTTGGATATTTGTCAGTTTCTTCTCTTCTCGAGAAACGATAGAATATCTGAGGAGTCAAGTGAAGCCACTTGACAATTCTATTAATTGGATGCGCGATATAGCAATGAGTTGTTCAAGCAGACATGTTTCGCCATTTTACGCAGAAAAAACTCAAATATGCACGTACATTTTTGTTGCATTTTTTCTCAGGAAATTCAGTCGTCTTGCTGTAAATCTTCTAGCCACACGATGAAAATGGTCGTGAGGACGTGAATGGTAAGGATATGTATATCAAATGGCGTTCATCTTGCAAAATTACACAGAAATGGCATCATCATCATTAATGTCTTGAATTTATGTAAATTAATGTTACTTAGAATTTTTAATATATTTTACAGTCCTCCGTCTCTCCATTACAGGGAAATCAAATTTATAATTCGAGCTATATGAGAGAAAATGGAGACTTGGTTGTGTGGTGGTGACGATAAAAACAGACAAAAGTTGATGGAAACTTTTTTTTTGCAGTTTTTGCTCTTGGGTTTCGTTCCCGTCCTAGATGTCCTCGTCATTATCTAATCTAATAATTGAAGTGAATGGGAAGCGAAAGCTCGTCATTGTCATCATCATCGGCATCATCATGATGAAATTCTAGAAAACTAAATTAAACATTTCACATAATACAGTTTGTATTTCAGCCAGTGTGGAATAAGCGCATATGGAGTTTTCTTCCAGGAAGCTCATTCAGCTTCCTTCGCCGATGCCACCAAAAATGGAATGAGCGGAAGGCATGAAAAACATTAGAAAAACTAATGATTCAAATGAGCATCATTTTCTCATGTCAAGTTATGGGTATTCATAGACACACACTTCACGTCACATTGTCATCATCAGGGATAATATAATGTGTATGTCCTCTTGAATGAAATTCGTATGAAATATGAAAAGTCTCGAGTTTGTCTCGAGAGAAGACTTTTTTATCCTTTCTCAACACTCCTCGTATACACACCACCGCCCATAATAATAAAGGGAAGCGTGTTGTTGTGAGAGTGATAAATGCTGGTATTATAACGAATCCAGGGGCAAGCTTCTTTTCCCAAACAAGAATAATGACCATCCAAGTGACGGGGTAATCATGGACGAGTAAGATAACCCAATGTTTCTGCCAAAATAAATGACGTACACAAAAACTTTTTTCGAGCATCATTCAAAATATTGACTAGAGAGTAATTGGTTTGTGGCGCTGCTCTCTTTGTGATCGATGCCACTAGCATCACCGCCACCAGCAGCACTTGCTAGAAAGACGTCAGGGAACAAGAGAGCTTCTCGTGAAGAGTTGACGGTTAGGATGAGTGTGTATATGTGTGTGTAGGAGTAGGAAATATCGTGTCGAATAGCGAATGACAATGGTACACGTCATGTTATTAACGTAGGTTACATGATGGGAAATACAAAAGGGTCGATAGTATATGTTTTGCATGTAAAATGGAAAGTAAGCAGCGTGCAAAGTGGTTTTTCATTGTGACACGGATTTTCCACAGAGGAATTCACCCATTCATTAATAATGATAAATACTCCCTTGTGAGTATGAGAGAGAGAGAAAGTGCTGTTGTCCTAATGCTATTAACGCCGTAAATAATAAAGCACCGCCACCACCACCCCCATCACTGCTCATATTAATAATCACAATCTTATTAAAGTCCATGCTCCACTAACTGTATTACATTATGGAGAAAAATGAATTCATTAGCATCGCATTCTATTATTGTGTTCTTCCTCTGCATCTTCAACTGACAACATCATTCTTGTTTTCTTTGTTTTTTAACTTACACTAACTATATATTGCTATTAGTATTCTTTTAAAATTAAAATGAAAAATCTTTTAGTCTCTTTATTCTTGTCGGAAAAAGTGGAGTTTATTTTGCGAGCAAAAACAAGTTTATGAAGAGACAAGGCGTGAATACTTTTTTCTGGAAAAGAGAATGAAACAGTAGCTGTATGGACAGGAAAACAAAGAGGCAGCGAGATTTTAGTTCTTATTGACTGTTATGTCTCTATACTAGCTGTGCAGAGTGCACAGAGCTTCCATATATACTAGATGGGCTTATTTATTGTGATTTTATATAAAATATGAAGACTTAGTTAGTACTACTGGATAATATAATAACACTAGTAATATGCTCTATGGAGGATTACACTGATCCTATCGTTATGTGGATCAAAACGCACTCACTTGGGACGCTGTTGATGGTACACGTCTCTATACCAGCAGGCAACTGTAGCAAATACGGGCCACGGCAACAAACACTCGTGATAAAAGTGGTTCTTCTTATTTTTTTGCCACGATGATGATGATGATGATAATGCATGGCTGTACATCATTCATATACATAGTCATGCCATCATGATGATGATCATCACAGAGAAAATCTCTAAGTAGGCCCTGCCACATGGACTTATGCACAAGCAGAAATAGTAAATATCCACTTATACGGAAGAAAGGATCGATCTATATAGAATGTATAGGCGAAGGTATGTACTATGTACATGCTTGACTACACTTTTTATATGTGCGGTTTTAAAACTCTACCGGGAGCAAGTCAGCTAGTTTTTTAAAGCTGGATTTTTTTATCTTAAAGAAACGCAACTTCAAAAGGATTTCATCCTTTTTCTCCTGCTTTCTCTCTGGTTGTTTTTATTTTACAAAGGGATAGATAAGGTATACTACTTGCCCGTGGAAAATATGAAGGTTCCCTTTTCCTCCCTTTTCCACCAGCACAACATTAATGAATAAACCTTTTTTGTGGCGGTGAAGGCACATAGAAAGCTAGCGTGTATGTGTGTGTGTGAAAGAAAAGGAGAAGAGAGAGAGAGGAGAAAAAGAAATATTGCCTATCAGTCGGTCTGTGGGTCTCTTACTGCAGTACTCGAAACTTGACTAATGCATGTATCCTGTTTCCATGCATGTAAGTTTGCGAAAGAAAAAAAAATCCTATATAATATACGGCCGGTATGTATGGTGATGTCCCAGCAAAAATCTTTTATAGCGGGAGCAACGGTGGTAGTGGTAATAAAAAAGGAACACCGTTTTGCTATTGGGATGCTGTGCTGCTCCTAATACTATTTCCACTACTGCCTGTGATCATGACGATGATGATGATTGCGTGGGTGTCTGTGGCAGCCAATCCTACCAGCTTTCTCGCAACTTTCTCCTGGTCCGCTCGCTTCCCTGATGCTCAAGCAAGCAAGCTAGCTCTAAAGCTCTACGAGCTCCCCGCTTCTCCTTCCAGCTTACAAAGTTTTTTATATGGTTAGCTCTCCCATTATATCTACGATAGACCTTCCATTCATTGTCTCACTTGCTCTCAGTCAGCCACTGTGAGATGTTGTTGGAAGATGGAAAAGGATGCTCGCTCGCTCTCTTTGTACGTACCTACTTACAAGTAGTGGTAGTAGTAGTAGTAGCAGTTATACAAGTAAAGTTACTTTGCCGCGATAATAATATGACCGCTAAGTATTACACTATTGCTTTATATGAATCCTCAGCAAACGCATTTTCAGCATGGACTAAACGAGGGGGAAGGCAAAAAGGAAAATAAAGTTGTGGGAGTGGAATTTATTAAAACAGCGGTAAATTACGCAATGCCCGTTGTGTGTAAGTACCCTGGTCGTCCTCATCATTACCAACCAACCTCATTACCAGAAAAATGATCGGGTTTGATTTCATGAGTTGAAAAATACACTTCGATAATTATAGACTGCACTCCACAATGTCCTCCGGCAAAATAGCAGTGCACTGCCAGAGAGAAACCAGAAACCTCATTGCATAATGCGACGAAGGCCAGCTAAAAATGTCCAAAAGCGGGATGGCTATTTATACGTCTGTTGAAAGGGAAATGGAGTGGAGTCTCTGTTTGCGTATTGAATTTGGTGAGCCGCACACTCATTGAAAATATTTGTACAAGTTGATCCCTCGGCTTGTTAATTGGTGAAAAAATCACGTGACATGAATCCGTAGCGTGGGTGAATGTTTGCAGTTTGCATACAGACGGATCGACAAACTGATCCCATAAAGCCGTCACTGATCCACACAAAGTAGTAGCAGTAGTAGAAAACGAGAGCACAGCAACTTTTAGTTTTGCTCAATGAAATGACTGGTCACCCAAAATAATAATAATACTATATGCTCTCACTTTTCGCATACGCTAAGCACTAAGCACACACGTTTCCCGTGGTTTTTATAGTGTGTAGTTTGGGAAAACTTGACGATTACATGAGAATACTTGTTCTTTGTTCTAGAGATCTTTGTCTGCCTTTTACAAATATCCGGGGCTTAATCAGTCACAGCTTCTGTGCTGAGAACACTCTTGAAAACTTTTAGCCCTCCGCTGTTGCTGCTGATGCCACTTGCCACTCCTGGGCTTCCTAAGAATTTTCATGAGCCCTCCTGACAATGAGAACAATTTTCATAAGTACCGCACTCATTTTCCTTGCATCTCTCCAAGCCGACTTTCACTCACGCAGAGAAAGTATGAAAAGTATTGCATAATACAATCTTGCCCTTGGAGCAACATTGCACTATAATTTCACTAATGAATGAGTGATTTTTTTAAAAACTATAATTAGTAGAAAGAATTGAAAAATCAAAACAATAATTATGTCATATTAGATTGGGTTGTATAACAGCTTTACTGGATATGACAAGAAAAAGTTGGCGCGGCATGCAAGTAAACAAACTTTGAGTACATTTTACCATTTCCGCGTTACCCACTTGCCATTCTTTTCATTTCTTTGTGCAACTTGGTGTTTTGTAGTTGGAGTTGACGTACAAGATATTATGTTTGTTTGCTCACCTTGACATACCAAAGCCAAGGCATCTGTTACTGCTGCCGCTGCAGTTCATGCAAGTCAGCCTCGTTTTCTTGATCAACTTCACCAACAAAACTTGTTGGTTTCTAAGAGTACTAAAGGGCTATCAGGTACCAGCAGTAATGGGCCCCCTTGATGATGGTGTACTTGACTATTGTGTAAATCTTTCATTTCCGTGTTCTGATCAAATTTACTGGTATTTTTTGTGCAAAAGTTGGAAAATTAGAATCGGAGTTCACCCTTAAATCGCTAAAGTTTTCTCAATTATTGTTGGTAATGGAAATATAAGTGACTCCATAGTTTCAAGTATGAGCAAGTAACCCATCTCTCATTCTCTTTAGTCCTTTTAGTAATACTCAAATATGAACGTGTAACAGATATCATTGTCAAATTAATACCCACATGAATATTTAATTGGCCATAATTTTCAATGTATAACTTTTTATATAAAACTTGGTGCAAACCACGTTGCAGTCAAGATTCAAAGCCAAGGATGATTGAACAGAAATAAGAGCTGTCATGTAAAAGTAAGAACGCGACAGTATGGACCAAGCCATAAAAAAGAAGTAAAATGGCCAGGGGACACATTAGATGTAATTACGTCATAGGGGGTCAAAGGTCAAAGTTAAATGGGTAAAGATGTCTTTATATATCCATTTATACCTACCTATGTATATAAATAGCACCAGATTATCACTTGCGAATGAGGTAATCATCATTCATAATATTCCCTTCTTCGAAAATTAGGTGGTAATTAATTAAGTTTTGACGCTATTAGCACCACATCAAACCCATATCAGTGAACTCATCTTATCAGTTTTGCAATGCCATAAATATTTATTATGTAATAATAATGGTGAGGATTCAATGCAGTAGAAAATCTCTCAATCTCAATATCATTCGGAGGATAAAAAAATGTTTTTATCAATGATTGGATTCTGTCATTAGTTGCAATACCACCAATGAGCAGCTGAAATGTGTACACTAAAAATGTACTCATTCATTGAATAGAAAGACTGAGCATTCTCACTCGGGGCGTTGTTGGGATGAGCATGATTATCTGAGGAAACAAAGTAAATATATAAACTGGGAGAAAACGAAAAGTGAAGATGAAGTCAAGTGAAGAGCTGAAAAGAAGAAAAAGCTTCGGGGAGTAAATACGAGCCAACAAGTAAGTAAAGTAACTCCTTTGCCATTTCATTCTTTTCGTCTCTGAATATCAGAGCTCCCTCCAAAAATACACACGTCTTCAAATACAGACAACTTAAACACTTTCTCTCTCGCGTAACAAGCGAAACAAGGGAGAAAGCATCATTTGACGTTTAGTCCATTTCCACTTTTTTGTACATGAACAACAATTCCTTTTCCCTCTTACCCACACACTTTCTCTCTTGCTATATTTATGTACGACATTCTCATCGTAGCCCAGCTCAGCCTCCCTACTACCCAGACATTGTTGTTTGCTACTACTGTTTTTATTATAACTTTTATGCCCTCATATCATGCTCCTCTTCTTCTTACATGCATTATGCTTACACAACACACACACATGCACATTTTTAGAGACTCACACCAGGAGGACGAAAAAGAAACAAAAGAAAACACTCACGACTGAATGAGAGAAGAAAATGTGAAGAGTACGAAATATTTTTAGAGAGAGCCTCAAGTTATGCTTACATGCATAGTCATCCAAAACCCTTTTTTCTGCCTTTTCTCTTTAGTAAAGTACTCGCTAGCGTGGAGAAATGCTAGTTAAACTTCTGCTCTGTGTCATGTGCTGGATAAAGAGAAAGAGAGACATTCGGAGAAAGTAAGAAGGCCTAGCAGCTAAAACAGGGGAACAGCAGAACTAAAGCAGTGGCACGGAACAAGAAGTAGGGAGAAAGGAGAAGAGAACGAACCTGAGCCACATTAAAAGCTACAGGACGGTCCAAGTTCTCACTCAGTGTTACACGCCCCGTACTCTAGTCAACAACTGCGATTTCTTCTCCCCATAAGTAAAGCATAGAATCTCATCATCAGGAGCAGCAGCACCAGCGTCAGAGAGAGAGAGAGAGAGAGAAAGTAGTAATTTTTTATATATAGACGTGAAGCATCATCCAGTCAAAACTTCACACTCTGGCACACATTCTATTAATACATAATATTACTACGTGGTGTACATAAATACGAGATTGTTGGTGGGGAAAAAGAAGAAGAAGACGAGCAAGGAAGCAGGGTTACTCTAAGTATTTCACTCCACCACATACACACACTCACGAGTTTTCATTCATTTCTTCTTCTTTTCATTCTGCTGAGCAAGCAGAAGAAAACCTGTTGTCAACCTTAGGCTCTCTAGTTGCCATCCATTTCTTTTCGTATTTTTTTCTCATCCTCTCATCGGGATCGTGTCAAGCTAGGAGGGAGAAAGGAAGAAAAAAGAACAAGTTTTTGGCAAATAGAAGAAGAAGAGGTAGTAGTAGTTCCATTCACGACAAAGATACATAGTGACTTTCGCTCTATTCCACCATTTTTTATTGAAAACCGGAACAGAGAGAGAGAGAGAGAGGGGAGGAAAGGGGAAGACACTTCATTCTCAATTCCTTCAATTCTTCCTCATTGTTACAAATTTTTATTCGTCTTGGCAAAGAAACGTTTCACGTTCCCCTTTTCAGAAGGGTGATGAAAAAAGGAAACCTGATTCATGCGGCGAGAATGCACACAGACACATTTTTTCTCACAAATGACGAGTAAGTCTTAAAGCGGAAAAAGGAAAAGCAATTGAGAAATCAGGTTAGTTTATACAATTGAATGGGAGAGAAAAACGGGAAAAGATAAATAGGTACATAGTCAAAGATATCAAACAGAATAAATAAAAATACTTGATTTACTTACCTGGTACTCAGTCAATTCCAGGAATTTGTTCCATGACAATACTAAAACTTGTAGTAAAAAGTGATATGGATTCTTGTCAAAATGTAAATTGCATCCAACATCTTCAAACTCGTCATCGCCATCATCAGCAGCAGCACTGCACAATTCGTATCACCAAGTTGGATTCGTAAAAGAACTAGCAAAAAAATAAATACAAGGACAGACTTTAAAATTGTTAACTTTTTGAAAAGCATCGTCATCTATAAACTATTATTATTATCACTACTACTATTCTGTGCATCAAATTTCTTTGTACTGACAAAGAGCAGCTTGGTGATTTAAGCGAACAAACGGAAGCTTTTTGGGGAAAGGTAAGATTTTCATCCTGACTTTCTTATACCTAATTTAGCAACTATTTCTTACAAAAAATTGTTTCATTCAGACAAGTAATAATTCACTGTTGCGCGCGCGGTCGAGGTACAGATGGCAACAGGAAATTACCTGTGCTCTCTCTCAATTTTGCAATGCATGTGAAACATAATAAAAAGCAATTGTTATTATGAAAATGTGCATCTGTTGTTGACACAATGGTATTAATTATAAAATGGCACTTGAAAACGGATGGATGGGGGAGAAGGAAAACGAGTTGAGTTTGAACATTCCAGCAAGACGTCATTGTCTTTGAAACAATCACGTGCGTTGTTGCATATACAAATAAAAGTCGCAGAGCAAGAAGTCCGTCGTCTATGTAGGTTGCATGCACCATTATGTGGCCTGCTGTTGCATCAACAACTGAAATGGCATTTTAAGCTGCTTTCTTCCTGGGAAACATTTGTGCTGCAAATGGTATTGTTGTCGTTGTTGTTCTAGGAGAATTAATGTACTCAAGTATGAACACAAAATATCGTTACACATTACGACATCATCATCCTCGCAAGAGAAAAGGAACGTCAAGTCATTATTATTACTATTAAGTTGTATTACAATGGTAGCATAAACACAAACGCAAACAATGAATGGAACATTCAGAGAGGCAGAGCGAGAATAAGAGTGGGAAAGGCTATTAAGAAACTTTGCTGATGAAATTTGCGAAAGAATGAAAGGGGGCGAGAAGAAAATTTTTTGGTGCCAGATATGTATGTATGCATGTATATAATAGTATGCAGATTATTTCTACCTTACTGACAAACTGGCTAGCTGGGCGAAAAACTTCACTTTTTTATTACGAAACTTTGCTCAAAAACTGCCATTCTACTGGTAGGGCTGTCTGTAATTGAAACGCAAGTTTGTTGACAGCAGCAACCCACATAGCAAAAATACAACGGAAAAGCGTTTTGTGGCATGATAGAATTTGCAGTCTCGGTGGTAAAAGTCATTTACTCCAGCGTACCTTTTTACGTTTCCATAAAACTCCCATTTTGCAACACCACTGGTGTCTATAGGGAGAAAAAAGGGGGATGTCTTGTTGTGTGGATATCATATTAATGATAATAATATGATGTTATTAGGGAACATTGATTCAATCAATCATTTGAGCGAAGGGAGAGAGAAAAGTTGAGTGGTAGTGGTGGTGGTGGCAGCAGCGTTGCTTCATCATGTGACTAACTTTCCAAGTAATTTAAGCTCGGCTCGTAGCAACACAGCGTTTGTGTTAAAATAGAATGCGATTGTAGGCGCAGATTTTATTTTTGCATAAAAAAATGTACGGGAAAAATTGTTTTTCCTTTGATATTATTAATGTTATTATGAAATCTAATAAAATGTTCTGTTCTGGTAATATTAAATTATGGCAGGGATGATGATGCAGAAGCGAAAAATAGGAGAAATCAACAAGTTTAGTGGAGTGGGAAAGTGGAAATATATGAAAGATGGCAAGTATGTCAAAAGACAAAGATAAATTAATAGTTGATGTTGAATTGAAGAGGAAAAAAATTGCTTCACTTCTTCCTTCAAACTTTGTTTCGTAAAGTATTGACGGGATAAAAAATGAGAGTGGAGGAGTTCATCATATTTGCCACCTCATATTACAGTATATCGGCAAGGGTAATTTATGGCTTCAAAAAGGAAAAGAGAAAAGGCCGTTAATTGAGACAATTTTCTAAATCCTTTATAGGAGTAGGAGTAAATGAATACAAAGTAACAAAAGTAACGCCCACATCGCGAGACGTTACAACAAGGGCATGTTAACTCGAAATCGTTGACATTTCAAAGAAACATGAGTACAATATGAACTGGTTCAAGAACCTGAGAGTTCAAGTTGTAAATGATATTCCTTCATAAAGAAAATTCCTTTGTAGGCTTCCTCAGAATCCTGAATGAATTCTTTTGCTCGCTGGAACTCTGTTTTCTTTTCGTAAGCAGAAGTGAAAGGTCATCCACGCAGCGAGTATAAGCTTGTAGAGGAATTTAAAAAATTCTTCAAAGTAAAGTTGCGCTCCCGAAATTATTACACGCGTACAAAGACCAAAAATGATGACACTGTATCCACTTTTTAGTGCATTTGATACGTGATCAAGAAAAGGCTTTAGAGACGGGTTATCTAATATCTAATCCCACTCACATCTCCAAAAAAATGTTATAAGTCGCAAACGTTCTCATAATCCACACAGCTTACTGGCTGGTCCAAACTGCTTATAACTGGTGGAAAGGAGAAAGAGGGAATCATGTGCTGCTTAGTTAACCTAGGGTTTTAATTTCTGTGAACCGGCAAAACACTTCGTTCAGAAACCTTGTAATTTCGTTCAGATCATATTTATATCGTGTTATGAGTTTTGTTGTTCTAACTTTGAAAATCGACTAGCGGTTATGGGAACGAAAATAAACTTTGTCGTATCATTTACATGCACTATAAATATATTCTTTGTAGTGCAGTATTGAACAATGGCCTGAACTTGAAGCGATGACAGAAAGTTGTGGTGGCATCAAGTAACATTATGAATGAATGAAATGCGTTTATTTTTAAAACGTGTTCATTTAATATGTTTACAGTAACATTAGCCGCTGAACTGTACGGGTTTTTTGCGAACATGTAACATGTCTTTGAAATCAGTTTCCAACTCTGTTTCTGTTTTGTAATGTTGAGCTAAAAGGTGAGCTAGGTGAGTGACGAGGTGACTTTGAGTCAAGTAATTTCTGGTTGAATCCAGTTTTATTGGAAAGCTGATATCGTATAGCATCCAAAAATAAATATAGTTTCGACATTTGTCTGCAGGCGGGTTGCATATTCAGTGCCACCGTAATAGAAAGGACGTTGTTTGTTCCGAGTTTGCCGAATACATGTACCAAACAAATTGTAAAATCAATGCTTAAATTACAACTTGACAAATTAAATGGTGTTTAGTTGCTTTCCGATAAACTTTCACTTTCTCAGCAGTGCACTTTCTATGGGACATGGCATATTATGACATTGTAATTCTGCTTAGCTCTCTCTCCACTCCTATTATTCTAATACTCTCCCGTCTTTGTCTGAGCTGAGCGCTTAATAGAAAAGAGATTTAATTTACCTCCCATTATATTAGGGCATCACCTTTCAACTTTCTCTCCGTATTTTAGAGAAGTCGAATAAATACTTTATCCATCGCTTTCCCCTCTCCTTTCTCCCTTTCTCCGTAATCCCCTGTATCACGTATGATGCATATGCAACAAATTCGGATTTCCATTTGTACTCCACATTTCAAAGGAAATCAATAGACAGGTTTTAGCTGAAGGAGCAAGAGAAGAGGGAACGAGAGACAGAGAGAAGAAGTAGCGAGTAAGTGAATTAAATTTGAATAGTTGCCAGTTTCACCATATCGTTCCATTCATTATTCAGCAGCAACAGCATAAGCGTAGGATGTATATGTTGTTGAATGATGAATATCTTCGTTACTATTGCTACCATTGCATTTAAAGATTGCTAATTTAGAACCTTCTGTTTTCACTGCATCCAACTTGGGCACTTGAGCTGCAACTTTTTGTTCAGATTGACAACACAAGCCATACACAACATCATTTCTCATCCAGCCCAGGAAAATGGAATTGTGTTTTTGACGGGGCCGTGGGATCCTTTTCTTTTATTTATTTATTTGCACTAATCCAGCATGCACACAGTTACAGAAAGGTTTATACATAGATTAATCCAAGTACGCATATATATTCATCCCGATGTATGCTTACACGTGTACATTAAGTCAACTCATTATTCGGCAAAAAAAGTTTCAAACAATTGTCCTATAGTAATTATTTTTATTAAATTATTGTTACGAAACCACTTACCATACAATGAATTGCAGAATTGGTGGGCACAAATTGCAAAACATTACATAGTACATACTACCTTTGCTGCTAACCGCAACGGAATAAATAAATAAAAAGCCATTGATTGTAGCTGTCCTAGAAACTTTTTTGCTTTAAGGTATGAGAACAAACAGTTGTGGAGTTTTAATAAACACAAATGACATACAATACAAGTTGTTTTTTGTGTTTTAGGTATGTTTTGATAACGTTCAAGTGAAATTTAAGCTTGACATACTTTTTCATAATATAAGTTACTGCTATATACTACTGGAAATGATGTGATATTTTCTGAGGCTTCAGCTTCCCGAGAAATTTGCATTGTTGTGGCGGGAAAGAAAGGGAAGGATATGTATTTCTGCACAAAAAAATAACTATACTTTCTAGTAGCGAGTGAGTTGTGAAACATCTTGCTGGTGGCAACGTACCTTGCACGCGTCCATACAAATAAGTAAATACAAATACATAAATAACCACAAAGGTATATATATAGATGAGATGACAGGTTTAGAATGACTTGTGATGCAACACTCTGTTTTCTATTTTTGAGCGGTATCCGCGAACATTATTTATTTGCACAAAAAATCCTTTGCGTTTTACATGTCACAAAAAGAAACGTGCATTCGGCATACGGTTAAATGGAGGTCATGCCATGTAAGTGTATATCATTATTATTCTCCCAATAATGATGAAGGGATTTGGGAGTGAGGCGGCACTATAAATAAAACCAGTAAAGTTGAAAATAAATACTATAGTGTCGCCGATGTCACAATCCTGGGATAATAATGATAATGACAGAATTGCAAAATCAAATCAGTTCATGTAAAACATTGAGAAAGTTGCCGTGCTCAGTGCGGTAAGTGCGGTAGCAACGACTTTTTGTAATGCTGTAAATTACCAAGTGCGCTTTCCCTACCGGGGCACTTTGATATCCAGTTTAGTTCGAAGAAGTGAAGGAGATGAAGTTTTTAATTTCCATTTAGTTGTATGAATTTGGAAAAGCTAAATTTGGAAATCGTCATATATGATAGCAATTCTCATTTCAATACTTTGTTGTCAAAATGAATCTTTACATAGGAAATTCGAATAATAGTGATTCTATTTATATACCTTGATAATGCGAAGATAATGCAAAAGTCATTTCAAAAAGAGAATTCACAACCGTTTTGTTGACGTACAGACAGGCACAAATTACAACCTCAACAATCACTATGTTGCTTGTTTTAATAGGACACACAAGTATTGTGAAAATCACGTAGAAAAATGGATCTCCAACTTACACTGTATAAGGCTTTGTATCGTAGTGGTGTCATAATGCTCGTGTAGTTTGTAATTTATTGATAAATATTAGGCATTCTAGGAAAGTTTATTTTTACATTTTAGCAGCGGTGCTTTTTGTTGTTGTGTAAACTTTCTGAACAATAAAAAGCGTAAAAATTAAAAAGAAGATGTGAAAATTTTGCTCATTACGATAAACGATAATTTATAGAGGTACATATGTACCTGCTTACGTATAAATAATTGCACCCCAATCTTTGGTATCGTGTTTCAAACTATGAATGCAAATTGTCTTGTAAAATTCAGTGTAGTTATTAGGTTCAATGATGCGTTTATGCACCCACACACGATTTCCAACTATAACTTTCTAGGAAAAATCTGTTTTTCAAAACAACGCACAGGTACCACCCTCACAGAGGAGGAATTTTTAGAAACAAATTTAATGATTTGTCGGAAATTGTATTTTTAATAATATACAGCTGAATGAAATACTAATCAATCAATAAACAACGCACAAATTCATCTCCGAGTCAATTCATTTTCTTTTCGATTTTACCAGTCAGAAAAGAAGGGCAGACTTGTGTGAAGCATCTCCCTTCACATCACAACAAAATGGTTGTGCCTGACACTGTTTTGCAGTCGTTGCTCCAGGCAAAATGGTAATTTTTGTTTTCTTTCCATACCCCTTCAAAATCAACACTTTAAAGATTCTGCTCAGCAAAAAAAGTGCGAGAGCCACCCGAGCAAAAGATGTAACAAATTTCACCTAAATATCTAGTCTGACAATCTCATGTTTTTGAGAGTACCTTTGTCGTATGTAGTTGTTGCCAGTGGTTGGCTTTCTTTTCTAAAGCTTACATTTACATTGCATTTATGGCAACAGGGCATCCGTCAGCCTGCCTGCGGCCTGCATTCACTTTATAAATCTCGGTAAATGTTTTTGAAAAATAAAAAAAAATCTTGGAAAAATGTCACATATAAATCAACGTAATGTTTTTATCCGTTGTATCACGGCCCCTAACAATTTGTATTTCGCCGATGGTTATACCATGATGATCATCAACCTACTAACCCAACTGAATCTTTACTGACATAAAATCTCTTCTGCTAATACTGTCAGATGAGATGAGAGGTTTCTTACAGGGAGCTTTATCCATGATTGTGACACGCACTAGTTGTGGCGACAGTTCTTTACCCGTATCAAAAATAATGGTTGAATGATTGAAAGAGTTTGATTGCTAACTAAAAGTGCTCTTTCTGTGGAGAAAAAAAAAAAGAAAATGATAAAAAAGCGCACGTTATTTTATGTCTCTTTCTTTTTGCAATAATTTTTTTAGAGTATCAGGGTTCACCCTTTCACCACTTTTACTTTTAGTACTACTCCCCGGCTCCTTTCTACATTATTTTTTTTCTTTTTTATTTATTTTATGACGTTGACACGTTTCATTCCCTTTTCCCTTCCCATCATGACATCGGCCTTCATCCGTGTCATTCTTCCAGAGAACCTTTTTCTCTGTCAGGTTGAATATATACTATTATATTTGATGTGAGCACTTCATACGATTCAATAATAAGGTGTCGTGATGGTTGTGCCACTGAAAAGGAAGAAAAAGTGTACCAGAATGTAAGAGCTGACTCTGCCCCTCCAATAATAAATACAGCGATAAAAACTGCACTGCTTTGCCTCGTCAACTAAAATGCTTGCAAAAAAAGCAAACATTTTTTAAAGGTCTTCGACTACTGCATTTATACACATAGCTTTTAGGGTATATAAAAAACGTAATAATATACTACTTTTCCAAACGTAAAGATAAAAAGATTCGGTGGCGATGATGACGGCACTTTCCACCCACTAATGTCACTAATGTTAACCTTAAAAGAAAAAAGGGGAAAAGGCTTCCCTCTTTTTTTTCTTTCGTTTTAGCGTTTTCGTGGAGAGGGATAAGACAACAAAAGAGGGAATACCTTTACAATTGTCTTTGTTACACAGCAGCAAAAAAGGCAGGCAGCTCACTCCTCTTTCAATTTCACAAGGAATAAAATAGTGTAAACATTGGAATGTTTGCGGAGAAATGTGTAAATACTGTCGAGAAAATAAAAAATGGGGAATCGGCCGCCACATCCATGCTGTAAGACGTGAGCAAATAAAGCCTACATACATGAATACGGTACAATATTAAAGATAACCTACGTGAGTGCATACAGCGGGCGGTTTTGAATATAAAGCGGTTTAAGCGCAATTTATCTACTGGTAGGCATGCTTTTGATGGATTTAGCGAAACCACTGGATAGAAGAGTTTAATTGGAAACGATGAGGTTGTACACATTCAAAAAAAGAAGCCCGTATATTTTTTCTGGGTTATCACTTGCTAGATGGATGTATGCGTAGAGAAAGGAACTTATAATGGACAATTATCGTGCTGTCGTTGTAGTCAACAACATTTAATGGAACATGACCCATGCCTCCTTGTCCCATAAATTGAAAATTGCATTGTCATTTGTATGGGAATAAGCAGCTTAAGTATTAGTATAATGACCTTTTTACAGGTGGTTTCATGAATGAGCATTATGCACAAAAAGGGAACGACATTTTATTTAAATATCTTGAAAAAAGTAGAGTAGTCCGTATGTACTGTGTATTTGTGTACGGTGCAACATGTGAATATAATGCTCCATTCAAATTTTACACCGTTTTTGGTAAGGATGTAAACTTAAAAATGGAGAGAAAGAGATAGGGAGAAAGGGAGATGGAGAAAGAGAGCACCGCTCAGGGAGCCTTCCATTTTGTGGGAAAATGGAATAAATCGCAGTTTAGGCATCCGCAAAACATGTCACCCCAAAAAAAAGCAAACATCCCGCAAATGGCATGCATAAATACATGTAGAATCTAGTGACTGATGACGTAATACTTGCTGTATGAATCCGCTTCGTGATGCTTGCAAGCAAGTTATGTGATGTGGCTGTTTCCTTTGTTCAGGGAAAAAGACGAAAAGAGAGTCCTTTGAATTGTGTGTGTGTCTATGAGTCTATTATACAATGTGCTCTAAGGCATCTTTTTTCATGACCTTATAAAATATCGATTTGAACGCAGCACGTGTCATTTCAAATTTCTCGTTCGTCTTCCAGAGATGATACGTGAAAAACTATTGAATGACTTCTTCACAAAGAAAATGAGAATTTGTCCTTTGAGTAAGGAAACTTTCTCATTTTTCCTGCCTCCGATATCCTCCTCCCACCAAAATTATTATTATTATTATAGCACAAGATGCAAAATATTTATCGTTGAGTGGGAGGAAGAAATTAGACCAAATATCTGAGATTTTTCTACCACATGATGTTGTTTCATCTCCCTCTTGCGCCATTAAAACGACAAGACAAAGGAATAATTGATTGGAAACTTTTTTGCGCATTAAGAAGCCGACGTTAATATTACGGGCTGACAAAATGTTTAAGAATAAGAATAACGGAGGAGGAGGCAACAAAGAACTTGATACAGAAGAGGTTAGGAAATAAAGAGGAGTAAAAGGAAGACAGGAAATTCAGCGGAAAGAAATACAAGCACAAAACATTGTTGCGTCAGCAAAATGGGAACAGTGGCAACAATATCCTCTTCCTTAATAGCGACAACAAAGCAAAATATACATTTAATAATAATCTAATCTGATACATATGTACATAGTTTGTCGCGACTCTTGAAATCTGTCTACCCTTCCTACGTATTCATTACGTTATTCAATATAACGTGAGAGGAAAAAAATGGGAGCAAAAAGGTTTCTTGTTGTGTTTTGTTTGAGCATTTTTTGCATAAATCGTTTTGTGCAAGGAGAGCATGTCGTTCATTTGAATAAGATACATATAGGAGTAGTAGCAGCAGCAGCACAACATGTAGGTAAGCCCGTAGGACTTCAGTAGTACAAAGCGAGAAGAAAGAGTTTTGCTTGCGTACCAGATGTTGTATCGTAGTGTGCAAGCAAACTGTGTCGCACTCTGCCCCCACTTCACTTTCCCCGAGCACACAGAGAGAAAGCATGTATGGATTTCATTCATAAATTTCTCATGCTCCAAAAGAAACAGGTAAGGTTATAAGTGTTAAGAAGAATTAGACATTCTACTAGCGTTTTCTCTCTCGTTCTCTCTCTCATGTTGTACGGAATAGAGTAGGAATATAGAAGGGAAGAAAGCGGCACAAAATGTGGTAGTGTGCGATGATAGTGATTATGATATGGCTGCTACATTACTTCTAAATTGTTCATCCTACTATTATTGCTACTATCAGCAATATAAAGAGCTTGTGATGGAGTTTGGCCCAAGTCAAGGGAAAGTTGAGTCAACAAAAGAAAACTGCTGCATCCACCTGCTTTTATTCGTCTCCTTTTTACGTTGCAGTTTCCACCCACGCCACACACAAGCCTGGAAATATAAATGTTTGGTACGTACATATGTACATATGCATAATGTGTGCTTGTTGTATCTGTCGAAAGAGAGGGAGAGAGAGATTTCGCACTTAAAGTTATGCAAAATATTTTCTCTTCTACTTTTCTATTACCAAAAGACCTCCATATCTCTTTCACACGGCCTATGTGCCTGCTTAGTGGAGCAGCTAGAAAGAAATGTGTTTTACGCTCGCACACGCGAGCTTTCCTCGTAGAGAGGAAGATCCCACACCGAAAAGCAAGACATATATACTTTCACTATGTATCACCTCACCATAAATGGCAATAATAATTGCAAAGCCGTTGCTTTATCTTTTCCATGTCAGCACCCCACTCGCAGGAAATAGAATATTGCAAAAAGAAACGACGACAAGGCTGGGTTCAGTGAGTGAGTATGAGCATGTGATTCACGACGCTCCATTCTCCATCTTCTTATTTCTTTACTTTGCATTATTTTCTCTTTTGGTAAATGGAGAATTCCTCACATTCTCAGCTTTCAATTGAAGTAGCATGTCTGTCAAGTGTACATTTGAGAGGATTTTTTAATTCCATCTCACCATCTCATACGTTTCGAGTGACTGACTGACCGGTATCATATTCAGCATTTCATTGATGGCTTTTTCGATTTCCTTTTATCCTAAGTGTGTGTAAAAGGGACAGATTGATAATACCTTGAGTACCTCAAAATGATTCCCTTGAATTATTTTCCTATCTTTCTATTAGGTTAATTATTTACAGCTTTAGAAACACTCCCAACATAATCCTTTGCCATTTATTAAACCAGACAGAAAGAGAGGGTGAATGAAAGCATTGTTCATGGAGGGAAGATTATATATACTAGCAATTTTGGATTTGTCGGTTTTATTTGACAATTGTTGAGGTATGAAGATTGATAACTTTACAACTCTGACAATGGCGGTGCAAATGCCATAAACGGGATGAGTTGGTAGACTCATAGAGGTAGCAATAAATGCTACGTATAGTTTCCCTGTAAGTAAATGTTGGGTTTATATCCAGATTCCAGATTATATCAACTTAAGAATCAGCGAGAATGTAAATGTAAAACGGAAGTAAAGAAACGTAAAATTTCAAATTGTAGCCCATGTTATAAGCTGAGTACTTATGTACGAAAATTAGATAGTATTGAGATTGGATCACTGGAAAAAACTATTTCCACTCGTTTATTCTACGGAAGACTGGCTTTAATGTAGAGGTGACAGAAGGAAAGTAAATGAAAATTTTGTTGGTTGTCATTATTTAGGTTACACGTGTAGAATAGATTATTTGTCATAAGTACAACAAATGCTTTAGCAATGAACAAAAGTACTTTGATTATTGCACCAAAAGACTTGGAATATATTGTTAAACATGAACAAAAGAGTGAAAAAGGATAATGGGATTATTCACACAGGTAGTACTTATATGTATAATATGCATCTCTGTTGAATCATGTGCACAATTTAGTGATAAAATTTTTCCAATAATTTCCTCTTTAAATGTCTAAGCACAATATGTCTGGAAAATAAAGAGCTAAATACATTCTACACATGGTACTAGAGATTTTGGCAAGCAATGAAAATAATGGTAACGTAAAACAAGCAAAGAGTATAGAACGTTACGTTTGATGTCCTAATAAAATTTGTGGATTAAATTATGCAAGTGTGAGTTTCTTTGTGCTCGTGGTATTACGACTGAATTATATGAATGGAGGACTAAATTGATGAAAAAGGACATCTTGTAATGTTGAGAATCCCTACTGATTGGCTTATGCAATCCATATTTCTGTGCTTACAATTTAGATAAAAAGGAGGAACATAAGTAGCTGGAGTACCTGAGTAGTGCGAAAGAGTGGTTCAATTACTTCTGTTAGCACGTCCCAACATGAGTTCATGAAAGACGAAGTTGGTTGTCGATCAAAGACTTCCCTCGGCACAAAAAGTCTTTGATGACTATAAAAGAAGAAAATCAGCAGATTTTTGAGTTGATGAATTTCTTTAGCAAAGAAGTGAGATAGATTGTTGACTTGAAGCTTGAATGAATGGAGTTTTTTAGAATGAGTGCTGCTGCTAATATTGCTGTCTCTTGTCTTTTTTTGAAAGAGTGAGAGAAGAGCTGTGTAAAATGCGTGGGACAATTCTCAACGTTTAACAGTTTCCCCTACAGCAACGCACGCAGACACCACTCTTTCTCCCTTGATCGCTTTCTGCTCATTTACTTCATAATTATCAAGAGTATCAATGAAAGCAAGAAGATGCTTGGCTCAAGTGCACTTTCTATCGTCTTCGGTATTGAGGTGTGAGAAGAACACTACAGACACATACACTCTAGGGGTCTGACTCTGAGAGAATATAAGAAAAGACCCAGAGGGAAAAAGCGATAGGAAGGGAGTGAAAGGAAAGACTGTATTTGGTTAATTAAGGGCATCCTATTTATAAGTCGTTTGAAGAATCGGTCGGATCTCATTAATTACTACTAAAACTTTTGGAGACTTTCTCTTTGTGTGCTTTGTGAGACATCGGGGGAGTGAGAGAATAGTAGTAGGTGTGTGTGATATAAATATACCTTTAAACTAATAATATACATAGTTATTATTCATAAAATGCATAGATCCGCAATATCGATAATATAGATTCATACTTGATTTCCATTCCAGGCCGGAATTCTTCTGGGACTTTATAATAGCCCGCGTATATTTACGGAAGGAGGGAAAAGTGAGGAGAGAGAGAGAGAGAGAGAGAAAGCGCGAGCACTCTCTATACAAATATAAGTAAAAGTAGAGAAAACACAAAAAAGAGAGAAAGAGACACGAAAAGGAAGTTTATGCCGATTCCCAGAGTCGCCCCTTTCTCTTCTCGTTTCCTCACGTTCAATAATTTTTCCCTTCTTTTTGTAATACGAATACCCTGTGTGTCCGTAGTAGTATCAGGGAGAAAGTGAGTGAAAAACTTGGTTCATTCATTCTACACCAGCAACATTCCTTCAGCCAGTCAAAAAAAAAGATGATATTCTTCTCTCTCTCTGTCTCTATCTGGGTGGGAAACGGAGATTTTCAATGAATCGTTCCTCTCGTATATATGTGCCTATTATACCACCAAAAACTTGCTATCTGATCCAAAAGTGTAAGTTCCATGAAATCTTATAGCTGTAGTCGACGTCGTCATCGTACGAGAATTTCGTAGACTCCCTTCTTTTCTTCTTCTCTCTCTCTCTCCCCGTATACTTGTGTGTGTGTGCTTGTTCTAAAAATAGCTTCACGTCATCACCTCGCTGCTGCTGCCTTGTACCAACGCAACACTTTTAATATTACTATGTACATATATTATTAGGCATACAGCTGAAACTACATATCTCGATATTTTTTTCTTTCTTATTTTGGTTTTGGCCGAAAATATTTGGCATTGTGTATTTTTGGTGCTGCTCGTTTAAGGGCCTCTTGTACCCTCCGAATGCAGGCACATACTCTATATGAAAATTCCTTTCTTACTTTTTTTTTGCTGAATTAGACTTATACATACTTTTGTCTCCTTTCTTTTCTCGATTCCGAGGAAAAATTCGACACTGTTCGTTTAATCCGATTAAAAATGTGAATGAAACCAGTGGGAATTAATGTCACTTAATATTACTCATACTTACGTGTATGTACACAATACTTACTACAGAAGCGGCATCATCTATAGACACACATAATGATGTGTGCAGTCTGCAGTGCACATAGATTTTTCCATGAAATTATTTCATTCACACAGAGAGACTACTAGATAGAGTGAGAGAGACTAGTCCATTATTCCGTTTTTGTAGTAAGTGTATACACAGTTTTGAGACTAAAGCCAAAAGTGTTAGTACCCATTGCCAAAAAATTATGCAGTTAAGACTCGACTAGTACTACTTCCATAAGCGTTTTTTATCTAGCCAATCCTCTCCTGGTATTTAGACTTAAGAGACACAGTCAGTCGTCCAGTAAACTGAATGGAGAAAATGCAATTGTTTTTTATTACGCTTCGCATGTTACACATTATCGCCTTTGGAGTGAGAGCCACTACCATTCTAATGATCACTAAACATGTTTTCCCTTTTACTTTTTTTTACAGAGACTTCGCATGTCGTGCAATAATTAAAGCCATTTGCATCATAATCATCATCCGCGCTGTTATCATTTTGCCAACGGATTCCTCCCATTTTCATCATCGTCTGTACCATCATCATCAGCATCAAACATTGAAATTATAATCTGTATCTTCCAATCGAAAAGAAAATACAAAACAGAGAACGATTGTACACATCATTTCATATCATCATCATCATCACCAGAGGAAAAGGAAACGACCCACAGAGAAAGGATTCTCTCTCTTGCTACATACATACGTCATACCTACATACTTATCATCGTCACGAGACATCGCATCATCAGCAGCAGCAGCAGCAGCATCAAAAGAAACTTGTTGTCTGATTGTATCACAGAAAAACAGCATATCTCTTGCCTGTCTATAAAAAAGTTTTGTTTCCGTAGAAAAGGTCTGCTGCTACACTACTCCTACACACGCGTGTAATGTTGTCGTGAAGAGGAAAATGATAATTTATACTAACGTCATGCTCATCACTATCACGCAAATCAAAATGCCGAGTAGAGCAGGAGACAAGTGACAGGACCATATCTCCCAAAAATAGTTTTCAAACTTTGCAGATTCCTTCAGAGTATAAAAATAATAATAATAATAAATAAACATCCCTGAACCCAACCAACCCTTACTTCCACACACTCCTTCGCTATGATCAAGCAGACATCACTCTGCACAACAGGAACAATAATAACTTGCTTATTATTATTAACAGTCTTCTTCGTCACCAGCACTATCATCATCACACTTATCAGAATCAGTAGCATCAGCAGTCTCATCAGCACCAGAACCAGGAGTCACAGCATTTGGATGCCACTCCTCCAACAAACATCAAGATAAATAACCAAAATATCTTTTTCCAAAGTCTTCCGCATGATAATAAATATCATATAATAAGAATAAGGCATACGATTATAAATTAGAAATAAACACTATCAGATATTAAATACGTACACCTAGCTATAGGGGAATCGTGTTGTAACTAATTAATTACTCTATGTGGTGACAATAACAGTTACTTTTACGTACGGAGCAAACTACTGACAATACTTACAAAATTTGTGAAGCTTGAAAATGTCAACGGTCACATAATCATCAGCGTCAATGTCATTGCCATATCTCTGTATTCTGCTTTTTGTGACGAACAGAAAAGGTTAGACGGGTGGAGAGCTGAAATCCATACTATTTAATAAGAAAATAACAAGCATGAACGAGTGAAACTCTTTCCAGAAACAGCAAAACATATTGTTCCTGTTACTGACAATAAAATTTTTAGCAGAATAAAACGAGATAACCGGATAATACTAGTAAGAGTAGCTTTACTGTTAAGTACTGTATTTGTACGCCCACCTGGTTTTGTCTCTTCAGGTAAATGAACAAATATCAATCTCTTACTGGTATCAGGTGTATCGACGTTGTAGGAATCTAGCTTAAGGAAACGATAGTTGTAACAAAGAAGAACAAAAGGCAAAAAGTAATTCATATCTGACAATACATATTCAGTAGATTATAGAAAGCAGGTGAACAAAGAAGAAAAGAAGAAGACGCAGGGCGTAATGATAGTATCAAGTAAAAAAGGGTTCCTATGGTACTAGCAATTGAAATGCGGAATTAAAGTACAGTTAACTTAAGGAGCAGCTACACAACGTATATATCAATTATATATATATATAAAGAGGCTTTTAAGAATATATCAAAGAAGGGGCAAGCTGAGAAACTAACAAAGCGAAATATATATATAACAATAATATGTAATACACCTATTTATCTTGTCAATCCAGTGACTTGCGGAGAAAAATAGGATTTAAGAGTTTTGTAAAATTAAGTAAAATAATAAAAAACTAGTCGGGAGAAAGGAAGGCAAGTGAAATAAGAAGAAGAAAATTGAGTCGTGGGTAAATACAAAGTAAAGAGTTTAGGGAGGAGAAAGAAAGAGAGTGAGGGAGAGAGAGAGACAAGTGAATAGAAACTATTTTGGTTTGATCATTATCCCTCTAAAAACGTAAGCTTCTTAGTGGAAGGGAAAATTGAAGACAGAGGAGAAAAGATAAGAATAAAAGAAGAAGTAAAAAATATATATGGTGCTTAAGTATTAAGGACCAATTGTAAGTTGAGTAGGTTGATTTCCGTGTCTCACTTTCTGTGTCCGTGCGTCGGTGTGAGTGTTTTACTTTGAAAGGAACAAAAAAAACGAGAGAGAAAGTATTATTGCGGTAATGGCTTGTCAGAGTAGTAGAAAGTATAGAATGTTAGGATTGAAATGGACTGTGGTCATAAAGCTACAGTTGTTGGCGGTATTACTCGGAGAAATGGTGGCCATAGTGAGCGCCATGTCAGTGGGAGACAACTCAGTGGGTTTCACCAAACAAGGATTTGGTCTTCGTCGAATGCCCTACAAGTCATTATCATTGAACAAGCAGCAGCAACATCAACAACAACAACAGCGTCGACTGAAACAAACTGGGAACGAGATCATCCCAGCAGTAGGTGCTAATGACATTTCGGATGAGCCCACCTGCGAAGAGCTGAGGGCAATGTGGCGCTACTACAAAAGGCAATCAAGGGCAGAGCTGACGAATGAGATTCCTCAGTTTGGGAAAAATCCATTTTTCGATATGCTGCCGACGCCACCGCGTAATCCGGTTTTTGCCAGTTTCGGATTGGGGCCGAAAGGTCGATCCAAGAATCGAATGAGGCCACAGAATCCCTTGTACGGCAGGGTGGTTCACAAGCCCAACAAAAATAGAGAGCGGGCCGGAGGTCGAAATAGAAATTCGAAGCCGTTTGAAATAGTTCGAGAGTTGGTCAGGAATCCGGGTGGGAGTAGTAGCAATAGAGAAATTAGCGAAAGTAGTGGCGGCGGTGCAGCGGCCGCTGTGGCAGCAGTGGCAACCACGCCACCCAGTGCTATTGTGCATTACAGTCCACCCCCGCATCCGGCGAGAGAGTCAAGTTTTCAAAAGTTAAAGGAAATTATTTCAAATGAGAGGATGAGAGAGAAAGGACCAACTCTGGCGTCGTCGACAACTACTGACAATAGAGAATTTGGGAAAATCATTTTATCCCCGCCTCGCGGACAAGATGGGAGACGAATAAATAAGCCGCTGGAACGAATGACTCCGTTTGAGAAAATCCGATTTGGACATGCTGACGATCTTTTAGATGAAGGGATTAGACGTAATCTGGATGTGATGAAGAGGCGTACATTACCTCTATCTGTGCTCAAAACACAATGGAAGCAACAACAACACCAACCACTTCAGAAAAGGAGATTTCTATCTAATCCCATGCTGTTTTTAACTCCATCTTCAAGTAGTAGCGTCGGTGGCGGCGGTGCTGGCCGTGGTGCTGGCAGCAGCGGCGACCAGAGCACCACTTTCACAAGCTCAAAGTACTTTGAGAAACGGGCAGAGGGAAATAATAACAACAATAACGTAATAGCCCAGACAAATGATAAGCAACAGCTGGACAGCCTATTTGAAAACGAGAATGTCCCGTCTCAGCTTCATGAAGATAATCCTACGACACTCCTTTCAAATAATGATAATAACGTTATTATTAATAATGGGGACTTCACAGACTCCATCATCGACGATCTTTCCTCCTCCTTCCCTGCGTCGTCGTCTGCTGCTCTCCAGTCCAAGTATACCAGTTCTGCACGAGAAACGGTAAGTTTACTCCTACTGCATTACATACGTATACTTTTTTGCAACAAGAAAAACCGCACTTTTTCCATTTAACTTTTTTAATAAAAGAAAACGTTCTTAAAGTCTGTTTTACTTTCACTTTGTTTGCCCGCTTGCTTTTGGCAAAATAAGTCTTTCTTCTTTTCGAAAATGATATGGTTTGTGACATTATGACATTTACCTAATGATAATGGCAAAATGCACCAAGATGACGCACATTGTTCCAATCTCCTCTCCAACAACTGGAGACATTATCCAGGAGAAACGTGAAATGTCAGGCTTAGGTCAGTGGTCACTTTAGCTGCAGAGATTTTCCCTAATGAGCTCCTGTTCCCTGCGACTTTCACTTTTTAAATATCAAGGAATGTACGTGAGAGTTATTCACTTTAGGTCAAATCGTTCATTAAAACCACTTTACCGCAGTTTAAAAGTAGCTTTTTATGATATCTTCAAAGTCAAAGGAGACAATGGCATGGATGGCCGTGGTGGTGGTGGGGTGGCAGTGTTTGTGGCACAATATTACTTAATGCGCTATATTGCTTATGCCACTGATGATGTCACGCTTTCTCTCTATATCCTCAAGCAAAAGCCGACTTTTTTTCTCCTCAGATGAATCAAAAACAATAGCAAGCTCTTATATCCATGAGCCGACACGCTCTTTCATTTCTATTTTTCCCCAGAGAGTCAACCTGCTACTATTCTTGTTTTTTTTTCATCTGGTCAACCAGAGTGTTGTAGCACCACAACCTTTTCCCTTATTTTCTTCTTCTACTTCTTCTTTCCTCTTGTTTTTCCTTCCTTTTATCATCCTCCCAACCCATTTTCTTTTGTTTTTCTTTGAGTTGTTGCTTCATTTTCCTTCCTCTGCCCATCCATTCTCCGCGTCTGACGCGACACATACATAAATGTAAATGATTTGCTATCCCCAGAGACAAGAAACTGAAAGGAAGAGAGAGAAAGCAAGAGAGAAAGAGCGATAGTTGTTGAGCAAGGGAAACCACCATCGTGCTCCTTCTTCCTTTCCTTTCATTCACATAATATGGTATAGCTTGTCCACGAACCTTTTCTCTTTTTTTCCTCTTATTTTTCTAGTCTGCTGATCTAATTCAGTTTTTTCATGTCAGCGCTGCCCATTTTAGTAGTATGGTCACGCAGACAACCTCCCACCATCACCACTACTTTCATCATCATCATCGTCCAAACAACAAGAAAGCAATAAGGGAATGCGATAATTTGTTTCTTTTGTTCAGCTTCAAAAGATACACACGTAGAAAGAAGATATGCGAGGCAAGCGGTTTAAGAGCTACGTACTCTTTTTTCTCAGCTTTTCTTCTTTATTATAATTCAAAAGAATGGCAGAGAATAAAATAGTGAAACTCATCCTCCTCCTCCCACTCCCTCTCATAATCATCCTACCGTTTCCATACTACTACTACCACAGCTTAGCATAATATTGCTTTTTGCCTCTTTTATTCTTTTCTTTCTCTCCAGTAAGTAGTCTTAACGGGTAGGAAACTCGTATAAGAACATCATTTAGCCAGTCAAGCACATTCGGTTTTGTTTCATTTATTTTTCTTATGCTGTGTTCATGCGCTTGAATAATGATTAGAGTTACCATCCATCTCTTTTCCATCTTCTCGCAACTTTACTGACTTTTTTCATGATTCACTGGAAAAAAGCTCTGCTCGGCAGTTTTCATGGAAAAGAGAAAACATGTTATTCAACATTTCATTGTAAAAATGTTTTAACGGTACTTCTACAGCCGTATTGATAAAAGCGTCTGGCTGGATAAGTATAAATATTATTTAATATCATTCATTAGCGACGACGTAGTAGGCGAAAAATTAGTTCTGGGAAACAAGACTAATATAATCAGTAGTTCAGACATGCATACAGTCCGTGTTCCGTGTTGTGATTTCAAATAAACGAAATGATTGTGAACACATTGCGCTCACAGCTGAAATCCAAGTGATTTATCTAAACTTGTATTATTTATTATTGTTCAAAGTACAATGTTTTTTTACGACTCGATAACTTTCCAAAGTTTCATACTCTTTAGAAGTTAATAACTACGGTGGTGGCGGCGGTGGTGGGAAACCGGTGCAGAATATCTAAAACAATATTATTGTTGATCTAAACATTGGATATAAAAAGGAGGGAAAACTTTTTAATGGCACCAATCCCATAGAAAATCGAGCGAGATTTAGTGCAAATGAAAATGCCAATAATAATAACAGGACGATAATGATAACATGGATGCGAAGTTAAGTAGTAAAAGAAAGCAATAAAAGAGGAGAGAAGGATTCAAGACGTTATCAACGACAGATTGCATTTTGAATGATGATGATGACAATGATGGTCCGAAATATTTGTGGGTTCGAGGAAATGGAATCATCATCATCATCATCGTTGCCACAATCATTGGACTTTTCTAAGAAATGCTGAGATGTTTCAAAGCTCTAAGGCTCTTTCCTTATCCCCGAATGACTAACCCTCACTCAGCCCACATCAGAAGATTAGACGTTGAAAGCTTTTAACTATACCAGTTAGTTATTAAAGCAGAAGCAAAAGCGTATTAGGTATTCGTTAAAAAAACTGTTCAAGCTTAGTGTACTTAAACCCATGACATTAAAAAGTGAAAAGTAGATAAGTAAATGTTCACTGTACACTCGCACACACAAAACTACACAGCAGAGAGCGGTGAAAGTAGTACAGCTTACAAAGAACATATAAATGAAATATTACGGTGACTGACAAGAACTGGAAATTAGTAAAAGGTCAAATGGTCATTTTATACGTTTTATGTGGTATATATGTATACCTACTATATATTAACTGCGAAGAGAGTGCTAAAGAGGACTTGATCCGAATCTGGAAAAGTAAAGCAAAATAGAATAAATAATTATTTTACCCCACCATTTTTATTTCCCAGTTCCGGAGTATCCTGTAATTAAGTAATCAAGCCTAATAAAATGATTTATTTCATTTTTTACTTTCCTCTCACGCACGCTAATACATAAATATTCTTTTTTTCCAGCGACTATAATATGTGTTTATTATGTATCGTAGTAAATGGTAATGGTAGTAGATTGGAGCAATAGCTACAATAAATTTCAGCTGTGGTCATGACTCACATAAGTCATCATGGAGAAAGCTAGCATTTTCTTCTTCTATTTTTGCAACAGTATGTAACTGAGCAGATACCCACACAAAGGATTTTCGTATATGCATATGTATAATATGTAGAGAGAGAGAGAGAGAGAGCGGTACCTTGAAAAACAACATAAAAACGTAGCTGGAGCCCTTCACGGGAATAAATGTGGGGAAATGCACGACCTCGATTTTATGAATACACATGGTCGTTTCTGAAGGAAGGAGTCGAGTGAGTGTAATAGTGAATGGTTGTACTGATGATGTTGGCGGTGGTGGTCTGTCGTATTAGTGTTCCTACTCCTGCTGTTGCTGCTGCTGTGAAGCAAAAAATATAGGGTTCTCCAAAAGGAGCATTCTCACACAGTAATTCCCTACTCCACACTGTCCACACACACACACACACACATACACACACAGGAGGTTTTTTATGTGATGTGGTGGTAGTGGAAGATGGTGAAGTCATGCGTAGGTGGACGGTACAATTATGGTTATGTTGAAAACTATATCCATAGATGGAAGAAAGAGAGAAAAAAGTATGAAATGAAAGCTTTTTCCACTGTGGTAGTCAGAGAAAAAAAGAGAGAAAGACGGAGTTGTACAAGGAGACAGCAGCGGCGGTGTTGTTAGAGTAGTAGTCCTGGTAGTAGCCACAGACGACATGCCAGCAGCTCTCAAAAAGCTTTGTTCCGCTTCCTGCAGAACGGCTATAAAAATCAGTGAGAGAAAGTTTGAATGTATTTTTCCATCTCCTTCCACTGTGTGCTCGCAACCGATGAATGAGATCCTCTCGGTGTAATTTAACTAAAAATGCATTATATTATGTTGTGTATTATTTATATATGTATATGTATACGTACTGCAATAAACAAAAACGCCAAGAGCGTATCGTTGTCGTCGTCGTGACAGTCGTTACGTAAGATGTACGTACTATTGTAAACTCGGTTATCATAAATCCTTCAAAAGGCTCTAAATTGCTTTTTAACAGAGACACGAGGGATGGTGGTGTGGCAGTAGTGGTGGTGTCATGGTGCAAGGAGTAGAATTGTGTGTTTATTGAAACTGAAAAAATATGAGAAATGTGTGGAGAATGAGAGAAAATAGAGAGGATAGTGCCTCCCTACTATTTTGAATGAGAGGATATATGTATATATACCATATCAATCAACTTCATTCAGGAAGAGGAATCGCTCCGTATGGCATCATAATATATGCTCACGGTCGAGTAAAAACGGAAAGGAAATTAAGGTCGATTGCATTATCATTATTTGATTCGCACCTTTTCCCTTTTCTTTCATTTGATTCATGGAAAAAGAAACCAATAAAATTGAAGACTAATCAGTAATCTAATATTATGAATGAGCACTCACCCTGCCACCCACTCACGTGCCCAGGCTGTTGTAAATGGTTACAAAACATTGCAGTGGCATGTATAATACATCCACCAAGCACATGACACCTCTTCGTGGCGAAGGTAACATCGCCCATGTACCAAGACAAGGCCTTTTGTATACCTAATAAACACTGACTGAACAAAGAGTTCTTTGAACCACTCTCTCTGACATTGCTCCAAATTCCAAATATAATTTTTATATTGGCATGGAGATAGCTTAACAAATAGTGGATTGGTACATTGTGCACAGGTATTTTATACATGTATCCATTTTTCCCACGTCTGTTTCTAAAATCGGAGAAGGGGGTGTTCCAGAAAGTGGTTTCATTCATTCTGATTCGACAGCTATATATATCATAACTATTGAACTTGTCGTGGTAATCTTGGTTAATTTTATGCAATCTGCCTGTTTCCAGTCCACCCACTCATACATCATCTTCAAAAGATTAACATCTGAAGTTGAGAAGTATCATTGAAACAAAAATATAATAAATTAGTGGAGCTAAAACCAGAAGGCTGTAGACATGATAAGGATTTGCATAGAAACACTCGGTTTCATATTTCCAGGGGTACGAGATAAAACTTAAAAATGACATCAGAGACGTGCGAAATCGGACCTGATGAAGGATGAAAATGCTTTTTGAGCTGTTGAAACGATGCAAAACTCTGCTGGAGTCAGTAGGTGTGATCTCATTTCATTGTCTTTAGAAACATCCTAACTTGACGAGAATAGCCAAATGAGCCTAGTTGTCTGGGTGTCTTTAGAGTATCTTGAAGTTTTGTACTATTAATTGCCCAAAAAAGGATATGCCTTATTCCGACCAAAAAACGCTGTTCATTTATTCATTTAATGTGTGCGATTTCAACCATGTGACTAATAATATAACACTTCTGTGGATGTACTGCAACATTATTTATCCCACAGCGCTGGAATGATGCATTCATGCTGCAACAATTTCATTCATTTATATTTCTCCAATGCATGTAATCATCAATTAAGTAATGCAATTCCTGACGCCATAGCAAAACGATTTTGAACAGTAATTTATGATTATTATGTGTTTGTTTTTGTTACATGCACAACACGAGAGAAGAGAGCGAGGGAGAGAGAAAGAGGCGACAACAAAAGTCAAGTGTATAATTTATATAATTTATGAGTAGGGGCACACTAAATTAAGCCCCATGGGAAATTTAATGTTTTCGTAAAGCAAGATATAAGTAGGCCGTTACTTATCATGATGATGATGAATGAAATATTATCTTCCTACTGGGTTAATCATCATCATGAGAAGTTAGGAGAGCGCCCTATTAAATGCTTCTCCTATCTTGGGTATCCAGCGTAACGTAACACCAGCAGCTTCATCATTAAATTCACCTGGCTGTCTGGGAAAAATTGTAAGAATGGATGTTGCAGAGGGCAATAATAATTCATTTATTACACCGGTCACAGTCCAAAGTGTGCGCCTCTTGGTTGTGCAATATTTTGTACTTCAGCCACCAAACAACACGGCAATTTTGTGTTGGCTTTGTTATTATGAAAACAGGCAATTGTACTTCATTTCTATGGTGAAAGCGAACGTGCATAATTTTGTGAGCTGGAGAGAAAGTCAGTAAGTGTACTTTTAAGTATTCTTCCTACCAACACACATCTTGTTATACACTGGCAAGGAGAAAAGTTAGTACAATAATTAATGCCGTGAACGGTAATAGAACACGTACTGCTTCCAAAGGGTAACATTAGCATCCCAACTTGGTTGCACCATCTTCAGGTTCAAATTACAGTAGCTTAAAGTAAAGCTGCCGTTATGCAGCTTTTGAAATTAAACGCCGACTTGAGTAGTTTTTTTTTCTCCCCTCGTTTCGAATGAATGCAAAATATATACAGAATAAATCGCGGATTTTGTAAGTCCTCCAAATTCAGAGAATAGTATAGGGTTCACGGTGAAGTACTATTCGGGTTCACTATCGATTTCGCGCGTGTAGGCCTCTCTCTTCTTGCATCATTCATTATATTATTCGCTAAAATTAGATTTTACATAAAATAATTTCACTGCGCTAGAACTATGTATTTGTTGTTATCAATTAGGTTTGTGTAACTGGGGAACAAACGGCTTTGTTTGACAAACAAGCGCGAGTTGGATGACGTTGTTTGAAGATATATAAGAAGACTTTTATAATTTGGACGGCCAAAATCTTTTCGGTATACTTTTTGAGGAAAATTGATAAACTGGTGGTGGTGGTGTTTGGAAAGTTTTGAAGATAATCCAGTTTGGAAGTTTTGTAGGTCAAAGGTCTACTCATGAAACAATAAATATTTAACATGTTACATGAATCCTGCATTATAAAATGTATAGTTTACTTACATCACATCCTACATAAAATTTTCTATATGTCTGCTCGACTAGAACCAGTCTGTGGTGGGCCCTAATTGACGTTATTGTTTATTGCCATGCTTATGAAACAGGAATGTTTTCCTTAAAAAAATATTTGACTTCAGCGCGATTTGCATATTATAGGTAGCTCTTAATTACCATACGCTAGTTAAAAATAAATCGTGCAAATTGGGAAATCAGCTTTAAGCTATACTGCACCAGGGAGATAAGTTCGTAAATAGGGATTTGGGTTGGGGAAAGTCATGCGTGTGCATTAATGAGCTTCGCTTTAACTTTTTTTTCGGAAGGAGGTGTGTCCTTCCCAGAGAAAATACTACTACTTATCTCTCCAGTGGTAGACAAAGCATGCCTATAGTAGTATCTCCACTGGAGACAATTAATGTTGTCTTGTAGAAACAGACGTTTTGTTCCCAAGTAGATTTTTCTCTCACAAAAGCCTACGCTTTGCAAGATTTTTGTCTGCTTTATTGTTATTACGAGTTGTATTGTGTGACGCAACTCGAGTTTAAAGTAGATATCTTGTATACATTATATCCCAACAATGACGTATAGTTTTTATTTACCATTTTCTGAAAAACGCTTTCGCTTTTATTGTCATTGTCATCATTACTCTTTTTCTTCGTTTGAAGTGTCCTTACTTTTTTTGCGCTTAAAAGTTAAAATCAAACATTTTTGTGTGTGTTGAATATGTTCCTGTTCGAAGATGTGGAAATAGTGATGATAGTAGGCAATAAAGTATACATATCATATATAAAAAAGTTAATGTTAATTTCCTTCTCTTCTTTCTATTTTTTCAAGGTGGAGATGCCAACATGTGTGGAGGTGGAGCATGAACCTTGCAACCAAACTTTGGACTGTTCGTGCATTGGATTTGCTCTGTACAGATGCTACTTAAATCAGTGCCAAATCCTCCCATTAGCTTATTCTGGTGAGCCTTTTTTCTATATTTTTTCAACTTTTTTCTTTTCTATATTCTTTTTTCTCTCTCTTTCAATTTCTTCTGTTCGCCTATTTTTAGAACTGAATGCAAATCAATGCGGCGTACAGACTTTCGTCTTTCTGTGTAATATACTCCTACCATCCATATTGTTATAATTCGTTCTCAAACAATCACAAAAGCTTAATCCAAAGAGATCCTCTTCACAAATTCCTATCTCATCTTCATCCTTGGGTTCTGTAGATATTGCCAAAACCCAGTAGACAAGAATTTGAGTAGGCACATAGTCTAGAGACACACACGGAGAGAAAGAGAAAATATTAGAATAAACATGCCATAATAATATCCGCCGAGTGTAAACTTTCTACATGGATATACATCCCCGCATATTATTACGAGCAGGGTATTCGCTGCATGAAAAAGGAAGGGATTTTATGATCGTAAAAAAGCTTGAAAAAAGCTGAGAGAATGAATGAACAAGTGAATCTCATTTTATACTTGAGATAGCTTTCACTCAGTCTGTATTTATTATGCTGGTAGACAAATAACGGGGGAAGTAAGTCGGTATAGTCAAGAAATTAAAGGAGCATGTTGAAAGTCTTTAGTTGCCCAAAAGACTACACTGCTGCTAAAAGGGCTATGCCAAGATAAGATACCGACTTACAAAAAGGAAAAGTAGAAGGGTGCTTGTGTTACTCTTGACTCTTACACAACATCAACAATAAATGGGACCAGGAGACGCGGTAACAGAGAGCAACGGAGAGAGTGAGAGCGAAAGGGAGAGAATACGAAACAGATCATTTCCCGTTTGTGTGTGTCAGGCAGTGTGTAAAGGAAAGGTGTGAGCTTTTAGAGAGTTGATGAGGGATTTGCACAAAATTCAATTACATTTTAGTTTCTTTTGTATTCCTGTATAGTATCCCTTTTTGTATGCTTTCACCACTCTCATTCCACTCCTCCTTCTCCTCTTGAGAAAAAAATAGAGGAAAGGAAGGAATAGAGACAGAGACACACACTCCCATACTATTAAGTATTATTTTAAGTAGCAGTATTGTGGAGAGGTATCAACGTGTAAGATGTGAAAACGATGGGATAAGAGGATGGTAGTGGTAAAAGCGTTTATATAAAACTAACCGAATGAGTGAGTAGAGGGGAGAGAAGGGGAAAAGAAATCTAATATTA
Source organism: Sinella curviseta (assembly GCA_004115045.4). NCBI lineage: Eukaryota > Metazoa > Arthropoda > Collembola > Entomobryomorpha > Entomobryidae > Sinella > Sinella curviseta. The sequence continues at coordinate 11,819,516 of CM065489.1, forward strand.
ATGACATGGTGGTGGTAGTGGTGATTGGTGATGATGTTTAAATGGGAAACGGGCAAAGTGAAAAGAATGACTGTGAGAGAAGCAGAAGAAAGACTTGGCGTGGGTGGTTTGTGGTTTCCGCTGAAACATTCATTCTATCTCATTTCGTATAAATAGTTTTGGTCATCACTTGATACGAATAGACGGAGGGAAAGAGAGAGAGAGAGAAAGTGAGAGAAGCTCTTGTAAAATGAGGAAGAAAGGAGAAAATGTGGTTTTGGATAATGTGTGTCTTGTGCTACTACTACTACCACTATTACTACTATGCTGTGTGTGCAGTGGATGAGAGGATTGAGAATGGATCTCATTTTTATCTACCTTAAAAATCCGTTTCCTCCTCATTTTCACCTCGCGTCCTCCTCTCTTTCCTCCTCTTTTATTCAATTTTGCAATAAGATGGTAAAGGGAAATTAAGGTAGAAAATGATTCCGTTTTCGATAAGAATTTGCGGGGGAGAAAGTGTGTTTGCGGAGTGTGCTACTACGTATTTTAGCTGTCTTGATTGATAAGAAAATCCTGATGCCTGTTACGTGGCCAGTGTGAGGCTTCTTATAGCCTTATGTGATGATAATGCTAATAGGTAATCCCATATTGATAGGTGCTCGTCTTTGTTGATAGCAAAGTTGAATCTTCTTATTATCAATGCGTATTAGCCGCTGTAGACCAGTTTTCTAGGAAAAAAGTCTACAGCTTTTTCTTTCTGAGAAATGACGCCTTGATCAGCAAAAGGATTAAGTATTAAATAGTCAAGCTCACGGAGAAGAAGAGTATTAGCTGGCGAAGCAGTTCTATTCATTCGCAATAATAAGTGTAGGTACATACATCATAAGGCGCATAGAAAATCGTTTTGTCGATAGTGTCCATACTCTGGACAATAGGCTGGTCAACGAGGGCGTCCATCATGGCCATGAGGGCTGGTCATTTACATCCGCGTGATACATTTTTGGACATTTTTGAGCTTGGCACGTCACAAGGGACAGTACAAATGACGTCATAGTATCAAGTTGAAATGTCAGATTGTTTATTGTTAGTTTTTCAAAATCAAGCTGTTTGAATCTTGTTCACCATTGACAGTAGGCACTGAGTGGGAGGATAAAATTGAGATGCTATTGAGATAAGTTTTTTATCAATGCTCTGATTTCTTTGTTAATTGCAGTGCAGGATGAGCTGCCATTGGAAGAAGAGGAAATTTCATCAACGTCGTCCGGCGGTGGTGACAATCAACCGGATATTTGGCACTCTGAACCGTTACCGTCTGAAAAGCTAGGAATATGGCAAGAGCCCGTTGTCGTTGGTGTGGATACCAGTGCTGCTGCCGCTACTGCTGCTGCTAATGCTGCAAGACTGAGTACAATTCGTGCAAGAAAAAACATTCAAACTAATGAGGGTAAACCCAAATCTGCGAGACTAACCGATACGACGTATCTCTTGTTACAAGGACAAAACTTGTACACATGAAGTGAGAGAGAAATTACACGTGAGTGAAAACCCCAATGAACTAAAGATTGGTAGCATTATAACTACTACTTCTACTACTACATCGTAAGTACTAAGATTACATTTTAAGATTAAGTAGGACAGTCCCACACGTTTATCTTATTTCTATCTTTTCGACATCTCCGGGAAAAATTGGTGTACGTTTTGTGTAAGCAAATGAATAATGAATATCATATAAACCTAAGAAATACTAATAATATGTTATTTACTGTGGCGGTTTCTAACATCTCCGTACAGGAGACGAGTAAACAGAAGAAGAAAAACGTATGTATGAACCAGTTGTGCAGCACCAGAATAACTTTTTGAATTAACTCTGCGATTAGTAGCTGAATGAAAAAGCGGTTACCTAAGAGGCATCATTGCCCGTGAGCACGCAGTGGGCGTATGAATATGAATTGATATACTGAATAATAATAATAATTACTATAACTATCAACTATATAGTGCGTACCATATATTTCAAGCGAGTGTTCGGTCCTGCGTACATCGCATACAGTTACGTATCACTCATATCTCACATAACTCAAATAACAATACCCATTGTATCAATGAAAGTTTTGCTTATACACATATTTATGATTATTTGGTGTACGAGGACAATAGAAGAACACAAAGCATAAATTAGTGACTCTTGCTTCAACCTTATGTTAATTCACACAAAAGCTAGTGGTGTCTACAGTTGACATTGATTATAAAAAATGATCAGTTTCTCATTTTGCCCATTACCGTCGTTCTCGCCAGTGCTATTTTAATCTCTATCCAACCAAAATGACAATATCTCACGTTTTGTTCTTTCCCGCTTTGCTAGCAAAACGACTTTCCAGGATTGATATAATTACAATAATAACAATTGCAACTACATATTATTAACCATAAGAAATTATAAGAATCGATCAGGTTTTTCGAATTTAAAATATATCTTTCATCAAAATCATCATGCAACCGTTCATGTCAAGTACTATAATAATATGATACTCTCTATCTCTCGTGAAGTAATGAAAATGGTTGAATACAAATGTGATATTGGATAAGTAAGAAATTACGTACTACTGTTACAACTACATATTCTAAATATTTGAACTCACATCATCATACAGTCTATTTTTGGTTTCATCTTTTGGTCGTCGATGAGCAGTAGTTGGTCGAATGAGTCTTTTAGGTAACGTTGATAAACATATATTCTTTTTAATTAAACACATATTTAAAATACGTCTATACTACTATACTAGCTACACTGCTACAAAAAATAATAGTAGCGTGTCAGTCCAGTATCAGGGGCCTAAATAGGTCTCAGAATAAAACATCCTTTGGCCTATTTAGGCCCCTAGTACTAAACTGCATTTACGATTACAATAAACCTAAAAACGATCTCCTCAATACTAACACTCCCAATTTATTAAGCTGTTATTAGAATGACATGAGAGTGTGTTTTACGAAAAAAATATTCATTAGATATGACTAAACCGTAATGGAAAGCAAGTTATCAGATAAATTTGAATGAAAACACACACACAACCACCTATACAGTCTTTACTTAATAGTGCACATATATACTTACATATTATAATTATAAATATATTAATTTGTTGAGAGAGATCATGAAGACGGAGTTAACTTTTTAAAAAACATACGACAATAATTGAAAACTTCAAACTTAAATGTTCTCAACTTGTAGACCGTTCTTGTAAACTATATAACGATTAGGCATGTCGCAAAAATGCAACTCTGCACCGTTTCCAAAAAGGAACGGTGCAAATTTCTGGACAACACAAGAAATTTCACATCTACTACAAGTGGACATGCATAAAATGGGCGTGCGTGCGTGCATAATGCATAATATTTTAAAGTATAATGTGTACGCCAAAGAAAAACACAAACTGGATCATCATCATTATTATTACTACCTTCATGATTACAAACTATAAACTAAATATACTAAAATAATAATAATAATAATAGTACTATATACTTTTATACATACTTAATACTTCATCATCAGATAATCATTGCTAAACTGGTACTGTGAAAATATGATGAGAAAGAGCAAATTGTTATGATCATTATTATTATTATTGCCTTTTTCTGACAATAAAAACATTGTTCCTCCGTATCTCTCTCCCCTTACAAACCATCTCTGATATATTTATTATCATCTACGTATTTACAACTATTTCTCGTAGTCAGTTGGAATTTCATTTTCCTCATCGTCTCTCTCTCTCGATGAAAAATAATGTATTATCATCATCTACATTTCATCATGCTTTCACCATCATCATCATAATAATTATTATCACTTTACATGTAAAATGGAAGAACATTTGGAAACCATTTCTTAACAAAAAAAATTCGCTTAAAACATTTCTATACTGTTAAAAACATATATTGTAACGTTGTCCTTCCTATTAAATTTGAACTGAAATTTTTAACTTATGAATTATGAATTTTTGACGGTACTAAATACACAAAATATAGAGACAGGTCTGATGATCAAGTGATGACATGATGCGGGTATTATATATGCGTGTATAAAACAAGGCAGTACAATACAGTATAAAAGAAATGCTTTCTTCCAAAACAAAACCTTAACAAAAATATATTTAAAAACGTAATACTTTTTTCTTAATCAGCAAAAAAAGGAAAATATTTTGTAAGTTAAAAATTCTCAGGGTACCAGCAGATCGCTCTTGTTTTCTAAGTAATTTCATTAGATAAGAAGAACAGGGAGAGAAATATATTATACCCAACCCTTTAAAACTGTTTGACCAGGTAAAATGGCAAAGGTAGTGAAAGGTAATAAGGTAAAATTGTAGCAAAAGAAAAAGAAATTGCGCAGAGGAAACAGTTTCACGTGTTTCACATTAAATGGTAAAATAAAGAAATGGGGAACTAATGAAAAGACTCTAATTTCTTTGATGGGATTCATTCATCTTGTTACCATGTGGGTTTTCGTTGGTTTGTCGTTGGGGTAGAAACTACCTATCCATCAAGTAGGTATAAAAAACTCTCTATAGGAACGCGTATAATTACTTATGTCGTCGTAGTTATGTCTACCCACCCACTTAATTTACTGAACAAGAAAAAAACGTCACTACCATAATAACATGTAATAATAATAATTAATTTATTATTCTACGACGATACTGGTTAGCCATCATTATATGTATATCATGTAAGAAATTACAATCAAATACACATTTATTGCGGAACTGGTAAAACGTCACGTCTTTCTTTACTATTTTTGTGACTACTTTATTGTTACTACTGAGTATTTAATTAAATTCTCATAATGTGCGTCTTGGTGGTTGTGTCGCGTGCTCTGATACAATGGATAATAAAATGTATGTGTACTCTCTGCTCCAGAGCATAAGTCTAAAAGATAAATTGTCTATATATTATTATGCCGTTGTTATTATTACTAATATTACAAAGTGTGTCGCTTTTGTCGCTCGGTATTCTATTTCAGCAGTACTAATCTATTGTGTAACTATTATTAAGACGAGCTAATAATAGGGATTTTGCGTGCATAATCATTGATAATGCATGTAAACCTCCACCTAATCTCTTTGTGAAAGGAATGGTTGTTTAGGTGTGAAGAATAAGCGCATTACTAATACTAAGTTGTACATCAAGGTAAGCGTAGTTTATTATTACTTACATATTATTAGCATTTTACTAGTCTGTATTTGCTATTTGGTCATGATGTAAACGGAACTACTGCTTAGTGTACCTATTATGCGAAATGATAATGGCAATGGAAATCCCTACCAACACCATAGTATTAGCTACATGATGGGTTTGTTTGCATTTTAGCAAGGTTGACGGATTGCCAGTTATTTGGGGTCGAGTGAACAATGTATTAAAAATGGTGGAAATCAAAGTATTTCGATGGGTAGCAATTCAAAAAAAAAATGTTTTCAGAATTTTAAAAACGTTGTTATAGTAATTATTATTGTTTTCTCGAATAGTGTATAAGAATATGTGTTTCTGTAAATACTGACTAAACTGGATTGAATGATAAGAGTACTAATGCGTGATAATAGCGAAACATTTGATAACATTCGTTGATGATGATATTTAAATAAATAAATAACTTAAAATGGCATCATGCTTTCATTGAGAGGAAATAAATGGTTTTTTTTGGAAATTCGCAAATTGATGTGATAAGTATAGAGTAGTGAGTAAAATACTATAATGTTGTAAAATATTATGTAGTTTTAGAAATGCAGTATTTACTTATCTGTGGACGGAATAAGATGAATTATTGGATTCTGTAATTTCATTTCACTCACTTACATACACATTAAAAAGGATAAAGTGTAGATAATAGAAATAAAAACGGATTTTAACTACTGGATAGGAAAGGAAGGGATTTTGGAAGAACATATTATTATTAAAGATATACATACATAAGCACATGTAAAGGAGTAAAACCAGTATAAAATACTATTATAATTATGGATGGATATACTAAAATTGCGTGGGTGGATGGAAATGAGTGAATTTTGTAAGAGCACAACATATGATATCGTGTAGTGTGCTGCTGTTTTTTGGCAACCATATATATTTTCGACAGTGGAAATAATAATAATTATTGAGATAATGATACGTAACAAAAAATACTAGATAGTTGTAAAAAAAATGGCGATTGTATAAAACGCAAATACAGTATAATTTGGAGATGTTCGGTAATTGAGCAATTAAACTATTACTACTATATGGATAAATAAAACTTATCTAATAGGTTGTATTTAATCCGTTTATTTATAGAGTAACATGAATAAATAGAGGATAGAAATCTATAATGCATGCGTATACAAACTGTATGTACTACTCATAATTACCATACACAACTACTACTTTAAAACAATCAATTCCAATGTAACTTGACAATATTTGAAAAAAGTCGGAGAAAAGTGTACACTTTTAAAATTGTAAAAAATGTGAAACTGTAAATTGATAGACTCTGTAAAAGTGAAAATGTATGCTTATCATGATGTTGATAAAGGTATTGATGATAAGATGGTTAAAAGGTAAAAAATATAAAAACTCTACAATGTGTATCTATATTAAAAATATATATATTATGTATATTATTATTCTTATTATTATTATGATCATGTTTATTATTATTACATTCCTCATAGATGTACTGTAAAAAATGTGTAATTTTAATGTTTTCCATGCGTACTGTATTTGGGCTGTAAATAAAATGCAAGTAGGATGCCATTTATATTCTACCTTACTTTTACTCTGCATCGAATATCTTGTCTTCTTATTCCCGACCAAACCGCATTTCATTTCACATCATCGTCACAATCATATTACCATAATAATATCGCGGCTTTCATCATCACAAATTTACGAGGAAATGGATTGAAAATGAGCGCATTCATTGCGCAAAGTCTATTTTCAACGACGACGACGATAACGGCAACGGCAAAGCTGAAAAAATGATGATTTTGACACGATTGGTAGTAAAAATGAAATGAGTCAATTACGCCTCTTTTAGTTTCTAACTTCTAACCAATTACCAGGATACGTGGACGGAACATTTTACTTAATAATCGTGACTAAAAATCTATTTTTAATTGCATTGAATTCGAAGAGCATTTTGGAACATCTTCATTCCAAATCTGAGTTGCTCATCAGCGTCAAAATTCCATTATAAAATGCACGCAAGGCGGTTTTGTGCCATTTTCGATAAGTTAATTGTGCCAATTCATTCTGCCAATTTTTTTTTGAATTTTCAACGCAAAAAATCAATAATTTCTTTTGCGTCGCAGCAAATCCATCCGGAACATTGAACAAACTGTGTGCGATATCGAGATCCGTTTCTGATAAAACCGTTCTCGTCGCCTCATTGCGTATGACGCAAACGAATACTGGTTCATGTACAAAATGCATACGCTGAAAGATTCCGCTTTGGCATATTGCTAGTAGAGCCAAGTTATTAAATTTGCATGCAAAATAAAATGGACGTTTATTTCGGAGATGACAATTTCTGGCAAATAAATAGTCATGCTGTAATACATCATCACGTAGGTAATTACATGCCAGTTACCCTTCTTCATTAATGTTTTTGGTCGACGAAGCACACAGAGAACCATCATAACGACTCAGTATGAAAGAAAATGAGGGAGAAAGTCAAAGAAAGCCAAGCTCAGCGAAGTAGCTCCCGCGTCATCTCCCGAAAGTTGTTGGATTTCTGCACAGGTTTTGAGTTGAGTTGGCGAAAGATGTCGTGTGCGCCCGTTTAAACAAATAGACGGCAGAACTTGCTTTCTCTTTTCTGATCTGCAAAAAAATACTGTCAAGCAAGCAAGCTAAAGTGGAGATGTCTAAGTAAAAGTCAGAGTACCAGTCTGTCTATGAAAAAAGCAAGTTGAACGGTAAAGTGTCACAGTGGGACAAGGCTGTTTACATTTTCATTAGATTTGTCTGTAAAAGATTTTTTTGTTAATAATGAATCCTCGTCGGTAGTCGGGCACCCACATTATGCAGCACAATATATTATTCATGCTCGCAGGTAATTTCTTTGCATTTAGTGTTCCAGCACGTTTTAATCAATATGAAAATGGCGTGGGCAAGCACAAGGACATCACAATCAGAGAGAGAGGACATCACAAGTAGGCGGCTTTCACTGCTTTCCAAAATTCCGTTTTCATTAACTATTTGTATTTAAAATGGGAGGTGGATACAATTTCTCTAGATATTCCACATGATTATATACAAAATTCGGTGAGAAGTTGAATGGCAGATGAATAATTCAAACAGCGAACCAATTTTTGTTTGGAGTGTTGCTTTGTTGATCGAATATGATGCCAGTGACAGTCATATCGTAAGCAAATTCTGAAGGATAGATTACTCGGAATTTGCAAAAAAAACATACCGAGTACTGGCATTGGACTGTTTATACGGAAACTATGAAATGACGTGACACTCCTGTAAGTTATTATTAAAGCAGGCACAGATTGGAATCAAACTGAAAACGTAACTACCTGTTCGTTTATTGAGTTTCCTGATATTAAAAAATTGACGCGAAGGAAAATTACAGTCCTCCAAAATAGCCAAATATAATGACTGCGTCGTGCTGCTTGTAGACAACGTGCCGAGACGAATTAACGTGATAGTAAGAAAGCGCGATAGAATGAGATTGTCTAGACCAATTGAAATTGATTTTTTAAAAGTCCGGCTCGTGTGTGTATGTGTAAGTAATTGAGTAGACATCAAGCGTATCGAAGCACTCGGTGGATACGGACTTGCGTCGCCACAATGTCTGGTTTCGGTATGGTTTCCTCACACCACTACCGTGAATTCATTAGTTAAATACCACAGCACCAGCACAAAATTATTGGCAATCTGTCGTCGCTACTGATGTGGTTGCGTCTAATTAAGATTATGAGCATCGACACTTTCTAGTTTGTGGGTTGCCTACCGCCCGCATGCTTGGCGTCTCATCTAACATGCTAAAACGGTCGATTATAATGATACTATGAAAGAAAATAAGGGAACACAGAATTGTAATGTGGTGTAATAGAAACTATTATTAACGCTTGTTAACTCATCTCCACCAGGATTTGATCTACTTAACTAGATTGTGCAAAATTTGCACTGCAAATAAAAAATATAGCAGACTAGACTCGTCTTTAGCAGTTATATGAGCCGAGTAAACCTTATTGCTCGGGATTATGACCATTTAAAATTTCATTTCAAATCCATTAAAACTAGGTGACGGCAAAAAATGGTGAGTATTGTGCCGCTAAACGGTATTTTAAAGTATAATGTGTAGTAAGAATGCTTTCCTTCAAATATGTAACTGTCTGTCATTAAGCGTTCTACTTCTGTTTGGGTTGCAGCATAATTTATTCTTTGACAAAAACTTTGCTTTGAATTGAATATACTGCGTTTACTTACATGTTATTTGTGTGTATGTACTCACCCTGGTGAGCATTTCCAGTTAAAATGTTACCTTTAGGTTTCCACAAAATCAAATAAGCAAATACAGTAAACAGGCAGTAAGGGAATCTGTCATGTGCAAACGTACCTTACCAACATAAATAAACAAATTGATTTGATTTGATCAATTTTCAAACATTCCCTTTGGCAGTCAAACCATTATGCAGAGAGAAAGTGCTGGTGAAACTCGGTTAGATTTTCGATTTCGTAATAGCAGCAGTAAAGTAAATACAGCTGGAGAAATGGCAACAAAATAATGCATAATATTTCTACTTATGCAGTGAACACGATGAATTAAGCAGATTTAAATAAAAAAACAGGCACACAGTCACCCGACAAGGACTTTCAGAATAAAAACAGGTTTCTGTAGTGGAATTCCATTTTCCATCGCCTCTCAATAATGATCAACCTGAAAATGCGGCGGAAAAAGTAGCACTAAAGATTAGTTGGATGAATTAATTAATTGCGTAGGCGAACAGACCTATGGTCACCCATCATATTTCCTATGTAACTAGCTATGCATTAAATTGCTTACTAACAAGTTGATTGAGGTTTCCCTTGAAACATATACCTATTTATAAAAATATTCCCTTCGTATTGAACTTGGTGGTTGATCGATTGATCAGAAGGAAAAAATATGATTAAATGTTGTTTTATGTACAATATTTTTCAAGTTTAGATAATCGGTAAATTATTTTATCACTATTGCCATTGTACTGCATTTACTACAAGCAGACAGACACACGGCGTGACTAATCTGATAACGTGACTAAACCGCGACTTAACAATGCACGATTTCAAACGTAATGTGCATTTCCATCGGGCAGCATAGTTAATGATATTCCGCAGCAGCAGGAGAAGGAACACTAGCTTCATTCCAACCTGTACGCTCTTTCCTGCCAGCTCGACGGAATAGAAAAAACAACAAGATCAGAAAACGGGGGAAATCCAGCACTCCTGTGATAATTCACATTCCACCATGCATACTAGTTGTCCTGATTGCGATATATAGAGTTTGGATTTATCCCATCGCCAAAGCAGAGAGGAGAAACGGGTAGTGTACAGCCAGACAGGCTGACAAAACACAAAAGAGAAAGGAACAAGTTGATGTTGTTGTTGCTGCTGCTTTCCCAGACCTTTTGCTTGCTTACCTTGCTTTGTGCCAGTGTGTGAGTGAGCTGGCTCTTGTGTGTGTGGTAAGTTAGCTGAGAGGAGAACATTCTCCGGGAAAACTGGAGAGAAAGCCTATAAGCGGAGTAGTTTGCTGATACCCCGGCTACCCGCTTTTACCGACGCTACATCAAGTTGAAAGACTTGGGCTACACATCTGGAGAGGCTCAGTATGCCAGTAAGCGTTGGAGACAGCGGAAGGTAAAGCTGGAGAAAAGTTGTTCAAGCTGCTTCTCTTTTGGAATAAAGGAAAACAGCACCGAGAGCTCTTCTCGCTTTTGACCTGTCTATTTTGTGTGAAAAGTGAAAAACCAACTGAAAATAAATAAATACCGTACATAGTCCATTTTTGTTGTTCCCTGTGTGTGTGTAAGGCTAAGTACAGAACGGTTTCTTGAAAGGAAAACAAGGTGTTATTTTATGTTCAGTTTTTGTTGGTGCATTTATAGTGAAAATTGAGAGTCAGAAAGAAAATAGGGAAAAGAGAGTGAAGGATTTTTTCCTAGACAATATACCTTAAAGAAAAACTGAGTAAGTAGGAGCAGGAGCAGCACGTGTTTTCATTTTAAACAGGAATTCTACAGATGAACCTGCAATTTTAATGAGATAAACCCATCTGATCTCCCTTCTCACTCCCTCGTCCTTGTGCAAAGAGACACTAATATGATATGTAAGTTGGAAGTAATGTTCTAAATGCTCCAAATTTGGATTTGCCCTGCTTTTCTCTTCCTTTCCTGTTTGGACTAGTTTCAATCCCTGCGCTGTCACTACTTAGTATTCCTTTTCTCTCTGTCTCACTTTCCCTTTCTCTCTACAACAAAAGACGAACCGTTTATGGTTTCACAGTGAAACAGCCACAAAAACAAAAGGAAACCAATAAAAAATGTTCCTAGTGTATAATAATAGGTAAGAAAAGATCAAACGCCAGCCAGTGAGAGTCGTTACTCTACAAAAATTTCAATTGGGAAAGTATAAAAAACTGACAAGATAGACAGACAGACAAGTAACGTGTTTAAAAACTGTGTTAGTTTCTAAGTGACTAGTATTATTTAAGCATCATAAACTTACTAAAAGCATTTTTATAAACACAATCATCTCATGTTTCTCCGAACTTTGCCCGTCTGGAGACTAACTTTCCCTGAAGCTTGTATTCAAACAGTTTATTGGTGATGGTAAGAAGTGACTTGGTTGACGTGCTTTATGGACGATTAATGTCATCATTATCATCATCAGCAGTGCAATAATCATGATAATGGTAAGTTAGTTGTTATGTGCAAAATCATTTTTTTTCACCGTGCAAATAAAAACCTACGTACATTGCAGCGCTTTGGATCAAGAGAAAAGAAGGAAAAATAACATTATTATTTATTTGTTTGCTTTGTGTCTGCACATCACACACACACACCATTCACTATAAAAATGTATGTATCCAGCAACCTGTTTATGTCGTTCGTTATTATTATTATTACTATTCCACTGCTGCTTGTTTACAAGTTTGAGTACAAAGTCTTCATGTGTCTTGTTGGCTTTTGGCGTTTAGTTTGTAGCTATATGTATGTATTTTGAAGTTTGCTTTGTACTCTCCGTTTGTGTACCACATCACAAAGTGTTATGACGACATTACTATTACAAGATTTCTCAATTTATTAATTATGGTAATGTTTTTCTGTCAAGTGGTTGTGACATACGGGATGATTGATAGAGACTATATGGAAAATACATGGCTCCAAAAACATGACGTGTACGACTAGGAATTTACGTAGTAGTGGCCCTGTCATTTGCGTTCTATACAATTTTATATTTTATTCGCTTTTATAGCTGATTGTAAGCATGATGGGTTTAAGGTGAAACATTAAAAATAATCAATATGGAACATGGTCTGACTCCATGACTCCATCCATACGCTAATAATATGATAGGCGCATATGATGTGTGCTCATGTATGTGTTGTTAGATAACGAGCAACATATGCATACCTTTCATAATGCCGTATGTAATAATACTGGAAACCTACAATCAGGCCAGTAGTGGTCAGTTATTTCTGGGAAAAAAGCAGGAAAATAATAATTATTATAATATTTTTATTTACCCTTTCCACTAGTGACCATAACGTTACGCTGGAACAGGGAAGTAGGGAAAGTACAGGTGAAATTAGAGAAATGAATATTTGAACAGGGAGTCAAATAAGTCACTCCTTTTTTGGACAGGCTATCTTTCTCGTATGTTTTATCGTATCTTGTAACATGAAAAGTGGAACTACGTCGCGGACGATCAAAAATGCTATAGATTTCGGTAATAATTTAATAATGGTATTACCATTTCATTTTATAATTCAGCCAAGTCCATATTATGTTTACCTTGTATGTTCGTTGTGGTAGTAGTAATGCAAAGTAGTCATGATTAACAATACTTTCATGGTAACTACTACATACTTGACCATTGCTTATACGAGTTTGTTGGTTGTTGTTGTGATGAATCTATACCACTTAAAAACTACGCAAGTGCACAGGTACAACACCAACATCATTCCACTAGCATTCTGTATTGCACATTAAGGCCTGTCAAATATTCTTGACGGCTCAAAGAGAAAGACTGACAAATGTGGACGTCCAAACAAAGTGGGCTTTATAAACACACACTCACACACAGAATAATGTATAGCAGTTCATGCCAGCGCTCATTTTTTATTTTTTACTGGCTATTTCGCAATAAAGTAGCGCATTACAATATATAAAGAACTCTGTTCTGCTCTCCCAGCTCCTTTAACTGAATGGAATGTGCCTGAAAACAACAAAAACGCGTATACAAAGTCAGAAGTCATAACGTCAAAATTTTGATGAGTTGAAGTTTATACATTTTTTTTCTTTTCAGTTCCCTCCTGAAAATATTTATTGCGCCTCCGGTTAGCATAGTATCCAAAAATAAACTGTTCTTTTACGCTTCCTGTTTATGTTACAAGGGCAATAGGAAAAGTTGTTTTATTCATCAGCAGGTATAAATGTAAACGTTAAACGTAGGTGATCTTTTAGAGTCCGTTTAAAACGGCAATTTTTGGTAAAATCCTCCATGAAACATAAGGAGACAGGAACAGTTTTGACTTTCCTAAATGACTTGCCTCACTTTATGTGTTTGTCGGTGAAACGTTAAGAGTTTCATTGGAGAAGCTCATTCACACAAACATAACCACGTATACTATTATTAGTCGTAAAGGGAAAGTTGGGTAGGAGTATGCAATACACTCCTCCAACTGGGAATGCTCTGCTCTTTTGTTCCAACATGTTATTAAATTCTTGTGGATAACTGGAGAGCGGCTTTCAGTTTCCTCGTTGGTAATGCTGTATGGATGGAGGAGAAAGCGTATGCATTATTATTGGGAAACCCAGCAATAATTGTACCTCCTGTGGCTTAGCAAGAACTAATATTAATAATTTACTTGTAAAGATTTGAAGGTGTGAAAAGGCGGTGGGGGGCATATAATGAAAATTATTCCGTGTTCTTCGCTGTGGCTGCTGCTGCTTCACCACTGCTGGCTTTTACCAGATTTCTTGCTGGTTGATTAGCAATCTCTCTTCTTCGTCTTCTTCTATGCTCCTTTATTTTTTTGAAAAGACGAAAATCGCCTGAATGCTTTTTCCAGAGAAAGCCGTGCTTCCGTCCGTGCAAATGAACTGTAAGGCAATTTCTATGGTCTTTTCTAACCACTATTTTCTATCCTTGATGAACAAAGTGAACATGCTTCTGCTGCACACACACACTCACACATTCAGAAAAATTCTCATAATTTTCTCCAATCATCATCATAATGTCTTGGTTCAAATAGGTACAACTCTTTCCTGGAACTTACCATTGCTATTTGAAAACATGTTACATTTGAGCCAGAGGAAAAAGTCGAAGAAATTTGTTTTTTAAAGGGAGAAAGAATCGCTAATAAATCTTTTACATTCAATTAACTATTTCTTATGAAAATTTTCCCTCAAGATTGTTTTCCATTTACGATCGGAAATCATGTGATGTGAGAAGGAAAATGAATTTCGATTAAAATAATATGCACTGTACGACGACGTGGAAAAAAAAGTATAAAAAAGAGAAGGAAAGAGGACGAGGAAGAGGAAGAGAAAGAATCCAGTGAAAAAATTCAAGCGGAAAATCATCCCATTCAAATTAAATGTCTGGAGAGCATTCTTTTTCACCATGATGCTCACTTGACAATAAATCTTGCCTTGCTTTCACATTTAACTTGCTAGCTTTGGCGCGACGAAAATGTTCAATTTTCTACGGTTTTTTCCTTCTTCTTCTTCATTGAAATCTTCTGGGACCAAGTTTTGACTGAAGAACATTCCCAAATCCAACTGTGTTTCTCTCTCGAAGAGAGGAAAGTATTTCAGGAAGAAAATAACCAATGTAACACGTTTTACAGGCCACTACTACAGACACGTATCAGCGGTAAAAAAAGTAGTCAATACTTCTTCCCGTGTCTTTCTCAACGATTTTTTTTCTCGTCTCTTTGTCTTTGTGGCCTTTTTATGGTGTGCATTTGTGGTTGGGAATCTTTCCAAAAACTTAAATCTTAACCGTCGTTTATTTTGTAGACCTAGAGTTTGATATACGTTCTGTTTCTGCTCCCTATATAAATTACAACTTGAGTTCCAATGACAACTTGAATTTAAACCATAATTAGAGAGCAACGATTGAAATTTTGGTGTAAACATTTGTCTTTGATGTTTGTTTAGTTTGCTGGATTCCATCATCAAACCCAGTTAACAACACCAGCGTAAAAAGAACCCACCTGCTGCTAGGAAAATAAACTTGTGTGTATGTAAGTAAAGTAAGTAATATAAATATAGTTCCCGTGCACTTTAACCCCAACGACTATCCATCTGACATGTGAACAAAGGGAACGGTGAGGGCAATGGTAAAGGGCAACGTCAAGTGTGGCAGCAAGGAGAGAAATGATGTAATATGGGTTCCCTAATAAGAATACCAAAACCATTATCATTACCATCATCATCGTTCACCACGACGACCACCATCAAGGCCAACCATAAACAATTTGAAGGTTCAGATATTTGCTGAATAACAAGGAAATATGGATGCAACACTTCTGACTTTCATCATAATATCAGTTCCCGGTAAGTAACTTTTTCTCTCTCTTTCTTTTTCAGGAAAAAAAAACAGAATGGAAGAAGGTTGTATCAATCCTTCAATCTTTCATACTGTTTTGTTGCTATAGTAACGCAACAAGGGAACACGACCGTTTCCCAGCGGCTGAGTGAGTCTGGGAAAAAAATCGTTCTAACTATTGTGTTGAGCTTTTCTCCACGATAGTGATACCGTCGACGTAAGCGGATTTGGGTTTTTTTGTTTCTACTTTCCAACACGGATTATAAGCGAATGGTAATTCGGCAAAAGTGTGTTTGTGAGTGAGCAACAACTTGCAACACTGTCGAAGAAGGAAAAGTGGCGTTTCTCAACAAAAAAAAGTAAAGCAGCAGCAGCTTTCCCCAACAATTATCGTAGCACAGGTGCACAGAAAAGGAAAGAAAGCAGAGGAGAAATGTGCAAGAAATTTCATTAATAACTCCATTCTGTCAAATAAGTTTTTCTTCTTTTTGATGAGTTCCCCTCATGCAATTACTATCATTAATAATGTTGCTGCAAACAAAAAAAATTCTACTACCATTACTGTTTTTCCACATATATATGTATTTCTTGTCTTAGGAACAATCAGATGCTATATTATAAACGAATGTTATGGTTATGTATAATTGTTTGGTTTGACTTGCGCAACCGGTTACATTATACTTATGTGTAGGTATATGTATTATTTATTTTTCTAAAAGTCTACAAATAAATAGTAGGCTTTCATGGGTATATTATGTACAATCCACTTAAGGAATGTGGCCGGCAGCAGTTACCTCAGACGAAAATGGATGTTTGAAGATAGACAAAAATAGAAGTTGAGAGATGGAAATCTATTTTTGTGCTTGAGTGGTAATATGCACGGCGCACGGGTTTTTGTTTAACCTGCGACGCTCTCAAAAACGAAGGGTTAGGTCCATCATCATAAAATGGAAAGCGTTTGATATTATAATACGAAAGGTTGCAGCAGTAGAGGTGGATCCTTCGGCCAATAATAATTACGTATGCACAAGGGTTCTTCAATTTTCTGTGGGGAAGGAATGCCTGACTTTACGAATAAATTTGAAACGAAATACCAAAACGCTGCTGCTTTATTATTAGCTACGGAATTCTGTATTCCGTTTGAAGGCCGTTTTGTACTCTAGAGAGATCTCATCAACGTTATGTATGTACCATTTTTGTAGTAATTTGTTGCCCCTTGTGACCTAGACTCGAGAAAAGAAAGGGTCCCATTCAACGGCACACCATACTATAATTGCTAATGAGTGCTATGTTTCCTTTAAGTGGAAACCTTGATCTTTCAGAATTGTAACTAATCAATAATGTTAAGTTGAAAAGTCAGCAGTTGACGACCCTTTTCTTGCATTAAATTAAACGTGTATTTGAAAATTGGGTTAATTCGTTGAAACGGAAATTGAAGGTCTTTTGGGAATTGTCTGTAGTCACTTGAGTGAACAAGCTGAAATAATCAACGTTTTTTCACATTTTCGTAACAACTTTCACATTAACAAGAAAATTCTGCATTCACTTGAGAAATTCTTTCGCAGTCACGTAACGAATTCGAAGCATTTAACCAAAAGATAAACTAGCTATTATGTGAATTTGCATATATGCGCACAATTCTGAAATTGCTTTGTGTGCTCAGGGAAATTCATCTTACATAAAACATTTGTTGCCTGTGCACTGGCCCCTGTTTAATTTCATATAATCGCCTCATATGCAGATACGTGATAGAGGGAACAGAAATGTGGAAACGTCTGGAATAATATTATGTGGGTGGATTATAAGAATAGATTAAAAGGGGGCGAAAATATTTTTTGTTTCACAACAGCAGCAGAAAGTTTTGGGTAAAAAAAATTAGCAACAGTCAATGCACATCCCTCAACTTTTTGATTTCCTCTCCCTTCTTTAATTTTCCATTCTTGGCTTATTTTTTTCAAATTCAAAGCAAGACAACAGAAAACTTGTGTCGATATTCTTTTTTCGTTTCCTTCTGCTTTAAAAAGAAGAAAGAAATAAGTTAAAAGAATTACATAAGTTGTTTAGGAGGAGTCTTGTTGCTAAAAGTTTTTTTTTCTTCTTCTTCTTTGCAGACTGAATTATTAAACTTTTGTCGTGTTTTTTTATTCGTGAAAGTACAAAGCCTTGTCTGTACAAAAGAAGAAGGGAATATTTTTTAAAGTTTCCTCAATGATAATAATGTTTAAAAAAATAAAGCTGTGTATGTGAACTGGCGCATATGTATACGGACGTATTCATCTCACACAGTATATTATTTGGACTGCGTGCTACTTTCAAAAGCTAACTAACTACTTTTTGATTATCTTTGATGCCCAAGATTTTTTTCCCTTAAAGTTGAAAAGTTAAAGGGCCTCACTTTTTTGTATTGGCTTAAAATGCTGTTAAAAAAGTGGGAGAAAGTCGCGAGGAGAAAGCGGACAGCGAAAAAAATTTGTTACATAAGCTTTTACAATGATACGTAATACACCTAAGTGCATGATACGCCATTGTGTAATGTTTGTTATTGTACTGCTGTTAAATTTTGCATGTTCGTATTCATTTAGTTAAATTAAATAAAGTAGGTATACATAAACTTCAAATCTGCTGCTATAAGATCATCCTTAAATGGTGTAAGAATATTTTTTAATGCTGTCCATAGACGAAACCAACGAAGTAAATGAAACCTTCTGCATATTTAAAAGTTTTGGACAAAACACCAACTTTCTCGTGTAAAGTTTTACTTTCAAATTAACTGATGATGGTTGACCTTGGATATAAATTCCGAGGGTAATAAAATAATAATAATAACAAGAGTGGAAGAAACGGTTGAAATTAACAATGCTCCACATTTTCTAGTTTAAGTTTAATTTATTTAAGCAACGTTACAAGCCGAGACTATTGTTCGGCAAGATGAGACCTCTCTACATTACACCAAGGGCTTTGTTTAAATTGCCGTCGAAAGAACATACCTATTATATATGGCTATAACAGAAAGTGAGTCAAAAGTCAATTGCGTCAGATTTCTCCAATTTGTTAAGCTGACTATTATTAATTAATACGAAAAGTTTTGGATATTTGTAATAATGATGCCAACAAGATTTATAGGCAACTTGCAATGACGTACGTATTTCCAACCAGCCTGCAGCACCACTACTACAGCGGAAACTGCAATCATATCATCGAATACATACAAACAATCAGCGTATAGCAGTGCAGAAACAACGGCCCATCTCTTTTTTCATACTTTTACCAATAAACAAGAAAATGGGAGAAATAGGAGCGTATATATAGTGCACAGTTCACATGGAAAAGTTTAGAACAAAAGTGTTTGCTTTTCCTTTCCATGGTGTAGTCGGAGTGTAGCGGGAGCAGTATTTAACTTAACTTGAAAAGTGTTGGCATGCTTTTAAGAGCATTGTACTCTAAAAAGGGAGAGGGAGGAGGAGAGAAGTTTGCCTGTAGTAGTTCCGCAGTTTTCAGATTGCAGGAGCACCCAAGTTGGTGGAAAGTGGTGTAACGTAAGCAAAAGAAATTGTGCAATATTAGAGCTAAAGACTAAAGACAAGAACAAACGACTTTTAAAAGTGCACAGCGCTGGAGAGCAGAGAGATGATATAATATTATTTAGATTGTAGCACCACTACTACACCGCCGGTATTTTTTGGTGCAACTGTAAAAGAACGGCATAGGGAGAGAGGGAGGGAGCATTTCTTTCCAATAAGAGAAAAGTATAAAGTGGATAAAAACGTACGTTGCTGGAACTTTTTTCCCCATACCAACACACAGACTGCATAGAAAAATGGAATTTCACTCGGACAACTTTATTTGTACAAGTAATGGAACATAATGTAATTACATGTTACATGACCTCTGGGGAAATAAATTAAAAATTATAGGATTTACGAGCGTTCTGTAAAATGCAAAACTTTTATTGGAGCATGCAGCAGGGTCCAGGTAATAGGTAACCAAGATGTCCTTTATGGCAGTTCAACCTGGTTTTTAAAAAGCGAATCAGCACTACAGATGCTCAATATTGGGGAAATATCGGTTCTGGTACTACGGATTTGCTTGAGTTATATTTGCGTAACACTGTTTACGTTGTTCTAAAACTAATGGACACCACCGCCGCCGCCACTCGCCACCGCCTCTCAATCTCAATATATCTGCAGGGGAAAGCGAGAATAACGCTTTTTGCTATAAAACCAACATATCTGCCTATTAATTGATGAGAGTTTATAACCGTCTCTCCTGCAAACTGTCATTTCGTTCGGGGGAAACGGAGAGAGATAGTGGTCACGTTAGCTAATTTGTATGCTAATGTTCATAGCCTATGTAAAGCGTATTCCACTCTGAAACTTTTCCATTCCAAGTTGTACTCCTGATGCTGTTGATGCTGATATATGAAATAAGAGGGTGCAGCCAGGCAAAAGATATTAAGATTCTTACAGTTACCGATTTCAACACACTATTCTTTCGCCTAAATTACAAATTAGTCTGCTTGAGGAATAGAGAGAGGTAGGCAGTACAACTTTTAGCACTTGAAGCACATCCTTTCTCCGTCTCCTCACGGCTAACAACAAAAGCTGTCAAAATGGTAAACTAGAGAGAAGGCCTTTTGCGAATTATAGATTTTTTATCTCCTTGTAAAGTGCATAAAGGCAAGAAGAGAGTGGCAGACAGTGCAGTGCAAAAATTAAAGGCAAACTACCTATCTA
Organism: Sinella curviseta; assembly: GCA_004115045.4. Classification (NCBI taxonomy): domain Eukaryota; kingdom Metazoa; phylum Arthropoda; class Collembola; order Entomobryomorpha; family Entomobryidae; genus Sinella; species Sinella curviseta. The sequence continues at coordinate 11,840,032 of CM065489.1, forward strand.
TATAATAAAATACGCTATAATAATGTATGTGTATGCACTACTAACTAGCTTGAGGGAAAGCATGACAAGAAAGTGTAGAAGTCCTATTTTAATATTTAGTAGATTCTTTTAAGCCTCCACCATGACATCGCCAACTGGACTTTTAGTGGGCAATATCAGGCGGATGGTGTAATCCAACAAGCTTGGATTTATCACATAAGTCGTCTTGTTCCGTTTTTACGTGCTCTTTTTGCTGGCGCTGTTTGCAGTCCGTCGTCAGTTAGTGTGCGTGTAAGCTATTTCAAGTTTTTAGCATGCTGCTGCGGTGTGTACATAAATACATTTTCGAAAAGTATACTGTCTCGTAAGATATCCAAATATTTTAATGCAATTTTCTCTATTGGGTTGGTTGTCTCCTTGCGAAATGGCTTAATACTCTTAGTGTGTGTGTAGTCATTTACTTTGCTCCGGGTCAAGTGATGGTGACTGAAATGAAGGAAAGGATGAGGACGAAGAAGAAAGAGTTTTCATGAGAGATCATAAATCTGTGATGGGTACTTTCATCACTGCTTTTGTTGGCGCTAGATTGGGAAGGCAAAGTTTGAATGCAAAGAAAAAGTAGTAGGATATGAGCAAGTGGTGGAAGATCAAACAGGAAAAACTATGTTGATGACAGATGTGTGTCTTCATTTCACATTTTGTAGTTTACTACCACTACTACTTATGTAAGTACATCCACACATACATCCATACGCATACATACATATATTTCTGTAAAATGAGATTCCTCTTTTTTAACAGTCCACTGCAAACAGCCACCCACTCTGCGGCACTGACTAAAGGGAATAAAGTTTGCGAATCTACTAGAATATACATGTTGACGACTACTGTCACTTTCTATTTTCGTTGAGTAACTAGTTCATCTCTTTCGTCATGAGCCGACTTTAATGCTTATACGTTGTCATGATCGCCATCTTACTCGCCGACATCCAGTAGACCAAGACGTCTAGTCAGTACAGTGGTGACCATGATCATACGGAATTTGGAGTGCCGTAAAAGCAAAGGAAAAAAATGTAAGAAAGTTGAAAACGAAGCATGGGGTTTGAAGTGTATCTATTGAGAGTTGAGAGGGAACTTTTAGAGCCGAGGGACAGAGGGAAATGAGTAATTCGGCGTTCTACTGCTTTTTTCCGAGCTGCAATGTCAATGACTGTAATGATAATGGTAACTTTGATTTCAACAAGATACATGAAAAGAGTACTGAACCCAAAATGATTGGGTGCTGGTGTGTGTTGTGCATTTGCAAAGATGTAATACAAGTGCAAAGTACAATGACGGGAGTAGACGGGAAACGGCCAACTAATGATGACTGGATTAGACGGTGAAAGCGGGGCCAGTAGCAGCATACTGGTAATTTGATATATTGCTCGATAGTAGGAAGAGGGAGAAGAGGAGACAAACCGAATTTCAGTGGCAAATAGTAATTGCGGCAATGGTAAATGGGAGGTGAACTCAAGTGGAGTTAATGAGCGGCCAAAAATAAGAAGACGAGGTGCACAGGGGTAATATATCATTATCATCACACACCGTACAGAAAGTAGCATTGTAGTAACGATAGAAGTCGAACTTACATATGTACATTTATGGGATATTATCAAACTAGTTGTACGACCCGTTGCAAAACGGGCTGGATCTACTAGGCCAAGTCTGACGAACTATCATTGCTAATAGTATTTGGAAATATTTTGTTGAACTGACCGTTAAAATCTGTACTACTTTCGTCGCGGGAGCGGTGGAAAGATTTTATTTCCATAGGTTGGAATACTTTGCTTGGAAACACAATGAAACCTTGTGTTATATTGTGGCCCATTTTAAACTTTAAAAAGTAATTGTAAATGGGCTTATTTAATTCTTGAATTTGAAACATGGGTGACGGTGGGATATCCACTCTATATGTATTAATATAGTAGTCTTAGATACAAAAATGATAAATGACAAAAAGCATATTAAACAATATTTAATATCTTGAGTGAATGGATGCACACACTCTTTTGAGCTGTGTTCCTATACGTATTTTCTCACTATGCGTTTCACTTCTCAAAACTTTCCTGTATTTTGTGGCTATATACCGATCGCCATAGCCATACTGATGATCATAATGTTCCTGTTGTGCTTCACAATCATAGTCATTTCTCTCTCCGTTCAGAGAGAGAGAGAGAGAGAAAGACCTTGTTTTTTGATCTTCATCTCCCAAAGAGAAAATTTTCTCTGCAGACAGAAAGCGAGAGAGAAATAGATAATGAAAACTACTCTCGTCTTTCCCAAGATTGTAGTCAGCCGCACTCAAACACACATCCACTCTCTCAAAGTGTAACATCTGTTATATTACCATCTAAACTGAGAAGAGCTGCACGCAGAGAACAATTTCGGTGTGGCAGGGAAAGCCGAGAAATAAATGATAGAAGAAAGATGATGAAGAAGAAGAAGAAGAGAAGAAGAAAAGAAGATTGCGGATAATCAGTGTGGAAAGGCAAGAAAAGTAATAATATGTTCGTCGTTGTATCTCACTCACTACGACTGCCACTACAAAGCAAAGCAGCTTATTATTATTACTTATTGTAGTAGTTTTTTTTATTTCTACTGAAATCCGATAGCTTTGCCCGATGCCTGCTCATTTTCCTTCTCTTCTCATGTTGTTAGCCGAACGTGGCAATTTTCTCGAACATGAGGAATGACAGGTTGGCACATAATAATGCTGAACAGTAAAATAATTGGGGAGATCAACTTAATGCTTTGTGACTGGGTTTAACCATCATTCATTTATTCCGTATTGTGTCTGAATACACCCTCCACAGTTGACTGCCTCGGTGTGGAAGGTATGAGCAACTGCACAGTCTTGTGGATAATAAGAAGGCCGTTAATAAAAAGATGAGATTGTGCAATACATCGTTTTTCCACGGATTTAATAGGACGACGGTCAAATTTCTTCTTTTGTGCAGATACGTAAACCCCATTATGGAATAATAATCCTGTTTCGGAGTGGAGCAAAAGTACGATGATGGTGGCGTGTCGTGTAGGTGGGTTTGGTGAAAACATTTTGCTTGTCCATAATAGATGAAATGAAAATTAGAATGAGCCACATGTGCTGTTTTTGTTTTGCTTCGTGATGTGAAAATATAAATATGAAGGCATCCTTCTGTGTGCGTTCACGTATATGTGTGGGCAGAAAATTTCATTCCACTAGACTTAGTTAATATAAAATGTCTCCAGTCTCTACCATTAGCACACATCTCCTTTGATGATCGGTTTGGTGACCAACCACACAGTCGACTTTCTGCTTTTTTGGCAAGGACACATTTTCAAACAAAGACATGCACACAAAATACATAGAATGGCATACATTACACATGCATACATAAACATGCCGTTAAAAATTATGCTAGAATGGGTCAGTGCAACAAGGCGTGGGCGAAGAAATGAGGTAACGTCCTACGTAATGCTCCTCCGCAGTTAGGTCACTTGTCCGTTCTAATTTTTTGCTAATGCAAGGTTACAAGAATTCAACTGTTTATGCAAACAGTGACACAAACAATCGCAAACTTTCATTGTACGTCTGTGCCTTGGAAAAAAATCAATGCCATGTTACATCCTCAACACAATCCTTGGTGTGTTAACAATTCAAAAGTTTGTCGGTTAATTTTATAATAGAAACTAATTTCCGGTCTTTCCAATTATTCAACGAGTATCCTGCTCTTGTGTTCTGTTTTACTACCCTCTGTGGCCCTTTTTCACTTTACGTAACCTGCTTTGGCAACTTTTTGTTTCCCTTTCACGCTAAAAAAAACTGTTGGGGAGTAATAGCTTTAAAGCTGCTTATTTGGCGCATTGTCAATCACAAACAATTTGTTACGCAAGTTTCAACCACGTATCCAATGAAGAAAGTTTAACTGTACATTCATTGTACATGAAAGAAAGAAAGATTGACTTCCCATTCAGGTTCCCATATGTCCAGAAACAAATAAATTCCTCTCTTGGCACTTTTATTAGTATTGAATTCCAATTTCTTTGATTTTGCATGTATGTATGTGTACATAAAATGTGTGCCTTAAAGAAAAGGAAATAGTAAACGGAATAGTCAAATGGTCCAGTCTAGTGATGCTATTTTGCCAAGTTGATACTGAAGCACTGTATTGTACGTATGCAAAAATGACCATTTCTATTTAATCCCTGTTACTATTTCTGTGAGGTGAATGCCATACTGTTTTCGCGTTTAGAGAAGCCAAAAGATTAAAGTGGAATACATAACCTCTCTGTCCGTGCACCAGCTGGACTACTCTTTGATTTGACATAGATATCCTTTTATTTTCCAAAATAAAACTGGTGGGTGGTTTTGATTTGTTTGTAACAAGTGGCATTTTTGTCTTTATGTAACGCAGGCAAAAAAAAACAACTTCAAAAGTTTATCGGGTACGCACGTGCAAAGGGCAAAAAAAGTGAAACGTTAGGCAATAATAGCATTAAGTATGCAAGCAAGGAGTGGTACTGGTGGTATAGGTAGAGAAAGTTTCGTAACCCTTCCATTGTCTCCAGATGGTACTTGAACAGAAATAAACGCACAGTAAAAGAAGTACTTGTTTTTACGTGTTCCTTCACGGTGAAAGTTGCTACGCTCACTACGCTTTCCTCTTACCGCAATCGCTCTCAAGTGAGCTCTGGTTCAATGTTGAAACTCTCTTCTCCTTCTCTCCTCTTCCAAAATGCATATTTTGTCATGCCACATTTAAAAACCGCAAACCAACTTTATAAAGCATACGACAACAGCCACTCTCTCAATGTTTAACCCTTTTAACTCTCTCTTACTTTCTCTCCGAGAGAGAGAGACGACATCGTTTTCAGTTTTCTTTTGTTGTTAATTGCTGGAGACTAGGTACTATCACGGGTAGTTCGTAGGTCGGCATCATCATCATGATAGGCGCTGACTAAAAAGGAGTAAACCGGCTCAGCCACTAACTGCAACGAAAGTTGAAATGGAACGCACACGTACGTACACTACTATACAGTCACCTTAAAAGTCCTAGAGGCAAACTACGTGCCGTATGGATAGCTATACATATTATTATTATGCCTTTGTCGACAAAACCGACACGATGGGAATAATGGTGCTCCCTTTACACAACAACAACAACAAGTACAACAAGTGAGTGGAGTGTGTGTGCTTCGTGTTGCTGTTGTCCGCATAAAAAATGCACACATGAACTAACATGAACATGAAAATGTACACACGTTGCCACTGCGAAGGTTTTCCAGAGAGAAGGCCGAAAAAATTGCCAGTTGCAAAATTTCAATAGGCACACAACAATAGTCAGACTAGACTATTACCGCTGTTGACGCTACATTACATTACACCGCCAGTAAAATGGCAATTCTCTTGTGCTATATAATATGCTATTATTAAACTTTGAGCAAGGCCACCAGCAGCAGACACTTCACTACATACCGCCCCGGTCGACTTTTTCTTTCTTGTCCCTATACTTCTCCAGTTCCGGGAACACAGCTGTCGCTTATTGTAGTGTAATGCGATTTAAGTGAAACTGACATAAAACCTTGTTTATTACTAAAATCGTCATCATCAGTCCTTGCTTTAATCCGTATAGCATGTCGTAATAAGGACATAATGCGAAACTCCACGAGCTCCGGGCTCTCATTCAAAAGCTGCAGTCGAGCATATATACAGATAAAAGTGGATATTCTCAGGAATCGTCTTGAGACATCTCACGAACCGTCATTACTATTATTATCGTCCACTCATTGCTTGAGGATGATGATATGACCTATGGAACTTAAGCCGTTCTAATAATGACGTACCATGTCAAAAAAAATTCTGACTAGGGTAAGTGCAGAGTTTAATATAAAATGAGAGCTGTAGTGTGTACTAGTGCTCTTTAATCCACCATGTTATATTTACGCTCGATTGATGTTTGTTTATACGCTGCCCATGCTAATAATACTGCTCATTCCACTTTATCTGTTGACCCACTCATCGTCATAATCAAGAAACTGAAAAAAAGACCTTTTGCACCAAAACACACAAATGGTAGGGTGAAGTACGATCTGAGCTAATGGCATTTTACAATTTCATATAGTAATAATAACGACAACAACTGCGCATATATATTGATACTAGGCTGCATCTACAACCGCTAGCAATAACATGCGAGTGTGTGTGTATGTGTTCGTAATAAAATTATGTTTTATTGTGATTATATGGTGTAGTGCTGCTAATGCAAGTTCATTTTATTGGCCCATCAAAAGAAATAGAAGGGCACACATGATGGCATCAAGTAAATTGAATTGGCAGAGTGAAGTTGACAGAGTTGTTGCTACTTTTGTGGGAGTCGTCAACAGCATCATTGTCATCAGCATCAGCATCGTCGTGGAAAAAAAAAATCTTTGATTATACAACATAACGACATGCGTGGGGACAAGTGAAAGTAAAAATAGGCTATAGTCCACGACTTGGAAGATAAAAAGAATAGTGGCGAGGAACATTCCCCGAATGGTACTAACACTCTCTTCTTCTCTCCCTCCACTCTCTGGTAATTACTTGTGCACAAGCATAACTTTACGACGCCATAACAGGGTCATCGTGGTAATCACTCTGCAATAATGGTAATGGTAACAGGTCCCCATAAATATACATTATTTAGGTATCCATGTCTTATATTCAGCAATTTGGATTGCATTTTTTTTTAAATTTAGTTTAGAACGTACATAAACCGCACCACGAACTGAAAGACTATTGCCTACTAAGTAATTACTCTCGTCCTCGTCGTGCATTTTGCCATTGAGCTTCGTTTCCCATAAAACTCAACAGAAGTAGTGGACTCTCTCTATATCCTTCATTGATTTTTAATGGTGGAGTGGTGGTGGTGGTGGTGGTGGTAGGGTGCATTGGAACCATTTCTTAATTTGCTGTAAGAGGTTCGGATCCCCCTCTATCATGTCAAATTGGACGTTATAACAACTTTCACCTGTGTGTGAGCAATGGTGCATAGTGGCTCACAGTTGTGCGTATTGATCAAGTGTGATTTAGGTGTGTCCTATGTTCTCATTTCTTCCTCTCTTGCTTGTCATCATTTATTTATGCATAGCCGCCTACAATGTCCTTTCTTTTGAGCACTTAAGCTATATTGCCTCTCTCCTTCGACTCATCTTACTCGACTACTTCGACTTGTCGGCCTTTAGGGGTCCAGTTAATTTTTTATGATGACGTTATGTCCACGTTGACAGGGACAAGCCCCACTTTCACACGTGCCCTCTTTGCCCACACATCTTAATCAGGCGACGAGGAGGCCTCCAAAATTGGCTTATTCACTCTTAGTCAGCATTGTATGCATGCACAATGAGCGCTCAACTGACGGAGGTGGTGGCACATTTGTCGGGAGTCGGGACGGTGGCATTTTTCAGACACATTGGATGGTAGCACGAGGTGGCCTAGTGGTAAGGACGAAATGCATTTTTAATTCCATTTTATACGTCCTGTATTTTTATCGTGCCATTTACATCAGAGAAACCCGGTTTTCGCGAAAGCTGTCCTAGAACGCAAGAATAAGAGATCCTGTTTTCGATAGATTCCGCACTGTATTATTCAGTTGCCGTCAGTTTCCCTCTCTCTCTGATTCTTTAGAATTACATATATTGCATTATCGTTGAAGAATAGTGAAAACGCATTATGAATGATCCGTGCATATCCATTTCTACAATCCTATTACTCTGCTGAAAAATGTCATTTCATTTTATTTATGCTGGCATGAGATGGAAACGAGCTCATACAATATTCTAATCCAATTGATCGCAGGCGCATGTGGAAAGCTATGTCAAAATGGAATATTTTTGGCAGCTTTTTCAGCTATTTTTTTTAAATAAAAGATTTCTTGTGCAGGTTCCATTCTGCATTCTCCTGCTGTTTGCTCGTCCCCGGTACCCATCTGAGAGTGCACCGAGCAGAAAATTAATGTGAATGTGAAACTGTAATTGTGAATTCGCTTTAAATCAAGGTTACTCAACTTCACTTTTCAGCGAGCGAGAAAAAAAAGCCCCGAGGAAAATAAACAGGAGCATCAGTGGCGGTGACAGTAGCGCATCTCAATTCGAGTACACATCTCTCCTTTTTTGTGTTTCCGTAGCCAACTGAAAACACTCAAGTGGGAGAAGAGTGATTCGTTTTTTTTTTGAGGAAAAGGAAAGACGTATAACAGTTTACAAATAAACGACTTTGGCACAAGACACCATTTCAATACACTTGATGTTATGTAATATGAAAACGCTCTGTTGTGTGCAGACGGAGTTCAGGGTATGCCATTGTAAAAAAAGCGTATTTGTCGTGTTTGTTTTTGCCGAGAAATAAAACAATGTGCTGTGCATAATGCAAGCAATGCCTAGAACACATAACAACATCAGCGTTGTCAAGTGAGTTAAAGTTGCTCTTGCAGCAGAGACTAGTATGTATGTGCAGTCAGGCGTGCATACGTGTGCCTATGCCAGTATTAAATTATTACATGCGTACCCACATAAATTTCAAATAGGAAAACTCTGAGGACAAGATGGAATAAGTAAATTGATTTTCAAAATCGCAAGAAGTAGGAAAACAGGTACAAAATGTAAGCGAGTGAAGAAGAGGAGAAAAGTTTCTGTGAAAAACAAGCTCTTTCTTCTCCGATATTACAGGAATAAGAAATGGTGGGAATAAAAGTAAAAAATGTTATGTAGATGTTACGTGCTTAAAAAACTTGCTTTCACACACACTTTCACTTGACTCATTTTATTTTTTTATTCTTCTTCTGCTTTCCCTCTATTTTGAGTATACAGCGGATAAAAATGTATGGAGTCTGGATAGAGAGCAATAGTAATTTTTAATGCATGAAGGTATCTATTATTTGGACGTGACACTGTATTCCAGATAAAGTATGGGATGTGTAGCGCGCACACACACACACATGAATGAATCACAATACTTATTCTTTCTCTACGTTTTGTTCTTCCGTTTCCGTTTATCTTCGTTTGTCTGTCTACTTGTATTTGCTTGGTTGCTTGATGGTCGTCTATCTTTTTATGCAGATAACAAAATGTGAGTGAAAAACAAGAGTTTTAATCGCATAAGACGACGAAGACGAAGAGAAGCAGAAGAGTCAAGAAAATTTATGTTCCATGCCCGTTTTCACTTTTGCTCTCGCTACAACTACAAGTTCTTGAAGAGTTTTCAAGGAAAAATAAATATTGGAACTGGTATGCAGTCTTGTGAAAAATGCATCCACTTGGCTGCTAAAAGTTTTCATCATCGTCATCATTTGAAGTAATAAAAATGGAAGAAATTGAAAACTGAAATATCGTCATCTTCTCCCTTTCACATTTTTTTCGTTGCTCAAATTATACTCGTGTTTTATTCCTGCAAGAATGTTCATTTGAGAAACGGTGAAATAAGAAAATTATAATTGAATGCGCATAACAAAGTGCATAGGATGCATGTATATAACAACCCATATAACGGAAGATTGTAGAGAAGAAGAATATCAGCTTGTACTTATTTGGAGAACAGATAGCTTGTGTAGGAAACTGCTGCATTTTTCTATAGTTATCTGAGTTTTTAGTTAGCTATTATTTAATAGTAAAGTTGAATTAGTGAAACAGTGTGTGTAGTGCTTACTGAATCATGATGAGATAGACGGGGAAAGAGAAGGAGAGAAAGAGAGAGGCAGGCTGAGGTTGAAAGTCGAATGATTTGCATGTACTCTAGCACCAACCAGAGACTCACTCTTCCATTCGCCACCACCACCATCAAGCCACCATTTCTCTTTCAATTTTCTTCCTGTCCTCTCCTTCTTTTTAGTCATGGATGAATACATACATTAAAAACGCTATATATGTACATAAAGCAATATACGCATTACGCAAGCACTAGTTTCTTTGCATTTCACTAAATCATAGAATTAGCATTTCCTCTCCACAGTCTCTCTCTCTCTCTCTCTCGCTATCCTTTTTTGCTTATTGCTCTTTGTCGACGTTTTATTTCTCCTTTTCTTCTCTCAAAAACAAAAATTCAAATTGAAAATACACGACAGGAAATATCTGGCAACGAACAAAATCCTTTACTATTTTTTTTCTCAACCTTCAATCTTGAACTTTGTGTGTAGTGTACCTACTACCATCACCATCTTGCCTTTCCTTCCAAGCCATGGAACTGTAACAAATGCCACGCTTTACTATTTTTAAAAACTATGTAGCAATACGGTGAGCATGCATGTACTGCCTTTGAATCCTTTTGTCTCTTGTCTTATTAACACATCTTCTACAAGAATGGAATGCAAAAGGAAAAGCTACAAAAGCTGATTATAATCATACAACCGTGATGACGACTAAATGAATGAAAGGCTGAGTAATTTAACCATTCGTACGTAAAGTTTTTAGAAATAACTTTCCAAAAAAAGAATGCACTTTATTTATACTATTTATTTGATTCTCATTCAAGTGCTATAGCTTCACAGAGAGAAAGAGAGATTCAAACATGGTAATTTAAGTCATTGCCCTTTGAGACAGAGAAAATGCCCTACTTTTTTCTCCAATCAAGTAAGCATACTCGTCCCAGTTGTTGTTGCTGTTGTGGCATCGCATTAACAATGCATTACGTGATATACGTATTTTGCAAAAAAAAGAATGTTTGCATGCTTCCATGTGCCTATATGTTATGTAGATTTGTAGTTCTTTTACGTGTACTTTCACTACTACGTGAGTGGTAGCAGGAAAGAGATGAGGAGGAGGAAAGTAAGCACGCTAAATATTTTTAGGTCCTTTCTCTTGGTCTCGTGTACTCAACACAGACGTCCTTGCGTAAACACAGTGGAAAAACAGTCGAAAAGTGAGTTTCTAGGAAGCCGAAAAAATAGGATCGTCTATTTAATTTAAAATCGAATCAGTGGTACATAAAGGGAGAAATAAAAAACTTTAGCATTTTGTATATTTACTTAACATGTATTGTGGAGAGATACAGTGGAGAATAACAGGGTGCATCATCGGCCACATCACAGTAGTGCTGATGCTCAGTGCTGAGTTTCAGGAGAATGCTGGCAACTTGCAATGTTGGAAAAAGAAAGAAGAAAAAAAACTTGTGATGCGGAGATGAGTACGATGATGATGAGAATGATGTTATTTGTGTGTGTTTGAGGGAACGTGGGTAGCAGTGGTGCAGCCAGCAAGAAACATAAAATTAGAACGTTAGTTAGTATTGAACCAGAAAGAGAGAGAGAGAGAGAGAGAGGAAGAGGGCAAAAAATGTATACAAAAATGTTATATAAAAAGAGAATTCGTTTTACACTCTAATGAGCAGTAGGGCTGCTGTGATTTCCTCATGGGAGGACTTGAAGGAGGGAAGAGAGAAATGTAGAAATTTTCAGCATGCAAATAAATTAGGGGGATATAGATGATCGTAGTAAGTGTACCGTTTCAAATGAGCTCGTTTCTCTCACTCACTCACTCTTTTTTTCTTCCCGTTTTCTCTCCCTCTCATTGTTACGGTTTCTGAATTTTCTCAGCAGCAGGAGCACTATTCTATAGCTGTAGTTGGAGAGTTCTGTAGTTTGCAGTCGTCGTTCCAACGGTAGAGAAAAGGAAGCTGGAAGAATCTTCTTCCTTTTTGACAAAATAAATGTATTGCATTTTACCATACGGAACGAATGCGAAAGAATATTAGAACATTACGCAGGCAGGGCAGAGTTTGAAAAACTGTTAGTGCGATACAAGACTATGTGGCATGCAAGAAAAAACAGATGCTTTGAGACTGGGAAGACGAAGAAGAAGAATCAGAAGAAAAGCTCATTGAAAAACAAGCTCTACGTATAAACTTTCCTCAGTAATAGCGTTGTGTTGTTCTTATTGAGCGATGAATGACCGGAGTCTGGGGAAATGTGTATTCCGGCAAATATATACTATGCTCATCATCATCCTCTTAGCGGTACTACTACTACCCATCTCGTTGCTGTGTGTGCTACTATCCACCAAGTTGACGGTGGTGGTTTTAAGAGCTTCAGGAAAACGCATGATATGGGGTTAGAGTTCACAAGAACTTGATCCTGCCTCCTTGATACTTTCTATAGGCTCTTGGGTAATGGTCGTGGCGGTGTTTTGAGATGTGCGTGTGTAAAGCTGTGGTACTACTATATATGCTCCTGCTGATGCGGTGGTGGTGTCGTCGTTCCGCAGATTTTAGTTTGAACCATATCATCATGATCATCATCCGGATTTAACTTGTTTCTTCGTTTCTCCATTTTTGTGGCAATCAATCTGGAACGAAATGGGGGAAAAGGGTTATAAAAGGCGAAACATCAAGACGGAATAAATTGCTTTAGTTTAGATGTGATGCACACGTATTTATTACCAATATAAGTTATACCTATTCCGCTATATACCTACGCATTATGCCAAAGTAGTTAGGCATCCCAAGAAAGGACTGGAACGGCTGCAGTGGCAGATGAAGAGTGAATTTTGTTGCTTGTTCTGGTGCCCACCTCAGCATTAATTGCTGTCAGAGAGGAAAGGAGCGGGTGCCAGGGAAAATAATTATTATGTTGGAACAATAACGGCAAATAAATGACAACGGTTGATCAAATGCTTCATTTCCAGAGGAAACGTAAACGTCCAAAATGATCGCTTAATGGGGAAAACAATAATAATAGTAATAATACCAGGTTATTGAGCATTTGAGTTGGGGGGATAATGGAGCAATTTGTATTGTTGCCGGTGCAGGGAAAATATACATGTAAATGACTGTGCGGTTGGGGTTTAGACGTGGAACGCTCAAGTTCACTATTATAATTGGAGTATACCAACTTGAATTTAAACCTATCTGTTCTAAGCCAACACGAGTCTACTAATTAAACAATGTACAGGGAACTCAAGAATTAGAATGCTATCTTACCGACCAGCAGCATTTTTTCCTGATTTGATTTAGAATTCAATTAATGGATTATAAGCGCATCATTAGCGTATAAGTAGCCTGCGTATTTTAATGGCATCAATGTTACATGCTATTCTGGTAGCCTGTACACGTATGTATGAACGTACATGCTACAGTTAATTATGAGCTGGGAATTGGTACGAGCGAATGGAAATGCATTTTTCTCCCCTGATGCGAAAAGCTGTTAACATTGAACAATTCCAGTTGAAAAAGTAATGGCGACGTGGGATGATGAATACGAAAAGCGTGTATTATGCATGATATTTTTTTGCTTGCTAAGGGAATGCAGCATTTTCTGAAAATAATAAGAGCAGTGGAGTTGGCAGTGTTTAAATTTGAAATTTGTTATTCTTGGAAAGAGGAAACATCATCAAGCCTTTTTGCATTTTAAAAAAGAAGACATTATGACAGTGAAAATCTTTTACGTAGAATAATAATAATGGGCTTGTGCTCCAACGTTTCCAATGAGCATCTCTCAGCCATCTGTTCGGCTTCTCACGGGAAGATCTCATTTATATTGAAAAAGCTTTCTGACTTGAGAAATCCTCATGGGAACGGTGTGTATAGCTATCTATGTGATGAAAAACTGTAGTCTACCCAGCTTGGGTTTTTTTATTTCTGCCCTTTATAAAATAAAGAAGTAGGAATGGCTAAAAAAGATTTTGAGATCACTTTTTTCTGTTGAAAGAATAAAAAACCCAACATCAGTTTTTTAAGTGGAATTAGCCGGAAAAGAGCAGAATGGTCTTTCACTCTTTCCCTCTCTCCCCATCTCTCTCCTCCTCTTATCGTCTTAGAAAGAAAAGTGTCGTGTTTAAACAGCTTATTATTCATACAAAAACGAGTAAAATATTTAATTCTCAAATTCATTAACTCAAGAGGAGGGAGGAGGGACTGATAGAAGATAGAAAGGAAGAGACAGAAAATGAGCATTTATGCCAATTCCACTAACTCGTAGCCAGAGATAAGCCAAGTATATACATAAGCTGCCTTTCAGCAGCGAATTCCACTTCCGCTACCAGCAGACCGTCTATTCCATTTTGTGTGCATAAATTTAAATGGTTGTCAAGCCTGCTGCTGGATGATTCAACTCGTTTTTCTGCGGGAAATTAGTCCACATTGAAAAAAAGTTTGTATTGAATTCAATGAAGGATGTAGAGAATTTGACAGAATTTCGTTCGTCTTCTTTCTTTATTTTTTTACAGAGAAATTCAGGGTTCCCTTCTTTCAATAAACCCACTCGAGTCATTTACGTTTTACGACACTTGGGAACTGTCTGTAGGCAAGGATACAGGTTGAACATAAAATTCGTGAAGATAATAGTAAAAAAGCAAGTTGGAAAAAAGTTGGAAACTGTCAAAAAATTTCCACTATCAAGTCCGTGACTCATTTGTTGCCAAATTGAGCCTAACGAATTGATAATGAAGGTAAATAAATAGCTAGCTTGTTCAACTAACTAGCTAACCAAAAAAAGGAATAATAGACACAGGAAGAAAGCAAATCAAATTGGATGACATGCCACGAGAAATTGTGCTGCTACTGCTGCTGTTATTGTTATTTATTATTATTGATGTTCCACTATCAGAAAAGGACATCGGAACAGACAAGCTAATAAAGAAAATTGGAAGCCGAACAACGGGCAAAGTTGGACGATTTTATGGACTTTGTCAAAAATCAATTTCAACTCGTTCCCACAACCAGCCAGTCAAATTACCACAGGAGCGAGAACGTGACACAAAAAAATTAAATAACCAAGTAGTGCTTTTTTATCTGTTTTATTTATCTATGCATTTATCCGTTTAGGCTAACAAAATTTCTTTTTCAATGCTACCGCTAATTACCTTATATAATCCTCATTTAAATGTTCTAAGAATTCAGCTCATTAAAATCTGTTTTTACCCCCCCCCCCCCTCTGAACAATTCAATACTACTTTTATTTTATAAGACAACCTGTCTGGATAAAATACATATTATTATGCCAAGATGTGCCTTTTATATCATCTTTTAGTAAGATCTGCAAAGTACTAACTGATTTCTAGGCTTGAAAGCTGCTTCTATAGCTCTCTAAAGATTATAAGTCTCAATGTTATCATCCACATTACAGTACATACATCTTCTCACACTCCTCACCACCAGCTCAAGTAGAGACAAAAAGAGAAAGTCTTTTTTCTCCTTCTAAGCTAAGGAAGCTGTCGGTATATGCATACATAGCTGCTGCTGCTACTACTGCTGTTAGCCTTCTTTCGTTTCGTCTTCTTCTCTTCCATGTCCCTGGAGCAAAACGAAAAGTAATTTGTTACAGAGTACAAAGTTGAGACATAAAGAAACCTTAAAAATTTTAGCAAGGACGACGAGGACGGGACGAATACCGTCTACGAATACGAATTCACTATTGCGGCTATACTTCTACTTTTGTAAAGTTTAGCATTATTCTTGGGAGAAGTGTCACGGCAAGCTGGTTTTGTTTTCTCCTTTCTTTTCTTTTTTTTCTCTCTCTCCTCGCCATAAATATATGTGAATTCATGACATATCTGCGTATTTACTGGGGAACAGCAACAGCAGCTGAGAAAAAAACATATAGAAAAGTTGCTGAGATGTATGGACGTTCCTTGGAGAGGGACCCGCTCGTCACATCCACGTCATTTTTCTATTTCTTAAGAAAAAAAAGTTTAGTGAATGTTGATGATGTGGTGGTGATGGTGATATGTATGTATGTATGCATGCTGGCAGGCAGACAAATAAGCTTAACAAGAAACATTCTGTTAAAAAAACTTAATTTATTTTTTCAAACTGCTTTAATTGCAATCTTAGTTCCTATCAGTTAACTTGAACTTTTCAAAATTTAATTGGTGTATTTACACCGAATTCTATTATGTGTAAGGGACACACGCGTGTGTGACACTTTCACTAAAAAAATTCAGGTTTGCTCTTTTCTGAGCACCCACAAGAAAACAAGACCTAGAATAAATGAAAAACTTGAGCAAGGATGAAAGACAAAAATAAACTGAATGAAACCGTTTTGTCTTTAAAAAAAATGCTCGTTTGTTTTATTTTTGGACTAGTAGTATGCGGCGTGAGTTGTGTGTGTGTCCCTGTGTGTGATGGTGTGGTAGCGTAATAATAGTATACATCGTATAAAAAATCTGTCTGTCCATCCATTTTGAACAAGTGACTCGCTGTTTCTATTTTCTCTGGACTTTTGATGATGCTGATGGTGATGATGATAAAAGGCTTCCTTTCTGATAATATACTCCATTTTATAGGTTCCCTCTATTTCACTTTACTTTCACTCTTTTTTTCCAAAAAAAAACGAGAGCACTACTGTATATTTTGGTGATATACTTGTCTCCTCATATAATATGGCACATGTAGTAGTGATAGTCCCCATTCTGTTGCAAACGTGTGTGTGTCTGTGTTTATGTGAGAAAAAGAAAGAGTGAGTGGGTGAATGAGAGGAAATTTTTTGGCAGGATTATGTTCTTTGAGAGTATACAGCTGCCACCACTTTAACTTCATTTTATACCATTTTCCCGTATTGTACATAAATATAGACTTTGTGTGTGTATCTCTGTATATGTTTACGTTTGTGTGTGTGTGAGGGTAGAAAGTGTCTTGGCGAAAAAGAATACATTTTTAAAGTCCCTCACAATAATAGGTGTAAAAGGGAGTCTGAGTGATAACAATAGTGAAAATGGCGAGTGAGTGAGTGACTGTTCCTACCAACAGTGCTCTGCTATTACCACACACGCATGTAATCTAGTGGTGTTCAAAAGTAAGTAAGTAATAACAATGCCATTGTCATACATTCATTCCCCATATATTATTCTCTATCCGCACAACAGACACAGACGTCATTGTACGCCGAGCTGTGTACATATGGAACAGATAGAGAGATAGAGAGGGAGAAGGATTGCATGAAACGAGAAAGTAAACTACGGGCAAAGAGAAAGAAAATGGTGATGTGATGGTGGCAGTGGTTGGTTTTGGTTGGTGGAAGATCGTTGGTCCACGTTATATTATTGAATCGTTTTCAAGGGGCAAAGCGTGAAAAAATTATGGCAAAAAGGAGGCTGATGTGTGACTGGCGAATGCAGTATTTACACTCTTTTTTTCTCTCTCTCCAGTTCCGTGTATACCTTTCTAATATTCCCTTTCCTACAATCATACATCTTTGTAAAGGCATACGTACATACGCCGCCGTTATATTTCCACAAATGCCCTTTTTGCTTATCAATGTGGAATATTTTTTCGAATGAGTTTACACTTCACGTCGTGCCTTCCATGGGCGGTTCGTCAATGTTGGCGTGTGTATGTGTCTGAACTAGTGTCTTGCTCAAAATAAAAAAGCCATTGCAGTGTGCACTAACAGCCAAAATATACATGAGCGTCTGTACACCCAACTTCCTCTTCCATGATTTCACCGTCTCGAGAATTTTTTGTTGTGTTTAACAAGTCGTGTGTCTACAATTCTTTTATGCTTTCATATTATTATTACAACATTTCTACATCTAGTAAAAAAAAGGAAAGAGAAAAAGTGCCGTAATATTATACAGCAGTTGAACATTGTGCTTACATTCTTGCATATTACAAGTTATTATTATTATTATTATTATTTTGTATATTTTTTTCTGTATCTCTATTTAACGTAGTGTGTATGTGTGCAGACTCTTGGCAAAAAAAGAAGCAAGTGTCGTATACATTTATTTTATAGTAGAAGAGCAGTGGTGGTAAGGATAGAACTCTAAACGAAATGAGCATTGAACGTGCCAAGTAGACCATCTGCTCTGATTCTCTCTCTTTATACCAATGGAAAGTTTAAGCTTTCACTTAAGACATAACTTTTGTCGACGACGATAGAACATTTTTTTCTCTCTCTCTCTACTTCTTCTTCTCCTCTGTTTCTCTTCGTCTTCTTGCTTTCACTCCACATTTCCATCCTTGTGTCTTCCCCTTAAATTCTTTTTGCCGTTTTCCCTCCATTTTCCAGCCTCATTTTCTCATCAGAATAAGAGCTCTTGCATTTATTTTGAATGCATTAGGTACAAAACACACCTACATACACAACTGTATGGATATTTCTCCTTGAAAACGAAAATCTTGGATGACTTTATATTACGCTATGCTTTAGATTTAAATAATGTCCGTAATGCTACATGCCACGCTAGAATACATTATGACGGCGAAGATGCATTTTATGGCACACGTTTCTATTTTCTTCAAGTTTTCCTCGTAAACGTGTGTAATGATAATGGGGACTTGTCTGCTGTTGCAAATAATATGCTTTCAAGACGCATCACTGATTTCATACCTTTTGCACTGAGAGTTTATCTCATCGTGTGTTCATTTCTTTTTTTGTAAATGGCTTTCTACACGATTTTACATTGCGCATATTTAAACATTGCCCATCTACCATGAACTTAGTCACGAGACTAAGACGCTGCACACCAGTTTATAAATAAGATGCCAGTGTTTTGGAATACGTCTTGTCTGCTTCTCTCAACGTACTTCATGCTCGTTTTACCATTTTCTGACGTAACTGAATCGCCACGTGACAACACTGGACACCCCACTGCCCTTATTATTGCCAGTCAAGACAAAGGGATTGTTGCTTTGGGATGATGAATTGGACTCCGTTGTGCTTGTCCCACTTGTCATTGTGTTGTCGTGCTAGGTCGATGATTGAATGTGATTTTTTTCGTTTCCTGTTTCAAGTCGGATTTCACAGTTGACTTGACTCACAAGTACATATACAGCATGTCCTTGTATCTAGAACGAGATGGAAGGAGCCCTTGAATCCCAAAATTGAACGAAACCAAAAGAAATTCGTCAAGTTTTTTCTCCATCAAATTCGCAGCGTTGCCCTGTTGTCTACAGACAAACAATGGAGTAGGTAATATGTAAGTCTTTTATAGCGAAATTGCCAAGTGTTTCACATTGTGCAAAGTACACTTTTCCCAAACAACAACAACAACACCAACATCCTGCATGTTCGTCTGTACCATTAGAGAAATCTCAGATCTCCGTAACACTTTATTGCACGGAGTGTCTGAGTAACTAACAGTACTTGGGTGCCAGTTGTAGTAGTAGTAGCGGCGGTATTCGTGATGGTTTTAGGTCTTGGTGGTGAGAGTTTCAAAGGAGAAAGGAAAATCCACGACGACAAGCAATAACAATTCCTCTAAGCAGGCTAGTCGTATACTTTCTCCTCTCTGAGATATGTACATGGGTATATACACACGTATACATAGCAACAAGCATGGTACAAACAGAATTGAAGGCACACACAAACAAAAGCTCATACATTTCCCTTTTCTTCCAGTATACCCTCTTTTTACTTTCTTTTATTCCTTCCTTTTTACTTTCTTTTTTCTTTTCTTTTCGGTTCCGAGTTGAAATTAAGTTTCCTCTCATCAATTTGGTTAATTAAATTTTCGGATTTCATTCAACTCAAGGCACACACAGAGAGAGATTCTATTGCGGCCAAGCCGGGCAAGTTGCTCTTGTCCGTTCGTATAGCTAAACCCTTTTAACGCACATATACATACAATTCGCACATATAAATAAAGGTATAGATATATGCCCACATTGCACTTATATGTATTTGGCAAAGTGGGGAACAAATAAGTAAGAAAAAGGGAAAAGAAATGGAGAGAGAGAGAAGAATCAGCAGACGAAGAAGGAGAAGAAGGAAGGAAGGTGTTTGGAGAATGCTAGTTGAGCCGACAAAAGTTTTTTACAACTTTGTCACCAACAAGCAGAGCTCAGATAAAATTATATTAAGTGTTGCTTTCCAGTGGTTTCCCAAGTATTAGAGGTAAACGAGGTGGCTCATTTTGACGATTATTCCTAGAAAATCCTAAGTAAATCTCAACTTGTTCAAAATTCCTTGGTGATAATATGTATAAACTTTTTCCTCTCGCTCTCCCTTTCTTTTTCTTCCTTCTTATTTTCCTGATTAAACTGGCAACAACTTCTCGCTCTCCTCAAGTTATTGTTGGCAATTCAAATCCTTATATATGGACTTTCTATCTCTCCATATGTATGTCTCTCCCACTCGTGTTAAACCCATGGTGTCTCTTATGGCTCGCCGTATCTTTTCTCCCACTCCCTTTGTTCCTCTCTTTTTTACTACTCGACTTCAAATGCTATGCAGAAGCCGCAGCTGACTCGTTTTCGTCCTCTCACTCCACTCGTGGGAGTGATGTTGCAGCTCTCACGTATTTTATGTAAAAAGTGCAATGAATACCACTTTTGTTTGGGTAGAGATTTCTTCACCATCACTTTTTTATCGCTTAAAGGACTTTCCCCGTGCCTACTTTGTACTTCTTGGAATAAAGACATAAATTGTTGTTGATTGCTTTTAGGCTGGGAAGGATCCCACATTATTTTAGAGAGACCCTCGCCTGTTATTTTTTTTGCGTTGCGCTTCTGTGTTTTTTTACTAAATAATAGTGTTTACTTACGTGGACTTTTAAAAGTTGGACAAGTGGGCGAGCCTGATTATGACTCTGCTCCTTACAAAAACCACTGATGTTTTTATTACTTAGTTGGCCCAATTCAGATTGGCATCATCATGATAGATGGGTGCTCTCAACAAAGTTGTTGTACCCTCAAAGAGGGAGAAGAAGAGAGGTAGGTAGGGAACGAGAGAAAATGCAAAAAAGCGAGTGTGTATGTATTCTTCCACTATCATCATCATCATTACTCCTGCCCGTCCTTCCGTTTGATTATTGCCTTTACATTTTTAATGGCCCCATAATATTCCAGAATAATGGCAAATGACACGACAAGAGCTCAGCAGAAGGAACTACAAAGGAAACACTGTTGTGTAGGTATGTGTTTCGCGTGTGGTAGAGGAGGACGAAGACGGTGACAATGCTTTGTATGTAGTGAGTAGTAGTACTGGTGGCGTCCCTTTAGTAATGCTGTTTGTTCCACACAAGGAGTAGATGGATTTCTTCCATTAGTCAACTACAAAACATCTGGAACTTCTATACAACACGTAAACCTCTTAGCAGCTGTCCTTGTTGAAGATGAGACAGCGTTTTTTCTCCAGCCATTTATTATAAAGCGAAAGTGACGGAGACAGAGGAGTAAAAGTAGTGGAACCAGTGGTGGTGACGATGCTAGCACTGTACAGAGAGAGAGTGAGAGTGCGAGAGAGTATTATTATAATACTTGTGTAGTTACACAGAGAGTGAGAGAAGGAGTAGTAGAATAATACGTTATCATGACTCAGGATACGCACGTACACCCACCACACATTTTTACGAGGCGTGCAAAACTGATATTACTCTATTCCACCCCAATTCGGACGCACACTGCCACTTTTCTTGAGGAAAATGCATTTTTACACTTTTTTATATTTTTTACTTCTCGCCGTCTCAACTTCTCACTTGGCTACACATTTTTTACCATATCATATAAAAATGTATAAGCAGGAGCAGACACACAGGTAGAGATAATAATAATTTTTTAAAGGAAGGTATAGGTACATGACCAGGCAGCCGGATTGAGGTACTTGCCCGTTTGTTGCAAACTACTTTTTTTCTGCAAAAATGGACGTTTACATGCCGTATACTCTACCTAAATGCTTGTGTACGTGTTGGTATATCATGTGGAGAGAAAAAGGGAGAGAGAGAGAAAAAAGAAGAAAAAAAGTAGGTTGACATGGGCAAATAATGCAAAGAGATGAATAACATGATGGTAATGGGCTGTTGTACACACATACTCACGGGAGATTTTTTTGTTTGGAATAATATTGCGGCATCATCCGAGAGAGTATCCAGAATTGAATATAAAGCATATGTGAATGAGCTTTCTCTTCCTGATGTTTGCTGTGTGGCGTGGCACATTTTGCTCCTGTCTGTTTAAAAAACCAACTTGCTCGACTACTAGAACAAGCAGTGGCGCAAAAAGTTATACCACTGCCACTAACAACAACGGCAGCTTCTTCACTCCTCGGCTAAACCTGAAAAAGTCATGGTCTCTTCTTGTTGTATTATGCGTAGGGATAGTGAGTGCATTAGCACTACCAACATCCTTTCTCCATCTTCCTTCTGTTTTTCTGTTGCTCTGCATAGCATCAGCATCATCATCACCACCGCCGTCGCCGCCGTCGCGCCAACGTAAACCGTTATTTATACTGTGCGCGAATGTGAGATGTATTGCGATGTTTTGCGGCTCGTCCAAAAAAAAACTCTCGTGTAGATGAGTGAGTGAGAGCGCACTCATAACTTTGCTTCAACATTCAGCACTCACTTGCCCTTTTTTCCCTTATATTATTTATCCCTCTGTTTTCAGCTTTACACTGGTACTTGGCTGGTACATTTCATATTGCTTTGTCAAATGCCGGTTAGACTTTTTCCCTTGATATGAAGCGTAAACAACGACAGGAATCAGATAAGAAAAAGACGAAGGACTTTTTTTCAAAAACTTTTTATTCTTGGATAAGAAATTTCGCTTGAATGAACATTTTGGCACAACTCATGTCAATTCAATGCATCAAAAACTGGTAGTGGTGTGTATGTGTGGTGGTGGCAGTAAAAGGGAAAACCAAACCAAAATATACACATAGGTATATACATTGTTATGAAAATAGTTACATCCATCCATCCGTAGTATGTGTTTTGTAAAGGAAGAGCATCATTGTTTGGTGGGTAATATGAAAAAATACGCATATTTTTTGTATAGGTTGGTAGTGAGAGAGAGAAAACGAGTGCTCAAGTGAAGTCAGTACTAGACAAAAATAAGCAAGGCAGGAGAGGAGAAGAGGTAGAAAAAGAGAAAAGAAAGCGAGAGTTTTTGACTTGTGACACTCGAGCAGTCCGGGAGTCTGACTGACGGAGAGAAAGTGAACGAACATAATGTACTGTGGAAGGTGTGTGTGTGGTACGGAAACAAAAGTGAGACTCCACTAGTTCATGTACGTTTTCATGTTACCGTTGTTGCTGAGTACTTCATGGGACATTTGATGGAAAACTTTTGTGAGACTGGCTTGGGAGGAAAATAGTCCCACGGTTTCCTTTATTATTATACAACTTCCTTTTTATCATGCCTCCTTAAAACACACACATTGTAAGAATGCTTTAGTCCTTATAGTCGTCTTACATGATAAAGCAATGGAAATGGGGCGATCAAGGGAGGAGGAAAAATGGAATTTATTTTACGGAATGGGTTTTCTGGAAATAGGAGTTGTTTTTATACATCAATAGATTTGTCTCTTAAGCGCCTCGTTTCATCTGGAATCAAGGTCGATCAACACATATCTCTTGAGCTTTGCCAAAGCTGATTGTAAGAACAGGAACAACAACAACAACAGGAGTAGTAGCAGAAGTCTATATACTACTCCCGTAAATGTTTACTCATAAATCTTTTGTATTTAGTGCACGTACTTATACAAATCGTATGTACATATTTTCTGTAACGTATATTATGGAGGAATTTGGCCTTCCACTTATTTGCTATCATCATAAAACGTAGATTTACAGCATACTTCTGTCCTCTTCACAACATAAATAGCAACTACCAACACTGCTACTGGTTATGGGAATTTTCAGAGTATGCTCAAGTAACGATTTATCCACTGAAGAACCTTGATTTTGGCTACAGCGCATCTCCAAGATGTCATCAAGGAAATGGGAAATAAATGGCGTACATAAGTAGGCATATTCCTTTGAGAACCACATCACAAACTGCCATGTAGGTCGTCGATAAATACTTGAATGGTAAACAGGAAAAGTTTGCGCATTTCGAATTTCAAAGTGCATTAAAATCACTAAAATATTTAAATCTCCGTAGGTACGCAGAACACATGGAGTGGCTCTGAATGTACTTCAAAGAACACTTCACGTCTGCGAAGGTGAATGAATATTGAAAAAAAAATCGTCTACAATTTCATCACTAAGCTGAAAAAGTAAAGACATTGGGAAAGTGGCAATACGACTTGAAATATTAATTGAAAAAGAGCAAATGTTGTTTGTGTTGAATAACCTACAAAAAATTGTACAAACACTTCTCAGGAGAGACCATGAAGGAATTCTGTCTATATTTATTAAGCAAAGTGAATTGATGATGCGCCCATTTTTCATCATGTTACGTACACAATTGTCCCAATAAATGTATGCTTTGCTTGTGTTCCTACTTCCTACCACGAGTTTTCCCTTTTTGAGGCTTTGAGAGAGAATATGCTTCCCGAAATATCAAAGAAAGTAAACCACACGGTGGTACGTTGCAATTTTAAAATGGTGGAAATTTGTCTTCAAGTTACGACAGGTATGGTTAAACAACTTCGCAGACAGGAGATTGGAAGTACATGTACCTATATCGACTTGAATCTTGCAAAAAATTGGACGAAAGGTATGCACGCAGCTGCACACAAGATCGGTGCCATCATCAATGCATTTATGAAGCCATACCAATGATATTATCAAATGCAAAGCAATATAGAGAATCGGAGAATAGCAAAACTACTTTCTTTTATAGCCTCATTCACAGAATGGCAGTGTCATTGCTGCAGCACTGCTGGAACACGATAAACAGGAAAGAAATATTGGAGAAGCAAACTAAACGAACAATACGTACTATAGATTCCATTCCAAACTGAATGTGCAGAAATTCTGAGGACAGAATACCTTTTCTGTATTCTGTTTCGTTATTATTTGAGTTGCATGCAGCAGAGTTTCTGTTTTTCTCTGTTCCCGGCTGCTCAATAGATTTTTCTCTCCAGAAGGAGCCAATATTCTCGTAGATTTTTCAAGAAAATAGAAAAAAATCTTGTAGTATTCAAACTTGTTATCCGAGAAGTAGTATACCGGTAGCAGAAGCGAAAAGGGGCAAGATGAAAAAAAAGAGAAAAAATAGGAAGAAGAAGAAGTAAGGCAAGTAAGAGAGAAAGGGAAAGGAGATATAGCACAAAAGATGTGTCGAAAATGGAAGGGAATCGGATAGTTGAAGGAGATCAAGCCGAGGCCAGCCACTAAAACTTCTTGAAAAACGTGATCTCCATTTCAAATAACAACCACACAAAAATACATACATTACAGCGGTGCTGCATTATTGCCCCATCTTTCCACCGTTTCTTCTTCATCTCTTCAGTGTGCTATTTATAGCTACATATTTCAGCCTAGGTGCATAGCACGGCGATAGCCATAATGTGCTTACATGTGTAATATGGCAAGGTAGAGAGGGAGAGAAAGAGAGAAAAGAAGATAATAAGAGGAAGTAGTCAGTCAGTTATAGGAAAATACTGACAAGATGTACTACCACCACTACAGCAAATATAAGTAGAAAAAAAGACAAGCCTTTGCTCTGCTCTACAAGTCGACTTGCACAAGTAAGTAGTACGTACCTACATGCCTTGTAGTTTTTTTACCAGTGGCGGCGGTGGCGGTGGTGATGGTGCACTTGTATTACTTCTTCAATTTTTTTCATCCTCACACACACACACAAAAAAGCATGTATATGTACGCAAGTTTTAAGAATAAGAAAAAAAGAAGTGTTTTCTTTTCTCTCCCGTCGTTTGGAAGGAAGGAGTACATAGGTGTAGTACGTACTTACTTCCATAATACGTTGTATAACAACCTTCCTTGCTCTGCCTTCTCTTTCCTCTTCACTTACTACTTGTTTTACACAACTCAAACGTGTACACTCCCAAACACGATGTTGAATTGTCGGATCGTCTACCTTTCTGCTCAGAATTCTCTTCCTTTCACTTATTTCGCTCTTCTTCAACGAGTCTTGCTTACGGTTGAGAAACGCTGCTGGTTAGTGGGTGGGGGGGATATAGATCACCGAAGAAAGAACAGGATATTACGAAGAAAAAAGTGTGGTACACCACCACGATGATCGTCATTTTGCTTCCTTCATATTATTGTTATTAGTAATGTACATTACTTACATATGTATAAATCTGTATATTGGGAAAAAAATCATGGAGAAAGCCGATACGAAATAGTGGAGTTACGAAATTAAACGTGAGAGTCTTGCTTCGTAGAATAGACCGTTATCAAAGGGAAAACATTTCCTGACTTATATAAACACATAACTCACATTCACCACTGTTACATAAGTCTCCTATTATTATTGCTTATTATTATTTCTGTTGTGATCTTTATCACGACCTGACCTTTTTGATATGACCAATGTTGCGAAGTCATAATCATTGCTGCCAGTCATTTCTCCTTTTCAACGGAATTCCAAAGATTCTATTTTTGGCGAAGATCCGTTTTCATCACAATCGTCAACATCAACACAAGACGCTTATTGTCGCTCTTATTTTGGCAATAATGTTAGGCAACATGATATGATAAAATGAAGTTCGACTTAAGAGTTTAATAAAGAGGACAGGTCAAAAATTGTTGGGGTAGTACACAGCGTATACAGAGGTAACTTAATGCGCGTCAGCATAATCCGCTATATAGTCACTATCGCCTTGTGTAAGTAAACCAATAAGAAGGTATTGTTTATAAAAGTTTCAGGGACTTTTGACACGACGAGGGAAGATTATTAATAAACTCGACAATCCTGATATAGAAAAGTAGCAACTAGAAAACACCATGTTAATTAAATTACCCATCTCAGGTGTCAGGTACAGATAAGTATTGTTTCCACATGTTATTACTTTGGTTAAGATCGAGAGGTCAAATTATTCGATACTCGGACAAGTTAAATCTTCCAACCCAAGCTTATCCAATTTTTGTTCTGCATTAAAATCTGTAATAAAAAAGTTTCGGTTTCCGATCCTCCGGCGCTTTTCCTCTTGATTTACGATCAGGATAAATATATTGCGTGGTGAAAGCCTGACTTGAACAATTTTAAACTGTTCCAAAGAGATCCTTCCCACGGACAGATATACAGAAAGATATTCGCATAAAGTAACGCCGCTACTTAATAATGTAAAGTAGCTTCCGTGGCATTTGGAAAACATCATCATCTTCTTCTTCCAACTCACACTTTTGACCTGCTCAGTGTACTAAATATTTTGAAAACAAAATGGAGAAAATTGTGAAAGGCAAGAAGTGTGGTAGAGATACGTGCTACGTGCATCTTTTGTGTAGGAGTATCTATCGATGGAAAGCATAAATGGAGTACTTGTACATACTTGCATTACATGATTGGTTAGTGTTTAGCTTAACCATAAGGAGAAGGGAAAGTTTTTAACATTTTCTTCGTCTTCCACGTAACTTATTTTTTACTTCAAAGGAGAAGAGAAAAGAAATCAATCGTTGTGTTTTCCCTTTTCATCTGGAACGCTACCAAACCAAATAGTAGCAGAGAGATAGAGAAAGGCGAAAAAAAGAAAGTGGAGAAGGGGCCGTTGAAGAGTCATTCTTTCTTGGGACAAAAAGTAGCAGTCTACTGGTTTTGGATTGATGGACAGGTTCATTCCTCCATATTATGATGCTCAAATTTCGTTGATGTGTTTCGCTTCATAGTCAGTTGGAAATGGAGGTATTGGGAGTAGAATACCATGTCGTTGCCGTTGTTTTCCTTTTTCACTCTCCGAGTACCGAGTTCTGGATTGATAAACACGAGAGTATACAATTACATCAGTTTTTTTCCAAGCCAGCCGCGTATTCCAGTTTCCTTTTCTTCTTTTCCCCTTTGTTATAAAAAAAGTGAAACAAACGGAATTGGCAGTTGGAAAAAAGAGGAAGCGAAAGGAGAACGGATAAGTAGAAAATAGAGAGAGAAGAAATAAGAAACCAAACGCAGATTGTGTCACACTTACTCTATTTATTTTAGTTTCTTGTTTTTCCCCATACAAATGATTGGTTTCCTAAGAAAAGAGGAGCCGAGTAAAGTAAAAAGAAAAGAAGGAAAAGAAACGGGAAAAAGTAACATAATAATAAATAAAAAGAGAATTATATTGTTTCATATTATCAATGATTTAATGTCCTTCTTGTCTTCCTGTTGTTTTTGCCATGTGGAGTGTTGTAAAAATGAAAGAAAATCAGGTTTGTGAAAAAATATCAGCATTCTTATATTATCTGACTTATTCATGAGAAGGAGATGATAGGAAAAGATAATATGCACTTGTATTATGACGGTAGAAGGCAGTGAGCTAAGAATGCTAGTCAAAAGCAGAAGGAAATATTAGACGAGAGAAGTGGATAAAATAGAGATATTGAGAAGAGAATGGAGGCACTCAACGGAAGAAAAGAATGTACGAAACTTAAATTTTCTAGAGTTGAATGGGTACAGAAACTGTTGCAAATAAATAAATGAAATGGTCGGTTCACTTTATACTACTCACTCAATAAATTCGCATTATACATTCTCCGCAGGAGCAGTAACGCAGGGAACCAATAAAAAACGAGAAAGCAAAACAAATCAGGATCACTAGTTTGCTTTATTTATTTATTATTATGTACTTTGTTTTGCAAAGCTACATTTTTTTGTAGTGAAAAGAGCATAAATTAGAGCATTATGCAACATACAGCAAAATTGTATAGGTATACATTGCAGTGGCAGATAAAAATATATACTGGTTTGGATTTAAATATATTTGGGGTTAGCTCATGCGTCGGGAAAAGAACAACCGGGCAGAAATTAATTTTTGAATATGTAACGTCTAGCCATGCCCTGGCCAATTCGTTTCTTGTAATTGCAGTTTTCACAGTTGAGCTTAATACAAAAGTGAGTGGCGAGTAGGTTTCTGTGAGTATACGGTTGTGTAATACACATGGTCACGTTCCCCTCCTTGCTTGTCAGTTCAGGCATGACACGGTTTCGGAAAAGGAAACAAAGTAAAAGTACAAAACTTGTGTACATGATTGTGTGTGCAGTAGGTGTAGCGTAGTAAATAAAGTGAACAGGTAGTCGATATGATTATAATTTTTTCACCGTAGATTAGGCTTGAAACTGTTAGTTTTCACCTTGAGAAAAAAAGAAAACTTTTTTATTTGCGATATTAGTATTCAACTTGCTTCGTTGCCTCTTTCTTTTGAAAAAAAAGAAGCCGTGGTTAGGGTTTCCTGCTGCTGGCTTTGTTTGTTTGTTTTCCTCTGTTATCATCATCATCATCAACAACATCCCACCACACAATTTTTAATCAAAGTACATTGTACATACGTAGGTATATGCATTCCTACATACATACATGATTTTGGAACGCCGCTAGAAGGGAAGAAAGCACGTGAGTCAAATATGAATGCGTAGATGAGGAAAAGTTGTCGGAGAACAATAATAGCAAACTAGTCACACTGTGTGCGAAACAAGTGAAGCAAAAAAGGCAATCAAGAAGAATGTACATTATTATTGTTGTGTATAGATTGAATTAGCTTTTAAGCAACCCCACTCCTCTTTCCGATATCATCCAGTGCAACCATTTTAAAGTGTTGTACTCAAGTGAGCAGCTTCATTTTTTAAGAGGATTTAAGATACAGTTCAAAATAATGGCAAATTTGATGTACTCTCCAAATATGTATTTATATGGCAAGAGCCATAACCACTCTTATTAGCTAATGTCATAATTTATTATTGAAGAACATGGAATACTCCACACAACTGTTATTATTATTGCTTATTCGCCCATGAAAGCCTTATTACTACGTTTGATTTTAAAATATTCTCGTGAGCCGTCTCGAGCATAAAAGTAAGTAGTCATGTGCAAATAGGGAACTCAAGGCGTGATTCTCCCTGTGCAATGCATGCACCTTCAAGGCTACCTTTATTGTCAAGTAAACGATGAAGTCACCTTTTTCGAATATTATATTTTGGAAACGTACAGGTAGCATTACTTTATATAACGTAATAAGATATAAAAAGGGTTAAAGTGAGTAGTAACAGTAAAAAAAGTTAGAGTAGTAGTGAAAGTCTTTTCGTTTCTCGTTCCATCCTCCTTCTATCTCTCTCTTTTCTCTCTACGGCTACTTACATCGCCGTCACTACTGACGAAAATATCATTAGATAGATTGTGAAAGTAGGGGAACTACAAGTACATTTATAATAGGAAAGTGGGAGATGGAGGACACTGCATGGGTTTTATTCACTCAAAAAAGTTTCAGCATATACGTATCTTTTATAGTTGCAAGGGCTTCTTCTCGCTCCTAATGTTACGATGGTATCATTAAGCAAATATGTGCATCTTGTGTTTGTGCGAGAAAGAAGGAAAGTGGGAAAATCATGCTGATGCTAAAAATGATGATGACCGTGATCATGATGATGATGATGACGACGATGGTGGTGATATCCGATTTTTATTACATCAGAGAGAGATGAAATGCAATTGCCTGGTACTACGTCTCCCTCCCTTCGAACGTTCAGAAAAAGAAAATGGGGAATGGCATAGAGAGTGAGTTTGTTCCCGCTGGTGGAGCTTTTATAAGGTGTGTTGCAACCATTTATGTGGAATGTTAATATTTCCCATTCCAGGAATGATACCATCTCGAAAGAGAAAGGAGGTTGATCGGCAGAGATGTGTAATAATTGACAAAGATGGAGTTGGGCAAAGATAAAGAGCCAAGGAAAACATATACCTACCTACCAATCTAATATCATCGGAGACACAGTGAGTGAGGGAAGCGAAAAAACGAAGTCAGTTGAGTTGTTGCAACACAACCATATTGGCGAACACACATTTTTATGCAAGTCAACGTGTGTGAAATGTGCTGGCTAGCGCAGAGCGACTATCTGTCTATATACTACTATTGACCTATAAGAGCTTCCTAATTCTTCTATTAAATAGAACGTTCAGAAACGCTGGTTGACTTTCGCACACATTTTGCGATGGGAGCGTCCAGTAGTTACTGGAAATGCAGCGAGATGGAAAGATGATCTTGTTTACCGTATAAACTTATATATCTTTTATTCCACATATCCGAAATTGGAAATAACCATATAAGTATATGATACTATTCTGTTACTGCAGTGAGTACCTAATACATACGTACTGGGAAAATAATCTCGTCCTGAACGTTAGCTACGTCGGCTAATTCTACTACGTTGTGATACTTGTAGCATTTAAAAAGTGGAGGAAATAAAAATTGACTTTGGCTCCTGCGGAAGGTACCTTGCAAAGTCATGTAAAATGTCTGAGCTGGATCACAGATGTACCAAAAGAAATGGAGAGCGAGAAAGAGAGTGGAGGGAGGATGAAAAATTTAACGGTAAAAAATAAATGTTCTTGTGTACAAATGTATGTACATCTTTTTTTGAGAGAGAAGTGAAAGCACACACATACTACACAATCTCATACGTACCTCTCCTCACATATATATATCTGCACGCATGTATAATACCGAGGTATTTCCACTCGTATTTTTCTCTGTCGACGAAAGTAACGGCTCTTCTTTTAAATAAACACTCCGCGTTTCTTCCTTCCTTTAGGCTATTGCCGCTTGCCGCGTTTTGTTGTTGTCTTATTTCCAGGCAATCTCAAAATTCAAAAAAAAACTGAACTCGACGAGAAGGAAAAGGTGTAATACTCCTAAACATATATCGCTTATACACTTGACATTAGGAAAGCAAAGGAAGAAATATGTACCTACATACATACCTTAGGTATGTGCCTTCTACTTTTTTCTATATGTCTGGAACCTATTCTCCATTCTCCGTTTTCAGCTGTTTGGTTAGTTGAGCTGTGGAATATAAAAATAATGTTGCAAAAAGGTTTACGAGAGCAAGGAGAAGGAGGAGGAAGGACAAGCACAGGAAATTTCCAGCTCAGAGGTTACTCTCTCTCTTGCTTGATTTCTTCCTCTTTTTTGTGCTACTGCTCTGCTACAACTACAACTGCCTCGTTTCGTCTGACGTGGCTTACTTTTTTTCTGTTTTTATCCCGCTCCGGTACATAGAGCTGCTACTGCTGCTAGTGCTAGCGCACAGTTGTGCTTTCTCTCTTTCTCTGACATGCATCATGAACATTCATATAAACACCATTCACAATGAGCGGAGGAAGACCATCCACCAGCCAGGCATTATTCCACTGTATGCAGGAATGCATTAAGGAAGACAAGAAACAAACAAAGCGAACCAAAACACGATAAAAATTAGTGTGTGTAGCTAGCACTCGTGCATAATACAGCTTTTTTTACACACGCAAGTCGGATTGCAAAACACACGATCGTAATAGGAAATATCTATACAAATCTAAATATATCCTTAATAATAATTATATGGGATTCAATGAAGGAGCACGTTTTCCCCGCACAACTAGAGAGAGAGAGAGAGAGCTGCTCTGGCACAAACTGGGAAGAATACTAATCATATAATAGATGCATTAGCATATTAATCCGAAAGGCACATTAATTTCATCTCATTCCTTCTTCCGACTTTTTCCTTCACGGCCTAGTTTTTCAGTTTCTCCTTTTTATGGGAGTTGTAGTAGCACCACACCACGAGTGGGACTGCGTTGCATAACAATGGTAATAAGGTACAAGATTCGTGATAAACATTTTCTCTTGTTATTCAAATGGCAGAGAAAAATGTTGGCGAGATTTGCTTGTTTTTTGGTTGGTTTGCATAGAAGCTCAGCTCAGCAACAATTCAATAGATCTTTTACACGTCGTAGTGTTTTGCAGGTAGGCTTGTTCACAATAGAGAAGGAGAGTGTTTTATAAATATTGCTGTGTGATGTAACTGCGGTAGGCTAGATAACGGGTTAATATGCATAAAGAATGGAGCATTATTTAGGTTCCAGCTTGCCTTCTTTGTTTATTTTTGTGTGAGTGGCTCGTAGTCACTGGACCTGCAAAAATTATATAATATTCTGCATAATATTTAATTTGAGAGAATGGAGAAGAGAAGAGGAGAGTGAATGAGAAAGACCTGTGTATAATATTCAAAAGTGAGAGTGGCAACCGAAGAGAAATTAAAGTAGCACTGAGGGACACAGAACACAAAGCGGCGAATGAGTTTATTAGGACAAATTCACCCATTAGAAAATTGTAGGGGCAATTAAATCCAAATTACATGGGTACATTTCAAAGCACGCAAGCATGATTTTCCCGTAGCTTCCTTACACAATTCTATAAGTGAGGCTATTTATACACTGGATGGACAAGGCTCACAACTTTGGTAAGTATATCCCAGTAGGAACTTGGATGGAGTGGTTGTGTGGATGTAGCAGAAATTTATATCAGTGGCCCTCATCATGCATAGGTAGGCAAGTACAAAAGGGGAGAGAGAGAGCAAAGGAGAGCCCTATAAAAAATCCAATTTGTTCAGATTTTCTATAAAACACAGACACAGAAGAGCGAGAAAGAGTGGGCCAGCAGGAGAGGTATAATGACAAAATGAAAGCGTATGTTTTTCCATGTACTTTGTTCAGTGGTAGTGCTGGTGGTGGTGGTAAGTAGTAGAATTGTAATGAAAATGAGCTAAAAAACAAAGAAATTACTTGTTACGACGACGATGACGACCAAGGTTACACACATTAATTAACATGTTGCTGCATACCAGTATACACTCTATATACCTAATCACATGACCCATGAAACAGATTTCATGATTGCGCTTTAATGTTATTCTTATCCCACGCTCTAGCTCTGCTTCCATGGAGAGCTAAATGAGACCGTTTATTGTTTCCAGCAGTGACTCGCCGCTTTACACAGTGTGTCTACAAAATTGCGCATTTTTCTCGTCTGCGATAGTTTTCCATTGAGCGGTGTATTTACCTTTGAAGTTCTTCACGGTCTGGTCTGGTCAGGTCACCACTGCAAGTTATGCTGGGATCGCATTTCACTTTGACATGTAGTATAAAAACGCCAATAAATGGTAGACTGGTGGATGGATTGAATATTGTACGGGTGAATGATTTCTGGCGAATCTGTTTCTTAGACACACAAACACATTTTCCTGAGCTGCGTGGCCTCTCGTCCATCCAAATCCCGGAAAGGAAATTCGGGACAGGGTGATGAGTACAGTAAGCTTATTTGACGGAATAAGGAAAGAAAGGGAAAAGAAAAAGGCATTAAAACAGAACAACACTACCACCACTGCTCCTGTTTCGTTTGAATGATTTTTCTTCTTGGAAGTGAAAAGATTGTACTTGTTTCTCGCTCGTCTTGCTTTGGTTTTTTTGGAGATGGAGATGGAAAGAAAGAAAGAGAGATTGAGAGAGAGAAGAAACAACAGGGAAAACAGGCGGATTCATTAAACGACTATTTTCTATTTGATTGTGACTCAGTATTGCTACACTATCAGTGCTGTCTATCTTTGTGTATCTATCCAACAGGCTCTAGCAAGGGAAACGAAACATTCCTGGTGCATTCTAAAAGAGAGACAGAGAGATAGACAAGAATAGATAGATTTTAGACAGTTTAGGTATTATAGGTATTTGTATCAAAGGAGGAGGAGTACCTAAGAAAGAGAAGAAGAAAGGGAGAGGAAAGTAGAAATCAAGAAGAGGAGAAAGGAAGAACAAACGAAGTAAGGAACAAAGGAAAAAGTTGGTATTTGTATGTGTGCGTGTGTGTGTCTGCATTTCTTTACGACATCAAATGAAAGTATGGCCTTGTGGCTCCCACATTGCATACTACTTTTCTGCTGCTCCTACTATACCAACAAAATTTCCATTACTTTTGCCATTGTACAAGGTTCCCATTACATAAGTGAAATGATATGGACACAATGTCTAGCTGTGTGTCTGTGTGTGGTGTTTGATTGTCGAGAGGGTAAAAGAAAGGGGATTTTTCTTTTGAAATTTACGAAGAAAGATGGTATGTTGTATGTAGGCAAGACATGCAAAAACCAAAAAAACTGGCATGGGCCACACCATCTGTACTCCTTCTATACATATATGCCAACATGCTCTTTTACAAGTGAAGATACGCAATACGTATGCGTTAAGAAGGTACACGGTTTTAGGATTGAAAGGATTCAGAGAAAATGCAGTTTCATTTAAAAGGGTTAAAATCAAAGACCACGGAGTTTTTCCATGTATTATTTCCTTTTGTTTCAGTTCCTATTGCCAACTCTCGTAAATATCACCATGATGCTAGTCAGGTCTTATGTCATCCCAAGCTAAATGGCTCGACACTCTCTCTCGCTCTGTGTACCCATCTATTTTCATAGTGTCAGTAAGCTGCAGTGTAAGGTATTACCGATAAGATGTCTAGATGGAGACTTTTTTCTCTCTGCAACCACTGACAAGAATTACAAAATTCCTTCTGTAATCAAATCCCTTTTAAAGTTCATCATTCTCATCGTCGTCATCATCAAAGATTTACTGAAACCAGCGAGTGAGCTATACGGCTCCACAGTCATTTTCTCTGCTGGTATTATTTCGCGTTTTAATGATACTTTGGAAAAAGACAGAGTGGAAAGAAAGTGGAAGAC
This sequence comes from Sinella curviseta, assembly GCA_004115045.4. Lineage (NCBI taxonomy): Eukaryota > Metazoa > Arthropoda > Collembola > Entomobryomorpha > Entomobryidae > Sinella > Sinella curviseta. Next base: position 11,875,298 of record CM065489.1, read on the forward strand.
ATAAGAGAACTTTTTTTGCTCTCTCATATAGATTAACTCCAGCATCTTCCATGATTCTCGTGAAACATCATATTGCATGTCAGACTCTTTGTGTGTTTCAGACTCTTTTCATTTTTTTCTTCCTTCTCTTGTGTTCCACCACCACTACCAGCAGACAGGACTCTACCCTGTAATGATATAGACAAAAATACAGAATCTCGGTTCGTTCTTTTTCAATGGGAAAACAAGAATGAAAATGGGTGTTGTTTCGTCACTGTAGTATGTCTGTCTGGCTACCTGTAAGTAGCAGTTGGTGTTTGGAGGCAAGGAACACGAGATAAAAGTGCACATGCGACCAGCAGTCTAAAAAAAGGAAAAATAACTAAAAGCAGTATTTATTATTATTATTATTATTATTATTATTTTACTTTCTTCTCATGAAGCAAAAACCTGTGTGCAGAAGATTCTGATATTAGAACAAGTGCTCATAAAACTCGCACATGAAACATTGGAATACTTTTGTTGCGTGCAAACCGAAATTTTCATCCGAGCATGATGATGATGGCACAATTCACTTTTCCTCATCATCTCCATCATCTTCTTTAGAAAGGAGCGAGTATATGCTGGCTCAGATTTAAAACTGTGCCTACATTTTTTTAGAGAAAATTGCAAGGAAAAATGCTAGGGAAGAAATGAGTGGAGGATAAGATGCAAAGGCAGATAATTGCGAGAGAGAAAAATTCTCGGTAAGAAAGTAAATACCTTGTGTGGGTGAAATGTAAGAAAATTGTTTCAAATCAGTGGCAAGACTCTGGAGATTTTACATAAAGTCTACGTGTGCATGTATGTATGTCTGCAGCCATCTTTTTATTTGACAAAGCAGAGCAAAAGGCATTGGGAATTGGTGGAGAGAAAAGTGCTTTTTATGCGTTTGACATGTGAAGAGGGAAACGGCGAGAGAGTGACTACGCCTTTTTTTGTAGACACGACGTCCCTACTACATATTTACAGACTTGCTGACTGGAATGGGTTTGCATGCAGAATTATCTTGATGATGATGACTATTATTATTGCAAAGAGAAAAGCTTGTCGAAAGTTGAAGTATTTTTTTATCTACTCCCACGCATGGTTTTTAAAGAAAAGAAAACGCATTTTCGTAAGTGAAATATGTGAACGTATGATGATAATATAGGTGGATAAAGCAATCTGAAGAAAATAGAGGATGTCGACAATACTAATAATAGTAATAATAATGTTATTATTGTAAATGTAGGCTATTGTTAGCCGCCCACTTAAAGTTTAACGTTTCCTTGGCCCAACAGTCGAACGTTGTGGACCTTGTCCCTGTGCAAGTTAATCAGAAAGAAAAAAGTTATATAACGTCTACTCCTACTACTGTGGCTATTGTCGAGTGGTGGTGATGGTGTTGGTTGGTCGCCGTCGTTTGTGAGAAAGCGTAGGAATTAATAACGTGAATGAATTAAGCATAATATTGCCTTGAGTATGACTTTGGTCTCTCTCCGGTCAGAAAAAGACCGTCTGTTCGAAACTAATAATAAAGGAGTCTGGGAAACGGTAGAAATCCCCCAAAATTGCACATTACAAAATAATGGACTTTATAGTTGTTGCCCACGTAGAAAATGACGGTGGTGGTAGTGGTGGAGGTGGTGCCTTGTTGGAAAAGCAGAGAGCAGACCCAGAGGAAGAATAAGAAGCGAAAGAATTTCATGGCAGTCCGAGTAAAAAATTTCGAGAGAAGAAGAAGAAAGTGCTTTCGTGTATGTTCGTGTAATAGTCTCCTACTTCAGTGTAATATGAAATCATACACTCGTACTAGCATAGTAGATGTAGCCGGGCTTATGAAGCACACACGATTCATAATATTATGTTCATTTTTAGGTGGAAATCTGCCACTCTTGTCAGAAGCCACATAGAGAAAAACATGTGTGTATGTGTGTGTCTCAGCATTCGTTCTTGAATGAGTTCTAAACTCATCATTATAACCGTTATTAAATATACATTGTAAGCACACAGCGTTTCCTGCTGGATATGACCGTGTCTGTAAAACTGTAGCAAAATGTGGAGATAAAAAGTTGAAAGGAGATATTATTATTATTGCCATTATGTTAGCAATAGTAAGGCAATGAGGAAAGGGACAAAGGCAGCAAGCAGCAGCAGCAGCCAGCATCATAAGTCGTGTGTAAATATTAAAGGGAACGAGGAAATGTGTGTGCGCGTTTGTGTGTGTGTACACACATAACTGGTAGAGAAGAGAAGAGTGATTTTTAGAGCCACACTAGGTATGAAGAAGGTTAAAATCTGGAGAGAGAGAAAGAAGAGAGAAGTAAACAGACCATGGAATATGATTTTAGTCTACGTCTGAAGAAAATGGTGGAAATGGATGCATGGGCTTAAGTCAAATAGCCAAGAGGATCCTTCCTCTCTCTGCTCTCATGCTCTCCTCCTTCCCGCTTTACAGCAGCGACAAGGAAGAACAAGACGAAGAAGAAGGAAAAAAAGACAAGGTGGAAAAAGGAACAGCAGCAGCAGCACAAGTAGAAGAACAGAGGGAGAGAAAGGCAGTTCTTTATCAATTTCCAGTAGGATCATAGGAAGTCGTAGTGATTCTTTTTTAGAGCTCTGATTCCCATTTCCCACCCGCTGTTTTTCTCCTTACTTTTCAGTTTCAAAATTTATGGAATTCCACTTTTTCGTTTCTCGCTCTCTTTCGCATGACTATTTACAGTAGGTAGTACATACTTACCACCACCTCCGCTCACACACTGATAACAGCAGCATACCAGAGTAATATGAGCAGTAGATGCCACCGTCACAGCCGCCAAAGAAAATGAACATTCTCCTCCTCTATATCTTTACTTTAAATAACCTGAAAAGGTGTCCTCTCATCCGCATCCCCATTTATATCACAAAAATATTCAGACTCATAAAACTAACCATGAATTATTTGCTTGGAACAACAATAAAACTATTTCTATCTCTGTTACAGCTGCCTTGGCTCCTGTGCGCCTCCTCTTCCTCTCTGCACGGTTCCCACAGCCAAGTCAGCAGCACTGCTACCTCCATTTTGTTTCCTCCATTCCTTTATTTCCTCAACTTTCTTTTCCCTAACAGCCCAGTAAATAGACACAAGAAAAAACGCCACTCATCATCAGTTTGATTTTCATTGGATTAGACCAAACAATGTTTTTTTTCTCGGCAGATTTTCCGCTTTTTATTATTACTATATATCCCGTTTTATAAACCATTCGCGTTGCATTATCATCGTCATTATCATTCGTCCATATTCTTTATATTGCGGCTATATATACTTGTACCATTTTTCCACGACCACCTCGACCAACCGCCAGTTTCCTGGAAATTCCTGCGGTAAATATGCTCTCATTTCTCCCTTTTCTCTCTTGCTCAACGACTCCTTCTTTTTACTGATCGTCCTTTTGTTTCTGATCTTTGTGCAATTAATAAAACAGTCAGTCAGTAGGACATATCGATGGAATTCCATTACACTCTGGAGAGAAACCAACGAGCGGTGGAGGAGTGAAGGAGAAAAAAAGGAAGTAAGGATAAAAGCTTCTTGGTTTTTTCTCGACTACCAGAGGCTGCTGCAGAAGACGAAGAACAAGCAGAAAAAAATTTCTTGGACTCGTCTTCGTTATTGCTACCACTAGTATGTCAACGAGTTGGCCTCATCTGTCTTTTGGTAGGAAATTAATTTGCCTCGATAAAATATCGAGAGTGTAATATATCTGAAAAATGGGAATTGAATGTCCTCCATATAATATTCCTCACTACTCTGTTTTTCTTCTTCTCCTTTTCTGTTGCTATATGGTGTACGGATGGATTATTTTACAGTATATTTTGAAATGGGTACCTCTCTCTCTGCCATTTTTTCGCTTACTGCCACAATAGTAGAAGAGTGCGTTTGTGTGTGTGTGTAGCTTTGCCACTTATTTTTTTCAGTCATGCGAATGAAATGGGACGGCAATGAAAGTGTTGAAGATAATACGACCTCTTTTTTTCTTCGACTTGTTCCCCCTCCATCCCTCCACTGCACAGACAGAGAGAGAGAGAGAGAATGTAAAAAGATGTGAAAGATAAATGGGTTATGAGTTATAAGGGCACTTGAGAGAGAAGTCGAGAAATAATACTCCACAATAAATATATTAAGGGGGATGACATCAAGAAACTTAACTGGTGCTACTATTCTTGAGGATTCTGCTGAGCAATGAATACTTCATCCATTATAAATAACATTGAATGCGTATGTGTGTGCCCACCAAAAAAATAGCGACATTTTTTTCACCATTGCCCGAAGAAAGAAGAAGGATAATATACTGTGTATCAACACACACACACCACATAACTCTTATCTTCTCAGTCTGATTCTTTAATCTAAAGAGGGGAAAAGCTAAGAAATGAAAAAAATACTCGCATGGCCTTCACTGACAAAACCTCACATGGAATCTAGAATAAAAGGCGGAAAGTGAAAGAGTCAGAAAAATTGGAGAGAGAAAGTAAAGTCGTTATATAAAGCGGTCACAGCCAAATAATATTTATACCTTAATATAGCATTTAATGTCACATTCATCATGAAATGGTACACAATAAAAACGTTCGTGTCTTTTTTTCACTTTACAATCTAAATTAATTATGCGCATAATTGCTGGCTCAAGTCTTTCCTTTTATGCTTGAACTGCGTAGCAAAATTGAATGAGAAATGAAATAATTCCTTCACTTTCTACCTGGAAAGAAGTTTGCTTGTCTCCTACTGCCATTTATAAAATGCTTTCTCAACAAAAGAATTATGTATAGTAGTAGTGTTTTCTGAATGCTGCGTATTTATTTATTGTTGTTATTATTATTGTTGTTGGTATAAGTGCCATGTACGCGATGAATGGTAGCAGGGATTTGTGTGGTTGTTTTTGTCTTACTTCATTGTTCGCAATATTGTTTAACCAGCATGTGAGGACAATGGGCATTGCTTGTTCTGATGCTACTGCAAATAAAGTTTGCAAAGCAAACTCTAGCATTAGTCTCCTTCAACTTCTTTTGTTCTATTTATGGTTGTTAGAGATACAATGAGTATGACTTCCATGACGATGATGATGTTCAGATCAGAGTTGAATGGTTGGCGGTCGGATGGTAGGTATTAGTGTGATGCTAGGGGTTGTGTAATATTATTGTTGGTACATGATTCCTCATCTCTTCTTTTCCCCGTCCCAGACAAAACAGCGACAACGTGTGCCTCACTGCGTCCAAACATCCAGAAGCATTACATTTTTTTCCTTCACGTTTTAATATAAAAAGTGGTAAAAGCAGAAATAAGAAGTCTATAAAGAAATAGGTGTCGCTTTCCCTTTCTTTCGTTTTCCTGGGGAAGAAACGAAGAGGATGAGAAAGAGAAAAAAAGTGTGGAATGTCCACAGGCATTCCAAGTTATTATTACCTGGACTTTTTTCCCTGGATGATGACCCAAGAAATAAAAAGGGCGCGCACGAACTTGCACTATAATCATATCATAATAACGACACAAGGAGTGTTATTTTACACACATTACCTTATACTATCACTTTTCCACCGTAAGCATATGTATAATAGGTGGGTGTAGAAGTGGTGGCATTGGTGGTGGTGATGGTGGCGGCGACGGCGGTGGTACTACCAAGTATACAAGGATGTGGCAATGGAGAACGTGTAGTGTTTATGGTTGGCGTTATAAGTCTCTTTTTTGAGTTGTGTAGCGAAGCAGACACCATGAAAGCCGAGGAGTGAGATGATTTCGGTGCTAGATATTCTTCTCCTATGAAACGTTTGCAATAATACGGTGGAAAAAGGAGGAAGAAGTGTGGAGAGAGGGAATCCCAAGTTTTCCCATCTTCACTTTATTTTTCTTTTCATTCTCTTTTCTTCTTCTTACTCCGCCCGTGTAACTTGAACATGTATTAGGTAGGTGGTCGTCTTAGTAGACATGTATACCTACGTACTTTTTACGTATTTATAGAAAATCGGGCCAATGTATATAGTATATTTAACCTAGATAATATGTGCGAGTAGGGAATTGGAGAGGGAAACTCTGATAGAGTGAAAATAAGAAGAAGAAGAAGGAGTTTTTTTCCTGGGAAGGAAAAGGAAACCTGACTCAAAAAAAGAAGAAGAAATGAATTGGATTTTTTTTTGCTTTTTTTCTTTCCTCTTTCCCGAAGTGATTCTGAAGTGGCCTATTACTACATCAGTGATACACTAAGATTACCGCTAATATGACACATACACACAAACATCCACTGAGGAATACATGTTCGTGGTGGGTATACACTTGAGAAAAAGAAACATATTACCTGCTCCCTATATACAACGCACTACATATATATGTCCTGCATACTTTCATTCAATAAAGCAATGTGTTCTTCTCCTCCTTCCTCACTTGGACGTAGGTGACGTGAGAGAAAGGAAAAATCGAGCATGTCGTCACTACTACTTTACCATGTACTTCACCACCACCACCTCCAGTACTAGTCACTACACTGTGTAAGCAAAGTAAAGGAAATCAGCAAAAAACTAAAGAGTCGCCGAACACTATTTTCCTTCTTGTTCTTCTACTTTCTTCTTCTTTTTTTTCTTCCTCATACTTTTCTCCTGACTGAAATCGATGCTAAGAAATTGGGATATTTTCTTCCTTTCTCGTCGAAGTATAAAGTTATGAGGATGGTTGTGATGGAGAAAAGGGCTAGAGAAGCGAGAGTATAGTAGCAGTTCCTTCGTCATCGTCTTCTTTTTTTCTTTTCTGTGGTAATATCCCGGAGGCTTCTTTATTTTTTGAAATATGAGGTTGTCGGGGCGAACGTACGTGTAATACCGTGCAACATTGGAAGAGAGACCTGGATGTCGAGAAAAAACTGCTAATGTTACTACTCTCGCCCTTTCTATTTTCTTTCTTTCTTTTCTCCACACACACAAGCATTGAGACAGACACATTAGAGAGAAAAAGGAGAAATGAGAGACAGGGAGCCACACAAGCCCATTATTGGAGGAGCAATATATAGGTATAATATGAGTGGAAGAAGCAAGGTAAAGTGTCTGTTTCCACATATTGCCTTTTTCGGTGGAACCTGCTCACCTTCTTGAATGAGAGGGAATGATGATGATGGTGGTGGCGGCAGTGGCGTGAGGAGAGTGATGTAAGTAGCTCAAAAAAATAAGAAAAAGTAGCGTTGGTGGCAGAGGAGGAGGAGAATATAAAGCTATAGAAAAAAAGGAAGCTGTGGTGGTGATGGTAGTGGCGTCTCGACGACAACAGAATGAAATGGTGAAAAAGATGTCTTCCTTTCTTCTTCTTCTTCTTCATCATCATCATCAACAGAAGGAGAAGTGGAAGGAGCAGCTCCACCACCACTACACAGAAAACTTGATACCTCTTTGAATAGAAGGATTTAAAGATTGTCTGCTGAAAGATGTCAAAGACGGAAAGGGGGCATTATTGTCGGCAGTAGTGGGAACAACTGTCTTTTCTTCATGCAAAAAGCTAAAAAGAAGAGATATCTGTATAGAGAGCACGACTACTGCTACAGAGCAATAATAATATAGGCAGCAATATTACGATGTAGTCGGCCTTGCCACTACTTCTCTGTAGTTCGATAACTAAGTCCGCGTACGTATTCTCCACTTCACACGCAACTTTATAACTACGTATGTAACATTTCTAAGATACAATGAGCGGAGAAAGGAAGCATAATAAAATACATGTTATACTTCCTCTTTTATGCACTTCTTCGTCTTCTGTGTGTGTGCAAGTATTTTAAATGTGCAAAGGCACGGGATAGAAATCGCTGCTGCCGTCGAAGAAGCAGCCACAGTAGCGGTGCTGATGTGCTATAATGCAAGGCATGCGAATGGAAGCGGTGATGGCGAAGTAAATTTCTGACGAAATGAAATGTGTCACTTTAATTCATCCTAGACAGCTGTGTTGATGTGACTGTCGTGCAAATTACACCACTTTGCTTTGTAATTAATGACGTTAAATCACATTTCCGAATACAAAAAAGTCACAAGACGCGAACCAAGACGAAGAAGAACAAGAGTGAGGAAAAGCACACACACGCACATTGAGTTACTAAAATTTCCTTTCTTTGCATTCCCATTTCACAATGACACGAATAGAACAATGGAATTATTTTTTGTGATTAACTGTTCACTCACAATGTCATTTATAACGAGTGTAATAAATGGAGAACATAATGCATCAAAATGAATGGATAGTATGAAAAGAGCATATTTTTTAAATCTCCTCCAGTCATTAAGTTGGAACTGCTATGAAACGTGAGTACATAAGCCGGCGAGCATGACAAGTTTCAAGAGAAAGCAAATTAAATATATTTTTTTAAAGATTTTTTTTATTTCCCCCCAACGTGTAGAAAATAATCAGAAAAAATGAGAGGCTGAGTGTGAGTGTGAACATTGCTTATTTCAACGGCTGTTTAGTCGTAGCATGTGAGTGATCCGTCAATTCCACTGTGAATCAACTGCAAACTTTTTCCTGCAAAAAAAGGTAGGTTTAGATGAGGAAAAGGAAAGCAATTACGCAATTTCGCAAATGTTCCAATTTTGTCAAGAAGTAGCAAAAAAAAAGAACCACTTACCACTTCAAAGTTTAGACGGGCACACATTGCACGGATTTTTTTTCTCGCTTTGGCATTCCGTACTGGTACCGTGAGAAAAAAAATCCCAGTTTGCAAACGACATGTGAAAGTAGGAAAAAAATTAGCAGCAGAGTGACAAACCTAGATTGCATGTTGTACATTCCAATTTGCCCGAGTCAGTCGACAGACCTACATAAATATTTTAGGCTATTACTCAACTCACTTCACATCTACTTCATGACTATGACGATTTTCAATGTGATCACGTCCTTTGAAAGAGCTAAAAAATATACATACCTCCAGATATACTTCAAAGCACTTTTGTATGCATTACAGGTGGATCGTTAAATAGGGGGAAAATTCGTCGCAGAGAAAGCTGCATTGCATCTAGATTTTGAGTCGAGCAAAAAAACCCAGAGAAAAAGGGCTACAAGGATGCCGTATCATCATCCTTTCCCCAATTCAGCCTACTTGCTAAAAACGTAGATTTTAAGCAGCAGCAGCAGAGAAAAGTAGCAGTTAAATTTGTAAATAAAACAGTGTTCAAAGTGACTATGACAGGCAGACAGCATGTTCTTTTCCACTGGCCTCTTAATGCCCTTGAAAATAAATTGTTTCAGATAAATATTATAAATTATGAATGACAGCACAGTGGATTGGTTATCTGAATGCAATTTTGAAAATAAAAAAAATAGACATCATGCATCATCTTTTTTTGAATAAATATTTCAACAGAATAGACTGACATCTCATTGCATATAAATAACACTGTGCACTGAATTCATTAGAATAGTATTACCATGTAAAAGGATGATCGACATTTTTGATGATCTCGTCGTGATACTATATATGCCGCAGTGAGGACGACGACATGACTTTGATTTCAGATTCGCAAAAAGTTTTCTTTCTAGCAGGATAATATTAAGTTTAGCTACTACATCAAGAAAAAAAAAGTATACATGAAAGTACTTTGACTTGGGAGATTTAGTTTTTATGTAGTGTGCCTACATGCATGTAGGCATGGCTTTCTTGACTGTGGAAGGCATGCCAATCATGAATGATTGAGGCTCATAAAATTTTTACATCCGATATTGTTTCCGCCTCATAAAAACTGTGTATTTTTCTCGTCTCCTTCTCCTCATCCAAATCAAGAAGGAGTAATAAGGTTGACGTGCACATGGCAAGCAACAGCAACTGTTAAACTTTTATGGGAGCATTACGGTTATAAAGGCGCTCCTCTTCGTACTGACAGGGAAGGTGAGAAGAAAAACGGAGCAGTGGTGTGAGAATGGGAGATGAGATGAGAGAGCGAGCGGAAGCAGGTCTCCCTTTTACATTTTTTAGAAAAAAAAAGATATAAGGAGACTTGAGAGAAGGGATAAAGAGAAAGATATGAGCCCTTACATATGTTATGAGTTGTGAGTATGAGAATCTCATTCATAAATAGGAAGGTTATTGATGCATAATATGTCTGTTACGTTGCTCGGAGCTGAGCATATGAGTGTTTTATGGAAGAAGTGTGAGTTTAAGACGCTGAAAGAGAAAGAGAGAGAGAGGAAAAGTCAAGATTCCTTAGAATACTCTACATTCTTTTAGTAAACCATGTTATGTATTATTACTACTACACCGTGTTTTGTTATGATAACAGAGTATGGGGACGACGGGAAAAGTATGTTGTGTGAAGTGTGAATATATCCGTGCTACAAAGAACATTTCTTCCACTTGCTCTTCTTCATCATCATCATCTTTGCCTGCTTTTGAGTCAGGATCATTCCAAGTATACGAGGTCACGTTCTTTTTTATCGTTGCCCAGAACTGCTACTCAAGACGTTATTACTTTCATTTGTAACGTGCTTCAAAGTTGGCAAGATTTTCAACCTAATTTACAGAGGCGGAAAATGTTTAGCGAAACGAATGGGTAAAGCGTGGGTAGTCGTGTAATGGGTGTTTTTTGATGGATGCACTAAAATATGAAAATGAGTTAATTTTTAAGCAGAGAAATAAAGAAGGAAGCAGCCGAGGGAAAGCAGGACAAAATTGTTTAATAAAAAATAAAGTGGACGTGACCACGATGATGATGGTGGTGCGGTGGTGTGGTGGGCTGGCAGTTTTGCGATAGAACTACCTGTAAAATGCTAAACCTGTATAATTGGTTGGATGACACGTTTGCTTGAAAAATTTGCGCAAATATCTGTAATAAATCATGGTGGCGTTGTTTACTTTGTTTTATTCTGCAAGAAGTTGGCACTCAAATTAATTCATGTGTACCAGTTAAACACAAGAGTTAATGGTGAATGAAGAATACCTAGTTCAAAGATGCAAAACAATAGCTTGTTTGGGTACAGCCCAAGGTGAGATGCCCATGAAACCCGAATATCTGTCTGTCTAGTTTCCCTCTCACAATGCTCCGTCATCAGAACGAGAGTTTCAAAGATAATTTCGGCAGTGTTTACAAATTAGCAATTTCACTTACAGAACCGCAACAAAGACAAATAGACAATGGCAGACTTGTGGTTCAAAACCAGGTACGCTCCACAAATACATAAGGAAATAAGGACATATAGTTTTCAATTACATTTATATTCTGATGCCCAGATACATTTAGTCTATGTTTCTTCTTGGAAATTTCCCCTTTCGGATTCTGCTTTCTATATTGTGCAGACAAAGAAAGGCGTAATGAATTTAGTCAACAAAACTCGTGTTCTGCAGCACTGGATCATCCTACCTTCGAAGCATTATAACTTAAACCAGATTGCGAAAACACCACTCTTGTTGCAGTTCTCCTTGAACAAATAGAATCATCAAGCATGTTTTGCTAGAGATGACTGAATAGAAATGACAACATTTGCCAAATAGTTTCAAACACAAAAACAATATTTTATTTACACTTAATATTTTATTGAATTCGCTACACCTAACGTTGATGTTGATATAGCACTGTAAGCGAAAATATAAAGATTTAGCAACTAAGACGTTTTTATCTCTTCCCAAAAATAGGACGTCATATCCCAGTCCAGGAAATATGTAAGGACACACACGCCACTTGCCTGGCTGGAGACACTGAAAAAAAATATAAAATGAAATAAAGTCAAGGCGACAGGGAGAAAACCGGAAAGTTTTGCTCCTTCGATGATGATCATCATAATACGACCATGGCAGCTACAGACCAGTGGCTAGTGTTACTCGAAGGACAGAATGGAGAAAGAAGTAGTGCACTTATGCGTGCGGCTGTCACAGAAAATATTTCCACCACGCTTGTCCTTTTAGAGTGTTTACCAGAACAGCCTGTCTCGGCTCATAACTGTCCTTTTGGGAAGAGTAAAGAAAAGTAGCTACTTGTTCATTGCTCAAAACATCTATATTCAGAGCTACGTAACACACTTGTAATGCCTGCTTCTGATAGAGCGGAACAGAGCATTTTTACGAAAAATATCATGGCAATTATATATACTTATTTTTAAAGGGAAATTATTGTAAAATGCGTCTGTGGCACTTTTAGTACCAGCATCATCCTCATCATTATCCCCATTATTCTGCTAAACTGGCGACCCTGGCGCTGAGAGTAAGAAATGGCAAAAATGGGTTGTTTAAAGAGTTCTTTGAAGGCTGCTCTCCTCTGTCGTTTGGAAGATCGTCAAGAAGGAAATGAAACGACAAACGGGTAGACGAGAAGATACCTGATACATTGTTGCTTCTTTTGATGATGCTGATGAACCATGATTTTTTTCATACATTTTTATCAGCCTCATCGCTCCTGCTGCCGACGAATGTTCACCTTGCTTATGTTCACCGAGCGTTAACAATGTTTTTTGTGTGCTGTGTTGGTTTATTTTTTCTATTAACCGGGATGTTACATGAAGGGAAGCGTAAACATTGTGTACTACCTATGTCTTTGTGTGCGTGTGTGCACATGCACGTCATCATATTACAGCGAAATGCATATACCTAATACCTAAGTAGGTATTACTTACTAAACGTCATGACAAATAGAAAATACTGGAATTGTGTCGGTAGATTTTAGAATCGCAGCAGAAGAAACGGATTCAATCGTCACATCAGCAGAGATGGATAGAAAGAAAGAGAGCAGAAGAGAGAGAGAGAGAGAGGGAGAAAGAGGAAGGTAAAAGATACAGTGAAAATGTGTTGTCAAAAAAGAGGTAACAATTTTCTCTCTATATTTTTTTGAAGAAGCATCTCTTCTCCCAAGCACAAGCCGCTCTCCTGAAGACACTGTTCGTTTTTCTCTGTTAAAGCTTTTCCGGTTTACATCGAACTTTTTTCCACTTCAACAAATATGTTGCTTTGAAGATGAGAAAGATAAAGAGAGAGGCAGAAAAAAAGAGAAGATTCGTTGCCATAATATAATAGTGATGTTGCTGCTAATACTAGTGCAGTATAGTCGACATGTTATAAATGCTGGTGCCACCACATTTCTCCAACTTTTTTTGTGCAAAAAACTACAGCGAACACACATAACGAGATGGGAAAACTCTCAGTGTGAATTTTAGTCGCAAAAAATGATAGGAGTAGTGTGAGAAGAGGAGAGAGAGTGCAAAAAATATGTTTGCAAACAGTAGTAGTGGCAGCTGCAAATGCCGCAAACATTTTGAATATTTCAATGATAGCTCTCTTGGGGAAAAAGTAGGTCTCCATTTTCTATCAACATTTTTTACCTCCTCGCACACACAAAACTCTCGTCTCCTTCTCACGTAAGTATGCAGCATGATGATGATGGTGGTGGTATAAATCTAATAGAGATGCGCATAATACAAAGTTCATGAGATCCCGAATGTGTACATAAATATTTTTTAGCCTTTTCCATTTCGCACTAAAATCAGAAAACTGGCTTACATACATACACGTTTATCATCATCATGACAGTGGCATCATGGCGGCGGCAGTGGCAGCGGTTGGAGGAAAAAAAGGGACAATCATGTGACACCTTCACTCTCAAATTAAAATCTATCCTGTCATCATCATTAGCGCTTCTAACTAGCGGTTTGGATGAATGAGCAGCCTTTTTTACACATGGAAAATTGATAGTTTGGAAATGACGACTTTCCAAAGTGTTTCCATAATGTCACATAGTTTTCTAGGCACTACTTAATCCTTTTATTTTTGAAAAAAAAATCAAATTATTTTTTTCTTGGTGCACGGAGTAACCCAATCAATACCTACTGCATTATTACATTTTGACAAGGGACGACAATTTACATTTCAACGCGAGTTATCACCATCACATTATTTGTCGTGACATTTTGCATTTTGGAGACCTTGTTATTTTATTGACGACACTAATACTTTGTATTACCCAACAGTCGTCATTATGCCCTCCTGAAATATAGAGCCTTCAATTCAGTTGTCAGCTAATAATAAATGTGATGGAGAATTGTGTTGTGGTGGGGAAGGAAGCGAATGGAGGGCAATCAAATGGCATCATCCTTGGTTGTGTCACAAAAATAATAATAATAATGCTGCTCTTTCACTACTTTCCCCTTCTATTGTATAATATTATGAAAACAGTAGAAAAACGAGTCTATCATAACATAACCTTGTGCTGCTTAGAGTGATCGGAAGAAAGAAATATGACGTACATGACGTGACGAATATGACGTATATGACGGCGTATATATGTTCCCATATTTCGTCCACTTGTCCTACCACATATTTGACCGATGATAAAAATGTCAGAGGCGTCTGCTTTTCCATGTTTCACCCATTGAATCCAAGACACTTGTGACCACAAGACTTCATCTGATAAGAAAGGTTTTGACGTAATCTGAAAACGTCCTTTTCTCGCGTTGGCAGCTTGACACACGTTCTATTTTATAGGAGTATAATATGTAATAAATATAATATATTACGTTTCCGTGAATGTCACAACGTGTGTGTGCGCTATATTTCGCCTATTTGATTGACCTTAACAGTATAAATATATATACATTCGTACATATACATTTACACATATATTGAATTTTACATATCACATGAGTAAATATAAGTTTGTCAGTCTGTGAGTACGCCTGTCAGTCTCCTTACTCCGATTTCAATGACGATTCAGATTTCCACGTTCAATCACGTCCAAACTACTTGTTATAAGTTTGTATGCTAAAATGTTTATATACACATTTTTGAAGGGGGAGAGAAAATGTCATATTATAAATCTGTTTTCGCATACAGACAGACTTGTTTATTTATTTTATAGAGCTGTCCAATGAAATGAGCCTGAATATGAGAAAATAAAATAAAGTGGAATAATACTCCTGTCGTGAGTGCTTTTTCTTCTTTTGGAAGAGAAAGTAGAGACCAAACCAGATTAGTACAATACCTTTTCTTGGTGAATTATTCCAAGCATATCTTCAAAGTATTTCCACTGTCATCTTATAAGCACTCCTCGACCTAAACTACTGGAGCTATTGTACTCACGTGTTTTTACACGGTAGACGGGTAGTTTAGTGAATAACTGGTGACAATGACAGGAGGAGAATGAATATTATTTACCACTGTCCTTTATCATTATTTCGAGTTTTAGCCACGACGATGCATAAGAGGAGACAGGTGCTCCGTTTAAGTACTTTTCATTCCAGAAGACTACTTTATAAAAAATCATATATTTGTGCTGCTGGCATGATGACACAACACATAAGCGTTTCTTTTCTCTCGGTTCCCTCATCTCTGTTTACCTCCATTTAAACTGCAAATAATAAATTTATTTACGTGGTATTTGGAAGCATATTGAAATGGCGTGTTGTGAAAGAGAATGAATTACACATTCGGTTTAGTAAGGAAGGGAGAGACAGAGAGATGACTAGATGATTTTAGTCTTACTATTTCCTTGCTGCTTTCAAACACTTCTCTTTATTTAGCTACCAACTAAACTAAAGAAAAAGGGAGACGCGCTCAATTTTTTAAAAAACTTTCACAATAAAGGAAATAAAAGAAGAGCTTCCAATCAGTACTTTTCCTCCCTCCTCTATTGCAAGCTTCCTTGCTGTTGTTCTTCACGTGTCTTGGATCGTGTGAGTCTGCGAGTTGCGTCAGTCAAGATATGAATCGGAATGTGGACGGGAAGAATAAAGAAAATTACTGCTGGAAAGGAAGGAGAAAGGAAAGATTGTATGCAAGTTCACTCCTCATTCATTCTTTAACTCTCTCTCTCTCTGTTCCTTTCTATTATTCATATTATGGTATACTTACTTCAGTATAAAGGCACACTTCCACCACGTTACTTATGAACGAATGAGTGACTGATAAATATACAAAAAACATTTTCACCACCAAACCAAGCGACTACTCTGATATGCATGGAAACAGTAGTAGCAATGTGGAAGCCGTGGTGATGCAATATTGTGAAATTGATGTTCACTCACCTCAGCTGCAATGAATTCTTATTGCGAGTGGAATGTGAGCGATATCTTGGAAGCGGCGCAAGAAGAATAGTGTCATCATGATCACCATGTCGTCAGTGGGAAGGGTAAGATGTATACGGAAGGAGGAACAGCAGTGCAGTGTCACCATAGTGTGGTCTTCTCGGGAAACAATCTTGCCATGACAGGCAAGGCTACAGAGTACTAACCGTAACAATACTACAATTCTATCGTCATCGTCACACGCGTAACCATCATCAGATATATAAATATAAAGGAAGCCATTTCTATGCCAACCTGACTTTTTCCGCCCCTTCTTCTCTTCCTACTTATTACTTTTCCACTTTAATACAACAGCTCACATTCACATATTCATCTAATCATCAGGAAGACGACGATGATGATTTCAATGTCTTGAAAATTCGAAGGAACGAAGATTTCCTAGTTGTGGAAATTGGGTTAAATTAAACTGTAACGGGATACTGTGTGTTTGTACTTAGGTATCTTTTTTCCTCCTGGGTATACCTACTATATAGTCATGCAAATTAAACTGAAATAGTAATAGTATGACGAGATAATAGAGAACGTATAACACATAACGTTTGTACTTGTGCATGATGACGATAAGCGAGAAAAGGGAAGTTCAAAAAAATATTCATACTTTAAAAAGAAAAAAGGAAATGAGAAGGGAATAGGACCAAAGTGAGAATAAGTGAGCAGCGCCATGGCATTTGTATGCTTTTAGTCCATTTTCCTCCATACACGTTTCAAGCATTTTTTTCTTCTCTCTCTCTTACTCTCAACTTGCTTCTTTATTCTTTCTTTATGTTCTCTTCCTTGTTTCTTTTTTTTCTTCTGGCAACTTGTATTGAACATGATGAAAGGAGTACACGAAAAGAGGACTATTTTTTTCTAAATGGAACTGTACGACGGCACGAATAAGTAAAGAGAGAGAAAAACAAATTGGATAGTTTACTTACTTTCACATTGTATTTTCCAATGTGATGATGGCAGTGGTGGATGGTGATGCGATATCTTTAAACTAACGGCTTTCTTATTCGTGCAAACTTCAAAAGCTTTTTCTGTTTCAGGCTCACGCGCTAACACTTTGAACAAAAAAAGTTTGCGTTTAAACGAAATTCATAGTAATGAAATTGGAATACCGTTTCTTGAATGCACTCACTATTTATTTATTTATTTATCTCGACTACTAGGGAAAAAGTGTCTAGTGTCGCCCAGAATTGGGCGGAAACAGAAACTTTTTCATTTTGCCTGTTTACAGAAAAGGCGTAAAATGATTTGTAACCATTACAGTGCATCAACAACAAAAAATGACAGGCAGACATGCAACAATGCATTTTTGGCCATATACACACTGTAGCAAAATTAAATTATCTGCTGAAATATACCTATGCAAAAAAAATCTCCATTCTTTATTTTCTTGAACAGATTATTGCTTCCATTTAAACGAAAGGAAAGCGTGTTAGAATCCAGTTCAGCACAGTAAATTTCCCATACCACACCACCAACAGCAGCAGTCACATTTTTCAACCAAGGCCAAGAAAGAATTATGGTTGGCGAAAACAAATTTGAGATTTTTCTGCCTGATAGATAGACGGATAGAAAGTATATTATCCCTTCCTCACTTTATTGCATGCACACGTTCCTACGTACATATTTCTTCTCCCAAAATATAGATGAATTCCAGCTTGGATTTTGAAGTAAATAGACAAGCTTGCATAAGTAGTTACATGTACAATGTACATATTGGTGGTTTTGTAGATTGGGTATACCACCACGGTTGTTTCCTCCTCCTGCCACCTTCATCACCATCAACATCTCCACCAGTGTTAGTGGCACTGGAGGAGGTGGTGGTGGTTGTAGTAGTATGGATGGAGGCAGTATTCCACACAAACTCATGCTTCCATCCATAGCATAACTTGAAATGTGTAATGTTTGCATGAATGAATTTTTATCCATTTTCTGTGAAAATAGAAGTTTTTTTTCTTCTTCTCCCCAGTGGTCTTCCGGATAGTCTCTCTACGTGACCTGTTTTAAGACGTGTAGGTTATCTACACAGGGAGAGTGAGGAAAAAAGATGGTGAATGCGTTTTTCACCAACTTTTACTCCTTTTCTTCATGCTCCTCTTCTCCCCGGTTTTTCTTCCTACTTGTTTTTATACGATACGATGTGGTTTCACTCAACTCTCCAAAAAAAGAGATACTCGCAAGAGATAAAAGGAAACTACACAATACATACATATTGTGTCTTCGTAAAATATTCATATCTGTATTAACTTGTAGTTACGTGCATATGCATATTATCCTACTGCTACGCTCATAATGTCATGAAAGTTACATACATACGGATATAATACATTTTTGCAGCACACACATGCCAACTACCAACAATGCATAATATTTACACAATTGAAAGAGGATAGCATTGGAAAGGCACTAGTAGTGATCATGTTGGTTTATAAAGTAAGTACGGAAAATGCTTCTCGGAAAGAGCAAAGCACAGGGAAAAAATTCTCAAAGATGCTGGCTGGCGTATACCAATGTTATGCATACATATTGCATATACATTTTTTAAACCAACACACAAGCCAATGCAGTTAGTCTGACCTTTTTTGTCATGTGTATTACAGAGAAGCTAAGTGAGTGAAAAAAGTGAATATTTTTAACCATGTATATATGTACCTACAGGTTATCTGATATGAGACGGAAACGCAATATTTTTATAACGAGACAACCAACTCCGCTGCTGCTTCTGCCTTGTGACAACATAACAGCAGCAGTGCAACTAGACAGGCACAACTATTCTTCTCACACACACGGCACTGGGAGATGGATCCTTGTCACGATACGGAGAGGAGAGAGAGAGAGAGAAAGAGAAAAGTGTGTATATGCTCCATATTGTTATTATTATTACGATTATTATCATTATCATGATGTTACATCATCATCATGATCACATTTCCCAAATATTTTTGCTACATCAAAAGAGAGGAAGAAAAGTGTTAAAAAGGAAGAAGGAGGAAAAAAGATATGCATTTTTTGTTGGTGCATGGCATGACGGTATTTCCCTTCCCACTCAACTTGGACCTCCTTCCGTAAACGCATTTGTTCAAATGTAATGTACTTTCTTAGCAACTACTACTACCAGCACTAGCTTTTTTATTATTTTGTACACTTGTTGTTCAAGTTGCCGGAATAGGATCCCTCTTGTAGTATTTTGCTGCTACGACAACAACTCTCTTGCTTTCCCATAAAAACACCTGCTCAATGTACATATCTGTTGGGAAAATATGAAAGGGAATGATAAAAGATGAAAAATTGAAAAACGGGAAATAGAATCTTTTTTTTAATTTGGGAATTCCGTGAGTAGTCGTAACTAGAAACTGATTACTTTATCTAGGATTGGTTGTTGCTGTTGTTGGTTGTGTTGGCGTTGTTGTTATTGCCGTCATGTTATAGTTGTTGCTTACTTACAACAACTTTCTCAATGCATTCTGTGTAAAACTGTAGTTACTGCTGAGGGGGAAATGAGACAATTCATGTGAGATTGAGTTTTTTAAACGTGCTATATTTATGTACCTACGTCCGTCTCCAGTGCTACTTTTTTGAACGGTCCCATAGATAATAGAAAAATATACAAGATGGATAGATGGATAAGAGTTTGAAGTGCTAACTGTGGAGATAGTGATACATACTCCTTTTCGCAGTTGGAAAAAAGATAATAGAAATTTTAACAGTGCATTCTCTTCTATGGTCTCATATGGTAAAACAAAATTGTGCGGGCGTACCGTTTCACATCATTTTACTTGTACTTGCGTTGCAGAAAAAAAGTTTATTATGCTTTTTTTCTTCTTCTTCTTCGAAACTTCAATATTTACTTGCGTGTTTTGTAATCTATTGTGTAAACGAAGCTGTTTGACAGCCCTGCTCTGTTATCTGCAAACTTGTGGGAAGACGGAAGAAAAAGAAGTTGTATTCTCAATAGACTTTTTCCTCCTCTGCATACGCTTCTCCAATACTTTTTGCATTTATTTATAACAAAATAAAAAAGTGAAATGCTCCTCTTCTTTTATTTAAGTATTTCGTTTTTTGATATATTAGATAATATGTGAAAAGTTGGTATCTCCATTTTTTTGCAACATGGTCCTGTCCTACCCAATAAACCACACACCTAAAAATCATTTGTACATCATGTTGCAGGAGAGCAGCACAAAAGATTGAGAACAGGATCCACGCTATATGTATATACATTAGTATTGTAGCCACCTTGCAACTTAATTGAAAATGTCAGCCTATTCAAAAGAACAGTCTGTCTGTAAGATTTGAATCTATTGAAATGCTTCTGCAACAGCAGAGAAAAAGAAGTGCAAAAAACGGTTCCATTTCCTAGTCTTATCGTCATCATCATGATCAGCATCATCTTTCTCAGAAATGAAATTCATTCACTTGACAGTGTGTAATAATGTGCATTCACAACAGCCTCCTTTTATAATTCATAATTCCTTTTTGCTCATCTTATCATCTCAGTTATCATTATTCAACGAGTGTAATAACTATACATATTACAACTTAAATTATATTTCTGAAATATTGCAATCCGTTCATTGTCAACTGAACACTCAACATTCTATCCATATTTTCACTGCCTCTCACAATGCAATGAGCAGTGAGAAAAGTTTTTGGCAATTACTCTTTTCTCCCAAAGTAAAATGCATTTCTGTATACATAGCTAAATTGAAACCCTCCTGCTGGCTCTCCTGTCAGCAAACATTGAACTGCCTGCCTACCGTCTTGCAATTGTGTGTATGTGGGTGCGGGTTTGTCTGAATCAATGAATCACGATCGTCATCATCATTTTGTATATTAGTATAATATGGGTGCTGCTCTGGTGGCGGCTCTAATATAAATTCTACTTTTTCTTTTGTGAAAAGACCTTGCTCGTTTGCATTGTTGAAATGGAAAACACGACATGCACCACAACTACCATTGTAGACGAGAGAGAGAAAGAGAGAGAGAGACACACACCGAGTGATAATAATAATAATCTTATAAGGAATGCGATATTTAGGTACATATAATATTTGAGTTTGAATACCCGACAACGGGAGACGAAGACTGGAGGAACGCTAGTATTCCAGAGAATGGTTTTACGTTCAAATAGCGCAGATTGGGAATAACTGGAAGAAAGGAGTCAAAGAAGAGGAAAAGGTAACAAAAGAACTTCTGCGTGATATATAATACAAAGGCACACATTACATATCATTGAATAGAAAAAGAGGGATATGGATACTAGCACTGCTACCTACACATAACGACTCGATCTTTCTCTCTCTCTCTCTTCCTTTTTCCCTTTTCGCCTCACAGAGCTTTCTTTCTTTCTTTTACTCTTCAGCGGGTAGGAATAAAGATTTTAGGTTGTGCACACACACAGGCATAATAGATTTTATATGCAAATCTCTCGATTGCAGATATTTTCCTCGTGGTAGCTTGTTCATAACGTAACGCACAGTTTTAACAGGAGACCGTATAAATGGCTGCATGAATTATAAGCGTGCATTAATAGGCAACAGCACACATCATATCCCCTTCATAATCAAGTTGATTCAAATAATAATATAGTTTTGAACATGCTTTCACTGTGAGGATGATGAGTTGAATGGAGACAGATTCTTTTTAGAGACGCTGTTGCTTGTTCTACCACTACCTCTGATGATTGTGATTATGGTAGAATGAAGGCATGTATGTATGGCAGTCATTTTAATCATATCATCAGAATTATCATCTTCATCATCATCGTGGTCCAAGTTGATGTCGCCAGAGTGAACTCATTCAAATATAGTGACTTGCTGTTAAAAAGTTATAGGCGACAGGGAAAGAGTTGTAGTAGTTGGATGATGATGATGTAAAGAAGTGAATAGATGAAAGTGGAATGAATGGATGGAAAATTGTGCCACAATGTTGATTCAATGAGGTTCAATTAAACATACATCATTCGAGAGGACATAAATGGAGTCAGACTGGCTGCCTATGTGTCTGCATAGCAGGGGATATGAAGTAAACAAAGAGAAATGAAAAATCAAACAAGGTGGTGAAAACTGAAAAGAAGCAAGCAGTGATTTATAAATGGCGAGAGAGTGGTTGCTTGTATAATATTATAAAATTACACGTGTGTGCATTTGAGTAGCCGACCATAATTTTCTAAACTCTCTCTCTCTCTCTCTCTCTCTCTCGTAACCGCACACCACATGATATTGTGTAACATAATTATAAAATGATGCGGTAAGTAGTTTCAACAGAAAAGCTAATTTCTTTTAATGCCTTTTTTCTATTTGGCAATTAGTAGCAAAAGCGCCATTTCACAATACACTCGTATTTCGCTATTACTGGCGAATTGGATGACGATGATGATAATGAACGCACACACACACACGTCTCTATCAAACGCAGGCACAAAAAAATCCAATTTATTTCCTATAATGGGAATATGTATGTATATAAGTAGCTTCGAAAGGGAAAAAGTTCCAATTTTATTCAGCATTCACCAACTTAATTTCTTGATGTACTTATCAGATTTTCTGACTGGTGTGAAGAAATGAATGGTGTTACTGGAGGTTGTACGCGTGTGAAAAGTAGTAGGTATGTAAGAAGGTGGTCCCCTTTGTCTGTCCGCCTATTTAACTCGGAAACGTTGCCCATCTATCTATTCGCTTCTCTATGTACGAATGTGTATGTATATTATGCATTTATGCTTGTATATACTGCAAGACAAACCATACAGATAAAAGAAGACAACAATGGAAAACTACAAGCCAACAAAGAAGAAAGCTTACAACAATATTATTATTACATATTATACATTTGAAATGTTCGCAGTTATGTTGTGGGTTTAAGGTTTCTATCGGGGGTGGTGATGGTGATGCATGGCGCTAGTATATTGTAGCTGGCTGCTCTGTTATATCCATCTCTTCTTTCAGCATTACTTGAAAGAGAGAGAGAGAGAGAGAGAGGTAGAGAGGGAGACAGAGATATGGAGATAAAAGCGAAGAAAAGTGTATAGAAAGCTCATGCATGCTACATAAAATAATCAATTTTAATTTATTTCTTTTGTGATGACAAGATGAATGTCGTTATTGGTATTTTATGGTTTGCCTTTTCACGTGTACGAATAAATACACAACAACAGCAGAAGCAGAGCAACACCAACAACGACAACATCAACCGTAGTGTGGCAGTATAAGCTTTTCTCCACCAGCTTATATTTTTTTTCGTTCTCCTCACTCTCTCTTTCTTCTTTCTGGGAGAAGGTGATGATGATATTGATATTGTTGTTGCTGCTGTTGTAAAAAGAGATGCATGTTGTTCTTGTTCTCTCTCTCTATTTTCCAACCTATGATGCTATTCGTGTGGGTATGTTTCTACAATCCTACCAGCAGCAGCAGAAGCGCCATCATCGTCATCATCGCCAACGCCAGCAGAACAAACACATTTCTTTCCTTTCAATCGCCCATTGGCGAATACAAAAAAAATACTATGAGTTTTTTTTCTGCATGTGTAGTCGTAGTAGTAAATGTGATGGCGGTGGTAGCAGGAATGGCATTTCACATGGCGTTTTGTGTGTGTGTAAACTTTTATTCGGGTCAATGCCTAGAAATAGTCAAATGGTGTTACTACTGCCACTACATTTCTTGTTTAATATTATGTGAGATGATAAAATACTACGGCGAAAAAGCCAACCTAACACGGTTTTTTTTGGAACGGGCTGGGATACTACTTCTGTTGTTACTTGTGCTGTGGGAAGGCTAAACACCAGTAGTGGTAGTAGCAGGCGGCGTGAGGAATTTTACAATATTATTCACACTTTATTGTGAAATCTAAAGGCATTTTGTGTCGTTGTTGTTGTTGTTGCTTCTTGGCGGCAGCCGTCTTTTCTCTTGCAGAGAAAAACCTCCTTTCACTTTCTTCATTGTTTACTGTCGCGTCGATACTGTGGTTCAGTTTAGAAGAATGCGAAGAAGTAGTTGCTTCTGTGTGTTTTTAAATCGATATCGGAGGCTTTGGAGCTGGAGAATCCAATATAAATATATATATGTGGAATATCAAAGTGTTAATAAGTAATGAAGTAATAGAGAGACGTGAATGTCGGTTTCCATTGCAATCTACGAATTCCATGCTAATGGAGTTGAACAGGCTTGCGTTTTCCAGGGAATCTATTATTTGCACATGGCAGCAGCAGCAGGAAGAGCTACCACACTGGAGAATTCTCCTATATATGGTTTTTGGACCTTCAGTTGTTATTATTATTATTGCACACTTATGCTAATATAAAAGTGTAGGATAAAAGACACGCCAAACTTAAATAGTAACGACTCATAGAGAGGAGGCAGATTACTCATGTCAAGTTGAATTAATGTTTATGGCGCTCAGTTAACTTTCGTATTAACGTTTTAGACTTGTTGGATGAAGAAGCTGTACGAAATGGTAAATAGTAGCTACAGAGTAGAACAACAACAATCACAAGTAAACGCCTTCATGTTTTTCCCTGATAGCGTTTTGTTGTGTGCTTGTTCTAGGTATCAACACCGTTCACTCGACTGCATCGCAATTTTTTCTGGGATTTAAAAAAGACTCTTACTTGAATAATCTTGAGAAAAGGAATTGAAAAACTCCTTGTTTTTGTTTCTTCTGTATGTTCTCAGAAAGAGGGAAAGAGAGAGAGAAAAAAAAGATAGGTCGACTGTGTACTTTCAATTTAGCCACACTTTTTCCAACAAATCTGCTGACTACTTTCTTTCTCCTCCGTACATTTCTCTGTCACATTTTCTCAAATTAAAAATCCCTGGAGATAGCAGCTCAGCCAGACATTTTGCTGGCAACACGTCAGGAGATACACAGGAGGTTGCGGCTGTGCTTCTCCTTCTATTAGATATACAGTATGCACACAGGTGAGAAAAAATCCATGATCAGCAATTTCAGCAATGTAATAACTCATTCGTTTCAATTGAACATCAAATCTGGAAAAGTATCTTTTAAATTGAAAATGGCTTTCTGTCTACCTCTCTCCTTTTTTTCCTATCTGCAAGCTTGCTTTCTTCTGGAATAAAGACGGAAATAAGGAAGGAGAGAGGAGCTCTGAAGGAAAATAAAAATCAATGTTTTCCCCTTTTATTGATTTACATGATGCTCCATAAACAGAAAACGAAACGCGCCAAAGGAGAGAAGAACGACACGGTGGAAAAATGGAATGAAAGTGAGACGGAGAAAATGAAAAAGAGGATATACTTCGGAGGTGTTTCCAATCCTCTGATTTTCTTCATATCTTTATTCTCCCTCTCTCTCTCTCTCTCTCTTCGACTTCTTCTCCCACCTTTATTTTCTTTCTGTGTACCAATGTAATTTAGCAGTAGTGTGCTTGCACCTTCCTTGACTTGGCTATTGTACATTGTACTTAAGTATATTGACACTGGTGACAAATATACGAGGATATCATCTAATAAAAAGTATGGGCAGATATTATTTTTTTCTGCGATCATATCAATGTGGAATACATGCCTACCTATCCAGCTATGTTTCAATTCAAACCCGGTGGATAGCAGAGAGCAATGGGTGGTGGTGTGCCAGAGATGTCTACTACATAAACGACTTTCCCCGTAGTTCTCAGTATTATGCATCTAGAGTCTCGAGGTGTATGTACATGAAGTATTTACAAGATGGAGAAGGAGGAATAAAGGATATTTTTATCCCTAAGTCAGGCAACCTGATGTCACCTAGGTGTTGTAGGCATATAAATCTTTATCTGCTCTCCTCAGCAGATTCCCCCTGGAATGTGGAGCACAGCCTGCGGTCGCATTCATTTTTTCTTCTTTTACTCCTGTCCTCTCTTTCTATCCCTGTCCTTTGCTTCACTTTACATACATTTATTTTGTTTGGTATGCACAGTGTCCTCTATGACTATTTGCGTGTGTACATATCTACCCAGTATCTCTTCAGTCGTCTTCTTTTTCTCAAAAGCATCTTGACTTTTCTCTCTTGAGACAGACAAGCACACACACGGAGAGAGTTGATAGCATTTTCGTCTTCTTTTTGCTCTACATGAGAGCAATTCCACGAAATGTAAAGGATCGCTACTACTGCTGCTGCTGCTGGTGCTGTGTATTTCGGGACAAAAGCTTCCAATCTTGTAATCGAGAAATGATTGAAACTATGCATTGACAAACAAATATAGAAAACGGTTTGACAAATGAATGTGTGTCTGGCAGCCCGTGTTTATGTGTGTCTTCTTCAATCTCGTAACACGCTTACGTTAGATCATCAACGAATAAACAAGGTAAACAAACAAAAATGCCTGAATCTCTTTCTTTTATCTGTACTCCTGTTTCTTTTCCTCCTTCTTTTCCTTTGCTGCCTTTTTTGTTTTTTGTGTTGCTACCGAGAATGAGAGGTGAAAAAGGCGAGGCGAGGATAAAGAAGGAGAAGAAGGAAGCCAGTGGAGCAGTAGCTTTTACCAGCAATAGTGCACCATTCTCGTCATCATCATCATGTGGTTTTGGTGGTTTATTGCATTTGTTTGTTTGTACATGTAGATTGTATTAGATAGATGATACCTTAAACTCCATTCTACTTTCTCTCTCGGCTTTGCTTTAATACTTAGGTACACAAAGAATTTTGTCTAGAGGTCTTTCTATCTATCCATCTTGTGTGTTTTTTTTTGTCTTGGCAGAAAATGGTTGGCAAGGGTTGGCTACAAAGTGAAATAAATTTACTTTTGCTCATCCATATAATTTCACTTGGGTGTGTTTGTTTGTGTGCGCCCTACCCTGACTCAACTATGGATTCCCCATTAATCGGTGCTAAAAAATTGTCTTTTTCCATTTTGGGACGTGTTTCCTTCTCTCTCTCACACACACACATATATACGCTACACAAATACAAGTGCAGTTACATTTTGTGTAAGTTGGTCCGAGTCCCGACACCGCACACAATGACGAATTTTCCTGTCAAACCGTGTACAAGAGACAGAGACAGGAACGCAAGACTAGAGAAAATTAACTATTTCCTTTGCTGAAGGTCGTAAATGGACAGGGGTACAATGCAGTCAGTTATAATTACCTTTACCGCGTACATTCTATATACGCCGATGATAATGATGTGGGTCAGCGGATCTAACGGCATTGCCAATTCTGGTTTCCCAACCTAAAAAAGCACGTCTTGTTATTTTAACCTGGTTTCTTGAGTCGCAAAACACACTCTCGCTCAAGAGTGAGTCAGTCCATCAGCTGCAATTGCAATATTGCGAACGTGCTGTGTAGAGTGGAGAAGGTAGAGAGAGAGAAGGGAAAGTAAAAGTAAGTGAAGATTGGAGTGGCAGGGGCCGTGTGGTCCCACAAATTAAACCAAGTAGCAGGGCAATGTCGAGATACATGCTTGCTGCCTGCACTGCGCTCGTCCATACTAGGTATACGTCTATAACGTTTTATTAAACTTTCTTTAATTTTCACTCTCTAAAGTTACATAAAACCGCTTACAAAGTGTGTACGCATTCATATACCTACATACATACAGGACATGTATTTACTTGTTACACTCAAAACAAAATTATACCGTGCCAGTTGAAGTCTAAAATGACACATATACTCGTGTAGGCCTCTTCACGTGAGCGTGTATCACACTTATTGTTAAGAAATGCAGCTTTTTACAAATTGTGGCATGCCTTTTATTTTTTCCCACCACATGAAAAAATACTAGCAAACTTCCCTGGTGCACATTTTCTAGAGCATTCTTTATTTTTCTCCCATCGCATACTCTCTCTCACTTGCTCGCGCGCTCTCTCTCGCACACACTTTCTCTCTCTTTGAATTGAAGTGCTTGGAAAGAACAAGTGGCAATGTTTTCATGCATGCAATCTTGCCGAGGAAAACAAAAGTACTCGTATTTCTCTCAAGAACTTAATTACAAAGCCCAGTACCGCAGTCTTTGCATTCAAGCCTAAATGCTTTTATTCCGTGTAGTGCTTTTGCAGGCATGAACAAACGAAGGGAAAATATTCCGTTTGAAATGGGAGAAAAATGCCCGCTGGAAACGGCAACAGTGTTTGCTAGGCCGGACAGAAAACGCAAAGATAAATAAATGCAATTGCAAAGACAAACAATGCTGCCGGACCAATTGCCAAATTCAAAACATCTCTGTTTTCGTATAATATTTTGAAATATCTGGACTACCATGAAATTGAGAGCACCAGACAATACATCTAGACGGACGGACAGACAAATATGGATAAATTCATTATTATTTTCAGCAACCCAATAAAAATCAGCGGCAGCGGCAAAACTCTTTTATAATATTACTGTGAGAGTCTGTGTTGTATTCACGCGGGAAGTATTCCATGTGCCATTCTAATTTGTATAACAAGAAATTTAATGGAAAATATCAGATCCTAGAAAGTGTGTATGGCCGAAAGAAAGGGAATGAAACAAATAAACGGGTCAATGTGTTCAGCTCTTTTTTTACCAGTACATTTGCTTCACGAGCGGCATTAATAGTTGAGGCTGCGCTGAGGTTTCACGAGGTCCACGCACGAAGGTTTTTTCTCCTGATTTTTTTTAAAACGAGTGAAAAATGTAACGTGTGCTCCCTTTCGCGTCTTCCGTTGGATTGGTATAGCAGCGTGGTACATTATGTGTAGTCTCTGTAGTGAGTATAGCAATAACTTTTAAGATTGCGGTCGCCCTTTTACCGAAGCACGCCAACAAAATTGCTTTCATTGTCTTTGCGTTTACTCCCACAAACAGTGTGTGTGTGTGCCTCTTTTTTCTATTCCGTTCTGGCTAGATCCTGACGCGATGGTATAATGGTTCTTGATATATGATTGAATGCAAGGCAAGTATAAAGGCCATTTTTTTTATTCTCTGCTCCTTCTACGGTCGCTTGATCTTTTCGCTTCCATTACTTTTTTGCACGATTGCGCAAAGTTTATGCAAAAAAACTTGTTGTTTTGACTCTTCATTCGTTTAATCCCTTCTGCTTGGCTGATGACGGTGATCACCACCATCACCATCATGTTACATTATGTAATATGCATGCTCACACGCAAATTTATGTTTGCTCCTAGTTGAGAAAGCAGTGTAGTATCCAACTAAATAAAGTAGAGAAAGCAGAAAGGAGGAAGACACCCTTTTTTCATTGTGATTTACCCAGTAAAATGGTTTATGAAAGCAACACTGCGGGTGTCTCATGTGTACACCGATTTGTCTTTTAGCCAAGAAAACAAGGAGAAGGAAAGAAACTTGCAAAAAATAATGTTGCGAGAACGAGTAAAGTAGATGTATACACGTACATTGTAAATTTTTATACATTTTTCACGAATATTTTGTTCTTGCTTACATGCGAGCATGCAAGCATGCATTGAACAACGCGTACACAAAAAAAGTGTGTATACTTGGATGCTCCCATCTAAATACTACTGCTGCTGCTGGCAAGATGAGCGTCAAAGTTGAGTATATGTTCTCATTTGCTTTCCTTGAAAAGACAGCAATTTTCTACATGTGTGCGGCGGTTGTACGCTCCTGTGAGTAGCGCGCCGGCTATGCAACCGTATGAAAATAATGGGACAAGAAAAAACCAAGATGAAAAAAGAACGCAACAGCAACAACAAAGCAAAAAGACAATGATGTAGAGGCACTCTTTCTATTTTGTATGTATGTATGTCCCGCTATAGGTAGTTCTTCTTTCGACACAGTGGTGTGCAAGGATGTATATAGGTATGCATGTCTCACAAAATATTTCGCAAATTTTTCGAATAAATTTACTCCGCTTGTGTGATTACGGCCACCACAAAAGGGGCCAAGTTATAGGAGCTGTGGAATCTCTTATGCTGGCTAAACTATAAAACATTTACTCTGCTCTCTGCTCCTTTTTATCCTGATACTGCCTTTATGTAGCCAACCATGACAACCTTTTGGTCACTCTATATTTTACAACTCTTCTGGTCCCTGTTTCCTCTCTGCTTTCCTCGTCCCTATTAATAAACCATGTTTGTGTACATATACACCACTACAGTACACAATGTACATCGGGAATCACTTATTTTTTCATATAAATTATAAATATCACTATCTCCCAAAAAAAAGTTTCACTATATATTGCTTAAATACTTTGTAGTAGCATGATGATAATAGTACGTGGCGGTGGAAGCGGTAGCAATCATGACAACGTTTCAAAATCATTCGCAGCAAATGGATCGAAAGTGCCACTTTCTCTCTAACGAACAACCTTTTGCCATGCCGCAGCAGCAATACACATTCCTCATCATACATACATAGCCTCTATCTGTTCCCAAGAATAAGGCGTCGAGCACTGTAACTGTTGTACCATTTTACTTGAAAGTCGTCTTTTTAAAAAGAATTCCTTTCCTTTCTGGCTTCCAACACCATCCCACCACCACCATCATCATCGTCATCATCATCACAGATTTCTCAACAATTTTTCCACCCATATAACCGGAAAGCACGGCAGTCTTACTTAGTATGACCTCTCCTCATCTTTCCTTCCAAAAAAAGTATGTACGCTTTCCCAATATTTTTCCTCGTTTTGAACAACATGAAAGAATACAAACAGCCAGCATTCAACCAAGCACACTTATGTGTATTCACCAGAAAAAAAAGGAATTGAGAATTCCAGAGTGAGGCAAGCAGGGGTTCTTCTGTGTGAAAACCCAAGTCTTCCTCTTTCTACAGATTATTTTCTCAAAGGCATATTGTACATACATCGCAATATGTAAATACAAGTAGGTGGTGTAAGTACGCTGTATAGTATCGACATGCCTGGCTGTCGATAAGAGAACTGCTTGATAGAGAGTGACAGATAAATCGAGGAGGAGGAGGACGACGACGACGAAGACGACGAGGAGAAGAAGTAGAAGAAAGAATGCATGTACACAGAAACACATAAGTATCTAGACAGGTTACAAGCTAAATACATTCTATCTTCTTATTCGCAAGTAGGCATGCATCCAAGAAAAAGATAGTAGAAATTTGCATATACTCCCCAGGAATTTGAATGAGTTAAATCGATTTTTGACCTCATATTTTATATATTTCGATATTATGTTGTAGTAAGTTGGTTGGTATAGAAAGTTGTATGATCAAAACTTTCCAATACATAGTTTTTTACTGCTTTTTACTTCTATTGTAGTAGAAGGAGTAGCAGAAAACTTGCGGGCATGTAATATTTATAGAAAGGACATGGAGACAAGAAAAACACGAGAATAATGGTATATTTAAGAGAGAGACGGGAAGGAGAAAACACAATGTCCTATTTTGCTTTAACATGATTTTTTGCCTTAGCAGCTTAAAAAATGAACAGTGAAAATAAATGGTCGTCATGGAGGACATTCATTCTCTTTCAGTTGATATCACTTTGTTCCTTTCCACTAGACATGCATGCATTATGGGTATAAGGTATCAAAAGGATGGATGGAAGGGAAATGTAGTGAAGAAAAGGCATAATATTTTATTATGCTTTCCCGATTCCATCACATGCAAGTGTGTATAAGAGCATCTTGAAGGGAAAAAGGTGCGATGATGATGATGACAGGATAGAAGAGCAGTTGTAGTGGCAGAAAAGGAACAAGTTTATTATTGTCCAAACTTATCTTAA
Source organism: Sinella curviseta (assembly GCA_004115045.4). Taxonomy (NCBI): domain Eukaryota; kingdom Metazoa; phylum Arthropoda; class Collembola; order Entomobryomorpha; family Entomobryidae; genus Sinella; species Sinella curviseta. The sequence continues at coordinate 11,906,964 of CM065489.1, forward strand.
TGAAGGCAATAAAAAGTTTGCAAATTGGCTCGATGACAATGACTATCATCACTGTTATTTCATTTGTTATTATTATTGTTCAACAATGTTTAACAAGTTATTTAGTAATCGATTCACATGCAAGAAAATATCCATCTATTTTATTTTGTTTACTGTGTCTTTATTACAAAAATATTTGAATACGTTTCCTTCCCCAGTATTCCGATGATTTATTGGAAAGGATGTTATTACTTTCCATTTCGCTGCATATTATTCCATATCATCATTATGAAATTCCTTGAATGTTTCAGCAAACAATGCCATGTCGTAATCTCACATCCATGTTTGTTATTATGATAAAAACTAATAAGAAAATATTTTGAATGAATTAAAAAGGACAAGGCTGTGCGTTGTGACAGTCACCCCTTCACTTTTTTACTACCTACGCATAATTTATATACTTGATCCAAAATGTGTCGGGGTAGTAATGTACTTCTTGCTAGTTTTTTTATGCGGACTCGTTGAACATTATTATTATTATTACTACTACTATTATGTATTAAGAATTCCTCTCAGGAAGCCACGAAACTGTCGGCATCCGTTGTTCCCAAATACTTGTTGCATTACTGCGCTACTCACTCACTACAACTCCTACCACTTCATCTTCTCTGCCTTTTTTGTGAATATCTAATGTTCATATATGTTTTTCTCTGGATTCTTTCAGGACTGCTAAGTGCCACATGCTCGTCTCCAGCGTACAACGAACCCACACCAAATTCAGGGTATGCCAAATCCAGCATGGACAATCGTTTCGATGTCAGACAAAATGAGGGAAATGGAATGGGACTCGGCATGCCATGGTAAGCTCTTCGTACAATGTACTGCATGTTTAACAACAACTCTATTACATTTAATTGCATCAAGTACCATTCACCATTGTGTAGTCATCTCAAGGTTAAAATTATTATATGACAAAAGTCTTATTTTATTGTAAACAACTGTTGTTGATTTAGTTGTTGTTTTGTTCTTAAAATGTTATTAGATTGTTTTGCTGTCGTCATTGACCAGATCTAATTTTAAAACTACGAAAGTTCGTGTCATTATTGAAATAAAAATATTGATTCGAATGGAATTTGAACTAGGTACAGACATAAACAGAAATGCTAAGAGCTTTAGCTAAAATGGAGGATCGACACATCCTAGAAATTTGTATCAGAGCTCTACACGAATCTTGGGTAGTTTCAGTTTCAGGTAGCTGTAAATATCAAGAACACTGGCGACATAAATTAATATGAATAATTCAGTGCAATGTATGTTGCTGTCTACTTAAATATGTTTATATAGCTTTCTATTTAGGTGTAACATCATTTTCCAGGTATTTAGCTCATCAACTTTGTTTCCTACATGGTAGCACTTAACTGTAAATATAAGGGCACTAGCAGGAACTACAGAATAATTTTTTTTACTGTAGCTCCTCAACGGGCAAGTCAGACTGCTCTGTTTATTTTTAGACATTTGTAAACAAAAATATCAAGTTCTGAGAAGAATTTTTTTTCTTCAAAAAACTGTCAATGGGGAACATAGTATTAGGTATATTACTTCTTGGAACCTGTGACGGTCTGTGTACTTTCCCCTTTAGGAATGTTTATATTGCGACATGTTCATTTCTCTCTGCTTCCCCTTTTTGCACGTGGACTAGTGGTGGTATGGTAACTGATACGGTGAAGTGTGTGTAGAGAGAGAGAGAGCACAGATGAAATCTCGCCGAAAACAGAAAATTTGTGAGAAAAGTGCGCAGAAAGAGAAAGAGATTCCTGCTTACTATTTACTTATCAATGTCCATTCCATCTGTGATAAATTGACTGGGATACACAAATAGCTTTCCCAGTTGACCATTCCTCGTAAGATGCTCTGTCTATGTAATATGCGTAGTGCAAGAAGTAGTAGTAGACGTATTCAAGTAGGTACATGCGTATAAAAAATGTGAAAGCAGTTTCAGGAAAAGGAAAAAGTACCTGACGCACTTACATAAATACATCCATAATAGGTTCTCTGTATCGGTATACCTACCAACATTTTATTTAGTTTTCCCAGAGTTCATGATTTTTCTGCTATCAAAATATGGCATGTATGATCTGCAAACATTAGCCAAATTGAAGTGAACATGGGACAATGTTTTCACTAAATATTACTTTCTAGTCGATATGAAATATTGGTGGTAGCTGCAAGAGTAACAGAGCAAGCAACGAGGTAGGTACTGTAGACAAGTGTATGAGAACACTTGAAATATGTTTCTATCTACTACGTAGTTACCTATGTAGCGTGGAAGTGTATTGGAAATGTTAATAATAATATTATCATTTTTGCCATCATAGCATACATTTTTCCTTGCAATAATATTATTATGCGAGCAACCACGTGACTGCTTCTCAGAGTGGAATAGAATCCTTGTCTCACTCGCAATCAGTATATGTATATCTAACTGTGGTAGGGTACGACGTATAAACCAACCACTGACTTTCCATACAGTAAAAGTTATCGGAACAGCAAAATTTATACGCGTCTCCGTAACTAACGGCGAAAGAGCAGTCAAGTACTAATTGGAGGGTTCCAGGGTCACAACCTAGCGTAGGCGGCTGAATTTCTGATCGTTAGTAGTATTCTCTAGTGTGTTTATTTCTTTTTGATAAGTCATGAGGCTGAAATTGCCGACAATGTCAGTAAAATCTTTCCCAATTTACATATTTTCCCTCCAGTCCGCACCCAAATTAATCTTTCCAAGTAATGGGCAGATGAAATCAAGCATGGCATCCGATCCTCCTGCCCACATTACCCACTCGAAGTACCATTTGAATTTATCCCTTGTAACGTATTAATAATACATTTTTGTTATTTTTCCATACATGCTTAGGTTGGCATGTTATGCTAGCGTATAAACTAAATAATAGTCTTTCATAAATGGAGATATCGATTGATATGGAAGTAGTCCCCGACAACGAACCCAAACTTTGGTAGTCTTTCTTGCCTGCAGCCATTTTACTGCCGCCGTGTTGTATAACTACTGAGGACTGAAAATAGTAATGTAAGGCATACCAATGCTATTTACGTGAATATACATTTTTATATAAAATGTTGCCCGGAATGAGATAAGACTGAAGCCGAAAATATTATAGTGGGCGGATGGGTTATCGCATTTTGTTTTGTCTTCCAGTCCTCTTCTCATTTTATTCGGGATTTGTCATCATGACTGTCCTTAAAGTGTGCAAGGAATTGTAAATACTACAGTACATTATTCTGTATTACGTATTTTATTTAAATTTTAGAGAGCAATGAATAAACGGTAATACACTCTCGGTTTGAGTGAAAACAATGACATTTAATAAAATCCAAACTGTCTCCCACAACCCCAACTTGTCTGATTTAATTTCATAAAACGAAAAACCTTGCAATGCCTGTCTGGAAATAGATATCAAATCGCTTTTGAATTCTACATCTGGAGTCTAGACAGAAAAAAATCTTGCTTTTCATTTCCATCTTTTCTCCATCTTATTATCATCATCGTCATCCTTTTAGGAAATGCAGTGCAGTTAAAGAGAGCAAACGATGATAGCACCCGTGCATTTTTTACTGGTGGTAATGGAGTTACGACTGACTGGTATTTGGCGAGCGACAAGAAAGTAATAATTGAATGGCATTCGCTTATATAATAATGTAACCAGCGGCGAGGGTAGCCAACTTGAAAAGATCCCCAGACCGTCAAAAATGCACTTCTCTCGTTTGCCAGTGCTCGCCTCTTTTGGCATTTTTGAAGGTTCACTCACTGCATACTATTAGCATTAGAAAATTAGCATGTCGTAGTCTATATATGCCTGGTTTAGCTGTAAATACCATTGAATGGAAGGAAAAAATACGGTACGGCGAGAATAAATTTGCTGAGGCAACGCAACGACTCTTTCGTCTATTGCCTCGTCTGACGTTGTCAATGGAACGTGGTTAGCTATCATCATGATTCCGATTACCATCATCATCATCCTTCGTCCTCTCTCTCCCGCATCACTTTGAGTGGTCGCTTTGGATGGTTCGGTTTGACGATGGTGCTGATGGTGTATCTGTTTCTACTATATACACTGCTGAGAGGCAGATGAGGTTGAAACTGGAAACCTTTAATGTACATCCATGCATGCACATATTTATTTGGCATAAAAATCTTTCACATGTCTACCACCACCTACGTGAGTGTATGAATGCACGATTGCTTTCACCAACAGCAGCAAACCAACAGCACCACCACTTTTCATTATATAATCATCCAGACACATTTCCTCAATGGTCGTCAACTTACCATGGTACAAAACTCACCAACGTACCAAAATATCGTATATCTCTCCTCCACCACCACCATATCCCAATATCCCAACAACACTTTACTCAACGGGACGCGAAATAAATTTCCATTTTAACTTTCAAAGAAGGGCGAGATGTGCAAGTGTGAAAGCACTATGTCCGTTTCCCCTATATTTATGTGATGTGAGCCACATAGGTAAGTACATGCTTGCCATTGTACGCATTTTTGCTTATGATCATCATCACCGCAGACTACTCAAAGTAAGACTACATATTATACGAGTGTACTGTCCAGGAGCCAGTTATCCTATAGTGATGTGACACGGAGAGTTTGAGAGGGAGTGAGAGAAACAAGTATTATTGCACGTCACACACTTCCATATCCACTCTCATCCATTTCAATCGCGCTTCGCTGAATCACAGAAAACCAGGTCTTCTTTCTCATCACCATGATCTCTCCTCTCTCCCTCTCTCTCGGTCTTCTCTTTGTCAATTCATGATTGCAAGTCTCACTGCGACAACACACTATACATCTGTTCATGTACGTATACCAAAATTATATCTATTTATATAGCTTGTAAAGCTTTAAAAGTAAACCGGAGAGAATATTGTGTGTGGTGGTGTGTAACCATGAATATTATGGTGGTGAGCAGCGTAACAAGGGGGGAGATGCCCTATAATAATGTATGTACTTCAATATTTCTTATCGTAAAATGAAAACTGGACAGTGGATATAGAACGCTTGGTATTAAACACGAAGCAGGTTTCGGTTATCGGTTGTTTGGTTGGTGGGTGTGGGAAAGTGTGTGTCAAAGAGCTGATAAATTTTCATTCTCGTTTTTTCTCTAAAATGCATTGGTGCTTAACTAATGCATATAAAACACAGAGAAGTGGAACAAACGTTATGTGAAAGTTTGAAGGAAAGAAAAGACAATGTATTTTCATAGGTGTATTATTCTAAGCATATCATAAAATAATGTTTATTTTGCTGTTTATGTCCAACTATTGTATTTATCGCTATTATTGTTATTATTATTTATACATATGTATATCTTGTGTGTTGATATGATCGTTGACAGGGCTGAGGACTATGCGCCACCATCCCAAAGATCGCCTCTGTCGTCATCCCGTTCAGAACAACAGCAGCGGGAAGAACAGCGCTGTGAGAACGGCTGGTGTGCAGAGGATGGAAGCTGCTCTTGTAATCCATGCTGGAGCGGACCCACATGTCAAGAATATGGTAAGTGGTAAAGAGCCGGAGAAGGAACATGATTATCAACCCTTTTCAATAGAATTTAACACGAGACACATAACAATACGCTTTTCCTTTACCACTCTAGAGTGGTTATAGCTACGACAACCTTCCATCATAACCACAAAAATACACATATGAATACATACATATAAGCACACACACAACAATAAAAACACTACTAGCTCACGTGTTTGTATAGTAGTATTAGTAGTTGTAGTAAAATGCAGTGGTGTCGGTTGTAGAGCCAGTAGCTGTAGTAGGTTTTCCTGTTCCTGTTGTTCTTGCGGATATTCTTTCAAGAAAAAGCCGACTTATGTTAAAGCATTACAGTCAAATGTATTGCACGAAGGAATGTATCATCATCATATCATGAAAATCCTTTACAGCTTACATATATTACTATTATTTCCCTGACATTGCATTACTCCCTCCATCGTCTCCGCTACTGCTACTAGTACTGCAACAGCTTTCCCATCTTCTTTTTTTTGAATCTCCTCACTGCTCACCAGAACCACCACTCTGTGCTTCTTTTCTCCTGTTTTCTCACTAAACAAGCCCACTCCACAAAACTCTCATCACATTCATAGGGAAATCGTTCTTTGTTTAGTAGGCTGCATAGCTCTACAATAACAACAAAAACAACAACGCACACCCAGCGACCGACACCATTTTCTATATCACTATATCATCATCGCAGTCATCGTGATACTCCTCATATCATAAACGGCTGGTTTCATGGGTCGCCCAGAAAACATCAAAATTTATGCGTATTACGTGCATGGATACTTATCCATAACAGCTGAGCTGAGAGAACTTTCACTCTCCGGCTCTCTCTCTCTCCCGCTTTCTCTTTTCATTTCTCCTGCTTTCTATCTCTCTCCCGCTTACTCTCTCTTTGCGATCCACCCATGAGACGAGGAGTAAATAGTCTCGCTCTCTGTTATTTGTATCAATATACAGGGAAATAATAATAAAACTCATAAACATTGCTGTACTAGATGCAAAAAAATATAAAAAGTTATATATATATATGCATGAGTAACATGGAAATTGGGCTCGAGTGCCGCAGCATTAACATTTAGCGGTCTTCCTGTCTCATCTTTTCCCTCCAAATGTATAATACATTTTACTTTGGCTTGTGCACACTGACATAAATAAATATTCCAGAGATTTTACAGAGAGAGGGAGGGGGAGAGAGGTGGTTGTAAAAAATTTCGTTTTTATACGCGACTGTTGTTGTGGATAAAATTACGTGTAAGGGAGAAAAAACCGTCTGTTGGTTTTTATAACCAGATAAGACCCGCTGAAATTTTGCTATGATCGGGTGTCAAAGAGGAAAATGTGCATGGTGCATGAATGGTCAAACAGCTTACTTGTTTATGCATCCATGTCATCTCTCTTACTCCCACTCTTTGTTTTTTCTATACGCTGTTTCGGAATCACGATGTGCTCCTTATATAATATTTTGCATGCACTTTATGTATTTATCAGTGGCAACATCATGAAATAAAAAATATGCTAAATTTATAGTTGAAATGTAGTTTTTATCTATGGCACAACGGGCTTTGCATAATGTGGTGTGCTACACGTATTTTTTGTTTCGCTTGGGTGACAGGCGATTCAATTCATGAGTTCAATGCATGACACAAGTTGTATAAATGGACTGCGACAACGGAAAATTAGGAGGCACTTTGTTTTTTACAAGATTTCTCGGAAAATTTGTAGTTGTTTATGAGATCATGATCAGTATAATGAAAGGGATAAAGAATTGTTCAAAAATGTAGAAAATAGATGGGACTTTATGTACCTGTTATACGGTTATCAATGTATGTGTAAAAATATATGTGCCATTTACGTAGGTACTTACTTTTACATAGCGGTTTACATTGTTTCTACTGATGTCGCTCTACCCGTCCGATGTAGACATTGTAGACGCATAACAAGAAAGTTGAATAAAATGTGACACTTTTCTGTCACAAGAAGATTCTTTAAAATGTATAACGATGATACAGTATAATGCAGCCACAAATAGCAACATCAACAAGAAAAGCTGTTTCCTTCAATCCTCTACAAAATATTTACGCGTATGAAAGGAAAACATTATTATGTTAGTAGAACAACATGGATGCTTAGACAAGCCTTGTTAGAATCATTTCTTGGTTGGTTTCTCAAAAACCCACTTGTTTTGAGTGAGTGAGCACTTTTAGTTTTTCTTTTATTTCAGCGCGTTTCATCCCTTTTCCAGGCAAGAACTCATCCAAGCAAAAAAGTAGGAAAAAAACGAGAACACTCGAACATGGCCAATCCATTAACATTTACACATGGAATAAATTTTAAGTGGTTTTCCCTGTGGAGGAGGTTTCCTTCCATCTCATCCCTCTGATTAAAAATGCTCATAACCCAAATAATATGTTAACTATCTTAACATTATCTGTGCATCTGCGTTGTGCATTCAACGAAGGGAAAGCTTGGAGCAAAGTAGCTAGGTAGGTTTATTATGCCAAATAAAAAATGGGTTGTATGCACTCCGTTTTTTATATATCTCTCTCTTTTTTACTACAAAACGTGGTGGTGATGTTGGCGGTGACATAAACGCATTCCTAAAGTAACTGCAGATATATTTCTTGCTGCTTAAAAAAGTTATCGTGTACATTTTCACGCCACTACCATTATTGTACACAACAACAACTTTCCCCACTACTTTCTCCTTCTATTTATCTGGATATTTTTTTAAAGATGTTATATTTATGCAGTGTAAACACAGTAAAAGGATAAAACGGCGGGTGTGTTTCCACTTTAGATTTTCTCTCGTGTTCTCTCGCCCTGTGGAGAATGAAATGAAAGCATGCTGACGTATCTGAACATTACTACCAGTATTATTCCTTTAAATTAATGAGACAGATCAGCGCAGGGAGATGTATGGTATTATTTTTAAACACAGTGTACGTTTATTTGAGAGATAACATGAGCAGCGGTGCGGTGCACATAGCGTCTACCGCATTCTAAATGCATGGCATTGAAATAATGCCTTCATGTGAGCGGCGTAAAATGTACAAATAAATAAATAAACCCGCCGGAAACCGTTACCATTTTATTACATACATAGCTCCGGCTGCACGTTGTGTGTATGCTTATCATAATCATTATCTCCGGTCTCTCCAAGGGATGCTAGATGGTTAAAATGATGCAAAGAAGCTGGATAATAATGCACCTAATCCAGATTTGATGAATTATGTAGACAGGAAGGAGGATGTGCAGAGACAGACTGACGGACAAACTTGTCTTTCCAGTCAATATTATGACGACAGTCGGCTGCATAGTAAATTAGTAATGACGCAATAAAAATATGTTGTCGGTTTTGGCTTGAACAAGCGCTTTCCTGAATGAAAAAAGAAGAACGCATAATTATCAAAAAACATTTCGTCACGTCTCCTTTCATTTTTCTAGCTGCCTGGTTTATTCGTAATAAAAATGTAGTAAAAGGTAATTAAGATGGTAACAGCTTTCTTGGAAGCAGCATGCTAGGTTTATATTCTCTTGCTTTTTTTAATGTGCTTCAAAGTTTTTCCATACTTTCGACTGACGTGTATGATTACCGAGAAAGTTGTCGATTTTCCACGTAATGTGTATGTATGTATTTGATTGCTTCTGGCTTTATCTGCCAATTTGTCGGCTGTCAATAAGCTGAAGGAAAAAGGGTAAAGATCGCCAGTGTAGTTTTTCGTGCCGATTCTTTTCTTTTCTTGGAAAAAGTTGCTTCTCGTGTATGTTAATTTGAAATCTTGCTCTTGTCAGCATTTAATTATTTTATTAAACACACTCAAAGAAATATAAAGGGAGCCACGTGCGTCACGTTACAAAGACATAAACTTTCACTCTTTTATACAATTTTATGGTCACTGAACTTTGTAATTCACTTGGATATATCTTCTCTTTTTTTTCTTTTTTTTGCCAACAACGAGTGTGTTCCTTGTTCTTGTGAAGGTAATTAATGATATTTTTGCTTTAGTCGACAGATTCTCTCCTCGATTTTTGGCAGAGGAGCCATTTTTCATTGTGGATAGCTCATCTGCTATAACAATCCTTCCCTTTCCGTCTGTTCCATCGGTTGACTCAACGGAAGGAGTTTTTCCGTTTGTTAATGCAGTACAGACATCTTCATCATTCTCATCGCCCTTGTCATCACTCCAAGCAACAGCATCCCGTACAAATACAGAAGAAAGTAAGAAAAAAACATACATATAATGAAGTTTTCCTGCTTATGTAATGCACACAGTTACGCAAGCTCCCCGGCTTGTGTTCTCTCGTCGATATCCACATCCTCCTATAAAATTTGTCGTTTTTGCAGATTCTTCTTCAGCGAAACCCAATTTGCTGGATTTTAATTTAAGTAAAGAAGAATCCAAGCTCAGCAGCAGCAGTAGTAGCGTTCAGTTTGCTGAGTACTCCGACAACAGCGGTGGTGGCAGCAACGCACCGAGATCTTCCCCCTTATTTCGGATTGAGGCAGCTGATGACGATTTGGGCCTTACATGCCAGCTTGGTCAAGTGGGACCAGCTGCCACATGCCCATGTGCAACCCCAAGATATAAGGTGATAGGGGCCAGTACTACAATCCCTGATGATAGATCATTAGCTTCTTCTTCTTCTTCTACCAATCACCCTGAGGAGACTGATAACAATCGACCTTTACAAGAGAGTAGCTTTTATAATTCCTTACCAGAGACAAATTTATCAAAATTTCCCCATTCTTCCTCATCGACGTCAGCATCAGCTTCAGCAGCAGCAGCAGCGTCTTCGAATGTCCCCAACAAGGAGTACCGTGCCACAGACGGTAGTTCTGATGACAATTCTCCGGCACGTTGCCCTAGCGGCTGGGCAACAACACAATGTCAAAAGCTTAATTCAATCATGTTCTTTGCTGATGAGGAAACGGGTGATGTCTTTCTTCAAAATGGATATAATCTTCAGCCGGGAAGATACTATTTTATCACACTTCAGGTGTACGGTAAGCAGAGGCATCCTTTTACTTTAATGTATCTACCATACTGCTTTTGGCACAAAAAAAATGTGTAACACCAGCTTGACATACTTTTAGTGTAGGTTATCATCACATCATCAGCCATTAAGCCATCAGCACAAGTTTAGCTGTTAAACCTGCTTACTACTTACTACCTCGACCAACCAACCAGCATCTCTCTTGTCATGATTCGCTTTGATCGTATTGATCTCATGTTCCGGGGAAAGTAGTATGGGGATATACTCTCAAAGAACCTTAGAAAATGGGGTTACAAAGCTGTACTTCTCTAGTCGCTGACAATGTTTATACTTAGTTCACATGCATATGACATATTGTGAAACGCGAAAATTAATTAAGCAAAAAGAGACCAAAAAAATTCGCTGGTGGAGAGCAAAGGGCAGATTAGTGGAGCGTTAAAATTTTGTCTAAAACACACACCAAGTCATTTCATTTTCTCATCGAGCGTGACTCTCGTTGGAAAAATTGTCAGAGCGTGTCCCAAGGATAGCAGGGATCAAAAAGCTCATACAGCTCATATTAATTAATGACTACTAGCTAGATTACATGCAGAGTGCAGACATGGTGGACGTTATTATTAGCTTTACTATTAGCTCTCCTGCTACTCCTGCACCCCGTAACATTTACTCATTTTCATTACCAAACGAGTGGCTTTAAAAAATAGTACATGAAAAGGCTGAAATAGAATTATTCTTTAAAAAAATGCTTTTAGACCGACCCAGCGAGCTCGTTTAATTAGCTGTAGTCGCCAACGCAAAGTGAAGGTCTGTTATCAAATAGATTCTTAATATATATGAATGATCTGCATTGTCAGCGTTTAGGGACACTTTTTTTCTTGTATGAACCACTTATGTCAACGTTTGCCATTTCTCCACATATATTTAATAGTATTAATTTTTTAGATTTCGTAACCTTTCTATGAGTCAAATAGCTATGTACATATTTAAATGAATGGTTTTGCAGAACACTTCAGAAGTCAAGCATTCCGTTCAAAATCATAAATATATGATTAGTAACAGTTTAGGAGAGAAGAAAAGCCTTGCTCTTCTTCACTAACATGATGTGCTTCTCAACTAACTTCAAGATAAAAGAAGCACTTAAAAGAGAGGGATTGTCAGGTCTACTGGGAAATTTAAGAAAATTGTCTGAACGGTAGTAGCGGTAGTGGAATGGTAAAGAAAAAATGTCTGCCATCAGGACAAGGTGTAGAGACTCTTTAACGTGAGGCGCAGAATAGCATATAACATTTTACCGCCTACGAAATAATATTGACCTTGAGTCGGGCATGTACGCACAACCTATACTGTTGGTGTTGAGTTGAGCAAGATGATAGGAGAAAGTCATTCATCTCTCTCCCTCTCTCTCTCGCTTTCTATCTCTCCCCATTTGCATGGCAAGTTATGTTTATATCAGACTTATTTCATCAAAAAAGTATTCCATCCATCCTTGCAGTAACATCAGAAAATAAAAGCCAACATCCAGCAACATCCTCATTTCTCTTATTTTCCCAGTTTTCATCTTACAACATCCTTTTTTGCTTCATCCTCATCATTATCACAATGCTACTGTGTGCCTACAACACTTACATAATATAATAGGTATACACACACAGAGACTTTTGCAAGCAGTAGCATCAGGAGCAGAAGTAGCGGTATCATCGTAGTAATCATGTAGCCTCTTGTTTGTCGCGCTTAAATTATTCACTTTTCTCTTTCACCCATGAGGCTTATTACGTTTTAAAACCTAATTTGTAGTTGTGCTGCTGCTGCTGCTGTATCTTGGAATATAGCGTATTCCACATTTTATCCTTCTGCCTGTTAACTACCTATTTCACTTTTCCTCTCCATACTTTTTCCTCTCTTCTCTCCACTTTTTTTCTTGCCTTGAGCCTGTTTTGCAGTTGGCAGGCCAAAGTTTTTAGGGGCTAGTTAGAATTGTTTGGCGTCTCTCTGCTCAGCTTAGTTAATGAGGCACATTGTTTTGTGTGCGGGTGGAAGATCTGTATCTGAAGAAAATTTAGTTGATTATCGTTCACACGGACTGCAGTAATCTCCTTTCACAAAAAAGAAGAAAATATATTCTGTTAACTTGTAAATTGCCTAGTTATTACACAATTAGTTTTATCAACTTGTAACGTCTTATTATTATATTTTTCTCATGAAAAACAGCTTGTTTTTCTCCTGAACACACGCATGCGTTCCAAAGGTAGACATTGTATTCCGAGAAAAACCGTTGATCTAGCTTTCTCTCTCCCATTCACTGTCAGTCGTCGTTCTAACAAGAGGACTTACTTTTTTTTCTACTACGTCTAAATAAGCTAACTTGCAAGAATAGGTACAATATACTTTTTTTTCTTTGCAAGTGAGAATGTGTGCATCAGCAGGGATCTTGCTCCCTTTCTGCTGTTGTGTGACTTGTTGTTATTATTTGCTGGCAGGTCTGGCAAAATGCCTGTCTTTTCTTTCTCATATGAACCGGAGGACTTGCTGTTTTCTATGCATTGGACAATGCAACAAATAGTGACTTCCGTAGATAAAGCTACTCACAGAGAGCTACGCAGAACGTAGCAGCAGCAGCAGCCATGCCAGCAGATGCAGACCAGTTTTTTGTCACACGTAGCACGTTGGAATGCACCGTGAGAGAGAGGGAAAAGGGAGCAAACATCAGCAACTTTCTTTTTTTATTCTGCTTGTTGTACGGTTTCAGCAGAAAAAAAGACAGGACGGATCGAACCCCTTCCAAAGTATAAAAAACGCTTCTCTTGTGCTTTCTTCACACGCCGTTTAGCTAGGGCTTCAAAATACGCCTTTTATATTCATATGCCCTTTTTACATACAGGCTACGGCCAATTATTACTGCACTAGTAAAAATAAGTTTCCTGTTATTGGAAAAGCTGATGTTTTGACAGTTTTTTTACAATGCAACCAATGTACATGTATTGCAAACATTGAAGCGAGTATTTCCCGTACAATGTTAAAGTAGCTCACCAGTACAACACCCTCGTCTACCACTGCGTGGTGGTCCCAGTTCAGTCAGTGTATCAGTAAAAGAGGAAATAATGGTAGCGGGCTTTCCATTCAGAAATAAATTCCTTTATGGATTATATCCCTGTCAAATTTACAGTTTACCCCAGCCGTGCCAATAGCCGCACAAAACACCATGTCGTTACTCGACTTGAGTGAATATAAAATTTTTACATGGGTATATTATTTTTAGAGGAAGTCAGTGTTTATATGTGTGTGTAGTTTTTACATTTATTGATCTCAACTCTGATCCTGCTGATCACAACCACCAACATCGTCACACTTTCCGATTGGCAAGTCGACAAGTCCCTGTTTTATTATTATTATTATTATTTTACATCATCAGTATTCCTCCTGCTAAAGTATGGTGTATAGATAGGTGTTGTTGAGCGAGCGGGATAAAGATTTTGGACGTAAAATAGGTTTAGAAATCTTTCCTGATGTACTACTGACAATACAATACGCGGAAGTAGTAATAATGATATGCAAGCTTGTGGCGTGCAAGCCACCACCAACACCGTTATGTTGGCCATGACATCTGCACCACGGCCCCAGCACCATGATGTGGATGTCTGGGAGTTGCTACCAACTTTTAAACGCTCTTCTCGTTCCTGCCAAACCGCCTGCTCATCAATCCAACAACAGAGAAAGAAGGACGAGCGACCAACAGTTCGGCTTGAGAGACCACCAGAGAAACATCACAATTAAGTTTAAGCCAACTCAAGTCTGTAGAGTCACACTTTTCATTTTTGATAGAATACCTATTATTATTTTCCTCTCGCTGTGAACATAAAAGAAACAAGTCATTTTAAAAATTAAATTAAACTACATTTGACTTTGTAAATTATCCGGAACTGTGTGTTAATTGATTTGGTAGAAGAGTAAGCGAACCGACACCGAGCATTAAATTTATTTAATTGGTTTCATCTTTTATTTTTGTGAGGAAACAACCACCCATTCATGGTTATCATCATCACCGTGTGAAGAAACGCATCCACCTCCTTAAATGAAGCAACAATAGAAGTTACCTGAGCTAGCCACCCACATTATCATCATAAAAAGATCATCAGTTTCTCCCATCAACATCATTCTTTACGTTAAACTAGCATTCTTTGCGTTTCACTGGCGCCCAACCAGCTCTCTACCACAATCAACGGATAATAGTACTTTTTCGGTTTGTAAGTTTCGGTAAACTACTGACTATTGATTATTACAGTTTTAATTATTATTTTCGTGGAACATATTACTGTGTGGATAATTTTCATAACAGGAGGACTAGACGAGCTTCTGTGTGAACCGTCTGGCCATTATTCTGTTAATTTTAATTTTTAATTAGTTTTTTAGGTTGGTGATTGTGTTGGACATTCTGTGTCTGACCGTGGGGATTCACCAGCCAGCGAGGGGTAATTATTATAATTTTAATTGTTAAGTAAAGTGTGGTATAAATGCTTAATTATAATTTATGAGGGAAATAATTTTAATTTGAGGTGGAACATTTTATGTTATGTTTTATGTATGAGTACCAGACGAGCTTCTGTGTGAACCGTCAGGTCTCAAGGTAATTTTAAATTGTGACTTTTTTATTGAGTTTTACATAGTGACAATGTGTCAGACATGTACGGATGTCTGACCACAGCGAGTCAAGCAGAGATTCAAGAAACGTTAGAAGTTCCACCCTCCACCAAAGAAAACCGCTTGGACCCCCACCTCCAAGGCGAGTACGGGGAAAGCGTCAACCAAGAAATCAAGCAGCGGTGGTACCAGTGGAGGACACCACAAGTGAAGAGGAATCTGTGGCGTCTTCAACAGTGCAAATTACAGTGAGGAGGGAGGATAGTGCAACCACTCCACCTCCACCACCCCCACCACCACCGTCGCAAGAAAAGCAGCAAGCAAGCTCATCAGCAGCAAGTAAAAGCAAGACTACATTCCAGCCACCCCACCCACCCACAATGGCAACGATTCCGGCAGATGTGTTAGCGGCGTTGTCCCCCACCAAGAAAGCAGCACTCCAGTCATGGGTCACAAAGAATACGGGACCGGTCATCACTTTACCTACGATACCAGTGAAGGTAAACCACATTAATTCAAATATTAAACCCCCATATTATGATGCCAAAAAGAAAACAGCTATAACGTACCTCGGTGAGCTTGAGGCTTATTTAAGGAGCCAAGGATTTGAAGAAAAGGATTTTTTGGAGATTCTACCCACCGCCCTCCCCCATCATATGAATTCCTGGCTACGCAATAAGAAGACAACGGGTTACACTTGGCTCAACTTTAAAACAGATTTCCAAGCAAGATTCGACAGCGTCAATCAACAGCAAACAAGAGAACATTTCCTAGCAACAAGAAGACAACAAGAGACAGAACCGGTGGAAACCTACGTTTGGGAAATGATGGATCTCGCCAAACAGGTTTACCCCGCAGAATCAACAGCAGCATCAGTCAACCGTGCGAGAAAGGGACTTGTGCCAAGGCTGAAGCTTGCAGTAGGAGATGCCACCTCCACCCCTGAAGCATTGATCGACAGATGCGCAGTGGTGCTGAGTGACTTGAGGTGCGTTGACCGTGAAGAAGGACGTCGTTCCAGGCTTCCACCTCTACAGCCATACCCAAGCGACGCTAGTCAAGGGAGCCAATCAGCATCAAGTAGGCCACGATTCGGAGGCAAGCCACCAAATAATTATCATAATGGACAACAGCAGCAGCAGCAACAGAGAAATAATTCGTCAAACCGTCCCCAGCAACAGCAACAGAGTTCAAGCTCTCATCAGAATAGACAACAGCAACCTGGCCCAAATAATAGTAACAATGGATATGCTAATCGACAACAATTTCATCAGAGGACAAGAGGTACTTATGGAAGACCATACAACACAAGACAAGACGACAGCAATTATGCAGATAGGACGTGCTACCAGTGTAAGAAAGTGGGACATATTGCATCCAATTGTCCTGCCACCGCCTTCTTTTTCAACGATGAAGACAAAGAAGACGACGACCCAAAGAAAGTTCAAGATTCTTTAAACTCGGAAGGGGATCATTAGCTGCGGAACCGGCTGGTGCTCTCCACAATCAGACTGATCAGGTTCTTCACATGTCATTATTTACTGAAGGGTCTACTATTCCTGCGTATATTGATAACGGTACAGAAAGCTGTCTCATTCGTAAGTCACTCGCTCAAAAGTTAAGTAAAATATTTAAGCCTGTAAAAAAGATAAAAATGGTATGCATGAATGGTCAAATGATAGAACCTATAGGATTGTTAAACTTGAATATTCAATTAGGACATAAGAAGCTTAATCATGATTTTTATGTTTTTGAAAAGTTGCCTTTCCCTTTGTTTGTTGGTAGGGACCTTATAAGAAAGTCTGATATGGTAATTCATGAAAATGCTAATGATTTTTGGTTTGCTGATATGCCAGACGTGAAGTATAAATTGAGAAACATTAAGGGTAAATCTTGTTACATGCTAGAACCTTCCAAACTTCATAAATTAGAGGAATCAGTTTACAATAGAGTTCAATCACTTCTTGAAAATTTTCCAAAAGTAGCTAGAACCGATGGGGCGATCGGTAGAACAAACCTTGTCAAACACAAAATAGAATTAACAAGCGAAAAAACAATCAATGTTGCTCCAATTTTTTATCCGCCCAAATATTCCAGTCAAATATCAGAGCAAATAGAAAGCATGTTGAGTAAAGGTTTGATAAAAGAAGTTTTTAATTCGAAATATAATGCCAATATTGTTTTAGCACCCAAACCAAATGACAAGATCCGTATGGCTATCGGTTATAAAAGGTTAAATGCAATCACAAAGGACAATTTTTATCCAATGCACAAAGCGTCTTATATTTTAAAAAGGTTACCTACGGGAGGTTACTATTCAAAAATAGATTGTAATTCTGGTTTTTGGCAAATTGCCATGGATGAAGGCAGTGTAGAGTACACCACTTTTAATTTTGAAGGCAGATTGTTTCAATTTTTAGTAATGCCTTTTGGTTTAAAAAATAGTCCAGCGACATTTGTTGCACTTATGAATGAAATTTTGAATGGAATTATTGGAAAGTTTTGTTATGTGTATGTCGATGACGTAATCGTGTTTTCAAAAACTTTAGAAGAACATTTTGAGCATTTAAATTCAATTTTTAAACGTTTCGAAGCGGCAGGTTTAACAATTAGTTTGGAAAAAAGTCAATTTTGTTTGAGGGAAGTAGAATTTTTGGGACATTTAGTTACTCAAGAGGGAATAAAAATGCAATCAAACAAAGTAAAAGCAATTGTTGATTTACCAGTTCCAAGTAAAAAAGATGAACTTCATACATTTTTAGGCATGTGTGCCTGGTATCAAAATTTTATTCCGAATTTTTCTACGATTGCAGAGCCACTGTACAGGCTGTTGAGTAAACGGATGACGTGGCTATGGGGCGATGTGCAACAAAAGGCATTTGAAAGATTAAAAGAGGAGCTGTGTGGTGATAGAATTTTAACTTCAATTGATTATAATTTTCCTTTGATTATAAAGACGGATGCTTCCAATGTAGGGCTTGGAGCAATTTTAGTTCAACATATAAATGGGCAAGAAAAAGTAATTCATTATGCTAGTAAACTTCTGAACAAATCTGAACGATTATTACACGCGTGTGAGAAAGAGTTATTGGGTATTTTATGGGCAACAAATAAGTTTAAAGAGTATATTTATGGTGAAGATTTTTATATTGTCACGGACAATAAGGCGTTGCGGTACTTGGAGCGTTTTAAGGATGAAAACACCAAGTTGGGAAGATGGGCGATGAGGTTAGCACCGTATGTGGACAAGATCAAGCACGTGAAAGGGATTGAAAACCGTGTGGCGGACGCGTTGTCGCGGAATTCCATCCCTCCAGAGGCCAGTGAACCTGATTATTTGGGTGACGATCCGGAAATCATGTTCGCGCCGGCATTCGCAGTGTTCGAGAGCAGCCCATTTCTCCAGGAGATAAAGGAGGAGCAGCGCAACGACGACGAAGTGAAAGAGATTCGCCGTCAACTCGCTTGTCAGACGAGTGCACCGTCAGACAGCGGATACTGTGTGGTAAATGATATTGTTTATAAAAAAGTAAAGAAATCTTTGTGTATTCGAAAGAGAAAACCCAGGTCCAGACGAACGGAGAGCAACGGTACGGAATTGATCACTCCTCAACCCGGAACTCCCCAGCATGTTGACGGTAGCAATGGAACTACAATCGGCAACACTGGACAGGATGGGGTAACTCGAGATTTTGAAATGGTAGAGGTACCAGTAATTCCCAAGTGTATGAGGGATAAAATGTTAAAATTATTTCATGATAGCCCACAAGCAGGTCATTTAGGGGTGAAAAAGACCCGCCTGCGCCTTAGTACTAGAATGTTTTGGAATGGCATGTCTAGTGATGTAAAAAATTATATTCGTTCATGTGATGTGTGTCAGAGAGTAAAATACGATAATAAAAAGCCCGCAGGATTGTTAGGTAATGCATCTATTGCTCAGAAAGTTTTTGAAAAAGTTTACATTGATTTTTTGGGACCATTTCCTCCCAGTGGTGGAAATAGGCGTAATCAGTATTTGTTAGTGGTTCAGGATGAGTTGAGTAAGTGGGTTGAGTTATTTACGATGAGACAAGCTACTGCACAAAAGGTGGTAAAAGTTTTGAAGGATGAAGTATTTTTAAGATTTGGCTTTCCAAAATATATTATTAGTGACAATGGTAGTCAATTTACGTCAAAAATTATGAAGCAGTTTTGTAAAGAGTATAATATTGATCATAGGTTCATTAGTCCGTATCATCCACAACAAAATCAATCAGAACGTGTTAACCGTAATTTAGTTCCAATGATTCTTTCTTTTCTTTTATTGAAAATAGTCAGAATGAATGGGATTTGTACATTCAAGAGTTTGCTTTTGCGCTCAGAACCGCAGTGCATGATGTGACGGGCGTCACACCTGCAATTTTAAATTTAGGGAGAGATTTAATGCTTCCCATTGATCGTAGTATTCAGCAAAGTAATAATTGTGATACAAATGATTTTAATGGTGTGTCTGAAAAGTTAAAAGAAATCGTGAAAATTGTGAGAGAAAACATGAAAATTTCGCGTGAGAAAAACAAAGATTTGTATGATAAGAAGCATAGAGATGTAAAATATTGTGTCGGACAGAAAGTGCTCGTAAAATCTCATATTTTGTCCAATAAGGACAAGGGAATCAATAAAAAATTGTGTAAAAATAATGTAGGACCATTTGTAATTAGTAAAAGTATAAATGAGGTAATATACTTAATTGAGGACGAGCAAGGTAAAATTCTTGGCAAAAAACATGTTGAGGATATTAGACCGTATGTAGAAAGACAAAATGTTCAAGTAAATTCTCGCGTTAACAATAATAATGACAGTGACACAAGTATGCCACTATTACGACGATCCAGCAGAACAAAATACACACCAGGAAAATATAAAAATATGCTAAAAGGTTGAAAAGTGCTATTTAATGTGTTTTATTATTAGTTTCAGACTGGCAGACGACGATCAAAATGACCGTCTGTCGAATTGTCGTGTTAAAAGTATGTGGGGAGCAGCGTTTCCTGTTTCCTGCATCCCAACAACATTAAACAAGTGGAGTTAGTGGTGCTACAAGGAGCTGAAGAGAAAGGGGAGAAAGCCTATCAAACGAGGCGGAGACAAGAACCGTTTGGACTACCAAATCTGCGTTTTCGTGGAAATGGTGTGTTCCGAATGAGCTTCCTGCTCCTGGGACAACAACAAATCGACAGAGCACAGAAAACCAGCTCGAGAACTCCACCAAGCAATCCGGCCACTCCAAACACTGCAGCAGTGGACCGCAGAAAACAAGACATCCAGTCGAGAAGGATGACCAAAGTCGCATGAGAAGGCAGACGGACAAACAGATTTTTTCGATTGGAGGAGACTTCCCCCGAGGGGACCTTTCGAGGGAGGAGTATGTGGCGTGCAAGCCACCACCAACACCGTTATGTTGGCCATGACATCTGCACCACGGCCCCAGCACCATGATGTGGATGTCTGGGAGTTGCTACCAACTTTTAAACGCTCTTCTCGTTCCTGCCAAACCGCCTGCTCATCAATCCAACAACAGAGAAAGAAGGACGAGCGACCAACAGTTCGGCTTGAGAGACCACCAGAGAAACATCACAATTAAGTTTAAGCCAACTCAAGTCTGTAGAGTCACACTTTTCATTTTTGATAGAATACCTATTATTATTTTCCTCTCGCTGTGAACATAAAAGAAACAAGTCATTTTAAAAATTAAATTAAACTACATTTGACTTTGTAAATTATCCGGAACTGTGTGTTAATTGATTTGGTAGAAGAGTAAGCGAACCGACACCGAGCATTAAATTTATTTAATTGGTTTCATCTTTTATTTTTGTGAGGAAACAACCACCCATTCATGGTTATCATCATCACCGTGTGAAGAAACGCATCCACCTCCTTAAATGAAGCAACAATAGAAGTTACCTGAGCTAGCCACCCACATTATCATCATAAAAAGATCATCAGTTTCTCCCATCAACATCATTCTTTACGTTAAACTAGCATTCTTTGCGTTTCAAGCTGCGAAATGCTTTTTAAATAATATCCGTGTGTGTGTGCATGGAGACACACATCCATATAGAAACACAAACAACTACTGAATGTTGACTACTGGTTGTGTGAACGAGGTTGACAAGAAGGCGATAAAAGGATTAATACTTTCTCGCACATGCATACGCACGACTGGGTAGTGGGATGATGTTAACCTGACAGCAAAATATTATGTATAACACCATCATGCTCAATCTGCTACGTACCCGGGTAATTTGCAAGGGAATCATGGTGTAAACGTAATAATAATAATAACAATAATAATAGTCCTATCCTATATAACACTAATATTGAAAGCTCGAGCGTGTGTGGATCGTGGAAAAGGGAGCGAGCAGGGAATTGTCCCTGCATGCACATAAATACCTACCATTTTTATTATAAGTAGAAAAGGCACACAGTATTTCCCTGAGAATTTATAGGCTAGTCAGCTTGCACCGCTACATTTCAGCCTGTCAGTCTCTATCAGAATTATCATTATAAATAGATACTAGTATTCATAGAAAATAACGCATTTACTAGACCAACAAGCCAGCAACTTTAGCGACATGCTTCTCACACTTACGTCTTTCACCGCTAGTGCCTTTATTGCTGCTGCTGCTGTGGAGTTGTGCTCTTTTGTATGATGATGTGACGATCATGATGATGATTTTGATGAAATGAGCTGTTTATAAGCCTATAAAAACGAAAGTCTGCTTTTCTTCAACCGTCATCTCGTTCTAATAATAATAATAATAATAAAAGCCTGTAAAAAAGGGTTGGATGATTGCCGCTCAATAGAAGCATGTTCTCCTTGCACTCGCATATGCCATTATGCACTGTTATTAGGTTAAATAAAAGAGGGCTCATATACTTAAATAAGTATACGTACATATTCACATGCGTTTGTGGAAAGTAGGAGCAAAGAAAGTGAAAGTAGCATCATCATCATCATGAGTTTCTAAGAGATGATGGTTGCCGTACCGCGTTTCCATGTTTAGCTTACTTAGTTTCGTGAGACAGTATTTCGCCAAGATGAAAATTGACTTGGAAGATTGCTCGTAAAATTAAGTTTGATGGTTGAATGAGCTAATTTTATTCTCCTGATGTGGGAAAAAGCGAATAAGAAAAACTACATGAACATGATCGTCATTTTCGTGTAAAGGGAATTTCGTACACATGCATGTTTGTTCCGTTATAAGTTTGCGCTCATGGAGAGCGGTTTGTTTGCTGAGAAGAGAGGAGCACAAGTAGTCTTCCAGTATACAGTCATTTTATTTTAATATAAATTGATACACATACCTAATTTCATTATGTATGCGGGCATGATGGTATTGGGAAACTATGTAAACATGGCACATTACCACCACAGCGGTATACATCTGAATGAGTTCTGTAACACGATATTAATAATAATGAAAAAGGGAAAGAGAATTTATGATCTACACGACATACTATTGCTTGTGCCATTTTTTACATGGTATCGTTATTAATAAACTGTCAATTTGTCAGAGTTAAGGAAAGAGGAGTACAAAAAATGACAAAAAATGAGAGCATATTGTATCAAACGCGTTTATTTATACACCTGTATAGTTGAGCCAGTGCTGGCATGGAACACGCTAGTAAAAATACTGACTACAAAGATAGAATTCCATTCCAATCAATTACCTGCTCCTTTATATTTCTTCAGAAAAGTATTTACAGAGACAGTTTTTGTGTTGCTACTACACCAGTCAAAACATTGTCGTACTACCCATTCTTCTGGCTGAGTACACATGTAATTCTTTGTCGTATTAGTCTCAAATTAGGGGCATTTTGTTTGATGAAACCTGATAATCTTGACGGTATTATTGAGAAACGTGTCACAATAATAGTTGGGAAGATAACCCTTGGCTAACCAAGTTACATCATTAGGTTGTGTAATATTCTGCAGCAAACCAATTGTAAATACAAGAAGGATGTAATGGAGAAAGTAAATTTCGACATGGTGAATATTGAAACGTTGTTAGGTCTACCACTGTCCCAGGAAGGAACAAGATAATATTTATTTTGTTCACGGACAACAACTGGTAATGATGGTGCAATGAGATACCATTTTCTTTTGCTGTCTCTGGGTGGATGGATGAGTTTTCATTACTTGGAAATAAAAATAATCAATGGTTTAGTCCATGAAATAAATGGGGATGAAACTCATTAAAATGTTTACAATGACAATGGATGGCGATAACAATTATCTTGTACTAGAGAGCCAGAGAAAATGAAAGTACCTATCTTTTACCAATTTTGTGAGAAAAAAACTGCGTTCTCCTTCTTCCTTGCCATGAATCGGTGAATTAACTAAAGTCCGTACGCGTGAGTGTCCAGGGCATTTCCTTAAAAAATAAAAAAGAGAATAGAAAGGCTATTAGACGCACAAAATGACAGTTGTGGGGGCTAGTACACCTTGGGGAAACTAGAAGGTTTCAAGCAAGTTTCTCGTTTTGAATGGAAAAATGGCTGTTCCCGCTGTCTTGATTCACCCCGTCACAACATTTACTCCATGTATTAGAGGTGCGGGTACTTCTTATATATGGAGTAAATGTTGTGACGGGGTGAAGCAAGACAGCGGGAGCAGCCATTTTCCCATTCAAAACGAGAAACTTGCTTGTAACCTTCTAGTTTCCCCAAGGTGTAATTGTGTTCTATTATTTGACTTTGGTAGCAGCAGGAGCGCTGTGTAGAGATGTAGCCATGAAAGAAAATCAAAACTCCGTTTGAATACTAATTTGAAATTTTATTTGAATCCTACTTTTAATTTGTAGTCAAGTCAGAGGACAAAGAAGCGTATACACGCAAGAAAGCCAGTGCTGTGCTCCCACTATTTTCTTTTTGTAGGGAAGAGTTGCCCTCTCATTTTAGTATGTGCAGAACCCTCTTCCGGTTCATCGTGTTTTAATGGATTTACTGCTACAATTTTCTCTCTCCCTCTCTTTCCCACCCCAAACATAACCGATTTATTTGTATGGATTGTGGATAAGATGGAAAGGAAAAAGAAATGAACAAGAAGAAAAGGAGAGGGACGCTACCCAGTACCACCAATATCTTCGTCATAAGCACACTGGCCATAGATTTGTGCTTGTGATGACGATGGTGGTGTTGCTAACAGAAACAGCAGACACGGTAATATTAGTAGGAGAAAAAAATAGAATACCAGCAACAAATCTAAATTCACAGCGTTTCTTCCACCACAAGAATAACAATATATTTTACTTCTTTCCTCTTGAAATCACTTTTTTTCTCCCTCTTCCCTACTTTCTTTCTTGTTGTATGTTTGTGCAGCAGCAGGATACATGTTTAGATCGACTGGATGCATATATGCCAGCATAGAAGAACCATCAAAACACCTCAGCAAAAAGCCATTTATAACCACATACATGGCCGCACTCACTCAGAGAGCGTTTCTTTTTTTCGAGAACGAAGGAAGAAAAGTTCTTTTTTTTCACGGAAGTAGTATAATAGTAGAAAAGGGAGTAAAACCACCTTCCGACAAGTCTCACTGTTTGGAATACTGACAACCACTTCAACCTCATAATATTATACTAATGTATCCTCCTCCTCCGCGGTGAGCAAAAATACTGCCACTTTCTCCAGGATAACGTGTGGATGGGGAAGTACTAGTGGCAGAGTCGTTTGCTATAAAATAAGTAACGTATAGTAATGCCGCATTATCCGCTGATATAAGTAAAACTACGTACATTACACAAATCCATCTTTCTTTCCTTCGGGCTATCTGCTGCTGCTACTACTACTGCTGCTATTACTACTGTGTAGTTATGTTCGTTGTTGAAGGCAGCCAACTTCTACAGAGTAAAGTGTATTTGAGTAAAAGCATAGTGACATGACATGATTTTCAAGGAACAAACCACAACCTGAAATGATATTTTATATTTTTGCGTGGTGAAAGATTCTATATCATGTTTTGGATGTGATATGAAGAAAGGCAGCAACAAAGGGAGAATGTGTTTGGCGTTGTCATATCATAATAATAGTAATACATGGTAATGCATAGAATTAAGAATGTCGGAAGCCTTGCTTTTATCATCTTTTCATACTTTTGTTGAAAACCTTGTGGGTGGGAGGCCAAATGTGTGTGAACAGCAGTAGCAAGGCTGACGATGAAGGTGTTTGTACTTCTTTCACAACGTTTCTGCCACTTTTCCTACTTCCTCTTCTTCTTTGTACATGCTCTACATTTTGATACCTATTCGTTGACATTGTGAAATCCAAAAAAGACTTTCTTGTTGTCTTCTTGCCTACTTCCCATTTCCAGCAGCTCCCTTTGAAGAACAACTTTCCACCTCCTCTGCTTTCACCGAAAGGCATGCAAGTTAGCTAGACATTTCTCCTTTATTCTTTCAGCTCATTGTGAAATTTGTATTCGTTTAACTTGCGAACACCAGAAACTTGTAAGTTAAGTTTGAAAGTTATTATTGTCATGTTAGTGGTGAGGCTAGTGCACTAAACACACACACATGTGACTGCAGACTGCATTCCTACTCCTCTAATGTACATATTTACCAGCGTCGCCACTAGTGTATAATAAAATGTCGACGTCCCTGTTCCCATAATTTTCTTACTCTTCTTCCTCTTTCCTCTCTCCCTCCCTTTCCACTTCCAAGGTTACTAACTAAATATCTTCAAGACGTAAGTACTTTGGGAATAAAACGTACCTGCATATAAGTATAATACAAGCACTAATAAGAATAAGACTCATACCCATTACTTCCCTACTGGTCCCATCATAAATAATTACTTTGAATTCAGCGATTCAAAAGGAAATTTAATATTTTACTTGGAAACTTTCTACACACTTGCGCTCTCAATTTACCTCACCTAACATCTTTCCAAGGTTTTTCTCATAAATTGTTAGAAGGCTGTAAGCTAGCGATAATAATACTAATAACAGGAATGTGAAAATGGGAATGTACACATGCAGAGCACTATTATGTATGTATTTATAAGGTCCCTTTTGAGAAAATATCTCAACCAAATTCACATTAAACATTTATAGTGCATTTAGAGATGTTGCACACACTCACTGCAACCGTGTCGTTTTCTACCTTTTATTTTGTGGCTTGTGTTCAAAAGTTCAAGAAGGTTAGCTCCACTTGTGATGATGACGATGATGATGATGACGGCGATTACTTGCATAATACTACACCGCAGAGAGAGTGAGCTTGGCTTATGTATAACTGCACATATTTCTAATAAAAAGGCATATCACGTGCATAAGTGCTTTGTGGAAAAGATTTTCAGAAGGGATTTTCAAAACGGACAAGAGAGAGAGAGAGAGAGAGGGAGAAAAGTTAAGACGAAGAGGAAGGATAAGCCAGATGCAATACCTACATAATATGTACTTACATGGATGCATGCATGCATCCAACTAAAGGATAGGCTTGTGTGTCGCAGTAATTGCGTAAGATTATTTTCTCCCTTCGAAGCTACTGCTGTTACCATCATTGTATATTGTCGCTATATCTATAACTATCTCTAGAGCCACGGTGCTACTGCTAGTATCCTCATTGCATACAAATCATGACGATGATAGTCATCATCATCATCATCTTGGTTCTAGTTAGAACGAGTTCAGTAGTAGGAGTTGTTGGCGATGGTAAGAAAAAAGAGAAGGGCCATTTACCGGAAAGGTGACTGCATCAACAAGAGTGTTCTGGTTGGTTAAAGGGGAAAGGGAGAGAGAGAGAGAGGAGAGAGAGAAAGTCGTTGCTTTCATGAAGTGACAAAGATCAATCTTTTTAGTTGTGGCAGTAGTGCCAGTGCTACTACTACTACTTCCCTTACTACTTGTCTCTCTGTACAAAACAACAATCCATACCGCCACTGCCACCGCTAACTGCACCTCTTTCTTTCCCTTTCCCCTTTCTCTGCAAGACTTCACGTCATTATTATTATGCTAGCGCAAACGGTTTACAAGGTGGATCTACCGTTGGAAGAGTTGTGGTCGCATCATCCATAAGAGCTTTCTCCTAACGGTAGAACATTTCCTTAGGATACGACGACGATGACGACGAGTGGTTTCACATCACTGCACTACTACGTTGTAGAGTGTGAGAGAGAGAAAAAGAGAAAATGTGTGTGTGTAGGTATGTGTCTGCCTGTGAATGAATGGGCTAAACTGGAGAAGGAAATTAGGCCTAAGGTTATGCTCATCAAAAGCAGACCTGAGATGATGAGCTAAAAATGCGAGAGGAAAATCTACACACTATGTAGTACAAGGAAATGACGAGGGGAAAAGAATGCTTTTTTATATAAGGAATGGATGTATGCGTAATATGATGAGATGATAATATGTCGCGCTTTCCGCAAGGTTGAAAAAGGACCTTAAGTCGGTCTACATATTTCATAAGAGTATATTATGATATGTAAAACAGTTAATGGGAAAGGATGCAAGTGGATTCGGTGTGTGGTGGTAAAGTTGTGTTCTGGTGACACTTTTTTCACGTGCCTTTTACGTAAATGCTACCTACTACCATCATATGTCTCTAGAGAGCCGCTATTTCGCCTCGCTGTTTGGTTAGAAATGATGATAATAATAATAAACAGCTTTTTTCTCTGGTTCGTTTAACTTTACAGCGTTGCCAGTGAATAGCTCTGGATACAAGCCATGGAGAGAAGAAATCGTGGCCACTTTATACGTCAAATCTGCATCGTCTCAGTTACCAACCCAGACAGAGCAACTGTTTACAGGTAAGCATTTTACATGTTTCTTTTTCATGCTAAAGGGTATCTCGATTAAATTAAAGGCAACTCATGTGTTCTTAATGAGAATGGGTCATTGAGGACGGTGTTGGGAGGGAGAAAATTACAACACGCTCTTTTTCCTCCGCCTACATCATTGTTTTTTAACTTGTTTGTAGGACTATCCTTTGAACAAAATCAAGGAGACAGCGACATGGCTGTGGGCACAAGTTTGCGGAGAAGTTCCTCGGAAACGTTAGAGAGCCAAGAAGTGGGCACACTCGACGAGGTTTACGAAGAGGATTTAACAAAAGAGGAAACTTCTGGCAAGGATGGCGGCGATGGGACACAGAGACACGAGCAGAGTTCTCAGGAAGTGGAAATTGCAAGACGAAGAATGGGCAAGGATGCTAGTATTGCTCCTCAAAGTAAGTCCAACGCCCACGTTTTTAATTACCATCCAGTTGAAGACTTGAAAGACATCAGGGAAATTGACACCGTCAAAAACAATAGTGGTGATGATGCAAGGGTTGAACAACAGCAACAACAGCAGCAACGTCATGAAAATGTGCATGCTCAGCACGCAGAACAGCATCTTCAGAATGACGTGTCGTGTGAGAACGCGGAGGAGAGCAGTGAGCAGTTTGGAGACGATGATGATGAGAATGATAGTGACGGCGAGAATGAGGAGAAAAAAGTGACAGATAAAAGAACAGTCTCGGCAGCTTCATCTTCTTCTTCCTCCTCGTCATCGCATAGCCATCCGTTTTATGATAAAACACCGGTAGACAAACAAAGCGAGTTGAATCAGGACAAGAAGTTCAACAATGTGGCTCACAATGTGATGCTAATGGCCAATGTCAAGAATAAGCTGCCGTATGCTTTGAGAGAAGATAGACCTCATTTTAAGTATCCTCTCAACTATCCTGCCCTTGATTTTGTTGGCGCAGGTGACTCAGCCTTCGAGACGTTGATCCCGGAGGATGAATATCCAGCGGGGAGGAGGAGAAAGCGAGAAGTAAGACTTATTTATTAATAATGATAGTGTAGTGTGTGGTGGTGATACATAGCCTACTCATTTTACTCATGTTAAAAAGAAAATGAATAGAATCTCCGGCCTTGTCATCAAACATTTCATAACATTCATATTTCTCTTTCTCTCTTTCTATTTTGCTTTGAACGTCAAGGTACCTGACAAATCTCCATTTACAATGTCCATCAGCAGAGTCAACTCAGATGGTGCTAACACGACAGCCCTTGCTCTGGGCGTGCTTACAAAGCTTAAGCTAAAAATTCAAGTGAAGTCTACAGTAACACCCAAGGACTTTACACTGGAGGTCAGTGACTACAGCGTACATTTGCAAAATAAACGTGACTCTATCGCTTTCACGTAGATTAAGTGAATGCCTCATGTTTTGCGAGTATTTTTCATAAAAAAATAATGCAGTCTAATCCTCTTTCCATTGTTCCCATAAGTACTGATAAGAGGCGCAAGCTCAATTCATAAATACTACTTGTGTACAATCAACGTGTACGTTTTTATTCTCTTTTTTCAGATACGCACTTTACGTGCCACCGAGACAAACATCAGATTTGTCATTCTCTCCGCATATGTGATTTCAATTGGATCAGACATATCGTTTGATAAAGGTAGCACCAACCTCGCTCCACTCATGATGCCTTGGAACAACTCAACTGTGGTATGTCAACAACATTGTCATTTTACTCTTTTCCGGTTTAGTTGACATTTTGCAGAAGGAAATAAACTATTCTGACATAAAATATATTGAGAGTTACATGCAAGCTTGTTTTAGTACCATGACAACAACACATTACTTTCAGGCACGCAGCCATATACATGGTCGATATACATAGCACTCCTAATGCCACTGTTGTTTATTTACTAACGCATATTATCTGCCGCTGGGGAGTAGACTAATGGATAGTTTGAAATATCAACTTTCTCTTACTCTCAATTCATTAGCTGTTAGCTGTGCCAGTACTAGACGGATATGTTTTAACATAAGCGGCGTACTTTGACATTGGTTAATTTGAAAGGGTGTGCACGTACGCTTCGTCCTACCGGTCGCTGCCGCATGTCGGAATAACTTTCACCACGTATTGCAGAAGGAGTAGTATAAATTCGGAAACATTTTTCTTTGGATATTGCGCACGCGAGAATCATTCGAAGATGCATTACTCGTGCCATTTCTCTGTGTTTCAGGTTGCGTTAGTTGGAAATAATGTGGTTGTGTGAAATTGAAACGGAATATGTCACAGGCGAATTCCATCACTGTCAATCTCTCTTAGGCTAGTATCGCACAGCATGTTAGACCGCTGTTTGTAGGTATTACATGTAAAGAGAAAGGGATGCGTAGGACGGAGAAAAAAAAGTTTATAAATGAGATGTCAACTGTGTAGACGCATTATATTAACTCCGTCAACAACCCTTCCACTTTTTATCTGCTGACTCAGCTTCATTTGTTTTCTTTCCTTGTTTTTTGTCTTTCCAACAGTATGAGAGTGTTATTTGGAAATGGAAGAACGTGAAATGTGAAGAGCGAGAGGGGCAATCATCATCTCCCATACTGCCAACATCATCACTGCCCTTGTCATCACAACAAGAATCATCATCACCATCCGCTCAGCCAACTGATAGTACGAAACAACCACAACAACGGCAGCGAAGTAGTAGTAATAAAGTAATTTCAATAGAATTTGAGGTGGTCGCTGTAAATCCAAAGGATGGAGGGAACGTTGTAAATAGATGGATGAGTTCTGGTGGTAACGCCGCCGTTGCCACCATCAGCAGTAGTAGTACATCTGCTGTACCAACGTCAAGGAAACCGCATGAAAGGATGAATCCTAACAGCGATAAAAATCTTGACGACGGTCAGAGTGATGCTGGAGATGGTGGAGGGAATGTCGAACTCTTGTCTCTACCAGCACGCAGAGGGGAGTTAAATGATAATGATATTGAGGATGGCTCTTTGAAAGCCTCCCGATTCTCTCCATCCATCACAGCGAATCCATTCAGAAAATCGACAAAGCAATTTCATGTGACACTCGTTCCAGTTAGTGCGTATATTAGCTATCCCAGTGGACAAGGGCAACAACAACTGGAGCGTCCCAATACTAATAACAACAACGGTAATATTCATAGTGAGCAGTCTTCGTCCCCTGGTGCAGATTCTGTGGAGGAAGTAATGAAAATCAAAAAGGGACTTGACAAGGGTGAT
Organism: Sinella curviseta; assembly: GCA_004115045.4. NCBI lineage: Eukaryota > Metazoa > Arthropoda > Collembola > Entomobryomorpha > Entomobryidae > Sinella > Sinella curviseta. The sequence continues at coordinate 11,938,191 of CM065489.1, forward strand.
GATGGTAGGGCGAGAACTTATAATCATGGCGATGACGACACCGCCTCTCACAACAGTGATGGGAACACCAGCAATAGCAACAACAGTGACAGAGATGACAATTATCTGAACAACAAGTCAAATGATGATACGACTCAGGGAACATCCACTATCATCAAGACACACATCATGCTTCCTGTAAAGTATTCCCCCGGTGATAATAATCGAGACATATTCCAAACTACTCACCAACCATATGAAACCGTGGAAACGAGTAGGAAGGCTGTATTGCAAAACGTCAAATACAAGGTAAGTATGTGTGGAGCTTTTTTCTTGATGAAACTTGTTGATAAAAACAAATATTTTGATAAAACCGGTAATTTCCTACCCGTCACTCTCTGCTTTTTGTGACTTGTCTCCCGGGTACAAAACGGAATCATTTTGTTGTGTGAGTAATCAAAGCGGAATGGTTCAGGTTGAACTGTCAAGAATTTCGGAAGCGTGCATGTCACCTTCAAGATATTATTTTTCTGTTTGTCGGCGTTGTTGGAAATTTCAAGCTCTTATCTTTTCAAATCCGGTAGTGTCGACACTTGAAAAGGTACAAGAATATTATGTACATAGCATACGAAACTAAATATCAATCATTACACTACTTGTCAACCAATTCTTCAAACAAAAAGTCAGCAAAAATGAAAGAAGCAACATGAAAATTGATAAAAATGAGAGAAACTCTTTTTCTAGCTAGTTCATGAAAAGGGTTAAAAGAAAGAAAGAAATTATACAAAGGAAAATGTACTTCCGGTATGAACGTGCTTTGTATTATTTCCTCTACAATTTACTGCAAAAGCTAAAAAAAATATCCGTAGCTACATAAGTGGGCAGAGATTGTCATTCCCTTTTACATAACATCATGGCTTGACTTCATCGTCGATTCCAGTGACATGCTTGAAAAGCATTTTTTCAGATCGGCTTGGTTCTCAGAAGAAAGTGTAAGAAATAGATTTGCAATTACGAATCCTTAGTGTGATTTAATTAACTGCTGACTAAGCTTGCAGGTTTCCTAAGAAAAAGCTAATCAAATTTACACACTAACTTTCATTGGAACAGGTGCGGAGGCTGGGACTATGACTGCATAACGTACTGTACGAAAGTTCTATTCACATGCACACAAGCTTTACTTGCTATAATAGTATTTTAAAAACTGATACGGAAGCAGCTACACAATAGTACGGCAATGTCGCCCACACACGTTCTCGTTCCTTATCTTACCTCCCACGATACGCCACCGCTTTCACTTTTTTACAATTAGTATCATATCGAGGGAATCGAATGAAGCCGGTAACCGGGTGTTGGGTGCTTTTATCAAAGTTTAAAAATCTTGTACATTTATTCTGACAAGACTTGTCATGTCATAGATTATTGAAAAGGAGGCCTAGTAAGAACGTAAGTGCATATTTCTCGTAAGTGTGGGTAGTTTTATCTAGTCTTTCGAGCAGGGTTCCTTGACCCCTTTTCCCACTTTCACTGCTGTCATTATTTTTTAACCACGATACACTGGCGGAATGTCTTTGAACATGTTGTGTTTACTGGAAATTTCTTATTAGATAATTAGGTATACATTGATCAGACGATAATTATATTTAGCGTATGAATATACAATGGATCATTCCCGTAATAACCTAACGTTGACGTGTTTACCCAGTTTTAATCAAGACACTCGGGGAATTGCAACCATTGAATAACCACTACATTTACAATGCAGGCTTCTTGTGGTGTGGTGTTGTTTGTTGATGAACGCCTGGTTCGAAAGACATGCGACCCGATATCTACATATGCATTTTAATAGAAAATTTAAGACACTTTAAATGTTATGTAAGGTAATAACAGGCTTACATCAGTAGTGGTAGTATAGTGTCAGAGAAACACCAACTGACATTTATTAGCTGGTCTCTGTGTGTGTATCTGTGTCTGCGAAACCGCTACTCCTCAGCGTCTCGCATGTAGTTTTGCATTGTCTATTTCTGCGGGTGGGTGGTGTGTGTGATGGTGGTATCGGTAGTACGTAGGTATGTAAAGGAACCGCAATATCTCGGTTTGCAACGTGATAGAAATAACAATAATAGTAATAATAATAATAACGAACCACGTAATAACGGTTTATTTGCGTACAAGTAGGATCAAAATTACAAACATCTTTGGTTCTATTACAACGAGAGCGTCGGTAGTGGAAACGACATCCTAGCGGCGGCAGAAGTACCATTCTCTCTGCTGAATAGCGCCTACACACAGACAGTAGTTTGTAGTTGTACGAGTAACTGGCCAATTGGGTGAATGAGCCGCTCGAATAAAATAAACTATCTGTCTAGCCTTCAGAGCAGTGCGTTTGAATTAGCTTCATGGGCCGCAATAGCTACTTCCACTAGTCGTGGTGGTGGTGGAGATGAAATGGAACACTAACAACAACGGGTTACCTTGGTAATAGATTAGGACAGAAATGAAAGTGAAAGCGAGTTATGGCGTGGCTGCGTATATGAAGCTCTCATTTTCCAGCTTTCTCCTTTTCAGCTCCTTTGTGCATTATAATGGTTCTCGTCGTCAAATGCCGAGGGAAAGGAAAAACAGCACGGGTTGTTGATGTTGTTTAATTCAGATGAAGATGATGATCATCATCATAGAACTCATGAAGTGCGCTCAAATGAACTGTTTCAAAAGGAAACGCAAGAAAAAGGATACTTGTTAGTTCGCTCGTGTATATAGGAATACCTACACACAAAGTCAAGATTACACCTAAATCTTTCATGGTGATGATGATGGTGATAGATGCTTAATATAAAGAGTCATTTTATGTATTAAACTGTATTTTGTGTGCGCTTGTGCGTATATTTTCGCGTTAACCTCTTTACAGTTTTAGCACATGTCCTATAGCTATTTTGAATTGGTTAGGAGTCTTTAATGTCTGCAAGTAAAATATAAATTGAGTTTTTAAACAACTCTGCTGTTGCTGTAATTAGTCGACCGAATGCTTATTTCAGCTGGGAGCAAGAACAGGAGAAAAAAATGGAAGAGTCAAGTAGCATTCTGGCGAATCATAAAAAATGCTAATAAAATTTGCATGAGCGACTCGATTCTCATATAATTGGCGATTGAACAATACACCTTGGGTAGCAGCAGAGAGAACGGCTGGTAGTGGTATGTAAAGTAAATAATGTTTAATAAGATTTTTTTTACAACTGACACTTGTACTGTTGTACATGGCGCACATCTATTTCTCAAAAAAATAACTGTTTTGATGACTTACGTAAATCTAGAGTGGAACCTATAAAATAGCTCTGCAAACATTATCCTTGAAATGGATAAGAGAGGGAATGAAAAAGTGGCAATCTTATTGTTCCTTCTTACTCTCCAGCTCCTTAAACATGCAATGGCATGTACATGTACAAAAAAAATGTGGCATAACTTTGCAAGGTGTGTACGCTATAGTGTACTATACATTCAATGAATGAAAGCTATAAAAACTGAAGAGAGAAAGAGAAGGAGAAAAAATATCAAGGTTTTACGGACCATTACAGCTCTCAGAATTATAATACAAAAAGAGAAAACTTCCAGATTTCCCATGGTGCATCTACACAATTCTTACATTTGTATTTTTCCCCTTTCTCCTTCAAGTGCTAAATTTTATGGTGCCAAAGCCCTCTGAAAAAAACTCCAAATGCCTTTTTAATGCAACAGCAAACATTGAGAGAAGAGATAGAGGTACATTTCCTTCAGTACTTTTTCCTAGAGAATACACACAACAACTGCTTATTAAAGCTTTAAGCTTAAACGAAATGAAGAGAGAAAGTGTGTGTTGCAATCTTTTTAGTGGGATGGTATGAATTCTACTTGTTCGACTCTTCTCTGCACTCTCATTTTTCTCTTTTTCGTTTTTTTTTGTTTCGTGTAATTTTTTGTGTTTATGTAGCACACGCTCACCATTCTTTGCTCATCTTTCTTATTACCACTTTCCTCTATCATTCCACTTGCTTCCTTCCTCTCCCACTCACTGTTTCTCTCCTTGCAAAGATGCGCATACAAAAATAATATTGTGTTCGACCATAGCAACGAGAAACAAGGTATACTAGCAACAACACTGGTTGTTTAGTGGAGAGCGGAGTACATCACGAACCAGAGTGGAATGCAGAGCTAAATGCAATTGTAAACGGTTTTTTTGGATGCTCAACAAGGAGAAAAAAACTAAAAGTGGTGGAGGTTGTGAGATGAGCTAAAAATATATAGCTCCACCAAGATGCATTCTTCTCTTTTATATCTTTTTACTTTCACTCAAACACTGCCAAACAATTTTCAGTGCGTGTGTCTCTCCATCGCACACATTTTGCGTGCCCATATTTTGTTCGCGTTTATTATTACTTTTCCCAACCACTACTCCTATGTCATTCTAGCAAACAGGCGCAATAAGCTCAGCCATTAAAAGGATGATGAAAGTCTTTTTACGCAGATTCAGGATAGTCATTTTGTTTACTACTTGAGTGCACGAACAATATATTCAGGTAGGTAAAAGTTTACCCATCTTTTTAAAATGACTATGGTCCGGGTTGTCACTGTTGCTTTTACGAGTTGTAATTCACTATTTTATTATTTAGTGTTTCCGAAATGAGCAACGGGCGAGTTAAGATGACAGTAAAGGGAAAACAATTGCATCTTATCGGTATCATATACCTACTCATACAGCAAGTATTTACATGATATGTATGTATAACCGCAAATAAAATCTGTTCTTTTGGGTTCCAGGCTTTACATCTCAATGAGATAAAACTGAAGCCTTCTAAATCACTGGCAATGATCAAAATCGATTAGATTTGCGATTTTTTATTTGTGCTCCTTAAAGTTTTATACTTTATGCCGTATTATTGTAGCAAATCTTGGTCCATAAGTAAATTCATGTCATCAATAATAATTATAATTGCAAGTACGCACGAGTAGACCTGAAGATAATGAACGTAAATAATAATAATAACGCTGAAACTAGTAATAAAAATTTCTTCGACAGCGGGAGATTGGCGAGAAAAGTTTCTTCTTGATAAAGCCATAACAGTAACAGTAAAAATCAAAAAGTGAAAAGTTTAGAGAGAAGGGGAAAGCATGAAGCGTCTTTCGTAGGCACTCCTATTATTTTCCAGGCAAGTGGAAGAAAATAAAGTTTTTGATTAAAGGTTAGTTAGTTGAAAAGGCAGCAATTCAAGAAGATTGTGATGAGCTAGAAAATATTTTAATGTAAAAGAAAGGTTCGTTTCAACAGAAGAGAAAAGGAGTCGATTAAATCAGTGCACTACTACAACTGCCATGGCAGATGATGATGATGATAATAATGAAGACAGACAAGTTAAAGTTGCAGACTACTGTGTCGCAGTAGCAACTAGAGCTGATGATGCGGAGAGGAATAAAAAGTAAGGTTTGCATCTAATTCCATGGAGAGCATGATGAGTTTTGCTGGAAACGAAAATCATCACGACCAACAATTGTTAACTAAGTAGTAATCAGTAGTAAATATTGCATTTATTAAAGAGCAAATAGGAGGAAAGATGCAGAGGATGCTCAATATTTCCTTGATGGGGAACGACAAACTTTTGTTGGTAGAAAAGCTACTCGCATATATATGATATATATGTGTATATGCACCTTTCTTAATTAATGGAATGGGAGAAACTATTGTGATGAGTTGATAACATGTAGAAGAAGGGAATAAATTCCGTGGAATCGCAGTAGCAGCAAGTGTAGAGAAAAGCATCATCGCAATCGTCCTCCTCATCAACAGCCACACAGCGAGAGAGGATGAGCGAGAAAATGCTGAAGTAGCATTTTACTGTTATTATAATCATTACAGATCTTGACTCTCATCAAAGAGCACTTGAGGCCTCTGTCCCATATTATATGGCTGTGTACTTTCTTCCAGTACATTATGCTGGCTTGGCGTTCCTTCTGACAGAACTGATGATAATAATATTTTGGGTCTGTGTCTCTGCAACCTCAACTCATCAGAAATCGTATGTACATAAATGTAGAATGCCAACAACAACATCATCATCAAACAGAATGTTTTTCTCGGAATGAGAAACACTGCCTAGGCACTTAACATTGTGCAAGTGGCAGGATGATGATGATATTGAGAATGATGATGGGTCTGTTATTGCACACAATGTATCACTGTGCAGCTCGACAAGGTGCACAAACGTGCTAGTTTTATCTTGAGGCATGGCGATATTTTGTGCATGAGTACGTATTTCATTCGTTTGCTGTTTAATAAAGTACCGAAAGGGTTAAACTTATGGACATTTAGGATTGCAAGCGTTGCAGATAAACCTGTTTCTTCAAATATGTATACTGACTTGCCCTGTGAATTTCTGGAAATCGTTGGAAGAAAGACAGACACGTCCTATATTATTACAATGCCATTAGCCCTTACAATGCAAACGATTTCGTATTCTGACAGTGAGTAATTTCTTGAATCAGAAATGCTAAACTACTAATGTGGATAGGAAATGAAAATTCGTATTATATTCCCAAATGCGCTAACCATAGTAACTAGCTATCCTTTGACATAAAACCACTACTGAACCACTACGACTACAAGCATACATACTTGCAATAATTGTGTAATGGAAAAATGCTCTGACAATTTAATAAACAACGCGCTCATTTAGTGCAAAATTAAGCCTGAAACTGCATGATTTGTTTTCGTGGTTATGGAGAAAGTCTATTGTTAAATAGAGTAGGTACTATATTCCATTGTAGCTGTTTTTCGCTTACCACGTAGTTTATCAAAAACATCAAAGACAGCTCTAATTATAATGATGAATCTGCTTCCTTGCATGCATGGCTCGTTGTTCTGCTTTTTAAATTGATGTTGGGCCTCTGAAGCCTGGCTTTTTTGTTAAAAAATATATATAACGATGCGCATAAATAAATTGGATTTAAATAATTTCGTTCATTACGAAGCAATCTCAAGTCACCAGTTGTGAAATAATTGGATCATGTTTTGAAACGCGTTGATTATAATATAGTTGCTGATCATCATTGGAGACACGATTTTCAAAGGAAAGGGAAGTTTTTTATGTTGGAAACTCGTGCATAATTGAAATTCGCAAGCAGACTCCAACTGCAACACTTTTTTCAGTGTTTTTTCCAATTTCCTGCGTAAACAAAGGAGGTCATTTGTATTGTGTCAAAAAAGTGGGGAAACCTTTAAAAAAATATTTTTAGGTCAACACGGGATAAAAAATAAAGGGAAATGGATACGATGAGCGGTTGCATGTTAAAGTGTGCGAAGGTGGAGGAGCAGAGAAAAAAAAGAAGAGTGGAACATTGCAGACATGTTTACACAGTGTTAATTTCTCCCTTCCTTTTGTACTAGTAGTAGTATGTAGTCGTACCACACGGGTGAGTTAAAACTCTCCCAAAAAGTTATGTGGGATATGGAAGGAAATGAAAACACAAGATTCTAATGAATCAATGTCAAATTTACTACACATCTGGCGTGGTGGCTGTGTAACAAGCCAGAATGTCTGTGTAACACTGGCCATGCAAGTAAATACGTAAAACGTATCTAGGTACATTTGTTTAGCAGGGTAAGTGGTTTCGTTTATTTCCCCACTTTCTCTAAATGCTGCAGTAGTATCATCACAGTCATTCCCGTGATATACACACAAGTTCATAACTTGTGAAAAATACAAAACCCGAGTGGAGAGTTTCAGCAGTCTTCCTGTACTTTGTGGCCTACTACTTCTACTCCGACTGTCTGCAGAAACTAATATTTCTTCACATATATAGGTACATACATAAAACATCATACATCATATTGCAATGTTAAAGCTGTAATTCTTGTAATATTACTGGATATTATTATTATTACTGATATTATAGTTGGTTGGTGGTGCATGGTGGTGCCTGTGCACTGTTGTGCTTTTGTGAATAGGTGAAAAGGAGGGAGAAAAACGTAACAGGAAAATCCCACGTGACAAGTAAAACAGTGTGTTAGAGAATTCAGTTTGTAAGTAAATGCTGCAAAGAGAGAAAGTGAGTAAGAGAGAGAGAGAATAAAAGTTAGATAAGGCAAAAGGCAAACCTATACATCATAACCGAGAAGATGTTATTACTACTACTACAACAACTACTAGAGTTGCGACTGTCTTTTATTCGAAACACAAGTGGGGGTGGGAGAAGGGCCCTTGCAAAGTGGTATATAACATCATCACCAACGGCAAGAGAGAGAGGAAGAGTTTAGAGGATGAAGCGGTATTACAAAAACAGTTGACATTGAAATCTTGTGTGATGATTTACACGTATCATGTATTTAGTTTTGCTCTTTTCCTGTTCAAATACTCGAAACTAGTAAAAGTAGTGGTGGTGGTGGCGGCGATGGCATGCCTCCCACTGCTAAATAGTGTTCAAACTTTGCTCATTTTCAACAAAGTATGTATGTAGGTATATGTATATGTAAAATGACTTGTCTCTTACTTCACCACCTTTTTCCTTTTGCCAGCCGCCTTGTAATTTTTCTTTACTTTGGATATTACTACACACCGTATAATATGTCTTTCCTCATGCTCCGTACTTTTCTCCTCGGCAATAATAATATTCGCATGTCTACTTTTGATTTCCCTTCCGTCACTTTCAACACTTTCTTTTTCTCTTCTTCGTCTGTGCAAATACTATCCCCTTACAAAGTCAACACAAACTTCAAACTAGTTATGAAAGTAAAAGTATGTAAGTACGCAGCTTTGTAACATGTGTACCTTCATGAACCATGTACATTTTGCTCATCTAGTCTTTATAATTGTGTGTTGTGTTGTGCTATGAACCTTGCCAAGCAAACGTAGAGATTAACTTTGAAAATTCAACTTAATCTCAAAGTGTGTGCTTTAACTCTTGCTCGCATACTAATATTCATCCCGTCTGCACATACATATATCCACCCACTCACTAATAACAATATTAAAACTGAGCAAGCAAACTTTTCCATGTCTGCAGTTGTAGCTAGCTGTCTGGTCTTGTTTTTGTGCACATCCGGAATCCAAGTTTTCTTTTAATCGGATAAAATTCTCGCATCTCAACTCCTTAATAGTACATCGTATCTTCTCATAGACTGATTTTTTTTCGTATTTGCCCTTCCTCCTCTGTTGTTTTATTGTTATGGTTATAGCCTGGCGGTGTTAAAAGATACTTTTTTGTATTACGTATTCGTGTACAGGTATCGTTTTTCTCAACGAGAAATATGCACGAGCTCATTTCTCCCCTTCTTTTTTTAAATCCACAGTTTAATTTAATGGAAAGGTTAGAAAGAAGATCCATGCATCGCTAGATGCTTCTTAAAAGTGACAGTAAGCCAGGCTAATGCCTTGCAACAGCACCATGCATTCCCTATGCACGTGTTATTCACGCGCAGCTTTTTTTATCGACGCGATGCTTTTCCGGTTTCCGATGACAGACCTTGCTACTACTGTCAATGTCCCAGAAAAAGAATTGACTCTTTTCATAAAAGAAATGGCTTTGTCGGAGCAGAGGGGAGGACATTGACACACGGAAACTGAAGCACTAAATCCCACGTCACACGGTACAAGTGGGTATTTGTGTGGTAGTGAAGTATGTAGGTATACAACAAACAGGAACTATTTGCTTTGATTTTCAATGCGTGAGGACTCGTAGAGGGTTATTTAACTTTTAGGTGGCACTGGAAACAATCTACTTCTATTACTACTATGCTACTAGTACAGATTCTCTGAATAATTCCTGCACTTTCTCCATCAGGCATGAAAATTCTTACTTTCCCGACTGCCACGTCAATTCCTGAGTCCTCTGACTGGATACGTTAAGCTCGCTACAGAGTTTCGTGAGAATTTCCACGTTCCTTTTCATGAGGATACTTGTTAGTATATCCATTACACAAAAGATGATCTAGTGTCATTGAACATAATCCACTTGTGTGTCGCTGAATAATGTAGAATACAAACAAAGAAAAAAGCAGTTTCTTTGTCTGTGCGTGTATGTGTACTGAAGCAGATCCCCTTTTGTTCCTGGTTTTGTGTGGGAGTATGATGATAATGATGATATGTGGTTGAGGTGTGGGAGGATATGTGGCTGTAAATCTTTCTACTTCTATTGTATATAAGTACATGGCTTAAATCAACACATGTGTGTGATTCGGTGGGCTGTGTGTCTGTAAATAATAATCACAAAGCTATAAGTATGTAGCGTTGAAATTGAAACCAGTCCACGACTACTGCTTTTGTGCGTAAAAGTGGATCTCACAGTAAGGGCCATACTTTATTGATCAGATTTAAAACGAAGTCTGAAGGGTTTCCAGTTCCCACACCATGAAATGTTTACTTTTAATACCTAGTTATTTTTCTCGAGTCCATGCATGAAACCAGGAAATCCTTACGTGGGTGACTTTAGCTTTTTTGTATTTCAATTGAGTACTTGAATCATCTTGCCTGAATCTAGAAAGTGGGAACAGTTCTGAATTCCATTTGCTGGAAAGTTTTGTACGTAAGCCTGTTGTGCTTAATTATTATTACCATTATTTTCCGTGGAGCACTTCAAGAATGTGACAATTAAGTTCTACTGCCAATGTAGCCATTTTTGTTGCTACTTATCTTGTATATTCTGCTACCATGCTTGCATAGAGAAAGTTATGAAGAAAGCAAGGAGTCTTTTCGAAGGACAACTTTGTTGTTTGAAGTTTTGTTAAGAAATAAAACTTGGTAATGAACGAGTTGCGTGTATATGCACAAAGGCTAATATTAAAATTGTAGCAGACCTTAAGGCTACTACTATTACTGCTGCTGCCTGCAAATATTTTCTTGTGCCTCTACCACTTAGCTTTTTAGAGACACGGCCCATTATTAAGGCGAAGGCAGCCTTGAGCGAGAAGACATATGTGCCGTGTTGTTTTCTTCACGGAAAGCATTTGAGAGAAAGTGACGGAAGCAATGGAGTTTCAAAAAAGGCTTACATGCTACAAGAAGAAACATGATACATGTTACAAGGTACAACTAGTCAAATATAACTATATGTATGTTCCTGCCCCTTATTTCATTCCACCTCTCGTATTTCTACTGCTGCATCTTGCCACTCTTCTGAACAGTGAACCTTCATCATAACCCCTTTTACTACAAGTCACCCGTCAAGCAGCAGACAGTGTCAGTTTTATGTCCGTGCATACTTACGTCCGTACCTACAACTTATTAAAAATTAGGGGGCTTAAATCTCAAATAAATAGTGACATGACTTTCTCTATGGAAACTAGATACACTATTTTAAAGCTGACTACCTATATGGCTTATATATGGAATTATATTGAAAATATACTGAATACATTTGGGTAGATGCGTGTAGATGAGGAAAGCGCGTGGATAAAATAAAAGTTTCAAGGTATGTAATAATATGTACATGTGTAGATTGTTTAAAGAACAGTGGTCTTGCATTTCATGAATGTGTATGTGCAGATCTGAAAGTATCATATATCATCATGACGGTAAGTTTCATATGTGAAATCTTTAATTAAATCGCTGCCCTGCCAGTTTCCCCCTCTCTGTCATCATTATGACTGCAAGCGGCACATCGGATAAAGGAGAAAAGTTTAACAAAAAGTGAAAACTTTTTATGAAGTCTATATGCAGAAGAAAGTTGTTTCATGGTGATGCAAGGCAAGTCTCATTTTGTATCATCATCACTTTTTCTTCATTCTGCTTCAAAAAATTTGCCGGGGAGCTCCCAAGACTTTGAAATCGATGCGCTGGATGCATAAAATAGTAGCTCTTATTTCATGGACACTAGTTGTTCAATACTTTTTGGGCATAATAATATGCAAGTACAATCTGAGTGACGGGATGTATACGACGGTTTGTTCTTTGCACTTTTAATTTGAAGTCAAAATCTTCGGCTTTCTTTGGCACGCAAGTCTAAGGATGTGACGTTGATGATGACGATTCTGGTGCACATCTTGATGATGATATAAGCATCAACCCTAATCCTTCAGCATTTTGCACAAATTAACGCCTTTTATCTTTCTTTCCATGACTTTCCATCCAGGGATTTAAGGATGTCAGAAATAATGCGGCAGGAGTTGATGTTCTTCTGGAAGGCCCAACAGAGATACCGCAAGGAGGCTGGGTGTCTTACGTGATGAAAGTCTACCTTAATCACTCTTGTCAATTTCAACTGAGGCTGGAGCCAGTGCAAGGAAATGAAATCCAATACCAGGTAAATGCATGCACAGTCTATATACCAAAAATATTATCTTGTTTCGTATCAGTCCTTTCAATTACCTTGAACACAATGCGGCTAATACCTACTGCATTTAAAAAGCTGACTGACTTTTATGAGTTTTCGGAAATGGTGAACGTAACCGTAGGTTGTAGTAGTAGTAGTATCAGCGCTGCTGAGTGAGACAAGGAAGAAATGGATGACAAGTTAGGTAGTTTCATTTTCAGTCCTGGCTGAATGCAAGAACCACATGCCATATTTGGTAACAGTTTTGTTTAAATTACTTTTCCCTCTTGCGTAAGCTCGGCTATATTGAATAATACGTTGAGTAAGTGAAGTGGGTCAAACGTCTAGTTAGTAGCTTGCACTTCAATGTAGCGCACATAGGTAGGTATAATCTCTTAAGTGGTTGTGGCTTGAACTCAAGGTGGGTACATAACGATTTCGTGTCTGTTTTGTGACCGTTATGACACCAAGTTAATACCTAATTGATTTTGGCTGCTTTTAATCACCTTCTGCAATAGTTGTCAGTCACAAGCACATGAGTGACTATCATGATTGTAGGTAGGAATGTATTTGAAATTGTGGGCATGGAAATTTAATTTGGCAAATGCAAAGACCTTCAAAAATAATGTGCACTCTGCAGGATACATGGTGACTTACGTCAGGCTTGATAAAATTAAAGGTCATAAAGGATGGTGTAGTTCCTAGTGCCATTTGGCAAGTGCATTTCCATCATGAATATTAATACGTTCAACATCACCATAAAACAAAACTTGCGAAAGCAAAATCTAAAACCTTTGTCCAAAAGCATGGGTGTTTAAACTGTCTGTACAAATAGTACATGAGATCCTCTCCGTAACAGCCACCTTTTAAGTTGCATATAGTGCCCTGGAAAGACATTTGATCAAGCCATGGGAATTGCTTTGTTTAGCTTCCAGTTTCCAGGTATACTACACATGGTTAATTCATATTTACTTCATTTATACATGACAATGACGTAAAAACGCAAACAAATAACAACTCCGTGACTCCGTGTCCACTGAAGTTTGTGCTATTACCTAAATTGGACATATTAGCTTTCGTTTCCCGTTATAGTTCCCTGAGTTATTCATACGCTACATGGGTCTAATGATGGTGATAATAAAACTAGTTCCATTTTCCATCAGAATTCCACTATCAACTATCCACCAATGTTTAGAGCATCATGCAAGCACTGTTGCCATCCTCTGCTTCTATCACTTTTCATTTAGCTAATGGTTCTGGTATTGTGGAAAGAAAAGAAGTTGTTATTAATTTTTTATACATTACACGAATTGCACTTGTTTCCTCAGGACACTGTTTCCGTTGGCGATATTCGGATTGTTGACATTGGAAAACATTTTTCATCCTGCTCGAAAATCCCGAAAAAAGGAGGATTCCGTGTTACTTGCCGGAAATTAAATGGACGGAAAGGTGACTATTGTACGGTGGAATCCCCTGTGATGCGCTACTGCTCAACACCATCCACCAAGGAAACGGCCAAGGACTTGAATGCAGGAGGAGGTATGTCTTGTCGTTATTTACGTTTTTTCCCACAAGTCAACTTATTTCTTTTCTTTCGTCCCATTTTTTATAAATACATATACCTACACGAAAGAAGATTTTTATTTTATTTTATGCTCTCCATATATCTTTCGGGGAGCCGTTGTTATTTATGGTGAACCAGTGACCCAGTTCGGACATTTAGTCATGAGTCATAAATATCTTGCACTGCTGTTTATTATTATTATATTATTATAGCAATATTAATAGATAATATTTCGTATGTTATTTATTATGATGCGCATGCGTCCGTTCATCCATTCTGTTTTGGTTGGCATATAAATAGAGACAAAATGGGTTTAGGATTATAAATAATAACGTTTTTTGGTGGTGATGCGCCCATGGCCACGAATGGATCAAAAATGAAAGGGTGCCCTAATAATTCATGGAATAGTCATTTAAATGCAAATTTTCAATGAATACTTCATAGTCCCTGGAGGACTAGGATATTTTTTGAAAACATGTGGAGAAGGGCTGCTTTTTTAATTCCTAAAAAATGAGAAATAATCAGGTCAAGCGAATTGGATGAATTCAGCAAGATTGAAAGGAGATAGTTTCGGAAGAACAAGCAAGCAGCATGCAGTTTAACTGGATTGCTGTAAACAGTAACGAGTTTCATTAGTTCAGCATAGTGAGTGAAAAGCTGCAGGAGCAAGCAGTTGGAAGAAATAAGCATAATAAATGGAAGCAGCTGAAACAAATAGCGGTTCGAAATGAAAAGGAAATTGCATGCTGAGGGGACACGGGGTAAAGCAAGAATGAAAAGAAAACACTTTCCATTTTCCAGCATGTATGCAGCCAGAGAAAGAAAGTGTGTCTATGAACGGCACATACATAAATACTAAAGTGTGCCGTGTGTCTCTACACACTTCCCTCGAACTTTTCCCCCACAAATTCCACAAACCGTAATAGGTACGTAGCCATCCTGTGTGGGAGAAATGTGTGTACATATTAGATAAGGAATTTATGTATATACGTGTGTACATGTTCACTTGTGCGAACGAGATGAAAATTCGGGCGAATGATTTTTGGTGAAGAGGAAAAATACGTAAACTATGAGTCAACACATTATTCTAAGACAGGGCGACGCAAGTCAGGAACAAGTGGGTGCTAAACTATAGGCTGTCGCAAGTTGAATTGCCCCAACCGCTCACTTCTCAATGAGTTTTTTTTGTATCGGAATGCAATTGGTAAATTTTTTAACCGTTTTTTATGTATGGGTATGCCATTGGCAGATTGTATCGGAATTTACCAATTGCATTCCGATACAAAAAAAACTCATTGAGAAGTGAGCGGTTGGGGCAATTCAACTTGCGACAGCCTATAGTTAAGCACCCACTTGTTCCTGACTTGCGTCGCCCTGTTCTAAGATGAAGAGGAGGAGGCCGATCAGACTACATTGACAAAACGGGATTTCATTTTGATGGAAAATTTCCAAGTGACTCGCTTATTTAATAGAAAGGAACGTCAGATAAATTTTTGTGACTTATAGGAGGCAAGATCACGCAAAAGAGTAGTATTGTAAGAATGATGATGGTGATGGCAACGGCACACTTAAAAAGGAAGATGTGTTTGTACTTTCGGATCCTGTGTCTTCTCTTTCTCTCTCTCCCTCTGTGTATGTGCGTGTTTCCCTTTGCAACAGCTGGGGTAAAGAGGGGAAAGAGAAAGAAGCAGATGGAAATCATATTATCTTGAATGCCTAGAAATCAAAAAGAGTTAACTCTCAACAGTTTTTTTATCTGCACACATATGTATGCGACAAAAAATATATTTGGAGGGAGATGTAGAAAAAAGAGACAGTAATATTAGTAATCGGAATACAGTGGTGGTGGTGGTGGCAATGCTGGAATTGGGAAATATTTATATAAGATGAAAATATGGTGTCTATCCATTTCCCTCACTATCTCTCTATCTTGGGCAATGCATGTGGCACTTACACGTAGTTAATACTCTGACATAACTATATAGCTTAAAGCTTTTTTCCACAAAAGCGGTAGCAGATGAATAAGCTGGTGAATTAAACCATCTTTTTTCCATCGTCATTTTTTTTCTCTTTCTCTCTCTCTCTCCCTCTCTTCGCATCCACTGTTATGCATGTATTTCCAGTTGGATCTCGTTTTTAAGTCTCAAACATGTCTATTGAAGGGGGTAAAAGTAGGAGCAGCAGTGGACGAAATGAAATTATTAGCAGTGGACCAGAGGAGCAGAGATGCATGGTGGCATCGCCATTGCCACCACCGTCATCATCGAAAATTGGATCAAGTTGCACAGAAAAAAATAAAGTGCATACTGCTAGTCGACAGCATGGTGGTGGTGGTTATAGTTGCGGTGATGCGGTGGTGGTATATCCCAGTCATCCGTTCACTTTCAATATCAGTGTTAGTGGCGAAATGCATTCATTCATTCACTTAGATTCACTGGTAGTTTGTCGCCGTTACCGCATAAAAGTAGCAGGGACCGCAGTGTATGTACATACAAAATTAAAATGAAAAGAGAACAAGCTCCCATTTTTTCCAAATTATCATCATCGTCTTTTGGTTGTCTGCTACTGCGGGTCCATTGTATTTTATTATGAAAGCTGGTGTAGGATAGAAATCATTATTAAATCTCGACAAAGACACAAATATTATTTTATTTAAATGTATGTGCCGCAATGCAAACACATTTAGGGAGCCATATATTTCCCTTTTTCACTTTACTGCGTTTATACTAGCTACCCCAAGCAAGTGAAAGTGGAGGAATTATAAATTTAGGTGTTTGTATGAAGCACTGTGAGTACGCTTTCTTCTTTTCTTGGGAAGCGCTAGATGAGCATTCTCTGTGTAGGCACTACTATGACTGTCGTCATTATTACGGCATCCATACACCATTTCCCACAATGGGAACAGAGGAACATCATAACAGCAGCAGGAGTCGCTTGCTTGCTATTTTGCAGTACCTCCCAAAAATTATAATGCTGCCATTAATATTTGCGAGGAGAAAGGACGGGACAGTCTTAATCATTTATTCTGACAGAAACATTGAGTATTTATTCTTGAATGCAGCAGTACTCGTGTCTCTAGAAAGCAGAACTGTTTGCAGCCGTGTGTGTGTGTGTGAAAGTAAACAGGGAAAGTGGAGATGTATAATCGGAAAGTTTACTATCTATGTTCCATCCACCGAGGAAAAGTTGTAGTCGCATGAGAGAGAAATGGAAAATATGAAGGATGAAAAGTACCTGAAAAGGTAAAATTATCTTTGTTTGGGATGCGTTTTGTTGTAATGTCCTTGTTGCTTGCATGATGAGACGAGGGAAGGGACAGAATTTAATAGTATTGCGATGTTTATAGCAGTAAATAAGCTAGGAAATGTTATATGAAATTTTGGAATATCATAGAGTCATAATGCTTACACGAAACGAAGCTAAGTCAAGCAGAATTTATACCTAAACATGTAAAGATTTTCCATGACTGTACAACCATTTTACATACGGATATGTTTGAAATGATGTCAGAATTGTGCGGCAATAAAAATTAAAAAAGTAATAACAATTACAGTAGTAGTTATGATGACTTTGCGTAGATAGAATGAGACACTGCATTGATTTGACAGTTTTTAGGGGAATGTGGACTGCAGTAGAGTATGACTAGAAATCCCATGCATGTATTTCGTCAGTCATCCGCTTGATAAACATCTTCACGTAACCAAGTCAACTTTAGCTTAGGTGGCTGTAAAAATAGAAATGGAGTAACATTTCCACCTGAATAAAACCACCTCCACACCACCGTCATTGTCAACAGAAGCAGAATTATCAGCATTGTGCCACATTGGTGTTATTCCAAGCGTGTTAAACGGTAGTCTTCTTAAGCCATTCTGCCGTTGAAAATATCTTAATACGCTTATTTTCATAATTAGGCTATGCATAGTGATATTATTATTATGGATGGAAAGATGCATGCACTTATTTGATAAGATTTTGGTAAGTAAATACGATGATGGGATGAAAGAAAGGAATGAAATGTTTGCCCTAGTTTTGCAAGATATTATTATTATTAATACAATAAAAAATATGAAATGCACTATTTGCGTAGGTATGCATGTTTGTGGTAAATAAATGAGACATATTTTATGTGAAAATAACGCATACTAAAGTTATTACCGGACATAAAAATGCAATAATGGCGATAGCAGCGGCTTTGTGAATGGTAGAATGGTGGCAGTACGGATTCGCTTAGACTAAATGTGCGAATTTTGGCCACCATTCTTTTCAGCTTTTATGCGTATTCTTGAGAAAGCAGGCATACAAGCTGAGAAGGAAGTACTTACAAATAGAGAAAGTAAATTTCAAGAATTCATAATAACATTTGATATGGGAGGATGTTTTAAAAGGCAGGAAAGTTAAATCCCAAACATTCACTGATGAAATCTAATCCTTGTGAACTAACCTAACTTTGCATTGATCTTGTCCCAAGGAGGGAGAAAGCATCCATAAATAGATGTGTAAGCTCCTTATCTAATAGCAACGATACTCGTTTATGTTGGTGGTTTAAATAATATAATCGCAACCAGGTTTAGATTTTGAGTAAAGTCAGCCCAGCAGTCTGCCTGACACAAGATCAGGAGCAAGGAGGAAAAGCGAGGAGAAAAGAGGCGAGAGG
The DNA here is from genome assembly GCA_004115045.4 of Sinella curviseta. Classification (NCBI taxonomy): domain Eukaryota; kingdom Metazoa; phylum Arthropoda; class Collembola; order Entomobryomorpha; family Entomobryidae; genus Sinella; species Sinella curviseta. The sequence continues at coordinate 11,956,658 of CM065489.1, forward strand.
AGGAGGAGAAATAGGAGAAAGAAAGAGAGATTGTACATGAAAAGAAAAAGTAAGAATAGAAACCATGTTCTTGTGTCGTCGTCTCCTTATTTTTGTTGGTTGTTCGTTTCTAACCTCGTATACATTTTGTGTGTGTATGTGACTTGTTCGCGAGAAAAGGCAAGGAGAAAGTGACTATGTTTTTGTGTGTGTGTGTGTGTCTTTTGCAACTTTTCTAACGACCGGATGTTTACTGCCTTCTCAATCCCTCAAGTTTCAGGCAATTTTCTTTTTATTCAGTCATCATTCCCATTCAAGGTTTATTACGATGATATTTTCTCTCCTTCTGTCCCTGTGTGTAAACGTTATGAAAGTTTAATTTTAAAGCATTAATAATGCACGGAATTGCGTCAAATGGGGGAACGGAATGAGCAGAGCCTAATGTAATATTGTGTAGGTATGTGTAGACCTATGTCGAAAGAATAGAAGAGGAAATTCACTCAACAAATAATTTTATCTTAAAGTAAAATAAATACACACACAGACTCTCCCTCTGCCTGAAATACCCGGAAGAAAATGGGGGGCTAAAAACAACTGCTCCTAGAATGCAAGGAAAGAAAGTGAGAGAGAGAGAGAGGGAGAGTGGAGATACTTAGTATTATGATTATTATCCATGTACAATATTTACAATAGCAGGTTTAACTGCTGTTGAGTTGCTCCTTCAAGTCTTTCTGCAAAGACGAAGACAAGGATGAAAACAATGATGCTCATCACCATCATCAGGATGATGATAGTAAGGAAGTCAACGATGAGCCAGATGAAGAGGCGTGCACATATACCTAATATTTATTATTTGATTCCTTTGTACACAGCCATACACACTAATAATAGTAGTCGTTGTAGTAAGAATGTAGATTCCGTGTGTAATCTGTTAAGCAAAGATGCAAAAGGATTTCGGAGGAAAATACATTATTATCTGGCTAGAGGAATATCCTTGTCGTCCTCTTTCTTTCCGAAGAAGAGACGGGCGAAAGAAGACGGAAGACGGCCTCGCTCGTTTCTCCATTCTCATTTCTAATTATGAATTCAGAGGCAGTGCCCTGCACACTTATTGCAGTTGCTTGTTGAAAAAGCAAATTTCATCTCACACACACACAGTCTTGTTGGCGTGTGTTCCCACCTACTCTCTACTTAATACTTGTAAGAGTTGTTGTTGTTGCTGCTGTTGTTAGCGTCATTCTTGAGGACTGTTTACTTTCCATCATCATTCCACTACCCATGTCCTCTTTTGCTTACTCCCCCTTGTCGTTTGTCAGCGGGGAAGGTCAACATTGAAGCAGCAGGCTTAAGTGTGCTCCTTACAGTAGTAGTGTTTTCAATCCCGATGAAAGTTTCGGCTATAAAATTTTATTGGCTTGGTTTAGTCAAGGAAGTTATGTTGCTCTTGTTGCTGCATAAGTGCTTCGTTTTAGCTGGGGCTGTCAAGGAAAGTTTATTATAGGATACGCCAAGTTACGTAAGACGAAGTCATACAGGATATTATGTGTTTTTAATAAATCCTAAAAAAATAGTCTTGGTTAATTTTTAAACCGCAAGTTAATGGGTACTGCTTATGCAAGAGCAAAAACGAAAACATAAATGTTTCATATATTATTCAAATTGTGTGGGCTATTGAATAAAAAATAAAAAGAGCCTTTATTTTGTGAAGTGCATTATAGAGAGTTGTGAAGAATGAATGCAAGTATCAAAAACCTGATTCTGACAACTGACGACAGCGAAAATGTGCATATCTATTCATAGAAAGTAAATTAGCGTTTCTGTGGCGATGATACAAGTGCTGGGATTGTGTAGTACACGCTACTGGAGAAAGGATTTTCATTATTTATGCATAACGGCTGCACGTACCTAGAAGAATGATGCGGATGATGACGATGAAGGATGTATGACAAACAAACGGCTGAAATTGAATGCAAAATGACTGCCACTTCTAACGGACTGACTTCATGGTTTGGTAACCATCGTCATCATTATCATGTATCATTATGAGACTTTCTGTGAATCATCATCAGCGTGTTAGTGTGCATGTGTCTCTGTTTATTTATGTGCATGCATAAACATAAGAAATTAAGGGAAATAGCGAGTAAGAGAATGAGTGAGTACTATAAAGAGTAGCAGAGGACTTTTGTACAGAAATCAAGCATTTTTAACAAAGGGGCCACTTCACTTACGACATAACTTGAAAATCCTTATTTCAAAGAGAAACAGTAATAAAGTTTAGGGAATGGATGAATGGAGGTAGGGAGAATCATTTTTTGTTGTTGGTGGTGGCGCAACTGTGACTCAGTAAATAGGTATTTCTGCTGCAAGTGAATAGCGAAAACATCACAGTAATGGCAAACAAGGAGTACCAGCACCAACATAACATTTACCAGAATCATGGCAACAATAATGATTATAATAATAATGATATGTAGAATCGCGTTTCTCTTTTGACTACTGAAATCCATGGCGGTGTATGTGCAAAGGAAAACTCATGTTGATCTGTTTTGGCGTTGTTGGGAGTTGTAGCAGCAGCAGTAGTAGTAAGTTAGACAAGTTAGTTCATAGTGTGCAGTTTAAACTTTTTCAAGTCACATCTGAAAACCAGGCTAAATACATGGCTCAGCTGCCAAAGTAATTTTGAGCTTATAATTCAAGCATAATCTTTTTTTAGTCTTGCTTCACTTGGGTTGCTGCTGCTCCTTCCTCTTCATTGTCGTCCTCTTTGCCTCTTGCCTTTTCCAGCAAGTGAGCAGGAAGAAGAGTGAAGTTGCAACGTTGAAATCTGCAAAGAGGAAGAAAAGGGGAAAAGGACGACAGAGCGAGTGAGAAGGAAGAGATAAAACAATACTAGTTAATAAGATGGCTTCAAAGGAAAATCCCTTTCAAAGAAGAGGCGTCTCCTTGTTAAGTCCCCTTTCTCTGATCATCTCCCTCCTATTTACTTACTACCATGCCATTTGCTGCTACCACGGAAATGATGATGAGAATTTGTTTTTGTTGCACTCTGTATTTCCTCCTAAATCACATTGTTAAATGTACATAAATACATATAGCTTTACCTTCAAGTTAATTTGCAATAATCTGGTCGTTTTCTATCATGTCATAGAAATGGATTTCTAGGGATCATCCAATAAGTAAATTTAAATGTATGTAAAAATATTGGAAAATATCTCGCTAGAAAAGTTTCCCTCTTCCGCTTCTCACGTTTAAAATAATATTTGTGACAAATAAATATTCTGCTCGATCTGTTTTCTTGGAAACCGCTTACGCAACACATTATTTTCGGCAATTTCTATTCAAATTTTTGAATCAATGCTTCATTGTCAATTTTGAATTCTGGAAAATGTTGTTCCACACTTGAATGGCATTAAACAGAGGAACAGTAGTGATGCTTACATGTATGTACATGTCATTTAAAGGTCATTATTACTCAATCTTATTACGTCAATGAAGTAATTCTGCTGAAAAAACATTTATATGTGTTATTTCTTCTGCACGCCTATACTGCGCTTACGGATACGAAACCATGTATGTGGATTTATTTTGTTGGTTCTGGATGCGATGGTGCAACAGAACAAATATAGGCATGTACTCTGCTGCCTCCTCCAATCCATCTTTTGGTTTGGAATTGCAGCAGCAACAACGACCACGTAGCACAGAGAAAGTGAGAAGATAAGAGAGAAAGAGACCGAGTGAAGCTTACTTTTCTCTTTCTGCCTATTTGCAATGTAATAATATTCCACAAGAACAACAACAACAACTGGCAGGAGCAGCAGAAGCAGTGAGGAGAAACAACATTCCAAGACTTTATTTTTTTCCTTTGAGCTTCCTTCTGGTCTACCTACTTGGTGTGGTTTCTTATTGCCTAAATAGCTTCTTAAAAAGGAAAGAGGGAGCAGGAGCAGCCGCATTTTCCTCGTCTACTCAGGTTTCTTCTGCTGCTCTCTATTCCTCTCTCTCTCTCTCCTCCTCTTCCTTTTCTATCTCTCTTGTCTATAAGCTATACAACATGCACCGCTTGCATAGTGCCATTGCTACTACTGTTTCTTCTTTTGTGCCCTCAATAAACCTTCCCACCATATAATATGACTGCCTGCCTGTCTCTCAGGTTTTTTCTCTTTTGAACATCTCGTAAATTCATCTTATGTGTAAAAAGAGGCCTAGCTTCCTTTCACACAATCACGTGTACATACATCTTTCCCCACCACGCTTTGCTTTCTCCACTCTATGTACTTACTCACTTACATCTATAACTTTTGGAGAAACTTAAAAAGGAGGTAGATATTAGGTTGCTAGGTAGGTGCTTACTTACTACGTGTAAGTTGTTTGCTCCTTTTTCTCTCAGTTTTTTTTCTGCTTCTTTTTTTCTCTGAACAACAACAAGGACGCCACATGATTCGCCAGCTTTTTTGCCATTAAGTGCTGACAGTGAATCAGCAGAGTAGTGGCTAAAAGGAGAGAGAAATGACACATCAACAACAGCCATCAAGCAAGCCAACTTTAGCAGTCGTGTCTTTCTTTGTTGTTGTTTTTTATACTTTTTGTACAAGAGAAGAAAACCTCATTTTTAAGTAGACGTGTTGTAGCTGACAGAAAAAAAGTTGTCCAGGGCGACGCAAGTCAGAAACAAATGGGTGATTAACTATAGGCTGTCGCAAGTCGAATCACCCCAACCGCTCACTTCTCAATGAGTTTTTTTTCTGTCGGTATGCAATTGGTAAATTTTTTAACCGTTTTTTATGTATGGGTATGCTATTGGCAGATTGTATCGGAATTTACCAATTGCATTCCGACAGAAAAAAACTCATTGAGAAGTGAGCGGTTGGGGTGATTCGACTTGCGACAGCCTATAGTTAATCACCCATTTGTTTCTGACTTGCGTCGCCTTGAAGTTGTCATTGTGACGATGGTGGTGGTGGTGGTTGTGATGATGATGATGGAAGCAACGGAAGAAATAACGAGCAACCTACATTTTGTTCTGGTAGTCATCCAGCAAGCTACCTACCTGCATTGCAGAACGCACTTTCCTATTTACTTCCTTGAGCTCCCCCAAATCCCCTTTCTCTCACTCCTCACGGTCTGGAGTGTGACTTTGAATTTATTAATTTTAAGAATACTTCATTTTATTGATAAATCACAGTCCTATGCTAAGGCGACAGTCAGTCTTCACCTCAAACTGCCAACTGACTTTTCCGACAAATTTTCGTAGACATGAAAGGACTTTGGACTTGTCCCACATTCAATTTTATCGTTGGTTATTATGCAACTCTGCCAAAACGTTACATTCTTTCTTCTGTTGTTGGTGAAGGTGATAATGAATGTGGCTGGTTCATTTATTTTGTAGTTTCTCTACTTTATATTATAAAAAAAATTATCTACAAAAAAATCAAGCAAGTTCTACAAAGAGGAACAAAAAACTTTTCAAACTTTCCCCCTTACTTTTAAACTAAAAAAATTATAAAAGTCAGATAATTGTGTTAGAAAAGCTGGGCAATTTAAAGGTATCTCTAATTGCCTCCAGCTAAAAAAGGTTACGAAAAGAAGAATTATTTAGAATTGTAGGGGTGAAGATGGTGCCACAAGAAAGTTGGGGAATATAGCGAACTTACGTGGTTGAAAGCCTCACAACAATTTTTTCTCTCTTTTATATCATCATCAGGGTTTTCTTCGACACCGTTAACGCCCTTTTCTACTTTGACTACTACTACAGCTCTTACTATCACGATGAAATCACAAACACGGAAATGTCTCTTGCTTCATATGTATCATCATCATCATTATCAATGCAATAATTAGAAAGCTATTTTGTTCACTTGTAGTCCTGCTCTATCACCATCTGAGCTTCTCCTCCTCTCTCTCTTCTGTCCGCATGCTCACTTTATCGTTTTCACTGGCGTGTGTGCTGGAAAGCTTCCGGCATCAATGAACTTCCCTGTAATAATTCATTCAATATCATACGTATACTCCTTATTACCAGCACAAAATTGATAATTACTTGAAGTGTACTCTCATGTTGTTGCAAATAGCCTGATATTCTCTGTAGACACCTTGGTAAACTAAGAGAGTATCGTCAGAAAACAGTAGTAGTTGGTTGGTGTATTTATAGCGACTTGTGATGATGATAAGATGTGTTCCAGATACATTTTACTGCTCCTCTGCTTATACAAAAGTCATTAACGGAAGGGATGATGGTTATGACGAAAGACGACATTAGTGGTTAAGTAGTTGTTGTCGGTTTTCTGCACACACAAGTATGAGCCTACTGAAAGTACACGTGTACATGCATGTGTAAGCCTTCCCGCTGTAGTATTATTATTGTTATTGTGTACATAATTTAGTCTGTTTTTGCTGAAAACATAATATATAAGCATGTCAAAGTAACAACTTTTTTGGCGAAACCACTTTGCTCTCCTGGTACCACAGAACGTACACACACGAGAAGACCCTTTACTTATTCACTGATCAAAAACCGTTCACGGTAAGTAAGCAAGACGGTTTGTGTGTGTGTATGCTTACTTAACAAGTATTGTGCCTGACTTGTTCTTGTAGTAGTGTGGTAGTTGTGTGTGTCTACCTATCTCTTTTAAGTAGGCCTCGATATTATTATTATTATCGTTATTATTATTATGGAGACCAAGAGACTCAAGTGCGTTTTCACGAGGATGCATTTCGCAAATTGAAAGTTGATTACATCGACTAATATCCATTAACAGGAAAGGTTGTAAATCCCAGAGCTATTTCAAAATTGCTTTTAACAAGTATGATTGCTCGTACATGCTTATATGTTGCCGTATTTTGAACATTTGATAATATGTAATGACTACTGAGGCCAGGTAGGTAAAAATACAACAAGACTACTAGAGTGTGCAGTGTGGCGACTACGTTTTCGCCACTATCCACACCAGCAAGGTCTGTGATCACACATCAACGGAGTGACTGTAAAGAGCTAAAGTGAAAGTAAACAAGAAAGGAGTAAGTAAAAAATAAACAAACAGAACATTCATTGCGTCATAATAATTATGAACACGATCTGAGACAGTACCATAAGGGGACGATCATGGGGGACGTACGAGTCCTTTGTGTGAATTTCAGAAACATGGTGAAAGGTAGGGTAACAGTTGTTTGCAAACAAAATATTATTTACGTCTCGTGTCTAAATCCATGTTATATGACAATTTATACTTTAATGCATGTTACGTAAGACATATATTTTCTAGACTGACTATACTGAGCAGTTTTCAATTACAATTCATTTATATTCACTACAGGGAACAATCTCAATTACTCGTTAAAGAATCGTTGACGTCTTGATTTAAACACATTTACGATTCCAATTTGCACTGAAGTATTTATGATTTAGATACACCTTCTAGTATATATACAAAAAAAATCATTGCGCCAAAAATGTTGATGCGTAGTATGCATGTCTACTCAAAAGTTTGAAGTATTCTAAGCTTTACATTGACTCGTGCGGAGATAACTTACAAGGAAAGTATTAGAGTGACCATATAGATATGGCCTATTGAGATATAGCATATTTATCAATTTTTCGCGATAATTTTGATGGGCATATCCGTTTTCCCAAATGGAGCCTTATATTTGCTCCACAGTGAATTATTGGGATTTTCCCGCTTTCTAGATATCAGTCAACGTAGGAAATATTATGCGAGCTAAATTGTTTCAAGTTGTAAAATTCCATAAACATTGATAAAAATCCTATTTTTTACCCATTTGAAGATTTTGGAAACCATTGACATCGATTTTGTTGAAGTTTGAGAAAAGTGAATTTTTTAAAAAGTTGCAAAGAGGGGGGTCTTTCGTCACATAAATTTGCCCATGTTAATTGCTATCTAGAAGGCGGGAAAATTTTCCTCGAAAACCAATAATTCACTGTGGAGCGAATATACGGCTCCATTTGGGAAAACGGATATGCCCATCATAATTATCTCGAAAAATTGATAAATATGCTATATCTCAATAGGCCATATCGATATGGTCATTCTGATACTTCCCTTGTTAGTTCTGATATAAAAAAAACTTGAAGAATGAATGCACTTTGTGTACTCACCTGTATCCTTGCATGTCCACTTCTACGTATTTACTCTTCAATCATTTAATGGAAAGATCCGTGAAAGTTCTTTTTGCACTTTAAAAAATGAAGTTTTATTACGCTAAAGTAAAAGTGATTCAAGTATAGTTGTTTAGGAAGGCTCGTCTGTATGTCTTTAAGTTTGTGACGACTCTATAAACCACATACTATTATCAAACTTTTCTTACCTCTTTCGCAAATAATGACAGGTGCATCACTATTGTCATTTGAGTTGTCATTCATTTTTCATTACTAAAGCTTTTAGTTGTTTTACCATTACAACTAGCATCACATTCATAACGCTTTCATGTACATCCGGTTTATTTTTTAATGTGACGGCATCTACTGGACCAGCTGCAACAACATTCAGCGTTTATTACCTGATATACGTGAACTTAAAATACTCTGGGAAGAAAGTACGTTACCCTCGTGACTAACTCACCAACATCCTCATCATGTATAACTTGATGATATAATAGAAAGTTTTTCCTAAGCCAATTCTTTGACTCGTGTTAATTTACATAGTCATTCCAAAGGCTGTGAACATACATATGTACATATATGCAAGAGAAGAGAAAAAAGTATGCACATACCACCACCACCACAACACACAAAAACAGGTCGTATTTATTACTACTTCATCTAGAGTAGAAAGTACTTTTTTCTCTACCAGAGCTTCACTCGTCCTGTTGAAAAAATACTTATAACTTTATTTTGTGCGTGCGTGTGTGAGTGTCTATGTAGTAGCATTCCTTTTTTATTCTGTGCTAGTTTCTTTGGTGTGGAGAAGTTATGCAAAAAAATAAGCATCTCCCTTCCTTATTTTTCTTCCCTTGGAGGAATTTCTAAGGGCTTCTGCCTGTCAGTGTTTCACCGCTGTAAATGATGAAAGAGGCGAGTTACTTTGGATTTCCAAGCAGAGAGAAAAAGTTGAAATGATATACAAAAAAGTTGGAGGCAACTTCTTTTTTAATTCAAACTCTTATGTTGTTATGCTATATGTTTAAGGGGGAGATTCAGCTGAGTTGAGTATCCCAATTTTTTTGTTATTTTGTTTTTACGCTCTTATGGGTTTTCCACTTTTTCTTGTTGTATTTTTGTTACTACTGGTGCTGCTGCTGCTTCTACTCTTGCTTTTGCACTACCTACGTAAGCAACTCCCTTCAACTTTGCAAAGCGCATCAACTTTAACAGAATGAAAAGCATACATATGTGGCCGGAACTGGTGTGCTTGGTGAATCTAAATCACTGACTTTGGTTATGAGTTATGACATGTGAGTACCTCGTGGCAGGTCGGGCTGCTATAAAACGTCATATCATCACTTTTTTCCCTGGGATGATAATGCTGATATGAATGTTATTTTATCGTGTACACGGTAGATACATAAACAGGCAACGTGTCTGTTAGATGCTGGAGCTGTCATGGGAAAGTACCAAAGAGAAAACACAATGGAATATAATATCCTTCTCCATTTCGTCTAGAAGATTTTCCATTTAACTTCATCTAATGTTTTTCCATCCATGTTTGTGTGTGTTTCTACACTTGTGGTACAAACAATACTAAGGGAAGTTTAACATTTTCGCGAGGATAGAAACGAGGAGGATGACTCTGCTTGCCATGTTGAATCCAAATTAAAAATAGGTGCAACTTTGAAAAATGAAGTGGAACTAGCGATATGTATGACGCGCAGGGAACAAAAACTGATTTGTAAATAGGTGGATTGTCAATGACAATTTGTCATTGTAATGTATAATGTATTACTTTGTATTTTTCTTGACGTGGTATTCTTTGCCATTACAACCACCACCCACACCACAACAGTAACAAAAAGTTTGAAACTTGATCCTTCTCCGCATTATCCATTCATGCTATTTTTTCCCAACCAACTTTTTTCCCTCCGCTGACGGAAAAGGTACAGGAGCATGTCTGGAACATAAGTTTGTGATTTCACGATTCCCTTTCCACGGGAAAGGCATCTAGGTAGGTATATGAGCTGACTTATTAGATTACCCTATATTTCAAAATAAAGCAGGGTATAAATCCGATTACGTCGCTATTGCAGCTTTACTTAATTGTCTTGAACAGAAAGGTCATCATAATCAACGTGATTATCGTCATCATCATCATTAGAACGAGGAAGCATGTGAGACAAGCTCTGACATGGCGGCGGCAGCAGCAGCAGCAAAAGTATTTTCTGACAATTTCACGTCAGCAAATTAAACCCATTGTATTCCGTATCTGCCTTGATGAAGATACTGCTCACATTGATAGCAGCAGAGAAGGATGCAATAGCGTTAGGCAGGCAGGCAGGCAGGGACTCGGGGAATCTATCTCATTACATGACGTGTCATGGGAAGTGAAGTCGAAAGTTTTTGGTAGGCAGTTGCTGCAGGCAGCTTGCTTGTTGTTATTATTATTATTTTTATTTGCTTATTTATCCAAGGCCGATAACATTTTGTAACTTGTGCAGTTTTTAACTGGATTAACTTATCCGTCACTTCCAGGTAAGTAGTTTACGTGCTGCTCTGGCGAAATTGGTTGATTAAATTAAAGCAACTGTCACATTTATTATTTACCGTTCTGATGAATGTGAGATTGTACGCCAAAAAGTTTAGTGCCAGCGCTTAACGTGCTTTACCGTTTTCACAATAAATGGCTTCCATTTCCAATGGTACGTACTGCAAGAAGAAGAAGAAGCATGCATGGTCGTTGTAGTAACTTGCAGAGGTAGCACATATTATCATCATCGTCATCATCTGCACAAAGCTGAAATCGACTTTTTACGTTATGGTTAGGTATTATGAGATATTACTGCTCCACCATGTAATAATAATAGTCAAAACTTTCCCTTCGACTTTTTATGCATTTTGGATACCTATATGCAGCTGTCTGGAAGTATGGATAAAAAACGGAAAGGAACTGCTGGAGAAAGCATTTATGGTAAAGATTAGGAAAGATAAGTTTATATGTTTGTCTACAGCTGGATATTATTAGGTAGAAAGTGAAGTGAATAAAAAAGGATGGTTACTTTTTCCCCAACCAAGTCCCACTCTCTCTCTCCCTCTTTCTCAACTCATGATTTATTTAAACTAATTCAGCAACTTGTAAGTGGCCGAATTGGCAGTTGAAACACTTTTATTGAGAAATGGATATATGCCATAATAATATTACATGATGTCTCTCTCTTGGCCCTTCTCTCTTTCTCTCTTACATTCTGTTGCTGCTTTTACTTAAAGTTATTATCCAAACTTGTAGCTCATGTTTATAGGTGGGTATATACTTTATACGTAGGTATATATAATAAAAATATTACTATTTCTATCGTCGAACCGACCACTCTTCTGCAGAACAAGCCGTATTATTCTCTTCTATTTTTCCCGTTCAACTTGCTAGTAATCCTATAGTGAGTCCCGAGTTCATGATGAATTTTAACTGGAGCAGTAAGCCAGCTCTCTCTCTCTCTCTCCCTCTCTCTATCCACTATCTTGACTAACACCAAATTGAACGTTTCACACAATGAATGAGAAACCACTTTTTGTCTACTATCTAGACACACTTTCTTTCTAATAGCAAGTAGGAGCAACACCACCACCGCTACTACTACCGCTGCCATCACCACCACCGTTAGCTTTTTCTCCTATACTTTGTCGCTTCACACAAAATATACTTTTCTCTTTTTGCTTTCTCTCTCAACTACATTTTGCACTGCCACTAAATCCACCACAGGAGCAGTAGCAGAAGAACAGCATCTAACTAGCAAGTATGTGAGACGCCATAAAGTACCTATTCGGTGTGTGGAGAGAGAGAGAGAGAGGGAGAGAGAGAAGAGTATATCAGAGTGATAATTTGTTTCTTTCTCTGGGTTTTTAGCCCATTCAGTTTTAGTCTCCGACATCTTCTATTGGCCACACTGCCGCCTCCTCATTTCTCCCATAGTGACTGTTAAATCTATCCCACAAGCTAATAATATGTGCACCTAGGCATATGGGTTACTTGTGTGCGTGTGTGGTGGTAGCAATTGATCAGAAAGCATACGGTCCGCGATGTAGATTGACTCCACCAGTCCGTTGTCGTACTCAAGTAGGTGTGAGAGGTTACACACCCATTCTATTGCTAAATGGTTTGCAAATCCTGCTCATAGAGCGAATTTTCACCATTTAGATTGCAACAGGGCGTGATAATATATAATCCTGGTCTGGGAGCTCATCTCGTCCTCGTTGTTTTCGTCGTCGTTGTAGTAGTCGTGGTAATAATGTACTTCTTTTATGAAAGTCCTTTCACAAAATATGTACAACAAAGAACAATAATATGCTCCGCATTAGCAGACCATTATTATTGTGCTTTGCCGTTTGGTGAAGTACTTATATAGCACATTCGTTGTGTTTTGTTGTGTGCTTTTCGTGTAAAAAGCAGCCAGAGTAGATTAGGGCATTTTGGCCGTTTCATTTTTCATACGGAGCATTATTATGTGTGTTGACTAAAGTGTGCTCTCTAAACCGCTAAATGTTTTTGCTCCTTTTATTTGGTCAGTTGGACAGTGGCTTGCATAATGAATGATCCGCTTTCCGTTATTTATGACCTCATTCTGTAGCAGTTTATATTAGCTTATACAAACATGGCAGGAGAGTATATTGAACGCAGTCGGTGTAGATGGGTGGGAGGTGCATCATACATGACTGGGGAGTAATTTGTAAACTGAACGAAAAAATGTCCATTTATATCGATTAGCTTGTAAGATTCATAGCGTTGAATGTGTCCGGTCATTGGCTCTGGTCAGATTTTTACTGAGAGTGAAAGTATCATTTGACCCGCACAACACGTGCTTCATGATCCCTTGATTTCATTATTTTGATGATGACATGTGTAGCCTTCTTAAGGTTATTTGATTACTCGCAGTTTTTTGAGTGTTTGCTTTCTCTTTGCTTTCCAGGTGACGAGACAAGTTCAATAAGTTCAACGGAGGTGAGCAGCAATCAAACGAGAAATGACTCTGAAGAACACTGGAACAAAATTGTACGCAAGGAGCAGAAGAGGAGAAGCGAGCACATTACCGAGGAGCACGGGAACATGCTGCAGTTTAAGGGCATAATCTACGGGTTTCCAGGTTCGGCTCCCGGCTCTCAATTTGTTTTGCGAGCACATGTTCACGTAGAAAATATTGACGAGAGCAATATGGATAGGAGTCGATTCTCCGAAACGTCTTCATCAACAGATGTGCAGGTAAAGAGTGGTAGCAGCAGCTTTAGCGTGGACGCGGAAAAAACCCTCTCAGGAAAAATTGTTCACAGAAAACAAAAGATTCGAGGACCCCTGAGTGCTGATCCCTCCAGTGTGGACTTTCCTGATGGCAAGATCCCGGTGATGAGAGAGTTTCCCGCGTATCATTACCGGAAACGGAGAAATGTTTTCTTGGAGCATATGTCTCACATCAGCAAAAAGATTGCTCTTTCAAAAAATGGCACAGGGAGCACCAGCAGCCGCATGAACACCAGCCGTAGCACAAATGACGATAATAATAATAACAATAACAACAGCGATGAAAACGCCAATAACAGAATCCCCTCCAAGAGCAGCACTGTCCTCCTCCTCCACTTCTACTCCTCCAAAAGTGATAATCAGACAAAGCCGGCTGAAATGAGAGAGGACAGTGGGATTGGAACAAGTGCCAAAAAGAAGGCATCCCCACTTGTCAAGCGAAATCCTCGCCGTCGCAGATCTCCAATCACAACAATGGCAGCAGCTCCAGAAGCCATGGCATCACATTCCCAATCTGCAGCTGGTGCTAACATGGGCCATCTATCAAGTCATCCTAATTTACATCGCTTTACGACGTGGGACAACTTTGTGAAAATTACGAGTAGACAAACAGCAGTCCGAAACAATCGCAAGAGGAGAAGCAAGAGGAGTAGTGCTTGGTCAAGTCTTTTGTAGCAGATTTCTCCACAGCTCGGCTCGCATCCAGCATTACTATGAAATATATTATTACACTAAAACAGGTACATAATTTATTATACAAAAAAAAAATAATTTAAACAAATAAAATTAAAATATTACATATTATATTATATGACTATCAGAATAGTTTATAAGTCAGCATCAACATTACTTCTACAAAGTTTAATGGAGGAAACATATATAAGCACTTTGCAAAAAAAAAATATACACTCTTTTGAGTACCAAAGTTCTCTTGGTAACTCTGCAGAAATTTTATAATACGAATACTACATGGGTACAAAATAAACACATTTCTTTTTGGAGGAACAAACGCCATCAAAATGCGTTTTCAACGTTTATTTAAAAATAGATATACTTTCGTAACTGTTTGAATGGGTATAAATATATTCTTAAGAAAGTATGCGTGGCGATAGTGAAAGTTCGTTTAAAAAATATTACATAGCTTGGCAAACAGAAAAGAGCCATTCTACCACAAGCAATTACTATAATGACATGACTTGAAATACGTATCAATGAAAGCAAACATTGCAAAGTGATCTCTGTCTAAACTACGAGTTATTCTTGTCGTTGTCATGTGTAAAAAAAACTTTATAAAACATAATTTCAGTATGAAATGGTAAAAAAATGATAAGTTATTCATGACACCCCTATCATTCCTGATAGTATACATTTGTATAACATACTGTACATACATATTATACACCTTGTCATAGCCATCTACCTACAACATACAGTAATTATAGGTGATTAACAGTAATAGTGAAAGCCATACCTAATTTATGAATGTACACATGTATGTATTTGATTGGACATTCAATTTTATTATTAGTATTATTATTATTATGAACAAAATAATATCTGAAATAGAATATACTAACCTAACATAAATGGATGCTATATATTTATTTAAAATATCAATACAATGAAAACCTTGCACTTGATCCAAAACTACAAAACTTTGGCTAGACTACGAACGATTATGGACAGAACGAAAGAAAACTGGATTCTTTTGTATCACTGTTTTGGTTAAAGTCTATGCATGCAGCCTGTAACATAATAAAAAAACATTGTTGTGTGCGTGAAAACTTACAATTTGATTGCAATGATTTGTAATGGTGAGTATGATAAGAGTGTATTCGCAGTTTGGACTAACAATAAAACAAGGTGATTAGCTAGAAACTACATTATGTATGTAATATACAGGATAAACGAAGATGATGCAAGAGAACGTGCGTATATATTTTCTGTATTAAAACAAATAAAATATTATCATCGACTTAAGTGTAATATATGGCTTACAGTAAAAGGTATTCATAATTAGTTGTCTATTGATGGTTAAGGTCTCACAGTTTTGTAGCGTGATTTTTTGTCTGTACACTATCAATAATTATTGCTGTAAAATGAATATCAACGTCAAGAAACCATTAATTAATCTTCCTCCTCTCTCTCTGCTGAGTATCTTGTAAGCTTTCAAATGAATCATCGAAAATCGCTCTTTCCTTTCTTATCATCATCATTATGAATGAACTATTTTTCTTCCAGAAGAATCAAAACATACTTTATGCAGCAATTGGCGGACACGGGATTTAAGTGGATATACATAATAATAATTATACATACACATAAGTATTTGCATACATGTAAGAATAGATCACAATAAAAACTAAACTGGGGTGAATGCGATGACAAAAACTCATCGTTAGACAATTACAAGACAAGCACTTACATACATATATCCTATACACACATATACATACATACCACCGATACACGTCACATGAAAAACTTTATACAAATCTACAAAAAATACTTCCAGAATAAATTTTTTTATTCTAAACACAGTTCAAATTGTATTTTTATTTTTATGAAACATGTTTGCTACCTGACTTTTGATTATGATTATTATGATTGCTTATCAAATGCTATGATCCGCCTGTCTCCTTTTTCGTTTACGTTCAGGAGTTTGAAAGCCATGTATTATTTGGTGGCGACATTTTTTAAATACTGGAGCTTATAAGTTGTTGATTCTATTCACTGTAAAATGTAACATCTTTAGGTACATAAAATGTGTAGTATCTTTCCTCTGCCCTTGAAAAGTTAATGGCTAAAATCACAGTATCGTGTCCGTAAGAAGGTATGTAACAATGTAGGTACAAATACATCTCTTACTGAATAATGTCGACAAGAGAATAGAAGTTGTTTACTTAACTTACTAATTAGAGTGACTCAAGTAGATAATTTGAAATAGATGCACAATAATAATATCATTATTTTGTGGATATTCTGTGGAAATTGTAAGTTTCGTATAGGTACATAGGTTCTTTCCATAATACAATATACGCATCAATTGCTTATTGCAGGTCAAAAATGTATCTACTTGTCATGCTTTTACGTTTTTATGTGTTTGCTTTTGGAGACTTTCATTAGTTACACAACACACTTGTATAACATTTCATATCTTTCTATATACTAGTCTTGTTTGTTACAGGTATGTTTAGATTTAGTGAGAATTTGAAGAGCAGCAGCGTAATCAAAACTTGCAAAAAAATATTTCTAGGAATTTCAAGCACTAGGGATATTTAACAATAAAATTAGAGAGAATATAAAAGGAACTACTAAACCATTGACAAGGAATGAATTTTTATGACGAAGTTCATATATAGCTGAGCGTGTAAGTTTGACTATTATTGTAATTACTTTTAGAACTTCTTATAATAAAAACTAATGAGTAATAATAATAATCAACAATACGTGAAGGTGAAAATGTGGGCATTTTATGTAATGTATAATAAATTGTGTTACGTATTTCTATCTCCGTAAAGTTTACTCCCGTCACCCGTGAATGCATATTATAGTTATTAAAAATAATTACTATTATTGTGTAACAACTAAATTATCATTACACGTGTAAATAATACAAAATTGAATAAAAAATGGCAAAAAACTTACTGAAAGCTACTAGTTTGAATATTGTACATACATCTTAAATATAACAATTATTACTATTATTATTATTATTATTATTTAACAGTCTAATGATATGAATGTGTGCTAATGATATCGAAAAGCAAACGCATATTACACTATAATTATTATTATTATTATAACTGATAATAATATTATTATTGTAGAGAAATGTTGCGAACTGAAGCGAATAAAGTGGTTTTCTATGCTCGTGTGTGGAAACATGCTTACCTTTTAGGTATCTACTTACACTTCCTTAAATCTACATTCTTTCAGCATCATCATAACAATAATAAAAAATAATAATAAGACTACCATCCTAAATGAAACACATTGAGGTGGCGATATGGCACTAGCCACAACAGCATATTTTTAGCGTTGGAGTCACCGGAATAATTGTAATTTTCACATTTCACTGATCCCATCTCTAAGCAAACCGAAAGGACTCACCTCACATGATGATGATGACTACCAGCGTACTACCAGAAGCAGCAACAGCACAAGTTTTTGCATTCCGTTGTAAACGTACGCAGGAGAAAAAAGGAAAAACAAGTACCTATGTAGGCAGAGCAGGGCAGGTATAGAAGATTGCTGGCGCTTGCAAAGAATTAATCTCGTCGGCGTAATTTTCAGTCTGCGAGAGGTAAAGACAGGGAGAGCTGGAAAAAATCTGGTTACGTTTTGCCTAGTTCACCGGTGAACGAAGTGAATAAAAATTCAGCAGAATACGATGCACGTTTGGAAAAGGTAAGCATTACTCCTGGACTACTGCAACAACTGATACTTCCATACTCTTGTGTAGTAGAGCCACCTATTTTACTGCTTGATTGTTGTGTAGCGTAGCGGAGCATACGAAGCACATCGCATACGAAGAAATTGTGGTTTCGCTCCACTAATGGGATACATTATTAAGGGATGATGCAAAGTAGAACAATAGCATGGTAAATACAACGGATAATACTCGGAGAAGAGAACTGGAGAATGGGAAGAACACGAAGAAGAAGCGTACCTCAAAAATATATATATTACGTTTGTAACGCATCTCGCAACACACAATCCCTTCACCTTGCAACAAAACTTGCTTTCTCTCCAGAGCTGCTTCCCACTGTTGTGTAACGTAACTAGATTTCTCTACATCCAGCTTTTATATGGACCATTCATGAAAAAAATTAATGAATCAGAATTCTGTGATATGTATGACCTGTCGGGGAAAGGCATAGACTGCATTCGTCGTCAAATATTCAGTTTCTATTTTTTCGCTCCCTGGAACTGTTTATACCCATTTTCTACATTTTTTGAATATTCCATGAGACTAAAAAGAGAAAGAGAGAGAAAAAGCTCACTGCATTATATACAGTACACAAAGAGCAGCAGACAGGAAGGGAAAAGGAAGTGGTGGGTAGGTACGTACGTAGTAGTAAAAAAATAACACACAAAGAGAGTACACTGTGTGGTAGTTTGATGTTTGTGTGGTATGGCTTATGTAGTAGTAATCACATAATACACGGCTCCCCTTTATATTGTGTGTAGCGTGTGTAGTCGTAGAAGAGTGGCATAAGTAAGTAGAAAGTTGAACATAAATAAACATATTACTCCGCTTGTCGTAGGAAAGGAATCCTCATTTTCTGTGAGTAACGCGCCGCGTATAAGAGAAGACACTCGAGTAGGAAATGAAAAGTCAGCAAAGTCATGGTTTACAGCCCCGTGAACGTAATAACAGGAGCGTTGTACACACGCATAAATACAGATACATGCATAATAGTCTTCGCTCAGTTTAAAAAAACTGTAAGTTTTCCTTTTTTGTTCTTTCTCTCTGTCTCTGCACTAAAAATAACTGCTGCTGCTACCCCAGAGAACATCACCACACTACTTTCACCATGTAGCAGAAACAAACCACCTCGAAAAAAGCTCTTTTATATATATTTTTGTCTTTGCCATGGTAGAAAAGGTTATGTGATGTGTGAGTGTGTGTGCCTCTGTGTTTATCTGCAAATTCACATGATGGTTATATATGATCTCCCAACCCATACATGTAACAATTGCTCATTCTCAAAAGTGTTTTACTTTTTTGTGTCGAAAATGTTTTAAAAACAAAGACCCACCGAGACATGAATGGAGAAAGCTGGAAAGTCTCTATCTCCCACTCTCCGTGTCTATTTCTGCGTGGGTTCTGTTGCTACTTCTCCGGTGATATGGGTACACAGATATGCCAGATTATTCCACGCATTTGTTTAAGCAGAGAAATAAGCATTCTTTTTTCTTCATGGCAGCGGCCACTATATTATTATTATAAACGGAACGCGTCTAACAACGTTGTTACTTATACCGACTGTTACCAAACAACTGCATTATTATACAGCTTGCATAACATACTTGCATATTATACCTACGCAAACCATGTGTAATGTTTATATTACGGATAATATGTGATCCCATGTATCAAAGTTACGTAACGTACGGTATTCCAGTAACAACAACAAGAAACGACTTGCCAACACTCATAAGTCTCTCGTGTAGAATATCCACTTTGCAGATAGGGAGAGCGAGAGAGAAAGTGGAATCCGACAGCAACACTAGTTATATTTATACCGTTAGAAGCCACAGAAGCTGCAGCAGCGGAAGCGGTAGCCGTAGCAGTAACTAATAGTTTACACAGACATGTTCCACATAATATGAGTGTTGTGTATGTTGGCCATTCAATACCAGTAATTGTATCGGGGATGGAAAGAAGAACGGAAGAAAGTGAGACAGAAACAAGGAGGTTGAAAAGATGTCCATTGATTATTATGAAGAAACATAAACATGGAAGGTTATTTTTTTGGTGAGTGGGAGGGGGAGAAGGAAAAAATTAAAGAAAAACTGTGAAGATAACTTTGGCCCTATTAAATCTTGAAAAATGCGTACACATCCGCCGAGCGAATAGAATGCCTCAACTCTAGAAAAAAAGTGGATGGATGGAAGAAGGCATTTTCAAGTGTCTTCTCCGCGGAACGTTGAAGTTTTAAGAGACTTGTCTAAGCTATTTCGTATAATATTCCATTTGTTTGGATATGAAACACAGACATAATACCATCATATATTTTGCATACGCGTACAGCGAAAAAAAATCTGTATGCATGTACATTCTCATTCCTCCCATGTAGATATTAGTTCCATCATCCTCGTCTCGTTTCTTAACTTTTTACTCTTTAGACTCTCAAAAAGAAACAAAAAATAACAAAAAAAGTAGTAGGAGTAGAAGCAGCGGTAATGCCAATGGAAGAGTAAAAGCAAGAAAACAAGCAAGTCTTTCCCATCCAATTTATTTGCATTTGCATGGAAACAAGAAGTACGTAGTAGGGCAAAGTATATATAGTCGGCCAAGTGATTTTTTTTTCACTCGCCTCTTCTGTTCCATTGATTGGCCAAATTTCCATAAATATTTCAACTAGCATTTTATGGAAAGAATGGAAACCACCTCTTGCTCCGTTGCCCTTACGATTATGGGTTCTGCCACTCTAGTGCCCAAAGAACAACAACAAAAAAGCAAGAATGAAACGCTAACTGCAAAGAGAGGAGAGCTACCAAAAAGAAATCATAATATTATGATAGTCTTCCACATGAAGGTTGATACTATTACAACATCAAACTTACGTAGGGTCGTGTTAGTAGTATATATGCTGTCGTCATCATCATCATGAACGATGCCACTTTGGCCGACGAAGTGCCATATTAAAAAAGTCTCTCTCAACTTTTGTCCTCGTGACTTTTACAGATAAACAGGAGCACATATGAATGCATTAGTGCATAAACAGATTGGCTTTTGAAAGTGCATTGCACACTGCAGCAGTATGTGGTAGTAACAGCAGAAGTCAACTAATATTCATGCATTTGTGCATAACTTATTAGCTCGTCTCATGAACAATGGATGTAATGAATGCAGTAGTAGCAGTAGGAGTGGTGGTGCTCGTGGTAATGGTTGGAGCTAAAGTAGAGCATCACAACAACAGTTTGGGTTTGGTTCATCAGGCATCCGCCAAAAAATTCCGGATAAATAGATGAAGAGAAAGCCAGCAGCATGCATCTACCCGGAACTAGGTTTTTTTTGGTAGGAATTTTCGGATGGTAGTCATCATTTATTTGAACGAATAAGTGGGTTTGGAATGCAAGTAGGTATGTACGTAGCTCGTATTCCGTTATAATGACCTCTCACAAGAGAAAGTAATGATAATAAAACGGAATAAACGAGCCCATCATCATATTGCGTGTAAACAAGTTTCATAAGGGTCGCTTCGCAAGTTTTTTAATAAAAGTACTTCACCACTGGCTCGCATTGTTTTGGATCAATACGGTTCTATTTTTGTAGCAAATTTTAGTATCGGGGGAAGAAGGTCACTTTGCCAAACCGCAATGTGTTTGTTGTTCAGATTTTTCTCCTACAACTGCGTATCATTGCATAATGTCTCAATATCCCTAACCTTGGATCTTGTAAATTGATACGAAATCATTACAATTGTAACTGATATAATATGTGTAGATCAGTGAAGCTTTTACAAAGACCGATAAGGATGGCTAGGATGACAAGCCCCACGGTGTACTTTTTTTTGCTGACAAACTACATTTATAGCCAAAGAAACCATGCACATCTTTCTCTCTTCTAACGTCACGTCGAAAAGTCACTGACCACTCGTCTGCTCTTAAACCGAAGAATGTCAATGTCAAGTAACGACGGGATTGCATGCGTACTTAAAGTTCACGTGTTCCCTTGTAAAATCCTAACTAGAAAAGACGAATGAGTCATGCATGGACACTGTAAAAATGCGATCCCACTTTCTACAGCCCTTCCATACTTGTACTACCAGTACCAATACTGATGATATTGCGTTACATAAGCAGCAACTCCAATTAGACTGGATGGAATGGAAACTACTGAAATTGAGAAGTTGAAAGCGAACGACCGGAGAAAACAAAAGAAAGTGTAATATTAATGCCTGCCCAAATTATATTTAAGGCCGACATAGGGGAAGTCATGCGGTAAGTGAGACATTATTAGCATCTCCAAAATCTGCATTGACACGCCATACATAGCACCACCACCAGCGGCAGCAACGAAAACACATGACATTGCTCCGTAATAACCGTAATGATGATCACTATGCGTTGTTGCTGCCGCCGTTACGAATGCATATGAGACGAGGAGGGAAGAAGAACGGAACTCCCGAAGGGAAGATTTCGTTGATATGTGATATCACTATTGTCGTTATCGTAATGCCATATCTGTTTTCATTTTACCGCCTCCACCAGCCACCATTTCCGTAGTAACTAGCAGCGTTTTATGACTACCATTACAACTTTGGTTTTAAAGAAAGAGCACGCACAACAACAAACAGAAACACACAACATACACCACTGGTGTGAGTGTCGTTGTCTTCGTCGCGTCGTATAGTCGTCGGGGTTCAAGTCTCTGGCGTTGTTCAATGTGCTGTGTGGGAGTCAGTAGTGTCTCTGTGTGAGTAAAACAGTAGTAGTGATGCTTGTTGTATTTTTATAGCATAGTTTTTGCATCATTTTCCTAGAGCGAAAAGTGTACTTGCCTTCTAACGGAATGTCATGTTTATCTTCTAACGGAATGTCTCCTGTGTTGATACAGGAGGAGGCTAAAATAATGTGAGAGCGATGAAGGAAATTTCACGATCACATTCGGAAATGACACTCGCCCGATTTTATGAGGGTCATCATTGGAAATATTAGGTGCTCCTATGAGAAATGCTACTTTGCTACCAGGAAGACGACCACACGATATGAGGCAGAGAGTCGTCTCGTGTACCGCAACCAATACATGAGTATTTGCAAAAAAAATCGGATTTCATTTCTACCACCACCATCGAGAGACCTGGAGTGTTATGCAACAGTAATATTATTACCATTCAGTCACTCATTCCTTCCTCCTTTCAGTCATTTTGGAAAGCATAACAATATAAGGATATGCGGAGAGAGAGAGAGCTCATACTGTTACTATAGTCGCCACAAAACTCCCGTTTGCACTTTTCGGAGAGATGGAAAGGGAAGATGCGGAGGAGAAATGGAACGAGAAGAGGGAAGAGTTTTGTGAGCAAGAGAAAACCGCGTTTGTCAAAACTAGCGCGGTAGGGAACCCGGAAGGGCCGTAAATTCTTTAAGGGCTTATTGCTGATCTGACTGTTATGAGTCCATATGGACTTTCTATAACGGGAGAAGTGGTGTCCCACGCCAATGGCTTTTTCGAAGTAATGGATAGGAATAGCTGTAGTTGGCTAACTTGAATAACACATTCCGCTCATCCATATCGTAATAGCACATAACATATTGGTATATGACGTATACCTATGCCTATTTTATATTATTTCGTTCCGCACTGGAAACAAAAAAAATCTATCTTAATATTAAAAGCGGATACGTTCATGTTGTACGGATGGAAATCTTTGTAATTTAAGATCTGCCTCCGCGTCCTCACCTCGCATTGCAGTACTCAAAGAAAAGTTGCTTCGTCTACCCACATATTGCATCGAATACAAATGTTCTGCTCTTTTCATGGGACCCTATGTATCTTCCTAACCACTTACCCCAGCAGTTTGTAATTACACGTGTATAAGTATCTTATTTTACACAAATTTTATTTTATTAAAAAGTAAATGCGACGGATGCTGATGTAGTTTTGAATTCACGCTTGGTTATAAATAGACATGTTTGGCGACAAGTTAAACTCGCGTTGCATGCTCCATTTTACTAGTTGGGTGTAGGTATACAACCAGACGAAATCACCTTGGGAATTCTGTCCCGAACTGGAAAAACATCTGACTTCTCCTTCAATAATAACCGACCATGGAATCTCTAGTCAACTTGCATTATTTCCAGTTTGTCTTGCAGCGGTATACCATAAAGGCACCACTGACTCCTTTCCTCCTCGTACACTCCTATTATTACTCAACTGCAATGTACACGCTTTTGCTGTGCTGTTGTAAAAGTTGTGTGGAAAGAGACACAGCTCCCAAAATCACAATATTCTGGACTGTGAATACACGTATAAATGGAAACGAACATGATTTGTGGCAATGGAGAAAGAATTTTTGTGGGGAACAAGTGGGAGTTTAGTGGAAAGATAAGTTGGAACAATGAAAGCAACAACGACAACAACAAGGTTTCGTTTCACTGCAGCAGTGGTGGAACTTTGATCAGTCTGGGATTACTATTAATGGCACAGCATGTTGTAAATGGAAAACCTCTTGATCTAGAAAATGTTTGAAATGAAGTGTGGACCTGAGGGCTCGATACTAAAAAGAAGTATTTTGTCATTTTTTTCTCGCGTGTTTGTTTTGTTGACGTAGTTATTTGAAAACTGTCAGGCACTGGAAACTGGCAATTTTGAGCGAAAATCGTTCTGCTTGACGATGACGATGGTCTCTGCTGAATCCAATCAATTGAGTGCATCTGCATTAGGCATACCCAATACCCCACTATTTATGTCATGCTTTCCAATGAATATTTTATCAGCTTACATCTTACGTTGCAAAGTACCCTAAGCTACTTTACAAACTGCGTGTTGCTTTTACTGTCCTACATATACATCCATACAGATAGATGAATGAAGAACATGTTGAATTAAATATACAGAAATTGCATAAATACTTTCATGGGACTATAAATACCTTGCATAATGGTTTCCTTCCAATCCCATCCCAGCTTACGTAAATAAGTAGCTTGTAAAGTTGTTCTACTGACAGATTTTCTTGCCCGGATGACTGTCAGTCAGCGTGTCAGATAGCCGTGTCAGATGGGATGGATTGGAAAGTCGTGCCAAGGTGAAAGCAAAACCTTGGGGAAGCACTTCCAATACGTTAGCTTTATTTCTCGATATGTCAGACTTGAGTGTGGAAGACAGGAGGAAAGTAGCCGTCGATGCAGAGAAGGTTGTGATATCAATGTAGCGACTACCGTAAAACCTGAATTTAACGCACTGCGATAATTTTTTATGTGGGAAAGTTTAAAACGAGATCGCAGCTGCGGTAATTAAAGGACTGCGATAATTTAAGGGACTGCGGAAATTAACAACTCAAGTTCCAAAGCATATTTATTGACAACAAATTGTACATATTAATCATATATAATATACAATCAACAATAATTTAATTATTCAACGCGTATTGATCATTCGTCATCAATAATAACAATTTCATTGTGCTCGTCCTCTTCTTCATCCGCTTCCTCCGGGATGGTAGTTATCTCATCATTCTTTTCGGATCGTAAATTCGTTAAAATTTGTAAAGCGGCTTGGCAAGGTTCTCCATGCTTCATACAATTGATCTCTGTATCCTCTGATCCATCAATGTTTACTGTGGCGCCAGTGCTCTTGAAAGATTTAATTATCATTTCAGGGGATAGCTCGTCCCATGCCTTCATAATCCAGTCAATAATTAGTTTTTTCGCAGGAGCCTTCAAGTTACCTCCCTTAGTGTACTCCTTATCTTCGTCACCAGCAAACCATTTGTCATAAAGTTCCCTGACACGATCTTTGAATGGTTTGTTCCAAGATAAATCCGGTGCTTGAATGTATTTTGTGCAGCCACCTGGAACCACTGCTGTGACGGTATTGAATTGTTTCAAATGGCCCTTAGTTTTTTCAGAGATGTGGCACCTGTAACTGTCCCAAATGAGCAAACGCTTTCCAAAAGACATACGTCCATAAACAGAATCTAGCCAATCACAAGTAGTATCGTTGTTCATCCATCCGTTAGAAGTCGACACTACGCGTATGTTCTGAACAGTCTGTAGACGCTTAACTTCTCGAACAGCTTCCTTGAAAACCACGTATGGTTTAAGCTTTACTCCATCTCCCTTGGCTGCCAACACGACTGTAGCATGACTTTTTTCATGTCCTGAGGAATGAACTGTGATGGTTTTATTTCCCCTCTTGTCGATAGTGTTTTGCGAGAGCATGTCAAAGAAGATCGCTGTTTCGTCCATACCGATAATATGGCTGTCCAGAATCTCGTACTTTTGGCGCAAACTCCCAGCAAAAATGACAAAGGCAGCAATTTTATCCACAAAGGCATCCGGAGTTTTTTGAGCTACAGATGTGACTCGCCTGTTCGAGAACCCGTTCCTTCGCAAAAAGCTATCAATCCAGCCATTGCTTGCCGTAAACGTAGTTTGCTTGGCGTCATCTACTTCATTGTAAATCTCCAGGCCCTTTAACTTGAGCATCTTTCTGGAAACTCTAGATCCACTAGCCCGCAAGTCGATAATCCAATTCACAAGATACTCTTCCAGCTCGTTACTTGCCACCGGTCGTCCTGCGCCAGAAAGGTTTTTCTTCTTCTTTCCACCTGGACTGTTGAGCTCCTCCACTTAAAATTTGTAAAATATAATTCCACCGTGTCATGAGTATAAAACCAATACCTATGACATAATGAGTGAGGACTCGTGATTGAATAGATTAACGTTATGTTTAGTTATCCTATACCTAATTTATCCTTCTGACTTCGCCATTCCCGAATTCGCTTTTGGTCCACGTTCAGAGTCCTTGCGGCACCGTTAGCAGTGGTCTTTTCTGCTAGTTCCACTGCTTGCAATTTAAAAGTTAACGTGTAATTATTTTTGCGCGGCATTTCGTAACATAAGTAGGTATCGAAGTTAACCAATCAAAGTTGAAAGTAACAAATAACAAATTTAACAATAATAGAAAGTCAACGTCGGTGCCAACAGACAAACAAGAACAAAACTAGACGAGGTACACAATGGATAGGTACAGGTTTGTTATGCGGTAACTATTTCCCGCAAAAAATGGGGCTGCGGTAATTTAAGGGCTGCGATAATTTTTTGTGACGGGAATTTTAAAACGAGATCGCAGCTGCGGTAATTAAAGGACTGCGATAATTTAAGGGAATGCGTTAAATTCAGGTTTTACGGTAAATGGACATCTGGTAGTGGGAAACGAGAATATTTTCATGCAGTTGCTTTCTCCACTTTGATGACTGCGGTGCTTTCACTCTGGTTCTCGACTGGTTTTACGGCCGTTGTTCGCAGGATGTCTCCACGTGCTTGGCAATGTTGACGGTGGCAAACTTGAGGATGGTGTACGGTGTACATGGCCGACTACAACATTAATAACATTGTACATATTGCAGTCCAATGAACTATGAATTATTTATCAATCTCTAAATACTAATTAAAAATTTGGTATTAATGTATTGAAACAATAGGTAAGTGTTCGAAGTACTAAAATTACAGCAGATTCGTTGCAAAGTGAGAAAGGAACGCCCACAGGAAAGCTATAGTTTTGAGCCCTTGACTACCTACTTCATTAAACGACTTGTTTTTAGGAATAAGGAGTAGATAAGTTACCCCCACAATTACTTACACTATTGAAAATCCGTCACGTCATTCACACGATTTTCTTATGCTCTTCCAAAATTGTCATCTTCCAAAGTTGTGACAGTGGTAATTAATATTAATGGAAAATTTTCTGTATTTTTCCGCAAAGTATATGACATTGTTTTTAGTAGAATATGAAATTCATTATGGTTGTTCGTCTGTCTGTCGGTCTGTCCCTAATGCTCTCCTGGGCATTAAGGCTGTGCTATCTGGCCATTGAGGTTTTCATATCGTAAGTAAAAGTATAAAACTTCCAAAAGTGCTTTTCACTTTCGGAACAACAGCAATACAATAAACTTTACTGGTAGTTTACATCGCGGGAGGCGTGGGCGGTGATGATTTTGAATATATGATAAAAGAACAGCAAGTGGGTTTCTCTTAAATTTTGTCCAGTACAAGACCCAATATTCAACACTAATTTATATTTAACGTAGTTTAGTTTCGCACATAGTATACTTTGGCTTTGCAAGCATGTTTATTGAACTTTCTTCATGGAAACATAAGCAGAAATATCTCTGTCCTCCCGATATCTTCCACTGAATGACCAAAGACTGTCATGATATTAGGTATGTATGTATGTATGTACGGCAGATTTCTATGTGCCATGTTAATGTATCAAGTTTCGCAATTGACGGAAAGGCACATAAATATCAAAGCAACGTGTTGTTAGTAGGAGGAAGCCATACACACAAGAATATAATGAATTAATATATTTGTAAACAAGCATAGGGACATCATACCAATTCTGCTTGGTAGACGATAAAAGCATAAAGCAAAACAGATAAAGTTTGATTGATGATGCTCCAATGTATTTTTGGGTCTACTAGAGCAAAATAATCCGTTCGTATCCGTATATCTAATCTAGTTTCTATTGACTACCAACCACTGTATGTAGTATCTGTCAAACTGGTTTTAAGAGAACCACTACACAACCGTCCATACAAAGCCTAACGATCAGTCATTTACCCTTGCCGTTACTTTGGTACAATATGGATTAAATCTGAAATGTGACGATTTTGGTGCGTGTGTAAGTGCTTGACATGATATTGCTAGATTACTAAGTACGTACTTTACATCATTTAGAGGGATACTTTTCCTAGTTTTTGCATGCACTTTCACTTTATTTTTAACTTTTTAACTGATTCGGAAAATCTGTATCAAAACAAGATTAAATTAATATTCAAGCACTATAATACGTCACGTTATAATATAAAAAGTCAATTAATTGCTCGCATACTAATTTTTAGGTACATTGATCAATTGATAAATTCTGCTCAACCTTCAATTTCAATTTGTATACATGATTTACAAAATATTTTTGTTTTGGTGTCTAACAGCTACAAGGTTAGCGCTTTGTTTTTGCTAATTGTTAGTTTTATGTTCATCATAAACATACATTAAGCAATGTGAGATTTTAAAATCTAAAATGATAGCTATATACTATTTCAAATATATCTGTATTTGTATACATATGAAACCTTTGCATGGCTTCTTTCCCAAGCTCAGATCCTGTCAAAATTGTATAACATACGTCATCCAACAGTTTTCATACCTTTTATTCGTTCAAAACTGACAAACAATCTTTAATCTACTACGCAACTGTTTAGTAGACACAACGCGCTCATGTTATTACTTTCTTGGACTTCCTTACATAGACATATAATTACACCTTAATAATTCAATGTCACATGCATTCAAGTCATTTGCTATAACCAAAATCACGATTCTGGGTCTGCGTATTTGATTACGACTTGAGTTCAAAGTTCATAGCGTTCGACAGATAAGTTTTCTAGAGCATTATATATTTCTATGAATATGTAGTACATAGTATAATTACATATTATATACAATTTTTAGGGCAATTTACTCATGGAATTTAGATATCAGGATCATAGAGCTTGATTCTTTTTCCATTCCATTGCAAATTCATACCTACATATTCACTGTGAATGAGAATATCCCGATGTGTTTCTAATTCTTCTATATTTGACCGATATTTCAGAAATCCATCAAATGATAAATCTAACGCTTACTAGGTCTGATCATCATAACAGTTCACTTCTTACTGGTACATACAATTAAATACGTTGCAGTTTCTATGTGTATCCTGAAGGGCAAAGTTTTTAGATGACTTAACAACTAAAGTGTCATAAATTAGCTAATGATGTCCAGGCAAAAATGTAGGCTATTTGACTCTACCAGATATGCACGTACAACGTATACAAAAGGTGGTAGTTAAAAGCTCAAGCTGTGAATGATGAAAACAGAATTAAAAAATGTATGTATATTGTTATCCAGATGTGATCATGACCATGCAAACAGACGAACAAATATTTTAGTTAGAATAAAACAGCTTTCGCTACTTACAATTAAAAGATTAGATTGCTACAGACATCTCGCCATGCTGTCTGTTTGCTTCGTATTTAGTTGTTTGTCATGTTCTGTCGTAACAGCAAATTCATGCTCATACATGTACATTATGCAAGTAATGTGTTTAAGTTGATTCAAAAAACTTAATTGAAAGCAATATGACGTCAGCCTAATAAGTGGCAAAGTAGTCAATATATACTGTTTAGTGTAATTTCGTTTGCAACCCTTTCTAATAACCAAATAACAATCTTCAAACTGTACTGGTTTATAGTAACCAAGGAAAGTTATTTTAGCATGTGATAGATATGTGCTCTTTGACACAGTTTGTCGACATAAAGTATTCACGTGTGCTTTTTATATAAAAATGTCTGAGACGCAATTGACAGCTAAGTTGAATGACTGTGGGCACTAGGCAGGAGGGGAATAGGGAAAAGTTTTCAGAGAAAGTTGAATATGCTTTCAAGTACCTTCGTTACACGTCATTTAACTTCAGAAGCATTTGATGTAATCACATAATATCACGCGTCGTAATCGGTTGTTGGGTGATTCGATTTCCTAAATATTATAAATAAATTCTTGCTCGTGTGTTATACCAAACAACAGACAAGTGAGAAAAGTAAGATACATAATGTTTTTTGCGTGATGTCTGTTTGTGACTACACTATCGTTAGTTACGCTACATACGCACTGTCTGCGTGTGTATACCCAAAAGACTAATAAACTATTATGTAATTGCTATGCCAATTAAAAGTGTGTGTAGACATTTACATAATATATACTAAGTATTGTTATGCCTTATGTAACAACGACAATGCCAGACAGTGTTCAAACAAAAAATAACAAATTGTTGCGTTACTCTCATTAAACCTATACGAGAGGAGAGAAAATAATTACGTAATGCATTACAGAAGATTTGTTGAAGTTGAAACGCGTGTACATGTTGTTTCCCCCAAAGTTTGAATAATTTTCCTTGAATGAAAATAAAAGCTACAGCAAAATCAATGTCGTCACTACATTTATTTCCTTTCATTTACACATTGTCGCACCTAAATTAGTTTACCTGTCATCACCAAGAGTAGATGGTAGATATAATGTAATTCTCTTGGCTGTCTGTGTTCTGTCCAATCTTATTCAGCAGTTTCGTGTACAATAACATCTTTTGACTGTACAGAAGTTGGATCACGTTTCACCGGAAGGCTCTCTGCTTCTTTGTGTCAGGCGTAAGATCTTTTTGATGTTTCTTTGTAATAATAGGAGAGCGAAGACCACCACACTTTCACCTCCTAATGCCCCGTGCTGCTAAGAAAAGATATGACATAATGCTCAATGAACCTCTTGTACGCACTTTGTGAATGTAAGTGAGTGACCTACTATTGTATGAAGGCAAGGAGATTCAGTAAGTAATCCAGTTGAAGAATGATGGATCCAGAGAGAGATGTATGTTTTCTCTTCTACGTTGTCATTTCTTAGCATTAATACCGTCAGATTTACTTGATGACACTTGTGTGTATTTCTATCTGATTACACTCTGTTACATGTATTGTGACTACTTCTACACGCTTGACACGAGTTTCGCGTGACAGCAATGCTAATATTGGATAAATAATAATAGTAATACAGTCAACCAGTGCCCGGCCGTTGTTGGGACCTAGATCCGGTTTCATCGGGGAGACGAACATATGTAAATGTGGCCATATAACCAATCATGATGATGGAAATGTAACGTTAGGATCATGAACATAAAACAATCCCATATTACGAGACGAGGCGAGACCAGATAAAGAGAAATTCACCTGTTCACATCAATTGAAGCAAAGAATTTATCGTGAAATTATTATTTGCTAAGGAATTATGATATTCCACGTGATACACTTGTTCATGAAATGTAGGATCCACTCTGCGTTGACAAGTACGCACTCATGATGTTCAGCACAGATTCGTCTTGTGCCATTCAAGTTGCCTTAGTACGTACAAATATTGTTTAACTTTTAGCGTAAAAAGTTTTAAAATAGCCATGATAAGTAATCTTATATAACATCGCAATTGCATAATGATATACTCTCAGACTTTGTATCCAGACAATGTAAACACTCATATTGAATACCTGATGTCAAGTGGCTTTTTTTAAATCCTAGGATAAAAAATAACTAAAGCAAGACTTCGCATACAAAAAAGTGATATCAAATAATTAGCGCCAGTGCACATAATATGTCAAAATGTTTGAAAAGTTTCATTTTCCATTTGAAATTTTCAATCATTGTAGCTTCTTCGTGTTTACGTTTGTATTTCCCTTAAAATCTTGGATACCTGACACAATACAAAAAGACCTGTCCTGTCGCTGCTGCGTTTGTCTTTCGTAAATCCTTGAAGGCGAGGCAGTAATTCTGAAAAATTGAGTTCTGCTGTCTCTCCTGGGATGTTATAGCATGTTCCTTTTTACAAAGTTCACCACAGCAACCAAGATATATTTCTCTGAATACTGCATAAATATTGTTTTCCTGTTGCTGAATTTATCTGAGAGATTTTTATTCCTCCCGGAAAGCAACTTGCAATTGTGAAAGTAAGAAAAATGGTTGTAATGCACATCTATATGGGGTTAGTTTGGTAGACCAACCATAAAAGTGTAAATAAAAGGATTGAAAAGGCAAGTTAGCATTTCACTTGAGACTTCCATGCCCTGCAGTGATACAATAGTATATACCACTGTAACTATAATACTGGATTCGGAACAAGCAAATCATGTCTTTTTCTAGCTGTCCGGAATACGGTAATAAAATGCGAGGAGCAAGATATCAGTTTTTCTTGCAGTAGTGGTAGTAGTAACGTGAGCATGTCACATAATACCAATAGTTGTAGCCGTTGTAAATGGGAATTGTGATGTGCATAATATTGTCGGCTTTAGATGGTGTTAGTGCATCGTCGCCTTATCAGGTATAAATACAAAACCAACCCAAACATTGGTAGTTTTTACACGAAAGCGGAAGTAGGGCACACAGCTCGCCGTACAGTTACGTATGCATTTTTATAAAGTAGTTTTTGCCGTGGTTTGAAAACGGTTTGCCAAAAAAATTGCGCACTTTTACGAAGGGACATTTACCACATCAATATTGAAGTCTTGTGCGAAAAGAGGAATTCAGTTTGAGACATATTTTGGCATCTCCAATCTCCGTCTTTGGGTAACTGCAAAGTTTGAAGAGGAAGAAGGTGAGTTTTTAGTAAAAGATGATGATTCTTCGTGAGCTTGTTCGCTAGAGCTTTCTAAGAAATTTAATTACAAGCAGGTTTACAGCACAACTTAAAGGGTTTGGTAGGGTACATATTTTAGATTGTGGTGATGGCACTCAAAAGCGATTAGATGTTTACACCCACTTGATTCCAAAAATATAGCACGCACCGGTCGATAAAACAAACTTGCTTATTGGAACTAAAGCCTAGAGCATTTAAGCACTTTTATTGCAGGTTGGCACTATCAATTATATAGTGTGTAGAGCCGGAAGGTCAAATCAAGTATATAGGTCCTCCACAACCATTGTATTCAATAGACGCATAAATAGAACCCGATTATCAACAGACAAAAAGGCTCTTATAAACCCACTTACCTTTATAAAAGTGTGAGCAGCTCGCCAAAACTCTTCCATCCAGAATTATAAAAATCATCATTTCCTAGGGAATTCTCTGAATGTATGTTTGAGATTAGGTAAAATCCGTTGAAGCATTACTATTTTATATTATTAAATTACACTTGACGAGTAATGTTCACGGCAATTAGTTTCATCAAATATTTGCAGTTATGTCTATATAACTGGAAGTTGTGCTATGATTAATGAAGATTGCACTCATAATCAGCAAGTGCAGTGTACACTACGATATTAATACTGATTTCGCTGTTTCAGTCTGACCGACTGTTACTAGTTTGTCCATACAAAGCTAAAACCGTTTCCGCATTTTATTTCTGTGTATTTGCTTATAATAACTTTTTCCTATGAAATAATATGAGGTGGCAGGTGGCATACATTTCTCACAGATGACATGCAATGGATCTTCCGATTGGTATCTTTGATTTGATGAGCTTCGCAATAATGTATTTAAACATTACGTAAACAAGCTTTTAAAGTAGGTCGATTTCAAATTTCGCGTCTTGACTACACACAGCACACAGAACGTCAAAAGTCCATCTACAGATATGCATGATTGGATTTAAGAGTGACTATGAATTGCTATAATTCAAACATATTATCCTAGTGTAGCCGTTATAGCAGGTTTAACTAAACCTTAAGTCCTTAATATACCATCTACACCGTCCATAAAGTATGTATTATTATTTTTTAATGAATTCATTATTTCATGGAGTGATGATTATACTGATAGTGTGAAACTGGATGGAAAGAATTAAAATAAAATGCTCCTCATTTCAAGTTTCCTCTTTTGTTACAGACACCAAGTTCCCTAATGAATTCATTTAACCTTGGAATAGTGTACGGTACGTGTTCAATTTAACGTTGAAGATTAGATACAATTTATTCTTTAAAGCGTCCACCACATTTTAATCAACAGAGTCTATCCGAGAAATAAAGTTTGTGGTAAGAGGAACAACATGAAACCGAGTTAAGCACAGTAAATAATTCCCAGATTTACATTTCACATCTCAAGTTTAATTTTTTACATCCAGTTTTGAGAATTACACCCATAATTACAGTGTCAGAAGTAGCGGTTTTTAACGCGAAGTAACTCCTTTTAATTCCCAAATTAACTCGATCATATCCAGGGCCATGTTTCAAACAAGTCAAAAAAAACCTTGAACTATGATTATGAGAAAAGGAAAATCGTCAACAGGTCTTGCACTAATATAATCGCTAATTTAAATTTTCAATATACATCAACTTGACACTGACAACACATGAAAACCAGTGCTTCAAATCACAACCAAAACGTCTCTTCGTTTTTGTTACTGATTCCTTCCTTCAACTTTCATTGCGAAGAAAATAAAATTGTCGTCACAAAGTTTACAAATTAAGGATCAAACGTAGTTCTGTTACGAAGCCATGCTCATGACTATGACAGGAGTGCACATTTACGACCACAGTATAGACCTGCGACATAATGTTTGTGGTTTTCTTCTGAATTGAGTGACTAGGTATGTATTTCACTACATATTTATTCCGAAACAAACAAATATTTTTTTCCGAATTTTTATATTCCTGTTGATTTCAGCGGTTGTATCATTTTGGAGAATCTACACGTAGTTTTGGCAGCGAAAAATTCATATTTAACTCCACTCTCTATATGATGATATCAGTAACTTCAATCAGTCTTTATCTCCATTTCCTTTCCTGATTCAAGGAAACGCGAGAATATCAATGGATAGATACAGCTATCCATCCACCGCTCTCACCGCTACCGAGGATATGGATGGATATCAAGTAGTGGATGATGGTCCGTGTTGCCAGGAAAAGAGAAAGGGAAAACTTGCAAGCAACAAGACAATTTCAACTCACAATTCACCTGCCTTTCCTTCAGTCAACAGCGCTTTCCTTTGCTCTCTCCTCACTTTCGCTAGCATTCTCGTGGTTCCCTGGAAAACCTACCAGTCACAGTGTGCATGCCTGTCTGCTCTCTCCTAGATTTTAATACCTACTCATACGTAATATACACACATACTTCTCCTGTTGGTCAACCTGTTACAGAAATTGAAATATTTACCGTTTTTATTTTCTTTAGAATACATTCCCATTTCTTCGAGGGCACTTCAAATATCTTCTCCTTATTGTCTATGTTTGCGAAGATCCTGCTAAAAACATTAGTCAGTTGGTTTAGACTGTTATAAAAATTGGGAAAAAAACAAAACCCAGAGGTTACAAAATATATATAGAATTAACTTGACCTATCTTTTCATACCGAAAACATCACAGCGGACTAGTAAAAGTTAAACCAAAATCTGGCATGCTGTTGGATGAAAAGTTTTAAAACAGTCTCTAATCCTAAAAGTAGAATCCAGTGATTATTGCCGGTACGTCATCACTCTTCCATGAACACTTGTTTCATTCAAGTCCGTCCGAATGTTGACCTGAGAGAAGAAGGAAACTAGAGCAGTGGCTTCAAGTGAGGCAAATAATTTGACATTTTATCCGTATCACTCTCGACAACAAATAAACTTCATTTATGCGAGTTTGTTGCAGGAAGCCAAACATTACGGTCGATTACACACGCATGTATTTTGTAAAACCTGGAAAAAAATGAAAGCCTAAGGGCCATACTTTGTCTCACAGGCAACTAGACTGGGAGTAGAAACATTTTCCAAAAACCAGATCAGCAATCAAATCTACCTACGGATATTGAGCCATTGAGCGTTTTGGTTGACCAACATTAATTACATACACACACCTTTGCACACCTATCATTATTGTAGTTTGTGTTTGGAAAGTACTAATTACATCCCATTACAGACACAAGTCGTTTTTTAATGGTTCAAGTTCCAAAAACAAGATATCCCAACAGGTAGAAAAATACTGCCTTTCTTATTGTTACTTTGGGCAGGGAAATCCGATAAAGACTCTCTTGTAAAAATTACTTGACTTGATCAAGTCACCACCAAGTCGTAGGAGCAGCGGCTCAGTTCATCCACAGAAAAACAGCCTCTCTTTCCAGTACCTTTTTGCAGAGACAGATAAAGTTGGCTTGCCAAAAATTGAAGACAAAGCGGACATCTCACTCTACTATATCCAGGGTAAGTAAAGCAACTACATAAAACAAAAGTTTTATTTTTGATGGGCTGGGGACATGATAAACTAAGCTTGTGCCGTCTTGGAAATAGTATACAAGCGTGTGTAGGTGGAAGTTTCATTTTCATTTGTGTTAGTTTAAAGAAGAAGAAAATGTGCCCCTATTCTTTTATACAGTCAACAATGTAATGTAGCATCATATCTGATTTCAGTACTGTAGCTCTTTGCGCATTTATTCATTCATTCAGAGACGGGATTAGGCAGAAATTCCGCTGTATCTACCTATTCACGTGACGCAATTTCTCTGAAAGGATTTATAAGTAGGCGGACTTCTTGTTGCTATCTGTACAACTTTGTCAGATTTGTCTAGCCTTTTTGCAAGGTTTTATTTGATTTGATTAAAAATGAAGATTTGATAACCAATTTGAATCGTGTTGTAAGTAGATACATAATGTATGTAATAATTAATAATAAGGATTTTAGGTGTTGGAGTGATAATACTAGGCACATTGGTAAAGTAATGTTGTTTAAACAAAGTATTTGTCCATCATGTATCTCCACCTTAGTATTTCCGAAAAACAGCCATCCATACACTTGTTAAAGTTTTCTGGAGAAAATTTAGATAACATACACACCACAATACTATACCATATAGTACGTATACATACCTCTTATTATTACGGGAAATTGATCTAGGTTCTGCAAGATTAGAGCATAACACCTCGATACAAACTTTTATCATCAAAACATACTGTTTGGATGTTATTATGAAAGCAATCAAGCGTAATGTGTGCTTTTACAACTGCAAATCCGGTTTTTTCAAAACATCTCCTCGGTGTTAGGTTGGGATTGGGAATATTTGCAGACGTCAAAGTAACCTTTTTACTTGTTTCCACTTGATTTGATATTAATTTTTGCTTTCCTGTTATCTCTCCGTTGACACCTCAAAATAAGTTTGTAATAGTTTTGTCCTAGTTGTTTTTCCTAACATTAAGACGAGCGGAAGGGAGATGCTGACCTTGAAGATCAGTCAGACAATTGCTTTGCTTTGAAGGCAGGAAATTCGAGACCTGGACCTTGATGCAGAAAACTATCATGCACACCGTTTTGGCACGCTTGTTGCTCTAGACGTTCGTTTGTTTTTTTCCATGACATGTTCTGTTGTCACTGGCATTATTTGTGTAGGAATGTACGAAAATGCAGAAAGCATACACGTCACATCCATTCTCGAAATGCAAACTTCATGCTCAAGCATTCTCTGATTAGGCCAGGACTTAGGATCCGATGAGACAACACACAGGTAGTGAAGCATGAAGATTTTTATGATATCTTGGAAGTAAAATAGATGAAAACAGCTAAAAGACTGGATATGTGCATATGGGGAATTCGGGACAACTTTGCTAATAATACGCCATAATCATGCAACTCACTCTCAACAGTTCTATATCCTGTATAGCAACGTTTTAACAGGAAGTCCATCATTGTCAGGCTCTCGTGATGGAGCATCATACAAGATTCCCCAAGGAGCCTAAAGCATAATATGTGCGCTACCGATGATAGCAAGTAATATCTTGTGCATGTAAGCCAATCAATGATGTACTGTGTTATTACTAATGAAAGAAAAATGACAATTCGTTATGAAGAAAATTGATGCCATTAAAACGGGGTTGAAAATATGCCTAACTACTTACATCTAGAAGCACATACCTACTTGTCTATCCTAGATAAATTCTTCATTGCGCAGTCATCCCTCCCACACATCAAGTAACCACTAATCAGTATAGTAAACCTTTTCCGATTGTCCGCCCGATCGGCTGAATCCTTTAATACTTTAATCTTGATAAAATCTTGAATCTTGCAGAAAATGAATTAATGAGAACGGTGTCGTTTTAAGATTGAAAGGGACTCATTCAGTTAGATGGACGGACAAGTCAGCGAAATTAATAAGTGTAGTGCTATACGCAGTACATCATAAAGGAAAGAAAGTTTTCCAACTTTCTCTCGTCAAAACGTACGCCAATCTTACTTTGCCATCCTTTTATGTAATTGGTGTTGTTATTTTTGTTCCCTTCCGTGCTTGTGTAAATGCGGTATGACGGTATGTAGTTTATTATTTATTATTAATGGTATGGTATAAAATGGAGATGAAAAAGAGTGCAAATATATGAGTTGCTCCATCTTCCACGAAATGCGTGCTTACTGTGCGTACTACCCCCATATGTAATGTTACAGACTGACGGCTTTGTTACTCTTGTGACGCTGTGCTAACGCTAACGCTGTACGTATTATTTTGTGAACCATATTACAAATTTGAATTGTTAATAACCTCAGGGATTTTTGCTAAACTTCCTTTCTTGGTCATTTATGCATAGGACTCATGCATAAATTGCGACTTTGGACTTATATAATCACGGGCAAATGTTGTCACAGGTAGTTTGTTGTCTTCAGTAGTAGCAACGAGCCAATGCAGCAGAAACCAACAGATAAAAAACGGGGGACATAACGACACATGCTTCTCAGTTCCTGTGTCTCCACTTGTGGCTGCACAAAAACACATCCCCATTTCAGATCTCACATTCAAATGCTTTTTATATTTAGTGAGTGTTTGCAATATTCAAACAGCACCATTGGGTACTACAAACGTTAGTAGGTTCTTTAGATGATGGAATACGGGTGGGAATTGGAAACGACAAGTCCTCCTCGAGAATTAGATTCTTGTGGTAGGCCATGGTAAAAAGGAAGGAAATACATCATTCGTTATGTTTTGGATGCTATAATTAAAGATATTGGAGATGACAGGCGCAGTACATTGAACAAATGAGTATAGTTGAAGGCCAAATGGGAAAAGTTTCCGGCCTTCTGTTAGTGCAAATCATAGTTATTAATAGATCTGCATATGATGTATTGCGTGACATGGTTTATGAGCAGTTCCATGAAGAAACCTGATGTTTCATTGGAATTGAGACGCAATTTCTGAAGGACTGTATCAGAACTTTGAATAGGTATATTTGGATCAGAAGAAAAAAAATACTGTATTTACTCACTTCACGCATTTCTAATGAAATAGATCTGGAAACTTTAATGAAAATAATATGAACAGTGTACAAAAACATCTAGATACAAGTAACTTTCAAATAATAATAATAATGATTATACTCGTAAATAAGGAGCACAATAGAGAAGAGCCTTCCGCTTGATTAGACCCACACACATTTCAGCTTTCGTTCACTTTTTCCCCCGCTTGAATAAAACATTTCCTCCATCGAGTAATTTCATACGCCCTCTCTTCCGCTTTTATTTTGAAAACTCAGCGGAACTCACATCAGTCAAGTAAGTTCTTCCAGTAATAACAGTTATAATATTTACATGGAAGCGTATACACTAATTCCGCATCTTGGCTCTATTTTTATGTACGTATGAATATCTGTTTGTTGCGTAAGTTTTTTCACATTAATATTGAGCGCAATAAGCCTTTTATTCATCAGGGAAATGTTTTTTCATCGTTTTTAGAATATCTTCCTTTCATTCTCCTTTTGATATTTTTTAAATAGAATGAAATGCATTCATTCTTTGACCTTTGATTCGGAAAATAATATGTTTTTGTCCTTTTCCTTCAATATATTTTAAATAATAAATAACAAAATGCTAAAATCTTTTTAAAGGAAATGTCATCGTTACGGTTCGTTTATTGTAATACTCCATGATAGTAAGATTAAGATAATCGAGCTGACAGAAGGTGAAATAAAAAAACAGCAGGTTCTTTTGAAAGGGAGAAACAACGGTTTAAAATTTATCTAATAACAAACACCTACAAATGTACCACCGCCTGAGACACTGTTTGTCACGTAGAGAAACGTTGCTATTGTCAATTTTATTAAGTAAAGTTGACTGCATTATCGTGTAAAGAGAAATCTTGTATACCTACCTGTTTTGATATCTAATCTATCTATATGTATTTACATATAATATGTCATTTTCACCTTTCCAAGTTACGAGTACGAGTATAACGATTATGCACAAATCGGTTTAAATGGTGCAGTTAAAAGGGCACTGAGATATGAAAACAATGAATTTGTGAGAAAAGTGTAATAAAAGACTTTCTTATCGTTTCTACGACGTGATTTGGGTGTAGAGGTAAGCGGATATCGTGGATAGTATTTATTTCATATCGATAGGTGAAAGGCGAGCAAAGCTCCTGGCAGAACAAAAACATCGTTATCGCATTTCCATCAAGTTACGAACGAGAACATTCACTGAGAGCTCAACATTTTTCGTGTTTACCACACCAGGAACAAAAACATAACCCCGTTTGCAGAAAAAACTTTTTCGAATAATAATTGCAATGCAAGATCGCGAGAATATTATGCAAAAATGAGTACGGCTTCCACTTAACACGACAAGGAAAGGAAAAAGTGTAGGTGTTACGTCCCGAAATTTGCA
This sequence comes from Sinella curviseta, assembly GCA_004115045.4. Classification (NCBI taxonomy): domain Eukaryota; kingdom Metazoa; phylum Arthropoda; class Collembola; order Entomobryomorpha; family Entomobryidae; genus Sinella; species Sinella curviseta. Next base: position 11,997,606 of record CM065489.1, read on the forward strand.
AAATAATATACTTCATAGAAAAACAACAATGTTTTTGCATTATTATATTACTCAATTTTGTTTATAAAATCCTAACCATCGATCATGCCCACTTCAAACTGGTCGATTGTTTTTTTATGATGGAAAGATTGAATTTTGTAAAAAATGGCTGCAGCTGGTTGTCAGAAATTCAGAATTTATTAGCTACATCGTTGTCTATGCATGTAGTTCTCTTAAATTAAATTTTAAAAATGTCAAACAACCAATTTTAGGATGCGAGTCTTGACAAATTAGATGTATTTGATTGATTCGAAACAAAACAAAATTGATAATGATGACAACAGCCACAGCATATTCCCAGCATCGCTAATATTCAAGTAATTTTGCACTTTATTACCAGCATTCATTGACAAAGGAACAAACTAATGTCAATTTTGATAAAGCCATTGAAAACTTGGCAATAATGGTAATTATTTGCGCAAACATTGAAAACCATACAATATCTGCATTAAATGCGATATCTTATGGTTCCCCATAGTTTTATAGATTGAACAACTAAATAACATTCAAGTTCAGCTCAAAATGTGGGGTCATGGAGTGTCAAAATATTGTTAGCAAAGTGACTTGATGACAGCAGTCGAATCGAAGAAACATTTACTTGTACAACGTATAAAATGTTAAAGGTTTCTGGCACTTAGCATTTCCCATTACGTAAAATATGCGTCACTTGAGTTTCCGAGCCAGAGTTGTTCTTAAGCAAATACCTAAGCAACTATGTTCACGCACACACATGAATTTTGAATTCAATAAGTGGCTTCCTGCTATTTATAGTATTTAATTGAATGCCAAACGGAGATGACGACAATGTCGCTGACAGAACAAACATCTCTTTGCCCCTGATTGATTGACAATAATGTGCACTAGTGAACTATATGATTATGTTTTTTGCATAAAAAAGCGACAGGGGGCGGAGGATAGGTCGACCACAAAAGTACAAAAAATGCTAATTTTCATTCGCTTCCTTTTCATTCCACCACGTTTCACTACACGATGCAGTTTCATGACATGACTGGCATGAGTTCAGCATCCAGCTTAGTTCAATTGACATATCAATGTCAACTTTGAAGAATAACAGCATTGCTAATTTGGTAATGGGCCATTTCCAGCGGTTCAATACGGAGTACCATTCAGTGCAAAGGCCATTAACATCACAAAGGTACACAATGAAAGCGATAGTGATCTCAACACGATATTTTCCAGAAAAAAATAGTCAATTGTATTTCAATAGAAAAAAATCAAAGGATAATTGAACAGTGATGGTATTATTTGTTCTTACCAAGAAATACAGCACATAGCACACACATTTTCAGAAAAACCTATCATCTACAAAAGAGGGATACATACTCATCTACATCCAGATGTAACATGTAACAAATAGTCTCAAATTGGAACTCCCAATCTCAACATCGGATAAAGTGTGTTGCTGATGCTGACTTGATAATGTTGCAGTTCGTTATGGTTTTATGGTAGAAAGAAGATAAATTGTCCATCACGCAGTCAATACGTATATTATTATTACGGTCAAAGGAAAGAATCCAGAGATATATTATAAACATTGATCCGCTTATTTATCCAATATCAACAAGTCTATTATGGTGAGCTTCAACTTCAATGGTACAGAACAAACAAGAGCAAGCACAAAGAGAATCAGGAAATCATGGTGTTCTCGTAGCAGTGATAGTGAAACCCATAGAACCAGGAAACTAGAACATTGCAATGCGAAAATTTCAGCTGGATTTTTTTATATATAGAACATAGGACAAAATGGATGATGATGTTTAATCTGAAGGAGGAGAAAAGCAATTTAGGTACGTACATAATATAAAAAAAGTACACATGTCGTGTCGTCTCAGCTTTAATCACACTTTTCCGACTAAAAATACTAAATTCTGTCAAGTTGCCACGTGGCCTCTCCATTGGGCCAGTATATACCTGTTTAGGTGTATTACATATATTCATGTGCTACTTAAATATGGAGACAAATGTCACATAAATCACGTATCATCAGTCGATGACATATATGTATCTTCCTGTGTTATATAATATATCAGCATAGATATACAACATGTCACCGATAAGAAGAATATAACGATGACACCTATTAATAACATATAACGTTTAAAAGAGTAATGAACGTTCGATGGTTAGGACTATTAAAAATACTGTTACAATTAACAATCGATTAGTAAAGAAAGCGTGCATTAATAGTGCGTAAAAGTTGTCAAACGACAGAAACCCATTTGCCTATTTTCGGAAAAAGAAAGCAGCAGTAGGATTCCCATAAGAAAGCAACGAACATTGTGTTTTTCCTTTTGATTGTCGAAAATAAGTAAAGAGCCAGAGAGGAAATGTCCTCGTCGTGTCTTGAGCTGCTGTTGCTATATAATAGTGAGCCTAAGAATGTTATCCTTGTTTTTCTTGTTAACACATGATGGCTTCGAGAACAAAGGAAAGTGGTGGTGTGATATATAACAGAGATTTCAACTATCAAGCTTGCGGAGTTTAAGCTTGTCCGACAGTAGCCATTACATTACAGTACGGATAATGATTTACACTATTTAATACCGATGGAAAAGATTTTTTTGTATCATGTTGATGTGTTTCTTTGCTTTTGTTTACCTGTTCATTAAGTAAGTTTTGGCATTTGTTGTGACGTTTCTAACTCGCCTTATATACTTTTCTCTCGCGCGAGCAAGGTATCCTCATTCTGTAGCTGAAGCCACGTATTAATTTCACGTTCACGTCGTGTGCATGTTTGTCCGTTTGTCCATAGCCAAATTCTCTGTTGACTTGTTATATCGAATACAGGTTAGTCCTTTATATTAATATTTTAAAGGGTATTTTGCATCTAGTTTCCTCGTTTCAAATCCCATATTAAATATGTTCATGAAACACATAGCAACATATTTCTAATAGTTGTTGATCCTGATCTTCAAGTTCATATCCTGAGATTAATGTTTAGCACGAATATCCAGGATAACGCTTTCGCTACTTTCTAAAGTAGCATTTCCAGATTTGTTACTAATAATCATATTAATCACTCTTATATATTAATCATATTGCTGGCATAATAAAGGGTTAAATGTACTACTGCTGTGAGAACAAAATCTGTTAATGATTTCTTCTAATTTTGTCATCGATGTTTTTCTCGGTATATGACCTATCGTCCATGATTAAAAGGCATGGGAAAACAAAGGATGCTGATGATGTTGTTTGCGAAAAACAGAACAGAAAAATAGTCTCGAGACAAGTTGTCGGCATTACCATCAAACTCCAATAGTGAATAGAACAAACGTCAGTTGGATAGGGAAATCCCGAAATACATTATGACGACGACAATACCCAGGAAGAGAAATGATTTACGTTTTTAAAGAGAGCAGTATGCTGAGAATCACTGTCAGCATTTGAAATATCAGGTTTTCTTGCTGGAACTGGTATGTGGTTGACAGCCGTCGTCAGCAACAAGATTTTGAATGGATTGAGTTGTTAAGACAGGCACACTATTATTTTGTAAATAACAATATTTTTATGGTACATACAACAAAGAAAAATGTTATGGTACGTGGGTCTCCCACTACTTTCTCCGTACTTTTCAATTCATGTATACATCTTGTAATATGCACTTACTAAGAATTCCAAGCTTCCACTACCTATAATTTATTTGTAATATGAATACTCCCAGCATGGCCGATCTTTCCTTATCAATTCTTTAATTATTATATCTATAACCTCCTGTAACTTGTTAGGTATATTATGATATGCATTATTGGTAATTTATTATTTGTCACGTAGCAATTTGAAGGGCGCATCACAGTTTAAACTGAATAAAAATTGTAGGCACTTCAGCACGTCACAACGCACAAGTCATGACATGAATCAATAAAATACATACATATGCATACATCTTCCCCGGAGCTATCTTTAAACATGCGTCTAATGTCGAATTATTGGTGTGAATGTTCAGAATTATAATTGGTATTGTTCCGTAAGGAGATCAAAAGCAACGGGATGGGAAATGCAGTTAAATGTATGATGGAGGTGTAGTGTGACGGGGAAATGATTGTCACTGAACTGCTTGCTATACAGAAAGCGGTATTGACGAGATGCTTTCTCTCGTGCAATAATTAGAACTTAAACGTTGAGTTGAGATGCAACAAGGTGCGTAGATAGCCTGAAAATTATACATTCCAAGTAAAAATCAGGTTTGTAAGTGAGAAGGTAAATATTATGACGTATGATCCAAATATCTACTTTGCCGTGCACTTTTGAAATGGTTTAGTGGAATAGCCTTTTGCAATTTTGGCATCAATCAAACAGCGCTCGGCAAACTGTAATGTTAACATTATTTCGATTCTGACTTTGCATATATGGTGGGGCAATGACTGATAGTTTTGTAGTGACCCCGTCTGCCCCTGGTTTGTAATCTAGTGATAAGTTCTAATTGCAATTTTTTATAGAATGTTATATTTTGGAATTCAGTTACTAAAACAAGGGACAAGTTATTCGTCGGCAGCAGTATTTACAGTTTCAGTTAAAGAGGCTCACAAATAGCGTTCAATAAGACTGAATAGACCGTCATTTATTCACTTACTAATTATAGCAATCCCACATATCTTTGCTATCAGTACAGTACTTGATAAAATATTATGCTTCCGCTGTTTTGTTTACTTTTGAAAGCAGATAAAATCCTTTGACGACATCCGGGGTTCTTGGACATTTACCTTACTTCGTCATCACCTCACCCTTGTTTCAAAGATGGACGAAGATGACCTCCCGAAAAATGCTACGGGTTGTACGGAGTTCTTCAATTGCTCCACTCAGACCTATTACACAGCTAACGACACTTTGATTGACAACTCCTATTTGTACTATCCGGACTTCAGCCAGGTACAATTGAAAACATTAAACTGTACTTGATTTCCTTTTCATAGAACTCATCTGTAGATGGATAGTAATTACAAAGGCAGACAGAATGAGTACGGTATCATTACATAAATTAATGCTGAATATTTCAATGTTCTATGATGCGTTTGCACTCTTCAGAACATGTTTACGAACTCTCATGATTGCGGCTTTACGAATCGTAAATTACAATTCCATTTAGTGTGTTTATATATGAGACAAATAAAGAATCGTTGATACCAAGACGGCGTGCTAGGGTCAAAATACTACACTCAAGTACTTTTAAATCTTTCATTTCCTTCGGTGATTATACGTTTCGAAAATGCGCATCGAAAACATTTTTTTTTTGCATTCTATTCCCATGCAAATAAGATATATTATATAACATTGTACGTATATTGGTTAACCGTACCGAAATATACCATACACAAATTACCGTGTTTCGTGTTATGAATGCTCCAATATCAATCAATTCAGTCACCAAAAAAGCTTGTTTGTATAAATTCAAAGAGAAAACCGGGTTGCACCATGGTTTTTTGTTCTAGTGCACTTTCGATTTTCCTTTCAACAGGTTTTCCACGCCAATTACAAATGTATCAGTCAAGCGTTCTAGAAGGCATGAGAAACACCGAAGAATCAAAGCAATATATTATGCGAACATGACGTAAAGTTGAGTACATGATCAAATGTAGGCTATATTGTGCACTCAAAGCCTAGATGACAGCTCACATTTTATGGTTCATATTGAAGGAGAAAATAGTCAAAGGTTCTCTAAAATAAGAACCTTTAGAGCTTAACAGCTCTTCAAAATAACATAAATATAGGTATACTATACTATACTATATGTATATAGGTATACTATACATACCCATGCTTTTCAGTGACTTTGTTATACTTAAAACTAAAACTACTTAAAATGAACAGAGCAAGCGGCTTAAAATTTCAGTTTTGGTAAAATTCCGTTAACATTTTTAGGAACATTTGAGCTGATGCAGTGCGCCATAATATCAATTCAAGTTGAAAATTGCAAATTTTGTACACACATATAAGTCGACACCTGTGAACTGTACAAGATGTTCAGGGTAATAAAATATATGTATATTGATGCCAAAGCTGATTTGTAAAAAGTACATTTTTAGTCCCCAGTTTAAACGCTCAACTGCACCTACTCCTCATTAACAAGTCCTGCAAGATAGTCTACAAAAAGCAATTGTATAGGGACCAAATCATCGTACATAGTCATGTAGTCATGTCCACTTGAGAAAATCAGCACTTCAATCGTAACAGATTAGACCTTTTCCCTTTATAGACCATAAACGATGAAAAAACATATACAGTAATACATACTATCAAACTGCATCCTCCATTTTTTTGCAATGCATCCGTTTTCTAGATATAATACACTTAAAGTTATACTGAATGTGTCAGCTCATATCTTTAGTTGAGTATGTGCTCATCATGACAGGATAATGGAAAAAATGCAACATGGAATGTGAAAGTGGTTGATTTTGAGGAAACGAAGAGCGACTCAAGTAGGAAAGTTGTACGTGAGTGAGAGACAACACAACTGCATGATGTCTTGAGAGTTTGTTCCGAATTCCTAATCGTCTCCATTACTTTCATTTTAAACGGAAGTATGCCCACATCTCGATACTACCACCAACTATTATAGCCACGGATGTTTTGTAAAATTGTTGCTGGCACGATAGCATCAATAGTCAGAATGATGCACAAACGTGATGGATGAACAAATATTTTGTACCTTTTCGTTAACCGTTGCTGTATTGGAAGCTATCACTCTCTCTCGAGCTCTTTCTATCTGCTTTTATCTTGACTACATACTATCGCTTATCATTCAACTAATGAAAGGACGTTTTCCTTCGTTATTTCAAATAACGGTTAGAAAATAAATTTTCTTGTGCAGAGTCACAAATCAGTATTTCCTTTCACCGTCTAAGTACAGCTAAGCTTTGAAAAGTTGCATTAGTTGCATACCAAGTTGCGGTAACGGAGATATTTGAGCTGTAGGAATTTTTCCAGTTTCCCCAAAGGTCCAAGGTCAATTGGTTTGTAAGCAAGGAACAACCGGGGGTTATTCTAGTAGCAATACGTAATAGAAAATAACCAAGCTTTTGCCAGCGTCACAGATGCATGCAACTGCTGTTGATATAGGAAAATGGCAATCCGATGAATTATACATAAATGTCGCGTGCGTCTGGCGTAACCTCAATATGTCAAATCTGGTTGATGGAGATCTAGACATTATTGTGTTCGTACCTGTCGTCGGATTTAACTTAAATCATTTAAGTCTGCAGCACATTATTACATCGCTCATCCCACACGCAACATGAGAATGATCCTTCCATTCTCGAAAATTATATGAGTATCATTAAACAACTGTTCAGTTTGAATTACCTATTGTTACACATACATACACATACCTATACTAATATCTCATTTGTCAGGGTGCAAGGTGGGAGGACCATCACACACAGTGACGGAATCAGTTGCGTACACAAGTAGCGCACTTTAATTGGCGTGTTAATTAACTACCGGAAGCATGTAATGCTTGAAAGGTAGTTAATGCGATTAAGTTGTTTGTCTGTGTGTCTGTGTGTCTGTGTATCTGTGTGTCCGTGTGTCAGTTAACACGATTACTCCTCTCCACGTTGACCGATTTGGTCCAAATTTTGTATGGAGGTACCTTAGGGCAAAAGTAAGTTCGCTATTGATTTTGGGCTCCCAGGCCCCACCCCCACGGGAATGGTGGGGGGTAAGGCCCCCCATATTTCCTTGTGGGCAAAATTTTTTTATTCGCTTATCTGATACAGAATTTTACGCTGATCATTTTTTGTCACCGCACCATGGGTCAATTTGATGAACTGTCGTAGTGGTGGCTCTATGACCCTCGGGGTCACGAAAGGGTCAAAATATATTATTTAGGAAATTCATCGAAAAATTAAAGATTAGTGTTTGGGAAGGTAAAGTGAGTGTCAAATGTCTCAAATTCACACGCAACACGCTTCCGGTAGTTTTTTAATTCGGGCTTACACCCGTCCTAGTTATTTAGTGTTTTCTCAGCATGATCAACACGTGCGTTTTGAATACGATGGTTCTCAAGAGACTTTACTGTTCTATCTTGTTTTGCAACATGTCATGTCAAAATCCATACGCAATAAAATAATTTACAAAAGTAATATTGCATCATTAGTGTGGAGACGATTCAGAGAATCTGCTGCTGATACACGTGATAGATAAAAACATCGAAGAACAAAAACACGATTTTAGTAAGTTTCTTAGTTCATTCAAGTTTTTATACATAGGTCATTGGACTCGAACATTTTACAACATGAATGTTTTGACATCTCAAACAGTAACATGATTTTAATATTGCATAGAAAACCAAGCTGTAAAGCTCCAAGGAAATTTAGCATAATATTCTATTAAAAAGTCGGTCATCTATTTATGTTGAGAGGAGAAAAAGAGAGAGTGTGATAGAAATGCCAACGACAACCTTTTTACATGAGCTGGAGTACAAAGAGCAGACGACCTCCACTTTTACTTTTTCTTTTTGTCATTATTTTCAAAAAAGAAAGAAAGAAAGTAACTTGCATCCGCACAAGAAACAATATTTAAAAGTTTAAAGATGTCCATTCTTATTTTATATGTAATATGTAGGTATGTGGATTGTATGCGGAAATAGACACGTGTAGTAAAGCAACATATTTATTTATCTTTTCAGATCCCACTGGTGCGTGGAATATTTATGTTCCTCTTCATTGCGGAATGCTTTGTGGGCGTATTGGGCAACTTTCTTGTCTGCCTGACAGTCTACAGTAACAAGTCGATGCACTCACCGGTCAACTATTACATTGTCAATTTGGGAGTTTGCGATTTTCTGGTTGGAGCTTTCGTTCTACCCATGAAGGTAAGACTCACAATACCCTCTCAACATCTTAAGATATTTACCTACTGTACGTTCCGTTGCGTGTTTAAAAGAGACTCAGAACACCGTCGGCATTACTTGTCGTGACATTATCTGCCTGTATAAGTGTCTCTTACTTGGTTTTCATGTTAGCTTCCATGTGTGCGCGAAACGCAATTGAAATGTGACAGGATAGAGACTGAAAAATATTTTGAAGATAACGGAGACGACAGTCGGTTATGTCTTATGCCGTTGTTGTTAATGGGGAAGAAGTAAGCAAACAACAATCATGTTGGGAGTTTCTCGGAAATTCTCAAACGGGTAGCATTACGGATCTTTGTATATTTGCCTTGGAAACGTGTGGAGGAAACAAGTGGTAATGTTATTAAACAGCAATAAAAGGTAGTTATGAAAAACTGACATGGAAACTGGTAAATAAAAAAAACGAGAGGGTACTTTTAAGTGACTTTTCTTTCAATCTTTCTCATTGCATGCACAATTTCTCAGAACTCCAGTGTTTTGTTTTGCCAAAAAAAAAGAGAATACATAAATGAAAATAATTAACCTGCTACACTTCCGGTAGTTTTCCAGTTACGAAACTAATTAAGAAAGGTAAAGCTGGTAAACAGGCGCGATCCAATAGCATTTATAATGGTTATAAGCAAATGCATGCAGTCTTTTAAGTACTATAGATGCACGTTGCATGAATTTGCGGAACAAATGTCGGGTCTTTGGAGATGAGGGGCTCGTTTTTTTCCTTTTTTGGTATAAAACTTTCTGGAAAGTGAACCAGCAGAATTCATTATGAAAGAATTAGAATGCGTAGTTTAGCATTTTAGACAGGCATAGACTTTCCATAATAATAAAAGGATATCTTCTTTTCCCTTTGTGCAAAGCTTATCATTAAATGCACAGCCAAGTAATGTAGATGCAAGCTACTTACCTCCATGTGCTGGGGACCATCCAAGTCTCAATATTTCGCTATTATCTTTCCAGTTCTGGTAGATGTAAGTATACCGGCTTACGTAAGTTGGATTTTTTTTTCAGAGGGAAGCAAAAGTGCTGTTCAGTTCTTTCTCTGGTGTAATTACAACAAATTAAAAGAGGAAAAATAGAAACCGAACAAAGTTTCTCCTTTGGTTTTACAAAGTGTGTTCCTCGCCTCTGATTTGGCAATGTAAGTATGAAGCATATGGTAGTTCCTGGTAAATGGCACCCATATTTACGTAGCTGACACTGAGGACACTGCACTGCACACATACAAGATGAAAATCATGTAGGGATAATGCCAATGAAATATATAAATAGAGTCCTTCATCATTCCCTCCAGAGGGAAATGGAATCATGAATTTTGGGTGAAAGTTCATCCCAATCATTCTCGTGATGGTAACGAAGAACCAAATCTAAATCATAATCTTTTCCCCTGAGTCCAAGAAGGGCTGTGTCACCTCAAAATGAACATTAAATATTCATTCCCGTAAAGAACTTGTAACAATACCCATGTACGCATTAGTTATTATATGCTGTCATATACATATGAAAGATTGCCTCCCTGACCTATAGAGATTTCATCTGTAGGGATAAAACTCAATAAAGTTCTTGCCAGTAATGAATGCTCAGTCTAAACTAAACGAGATCAAACTATAGGAAATAAAAAGGAGCTTACGGACGGACAGATAAACATGACAGGTCATTTCGATATACTAGCTATAGTACGTTAGCTACCTAAATCAAAAGCACGTGACTGACAGCTTTTTATTGCCAATCAGGGATTGGTGGGTTACATAGTCATTACTTGAGAAGGTCATAGTCGAGGTATTTGTTATAGGTGGTCGTGCTTACGCTAACATACGCTTTATTGATTTTGCTTACAGTATCATTGTATTGTTGTTTAAGAAGAAGAAAGCTTGTAGGCATTTTCTTGTTATTAGCAACCGGACGCTATTATTACTGCACTACTTGCATACATACATACATGCATGTGCAGTAAAGTGGAGATTTGACTATAGTTTGTTTGCTTTCCACTTCTTCACGCCAAACAAGTGACCGCTTATCTTTCTGCTGTTTGTACAGCTGGTATCTTCAAATGCACAAGGGTTCCTATCAATCAACTGAAGTTCTATACTTTTTCCTCTTTGTAGCATTATACTCTTATCAACACTTTTACCGATTTCCTTCTTTCAACGTCTTTGAAGTTTCCTATCGCAGCTCCAGAAATTATGCAATGACAAAGATATTTCCATTGTACAATGTCAATACTGAACCGAAAATATGATTTGGCTGTTGTTATCGTTATGCCCCAAACGTATTTCATCTTCCGATCGCATTTTTATTTGCGAAAAGATGTGCATGCTTACCGATATGTAAAAGGAAATGAGACGCTTAGAGAATCGCTGGAAAAGTTGATGACAAAAAGCATCAAACTATGTGCGTAGTATTTACCATGTATTTATTCGCTTCACATTGTAGTGAATACTTCAACAAGAGATATAATAATAAAAAGTAAAAAAAAATATTACATAGATTGTGAGAGCAGCAGACGCAAGAACAAAAATCTCTGTAGCTATTCGTAATTCACTGGCATTTTATAAATCATAATTGGTAGCTCTTATGCAGCCACACTATATATCATGTAGTTATGTAAACGTGCTATTTCATAGCCTTTATTTCGACCCAGCCAACTTATTTATGAAAAATAAGCGAGGCAAAATAATTAAGTTGTAAGTTGTTTTTCTAATTATTATACTCTTATTGACAACAGAGAAAAGAAAAGACACTGCGTCATTAAACCGTAAAGGCTATTAACACCGGATCATCACTTCACTGGTTACCGACATGGTGAAAGTGGTGAAAGTTGGCAAATAGGAGTAGGAGCACATATTATCAATATGAACATGCGAGTCTTTTGGTAAAGTAGTCAGTCACCTTTAAAGGCAATATCAATCAGTATATTATTAATTATATGGTAGTCTGAAATACTTATAAGTGCTCTAACCAAAGCGTAATACTTTGACATTGAAATTCTATGCTGTCGATATTAATTGGTGTCTGCAGGCTGTATAGTTACATCTGTGGACATCATGCGTGCATATCATGATTCTGCTTTCCAATCCTTCACAAGTAAAGTGAAAGAAGCAAATTTTCCCAAACAATTGCTGCACTTTTTCGCTACGTTGAATGGAAAAGAAAATCACTTTCTCTGGGGCCTATGCACGCCTCTGTATTACAGATGTATCTCTCAACTGGATAAAATAAATTACATATAATTTAAGATAGTTGATAGTGTGTTCAAATATCAAGTATACACACACTCACTAGTAGTGTCATATGTCTTGTCCTACCGCCTTAACACTCTGTCAACTGTGGTAGCAACCCACGACCTAGCGAAGGAAAAATCCATAGGTCATATCAGTTACTATATTTTTAGTATACATATGTACACAGCCTGTGTAACACGGGTTACTTGCATATACGTGCCTGTGATTTTACCTACGCAACACAAGTTTGATCTACCTTTGATCGTTCGAAAGAGTTGAATGACTAGAGTTCGAGTGCGAAAACACGAGACAAAGTAACCCATCTAATCATTTCCGCTAGTATAAAAACTTTAAAAAGCGAACAAAGATTTCCTTCCTACTAATTACGCATTGACTGCCAATCAGAATTGATGTGTGCCACAAATAGTTTGCGATTCATAGATTTCTGATCCGTATTGAAATTACCTATAAAGATGTGACAATTAGTGATACATACTATTTGTAACTTTAAGGCTAAATTACATACTAACAAATCTAAGTGACAATTATTATTTTCAATCAATATATTTGCCACTCTGATGGGATTTATTGCTGACCTTGGGACTGACGATTACACACAGCTTTTCGAGCTGATGGCAGACGTGGAAACAAACATGATGAACAACTTTTGGTGCACCACGCTGCGGTTTCTGGAAGCGGTTGTGGTATTTGCCAGTGTATTTACACTTGTTGCTATCTGCATTGAAAGGTAACATTTTAATTGGACCATTTTGTTTGAATATCATTAACTTGCCGCTTGATAGCCATTACATTTTGAGTCATATTATAATTGACTGGAAAGTGAGCACTTTCCACAAAGCCATTAAAACAACGAGACTTCCGTTTCTTTTGCTCGGTTTCCGTTTTTATGTAGACATCATTTGTGCACGTTACATCTTTTTTGGTGAAAGTCTGTTGATTTTAATGGTCCAAAATTCTCAACAAGTATTTGTATTGATTTTTTTCTCACTTTGATTTGCTAGGTACTATGCTGTTGTTTACCCGGTTCACTCACGGATCAATATGACGGACCGACGCATTCGAAGGGTGATTTTTCTCGTTTGGCTAATTCCGGTTTTATGCGCATCACCATCCTTGTACCCTGCATATGCTGAGCCTTACCAGCTATCATCAGAGTACGGGAAATTTTCCAGGAAAGTCTGTCATGACGAGTAAGTTATTTTCCAATTTACTGCTTGTAAAAATAAAATGTGCTGCTGAATACGTCCCATGCTAAAAAATAATGGTATAGTTTTGTTTTAATTACACTTCAGCAACAACCTCACGTGTATGCAAACAGGTGGTACGCAAAGTGTAAAAGAAGATAGAAAGTAAACCGTTGGGAATACGCCAAATTAATGCCTGATAGCATAATACCAATACCCATAATACCTAGTGATGATTTACTTTCATTCTCATGCAGTTTCAGTCAGAAACTAACTTTCTCCGAAACGATTTGATCTAGAGTGTCTGGTTCAACGTTTTTAATGCTTGTGATAAGTCTTTCCGTAATATTTGCCAAATGCAATGACCGTGTAAGTATGGCTGTAAATATAGATTTCCTCAAGCTAGCCAGACTAGCATGACTTTATATGATATTTCATTTATACTTCTTTTCTCCTTCCTTTAATTTTCCTGAAAATTGCTTTCCCTCTGGGCTTGGTAATTCGCGTAACATTGACCTTGGACTGGCATACCATATTTTTGTGCGCATCTAGACTGACGCACTTTACTAACACTCTCAAAATCCAGTTCATTCTCGAATGAGCGATGAAGCGGTGTGAATTGGAATAAATTAGTAGAATGAAACGCGGCTTTTAATTTCATACTGAAATGGCGCTTTTATACTTCAATTTAGTGCTTACGATAAAATGCCTATAGTAGATAGTTAAAAACTACAAGACCAGACATGCATAATCTCATCATTTGCAGCCTAGTTTGTAACGAGGAATAGGTATATTAATTGTGAAGTTTCAAAGATCCTTTCTCTCTTGACACATTATTAGACGTAATATACACCACGTATTAATTTACTAATAGTATGATCCTTGAACAGTCAAATGATCATGGATGGTACTAATCGCATCGCATAATTGTTTCTTAAAGTGAATAACCCAAACTTAATGGAAACTTGCAATGAGTGATTGCTGAATAAATGGCTTCTGGATGTCTAGCCGTTTGGACAACTTACATTAAGGAAAACATTATTTTTACTTACACTAAAGCTCCATAATATGCACATATGGGTATTTTAGGCGTGAAATCAAAGGCAAGTCAAAGAAATATGTACCATCTTTTTGTTATCTTTTTTGTTTCAAATATTCCATTAAAAAGTGCATTAAAACTACATTAAACAGACAAAAGATTCATACAGTATACTACAACATGAACTAAAAATTTATTGATTCTGTCACCCTTCCTTGCTGAAATGTTAGATATAATTTAAGTCTAAATTTATAAACAAAGCTCCATTAAAGCTCCTCCATTTATTTTACATCTTTCGTTGAGTGCATTCTCATTCCCACGCAGTTAGTAAAATCCTCATACATAGTATCCATTTTGACTTGACTGAGGCACAAGGACATGTTTTATACTACGAGACCTTTTGTTCTTTTAACTTGACTACTTATATGAACCGGCCGGCGTGACATTGCAGTGGGCAGAGACCATCGTTTCGTGTTCCGGCAAACCACAGCGGAAACTCCATCATTCCACCCACATACTGAACTGGTTTCTCATGCAGTTTTAATTAGTTTACAAAAAGGCTGGAAATATATGAATGCCCTTTACACTTTCCTGTTACCTTGAACGATGAATCCTATGCAGTTTACCCCTGCTGAAATAGTTATTTACTTGGGCTGAGCATTAATAAAATCTCATATTTTCACAAGTGTACCTTGGGTATTGTTTTTATATACTGTATTAAAATTCGATGTAAATACCTAACTATTTATATTTAAAAAATATTAAACTGGTCAATCAAGTTATGCAGCGAGAATTCCTGTTATTTCACAAATGTGCTATACATGCATTGCATTGAGCTTTATATTCTTAAAATATTTTACCGAGTGATCCTGATCCAATGCTATATGTACTTTCAAATTACTGTCCAGTTAGTTTCAACAGCACATAGTTCGATATGTGTATTGTTTGGAAACTTCCATGGGAACGTATGCGTGTGTTAGTTCATAAATATTTATCCTTTTCCCAATGTCATACTAATAAATAAATATTTGCAATGGCGATATTTACGAAAACGTCCAGGTTAAAATTAGAACAGGTTGCGGGTGTAGCCAGTAAGTGAAAGATTCTTATCATATTCTTCGGGACATACATGTGTCCCCTCTTGAACATTTTAGTGTAAATAAAATAGTTTGTTTATCTCGTCCAGCAAGGTGCATATTTATTTGGCAACCTTCGTCAGACCTTTTGCACAGAGTAACTATTCCTCTATATTTTGGTCTATTTAATACTTTTCAGCAGCACCGTCCTCAAAGGGCTCGGGTAAATAAAAGTAGATGAGCACGAGTGACGTTTTGATATAATTTGGGACAATGTCAGCATTTGTTGTGTAAGTAGCTGTAATAGCAAGTATGCCAGTGGGAGAAACTGGTGGGCTTCTTTGTAAGGATTTCCTGAGTAAAGCCACTGTTATCAGTTGACAGACAACTATTAGAAATGGGCATTACACTTAACTTGTAAAATATAAAAACAGAGTCCTTTTTGGTTCGTCATTGACAGTGTTGACAAAAGAGGGAGAGAAAAGGAGAAAGATTCCGGGGAAAAGCCGATGATGAAAATGTTTCCCTTTTACTTGGCCAATTTGAAAGCATGAAAGATAAGCGCTGACCGCTGATGTACAACAACATGAGAGAGAAAAGATGACAAGGTGACGACGGCATTACATTGGTTTATGTAATAACTAACACTATTGATTTCTTTCATTTCATCATATACTTCTAAGAATAAAGGGACGGCGAAGTCAGCGCCACGTTGTAAGGGAAAATAGAGTAGATAAATTAGAAAGAGGGAACACTAAATTCAATTGGCGATAATTTATTAAAATATACCGAATATTATTAACGAAGTGACAGCACAGTTCTTTACATAGCAAATCCCATTGAATTCTATTAAATTGTAATCCAATACACACATCAGTCTAGGAAATTACTCAATTGACGCTTTAAAATTCCGGGGAAACTGATAAGCCTTTCAGGACTATTTTCAATATTTCTCATAAATGCTCTCATATATTACAGCATGCAGGGAGGCAGTTTAGAAACTAGAGACAAAGACAAAAAGGGTTTTTGACATGACGCTCAATGTTATCGTTTACTCATTAATAAATTATGTTTGGCATGCACGTAGGTATATAAATAGCCACCTCTTCACCTTCTCGAAAATTTTGCGACCTACATCAATGTCAATGTCATTTCAAGGTGATCAACTTAGCTAGCCAGCACTTTATTGTGACGATGATACGTTTTAGTGCGGGTAATTGGCAACATCTACCTACACACATCATCATATTGCCGTTGTAGAAATTCATCGTTCATCTCACCTTGTTCTGTGCACTCTAGTTTTCAAGTCCTCAAGCAAGTGCTTGTGAATGTCCTTCGTTGGTGCGTAGTAGCCTTGTAACATCAATTTTAAAGAATCTACAAGTTCCTCTTATCGCAGTATAGCAGTTATATATGGTAGGTACCTAAGCATATTATAGTTTAGCATCGGTAGTGCATAGAATACAGACTCGCGTGACATTGACAAATTGGTAGCGTTGAAATTGAATGTCAAATTTACTCAGAATTCTCGCCCCCAACTTAATACGCCAAATTCCGCAATACTTTCACCAGAGCGGCTTTCACCACCACACAAAAGTAATAGAATATTATTAACGAGCAAATACAATGACTTTTTGACTTTGCATTATTGCCGTTTCATGGGATACACAAAATTTCCACAGCAACAACAGGACTCACTTTTTGATTTTTTAACGTTACGTTCAACAGTTTTAATCTTGAGCATTCCTCCTGTAAACGTGCAACGAGATAAACAAAATGAAAAACAAGTTAGTGGGTACAAAATATATACTGTTGCTATGCACGGCTCTGCCATTCTCTTGAATATGAACGCCTACATTTGACATCATACATAGTTCATGCATGGCAGTTTATTAAGAGATGAGTCTTTGTCTTCAATAACAAATTCCAGTTCAAGCTACCTATATACATTCACAAGTGTGACGTAAATTATCAAGTATCTGCAGAATCACACGCACGCGAAGCAAAATATTGTATCATCCCATCCACAAGACTGATTCGAGGAGGAGTGGGAACTGGGAACAGTATGAGCCTCCATTTTTTACTTGCCGAGAAACACGACACAAGTAATTGTATATGTGATACTGGAAGCAGGGATTCTAGACCGCTCTCAACATTTCCATTTCAGCGTCCCTGCTCAACAACTTCTTGTTGTGTTAGGTTAGGTCTTCTTGAGAGCCGAGCTTGCTTGTTTTGTTGTTCAGCTTTCACATGCTTTCACATGTTGCACCACTATGTTTTCTCTCATGTTCACGATGAGTGCATAAATCATCCACTGATTCAATAACAATAATGACACGTCTTAGCGGATTTTCATCATCAGTAAGTACGGATAGCTGAGGAACCATGTAGGAATCAAAGCAGTTTATCAAATATGATGCAGCCGTAGAGTGTCTGTCTGTCTACCTAGCAAATCTTTGTCGTTTTAATCATAACCTATTCATACCCATGTACCTCATCGTAAACTTGACTTGGTTAACGATGCAGTTAGTGCGAAAAATTAATCAGCTTACGATACAGGACAAAGTCATCACATTTTCACCTGTGTACTTACTCTTGAGTTGTCTGGTTTGCGTGCCCTATTCATTGTGGCTTTTCTTTTGCATGTAACCGTTAACCACAACGATTTTCCAATGACATGTTTTTGGTTCCTAAAAAGGATTACTTGTAATAAGAATCATAGGGAATTACTGTCATCTTGTGTCTGTTGTCTGTTGACGTTCATCATTCATCTTAAGATTGCTTCGTCGTATATTAGACGTCAAGAAAGAAGCCGTTGTTATGCATATTTTGCTCAAGGGATGAGATCAACAGTTATTGATCTCAAACGCTGAAACTGATTGTACACTGCAAAAGATTTCATGCACAATCAGAGATTATTGACATTTCTCTCTTCTCTGTGGTGGTGATGAATAATGCATGTACCTAATTTTCACGGGTTCCTCACTCATCCATAATAATATTTTTGTGATAAATATAGCACAAGCATATAATAAATTATCTCTACATGTACATGCGCATAGGTACATATCCCCAAAGGATGGACATTTTGTACAAAACTTGTTTGTTTTTTATATTAAATTTAATATCTGAACGTAACATTCTTTCTACTTTACACTCTGATGAACTGAACTGCCTACATGAAGCTTGTATTTCATGTGTGGTGCAAATTTTTATTGTGTAAGGTCATCACTTCCTTTCATTTTTAAGCCTCGATTACCAAATACGTATCTAGCAGTGCATAAAGTGTAATCCGATATATATTTTTTACAAATGTGGGTTTTGGAGATCTTGAATCCACATTATGTGTGGGTTGTGGCCTCGTTAATCGTGGTAGAAAACCATTTACTTACTATTCACTGCCCCCGTTGTACGAGATTATAAACCTAGCATGATTCAATATTTTCACTTACTCAGGTCTTCTCTGGAACTTGGAACTACTTGGAACAGTTTCCTTCTCAATGACGTAGTTTTTGAAGTGAGAAAGCGATTATTTCCATACTACTACCTACTAATGGTTGAGTTGCGTAGGTAAAAATTGTAACCTTATACGCTCAAATCAATCAAGACTCCATCTAGTCAGAAAAGCGTTTGTAACACAAGGATGCATGCATTTCCTGCACAGTAATTTTGGGCTAATGGAATTTTCAACTGTTAAAACTCATCAAAACGTGTTGCCAGAGCCGATCAGAAATGAGCTAAAATCAATTCAATGAGATGTTATATAAAATCATTTATTTAAGTTGTATATCGTAAAATTTACGACGTAAATCTATTGTTGCGTAAGGAATTTCGCATCTGATTCACAGAAGTTGTTTTCTGACATTTAGAATCTACACAGGTTCAACATGAATTATTTTTATTTAATATACTGATCACGTAACAAAAATAAACTTAAAGAATACGCGATGTTGAAAAAGCGATAGTTATTTATAATATTTTTTATATTATTTTAGCTTTCCTCCTGACGTGCGACGCGGATACTTTCTCTTCCTCTTCATTTTTATTTACATTATTCCACTGGTATTTATTACGTCCACATGCGTCTCCATCACAAAAACCCTAATGCAGAAAATTCCAGTCGACTCCAGCACAGATCCCAAGGCAATCAGCTTGGAACGTGGAAGAAGAAAGGTAAGCTGGCCAGACGAATTATAAGTTTTTATTCCAGTAACCTACTTGTAATATATAATGAATACATACATAATATTGCTTTATCATCAACCAACCACAACTTTCACTTTCGACTCAACGCATTCAAGCTTTCATCTGTAAAAAACAAAGAGACCATGAAATGCGTAGCAGGTTGCAGTGACAACATCTTCACATCAAATCAGCAATTGCTTTCACAAATGCAAGTAATATGATGCCAGATTTGCCAAGTTCAGCTAAGAATGCTCCGAAACAAAACTTACTTGCGAGATCGAAAAAGTCATGCAACATTTTCCTTCGCTTTTGTACAATCCAAGAACTTTGACAAATGGTACTTGGAAAAATGAAATAATAATACACTTTGTATTATAATAGTAGTCAACCATGAACCCCGTTGCGCCACGGTTAGAATGAATGCATGATCAATTCAGCTCGGTATATTATTATTTACACTAAGGATTATGAAGATTCATTTATTATTAGAGAGTCGAAATACTTAAATAATATTTAATAAATATCGTTACGCAACAATTTCAGTGGAATAATGAAAAAACTGGGCTGATGCTTATAAGTTGGTATTATTAACAGGGAAACATCTAAAAATTGATTTCATGATTCCACGTATGTACAGGTATTAATGCTGAGATTGTCTGAATGTTATGGAATATCTATCCGAATACAAACTTTCGTTATATTCTCAACATAATAGCAATGGTGGTTCCCCATGAAGTTTGTCGAATGAGCTTTTCTAATTGTTGCACTACTGGAATCAATCGGGTTACTCCTCATTAGTTTTTAATGGGCTTACGTGTATGCATATATTCGGTGAAATCCGTAGACATTTACTAGATGATAGCATCACATCTTCAGTCTTTGCATGCGTGAATTCAGGGCTGTCCTGTTGGCATTGACATGTAGAATTGAGTTGTGAGAAACACGTAATACGTTGTCAGTAATCATAGACTACTATCATGAGATCAGTTTGGAAAGTTAATGTTGAAAAGTTTTACCTTCGGTGTACTTTAATTACGAGTTTTTAACCGAGCAAAAATTAGTTTGTAGGTATGCGAATATTATTGGTAGGCACACGTTTTTCTGCTGGGAGAAATTCCAAAATTACTGTTTGGATATATGGAATGTGTCCTTGCAGAGAAATTAGCGCATGGTAAGGAAACGAGTGTAAACATTTTTAAAAGTTTCTGAAACTTATGCAATGCAAAAGTGATTGATCTAAAAGTGATGCATTGGCATTGACCGTTTGCGACTTCATAGGCTAAAATTATAATTATTGCGCTATCCTCTCATTAGCTTAAACAATTTTATGCTATCAGTTGAAGCTATGTTGTAATATTATTTTGTCAGCATTTTTGAGCGGTTGCTGTGGTTTCATTCGATAATTTTCTTTAGAAGATAGATTAATACAGGTAGGTAATGGAATTACTTTCTCCTTGTTTCCAGTTCGCTTTCTCTTTATGAAAATTTGCACATTTGATGTTCTGAACTACTAAGTTGTAAATTAGGTTGGAAGAACTCACCGTACATATGTAACTAAATACTACAGATATGTTTAGCATTTATCTGATGGAAAGCTAAATATAACAATATTACACAAGAGGTAAGGTGGCAAGTGAGACGAAATCTCGGCTGTAGATAGTATCTACTAGATACTCTATGCAAAAGTAGAAAAAAATTAGTTAAAATCATTTAAACCTGAATTCAATTTGCTGATTGATGAAAACGCTGATGGCGATGAAAATTGTGCAAATGAAGTTCTTTTTTTGTCATTGCCCTCCAAATATTCTCAAGAATAAAGGTCAGACAGTAAGATAAAGAAAAGAAAAATAGGCAATACTTGTGCTCACGGATATATAACTTGTTGTTTTCCTATAAAAAAGTCACGAGTTGCATGAAGTCTGAACACTTTATCCAGAATGAGAAAACTGACGGAAGTGTCTTCTGAGAACCTCCTCCTTGAACTAGTTCGCTAATAACTCCAAACACTAGACGAACAAAGATATTAAGAAACTCACGCGGGTGTTGCTTCCTTTTAATAAAGTGGACTCATGTGTTGTTCACGAGATTCTTTTGACATTGCATGGAGGCGAGGATGGAAAACAAGTACGAAAACTTATCATAAAAACTCGCTTTATCCAATTCTTTTTGAAGAAATTTAATAATACATACGTGCAAATGTTGTAAATTTCCATCATCACTTCATTCATTACGGATGCTTTTCAATAATATGTAATTGAATGGAGGTGGTGACTTGAGATCTATCTACTGTGCGGAATGGAGTACAGTACCCATTTTATTCATTTCATTGCATTTCTCAATGACAAAGCAGACTGGATAGATCATGAAAGACTCTACCCGTTGCTTTATTTAAACTTATTGCTTGGTATATACTTTATCCCCAAAATTAATGCAACAGATTGCATCCCGTAGCGACAAGCTCATAAAATTAGCAGCACGTCAATAAACTGAGGCTAATGGAGTCGCGACTATTATACAATTCAAATTAAAGCATAGCAATAAGACAAGATCGTCTCTCCCGATTGACTTGAAAGTAAACAAATATACTGTCATTGCCATCATATCATAAATGTATGATGCAGTGGGATTGAAATATACCTACATACCTGAATGATATGTCAACCTTTATAGTTATTTTCTCCAAAATGAAGGATGTTCAACGGATAAATTTAGGCATGATTTCTAATTTTGTCGACAATAAAATTGTACGTCAACGTAATTGTATATATACCTAAGTATCTTCGTCATTACAAGGCAGCCAGTTATCGAGAAACAGTACTGAAGGTCAAGGACAGTAAACTTATTTACGAACGTGTCTCAAACTCACTTGGCAAAAAATAACTCTTGACTTATATAAATGCTGTGTCAACTTTCATTCCAATAATTATGATTGTGAGTGCGAGTATTAGGACACTGGGAGGGTCGCCTGATTCTGACTACACAACGGCAGAGAGATTAGGTAACATGAACAATTTCTAGTTGTGATGACTACGTCGGCAGTCGGCTGGGGCAAGTTGTACTTATGAGCAATAGAATAACAAACAAAAATGTTTAGTTGTCTATATTTATGATACAGCTTGTATCATACAAGATCTTAATATAATCGCAATGATAGTAGTACGTCACCATGATACACGAACATGAAAAGTTCTTTCTGTATGATTATATGACGAAGGCACTTGAACTTTGGGAAATGTGATGATGTACATAAATACAAGATGATGTAAACTTTAAAAATAGAATGTCAAAGACCATTTCGACAAAAAAGGCGTAACGTAGTTGAACAATTAATGAATACAAGAGGAAAAATTTGAGATTTTTATTATTACATTTTGGTAATGTGTATAGATGGTTGTTTTCATTACACCTGCGCCAAATATAAACTTATCAGTTTTCCATGTTTCCTGATAACATCATTTTTACTTTTATTGTAGTTCTTTGTGCTTTACCGTTTGTTTATTCATTCTCTAAGACTGATTGATTACAATTTAACTTTCTGCAATGTATCTGTATAACAAAAGAAAGTCAGATAATTATCGATTGTGTGGTGGTGAAAGCAAATGTTTAATATCTAAATTTTCTTCTGTTTGTTGAATGACGACGCGAGGGCTGTATTTATAAATAATCGATAAAATGAAACTACAAATATTATTATAACTGAAAGCTGTTACGTACTGTTGACAACGTGACTCGACTATTGGCTCATGAATACGGCAGAGTGAAAGTGTCAAATCCTTTATCTACCATAACAAAAGACAATTGATTTGTGGGTCCAACGAAAAGCGAGGAAAAGTTTATTTTTGGCCAATAGATGTTGGATGTTACTTTTGTGTGTACTCATGATAAATATAATACAATTATATATTCTCCAGTGCAATTTTGAAAAGTTAAGAAATAAAGTTGCATCCAGATTGGTTCTGGTGATTCTTCTGAGAAGTTTGAGTGGTCAAACTAACATGAGTTCGTTTTGTTCCACTTTCTCTGTTTTGTCTTCTCGCTGATTGCAAGTCATATTTCCACAAATGTTTGACAGAAATTTAATTTTCGTCAGTCAAAATGCACTCTTGAAAATAATCAAAATCAAACCATGCTGCGATTACAAAGCGTGAACACATATATTGTCCAATGTAACTTACATTATGTAAGTACATACACTACAATATATCGTATAGGTATGTGCATTCAGGCTTTCACCGTCATCATTATAAAATGTTAGACTCCATACTCAACATTAATAATTTCCTTGTCCACGACGACTATTAGAAGACTGGCATCGACGAAAATGATTCTTGTAATTATGGCATTTATGTATGCTTCAAGGATGTTTTGCCAGGCGTAGGTGTAACAAGCTCGCCTCTCAAAGGACATCTCGATTGCAATAACATTTTGTGCGACCAATGATGAAGAACATGAAGGGAAGAGTTGAAGCATGCAAACTTATTAATATCAGGCACAGCAGCATGTTCAAATCCTACAACGAATGGGGCACTTGGATACGTTTTGAATTACTTTTCCTTGATCAATCTGGTTAAGTGGCACATTTTGCATAAATGTTCACTCATTTATAACGTACTAGTTGGCGGGGCCCGTCCAAGACGGGCTCTAGCCTCATTCATATGCAGATACCTGTTTTCTTTACTATTATTAAAATAGTATTTGAATAATAGGAAAGAAAAGAGGCATCTGCTAATTCCGAAGAATTGCCCAGGGCAAGCGACGACGGGCAAAGCATTATTAGTGCCACTATCTGTCTTATCCACAAAAGTGTCACTACTGAGGTAGATATGCTCCTCTCCAACCATTAAGTCAAGAACTTCATCATTAATCTTAGGCCATTAATTAATCATTAATTAATCTTTGACATATCATTAATGCTATCAATTGCAATGCGACTCCCAAATGTTTCAGTAACAATACATCCATCCATTACAATGCTAAAAATCTGCGTTTAGAACGTAATTGCGTAAGGCTTACAGAAGGCGGTTCCCGATCAAAGAATCGGATTTTCAAATGGATTTCACATTTAACATCAGGATGTCAATTTACATATGCATAATGATTTACAGCGCAATTTGTTCGAGTGCGGGTTACCATAACACTTTGTCGACTGTTGATAAGCCTTGGTTTTCAATTTGAATATAATGTTTGAAATCAGGAGGCCCGTTTGCATTTGTATGCTGATTTTCATCGAAATGTGAACAAATGTAGGGTTATCAACACGTTATCGACCGTTGATAAGCATTGAATATTAATTTTGATATTATATTTGAAATCAGGAGGCCCGTTTACATTTATATGCTGATTTTCATCGAAATGTGAACAATTGTAGGGTTATCTACACGTTATCGACCGTTGATAAGCATCGATTTTTATATTGGGCATTATATTTGAAATCAGGAGGCCCGTTTGCATTTGTATGCTGATTTTCATCGAAATGTGAACAAATGTAGGGTTATCAACACGTTATCGACCGTTGATAAGCATTGAATATTAATCGATATTATATTTGAAATCAGGAGGCCTGTTTTACATTTACAAACTATTTTTCATCGAAACAGGTAAATACATTTTTTTAAAGTTGTGAGTTGTGACGACGTATATCCTATTTGGCTTGGTTAGGATTTTTGTGGTAGTACACATGATTCATCTGTATTGTACTCATCTCATAAGTATGTGTACAGGTTTGTAAACAAAACAGTCACACACCGAAAATCTTACTGAGTTCATTTATATATATGATATCGGTAGGAAAGTTTAATTTTAAGTCTTAAAATAGACGTATTATCCTAAAATTAGCAATTTTTCATTATCATCATGCATGATGAGGCGTATCACAGATCAAGAGGCATAAATAATATGCACACCATAGTCAACGTCGCAGTTATTGAAAATCCTATTGTTGAATTTATTGTTGGTGTAGAGTGGCGTGCTTGCCAAACAAATATGTCGCATTATTTGAAATGCATGTATCGTGTAATAACCATCATTTGCAAGATGTGGGTCGTTTCCTGCAGAAAAACGAATTTCAGCGATTGCTGATTAGATCGTAACTGTAACCGCCACCGCAGCAATCACACATATCATGAATGACATAAACAACGAGTCACGTTGCAATATTCCAGAAATACAGTGGCGTGAAATGTAGGTGGATGTAGTAGGAGTACAATATATGCTTATATTTTAGACATAGATATGATATTGTTGCTCCTGTGGTAATCATTGGGCCGAACTGAAAAGAAAAAGCGACAAATTCCAGGAAACTGTCAAAAATGTCTACATGCATTTTGCGACACACACAAGGTATAATTTCCTTGTTTACAAAACATTACTCTTTGTATTATGCTTATGGTTTCAGGTTGCCAAAATGATCCTCGTCGTCGTGTTTGCGTTCGTTTTCTGCTGGAGTCCATACTTTATCGTTACGGCCGTAACCCAAGTGCACAACTTTTTCGAAAAGAGTCAATTCATTTTCACGATGCTCATAATCAACCTCCTGGCATTCACGCATTCCTGCATCAATCCAATTGTCTACTTTTCGATGAGTGCGCGGTTCAGAAAGGTGAGTTAAACCAGCTTTCTCCAACATTATTACACGGGCAAGGTCAAGGCAATAGACATGCATGCAATATTTCCTGAGATTATGCCTTGGCGTGGCAATAAGTAACATCTCACAATTTCACACATGATTTCCCCTTTTCACTTGCATTTTGATCACCTTGTAATATGCACCTGTTGTAGCCCGTTGTGCTATACTCATTCTTTGTGAATGATAAAATATGACAGTGAAAGCGCAAGCCACAGGGGGTCAATCGGATTCGATGTCACGGAAACTGAACAATGTTCTCGAGGAAATGAAACTGGATTATGGCCAGTGAATTCTGTGTAGCGCATGAAATGGAGAAAAAGAAACGCAATAAAGAAAAGTGTTCATGTTTTTGGCACGGATATTGCTGCAAAGTGAAAGATTCAATAAATGTTGTTTGCTACTCTTAAAAATGTTTCACGGACGACTGTATATCCCAAAGAACCCATTAACGCAAAAAAGTTGAAAACATTTCAAATTATGCATTCATAGCAAGTGCCTGGATGCGCGTGCGACCTTGACCAAGTCTGATCAATTACTGGGCGCCTATTGGACACAATGACGATCAGATTGTGCAGTCGTCGTTCGGAGAAAATGATGTTTGTGGGCATATTGCTTAGCAGATAGTTTGTCTAGTCAAGGTTATTATGATGTCCTGTAAAAGAGAAACAGACACAAAAACGAGAATCATTGACCGTAGATGCAGTTATTAAAAATTAATGAGCTAAACCAACTTGCAAAAGACTAATTGGTGTAATTCAAAACTTTTAATGTTGACCATGGAGTCCTATTAACAAACAATTATTTTTTTAAACAGGGACTTATATGTATCGTGGATTCTGTGCTGGTGTGCATGGGCCGACATCGATACTCTCCAGAGAACAGCACCTCCACGGTACACAGAACCAGTCACCGTCTGGTAAACGGCAGACAGACGAGCTACAGCGACGTATTCCACTGTCATCACTGCGCATCCCGAAGAAGCAGTGGAAATGGAGGGAGTAGTGGAAGCTGCAATCACTTTCGACATCACTCTGATACTGCTGCGGCCGAATCATTTCGGAAATCACATAATCAAGTACGTTCAAGTAGTTCCATCCTATTGCATATTTTATCAACGAAAAACACAAAATTACCCAACATTTTATTTAGAGACTCGATGATGTAGTTATGACAGCGACAGTACGACAAGATCAATGATATCAAATCTACGGGAGAAAGCTTTCTCTGCTTTTCATTTCCGGTTTCTAACATGAATGCTCGCACGCACCATTTCTTTTTTCTCTTCATGCTTCTCATTATTAAAGTTTATGCGTAGCATATGGTTCGAGAAAGTGTGCCATAAAATAATTCCATAGCATTTACTGCTATAAACTTTTCTTTGAAACGCATACACACGTTTAAAAAAAAAGTAATGAATAATGCACCCGACCGACATTTCTTTCTGGGAATTGAAGATTACGATGGCATGTAACTGTGTACACCGTTTTAGACTGAAAGCATGTACGACGAACGGAAAGAGAAAGTAATTAGTAATGCTTGGATATTTATTTTTGTTTACAGCGTTTTTCAAGATACCAGTACAGTAGCCAAGAGTCCAATGACGCATTTCCACGACCAGTAATTCTTCAGTTTAATAATACTCGTAGACCTCAGTGTTGCAGTGAGCTTATTCCCCTGCAACAAAGAAAGCTCACCAGAAGTAATCACTTTCCCCACCTGCCAGATTTGCGAGTGTAAGCCTGTTACGGTTCATCGTTTCACACTCCAACAAACAAGCAGACCAAAACTACGACCTACCTCATTGTCAGAGTGAATGCTTTACCGGACATACCTACAGCCAACCGGAACCATACCAATTGTGAATGACGTGAGGAAAGGTTAGGAAGGATAAATAGCTGTAAGCGTAGTTCTTGAAGGAAAACAAAAAACTCATCAAATGAAGTGGTATTTCTCTCGTTGCATGCATTATTGTGGGAATTTTGTTTGTAAGGTTTTAATATAGTTTGTAGTGGATTAATGAACATATATGTATACAATCGTTAAAATGTATCTTACAAGGGAAACTATTTCTGTTAGGGCGTCCTAAACGGCTGAAAATTTTGTCAGATATAGAATCAGCGACGCTGAAAACGATGGAGAAATCAGATTTTGCGAAATCCGTAGTCTTCAGCCTATACGAGCAAATTCTTATGGAAGGTTAGTGCGTAAATCTTATCAGGATCCACAATTCAGTGTTAACCTTTGATAATAATTTACTCGTATGGGCTGAAGAGTATGGATTTCGCAAAATCTTATTTCTCCATCGTGTTCAGAATCGCTGATTCTATACCTGACAAAACTTTCAGCCGTTTAGGACGCCCTAACTGAAATAGCTTAACTTGTTAGATTTTAACCTGTAATCAGATGTGCTGTAATACGTTGTTAGTGCGATAAGTGTGATATATATTATCTTTAGGATGAATGATGAATTACAAACTAGGTATGTATGTATACATTACTAAACGAACTTTCTTCGCACATTATTTGATTGATCATTGCGCCAGTCGAGTCACTTTTAATGCATAATACAAAAGTACATATACATTCATTCCATTTACTAGCAACACTGTATGTATATACCTAATCAAGTTAATTACTAGGTATACATGTTTCTCCAGGTATTTTATATGAAACTGTATTTACAAGACTGGTCGTCTACTTTTTTACGATTCAATGGTGTGATTACTTTGGTATATATTTAATCATCCGGTTGCTGGCGGAACGACGGTTTATTACACCCTGGTTAATATAAATCAATTAATAACATTTTCTCGCATTAATAATAATATCGTGAGCACAATGACGCAACTCTAAGATAAAGGTATTTTTAGGTACACTAATGTGAGGACTAGCCAAAATCTGCAAGAAGAACAAGGGGCATTATGATACATGTAGCAGTCGAGGACAGCGTTGGATGATGCTGGGCATCGAGAACCCGATAATGTTGGAAAGGGGAAGGTCTACTTTAACTTAAGGCTACTGACTATGGTGTTAATTAATATTATACAAAAATAGCACTACAACTTTTGATCTCTTCACTAAAATAGTTTTCCATAAGACAGTAACAAATACGAGCCAAGCAGAACCCGAGGCTTTCCATCAGACTTTGACAATGAAAATACGTATTTTTTCACGTTAATCCTAGTTTTATTGCGAACAAAAATTCCACTAAATGCGAACGTACTAAACCGAAATGAATTTAAAATCATAGAGTAATTGAAGTTGCAATTGTGCGTGTCTACTGTATATGTATTTAATATGAATTAGACTACACCGTATCGTCGTAAAGCTATATACCTTTATGATAAGCTCAAATCAACATTGTACATGATGGTTACCTTTGTATGGGACAAACGAAGCTTGAACTGTACCTTGTACCTACAATTGTCACTTTTTATATACTGCACAATGAGCAAGCGTTTATTTCTTTGGGAAAATGGTTACGGAATTCGTAAAATAGTAAATAGCGGAAGTGATTATGGATAATTTTATGTATCAAAAATATTTGTAGGCAGTAGGCACACATAGTAAAGTATAATACATACATTACATAGATCGAATTATAGATAAAAATAAAACTTTTCGTTTAATCAATTTTTTGTACTCCTGATATTAGTTAGTCAGTTCACATGTCATACTGCTTAATATTTTGCACATACTAAGTGATCCTATTGTTATTGGGTAGGTATTTATAATAGCAGATATGTATGGATGACTTTGTTAGATTGCTCAATGTCAAGCCTCGTCTGAAACAGTCAAAGCGATTGTTAAGACTTATTTGAAATTTCCTTTTTGTAGCTCATGCAGTTATATAAGCCTCACATATGAATGGAAACAAATAGCTATTTAGATATGGTGTAAAATCGGTAGATAGATGAAGGTGTAAATACTCAGAAGTTTGCAAATATTGTTGTGTAGTAATTTGCCTGTTTACGACAATGCATACATGCACATATTTTTGTTGTAATTCTTTTGAAATTTGAAGTGAGAAGGTGGAGCCAATCAAGGTACAAAGTTTGCTTGCTATGACTAGTAAGTATCAATTAATCAATCAATTAGTAGTAGTATTTGAACAAATTAATTGTTGGTATAGAGAAGCTATAATGTATAAGTAGTTTATATTGCCTAAATATGTATTTTACCAGCACTAGTCCGAAATGTTGTCAATGTTACAATTTTACAATGGGTTTATACAAAACACGTATGATTTACATTAAAATTTATGTGCTTCATACAACATTTATACACAATTTCGATGAAGGAAATAAATACGAAAAAAATAGTTATTATTTGTTAATTTTGTTAATTATTGACTGAGTGTTCTAAAACACTAAGCATAATATGGCATTAATATATCACATTTTTGTAAATACAAGAGAATGTGATCCGTCGAAGGAGTTTTGTGCCGAAAGCCCTTCCTGCTTTTCTACGAACATACATTATTGTAGCACCATACAGCAACTACAAAGATACAGCAACACTAATTGTAACTGACTGTAAAATCCTAAATACATGCATAGTTTAACTTTAACTCATCGCCAGTAGAATGACTGCTGACGTATATAACACATAAAGAATATTTCAATATATAATCCAGCTAAAAATCTTAAAGGTAAAAATACAGGTAAATGGACTCCATGATGAACACTCCCAAATGCCCAATTGTTACAGAGAGAGAGAGACTTGGAGTTACACAAATTTTCTTGTACATTTACAAAGGATTCTTCCCTTCACACTAGTATTATTATTACTTTAATTACAATCAATTCATAACAAGATAACTCATTACATATATCTAATAATAACAACATTCTTTGTTAATATGAAGGCAACTTAACAATTTTATGCTTAAATCATTATGTATCTGTATGGAAAGTAATTAGTATAAATATAACATTTTCTGTAAACATCTGAAAATCTAATCTGTCGAAGGAATTTTGTTGTGAAAGCCCTTCCAGCTTCCCGACGAACATACATTATTGTAGCACCATACAGCAACTACAAAGATGCAGCAACACTAAATGTAACTGTAAAATAGTAAATACACAGTTTAACTCATCACCAGTAGAATGAGTGCTGACATATATAACACTAAAAAATAATATTAAATATATAATCCAGCTAAAATCTTAAAGGTAAATACAGGTTTCTCTAGCTTCTATAAAAGAATCAAAATTAGAATGCAGTAGAGCTTAGAGCACACTGTTGTTTAATAAATGGGCATCCTACAAATATAGATTGCTTTATAAAATTTACATCAATAAGTTAAAAACAAAAGTTGTTTCCGATGAAATTGGAAATACATCTACGCAAAAGCTTTCAGGGTTACCATTTCAAAAATATGTTCCGCCTTAATGTACATTTCAATTTGTCCTTAGCTGATAGTCACCATTCTGGGTAATGTATCTGACCAATGGCAATGCCTGGTACCCACTCTTTTCAATAAATTTCAGGCAGCGTACCTGAAAAAATGAGGAAAAAAGTTTGCAAATTAGTAAATGTAAGAGTAAAATTATCCCTGTAATATATGACCTTGTAGTTGGAAAAAGTGGGTTGTGATAGAAAGCGCAATTACCTGAATTCCGGAAGTGGTAAAATACGGAATTTCAAACCTAACTTGAATAGGAGGCCTGCCTTCACTGTCTTCACCGACAACGGACGGCAATCCAAAGTGAGCTCGCATTAAATACTCCTTTCCTCCTGGAAACGACTTAATGGTCCAAATAATGGCACTCTGCTCAGGCGCGTATTTTACAGAGCCTATACCAGTCTTAAATTTCGGCGAGTCTGCATCGCCAGGCACTGGAATTATAATTTCGACGTTATTCGCTGTGGACCTCCGTTTAAACTGCGACTTTGCTTTCACCATGTATTCTACCCGGCTTCGGGCATGTCTTTCAATTACGGCTTCTATCCAAATCAAGGGCTTAACCTGAAAATATAGGTGTTCAATCACATTATCATCGGTTGTTTGTCAATCAAACCAACTAACTAAAATATCCCTTTACTAATTATTCCTTTACAAATTCTTTAAAGTCCACTCACGTGTTTATTCAACCGATAAGACATTAGTTCGAACTCGCCGTCCGGTGGAATAAATGATATGGTACGGTCAACCTCAAACCTAGTGACACAGATAATCCCCGTGTAATTAGGAAAATGTTTACATGATTTTTACACGTAACAAAAATTAACAAATTTTAAGCATCTTCTCACCTTGAAAGTCTCACACACTGATGGAATTTTACATCTTCCAGCTCCACTGACTTTGATTTTCCCCTTCCAGTACTTTCAAATAGAACTTTATCGTTGAGACCCAGCCTCAACTCTGGCATCCCTGACAGATAAACTCTCATTTTGATTGCCCCAACGATCTCACTTCGTAGAATGTGCCCATTTGCATTAGCCTAAATGTAACGCAAATATTTAGGTAATCCTTGTGGTACAAAATCGCACATTCTGTCTTTGTTCGCAAAATTTTTGTGCTCACCAAAAGATTCACGGATTCGATAACATCTAGGAACACTTCATTCTTTCTATACTTGATTCCCTCTGACCTCCACGACACTGCATTGGTGACAGCCATCGGAGGCCGCGGAGCAACCTCAAGCTTATGATTCTCCTGTGTTATGTATCTATTAAAGATAGTTATAATTTGCCAACTGATCCACTATTAAACAAATTTTTTATTTTTATTTTTGAAAAATGTATGTACTCAGACAGAAAATCTTACTCTTGCAAAATTTTACTATCCGTTGTTTGTGGGTATCCAAAATCCATGAGCTCGTCCAGCAATTCATGAATGATGACAAAGTTATCTCTAATACTTTCTTCGTCAAGTTCTTTGAAATAAGCAATCATAACCTACAAAGTAAAAGCAATTAAACGCATAACTAAACGGTGTCATAAATAATGGAGAAAGAAGGGACAATAATATGGAAAAGCGTTGGGAACAGTAGCCTGTTAAATCACATTTTTAATTATGCACATACCTGGACCAACTTGTGGAGGAATGCAAAAACAAGTGCAATGTTGGCGTTCATTCTTGTGATTGAGACAATGTACAAATTGTTATGCTTAATGTACGCAAAAGTACAATCATTTGTAAGTAGGATTGGGGTCAAGTTTCCTTCCTCTTCCTTTTCCATAAGCAGCGGCATAAACTTTTCAATGGAGCCCATGTCTATGTCCCCTCTATAATTCCTAGATATTAGCACCTGTAAAGAAATGAACAATTAAAATTTCACTGGCGACTCTCGCTCAAAGTGGATGTTTTTGCCAAAAAAACAGAAGGATACTTACCTTCCCCTTCACGTCCAAAATGAACACGGCAGAGGACGACATTTTGACACTATTTTATTTCCCAACTTGGAAAAATCACAACTGGTGATATTCACAAGGACCGGTAACGACACCGGTTTTAAGTCTTTGTAAATTAGAAAAGATACAATAAACTTGGGGCCCTATTTTCGTAAATAAAGATGCCTCATTATCCTCAAACTGTTGCTTACTTTTTACAACTAAGAGCCGTTAACTGTGTACGAACCACAAAGACCAGATTTTTTTAGAAAGTCCAACTACAGCTGCCTTTAATCAATAACATCACTTTGGTCGACTGCCGGGATTAATTGCAAATTACAATAAAGTCCTTATCTTTACAAATTAAAATGCTCCTCTACTCCTCTCCAACTCACGAATTGCCTCCAAAGTCAGAGATCAGAGTAAAAGATAAATAAAGGTTTTTCTAGCTTCTATACAAGAATCAAGATTAGAATGGAGTAGAGCACACTGTAGTTTGATAAACGGGCATCCTACACATACAGATTGTTTTATAAAATTGACGTCGATAAGTTAAAACAAAAGTTGTTTCCGATGAAATTGGAAATACATCTATCATCTATGCAAAAGCTTTCAGGTGACCATCTCAAAAATAGTTTCCACCTTAATGTACATTTCAATTTGTCTTTAACTGAAAATCACCATTCTGGGTAAAGTGTCTATAGTAGAGATTTTTTAAATGTTTCCTGCAACCAAGCTTCTCTTATTTCGTCCTCTTGTTCACTGAATATTTGCCTCGTGGATTCTGGCAAATCCTTTAAAAAATGAAAAAGTGTCATTATTGATATCCGAATACCTAGCTTACTCAGGTCTCAGCACCGTTACCGCAATATGTTATGTAATTACTTGACTAGCTAAAATACCTTCCAGGTTTCCAGACAATGCTGACCCACCTCAGTAGCGCCCCACTCGTGTTCTGGATTTTCTCGTTTTAACTTTTTATATACACCATTAAAATATATGTGAAAGCCTTTGAGACTATTTTCGCTAGTAGAAACTGCCGACATGTTAATGGTGAATCCCTGTCACAAAATAAACAATATGACGATGACATTATTTTTAAGGCATATATGTCACAAGTAAAATAATTTGCAGAGAAGTTGCCAATAAACAAACCGGGAGCAACAGCTTTTCATCCAAATTTATCTTTGAAACTACTAATATATCATCCTACGACTATTTGACTCAATTTTACTTTAAAAATCATCTATCTACTTTTCCCCGGGAGCGATTTCAACATACTATAATTAAAAATAAGAAGATAAGCTCAAAGATGATACCGTAATACCGTAACAAGTAAGGTAAATATTTACAAAATGCGAATTTTCTTTTTTGCATGGAGAACGGAAGAGTAAGAAGCATCAGATCCACGCAAAAAGCATAGTCGCTGCTGCAGAGGTTTCTCGCTCGTTGTTCTCGCACCGTTTCTCGTTACCCCGGCCAATCCTCTTGGATTTTCAATGGCCACAGGCCGCTGATTTCGTTCTCCACGGATATATTTCTCATCTGGGATCTCTCGAATAAGTGAAGGTACTACTCCTCAACACCTCAGTAGTCAGATATATGCTTACAAGAGCTCTTATTACATACTTTTGCTTGCGCAAAAATAGTTATTCGCAGAGAAAGTGCAAAGTGCAGCAGCAGCAGAGCTGAGATAGCAACTTTTAAGATTTGTTTGAGTTCGTCGGGGAAATACTGGTCCTTTTGCTTTCACTGGCGACAAAATAATAACTGGAAAGAGTGGAAATAGGTAATTTCTGATTTACATTTTAGCCGTTTTTTTTTGCACGGTAATGCATGTAGTTGCTTTGTTGTTTATTATGGTTTAATTATAATTAGCAGTAGAAACCCGGGGCACAATTTTTGTGCCGGTGTCAAGGTATTTTGTTTTCATAGGACATAGGATCTTCACCTATTTTGTTGGAACGTGTTACAATTAGTTTGCAGGTGCCTTTTATACATTGAGATGCATTTTGTGCCATTTTTTGGTTGGGGATGTGATTGCTTTAGTGTTTTTGAAAGAAATGGCGAGGAGGATGAAATAATGTTGAAATTTTTATTTTGTTTAGTTGATTGCTTTTTAATATGCTTGGTTTTTTGGGAATTTTAAATGCGATAAGATGGTGCTTCAATTATAAATCCTTTTGTTGTTATAAAAAATCTTTTTGGATCCTTTTTGTTCACTTTGTAGGAACTTTTCGATACCAGTAAAAAGAGAACAGGACACGAGAAAATTTAAAATAGCACAGCACTAAAATGGGTGCTGGTCCCAGTCGGAGTGTTTCCTTTCGAAACCCTGAGCCACCTGCCAAAATCATTCAGGTTCTAACTTATTTGCCATGCAATGTGATAGTTGCTTTGTCATATAATGATCCTTGTAGTTATTTTACTGTTTACTAATCGTTGCTGTTCCATTAAATGTTCCTTGGATAGATTACGGAGGAAGTGGCGCAGAGAATGACTAGTCGTTATGGAAAGTCGAGTGAAGCAGCCGGTGAGGCAGCATCAGGAACAGGTATGCATTCATTAACTGTTATTTGCAGGGATTGGTGTGAAGTGGTGTAGCTTTTCATCCAAATAGTTGGGATACCAATGTTTTATTTTGTACATATTTAAACTTTTATAGGTTCAAAACCAGCGGAACAGCGAGCACCAACAGTATCGGATATCGTGAATCCAAATCCTCCAGCACCCACAAGCGGAGCAGCTCAAACAATTCCTCCTAGTGGCCTTCTAACGGCTGGGGCTAAAGGTGTCCCCATGATTGAGACTATTACGGCGTATGAGGTGCGACAACAAAAGGATCAGGAGATGCGGGATAATGATGCGTTCTGGAAAAGCAAATTGCAGGAATTAGAGTCACGCGTAAGTTGACTTATGACCTTGCTTAACTTTACATCTTAGCAAAGGGCTTCCATGACCTTTGCCACTTACCAAGTAAGATATAATAATAATATGTCATTAATTATTTTATCGCAGTACGTGGCATCTGCATTTGTCGCCGACGAAGCATTTACGAAGGAAGTAGAGAAACTAGACAAATTAGTACCTAAACCAAAGGAGCCCGTGTGTCAAGACGTATCAGGAAAGGTTGCAAAGTGTTACACTGAGAATGCTAAACAGCCATTAAGATGTTCAGATGTTGTTAAGGAGTTTGCAATTTGCGTTGAAAATCATACAGTCGTAAGTGCTAGTTAATCATATACATATATGTACTTTGCTTCCAAAAACATCAAATTGCTAAAAATACTACGACTATTAATATTGATGTATGATTTGTTTAACTTTGAATTGTAGAAAGGTCCAGTGTCCATGAGTGCGTAGAACTGGTGAGATTAGTTTTATGTTATTGGAATGAAGGCGCTACCCCACCCAACCAAGTGATGTCGATGATTGTTTGTTTCGCTGAATCGAAGAAACTTTATGCCCTTCAAGTTCTAGATTGCTAGCTAACTTACAGATAGTGTTTTTGTGTAAAATTTGAAGTCATGTAGTAATAAATATGTATAAATAACAACAATTTAACACCAAGACAACCTTTGGATTATCATTATAATTCGCGGTTTGAAATACACTGGTAAATTATTTATTCTTCGAACTATTGTAATGATTTCAGCATGCATAAAATATTATGTATATTCAATTCAACGCGAGCGCTAACAGCTATAAACAATAGTACTTTGAATTAAAGATAAAGTTAATACTTGAAATTAAAGTTATGTGAATGATTAATTTCTCCATACTCGAAACTAAAACACCATAGCAAAGCTTCATTCAGTAACTACTCCTACTAACGGTTATCCAAAGCTACGCTGCACCATTACGCTGCTTTAAAGTCTAGGGTATAATTCTATGCAAAAGTTATAAGCCACTTAGCAAAAAAAAGTAAACCAAATCATTACAACAAAAAATATTCTAGCTGGCGATAACAATGAAATAGTAGTTTGGTTCCTGTTAAGACCTTGAACTTGTATGCCCAATAAGCAGAGAAATGGTCTCCATGATGAACACTTCCAAATGCCCAATTGTTACAGAGAGAGAGAGACTTGGAGTTACACAAATTTTCTTGTACATTTACAAAGGATTCTTCCCTTCACACTAGTATTATTATTATTACTTTAATTACAATCAATTCATAACAAGATAACTCATTACATATATCTAATAATAACAACATTCAAATTTGTTAATATGAAGGCAACTTAACAATTTTATGCTTAAATCATTATGTATCTGTATGGAAAGTAATTAGTATAAATATAACATTTTCTGTAAACATCTGAAAATCTAATCTGTCGAAGGAATTTTGTTGTGAAAGCCCTTCCAGCTTCCCGACGAACATACATTATTGTAGCACCATACAGCAACTACAAAGATGCAGCAACACTAAATGTAACTGTAAAATAGTAAATACACAGTTTAACTCATCACCAGTAGAATGAGTGCTGACATATATTACACTAAAAAATAATATTAAATATATAATCCAGCTAAAATCTTAAAGGTAAATACAGGTTTTTCTAGCTTCTATAAAAGAATCAAAATTAGAATGCAGTAGAGCACACTGTAGTTTAATAAACGGGCATCCTACAAATATAGATTGCTTTATAAAATTTGCATCAATAAGTTAAAAACAAAAGTTGTTTCCGATGAAATTGGAAATACATCTACGCAAAAGCTTTCAGGGTTACCATTTCAAAAATATGTTCCGCCTTAATGTACATTTCAATTTGTCCTTAGCTGATAGTCACCATTCTGGGTAATGTATCTCACCCATGGCAATGCCTGGTAGCCGCTCTTTTCAATAATTTTAAGGTAGCGAACCTGAAAAGAGAGGAAAAAAAGTTCACAATGAAGGTAAAACTGTAAAATATGACGTTGTAGTTGGAAAAAGTGGGTTGTGATAGAAAGCAAAATTACCTGAATTCCGGAAGTGGTAAAATACGGAATTTCAAACCTAACTTGAATAGGAGGCCTGCCTTCACTGTCTTCACCGACAACGGACGGTAATCCAAAGTGAGCTCGCATTAAATACTCCTTTCCTCCTGGAAACGACTTAATGGTCCAAATAATGGCACTCTGCTCAGGCGCGTATTTTACAGAGCCTATACCAGTCTTAAATTTCGGCGAGTCTGCATCGCCAGGCACTGGAATTATAATTTCGACGTTATTCGCTGTGGACCTCCGTTTAAACTGCGACTTTGCTTTCACCATGTACTCTACCCGACTATGAGCATGTCTTTCAATTACGGATTCTATCCAAATCAAGGGCTTAACCTGAAAAACATTAAGCGTTTAATCATATTATCATCAGTTGTTTGTCCATCAAACAAATTAGCTATAATATTCCTTTACACATTCTTTAAAGTCCACTCACGTGTGTATTCAACCGATAAGACATTAGTTCGAACTCGCCGTCCGGTGGAATAAATGATATGGTACGGTCAACCTCAAACCTAGTGACACAGATAATCCACGTGTAATTAGGAAAATGCTTACAAGATTTTTACACGTAATAAAAAGTAGCAAATTTTAAGCATCTTCTCACCTTGAAAGTCTCACACACTGATGAAATTTTACATCTTCCAGCTCCACTGACTTTGATTTTCCTCTTCCAGTACTTTCAAATAGCACTTTATCGTTGAGACCCAGCCTCAACTCTGGCATCCCTGACAGATAAACTCTCATTTTGATTGCCCCAACGATCTCACTTCGTAAAATGTGCCCATTTGCATTAGCCTAAATATAACCAGATATTTAAATTTAGTTAGCCCTTCGTATACAAAACCCTCACATTCAGTGAATCTTCGAAATAGTTTCTTAATTATTTTACTTACCAAAAGGTTCACGGATTCGATAACATCTAG
Organism: Sinella curviseta; assembly: GCA_004115045.4. NCBI lineage: Eukaryota > Metazoa > Arthropoda > Collembola > Entomobryomorpha > Entomobryidae > Sinella > Sinella curviseta. The sequence continues at coordinate 12,037,103 of CM065489.1, forward strand.
GAACACTTCATTCTTTCTATACTTGATTCCCTCTGACCTCCACGACACTGCATTGGTGACAGCCATCGGAGGCCGCGGAGCAACCTCAAGCTTATGACCCTCCTGTGTTATGTATCTGTTAAAACAATGATTATTTATCACTGATTGTACTTGATAATCTACTATCATCCGAATAATTTTGTACAATGTCGACAAGCCAAATCTTACTCTTGCAAAATTTTACTATCCGTTGTTTGTGGGTATCCGAAATCAATGAGCTCATCCAGCAGTTCATATATGATGACAAAGTTATCCCTAATACTTTCTTCTTCCAGTTCTTTGAAATATTCAATCATAACCTACAAAGTAAAATAAAATGTATAAATAAACGATCTCAACAATACTGGAAAAAAATGGATTGTATGGACAAACGTTGGGAACAGTAGCCCTTTAAATAGCATTGTTAATTATGCACATACCTGGACCAACTTGTGGAGGAATGCAAAAACAAGTGCAATGTTGGCGTTCATTCTTGTGATTGAGACAATGTACAAATTGTTATGCTTAATGTACGCAAAAGTGCAGTCATTTGTAAGTAGGATTGGGGTCACGTTTCCTTCCTCCTCCTTTTCCATCAGCAGCGGCATAAACTTTTCAATGGAGCCCATGTCAATGTCCCCTCTATAATTCCTAGATATTAGCACCTGTAAAGAAATGGACAATTAAAATTTCACTGGCGACTCTCGCTCAAAGTGGAATTTTTTTTGCCAAAAAAACAGAAGGATACTTACCTTTCCCTTCACGTCCAAAATGAACACGGCAGAGGACGACATTTTGACACTATTTTATTTCCCAACTTGGAAAAATCACAACTGGTGATATTCACAACGACCGGTAACGACACCGGTTTTATATCTTTGTAAAACAGAAAAGATACAATAAACTTGGGGCCCTATTTTTGTAAATAAAAATGCTTCATTATCCTCAAACTGTTGCTTACTTTTTACAACTAAGAGCCGTTAACTGTGTAGGAACCACTAAGAACAGAATATTTTTTAGAAAGTACAACTGCAGCTGCCTCTAATCAACAATATCACTTTGGTCGACTCCCGGGATAAATTGCAATAAAGTCCTTTACAAATTACAATGCACCTCTACTCCTCTCCAACGCACGAGTTGCCTCCAACCTCCAAAATAAGACTACTCTGTTTACTTAACCAACAGCAGTTAATGAGTCATTCCTCCAATTTCCCAGAATCATCACATCACCATCATCGTCGAGCCTAAAGATGTTATCAATTATCCACACCTTTAATACCACTTTGCACACTTTGTCTATATTTACTTTAATGATGAACAAACAATCAATATGTTAACTAATTGCTGTATTGTTGTCTGCGAATCACTTGAGAAACCATCAAAAACCCAACAAAACACATTGCACAGGTGTGTAGGTGTGAGAGAAAATTCCGCAGCGACCATCTACAAAAAAGCTGTGGTGGCTCTTTATAAACTAAAAAACTACACAACAGGTTTAGTTTAACTTTAGGAAAATCATTGCGGTTTAACTTTTCCAGTTATTTTTAACACTATTAATTTTTTGACAAATCTAGAAAGTAGTGAGCAGTCATCCTCATCACCACCACCACTCAACATGTTTTTTTTGTGACTGACCGTCGTCTAATGCAAATGCAGGGAATAATAGAGCTTTTCATATTTCGTGTGAAAAGTGAACACACACGCAGGTAGATGGATGGATGGACAGAAGAGTAGGCGAACAACAAAAAGTGCCGAAGAAGCAAAAGCAAACATAAATTCTCCCTTTCTCTCTTTTTTTTAATGCCTGCTGCTCTGCTGAGCTGCTTTTGCTGTTGTTGTGTTGGTGGATGGATTTTTGGATGGTGTTGTGTGGAAGTAGGGATTATATAAAGTACTACTTCGTATGGCAGCCAGTTCAGGTTTATGATTTCACACTTCGCGTCTGACTCGTTTGTTCAGCACTTTCTAAAGTCTAGGCCTCTGCAGTTGCAACTCTTCTAAACTTACTAAATGGCCATAAAATTATATATATCCGTAGCCGTTAAAAACGGTTAGCGGTTTTAAATCTTCATACATATGCATATATCATGGAGACATTTTGACATGCCATGCAGCATTTTATAGATTCGTCTATCTAGACGAAAGGAATTGGTTTTTTTTGTATGGGCTTTTTGTCAAAATTGAAATACTTTGTCACCTTGATAATAACGGTTAGAAATTAGAAACACTGATGCAAAATTATCGGCTGCATATTACGTCGGGTTATGCTAAAAATCCGTTAGTTATTGAAATAAGAGAAATAACTGAACATTGACACGACTTTGAAAAGAATGGGTAATTTGAGATGATAAATTATATAAGATTATGTCCTAAGGCAGCTGCCGGCAGTTTGCTATGCCGTTAAAGAAGATGTAATACTTCTTTAATTGTTGTACGAACACTTTGCGTTATGTCTACTCGTAAATAAATAGCAATGCAAATGATATTATTGTGATGATACTCTCACTCTCTATTTTGCTGTTTTTTGCTTCTGCTCCTCTTGAGGATTTGCTTGCGTGGTGGTTGGCAGTATGATAAATCAATGAAGAGAATAGTGAATGGAATGAATGAAGCAACGGTGGATGAGCAGTTAGGTAAAGGCATGTTGGCATGTAATGCAAGGTATGTAGCTAGGTAAGTTGTTTTGTTATCTCTATTAATGTTAATGGATCAATTATGCAGTTGCTGTAGCACCATATTTATAGCTTCTCTGTTCTGCTGGCAATATCCACGGTGCAGATTAATGTTATCCAGCGTGCTGGAGAGCACACCTTAAAAGAACGGTGATGGAAGATGGCCATTACACTAATTAGTAATTAAGGAGAGAGCAAGGTAGGTTCCACGTATTCATAATGAATGGCTTTGCTGATGAGTTTTGCAGATTGAACTGGGATTTGAATGGGTGGAACGAGCAACATGACTGGAGAGGATAATTAATTGTGCATGAAAAATGCAGCGCTTGTCACTTTACAGGAATGAATGAGTTGACTGTGGATAAACTGCTTACACATTAATTTTGAATTGAAAATATATATTCACTTTTGTTATTTTAAATACACAGCATAATAATAATCATAATAAATGTTTCACCAAAAACTTTGTTAGAATTTCATAACTTTTTTTCATAATAATATGTTATCACAATAATGTCATATTTATATGAAGAATATTGAAGAAAAAATATAATAATAATTAATAATAATATAATTTGATAATGTTGATGACAATAAATAAAAAAGGCATGAAGCAATAATACAGAACCAGAACGAAGATACCGATAAACAACATAAGTATATTATGAATTAATATAGTAGTTAAATAATATGGTTTTAGTCAGTATTTCATTGTTGACAGGACATTTGACATAATACGGTACGATGTTGCATAAACTAACACCGTCAAAAGACTTTGGTTAAATTGAATTTTATATAGCATTCAATTGGCTAGAATTAAGTTAAAGTCTAAGTTGTTTAATGTACCTAGTCCCACGTTGATTTTCCTACAGCAATTTGTGATTATGTCTTAATCGATTGATTCAATCAAGAAATCCCTAGCTTCTAATTAATTGTCTGTTAACTATTTGTCTCACTTTAAAGTTATTCAGGTATGGATGCAGGAGTCAGTACTGTTATTATATAGTCTGTTTTTCTATTATTCTTTTTTGTGATTCTAAAACTAAGATTTTAGCACATACAGCTGCTATTATGACAATTTATTAGTTTAATAGACAGTAGTAGTAGTACCTATGCAAGTTATTGGTGTTTGGTCGTAAAAGGAGCAACGTGAAGTTCACCGGATCTATAAAGAGTTAACTAACATCCTCATGAATACAACTTTTACATTGCATCGCACCATGTATACATTTGTTACTCAACTTATAACAGCATTTATTTAACTATTCTGTACTATTTGTATGAAGTAGATTTTCGAATTACAATTTAAGAGTATTTTTTTTGAAATAGGCATCTTCTAATTTGTAATTCGTTAATATCCTAAAAGAATATCAGAGGAACGGCAAACAAGTTCATTAGTAACAAGATTTGTATGTCCTTACTTCCTACACCTTTAAAAGATGCACTTGATAAGGCCTTTATAAAATATTGAGGAACAATAAAAACAACAAATTAATAGGTATTTACGAACAACTAGTATGAGCATAAAGAAATTAATCAGCCTTCTTAAGACTTTTCTGCCTGGACTGCCTGATGAGACCAGGTATGTCAGAGTACAGGATTGTTCCAGCGAACACAAGCAGTGTTCCAAACCAATGTGATGCAGTGAATGGGTTGCCAAAGTAGAAGATTGATACAATCAAGCTGACAAACTTTCTTAAAGTAACCACCAGAGTTACGGTCAATGAAGCACATTCCGTTGTCAGCACAAAAACTGAATTGATGCAGCAGCACCTATAAATTAAATGAAGAAAATGGGTCAGATGCGTTCACTTATTACTTTTTAACTGTCAACGTGTCGATAAGATATTGTTCCGCTTACTGTGTTAGCACATTTCCAGCCATGTACAGCCACAGAATTGGGATTCCATAGCCAAGAACATCAACTGGGGTCGAGGCGTTGGCAACTTTGATATGTGATGCTAAATCTGTCATTAGCAGCGCATATCCAGGCAGTGGCAAGAAATGCTACACATTTTGAAAATAAAGGAAATTGTTTAACTATATTGATATTGAATGGAGGCATGGTCGCGTTAATTTGAAGGACTTACGGTAAAGAACAATGCTTCTCTTGGATGTTTCCCATACTTTGCATACAAGACTTCTTGGTAGAGACCCATTCGTGCAGACAGAAATAGAGCAAAGAGTAGAATGGAAATTCCTACATGGTGTTATAAAAACAAAATGTCACATTAATAAATATCTATCTATATATTTTGATAATATGCAAATTATCTGGGTGTCTATGCTTAGCATGGCATTCTACACCTTTCAGGAAAGTCCCTCTCACTCTCACAATAAACCTTATCAAGACTTCCAATTTTTTCTGCAAGCAAGTATGAAGGTTGTAGATTGCCCAAACGGTATTTGCATTCAAATTGACACTGTCCTTCATATTTTAAATAATGTTTGAAGTTGACGATTTTCTTCCTGAGGAGTACCGATACCTTTCAATGTATTGGGTATACACTTCCATACTATGGCGTTAGACCAGCGAGACCGCTTCACGTACCAGGCCATATTAATATATTGTTACGTAATTACGATTGAAATGTATGCATTTATTTAGTGAATATATCAAAGACGTTAAATTTCTCCAGAATTATAAATGATGCAAAACATTAAAAATTTCGTAACAAAGGATTCAAAGCAAACGATTTGTTTCAAAATCAATTAATGGGAATGAATTTTAATATGAAAAATCAGTTATTTGAGTCAGAAATAGACCATGTAATTAAAAGTCGGTTATATGCGGGGCTGTTCATGTAAAAATTAGTCATTTGAGCCAGGAACGGACTGTTAAGTTAAAAATTAGTAATTTTTGCCAACAATGTACGGCGAATGAAGTGTCATCATCACTGTATACAAAATTCCAAGGAGTTACGTAATTCACACGTTCATTAGCTTCCGGTCCCTTTTCCGTCTAAACGACCAATTTCTTTTGAAAAATTGTTCGTTTTTATTGTAAAGCAGGTGTCACAGATGGCCTTAAACGTATGTTGACATTTGACAAAAATTTCGTTCACCGTTAATTTTTTTTGTTAAAGTTGAGGTGATTTCGTCATAATTTGCCTAAAGTGCATAGAATAGCATGGAAGAGAATAAAAAAAGCATAGAAAGTTAGGTATGCATATTTTTATCACACTAACTTCATAATTGCATATATATCGTTGTGGACTGATGAAAGTCGTGCCCCAGGGGGGAAAGTCGTGCCCCAGGGGGGAAAGTCGTGCCCCAGGGGGGAAAGTCGTACCCCAGAGGGGAAAGTCGTGCCCCAGGGGGGAAAGTCGTGACCCAGAGGGGAAAGTCGTGACCCAGAGGGGAAAGTCGTGACCCAGAGGGGAAAGTCGTGACCCAGAGGGGAAAGTCGTGACCCAGAGGGGAAAGTCGTGACCCAGAGGGGAAAGTCGTGACCCAGAGGGGAAAGTCGTGACCCAGAGGGGGGAAGGTCGTGCCCCAAAGGGGGAAAAGTCCTTTTAACATGTGGTTTCCAAGTTTTCAGCCAGTTTTCCAAGTTGCTAGAGCCCGTTGATTTCAACGGGCCTTCTACTTCTAGTGTAATATAAACCGAGACAGCTTTAAACATTCCAAAACGCGTACGATGAATTCAAGCTTTACTAACCGACTGTCCACCAGAAATAATCGGAAAATCCACCACCGTCTTCAGAAACGACATCGCTAGCTTTGTCCTGTTAATTTAACAATATACTATCTAGACAAACTGTACTCCCTAATTTGTGTAATAGCAGTGCTCATTGTGATTACCTTCATGTCTCTTCCTGAAGCAATTGTACAAATAGCTATTCCGAGTGAGATCATTGCAACTGAAATATATCTTTGAGTGTTGTACCGCTTGTGCATGATTACCATTCCCAGAATCATGTTTGCCATCAAAGATCCCTATAATTTGTAATTGTCAAATGTTACGACAAATTAAAACGCAGTTGTAAAAACTGAACCATTTAAACTACTTCACATTGAATATAAAATCAGTATGCTTCACACACCGCTCGAAATATCAGATGCAATGTCATGGAAATATTGAAATTAAAGGCCATGTTATTGGCTGTGCTGACGACAAAGAAAAACACCACCAGAGTAATGTATTCGCTGCAAAAGTAAACAATTAAATATTACAGATGATTTAAATATGTCAACTAAAAAATTGTTTGTACTTATTTCAAATTCCAGTTTCACATGAAAAATATCCATCAATTTTCGCTTACCGAACTGGCACATTTATCTTCTTTGTTCCGCAACGAAGAGTAGTTATAAAACCTTCTAGTGAAATTATCACAAACTGACAAAAGTTAATCAAGTTTCCACACCCTGGATCCTCTCTGTAAAACAAGAACCATTTTTCAACCATTTTAATTATAGTTTCTAGTTATTAGAAAAGACAATGTCATGCAATAAGTTACAAATTAACTTACTTCACCAGGAGCTCTAAAAAGATAACATTTGAACAGCATCCAATCATGACAAACAAGATGGCCAAACCGGCCTTCAGGTTATTCGTCTGATGAGCCATCTTTCCCGGGATCCGCGTACGAGTACAAATGAAAATCAACAGACAGGAACCCCGTCAACAGGACAATGACGCCTTCACATAAAAATTCAGAATTGTTCAAATTAACTTAGGTTGAAGACAAAAAAATGCATACACAATGACCATGCCGCTAATAAAATCCTCCCTCCACTAGCCACTAACTGGAGTTGATTTTAATTAGTAACATAGAACCGGAAGTAGGTCCTAAAAATTCTAACACCGCAAAGTTTAAACGGAAGCTTATGGAAAAGGTACCTAAATTCACTACACACGAGAAACAGTACCGATATTGAATGTTCTCCCTACTTGCCTTTCACAAGAACCTATGCTTTAGTTATTAATGGCACTATTTTACTTCTTCCAAGATAATAACCCAATACAATAATTAACATTATTTGACCCACGATTAAAACCAACTGTTATTTGGTCTCACTACTCAAGTCTCAAGTAAGTACCTAAAAAGCTGATCTTTCTCCCGTCCTTCCTTCGCCTTCCTTGCACCTTTGTGACGTGACGTGTCCTTCTTGCACCACGACCGACCACCACGAACCACCTAATGACCTATTTAGTTCAGAAATATTATAACTGGCTGCCAATTATCTGAAAGGGAACTCTGGGCTGCTGAAACTGAAATCTGGCCAAACACCGTTATTCACCACCACCACCACATGATCTGATGGCCCTCCTATCTTTTTCTACTCTGCTGCAGTCTTATTGACTTTGGCTCCTTTCTAACAACTAATTAACTCAATACAACACATCACCACACACACAAAACTCTCTCTCATCATCAATCGACCAGTTCTTGTCATTTGTCCATCGCTTCCTTCCTGTTCACTTCACCACTACGACTCATTCATGTTATTAGTACAACGACGAGCGCAAACAAAAATAGAGGCAAGTCAGCTGCGAATTATCAAAAAAGTCTATCTATCTATTAGCCTGATTGCCTCTGCTCTTGTTGTAACACTTGCAACACCCGAAAATGCTAAAAAGTGGCAAACGTGTAAGATATTTCTTCGCTTTCCTTCGCAGTTATTATTTTGCGAGAGGAGACGTCGTTTCACGCGGTTTTGGGTTGTTGTAGGAGTTGAGTTGTGACGTGTGTGTGTTCTATAATATTCAATGTCGATGCGGAGATGAGATGATCATGAAAATCGAAAAGAGATGTTTTCTGTATGGATGCGGTTGGATGAGATGTAATGTAAATGGCAAATAATGATTGAGTAGAAGGGGTAGATGAACATGATCTTTTGACTTGTCTCCTTGTTCCTGCTCTAATTTTCTGCCCAAATGTCTAACTAACAGTTTGAAAACTTGACAATTGTGTGCATTCTAAGGCACACATGTGGGAGCATAAAATGATGTATGCTGTTCCTATAAAAACGATGCAGAATTTGGGACAGATCCAATTTTCACTCATGCCGAATTAATTATGGTAGCATGAAATTGGGAACTTGCATGCTATAAATAATGGGAACTGAGCCGAAATGCTCATAAATAAGCTAGTAATAACAGAATATTATGAAGTATGTATGTTTTTAAGGTTGTCTTTACCAAAAACACGTGCTTCCAACAACGTCGACCGGATTTGCTTGTGTGGGGGAGTCTGCGTGCATTTGCATACACAAAAGTTCGAGAGGTCGCACAGTTGCACGTGTAACGGGATATTGGATATAAATTTGTGTTTTGAGTTGCAAAAATTAAAGACGCACTAGATTTTTCTCATAAACTCGATAAAGTAAAAAACAAATGTTAACGACACGACTTAAAAATTATGGTAGCTTTCGGAACATTTTTCCACGCAAAGATTCTGACTGTATAATGTTATATGCGACCAGAGAATATGACCGTTATATTCAGTTGTAGTCACCGGTCGTCAGGAGTTTCGGACAAGTGAAGAAAATAACGGTAAATTCTGTGCCAGCTGCTACTACTACAATAAGACTACAATCGAAAATTATCGACAAAACAATGATAAAACCTTGCAGCCTTTCATTTCTACTAAAAATCTAATTTGGCTAATGGCTACTATCAAATCATAATGGTTTTGGTTTTTATGAGGGAACAAAATGCATAGATCAAACTTACGTTGCTGCTGGTAATACCAACTTGATATTTTTTGTGCGTTCACCTCCTGTCCTTGAAGTGAGCAGCAGTAAAAGGCAGGCAGAGTTTAAGAAGAAGCACGAGTCGATGATATAAATTGCTGACACTTTTAAATATAACAAAACACAACACATGTTAATATTACCACCACCATTCATTCACTATCAATTGCATGTATTGCATAACAAAACGCAAGTTGTTTATAAATGATAGTCTATATGCATATAGTTTGGGCTTTAGCTCGCTTGCCATGCGGATTTAGAAGGAAAGTCCATTCCTAACTGAGAGGCTAGACAACCCATCCATAATATTATCTCACTGATGTAGTGGAAAACAATTGAAAATGAAGGTCATTTAATAATTGTGTACATGTACTAGTACATGATTACGCATCTCGTAATCTCATCATCATTCTCATCAGTTTCAGGATTCCTGAGATTGAAGATGAGAGGAGCAAAAATAGTAAATGTGGGAACTACATGGTTATAATACAGGTATTAATGTAGCATGCTTGTATGTGACCATTAACCACTATCATCATTATCTCATCCGAAGCAAGGGAGAAACGGAGTTAAGCATTTTATGCATGTGACTCCATTCATAATGAAAATGCACGTGACAGCACTAAATAATAATAGATAGTATGGAAAATGAAATAGTTTTTCTTTTTTTAAATACAGGTGTTTGGAACGCATGCATATTTTGTAGGTTAGGAGTCACAAGACGAATAGTAAGGGTCAGGTTCAAGTTACCTGTCAGGTGGGTTGCTCGCTATAGAATATGTTAAACTTCGTATTCTTCTGGCTTGGATGGTCTATCCAATTTGCGGTTTAGTTTTTTGTTGCTCAATATTCCCAAGCGCACTGATAGAATGGTGGAGATTCTGTAATACCGCAGGTTTCTGAAAAATAATCAATGATATGCTGCAATTTACCTGTATATACAAATGAATATAAACATCGAACAATCGAAATACTCAAAATTAGCGAAATCAGACTATGTATTTATTACTTGTAATAATAAGGTTCACTAGTTTTAGGACAGCATAATATTGAATGTATGAGTGTATTATATAATTAAAATAAAGATGCAATTTTATATTTATTGTTTCTATTATATTTTCAAATACCTAAACCGTTAACAAATATTTTTATGATGCACACATAGTATTTCGATTGCAAACATGACTTTCTCCTGTGCCCATGCAACAAGTCTGGGAAACGCATATTCTTGAAAGTAAATTTTGGTCGCTAATTATTTTGCTATTTTAATTAATTCATATAGTTCCGTGTCGCTAAAAATTGGACAGCGCATCGTTTCTTCTATACATTTTTGCTTTTCCGGCATTCATATAATTAGTTTTAGGCTTCAATTTAACAGCTAGATGATATGATTGACGTGTTAATTTTTGACATGTCGCGATATTTTTAGAACCATCTTGGCTTTAAAGGGTAAATTGAAGTGGAGACGTCAAAGACTTCAATAAAATGTCCTCAGGAGTAACAGGCCCGTCTAAAAATTTATAAAATATACATAAATTTCACATTCCAATAGATTATTATTTAGTTAATGTCCATTGCTCAGCTACTAAAGCGAATTGATGAATAAATCATTAAATGCATTTATCTTACCCAAACGAAACCAATCCGTATTCCCGGCATCCTTCCGAGCAGCGTAAATGGCATTTCTCAATGCAAACATTACAGCTACACTGGTACAAAGAGGTGGCTCACCGGTAGCTAAATTAAAATAACATATACGACATACATTTTAGTTGGCTGCAATAATTATGAACAAAACATCCTAAGTAGATGAGTGTCTTTTTACCTTTTGACCTCAAGATCCCAAAGGGATTCGGTGCATTTTTCAACAGAGTTATCCTAAGATCTTCCGGAATATCCTTTGGCAACGGTGGCTTGTAAGTCTACATAGGTATTTATATGAAAAACTAGAGCCGCCTTGCGGTTTATCGAAAGTTACCCGTTAATCGAAAAAAAATGTACGCAGTATGTCACATCTGTTAAATATTGGCAAAAACGGAACCGATTACCGGATACATAAAAATATCATCCGCAAACTTAATGGCAGAAAAAAGTAAATGTAATATAATGTGATTAGTTGGCTTTATAACATAACCGAAATGCCGGTAGTGTAATCGGTAGAAACTCTTTTAAGCACACAGTTTAGGTGTATCTACTGTGCTTTTAGATTGGCTGACGCACAACTCATTAAACGTCATCCTAAAGGCTATCGTTAAGGGCAAATGTATGAATACTGATATCTATTGAAATTGCCCTTTACAAGGTTTATCACTGTGTACACATACAACGGAATCGTAGTAACCTACGCTAACCGATTCTGCTCGTTTCGCTCTCTATCTACAGTGACTGTGTCACAGTCCTTCACAGCGCAAATAATGTAAACTGTGCGGCTCTATGGTTCACAAATCCCTGTGAAAACGATAGGGGTGCAGTGTAAACTGTAGGACGGGGAGTAAAAACTGTAGGACGGGGAGTGTAAACTGTAGGACGGGGAGTGTAAACTGTAGGACGGGGAGTGTAAACTGTAGGACGGGGAGTGTAAACTGTAGGGCATGTAGTGTAAACTTTAGCGAGTGCAGTTTAAACGGGGGGCGTGCAAGGTCAAACGATAGGACGTGCAGAGCATGCGACAGATTATGTAGTTTGAACGAAAGGACGTAATGAGTAGATCGTTCAGTGTCAACTGTAGGTCGTGCAGTTCAAAATGTAGTACGTACAACTCTAGGGGAAAAGCGTGTATTGTAAACGGTAGGACGTGTTGTGTAAACGGTAGGGCGTGTTGGGTAAACGGTAGGGCGTGTTGTGCAAATGGTAGGGCGTGTTGTGTAAACGGAGGGCATGTTGTGCAAACGGTAGGGAGCGTTGCGTAAACGGTAGTGCGGTGCTGTGTAAACGGTAGTGTATGTTGTGTAAACCGTAAGGCGGTGCTGTGGAAACGGTAGGACGTGTTGTGTAAACGGTAGGCCGTGTTGTGTATACGCAAGGACTTGCAATTTGTTGAGTATGGATATTGGTCTTTATGATCATATGCGTATAACACGCCGCAGGCCGTCGGCCTGCGTCTTGTGTTATATTTTCCGCAAATTAACATATCTTTAACACTACATAATACATATATTAACATCTCCCTTGGAAATAAAAAATGAAATTAAGTTAAGCGTTAAATAAAATGACATTGGCGTTAGATATTAATAATGTAACATGGGGTTTAGCATTAACCAAATTCACGTGCGGTTTGACATTATTTATTATCCTGATGTTTAGCACTGTATTTTTTAAACGTTTAATTGGGGTACCTTTTTCGGTTTAGCCAACGGTTTATCATGAGATTACACGATGTGCTATGAGTTTCAAGTGTTTTGCAGGGTAACATTTTTGCTACGATTTATTATGTGGTTTAATTTGATGTAACATATTGTTCAGCAGGGGTTACATTTTACCATTGGGTTTAGCAGGTACATGTTCGCGTATGCAAAATGATCGTAATCACAAACGAAGTTTGACATTACGACAATTTTTATCATGGGATATAGCGCGGTAAACTTTTTATTCTTGAGGGTATAAGATAAAGGTTCTAACATGCGATCAAGCACTAAATAAACTTACGTGAGATTTAGTATTAAGCAAAATTACAGAGGAGATAACAGTTAAAAAATTAACACGGGGATTAGCATTTAATGCAATGACACGGGGTTTAGCATTTAATGCAATGACACGGGGTTTAGCATTTAATACAATAACACGGGGTTTAGCATTTAATGCAATGACACGGGGTTTAGCATTTAATACAATAACACGGGGTTTAGCATTTAATGCAGTGACACGGGGTTTAGCATTTAATACAATAACACGGGGTTTAGCATTTAATGCAATGACACGGGGTTTAGCATTTACTACAATAACACGGGGTTTAGCATTTAATGCAATGACACGGGGTTTAGCATTTAATGCAATGACACGGGGTTTAGCATTTAATACAATAACACAGATGGTTTAGCATTTACTACAATAACACTGGGTTTAGCATTTAATACAATAACACGGGGTTTAGCATTTAATGCAATGACACGGGGTTTAGCATTTAATACAATAACACGGGGTTTAGCATTTAATGCAGTGACACGGGGTTTAGCATTTAATACAATAACACGGGGTTTAGCATTTAATGCAATGACACGGGGTTTAGCATTTACTACAATAACACGGGGTTTAGCATTTAATGCAATGACACGGGGTTTAGCATTTAATGCAATGACACGGGGTTTAGCATTTAATACAATAACACAGATGGTTTAGCATTTACTACAATAACACTGGGTTTAGCATTTAATACAGTAACACTGGGTTTAGCATTTAATAAAATAACACGGGGGTAGCATTTAATACAATAACACAGATGGTTTAGCATTTACTACAATAACACTGGGTTTAGCATTTAATACAGTAACACTGGGTTTAGCATTTAATACAGTAACACTGGGTTTAGCATTTAATACAGTAACACTGGGTTTAGCATTTAATACAATAACACGGGGTTTGTCCCTCTTTTGGTTTAGTACGGAAAAACATGGTTAGGATTTTGGACAATTTAACCTGGGATTGTGCAGGTACACGTCCGCCACTGCTGCATCCTTGGTTACAATTTTGGAAGAAATTCTAGATTAGTATTTTAACGAGGTTTGGAATACTAATGTAACGTTATATGGGATATTTGCCGGACACGCCGCAGGCCTGCGGCCTGCGTCGTGTTCCGCCCTATCACATGTTCAATAAGCAAAATTGATTATCGAATTAAGACAGGGTTAGCTTTAAATAAATTAACATGAGATTTAGCATGTTAATTTTACTAAAACGGGATTTCGCTTGTCATATTTTTGCAACATGGGGTTTAATACGTTAATTTATTTAAGATGGTGTTTAGCAGGGAAAAGTCTCTAACACAGGATTTAGCATTAAGTCAACTGACACGGGGTTCAGCATTAAGTCAACTGCCACGGGGTTTAGCATTAAGTCAACTGCCACGGTGTTTAGCATTAAGTCAACTGCCAAGGTGTTTAGCATTAAGTCAACTGCAACGGGGTTTAGCATTAAGTCAACTGCAACGGGGTTCAGCATTAAGTCAACTGCCACGGGGTTCAGCATTAAGACAACTGCCACGGGGTTTAGCATTAAGTCAACTGCCACGGTGTTTAGCATTAAGTCAACTGCCACGGGGTTTAGCATTAAGTCAACTGCCACGGTGTTTAGCATTAAGTCAACTGCAACGGGGTTTAGCATTAAGTCAACTGCAACGGGGTTCAGCATTAAGTCAACTGCCATGGGGTTTAGTATTAAATCAACTGCCACGGGGTTCAGCATTAAGACAACTGCCACGGGGTTTAGCATTAAGTCAACTGCCACGGGGTTTACCATTAAGTCAACTGCCACGGGGTTTAGCATTAAGTCAACTGCCACAGGGTTTAGCATTAAGTCAACTGCAACGGGGTATAGGATTCAAATGGTCAAGCAGGAGTGACATTATATCATGACTTAACATAGGGTTTAGCAGGAGTAACAATGTCGCACGATTTAACGTAGGGTTTAGTATGGGGGACATCTTGTCGCTCTTTTGGTTTAGCATGGAATATTATATTGAGTTTTTGTAACATTTTAACATGGGGTTTAGCAGGCGCTTGTCGCCTACCTGCTAAATCCTTGGTTAAAATTTGAGAAGTAATTGTAGATTAGTATTATAAAAATGCTAGTGATCAAGAGACGAGTTCTTACACTTGCAAAACTCAATAGGGCCGGGGGAGAAAATTACATAGTTGTTTTGCATACCCAAGTATTGTATGTCAACAATGATACTGGATTACTGTCGTAAACAAGCTTCTCAGTCGTCCATAAACCTTACAATATTAAACAACCACTTTGAACTCTTTCTGCTTATCTACAGGTATGGATGTGCGATTTTCATCTTTACTATTCCAACTTTTCATATCTTGTCTCACCTATCCCCATAAGCAATGCTCCTTCAACTTGACCGATATCTACCTCTGGGTTAAGGCTATTCCCCGCATCCTCAATTATGTCCACCCTGACTATCTGCAACATTCATTAATATTGAATGTCAGAAATAGAAAAAGGTGTAGCCATTAGGAGGTTAGTCGAGCATTGTAGGCGCCAACTAACTCTAAGGGATTGGATAATTTGGAATATGTACCTTGCTTTCTCCTGTCAGGACATCAATTTCCACCTCCGTCAAATTTACAACCCAAACATCATAGTCGCTTAAATTATCCTGTGGTCCAGGCCTATTGGTAAAATCATAAGTTTATAACTATTTTTTAGGTACAAGATTTCAAACGTTAGGATAACAAGATTTTAAAGTGCATGCCAATTATTTACATGTATGAGTTGCAAAGGCTCAAACCAGCGTTGAAGCACAATTTTACCAGGTCTTCCCAAGAAGCACCCTTGTTCTTGTCCTTGATTGGCTTCATTCTTTCATTCAAAATTTTACAACACTTTAGAGCTGCCTGGAGTAAAAAATTATATCTTACGTTTTACACATAACATGAATTTGAGAGCATCATTTTCAGCTCAAATTATCAATGAATCCATAATTGCAACGCTTACAAAAACGCAGAATTCACTGGTGACGGCTGCAGCGGTCATATCTGCATTTGGAGAAACAAGGTTGTTCGCTGGTTTCACTCTTACTTTATACATCGGTATATCAAACTCATATGCCACGGCTTGAGCAACCTAGCAAAATATTTGCACCAGAAGTTAATTAATGGGAATTTACAATTTAAGATTTTGATCATGTAACGCATTCAGTTGGACACGTTTTACAATAATTCAATTTGTATAATATTACTTTAGTATTCAATCCCTGTCCACATTCTATTCCACCAGTGGTCACCGCGACCGTTCCATCATGGTGGTAAATGGAAACGAAAGCTGGAAGCTTTGCGGAACTGTAATATTTATACAACGGATAGCGCAAAGGGACCAGTGACATTCCCCTTTTCTTCCATCTATGTGTCTGTAAAAAAGGCAGAAAGGGCTTCCGATTATAACTCGATTGTATTAAATCTTTTTCATTTTTTACTTTTTGTTTTTGTATGAAATTTTGCATACGTTGTTAAAATCCTCAATAAACTTTTTCCTCTCATCAATGTTCCCACTGACTTTAATCTCCTCGAACATCCGGAGCATCAAGTTGTCACCAGCAAACTTTCTATCTTTTGCATCTATAAGTGCATCTCCTGATGTAATTGCATTTGCCAAGCGCACGGCAGTAGGATCTTTTTTCAATTGAAAAGCAATGTGTTCCATTGCATTTTCTATAAGAGCAATGGCTGGAGTTGTACCTAATCGATTAAAATCGGAAAAAATAAGCATCAACTCTTGCTACTCATCCGTTTTTTTTCCAAAGTTACATTTTGAAATAATAGGTCGACATAATATTATTTCATCTTTATCAGCGTGTTTAAATAAAATGTATAACAACCTGGAGCTCTGGTCCAGGTATTGGGCGGTGTGTTGGTGATGACGTTAACAGGAGTCAATTGCCAGTCATTAGCTTGATACATCGACTGCATACAGGAAATAACCAGTTCAGCATTTTCTTCGTTGCTTGTCATGCCGGTGTTGCAAAATACTTTTCCTCTCATTGCCAGAATTTTGCCATCATCATCAACATCCGCCTATAATCATGAAATTGACGTGAGCACTGTTTTATGATTGCTTATAACTGAATATTATACTCTGCATATGAACATTACACATACCTCGTATTTCAGTAAGAATGGCGCACGCTTTCCGACCATCTTCATGTTTGTCTCCAAGTCGAGTGCCACGCGAACTGGTCGATTTAATTTGTGTGCGGCAATTGCACTCGCACATGCAATATGAGTGGCACGAGAAATTTTGCAACCGTATGTTCCTCCAATTCGTCGGACGGAAACATTTATCCTTATTAATTTTTTCAATTATTATAATATAATCTCCATATTACGGTAGATCTTTAGAAATGAAAAATAGCATCCGTTACTAACTCATGGCAAGGTATTCCGAGACATGTGGAAATAGCTCTTTGAGTTAAATCCATCCATTGCGTGGAAGAGTACACATCCATTCCGTCCTCAGTTGGCCTGCAGATAGTGACATGAGTTTCCATTTGGAAATGGTACTGTGACCCAATTTCGAACTCCCCAATAACCTTCTGTGTAGCGCCAGCTGCCAACGGCTTCTCCTCTGTTTGAATATTTATGCATAATTACAGGATGAATCCCATATTTAACGAAACCTCGTCGAAATGAAGGGTCATACCGTGTGACGTGGCTGCTGCTTCATTTTCTGCCTTGTCCGAGGCAACCGTCAATAATGTATCTTCAATATTTGCAATTCCTACAGCCACGTTTGAGTATGTTACCTTCACTAGTTCAGTGCCTTTAAATGCTACGTCGCGACTTTCCGCTACAATCAAGCCCAGTGGTTGTCCTAAGTAACGAACTTTATTATCAGCGAAAATCTACAAAAAATCCATTACATTCAAATATTAATATGGAGTAGGTTAGTTCCGTATTTACGTACACACAAAAGGTCAATGATTTTTCTTTTACCTCCTCAGCAGCTTTTCTATAAAGCATGTAATTGTTGATTCCAGGAATATCTGAAGCTTTAATAAATTCTACGACACCTGGTAATGCCTATAATTAAAGTTAATAAAAATTCGTTAAAACCTTAATTAATAGGTTGAAGGTATAGTCGGCAGTCGGCATGCACGAATTAAAATATTCGTGCATTTTGAATATCGCTACATACAAGGGCCTCTGACGCATCCATTTCTTTCAAATCTGCTTGAGCCACTGTGCTCAATACGAACGCTCCAAACAGCTCACCATGGCTTGGGTTAATGTCATTTATGTACTCGGCCTCTCCTGCATTTCAGTTAAATAATTAGTCACATGTAAGCTTAGTTAGTTAACAATAGCATTCGCATGTACTAATGACCTATTCGTTTCACCTGAAACTTGCGGCAGTGATTCCAGTTTTGAGATGGGCTGATTAATCGGCCAAGTTGCAATGTCTGTGTAAAACGTTTGCTGTCCCCGGGTAACATTTCGTTTAAGATTTTTGCCACCACTTTGTACTTTATTGCTCCCCTCCCCTCCAAGAATCCACAGTATGGTCTTTAAAAAATCCAGATTACTTAAAATATTGGTATTCATAAGAGATTCATTGGAAAATGTTTTCATTAAGCTTCGAATCAATTAGTACTTTGTAGAGTAGACCCTGTGCCAATCTCTTTCTATATGCTGGAGAACCGTCTGGAGGCCTTGAATCCGGCCTGAGCTCCTTATCCAAAGTTTCCATTACTCCTGCAAGCGTGGCTGGATCGCGCAATTGCTTGCCCGTTAGAAATTTCTCTGTCAAGCTTGCGTGGACCTTTACAAATTATTTGCATGCATTTATAAAATTCATCTCTAGCTGCTGAGTGCTGATTACCGTGGACACGTTCAATTTCTTCAATCGACTTACAAAATCATTAGTGATGCCGCCAAATAAAATGTTAGGGTTTCCAATCACTGTATAATTCGTCTGCTTATCAACTTGCATGATAAATGCAGCGTTAACATACGCATGTGCATTTTGGAATCGACGACTGATCTAAAAGTTTGCAAGGAATATTTTGTTATATGAAAAACAAGAACGAGCTAAACCACATTAATATATGTATATAGTCTATACCTTGAAGCTTCGATATATATGATTGCTGGTGAATTGTTTCAAATGAACGGAAAGAATAAGCTTTCCGGTCATGTCTGTTGTCAAGAAATCCAGCAACGCTGCCCTTTTAATATTTGTTGGAGATGATGCTGCATGAGAATATAATATTAGGTGGGGATTGTTATGAATTCTTTATAGCATTCCATTATTCTGATCATTGTTTCAGATTCCAGATTCAGTTCATGTATAATGTTTGTACCAATGGATAATTCCGCTTCGACAGACGCCAATGTGAGAAACAAATCAGAAGGAAAATCAGGATGATTTCTTTTAAGCATCAGGTTTCCAGCAATTGTTGCCACCTATGTAAATTCATATGTAATGTAAACATTACGATTTCCAGAGCACAATAATGATAGTGTTATTTGTTTGGATTATTGGTACTGGAACACTTGCATTTCGAACAGGAGTATTGGCAATTCTTTCCCAGTGTTTGGCAACGCCATTCGTATACTGGTATCCAGTCAATCCCTTTGCCTTCTTTAAGCTTGAGATCCCACAGGTTAGAGTGACACCACCACCAAATACAACTTCCGATGGTTCTATGACAATTCTTTGGAGTTCTGGTATGTTAGACACATTGAGGAATGCTTGAATTCCATCAGTCTCCTTCTTGAATATCCCTAATTTATTAGTCAACGTTAAAGATCGTTGGGCGACATGCTACTGAAAACCATTTATCAGTGATATAGTATCACAATGCCCCGTTAAAGTAAATTATACCTGTTCCAGTGTTTCCTGCAACAATCCTGTACGACAACCCTTCTTGGTTAAATCTTTCAATAGCCAGGAAGGCATCACTTAATGTGAGTGCAGTTATCCATTCTTTACCATCGTTAAAAATAATGGATTTTAATGACGATGGGACCGTAGCTGAGCTCCGTGAAGGACATTGCGTACAAGGTAAATCCTTTCAGAATGTTTAAAACTTAAGAATAAAACCACTGGGATCTGAATTTAAATTTCGTTTAAGTATTGATATATTCAGTTGTAGTAAGCGTACTTCGATATCACTCCATTGCCATTTGAGTTTGTCGGGAGCATCTCCAGCAAATGATTTGAATGCATCAAGAATGGGTCTGTATGCAGTGCAACGACAAATATTTCCGTCAAAACTGTTTTCGATTTCCTTGATCGTCAGACTTGGTTTAGACTCAAGCAAGCTATTGTTGAAAGCAAAGAGCATTTAATACCATGAATTGCAGACATCATGATGATAAATGCCACAAAATGCATAATATTAGCTAATCATGTGGTTTTTAAACATACCTATGCATGTTCATTACCATTCCCGGTGAACAATATCCGCACTTATTTAAAAATTAAAATTGATAAAAGCAAACACAATTGCAGATAATGTTCATTTCTGGTCAAAAAAAATCTATAGGTAGATTGATGATTTCTCACTTGAGTGCCTCCAAATTTGACCAGTCTTTGTTGCACTTGACTATAGCCAGTTTGCCTGTTTCCTAAACTTTCAACCGTGGAAACGTCCCAGCCATCAATAGAGAAAAGTGGAATCAAACACTTCAGATAATGTTAAAAGTACATAATATACAAATATTTATACCGTTTTTAAAAAAGTTAACTGAATATATGAATTATTGGATAGCATAATATGCGTTGTGGAGGAGTTAAAGATTTCGCACGCGTACCGAATTAACCGATCTGACTACATCTTCTCCTGCTGCATTCTTTGATTTAACTGTGACACAGCAGCATCCACAGCCACCCTCCCGACACATATATTTCGTACCCTTTTAAATGAAAAGAAAAAAAATTGAAGCCAACAATTAACTAACTAATATTGCTCATGTTCATCCGGTGTGGATTATAGCAAAACTATTGCATTTTTGCAACTTCAATACCTTTAGGCCTGCTTTGTATCGAATGAAATCGACAAGCTTGTACTCAGGACCAATGTCACTGTCATCGGTATTTGTGTTAACTGGAATTGCATGAATGGGAATCGGTATAATGTCGGTGGTCAGGGCTATGGCATTTCGTACGAAACACTATACCTATGTAAACTTACCTGTGTAAGGTTTGTTGTTAATGACAAAGGTAACCGTCTCGCCTGCCTTGGACGCGCCATGACTAAAGGTTAAAGCAATGAAATTACATGATATGACACGCGCATATCAATAAAGAAAGGCATTTTACCTTTTCAAAGATGATATTGTGCTTATGATTGCTTACTTTGTGTCACTCTTTGCTCCCATATTTTCTCGGTATATTTCATGCAGCCCGTTTTATTTTTTAAAATTTTATACCGTGTTGGTATCTTTTAGGGAAGAATCCATACACCATATGCCTCCTTTTCACAAACACAAACTGTGTCACTGAAGACTGACAATTGTTTAAAATTAACACTGTTAATTTAACAGGTGTCCAAAAGTACTCATAAAATGTCAATAAATTGAAAGTTTATCGAGGGCCGAAGGCCTGATGATAAACCTGAATTAAAGTAAGAACATTTACTCAGCCTATCATTTTAGATTGTGGGTAACGTGTAGCTGTTAACTGTATCAGAGAAAAAATAAAAATCATGTCTCGTGTCCATTCCGTCGTCTCCAAGCCCCAGCGCATCACCAACCAACCTTCAATCTTCTGAAGCGAATGAAATGAACATTGCAGTTCTTGCAGATAATATTATTTTTGCAAACTTTATTGACACAAATGTTTATCGATTTGACAAGGTCGATGTTGCTGAATGTGTAGCATACATTGATAATGACATTAATAATAATATAAGCATGAATTTATAAATATTAATACCTAAATATATAACATGCTAAACTATACATGAACGTGAGAATTGTAATAAAAATACAGTTATAATTTATAACTTAGAAGTGTTATTTTCTGTAAATATTTTATACTAGTTGTGACATGAATGAGATGAGAACGATGAGAATGAACGATTAAGTAAAACTATTATTACATATTGTAAACCTGTTTAGTTGTAGAATATCCAGTCACTTAATTATGTATTTGGTTTAAAAGTTATTTGGCAGGGATAACCTATAAACATAAATATTTTGATTTAGCTGCATGCATACTATTCAGATTGAAAATAATTGTTAGGCAGTTGGTTTTGGTTAGTTAACTCTGTTTAAATACCAATTTCAACCAAAATTCCGCCGATTATACCAGGTTCCTTACACTTGATCAGTGTAGGTCATAAAGGTTATCATAAAAGACGCGCAATGCTTTTGAGGTTTGACTTGAACCGCATGGTACCTATTTATAAGATCATTTATTCGTGTAAACATAATTCAGTGGTTGAAATTCAACCAAAAACCAAATAGTACGCATGCATGCTATTTTTTATAACTTGATTTTGTAAGACAGAATCAACGAATAAAGATGATAACACGAAACACTCTCCAGTTATACGGGAAGAAATTTTAAAGGTATTTTTTGTAGTTAATAATGTAACACTAGCTGATACAAATTGTGACCATTTATGACTAGTATAATATGGGGTCTGGATTGTTGACAATGGATCGTTCTTTGCAACTATTGCGCCACTCTTGACTCATCTCTTCAGAAACCTGCAAAATTGAATAAAAGAATGGACACAAAAAATTAGTCAGAGAAAGCATTTAATTAAAAATAGTTAAATTGCCCAAATAGGGTTGTCATTTCTGCAACTTCTTCAAATCAAAATCTATCCAGTATTACGTTTATGCAGCATCTACTAACGTAGCCTTACTGCCAAAGTTTTGTTCCCCTGTGTGCACATGTGCTACGGCCAGAGTTCGAAACATCATAAGTTTCCACGGTGATTCTGCCGCACAGCCAACACGATTAAAGATACAGACGAAATCTTTTTTATATCTTAGCCAGAAGAAGATTAGGCAACCGCAACTTTCATTATTTGTTCAAAGGACGATATACCCTAAAGCCGTTTTTTGGGTCAACAATTTGTAAAAAAGTTTTTTGATCCAGTTTTGTTAAGCTCATCGAGCTGGCCATTCCAGTAAAGGTTTCAGCTCATTTGGACCACTCCAGCCAGAGATACAGCGATTTAAAGTTAGTGTTCTGATGACACTGCAAAACTTTCAACGTTACTCGATAAGCACTTATCGACTTATCGAAGTATCATTAGCTATCGCAGGATACATCCTAAAAGTGACATTGAGGTGTTATTAGAAAGCTAATTAGTTGCTTATTCTTAACCATTCAATTTGATTTTTGTTGGTTGTCGCAAGCATGAGATGTGGTGGAATTCGTCCGCCGGTACCATGAGGATCCTGACACCGCACACTTAAAGGTCCGTTGCACAGTGACGAAGGGACACATTGAAGTACAATATGTCAAAATGATCTGAGAGAGATGGTCTTTCAGAAACCCCGTGGGACTGACGATACGACTCCCTTGATGCTGGTGGCGGGTCTTTATATCCGAATAAACCGCTTATTTCATCATCTAATACCCGCCACCAGCTTCAAAAGAGTCGTATCGTCAGTCCCACGGTATCGACGGAATCACACACTTTTTTGATGTCTCGACCTCTGACCAGAGTACAGGTGCATGAAAGGTTAGGCAGTACGTCTATGATTGCATAATAATTTGATACATAAACTTAATGAGTAGATTTATGAATAATGAATAGAATTTATAAATGTCTCAGCGTGCCCTCTATCCCGGCATTTGTTTCAGCTGCATATCCCAGTATGCATCCTCTGCCCGGCTTCACTCATTTTAAGCCATCTCAAAACATGACCCCCCCCCCAACCCTCCCCAGCTTATCAACCCTCCCCAGCTTATCGTTGCTTATAGTGTTGCCGATAGTAAATATGTATTCAAGTGCTGCAATGTAACCTTAACTGAAACCAGTTGAAACCTGTGTTGTGAACATTCAAATCTGTTGAGTCTCAAGATCATTGCACGATTTGAATATTACGCTTGTATTATGTACGAATATATCCCGCTTTCGGTAGTTGCTTCTCAGGGTTTACACTCTTCTCTTTAAGTTTGTTTAGGTTGCATGCTTCAACAGTTTTAATAATATTTTTGCAGAGCCGATAAGCAAAAATGAAACGTGCAGAACGGAGTTTACTGCAACGTCTGTGCCACAGACTCTGTGGTGTGCGTGGAGTGTTAGTGAAAGGTGGCGTAGGTTACGTTGTAGAAGTGAAGTGAAGTTTAATCATGCAGAATGTTATGCAAGACCTTTACACTGACTGAGGAATATATCAATGAGACGATTTAGCAAATGTTTTAACTTTATTTTATATTTTTATAACCCCCGTTCAGTATTAATATAGTATTATAATAGTATATAGGTTGCATAACGAAACAAATTATCTATGGCATTCATATGATTAGTACTAGGTTTCAATTTATAGTTGAATATGATGGACATTTTAAAGTTTTTAGTTATGACATGTCGCGTTGATTTAGAGCCATCTTGCCTTAGAGGGTAAATTGAAGCGGAGACGTCAAAGACTTCAACAAAATGTCTTCAGGAGTGACAGGTCCGTCTAAAAATTCATTAAATTTCGATATTTTCGTACTTAATTAGTGACCATGCTCAGTAAGAAAGATAATTGATTAGTAAACCATTAAATGCGATGGCATACCCAAACGAAACCAATCCTTCTTCCCTGCATCCTTCCGAGCAGCGTAAATGGCATTTTTCAACGCAAACAGTACAGCGACACTGGAACAAAGAGGCGGTTCACCGGTAGCTAAAATTGTAAGAATCGCATTTTAGTAGGCTGCAATAATAGCTATAACTATACAAATCATTCTGATTAGAGACGCGTCTTCTTACCTTTTGACCTCAAGATTCCAATTGGATTCGGGGCATTCTTCAACAGAGTTACCCTAAGATCTTCCGCGATATCCTTTGGCAACGGTGGCTTATAAGTCTGCACATTTGCATATATGAAAAAAATGTTAGTGATCAAGGGATCAATTCTGTCATGTATAGAGTCATGGTGAGTAGGTAATATCTGTATTTGTTGCTTGATTTCTTTACATACCCAAGTATTGAAGGTCAACAATGACAGTGGATTACTCGCGTAGACAAGCTTTTCGGTTGTCCACAAACCTTAGATATAATTGAAAGGTCATTTTAAAACCATACTAATCATATGTGTAAATTTTCTCTCTAGTATGCAATTCTTCCATTCGTATCTCACCTATCCCCATAACCAATGCTCCTTCAACTTGACCGATATCTATCTCTGGGTTAAGGCTCTTTCCCGCGTCCTCAATTATGTCCACTCTGACTACCTACAAAATTCATTAATATGAAATGTCAGAATAAAAAAACGTACATTTAATAGCATAGCAATGTAGACTACAACTAACTGTAAGTGATTGGCTAGACGTATAATATGGAATATGTACCTTGCTTTCTCCTGTCAGGACATCAATTTCTACTTCTGTCAAATTTAGAACCCAAATATCATAGTCGCTTAAATTGTCCTGTGGTCCAGGCCTATCGATAAAATCATAAGTTTATAACTATTTTCTAGGTACAAGACTTCAGATTTAGGATAACAAGATTTTAAAGTACATGCTAATTATTTACATGTATGAAGTGCAAAGGCTCAATCCAGCGTTGTAGCTCAATTTTACCACTGTTTCCCATGTAGCGCCTTTGACCTTGTCCTTGACTGGCTTCATTCTTTCGTTCAATACTTTACAGCACATTAAAGCTCCCTGCAGAAAAAATGAGTTTTTCGTTTTATACTCCAAATTGTAACATGAATCACATCTTCGTCTCAAATTATCATCAATGAATGACTAAAGCTCTTACGAAGACACAGAGCTCACTGGAGATTGATCCCCCTGTGGTATCGGCATTTGGCGCAATCAGGTTGTTTGATGGTTTCACTCTTACTTTTTCCATCGGTATGCCAAACTCATATGCCACGGCTTGAGCAACCTAGCAAAATATGTGCGTGTGAGGAAACATTGAATGCAAAATGTCATATTATTTAGTTGTGCACGTTTGACAATTCGATTTGTATATTACTTTGGTATTCAATCCCTGTCCACATTCTATTCCACCAGTGGACACCGCAACGGTTCCATCATTGTGGTAAATGGAAACAAAAGCGGGATACTTGGTGGAACCAAAATATTCCAAAGGATAGCGCATTGGAACCAATGCCATTCCCCTTTTCTTCCATCTGTTTGTCTGTACATGGAGTAGAAAATATTTTCAAGTAAAGCTCGCGTTTATATATTTTTTTCATTTCTTCTTTGACTTTTTCCACGAAAACTTGCGTACGCTATTGAAGTCCTCAATAAACTTTTTCCTTTGGTCAATGCTCCCACTGACTTTCATCTCCTCAAGCATCCGAGGAATCAAGTTGTCTCCAACAAATTTTTTATCTTTCGCCGCTACAAGTGTATTGCCTGATGTTATTGCATTTGCTAAACGCACGGCAATAGGATCTTTCTTTAACTGAAAGGCAATGTCTTCCATGACATTCTCAATAAGCGCAATGCCAGGAGTTGTGCCTAAATGATTAAAATACCCCCAAAAATAGCATTAATTCTTCTTAGTCATTCATTTTCGTCCAAAAATAGCCTTTGAATTGATTGTTGAGCCAAATAATGTGCATGTCAACCTGGAGCTCTGGTCCACGTATTAGATGGCGTGTTAGTGCTAACGTTCACAGGAGTCAATTGCCAGTCGTTGGCTTGATACATCGATTGCATATAGGAAATTGCCACTTCAGCAGTTTCTTCTCCACCTACCATGCCGGTGTTGCAAAAT
This sequence comes from Sinella curviseta, assembly GCA_004115045.4. NCBI lineage: Eukaryota > Metazoa > Arthropoda > Collembola > Entomobryomorpha > Entomobryidae > Sinella > Sinella curviseta. The sequence continues at coordinate 12,064,058 of CM065489.1, forward strand.
ACTTTTCCTTTCATTGCCATAATTTTGCCACCATCATCAACATCGACCTGCATTCATGGCATTGAAATTATTTTTAGTTTGTAATTCATATATAACCACTGTCTTACTATTCTTCATTGGACATAACACTTACCTCGTATTTCAATAAAAATGGAGCACGCTTTCCGACCATCTTCATGTTTGTTTCCAAGTCGAGTGCCACACGAACTGGCCGATTTATTTTGTGTGCGGCTACTGCGCAGGCACATGCAATATGAGTGGCACGGGAAATTTTGCAACCGTATGCTCCGCCAAGTCGTCGGACGGAAACATTTATGCTGAAAATTTTTGAAACATTATATTATTATCTTCGTATCAGTTGAATATATTGAAATGAAATTTAAAACATTTGGTACCAACTCATGACACGGTATTCCAAGAGATGTGGATATAGCGCTTTGAGTTAAATCCATCCATTGCGTGGAAGAGTAAACATCCATACCGTCCTCAGTTGGCCTGCAGATAGTGATATGAGTTTCCATTTGGAAATGGTACTGTGACCCAATTTGGAACTCCCCTATGACTTTCTGAGTGGCGCCAGGTACCAAAGACTTCTCGTCTGTTTGAATATTTATGAATAATTTAGAAAATAGCCCAACAATTAATGTAAAAAGGGCACATTGAAATGAAATATTATCCTACCCTGTGACGTACTGGCCTCTTCATTTTTTGCATCGTCGGCGGCAGCCTTCAATAATGCATCTTCAAGGTTGGCAACTCCTTCAGCCACATTTGCGTATGTTACCTTCACTAGCTCAGTGCCTTTAAATGCCACGTCACGACTTTCCGCTACAACCAAGCCTAGTGGTTGTCCTAAGTAATGGACTTTATTCCCGGCGAAAATCTACAGAAAAAAATTACAATCAAATCTTGACATCGAATTGCTTGTTTCATGCGTAAGTATACTAAAAACTTAAATATCGATTTCTTTTTACTTCTTCTGCATTTTCTGCAAAAACCATGTAATTGTTGATTCCAGGAATATCAGAGGCTTTTATGAATTCGACGACTCCTGGCAATGCCTACAATTAAACATGGAAAAATTCATACATAAAGTACACATGTATGAACTCAAATCCAAAGTCATACATTTTGGAACTACATAAAATATTTGGCTTTATGGAATGAATTTATGGCTACGCACAAGGGCCTCTGATGCATCCATTTCTTTCAAGTCTGCTTGAGCCACCGTGCTCAACACGAACGCTCCAAACAGCTCACCATGGCTTGGGTTAATGTCATTAATGTATTCGGCCTCTCCTGCATTTCAGATAAATAATAAGTTCAAAGATAAGCTAAGAGTCGAGTGTTAATTTACGGGGCAAATTGTCCCGGACAACAGTGTATTGCATGCAAAATGGACAATCCGAAAATTAAGGCACATGAACCAACAGTGATTGCGGTGACATATAAGCATTAATTATTGAGATGACATATTCGTTTCACCTGAGACTTGTGGCAGGGATTCCAGTTTTAGAATGGGCTGATTAATGGGCCAAGTCGTTTTGTCAGTATCATACGTTTGCTGGCCCCGGGTAACATTTCGTTTAAGATTTTTGCCACCACTTCGTACTTTACTGCTCGCGTCCACTCCAAGAATCCAGAGAAAGGTCTTCAAAAATCCAGATATTTTAAAATGTTGGCATTTAAAAGAGAATCGTTAACAAAATTTTCATTCAGATTTGAATCAATTAGTACTTTATAGAGCAGCCCCTGTGCCAATTTCTTTCTGTATGCTGGAGAACCGTCGGGAGGCCTCGAGTCAGGCCTGAGCTCCCTGTCCAAATTTTGCATTGCTCCTGCAAGCGTGGCTGGATCGCGCAATTGCTTGCCCGTTAGAAATTTCTCTGTCAAGCTTGCGTGGACCTTTACAAATTATTTGCATGCATTTATAAAATGTGGATTGCTGCGCTTCAATAGATCACCATTGTCAAGTTGAATTCATTCACTCCATAAGCACTTACAAAGTCATTAGTGATGCCGCCAAACAAGATGTTCGGGTTTCCAACCACTGTATAATTCCTCTGCTTATCAACTTGCATGCAAAATGCGGCGTTAACATACGCATGTGCATTTTGGAATCGACGACTGATCTAAAAGGTTGCAAGGAATATTTTGTTATACGAAAAACAAGAACGAGCTAAACCACATTAATATATGTAGTATATAGTCTATACCTTGAAACTTCGATATACATGATTGACGGTCAATTGCTTCAAATGAACGAAAAGAATGAGCTTTCCGGTCATGTCTGTTGTCAAGAAATCCAGCAACGATACCCTTGTAATATTTGTTGGTGATGATGCTGGATGAGAAAATAATATAGTTTATCAACTCTTTAGTATTCTATAGCTCTATCCTATTATTCTGAGCATTGTTTCAGATTCAGGATTCAATGCGAAAGACGTACCAATGGATAGTTCTGCTTCGACAGAGGCCAGTGTAAGAAACAAGTCGGAAGGAAAATCGGGATGATTTCTTTTAAGCATAAGGTTTCCAGCAATTGTTGCCACCTGCATAAATTCGTAAGCATTTTAAATATGACCAGTTCCGATTATGCTACAGGGATAGGTTTCTTGGTTGCTTAAGTGAAATTATTTCACGGAACACTTGCATTTCGGACAGGAGTATTGGCAATTCTTTCCCAGTGTTTGGCAACACCATTCGTATATTGGTAGCCAGTCAATCCGCCTGCGTTCTTTAAGCTTGCGATCCCACTGGTTAGAGTGACACCACCCCCAAATACAACTTCCGATGGTTCTATGACAATTCTTTGGAGTTCTGGTATGTTTGACACATTAAGGAATGCTTGAATTCCATCAGTCTCCTTCTTGAATATCCCTAATTTATTAGTCAACGTTAAAGATCGTTGGGCGACATGCTACTGAAAACCATTTATCAGTGATATAGTATCACAATGCCCCGTTAAAGTAAATTATACCTGTTCCAGTGTTTCCTGCAACAATCCTGTACGACAACCCTTCTTGGTTAAATCTTTCAATAGCCTGGAAGGCCTCGGCTAATGTGAGAGCAGTTACCCATACTTTACCATCGTTGAAAACAATGGATTTTAAAGTTGATGGAACCGTGGCTGCGCTCCGTGAAGGACAGTCCGTACAACGCAAATCCTTTCAGAATACCAAAATAATGTTTAAATCGATCGATATAGTGACATGCATTTAAGGTTAGGTATTCATAAATTTAATGTCAATAGGCGTACTTCGATATCACAGCATTGTCTTTTGAGTTCTTCGGGAGCATCTCCAGCAAATGATTTGAATGCATCTAGAATGGGCCTGTATCCAGTGCATCGACAAATGTTCCCGTCAAAGCTGTTTTCGATTTCTTTGATCTTCAGACTTGGTTTTGACTCAAGCAAACTATTGTTGAAAGCAAACACCATTTTAATATCATTAAACACAGGCACTCCGACACGTACCACAGTATGCTTCATTTAAGTTGGTGATGAACTTTTTTTGTTTTTCAACATACCTATTCATGTTCATTACCATTCCCGATGAACAATATCCGCACTAAAATGTTTGAAAATAACATTACCCAGTAAAGAATTAATACAGATATATATGATGACAATAAACATGAATATGAGGTTGATGATTTCTCACTTGAGTGCCTCCAAATTTGACCAGTCTTTGTTGCACTTGACTGTAACCAGTTTGCTTGTTTCCCAAACTTTCAACCGTGGATACGTCCCAGCCATCGCATGAGAAAAGTGGAATCAAACACTACACAAATAGTATAAGAAACGTTGTATATTATTTTTTAATTAACTGAATATTTAAATTGTTGGATGTAATATTCATGGTGCATGCAAAGAACACACGCTAGCACACGTACCGAATTGACTGATCTGACTACATCTTCTCCTGCCGCATTCTTTGTCTTTACAGTGACACAGCAACATCCACAGCCACCCTCCCGACACATATATTTCGTACCCTTTTAAGCACGCCATGAAAAGGTTATTTCAAAACCATCAATTCGCTATAATTATTATGTATATGTATTAAAACTATAAGTACCTTTAGGCCTGCTTTGTATCTAATGAAGTCGACGAGCTTGTACTCAGGGCCAATGTCATCGTCAACGGTATTTGTGTTAACTGGAGTTGCATGAATGGACCAAGAATAAAAACATGAGCAGGTAAAAGTTACGAGGTCAGTGATCGCGGTCATGTCATTTCGTGCGAAACTATATATGCAGACTTAGTCTCTTACCCGTGTAAGGTTTGTTGTTAATGACAAAGGTAATCGTCTCGCCTTCCTTGGACGCTCCATGGCTATCAGGGTTCAAGCAATGAAACAATACATGTCACACGTATCTCTGCAATGCAGTGCATGACATCTTTTCCAAGATGAAATTATATTTTTGATTGCTTACTTTGTGTCGCTCAAATTTGCTCCCATGTTCTCTCGGTATATTTCATACAGCCCGTTTTGTTTTCAAAATTTTATGACCTGTTGGATGTCTTGTGAGAAGAATCCATATGATTCCGCTTCACACACAAACTGACTGACAATTGGACCCGCTTAACATTAGCAGGTGTCCAAACGTAGTCATAAAAAATGGCAGTATATTAAAGTTGCCGGACAAAAAAGTAGTTGTCAAAAAAATAGAGAAATATCCTTATAACAGCAATTGTGAGCAGTTGTATCTGCAACAATGACTCTTCTGTTGCCCGTGTAAGACTAAACAAGTTTTACTTTACATGCAAAGATAATATACCTAGTAGTGATAGTGAGGATAATTGAATTCAAATGAAAAACCTGACTTGTGCTGTTGTGGTTTGTGGTCCTAACTTGACTTAATGAATTGAATGAAACGCAGCGCAAGCGTAAAAAACTCCCATGCTATGCAAAGCTTAGATAGACATAGCCATGCAAAATGCAATGCGTCTGTCTGCAATGAAGAGTGTGTGTCTAGTGTCTAGTCTGAGTCTGACTGAACTATATAGCTCAAGAGTATTAATTCAGTCATTGACTGAATCACTAATACCTAGACATGAAAGCCAGCCTACTAGTCCTATTGAGCACTGGCACTGCTAGTAAAAAAGTCCAAATAAAATCCTCTCACAGGCCATCAGACAATCATACAATACATAATCATCTTCATGCAATTTGCAAAGCTTAAATGTTTGCTCTCCAATGAAGTATAATTCAATTATATTTGCAATGCTTTTATGAATGACAAGCGAATTGAATATGTTACAGTGCTAGCGTTTGCCTGTCATTACACGAATCTCTGCTATCATTATGGTAGTAATGAAGTAAAAAATAACTTTGTGTCATGAATCTCTGTGTGACTATTTCATAAATATAAATGTAACGCTGATAAAGATTGACCATCTGAGTAAATTAGCCATGCGTGTTAATGAGATGTACGGTTATATGCGACATCATCACATCATACATCATCCAGTTGAAATTAGTTATCTATGGACGTATTTAATGAATTGTGTACAGCTTCCAGGACTGACACTGTATTACAAACGTTTAGTTCTATGCATTTATCTTTTGTCTTATAATATTTGTCAAAAATTTCCTTTGTTTGAATTGTTGATAAAGGGAATAATATAGGAATAATAAAACTCTTGATTGGTCAATGTTTGCCAAACTATTTTTGTTTTTGTTCTGAGATAATTCCGATAAGGCAAATGATGATATTTAATGACAGTGACACTTGCATAGAGAGATAATTCTGAAATTAAAGCTCTTGTTTGAGGAGAGCCGCGAACGCATTCCATTTATAGGTTGATGCCACTTTATAAACGTATATTTAAAGTGGGAGGAAACCCTACTCGTCACATTAAGTTGAATGATTACACAGTTATTATAAAATAGGATGTTTTAAATGTTGATGTGAATGAGAGCGATGATTATTTAAGCAAACATGAAGCTAATGCTGAATTGTTTTTAAATGACCGTAATAAAAATTACCTACATTGTAAACCTGTTTGGTTATGATAGGATATCGATTCGTTTATTTATGTATTTGGCTATTACAAAATAAGTTGGCTGGGATAGCCTTTAAACATAACCAAAGTATGTGTTTGATTTTGTTACATGCACCTTATCCAGTATCCAGCAGATTGCTGATAGTTGTTAGGTAATTGGGCTTGGCTCGTCAGCCAAGATTAATTAGGGAATCAAATCACTATCAAAATTCCGCCCATTATTCCAGGTTCGTTCAACTTGATCACTGTAGGTCATAAAGGTTATCATAAAAGACGCGCTATCCTTTTGAGTGGTGTCATGAACGGCGTCATATTTATAATATCTATCTGCGTAAACAATCATTCAATCCAATGGTATTGCTAGAATGCTATTTTTATAACTAAATTTGGTAAGATAGAATTAAGTAATAGAGATTATAGCATGAAATACTACATTCCAGTTGCATAGACAGAAATTTTTAAAGGCAGTTGGTAGTTAATAATAGTAGCGCAACTAATTGTGAACATTTATGTCCAGATTGTAGTTATTAGCTGAAAATATAACGAATGCTAGTAATTTGAAATTTTTAACGCAAAATTCCGATCCTTGTCAACTGATCATCGTCCTGAAATGCCGATCATGCATTTTTATGCTCAGCTTGGCATGTGAATGCATGGATTAATTAAAATTGTGAAATAATTGGCAAACAACATTTACTTTCAAAAATCACGGGAGTCTGGAAAAGGTGAATTTGAGATTCACTCGTAAAGGTTGTTTCAGAGGGGCATTCCGGGTTATTTCGTTGGAATTTGGGACGGACAGATTAATATGATGTACGGGATAATATGACTTGTGTGACAAAACAAAGACTCATTCGACAACAGAGAACATTCTGTTTCCAACACACATTAAATATTTAATCTTTATTAACGACTTAGGTATTAAATTAATAAATAAAACTTAACACTAAATAGAAAATGCCGACACGTTTAAATGAGACATTAAATCGATTGCGTCTTAAAGAAACATAATAAGGTTACTTACACAGTTGCGATATTAAATGCTTTGGATAACTGTTGGATATCGATAAACTAATATAAAACAATAATAGTTTCATTTAACTTTCATTCTCTCGCTAAATACAAAATAGCATTTTGTATGTTGCATAATAATAACTACATTAAACAATTTTTAAATGGCTATACATAATTAGTGGTTCTTAAGTGTATGTGTTCATAATTCTATGGGCAATTTGCATTTGTGTGACAAAGCACCAAAAATGCCAATGGGTTATTGCAGAAAAAACATTTTTTTAAACAATTTTTTTTACCAAATTGACAGGATTAGTGTGCGGAGATGAAATATTTAAGATTGGTGGAATGTGAATTCAGACCAAAACACATTCTTCACAATAATTCATCTGCGTATTATAATTCCTGGTGACACCTAAAAGTGAGGCATTGCCTACGAGACATTTATTATTATTTCGCTTAACAACATCTGTGTTGTGAGTCGTGAGTAATAATAGCCGTCACATTTAACATTTCTAAAAGTAAGCAGGTTCGAAAACTTGCTATAACATTGAGACTGAGACCACAATTATTTTTTGTGTATTTTCAGTAATTCAAAACTGTAATTTGAGAACTGAGCATGGATTAGGTTTAGTAATTCATTAACTTTTTGTGGGAAGTAAATTCAATGAAAACTGTATACACAAATGCCCAATTCTCATTATCGTCATTAAATGTTTTAATATAAGTACTTATTATCGCTAAATAATAATTAGTACATAGAACTCATTTACGAAATTAGACATGACATTATATTGAATCATAATTATTATAAATCCTATAGTATTATAAAGTATTACAACATTTCGTATTATCAAAAAACAAAGAAACGAAGAACTAAAGCGGAAGTAGAAAATATTACATGAAAGTAGAAGACATCATAACCACGGCTATACAACAAACTACATGACATGACATTTCGATTTTTTTTAAACTTTCACCATCATCACTATCATTTAAAGACAACAATATCCATCTGCTTAACATTTTTTGAGTATCCTGTGACATTTGCTTGCTACCATCTTACTTTTAGCTGTCCAACAAACATCATACACCACATTCTACAACACATGAATAGTACAAACCAACAACGTAACATTTAATTAGATTACTTGCTGTTGTTTGCACGCTAATTTTTACTTTATGAATGTATTTTTATAATAAACTTGAGAATTCTATATAGATTTTTACCACAAATTTTCTCGCGTCTTTTTAGTTAGAGACAACTTCTTCCCATCATGTTATAAAACTTAAAAATAAAAGTTCCATTTTCATTCCTGCTAAAGGGCTTCGTCTAGTAGGCAAACAAAGTGTAGTCTGAAAATTGAGAAATGACTGCCTTCGTTCATGATGGCATCATAATTTGTCAACGTTTCAGTAATTACTACCTAATAAATTACTACATAACAGGAAGTAGTACAGGTTCGTCATGGTATTGGCCCTGACATGTCGATTTTACAAGGTTTTGTGGAGGAAATGGACTGGAACTGGAATAGCTTGGTAGTAACAAACCGACCAACGCAGTCACATGAATAGCCATTTAGTTGGACTTGTTTGTCACCACCGTCATGAAATTAATGTTACAATATTGAATATCAAATATGCGTTTTGCACATAATTTGGTACGCTTTAAATTGACAGGTTTACAGTTACTGTGTTAATAACTAAAAACCATTACTTTTTAATATTTTCCCTCGAAAGGGCTAACTCCTTTTCCCAATGTTACTAGATAATGGGATAAATGCTCTACCAAAAAGAGGTATTAATTAGATAGATATTTTATTAATTTTACAAACATGCATCATATATATGAAACTTGCCAATGATAACAACAAGCCATTGACGACAAATTACATAAGTACATACATATAATAAGAACATATTATTGAACATAAAAATTCTTTTGATTCCTTCTTCAGGAATCTATAATATGAACTTTGAGATTCTCTTACGTCATTTTTCGTGTTACCAAAAACCATTTAAATAGCTTGACTTTTCGTTAGATGCTTAAATGCTTAACATAATAGCTGCTCCTCTCCTCTGACATCAGTTCATTAAAGCCAAGTGTAACAATAATAAAAAATTAAAAAACGACAAAGCGTTCGCTGTCCACGATAACACAAAGAAAGAGCTTTGTTGCTTCACATTAATAAACCCATAATCGAGAAACCAAAGACTGTTTTCTTTACTATTCTTGTATGAATCAGCAAATCAGCAAGTGTTGTAGCTTGCTGATTGTACATACTTTAGCATTTTAATTGACTATTAGTTATAGATTGACCGCGTTGCTTGACTATCTGACAGAGAGCCTATATCATAATTCTGCAACCACATTGTACATTTTTCACACTATTTTACAACCCTATCTAAAAATTACATTTCAATGCACATCACCAACGGACGTGGCTGCAGTGCTGATTCGTTGAAATTTCCGGAAGGGGCTCATTATGCACTCAGCTTTTTATACGAGGAGCACATTTTTTATACAATATATTCTCAAGTTACTTGAAAAACTATGCAAATAGCTTGCATAAAACAGAAAAAGTCCAGAAAATTACGGGGATATAAAATCTCTGACTACTTTCTAACAAATGCACTCAACCAAACTAGATAAATTTTACCACTAAAATATATATATAAATATGGCTTCAAAAAGCAGCCACAATTTCCGCTTATATTAGACTACATAGTACTACTATCAAGATTTAATCATTTATTTTTTATACCGAAAAGGTGTGTGTGTTTTGTATACGGATTTACAAAATACGAATTGCGACTTAAATCGATAGAGAACCCACTAACTTGACCATAAAAATAGTGCGGATAAATCTCTCATTTTTTTCAAGTTTAGTAGTTTGATTGATGCTTGACAAAAAAAACAAAATAATATACAAGTGTAAATCACGTAGAGGTATAATATGCTGCCGTAGTATGAAGAAGATTTTATATGGCGATGAGACAAAAAAAAACGGAACAACAGTGGCGTTAAGAAGGAGAGCTAATTTGTAGAAGAAGAGCTGCACTACTACGAATACGATAAACCGTCGTATAAAAAGGTTGCGATCAAAACGTTAAATATATTATGTAGCACTCTATTTAATTAACATCGTCAATTAGTACAATATCTGACTCCCACTTAGCCTCCACCGTTGCATCAGCCTGACCGTCGGGTGGAGCCGGATGCACTCTTTGCACAAATTCACTAGGGATTCCAGCTTGAAGCAGGAAGGAACGACTTCTCTGCCGAATGTCTTTTCGATAGTGCAAAAGAGCCTCCCAGCAAATTTCCTTGAGTTTTGGAACGGTTAACCAGATTTTAAACACTCTGTTCGTTCTCGTGTTGTTTTTGATGTGAGTCACGCCTCCAAATATGTACATGCAGCCACCCTGCAAAGAAAATTATTTTTCAATTTTTTCAATTCAATTTCAATTTCAATTAAGTCGATTCATTCTATAATGTATGACGTACCGATGTTATACTTGTTGAGTGAAAGTATAACGGCACTGGCATCTTCACAGGAAGGTGGTACCATTGCAACGTGGGAATATGAAGTTTCCATAGATCCATGAAAATGTTTTTGGAATCATAGCCTCCGCAAATAAACACCTCTGTTGAGAAATTTTAGTCAGATTAAAATTCCGAATAAAATGCAGAAAAATCTGGTTATGTTGCAAATCAATATCGTAAATGGCAGTACCGTTTCCTTTTTGTACAGATCCTTGGCATTTTCTGGCACATGGATAACGGGCAAGACCAGATCGGGTGATGCTACCAGTACTTCCTTTGGTTTTTAGCATAAACCATTCCCTTGACTTTATATTAAATGTAGGCACCGTCTTTAGATCATACGCTTCTCTAGCAGTGCCACCGCCCAAAATGTAGATATTTTCTCCGTCAAATGCAACTTCGTGACGATATCTGGTGGAATAAGCAAAATACAAGTTTGACTTTTAGTCCACTTGGAAGTAATTTCATGGTGATTGTGTGGGCAATGAAAAAATAGGTTACCTTGGGTGAGGCTCTGAACTGTCTCCTCGCGATACAAATACCTTTTCCCAATGTCGCTTTGTCAAATCAAGTTTGTGGATGTCCTAAATGTCATCATGATTTTAAAATATTGCAACACACTTTCATACGCAACGCGTTGTGGCAAATATTTTAAGTACTACTCTTACCATCGAATAATCATAACCGGTGGTGCCACCAATAACGTAAAATGAACGCGTTGAATTGTCTAAAACAACGGCCTGTCCATATTGCGGGGTGGGCGGCTCACCGGTAGTCTCAATAATTCTCCAAGTTAGAGTTCTCAAATCACAAATGTTCATTTTATTCGACGAAGATCCACCAAATGGTACTCCTAAACATTCATCATAAAAGTCATACTCCAGAAAATATTTTTCTTGCATCCCACAGGAGCACATTCTTTTCATATATGTATACCTGTGCCTCCAAATACAATCAGGTAATTGCCATATAAGATGGCTGAATGAGATGCGAGCTCTTTGGGTGCCCTTCCAGCAGTGGGTAAATACTTCCATTGTCCTTCAGCAAAGTTAAAGCACCACAGCTGCAAACAACAGTTAAGTAAGTTTGCCACTTTAAGTATTTATGTGTATAGTGTTACATTGGTAACCTGAACTACCATTACACTTTCACTATAAAACCGTTACTGTAGCTAAAATACCTCTTCAAATAACCGTTGCATTTGACGATCTTGAATAAGCGTTGGTTGTGCTGAACCGGTACTAACTTCCAAATAGCCCCCAAATGAGTATAAATTGGCGTCATCACACACTATTCGGTGACCACTTCTTGGTTCTGGAACTGTGAAATCAAGAAATATACGTGGATAAAGAAAGCGGCACTTTTACGGACAAAAAGCAAACCGAATTTCTTTTAAGACATGGCATACCCTGGGTAGTTGTACATGGGTAAATTGGCTGACTTTTCAGCTCCTGAAAGACTAACGGCTTGAAGCAGAATGTTTTGGGAGCATATTTCTCGGTTGAATTGGAAGGTAGTGGCTGGGGAACCTCTGAAAACTTTATCAGCGTTCTCCGTAACCGTGGGGATTCCTGATCGTTTGCTCGCTTCATCGTTACTAGAACCATTTGGGAACACGTTAAAAACTTGAGTCCTTTCTCAAGTACTGAAAAATACCAAAAATTAAAAAAAAATATTACGTAACATGTATAGTCGTCAGAGTACTATTTATTCTACTTTGGAGTTCCATGCCATAAACATGAAATTACAACCATTAAACCAGTTTGACCGTCTACTCTCCAATTATCTATCGAAACGATAAATTCTTATTTTCAAACGCGATAAAAGCGCACCTTATAATACTTATGGAATTGTTAACAATTTAAAATGAATGAATATCTCTGCTTAACGTAAAATTCTTAACTTGAACTACAAGCTAACTGTAACAGAATAGAGCACAAAAAGTCGCACTAAAGCTTATGCATGGAAGTGGAGGGAGCAAGGAAAACGGAACTGCATAAAATTTGACAATGATCCAATTAATGCCACTAATATGACAACGTTTTGCACACCTGCTGGAACAAAAATCTCATTTCCGGTAGTATTACTGCCCTTTTCGTTTTCTTGAATTGCTGCCATCTTCAACCTGATGTAAGCCAACAGAGGTTGACACTATTGAAAATACTTTGAACTGGTAAAAGTGGCATACAAGAAGGGATGAAAGAATACTCAGAAATCTCTGCCAACTTGACCAACCAACCAACAACTACTACTGAAAACTGTGGAGAAACTAATAAACTGACAAGATAAATGTCAACGATGCCAGTAAACTCATTTTCTTGATGCCTATTTCATAAGCGAAGTAATGGAACTTTGCATGACATGCATTTCATGAATAAAATATTACAGGAAACCTTGGACGTGACATGATTCATACAAGGAAGACGAGTGCATTGTACTAATCAATTACCTACGAATTACACAACCAGCAAAGTACATTGTACTGGTGTAACCGAATCGTTATCCGTTCACGATAGCAATTGCCGAGTTTTCTTGACAAATTCCTTGCGACTTTCATTTGGCAATATATTATGTAATTGATTCACCCATTTCCAGTTCCATTAACTACCAGAATGAAAATGTTCTAGACAATGATGTGCGTTAAGGAAATTGTAGATCACTTTATATTATTAAACATGGCGGACGTATAATAGCATTATGCAATGATGCAATAATGTGCAATGCTCACAATCATTGGAGAATTGGAATGCGTAGCTCAATCATGAAATGGCCTATTCATTGACATTGACAACTGCATATCACAGCACATGGACTAATGGTCAAACGGTTTCAATGTTGACCTTGGTGACTGACCACAATTAAATGTCAGACTGAATATTATACATTAATTCGTATTTCATGATGTAACGTGATTTCATCATGCTTTCGCCTTTCCAGTAAATACGAATTGTCTACTGTTTTAACCTAAATCAGTTCATGACAGTCCATGCAATTCATTGTCCTTTCAAACCTTTGAGTGCGTCCTACAAACACGTTTGAGGAAGGTTAATAATAAAATGCCCGTAAAATCTCCAAATTTCATTTGTGCAAAAAAGTAAATATACTGTTAGAATCAGCGGAAAAAACTGATTCAGGGGCATATCCTCACTACTCTCTGCGCTCTCTACACCTCACAACGTTCCCTTGTTAGACATTTGCAACTAGCTTTACAGAAATTTTGAAATGCATTAATGTGCATGTATGTAAACTAATAGCAGGTGTAGAAACAGCAGAGGAAACAATGGACCGTTCTCCTGTGTACCACAGTCTATTTTTCCATATAATGATGTAACTTCCAGTATATACTTTCACCACTTTCACCGTTTCAGTACAATTATACCCAAGAAAACAATGCCAAAATTACAAGGATTGCAAGGATTGGCAAGATAACGTTTCTTCAAAGCGGAAGAAATATACTCATTCGACATAGGATATAGAAGAGTTACTTTGGACATTATCAACTATTTCTCATTCCCTAGTCAATCGACTTGTTAAGATGTTTGACTTTCTCAGACATCTCACAAAATATCTTGTAATTTTTTATTGTAAGTAAATACCTCAAATAATCCACTAAATAAAACTGGTCACAATCACTTCAATTCAAGTGCAGCGTTAAAGTTTTGTTGTATAATGTCTTTCTTTTTTTGCTTTCTTTGCTATACACTTTACAATCTCAGTTTGTAAATTGCAACAAATTCTCGTAAGATCCTTTAACTACGACTTGTAATCCTCTCTACTGTCAGAATCTCCTTGAACAGTTTGTTTACACTGGTGCCACAGGACAAGTGGAAGCAATCTCGTACATCAAACGAATCAAACACATTAAACCATGAAACATTAAAAGCCAAAAAAATACTGTAAACGCTCTCAAGTCCCAATTGGCAAGTGTAGAAAAAACGTTCAACTTTCCAGTGCAGGAGGGAGAAAGGTGAAGAGAGCAGTATCATAATCAAGTAAACCTCTACATTTTTTCATGTATGATAGGCCTGATACGAGATGACTGATTATAATAAATTATGGAACTGGAATGCATATTACATCTTGCTGCAGGTAAAGTAACAGTACGTACGTACGTTATCACTCCATTCATGTGGTTATCATGCCATTCTCCAACTACACCAAACCAAGCCCTGTTTTTACAAATTTTTACGATGCTGTGGCGATGGAGTATCTGTATTTAGAGAGGATAGCTTGTAAAAGAATAGTGAGTCAGTGAACATCGTCCAGTTCCTATATATGGACTATGGAATGGAATGGACACATGCACTTAAATGACAGCATGTTATATTTAACTACAAACTATGTAGTAGTATCAAATTTTGGCGAGTGCACCTCGGACGAAGAGTAACTTTTTAGTTGTTACTACCAATCATAATCATTCTCGGTTACCTGGCCTTTTTGTTATTGGAATTGATATCTCATACATATAGCAGTTCTCATTCGTTCAAAATATTTGCTTTACATACATCAAATATGTAGAGTATGTGAAACACACACACAGTAAGCTTCAAAATAAGATAACAGTCCCTATATCTTATAAGTAGCACAAAAGACGTAGAATGCAAAAAATCCATTACTTTTTTATTTTAATTGCTTTGTTTAATATGCACTGCAAACTTAAGCCAGAGCGAGCAGAGATGCATACTTGTACGGTGATCTTTTTTCCTATGATGAGTATATAATTCGTTTTACATGAAAGGCAATGCGCGCACATTTACACACACATTTATCAAAATATTTAATCACGATTAAAATTAATATACTTATGTATATATGTATGTATATATATACATTTCTCTCGATATTTATAAGGAAACGTAACTCACCATCATTGCAAGAACGTCAATTATAATAACCGTGACAAAAAACCAGTGAAAAATAAATGTTCTCTGCAAAAGTGTTATATAACTAACTAATGCATAATAAGGTGTTGTGCAAGTGGATGTATAGGTATGTCGAGAGATGTTGGATGATGTTTTGATTGACGAGGCTGCTGCTGCTGAGAAGAATTTTTGTTTTGCTTTGAGAATGATGAGATGGTACAATGTACAATGTTGAATGTTCAATTACTGCACACACACATACTACGTCCACCAAGAGGACAACAACAACAGTCCTCCAACTCGAGTCCCATAATAATATATTGTGGTGGCGTATATTCTTCAATAATGTGAAATGTGTGTTTTTTACGTATTCTCTCTCGAATCCAAGTAGTAGCAAACAAATGCAAATGCCTCCATATCATCGTCATTCATTGACTTCTTGTGTGTTTTAGTCCATTTCTTTGCTGTTCTCTGTTGGCGGCTCTTTATAAGGAATATTGGAAGACATACACCTTTTACACACGGACCAGTCCGTTATATGGACCAAATGATTTATGTTTTTGCGTAGCAAAGAGTATAAATTTGCCAGCTATTATGGAAACTATACCGTTATATGCGAGGTCATTATAGCGAGCTTTAACTGTACTTTTTTTAGTTCAGTTCAGTCAGCAGCAGAAGAAGAAGAAGAAAGAAAGGCTGGGACGTACTGAATGTGAGAGTGAGTTCCTATATAATGATGTGGGCTATATTAGATAGGTGAACAAAACCAGACCATTTTTGCATGCTGATGTTGTTGCCATCATAATCATGTTCATGTGTGTTGCCTAGGCAGAGTTCTGCTGGGGAGGAATATTATGCATTGTAGTGTGTGGTAGTAAAATAGAAGGAAAAAAATCAGTGTGCAAGCAATGCTAAAAGCTGAGAGAAGGGTGCTCGGAACTGTCTTCCAAATCTTTGAGGCCCGATGGACAGAGTCCCTGCATGTTTCTATGAAAACTGCATACACCCACGCATTTATATCCGATATGCAAAAAGAGACAAGATGCACGTAAGGTAGACATCCATATAATATATTGTTTCCCATCTTGCATTGTATTAATCTGGTGACATGTCTAGAAGATGTCCAAAAATATAAAATAGTGATAATCGCAAAAAGGTTCACTAGAGCAATGACAAGTAGAACATTTTTCAAAAGAATGAATTCAAATTCGATAAAAATGAAGGAGAAAAATGGTTTCATTTGAAAAGTGTACTAAGATTGCTTGTGGGGAATCATTCCGAGGGCAATTTCCATGTACCTGCATGAAAAACTGCATTACTGCGTATGAACTGCAGTATAATCGCAAAAAGACATTTTTCATTCTCACTCGCCTCCCTGTCCATTTGCTACAGTTTAGCAACTTTTTCTTTCCTCCCACTCACTCGTCGCTTGCAGTTTATCAGGAGCTCAGCCAGTGTTAGCAAGTTTAATAATATATATCTTGACACATAATATATTATGCTTTTTTTGTTTAGGAAGCAATGTCACAAAGTCCCACTAATGCTATTCGTTTTCATGAAAAAAACACTCCATAAGAAATTGTTCGCTTGGTTGGTTGAGAAGAAAAGTAAAAGTCCTGGATATTATGTACATCTTTCAATTCCAATATTATCGTAGAGTGTAGTCATATATTCACTCTCCACTCTCTTGTGCTTTCCTACTTAATATATTACAGTTAAAATTCTTGAAATAGTATTCCATATTATCATTCTTGTTGTCTCCATACCAATTTACGATCTTTTCAAGTCGAGTTGATATCCTTATAAAGATTCTACTCGCCTCCTTTACAAGGATGAAGAATACGTTGTAAGAAGATTACTGAATGGCTAGACTACTGTATATAAGCCTATCTGTATTAATATTTTGCGTTCTTTATGTAAAAAAATAGCATGATAACGCGAAAGTGCGAAAACCTTTCAAGATTTTTTTTACATTTGTGTGTGGGTAATGCCCTTATATCATGCTATTCATGTTCCTTGTTTGTTTACTGAGGCTTGATTCAAACAAGATTAGCAGCGTCTCCCAATCCAATTCAATCCTGAATCTTTTATCGTCCTCTTTGATAGTATGTTAATTTATGATCGTGTCTCGACCATGAACAACTCTGCTTTGCTTGCAAAACTTACAAAAATAAATAACCAGAAAAATGTTTCAATTTCAATCGTTAACCCTTTTATAAAAAAATAAAGTGGATCTTATGACCTACTTAGGTATTTATTTTCTATTTCATGTTGACGTTTGTGTCTAACCGACAAGACAAGTTTTCAAAATATTGACTTAAATAAAGTTTCTACGGTTACACGGCATTTATTTACCCTCGTAAATATTTACTTCAGCAGCATTACGTCGCTTGGCAGTTTATCCCATTTTTGTAAATTGCCTAATATTTACCATTCAAAAAGCAAAATACGGAGACGGCATAATCGGGACGCATCAGGAGGGAACATCAATTTGCTTAACGCTTTGTTCATGCCAAGTAGTTGTTTGCTATCCGCCTTCGATGATGATACTTAAATAGATGCAATCCGTTTGATAAAAGTTGGCCAAGCAAACTACTTACATGACATGCACAAATGCCTTAGTTGATATTGAGTGATGATCGGTTTTGTCTTTAGACCTTGTTTCTTTGAGGCTGCTGTTCAACTGGAAAGTAAAAAGTCAATAAGATGATGTATGATGCTGAATGCATAATGATATACCATTTTCTTTCCAATATGTATAATTCTTAACAGCAGAGCATCGGATTAGCAATATTGCTGGCGACTTGCGTAACCTGAGCTTGAGCTGATGAAATTTCTTTTCCTGTCTTGAATCCTTTGAGATTCATTTTAATGTGATATGAGTATATAGCGGTGTGTAGTAGTAGTTGACTTATGTAACATAAATAGTGGATGGCTTCATTTTCCATTTTCATGTTTGCTGCTTAACGAGATGTCGTACATAGTTAAGGTCTTGTTAGCTACATCCCAGTTTCTACAACTTTTTTTATAATCCATGAATATGAATCATATAAATAACATAACAAGGACACATAATGTATTAAGCGCCTAGTTCACAAATAATGACGGGTACAATCAAATATTTGCAACATTAACGAGAAATTTAGCAACTGTAACACGTCTCGTGTGTCAAATAAGGAAGCTATTATTTTAAATATTTATTTTCAAATAGAGTGGTCCAATAATATTTGCGCAAGTAAATATTTATGGATTTTCAGTACTTAAATAATATGTTGAACAAACTTATGGTAAATATGTCTTTAGGAAAGAAAACTTTTCCAATATTACGAGCCCACCTGGAATTGCAATATGAACTAATAATTTTATGCATTTTCATCTTCTGTGCAGTAACGATGAGACTGCGTCACTGCCGATATACTTACGTTGCAATGCAGAAAATGATAAAACATGGAGTACAAGCTTTGACTTTCCTTACAACACGTGTCGTTATTGTGGTGATAATTTGCATAGATGAATGCATTGTCTCCTATCCGTACAATGACAGCATGCTTATGACAGATAATGATGAACGATGTTACAAATAAAGTGAGTTTTTATAATGCAAAGTCATCAATTTCAGACTTGTAGTGCACGTATGTAAAATACGTATACTTTAGCAGGATTCCAATTCAAAGTTTGAGGCAGCCAACTGTATTTATTCTCAGATCACAGGTAATACAAAGAAATAGACTTTTCAATTTAACTACAGGCTTTGTTTTCTTTTGAAAGTAGCATATTAAAATTGTATAAGGCTCGTTATTTCGTTACATAGAATTCAAAATATATATATAACTTTTCATAAAAATTGGATAATATAGGAAATAATAAAAATTATAAGATCAGACTTCATGGATTAATAATATGTATGATTATTGTTAGTGGGAAGTTAAAAGCGACATCACTCCAGGTCGAATTTTCTCCGCTGTGACTTGAACAATGAGGTATTCCGCCGTATCAAATCCAAGAATTTGTGGGATAAGTTGCTTAAGTTTTATCTTGTCTTTTGACGTCTTATGTCTAAAAGTTTAAATTGGGAAGGTGAAAAAACTGGCATACTGATTGATGAGTAAAAACATACCGTGATACTATTTTCAAAAGCTTACTGAATGGAATGAAGAAACGTAATTAATGAAATTGCTTTCGCATGCAATACTCTCTTGAATAACAGCAATCTGCCGTAACGTCTTTCGGGCGGTAATAACTCTAGTTCAATCAGAAATTGGCCAACAAATCCAGCAGCATCTTTTACCATATTGGGGAAGGCTCTATAATGAATATAATGTTTAGTGTAAATATCATTCCGATAAATTACAAATAAGAATCCAACTAATTGTGAACTTTGGAGTAGAACGTGAACTTACTCCAGTGGTTGTAGTACAGGTATGGCAGATGTCCACAGTTTGTGAAGTTCTTGCATTACAATGGCTTCTTTCTCTTGTGTATGTGTTGTGATTAAAGTCTGACGAACCTTTATTTTTGAGCCCAACTCAATCTAAAAATAATAGTTATGACACATTTACTTTATGCATCATCTCATCTGAATATGTCTGAGTTAGTGACATAAGCAGTTCATTTAGTTTTGCTCACCCTTGTCAAAGGATGACGATTGGTAGTCACTTGCTTGTATGATATGCTTCGTTCGCCAATTCCACCCAGTACAAGTCCCTGTTTAAATGAATTTGTATTTAATGTACATATGATTTAATTATGACTAATTTTGGTAGCAATTAGAAAAGGCATTTAATCATTCATTGGATCAAGTTTTATTTACCTGAACAAATAAACCCTTCATGAAGGTATCAGGCAGCGTTGCCAGTGCATACCTGGAGCAATATCCTTCTTGTGATGTAGCAAAGCACAAAAGAAAGCGTATTATCTGGTTGATAAAAATATTCATATAGTAAAAATTACGTCTTTATATGTATATTTCAGTATGTTTTACTTCTCCCTAATTATTCAACTTTAACGGTTTGAATGCAACAAAAATCGTTTTGTCGCACGTCACCCCGTTTTCTAATTTACCTGATTAACTGCAAGGCAATCATTTCCAACGACGATGGAGCTTCCAAAGGAAGACAAATGCGACGTTAGAATATTTCCCAAACAAGGTTTTGATGTAATTGTTTGATTGGGTGGAAGATAGCCAGAAACATTGTCGGCATTAGAATTCACTGCTGCTGCGCTTGTCTCGTGTGGTCCAGTTTGCTGCCGCATGGCTTCCGATTCGATATTATCAGATAGAGGATTGTAGCTCGGACTTTCACCAAAGTGCGAAATCTCTTGGACCCAACACGTTTGAAGAGCAGTTACAGTTTTACATAGTTCGGCACACCACGAGTTAATCATTGAACTCTGGAGATTGTCCTGACAAGAATAAAGAAAAATTATTCATAAATATCATATACGACGGAAATTGTTTCAATGATTCATGCATCTTCAGCAGAAAAAATAAAATTTACCAACTCACTTTACAAAGCAGCACTCCAATTTGAGGTCCATATTCCAGCAACCAGCTAATGATTAGTGGTCTCAAGAGCAGAAACTGACTAAGGTATTTAAGGTTGCTTAGTACTGATATTGAATGAGGCATTGTAAGTGCAGGAGTATCAGGATTGCTTGCAGTCATTGGAGACGACGTTTGAAATTCCAGAATCGTATCAATTTCTGTGGGCACTCGTATAGACAGGGAGAGATATGCTAAACTTAAATCAGGTACGATGCACAAGGTAGTTCTTTGCACTGTTGGAGGAATGTAGCCTCCAGTGGTGGTCTGATGATCAACCGTGTGATCTGTCACATACTTGACCAGTTTAGATAATTGTGCTGGCAGATTGATCGGATAAAACACGCTTGTTAACTCTTCCGTCCATAGATATACTGACTGAGGCCCCACAATATTGTCCCATCTTGATACGACAATGCCCACCAACAGATCATTACGACGGGCCCCTTTAACAATTGGAGGAAGATGTTGTGACTCGCTGAATGGCTGGACGGACTTTTTCGATTTCACCCTATCCGGGAGAGTTGACGGGTCACTCAATTTATTCAGACTATTATGGATGGTCTCCATCCCATCGCTGCCCCTTCTTAACAAACCACGCGATTGTGCATTATCATTAGAATCGTCAACGCTGTCGATTTCATGATGATGATGATGCACGTTGTCCAAGGAAGACACTGACGACGACCGTCTCAGTCCTGTTGAGGAAGACTGCCACCAAGAAGGCTCTTTCTCCTCGCTTTGAGTTTCCGACGAGCATAACCGTATCATGTGGGGCACCTCGTCGACAACGGAGAATGCCATGTTTCTTGACATTGACAACGAGCGGACGAGCTGATCTTCGTCACTGGACGTTGTTTCATGATTCATTGCAGCTTATTCCACAAAATCTTCCTCTGCACTTGATAAACTCCATCGTGCAAAAATACCGTGTTATCATTAAATCATCATCATGATCCTGTGTCAATTGCCTGCTACAGTTCCGGGGTGTTGAGATTTGATTTGAGTGATAGGCAAATATTAAATCAAGATAACGCACAAACAGTGCATGGGTTTATACGGCATACAAACACCGACAGGTTTGGTTGCGGCGTTGTCGTAGCAGCTTTTATAAAAGAAAATAGAGGAGAAAGATATTTTTATTTGGTTGTAGGATTTGAGGCGCTATGATGCGAAAAGTAATGATGACATAGATCAGAAAACTCCAAAGTTCCAACGTTCCATCTCCAGCGTGCATGCGGAAGAAACGGGTTTACATAAAATTATGTTTATGTAAAAATCAGTCAACAACGTGCGTCAATTAAGAGCTCCAGTCTTGCAGTTAAAAAAGTGGTGTCGTGATGTGATCCACGCGGAGGAAGCACGTTTGATAACTTGAATTTTCAGACCTGTTAAAACAATTCATAACAGTAATACAATTATTATCTAAGCGAAATGTTTCAATTGGTATGTACATTGTTATCGTAAAGCTACCTAATAATTAACGGAAACGTTTCTTTTGCATTGCAATTGACAATGTTAAATGCTTTCTTCTAAGCTTTTCAAATCCAGTGAAATTTGGCATGAAAACATTATGCATATTTGATTAAATCTTGTCGTATAGTTGGAACAATGTACCTTAATTAGAGCACTAGAAAATTAATTGTATTTTGAGAAATATACTTTATATATACACGGGCATCAATAGAGAAATATTAGCAGGAGAAAGCAGGAAGGAAAGAAACATGGTTTGTTCGAGTCGTTGTAGTTTGTTAAATAAAAATGTACATAAAACTAAACGATATGAAGGTACAATTTGACGGGAATGATTACAGTGTGACAAACAACACACCTACTTTGTACTTTGTGTTTGTCATCATTATCCAATCACCAATTGAAATGTATAGACCTATATTAAGCGCATAAGTAAATGTGCTTTTGCTTTTACAGTTCCATAATGGAATGTAACTTCCATTAACCACTTGTTTTCATTAGTCCACCAACGTTACTCATTTTGTCTGTCAGTTTCCTCTTCCTGATAAGAACAAAACTGCTTTTTTTGGGATACCAACTAGGTTTATGTACTTTAAATTGACTGCCATTACATTTTGTATATTTGGAAGGATACCGTCCATATACTAAACAGCATTACATTGGTTCCTTCCTTCATGCTTGTTCCAGTTTGCTATGCGATATTAATTAAATGTGACTCTTCTATATACGTCATTGGGTCGGGCGTGATTGATAATTGTTGTATGCACATAGAGAGATATATAGCTTCAACGTTATCATTTTAACCAGTTTATGAAAACAAAATGTTCCATACAATGTCAAGTTGTATCTAATTATGTGATCAATAGTCATTTCTAAAGAGCTGTAATAATGTTGTCCAAAAACATTTCTATCAAACAATGAAACTTTCTCCACTAAACCCTCTGCTATTTTTGCAATGAAATGGTTATTATATGTAAAATTCACAGTTCAATTAGAAAAAACTTTCCATGGCTATACAAACGTTTAACGCTTGGACTAACTATAATGTATTATACTGTACATTAAAATGTGTTTTAGAAAAAAAAATCCGCCTACTCAATTTCCTTGATATTCCACAGGCAGACGACAGCACTGCAAACCATTGACAAAGCTGCGTATAGTACTTAAATTGTAAATATTACTTTCCTCCGTCCATATCCAAATTACAATCTTGGACAGCCTATTTTTAATGGCACTTTATCGTGATGACTTCACTATAGTAATATAGTCGACTAGTGTAGCACTTTGCACTCTGCGATTCTAAGGGCACGTGCAGGCACTTGAATCATAGATTCGCAATGAATTCGAAACAAAATGTTGCCTAAATATATATATATATATATATAGTCCTTTTGACGAATTACAGGATTAATGTACCTAATGTAAGTAAGGAACTGTTTTACTGTTTTTGCATCCTTCCGTTATAACTTAATAATTCCTTACACCAAGTAGAGTGTGTTGTTGAATGAGACGGATTCCCATTCTCGTGTGTTTTTCTCTATAAGAACATTATGCTGCGCTTTTTATTGTTTTGTTCTACTCTATTTCCCAGCAACTAAACTGTAAAATGTGTGCTGAAATCCCTCTCTGTATATAAAAAAAGAAAATGATCTTTCCATCTGCACGTAATATAAAACTGTGTAGAACAACCGTCTGTGTGGTGCTGGTGCTTCATATGGCATGGTAAACTCGTCCGAGCAGTCCATTTACTTTTTTATGATAGGATACCCCATGATGAATCTGGTGACTTTGTGCTTCAATCCTCAACTGCTGTGGTGTTGAAATCAAGTACAGTTTAATGGTAATGGTAAACCATGTATAGCGATTTATCTTTGCACTTGACTACTGACTACTGTCTGTAGTAGACATTCATGTAATGAAAAAGAGTCCAAAACCAAATTAGACAAGTTTCCATGCAGTTGCTTTTACATCTTTATAAAGGTTATTTTCATGAGACGAGAAGAGCCAAAAATATGGGTGACGAGATTTGTGTGATGATGAATTTGTAGAACGAGGTAGAGAGATTCATGTATCTAGTTTGTGTCTAGCAGCTAATTGCGTTTTCATGACTTGGTACAAATTGTTTACTAAATACTTAGGAATTTTGTTTGTATACGCAACGCAGATATAATATTAAACATTATTGTCATGGGCCATCAGTAGTGGAACCATTAAACCTAATGCATACACGCTTACTTTAAAAAGCGTGAGGAGTCCTCACTTTTAGGACAATGTTTTGCAAAAAGTTTACTGCGTATTACCATTGCTGCGTTTCTTAATGAGCGTACATGCATGTCTTAACATCTTAAGCGTGCATAAAAAAGCTTTCCATAAAAATGCATGCAAAAAGTGCAATCGAGTAAATAATATGCGTATTATGTAGTAGGCTTTTGGCTTCTTGTCAGTTTTGTACTGGTGTGTTATATGGTTCCTCAAAAGAAATGTTTGTTGGATTCATGTGTGCTACAAAGAGCCACCTGCCAAATCTCGTGTTATAGACAGCAACTACACCTGAATACATTAACTTACATGTACATAGGTAAAGCGCTGAGAAACAGCGCACTTTTGCATGCATAAACACAAGAAAAACTTAACGAGGGAGGGAGATAGCTTTTGGCAAAGATTTATGATGATGACTTGCTCTCGTTTCATTTTAGCATGCAAGTTTCAATGACAGTTGAGGAACGTAGCACGTATTACGCTGTGGGAAATATTACGTTAACATAATTACACATTTTTTTGCGAATACTCACCGACTCATCAAAGAAAGGTAGTATAGGAGCGGATTGATAGGTAGGTTTGCAGAAAAAGGAAGATGCAAAAATTGCAAAACCGTTATTGCAAAATATGAATCAACTGAACAAAGATTGAACATGACACAGCAAAAATGTTTAAAGAATGAAATGCGATGATGCAGATGCTGACGATGAGGGCAATGACAAAGATCATAATGCTGCACTTGAATTTATATGAAATAAATTAGCTAGCACGAATTCATATGTATGTTTAACGATGACTTATTTTTTATTACAACGAAACGAAGTTGAAATAAATATCACTCATTGGAGGAAACAATGGATTCATTGTTTCGTATAATATATATTATATTATTAATATAAAATTTCACAAATATCTATAATTAATATTTTTCCTAGTAGCTACATCTCTGTCAGCGAGGTGGCGCAATATTGTTATTATTATTATTTATGTATTTTATCTCATATTACTTGGATTTCCCTTTTGGAAGATTAAATAACCTTTTAGCCGAGACTTAAGTAAGTCAATACTTAAATGTGACGTATTTATCTTGTCAATTATAGCTTCTTAAATACAATGTATTCCTATTACGTTTTAAAATAAGTTACCTATACACGTGTTCATAGTGGTTCATCCTTTAGCATAGCTGACTTTTCAACCGTTCATGGATTATTAAGTAGCTGTCTCATATTAATCACGACATTCATAAATTAGTATTTTTCCTTTGTTTATAGTTTTTAATTTATATTTTTAGGGTTAGGTAGGATCAAAAAATTAAATGTAACAAAATGTCAACAAATTGTATATTCTACTGTACATCTAGACACGTTACGTACAAGAAAATATGTACATTATTTGGTTTTTTCACTTATGAATATATTACATACCTATGCTGTTATGCATATTATATTGTTTGTTTTCTTAACCGTCGTAAATATTACGTTTAAAAATTTGCACTTTCAATTTCATTTCTTATGCTTATTACAATTGCCCGAGCAATTAAAAATTGGAGCTCAGCAGTACGTACTGGTTAAAATAATTTATAAAGCATTATGTATTTCTCTTCTCACGCCTTACGATAGTTCCTTACGCACTATTTTTTCTTTTCGTCAATATTTTTTCTCGGAGATTCTCATTTAAATTAAATGTAAAACTGCATCCAGTGCTGAATCTTACCGATCGTCAACTATTTTACAAACGATATACTTTACATATAAATACAAAGTAGGCTACGATGTATTCTACAAAAAACAATGAAATATTTTATTTTGGTCTATTCGTGCTTACTGTTGAATTAAGTAAAAAAAAATATTGTACAATTTTTTAATTTATTTTACACTCCTATATATTGTATAATATTATGACAAAGTATAATATTGTTAGCATATATCGTAAATACTACAATAACAATGAGGATTAATATACAAAAAATAAGGTTTACAGTTACATATATTAATAATTAGAAAGCAAATTGCTAATAATTATAGATGTGACACCTATTGCCTATTCATCCCCACCAACAACAACGTTTATGCCTTTTTCCTTCTCCTCATTGAACTATTTACATCCATATATAACGAACAGTGCTGTAATGTGATGTGCTAAGTGCTACGCTTATCTTGAGTAAAGCTTTTTTACTTTGTAGCAAAAAGAGTTACTTAAAGGTTTACAAAAATAATACTTTTTCGGTTTTAACAATTAATATTCTGTATGAAGTTTGCATTTTCGAACGAATGAAATCTATTAAACGTTACTATGTGCATTAATCGCTTCACTCGAAAATGCAAATGTAGTTAAATGTTTTACCAAAGAAACTGGCAAATCAGGTCTGAATGGGTAACAATCAGAAATACTAGCACGTTCGTACCCTCTCCTACGTGTCTTAAGATGGCATTTGCCTTCAGTTGATAATTTTAAAACAGCCAATATATTCATGAAATGGGAATTCGAAGGACTTCACCTCATTTTCATTAGTTTTGCGACAATTTAAGCACCATTTCAGGTCCAGCAAAATGGTTAGATGGAAGTAGTATTCATGCATGCATGCATTTGTATGAAGTGCGAGTTGTTGAACTAACTGAGAACGGGAGTTTAGAACGAGTTTACGGAATAGTGGCTTTGAAGACATTGTGAGAAAGATTTGTTTTCACAAGTGGAAGTCTGGGTCTGAATCCGGGTTGTCGCTGTCCTCATCTGTACTAACGGCATGACGCTTCTTCTTCTTGTGTTTTGATTTTTTATGCTTGTGGTGATGGTGATGGTGTTCCTTAACTTTGTGCGCTGGCTTTCGTCCTTGTTCACCGGGAAAGGCGAGAGGAACTATTTTCAACTTTGGGATTTTTACCATTGGCTCCACCTATTTCAAATAGATGTAAAGTTTATTATGAAGCTCCTTAGTTATATTTGAACGAGGTTATGACACAGGAAAGCACTAAATGAGTCCATTACATACCTTGGCAACAGGATTTGAGATAACTGCATATTGCTGATGTGACATCGCAGGGTCCATTTGATGAACACCTGCTGATTCAGGATTTGCTTGTACGACATGGCCTGATGAGTTCATTTGCTCTTCTGGTGCGACCTTTTGATTTTTGGCGGCGTACGTAAAGAGACTCTGATCAATTTTTATTTTGACAGGCTTCACCTCTCCATCCTCATCACCTTCCTCCGGATCGATTCTCAACATAAGTTGTTTGAACTAAATTAGAATGGAAAGCAATTATAACATGTAAACCTCGTATTTGGTGAAGTATTAAAATTATAATCATTCCATAAGACGCTAGTCAATAAAAGAAACATACGTGTAGATATTGTTCTACAAGGGCCTGTCGTCCTTCTGGTGAGGATCCAGACGGCGGACATTTCAGGTTAGCTAGTGTGCACTTCGGGTCGAATATTGGATTATTCCTTCTATTCACTGGCCTTTCAAATGCTTTAGTGGCGTCTGAAGGAGAATAACCGCTTATACGCCTAAAATATTCGCGTCAAATTAAATTACGTTAAATCCAAGTCACTTTCCTTGTAGGAACTGGATAACTTATTAATTTGAATCGCAAGGGGCACTTACGTATCGGTGAGGCCGTACATGTCCTTCAAATGCTGCTTGAGCATCAGAAGGAGCAAACACCCTTGCGAAGCTATAATACATTCCTCCAGGGTTTTAGTATCTTCGGGTATCCGACTGACTAGAGCTTCGATGTCATCATCATCGTCGTCCATGATGTCTTCTATTTTATTTGGTTCAGCCTCCGAACCTCCATTTTCAGCGTGATTAACTTCGCCATGCTCCTTTCCTCCTTCCGGATTATTTGCCGGTAATAAAGTCTAAAATATAGCAAAATAATAGTTAGTCATGCACATCATATTCATAAGTGACCAGACCTCTCATGAATAACAGCAAGTTGTGAAGGCTTCGACTCTGACCTCTTTGAAACTCTGCAGTAGATTGGACCCAGTGACAGATATTACTATATCCACATGGTGTATAATGAAGAGCGGCTCATCAACTACTTGGTAAGGGAAGTACGCCAGGTTGTCGGCGTAATACAACAGATCAGCAAGTCTCGTTTTCTGTAATGCCAATGTAAAAATCGTAAACATTTAAATGCAACTGCTAGTTCTATAACATAGAAATTCAGCACAATAAAGATTTTAACTTACGAGTTGGTCATCAAACTGCTTCAACAATGACAACGATACAGCCCTTCGTTGTGGTTTTGTAGATCTAAGGAGCGAATATAGGAATCCATTTAAAGCTGAAGGTGCTTCTTTGGGTCGAACGCGATATCCGCGGACAATAGGTATTGAAGCTTCAACGCTGGGGAGTAGCTCCACATGATGAAACTGGTTGGTGCATAAATTTGGTCCTTTGTAACCGGCTAGAATTCGTTGGAGTTGTAAACTTAACCGAATACCGTTCAAGACTTGGCTTTGCAAGAACTGGGGATGCTTTTTCTCCATTTCTTTAAGTTGTTGATCTGCAGCAGTCGCTACACCTTGTTCTTCATCAGTCGACATGCAGATTAGATAAGGTACAATCTGGAAGAAGAAAGAAACATTATAAAGTTGCTGATACAGTAGATTCGTATGACTAATAAATACATGCACTTGGCAAGCCATACCTGAATAGGATGAACCAAGCCTTGCTGTAACACCAACTGTATAACCCTGACAGCGGCTCGACGGACCTTAAGGTCATCGTGGAGAAATGCTTCTAAGATTTGCTTTAAGTAAATTTGGACAATTGTTGAAGCCATGCCAGATGTGACATCACCCATTTCCTTAATGTTCTCAAGCTTGGCATTCTTGTTCCACTCTGCATCCTGCCTAATCATTCGAAGTTCCTCTTCCGTCAAATATAACTGAATGTTACACAGTGCCTGCACTTTTAGACGAATCTCAGCCTCGGATGTCAGGAGCCTTTGGTAAACTTCCTTCAATTCATTACCCAACATAAAATCATAATGACGAACACAAAGGTTCCCTATGGCTTGAAGAGCAAGATACTGCAAATCAGAACAGTTCCTATCAAGGAGGTACAGAAGCTCCATGAACACCTGGCGCACAATATCCGCCTATAATAACAAATAAAAATTATAAGAATTTGCAATTTTGATTTTGTATGGTACTCTTTATATACATTATTATAACAACAAACTTACGGGATAATCTCCATACACCTCTGCAGCAGTGAAATCAAAGTACCGAAAGAATAAACCAATGGTGTAGACAGCGCGCCTAAGCTGGGGTCGCAGAGGTGCAAGCCGAGGATCTGATGGATTGTCTCGCATAATTTTTGATTGGCCGGTTAAAGTGGCTAAAAAGGGGAAAAGTTAGTAACATTAGTTTTACCTTCCAATGTATGTAAACTGGATTGTTATAAAATATTTCTCGTAAAATCGTTAATGAGTTACCGTAAAATTTCTTGATACAATCACGAACTAAATTGTAGTTGTGAGTTATCTTGTTCACCACAGCACCCAAAGAAGCCATGCAGGCTTCAATCACACTTCTGTCGTTCTTGAAAATCAGCTTCACACAATCTTCTTCCAGTTGAGCTAAGAAAGAGTCCGCCGGGTTCACAAGTAATGGCACAACCAATTCAAGAATCGATGCTATATTTGCAATAGCTAGCAGCTCCGCCGTATTCTATAACCAATACAACATAACGTTGAGACGACATGTAAACTACATATTAATTGAAGGTTGTAATTAAAACCATGCATGCGTGAATTTAACTTACCGTGCACCGAAGACTCAAGTAACCTTCCAGAGTATTTGCATGATTTATAAGCAGTTGAGGTCTGATTTTAGCAAACAGGAACAAAGTTGAGACACAAGCAACAAAACGTTGAGACGAAGCCGTTGAATTGGAAGAGTTCTCCTCAATCCTGAGCACGTGTTCCACAAGACAGTCCACTATTTGTTTTGAAGCAGTGACAACAGCCTTAGGTGGTTCAGGATTGACTGCCTTCTCTCTAATGTCATCCTTCTGATCATCCTTTGGCTTGAATAACTGCAACAAAGAACAATAACGATTAGCCCTTCACAAACCAGATAGGTTTCATGTTAGAACATTATATGTCATGGATGGAAACTTACACTGATAAGAAGCTGCTCAAAGAAATCCAGACCAACTCTGTTGTCACATGACGCGACAACATCTGTAATATGAGACACTTTACGCAGTAGTCTATCCGTATCCAACGGGTCTTCACGTACAGCCGTAAACCACATATTTTGAAACACTTCCATCACAAGTTTGCGAATTCCATCTTCATCATTGACCCTTCTGATCATTTTCACGCAGATTTCTGGGATCTTAGGGAAGTTGGGGCATTCTATACAGATATCACGCAGGATTTTGATAACTCGTTTCCTAACACTGACTCCCGTGTCCTAAAAGACAATATAAATAGATTGTGAGGTTTACAATTCTTAAAACACCGGAGCAAAATTACATACATCATAACTTTCAAATGTCCTTACCAATATTCGCAATGAAAGCTTATCGTAGTATTTATCTATGAGATCTGGACAGGATAGAACGTATTTTCCTATAAGGTCCACAGCTGCCTCTCTCACTGCCGTCGACTGATCCAAGAAAGAATTTTGAACCCACATCTGCATATCATTTCTGACAAGAACACTGGGATCGGCTTCAACGACCATCGTTAGACAACGAAGTGCCTTCGTTCGTATGGCAACTGTTGTTTCCGTTGAAACACTCAATATCTGGAATTCAGAATTGGCACAAATGATCATTTTAAAAATCATTCAATTGGTACAGTATGTTGCATTTGAATGAAGACAAAGAAAACATACCCGTGTGAGAAAGAAATCAAAGCTAGCGGAGAATGGCCTTTTGGAGGCCAGGTATCTGGTCAATAATTCTGCGCTCTGATAATCGACAAACGTTTGAACTACTTCGGTTTTTCGTGAGGTTAGTGGATCTGAAAACGGCCGTACTTTACTCAAAAGGAACTTCTTCCTCCGATCTGCTAATTGGACAACTTTGTTATTCACTTCTGCTTCACTCTCGTCCTTCTCCTCATCGTCCGATATTTCAATCTCTGATTCTTCTTCTGAACTCGATCCTGTTAACAATGAAGTAATAGTTGACAATTAAATTATGAATATTTAAGACAGCAAATCCCCGAAATTAATCAAACTGTGTAGACTATGCTACTCACCAGATTTCTTCTTTTTCTTCTTTGTTCTATTTGGCTGGCTTTTGGTGCCTTTGACACTCCGCTCAATGTCTGTAGTGGCGCTTTTCCACCAGGAAGCAATGTAGAAGTGCCTGGCATGCATCAAAGCAGGATCAGATTGACCATGGACGGCGAGATAGTCTAACAGTAATCGTTGAAGAAATTCAGCTTTATCCTCCTCGGTTTCAAACTCGACCTTATCCTCCTGTAGGAGAAGAAAAAAAATAGGAATAAAACCCACTAATTCAGTACACGCATGTATGTACTTGTGCAACCGTTTTCACGTATTAGTATACAAAAAATATTACCTCTTTGAAATTCGGATAATTCTCCTCTTCTGCCTTAATATCTTTAATAATCCTGTCTATCGTTTCCATTT
This sequence comes from Sinella curviseta, assembly GCA_004115045.4. NCBI lineage: Eukaryota > Metazoa > Arthropoda > Collembola > Entomobryomorpha > Entomobryidae > Sinella > Sinella curviseta. Next base: position 12,096,394 of record CM065489.1, read on the forward strand.
TTGCCTGTGCTGACACGGTGTCTTTACGAAGTCTCGCTGCAGCAACACCAAGATATTCTAATGATGCCACTCTCATACTCACTTCCAAGCCTTTGTTGCCTAAATTCTTGACTAAAAGATTCCCCAAGAGCGACAATAGCAGCTCAGCAGCAGGCCACTCTGGCTTGTTCACGGTGGACAGCAAATCTTGAACAAAATTTTCGAACAATAATCTATAATCACAATCTTCGGACTTGCTTCCACACTTGCTTAGGAAGACGGCCAGAAAATTTCCGGCAGTCCTCAAGGCGGTATCGAATTTTCCACCGACGAGTAGATCCTTTTCAGCCTGCAAATTGAATAAAAGATAATAGTCATAAGTGCAATCACATATGAGGAATTAAGCAAAGTGAATTATACATGTACACAAAATTAAACTTACGTTTATTAGTTTCTCCCCTGATCCTTCCTCGGTTTCCGAATTCAAGCGCGCTTTACTTATAGCTAACTTATCCGGAAGATAAGTAACGCACTGAATGAGTTGAAGTACTAGGGCAGTGAGCATTTGAATGTGCTCTTCTGAGTTTGTGGAAAGCTTGAAGGTTCTAAGGCTTCGTTTACTACTTGGTAGTCGGGCTATTGAAGCCAAAATATCGTCTAGGAGAAGGCGTCTGTGTTTTTCATATTGCGTAAATATCTATGAAAAAAAATAATAAAATAAAGATTTTTCGGACCACGATAAAGGAAAATGAGATAATTGCATTGCATATATACTGATGGTAACATACCGCAGTGACCAGCTTTAGCGCTGACAACTGGAGTTCGGACACATTCTCCACAAAAAATGGCGAAACACCGAGAGTAGATAAATGAAGGACGGTGGTATCTGTTAATACTTGAACATTTAGCAGCTCTGCTAGCAAGCTGACTACTTCGTGAATTTTGTGGTAGAAAGATATCATATTCTTTTCTCGAACTTCTCGGGCATGGGCTCTCTTCTTTTTACTCGATGAGAATCCATCTAGATGTTTTAAAAATAGAATGCATTAGTTAATATAGTCAACAAGTCTGCTTACATAGGTGCAAGTTAATAATTAATTTCTGGGGAACACTGAGACCATTAGGACATTTTTCTTAACGCTTTTCTGTGTTCCTTCTATAATAATTTATTTAAAACGTATTTAGTCCTTACGCTGACCTTTGCCTCTCTTGTCCACTCTATAAACGGGATCGAACATGGGATAAATTGTATTCTGCAGTTGGAACTTTGTAAAAATTACTACACGATCGATGAGATCTTCTAAGTACACCCGCTTAGGCATATTTGGACTGGTGAGAATGTGAAGGGCAGTTAACGACGAAAATACTCCTCTAGATATACTTTCCATGGTCAATTCCATCCAAAGTTTGCTTTCATCCTCATTGTCTTCCTATAGTCAGAAAGAATGCACAAACGTTAGTTCAAGGATCATTGGATAAAATTAAACGGTCAATTTATATCTCATCATTTAATTAACATACCGCATCTGCAAGTGGGGATACTTTGCACCCATCCCGTATGTTCTTTTCTAACACAGACAGCAATCTGACAAGTTTATCGGTAGGCATGGATGCCATAGCGCCAAGTGCCTTTAGTTTTGCGGCTTCAGAACATAATTCTGTTAACTGAGATTTCGAAATTAGGAGTTCGGATGGGATGTTTTCATCGTCATCCAGCTCTACTTCTCGATCCATATATTCTGTGCTATCTAATACGACGTCCATGATTTTTAGAAACCTATGATACGTGCTATTATCTAATATATTGCCACCTAGCCTTTCTAAAACGGGAACGAGCATTCGTTCTACACGTTTTATCTTTTTCTTTGGGGAATCTACAGAAACTTCCGACTCAGGCGCTGACACAGAATTTTTTCTACGTTTTGGATCTGGAGCCTCCGCATATTCCGAATCACTATCGCGCTCTGTAAAGTAAGAAAACACAATCATATCATTAGCAACGAAATAAAAAAAAAGTCAGTGATAGAAAAGAAATTTTATTTGAAATAATAAATCGTATTCATACTTCTTCTTCTGTCTTTTCCATCCTTCCGGTTTTGTCGGCGACCTGGAGAGGAATTCTCATCGTCTTCTTCACCACCTGAGGATTCTTCACAGTAGCTTTTGCTTGCACTAGCCTTTCTACTGCTAATACTATTAGGAACGGGAGACGGGCTGGGGCTAGTTTCCTTGCGGCCTAATTTCTGGAGGGCCAGTTGGGCTGTTTCACTCCGTTCCAACTTAATGAAAAGTTCCTTCTAAAAATTGCAAAAGCAAATATGGAGTATTCGAATTTGTTAAATAATTTGATAATATGCAAATTCAATATTCATATATAAAATGCATAAGAAAAAATGTATAAAAAATAATATTTACCTTAATAGGTTTCTGTGAAGTTAAGTCGTTTGAAATGGTAGCGTTTTTCTTCATGTTCTCTTGCTTAACCAACGACACTGTTTCGTTTTGATTAGCACCACCAAAATTCACTTTTGAAGAACTATCATTTACTGAACCTAGAGGATGAGTACCTGCTAAATTATGAGAAGGATCACTATGACCACTGTCAACTCCACTAAACTCATTGTTTGCCAAACCCAAGTGATTAGGACTATTAACTGAATGTATACTGTTCATATGGACACCTTGATGTCTTGTAGCTGCACTAGGGTAATGCGGTGTGGCTGATTGTTTGCTTGACGATGAGTTTCCAGTATGGGTTGGCGATGGCATAACACCGTCGTGACTCTGGTGATACGGCGATTGTTGGTAGTTGTGATTACTTCCGGTGGCGTCCGAGTGATTTTTGGTGTTTAATACTTGCTGCCCATGTTGATCAATTTGTGAGTATGAGGGAATTCCTTGAACAAAACTTGAATTACTAGAACTATTTGATGATTGAGATTTGGGCAAGTTCGCCCCTTGGTATAACTGCATAGGAAATTGTTGGTCAGTTAGAGAAGGTGGCATAGACTGCAAGTGAGAATCTTTCTTAGTTCTTATATCCCCTTCACAATTAAAACTTAGAACTGGATTTAATCTATCCGTAGGTCTGCTACTAGTGTCATCCGCCGCCGATTGCATTCCACTAATGAAGTCCAAACTATGCTGCATCTGTAGATTTTGAAAACAAGAGACAATAATGATTAATTAACGCCATTTTTTTATTCTTATTGCCGCATTCAACAGTTAACGATCAAAAATATTTATTTAAAAATAATTACCATCGAATGCAACGGATCACTGTTCATTAAACCCTGGTGTTGGTTTTGTAATTCCAACGAGTTGACGCCTAAATGAGAGGTGGAACATTGCGATTGTGTTGTTCCACTCATTTGGTACGACATCGTATTCCAATCAACGGGCTGTTGTTCAACGGCTGAGTAATTAAAAGATAAAAATAGTCCAGATAGTTAATTGACAATTAATTAACAAACTGTCAGCAATGTTTTTTTTTGCTTTTCTAAATGAATGATTTTACAATAACATACCATGTTTGCCTTTGAATACGTCCGGCTTCCTAACCATAATACCCTTCAGCAGGGTTGGAGCATTGGGATGATCCAAAGGGATTTCATGGTAAACGTCTTTTAGCTCGCTGTAATCACAATTAAAACAATTAACAATTAATGACACTCAAACAGTACAACAATTACGGATTTATCTGCTCAGATAACCGCTTTGAATTAACATAACAGTTGACAGTTCCATCAAATATCAAATGGCAAAACAATTAAAAAATTAATAATTAATTACTGATTAATTAACTAATCCGTCGACTAATTAACTTACATCTGTCTCGACGAGGTTAAACTCAATGACTGAATCAGTTGCTGGATAAGATTATGATCCTCCTGCACCGTGAGTAACCGTTGAGCCTCTTCCGAAACTCTTGGATGAAACAACAACGACTTGTTCCCCAGCGTCTGCGGCAGCGGAGACGGCAACGGCATTTCCGGCAACACTGCGTAAAACACAAGAGCAAAACAACAACAGTTAGTTAGTGTCACCATTTTTTCTCTAGTTTCGAAAGATTTGAACTTTCCCGCGGGGTTAAAAAAAGCAAATTTTAGCAAAGTGCAAAGTGCAAAAACTACTTGGAGGAACTTCAAACAGGAAACTGGCGTTTTGCCGAACGACATCTTCGCGTTCTTTGATTTGCTCGCGCTTTGACGGCTGACTTGACATTTTTGCCACTTCTTCGTCTCCGTCTTCTCTCTTTCAGTTTTTCATGCACAGGTCACAGGTCAAATGTCAGAGTTTCTTGTTCGCAAATTCGAATTCGGAAACGCAAGAAAAAAAACAAATGACAAGAAGACTGGCTCGCTTTTGCCTTTTTTCTCGTCGCCGAAGATGAGAAGGAGTGAGACAGGTGCAGAGAGTGGAGAAGAGTAGCTTGGATCTCTTTATTTTCCTCCGTCGTCTCTCGAAAATGACAAGTGGAATTGCCACCTTTGCAAATTGCTCTATGGGTCAGCTGTCGTGAATACTAATTAGCTACTTATTGGGAAAGGAGGAGAAAGGGGCGAAGAAAGTTTGAAGAAAGCTAGGCAAATCATATGACATATGTTGTGGTAGCGGTGATCGAGTGGATCCGTTTCCGAAAGAAATTGTATTTTTTGGGAAGGTTTGCGAGTTTTCTTTTTAAGTTGTGAACAAGTTATAATTTCTGCGGCTGTTAAAATGGTAATTAATTATCTTCCGTGTTTGTTTACTCATCTCTGCTGTAATCATTCAGTCGGTCATGGACCATGACGAATGGTCAACGGTTGATAGTGGTCAGTTAGCAAAAAATTGGGATTTTTGCGGAGATGTCAATGCTACTATTGTAAAGGGCGTGGATGAAAGTAACAATACTGTTAATAAACTAGTTAAAGTTGTGTTTGTGTTCGTAAAGAGAGGCACTTGGACCATCCTATGACATCAGTAATTCTTGTTGATGTGAAGAAAAAGGTAAGTTTTAATTTTAATTATTGTTTTTCTTGGCATCCGGGGCAATGCATAAAGCAAAAAGATCTTTAAGAGCAAAAATCTGCATTTCGGCATATTATCTTCGTTTGATTATCAGTTATCGTGAGGGGTTAGTTAATAACTTTCAATGCTGTAATGGTAGTATTTTCTCCCATTCGGGCTGTCAATCAGATTGAAGGCAAGCTGTATTTTTTGTTCGTGTAAATAGTTTAGAAGTGGTAGGTCATGTGTTGTGTTTTGTATTGCAACAATTATGCAAGAGCGTGAGAGTAATCAAAAGCTTCAGTATTGTTTTCTAGAATCAGTGAGAAATTTATTGGTGAATGAGGAATTAGTAATTGTCAGCCTTCCACATGGCTAATCTTCACTTCCTGTAGAAAGCGCGGCTCAATCCGTGATACATGCTATTGGTTTGCGGCGTCTTGAACTTGCGAAAAATCGGAAAAAATAATGTAGCATTGTATCATCTTTAATTTTAGTCGTGATTTTTTGGAAAGGTATCTCGTGTGTTTCATGTTCTTTAATAATCCTGTCATTTGTGATTCAAGTCGGTTTTGTAGTAAGTAACTCTTTCTTGGAATCCTAATTTGCACACGCAGTTAGAGGAAACTTTCTTCGGTAGGCTGAAACTTTTATACATCTTCGACAAAGATTCTTCGTGTACAATTCCAATTTGATTAGCTGTAGGTATAGTAAACTCTGACGCACGGAAAGCTTTGGCTGCATAATTTAATTAGCAAGGTTGCAATAATAGAGAAGCATCGATAGGGTTTATTTATTTAAGTGAGAAATACTTGTAAGTGTACTACAAAGAAAAACGACAGTGCAAAGCTAGTTAGTGAGAATTTATAAATTGGAGTATGAAGTCATCAAAATGATGTCAACTTACAGTCCACTAGGCTTGCCACCCCCGCAAGGGTGGTAATGGGAACGGAGGGTATTTCCCCGTTCATTTTGTTGCTTTTGTTTTTCTCGTTTACACCACCAATGAGACGAGTTTCCCGACATCAAACTGCACCATCATCCTATTCTAAATTTATCTGCAAGACAAAAGGGATCATATATAATGAAGGCTTGTAAACAAATATGGTTTTATGGCACGCAGCTACTGTGTGGAAAGCCTACTTGACGACAGGCTTGTGTCTCTAAAAACAAAGCACACTTTCTTTGTCTTTGTTTGCATAGTTTTATGCAACTCATATCGTTGCAGTGCAAAATGCTTAATGTTGTGAAAATTGTAAATTTTAATTGTGTCGTATCCAGAATTCCGACTGACGTCACTTTCGAACATTTGTGTCATATGTAAAAATTATGTATGAAGTAAGCACAAACAGTGAAATATGATGGTGTGCAACCGGGTCATGATTGCTCCACTTTTGTAGCACTCATCACTTTATTTTCACCAGGTGGAAATTTTTTATATGTATTTTTTATATCCAACCTTTAAATTTTCATAAGAAATCGTGTTTGGCTTGGGTATTTATTTTTTCCCATCTGTGTCCGCTTGCCAATGTAAAGTGTACGGACATTTTATATACTATAAATTTTTTAATATTCAGATGTGTAGTAACATTATATAAAGCTCATTTTCAGAATTTGCAACTAAATTATTTTTTAAATGTGTATAAACGCGAAGATGTATTGCTCTTTTTCACAAGCCATTTGTTGGTGATATTATGTTTGCGCTCTGTGTGTGTGTTGTGTTGTTTTGTGCAACTTATTCAACATCATAGTATAAAATTAGCAGTCAATAGGACTCGGGCCCATTGACTAGATTTTTCTCTACCTTAGCACAATAAATAGCCTATGTTGCTTTCTCTGATGTTTGTGTTTTGATGCACATATTTTGCCAATGGTGACTGATGACCACAAAAGCATCACTAAACCAATTCACGACACAATTCTTTCCGAATTGCACTCACTTATCCCCTGTCCCCATCCATAACTTCTAGAACGGATATATTTGACTAGACTTTAAACTTTTAAAAATGCTCGGTAGCTCGGGTGCGATTTTTAGGTTATCCGAATCCTGCAACAATTGGAACCACATGTAGTACAATGAAATACAGTAAACATTTCCGATAACCGCTATATATATATGGTAGCACTGTTAAAATATTTGGAGCTGTGCACTTTTTTGAAAATCAAAATCACATGCGAGAGATTTTCGAAATGTCTGCAGTGAGCAATGCCATCAGGCTACACTGGTCCTTTCTTGAACTGTCCAGTATTTCTGGACCAATTCTGAGTTAATTTTTAAATATAAATCGTACAAATAGTTTAATATTTTTCCTTTTCCCTTTCCTAAAGTGTGTGCATCTAAAAAAATTCCTACCACTGAGTAATAATAATATTGTTATTATTATCAGTTGGGATGTAAACTAGAACATCATATCATCATACCATAATAATATAATATAGGTAGTATAAAAGTATTCAAAAGGAGAATAAGAAGTGCTTATATGCTCATAGGACGTCATATTCCTTTTGCTACTATTATGGCTTTCTATGTTCGCTCCGTTCAATGTCTGTTTGTGTGTTTCTAACCAACACCAAAGTAAGTATTGTGACGAAGGCAAAATATTCATACGGTGGTGTTCACTTCGTATAGCGACGATCTGACGAATCTCTAAAACATTGCAAGAAGCAAGAAATACTTACTCTCGTGTACACTTCTATGTCGAGAGTGGAGAGAGAGAGAGAGAAACGATCTGAAACCAGTCTTTTGAGCTGTTTTAGCCAAGTAGCAGGAAAAACTGAAGGGAAAATTTTAGGGTTCACTGACTGGAGTGAGTCTAGGGGAAATATATTCATTGTTACGATTGCTGGAAATAAATGCGATATGGTCAGGTAAAATGTGCTAACTTTTATATAAATGGCCTCATTGCTAAAGTTAAATTGAAATAATGTTTAATTGATGTAATTTGTCATCAGTCTTGGCATGTGACAGTTTCAAACTAGTAACGGTTTTTACCGCATGGAATGAAACATGCATAGAAACTTGATAAGGCTCTGATTGAAAAAAGGGCACATATGAATTGAATGACGGTTAGACGAACAGACATTCACGAATGATTCCTAAAAGCTTGCCCTGCTCTGTAGCTACTTCATAATTTCTTCTTGGTAAAGGATGACAACACAGAAAGCTTGGTTGGTTGGTGGTGCCTGTGTGTGCGTGTAAGGAAAAAAATTGAGATTCTCAATACGCTAACACGTTCGTTTCATCACACATACCTATTTTCTCTTCCCTACCGTACACATGAATCAGATACAACTAGACTAGAACATCTCTTCTGTAAGGCATATAGGTAAGTATAATGTGGTATAATATTATACACGTAAGTAATACAGTACACTAGTCCGTAGTTTTGTGACATCCCTTATTATGCCTCCTATAACACAAGACTGCATTTTGTAAGTTGGGTCATACTCATACATATCGCATCTCTCTCTTTTCTACTTCTAATATAACTTGAGTTAGAAATTTCAGGGGTGTATTGAGAGACATGTTTTTGCAACACAGCAGCTACGGCTATTTCATCTTTACTCCTTTGGCTCAGTTTTTTCCACAACACCACACGATTGATTCAACTCAAGTTTTACGTGTGTATTATATGCTCACCCTCTTCTCTTACTCATACTCTCTCTTGGTTTTTGTGTGTGTTATACCAGAGCTTTCTTGCTAGCTCTAGTAGCGTAGCTGTTACATTTCATTTTTGAGCTACCTATTAAACTGCCAACTTATATTGGCTGTTACTGTGCATATTATTGGATTGCACGATGATGACGGTATAGCAACAACCACAAGTTTCGAACATTTTAAATTGTCGCTAAATTTACAAGGTTGCCAAAATCCTGGTATAATTCCATGGAGACAACTTTCTCCAAAGAAATGTCGCGATAATATTTTAGGCATTTTCCATTAGAGGCAGTGGCAGGAGGGAAAGGGCAGTTTGCATAAATGTACCTGGCGCTATAATACACTGTTCCTATACATAAGTAATTGAAAGCGCCAGGTGAAAATGTATGACAATTTAATGTCAGTATGCTGCTGCTGATGATGGTGATGGGGACATGGGGTACCCATTGTTGCAAAAAAGTAAATAGTCTACCATGCAAAACATGGAAGGAGCGTAGCGCATATTAGAATATGATGATGTACTTACATGAGAAGTGAGAATATTTTGCTGACTGTAAAACTACATTTTTATTGTTATGAAATGATACCATGTAAGTAACTATATGATGCTTGTCTACATGACGGCATGTATGTATGTCTACTGGTTGAATGTTTTTGTCACGTCAACTCGCTAGTGCTTTAAACATGACATACCTAACTACATTATTTACTTTACATGATGTTTCACCTCTCTGCTTCTTCTACGGTTACTTTTATTATGATGATGATGATCATCATCATGGTAAAGTACAGTAAAGTAAATTATTCTCAAAATGTGAAATAATTTTAAGCAATTTCTCATGTACGCAAGCAAGGTGTACAGTTAATTCTTAATACTGTACCAGATAAGTATATTTTAGCACGTACATTTTATGTTGAAATGAGATTCTATAGAATGCATGTATTGTGTTGTTTGTGCATGTATGGCTATAATATAAGCTTGTTTTAGCTGAATAATGTAATATGTGGAAGAGAAACGATAATATATGTAGTCTCGCTAGTATACCTGTGCTATGTATGTATAGCCATAATAAGAGATTTTGTACATTATTGAGATAACAGCACTGCTCACAAAATTTATGCCCTGAGGCGACTTTTATATTTCACTGATCATCAACCATTCTACTTGTCAGTGGGTATTCCCCTACACATCTCCCTCCTCTCTCAATAATAATAATACAGTAGACACATATTACATTATTTCTTTTGTGGAAAATCTTTAATGCTATTGGGAATTGCATTGTACATACAACACACACACACACACTCTGCTGTGCTGTTGCAATTTTGACGCATTTAGCGCTATGGTTAATGGATGCCTATAAAATATTTCCTTTGGTTTGTCGTATCACCCTCTATCGAAGATATAAATAATAAATAAATAAAGGAGGGATTATTTTTTTCAAGTATTTGCGCCTATTGAATGCACACTCCTTCTTGTATTTACACTAATAAGATTTACGTTTACTCCAAATGACGGCAATTGTGCTTGTATTTTCAAAGATGCAAAAAAAACACTTTTTGACACATTTCCTGTTCATTTGATACTTTGACGAGCAATCGGAATTCTTTCTTTCCTCTCTGTATGGCTTATTAATAAATTATTTTCTTAATTGCTACTTTGATTTCACTCACTTTTTAAATCACTTGCTATGTCTTACAGTAAAAATTAATGTTTTGTAGAGCATACATATTATGCCCGAAAAAATCCTGTAACGGATTTATATAATTATTTATTGCCAGGAAAAGTCAGTAATAATATTTCTTGTTCATTCAATGATCAATGCAAACATGTGCCTTGGCGTAGCTCACATTTTCACATTTTTTTAATTTAAACTTAAAGTTCAAGCACACGATATTATTTTAATTATTGCACTTTGCACATTATGCTGCTTTCACATGAATGTTTCGAGTTTTTATGCTTTCCAGAATCCATTCATTTAGTTTTAATTTAAACGGGGATTCACGCTTTGAGATTCGTTAAGATGCACATTTAAAAGCAACTTTCCACATAAAATGCCTGTATTCCACAATTTCACGACATTCACTTCACTGGGGAATATTGCAGAAAGGTCATCATCACCTTGGGAAATCTTGCGTAACCCCAAATTTTGACAGTTAACTTTCACCAAATTGTCCTCATATAATCACATGAGCAACGGCATTTCTCACATACCTAGTCACTCATTTTCACCCAAACGTCATTTATTTATTTGCTAAAATCTTTGCAGTGAGAAAACATTGTTTTAAAAATCTTGGATCGTCAGTTTTATGCACTCTATTCACCGTGGTTATATGTACGTGCGCACGAAATTTCACTGTTAAAACAACTTTAAAATGTGTGTGTTTCTGTTATATTGCAAACGATTATATACTACCAACAAAAAGGCATACTTTTAAAATTTACATCTTAACTCTTACGGTATTGCCTTGTAAAATTAGTTAGCTAAATACATGGGTGGGTATAAAGTCACTGTTCTCCATGGTAATAACAATCCCTCGGTAAACCTGACATTTGACACATGACATAATTGTTAAAGCCGCGGAGAATAGAAATTTTCACTGTGATAACAATAATGCCAGTGTACACAACTCTGAAATCTCCGAAAAGAGGCCTTTGACTCGCTTTCACCGCGTTGTTTCACAATTGCTGTGCTAAACATTGCATTTCCAGTTGTAAGGGAGTTGAGCATCAAATTATGGTACAGGGTACAATAGGTTGTCCCCTTCGTCTTTGAACAGTAATGAAAATTTGAGTTTTTTGCGTTCGTTCACATAATAATGCAACATTGGACTGTTGGACGGCAACACAATCCTTTATGCATTTCGGGAAAAGAGTGTAAAAAGATAGATCCATATATTCATCGGCATACCTTCTACAACTTACTTGAGCATTTTACTCGTTGGTTGGGATCTGTTGAGAACTTGAGTTTTCAGTTATACCTCGTATACCTGCTATGATGATTGTTAAATGAATACTTATATCGCAGTCTATGTGTGTGGCATAGTATAATGATTTCATATATTTTATATGTCTATGAATTTTATATGCTGGGCATTCCTACATTCCGTCCTGCTATATCACCATCTTCCTATTCAGTTGTGATAAATCCGCTTTATCAGTGGCACATCACGTAGCTGACTAAATTTTAGTCACTAAATGCAATTGTAACTGAAAATAAATTTTGTGAGAATGAAGGTCAGTCTCACTTCTCCCCTGCATCATTTCCAGGTGGAATGGGGAAGATGGGCGATGAGATGGATCATTCATATTTTTTCCCGTGTTCCGGGGTAATGTGCATGCATACCCTGGGGAAGTAAGTTGTTATGTTCTATGCAAAAGTAAAATTAACAACGAAGGCGACTTTCACTTCCCCCTTGACCCTTCAAGTACCCTGTACGCAAAATAAGAAAATGTACCCAGAGGAGATTTCTCACGATGACGGACGCACAGAGAAGCGTGTCTGAGGCAACGTGTAGTGGGAAGTGAGCTTCTGACGGAGTAACGCTTTTTATACGAGTTTAACAGAAAGAGGTTTCTCGCCAGGCAATGCACCGTATATCTCAGCATATTACAGGATATGTATACTGCTGGGGGCTACCAACTTTCAGAGGAAAGCTTTTCGCTCTCGACGAAGTAGTATGGAAAATCCACGGGAGGCTCTGCTCTCAGGCAGCACTCTGTTTCCATCTTCAGTGGAATCTTGCATTTCGATGTTTCAAAATACTTGTTTTCTTCGGACTGTCAACAGCCAGATGCAGATTCAAGCGAATTTTTCCCAGTCAAATCGTCAATGCATGCATGCGGGAGTTGTGTATCTTTCTCAGAGATCTTTGAAAGAAAACTGAAGAAAAAGGGAATGCATGATAATGTGTAATGTGTATGATTTCCTCTTGATGAAAAAAACAATGCTATGCGCTCGTGCACATGGGGCCTTCTCTTCATTTTGATTCAACAATACAGCGGAATTATACGATCATCATACAAAGTCACACAGGATATTTATTTTTGTTTCTGTATCTATCTCTCTTCTGCATTCCTTGACTCGCTCGCCGTGGGTATTTAGATATCCACGTAATTTTTCCTTTATTTTCAAGGTTTCTTTTCTTCCTTCCCATGATGCTCACGGATGTACTATATTGGTATTATTAGAGAGCGCTCTGTTATATATTATTATGCTAGTCTGCTCTGCTTGTTACAATGCGGGCCGACACCTCCAACCTCCAAAAGAAGACAAGACTTTCAGCTGTTTGATATCTGTATATAAAACCTCGTGCTTGTGTTTTTTTTGGTGTGAAGGTATGAAACTGTCATGAAATCAGGTGTAGTATTCAGCATTGCATTTTAGTCTCTCTTCTGCTAATGTGATTCATTTTGTTTCAATAAACAATATAATATGCATGAAAATAGTGTTGTCATGTGAAAATGAATGACACGACAAGTAGTACAATCCTTCATATTATTTTCGCACAATTTCACCTCAGCGCTATAATATAGCACAGTACGGCTTGGGAAAGCACGTTGACACACACACACGTATTTAATTGCCCTATCGCGTTCCACATGTTTGTGACTTGAAAAATATTGCATGCTATCGCTATCATAAGTGTAAATCTAGTTGCCTAATCAAAATAGTTTACACGAACTAATAATATCATCTACTTGATTTAACAGTACGTGTGCCAATTGAATGAATGATTTTAATCATTGTTGATTTGCATACATTGTGATTTTCATTAATACATAGTTACTGACAAAGGAGCAATAAGGAGGCACATGTCATTATATATAAACGTTATATTAAGTAATGTACAAGTGTTGAATCTGTGGGAATTGGGTATGTAATCACAAGTGATCTGGTTCCTATAGTTGATTCGTGTACGCCTTCCCTCATATCGTACCATTCGATAAGTCTATACCAACCAGTTTTTTATTTTGGTTCTGCTGCTGTGCATCTTCACGATTGACGGTGATCACCATTAGTGTGGTCATTGATCATACATGTAATGTGAAATTGTGCACACAAGTCAGCAGTTGAGGTTCAGATGCTGTGTGTTTAATAAGCTTTTGGTGTTTTCTCCGGGTGTATGTCACTTCTGACTTGTACTTTGTACTTACCTGAGCTTGAATAAAACGTGTCGTTTCTTAATTTTTTGGCTTGTCAATTCACTCGTTCTCTGTGTTTCCGTATTTTTTTGAAAGGAGATTATTTTGTACGAGACACTTTGAAAAACATCATCTTCATCAGTCACAATGGCCGGAATCTTGAGGAGAGTTTACGTCGTTGGAGTCGGAATGACCAAAGTACGTATTCTTTAAATAAGACAGCGGTATTTTATCATGTTTCCTTGAATTCGTGATTATAATTGAAATTTTGATCATTTTTACTAGTTTGCTAAACCTGGCACTTCGGCAGATTATCCAGAAATGGCACAAGAAGCTGTGAACAAAGCGTTGACAGATGCAAAACTTTCATATCAACAGGTTGAACAAGCTTGCGTTGGATACGTATATGGTAAAAACAAAGGCTTAATTGTATTCAGGATTTTGCACATTTTATTCCATTACTTTTCCATACATTAAAGCCTAATTAAATCGGTTTCTACTAGGTGATTCTACCTGTGGTCAGAAGGCCTTGTATGGTGTCGGCTTGACCGGTATTCCGATTTTCAATGTGAGCAATAACTGCGCCACGGGGTCATCTGCCCTTTACTTGGCAAAGCAACTTGTGGCAGGAAGTCAAGCACAATGTGTGCTCGCATTGGGATTCGAGAAAATGGAGAAAGGGTCATTGGGATCCGCTTTCCCCAACCGAACGAACCCTCTCGAGCAGCACGTTGAGGCTATGATTAACATCTCCGGCTTTGCTCAGGCTCCTGTTGCAGCCCAGTTTTTCGGTAATGCTGGGGCAGAGCATATGAAAAAATTTGGAACAACTCTTGAGCACTTTGCCAAAGTTGCTTTGAAGAATCACACTCATGGCCTTAACAATCCGTAAGTGTCGTTGTATAATATAACATAATTCAAGGGCATTCGTTCACTGGCAAGTGATCATTAACTGATTCCGTGAATTGAAATGAATCATTTAGCTCCTCACAATTTCAAGTGAAGAGAACATTGGAGGAAATCCTGGCGGCCCCAAAAGTCCATGATCCCTTGACCAAGCTTCAATGTTGCCCAACTTCTGACGGCGCAGCTGCAGCAATTATTGCTTCCGAAGAGTTTGTTCTAAAGCACAATCTTCAGAATTCCGCTGTAGAAATCCTGGGCATGGAAATGGCCACCGATTTTCCAAGTACCTTTAAAGAGGAGAGTGCCATGAAGCTTGTGGGATATGACATGACCAAAAACGCGACACAAAAGGTTTTACAGAAAGCTGGCAAGTCCATCGGGGAGGTTCAGCTTGTTGAATTACATGACTGTTTCTCTGCAAATGAGCTTATTACCTATGAGGCACTTGGTCTATGCGGCGAAGGCGAAGCCGGTGCTTTCATCGACAGAGGTGACAATACATACGGGGGAAAGTATGTGGTCAACCCATCTGGTGGGCTGATTTCCAAGGGACATCCTCTTGGGGCAACAGGTAACAAGATTCTAGTCATTTCAAAGGGTATAGAGTACAAAAGCATATTCTGCATGTATGTGAAAGTTTCATTGACGGTTTTTAGTTTACTGCACTATGGACAGGAATGTTTTATACCATTTTTGCTTGTCATCTTCCATTTTATATCACCTTGTGGGCTTGGCATTACACTTTTGTTGGTGCTGTGCTTATCATTGATACATTCTTATTACACAAGGGCACTTTCAATGAGTCAGCATAAGATCATGAGTCATTCGTCTTTTATCATGATAACCACTATTGAAGAAAGCCAATGTCAACAAACTTAAACAGTAAAAGCAATACATACATAAGTGAAAAGAGTTGACTTGACAAGCTTTGGAAATACAGATAAGGTCAAGCAATTGAGATCAGGCAACTGGCCACTTATTCGGCAGTTTGCTGAATTTGCATATCTACGTGAGTTTGTGTATGCTTGCTACTAGCTTAATTGTCAATAGTTATCAATAACAACTTGAATAGCTGTCACAACAGTTTGTAAATACACGTATGATAGGTGAACGAGCCATGACTCATGGTTTGTTCGGTTATTTGATAGAGACATGTAATTGTATACATATATATTTTGCATGTTATGTATTACAGTTTTCCTTAATCCAGCGTATAAATTTGCTGGAGACACTGAAATTTCGGGAATTTTTATTGGCGAAACAACCTGTTGTTGGGTACAAAGTTCACTTTCTTCAGAGGACATTCTATAATTAAAAGCGTAGTATATTCCTCATTCGACTTTGTCAATTGCCTGTTGTTTGTTTATTCGAGTGAAAAAATCAATTTTATCAAACTGGCAACAATTTTTATCTACTTTATTTTTTATCTTCAAGCAGACAGCAATACTTGTTTAAAGAGCTAAAGCCATTTGAAGTATCATAGGTTGGTTTGTATACATTCATACATATTTATATTGATGTATTGATATTTTTATTTTTTCGGTATCAATAATCAGTAATCGCATTCACTCCCATTCTTATTGGGCGGAGCTTGAGTTTAGTTCGATTGGTACAATTACGATGAGAAAAACAACGTGTTTTTAGACATTATGTAAGATAAAAGTTTGTAACCCAAAATTGTCAACGATTAATTACTTTGAGGATAAATTAAAACATTCATCTTTAGAGCTATAAATGAATGGTATATGCTATACTATTGACTATGTTTATAGACCTAGTACTTATCCTCGACTCGTCGACTCGCTTATCCTACGTAGAAAAAGTCCATTGGTCAGGCAAACAAGAGTATCTATTCATGAAGACCATGATCAAAATTCTCATATTAAACTACCAACTACCTACTTGCTTACGTTGCTATTTGAACTGATTTGATAAAACACTCAAGGACCAAATGAGTATGACGAGGATGTACATAATATAATATTTGCGTGTGTATATGTTTCAAGCTTGTAATCATTCCGTTGTTTTTTTATTCGCTAATGGCACCATGATGATGGGAATATAAACCACATCATTCACATAACATGATCCACTTTTTTTCCTTTTCTGACCATTCATTGTCTGCTCAACACTCTTAGCAAACGGTACACATTTCATATTTCATCTGCTACTGAGAATTGAAATACTAAACTACTACTGACATACTATTATTTAATACATAGTTTAATATTATCATCCGCACGATATTACATGTAGTTTGATTGTTCATTCGTTAACTTTCTCATTTTTTAAAGGACTTGCCCAGTGTACTGAACTTTGTCTCCAACTCCGTGGGCTAGCTGGACCTCGCCAAGTATCCGGTGCGAAACTTGCTCTCCAACACAACTTGGGACTCGGTGGTGCTGTTGTGGTTGCTTTATATCAACTCGGATTTCCTTCTGCAGCTTCCGCTACTCAGTAAGATACTCCTCTAAAACAAAAAATACTTTTAACGATACAAATTTTGTCCTGTGAAAGAATCTGTTGCAATGCAAACAATTTGATCTGATTTTATACGTTTTATATTTAACAATTGTAATGGCTGGCATATTTATCATCTGAATTAAATAGTGGGAATAAAATTTTAGGTTATTTCGCGTTGAATCGTACAGACGTGATTGCATGCATCATGTGGGTAGTTGAAGGAGAAAGTTGCCAAAGTAACTTGTTATCTTGTTTGTATGCATTTTCACCGAAAAGCTATCATCGTTGTTCGCTTTACAAAGCTTTGTTTGTTGTAGTCCTAGTCCTATAGCCCGCATGTATACATTCATTCGTCAAATCAGATAGTCATAGAGCAACAATAGCGAATGCTACTGTGACACCAGAAAGGTGTAGGCTGAGGGTGTGTTGCAATCACCGGGAAATTCAACCCGTTCATTTTGACAGTAGGAATAATATTTTGTTTTGTAGCAAAGCAGATGATATATCAGCGGTTATTTAGCTGCTTCCGAAGACTGATTTGATGTTTTTTTAAACTATTTGTGGACTTAAATTTTTAATATAAACAGGTTTTTAACAGGATAATTGCGCGGAATTTTTTAATCTAATTCTATACTACTTTTTTTTAAATATACGATTCGTTTCAAGCATTTGTTTTTGGGAGACCAACAACTAACCTAACTGATAGTTAATAGTAGATACGGCGCAATATTAAGTAAAAGTAATTAGACGGGTGCTTCCTAGTGTTCATTCTACAGTATTTAGAAAGGTAACTGGTTATTTTAAGAATAATTGTTGTAAAATATAGGAGCAATTAGTTATTATGACTAGAAAATGAAATTGAAGGGACAAAATGTTGTGTAGGGTGTGGACAAGTATTTACATTTACACGGCTTGCGGTATAAGAACCTTTTTGTTACTAATTGCAGAGGCGACAACATGACTGTTGGTGGTGGTGACAATTACAAATGCGCTCCAGCATTTGCTATGCTCCAAGCGCGTCTTGATGAAGATGGTGCCAATTTGGTGAAGAAAGTCAACGGAGTCTATTGTTTCAAGGTAAGGAGTTCATGTACCTTTTCCATCTTCAGTTTCAGTTACTTGAGTGTGTGGTTGGAGTTTCCATCGTTTCATAGGAGTTAGAAGATTTATGCTATGCATAGCATAAATCTTCTAACTCATAGCATAGCTATGTTTTTAAAGTAATTTTCAAGTTGTAGCACTTTTGAGTGTATATTAGATTAGTTAGCATAGAAAAATATGTCTTTACCCACGCAACGAAATTTTTACCAGTATCAACAACCAGTTTTTTAAAATTCGCATTAGGTTGTCGGAGCCGATGGAAAGGAAGCTCACTGGATTGTGGATGTCAAGAATGGCAACGGAAAGGTCGAGTTTGGTGGACAAGGTCAGTGGAAATTTCGTTATAATATAAACTATTCATAGTTTAGCTTCCTCAAATAGTAGACTGAAGCAACCATTTTTCTCTTCTGGTTTATAGGCAATGCTGATGTCACATTGCAAACCTCCGATCAGGATTTAATGGACTTGATGGCTGGTACTTTAAATGCTCAAAAGGCTTTCTTCCAAGGCAAACTTAAAATCAAGGGCAACATGGCTCTCGCGATGAAGTTACGAGAATTCCAGTCAGAAATTAAGAAAGCTCTTGATGCTAAGCTGTAAAATGTACATGACAAGTTTTGCATTGTACTACGGTAATCTTTCATTAAATGAGTGTCCAAACTTTTTATCGTACAATTTAGTTAGTTAATGCCCATCACGTTGTTTTAAATGGTCGAAGTTAATTTTCTGCATGTAGTTTCCAACCATAGTGCATTCATGTGCAATTACGCTACAGAAATAATATTTGTGATATAGATCCCTTCTTGCTAGTCTAGGTGGTATGTTCAAAAACTGTTCCAAAATATTGGTTATGTTTGGCCTTCTAAAGATATTATATATTATGTACTTCACTATATTGTTACACGAGTCCCTTGACATTATACCAATGAAATAAATTTTTTCGGGAAAAATAAGTCGTTGTCAATCTGCATGCATCATTTCCACAGCCTAACGCTGACAGTAAAAGCATCAGCGCAGAGTATTATGTGGCTGTCATGTACGCATTCATATATCCATTTTCCATACCATGGTAGGTATGTATTAATGTTTATTTTTTAGCACCAGCTGTCATTAAAAGGCAAAGAAAACCTCCATAATTATCTCGACATCAACCAAATGAAAAAACAGCATAGTGTACATTTCCGTATGTGTGCGGTTCATTAAACCTTTTGGAGAAAGTTATGGGAATTAAATATTCACATGGGAACTTGGACTGCTGAATTATGTAATATCTTGGAAATAAGTTATGTCTTCTGCGAAAAATGGGATTCATGCGTCAGGTTTCAATGCTGAATGTGACAGCTTACTTGGTTTATGGTATTATTTTTGTCATGACAAATCCGATTTTGGTGGAGGCCTGCAATAGTTGCAGTTCTAGTATAATATTAGGAAGGACCGATTCCAGTTGCTTTCATTTCGTACACTATGAAATGACAATAATATATTATATGGGTAGGTTCATGAACAAAAACTGACAGAAGTTGATGTACTCTTTAAAAAGGCAATGAAATCGAACCACAAGACAAGCCATTCGCATTTTAGCAGATAATTTATTCATTTGACGAGGCAGGCTGCTGTGGACTACATATATGCTAACTGTCAGCTTAGCAAATAGTTATAGAGATACATGCATGACTGGTTGATGCATGCACACTTGTATTTACACGAAAAGGAGGTCGGACTATGACCCAAGTCGGAAGCAAGTGCCTCCTCTGTCGTTTGTTTGGAAATAAAAGCTAACCATGTGCAAAGTCTTTATGCAATAGTTGTAGGCAATAAACCATCTTTTCTGTATACTCCCAAATGCTTACGGCCATCCTTCCATATTTAATGACTTAACTAATGTTCTGATTTTGTTATTAATACTGCCACTTCTTTGGGCTGGAATATCAATAAAACAAGTGTATGGGTTTAAATGATAAACTTTTAAAGTCGTTGACCTGATATAAGCAATTCTCGTGATTGATTGCTATTTCACTTCAAGTCAGATTGTCTGCTGCGTGCAATCAATACATTGGTCACCAAATACATTCCTCCTTGTAAACCTTGTAATAATAATGTGCGAGTACCTATTTCCATTTCTTTATGTCCATGTGAAAATCAACGGGTGACGGGGTGCGTGAATCCATTTGCTGAGAAAGTTTTCTATGTACTTGCTCACGTAAGAGAAACGGTAAAAAGGAATATAAGAAGTTAAGCTTATGTGGTTGCTTGCTCAATATATCGCAGACCACATTGGTCATTTTTTTGCCATGGCTTGACAAAAAAATTCGCTAGTAGATGGTTCCTTTCGTGGAATACAACGTCAAAATTAATAAATCACATGAAAGGCTTTACTGGAAGCCAGTTGGGATGTTGTAAATTGAAAAGATTAATTTCACACAGCTCAATGTCGAAGCATAATTACAGTTATGTTCTAGGTTTTTAATAACGTAATTTACTGCATCTCTATACTACGATGTCATTGGTTTTACGTAGTAGTATTACGTTATCAATTATTCATTATTATGGCTGGAAAGCAAGAGTGAAAGCATGTGCTTACAGCACAGTGCAGTGCAGTAGAATTAATGGGCATGCATGTGTTGTGTTGTTGAACTCGAAATAGCACAACAACAGAGCGTTCCTGTTCTCCTTTCTTCCTTCCGTTGGACACAGATAATATGACGAATGCCATTGACACTTGACGCTAAGATTTTGTTCCAACAGCAAGTTATTGACCTTATAGTGTTGTCCTTAAAAATGGGGATTCCATCTCGCATCATCACACATCCGTCTCAAATTTCAGTTACACACTGCAGTTCACCGTTTTTGTATTACCTAATCATTGTCAGTACATTTTTTGATAAATAGTACCTTTCTTTTCATGAACAATAATAATGAAGGATAAAATATACAGTGTTTCTCTTATGGACTTTGGAAGAAAAAAAAACTATTAAATATATTGGTATATAACAATCATGCAACCTGTCATCTATATTTCTCTTCTTGGATTTTTACAGTAGCAGTCAATGCACTTGAAATTGTAGCGTTTCCTTTGACATCAAATGAATGGAGGAAAAAAATCGAGAGTAAAATGATTCATCGTGAGTGAAAACGGGCAAAACGAATATTATGTATCTAGTGGCTGGTACACGCTTGGAACGAATACAAGAAAAGGGTTTGTTTAGAACATATCCTGCGCTTACACTTTTTCACCGTTCATTTACCAGGGACTCGGTTTCTACATGACATTTGTCACAACAACACACAAGGAAACAACTGTGAAGAAGCCTAAAATCAAGAAATTAGTTGTTATATCGACAAAACCTGCTGTCTTCTTGAAAATAAAAATGAGTTTTCTCAACCATGTCAGCTATATAGCTTATATAAACGCTCTTGGAAAAAAATACATGCATATTATTTCTATATGGTTGGCGTTGTTGTTACGTTGGCTTGTTGATTTTTCATGTTCCTAACCCATGGAAACGAAAATAGAATCCATAATACATACAGAGCCCGACGCTGTAGTAACGTGTGGCATAACAACTAACAACACATGTCTATATTCCAAAATTCCAAACAAACTAATAACAATGAATTCCTTGATTCCTCGCAGTTGCTACTGCTATAGCACTGACTATATGGTAATAAATAAAAGCATATGTCATCCGAAAATGGATTGGAATCACTCTCACATTCCGAGCAATCGACACATGAGTAAACAGAAGCCTTACACTTCCGCATGTCTCAAGACGTGCATCTGTCGTATTTTTTCAGAGGATCGTTTTGTAAGGTAAACGAAAGTATTTTATTTTTTGAATGAGGTGAAGCAAGTAAGTGCTTTAACTTTTTTTTAGCCACTCACGTGTTATTCGTTTTGGATGTATATTTTTGGTGAAAGTAAGTGGTGGTAGTGTTAGCAGCTCGGCATTCGAAATCTAATGCCATGGCACTCCTACGGCGTCATGTCTTTAAAAGAGTAAGTTCGACAACCGGCATGCACGGTTCGTCAAACCTTTTTTTCTTCGTTTGTCAATATGGTAATGCAGGTTGATGCATTGTTGAAATATGCACCGAAATGTATCATCATAACCGTAAAATCTGATGCGTACTTATCTACAAACTGCAAGTTTACCGGATAGACATCAATGCTTTTTCTCTCTCTCTCTCGTTGCACCATTGCACTTTTTTCTTATTGCGGCATAGCCACCTTATTTTCCGGCTCCACTAGTTTTTTTTCTTTGCGCTCCAAAGTTATTTTTATAATAAATAAAATCTATTGATTTTGAGTCATGCTTCATTTTAAGATACGTAAATTATGCGGAGCGGAGGGCCCATATAGATTTTATATATTACGATTTAGGAGTGGAGAAACTTTCTACCTCAGCTGAAGTTTTGATTTATATAAATACATGCAATGCAATGCAATGTTTCCAACTGGGTAAGTGGATTAGAACAGGCACAAAAAAGGGTGACTTTTCTCGGGAAAGTAGCTGCAGAGGATGAGAAGGAGATCGTGATGAGTCATGCGTCAATTTTTTGTTAACTACATCACCAGCCAGCAGTACCATTGAAGTAGTTACCTTTTTTCCCATTACCTACTTATTAACTTACTTTGGGGATTGGAGTGCAGCGATGGAGCTTACTATTTACTCACTATCCTCAATAATTAATACAACTACATATAACTCATAATCATATCAAAGTTATTATCATCCACAACGACGACTCTAGAGGAAATGGAATTGACAAACAAGGAAACAAGTAAATTTAATGACACGCAGGCAGTAAAGCAAAGAGAAAGGCAGCGTATGTATGTATAACATCCAATTACAGATTTGCTGGCTCACATGCTTCTCAAATTATTTCCCATCTACAGCGCATAATATATGTATGTTCATACGTACATGGTCATATTGGGTATCATGGAGTTGTTGTCTCTTTTTGTTTCACTCCCTGCTTTTTATCATGTTTCTTGCTTGCCACTACTACAACTACTACTTACTACTCCTACAACTCTGGATACTTTATCCCCTGACGAGTCGTCAGTGACGACTACGGTTATTATGTGTCTGTAGTCTGTGGTGCGTGTATTGTGTATGACGGTGTGTAAGTAAATTGGATTTATGTTTTTCCTCTTGGTCTGCTTTTTCTCACTTACTTCGTCACCACTCTTGCCAGTAGCAGTCTACCGCTGAGCCACCTCAAGTCTCTCTCTCGGATATAAAGCAATAGGAGCGTAATAATTCTGTGAAAAACATCATTAAGAAGTTGCTCATACCACGGTACTCCCTCACCCATTCCTACTCTTCTGCCACGACGACGACGACTGTTATTACTGTTATTACATTACGCTTCCCTTTTTTCTTCCTATTGAATTAAAACACTTGCACTCCCTCCGCAAACAAAAAGTAACAATAGCTACATGTGCTCCGTCTCCGACGGCTCACAATGAGAATGGGAAAGCCTGGCTGCCTCTTTCGCCTTGCCTGATTCATCGTGTGTGTAATAATGACTGCATTAAATGAATGTAGTGTTGGCGGTTGTAACGATGCATATATATGTATGTATGTTTTTCATATACATAATATTGTGTGTAGAACTTTTGTAGAGTTTGAGCAGCATGGAGTTTTTTAAATGAGCATAGTCAGCAGAAAGTGTGCATGCATGCACGGTGGTGATGGTAGTGGTGGTAGGGAAATAGCATGTCGTGCAATTCCAAACGCCCCAACCCGGGTAATATTATCCATCAGGTCGATAACCCTGAAGAATTACTTCCCTGTTTTTAACCATTTCTTTTCACAGTTTCAATTTACTCCAACACTTTTGCAAACCGGCAGCAAGCACACAAATAATCCATGATGCACAGTATTTTATACATTATTTTATCAATAGCGCATAATATAGTATATGAGACACTTGAAATGCATTCAAAAAGTCGGTGATCTATTAAACTATGTATGTACATAATGTACGGGAAAGAGAGATGAGCCAGCATGGGAGTAATGGCACGGTTGGCTTTAATATGCCAGCAAGCAAAGTGTGTAAATAAGGAAGGATGCAGAATGCACACATACAAAAGTCATATGTATATATATCCGCATCCGCATGCACACCTACATTAAGCGGGATAATATATTAAGCTTATAATAAGAAATATGTGTGCTCCATTTTCTTATCACTTTTACTAACACTTTCTCTCCAACCCTTTTTCTCAACGAAAAGGCAAAGAAGCAGCAGCAGTAGCAGAGTATATATTACTTCTGTCAAAAGACACGCCTGCCAGCATCTGTTACTCTGCTGGGATGTACCCCAAATTCCATGTATATGCAAAAGTTTAATATATAAGTAATCTGTACAATGAAAAAGAGCTTTTCGAAATAGTCTCACAAGTTGCATTAAAGCGATGCAATATTTATACAAGTAGTAGATTAAAAAGATATGTACATAGTCAAAGTAAGGCAGAATGGAGCACCTATTGCATTTTACTGTCTGTCTCGTCGAACTCATTGGAGTCTTTTGTTACCTAATTTGAACTTCATTTCCAACAACTTAAGCGCCAGCATGAAGTAAAGTTAAACGAGTCATTCATTGGAAGAGGAGGAAGCGAGAGTACATTTAACTTGAGTATCTCGTATCCTCGGCTTTCCTGCACATCATTCTATCTATGAAGTGCAGTGCAAGTCAGCGTTTTCTTTGGATTGTTCAACCATGTAAACATAAAGATATTTACTCGAGTGACAACTCTACACCGCAATAATCTTCGTCTATTAACTTAAAATATTAGACATGACTATTCGAAATGGAGAGGCCGTAAAAAGTGGAAATGACTAAAGAATGGCTTAGACTGTGGTGGAATGTAAATTAGTTTGATACCACTTTTACAATTACCGTGCTCTCAATGAGTTTCCGATTCAGAATTAACTGCTCACGAAATTTATCAGTGGCAGACTTTTTTTCGCTTTAGATTAAAATATGCTAATCTAGAATTTAACCCTTTTTCTCTGTGGATTCTAGTGTGCACGAAAATTAGAAGGTATGCAAAGTGCAGAAAATTTATTCGGGATCGGGACTGTAATTTGACAATTGACACACATACATGTTCTGTACCAGATATTATTCTTTATGGTTTTTCACCCTGCACAAGCTGCCGCTCGCTGCAGTAGGAAAACATGTACTTGTAGATATAATGCACTTCTGGGAAGCGAGGAAAAATTTCACGTGAGGACTTTTTAAGCCTTTCTGCAATCCAATGTCTTCCTTTTTTCCTTCTCTCTAAACTTTGGCGCAATAACAAGATTCGCCCAACAAATTTGGCTGCCGCTTATAGTTTTGTTAAGCAAGGAAGTTCCCATTGAAAATGGGTTTTATCATTTGCATAGCCGCATTTTTGTGTCTGCAGTTCACGGCAGCTTTGTCTGCTATAATAATAAAAATAATAACACACATGCCAAAAGCAAACAAAAACAAGCGGATTTTCATAATTAGTGATATGTCTATACAGTGGTATAAGAATTTGCGGACTGTTGACCTTTCTAAAGTTCAAAATTTGAAAATAATTTTAAACCGAATATTTTGTACATTATACACGAACCTAAGCGAATTCAAAAAAATTGAGTACACATCTACGTACTATTCTAAATGACAGCTCATATTTCAGAAACGGCTTGTTTGACTATTTGCTTTTGCGTTGTTTCTTTCATGAAGTATATTATTTTGACTTGCGTTATCAGTTATCATGGCAATTAATTAATATCTGGTAAATGTTTGCATTAAAACACGTACATTTTCAGTTCCGCTTTCGTTTGTGGTACGAAGGTTATCAAGTTATTGCGCGAAAATCCTTTAATGTCTCCGTAGAGTTCACGATAAGTTATCAGTTGCATTGAGATTCTAGCATAATTAATTGCTTTTCCATAATTTATTTGATTGATAAATGCACTTTGCAACAAGTTACACCGCCAAAGGAAAATGGGACAGTAAATGACCGACCTTTAGCATTTCCGTAAATTGGGAGACCATTCGATCAGAACAAAGAAAAACTGACGAGAAATGATGGAATGTCCCGAGTTATGGCGCATCTAATTTTATCTGTGCCGGCCGACGATTTATTAAAAAACAAAATATCAAGTTTCGGCAAATAATATACTTTGAGTGCTATGACGTTGTGCTAAAATGGAATGAAAGTGGAGCGTAAGTGGAACACAAGGCATATTATGCGCATAAAATTCCAGTAACCATTTCCTTACAATGTTTTTTTATTAGTTTTCAACTTTTCAAAAACATTTCATGTTAAAGGCTATTCAAACATCAAGAAGCCGTGCCGCACTCTGCCTTTTGTTGGCACCACCTGTATACATTGTAGAAAGCAGAGGAGATCGACAATGTACCCAGGGGACATGGACGTGTTGACCCTTTGCAAAAACGAGAAGGCAAAAGCTACGCTGCCTTTCTTTTGTGACCAGCTGCATACATTTCCCGAAAAAAATGTGCAAATGCTTATTTTAGTCTTATGGGCAAGATGAGTCGCAGTTGTAGGGAAAACTTTAGTAGAACATTAAATATTACTTAAATCTACCAACTAATCTCACTTCAAGGTCCGGTGAAAATTTTTCACACCGTATGACCTTTTCATACGATCCTCTCAGATATGTTTGCCTAGCCATTTGCAATCCTTGAAGCTATTTTCATTTCATTTCTCTTGTATCGTCGTCCTTATTTGGTCCGATATGGGAGCAGTAAAAGTCAACTTTAGATTTGGCTGACACAACAACAACGCAGTAAAGACGGTAAGATCTGGATAAGAAGAGAAAAGTGGAAAGTTGCCGTAATGGCAACCAGGAAAACGCACAGTCATAAAATGTGGCCCTTGTAATGAATGACAGGTATAGTCTGCTCACAGAACAACATGGCCCATGGAAACGGTCAACTTTTTTTACGTACGCAGGAGCCAAGAGCAGTAAACAACAAAGGTTTACTGGCGTTTCCTTCATGACATTTTGGAGCATAATGTTTCTTTGCTCCCTGCCCTGGCACTTCTTTTACTTTGTCTGGACCATCAATAATTTATAACTTGTTGTAAAAAATTTAGCAACTAGTTGGGTGATACACCATCATGTTTGCGTATGGGTTTTGTAGTCGGGAAAATAAATAGCGTATCTCACTCACTGCTCTCAGCTCAATGTAGGTTAATGGTTTTTTCTGATGATAAAGAGAATGGATGGTGGAACAGATGCTGTTGCCGACGATGCGAGGCTTGTTTTGCCAATTTTCCTGTTTTCCTCTTCCCTTTCTTCCTTTTCCTTCTTCCTCTTCTCTCTCTCTCTCTCTCTCTCTCTTTCTCTCTCCCAACTCATATATATTGCCACTTCAATGAATGGCATCGTGAAGCTTTATTTGCCGCGTTTATCAGAACAACGATTTTTCAACCCTGTTCCGCTTCCCAACTTTACTTTATAGACGCTGACAATGTATCATCATCATCCTCTTGTAATAGTTGTAGTGGCCATATAGCTAAAACATAACAAAAGCTGTTGTGCTTTGTTGTGTCAGTGTTCTCTCTTTGACAAACATTATAATAAAAGCGAAAGAAGCAAAACCGTTAAAAGGTTTCTGCTACGCAAAAAATAACCCGGTACAACTTGCCTACTGCTTCTCGTCTTGTCACTCGAATTCCGTTCCTATTCTTGCGTCATTCTAGTTCGTTCACATTTTGCGGTGTCTGGCCCCACCGAGTGCTGCGATGGGTTTTTGGATTATGATGATGAAAATATTATGATATAACACCAAAAGAAATTTGGTTCTAATCCAACTAACTAACTAACCATGTTTGTCCTGATATGATCTCCAAAAGTTCTTTTTAAATAGACGCTAGCTTTCATTCATAAACATTTAATTATGCTCGTGAATCGCCTAATTGCTGTCATCCGTCGTCGTCTGCTGCTTAGCTTCTGCATCCTTCTCCGCTCAGGTCATTTAAGATGGATGTTGTGAAAGCACAAATGTATTCAACGCGGCTATTATTTTTGCCTTCTAAATTATGGATGCTTGCCTTGAACAGAGAGCTCCATTTTTATAGGAAGTAAACAAAACCGAAGCAATTATTACTGGCTTAGTACGCAATAATCTTATAGACACGCGAGAAGTTACGATGGTTCTAAGGACAAATGGAGAATAAATTTGTACATACTGCGGTATCAAGCAACAGCAGCAGCAGCAATTCACTTTTTCAGATCGTGGCGTGGTAGAGTTTCTGCGGTAGAAAACGAAGTATTGGTAACCATAGCAGATATCAAAAGGATGAAGACATTCTTTTTTCCGGTGAGGCTCTTTCTGGAAATAAACAAAGTTTGCCGAGAATGAAATAAGGCAACAGAATTCCAGGGAAAGTTACTAAAGTGAACGTATCTTCGGATAAGTCGCGCGGAAACACATTGGTTCACTTTATTATTTTTTCTGGAGGAGCAGATAGGTAAATGTGTATTAGCATTCCAACTAGTCTCGCAAACTTCCCTTTCCTTTGATCCACTTTCTTTTTGTGTTATTTGATCGAGAAACGCTTTCTCTGTTTCAACAAAACAGGAAGTGTAAGAATGCTTGAAAGCGAAACTACCCATCCATAATATGAGAGAAAATTATTTCGCTCTGAATTGCAGCGGTACTGGTATTGATAGCCATTGTAACCTCCAACATGGATTTCCCTTTCAATTTCACAGCTTTCCATTAGCAACTGTCACAGTCGCATGTGCAATTGTTGATTAAATTGAGGGACTTTCCATCATCTGACCCGAATCATGCAACTTACAAGGATATCGCTCAACATAACTGCAATAAATATATTCCACCTGTGTGAGTTAACTACTAATTTATAAAAATCCGCTAGAAATGTAGTCTATTTTAAACAGTCACGTCACATAACGACTGCAAGTATCTACTGAAAGTGGTATTTTCATTGTGTGCAAATTAAAGGAGTGAGTGGTATTTATTTACATACTAACTAGGAAGTACCAACGGCAAAAGCTATTATCCGCGTATGCGGGATGCTCTTCTCTGCATCATCATGAATGAGCGGATTTTTAGTGACTGCTGCTGACATAAATAAAAGTGACAATAACCTGAAGCTACTGCTGCCACTACTAATAAACCAACGAAATTCATACTACCTCTCCATTGCTCTTTCATAATTTTATGATTTTGACGGTAAAAAAAAGTTTATAAGCCTCTAGATTCATTAGCTGGATAGAAGCACAATGAATATGATAAATGGTAAGGACGGGAAGACAATTGTAACCTACTTTCGGGGAACGTCCTCTTAAATATAAACTGCTAGAATAATGGCTTTTTATACATATACATAATAATAAACGGCCTTTGTTGATTAACCCAGCAAAATTTTTTTGTCCTTCCTTCTTCCTGAAAACTATACTTTGCTTCCATTTTTCAGGAAAAAATCTGCTCTTATCTATTTTTTCCATAACGCAGGCAAATATTATTATATCCTTGGAAGGGAGTAATAAGAGAAGCATTAAAAATTTCAGGAAGAATTTCGAGAAAAAAGGATGGAGAAATGTTAGGAGCAGACTCGCTCTATTTTTAAGCATGGATCGTGTTTTTGTCTTTTTCTTCGTTCTGTGTCGTTGTTTTATCCTTTCTTTCGCAAGATATGATATTATGAAATTTCACGTTGAGAGCTGATGTGCTATGATGACTTGATGGCGGTGGTGGTGGTTGAGTTCAAGCTCAGATAGCATAGAACGGTCCCCATCATGCCAAGTCTGTTTTGCACAAGAGAAGGGGATCCAAGCAGCTCGTTCTTTGTCTTCCCATCATAAAACGTCCGAGACAGTTTTTATGTAGCCTGCACAGGAGAAATGCCATGCCATAATATACGTACCCCTTTCAGTTTTTCATGATTGCCCCTGCCTGCCTCTCTGTGCACGTATATAGCCATGTCATGAAAGCTTTGGACGGAACACTTTTCTGAGCACTTTCTCGCCCATGGGCTTTTAAATTTTTACTGCCTCCTTTACGCCAGTACAGTTTTTATCTTCCACTCTCAGTTGCAAAATAAAGCTATGCTGATGCTGTTAAACAATATATGTACCTATAGGGGTTGTAGTTCCCTCGCATTATATCCTGTAATGCATAGGTACATGCATAAATGGAAATATTGCAAGTTCTGCACTTTTGATTTTGATGGATGTATTCATGGAATTCCAGCAGACAGAGAGTGACAGTGAGTATACGTAGGTATGTAGCTGAAATTACGAAAATTACGTTTTAGTACCCGTTTTTCTATAGTTGGTTTGGGAAACGGAAATAACGGCGTTTTTTACAAAGCACATACCATATTTAATTCCTGTCACTGTCACTGAAGTTTCTGAATAGGATACGGCAATGTAGTGGACACTGCACAGCAGCATCTCACGTCCCATCATTTCATATTAGGTAAGTAAGGCTGAGCCCCTCTCCGCGGTGGATAAATAGCACATTTCCTGGGGTCTGCTAAAACGTGGCAGTAGTAGTGTGAGAAGGCGCTCTCCAGTCAAAGACATCCAATGGCGATATCCTCTTGATATCATATTATCAAATGAATAAAATGGAAAAACTCGCCGAGTAGAGCAGGACAGGCATAGTGCGCATATGTCATGTACTGCCTCTCCTGCTGAAAGATAAGTTTATCATTCAAATTTGCCATTTACGTAAGAGAAGAAAAACTGATGATGTAGTTTGCTACTGGTTTGCTTGCTTGCGAGCGACAACTACTTTGTTAAGTAAAGAAGGAAGTAGGATGTGATGTGACACCAAAGTGTGTCAAGCACTTTGCACACGTTCTTTTGCTTTTTGCGCTAGACCAGCAGCAGCGGCGACAAGTAATGGAAACTGGATAATTTGTTTTAAATATATCACTCCCATTAAGTCCAGTGTAAGTAACAACATTATTAACACATCTGTTGTGAGTTGTAGCGTTTCCACATCAAGCCGTTCGATCGCTCGTCGCTCTTACTTTGTAGGAGTGAAAATAAAATGTGCCCATCATCATATACTCATATCATATCATCACGATACATGTTTGCATATATCGCACTTTTTCTATAAGGCAATTCATTTATGCCGAGATAATCAATCACTTGGAGTCAGCTTGAACTGATGATGATGGCGATGATGAGAAACTTGCACAAAATGTTGGATTAGATAGATATTATGTCAAGCGCAAGGATACGATGATGATTCCTACCGAAAAGGAAATGAGCCGAAATACAGATTCAAGATTTCATATACGTATTTCTGAGCCCGAACGAAAAACCAAAGAATTATAAATGATATAATAGAACAGATAAAATCGCCACATTTTTTAGTATGGTGGTAGGAATGGTGGTGGCAAGTATTTGTTTGAAGAGATACTTAAAACAAGGAAATGAAGTGGGTTTTCTCCATGTGTAACCTCCACCAAAAAATTGGAACGTTTGCGTCCCACAAACTAACGGAGAGAAGCACTGCAATATTGCAAATGAGGTCACCTTTGTGTCTTATCATTAGCATTTATATTTACTCTATAACGAGCTCTCTGTTTCTCTGGAGGCTGTGAAATGTTTAGTAAACACAACACAACGTACGAAATAATAAGTTGCATAATAAGTATTACTAGATATAGATATGTATGTCTCTGGTATGGGTAATAAAAAAATATGTCGCATATCATGTTGTGTATATACATAGGTGACGGGCAAGTTTAATTTATTGTGATAGTGACGGTATGTATATAGAGCAACACGTATAACACGTACGTCGTACAAGATATAATATATCACGGATTTGAAGTTTCCGAATTTCCTATGTCAAAAGGCCCTAGCTCATTGTCTAAAACGCTTTTCGACTCACCGCCACCTACACTATTTTTCTGGATGAATTCACTTCATTATAAAATGCCATTTGTAGTTATTTTCCTTGCTTTACTGTTACCTTGGACTTATAGCAATGGTGGAGAATGGGAAAGGAAGAAATGGTGAAATCTATGATAACAAGAACGAGAAACTTGGTTTGGATGTGAGCTAGCATAAAATTAATTGGGTAGGACCTTGATGAGCTATTAATTAACGCAAATATTCAAATATTGCCACGTGTGCGTTATCACATACGCTGTATGTCGGAATAACGGAAAAGAAGCTCGCCTATATATTCCTACCTTTGCAGATTGAATACAAATTCAAATTCACTGTAGTGTATGTGACAAAAGACGAAAAGAATTTAACATTCTAGGAAGGAGAAATGAAGCAACTTAGGAATTGCTCAAGCGTCTTGTCTATAAAAATCTAAAACTTTTTTCGTGACAGAGATTTCATTTGCCTCAATTTTATATGAAATGACAGTGCACTTTCAGTTTCAACGTGGCAAGCTTACATAAAACGAGTGCCCCTTTTAAAGTTTTAACTTGAAGGTGGCATACACAGTAAACCCTTTTTTGAGATTATTGTTATCATCATTGCACTGGAGGTCTAAAAGTTTCTGATGGAAGCAAAAACGTTTCTTGGTTTGCTCTTTTTTCTTTGTTTCCACCACCATCATCATTATCACCAGATATTGGAATTCATGTTCACCTAAAAGCTCTTATTCCTATCAGTGAAATCTTGGAAAATCGACCTGGCCCTTGTTATGACAGTTCTACGAAATGAAAATGAAACGTTTCCCCTTTCCCTTTGTTACACACGGCTCATTGGGTTTTCAACATTTCCTCGAAACCCTGCCTGCTGACAATGTGCTGTATGAGTCTTGTGCATGACGGAATCTTCGATACTCTTGATGATTTTCCTTCTTCTTTATCCACTTCCAACAATCCGTGGCAAGGAAAACAAGATGTGTGGGATGTTCTTGCTCCTATAGTTTATTCTCCTCTGCCTACCTCGTCCTACCATGTAATTAATTTCTGAGTTCGGACGTCGCACTTGCTGAAGCGTTGAGCTTCACCCTTGGTAAGCCAAATGTTTGCTGTCCAAAGAGAAGTACGCTTTTATACAACACCGCTATAATTATTTCTCAGATCTGGTGTACTTTAATAGAAAAATTGCTCGAATAGGATCGTATGAAATTGATACACTCATTCATAATAGTATGTTTATACGTTTGATAGGTTATTTTGTTCTTTTTTCAATTGGTGTACAAAATTCATTAAATCAGTACATATATCCTTACAAATTTCAAAGATGTCGATAGGTCGACAATTATGGCAAAATAGGTATAGCCTTTTATCATAAAAGCTTGACCAGAGTATTTAAGCCATATTTGCAATTACAAGTAATATTTCAAATTGCATTCAAAAAGTGTATTTCCTTTATATGAACAGCCCTCGTCGTTGGTGAGATCCGAATCCGGTCTAACCGGGGAACTGTTACATAACAATTGTGTTCAGTTGTATTGATGGATGACGGACGATTGGCTTCAGTAGTACAATACGTGATCTATGGAGATGCAGGTGGATGGCATTTATCACAGCAGTAGAAGAGCACCTTTCCGCTCACGCTGTTTATTTACCAAGGGCGGTGGCATTACCATTTGGACTGACCTATGCAATTGGTGTTCGATTTATTGCGTTGTAGTTTAGTATTGGCGTACTTGTAGTTACCAAACTTCGTGTTGGTAAGAAATATATGGGATCGGTAGGTACATGTGTTTAGTAAATATTGATCAGATCTCCCTGTATATAGCATTACGTATGTGCCATGAAGCGTGTTGGAACAATCAAGTCGAACATTATTGTTTGATAGCAAAGCACAAGGAGTTGTAAAAGTACGTGGTCGGTAACTAACGATGGGTGAATGTGTATGTAGGTAAATCATCTTTTTACACGGTGTTCATAGTTTCACATCCGTCAATATACACGAAACCACAGGAAAGGTAGAACCGGAATCAAACTTATAAAGTATTATTTGGGTACTGGTTATTGCCTCGGGGTGGACAGAGAGCTTCAAGTCGTAGTCACTTTGCTCAACGTTTCATTTTCATTTGAATTGAACAACAATCTCCCCTTTTTTCGTCTGAGAAGAAAGTTCACTTGTTAGCATGGATACAGAGAGCTACAATTAAGTCGGCTCCATTTACCAGGTACAATAATAAGGTCGTAGACTAGGGGATGGGATTTTGTTTCAATTTCGAATGATACAACTTGTGTGACGTGGTCTCTGTTCAATGGATAAATGCAGTGGTGGGCATTGCATTGCACTCTCCTGCACAGCCAGACGTATATTTACCACTGACATTGTTATGTACCCAAAACTCCGTGATTTTGTAATGCCCATTGATGTATTTACAGCAGTGTCAACGCTCTGCTCTTATGAAGGCTCTTTGTTTAATAATGCGAAAAGGGAAGACGGATCCAATAAAAATCTCATTTCACTTTCCAACAATAAAAATGAATTTCAAAAACACGCAGTGGATTTCTTATATGAGCCTGTGCACATCTGCATTCTGCTTTTACGAGTCTCCAGCCTGCAAACAGCAGCACAATATAATGATAAGTAGCTATAATCTAGCTCGTCCTCTGGTTTGGGTCTGCAGTTGCTACGTTACGTTTATTGTCCAAAGCTGTGCTAGTAACAGTCCTTTGTTACTAACTTACTCAAAATTTGAGTCCAAATGCATTGCACGTCAGGAAAACCATGCGTTTCCTTAGCGAACAAACCACTGCACTCTACTTCCATTTCAACTCGGCAAACTCGTCTGGGTATGTTAAAATTTCCAACTTGGCCTACCTGCCATTTGTTATTTTCCTGCTTTAATGCGGTGTATCCATATTATATTGAAGAATATAAAGGAATAATAAAAAATTATCAGAGAAGTTGCTTTTTACATTTTTAAGTTTCCATTATAACGTATAAATTATCTGAAAACGCAACATGCATTAATGATATACGTCTCCGCTGACTTCGCTTCGATGTTGGTCGAGGGGTAGGAAGAGTGCGGTCTCAATATTTTTAAGGGGACAGCTTTGGAAGGAGCCCTTCGTTGTACCCCATGCTGCGCCTTCACAAACTCATTTTCCTGTGTATTTCGGGTAATGATGGAGTGAACCCTTTAAATTTATAAACCATCCAGAATATAAAAAAGTTGTACGCTGACATTATTACTCATTCTGAATTCTGACTACTAGCTTCCTTCATTGTTCAAATTGTACTGTGGTCTGGGGTAACTACCTGTGGATGCATGGCTACATGCCATCATTAAATGATTATCTTTTTTTGTGATAAATATTCATACTCTCTGGTTTACTGATAGCATAATAATGTACAAAGAAATGCAAAAAGGTTTTTGCTGAGGTACATAGGCTGAGATTCTTTGCATTTTTTGGCGTAGTCATTCACAGTCATCCACAAATGACCACACAACAGTCTTGCCATGAGTCATGACAGGAGATGAGTAGAAAGAGGAAGTGAATGAACGACTTGAGAATTTTGCCTGGTGCAAAACAAGGGTAGTTATGAAAACGTCCATCAAATGAAATTATATCGCAAATGCAAATCCAACCTTCACTCTTAACATCTTACCGTCCCGTCGTCGTCAGCTTGCTGCTTTCGGGAGAGAGGTGGGTTTGCTGCTGCTGCCTGTGACATGATCAACGTCATCATTTCAAATTTCGATTACTGTCCTGTCCATTTTTATGTTGTAATTCTATTATCGTAAAACGATCAAGTGTGATGATGATTATATACATAAATAGCACTAGAAATGTAATAACTATAAATTTGCCAATGGCCCGTAGCCTTCGATCTACGTGAAATGTCTCAACTCTGTAATGTAATTACGTCCCAACAAATCACCGCTACGATTTTTAATAAAAATAAAATA
The DNA here is from genome assembly GCA_004115045.4 of Sinella curviseta. NCBI lineage: Eukaryota > Metazoa > Arthropoda > Collembola > Entomobryomorpha > Entomobryidae > Sinella > Sinella curviseta. The sequence goes on from CM065489.1 coordinate 12,132,492, forward strand.
ATAAATATGACGATTGGCGCATACGACTTGAGCGACATAAAAATTGACTGACAGTTAAGAGGTATACGTATCCCACGAGTGTTTTCACTTGGGAACTCCAATAACAACTACCTGTTTCAATTGCATTTATCATGTAACCCAAGATGAACAGAAATTGTAGCGATGAATGTTATGTTTCAATTAAATTGAAAATATCAAACAGATTACTTATACCGATCATTTGACGATCTAATTCATTTTTAGGATTAGCCAAAATGTCTAAGGACAATTTACGTTCATCTTGTTGGGATCTCACAAGAAAATCTGCTTGTCAGGTAACAGTCGGTGGTGGGTAGATGATGATCAGCTCGAGAAGGATATTTAGAAGCGTTTCGAATTCAAAGTTGTTACATTTTACATCCATCGTTCTTGTTTACTGTTCTTTTGGCGTGCTACGTGACCCCTTCGCATTTTTTCTACTTTGATGTTATTGTTGTTGTTGCTGTGGTCGTCGTACCTGGCAGAGATGCATTTTATTTGCACATTATTCGTTCAAAAATGTGAAGTGCACACAACACGAACCGCTTTTTATGGATACCTAGATCAACTGGTAAAAAAAGCAAGAAAATGTTGAGTTGTGGTTTGACGTGTGATGTGATGATGAGCTGAGATGCGTGCAATACCTCTTTGTTGGCATGTTGATGACTGCGACGATAATGTGGTGACGATATTTGGTATGATGATGAAGTGTATGTCCTCTTATCTGTCGATTTTATTTTACTCCCCTACACTTCTCAAATCATTTATATGTACTCTGATGCTGCTGCTGCTGCCATATTAATCTTCATAGATCCACCATCATCATCTTGTAACTGATGGACGAATACGTGCAAAATTTTGATGATACATAAATGCCGATGACTTGTTGCGATCTGTCTATCAAATCATCTAGTATATGCATATTATAATACCATATAAATAGATTACTAGAAGGGCCGAGCTGATATTAAAATGTACAATAAATGCGCAAAGCGACCAACGAAAAGCACATTTTCGCTGTACGATCTAAAAATACAGACAGAGGGATTTTAGTGTCTTTCATGTTTCTTGAACATATTATGTACTTACACACATCCTTGTTAGTGTACACAGTTTGTGCAGAAGATTTGACGACGAGTATGGTCTTGCGTCTTCTTTTTGGTAAGGCAACGCATCATCTTACTTCAGCCAGCAGTAATCCTTCCGCCGTACGTGTATGCGTCTTTACATCAATTCCTTTTGCTCTGTTCCCTGTTCTTTACCACGACGACGATGATGGCAAAGTTTTTTGTTGCATATATTTTTTCTCTCTCGATTCTGCTTTTTAGGATGAGATTACTTTTTGCAATCAACCCTGCTATACAACCAGTAATAAATGTATGTATGTAGTATGCAAGTAGGTATGTATATGTATGCATGCTATCGCTAACCCTCTGCAAATGTTTATGTGTACGTGTAGACATGTGGGTTTGTTTGCAACAAAGAAGAAGGGTGAATGTATTTTTACTTTTTGCTTGCTTGCCATCATGATCATGACTTTTTTGTGCATATACATGCACAGCAGAGAATGCTTGTATTGAAACAATTGCCAAACAATATTGCAAGTAGTAACTCTGGTTGAGGAAGAGAAAAAAGCCCACCCCACTGCTAAAATACAGTCGTTATTACTATCACTGTGTACCACTAAATGTTATCTATACCTGTATAATGTACAAAAATGAGTAATGCATATCATATAAGTATGTAGGTAGGCATGCGTTTTATTTTCTGTATATTATGTTTGTCGTGTTCTCTAGCGTTTCGTTCGAATCTGCTGCAAAAAATACATATTGGCAGTTTATTCGGTAAATCCTTCACACTGATTCTGTGCTTGCTGTACCTTTGTCGATGTCAATTCTGTTCTGGCTTCTTTCTTTACTTTTGACTCAGAATTAAAATCCCTGCTTCGGCTTGATGTAAAACACAAACCTGTCCACATTATGAAAATTTTTGTTTGTTAATAATTGGTAGTGATCAGTAACAAATCTTGGCAATCTACTGGCACGCAACGGACACGGACTCTGTGAACCTTGTGAGACTATGCATGTAGACGACGGGAATAAATAGGACGGAGTGCTCGGGAACGTTCTTCTTCCAAGATTAAAAAAATGTAGTGTAGTGTAACTGTTCATGATGTTCATCTACCTAAGCCATATTTTATAACTGGCGTGTATGCGAAATAAATATTATGTAGCATTTTGCTGATTTTTTCGATAGTATTATCAGAGCTATTCGATAGAATCTTTTAAAAATTGATTATATTACTTGATAGAAAGAATAAAAAAAACTATGACCTCTTTAAGCTTTTTTAAAGTCAAGGCAATCTCAGTTCTCTCAAGGTCCCAGTCCCTCAGAGATTCTGAGTTGTTTTTATCCCTGAAAATTTCCAAAGATATCCTGAATGACACGAATGCATTTTGCCGAAATGTAAACTTCACTGTAAACCATGTCAGACTTCATATTTTATCCGCTGATTGTGGTCGTACTTGTTAAGCTCTTGTGGGATTACCAATAGCAAATTGGTACAATGTCGAAAAAGCAAATTCAAACATTCAAGGTTCATATTCCACAGGAGATTTGCTCCCGAAAGACTAGTCCATAATCAAAAAAACCAAAGCTGTCTGAATATAAAAGCATTTCCATTGGAGGCGTTATGTATATGTATATGTATGCAGTATAGTATTCTTTAACGTTGTTTTTTACACAAGTACGGTTGATTAGATTGAGACCAGCAGGCAAGGATTTAAAAACACGATTCCCTTTTATCTATTAAAGGTACTTGCGATTCGGTAAAAATAATGGAGTCCAAAGGGAAATACGACTGAACGCGGCCACAAGGGGTGAAAAGTTGAACATTTCACAAGTCATCAGCACTTATGTCGTCTGGCTGTAAACTACAATTCAAAGTGAGATTGGTACTGACGTTTGAGAAGCAGCAGCAACAAAATTAAAGTGGTTCCTCTGGTCGCTTTTTATCTCCCAACGAAGACCAAGGAAAATTCATATCGACGAGGATCAAGTTCTCATTACCGTTGTAGCTCGTTGTTGTGGCAGCAGATGACGACCATGTGGAAAAGTTGAATGATTAAACATTCACGTTTCGTAACATTTCAAAAAGTATCTTTTTTTTTGGTTCTCTATCTCACACGTTAAAAGAATACACGGTTATCATTATCATAGAATAGTAAATATTTAATGAATGGAATCAGATGCATAACAACCTGATTAGCTTTAAAATATTGTAGTCCTACATACATCATCCAATCGTTTTTTATGGAGAACTGTATCTTACATGCAATGAACGTGATTTTTAATTTCTTGATTTTTGTGAAATTATTCCAATGACACCTCTTGCGTTTCATTTCCTTTCATTTTGCCAATTCCCATATTTCAGAGTAAGAATTATTTGCGGAATAAGTACTTACGTCATATTAAACGGTATTGTAGAATTTGAAAATTAAACTAAATATAAAAGTATAAAAACTACATGCATATTTTTATTGGTAATAGAATGATTTTTTGTACCATAAATACATGATAATTTTTCATGGTGTTGGTACGGATCCTGATCCTACTCCTACGACCATACCGATTACCGACTAAAACAGTTAGCTAGAAGCAATAAGTCAGTTGTCAGTGAGCCTATTTAGACAGTAAAAAACCATTCTCCTCTCTTCTTCTCTCACATACAGCACAACTCACACTCAATATCACTTGCATAGGTAGATAGAGGGAATGCAAATACAACAGGGAGACTACTACATTGCGTTGATGTTGATATTGATATATAAGGTAGATTATAGTGTTAAGCTTCAGTTGTGGTGAGTGAGAATTGAGCGGAGATACTAACAATAAATGCCAATATAATAATATGTAGTACGTATATGCTTGAGGCACAGAGGCAAAATGTTATGTGTACTTACAGAAAAAATCTCTTGCTAGCATCTTGTATTTTATTCTATTTGGTAACTTTTTTCTGCTCTTTTGAATTTCTTTTCATGTGTGTGCATCATCATCATCATGATATTACGATGTTGATGCGAGTGTTTGAATCATGTTGATATTCTACCCAACTCTCTCCGTTTCTCTCGTTTTCAACAAGTTTATCATCAGCAGTCAATTTTCAATAATATTAAAGCATTTTACTACACAGTAGTGTAGAAGGATCTGAGGTACTACGATCACAAAATTAATTGGGATCCACGCAGACTTCTGCACTAAATTAAAAGCTCATATCTCTGAACTCGGTAAATATTTAGTCAATATTGAGATCGGAATGAGTAAAAGTACTAATTTACTCACTGGTTTGCACGTATTTTTGGGATTCTTTGCATCGAAATTTGCGAGTCTAACAATTTCTAAAACGCTTCAGGTACCCTGGAAATCACATAATGTAATACATTGTAGCACTACACGTAACAAGAGCAGAGCACCGTGGGCTATATATAAAAAAGAATTTGCGAATTATGTCGTTGTTGTTGTTGTACAATTGCCACTAAAATCGGCGGATGTAAATCCAAAATAAGCAAATTTTCCTCAGAGTACAATGTTCCTCTCTCTCTCTTTCTACCCAAATATGAAATGCTTAATTGCGAGTGCACACATGTATACGCAACAAAACTGTTTCTCCTTCTAGCTTTAATGAAAAAGATACGTTGTTGATGATGTTACTTGGCAAGTCTCGTCTAAAGTGATTTACTGGTTATAAAATGAAATGATTGGATGGGAAATCTGGTAAAATTTTTAACCTAGAAAAAACTACTATCACGACCTGCCGAATAAATATTATTTGCTCATGCATTTCGCTACCATTATTATTAAGCAAGCAGAAAAGGAGAAAAGAAGTGGTAAAATCAGAAAATCACAATTTTTATGATTCATGTGATCGTGTATCAGTGAGAGAACTCTGATTTGAGGAGATGAAGAGGACTACTGCCATGACGCTACTCTTGAGCACTCGGAAAATAACGCTGGTAAAGTTTACTTATAAATTATTTGAATCTCTTCTCTCTCTCACACTCTCTGCACAAGTTCGAGCCAATAACAATGCAATGCCAACATTAGAAACAAGCAAGAGAAAATATAGTAGTGCAGAAATGCTACTTTACGGCAGCTAAATAAAATGATTTCAAAGTTGGATGGAAGAAGAAGACTCATTCTCATTTAAAACTTTGTTTGGCTTCATCTTCAACTCTTCCTCCCTGTAATAATGTTATTATCATCGTCATTAAAATTGGAATAAAGTCCAGCTAGAGACTCTTGAGAGTAAAACGAGTACTTTTCGTTTCCTAACAATAAATCAGTTGAGAGGTTTGAGCGAACAAAGGGCTATTTTAAAGCTTTATTATATAGTGCCGTTGTTGACGCTAGTGGTGGTGGCGGTGGTCGGTGGTGTTGCTAGATACTCATGAAATCTCTGAAAGTGTATAAGCAAATGAGATAAGGTAAAATTCATAGCTACATCATCATCGCCGTCATCATGATCATCATCATCACCGTATTCACAGCAGCAGCAGCATTCACAGAGATTCAGGTTGCATTGAGAGTGGAGTAGAGCAAGGAGCAAAAGGAGAGGACGAAAAAGTACCCTGAGCTCAAGCAAGCAAAAGCTCTTCTCTCTGGGCTTTGTTCTCTTTTTCCCTGTCAGTCGGTCCGTTTTCTTCATGTATCCGTCTGCTCACTCAACTTGCTTTGTTATCGTCCTCATCACAATGCACTGTAGGTAACACACAATATATATATTTTAGTTTTATGGCAGGCACACCAAACCATTGGATTTTTCTACCCATCTACTTACTTGCATGCACTCATAGGTATATAGGTAGATAGACAACTCTCAAGCTTGTTTGCCCATGTCTCTCTCTCTATCTACTCACTTTTGCATGTCTTCTTACTTTCATCAGTTTTTCATCAGAGAGATTCATCCCCATGAAAAAAGATTATAATGCATAATATCTTATCCCCATTTTTCTTTTATTTTCTTACTCTCTCAACTCATGCTCAACCCTCGGCGTTCCTGATTGTTTGGTTACTTATGGAACTCGCTGCTGCAGTTGTTGAGGTGATCAATGTTGATGAAATAGGTATCGTTATACGTAGAAGTGAACCCATGCTAAAGTTGTGGCGGTCGAGTCAGAAAATGTGGGGTTTCAGAGTTTCAGACGAAAACTCGCTATCGTGTTTGCTCTCAATATTATGTATTATATGTACTACTGATACGCATGACAATTTAGTACTCTTCATTTTTACTCCCGGTATAAATAGTCGTTTATATGCGTAAGGATTTTTTTTGTCTGAGAATTGCCCATTCTTCTATTTAGCGGAATTTTCATCAGAGAGGAGCATCATCCTTCGAAAAGAAAAGGAGCCAGCAGATTGCCAACGAAATTGTCACTGATGTGAAACAAACACAAACAAAGACTCGAGAGCAAAGAAGAAGAAAAAAAACTAACTCAAAGTGGAAATGCAGGTATTACTGACCTGAGATTGAGTTGACGGAGCCGAACTGCATTTTACGATATGATAACGCTTTACAGCACATGGGGAAATTCAAGGCGACTTTTAAATAAACAGAGAATACGATGCCATTATTATCAAGTTGCCTAACGTTGTAAATTCTAAACTGTTTAGAGCAAAAAAAGTGCTTCCATGATTTGCTCTCATCGTCATATATGAAACAAAACATGGTATACAATAAATACATACAATATCCCTTATGTTCAGAACATTTCATAAGGAAACGTCATCATCATATTATCATCGTACATCCAACATTTTACATCATCTCGGGTTATATAGGCACACATGTAACACACAACGGCATACATACTAGAAGCAGCACTTATGTTTAGCTCTCCTCGCAACAAAAAAATCAAACTGGTTCGTTCGTCGAAAAGGAAAAGAAAATTTTTACATTCATGCTCTCTCTTCTCTCTTTTGCTGTGATGTTCCTTGTTCACAGTTGCTTGTTTTGTGAGAGCCTTATTCTCTGTCAGTCAGTTACTTTTTGCTATACGGTTAAATGTAAAAGCTTAATGTTTGCCATACCACCACAACAGCAGCAGGCAGGCAGAGGCAGACCCTTCTTTTTGCCTGCATTTATCTCTCCTTGCTTGCGTTTCTCTCGTCGCCTATTCACCAAAATCCAAGTTACTGAGACACAAACACAAAACATACAACAGCATGAACGAAATACCTTACACTTTTGCAGAGACGGAGATGGGCTCATAGCATAACACGGTATCTGGTAACGTTCTTCTTGCCTTTGTTCACGCAACACCAACAGCAGTGAATACTCTGGGTTTGAACAAACTAAGTTGCCTGCAAAGGCAAAGAATGGTTATCATGGCGTATGTTGTTGGTTGCTTCTCCTCGTTCGGTGTTCAATGCTCCTTATTCTGGTTTCCATCTCTGCATCTATCTACCACCACCTCGGCATAGCCATACCTACCTATTCAATGTGACGGCAGTAGAGTGTGGTGTGTTTGGTGTGGCTCTTTGCACTGTTTTCTTCTCATATCGTCTATTTGACTGATATTCGTGAGGGTATATGCATGAAGATGGGAGTATGAACGTGTGTGTATGCTGTGCTGCTTGCAGGCTTTTACTGTTTTGGTTCAGGAGTCTTTGTTGTAAAATGCTTTAGTCGCTGTTGGATCGCCTTCCGGTGAGGACGTACACAATTCTGTGTACCTCTTCAGGAAAAAAAATAATATATATCATACAAAAGATACTTACTTGAAACTTCATCATTGCTTTTGAGTCTTCTCTACACACACACGCATTATTTTTCTGTCTGCAAAGAGAAAAAAAAGTAAAGTGAAAAACCCCTCCTTTGAAAATAGACTCTTTGCTATTAAAAGGCCCCCATCAATATAATCAACCCTTTTTTGTGCAAGTTCTAGTGCACCACGCAACAAATAAAAATAGCCCAGCGGTGTATGTTGTTAAACAATTTTGTGAGTGAGCCTTCCTCCTCCCCATTCTTATACGATATTATTATTTGAAAGTTGGACTTGGAGGTTTGCCGTGTGAGAGAAATAGAGAAGCTAAACTAGTGTAATAACTTTTTTATATGAAAAAGCTACCACACACAGTAGGAAGAAAAAAAAACATTGACGATTTTTACCATTTTATAGTTTGAAAGTGATTGGAACAAAAGTTGAGTCGGGAAAAAAGAAAGGATGCGTTCTATATAGTTCTGCATAACAGCGGAATTAACAAAATTCCAATATAAAGCATCCTGAGAAAGGACGAATTTTTCTAAAACAAAAATTCTTCTTTTTTTACGAGAGCGTGCTTTTCCATGTTTGTGCGTCTACTAGTCTTGAAGCAGGAGTTATAAAAAAAACGTAACTTTCAAGTGGAAAAAGTCAGAAAGCATGGTACTACAAACACTGCTGCTATATTATCATCGCAGATAACGTTGAACGTCCTCCTCACACACGTACTGCCACTATAATATGTACCACTACACACGGGAGTTTTCCTGCACTTGCTTCACAACGACTACGACTGACCTGAAGTAACCTCTTTGTTTTGGACTCTCGGTTAATATGGACGTGTTGTTATGAACCGCTCACCACTCATCATCATAATCATCATCGTCACATCAGCAAATTTTCTGCACACATGACTTCACAAATAAATTGTGTTCCTTGGTTCATCGATAATTTGCATTTAAAATAACTGCGTAAAGGAAATTGACAAGCGGAAACTGTGTGCTATATAGCAAAAAGTTATTTGGAACTATTGGCAGAGTACATGAAACTGCACTTGTCTCAAGAAAAATCGACAAAGATTTTTGACAATCAGATTGAAAAAGTTTGATGTAATTATCGCCAAGGAAGGAAACTGCGCTACTGATAATTACTGCTATTGTGCGGCAAAAGTGCTGGTTTATTAAATACATGAAAAATTGTCTATCTATCTAACATTCATAAAGATGATGATATGATAGTTTTGAAGGTTAATTAGGCACCCAAAATTTTTACGTAGATAATTAATATATTATTATTATTATTATGCTATTATTTTTTGTATGTTTATACGCAGAGATTATTTAATCCCTTTATTTAAATCACATAAATATAAAGACATTATTTAATGTTTCTTTATTAAAACGGAGAAGCACGACATATTAGCAAATGCCATCATCATTCCGCTTGTGACAATTACTCTGCTTTTATTATATATTCGATTTGCTTCATCATCCATCCTTCATGTCTGAAACTGGCATTGAAACAGTGTGAATTGCAGAATTCAGTCTATTTTACGACGACGCAAACTTTAACAACCAGTCTTTCTTGATCAGCTAATCATTAATTTTTAGTGATCATTATATATTATTATAATTATATAAAACACAAAAGTAATATTCTTACTGTTCGTGTTATGCACATAAAATAATATGAAAGTCGTTCTTTGCATTTTTATCCTTTTCCTGTCTGCTATACAGTATAGTTGAAATTAAAGTATTTCATGCTGGGCAAAACTAGAGAAATACAAAAGTATTGTAAAGAAAGTGACGCATTTACGTTGTCAGTTCTCCAGTTATAAGTATTGAAGTGGAAGTTTTGATCCCAGTTGTTCAAAAGTGCTTATAAAAGGTGTAGTTAAAAATTTCTGGGAAGTGTACGTTACCGCATTTGTCTGTAATCAGAAAAAAGTGTATCTGGCTGGCATTAGTCAGTTTACACATCTTTTGCATTGTGCAAATACATGCTGCATGCTGTAGAGTTCCTACTGCGCGTTGAGTGGAGAGCAGGCATAAAGCAGATTTGTAAACAACAAAGAGATTGGAAACGTTGCGAGCAACAATAACAAACGAATTCAGAGTAACGGGATTTTTTAGTTCCAAGAAGCAAGATAGTTGTGTATGATCAGTCAGCCAGCGTCAACGCTGATTTCATCATCATCAGCTATAACGTTTGTTGCTGCAGTTGTGTTTTAAACCTGGGAACGGAAAGTCCTGTCGGTTTGCACGCATCGTCAGATTGTACGAAGAACAGTAAGAAGGACTGTGAAAAGAGTAATTAGCCGAATGAGATGACTGTTGGCACCACCAGCCATAGTAAGAGTAAACAAGCTACGCTAATACTGATAATTAGCAGTGTTTGGGAACATGTCTAGCGGAACTACAGCCCTGATTTCTGGAGGGACAAGCTTGGGGCTTCATCAGGTGAACGGAACAAAGTTTGGTGACATGCCTTTGTCACGGACACGCAGTCTTTTGAACAATATCAACGGAACAGGGCCAAACTCCCTGGTGGGTGATGGGGAAGGGGCGGAGCCCTTTCTACCCCACGTCATTTCTGATACACATAATCACAGTCATAATCATCATTTGCCTCCGTTGAAGGGAGCAACCGGATCCATTGGCAGTCAGTCATCAGTGGTGAGCAGCTTGAAACCATCCTTTGTTGGTTTGGAAGTGGGCTCCAGCACGCTGCAGCGATTGAACTCAACAGCAAGCGAGGACTCATCCTCGGCAACGCTGTCAAACACGGCTAGCTTTGTCTCCAGTACAGGAGCCGGCGGGAGCAGTGGTGGAGGAGGATTGACCAATTATAGTCATATGTCAGTGTCAACGACTCAGATTCAAAGCCAGAGTCTGCCACCTACGATAACACGTCCAGCGTCTGCAGACTTCACAGTTCCACCAACTCCCATGTCGCACGAGTCAAACAAGATGACACCTTCGCGGACCAAGTACAAGACTACCCCCGTCAGCCCCGAGCAAGTGATTAAATTGTATCAATCCAGATTGACACCCTTCGAGATTAGTGAGATTGTAAGCTACCCGGAAGTCTACTTCATAGGATTAGGAGCTAAAAAGAGACCCGGCATTGTGGGTACTACTAACAACTGCGGATACGACGACGATCAGGGCTCGTACATCCATGTCCAGCATGATCATATAGGCTACCGCTACGAGGTTCTCAAAGTGATTGGCAAAGGGAGCTTTGGCCAAGTTGTCAAGGCATTTGACCACAAAGAAAATGTCCACGTTGCCCTCAAAATGGTTCGGAATGAGAAGCGGTTTCACCGTCAGGCTCAAGAGGAGATTCGCATCTTGGAACACCTCCGCGAGCTCGACAAAGATAATAACATGAACATCATTCACATGTGCGACAATTTTACATTCCGTAATCACACGTGCATCACTTTTGAGCTGTTGTCCCTTAATCTATACGAGCTGATTAAGAAAAATAAGTTCCAGGGCTTTAGTCTTCAACTGGTACGAAAATTTGCTCATTCTTTACTGCAATGTCTCGACGCTCTCGCTCGCAACAAAATCATTCATTGTGATATGAAGCCTGAGAATGTGCTACTCAAACAACAAGGAAGGAGCGGTATCAAGGTAACGTCACACTACTATTATTCCTCTGATCATGATTATTGTCGTTCCCTCACACTTTTTGCTTTGCACTGCGTCGCTCATGCTGAAATAAAAAAAAATCTCCAACTACCTATTATCCTCACACTTGTTCTCTCGCTCACTCGCTCGCTTCTCTTTTTTTTTATCTCCCTCCTGCTTGCTGCATTGCCAAATTCAATCACTTCATGCAAGTTCGATTGCAAATACAAACCAAGCAGTCATCATCGTCGTATTCCTGTATTATCATAATAATACTCCTTTGCACATCCTTTTTTTGCTATTCATCTCTCAGCTCTCGCCTAATATATTATTGCCTTTTTCAGTTTATCGATACACTAGCGACTCTGCGTATATAATATTATCCAAGCCACAAGCCAACAACAAACGCTGACGATAATATCATCCGGGGTGAAAAAATGAGCAATGTCTGGTTGATGTGTGTGTGTGTGTTTGCTAACAATAAATATTAGTTGTTGTGCATGTGATGATGTGAAACTAATAATAATAATGAAGTATAAGACGCAGTGCGTAATGAAAGAGTCTGTGTTTTTATTCTTTTTTATATGAGAATTGCAGAGCAGAATTATTAGTGGCAGGAGCAGCAGCGTTGTTGTTATCATTTATTTCCATGTTAGGGCTCAGCTCCTGCTGCCACTGCTGCATTTGCATTGACAATCTTCCAATTTTCTGCACAGATTTATATTCCATGATGCATGACACGTTCAAGTGATCATAAGCGCAAGAAATTCATCATAAATTGCGGTTATGCATACCATCAACATTAAAATTGTTACCTAGGTATTATATCATGTCATGATACATACAAACCACCACAACAATAACAACTGAGCAATCGTATTATTGCCACATCTATAATAATAATGTTACCAACTTTGTATTGAGATTGAGGCATATAAAAAAATGATAAAAGATAGGCAATGTAAAATAGTTTTTTTGATGACGCTGCTGACCCTCCATCATTCATAATATTTCGTACAGATAGGTAGGTATGTTGTAGGTATATACATATTATCCCACGTCCTACCCTTTTACCTGCTGCTACATAATATATTGCCAACAAAAACAGCCGTCAGGGTTATCTCAACTCCTGCTACTTGAAAGGCTTAATATTCCATCAAAATTAACAATGACAAAAAACACTACGAGGCAAACACACAAGAATTAATAACAACAACGACGACGACGACAACGAAGATGATGGCTAAAATGATACCTACAGAACGGCTTACTCAATCGCTCCGTTTAGTTGATGAACCTCAAGAAAAAGAAAATGTTGACTGTTTGGTTTTTATTCCTCTTCTTCTTCACCTTCGTTGTTTTACAGGTTTGTCTATTTCGCTGTTTGGTAGTTAGTGATAGAGTCCAGTTCATGACAATCGAATGGAGTTTTCCTTTGGGACTACTTTAGCTTATATTTTGCTGCTCGTTGAATAAAAGTCCAACAGCAACAAAGGAAAAAAATGCAAACGAAGAGTAGTAACAACACTGTATTACTTACTGCTGTTTCAATAATCGCTATCATCATCATCATCATCAGCAGCAGCAGCAATAGAAACCGAACAACACGTTGAAATAGAAGTTGGCTGCAGCTGGCTGGCAATAATTTTTAGCTTCATTCCGTTGCCATTTATTGCCACTTGTCTTCTTGTAGTACCAGTTCATTCATGCAGTATGCATGCATTCATATTGTGTGTGAGGACTATGACTACCTACTACTAAATTGCTTACATACATACTATTATTACCTTCGTCCTCTTATACCTTATACTACCAGTCAAATAGTACTGGCCAAAAAAACTGTTTTATTTCCAAAGGATTATTTCGGTACAGCTTTTCATGTAGGTAATCGTTATTGTGGTGCTGCTGTTAAGTAAGAATAGAAGGAAGAAACAAAGGCAACTACAGCGGTTTTTTTTGTGACCCGTAATAATAAGCATTCTCTCTTTCCCTGGTATGTTTTGTTCATAGTTCATTTCATAGTTGCATGGCATTCTTCTAGCCTGATATTCTCTTTTAATAAAAGATACATGCCTCTAAAATGATAGCACCAGGGAAGTTAGTTAGTGGAGTAATAAGCATGATGATGATTATTACGGCACCGTTTTCTTCGCCAATGTGCATGTTAATCATATTAGAAAGAAAGATGTATTTATTTGATAACACTTGCCTATTATATATTGATGACGATGATAATGGTGCTGATGATGTTCACTCCGTTTCGTCCATTTTCCGTGCGGAAAGTTAACAAAGACGAATACTATTTTTACTATTTTATCAGTGGATGTGCTAATGCAGCGGCAAAAGCAGCACTATATCATATCTTTGTAAAAATGCAAACATTACACTAGTGACTCCAATCTATCTTTTTGCCTGTTACCCACTTTTTCCATATTTATCAGTCAATTAAGTTTACAGTGCTGATTATGGGTTTGCTTTTACTGAAAATGTACTAATCGCAAATAGGGAAGGAATATCAGCAAACAAGATATAGTGTATTATTCATGTTTGCATTTTCCATATTTTGCATAATGTGTTGATGTATGCCTAATAACTGGTTTACTTGTACTAGATTGTAAATTATTGGAGACACAGTAAATGACAGCGAAAACAAGCGCCTGGCTTATAAAACATTTGGAATTTGTACAGTACTCCAAGTCCTCGTCCAGTCTTCATGTCCATTGGATATTCCGTTGTCCATCCATAGTGCTAGTGTACGAAATCTAGCCAGTTTTGCATGGCCACTCCAGTTGGCGGTGGTTGTGGTGGTGTGGGCTAGAAGAATGCGAGACGCGATGCTAATAATGATTCCACTCTGCTGACCATTTTTTGTTGGTGTACAAAGTATAGCATGCGAAATGCAAAGCAATTCTATAGAATGATTGTTGCCCATTATTCTTAGGTACTGCTATGCTGTTGACTGCAATACATCATTTGGGATGTTTTGTGTATGCGTAAAAAAGTGATATATTATTTATCAGCATCATCGTAATAGGCGTCATGTACACGACTACATGGGAATACATGTGTGTGCTGCTAATGATGATAATGATAAAAGATGAGAGAAGAGGCAGGAGAACCTCTATGCATGCACGCATGGTTCATTGTCCATGTTATCCATGCATCGCATCATCATCATCAACAACAACATCACAGCATTTTTATATGATTCCACCACATCATATACAGCGCAATTTACTTCCTGGGTTTGAGCTTGACATATTACTCTAAATTACACAGCAGCAAATCTAACAAGAGGACAGACTTGTTGTTAGTCATGGTGATGTGAGTGGTTGTGGCAGCAGCAGCGGCGTGAGTGCCTGCTTGGCCTGACCTGCTGCGAGTCTTTCATTTGCAAATATTTGCAGTATTTATAGTGCATTATGGATGTATGTACATTACTGTACACACAAGCTGATAACTATAAAAAAAAGTTCCAATATGCACATACGACAACACTTATGTATAGGTAATGTGGCTTTTTGTGCACTAATGTAACTAGTAACCTGGTGATCGGGCGTCGCAAGAGCCACCGCAGTTTATTATAATAAGCGCACATTTGCTATTCCATTTACAACTGACTTGGGAGATTCACATTTCGTATAACGCAGACGTCTCTAGAAGCTAACAATATGATTGTGTACTTTAGTTAAAAAATCATGCCATGAATGGAATTGGAACGGTGTCTGTCCATGCTTTCCACAGCATTCAACTCCTTTTTTATCTTTACGTGACACACATATTTACTGTTTAGCTTGTAGATTAAAATAGCTTACTAAAAAGCATGGTAATTAGTTGATGGCGTTGGTGTTTCTTTGCAAGGAAAACATTTTTTTGCGAGTAGGTATATTTATACTTTTCAAAATTATGATTCCCATAAAGTTGCCTCTTCCCAGCCTATTCTTAACGACAACGCCCAGATTACTTTGTGGATATTTTGGTGAGATTTAAACTAGCTTTCGAACGAAACGCCAGCATCATTGTTACCAACATTTTTCTTCTTCCTTGTTTTCATGAAAACCTACTTTCAGTTCAGATCACATCATACCACACCAAATGATTACTTTATCCATGAAAAATTCAATATTTTTCTTTGTTCAGTCAACCGTGTGGTATTTGTGGTGGTAGAAAGTCGAAAATTAGAGGAAAACTATTCCGTAAAATGAACTTGAATAATGTACAAACAAAAGAACGTTTTTCTGCTTTTATTCTGGTCTGTCTGTTTTCTGCAAACTTCCTGGTGGTGGTGACGGTGGTGAGAGTACACCACATTTTGTTGGCATATGCATTGGAAATGGAAACAAAATTGTTTACTTACAAAACTAAACAATACCGACTCTTTTCTACATTTTTAGTTTATTTATAAAAAAAAGCGGGGTTCATTCCTGTCAGCCTGTCGTTTCACTTGTACGTTCTACTTTTACCATTTCTATTTATTATTTGTCTACTCTAGCAATATAATATTATGTATACGTACCATTTGCAATACATCATGTAGTATTTTGCCTTCGCTTTTGCTAATAATATAAAATGAGTACACATATATAATGTGGGAACTACACGACAAAGAGTGGCTGTTTAATATTGCATATAACCCAACTTACACTTCACTGTAACTTTCTGCTGCTACAAGTTAAGTTTACCTTTTACTATGAAACGATGAACGTGCAAGGCGCCTCTTTGGTAAACATTTTGATGAAGTACTTCCGGTTATTCCAGAAAATAAAAAAGGGAAAAGTACTGCATACATCGACAAACGAGTGGGCATAATAATATAAGACTAACCGTCTATACAAATGCATTTTTCATCCAGCTCATGTTTTATCCCAAGAAGAATTTGCTGATGATAAGTAGCAAGTGCTGATGATTTTCTTGGAATTTACTAACTTTTTATGGAATTTGATGATATAGTACGCGTACGCTGAAAATGAAGTGTAAATGATATAGATAGATAGATAATAGGCTTCCTCCCATTGCCTATTTCATAATATGCAATTTAGAAAAGAGAGAATTCACAACTTGCATTCTCATTCACACCATGCGTTGCCAAGATATCAAGACCGGAAGAAGAAGTCATGTAGCCGATAATTAGTACAACTGACTGTAAGAATGGTAAACATTATTGACACACGATATGAATTTATTACTCTGTTTATAAAATTTATTCGCAAGCGAAACGCAATTTAGCGAATTCCGTCTTTTTGTTACTATTAGTTGTACATAAATTCTGCAGTGCAAATAGAAAAAAAACAGTTTTTAGTTATCGATATCATTGGGTATATTTGTATAAGTATTAGTTGTGTATAACTACTTTTTTGTGTTATCAAGCTTGTGTTACATTTTCACAAAGTTGCAAGTAAGCTTATACGAGTTAATGAACTGTGAACTTATTAAGTAGTAGAAACCAGCGAAAACCGCTGCTTGTGTACCACACGTCAACCACTGCGATGAGATGGATAACGTCCAGAGAGAGATAAGGATTAATATTGAAAGTGGAATTGCAGAGAGATGTGAATGTGATTAAAGTGTATACAGTATTTATATTGGGCTGTGAGGTGTAAATTGCAAACTGCACTGTTAAAGTACTTCTATGATTATATGAAATATGAATAGCTTTTTGAGCCGTGTTTTTACCTGTAAATCAAAATGCGATAACTATAAATGCCTCGTAATAATCAATCAAGCGCGCAACCATATTTAGTTGCCCTGATAACAAAGCAATAATATTAAGCTATAATGGATAATAACATTAATATGAGACTGTTGACTGTGCGCAGTGTTTGTATTTTTATCAGTATATAATCATTCCTTGTCGACTACGTTGTTGCTGTTAGTACTATTATCCCTGCCTACAAACTGCAATTTAGTAGCATGTAGGTCAACAACTTTACAATAATATACTAATCACAGATAATTATGATTAAGCTGCGGTAACAGCTGCCGCAGTTGCTCTTTGTGTCCTGTCTGCCTCTCTTTGTATTGTTTTTATTTTCGTTCGTGTGCCTTTGTTTGTTTATCGCATTTGCTAGCAATTTACAGTTAGCGTTTTTCATACTTGTAAAATGACTTGGATGATACTGCGTTGCTACTACGGCTGATATTGATGACGTATTTAAAGAGACATAATAGCACCATGAATGAGATAACGATTGCTTCTGTTCTGGCTAGAAAAAAAAGATGTGGTAATTTTTTTGCAAAGGAAATAAATTAAATTCGCTCGTAAACTCATTTTTATTATGGGCTTAAAACAAGTTTATTTTTAAAAAGTGCACAAGAACGCGGATCGAGAGACTTTGTTTAATATGAAGTTTTTAAGCTTTTGTTAGGGAATTTCTTTATTATTTTGACTACTACTATCATCACCGCCACAACTATAACAACTGTCATCATGGTTGAGACAGATTTGTAGATTTGAGAATAACAGAAAAAAATGTTTTAACTGTCACAAAAATAAATTCTTGTACTGCTCGGAAACTACATACATATTGTCATTATAAATTTTCTCTTCTTCAGTAAACCACACACACCAGTTTTCATCGATGTATTACTGTACTGCCAACCATGCGCCAACTTTTTTTCTAAAAGAATAAAACAATTTTGTGGGAAGCTCACTTGCTATTAAGCAAGCGTCATTAATTTCTGCAATGAACAGCCAGCATAGGCGTCGTCCTCGTCATCATCGTGTCATGAAGTACGGTACACACATAAATATTGTAATGACAGAAACTGAGAAACACTGAAAATTTACATGAGTCACAACTCACAACAATGAAACTCAGCTAATGATAATAAGAGTGTTGCAACACTTGTGCTTTTTCTCTGCACCACATTGACATAACTACATCATCATCGCCATCATTTACTTGTGCGTTGTTTGTTTGCGAGCCAGCATTCGGGTATTTTTGCAAAAACCAATACAAAAAAATATACAGTGTAAGAGACACGACATTTAATGTGCACTTCATGTTATGTATGATGATGATGATGCGTGTGACAAAGATAATGAATGGAGGAGCAGATTAATTTATATGGATTAGTACGCCGGCAAATAATGATTTCGAAATCCCTAACGACGGCAACAACGTCTAGCGCCTCCACCACCACCAACAGCAACAACAACCACACGAACGAACCCATCATTACAATCAGCATCTAACCCATTGTTCGAAAGGATCGAGATGATTCTGTGTGTATACAAATCCGCTTACATCACCAATCACCGTCACTATACGATACGGTATATGTATAAACTCATTGTGTGTATATATGTGTGCGACTCCCTTAAATAATGTTGTTTGCTGTGTGTATTTATGTAGTTTAATGTGAGTTACCATGACTATGACTTGGTCTTTGTTAACCCTCCCTCCCTCTCACTCATCTTTTGTCTTGTACGCACTTTGTTACAACTTCAGTCAGTTTAACCGCAAACATAGTTATCTGTTTAACTAATCAGCGTAACCCGAGCGAGAGTGTATTCCTTGACATTTACACAAAGATTACTAATTATTGTAAATTTGCTTGTAATTGTCATTCGACCATCGTCATCAGTAGAACTGGTAGTGTGCGTGTGTGTATATTATGATTGTTTGACTGAAATGTCGATTGCAACAGAGAACTCACAAAAGTAATTAAATCAAGCCGTGTCAACTAATCAATAGGCAGAAGAGTTACTCATTGACTTCGTGACATTAGAAGCAATAAGCAATAAAATTAGCTGCCTTGGCTTTGTAAAAAAAAACTCGCATGCTAAAATAGTATGTAAGCACAATGTCGTTGTTTTAGCTACAATGTAGCACCCATTCAACCTAAAACTCTATACAAGGCTTTACTTTTAAATACATAATGCTCCAGTCAGTAGAACACGATATGATGACAAAGGCACGCACCAGTGAGCATGATGATGACTCTAATTTGCACACATACACATACAGACAGAAAACGAAGGAGAGAGGTGAAATCAGTTTGGTCATTCATGAATGCAAACATATAATATTTGTAAAGTAAACCACACATCCATTCCTTTTTAATGGTTTCGTTGGACATGCACTCTTTGTCTGTTGTTGTACTGTGTTGCCCGGTTTTTTTTGTTGCCGTTAAAACAAAATGACATGTATTTACATTTAAGTACAATGTGTTTGTTGTAGCCAAAGTTGTTGCAATAAAAATGACTGTAATGAAGGAATAAATGGTATGTTTTCAAATTGACCATTAAGTGCTTCTCTAGGCCGAGGATTTTTTCTCTGTCTCTTTTCTCTCTTGCTCAACTCAACTAACCGTTCTATTTATATAGTATAATGTCGCACTAGAGATTTGGTTGATATGTGTGTGCCTCTCTCTCTCTTTCTCGCTCGCCTTGTTTTACTTTCAGGGTCATTTGCATTTTTTTCTGTTGGTGTATTAGTATTATTATTAGTATTACCGGGGCCATGTGATTTGCGCTAATGGTTACTACTACTGTTAATATTGCCGGGTTCTATTGAAAGAACAGAGGCAAAATGCCATTTACTCGTAACAAGATGAGGACCAACTTGAACGGCCACTGAGAATCTCGCATTCGATGCGACTCTCGTTCCTGCTTGATGTTTCATTATTTATATTCCTGGGAGCTATGTTTAACTGTGGAACCAATGTGTGTTCTGTAATATCATGTATGATTTCATTCCATCACACTTCCTAGTTAAGTTCGTCCAATAACCTATTGTCAACGTGGTCCGTCCGTCACCAACAAAATAAATCTAACCTTGCCTTTGCCTACGAATCGTGCAGAATTTTTTGTATGTATGTTTGCTTACTATTAGTACAAAGGCGACCAACTGGCCAACTGGCGTTGTATTTCAATTACGGACGCTGTATTTCATTTATTGACATGACGAAAGATTTTTAAAAACATTTTTAATGCCCACTGCATGCTCATTTCTATGAAAAGAAATTGTTCCGTTGTTGCCTTCAATGCTAGCATAATGAAATTTTGGGGAAAACATGGCATTGTTCAGATTAACCGAACCAAAGCTCTGTAATTTCTCATCATAGAATTAATGCCCAAAGAGATTCATAGTAATTCATAGCTAAAACGGTAACAGTGAATCTTCTCTCATAATGTTATTAGCTTATCAGTTGGCTAAAACTTGAATGGTTGGTTAGTGGTTGGATATATCATAATATGTATCTTGTTATGGAGATCCTCTACTTCACATCATCATCATCACAATCATCAAGAGCAGTACAAACAAAAGTAACAACAACTGCATATGAGTTTTTTTATTCTGCAGTGTTTTCGTCATACCTAATGGTAGAAAGTGGTGGTTGGTGATTAGCTAAAGGCTAACTAGAATGGTTCATTTAAAAAATATTGCTTTTAGTAACCAGACATGTAGTTATTTTTTTAACTCTTAAAAGTGTAAATACCTCGTCGTAAACTGCGTGTCTGTGTATATAACGGTTAGAACATACCTGAATGCTTTATGTGTATATTTTTGTGTACGTACGTGTACTCAACCACCTTTTGTTATTAATGTTATTTTTGTAAAAAAAATAGTCAATTATTTAATCTTTACAAGTAAAAGTATATTGTTGTAGCTGCAGGGCTGGTTTGAATTATTTATGAAGAAATTTTCAGATGCTCTCTCACACACAATCAGTTCAGCAAGAGTGAAAAAAGGATTCCGATGGAATTGAAATCGGCACTCGAAACAATGCTGCTTTTTGAATAAAGTTGATGATATATGATGATGTTTGCATATATGTAACAATTAAATACATGCATGCACTTGTAGCCATCAGTTATATAGCATCGGCAATTGTTTTAAAAAGGTTTACTAAAAAGTATTAAAAATATAAACCTAGTTCAACAATATTTCTATGCCAACTACATGCATCTAAATAGTAGCCATGCTGGCATGTTTATTTTTGTGTAGTAATAGTAACATTATTGCGTTTTTTCAACATTTTCAACTCATTAGTATTTATGGCAAAGACGAAAGAACGTAAATACTGCATAATAATACTGTAATCATAACAATTGTACTTTTGCATGTAACGTTGTAACATGAGCATTATGCAGTTAAACACGTAGGGTGGTTTACCGGTACTGTACGCATCTCACATATTATATTATTATTATAGTATGTTTCACATTATGCACTACTAACTAACGTGCAATAATGAAAATGAATGTGGAGTTTATTGCACAAAAAAGTGCTCGCAATAGAAGAGCAGCGAGGAGGCACCACACACAGAAAATAAGTTAAAACGGGACTGAACCAAGTAGTGTGTGCAAACTATGTAATAATAATAATGCAATGCTCTATATTATTGTTGCCATGATGATGATGAACATTTATTTTGATGGGTGTTGTTGCTCTCTTGTTGTAGCTTTACAGTACACCAGCAGCAATAATATGTAGACCATTTCAAATGCACATGAATTGATGATCTCCATTACTACAAAGCTAAAAAAATATTACAATAATATATGGGGTGATGGGAGGAGGAGGACAATAAAAAATTTAAATTGAGTATACCTACCTACCTTGCTATTTTGTGCATGTGTGTGGTGAACTTAAATTGCAAGACAGTTAGATTGACTGAGCCAGCAGAGAGAAAAAGCAAATTAAAATATTTTAAAACGTCGCAAGCCTGTTCGATTGCATTTTATGATGATGATAAATGTGACCATTGTTTAGACAGGCTGCTTGCATGGAAATTAATATGAGTACCGACCGACATTGAACGAAACGTAGCATGGGTGACATTTACAACATTCATGTTTGCTTATGCATCTTGCAAAATGTGTATATTATTGGCATGCATGTCTCCTTGTGCCAGCACCATCCTCACTAAAACTTCTTTCACATTGATTGTTTAAACATTATTCGGCAATATTTATATTGGCATGGCAGCATAAAAAGAATTAGCACACAAGAGTTGACTAAAAGTGTTTCTTGTCATTTTTGGTTTATATATATTTTGTTATCATACATTTATCTTGTTCAATTCGAATTAAGTTTAGTATCCTCATTCCCATCTGATAAGAGGATATGATGATGTTATAGAATAGTAGGGCCAACAAATAGAAAATACCGATTATAGAGAACAATTCAACGGAAAGACGCGAACATCATCAAATAACCAACACGACAATATACATACGCCACCACCAATATACCACCAACCAGCAACGCTTCATTGTCATGTTTTATGTTCTCTGTGGCGATATTTTTTTTCAAATGTAAAACGTCAAAACTATAAAAACGCATTCTCATATTAACACAGATTTTATGTATTTAGTTCATAAAAAGATAATTTATAGGGCTGGCTTGACGCCTCCAGCCCTTCACTTATGGATGCGTGTAGTAAAATTAGTTATAGGGCGCGTAATAATAATTTGTAATTGGCAGTTGCTCTGAATTTCATATTTATAAATATGTACTCAAACGCTGTCAACAAATTTTTTGTCAAGTTAACTCAAGTGCCTTTTTTCTACCATATAAATTCAATAAAGTCGAGGTAGTGATTTGAAGTATGTGTGTAAGTAGTAGTGAGCGTACGACGGCGCACTTGTTTCATTCACAAGAGGCTTGTTGATGAAAGTGGACTGCTTTACACAAAAAATCCTTTTCTGGAAACGAGTGAAGAAGAATGACAATACCAAAGAGATTTTTTGTGTGAATAGCTCTTGTAAAACTGTTATAGTTGTTGGATATCAAAAGAAGTTGGAGAGAAAAGTACAGCTTTTGTTGCAAGGCAATGGCCCTGTTTCATCAAACATCTTGATAACAGCAGTCAAACTATAATAGTGACATGATCATCAAGAAGAAGGAAATTATTAAGTTGGTTCTCTGAAGCTCGTTTTTGGTGGATCTTCGTATGTGACGTGCCATGTACGTTTATAATGATACAATAATAATAAATACAGGAGATTAAGTCTTCCGGGGCTGTAGCGTTGCTATTTTTTCGACAATTTTCTACAATACATGAACAACTTGATACCCACAGCAACACCCTTTGAGTGCGTGGGTGGGTGTGTGGAGAAGTGGCAAAAATATAAGTTGAAATACAAATCATATGTCAAATATACTTGACTGGGATGATTTTCATGTTGTTTGCTTTACTATGCATATTTTAGCACGTTTTCTGCCCATATGCCGCTACTGCTGATGATGCACATACTAATAAAATATCTGGTACTGCAAACAAGTAACCAAACCAGCGTAACTGTCAACTGTCATGTATTATTTGGCGTGATGTGAAGCTTAAATAAAAATGCATGAAAAATTTTCTAGTGGAAAAATGTATTTTCGTGTTTAAACTCATCTCTGCACTCCCTCTGATCATGTATAGTCGTCTGACGAAGAACATAATAATAATAATGCTAAGCATATGTCACATTAAATCCGTCTCTACAATTAATGGCATAATATGCACAAAATTGTGATGATGATGCACAATTTTATATTTCCGCCATTTCCATCATGCTCAGCGTCAAGTCGTTGGCTACCACCATCACCACCACTGCCATCAAATCAAAACGAACACAGCAAAAAAAAAAACAAGTGGTGCTATTTAAGTTAATATTATTAACAAACTTGCAAAATAAAATGAATGGGTGCTCCTGCTTTATGCTTCCGTTTTTGAATGAGCAGCAACTGTGTTCATATTTTTTCCATGCCTTTTTGCTCTCTAACAAATCATTTTTCAAAAGGATGAAAACATCATCTATACATAATAATAATACACACATCTGAAAGTCATTTTCTTAAATGATCCTAATACTCTTCCTATTACCAGGATAATCAAACAAGAATAAAAAGAGAAAGAAATTGTTCACAAAGGAGTGTTAAAAAAGGACGTGCAACCCACCACCACGCAACAAACTTTTACAGTTATTTTAAGAAAAAAAGTTTTTTTTCTCTCTCTCTGCATCTAATTCCTATTCTAGCGTATTCCCTTTTCCTTCTTCGTGTTTGTGGCTCGTCTGTTGTGACGCCAGATATTATGTTGCTATTCACACTTGTTCTGTTGTTAGCTGTGTTCTAGACAGTGTATCTAGCGTATTTTATTGTGCATTATATTTTTTCTCCAAAAAACATTTTTCCACAACTTTCGAATCCCACACACACACATTACACATTTGTTCAGTGTAATTTGTAAAAAGTAGGTACTATAATAACAGCAAAAAATAAGATGAACACATATGTCAGCCATTTTTCACGTAATGAATATTATAGCAAATAACGACGTTGTTTTTGATGACTTAGCTTGACTCGAAAAAGGAACGGTAGCAATAAATAGTAAAATATATGCCCATGTTGTGTTCCTCCTATATATGTAATCCCCATAATCATCAAACGAAATGATGTAAAAATGTTGGTGGTGGTGTTGGCGGCGGTGGTTGGTGGTACAAGTCTTAGAATAGTGGAAAGAAGAAAACCATTAAAATTAAGATTTTACATACGTCGTCGGAAAAAAACCAGCTTCTCATCCTTTCTTTCTGTCTTTCTTTCATCTTTCGAGGCTCTTTTTTAGTTCGCGGAACGGGATACGCTTAAAATACGTAGGCGGATATTATTATTACGATACTTGCTCGACTGTCATGTCATCGTCGTCATCATCATGATCAGTTAAGTGAAGGAGAAGAATGAAGAAGAATTTCTCACTCGCTGCTGCTGCTACTCACTGCATGGCCAGTGAGCACTGACAAAATAATGAGAAGTGACACAAACCTGTTTTATTTTTATTGTTGTTGTTATTATTATTAATATAACTAGAGAGAAAGAGGTAGAGAGGGACGTCTACTCATCTTATTTTCAAATCATAATAGGAAGGAACACAAAAGTCAATGATAATTCTTCTCCTGTCTTCTTCTTCTTCTCTCCCTTTAGGAGATCGAGCACAATTTTCTCTCAATGTGTTTTGATACTTTTTGTAGGTATCGAGCATTCTATAAGTCAGTTAAGTCAAGTGATGAACAAAATGAAGAACAATCGTTCCCATCTTTTTCTTCATCACTATAGAATCATCATCTTCAGTTTTGAATAGGCACTTATAGATCTGCGTATGTATGAGTATGCTTGTATGTAGGTTGTGTTTGTTATGAGTGAATGTTTGCATCGGAGGGAGATCAGATATAATTTTTTCTCGTTTGGATTTGATGACAATGAGGATGGGGACGACGGTGTTTTCCTTATTTAAATCGTACATTCATACTTAGTGCAACAGGGCATGTGTGTCCGTTATAAGGTGAACTGCAAAGATGAATGGTAAACATTGATGGTTTCATTGTCTTCTAGCTTTACGAAAGATGTTTGACGAAATTGATGCTGAGCTGAGGTCGAAGAATACAGTGGAATGAGTAAATGACAAAGTGTTGTCAGTCTATTTAGACGATTGAGTGAATGTTCAAATAGTTTAATGAATTTCGATTAGCTCATCATACTATGTTTGAAAAGTATGCGTGTATTTAAGTAAATAGCATTAGGAGTAATGCATAACCCATATAGGTAAATTGAGAGAAGCTTTTTGTTTGAAAAAATATTATTGACAAAACGAGTTTTAAATTTGATTTCTATGTCAAAAGTTACAATCTGACAAGAAGAGATTATATTATTTGTTTTCCCCCCTCCTCTCTGCCTCTTGTGGTATTCTGAAGTAACGTGTTGTTAAAAAAGGAGGAGGAAATGCAAGAAAAAAAGTCGTACGTTCTTTCGGATTTCTTTCTTTCTTGAATTGATACTTTTATAATCGGTGGTAGTAGCAGTAGTAGTGGTGATGATGCTCGCAAGAATTCCTGTTTACATCAGCAGGACGCAAGAGATTTTTCTGAGTAATTTGAATTTTTTAGCGATACAACAACAACCACATAAAGACTGCTAATACGTAAGCAGCGATGATGATGAAGATGACGATTTTTATGATGAGGTGGTGTGTGTGGTAGCTGCTGCATCATCATCATCGTCTCTATTCAAAGTATCCAACTGTCTAGGTATCTATCGGTGTGTGAAGGAGGTTTGCAATTGCAAATCGTCTGATGGCAGTGTGCCATATGCGTCTGGCATGACCCTCGACTTGACACATTGCTCTTTCTCTTTCGCTTGTTTCTCAATAGTCAATTGATCTACATATGTGATACATTCGTGTTACTTTATGGATGCACATAGGTAATGTAATGTAGCGTAGTGTCGTATAGAAACCTAATAGGAATCTAGTATGACTCACCCACTCCTTTGTGCCGTTTCTATTCAAATTTTGTAGGAGTGAATGGAAACTTTGTCAAAAGCGTAAATATATACAGTTTCTTGTTCAGCAGTGGGCTTGTTTCTCGTTAAAAAGAAGTAGTAGTTTTTAGAGACCTACATAATATCCAGATTTATTTACGCCTTGCTTGCTTACGCTTAAGCATTGGCCGTTAAATTTGCATGCCTGCAGTCGTTGTATGCATGCAGTGGCTCTGAAAAATGAAATCACGGAACAACTCTCTACTACGAATGAGT
Organism: Sinella curviseta; assembly: GCA_004115045.4. Taxonomy (NCBI): domain Eukaryota; kingdom Metazoa; phylum Arthropoda; class Collembola; order Entomobryomorpha; family Entomobryidae; genus Sinella; species Sinella curviseta. The sequence continues at coordinate 12,159,435 of CM065489.1, forward strand.
TTTACTTGACTTTGCTACTGCCGTGAATGTATGTAGTAATACTATGACTGTTTCGAAAGTGGAGGAATCCAGGTGAATGGTTCCTTTCATGATTCACGGATTTTTACAACTTTTACTAGTGCCACCATGCCACTTAATCATCATCACTTGTACAGAATCCGATACTGTTTTTTTCTGCTTGCAGTAGTGCTTGTTGAGCGTGCATTATGTACTACGTGTTACGTAGGTGCTAAATGTAAACTAGGTTGTGTATAGTTCTAGTCATACTTTATTACTTTCTTTTGAAAGAAAAACATATTAAATATATATGGATCAATAAACAGTTCACCACCGCAACTTTTCCAAATCATTTCTTCACCAGTTTCCTTTTTCGTCTTTACACATTTCATTTTTGAGATCAAGCCAGTCAGTAGGAAACAAATTCATGTATAAAAATATCAACCAACACGGAATCACAACTAGATGATCTTGATGATGACGGAGTCTTTACACTGTTTTAACCTACATTGCCAGACATTGGTAGCATTGATCGGTGGAAGGTAAAATTGAAAAACGGAAGCTGCTTTAAATCAATTTTTATGTGAATTTTGATAAGCCTCTAACCTAAAATCACAGTTTAATTTAGCATTTTCACGAGAGAAGATGAGACGATTGACTACCTATATGCGAAATCGACGTCAAACATTTTCCCGAAAAATCATATCGCTTTTGATCAGCGTTTGGTTTGATGTTATATTAAATATCGCCTTTGTGGTTGCTTTGTGCAAACGTACCATCAAATTTCACTTGCCTAGTGTGCGGTATAAGAGTACTCCCTGAAATAAATGACAGTATAGTATGGATAAAATGATTCTTGAAGCTGTTGGAAAACTCTGCAAACACAAAATTGGATGTAGAATACGGGAGTTTTGTCTGCGGGAGATACATAAATACATATTTTTTTCTGCCGTTTGTTGTTTCGACTCTAAATTTGGTTTACAAGTTTACATACATATACATTCGCATGTTATAAACCCCCTCGGAGTAGCGAAGCGACAGACAGACTCAGAGGAGATTTTGTCCAAAATAGCAACCATTAAAAATGCACCACTCATCTGACAAAGTAAGCAGGGAAGAAATGAGGCGAGAAGCAAAATGTGTTAAACAAAAGGAGCCAGACAACGACACGAAGAAGAAAAAATAAGGACAGCGTTTCTCTGTCTGCTGGTGTTGCTCTCCTTTGTTGTCGCCTGACTCTGACTGCTGTTGCCTGCTTTAAAGTATTCTCTGGTAAAAGGAGAAGCGGAAGGGAAAATGTAAAAGGATGCATAATATAATATTTTATATGTGAACATAATATAATGGTTAGTTAATATTGTTATTGTTATTGCAGTATTATGCCTTTGTTTTTCGATCTGTTTGTACGGTGTATTGTATCCTTATGTAATGCGCTATAATGCAACATGCTGCTACTTGATTTCGGAAAACCTTTGATGTCGACGATAACATGCATGCGTACTTATATATGCAGTGTTTTCTTTATGGCTCATGTTCTTTGTGTTTGTGTGTGTTTTGTGCTATGGCGTATGGGTACTTTTTTTAGCAAAGATCTTTTCGCCAGAAAATGGATGATGATGGGCTTACAACGGCTATACTAACAGGGACGAAGCAAACAACAGCAACCGCAAAATATTCTATTAATCTGTGTTGTTGTACATTGAAACCAAATTAGGCATGCTGTATGTAATTATCTTTCACTAGTTTGTAGAAGAGGAGATGGGGATAACTGATTATGAGGAGCAGGCTTCTTGGTATAGGAGTGATCCGCTAGTATTCTCGTGCATTTTTGGGTATGAAGAATACAGGAGCCTACACAGATACGATTATATTTTGCTTTGACTTGCTTCCTTCTGAGAAACGAAATTTGCGGAACACATAATGTTGTGATCATGATTATTCTAGCATTAAACATTGTACGCTGGTTTACATTTCTGATTATATAAATGAAAACGCTGTCTTTGTGCGTACGACTCGGGTTTCTACTGAGGCTTTGATATCTTTTAGGTAATTCAAATTAGTACAATAAATAATTGGAGATATTAATGTTAATGATAATGAGGATAACAACGTACTTCAGTCAAAAAAGAGCTTGAAATGTTGAGTTGTGATGGCAGCACCTTTTGTGGTTTTAATGGCTACAATATCTTATCATCAATGCAAGGTTCAAGTCTTTGTGCATCCTCATCTCTGATGATGAGATGTCTATATATAATTTGCTCAAAATGACCTTTCAGTTTCAATATTACGTGAACTTGACATACCGGAAGGTTGTGCAAGTTATGCTGTTCACGTCTTGAAAACATTTTTTTAAATGTCGTACCTAAATACTTACTCGTTGTCGTGATGTTTGTCGCTTATGATCATAACATGATGACAGCTATGGCTACCAGCTTCCAATAAATGAAGCGAACAAAGTTGCAATTGCAAGATTACTCAGTATATATGCTTCTGCTCTGTATCGTTTTCGTCATTTATTTATGTGACATTATGGCCCAATATTGAAATTTACGACTCTGCTAACGTTGAACGTTTCATTTTTAATGGGTCCATTTCATCAGTCAGTTATGTCTGAGTCTGACTTCTGGTATATATTATAGCTCTGATGACGACGACGGTGGTGCTGAGGTTGAGGTTCGCGATGCAAATTACTTGCTTAGAATGATGATCAAAGGTTCTTGTCATTAGTCATCATCATATTATCATTGTATTTACATCTCGAAAGTATATAATCTTCCATAGTGACTAACTAAAGATAGCTCAAGACAAAGGCAAGGCAGCAGAGTAGTCTTATTTTGCTTATGGACGAAAATGCAAGGTCATAATTAAAAAGAATTACGAGCACAGCTTTGCAAAGGTAATGTCCTACCTATTGATGGCCATCAGAAAAAAAATCATTAATTTTCGTTCAACATCTTTTTATAGTACCTACATTGACAACTGTTTTGTCTCAGCAGGTTGACTTCTCTATATGCCCAAGTAATAAAAATAGTACAGTAAATTGTAATTACTATTAGTTCAGTACAAACAATATTTTCCGTATGTATATATTACTATTCTACATGTATGTATGTATTTTGGGGTAGAATTTACTATTCTACATAACGCATCACACTTGCTTTCAATTGGGAGGCTCTCACAATTCTTTTTGTCATATTTACTTTGACTTGTCAGTTAGTTCTTCCTTTTCGTTTTCTTCCTATCAGTCACCAATCTAAATAGCCTTTTCACTGTGCACACAAAATTACCGATACTGCTCAAACGCACGGCAAGTAGCCTATTTTGTTTGACTCACTGTTAGTCATACATATTATCTAGGGGTTTTTATACATATTATTCACGCGCTCCTTCAGCTAGACATGATATGTTGTCAACTCGCCACTACCACCACCGCCACAGCACCACGACAACGACGACAACCAGGCAAACAGGAGAAAGCTTGTATTGGGAATAACCCGACAGAAAATTTACTTATCCGCTTATTGATTACTTTTCTCAATTGCAACAACAAAAGCTTGAGGCCGGTAAGTACTCATGTATGATGACGATATGGAAGGAAAACAAAAGCAATGTTGTTCTTCCTTCCATAGTTGCATGTTACGCTGACCACTCACTGCTTATTATATGACTTATGGAATCCAAGAAGAAACATCGCAACAGAAAAATGCCAGTATAATTTACTAATATTATATTATATTGATTGAAAAAGTGGGAGCAGCAGCGAGTGGCAAACCAAGAAACATAACAGAGCAATAATATAGCACAGTCCCTTTTGTCCATGTGTATATTATGCACATATGTAGGCATGTATATATATGCTCGCTAAAGCAAGTACAACTACATTTTCGATGAAAGAGAACGATATACCTTTATCAGTATCACCACCACCCCACTTGAGTGAAATGTATTACGTGGGCAATATAGCAAAAGTTCAATGAATTTACGAATGACCTCCTTTTTTATGCCGTTCTATATGTAAGTAAAGCTCCCAGTTTTTTCGCTGCTTTGCCTTCCTGTCTGCTGACTGCGTGGTCCAGTGGAATTGTTTTGTGCTGCTGGTGTTGCTGGCTATATGGCTATGGCTACCATATCACCATACCAGTAGTGACCAAAGCCACTCTGAAACTTACCTCTGCTGTTCTTATGATGGCAGTGGTGGTGGATAACTTTTTTATATACTTATAAAATTTATTCCACATTATGTATGTATATTATATCAATGTTCTATACGAGATGATGAGTACATGCATACGTGTTACACCTACTTACTTTATAAGAGGAGCGTAAAATGGTATGTATTCCTGGGGGAGTTTGTAGTATTATATAGCACCCATCATCATCATCATCCAAATGTGCTCTGATGATGGTTATGATGATGGGATGGTTAAAAAACGAAAAAGAAGCACTCCTGCTCCTGCTCGCTGTACATTTTTATTGACTATTTATTCTTTCCTTTTCTTTTTCTTGTCTTATCGTCGTCGTCTTTCTTTGGATTGCATTACGCAAGCTGTATAAATAGTGTAGTATGTGGAGCGAGTTGGTAACATGCACATACTGACGTTTTTGTATCTTATCGGGCGAAAGGGGGCACGAAAAAAGTAGACACTTGAAAGAATAATAATATCTCTCGCTCGTGGAATTCGCTTTGTGTAATAATGTGACGTTAAATGGGAAAAGCATTTTTATGATGGCATTTCTGTGGAATAAGATGAATCAAGTGATTTTGTGCATATTAGGTATTTATTTTTTTATACGAGATGAGTTTTACTATCTACGTATTCTCGCTCGTTGCAGGTCACTCACAGTCACAGACAGAGAATGCACGTCTTGTTCTTGAGCTTGTTTACAGATAGATAAAAAGAAATATACATCCTACCATGAATGATGTATGAAGGAAGCTACTGCTGCTGAGTCGGCCAATTTTCTTTAAAATGCTTCCTATTTTGTACGCATCAGCGCTCGTAATAGAAGCACACAGCAATATGCTATACGAGATGACATGACATGACGGGATTACATTTCTCTGAACCCCAAACGCGTGTACAACAACGAGATATTTTACGTATATATGTAACTATGAATCATGATGTGTACGGGAATTTATTTCTTTATTTCGCCTCAGTATATGCAAAGCTCAGATGTCGGAATAATGATATTGGTAATAGTACAAAACGGCTTCCTGGAACCTGCCTGAATAGCTATACAAATCATCGAATTTTAATTAAAACCTTCCATTTGAAATCTTGTCTTGTGTTCCTGTGCACTTGATGATAATGTACAAATATAGATCGTAATGATGAGGGTTCTCTGTACTCCATTATGAATTTGTCGGTAATGGAGTGAGGGTTCTTACCCAACTAACGGGTAAAGTTACGTTCGTTCAACTGAAAAACACGTTCGGGGAAACGCAAATTCATCACTTTTTTTTGAAGAAGCAAAGGGTGTCTCTTTTCCCATGTTTTCTTTCTGGCATCAGCGTTTCGTAACGTGAGGTGAATTTCCGACATGGGATATCTCTTGGAACCGGGAAAAGGTAATGATTCCACTAATAGTGTCCCGTTCACATCTCCATCGTTATCATCCAAGTCGCTTTTTATTCTTTTCATATACTTCTATTCAAGTCGCATGTTGTGATGAGTAGGGAGAATGAAAGAGATAGACTTTTGGAGAAAGTCTAGAGAAACGCGGTAATTTTCCTTCATTTGTCCGGTCGTCTGCGAAACCTATAATAACGCTACTACTCGCTGTTTCTACAAAGATTTAGTTTGGACTTAACCCAGAGAAAGGTCAAATCATCACATGATGGATGGAATGACAAATATCCAATGCGCGTTTCTTGGACCTTACTTGCTCATGCCTCTCGTAACAAGCAAGTAGAGATGGTAGCAGATGTTTCATAACAATAATTTGTTAGGGTGGTGGAATTCGCAGCATTTTAAGTGTGTGATGGACTGTTACAGCTCTCCAATATTTTGAGAATTGTTTTTGCGATTTTATCTGAGAAAAATGGTTCCTGGTAGCAGCAGCAGCGGCAGTCGTAATTTGACAAATAAAGTCGATAAAAATATATCACCCTTTTTATCGCAATATGGTAGCTATCTTTTCTGCCGTGATTTTCGCGGTTTATTTCGAAAAGATTGAAAATCACATCTTCTGCTCCACTTGCTTTCTCTCACCAAGTCTGGTGCGAGTGAAATGTTGTGTTACTGACTTCGCACTTGGTGTACAGGACCAGAATACCTACGTTGATGCGAGGGCAGTTCTGACGTCAGCTATCCCGTTGAGGAAAAGGCAAGAAAAACGAACAGTGAAGCAACGAAATGTTGTATGTACACAACGCAACGCGCAGGAAAGAAAAGCATCTGAGAAATGTTAAGAGATGGTAAAAATCATTATTCTCCTTTCTGGCATATCGTTGTTTTTTCAGCTTTACTCATTCATAACTCTAGCTCTGGAGTAGCGGCACTCTGAGAAGAATAAGAAAAAGTACCTTGTGCCTTGTTTCATTATTACTCCTGCAAACATCCACTTTGCTCGTGACAGGCAAGCCAGGAGAGTTTTTCCCGTTTATTACATTATCGCTGTCCTACATTTATTGCCAAGATGAAAAATATATTTGGTTTTCGCCACATTTCTCACAATGATGTAAAGCGCATTAGGCTATTATTGTGTCAAGGAGTAGTATTGTGGTAGTAATCCAGTAGTCCGTGCGCTTGTCCGATTTTATTTTTGCACATATTTCACCAATTAAATCTGTAAGGTCACCGTTTAACACTGACGCGAAATTTGGAAAAACGAGAAGACGTGCATTCGTCGAGGATTTCTCCATCACATCAAATATACCTACTTGTTATTTTTAATAATAATATGCCTGCCAGCCCTACTCTCATACAAATACTGGCACTGATGTAGTCTAAATGAATTTAGCAAGTTTATTGCATTAGTCCATCTTTTTTTAGAGAAGCCACGCCTGCCACCCATTTCTTAACATCGTTAATTTCTATTTTTGCCATTTCTGCTGTTGCTTCCTGTTACTTTTTTAGTACCGAGTTCCTTCCTTTTTCGTGTCTTGCAAAGTGATGCGCCAAATTGATGTTTGTACCAATGTACTACAAAGTATAAAGGCGTCGTTTTAAAAGCAAGTTGAAAAATATGTACGCAATGAAATGAAAAGTATAATAATAATAAATAAATTGGAGAATTGAAATAAGCGATAAAATTAAAATACGTCAGAGGATGTAATGTGACTGTGTCAGGATTTCTGCTCATGTTTATAAATAAATCTACGCAATAAATTACAGTCTTTTTTAATAAAAGTAATATTTTCCGTGGTAACGAACGATCAAGACAGAGTTTTTATGCCTCCTTTCTTTCATGCTATCTCATAAATTTTTGGCGTATTAGTGATTTCGTCGAGATTCAAGTGGTGGTGGCACTGTGTCGTGCGATAAGCCGTCCATACGTAATTCGTTTCATGTTATTGCCATATCATTTTACTACTTTCTGTGAAGACCTTCAGTTTCTCTTCCTTTATATTTGAATGTGCTACTCGAAGGAAAGGAAGATCCACTTTTGATCCACTTTCCTGTGAAAAACAGCCAAATGTACATAATATGCAATGTCGTAGCCCATGAATATGCCTTATATAGACAGTTAGCACATAAACTTATGAAAATCGTTCATGTAGCTTGAGAGTGTGTTGGTTTGATCAAGATGGACATTCCATGCCTGTCCCGTACATATATGCACAATGTTGAAGGTTACTTCTGATAAAAAAGGCAGTTGGGCTGACACTGGCAGTCAGAGTTGTCAAATTTCGTTTCCCAGTCAAGCGAATACCCTACATGAAAAAAGAATTGAGTCAGAAAAGTAAGTTGGACAGCTTACTATATGTATGTGTTTGAGTGAATGTCATTATTACGTAGGGCAGGCAAGGAAATGCTATAAGAACGAAACTAAAAGAAGGAGGAAGTTTAGAAGAGGCAAAGAAAAGAAAGGCAGGAGGATGACATCGGCATGCGAATGTTTACACTCATTCTGCTGACTGTAAAGACACGATAATATGATCATGATGAAATATCAATGAAGTGAGAATCTTCTTGAGTTGAAGTACCGTGTACCTACAGTGTACATGATGACACATAATAATAAGTTTAAGTATGAAAAGTTGCTGCTTTCACACAAACACACAAAATCTTCATTCTTGTCATGCATGTAATTTGTACATTTAGCGCAACTACTAACAACCACTCGTCCGTTCAGCGTTCTAGTTCGCAGGCACGTAAAACAAGTGAATGCAATAGTGATATCTATTCTTTGTCTTGTGGTCAATTTTCCCCTGGTTGTGTTTTAACTACTACATTTGCTGTGGTTGGCTTTTTGTCGCATAAACTCAACTCGGCTGAGGCCTGACTCATGACTTTACAATGTTCAAATGACTAACTGTCAGTCAACTGTATAAGTATAATGCTTCCTATCTTAGTGGAAAACGAAGCGATTCTACATATTTTTCCTAGTTGCAAGTCAGTCCCAATTCATTTAGTTCCCTAAACAAAAATTTTGCGATAAATCAATCTTTGAATTTAGGGAGTAGCGTTATTAGTAGTAGTAGCATTGTAGGTAGATATCCTTAACGAAGAATTATAAGTAGACAAAATCATATCATTTCTAGAAAAATGAAACACAGGTTTTATTGAACGGTTTTCTCTTGTTTGGCAACAAACACTGCAGATAAAGGATGATGATAAGACCGTTCTATTAGTCACTAATTATAACGTCCGAGTAATCTGCAAATTAGTTTAATTAATACCTTGCCTTTATTGAGCTATTCTACAATACTTGGTTATTGTTATTTTAGAAAAGCGTATGATTTATTTTTACACACGGTGACAAGCAACCCCTTTGTTAATAAAAAGTGTCGATCATATTAAGTAACGCACGTAACATTCTGACGTTTTGCATTGTAAATAGTAGATAGCGTAGATAATAAAATATTTTTATGCCTTTAGCAATCAAGGGCCTAGCATTACAAAACTTGTGTTTTACAAATGTAGTTATTTATATACCTACATACATATACGTATTTGGGTAAAAGATTTATTTATAAAATCCTTCATCATAAATGTCGCTACTGGTGACTGCATTCTACTCTCGTCGGTGATGGAGTTCTGAATTTAATAATAATAAATTCACGCTTACTGGATTCACCATTTCAATATTTCAAATTATCTTTACGCCTACAACATTACACATCTCATTTATTATGGGCAGGTATACAATGCTATTTATAGTATTTGAAATCAACGGCAAGGGTAGTAGCTTACGATATTATATTGCTTATCTGACTTCAAGCCAGCTACAGTTGAAGCTCGGTATAACAGGTATCCATATAACAGACAATAACTATAACAGACACTATTTGGCCCGTGGTAAATGGGCTGATATATTATGTAACAGACAATATCTATAACAGACAAAAAAGGCCTGTCCCAGCGTGTCTGTTATATCGAGCTTGCACTGTACTTAGCTTAAAGCTCGCCAGGTTACCTAAAGACTACGTAAGCCTTTTATGATCCAACTTTTTGAAACACCTTCAGAAAAGTATTTTTTACAGCTAGATGCACATGCTGCATATTATTCTCATCATCCAAATCACAAAAGTTTTGTGGGATTATAAGTTGAAGTAATGCATTTGATACACTTACCATTTCGATCAATACAAGCAGTACTACCGTGAGCTCTGCACCCTACTGCTCCACAAGTTCAAACATATTATGCACAGTAGAAAAAAGTACGCATCTCTTTCCCCTTTAAAAATACACTAATAATGCTTGAAAATGATCCATTTAATGTTCAAGATTGTCGATCTAACAATAAATAAAGCGTTCTGCACAGCAACTGGCAACAATCCCTGCATCGCGTTTTTCTACTATTTTCGTGTTTATTGTTCCTTTCCCCCTTCTTGGTATTTTCATGAATACTTGTACTACTGCAGGTGTAATAATAGAGCGATAGCAACATATTGCAACGTGAGTGTGTCTGAGGAGATGAGGTAGGTAGGTGTGTTGTTATCTCTCTATATCTTTTAAAAAATTCGATTATCTAGAGCCAACGAACGAAAGCAACTAAAGTTGCTGCAGCTGCAGGAGTAGTGGGGAAGAAAAAAGTAAAGATACTACTACACTCATATAGAGAGATACCTACAAGAACGCTAATATTTTCTACTGCTGCTGCTATTAAAGGTATTCAGTCAGTTACCACCGCCACCACCACCATCGAGCGGTGGTGGTGCGGTGGTTAAAATGTTTGATGATATGAAATGAACGCAACGCGAGGCTAAACTTTTGTGCTTGTACTTATTCGAAGAGTTTATATATATGTATGTGATATCGTGAATATTACGAGAGTACTTGAATGGCAACTCGCACTACCTTAAAGTAGAAAACAGACTAGACTGCTGCGATGATGATAATAATGCATTCTGTGTGTAAAAAGGAAATGCTCTTTAGACTGCTGAGGAGGGAGAGAGAAGCACTCTTCTGCTGATCTTACTGACAATGAATGTGTTCTTAATCCACCTTTTCGTCCCCAAGAGTTCATTTTCTAGCGAAAGAACAAGTACCATCATCATCATCGCATCGGCAGCAGCATCATGAGTGAGTAATCAAACAAGCCGTTTGTCTCTATGTTCACTGTACTCTGCGCTGCTACTTCAGTGGAGTGTATCCCTTTTTGCGTTATTCTAGACTACGACTCCACTATATATACTAGCTTTTATACCTGATTAGAAAGGGTTGATTTAGCATTTATCGACAAACTAAAAAAAGTCCATGCTAGTTCTCTTTTGTACTGAAATCAATAGAATATGTTTGCATTTATGAATCTTTACAACAAGTGCATATGAATGTAATATTATATTTTACTTTGAACGGATACAATAATAGTTTTAGTAATACTATTGCACGTTTCTTCGTCATCATGAATTATGCTCCCATGTATCAAGTTGGTTGGTAGGCTCGTGGCTCATGTACCGAATTATTATTTGATATCATCTCATTTTAAACAAAATAAAATTGCATATTCATATAGCGGTTGTACTTGCACACTAGTAGCATGTTTCGAAAGTTATCGTGAAGGTAGTAATAACAATAAAGCTAATAATGAACAAGTAAAGAGTGCAAAAGATAAATAATTGGATTAATAATGGTTGGTTAGATTACATGCATAAATTCAGCATATTTATTATTTTATTGTACAAAGCAGCAACTCAGCATTTTAAATTCGAGCTTTTCTCATCTTGTCTCATTACATCTGCAGCTTTGCGTCTTACGTCTTTCTCTTCGTATGCACATTAAATACAGATTGTGCACCTACTTTTAAATAAAAATGTTTTTCGCGAAAAGATACCGGAGAGCTGAGATGCCAGAAAATGCCATTGCTGTTATTACGATCATCATCATTTTTGTGTGTGTACATGCTTATTATTCTGCGAACATGAACAAGTATCACACAGTGCGTAACTGTGTGAGGATGAGTTCTCTCTGCAAATTACTATTAGAAAGTGAAACACAATGGCAGTTAAATAAATAAATAGGATGTGGCTGGCTCAGACGGATGATATGATGCGACGCAAGCGAGCAGACAAAATAAATGCGAACAAATCACACAAAAAAAGATGAAGGAAAACTTTATCATTCTATATTGTTGTTCATGTCTGCATGCATGTATATTAAATGATGATAAAGAACACTCACACTTGCGAAAAAAGCCCATTTTGTTTGCATCTTTCGTTCCTTTTGGCAAAATTTTTCTTTGATGTTGATGCGTGGAAGCATGTAGCATCAAACCAAGTAGAAATGGACAGCCCTTTCATCCGTATCATAATATTACATGTAGTTTGTGTGATTGCTATGTATATAGGTACCTATGCATGTGTACGTCTTCATAAAAAAAGCCTTTTTGTTTTAATAAGTGGTTTACCAATCAGCATCCAACTGAATCAAAACGGGTGGTACACATATAGCCTGAGATGCTTGAAGTATCATCGCCCAAGTGCTTTCCTGTCTTGTTTTCAGAGAGGATTTCGTTTGGGAATTGACATGCAAAATGGAAAGAAAACAAAGTAAAAGGAAAAAAGCACAGAGAATTGATATTGATGATGAATCCATTTTATGGCATCGCTCGATATTGCCGATATTTATATAATATTTTTTTCTCCGTCTGTTGCGGAGTGCAATGCTTTTGTGGTGAAAAGAAAACAGTGGAAAACATTTTGATTCATTTCCCAGCAGAACGATTTCGGAAATGTGTTTGTCTTTTGGTATTGTTATTTATTACAAAAGTTGGAAAGTTGCTCAATCTTATCGGTTCTGTTATTTTTTGTCGTGGAAGATGGCAATGTAGACAAATCTTGCTGAGTATATAGATATTTCTGTGGTAGTAGAAAAATTGTTTGCTGCATTCGTCATCCTTTTAAAATCACACAGCACAATGATTTATTATCATTATTAATCTGATTACCACGGAAGAAGGGGAAAAATTCATTCTCTTCTTATTCTTGCTTTATCGTTATCATTACTGTTATTAGCAGTATATATAATTCCGTTTGATTTTTACGTCGATATCTTATAATTATGTAAATCAAATACTTTTATACACCGCTCTTTGACTTCTCTGATACGCTGATAGTGATAGCAACTGAGGAAGATGCAGATTGCTGTTTAAAATGCGTGTATACAACATAATAGTTATAATCAGAGAGGTCTTTTGGCTTGAACTCAAAGGAGGTTATGTTCCAAGTAGACATCACACGCAGACAAAAGCTACAGCAAATTTGCCGGCATGAATTTTTTTCGAGGACAAAACCTTGAAGGATATACTCAGCAAAATTATTTCGCTATCATCCATATCCTATCCTCCTCCTTTTTTGAGTATGTCCGTTTGGTGTAGATAATAATAACGTCTGCTCTGCTCCACTGCGGAAAGTCGTTCCTGTCAATAATTTTGTTGTGCATAACTTGTTAATTCAGCAAATCCCCATTTTCCTCATCATTTTTATTTGTCTGTGTGTGTGAAACACTGTGCTCTATTCTTTTAAAGGGATGATCAGAACTTGTGAAATTTTATGCTTTTGAACAAATATTTTTTACACGACCTTGCTGAAAATTTAGTCAACCTTACTGTCTGTATTATGTTCATCAATGACGATGGAATTGCATAGCTCATAAAAAGAAGCGCTGGCATGTGCATACTATTATTTGCATGATTTTGATTGAAATGCAATTTTAAGCGCAAATTAGATAATAGCCAAAATGAGATTGGCAGTATATGAATTGGGAAACTTTCTACTGGAGTCGCCATTGTCGTCATGAAAGCTGAATTGGATTCTTGGGAACAACAATATGCACACAGCTGAAGCAGTGGAGATTTTATTGTTGATACAGAGAGGTCTGTCCTAATGGCAAATGTGCCATGCCAGATGATTATATTATATCCCATGTACATGTGATAGTGGAAGTAATCTCGCAACAACAGCAGTTGTCATCCAAAAAAAAACTCCAATCCAATCCATGTTCACCACGCACCACCACCATCAAACTTATTGTATCCTCCTCTCACAAACTCTCATGTACAATTTAGTAATAAGAAGACATGGACATGAAGGAAAACCTGGTAATGCTTACTAGAGAGAGAGGCAGAGAGAGAAGCAAAGAGAATTAAAAAACAGGATCAGCAGAGCTGCTGCTGCTGTTGTTACTTCTGCACGCATTTTCAGTCAGAGTCAGACAAGTTTTATGGGATCAGTAGCAGCAGCAGCAGCATTGAATTGGGAAGAGAACGCACGGACACGCACGCACAAAACCCAGCCATGGCAAAAGAGAGATGTTGGAGAAGGAGAGACAAACACGCACATTCTCTCCCTGTTCAATTTACATACATGAGTCAAACACAGGCCGAGTACACGCACACACAAAAATTATAGCAACCGATGTCGACGATGTCTACTAGCGAGTCCTACTGCTGTGGTGGTGGTAAAGACCTGAGGAACCCCCTATGGCTTCACGACCATCATCACATACACCAACTTTCTGGCTTTATTTTTACGTACACACCAACATTCTTCCTTCCCTTCTCTCATGTATGTATACAAGTTTATATGGGAAAAATGTGTAATCATCCCTCCTCATAGCATGTACCACTACTACTTCTCTACTCGCTCGTTGTAGGGTATTTTTATCGATCCTCCAACGAAACAGGAAGCCCGACAATAGAAGACTAGAGGAAAAGTATACAAGTTACAAGAACCACATGATAATGCATAATGTCGAGGAATACCTATAATATGTAATAGTAGTAGTGAGAGGAGCTGAGTAGGCAAACTAGAAAGCCAAGACGATGAAGAAGATGAGAGAGAGAGAGAGAAAAATCTCTCTAGTTTGAGCGCATTCACTCGTACATCTTCACAAACACCACCACCACCACATTTGCCTTTACAGCAGTCGCTGTTGTCAGCAGCGAGCGGTGGGGAATTTGGAAAATGGCATAAGGAAGAAAAAGAAGGGATCGGACGGACGGTTCTCTTTTGCTGACTCTAACAATGGGACTACACCATTTACACATGTGTATATTATGCAGTAGAACATGAATTTTGTATATGCAGCAAACGCAGGAGGAATAAGCAAGTAAAAAAAGGAACAGGAGGGAGAGTGAGAGAGATGATAGAGAAGTTACATTTTACATTTCATTTCTGGGATGAATGCACACTCAAGAGCTCGCACAGTGTAACTGAAATAGAAAAAAAATATAGGAGATTCACTTCTACTACATCTCTCATGTTGATGGATTGAAAGAGAGGATCTCTCATTTTTAAAATGATCCTTTTTATATTACACTTACTTAAACGACTTGATGCTCTGAATACTTACCAGGAGTAGTGGCAGAGGCAATACATTATACATACATATCATGATGATGATGATGATAAGACCATCACCTCCGAAACAGGATTTTATAATAAGCAAGTGAAAAATAAGTACATCCGTGTGTATGTATGTTTGTGTTTGGGGATATGGGTCGGGTGTACTTTTTATTATTGTTATGCGTTTATTATTACACACTCGCTGTAGGCATTTCTTTTGTGCGGAGGAAGATGATGATGAACTCAAACAAAACAAACTAAAAAGGTGACTGCAAAGATAGAGAGAGAGAGGAAAAGAAATACTACAGGGAGACATCGTTAGGTAGGAAAAGGTAGTAGTGGGAAGGGAAGAGATAAAAGATGAAATCAGATGAATTTCAGACAACTTTACTGAACAAGAGATACTACTAGGAACTTGGAAAGATTTAAAGGGAAACTAGAGAAAAAATAAGGAAAATGAAGCATGAGAATCATAGATAGAGAGAGAGAGAGAGAGAAAATGAAAACAGTTTGTTCTTTTCTTCCTTGTTGCACTGTTTTTTTTCAGCAAAGTTAACTTATGTGCTATATGGAACTGTGTGTAATTTTCTTTCCTTCAAAGTGGCAGGCACTCCTTTTACCTATTCGCCCTGTTGGAGAAAAAAATGTACATATGTAAGGGCACAATCCCGGCCAAAACAACACACGTATTGTACTTACTTAAAAGAAGTTGAAAAGTTTTTTTCGCCCTGTTCTTTTGGCCTACCAACAACGGACCATTACAAATACTTGAACGAACGTCAGCTGCATTTAAACTGCCTCTCTTGTGTCGAATTTGCTCACTAGCTACAAAAACTACTAATATTAATGTTGTGCCTTGATGTTGTTGCTGTTCTTTTGCAGCTACTATGCTACTGCTGCTGCTGGATAGAATGACATTATCATTATTATTGCTTCTTCGTTTTATATTGCTACTTCTACTACTTCTATTATTACCCTCAAATACAATAAGTACTTGTGTGGAACTACTTCTTCCATCACCACCACCACCACTGCGACTCTTCCACTACTACTCCTCGGCTCTACCAAGAAATGGGGATTTAAACCCTAACTTTTTGTCTTTTAAAACAAAAAAGTTGTACCTTGCTTGTGTAATTGCATTTATTATACAAGTTTTTGCTCCCCTACTACAACTTACACTCCGCTACAACAATCTTTTTACTACCATTACCAATCCATGCAATCTAATTCCAAAAAAGGATCCCAAGAAAAACCTCACGCAATGTTCAAAAGTGGATTTTCGATGAGGCTCATATGTGTGTGCCTACTTCTAAAATGCATATTATATAGAGACAAAATATGCCCTGTGGTGGTGTCGGCGGCAGCGGCAGTGCCGTGTGGTGGCGGAGGAGAGGATGATAGTGATGATGATGCAGTAACTGTTACCAGGAAGAAACTTAAATTAGATATACATGCATACTACGTTTTTGCTCATTTTCCGTCTGTTCTACACGATTTTTAATAGGGCTGACTTGCTACGCCGGTCTTATCTGCTAAAGAAAGAGAGACAAAGAACAAGACAGCCAAAAAAACCTGAGCCACCACCACCATCAACTTTGTAATTTCCTGGGTTACGGGAGAGAAATATGGTTGCTTGACTTTTCAAAAATATACATAAAGTCAAGTCTTGCTTTTTTGGGTAATAATAACATGCGTTTGTCTTATTATTATTATGATGATGATTCAGGAAAAAAAATTTGCTCAGAGCAACCATCACTCACATACAGACGACAAAGAGAAAATGGAAGTGCGTAACGTGAAATGTCAGGTTCAGGCCAATTTGACTGGTAATTGACAAACAAGAGTAGAAGCAGCAGACACATGTCTTGTGTTGCACGCTGTGTTATTAAAGGTAACAGCAAATACTCTTGTAAGTTTATGGATGGAAGTGCACAAGTTTTACTACCGGATGGGCGAAATATATATAAAAAAAGTATGCCAGAGGTTGATCCAAATGCGTAACCCGTTATTACATTTTTTCCTTCCCTCGTCTAATGTTAGACGCTCCTCAATACTTAAACTCTACTGCAAGCCTGATGAAAAGTGTCTTCGTCAGTTTGGCGCATATGTCACTGTTGCTGCTGCACCATAATATAATAATAATAATAATAATGTACACACTCACATTATCATCGTCGTCATTGCTGTGATGCGATGCATATACACGAAATACAACATCGTACCACAAAACTTAATGCAATGTTTGGCCCAAATGATGAAGATTCATTATTATTACACGCTTGACAGCGATAATAGAAAGTATCATTGACATACATTTTCAGGAAAAGCTACAATCATCATGCTCGTAGCTGTAAAGTACACCCTATCTCTCTGGCTACATAAGTTTTGCTGGTTTTACCATAAGTCTTAATAATTTTCCACAGGACATTAGCTCTGTACTCCCTCCTTATAAAGCAATAATATTATTTTGAATTGTAATCAAGCGTAAAAGTCTATTTTTACAAAGACACTGCCATGAAAATGAAAACTTTTTTTTTGATGGATGGAAAGTATGAATGTCAGGTTTGCTGGTTATTGCCTTTTGCCAGTTGTTTTCACGCAAGGTACGTAGTACGTGCATTCAAACGAATTACTTCAATTCTTCGCGGCTCTTATAAAGTTGGACTAGTCCTCTTTCTAATACTTTATACTTTAAGAACATCAAACTAAAACTGCTGCTGCTGACAAGACCGGACTTAAAGTTTGAAGAAAAAAAGTTTATTTTTTCCCTTTTCTATTGGGCTTACTTATAGACAATCCTCTTATTGTACTTGATTCATTCATTAGGACTAATCAGTTGGCAAAAATGCAAAACAAGACTCATTTGTCAAAATTATGTTGTTATTATTATCATTATGCGTGTGTTTTCTTGGCAAAGATGCATTATTCATATATGATAGCACATAAAACAGTAAAGTTTTTTAGGAGTATCACTGATATTACTATTGCAACTGCAATCACCACCACAACAACCTCTTTGTTTGGGCATAAGTTTTGAATGTAGGTAGAGGCATACGGAGACGTTATCCCTATTTTAAAAAATATATATTTTCCCATGTGGAAGTCTTTATAAGATGGAGGAGGGTGAGGCCAAAAAAAACGTTATTTTATTTTATTTTTATGTTCACTATTTTATTCATTTTTTATTCGACGAAGGTGTTGCTTCAAACATGGTTGTATCTAGGGTTTAGAGAAAGTCTCAAGGTGAATATCACCAAGTCAAATGTAGGCAAACTCCCTTAATTTTCTTATAGACATCATCATGGCATACATATCAGCGGCAGCAGAAAGATAATGTTACTGTCATGAATCTGATTTGCTAAATTGTGATAATATGCATATTATTATTATTTATCGTGTGAAGTGTTGGCTCGTTGTTGTTGATGTTGTTGTTGTTACGTCGAAAAGCAAACGGTTTCGAAGTGGTGATAATTGCTTCGAAATACATAGCGCATACATTTCTTACAGCAATGCAGTATCCATTTTTCATACTGTTTGTATTGTGACAGGCAATGACAATCTTTTTTTTTGCTGCGTGCGGCTTGCGGATATGCATACCTGTTTGAGTTGTTGATAGAAGTGGTTGTGGTAAATATGATAACATTAAGGTTGCCGTGTTTGTTGTTAGAATTAACTAAATCGTCTAAAATGCAAGAGGAGGCTGGGCTGCTGAGGGGACATAAAAACGGATTCCTCCATTTTCATGTGATGTGATGTGGGCGATTCAGTCAATGTCTTCATCATCGTCATCATCATCAAATCCAACTGTCTACAAAAATATGTAAAAAAGCATAGAAAGGAAATGATGACGAATGGCTGGTTCTTGCCAAGAAAAAAATCCACAATTTTGCAAAATGCACACAAGCCCAATCTTAATACTGCCATATCATATACCACCACATCATAAAAAGAAAATCTGAGGTGAGCACTAAGCAAATTGTTTGGGAGCAAGAAGACGAAGAAGAAGGGAATAAAATGTTTGTTTTCAGGTTTACCTCACCTCCTACTCTTCGACTTATTCTTCTAGTTATTTACCTACGTTGCTTGTCTTCATTCCTTGTATGATGATGTGTCTCTCTTCTGCTGCTGTGACCTATTTTAAAAGTCGGTCGAACCAAGCGTTCCACCACAGTGAAGAGTAAGTGAGCAATGTGGTGGTAAAAGAACGCGTAAAGTAGCAGTTTTCATATGAATTGCTGAACTACACCTACATTTGTGCATATGTATGTACGTGCTGTTGTGTTGCTGTTTTGTATTGTTGAAATACGTTGATGCACAATGCACAGAGAGCCCAGTGCCAGTGCACGGTACACAGAAGTAGACGTACAGGAAGATAAGATAAATTTACAGCATACGTTTAAAAGCTCTCTTCTCATCTCTCAAAGCTACCAGTCAAGTATATCAGACTGCATGTCCATTCCGTTGTAATATGTAATAGTAATGTACTGTAAGATGCAGCCAACAACACACCTGGTGTGCAGTTTTTCGATGACATCATTTTTACTGTTTCGATTTTAATTCACGAATACAGGAGCAAAAACAGCAGTAGTGTTTTGCAAACATTTTTTTGACTCCGTCTGCAAAGACGGATTGTTTTTAGAGGACCGCAATTTTCTGATACTCTAGCTAGCTTACTTGCTTGCATGTACGAATGACAAAGACAAAAGCTTGATCGTCGTCCACATCAACTATCAACTCATCATTCTTGTTTCTTTTCATTGTGCATACTCGTATATAGGGAAAACTTGCTATGCACATACTTGCAAATAAAAATACTGTACATAAAAAATGGTTGTGCTCCTCCAAATGAAACGCGCTTTCTATCCCTTTGCAGAGAATTGAGATTGGATTCCTTGGTGTATCCTTTCGCTTACATCTATTTTCTTAGCTGGTCAATTCGGTCGCAATGCAAAGATTAGTCACTTGAAACTGACCAATAGATATAATATGGAGACTCTCGCTGCCTCCATAGCAGAAGCATAATCTACAAAAGCCAACTTTTTGCATGCATAGCTAGGAAAGAAATTGCAGAGTAGCAAGGCAAAGTGGAGTACTTGAGTATTTACTCACGTCTACTCTTGACTTCTCTATCTATTCAACTCTGACTCTCTGCAAAGAAAGCAATTCCATTTAGTTTTTATGTACTGATTCCGTCAAGAGGAGACGTATTCAATTTATTTCCTTTTTCTTCTCCACTCCTCCCGTCATAGCCAAATAAACTACTCCTGCTGCATGCATGCATTCTTTACTTGCTTTGCAAGGAACCGTATTGCCGCGGTCACCACTAAACAAATCATTAACTATTCACTAGAGCGTTCCTCTTCTACCTTTAGGAAAAAGGAACAGTCCTTCAATAATAAATAACTAACTCATGAATCCATCTAAAATAAGGGCTAAATATTTTTAATGCTGAAGCCTAACCTCTTACTATTCTTTTACTTCGCTGCACGGAAAATGAATTTTACCTTTTTTGTCTACCATATTACTGTTGTTGTATGCTTGTTCCAAGCTTATATCACTAATATGAAGTATTTATGGTGTTTTCCCATGTTCGTCCATCTACCTTACAGCCAATACTACATACCTAAATTTTTCTGTGGCATTTGTTCCTCTTTTTGTGGCCACGGTAGAGGTGGTGATGGTGATGATGGCGGGTACCGGAATGAATAGTATGTATGTATGCTTATTCTTCTGCTGCAAACACTTTGTTTCAGAAATACTAAATTTAACATGTTTGTCTGTCTGTCTGTCCATTACCTGTAAAATCACCCTGTGTCAATGATTTACCGAATGTCTCGTAAAGCTTCCACTTAGATTTGGGAGCAAGGACTCCGTTGACATTGGCAGAATCAAGGTTTATATCCTCTGTACTTTCCGTTTTCAGCAATGTGTTTATGATCAGTGTTATAGCGGATTTATTGTTGTCGTTCGTGTGTGTGATAATACAGTCAGAGCGAGAGTGATACGTTCTGCATAGCGTGACAAAAGTGGTGGTGGTAGAAGACGGGTAACATCGTTTAAATAATAAATGCCATATTGTCTCGGGAAATCACACGGTGCCTAACTACCATATTGCCCTAGCCCCATTTTCATATACGTGAAAAATGGAATAAATGAGTATCGATGTGGGCTTGTCACACACACACAAACCCGGAATATAAGTATACGCTTACTTACGATACTTCATTTTCAAATAGCCGGATCAAATTACCAATATTTTCATGAAGTGTGTTACTATAGAAAAAACAACGGAACGGAATAATATAATGTTATGGATTACTATATAGAAAGGGTAGGGACATTTATGTAAACTATTTTGGCTGTTTAGGTATTATTACTGTACAGTTTTTTGAGGCTTGCGTTCTTTACACAAAATAAAAAAAATATTTCACATAAAAGTGCCTACTGTGGCTACCCATAATATCATTTATTCGACTCCGTTGCTTTTGATTGGTACCATTGATTTACCATCCACTCATGAAGAATTAAAGCTGAGTCATCTACCACCGTCATTAACATCTTATAATCCAAGTAAGTAGAGTGGGAAGGAGAGAGAGAGAAATGAAATCCATAATATAACATTTCTTTACTGCCAACGTTTTCCCTTGAAGCGAAATTTTTTCAAATGAAGAATGTATCCTTCATATTATTACCACATACCTGGCTGCATTAATGACAGTTTACAACAACTGATTACAGCAGAGGAGCAGACCAGAAATATTTTTCAGGAAGAGTTGCACGAGAGCATTTAAGCCGTATTAAGCAACTTGAAAAGTCATTGTTCCAATAAAAAATCTAATTAATAAGTAAATAAACAAAGCCATCTACAAGCAATGAGGCAAAGCATGCGTCACCGATAATACACATTTGGGTAAAGTATTATTATGTTCGAAGCAATGGCGCTTATTAAGACTTGCTTAAGACAGAGTCTTCCTCAAATTACAAATAATATGCGCCTATTTATTTGCAACTATGGCTCATTCCTTTCATTTTGTCTGATGATGTGCCTAAGTACTAAGTACCTTTGAAACTTTGAAGACTAACTGACTGTCATTCTCCCTCCTCCTTTTATTTTTTTGCACGGTGTGTGTGATTATTTTGGAGATGATGATGATGATGACGACGATCATTGTTCGACTAGAGTAATACACCTATCAAGTGAGTATTAACGTACAGCAATCTACCACACATGCATACACGCCTTCATAAAAAGCCATAGGCAAAATATTATATTCTTGTTCGTCAGTTTGCACAACGCTGGGTACAGTACAGAACCGTGATGATTATGATGATGTTGTTTTGGACGCGAGAATCTTTCTCTAGGAAATACGTTGAACTGTCAGGGGGAGTTGTGAATGTGCTAATGAACTTGTTTAGAAGCAAATAGTACGGTTTTGGTCATATTGGGAAACTCAAGGTCCAGTTTTTAGTGTGGTGGACGTCTACGGCAAATAAAGATGACGGCGACGAATGCGAGAATGATGATGATACAAATGAAAAGATGGCTTGATGCCTCTCTCCCTTGTTTTGTACGGCTAACCTGAACAAAAAGAGAAATGATATTATTGTTATTGCACGTCATTTACGATTGCACAAAAACGGCAGCAGCGACCTGCCTTTTTATTAAAACACAGGCGTGAAAAATGTATTACAAAAACGTAATGAGATGTTAAAGTTTTAGATGATGAATTGCAAGTAGCTTAAAAATTATGTGTGTTGTTTTTTGTGCGTTTGGTTGGCGTGATATATAGATTGGGTATTGATTGACAATAAATGGTACCTCATCCAGTAAATCGCTTGTGAATAGTACGGAAAAGAGAGAATGGTCACCACCGCGCTAATTCTGTGTTCATGCATAAAAATTAGATTTTTAAGCATTTCCATTTCTTACATTTTTTCGCTTTATATGGACATGATCCATCATATTGGGTACACATTGTAGGTAATATATATTTTTTTCTGCTGCACGATACAATATTGATGACTGTAGTCTATCTATAGTAGTGGTAATTACATTAAAGTACGTACTTTTGTTCTCTATGCGTATGCTCTAAACTACTGCTGATTAAAAAAAAGTTCTTTGTTCTTTGACAAATGCCACTTGTTATTACTGTCTATCACGACGTATGCGATATCCTTCTGCCAAAAAATATAAAGTGCATAACAATAACTGCTGCTGTTGCTGTAGTCAAGACTTTTTAGCTAACGTGTGAATTGGGTTTCGTTTTAAAGGAAACCAAACCACAGTTAATTTTTTGGTTAGCTCTCACAGTGAGTGCTCAGGTATCAGTATCAAACGTAATACATTTTAGTCGAGAGGGGCTAAAAAATAAGTACGTGTGCAGTTAACCACCATACTACCACCACCGTGGTGGTTGTAGGAAGGAAAAAGGAAGTAATATTATTATTCCCAACAGAATTATTGCACACTCTGCACATGCTATTACCAAACAGGAATATCTGGCATACAACAATGTAGTGCCTGCTTCTCCCTGGCTGGCATGCTAGTTAATAACAATACTTTATTGTTGACCTATGCAATAGCACATATTCTATGCACAATGCAATACTGTTTTTACCTGGGAAGTCCTACTTTAAATATTCTTTTTTTGCAGTAAATATAATATTTTATGTGAGTTAATGGGTACGCCAATAGATTCAAAAGGCTGTTACTTAATTGTAGGCATGACTGATTATAATTATTGTAATTACTGATCCTTCCTGTTTATTCCAAGAACTGTTGTCTTGTGTGTCCTTTCTTCTTTTTTTCTATTGCTGCTACTCTTTTGGAGTCGAGAATTTTTTTGCCTTTTTAATGTGATCGCACACACGCTAAATAGTTAAACCAATCGGTTTTTGATATTATGATGATGATCATGATAATGGCGATATACGTATAAAAAGTACTGTTTTGTTGGGATCACCGCACGAAAATGTGTACACACTAACTGTATTTTACGGATTTCATTACTGGTGTGCACAGCTCCAAGCTATAGAATCGCCCATTTTTGCCTGTGTGTGTGAGTGTTGTTTGTTTGGTCCTACGTTTATAAAAACAAAATTGAGTCTGATAATAATAATAGCTGTGTGTTAATAATTTGGAAAATCAACTTGAAGGTCCTCCTCGCGTCGTCCTGTCTATTCCACGCAGACTCTGATTTCTTTACTAGCATGCCACCAGCGATCATAACATTCATAACCCCATATAAAACATATATATATTCTGCATATGCATATTATTTTATAAACTATATCTTGTGTACGAACATTATTGGCTGCGTCGATCATCTGGCGCTAAGCTTTTTGCAAGTGATATTGTAACGATGGCGATACTCTGTACCTCTCTACGAAGTTCGTCTGGCTAAATTATAAACATTGCTCGCAGGACGCGGAGGAATGTAAACAATTATTATGATTATTTGGTGTACTTAATATGCAGATAGATAATGTTTGATCATATAGACACCACTGTTGAGTGACTGCGAATTGGGATTGAGAAAAAAATATGATCCTCATCATTCTATCGCCTCAGGAGAATAGCAGCCGAAAAACTGCAATAGCATCACTACCAATGAGTTGATTTTGTAAAATGAAACGAAAGAGATCTTCCTCAAGTTAAAATATTATGCTAGGCATATAATGTAGTAGGTATCTGTAATGAAAAGTATGGCATGTTATGTCAGACAAATATCATCTTTTCATCTAACTACATCTTCTCGGCAGCTACAATAATAATATATGTACCTCTTCTAAAAGATGCCTATAGAGAGCAATGAAGAATGAGCAAGGTTAGACTTGCACGCAAATGTGTACGTACGTAATAATGTATGAATGTATGGATACCTACCTCATAACGCGTTTCTGATCATAATCATCATCATGATCATGCTCATCATATTAGCATTCAAATAATAGAACTCAAACCAACTATTAATATTATTTAACATTTTCTGTTTGTTAATTTCCTGTTATAGTCAGCCAGCCCTTCACCTTGACTGTGCAGTTCTTTAGCCGGACTGTTACTGCATACGCATCCCTTTTGCTGTTTTTGCATATAACTTGCCTATGAAAAGTATTCCCCTTCGAGATTTTGATGAACTGTTGCTACTGACGCTTCTTTTTGTAGATTTTAATCGTCAATTCTTGATGATCATGATCAACCAACATCACAGAGAAGAAAGGATGATGATTCTGATGATGACGATGATATCATCATAATCAGCAAACGGAGCTGTTTTAACTGATTTACAAAATATAAAATAAAAATAAATTCTCATCTGGTTTCTTGGTTCGCCCATTTCTTATCTCATATGGCATGCATGCAAATCCGGTCAAGTACCAGTTGGCCACTTGAGGAGTATACTTTTGACTGTTGTTGTGTTACATTGCAACAATTGTTATTACGTGTACTCTGTTTAAAGTAGACGGACACATCACGTAATGTAGAATAGACGAAGAAGAAGATAGTCATCTTCATTAACCACAGTAGCAGAAAAAGCAGAAGAAGAAGAAGAAGAAGATAATGTACAATCCATTCTGGGTAAATGAAAAACTATAAAAAGTCACTCTCAGAGTAGTGGTGGTGGATTATATGCGAGTAATTGAAGTAGTGGTAGTGGGAGATGATGATATAATGTTATTATGCCTTTTCGACTGACTGAAGAATGAAGAGGAATCCATTTAAAATAGAAAAAACCAAGTTTTGTGTGAGCATAATGGGTATTGAAAACTAGTCGATCAAAAATATTATTATCATAGCCGTTAGTCTGAGTTTTGATTTTGACTCCTTTTTCTGCAAAATTTAATGGTGATGATAGAGACCACAGTTATATGCAATGCACACAATGTGGTTTCCTCTTTCTCTCTACTTTAATAATATTGTAGAATAAATTATATAAAAATATTGAAGACATAAAATACTTACATTCGTGCATATGGTATCGTTATACTTCACATCACACTAAACGTTGATGGTTTATTCATTCATTGGTTTGATTTTACGGTTTATTCATTTAGTATGATGACCTAGTCGTGAAATCGTCAAAAAAACGACAAGTAGCCCAGTTACTGTTTCCCTACTTTAAACTGTAGGTGCCTAAGAGCGAATGGTCGCTGAAAAAGTAAGATTCCTTGTAAGGTTTATAGATATTATGGAAATTGGTTGTATTATGCTTACCTACTCACATTACTATTTGCTATTCGTCTGAGTGAGTCTGGAGGAATGAGACTTGAGGCCCGTAGAAACCCATATTGCAGAGATGTAAAATTGCTAAAGTCATAAAATTGGGGAAACCAGTCTTCAAAATTTTATCTTCAATCTTCCCTTTGTTTGATGATGCCCTTTTTTTAACAATCCTCCACAGAACAGGAAAAAAGTACTCGCATTCAAATTTACAATGCACGGTTATTGCTGCCTTTACGAGAAACTAGAAAATAATATTATGAATAAATAAGTACAAATATAGGATCACAAATCACAAAATGCTGGTTTAAGGTAGTGACTTTTTGGAAATTGCTTTGATCTTTATCAGGCAAGTCATATACGGAGCTTTACTATTGTAAATGTATAGATAACCCCAAAATTTCAATGCATCAGCATCATTATCAAGAATCTGTCAAAATGGAATTTTACATACGTTTGAGATTTCCCAGAGAAAATGTGTACGTAAAGTGTGCCAGAGTATGTACAATATCTATTTAAATGACAGTAGTGCCAAGTGAATGAAATGGAATGTAGA
This sequence comes from Sinella curviseta, assembly GCA_004115045.4. Lineage (NCBI taxonomy): Eukaryota > Metazoa > Arthropoda > Collembola > Entomobryomorpha > Entomobryidae > Sinella > Sinella curviseta. The sequence goes on from CM065489.1 coordinate 12,186,165, forward strand.
CATACGTGCATGAAATTTTGAAAAAACGCGAACGTACTACTTCCACCATCGCCACGAAATAACCATGAACTGCTAATATTGGTGTCACTATCATCAAAAGATAATAACCTTGCCATTTGCCACATTTCCAGAAGGAAATATACTCAATAAACTGACAGAGGAACCATCAAAATGTCAAGACTGATAAGCACTGATTTCTAACTAATCAGTTCGAATGACCGTGTGTGCCAAACGACTTTGCATGCATGCAATGTTAATGCTTTCGCTTTCTTTAAAACAAACTTTTTCTTGGATAAAGACAGCCAATCAGGCAAAAGTTTCTTCGCCAAGACCCTCATACTTTTTTATGCGCATTTGCTTTCAAGCTTTTTTAGCCTTTACCTTCTATAGCTATGTAATAATATGCCATAAACTAACTTCCAAATCCTTCACCTTGTGAACGGAACGACATTGGGAAATGATAATTAAATAATATTATTATGTTATATGACCAGTTTTATTAATTAAAATGTTTTATTCTGTCTTTTTATAGGTAAGCACTCGGAAACTGGAACACAGTTGTTTTTATCAATCCATATTGTAAGGCATCGTAAAACCGTAAGCAAATCGCTTTGCAAATACTAGTTTCTCTTACTTGGCTGTCCTGTTTTTATTTGTTATTTTAACAGTTAAGCGGATTTTTTTAACCTAAAAGTTTAGTGATTGTCATTGCCAGTCGAACAGTTAGATCGAACGGGGAAATACAAAATATCTAATAGTTATTACCGTTTGTTGTTGTTAAGGATTAGTGTTGGAAACTTTTTGGTGTGCTTTCTATTGCTCGTTGTGTGTGTACTTGCGTATGCATAGGTACATATCTATGCAGTTTAGATGTTTCTTAAGTCTCTAGATAAACTTTGTGTCACGATGACCAAACTTGGGAAATGATTCAGCGAGTTGATCTAGAGGCTCTCTCTCAGCAAATCAGTGTGACTACCCTAACAACCTAAAATATTGTCGCCATCAATTGACAACAGTAGACGAGTCTATCTGATTTCTTTACGGGAAATAAATCCTCACTTCTTGATTATTTGCTTGTGTGTGTGCATTGCGTGTTTTATAAGGATAAATTCGAGCATATGTACTTTCATCCATTTAAACTTGCTTCCGTCTTTGTCCCCTTTAACAAAGTAAATAGCTGTTGAGATTAATCTCAATAAAAAACGGAGAATGTATTTAATCTTGTACTTGTCATCGTCTGAGCCGTTTATTATTGTTCATCAAAACTAGCAATAAATAAATTATATGTGTCATTTATCTATGTCTCATCTCATTCAAGGGTAATGAAGATTGATTTTTAGCGACTTCCTCTAATCCAGAAAGCTGTTTTACTACCATAATATTGTTGTAGAACACTGGAAATAACTAAGCTGTTATCGTCGTCGTCGTATAGACATTAAAAGTCAGTCCCTCAAAGTCTTTTCATTCATTCATCTTTTAAGCGTATAGAGTTAATATTAGTATCACGTTGATCTGCTGTGAGTAGTTCGGGTACAAATGTTGTGATGATATGATAATCTGATGGCAACAGACACGACGACGCCAACGACAAGTCGCTCAGTAGCAGTCATTGTCAATGCTATTATTATTATTATTAAGAAGATCGTCTTTGAAGTTGAATGACAGAGTTTATGTAGCAGTGGTGGTACATTGAATGGGAATATTGCGGTAAAGTGTTCCTCGATTAATTTTGCTCGAGCAAAGTCACTTACAAGACATTTTGGATGATCATAGCTTTACATTGCAGATTTCAGATTATTTATATTATGACGTACATACATGACAAAAAAGAAGCGACAGCGACTTACATTTAGACTTTGTACAGGGATTAAATTTACAAACTTACACATGTACCGTGTGCTGTATATTTTGCATATGTATTACAAACCGTTTTGGCTTCTTGACCTACCGTTATTCCATTGGGAGTGCCCAATTCAAGAACTGCGGAGCGCGGCCGCTGCACAACTGAAAAAAATCAAGGATGGCGATGACGATGATTCATGGATGTGCAATGAATGCTTTTGCTTACGACGATGAACACAAAGACACACACCGAGAGACACGAATCAATTGCATATATGAATAAAGGATGCACATTATAAATGCTAATTTATTTTCACTTTGTAATATTAATAGTAATGAATGAATGAAATGCCTGTCATTTTCAGTTCTAATGTAATGGAAAGCTTTCCTCGTTTCATTATGAAAAATAGCCGTCGTCTTTTGTACCAGTCTAATGTGCTGCTGGTGCGGTGGAGAGAGTATTTCGGTTGCATGTTTGTGGTGCATCCTAGTTACAAAAAAATGCAGGCGACGACGCTTGTAACATTTTATTTGCAAGATATGTCAATTGACATGCGGATGTAAATTGAACCGTAAGCGGTGCCGTGCATGGCGAACATCAATAATCATCATAAATTGAACACAGGTTAGAAAATTTGGTCTGCATATTTGCATACTAATAATAATGCAGCTGAAATTTGCAATTTATCAGACAGCTATTCACGTTTTCGTTTATTGTATTAATAAAAATATTTACAAGCGCATACAAATACAGAATATTACATTTAATAGGCTACTGGGACATTAGAACATTCATTTTTTATAACTCGTCAATTAGATGGAACATGCTAAGATTTTCAATCTCTTTTACTAGTTGATCGTCATGATAAGCAAATCATTTCTCCTACTTGAATGACCGTCCAGCTGGAGACTTGTCAATTACAATTAGTATAGAGGCGAATCAGTTCAGGGCCTTTAAAAAGCAGTAAATTCTTTTTTATAATGGCTATGTAGGTCGTCCATTAAGGATTGACAGTAGCTCAGATGGCTTAGATATTTTGCTGGGAAAATTCCACCTGCGTCTTCAATTTTACTTTAATCCATCTCAAAGTGGTTTTAACTTCCACTTCAATTCCACCATCCTTACTTATCCCATCTGGCATTTCCGTGGAGGAGGATAATGCCCCTGCTGCTGTTATACTGCTCCACTGTCTTCCGTTTTTTATTCCTTGTCACATAAAACATACAACAATCCACATGGGCTTATTTTTCGCGTGTGCGTTGGTGTGTGATGTGGATAGAAACAGTTGATTATGTCATATTCGGAATGTGAGCCAGGGAAAGCACAAGTAAAAGAATTTCTCTCTCTCACATGATTGCAGCATAAAACGGAGAGTGAATGAGGATGGAAAAATGGAAAAGCATCTTAAGACTGCGTCTATCCCCAACTTGAGAGTTTTTCGCGTAAGCCGAGTCGTTGTCATTTTACAAGAGGCAACAAAGCACCTTAGCATTTTTACATGCCCTTGTAGTGTGCATAATATTTTCTTTTCAATCATTAAAAAGGAGAAAACGAAACTCTTCTTCTTAAGATCTTAAGTCTATATACTTATATATACGCCCCGAACCTAGTCAGCCGTTATTAAATAGCATTTCTAATCCACATAATCTCCATCACCGTATAGCTTGATCGTCGTTGTCGTAAGAGAAGCAGAGGGACACAATAATAGCCCAACAAAGAGAATAGAGAAGCAGCAAAAATAGTGTTGGGATTGAGTGCGTTATATGTTTTTGTATGATACGGTAGAAATTTTAATTTTGCCCGCGAAGAAAGCCAGCAGGAGGGGTGCAATTTCATTTTTAATAATTGTGTCACGAAATGGTACAGCTGATGCCAAAATAATCCGCATTTGCTAAAACACATTAGAAAAGACTATATAATATAAAGGGGCTCTAAACTGCTCTCCTCCTCTCAAATGCTGCCGTTGGCCCTGGAGATTTCATGTAAAAATCATGTTCAACTTCTCTTACAATCAAGTATGGACATGAGCACAAGAATAGTATAGCATGTACAAATTCGCAATATAACGAAGAAGAAGAAAAAAATCGCAATTCCTTGCCATTTCCCTTGTGTAAGCAATTTGTAGGCTGTGGGCCTTCAATATTTGAGAGAAAATCTCTGGGTGGGACGCAACTCGCTTACAGCTCATTCATGGCACAGAACTATGACTGTGACTCTGACGAAGGTTTTTCGTTTAAAGTTTTGTTGTATTTATGTACCAATGTACATCTCCGCCTGTCGTTTTGTTTCCTGCTAGATACCACCATGAACATGGCCTTGTGCTAGTTTCAATTAACGTCACTTCTACCGTCTGACTTCTGCCACGACGATACTTACTTATATTCCTGTATGTCATGTCACAAAATGATAATGATGTTGCCAGTTGAAGAAACATTTTAGTGTTCAAAACTTTTTGAGTGTGTTAAACTTTTTTTTTGAGAATTGTGAAAAATATGTGGTTTATGTACCATCATATCATAATAATAATATTCATATACCACGAGTATTTTCTCATGAGACGTGCCCATAAGCATGGATGAGAAGTACAACTGCACATTTCGAGTTAATGCTGGCATGAAAGTATCCTCAAAACTTTTTTTATTACGTAACGGTAACGGCATAAAACTTTTTCGGGCAATGAATCAAAAAATGTAGCACTGGACCCATTTTCAAAAGTATCTCACCAACTTTGCGCTGCTGATGGCGATGATGACCATCAGCCGTAATATTTATGTCAAAAGTGAAGACAGTTTCTATTTTCAGAGATCGTTTAGTTAATAATAAGAATAATAATCATAACAGATTTTTAACTGAAAATCGATGTGCAGTGCAATTTGCCTGTAATAATTGCCATGATGAGATGAACCTAAGTTTGTATATAGGTAATACATATTATATCGCCAATGCTGCATACCAATGTCCCTTTGGTGTGATATGTGCAGTGAGTGAAGCGCCTATGGAAATGGGATAACTGTGTAATATCAGTGGTCAATTAAACCAGTCGTAGTGTGAATGACAACAGTAAAGTGAACATCATAACCATAACATGTTTGCGATGATGTCATACGTGCCGTTGTGGTAGTAGGTATATTAATTTTTTTGCAGTTGGATTGTTAACCAGCTTTTACTTAGCAACTTGTCCATCACGTTCAATAAAAAGCTTGAACGTGTCAGGTTTTGATGTTGTATCATCATCATCATCATCATCACAATCCTCATCATACGACTATTTATGCAGGTTGTCCTTCTTCTAGTACAGTTGAAGTAGTCGTCGTTTTGTAGTTGTAGCCTTTCAGCGTGGAAAGTGAGGAAACGGAAAGTTGTCTAAACAAGAAAAGCAGGACGATTATCATCATCCGCACTACTATACTATATGCTGTAGCGAGCAAAAAAAAATTATGCATTGGCTGTTGGTCTTGTAAATTCAGGGAGGAAGATCGTGCGGAATTGTGTAGTATTATTATTACCCGTTTATATTGCGAGTGGCCTTTTTCATAAAATTCAGCCAAGAATTTCACAGGACGACGACAACGACAGTAAGCGAGAGGAGGCAGGGGGCGGGGTATGATTCATGTTTTTCAATACTACTTGACTTTGATTGATACTTTGATGCTACTTTCAACTTTCATCCAAACAAACCGTTATGCCGTTATCTTTGAAAACAAAAAGAGCAACAAAGCGAAACCGGACTACCACCATTTCACTCCCTCAGTTATACAATGGCACTAATAACAAATAAATAAATAATATACAAATAATAGTAATAACAATGCAAAAGAATTAATGAACTTTATATGCATCCCAGTGAGCATGTGTGCATAACTCATGGAGAAGTCTGTCAAGTGATCAAATGCGTGATAAGATCGGCTGCGTTGACTGATTTTTGGCCATGTCTCCTCATTCATTCAGCAATGCTCATTTCATCAGAAAGAGTTGAACAACTTAACCATCCTCTCACTCATCCTTCCTTGTTTTCTTTTTGGAACACAATTGCAAATATTGATCTTCTAGAATGTTTGCTCTACTCCTCTAGTATTTGACGCTGTATTTGCTGTGAAAGTAAAATTATTATCACATCGAATGCGATAACATTGTGCGCTTGCTATTGCGTATACCTACCCACTCTCGATACATCTTCATACATCATTGGATGACAGCTCTCCAATCTCATTTTAATTTCCTTTTCTCTTTCGCTTGCGTGTTGATCTTTGTATGAAAGTTGTAACACCTGCAAAGGAACACCAAGCGAACAAAACTGATGAAATGTATAATTGTTGTTAATGAGCCCGTTCACAATATTGTCGTGAATTTGCATGAGATGTTGAAAAGTTTTAACTGTACTCTACGAAAATACTGCGAGCTCTCTCTCTCTCTCCCTGTCTCGATCCAACTCATACTGCCGATTTGATTTTGATTATCTGCAAAAAAAGAAGGAAGGGTCACGGGTCAAGTCATGTTGCATTATTGCATAAAACAATCAACCGTTATTTGATGCAAAACGTGAGCGTTTCAAGAGCAATAAAATCGCATGATCATTATTACCTATATGCTTTCTGGTCATATATTTTACATCACACAATAGCCACAACGACAGAGATGAGAATGAGTGATGATTAGCCTGGTGGTGGTGGTGGTAGGTTTGTTGAGTGTTACATGCAAAATAGAAAAGAAAGTTTGATTTGTATTTTTTTTGTTAAAAGACAACAGCTGCAGGTGCCATTGCACCGTATTGGTTGGTCATTGTATTTCATCGTTCACATATTATTATATCGCACAAAAGGAACGTTCTTCTGAGATACCAGTTTTTTGAGCGTGTACATTATTACTAGAGATGATGGGGATACATAATAGCAATTTCTACTCTTTAGTCAGTCAATCAATGCATGCAACATAATCAGAAAACAACAAGGGGCACAAGCAATAATAATAATTATGACATTTGATCGTAGTTGCCAATTTTATGTTCTTTTTATGCGTTTTCAAAAGATCGAGCATTACTGGCGGTGAGGACTATTTAAAATTTAATTTTTATTTACTGTGCTTGAGTTCAAACGGTTCAAATGTGAATGCGATTTGAAATTCTGCTTCAGAGATTACTTGGTTGATGACGGTGGTTGGAAAAGGAAGCAGATTTGATAATACATTTTTGCGTGTGGCAATTAAAGAAATTAATGGCTTTAATGGTACCCAGTGTACAAATTAGCCATTGAAAGCCAGAGAATGCATAAAATGTTGTGCGGTGGTCGCCACTCGGTACGATATAACTGCGAGAGATTCATTATGCAAGGCTATAAAATAAACTGCAATAAGTAAATGGTCGCCACCATCGGCCAATTATCTATACACAATTGCAAGCACTGTGCTAATGTGTACGCAATCATGCGGTGTATCTAAAAAAGAATCCTCTATAATCCTCGTGTCAATTTACAGAGAAATTGTAATTTGAAACAACAAATGGCGCACTTATTGTTAGTGCTTTTTACAAATTGAAATAAATGTGTAATTTGCGACCCCAACACCACGCCATCAAGATGACATTGAATGGACACATGAAAGGGAAATTTTTGTTTGTTCGGTGGAAATGAGCTGGCTTGTGCTACGCTTAAAACGTTTGACCGGTTACATGACACCTTGATTACTAATGAAACTTTATACGTACTCTTTTATTACTGCAAATAGGCAGCTAATAGTCATTATTAACTGACATGTCACATAACTCTTGCTGTACATTCAACTTCAGATCCACTTTAGCTAGTTTTATTTCTACAGGAGCTAAAAGCGACAACCATCACTTTTCCGTCGTCCACGTTGCTGGTTTTTCTAGTTGATGTGACATGGATGGGGGAGTATGTCAATACACTTGTGTGAATGCAAGTAGTAATTTACTGAAAAAAATATGATTCATTCAAAGGAACATTATTATCTGCATTCTCTTTCATTAACTGCCATTGCTGTTTACAGGATTTAAATGGCCAATGATAGTCAAAAATAAATAAAAGTCGTTGTTAAATGCTTTCGATGTTTTATAAGCACTCACTACTCACCAAAAAAACTCTCTCTTTCTCCCTACTCGATCCTCACGTGTGTATGCATGTCTTGTTGTGCATCTGTCTATCGGCATATGGTGCATTACATTGTACACAATCTCACAAGCTCTTGTCTCTCGCTGATGATGTTCATGTTTATCTTTTTACACACATTTCATGTGAAGAAGAAGAAGAAGCTGCATTTTTATCGTTTCGTTCCTCTTCCCTTGCACTTGGCTATCTGCAACTGTTCAAACAAATGAAAATTCTAATCTCATGTACACGTATCCGCTATATAAATGCATCTTGATTTGTTGGTGGTTGTGAATAGAACTTCCACACGACTGCAAATCAAATGATGTGAGGGATAAGGACAGTATAAATAATAAAAAAACGAGCATCATCACCACCATCCTCTTCAAACAAACCATTGGTTTGCCTCAGCTTCCACTTCCAACAACGTCATAATTAAATGGCAGGGGAAATTTCTAAAATTATTGTTTTGAATTCATACAAAAAAAATCGTCTTGGCTCCACGATTTGCTGATTAAACAATGATACCTCTTCTGGCGGACGCTGTGTTTCTTTGCTTGCTAGCTGGCTACTATTGTTTAAACCAGGGCCTACTACTAGGAGGCCGATGAAATGTTGTTGTTCCTTCTAGTATTTCATTAGGTAACCATAATAATAATTATCTTTCACATCCACACATACCTACGACGATACATTTCAGTTTCGTTAGCTAGCGATGAGAAATGCAATTGTTGTCTAGTGAGAGAATTGTTGTTTGTGTGTGCGTCTTCTTGCATTCCTGTCCCTATTCAAAAAAAAACCTTTTTAAAGATGTGTAACTGCTAACGCGGCTTTTGACCGTGCTTCTGGTGATGAGGTTCAAGGGCGAGCGAGTTTCCCCCATTTAATTATCAGATTCACTCTTTGGTTATTTACCTTGTTGTATGCTTATAATATTATTGTTCATTTTTGCATGCATTTCATGCATACTTTGACTGCATGGTGAAAAATAAAATGCATCTCATCGTTGTTTCTACATAAATAGTTGCGTGCCTATAGCTCTAGCTACCCACTATTCCTTCTGATGAAATAGACAAATAGCAGCAGGTGCAGTAATTGTGGATATTATTATGTTTTATGAGTAGTTATGCAGATAATTTTGATTGTTGGGATTGTGATAAATGCTACAAAGCCCGACTTTGTGTACGTAGCTACCTACCTGCTCACCAGCAGCTTATCACGACGATGACGATGAAGGTGCATGTATGCACACAATAGTGCAGTTCCATGGTTGCACGGGCAACAATAATAATGGCGATAATAATAGAACCAGTATAGGAATCGTACAAAAGGAATAGCCAACTAAATGGCGCTTATTATTACTATATCTGCAGGTACATCAGCTCAGACGACTGAACTTTTCACAAAATAATAATAATACAATGCAATTCTTTAGTGTCTATTGATGCTATAATGATTACATATTATGATGATGACTGGTGGTGGTGAAAACCAACTTTGAAATGTATCATCTACCTGAAAAGGGTTTTTTTCTATTCTCATAGCTCATTTTACGACACCTTTGTAGATGATATCTCCTCTCTTCTGCATTTTTTTTACAAACTGCCAGTGTGTGTTTGGCTAGCTCTTCTAGCTTTTCCTCTGTCAATATATATTTACTTTGAGGAGATGAGACGCTAGCAGCAGTGTCAAGTGTTTCTCTATAGATTTCTGTCTCTGTTGTTGCAAGCTAGATAAGCACTGGGGGACAACGTGGGTCCAAAAAAATGTGTTCAAGTTCTGGTTGACTGTCATCAGTTTACTTTTACAAAAATTTCGTGTCTCGCTCGTTTCTGTTTTATTGTGCTGACGTGCGATATTGTTGTTGCCGCTGCTATGATTACAAAAGGTAGGCAAAATGTGTAGAATCATCAGCATTCCTCCATCACCACCACCACAATATACAATCTTCATCTGGCAAACTCTGTATGACAATGATAATACTTTTTATTACCACTTTTTGATTGGCATATAGTGGGAAAAGCAGCACTTTTTTCTCCTCTTCATATACACAGGCTTAATGCCCACTCACTTACCTGAGTGTATGTACGCTATAGGCTCTTTTGAAAATGATGTAAGAGTTGAACAACTGTTGTTGTAAAAAATACTGTAATGGTAATTAGAGAATGAACAGCACAATGCATTTAGAAATTCAAGCATGATTGTGGGTAATAACAGCATCGCGGTCTGACTTACTCTTACTACCACCATAATACATAATACCTAGATGCGGTATGATGTACTCTGTTTTGTTGTTTTTTGTAGTAGTGCAAAAACTCTTTTATGTATGTATACAAACGCGTAAAAAATTCATATTGGTTCTTTTTTTGTTGAGAAATGGAGTGTGTATGTAAAAGGAGTAATGGTGGTGATGATGATGGTGGTGGCCATAATGATGATGATGACACGGGAAATATTCCCACACATGACCGGAACCAAGCTGGACATTACTTCCTCCTCTTTCCTGTCGTGATTCTCTTATCTGCTACCGACCTTTGGAGTATATATGCATTTGTTATTATTGTTATTATTATTATGAATGTAAAAGTTTATGTCCACACATACATATTTCTAGTTACGGTGAAATTATATAACTAGCTTTTGAAAAATGCATTTTCCTCTCCGCTTGTGTGTAGGCATTGATGAGGAGGAGAGTGAGTGAGTGGTTTTGACGATGACGATGATGAGGCACATTATACAACATTTCCATTAGGAGTACACGGAATGGAAGTAAACTGGATTCTCAAAGAGCGGAGTCAATGAATTGCGTATAATATCTGTCTGTGTTGCCGTTGCTCAAATAAACAGAGACTGGTCATCATCGTCATTATCATCATCACAAACACAGCACAACATCAACATGATTAGCATAATGTGTATTAGTTTCCTTATTTTATAGACTTTTTTTACTCCTCGCCTCTTATTAACTTTAGCCTGTCATAATCATTATTATCATCGAGTATGCTCATCATCATCGACATAAATATTGTAGGTTTCATTGACCGATGATACCTTCAACGTGTGCATGGTGAATATACCTAAATTTATGATGCATGATATGCCACGCATAAAACACATTTATCTCTCTAGCATTTCGTAAAGGTCTGGCCTCTTGGGCAGGATTTTGATCTGAAATAGTCACTTGCAATTATTATCATGTTGTTTGTCACATAAACAACATTGTAGCTTACTGTGGTGTATAAAACTCTTTTGTAAAAAAAACTTTTCAACATTTTTGTTTCGTGTGATTCCTGTTCAATTAAATGGATGGATGGTCATTTTTATAAGCGATAGAGTATGTTTGTGACAGTCGTGTTAGTAAATTAGAAATTTGATTTGGCAAGCATCAAATGTCGACAAAAAAGATAGACGTTGACTGGCTAATTTTGTTGTAATTTAATTTGTTGAAATGTATGTCGTATTTTAGGAGCTCACTCTCAGCCACATACAACATTAAATGTAATAGTTGCATTGTGCATCATAACAGGAGACACGTTTTCAGGATTTGATTGGCTACAATTAACGATGGATTACGACATGCTCTACAGAAAGGGTGATGTCGAAGACGAGAGAAAAAGTAAGAATAGGATGCCGTGAACACTACCTGTAGTGCTTATAACTAAATGATGATTTTCTTATAAATCTTGATGCAGTATGCATCTATACATCAAACATTTTAGGAGTTTTATTTAATGCCTACAAGTGGAGAGTTTGAAGCCATGTGCATAAGAACAAATGACTTTGAACAGTTTACACACATGACTAATATGACCAGCTTAAGAAAGAGACGTCAATATTATGTAGTTGTGTGTATGACAAGAAGTGATACTTAAAGTCAAAATGACTTTTGTAGCATAAAATGAAAAACTCCATCTTTAACTCTTCCCAGACAAGGAGTGAGAAGAAAATGAGTGAGAGAGAGAGACACGTGTAAGACAACGAGGTAGGAGGGTGTGTATGATTTTCTTTTGCTGTTGTTGTGCAGCATGGTGATAATAATGTGAAGAGGCCATGCAGTTTCGACAAATAATGATAATAGTAAACCGCTGTAAACAGCCAACACAATATATTATGCCAGCTTGTGCAAAGCATACCATATTATTGTCATGATATTATCATCAACTTTCTCAAATCTTACTCCTCTTTCTGGAGGTCAGTAAATGAACGCCCAATATTGATCCCTGCTTTTCAATGAGTCGTCAGAGTCTGGCGATCCGACTAACAGACGGACGGACAAACATGACTTGAGTCAAGTCAAAACTTGAGCTGACAAGTATGCAACGCGACGTAATAGCAGCAATAATCATAATCTACGCGTTTGTTGCATGAATACTTATGTACACATATTCACTTCTAAAATGCTTACTTGATGATGCAGTTGTGCGGTTTCCCTCTCGTTGTCGCTGTCGTTTGAATGCTTGGTGGTTGAAATCTCTTTTTGTGCGTCGTCAACGGTGTTTGAATCAACAAGCAACCGTAGATGCAATAGTGCAAGCAAGCGCAAGTTATCATTTTTCTTCTGGTATGGTGCTGGGACAAGTTTGTTGTGCGCGATTGCATGTGATGTATGCGTATGCGTATTCCTAATCGACTTTGCGTTCAGTTTAGTTGGCAGAAATGCGTAGAGCGTCGTCATTATAGGATCATCTATATTCATATTCACAATAATATGCTCATCTCATTATACTGTCAGACTTAAGAAGGCGGTCGTAGTGAAACAGTACTCTTTAAAGTAGCAATAAGGAAGAAGGAGAAAGTGAATTATTTGTTGCTACTTTGTAAGCCGGACGACGATGATGATGATGAGAGAGATGCTGCCTGCGTTAGATGAATCAAAGATTACTTTGTAATGAAATGAAACGCACTGTTGTCTTGTGGAGCTTGGATAGATTTTTTATTCGGCATTAAGTTTTATTATTGTTATTATTTTGTCTTATCTTTTTTTTTGTGTTTTATGATCTGTACGCATTGTGGGGGTATCATCTCTTGTGATGATTATTACAAAATTCTTTTACGACCACTGACACGTGTCACTTCCGAAGGTGATTCGTTTGTGACGACGATGACGATGATGGTAATGATGAAGGTTTCTTTTTTGTATTACCAACACATTAGCCATACAGCTTTGACTGTTTTTGTGACAAATCCGTTGTGCATTTTACCTGTCATCTTTTCTCGCTTTTCATCATTGTCTTCTTTAAGTCGTTTACGAGCTTGTAGTATCGTGACATATCCTGTTAGCAATGTGGTAGTGGTAAAAGCCATAACTCGGTTACCATTTATTACTATTAAGCTGACTATTTGAATAAAAAATGAATGTTGTGAGCACCAAAAGTATGCATGTAGATGCACTTGCAATTTATGATGCCATGACGACATTAAAGTCAATTAGGCATTATTGGGACGAACCAACTCATCATACTATGTTATGGCCAAGGTGATAGTTTAAATGCCCATCAATTCAATATTTCTTTCTTCTCCTTCTTCATCACCATCGTCGACTAATCTATCCGTGTCATTTTCCCTTCCTTTCCTTTTCCAAACAAAGTATTGTCCCATCGTCGTCGTCATCAGCAACGCTGTCATCCTAGTTAAAATACACGCCATTCATCATTACTCGCTTATTATACGTAATAGGTATTAAAAATGTATTATGCATCATTCTGAAAATTTTTGCAGACGCTCGCAAGCCTAGCCCAAAAAGCACATAAGTATCCAACAACAAAAAGGCAAACCGTGGCACACACACGCAGGTGCAAGCAGATGTTACATTATTATTAGTTCACGGTCTATCGGTTCTTTTTTGTCTGAGGATGGGATGAGCAAGTTAGAGAGGAAAAAAATTGTGCGAAAGCTGAAATGTAAAAAGGAGAGAAAAAATATATATCGCATTAGATATCATTATACAGTTTGTTGGTTGGGCCGAAAAGAGGAGTCGGGCACATTTTCCAACGTGAGTTATCTCCTTTGTCAGCGGTGGAGCATCTCCTTCCTAGGGAATCTTGTTGGCTTCCAAGAAGTATGCCATGCCATCATATCGTTTTATATATGTGTGCAAATACAGCATATAATGCAGTTAGAAAATTTGCTAGAATATTTTAAGGAGTCGAAAGGAGTGGCTGTGTATATGCTGTCTGCCAGTTTTTCCTCATACCTTGTTTTCATTTCTTGTGAAATATATGTTTACTGTATAGTAAGGTAGGTATAAACAAAAAATGACATTCGCGAACTTTACGTCCCGATATAATGTATAGTTGGAGAGTTTTGCTTCCTTGCAAATGTTCACACAGATGTAGCGAATGGGTTACACGAGAAGCTTTTGTTGTACCCGGAGTTCCTTGTTCGCATTGCGAAAAAAAGTGTGTCAGACAGAAAAAGAGGAAAAGGAGATGAGTTCATACGCGGCATGGAAAAATTTTACGGGAAAATGAAAACGTTTCTCGTTAGACCAAAGAATAAATACACGAAAAGTAAGTTGAGTTACGTGTATGTTTGGTGGCGATGATGATGGTACGGGTTTGCTGATGATGAACGTGATGATAATGACGGTATGAGGGTCGTTTGTTAGCAACTCACCAGTCCCATTCTATAGTAAATGTAATCATCATATATCCCACATCCATTCCTTTCATTTTATTATCTCTCTCTCTCTCTTTCTGTGATAATTGTCTCTTTTTTAATGTGCACAACTTAAATGCGGCCATTCTTCATGTTGATTGCGGACATGTATAGTCTTTACGTAATTCATTGCGCTTGGTGGGACTTTTTCGCTTCGCGACAAACTAATACCGCCACGCCAAAAATGATGGATGGCTTGTGTGCGTATCAAAGACACTGTAAACAAACGCGTGTATTCAGCAACTAACGTAATGTTATTATATTTATTTAAAAGTATTTAAACAAAGTATCTGTTAAACTGCTAAAAAGGAGTAGGTGACAAATGCATTCAGTTATGTACATATACTAGCAAAATTCCCATTGCTGAAAGTTGAGAAAGTACATGATTCATTGAAGCGACCACTACTACCATCCGTGATGCTTCCTATCATCGTTATTTTTCTACTTACTCCGACGCGACGACTACATCGTCGGCAGCGCAGCGTTAGTTAGAAAATGAGTGATTCGTCCTCGTCCTACACACAAAGATAACAAAGCCTAAACAAAAAAATAAAAATCCCGAACGGGTTTCTTACGGTTTTTTGTACTCATCATCCGTGTCCTCCAAAAGCGTCTGGGTAAATGGCTACATGATGAATTTGTACAGAAAATTGGTAAATCTTGCGTGGTTCGGGCTTTTCTACATGATGAATGATAAATTTGAAAATGCTCGTCAAAGAGATTAACTGTGTACAAATATTTAAGGACTTTGGGCTGTTTTTGTACTGTAGCTATAACTGTGATACATGTACTTACTATTTGCCTTAAAACTTTAATGATTATTGATTCTTTAAATATGGTGGTGCGATGATGATGATGGTCTAGAAGATGGATGGGTTGTTCTATTGATTCGTGTTTACTTGAAAAGAAACAAACGCCCGAACTGAATGAATAGAGAAAAATGCATCAAACGATGGATACCACTTTATCATCATAAGCTGTGAAAATAGTGTTGCCTTTGCGTCTCGTTCTCATTTCAACTTCAACTGCCTTATACAACTTGAGTAGTGGCTCTTGATAGTGTTTGCTCTGTAGTGAATGCCTTCCTTTTGCTAGAAATTTGACTTGCTTCTTTGACTTACTATTTCATTATCCGACTCTTGTCTTGCCGTTCGTCTTTGTAACATGACGATTTATATAAGAAATTGAAGTAGTAGTGTGCGAATCGTCAATTGTATTCTCCTGCGCACTTAAATCAAATCAATCTTGTAGAATCCTATCCCAAAAAAGTATTGAGTACCGTATATTTATTTATTTAGTCTATATTATAGAGACTCGTCACGCTGTTGATGGTTGTTTTTTTGTGAGCGACTGTAGGCACAAGGAAATCCTTTCATTCTACTTGCATTTCATCTGATTTGCCACTACTCCCCCACACCCCAACTATTAGAAAAGCTTAATCTTTTTAAGAGACTTGTGTATACGTACACATAGCCCTAATAAGTGAATTTAGCAAGAGAACCTTCCGTCTCTAATGAAATATTTTGTGTCTGTTTGAGAGAGAGAGGGAGGAATGAGTGAGTTTATAATATAATCAAATCACAAAAATGAAAATGTGCAAGCTTTCAAAGCTGGTCAGGCAAGAGGATTTATGGTCAACAAACTCTCTTCAAAGAAGTGAGCCATTTTTATTACCGCTGTATAGCTTTCAAGATTTCAAATGAACAAATTTGTGATGATGAGAATGGAAGAAGTGGTAGAAGGCTTAATGTTGTTGCTGTTTCGAAGAGACACAGAGACAGAACGTAAACGTGTTTGCACTTGCATGGCTGATATTTAGTGGTGGTAGTGGTGACGGGCGGTAGGTATATATTATTTAAAATGTAGCTTGAAGAGACAAAATAAACTACTCTCTTATTCAATATTCAATTTCTATTATATCATTGAGTACTTTTCTTCTCAATAAGATGACTGAGTGTGCAATCACAAAGATTTAAGGCTTGCTTGAGTACAACTTGATTCTTCCTGAGTACAAATTAATAGAGAGTAACATCCAAGCATCACGGTGTGGCAATGGCTTGAAAACTGTTTAATAATAATAAGTAATCATAATTGGTACATAATCGTACATTATCTTTCTGATTATTTATGACCCATAGGTTAGAATTTCCTTTTACCCATCAATAGAGAGAAAAAAGGTCTGATTTGATCTGATGGTTGTGTGTGTGGTATGGCAAAATGGCAAAAGGACTGGCAGAAAGAGCAGGCCAGAAGGATATGCAGAAAGGTTGCCTGATTGTATGGCGTGTCGGTCGGCGTGGTTTATCATTTTTAAAGACTAAACGTTACCCACCAAGACTACGACACAACACGACTTATTATCATTGTGCAAGTTGAGTATTTGACAGGCGACAGCTACTAGACTACAACATAACTGTTGCTCCTTTTGTTACAGACTTTTTTTTCAAATTCGTTATTGAGTTTGCCATTCCTTTATGATTAATAGCCATGAACAGTACGATTATGATGACACTGATGATGATGGTGATGGTGACGGACGGGTAAAAAACAAAGTTGAACAAGAGGGAATTCTGTGTGGATAGGCTTTTTTTTGCCGTGTGTACAACATATATATCCATGCAATATTATTATGAGATGGAGACAAAAAAAATATTCATGTACATTATTCTGCATATTATTTGCATCAATGTATATTAATAAGACTATTTTTAAACTTTACTTACTGCTGTTTCTTTCACAAAGTACCAAAAAGCGAACAGCAGTAGCAAATTGGCACGCAGCTTGCATTGTGATATGTACTTTGTACTTGTCTGTTGTAGTAATAATAATATGGTTTCTTGTAGTTTGTCTTTGATATTGTATTACTACATCCCCTTTAACATCATCATCATCACCACCGTCAAGAGAGAAACCAAACCACTGACCTTCCCCAAAAAAAGAGAAACATATATCCGGCCATGTTTAGTGTGCTCTTGAATGTGGTTCAACTCAACTCGCTATGCTGCTATGGTGCCGCTGAGCAGCGAGCTCAACAAAAAAATTTTTTATTTTGCTCACAAAAGAAACTATAAAATATGTGCGCTATAAAAATATTGTGCATGTAGGTATGCATGTATATGTGCTTATGTACTACATGTGCACAGTGCAGTGCGCAAACTTAATTTTTCTATCTTTTTTATTATTCACCATTATTTTTATATACCACAAACAAAAATACAGCGTAAACACTTTCAGTAGTAGTCGGTCGGATTACAAGCATTTTTTTCCTTAAGGTTCAATAGAATTATTATCAGCTTAAAACTTCTAAATTTGTTGAAGGTTAACAATTTAAACTTGAAAGAAACAACGTTATCCTCAACATTGCTTGAATTTTTATCATTTCTTCGCCTCTGATGAATGGACACATCGTTTGCTCCTCTGTCTGTTTCTCTAGTATTGTTGTTGTTTACTCGGCATTTTAAAAATAATCACTTGAACGTTTTGTAAATTGTAAAAAAATAAGCGCCTAAAATTGTCCTACTTAATGATAAAAAGAAGAATAAGTGGAGGTATAGATCTATCCCTTGTGTACGAACGATATCATTTTCTTTTTCTTTCGTCCTTGTGCCACTGTTGTACTTAACAACAGCGCCATAATATTCGCGTTACGTAGCATAACGGAACGAATTTATTATTATCGTCACTTCTCGTCAAAAGGTATAAGGAGGAGTAAGTAAAGTAGTCACTGATGTTTAAGGTTCAGTGCGTGTACATATTTTCGAACGATGATGAACACTGAGCACACACACAGATTTATCTTTATACGCAGAAAAGTAAAGTACCTGGCTGATAATAATATTCTATTATTGTTGCAGGGTTGCACACTTTGCAGTTATCGCTCGACGCAGTTTATTATGCATTTGAAGTGAAGGAATCAGTTTTCTATGGTTTTTCTTATGGTAATTTCGATAGTGGGAGGAGTGAGCCTTTTAGTTTCAAAGAGGAATTGTATGGTCCTCACCTTTAAAAAAACTTTACCATGTCAAAGGATTTTTATCTCAAAAGTGTTCGGGAGGAGTATTATGCAGGATATTTGTAAAAAAAAGGAATCTGAGCAAAAAGAATCATTTTATTTTTTACAGTATCTAAAATTTACGTCCCTATCTGAAAAGAAGAAAGTGACGGCAGATTATAATATGTTTATAAACGAAACAAAAAAAGCACAACATTCAACAATACCTTAACGAACCATCGTAATGTTTAGGTTTTTAAAAACGTCTTTGCTAGCAATATTTACTAAAATGTGCATCTCGCAGATTATCTAGGAAGTATGTATATCAATTTTTTATTCATGTTGTGTTTTGTGCTTGCGAGGTACGACTTTGTTTTATAGTATTTGTACGAGTATTACAGCACCTTTTGGGTAAATCGTTTTGCAAATATGAAGTTAAGTGCATTTTTGGACTATATTCAAGGGGAAAATTGCAAGACTGTACAATATGTTTATTGTTTGTACCTCTTTATATATTGTCTTGCTTTTGATTTGGCACTTATTCATTCGTTTTGTTTTTTATTTACTTTATGCACAGCGTTTCAGTTTCAAAAAATGTTAAACGCTATTGCATTTTGTTATTTGAATCAAGTTAACGATAATGGCAATAATGATAAATGTGCAGTAATGGCACTTTATTCTCGTTTTATTATGATTATCAGAGAAACATTTATTGCGCATGTTTATATTTTTCCAAGATGCAATATACAACATTTTTTTATTTGGTCGTTGAAAGACAAGGGAACCATGTCATGTGGAATGTAACATTATACGTGAGCATTTAATTTATTTATTCATTTTTAATGCTTCCTCCTAATCTGCCACCACCAGCGCAGCACACTATATTGCCATTATTGGCATCATCACAATGTTTGCAATGTAAAGACTAAACGAGTCACATTAAGAATTTGTTTTGATGAGACCATAATTAATGAGCAACAAGAACAAAAAAAAGTAGCGACAGAGATATGCATATGCATACAATACGCGAACTGCTCGGACACAGAAAACAAGATGGAAATGCTGATGATGATCGCGATGATACTACCATTTCAATTTTTGTTTCGCCATTTATATTCGATTCAGATGTGGATTTACTTGCATTATCTGTCATCTCAATCATCACTTTAAATTTTTTTTGCTGATTCAGTGTGTTGATGAAATATTCATTATTGGGGCTCAGTACATGCTATATTCACTCACCACACAAGTTAAAATGTACGCATGTATAAATAGTTTTTTAAAGCAAAAAATGGCAAGGAATTTGTACACGTCTTCGTTTTTTTCTTTTAATGACTAAATTGAATGTTGTTGTCCTATTACTGATTAAACAGTAAAGAAAAACACTGCACAAGTACTGAATAATGCACAAACAGAAGACGAAGAAGAAAAAAACATGCCTAAACAGTGAACAGAGCTTTGTGCTGATAAACGCACGGGGAGTGAATGAATAAAAAAAGTTAAATGACCTTGTTTCAGTTTACCCTTTTAGGGCTTGCGCCATGTGAGTGCTGTGCACTGATAGGAAATGCTATTAAAATTGCGATGGCGGTGGTTCGGTGATGGAGTGGAGAGATTACTGCAAATAGTACAAAAATTCTGCTGCCATTGAACATTCGAATTGAAACGGTGGTGGTGACGTTGTTTGGTTGTTAGGTATGCGATTCTGCTGCTGATGCTAAATAAATGATTATGTGGACTGTGGAACTAAACTACTGCTTATCGTAAATAGTTTTGCTGCTGCTGCTGAGTGAAACAATAATGCCAACAATTGGAACAACTTATTTAAAAAAAAGAAATGGCAATTAACCATTGACCATATTAATTTATTTTATTGTTGTACATATTTCAAGACACTGCTATTATTACTTATTACTACAATTGTTTACAAAATGAGCGCATAAATAAATTGAAATGGAGTGTTTTATTGGACATCATCAATGTGTAATGTACGCAAACTGCAACGAGTCAAGTGGAAAATTGCCTTTTTTCGTTGGCAACCATTTAGACATTTATTTGCAATATTTTTTGGTGTCGTTTATTGAATGGCCATATTTTACTGTGCGCCCCATTATGTCTGTACACAGTTCAAGACATCAGCATCGTTCCTTGCTATTCTTCTCGTCGTCATCCATGTTGAACTTGTAATTTCAAGTGACACTTTATAATTAAGACATTCTTGCCATATCTGGCAAACAACTGCATTAGCGAAAAAAGCAGCAGTAGGAACCGCGTCACCTTTTTTGCACATCTTGACTTGAATTAGTTGAATTTCTATTCTTCTAAGGCAATCTCACATTATCATCGTCTGTCATTACCACATCGAAAAAATCATTGAGTCCCTAATATATATTTCACACTTAACCAATTTAAGCATTTGGAATGGGCAACGACAAAAGCAGTGTTTTCTATTTATAGCATGCCAAGCAAAAGATACCAAGATTTGTCTGCTGCTGCAAACTGTAAGCAAGGTTTTTAGCATTTTCAATTGCACAAAAATGTGCAGTGATTGGGAATTGAGTGTAGCAAAAAAAGTGCCTCGCAATAAAATGAAATTTTTTGTAGTAAAAGCAGGAAAGACTGTAATAATGCAATTGGCAACTACAATCAAGTTATTTTTCAAACGCTGCTGCTGCAGTTTTATTCTTTCCAAACAGAAGGACAATATATTATGCAATTTTGATGGGATGCAGTAGATTGTGTAAAGTAAGCTGCATAAAACTACTAATCAGAATTTTAATACTTGGATCACCTTCAGTTTTCAACTTTGGCCAGATGGGTGCCTCATCATGATGAACCATATTTGTCCCGATTACTATGAGGATCATCATGCTTACTGTTGCACATTCTTGAATATTCGCCACCACAGCTAAGAAAACATATTTTATGAACCTAGTTGTTGTTTTCGTTGCCGTTGTGTTACATTGCTATAGGCTCCTCGTTTATTGCCTTTCAGATAAATATGCACACGTACCTATAGTTTAAGCGTAAGTGAGAATAAGGATGCGGTCTTGTCCGACGGTGTGCCACTTCTTCAGCGAAAAGCACTGCAGTAATGATCATCAGCTCCGCTCACCATCATTATTAGCCAAAGTCACTTGCACAAAAACGAGTACCCAGTTACCAAGTACCAGTCTCAAAAGTCACTAATGCATGCACTTGGATCACAGCAGCAGTCTAGAAAAGGGAATTTTTATCATTCCTGATCAACATGAACATGATCACCACCGCAATCACCTAATAAAGACCATATAATATGCATATGGTTTCATGCGTAAAACGAATAATGTTTTGTGCCCAGCTTAAAAATCCGAAGAAACAACTGAACACCATCGTCAGCCTACCTTGCAGCGCATACTTACTACCGGTAAAGAAGAAGACTTGCTAGAGCCGTTTTTGTTTTCGCCCCCATCATCCTTATAATCATCAAATGATTTGATCGTCGTTGTCTTACCAGACTTTTTTTCTCATTCACTCCTTCTTTGATTCTCTTCTGCTAAAAGGAGAAGAAAAATAGTGTACCATAAATGCGTACTAGTTTCTTTTACATGTTGTTGAAAGTTGAGCTAGGCAATGTATTTACTGTATATATTTTTTTCGTGTGGTGGTGGAGGGAGAATGTAATATTATACCTGCATGCATCTGCACTCATTGCAATGCCATCATGCCAGGATGACTATTATGGCCAGGCAAGTTGAATGAAGTACCGTTATGCAATTCAGCTTATACCTACATGCACATTGTAAACTTTTGTTGAATTGTTGAAACTCCGTTGAATTGTTGTTGTTGTTGTTGCTGCCTCTCTGCTGCTCCTTTCTTCTTCACTGTTTCTTCTACGTTGCTAACACCAGCAAATAACAAGTCGAGGGAAAAAGATGCTTTAGTTACATCCACTTGACTTTTTACTCATGCACTACTTACCTGTATGGACTTGTTGTACATTGTGCTCTTGTGCAATGAAACACGCTGTAATAATAGTAATAACTCGCTCTTTTCTTTTGTGTGGGGACTCAATAATATCCGACAACAATAAGGTTAAATACGACACTGAAAAAATACAGAGAGGACGGGGGAGGAAGGAATAATAACAATGATGATGAGGAGGATGATGATGTGGTTCTGTTCTTCTACTGCTTGTTTTTCTTGTAAGTCATTTCACTTGGCAGTATCGGAGAGCTAAACACGCCATTATAAAATGGAATCTATGTACACACAAAAAGGATTTATCTCAGTGTATCAAGAGCAGAACAACAACACTAAAAAATATATAAAAAAGATGAGATTCAATCTTCTGAAATAAGTAAGTCAACGCAAGTGGTGGTCTTGTAGATGAGATGGTGGTGGTGGTAGCAATTGTTCCGTAATCATGGCATGCGTGGCAAGCAATAGTGAAATTGGTATAGGTGACAGAAAAGAATGTTCCCTCGATGAATTTTTTTATATTAAATTTCTTCGTGATTTACCAATTGTTATTGTACAACATGCACCATAATCACAGAGGCTCGTATATACATATACTAATGCATTTAAACTGAATCTTGTTGGCTAATCCCATTTTAACGGCATGTACCGAGAAGGATATTATACGAATGTGAGGTGCTACATAAAAAACCCTTACGCTAAATAATAAGTTGCTGACGATTGTAAAAGTTATGTGGCGACGAAGACGACAGCTAAAAGGGTTTTTTTTTACATAACTACACGGAGAACTACTTTCTGTAATAATAAGAATAATTGCAATGTAGAAAAAATATGAATATGACATGTGTAAGTGCTCCCATTGCTGCTGGTAGAGAGATGAGGATCATCATCGTCAGCGTCGGCGGCGGCATGATTTATGAATAACGCCAGAGAATGAATGAGTTTTGAGTGAGTAGTGCATGATACATAATTTTACTTTCTTAGCTAATAATACCATTACTTCACACGTCGCACACTCAGATGATGCATAATAATAGGAAAAAATGGCAATAATAATGCAGCAGGTGCTTTATTACCGCTGCGTTTGCAATTTTAATACCGCTTTTGTTTCTATATTTAAATAAAAAAGAAACCTGGCAATGGTATGCACTTTTTTACTACCATTTTACCACAATTCTAATATCATGGTTATCTACGTAGCCACAAATTCAATTAACTGATCCTTTCTTGTCAGCATCAAAAGTCGTCGTCATCGGCGACCCTAAAAAATCCCTATATTTCTCTCAAGTGGATTACATACTTCTGTATATACTGTGCAATGTAATGTTCTAGTATGTATTTAGAAGAAGGCAGAGCAAATACTAGCAAAAGTTCTTACACGAAAATTCTTTGAATCGCTTTTTGTGCAGAGTTTGTGAATAGGAAATTTGTTATGGCTGTCACTTTGATGGCTACACGTTGAAAAAAGTTTTAAATTTGGAAAAATGCAAAAAAGTAGACAAAGTAGCTTCTCTCCATTGAAAAATCACAACACGCACGCACTCATGTGATTTTCATACAAGTGCTTATATGCATACTTGGCTGGTGCGTGCTGTGATAGCAAATGATAAACTCGAAATTGCACTTCTATTACATACAGCTGCTGCCTTTCTGTACACAAATTAAGTACATGACTCGAACAAAAGAGATTTACTACTTGAATTCAATTTTTAAAGTAGAAAAAGGCTAGATGGGTTTTTGTTGGCTTCTTGCAAGAAAAATAATATGGAGCTTTAATGGGAATACTGATGCAACGAGCGACGACGAACAGCGTGTTAGATTGTAACAAAACAGCCAAAATCAACCTTGTAGTTGCAGCAGCGTTCTAGAAATTCAAGCTAAAAAGCTAAATCGTAAGACTGGTTCTTTGTCTTACTAAATGGTATGCAATAATAAGTGCCACGTAATAACTCATCAATTACTCAATGCAATTTTTGTTGTTGATGATAAGAAACGCAGAGGAGAGCATAATATAGCACCTTTTTAAGTTTTAAAAGTATGACAGTGGTGATGTGATGAAATTTTTGGTGATGGTCAGGCAATCGACAGCGTCGACGACGACGACGTTCGTTTAGCATTGAAGCAACAAGATAGATAATGCAATATAGACGTCGTCCGTGTGATTGGGAATTGAATTGCATGGCGTGGATGATGCAGATTTGAGATTTCCTTACAAAAGTCTTGTACTAGTTTTTTTTCTTAAAGCTTATCTCTCTTCTGCTGAATGGTATAGATAAACATGTTGTGTTACCTTAGTTTTATCATCGCATTCAACACGATATGCACACTTTGCTGTTTATGATAACATCGAAACACTTTAAGGATGCTTGCCGTCACTAATTTAAAGAAATGACCTTTTGGCAAGGCACTAAAATAAATATAAAAAAACTGATGTACGATTGAAAAATGTTGGTTGCCTCATTGTCGTGTACATGCAGCTCAAAAGTGCATGCATTAACTCTGCATAATATTATTATTATATGCGCTCATATATTTTTGTAGTCAAAACTTGGAAGATAACTAGAGTTTTTGTAGTTACATGGCTTAGATTTCAAAAATAGGGCACTATAAATGGCAGTGCGTGTCAAAACCAATCAAGTCGAAAATGGTCAAAATTGTAGCAATACTGTGACAATTCTGGGTTAAAACTTTTTACCTCGATTGAAACTCAGGAAATGTTCTACTTGATTCTTATTGAAGACGCCAGAAGGCGAAATTTAAATTTTGCTGTAGTGTACGAGTTTGATACAGTGAAAATGAATTTGGAAACCCATAAACTTGCAAATATTACCACCAGGACCGGAATTGGAAGTAGCTCGACCGACATTTTCAAATTTAATTCACATTTTTTGATAGTTTTGTAGGGAAAAGAGCAGAGGAGGGCAACTCAATGAATTTATGTTCTACTGCGTTTGTGTGTGTGTATGTTGGCCATGAATGCTGTATATAATATGCATCTTTAATACTCACATTGAAACTGTATTTATAAATTGAAAATTTTAGGTTGTTGTGAGAACGAAGCTGAGCTTACTCCACATTAATTAAAGCATGCATACTACATAATCCACAATGTGGAACTTATACTGCTGTTGTTTGTGTTGTTGCGAGTTGAATTGAAACCTGCAATTAAAGAAAGCAGCTGGTACAACATGCAACAACGGCAATCATTAAAATGGAAAAATAAAGTTTAGACCGAGTCTCGTTTGCTATGTTAACACATGGCGATTGGCAAGTTGTTCCTATGCTGCTGGCTCTACTCTACACATATGCCTACATTTCAATATTATTCCTTTCTCCGGCCTTAGCACAATGTTCAGTGCCCTAACTCTGTTTGGTATGGCACACGGGTTGTTGAAGACAGACCCAATTTCGTTTTATGGACGTGTGGAATACATTGTGTCGTGATACGATGGTGGTGGTATTGCAATGTGATGTTATTTCTATGCAAGAGAGAAAACCAGAGCAGCCAGCTATGTAACTTTAAAGACGGAATGTAGCGGAAACCAAACCACAGCATTTTGAATTTTCGCATAAGAAAAGGAATTTACCTCACAGTCTTCAGGCACAGACACGTTGCATTGCTTTGTACTGCTGCATAAGCAAGTACAACTAGAGTAGTTTACATAAAAACTGGACGGTGGTGGTGGACACAGACGTCATCATCGATAACAATGAACTCATGGTTTCCTGGTTCTCTCTTTACTGCGGGCAGAGAGAGAGAGAGAGGACGGACAGGAAAACTAAAAGAGTTTATAGACTTTCTAGCCTCTCGGCCGTCGTTATTGGGAAAAGTCTTGAAATAAAAAAAGTAAATAAATAAACAATACACAAATAATACATAAACCCGAGCAAGTTGAACTTTATTTTCAACAACAAGGTACTCTACAAGAAACATGGTTAATTACGATGCTGAGAATGATTTCTTCCACTCACAGTGACATCTGCTCTATTCCTCTTGGCTGTTTGCGTACATTTTTACACATTATTTTACACCGATGACAGACAGTTGTATGTTTTTGTCTAGCTTATGGTAGCAAGAAAAAGAAGTAAGAAAAAATTAGTACAATGCTTGTAATTACCCTGTAAAGTGTAATGTTTGCAATGTTTTAGGTTTCTCATCTCATACGGCAACACTCATGTTGTATATATGCAACTACCTATATCACTGGTGTTATGCTTTCGATGTCTTGAAATACCCCGTTGTAAGCCTCAGAGAACATACTGTCATTAACCAGTATTAATTTTTTTCTTGCTTGACTTTGATCGCTTTTTCACAGAAATACCGGCTTTGTTCCTTTTGACTGCAGTGCAGGCAGTACGCACGGTATACAGCAAGCAAACCGCTATACTTTTCCTTCCCTCATAACATTACCTAATACCTTTGCTTGCACATTTCTGCTGTATTGTACGCCCATGATCATCATCATGATGTTGATTAAGCTTTTTGAAAGCAGTAAACCGTACCAGTCAGCATGTCGCTGCTGCTGCCAATGTACTATTATTATTATTATTTTCCTTGTACCGCACCACATCAGCAAAAGTGCAATAAACGATTCATGTGTATGTATGTGAGTAAATAAACAATCCATCCGCGATGGTTTTTGCAGTTTCTGGCACGACATACAACCTCATCGGCATCATCATCATCAACATCACCATGATCATTCTCATTCCCTGGCATTTTATTTTAGAAAAATAAAAAAGAAACAACATGCATGTACAATACACTGTCAGAAGGTGCGTGGCGAGAAGGAGTACAATCATTCTTTCACATTGAATTGCAGAGAAAGAGGGAGAGAGAGAGGAATGATTTTTTAATACATTATTATTGTTTTCTCACAGATAGATAGAGTTATAAAAATATAGCCCATAGCCGTGTAGCGTAGTCATTTCCACTTCCTCTTGTAACAATGAGCTTCCGCATAAATCTCCGTGACTCCGATCCAGTCTGACTTTTGAAATAAAATAAAATCCCATTGCATCGCTAATACAAACAGTAAACAGCTAATATTAGTGACACGAAGGAAGAGGGGGAAACGTTATGAGCGGCTTAAAGAGCCAGTATGTTTCTGTGTTTGCTCATGACCGTCATCATCATCATCGCTTTAAACCTCTATTGTATGAAATCGTTCGCAAACTATTCTAGGTAAATACGAGAATGAAGACATTTTTTTTAAATAAATGAGTTCTTTCTCTACTACTCTCCCTAGCTCACTGAAAGTATATACGTGGAAATGCTTCATGTGTGGCATAAAATTCAACCCACACACCTGAATGAAACTGCATGTTGCTTCTAAACTCTAAATTGCATTTCGTTTGGTTATTATAATTGTGTATTTTTTCATGATGATGAGGATGATGAGTCTATATAAATTATTATTAGTGCAATCTCACAAAAAATGGATGCGGAGACAGCGAGTGCAGTGGGAACTAGGAACTAAATCGTCATCATAAACAATCTGAAAAAGTACCGGATGACAATTCAAATAAGGCTATGAGACCATTTATTTTTTTTCAAAAAAAGTCTGCATGCATTTTGGAGTAGTAATATTTTTTCGACTCGCTCTTCGTTACTGTTGCACATTTATTAGGTATTATATAAAATCATGCGAATGTACGGTTTAGACTGCAATATCAAAACATCAATTAAAGCACATCTCTGTAGTCAAGTAGGTCTTTGTAATACCTACTCATTCACAATAATAATATTACATTGTGTTGTTATATGTGCGTCTACTCGCTCTTGGGTTAATGACTGCCTTTATTTCTCTGTATTACATACATAATACGATGATGTGATGAGGATGTTGATGCTCTTCCATGACACATGAATGAATTTCATGTTATTATCTTTCTACCAAGAACTGGTGGTGGTGATGAGAAGGAGTGGGTAATTTTTTAGACAGTTTCAGTTGTCTTTCATTGTGTACGAGTACATGTGTGTGTGAGTGAATTAAACAGGAAAATCCGTTCTTAAAAACTAATAATAATAATAACAATATAAATAATAATCTGTTGTGTTGGCTTTTTTTTCTATCTAGCCATAAGAAAGAAACCCACTCATTTTTAATACACTTACCGTTTCTTGTAATTGAGCAAACAACTGTAATGGTGAGTGTATACTGACTGACGATGATGACATGACATACAAAGTACATGAGCCTTTACAAGTAAAATGGTACAATGCATTTTTAAGAGGCTGCAGCAACAGCGGTCGTTTTTCTGTTTCACTGAATTTGCTTTCATCTAGAAAGAAATGCAGATATGAATGCATATCTTACACAGGTGTAAATAGAAATATTAATGAGTTTGTATGCAAGTAGCAAAAATTAAGTTGGTTATTGCATTCATCTGATTCTTCACAGATAATAGGGATAATTATGATGATGCCATGACATTTAATGTTGGAAAAACAATATCAACATTTTAACAGCCTTAAAAAGTATTTGAAAAACTGCATGGGCTTTTGTAGCAAGTTCCGCTTGGCGGTTCAAATATTAGCTGCTGTTGATAACCTTCAGTCGACCATTTAAATTTCTCCAACGTGAAAGGGACAATTTCGAATGTTTTTGTTCTGTCACTTTTCACTCATTCAGTCACCGTTGTTTCCAAGTGACAATGAAATTAATTAAATGCCTTATTATATATTATTATGACACACGGCGTGTGTATAATTACACTCTCTGTGCTGTTCTATTCATTATTCTCGCACTTTGCTTGTTTGTATCACACATTCCTCCATGCTTATCTCTAGCTGAAATCTTATAGACGTCGTTCTCATCCCCGCGTCGTCATAATATTATTGCTGTAATCAACTTATTACATCTTTAACCAGTCTTCCTTGCTCCATTCATTAAATATTTTCTATTGCAATAATAGCAAAAAACTCAGATTGGTGATGATGGTTGTTGTTGCTATTGGTGCTTCAATAGGACTAGGGAAAAGTAGACTGTCGTTACGTTACTGACGCCACGGTTACAGCTGGTGTTGTTACCACCGTTATATTGTCGGTGCTCGGTGCTATAGCGACTTGGCATTCTATTAATGTGGATGTGTGTGGAATGGCAGTAATAGTAACACTTAATGATCATGTTATATGGCACATGACTTTTTATGAAAATAATGGCAATAATAGAAGCCAGTAAAGAGCGAGAAAAAATAATAATAACGAACCCAACATGAAATCCACTTTCCAATTGTTCGTAACAACTGCTGTTGCCGTTGCCGTTTGTCATTACACCACTAAAACTATGATAATGCGATACATGTATGCAAACGCGGTGATTTTTGATGTAGCAATCCTTTGAGTAGGCTTATCAAACATTTTTTGGTGCGTTTGTTTATTTAGCGAAAGTTTAAAAACAAATGTACGCTGCCTCATCACCATCATGTTCTTTTTACTCTGTACAGTTTTTGTTGGATATGGCAACAAAGACGAGGCAGAGATTACCATTATATTACATTTTACTCAGACAATACAAATGTGACACGCGTGGCGCACTCATTATCATCGCTGATTGAAACAGAGAAATTTTTGAGTAATTTAATGAATCAGTCAAGTATACACCGCCAAATGCATCTCGCTGAAAATGCGAATGAGTGAATACTAAATTAGCTGCTGATATACATTTTTTACCATTACCGCTTGCTGTTTCAGTTCACTTTCCAATTCCAAACAGTTTTTAGCTTAGTTAAGTAGCGAGCAGCCTACACTTGCACTTTGCCATAAAATTCTACTTAACTGTCTTGTTACATTCGACGAGGAAGATTCAAATCAAACAATTATTATCGCCATCGTATCATCGACTCGACTGGTTTTTTTGTTGTGAGATAAGATTCACGTCGTCAGTTAGGAGGAGTGAAAAAAGCTGAACTACTGACTTTTTAAAAAAATCGGCATTTTGCTACTTGTAGAACTTGAAATGGAATGAAAGAGAGAAAAGACATTCAAAACATTATATTATCCTCTGTTTTCTGCCTTATTTAATGTGGAGCATATAAAAGCATACAGAATAGTAATATATATTGAGATAAAATAATTCTCTGATTGAAAACAGATGGTGGATGTGATGTATAGCCTTATTTTTTAGTTAAATATTTGTTTTACTTTACGCCACACACTTTCCTCCTTTTTAGTGTAAGGACACAACAATGAACTTGCAGAGTCCGTCAGAAAACTACGGCAAATGTTAATGAGGAAAGTGGTTTGCTCTTTGAATTATCAAGAGGGCTGCTGATTGATAAGTTTTGAAAAATATTTATATCGGCACATACCAATAATATGACTGATGTCAATGCCAAATAGCGCAACAAACTATTCAGCTTTATTGATTGTCTCCTTTTTTGAAATATTATTATGCGTCATCGTGATGTCCATGTGAATCATTATTATTGTACAAACTGCGCTGACATTTACTGCAACAACAGCAGCAGCAGCAGACTTGCACAGAATGCGCTCATTCATAACTTGTTAATTGAGTGGATGCATAGACTGATTTATTTCAATTTAAGCTTTAACATATTTAGTTAATGGCGAATGGTATCGCTGACAGGTTTATATTCACAAACCGCCAGCCCATCGTTTCTTTTCTTGACAAGAAAAGGACTTGAAAATGGTCTATAATGACGAGGATGATGGTCACACACAAGTAAAAAGCCTGTTGCTGCCCTACCACTTTCAACGAAAAAATTATCGATAAACGTACGCGGACCGTGGGCCCTAAATCAAAAATATTTCTAGTTTCCCTTCTTATCGCTTGGTCCTCATCGTTGTCATCATCGCCATGCTGTTTTCTTCGATAAAATTAAACACGTTACGACGGCTGCATTTGCATTTATAAAAATAAACTGGGTTAGATGATGGTACCTAGACATTTTTATAGCACTTCTCAAACCATTTTTTTCTTCGATGATCATCATCATCATTTGGTCTTGGTCGGTGTGAAACACGACCTTTGCTAAGAATGTACTTGAGTTATTTTGAGCTAGCAAAAACCAAAACAGTCGCTTCCTTCCTGTGCACATTTAGCACGCCGAGATTATAGCGCAAATGTATCTATTACACTTGTACCTAACATGATAACTACTAACACAGTTAAGTCAAGTCGTTTAGTGCAAGCTTTTTGAACATCTTCTTCGCTGTACGGTCACACACACTAGCAGCAGATACATTTTTGTTCGTCTTCAATGCTCTAGATACACACAAAAATGTTTTGTATGTGACAGGAAATATTATATTTCGTTATTTCGTGTTACGCAGCAACAACATGATCATCATTACTCATATGAAGCGTACATGATAATATTTTCATATTCGTAAAAAAATAAAAATAAAATATCCACGATACTTCGTATCACATCGTAAAATGTTTTTTGTTGTTTGTCGTGCCCCTCTGCGTTTTCGCTACAGATGAACAAGACGAGAATTTCAAAATTTCGTCTTGGGATTCCTTGTCAAGTCTGTCCCATGGTTAAATATGGCGTTGGGAATTTTAATAATGGTTTTATATTCGCCTTATCTTATTTTTTTACAATGCACAGCGTTGCACGTTATGATCATGACTACGGTAACAAAAGTAAACAATTCGAAGGGAAAAAATGCTAAAATTTTTTATTTATTTTAACTTAACATGACTGAAAAAGTAATTCAACAATCTATATAGGTATAGATATTTACGTGCTGTTGTTGTATTTTAGCTTTTTTACTCGTGTTTTATGTCATTTGCAATGCACATATACTTACTAGAAGAGGGAACAAAAATAACAAAATAAAATGTTGTTGTTATTATGGCTCAGGCCGAATGATCTTCATCATGGTTACACTTGCATGCATATTGCAAAATAAGTAATATCGTAAGCATTTTTAAAGGAATGACTGTTTTCAATGTTACATACTTGCGCATTATGTTACTACCAGAGGGAAATCAACTGAAAATGTTCTCGTTGCCTTTTTTTTCTCTCTCTGTCTGTGAATGGGTCCGTCGGTACAATCACGAAACACTGGCTTTTTGGGAGAAAAGGAGAGCTAACAAATAAATGCATATTTAAATAGTGTATCGTCGTCGTCGCGGCAGTAAGTGGTGTAAAGTAACAACTGAAGAAAAGAGTCAGTTTCCTTTTCCTTCTTCTTCACGTGCTACTGAACTCTCTCCATTTTTTATGTCTATGACGATATATTTAGGCAGATATCTCTCCCTCTCTCTTGAATGATAATATATTTTTATAACACGTATGAATGTTAGCATCCTCGTGCCAAAAAACACTGATCTCTGTCTGTTCTATATTTAAAAAAAGATATCAAACAAGTAGAAAAAGGAGAAGATGTGAGTGCACTTTTATTCTAGCAGAAAGGAATGACTTAAAGGACAAAGATCTGTGTGATGTATAGCAAGCGTGTAATATGGTATAAAAAAATCTTATGGTATGAGTATATATAAAGCTCATCATCATGATGAGTAGGTATGTTTCTAAAGGCAAAGTCGTATTATGGCAAGTAAAGAAGAGAAAAAAAGTGATACGAAACTGTAAATTTTTTTTGAGGGGTAACCAAACTGCCAAAGGATGAATGACAACTGCTTAGTCAACTGGAACCAAGAAATGAGAGAGATGTTAAAAACATGCGAGAAAAAAATGTACTTGGTATTTAAAGTTTTGTACTCGCTCACTTCTTCTAGGCCTTGAAATTTCTTTTTCAGGATGCTTTAACGAGGTCAACAGTGAGACATTGTACAGCCATGCTTGATTTGCTTTTGTGAACCGTACTAATTTCTTTAAGAAAACAAATCCCCTCTTTTTTGCACACTTTAATTTATCGCTTCTTTACTTGAAAATGGCATATTGTACACGGCTTTGTGTGTGTTAGTGTTTTTTGAATTTTTCTTTCTGAAATATAATGATGTGTAAAGGACGACAAGTTGTTGATGATGATCGTTTGTGTTTCCATCGGATACACAGAGTAATAATATATTATTATGTAGGGATTGTAGACTCATTCATTTTGTGTTTTCTCCTTCGACTTTGCTTTCTTTGCCTTGATTCCATCATCCCGTGAAGGATTTCTTTCTGTTTTGATGACTAACGTAGAGAAACTTTCTGCTCTGAGCTTAAAAGCTGCTTTTTTCATGTTTATTTACTTAACTTAATGGGCTATGCGCTTTGCCATAAAATAAAAGTGATACTGTCAGAGGGTGGTGGTGGAAATAAGTTGAACACATGTTTAATCTCATATGATAAATTTTTTTCTTCTTTGATCGATTTGCAGGTGATTGACTTTGGCTCCAGTTGTTATGAGAATCAGAGGGTATACACCTACATTCAGTCACGATTTTATCGGGCCCCCGAAGTCATTCTTGGAGCCAAGTATGGACTGCCTATTGATATGTGGAGGTGAGAGCACTCTAAAATTAATTTTCTTTCCTTCTATCTTATATATATGTATATTTTTCTTCAGCCTCATTTAGAGTGAAAAAAAAATCGAAATACTTTCGAATGAGGTAAGGTAATTGACATGTAGATTTACAAATACTGAGGCAGGAATATTTTACATTTTTTGATGGTAAACATGGTTATAAATGTACAAAAATAAACACGGTTTCTCCTCTTTTTTTATTTTCCCAACAGCCTTGGCTGCATTCTAGCTGAACTCTTCACAGGCTATCCCCTTCTTCCAGGTAAGCTATTTGTTTGCATCAGTGCCAAATCAACTGCGTGATTTATGTATAGAGATGTTGTTTAGCTTGTCATTTTTTATGATTGTGGCATGTGCTAAATTCCTCCGTTGCTCGTATCCGAAAAAAAGTAAATGTTGAGCTTTCGAAATAAATGTATTACATTGTGTGCTCTTTTCCCATCTTCTCAGGTGAAGACGAGGCGGACCAATTGGCATGTATGATCGAATTACTCGGAATGCCTCCTCCAAAATTGCTAGAGGTTTCTAGACGAGCCAAAAATTTTATAAGGTAAAACGAACGAAAAAAAATCTGAAGATTAACCTAGATTCATGTAACAAAACTACGTGTGTGCTACTAATATGTTCGGGTGGAATATTTTGTTTATCGATTTGCTCCTCTTTTTTCGTCTCCACAGTTCCAAGGGTTATCCCCGTTATTGTGAAGCACAATCTTTGGCGGATGGAACCACCATTTTAACTGGAGGACGCTCTCGACGTGGAAAGCTCAGAGGACCTCCTGGATCTCGTGATCTACAGGTAAGAAAATTAAGTGATGCGATATGCAAGGATAATGCATGCATTAATGTTGTTTACGTAACCGTACGTATGGTTGCGCGTTGGGTGTGCTCCTGGGGAGTATAATACAATAACGGCATTTCATATTCACTTTTTTACGCTTTTTATTATCATTATTATTACAGACTGCACTTAAAGGCTGTGAAGATCCACTGTTTGTGGATTTCATTCGTCGATGCTTAGAATGGGACCCTAACACTCGCCTTACGCCATCTGCAGCTCTCCGACATCCCTGTAAGTAAAATAAATTAATGGAATAATTGGTTTGTTTGATAATAATTTCATGGAATAATTGGTCTGTTATAGTAAAAACACCTGATTCTAAATATATATCTATTAATCTCTTGCAGGGCTGAGACGAAGACTTCCACGAACTCCTGCTGATAAGGTAAGATATGTGAATGAGTGCATGCTTCAAAAGAGAAATTGTTTTTATTCTGTTTTATCATCAAAACTATCATAAGGCCATAGCCATACACCCAATCAGTCATAATCATCATCATCATCATACGCCGCCATCGTCCCTTTCCTAGTGAATAATAGACGGTCAGATGAGAGATAGTATATGGGCAAGACAATAAAAATCAATAACGATACGGCCAGTTACCTTCACGCTTTTACATGTCTTGCAAGGCTTGTTAAAAGGAGCACCACCACCGCCACCATGATCGCCATAAGACTGGCAGTTTACTCCCAAATGACCCGTACAATATTTTTTTAATAAAAGCTATCTTACAGAGAGGAAAAGGACCAAACGGAATATATATGCTTGTTGTGGTAACGAGTCCTGATTAATATCCACAAATTACTGAATTTGATCGTATCGTAAAATCAAACTGCCCTGCTAGTTGCCTTGGTGTTACTGTTTGCTCCTGTCATACAAAAGCTACGATTGTGCTCAATCTGAGCAGTTATATTAGTTTTCTCTGTTGGGCCGTTGCTGCTCCTGCTGCTGCTGCTGCTACGGATTCCGTTTTTTGTAGGTCCTACAAAAAACTACTACACACAACACACATATCAGAGATAAGCACATGAATGTTTTATGATAAGTTTTATGGCATATATGTCTGTGTGTGTATGAGGAGCCGTGCATGCATGCATAAATTTATGACCTGAGCATATGCCATTTTCTCATGGCTACTATTGAGAGCTGGGACATTGATAATGGCCATCAAGTTGCAATGGGCATACAAAGTGACTCATTTCAATAAGGGACGTCACGACACGAAACACTTTTTCTTCTTCTTCATTTTTTACTCCCTTCTTTCCATCTAGTTGAGAGGCTCGATGATTCCGTTGTTGCTTTCCTGTCGCCGTAATGCACAAAAACAAAAGAAAGAGCGGAACTGCACGGAAATCATGGCAAGTAAGCATTTGTTCTTGAGCTTGATGATGGCGATGTTGCCGATAATAATGTTTGGAAATTTCTCACTTCGTCTTACAGCATTTTTTACACGCGCTAACGTGCTGCTAAACAAACACAACGCAGAACAACAGTTGTGTTTGAAATGAGCCTTGTTGTTATTACTACTGCTTAGCAAAAAAGGGTTTAGTTTAGTTGTAATAATATTGTGCGCTATATTATCGTATCGCAGAAGCAGCAGCAGTATAGCACTCATGCCACACACACACACACACTCATGTACACATGTTCAATTAGCCCTTTTCCTTCCCTTTTTTGTCATCGCCTTGTAATATTGCACAACTTACTTGGTTTTCATCGCTCTCCGCACTTCTCTCTTCCTGTTCCAGAAAGAGATTTTGGCAAAATGCTAACCTTCAGTTGGGAGAAAGTACATGGGCAAAATGTGTCAACAACCAATTTCTCAGTAAGCAAGTTGCCAAATTCAAGGGGAAATTGCTTGATTTTATGTATGATTTCTCGACGAAACACGCTGCACAGACAGGCACAAAACACATAACACATACATAAATACATGTCTGACGCTGCAAAAGTATTATAGCAAGTAGGTAGTATGCTCTTCTTTCTTCTCCTTATCAACTTTTGTGGATCACCATTCAAGGAGATTACTGCTTGTCTTGAAGCCATTCGATAAGCGGGAGGGAAGATGGAAAGTTTCTCCTAGATTATTCCAATGTTGAGCAATTTTCTCAAATCTGTTGATTGGGAAACGCATAATGCTGGCGCTCAACGTGACTCCTGCTGTTCCTCTGTATTCACTGAAGTATAATGTTCATTTATTAGCGGAGCACGTACATTTGCAGGATTTACATTTTTTTCCTCCTTTTGGAAATCCAACCATCAATGTTGTTGTTGTGGTCCCTTAGCTAATTTGCAGAGAATTTGGTTGATCTTGGTCTGGAATTGGTACAATTCTTTGGAAGTTGTGCCTGTTTGGAAAACACCAGGTGGATGCGCTGTGTGGTTTAGGTTGTTTTTAAACGTTGAACTTAATTAGTTTGCAATTTGACATGTGGCATTGATTTACAAGGTACAGAAATAGCTTAGGATAGGTTATTTCTCGGAAGCCATATTTTCTGACGTTGAATAAAATAAGAAAAATTATTATTAACATGCGCACGTGTGCATGCACGGAAAAAGCTATTACTTCATGTAATATTTTCGGCTTAACTAGAGGGATAGAGGATGAAAGAAAAAAGGAGAAAATAAATAAAGACCATGTATGTATGTATATTCCATTTTCTCTAAAGAAATGTTTTTTTTTTCGTATTTCATTTCCCCAATGCCAACTTCGTATGTAGGTAATTAATATTTTAGGGAGAACTTGAAACCAGCTCAATTTTCCAAAAGTTTGTGTATGTATAGAGTCGTAGACAGATGTTACCTTTTCGTTAGAAGTTGCTCCAATTAAAAGCGTATACGTGATGACCGCCATCATGGTAGCATGATGGAATAATAGTAGCAATCAAAACACAATGTATCGATCATTGCCTTTTTGCCTGCTAGCAAACAACAGGGATGTCGCCATTTATTTATTTGTATTCCCATGCTATCGACTTGTGTGTCTACTACTGCCTTTAAAATGGGCTTTAGTGCTGACCTTGGACTTTTCCACCGAAAGGAGAGCAATGTCGCTTGCCTCATAAGTCTAATACCCTTCCGTTATCATTATTTACTTTTTCCACACGTGCTTGCTATTTGCTGGAAGGAAAAATTGCATTTTGTCTTACCTGTCGTCAGAAAAGTAATATAGTGAGTTGGGTCAACGGTGATGGGAGAAAATGAAAATGTCACTTTATATTATTGTCACTCTCTGCCACCAACCATATAAAGTTTCGTAAAGAAATGCTGTTTAAACTTTGTTCAAACTTTTTGTGTGAAGTGGTCGAATCAAGTAGTCTGTTCACAATAAGGTTTAGTTAGCACGCATATTATTGTCTGGCTTGATACTGCCAAACGATAGGTGCTAAAATATATAATGGGTCGTTGTCTCATTTACTTCGCTCTCATTTCTCAATAACAGCCCAAGTTGGTAGTAGTTAGTGAAGGACGTTTTTGTTACCTTTAATTTCCTGTAGTCACCTCTGAAGAAACCGTGATTTCCGTTGAGCCAGTATAAATTTCCACGCATGTTTGAGTCGTCATACTCGGAGTGCTATATGAGTATACATACATGTGGAAAAGTAAGTTTTCCCATAAATGCACACAAACAAATCAATTAATCTCACTTTGTTGTCTGGACAAGTTCATTGTAGAGCTTAGACTCATAGCTATCAGCTATGTGCCATTGTGGTACAGTGCACACAAAATTCTGACAACCTAATAGCGTTATTGTGTCCATTTTAGGGGCACATTCGGGTGATTCACGTGAGTGAGACGGAATGGGAGAAGTGAATACAGAGAGCATATAATGGAAAACGAACTAATTTCCGTTGTATTTAACAAATACAAGCGAGTAATTGTGAGTAGCTTGTTCCACTTTCTGAATCAGCAGCAGCAGCAGCCGACGCAGCAGTTCCTATGCAGCAATATACCAGCAGACTGCTGGAGTGTAGTATATTATAGTATTTTGCTGGGAAAAAGTTGGTCCAAAGAATTGGAGAGTTTTCATTGTGGTGGGCACAATAGTCCCAAAACAACATCCTAATTAGTGCGGTTTTCCTAAAATGGATGCATGTACTTATATTTGTTTAGGCAAGTTTTATTCCCTTGCAAACGTACCATCATTGTTTCTAACTAATAAAACTCGTTCCAGCGTGGAGGGCTGGAGATAGTCTTTTCTGTCTGGCTTTCCCCTCACTTATAAATACAACCTTGTTCAAACAAAGAAAAGGCGTAGAATAAGAATAGGAAGGAGACGTAGAATAAGACAAAGAATGCATCCAAGTGACTGAAATGCTTGTTTTTAATCTCTTTCTCTCCTTTTCTCCCTCCCGGTCTGAATGAAAGTCAAGTACATGCATAATATAAAGATTCAGTGAATTATGTATCTACACAAAAATTTCTCTCACTTTTTAAAACCCGGACGGTTTTGTTTTTAAAAAGAAAATTTTGTCCTCTTATAGTTTCCTCTCTCTCGCTTCTTAACTTTGTATAGTCTGTCAGACGCATTTGTTCGTTTCCTTTCTCGGAACGGAAAATTGCTGGCCGACGGACAAAAAACTGTATAAGAACAACTTGCTTACTTTATATTATGACGATGCAGGGTTCAAGTGCTACAATAGAACGTTAAAAATGAAAACAAAGTAAGTAAAACGTGAGTGAGGAGTCTCCAGCAGCAAATATGACGGTGGCAGCTCGTTTAGGTATATCTGCATGCAAAATAAAGCGAGAAAGCAGGAAAATTCATGCAGTCAACAACGTGCTTCTCTCCTTCTCATAAGCTTTCTCCATTGATCTCAAATCCAGCATCATCCATCCGCTCAATCTAGTGTTACTACAAGTGATACGCATTACTACAGTGGTGGTGATGATGGTGGCTCGTAGTTCGTAGAAGAGATGAACTCGAGTGAAAGTAAGTTGGCTGCAAATGAGCAAAACTAAAAAAAGTATGCACCATAAGTGTGTGTTACTCTCGTCTAGAATGTTATGTGATGTTGTAAAGTAGTAGGCTGTTGTTAGTTTTGGAATTATGAGCAAACAAATTCCAAGAATTTCCAATAAAAAGAGCTCTAGTGAAAAGAAATTGCGAGGGGAGAGGAGAGAGGAAGGGGATGAATGAACATTACGGTTATGTTTGACTCTGTAGGTAGTATGTGCATCATCATACGCAGTGGTATCATAGTACCCCGCAATATACACTGTATATATCCGTTTTGTTTGACTACCACAATGTAAATTTGTCGTCCCAGTTATTGTATTTCTATGAAAAATGTAGAAAAATAAAAAGTAAGTAGTAATGGCTGTATCGTGGAAAATGTGTGATGATGATACTCGGAATGAAAGTCACGTTGTGTTTTGTGAAAGGGTTTTCTAAAGAAAGCGCATTACGATGGTAGTGACGACACAAACACACTCGTGGAACACTTAACCCCAACTTATTCGCCAGCAGAGCAGCACTACTTGAGCCTTACATCACTTGAACGGGAGCGAGAAGAGAGAAAGAGAGAGAGAGTGTGTGTGTGTGAAATAAGCTTTTCACAAGCCTTGATCGATTTACATTTGCTTACAAACTTTGATGTTTTGCATACATTACATTTCTGGGCTAAAAACGTACACGACGATGACGATGTTGAGCTGCTGAAGTGCTTATTGAAATGGAAGTCACATCAGATATTATTGATATCATGCATTATCATATATATTATATTTTACGTACATGCTTTACTCATTTCGTGACATTTGGGGCAAACTGAAAATGTACTCCGAACGCTCTACTTACTAAGTGTTTGGTTTCCTAATGATATAAACTAATTAATGAACTTTCTTTGTGTTTCCCGTTCACAGAATGATAGTGCCTCAGTTCCGGCAAGCGGATCCACAGCACTACGCACCAGCTCGAAAACGAATATCCATAATGGGAACAACAGCTCCTCCACTGCCGCAACAAATGGAACGTCCAGTGGTGAGTCAAAAAGTGAGCTGCGCGTTTCTTGTGCCTCTGGCATCTCGTCAAATGGCAACTGCTCCACATTGACTAATGGCCATGTCAATGGCCACGGTCACGTTCTGACTAATGGGCATTCACACTCATCATCCAATAGTAGTGCTGGCACACTCAGCGGACGCCAACAACAGTCCCAGCAACAACACAACGGTGAAGGGAACAATAACGGAAGTGCATTGACACTCAGCTCAGCAAATTCAATTTCAAATGGCCAACCCACAAGCAATGGAACGCTTAGAGTCCAGTCTCACAAACTACCCCTCCTTCATACCAACAATAACTCATAACCAGACAGTACTTATAGGCAGCAGGTAAGTTATTACAACAGATATTATTATTAAAAATAGCAACCCTCCAAAATTACTCCCACCTCTCATTCCTTTCATTATAACAATGCTTCATGATGCATATCCCTGCCATCCATGATTTGCTACTACATAGTAACATAGGTCACTCCAAATGATAAAATGATACCCAACTCTCAAAAAAATGCCACAGAAATATATCACAGCTAAAATACTGCGAAATATATATAAGCGTATTTGTCAAGTAATTTATAGCTTTTACAGAATCGCAATCACAATAGTTTGTCTCCAAAATTCCTTTTGGTTGATTAATACTAATAATGCTCTGTACAGTTTTGCCATTATTTTCCTACGTGAGTGTGTGCTGATGATGAAAAAAATGGGATGAACTGTTCGTGAAACAAAACAGCGTCTTGTCAACCAACCAGTTTAGTAGAGTCACATACAGTCAGTCATGTTGATATAAAAACACAAAATAGGAGCTTTTACGATGAGATGGCAAAAGGTTCCACTTCGCGGAAGTGATTATGCACGTATACGTTTATGTGTGTGTTTTCTCTATGAACCGAATTATTGCACGACTGCACACAAGAGTAAAGTAGCAGACAGAAGTGAGTGAGCAGTGACAAATGTCATGGAAAAAACATGTAGAGGAGAGAATGTATTTAGATTAGATTATTTTTTATTATATTCATTGAAATTGAAGCAATGCAACAGGACAGTCACTGTGCATTCGCTCGTTCGTTCGTGGCTCCTATCTATTTGTGTTCATTGTCAGGAAAATTAGAGACGAGTCATGTTTTTTGTGAGCCAAGCCACAAAAATTTTTTTTTCAAGTTTTGACACTCCCTGGAAGTCATAAAACATGACGGAGACGATGATCATGTGTAACTATTTTGTAACTGTAAAATTGATTGTGATTATATTATTTGTTGCGGGATGTTAAGTGATATAATGGGAGTTCATCCAGTTTAATACAATACGACACTATAACATGACGAATAAACAAACTAGTAGAAGGGAATGATATGATAAACGTTAAACTGCTGCACTCGTTTAAGAGTGAGTATGTATATTTTTGTAGCCTGCTTTTCAAAACAGATTCGTTTCTATATGTCATCCACTCTAATTATTATTGGCTAAATAGATGAATGGATATAATGGATGGAGGAGATGGGGATGAGATGAATGCTGCATTTTTAAAAGTCATGCACACAAAAACGAGGAAGTGTTTATGAGTCTCGTCTCCTGACTCTTCTGCTGCTGTCTTTTTGTGCCCAGTTGTATGACAGTGACAGAAATTCAACGGTGAAGTGTGCCGTCAATCAATTAATCATTCGACAAAAGCGTTTTTAATTATAGAGTATTATCTATTCATCATTCATAATGGAGGTTTACAGATTTAGAAGGAACACCCATCTTAACTATTTTCCTGCTATGCATACCATGAACTTTTTTAGACTTGACAATTCGAAACTTGAGATTGAATAATCCCTTTAAACAAGCTTTTATTATTATTCTAAAGAAACGATTGGAAAACTATTGATATTAATTAGTTGTTTTTTTTTGTTCTGTTCCCTTTTGTTTCACAGAAAACGTGGCAATTTCGTTTAGGACTGGATTTTAAGGACTTTACCGTTCTCTTTTGGTAGCAAAGAAAAAACTCGGAAACTACAGCAAGTTTGTGGTTTGTCTTATTTAATCTCTACATTATATAATTACATGACCTACGTATTTACTAAAAAATTACAAAAAATAAGTAGCATGGATTATAATATCCTCTCTGTGAAAAGAAAAAAAAAACAAATCTCCTGCAAACATCAACATCATCATCAGTGTATTCTCTATAAAATTATGGTAGACGAATAGTGTAATAACTTCGACGAGTAATGTGCGACGCGTTGTAATATGTAGTACCGCTATAACTACAAACTTCCTCACCATAGCAAGTAATTATTACTGTTTAACTACAAGAATTTAACTACTACTACTACTGTATTTAGTGTATTACTACTATTAGGTACTATCATGCTGGTATTCAAAATTACATCTTTAGTGTAGCTCATCATCAGTGTAATTTTGTAGACACTTTAAAATCGCTACTTTTCTTTCTTCTCACTACAGTCGCTGAAATTTTTTTTAAACAAATTATATTGACTAATTATCCAGATATCTTTATTATTATCATTATTGTTAGTACGAATTTAGCGTAATTAGAATGTAATTGTTCGCACTGTTTTAGCAGACTATAATATATAGTGAAGTAAAAGCGCAAGTTTTTTAAACGTTATATCTGTCGTCGACGGGAAACTACTAAATATGCTACTACTATTATTATTATTACTACTACTATTACTACAGCAATAGCAATTAGGAGTAAAAATTCAAAATCCTCATCGCGTGTAATCACTACTTCTTATGCTACTTTTCAATTGTTTTTGATTATT
The DNA here is from genome assembly GCA_004115045.4 of Sinella curviseta. Lineage (NCBI taxonomy): Eukaryota > Metazoa > Arthropoda > Collembola > Entomobryomorpha > Entomobryidae > Sinella > Sinella curviseta. The sequence continues at coordinate 12,229,778 of CM065489.1, forward strand.
ATTTATACAATATATTATGTTATTGGATTTGATTTAATAATAATAACAATATCAATGAAATTTTATCGTGATCTGAACAAAACCGGAAGAAGCAAAACAAAACAAAAATCATCCTCCTTTTTGTAAAAAAAATCATAATGCAAGCAAATCATGAAGATGGCATAGTAGTTTCCGCACACAAGGTCTCTCAAGGGATCCTGAGAATTTTCAATTGCGTGTAGGCCAAGTCAAATTCCAAAATCATTGAAAGCCTTCCTTTCAGAAGATAACGTGTTATCATTGACATTTCACTTCTCTTCTTTTGAGAAAGCGCAGCTTCATAATAAACTCCATGCTTCAACTCATAAATATTATTGCTATATTAGCATGCAAAACTGCCACTTTTTATACTTTGAAAATATTATACAAACTTACTGCCTAGGAATAGACTTTTTTACAAAATTACAGCATCATTGAAAAAAATATATAATTATAATTTAAACTTTTTTTACTGTGACAACTTGACTAGATTCTTATAATTTTTTTGGGGAATAATACTCTCATTCATCGTTCCGTTGGTCATTGGTAAAAAAAAACAGCGAGTCTATGGATTCTTATAGACTTATGCTACTGCTCCAAACTAAACAATTACATACTACTGTTATTATATTATTGGTTGACTGCCAGTGCCAATATATATTATGCTACATAATAATAAATTGCAAACTTTCATGTTGATGATACTCACTTTCATCTCATCTCACCCCAGAAAGGAAAAAAGAAAAACTCGAAAAGAAACATTTCTTTTGTCGTCATTTTATGATTAATTCATGTGACATGCATTTCACAACTTAACTTACACAATAAAACTACAATCAGGTTGCTCAATCACCAAATTTTTATTACATTATACATACATGACTATTCAGTCAGTCAGTCAGTGAATAACTTTTTCTAAATTCCAGAGAATGAGGTTGTTACAAGCAGAATAGAGCTGAATGCCAACACTTCCACATCCGTTCCATTTTCCTTTTCAGATTACTATCTTCATTTTACATTTGAACAATTGACACCACATCTTGTCAACGAAAACTAAACTCCGTTCAAAAAAGATGAATGCAAATATAGACATCATTTAAATTACATGATTGCAAAACAGTACAGATAAGAAAAGAAATGAATTAAACAATGCAGAAATATTCCAATACTTTTAAATATCGAGTAACATCGTAACACACATACATGTATGCATCCTTTGTAATCTGAAATAATTCATCATGCACGGTGTGTGTTTTCCGATAGTTTTCTAAATTTTTAAGCGAAGTGGAAACTGGTTACAAAACAGTGACGACAAAAAAAGCCAGGGCACGTGTGTCGTATTTATTATTTATGCATTTTCTATTTTATTTATTATTATTAGTATCCAATGATATCTCTTTTTTGTGAACAGGATGTTCACGTCACGTCAAGACTGTGTGGAAGTTTCACCTACGAAACCTTTCCATAATCACTTCATCTTTTACATTTATATTATCTATCGCTTTATAATTTTGTCCATTTTGTTTGCTGTGTTGCTACACACACATACATGCATTATTACTTACTAAAATATATTATCATCGCGTTCGTTCAAGTTGCCAGTATACTCTCTGTTTGTAGGGAAGACAAAAAACGTCATCATTACCATATTACCATTCATGACATAACGGAACAGGATGTTGAAAAAAAAAACTTTTACTCTGATATTCCATTCGACTTTATAAGGTTTCCTTTTTGCTCAGCGACATACATACTACAAACTAACTGCTAAAGTTACAGTACACAAGATGCCAGGGATTCAAAAGTAAAACTTACGTATATTATCATTATGAAACGAGTGATTGGGAAAGATACTGCATTTTATTAGTCAATGTAATAACATACATAAATAAATAACAGAAAGTAGAACTGATTTCTTTTTCTTATAATTTCAGTCACAAATATTTACGACACAAATAAGTAGCGAGTTTTTTTCTAAAGCGAAGAACATTCTAAAAAGAACTATAGCAGCTCATCATGATACAATATAATAATAATAATAATATCAGTTACTTAATTTACTACTAAAGCTTCTGTAAGCTTCAACATAAAAATATTATTATAAAACTTAATTTTTACAGTCTAATATTCAGTTTGGGATTTTGATTAATTTTTTATACTACCTTTCCATGGGAAACAAGAAGAATGCAAGTTCGTCATTGCAGCATCCATGGTTGCATCATATATCATGAGACGAGGATGTGACCATCTTGTTGTTGGCGACGATCTGGTTGTGTTTTATAGAAGATTATTATACAGTTTTTTTGCTTGTGCTTGCAAAAAGGAGTGAAAACTGCGTGATTTGTTGGAATGCAATATAGACAAATCGTCTGTCGTTATGACGTTAATACCTTTAGGACTTTACTACTACTACTACAACTACTACTACAGCATACGTACATACTTTTTTATCATTTTTTGCTGAATCTCTGCTAAGAAAAAAAAGTACTACTATGAAGAAAAAAGTGGGCCATAGGATATGAATGCAAAGTAGAAAAAGTACTACTACGTAACCGAGCAAACAAAATAATAGTGAAAGGAGGAGGAAGGAGGAGATGTAGACTTCTTGCGAAAAAAAAGTGAAAGAAAGCATTTCATTCTTTTTATTAGAATCATCATCATGACGTATTTTGTCACAGTCAATAATATAAGTTTTTGTCAATGTCGTCTGTACCGATGATAAGCTTTTATCTCGTCGCCTCGACATTTTTGTTAGTTGTACGTTTGTGCCAGATGGCCTTCATCGTTTCTCTTTTTTTATATATATAAAAAAATGCACATAGAACTGATACGTAGGGTTTTTTTACTTATTTGATCACATTAAATATAAAAAATACTTTAAAACCATGTTTTTTTCATTTTGTTAACAACAATGATAATAATAACAGTAATTTTAATAACAAACGGAGGAAAATACATACTACACACACGCAACATGCATATATGATATATTCGTTGCATTTCAGGCTTATTTCAAGAAAGAAAAAAAAATATCGCTAAACTAAATGGGAGTATTTTTTAAAAACACATTCATACATACAGAGATCACGTCTTCAACGAAAAAAATCCCCAGCGTTACCACGTAATCAAACGTAAAAAACACACTATAAAATAAAAAATATTATTATTATTAGAACAATATTTATTGACATTTTATTATGATTATTATTATTATCATTAATATTCTTTTTTGCTTATTTAATTATGATCGTTTATTTTCGATGACATATTAATCAACAAGTATGTTCATCAAAAAAGCTCGAGAACATACACATTCGCCCACGCACACTCATTTCAATGAGCGATAGGGTAAACGTGTTGAAAGTATATTATTATAGTAAATAATTACCGCGCGCGCCGTATGTACATAATTTGTAACAACCAGCATCATTTAAAAAAAGAATACGTTGATTGATAGATACCGTCGTCGCCGTTTTTCTCGTCGTCATTCAAATCGTCTTAGTCATTATTATATTACTTACATTTAATATAATTATCATTATTATTATTATTGTTACAATATCATTATATATACATATACAGGATTTATACAGCTTTATGTAATACTATGTCAAGGCACGATTCTTCTTTGTTATCATACTATTTTAGCGAATAGGTATTTTACATACTATGATTATTATTATCATTAAATGGAACATCAACACACAATCTTCTTGCATCAACCTTAATTACATTGTGTCATTTATGCACATTGTCTTGTTGTTGTTGTTGCAGATTATTGTAACAAGATTGTTTCCTACCATACATATCTTTTCTCTTTTATCTCTGGACGGACGTCGCGAAAAAAATAGCAAGTGTTTTGATACCAAAAAGAATTGCTGGCGTATTAAAAAAACGTTATTAAAATTTTAACGAGTTTTTTCGTTCCTTCAAGCCGCAACTCTACGAAGAATCTTCCTCCATGAAATATAATACATAATTTACCATTCAAGCAAGTAAGAATTTTTTTTAAGAAGGTGCGTGTGCGTAGTCGAATATGAGCTTTTTTTTGCTGGGTATTTGCATCATCAGAAAATGCCCATGAAATTGGCATTTTGATGTGCGTAGGTGAGAAAGTAATTGTTTTTGTTGTTTGTTCATCGTTAAAAATGAGCAGACATGTGGCGGAGATAAGATTTGAGGTCGATATTTGTGATGCATCCTTTACAAAAACCATTAATGATAATAATGTAATTTCACTACGCGTACTCTACCACTGAGAAATCGATTGTTGTTGTTATTATTATTATTGTTACAATCTACCACGTTATCCATTGTGAATAATATTATTATGATATGGACGCACACACACACACACACGTCTATTAGCTAATACTATTTTCGGTTTTGACAGTGTATTGACTTTCTTCTGGTTCGTCTTATTCTTATTCATCTGCAAGATGCCTTGTTTTTCTTGATGAGCAGTACAGAGTCAGAGTGACCAAAAATGGTAGGGTCACAGAGTTTACATCAAACGTCCATCAATACAGCAAACCAACACCTGCACAGTCATCGTCATCGCATTGTCACTCTGTTGACTTTGTTTCTTGGCGATGCTGATGCTGATGTGTGTTGTCAGCCAGGATGGAAAATTTTTCATGCTTGGTTGAAAATAAAACGCACCAGAAGAAAAAAACAAACAATGAATCTTATTGACAATTTTCGTAACGTTTCTTTTTTTTGTATTTTTAGCGTAGGAAGGAAGTATATCTTGCTCCCATTATACTATCTTGCAGGAATACATTTGAATAAAAGATCAGCAGGGTTTTTTAGAGTTGACGTGTGATGCGCTCTTTTATGGCGTCGCATCGCGTGTATGTCAACGAAATACATTTGACATAGGTCATGCGTCAAGTTTGGAGAGGAAAGGGCATTTCACGGTTGCAAAATAAGATAAAATTAGATAGATAGGTATTACTAATTATCGGGATATTCGTTAGTGATAAGATTTATACTTTATTCTTACTATTTGCTACAACTGCTACTACTACTACTCCGACGACGACGACAGGTATGTACATAATTTATTAAAAAATCTATTCATGATGATGAGTGATTTGATTAAAAGGTGTGTAGTGTGGACTTTTAGCCGGAATAACACAACGCAAGTTTTTTTAGCGGTAGCTGCGATATATAATATAACTATTTAAATGAAAGAAGAAAAAAAATGAAACAAAAAATTTGTACCATTACTAGTACGCCATGCGCTTATTAGATGAAAAGGAACGTTTATAGAAGTAATTTCGACGGAAGATACGATGAGGTTTGTTTTTTAAAAAAGAAAACAGTTGTAAAAAATAGTTAGGCTCGTCGATAAACATTTAAAAAGGAAGAGATGCACGATACCCGCATTACTAAACTACATACTACTATGACTATAAGTTATCATTATTATTATGATTGTCATTAAACTACTAATTGTTAATAATATATATATATAATGCTATGAGGATGCAATTACTTTTTGCGTTGCGAGTCATACATGTTATATTACTGTTAAATTGTTGTGGTGGTCGATAGCCACTACAATTTCTACGTTTTTTTAAGCCACACCGCGCACTCCTAACTACAACAGTTGTTGTATGACGATTAATTATTATTATTATTAATAATAATGTCGCTTATTATTATTATATACTATTATTTATCATCGTGCAATTCGTATCGTTGTCGTGACGCTGACACCACTTTTTCGTGTATAAAACAAAGAAACTTTTTACGGACGACTAAAAATATGATTTTATTTCTTACCAAGAATATAGAATTCTTAAATATATCACAGTAATAAATAAAACAATTGATACGCATACAAAAAAAAACTCGGTCCTTATATTTATTGTTGTTGTTCTACTGTACGCATTGAAAAAAAATACCTAGACACACTGCTAACAACTCTGTAACCGACTGGCATTTTATAACGAAACAGAATCCAGAGAACATCATCCATTGACACCGAACCGCAGTGTTGATAACAAATTAACCCTATAAATTATATGAATAATTGTATGAACGGTAGGATATAAAGGTAGTAGGAGACGGTGATGAATTTGCCCAGCTATCTCACTTGGCTCGGCTGCTCTATATACCCTTATAAATTTTTATACATTATTATGGAAAAAGTAATGCCGTTATCATCGTAACGACGACAAAGTATGAATCAGTAGTAGAAATTTTTTTGATAAGATACATTACCTTCACCACTATACCAGCAGCATTGTTTATACGACTAGGAACTAAAATCAAAACACGAGGACTTGGTTTTAAAAAAATGATGATGTTGAGTGGTGAGGAAAGTCTCATTAAAAATTGCAAATGAGGACGATCAAAGGTAGACAAAAGAGACGCAAAATTTCATGTATTTCCTTTCGCGGTAGGACATACAAGAAATAAAAAACAAAATAATAATAATAATTAACATTATTATTACTACGACCACTACAATATTATATTATATATTCTTTGTAAAATCAGGAATTGTTCTTTGGATATGATGATGATATGATATGCCTATCGGATAATTACGAATACACGCGCAGTAAGGGAAAACATAACAAAAGAAACTGACGACAAACGAGTAAAAATTTGAAGAGTTCTACTACTTGATACGACGACAAAAGCGTACTAGGCAATTTTTTCGTCCAATTTAAGTAATTAATATTCATAGTTGTTACTCACTACTACCACTACTATTACTACTTTACTATATAACTGCTACAACACCTTTGCTTGAAAGTATGTACGTAAAAAAACTAATGACAAGAAGAGAGAGAAAAAAATAGGTAAATAAAGTATGATACATAAAACGTTCGGATTTAGAAAGTTTTACTTGTGCGTTCACAGAGATGATGTTAAGGAGGAGGTGATGGTGGAAGGAAAGAAAGAAAGAAGAGTGCTGATTTTTTTGTTAAGATTTAGGGAGACGCTCGCTCGTCAATAAAAAATTCGAGCACACTGTAATATGTAATCGTTTATAATAATAGGAAAGATACCTAGTTATAGTGCGTTATACTATAATATATTATTATTATCATCATTATCAATCGCTGCAGATTTTTTAGTAGTAGCTAAATATATTCACTGCGTAGATGTATTTTACTTGTAAGGTATAGATTAGACTATAGTGATAAAGTTTTAGGAATACTAAATATAATAAAAATAGAGTAATTAATTACTATATTATTAGGTATAAGTAATATATAGTCTTGTTGTGTGTTATATTTATAATCGCCAAACCAGTTTGACTGGCTTAACCTTCCTTTTTGTCACTTACTTCATGACAGTTATAAATAATGATAATAGTAATGATAATGTGAATCTAGATGGAAAAGAAAGCGGATTGGTCCTCTTGGTAATGACTTAATATTAATACTATAAACATTATTATTATTATTATTATTATTTGTTGTATGTAAACTACGGCTAAAAATAATTATACGGATCTCTTTTTGTAAGAAAATAATATTTGTGATGCTCTGAAATGTAAAAAAAACTCTTGCAAGCTTCGTCGTTTTTTCTTTATTTGCACATTGCCCCATCATAATTACATACTGGTTTCCTCTGGAAAAAGCATAACACACGCACACTTTCGTGTTTATCCATCATATATTTTCTGTCTGGCTGACTGCCTTCATTACTACTACGAGTCACCTTGGATGTACTTCAGTTTCCCCATAATCACATTTCTGCTGCATGAAAATGTAATGAAACAAACTGGACACCCCGTGCGAAATCGGATCCGAAAACGTGACAGTCTGGAATGATCGGCAATGGCAAACGTACCCAAACCCTCCGATGTGGCAAGAAAAGATCGTGGACCCTTTGTCATCTTAATATCATGTTTTTTGTCCTTGTCGTGCTCGCAGATCATAGCCTCATAATAAAAGCATTCCTCACGCTTTGTCGTCAATTTCATCAAAGGCGCTGCTGCTGCTGTATAGATTGATTAGCTAATTCCTATAATAATAATTAGAAGATCCAATGAGATTTTGCACTGCTGCTCAACCGTTAAATTTTACTCAGCTAGACGCTATACTGCATAACGCTAGATGATCAAAAGGACCCATTCTTCTTTTGATTGGCATCAACTCAACTAATTGCTCACTTTCAAATAATTTATTTTCATTTGAACTCCTGACGACACCCAGATAATTGCCCAATATGATTTTGCTAATCATTTTTCACTTAATTCCTCTCATTAATGTAACAGGTACTTTGCATGCAATAACGCTTCTACACTTTGATGTCAAGTTCGCATGATGACGCAACATCTGATCTAGCTGGGAAATAATTGCAAAAAAATACAAAAGTATTTAAAGATAATACTATACAAGGCAGTTTCTCGTTTGTCACACGTGGCATAGGTGCAAAGTTTCTTTATCCTTTTGCTGGAATGATGATGATTCCTTAATTTTCTGCTGCCCTACCCCTTTTCATTTTCAGATTCATATTAAATACTCACTCAGGCGAAAGTGAACAAAGAGAGAAAAAGCGCTCAAGGAGAAGAAAATGGAAACGGTAAGTCAAGTAAGTCCATTAAGCTCTTTTTGGGAGTGAGCAGAGGGAGAGAGAGAGTGAGCAAGATGTAAATGCCTTCATACGGCTCACTTGATAATAAAAATGCATGGCTAATATAGAATCGAGTACTAAAGTATTTAAGTCCCGATGTGGAACAGCTCACAGTTGTGCACTAAAAGAACAATAAATAAAATGCAACTTGCCTCACGTACAAGTACATTAACGTAAGTGCTGCTACTACTACTGCCATAGGTACTCCTGTTTGTGCACGTACGCAGGTGGTGGATATTAATATCCTTGGTAAATTACTTACTCTTGCAATACGCAAGCTCATTTTCTGTAGATTTAATTAGGATAATTCCCTTTTTTCCAAATGTGCCTTCTGTACTCAATGAAGAGTAAATTACTAGGTGTGGCTATAGGGAGAAAAAGGCCACTGTCATTAACCATTGTCATTCATGGCTTACTACTACCACTGACTGCCTAAATCCACTTTGTCTGCTGCACGGTTACAGAAGGAAAACCGTTACTCTGGTTTTACGCCAGAGAAGAGTAGTAGTGTGAGATTAACAGTCAGTAGCAACATTCACTTTCTGAAAGAGTCACACAAACACATACACAAACTCAGTGTCGTTTTCTATCGTCATCAGTGGCTCCTCCGTCTCTCTCTACTACTGTTGCAGTTGACAAGAAAGCCACAAAATGGTTATTAGGACGTTGTTATTTTTTTGTTCTAATCCAAATGCGTGTCTACTCAACTAATATAATGCCACACGTAGTTACTACTACTAGGCTGGCTGGCGTTTTTCTTCCCATGTCAAGTTTATTTTGTCATTTTGGAGGTGAGGCCAAAAAAAAACTAAAATGCTCAGACAGAAACTGGAGAGATTCAAACGCGCTCCTATTGCATTTTTTATACCCGTTCATGATACTGTTGACATTTTCTGCTTGCTACTGGATTCAGGTAATTAACTCGGGCTGGATAGGTACATATAGGTGGTAGGCATTTTACGATACTGACCAGATTAATGAAAGAACACTATTGCTGCATCAATGTTATTTTCCTAGAGAGGAATAACAATGGCAGACGTAGTAGTAATAGGAACATCAACTCCAGAATTGCGTACTTTGCTGATAATTGAAAGATTACAGGTAGGAAGAACAAAAGTCTGAGAGAGAAAAAAAACATGTTGGAATTTGGTGAAAAAGAAGTAATCTGCTGCTTGCTTATTTAGGACAATAGCACTACCGGCTTGAGCGAACGACGATGATGCTCACATCTTATTTAAATTCTGTGTTGATGCCTTCCTTTGTTGCTTAGCTGGATGAAAACCGCTCCTGTGAGATTCCCCTCCTGTCTTACCGGAGCTAAGACACTTTCAGCGATTTTCACGAGGAAATGTATGTATATATCCGTTGATAGGAGCCAGGAAATGTACTAGATTATTCATTCCTTACCTGCAACGAGGATGAGTTGAATAGAAACTGTGTGTGTGTGAGGAGAAAGGAACGTAGTTTTTACATAAATCATCGGCCTTTCTTCTTGTTTGTTTTGATGGGGAGGGGAAATAGGGACGATATCTGTAAAGTTGTGATTTATTTTATTTTTGCTGCTTTTGAACTAAGGTAATACAATTACAGTGGATGATATATGCTGTGCGAGTGATCTCGAAATATGAAGGATTAATCGAATTGAATTCGCTCCAATTGCGATTTTAGTTTATTTCTGCCAGGTTCAAAAAAATAAGGAATAATCGCACACAATCTTCTTCTCATCCTTTTCTCTTCTGTCCCTGTCTGCGCCTGGTTGACAAAACAACCAACTAATTTGATTGTGAAAACCTCTTCACTGAAAATTTTGCAATTGCTTAAAAGAAAACTGATTGCGTTCCTTTTTTCCTCCTCGGCGTTGTCAAGCATATCGATACGACACAATTTTTTTTATTTTCTGCTTTTTTCCCATTTCCTCTTTATGTACTTTTCAAAACTGGCTTTTTATCAATCAAAACGTTGTTTCATATCGGGTTTATAGAAAATGGAAATCAGTCCACGTCATCACATTCTGCATTAGAAGAAATAAGCGAACAGGGAAAGTATACGCGAAGAAAATACATTGCTTGAAAATAGTGGAGTGGAAAGATGATAAAACTTTGCATTTTTTGCATCGTTCTGGCTTCTCTCTAGCTTGGTCTCTCTATCAAAGGACAGGGAGGATGATCTTTCATGGTTTCTATCCGAATCTGAGCATTATGTCTGCATTCCAATCTTCTTTTATATGCTTTAGTATCATAACAAAACGTAATATTTGCGATTTCACTTGTTTTCTTAAAAAATACACCACATCGCCTCCCTTTTCCTATGTATACGGAACGATAACTTCCGTCGTGTCGTTTGCTCTAAAAGCTGGCCATTTTTCTTTTTTTGGGGTAAAATGTTCCATCCAGCGAATTGGAGAACGCTCAATTGCATAAAAGTCAGCGATGATGTTGGTGGAGCCAGAGGAATGTACAGAATATTATGAGGGAAAGTAACCGGAATGTAAATGAAAGAGCAGAGCAATTGAAAGAACTAGTGGGGTAGAACGACCTACGCATCCAACAAAACTCTACATCGTCATCAGCATCCAAAAAACCTCTCTGCCTGCTTGGATCAATACTCACTCACAAGTTCCACGAGCTGGAAGAGAGTAAAGAGGAAGCTAGTGCATGTTCATGTGTGTGTGTGTGTTTGTAGCAGCAGTAGTAGTTGCCTGACTGAAGAATGTTACATCAGAGCAGCAGAACATGAAGCAAGATGTTGAATAAGTTGAGGAATATGGTGGTGGTTGCATCGTAGTAGTTACGGAGCTGAGAGAAAAGTAAAGAGAAAGTCAGGAGTGGAGGGGTTGGTGGAGAAAGAGTGAGCTTTGCTCCATCTCGTCTGTTTACTTCTCTTATCACGTGGATAAAATTCAATCTCTTTTGTGCTTATGCTTTCTGGTCCCACTCCCCTGCCAATTTTTCAAATGTTCGGCAGGCATATCCTGTCCTGTACTTATCATTGAATGTCATTAGATTTACGCATAATATGAATAAGATGGCAGTGCTTTCTCAGAATTTATTTACTTGTCCTTTCTTTTGGCTGATCCAATGGATAGATAAATAATTGAATTTATTTTATTTTCGTTTTCAACTTCAACTACTCCGCGGTGACAAGAATCTCGCCAGCAATCTCGACGAATTTTGACATGGATGATGACTTTGGATATTGAGGAAAAATTAAATTAAGTGTTCATTCATTGTTTTCAATTATCCTTATAATTTCGTCTTTATCTTGTGTCATTTTTTCTTATTTAAATAATTGGATATTTGAAGACCTTGTTTTTCGTTCCAAGATTTGTCATTATTTTAATTGCAATGCTTTATCATCCTGGCATCAAACCACCATTGTGGTACATGGCAACAGCATTTATGAAGGAGCGTGTGCCAATACCAGCATTCCTCTCACGTTTACACGGAGCAGAACTCATTCAAGTGACATAAGTAGAAGGTATCAAGTTTGGAAGTTGGAAGGATTCTCAGAAATCATGAAGGATTTCTAGAGTTTCCCAACCAATTGTAAAATCATCAAGCATGGTTTGGTATATGGCTTTGCCTTATATTTTAGCATAATATTGAGCATCCTTATTGATGCATGCACACGTCTTTACGTCTCCCTCAAGCTAGTGGTAGTAAGTCGCACCCTAAAACTGTTATGTATGAATTATGAGCCATCATGTCTGCTGAATTCATTTACGTAACAATTCGCCCTTCGCACGTTCAGGTAGAGAGAAAGCTTGATATAATGAAATTGATTCTTAAACATTGATTCATACACTACCACGTTACATCACAAACCATTTTTTTCGGAGATTCTAACGGACAGAGTGAATTGAATTGCCACTTTTTCAATGGAGTTGGAACAAAAAAATTGTTCCTGGATGGAATTAACTCTAACAAATTCATGCTATTCATTTCTCCGTCCTTCCCAGAAGATATCATATTACGTCTATTGTACTATATTTCGTATAAATATTCATGGAGGAAAAGTTGGTCATGTAACGAACGAAACTTTTTCCTTTACTCCCATTCCGATGATGATGATTTAAGCGCATTTAAGCACATTTATTTCAGGAGTGACTGAAAAACAGCTTTTCTCCGAGTATTGCGTATTAGGCGCAAATTCTGAATGCTAGTGTGAATGAATTGCGGAGAGGGAGAGACAGAAAGTGAGAGGTATCAGGAAAAAGAATAAAACATTCATTATTCAGTTCTCATGAAAAAGTTATGGAGCCATTGTGAATCCCATCCATACATCCCGACACTTTTCTCTTCTGCTCGTGCAATTCAAGTCTTTATTGGAGAAATTGGTTGAGAGTTGTTTAGTAGTGTATGTACGTAGGTATATTCGCGTGTGTGTGTGACTCGAAGAACCAGAGTTACAATATTAACGCATCAGCACGTTTTCCATCTTTGCACATTTCAATTGGAAAACGGTGTCCGTCGAAGTGCCGCCTATAATTTTATTATAAATATGTTTAGATATCATAAAGTGTGAATTGCAATGGGTCGTACATAAGATAAGTACGTCGCTTAATGCGCATTGTTGCCTCCTGTTGACTTTCGTTGTGAGAGATTTCCAAGAATTTTCAGCCCTTTAGCGTCGCTCAAAGCGAGATAAAATTTTCACTGAAGCGTATCTTGATTTCATTCCTCTTAAGAGAACCACCACCACAGGAACAAAGTAACTCGACTCTCCTTTTTCCACTTGGCCAAGCCATTATAATTTGCCGGAGTAATCTATTTAAAATAATTGAATGAACTTGCACAGAAACTCGCAGTTCCAGTCAGGAAAATCGACCTAATATCTTACATCGGTGTACCTACCTATCTTTGTATATGACGTAGATATTCGCCATATTGTCTGAACCGCAGCTTTTGAAGGATGTATTCGCGACATATCGGATACGTAATAAGATGAATAATGTAACAGTTTGCAACTTCATTGTTTGCCAACAAGAGCGGCCATAATATTTTAAGCAAAATATGCTTTAATTTTTCAATATTTAATCGTTCAGCCTAATTCAACAGACACCCCCGGATAACACAGAATTACACCTACCTTTTCCACCCACCCACGTGGTAAAATTTTTCGTGGACTTACCCACACTGATCACTTGACTGTGACGTTGACAATCTATCATTCCTGTTGAAACAAGCCTGTCAGTGAAGCCATACATTATCCGATTTAGTTTGTTATATGATCCGGTATGAAAGTGAAATCTCCTAAAGACATGTCTGGAAACTTCAATAATCATGATAAAACATACAAAGGGTAATTCATGCACTTTTGGGTGTGGTCACGAAGGGCTGGTGGGATGAATGGTATCATCATCGTCAGTAATGTATTATGAAACTGCGTTTGTAACGGAAATGGCTAGTTTTGAGAAACTTCTTCCCCAGTTTTATATCATCGTCCTATTTTTTTCTCGGGTGAAATTTGAACCACACACACATTCCATTTCCAGAAAAGTTGAGTTGACTTTGAAATGAAAGCACCAGTTTTCTAGTTGGGTAATATAATGAGCATTCTTGCGACTGTTATTGCTGTTATTGTAGTCGTGGATGAACATGAATGGAAAAAAGTGAAGTAGGTAATATTTTTTATAAAATAGAGATGAGGTGGTAGCATGCACCACGAAATATTCATGAAAGTGGATTGAATGTGAGTGAGTGGCCATTCGGATTTGGAATTTTCATCATCGTCATCATCATGAACCGTAATCATGCTCCTTCACCAGTTTTTCATATAATTAGCTTCATAAAGTTCTGTTTTTGGGGAAATCATTGCTCTGCTCTGAATGCTCATATAAGTAAAATGATGATTTGTAACAAACAGGAAGACTTTTTTGCTTCAGTCCACAGCTTTTGTAGGAAAAGTAAACTTGCAACGAAGACCATTTGTACTAATACCTGACTTTTAGAAAAGTTGCCACAAGTTGTTATCAGGGAAAATGGAGTTGGTAAAACATTTTCGTGATATTATTATTGTTACAAAGGAGATTCTACTTAGTTGCGTGGGCTTAGGCTTTGTTTCGACTTTTATGATAGTATTAATTGACAACGAGAATGCTCTGCTTTGTTTAACTTGTGCACAACTTCTTACTATAGAGGATAGATAGGCCTGCAGCTACATATATAAATATTTGCCATTTGTTATACATTTTTTATTGTTATTATTGCATTTTATTTCTTGCAACAAAGCTGTAACACTAGCATTACGTATTATTATAGAGAAGTGATTGTGAATTTTTTTGCAGTCCATACTTGTCAAACTCTTTTTTTCTGTGTTTGTGACCGGAATATGTATTATTGCCATTTTTACTGACAGTTTGTTTGATTTGAAACAGGTTTCTTGTTCTCAGACAGGTAACTGCACTTAAATTCGCTACGCTATTGATGAGAAAAGGTAAACAAATAAAAATCATTTAATGGGCAGTTTGTACATGTAATATTATATTGATATCTAGAAAGCATATTATGTGTTGCTTGAAACTTGTGCAAAGAAATTGATCCACTGCTACACTTTTTGACTTGTTTCAGATGACCTCATTTATTCTGCAATAGGTATCCTCAATTTTTGCCCAACCAAGTTGGATTTAATACGTTTGCTGTGCTACCAGAAAAAAAAAGAATAATAAAAAGTATTTTGCTTACTTTCCGTCGTCCACTATTGTCCTATTCGCGGCCGTTGGTCTCCCAACTCAAAGTCAAATGTTGCATAGTTCTATGACAATTTTTCTCCCGTCAGAGACCTATTATAATTATTTATTGTCCAAGTTATTTTCCCCTGATTGCATGAGCATTGCCCGAACAAAATCATCTACATTGTGAGAAAGCAATATATTCCAAGTAATGGTTCCAGGTTTCACCATTTTTGCGACAAAGAAGCAAACGTATGTGTTGCTACAAATGTGTATTATTTATGTTGGTGCAACGGAGAAATGCTGTTCAATACTATTGCAACGCTACACATTGCAGTGAATGTTTGGAATGTGATACGTGCAAAATTGGAACGGCGACGCTGAACTATATAGTTGGTCACCATAATGCATTCTCCTAGAAATTGTTACAACACGGCCGTATACTAACCAAGTTATATATATGGAAACGTAATATTTTTGTCATAGCATGCCCATTTGCGGGTAGATTGTATAATACACAATGTACATGATAGTATTACAGACAATTTCGCAGCTTTTTTAGCAAATTTTGTTTAAGAACCATTAGTATTAGTTTACACTGTGTTTGAATAGCAAAGTGCCTGGTTCAATGATCTCTCGTTTCGTAATTTCTTCCGTAGGTTTCCCAATGACCATTTCGTACAGCGTAGCGTTCATAATTGGGCCTAAGTACGATTTTTTCTTAACTTCTCTATATCTCTGTGGAAGGAAATAAATATTCTGTTCGATGGTTGAAATAAATGGTTTTCATTAAGCTGTATGATTAAACTAAGCGTTCTGATGACTGTAGAGCATGATCTGTCCTGCGAAGTCTGTACTTATGGCGTACGAATTTGGTATACTCGTTATGGGGATGCGCCTTATTTACTTTAAGCAAATCAGTCAACCCAGTTTTTACATAGCACCTACCTGGTGGTTCATTGGAATGATAATACCACAGGAAAAAACATTTATAGCATTCGTTTTAGAGGGACATAGACCCTTGGATCGTTCACGGGGTAAGTGTGATGAAGATGATTATTATTATGGCCACTGTTTACAACGGTTTTATGAAATTGCCGGATCAATCATTGAACTACTCTGTACACTGGATTCGTACATGAACCCAGAACCCCAATCCCATAAGAACGTAAACATATCGCATGTATACAAATATTTAGGCAAAAAATTCTACAATATTAGATTATCACTGTGTTACACTTTTATTGGAAATGAAATAAGGAAATAGGGGCATACTTGTAACGTAACCTTTACATAAATAACGAGTGGAGCACTAGACGACGGTACGCTCGAACGTGAGAGGAGAATATATATGTGTAATGTACGTGTACTCCACCAGACATAAAAATTGAGTTTATTGAAAATGCAGGAGTGCCATTAGCAGTAATACTAAATCCATTCCAAAATGAACTAGAGCAGTTGCGGCGTGTTTCTAGTTGAAGTAAGAAAAAAAAGAAGAGAAATTCTTGGCAACCTCATTTGAAAGTTTTGCTACTTCCGGGTGGAACCATTGAAATGCATTGTTGTTAAACTCGAAGCCAATGGCAAATCCAATTCGATATAAACTGTGCTAATGGCTCAGTTTCGTTGTCAGTAAGAATCATTACGTGTGTGTATTCTCTTCATCACCATCATCATCATCATCATTGTACGGTATGGTAAACTGGAATTCATAGAAAGGGAAATTAGAACGCATTAATTGTAAGAAAGTGAAACGGGATGAATGTAGGTACATGTGTGTACACATTATTATTACTACTTGCTGTTAGAAATTCAGGATGAGCACGAAGACACGATATCTGTGTGTGTAGTGTCTTTTACTCTAACTTATCTCTACGCTTTTTGTGTGTGCTCACCATCGGAAATGGATAGGATCATGTCACAAGAGCCATCCATTTTCTGCCTCCTTGCTTGTCTTTATTTCTCTTTTTTTTGCTGTACCTACTACAAGCGCTTGCCATTCGTACCTATCATATCCTCAGCCAGCAGTCCCGGCGTCTGTTACTCCAAGACTCGTTGGATAATTGTTGTCTCTTCCATCCAACGACCATTTCATCCACTCTGACTTTTAACAAGTTCCGTCAGGAAAGAAAGAGAGAAAGAGAGTCTTATCAAAAAAGTGTCATTAATCTTGTTCTAGTAGTGTGAATGGCGTAAAGCGTTTCGGTAAGATCCTTTCGCACAAATTTCCCTCCCCGTTAAGATAAATGCAGATACAGACTGCAAAAATAAGTGAATTACGTTTTTTATATTTACTTACATACATTTATGCATCAAGTCTACTATAATGTGTATGTACATCCTAATAAAATAAATAACACTCATTTATATCCTACTTTTCCTAGAACCGGAACCAGCCAACCAGCTCAGCCGCCACCACCACCACCAGTAATAATAAGACTTGCCTACTTTTTTCTTTTTTCTATTTTCTTTTTTAAAAAATAGCCCATATGCATAATAACAATATGAGTTAATCTTGGACTACTAGCTGAAGATGAGTCTTGTTGTGTGCACGCATTAATCTTAACTTGGGTTGACGTAAAGCTGCAAGGAGCTGTACATTACGCTTGTACAGCGTTTTTAGCAAGAGGTCTTGTGTAAGTGAGACTAATTTGATGGGAAACCCTTGTGAAATGCAATGGACTGTGAGGCCATTCTGGCGAAGAACCATTTGTCGCTGTTTATACCTATACTCCACTTCCACTCCACCACAACTCCTGCATGCATCGCATCCCTCCCTCTCTGCCTTTTTTATATTTTGATACAAAAATAGTACTGCATACAAAAAAACACACTCCCACAATATTACAGTTCAACTCACAATAACGCTGCTCCTGCTGCTGCCGTTGTTGCTGAACACGGCTTACACATGCACACATCTACCTACTTAATTCACATGCTGTAAATCTAGTCGGAGGACGACGAACACTACTACTACTAGCATAGTCACTGATCATGACGACGATGATGATGCCTTTTTCCAAAGGATAAAAGCACTGGCTCTTTTTATAGTATAGACATGATGTAATATAAGTTTATGGAGTTTTCTACCACGACATTATAGACATGCATATAGTGTAGCAAAAAAGGGAGCAAAAAAGCCTCTATTAAATTGTCGCCAACATTGCAAGCTCGGTTTACAGGGCAATACTCTCTCTCTTTCTCTCTCTCTCTCTTCTCCACTTGCCTCACAATTTTTTATCGGTGGTCCTAGTAGCTGTGCTTATGTCAGTGAGTGAGGAGTGGATGCATCGAATCGCATGCCGTGGCATACCATACCGCACACACCACCACCATCATCACTGCCACTACTACCACACACTTCTCCTCATCTTTCGCTTCCTCCTTTTTCTCCTATAACTACAGCGTATAGAGTGGAGAGGAGTGGTGGTGGTGGAGGAGGAAAGCTGTTCCTCTTTCTCGGGCCAAGTTGCGTACGGATAGAAAGCGCGTGTTGGTAAACTGTGCGTAGTCCTGCGTAACCCTAGAAATGTATACATTGTTTCGGTGTAATAGTCTGTACGTACTACTAGAAGTATTGCGTGTATACATGATGAAATGGATGGAGAGAAGGAGAGAGGGAGAAAGAGCGAGAGAGAGAGAGAGCTACACGCGTTCTACTTATCGATCAGTGGCTGTAGTTTGTTGTATGCTTATTGCCAGTAAGTTCGGAACGAGAGAGAAAAATGCTTGAACCCTGTAAAATGAGCCAAAAGAACGTGAATGTATGTGTGTGTGTATGTGTACGTTTATATTAATATGGGAGTACACACCTCAACAGGACTAAAATTCACATAAAAACCTTACAATTTTTCCCTTTGTTAACTTATATTCCTTCCTATATAATAAGTGCTACATACAAAAACTTGATATGATGTTTCCTTTCTCCGTATAATTTTTCCGTAAAGCGAAACGGTCATGTTTTCTATCAGCGTTTTCATCTTGGAGTATATAGTAACCACCATCAGAAATTTTTTTATGTTGCTTCATCTGATATCTCCGGTGTACAATTTCTCTGTCGTTTCGTTGCTCTCCTTATCATGCATATATGTTAGCATAGCTTACGACACGAGGTTATCTGGCCATTTTCTATGATCATCTTCTCCGCGTCTGAATGCTGCTGCTGGAGCCTGTGCTACCTATTTTCTCTCCTCAGATAACTGAGATAACGTATATTGTATACGTTCGTGCGTGTGTATCTCACAGTCAGTATTTTTTCATGAGACAGCTAACTACCTGTTTTCGTAACGAACCAGGAAACGGGAAAAAATGTGTTTTTCTTCTTTTTCTCCTACTTGTCTGCCTTTTGCAAGCAAGGGAGTAGGATTCAGAGAGTAGACGATTTATCTCCGATTTCCTAAACTTGTAAGAATTCCTTGCAGCTGTAACTTATTTTTAAGAACGTAATAAACTCCAGTGTCATCATTGTAGATGCTGCTTTTGTTGTCTGGTAGTAGTGGTGGTGGTGGTGTACGCAATTTTTTGTTCCACCAAATGCTACTTTCCCTTCTCACACCGCACCGCCCTGCGAGATCTGTTTTTGTTGTTTTTGGAGGTGGTTGTGTGAGTAAGGAAGGTACAGAGGATAAACATGCAATACTTATTATGCATGTATGGATTATAGATGTATCCGGGTCCTTAGTACAGAGGGCGATAGCACGGATATGTACATAATTGAGCACTTTTATTTATGTTCATGGGAGCGGAATCTCACTCGGAGCTTTCCTGTGTGTATGCATGTGTATGCGTTGGTACATGTATGGCGTTGGCGTATGGGGAGCAGAATAAATAGCAGCAAGTTTTCGTCGTCATCGTCGAAGGACTAGAGAGAGAGGAGGAAGAGGTCGAGATTAAGTTGCTACTATGATAGTAAGTCAACGTCAGTCACTCACACACAAGCAACAATACAACTTATGTGAGATGTGTACCATTACCGGAAAAATACAAAGGCTCTGGAGAATGCTATCACGATTTCATGCTATACTACCCTCATTTTCATCAAAATTACTTTCACTTCGCTCATCATCATCATCGTCATGGATTTACTTGTGTGTACGTAGTAGGTACTACTGCATTTTGCCACGAGACACGTGAACAATTTAGCAGACACGCATTTGTACACGTACATAGTTTGTATCTTTTTGCTTTGAGCGAGCTGTTTTCTTGTTGGCAGACGGGCTTTAGACGGACAGAGATTTAGGAAACCTGGCGACGAAAACGGATATATACAATTTCAAGTGAAGACAAGCGATTTTGAAACTCACTGGGCTGTGGTGTTTGAGAAACGTATTATGCCACGCAGATAAGTAATGTCTTTCCCACCACCACCATATCACCACAAACATTTAATCCTGAAAAGCATGGCGAATGGCGAGCGTGATGAAGTGCCATTCGCCTGCGTTGAAAGTCAACGAGTATTAAAATGTATGCAAAATATAGTTAGTATTAAATGTAGATCTTTTTAATGGGCCGTAATTCTGTCTGATTCTAAATGTCACCTTGAGACACAGGAATTTTTGCTGTTGTGTTGAATGACCCGTTGTTTGCAACTGCACTTTTGCAATTTGTACAATTACGAAAGAAAAACTGCAGCAGTCGTCAACTTGATTTATGCCCTTCTCCCAGTTTACAGTGCAGACTGCTGTTTATGATGCAAGAGTAAAATTTTATCGATTGTTGTGAACGGAGTGTGAGTGGTGTGACCGTAAAGTAAAGCCTTCACTCCCTCCCCCTTACCTCTGTCATAAACTCGCAATTCATTCATTTCCGCTTTTTCTTATAATTTATAAAATGACTGCTACTGCTACAACTACCACTATTACTGGCGTCTTTCAAACTTTGAAAAATGTGAAAAAGCGACATGACACAACAACCCCGCTATAAACATACGTACACATGCACTCCAATTTATCCAATTTACAGATGTATACGCGCATATTATTATTGGATCTACAACAACGGTATTCATGCAAGTAGTATGTTTTTTGGTGTTTTTCACTCGCTCGGAGATTCGGATTCATAATACAGACACGTTGTTGCGATATACCTACACGGATTCGTCGTGGACGACTCCGAACGGTTTTGCCTGTTCTACAAGAATTACCGGAATAAAGGAGAGGAAATGGAGAGATTGCATGCTAACTCAACGAAATAATAATATTCTTAGTGACAGAAGAAAAATAGGCTCAAAAACTCGTTACAACTTCCCAAAGTGAGCTCAACTTGTGTGTGTGTGCAAAATCATGCATGCACTCACACTATTAAACTGTACCACCACACCGCGCGGCCACAATGAACTTACATAGTTTATTGTTATTATTATTATTTTATTATTATATACACATGCATATTGCATGGGTTACCTATCATCATAACGAGTAGCGAACATAACGCAACATATTCTCTTTTTTTGCTAAAAAAATATCTTTAGTGGCAACACAACAATGAACTTATATACAAACCCTATTGTTGTTATTTTTTCTGCACTTTTTTAGTGTGCATGTATCACGATTTTTCCTTGGAAAATCTATTGCCATCATCATCATCCAAACTCTTTCCTGTTCTCCTGCTAAAAGAATCTTGATCCGATTTGAACAAAAATGCCGATCAAAGGCCCCAAAAAAACTTGTTATTACTGAAAATGACGACATGACCTCCTCAGACGAATTTCCTCGAAGAAGAAAGTTACTAACGGAAAATAATATAACCTGAAAGGCACAAAAAACAAAACTTTCCCTATATAACAATAATAATAATAATAATAATAATAACAATATACTTTTGCAACTCTCTCTACATTTAATAAATCAGCGTGACTATGAGGAGGAAACGCTACTGGAAAAAAAATTTGCTTTTGTTTTTTATGCAATTTTATTACATGAAAGATTCCGTAAGAGCACAAGGAGCCAAATAATATTGTCGACAGATTTTTATCATCATTATGAAAACCTAACTTTTACATTCTTTCAACGGTTTTCCGTTACCTAACCTTCTCCTCCCTACAACATAATAACTGATAGGTATCGCTCTTCTCTAAAAAAACATGTCATCATCAGCGTTCTCTTGTTTCTCTCTGTAATAATGTTTCCTCAATGCACAAACTTTTTTTACTATGCAACTTATCATGGCAAGATAAGGACTACCTTATCCACAATAGTGTTAACAAACCATACATATATCTTTATTCCTTGTGGAACAATTTTTTCATGAGAAACGCTACCAGCTACCACGAGCAGAGCTGCGAAACGCTGCCCACCATCTGGCGAAGCTGTCCGACTTTGAGGTTTCGTTTCAACCAAGTTGGTTGCGAGGGGCGTCACTGCGTGGCGATCCAAAAATGGCTGAATCAGCCGGACAAGAAGGTTGTTCCTCTCCTTCTTCTTCCCTTTTCTGTGTCCACTGCCATAATACATATCCGCCGTCTCTCTCTTTCTTTTCTCTCGCATTTTGACTAGCAGCTTATATTTTGTTTGGGTTATTTTTTCGGTGGTGATGAGGATGATGGTGTAGGCAGAAAAAGAGAGGATGCTAAAAAAACAAACCCTTTTCAGTTCAATAATGAATAGGGAGTCCGTATGCGAGGAGGTTCACCAGAGTCAGGTCCTTGTGATTCTGGAATAGCCCTTTGTATTTATGTGTGTATGTGTTTTAATATTTTTTAAGGGCAGTTTGTGTTTTAATTAAAAAAGCGGTGTCCAGAGTCCTCCTGAGCATTCAGTGGAGTGGAATATATAAATATATAATTAGATGATGGACACGGACGCGATAAATAGTCCCGATCGTAATGGGATATCAAAAATCCGGGATTTGATTCGACGACAGAGACAAGAGTCTGACGGTGGCTGCGATGAGAGCTCAGAACTGGATTTTGTGTACGATGACGCGGATAATTACACTAATGAGATATCCGAGTTGTACAGTTACACGGAGGTTCCGGAATTTAGAAAGAACTTGGCAGCTTACGATGCCATCATGGAGAAATGGGGCATCCCACTCCAGTGGCAGCGTCTTTCCCCGGAAGTCAGGAAATCTGTTATCTTACGCTTGCTTAACCATTTCGAATTATCCAGTAAGACGCTGAGAGCTGAGGCTGCCAGGGCTATTTTATACGTTGCACAGGTAACAGAAGAGTTGCATAGCGGGATACACAATGTTAAATATGAATGGTTTCTTTGAAGGTTTTTTCTTCTTTATTTTCATGTGGATCTTTAATTGGGAACTTTTAGGGTTGTTGGAGTGAGGTGCAGTCGGAGCAGGAGCAACAACAATGGACACGGTACAATATCACGCTACTCCTGAAAAATGGGATTTTTCAAGCTGTAGTTGACCTTTTATCATTAGAAATCGAGTAAGATGTCAACACTATTAGTAACGTGTAATATGCATTGATAATATAGTAGAAGGGTCCACTTGGAAAAGTGTGGACAAGTGTTACTTATAACGCTAATTTCTATCCATAGATCTGGACCAATGGCAGTGAGAAAACCTGCAGTTAGCTTAGCCGATTCCTCCGAACTTCGTGTCATTTTCAGCATTTTATACACGATTGTGGAAACAATACGAACAAAGTCGGATGATGACACGGAAGAGTTTGAAGAACAAAGAACAGCGTTTAAAGTTGAATTAGGTAAATTAATATACATGTTTACGGTTCCTAACTGCTGAACACATTTAGTCCTTTTGTCATTCCATTAAATTTGTTTTTCTGTGTATCATCAGGTCAACCAATTCGAGATGAGTTGTTGGCAGTCAAGTTGCTAAATATGGTCATTAAATTCTGTGGGGGATCTGCTCCTCATTTTCCCATCAAAAAAGTGTTGCTATTGTTGTGGAAAGTTATCTTGTTTTCGCTCGGAGGTACTCCAGAGCTGCGAGAGCTGAAAGGTATGTTTGTTCATTTTGAGAGAAAATTGTTTCCTATATATAGAAGGAGAGTGAGAGTATATATTTATGTGCTTGTTTCTTAATACATTGTGCTCATTTTACTTTATTTGTAGCAAAATACAGGGAATTAGCCGGGCTTGCACCGTTAAAAGAGGATACTTTAGAAGTGTCTAGAAATATGAGGGCAGCATCACCTCCAGCAAGCGCTACAGATTTGCTGGACGCTCAGAATGAACGAAGGAATATGCGACCATTGAGAAGGGTATAATTAATAATTATTAATTATCAAACATTTATTTTTTTAAATGTGCGCTTACCTACCGTATTGTGACAAAATGTCATGCGAATTTTTTTCACAATTGCATTTTAGAGTCTAATGAAGCAAACCAGTTTGGACGAATCCGCAGCTTTAGATTTAGAAATGGGGGACCAGATGGAGGAGGAAATGAAGGAAATTGAGGAAAGGCGAGCAATGGAGGAATCTGGTGAACTTCCACAGCCACCGTCACCGCGTCCGATGACACCACTTCCAACAAAAAATAAAGGTTAGTGTTTGTGGTGACAGTTATAAAATAAAATACACAATTTGCAATTAAAACGCCTGCTATTTTCATTTACATCAAACGGAACTTCATATTACCATATTTACAACATATATTAGGGCTTCCATGGACTCCCAAGGTGCGTCAAAAGGATCTCGACGCTTTTCTTGACAATTCAAGAATGAAATTTGTAGGATTTCCGGTGCAAGGTGACAGGAACACTTTGGCGGGGCTTCCAGCTCCTATCCACGAGGGCGTTAAAGTTTTGAAACAGGTTTGTCTACTTATTTTCATCTTGATTTAATATTAAAATCATATGAAAGATGTGCATAAACTTACAGTGCATGTAAATATTAACAGCACATCTACGTTTCTCTGAGCGAGTGGCAAATGACAAGGGAAGAGGAACTTTGGAGGTGCCCATTGTCGATGAAAGAGAGTGACACAGATTCACCAGCTCATGGAGTTGAAGCTTTGTACGCTGCAATGCTCCCTAATTTGCCCCAGTATATCATAGCCCTTTTGAAAATTTTACTAGCTGCTGCACCAACATCCAAGAGCAAATCCGAGTCAATTAATATCATGGCAGATGTTTTACCTGAAGAAATGCCGTAAGACTTTCCCCAGATTTTCAGCACGCTTTAATAACTACATTCATAAAAAGCAATAACAGTCAATAAAAATAATGACATCGCTCATGACATTTTATTCATATTATAATTTTCTTAGGATGACTGTTGTTCAATCCATGAAACTTGGAATTGACGTTGCCCGTCACAAGGAAATCATCGTCAAGTCCATTTCAGCAATTATTTTGCTTCTTTTAAAGCACACCAAAATCAACCACGTATACCAGTTTGAGTTTATCTCTCAACATTTAGTATTTGCAAACTGTATACCTCTCGTTTTGAAGTTTTTTAACCAAAATATCACGGCATATATTACTGCTAAGAACACGTAAGTGAAATCATAAATACCGGGAATTCCTGATTCTAAATGATGTTAGCATGCATTTGTTTATATGAGCATGACAATAACAATATTTTCTCTTTTCAGCATTGCACTGGCAGATTTTCCATCATGTGTCCTAGGAGAACCCCCAGAGCTTACTCCTGAAAGTTTAGAATTAGGGGAGCCACAAGTTTACTGTTGGCGAAATTTGTTCGCTTGCATTAACTTGCTTAGAATACTCAATAAATTAACCAAGTGGAAACATTCGCGAATAATGGTACAACATGCACATACAATATTGTCAGTATACGATTCAATACGATTTGTAATTTTCTCCTGATTGAAATATGTCTAATAATGACATGGTGTTGTTTTCTGCTTTAAGATGCTTGTCGTGTTCAAATCAGCCCCGATCTTGAAGAGATCTCTCCGGGTGAAACACCCACTTTTACAGCTGTATATTTTAAAACTGCTAAAAATGCAAACAAAATATTTAGGTAGACAATGGAGAAAAGCAAACATGAAAACTATGTCAGCTATTTACCAGAAAGTCAGACATCGTCTTACTGACGACTGGGCCTACGGAAATGGTATGCATAAATCTCAATTAATTTGTGAAAACAAAGAAAAATGAAGGGAACCTGTCTCGAGCTGCGAAAGTAAGCATGTTCTTAAATTTACTCTAGATTTGGATGCCCGGCCATGGGATTTCCAAGCCGAGGAGTGTGCACTACGCAATGCAGTTGACCGCTTTAACAATCGAC
The DNA here is from genome assembly GCA_004115045.4 of Sinella curviseta. Taxonomy (NCBI): domain Eukaryota; kingdom Metazoa; phylum Arthropoda; class Collembola; order Entomobryomorpha; family Entomobryidae; genus Sinella; species Sinella curviseta. Next base: position 12,256,249 of record CM065489.1, read on the forward strand.
GCTATGGAGAACCATCCAAGGTACTTCCAATGTCCTTAATAAACAATAGCTACCTACCATAATGTTTTCATTCCTAACGGAATGTCTAACGGTTTTGTGTACTTTCAGATACTTCCCGAATTTGAACCTGTAGACCATTGCATCACCAGTGTTCTGGGTCGTCCAGTACACTTAACGAATACATTTAGAGAATATTATGAAGTTTGGTTAGAGCAAGAAGTTTTCAAGAATCCCGTGAACTGGGACGAGGTTTTAACTTGCCCTGGATATTTTTGAAGTTTAGAATTGACTAGATAATGCATACACAAGTGCAAGTGAAATTCTTCAATAAAGCCATAATGACGAACAAATGCTTGATAAAAGTAATTCCAACTTTTCCGTCTACCTCTTGTCATTTTTTATGCATTTCTACTGATTTGTCTGGTTTTCTTCATTTTAAATGAGCACTGAAAATCGCAGAGGTACAGTTATTTTAACTTTTGACATATGTATCAATCTGGATTACAACAATTCAAACATCACCATTTTTCTTTCTAACACATCATGATTGATATTCACATACGTTCCCCTTTCTCAATCTCCAAAACATTCTCAAATTCATTTACAATTCATACAAGAAATTTGCATCCGCTAGTCTTCTGCTATAAACGTCAAAATGCAAAAAGTTTTGATAACTTTGATGATAACGCCATGTCACCTTGAATTTGTGTTACAGTTATGCCTCAACGTACTTCGATATACATGCCTAACTCGCTCACCCAGTCATACGTAAATACATGCATACTAAAAAATCCCCATTTCTTCATAGGAACAACAACAGCAGAAAAATTAACATGACTCACGAGGACGGTAAACCTTTCTTATTCCACACCTAAGAAAATGACAGGAAAAATCATACTACCAACATAACAGCCAACAACCACCTTACCTAGTAAATGCATTATCTTTTATCAATTCATACTTCTCAACCAACTCTCAACAACAAACAATAATACGTACACCAAATCTGCTCCTGCTCTTGCCTGCATGCACACAACAAAGTATCCATTTACCATTACCACTTATATGACATTCATTTTTATTCCAATGCCGACGAGAGTTGTTCTCAATGTTTTGCAATTTTACAGAGAACGTTGTTGTGTTGGTGCAGGCACTAGGCAGCCAGGTAAATTGTGTTTGAGTGGTGCAATCCGTAGTAGAAGAGTTCAGCTCTTAGCACTCACCTTGTGACGATGACGCATAGGAAAAAATACTACTACGTAAACGTAACGTAACGTACGTACATTAAAAAACTAAAACCGACACAAAATGTGTTACCCCTTTACTTTTACTACGAATGTCCAACTACGTGGTAGCTAAAGCACATATTATAGCAAGTAGCAGTAAAAAACAGAGAGTTTGGATATTTGGTATACGCGATCATGACGATGATGATGATGATCGTGATGAACTGAAAGGTTTACTGACGTAGATGCATACTCTGTTTTTATTGTTATACAACAACAAAGTATAACTACGTAAGGTATGCATGCACTCCTCACATTCACTCACACTCATCATCAAATCAACGAACGAACCCCAACACAAATTTTGCAATTCATTTTTTTTGGCATAGGGTATTACTTTTGTTTTGGTTTTTTTGTGCAAGGCACATCATCCTCTCTCTCACTCAGGTGAACAATGAACTTCTTGCGCTTACTACGCAGTTTATTATGATTTAATAGTACCTAGGATAACGTTGCGACATGGCTTGATGATGACGCGAAGGATGGTGATGGGGATTATGATGATGATGATGATGACTATGATTACTACTGCCGTTGCCCTCCATCCACCTTCTTGAAAATGTTAAAAAATGCTGTTTCGTTTCGTCGTCTATTATTGTGTGTGAGAAAATTATCTGGCATCCTTTCTCGTCTACTTTTAGCAGCGTGTGTGTTTGTTGTTGTGTAATGTATAATAGCGGGTTGGAGTAATTGTAATGGCAAAAATGTTGCTTAGTTCTCTCTTTCTCTAAATTCATAAATACTTGTACTACTGGTACAACAATGATGCAATCCGATTCATAATACGAATAAAAAATATCATGAATCATGAATATAATATATTATAGTTATGTTTGCTGGTTTGTGTTTAGATATGCGCGTAGTTGTCTCTTTCATGAGTTTTTTTTCTCTGACTCGCTCACTTCTGTTTTTGCATGCTCATCCTTCCGGACATTGTACCAAACAGCAATGAATCATTCATGTTTGAAAACGTTGCACAGTGAAAACGTTTTTTTTGGATTGTGTAACATTATGTGCTAATTTTTTTTGGAGATAATCGGTTTGGTGAAATATGGTTCTATTTTGCTGGTTAATAAGATGGAAAAGCGATGTGAGCGCAACAATCGATGCTTTTTGTCGAAAGAACGACGTAGATGAAGAACGCAATTTGTAATGTTTGTAGTCTTGATATAGAGAGTAGCTGTAGGTGGAATTTAATGAGTTTTTATGGCTTTTTTGTAAGCTACTACAACTGATCAAACAATGTTACATGGGCACATATATGTATTGATTAAACAATGATAATTAGCAGTCCTTCATTAGAAAAGATAAAAAAGTAACGCTAACGCTGTACACGTTGCTATTGTGTATTCATCAATGCGTTGTAGTTAGCAGTTTGAGGAAGATCATTGTTGCTGTGGTTGTTATTGTATATAACGGTCTATATATGCTTGTTTGAATGAGAGAAGTAGGGTTCCCGTGTCTCTCCTTGGGGGGCGCAACGGTGTCTTTTTCAGTTGCTTTGCAGGCTGTTGTTGCAGGAATAGTATGCAACACACGCTAAATGTGCTACAATGAAACATGATGCATTACAACCTTCTAAATTTTGTTTTTCCTGTCGGAAAATTGACGTTAAATTTAATTTTTGTTGCTTATATTTTTATTGCATTGTAAGTGGTAACATGAAGAAGATTTTGTGAGACAAATAACAAAGGACGACTTTGATTGAATTCCAGTTTAAAGATGCTCTCTTTGCAATTTTTGTTTAATATTCTGCTTCCTCTGGAGGAAATTGATTAAATTAAATAGCAGCTCGTTACAAAAATATGCTTCTAAATGTAATCTGGAGTTGATGCTCCTCCTGCATTCGAGCAACATTCAAAAAGAACCTTCGCTGAATTCTCCTTTTCTCCACTGCATAAAAGCTGCTCTGAACACGTAGCAACAATTTTCAAGGTTCCATTCAACGAGTTAGCCATCATTATCAGCATCCTCATGGCTCACTAACTTTTTAATCATGTTTTTAACTTTAATTTCTTCAACCTCGTATCCTAAATATGGTGATAAAATACGTATAAAAGCACATTAGTATGTCATATTGGAAAAGCGAGGAAATAACGGTAATAAAAATAATATGTGCAGTGTGCTCAGAGAGAAAAGTATGATATTCGTACACACTTAAGTTTCATACTACTACCACTACTACTAGATCGACTTTCCTTCGACATCATGTTCTCACCACGTGCAAGGAGAGAAGGAGGGAGGAGATTCTCAAGAAATAGGAAAATTGTTCTATTGGGACACCCACATAATTCTCAGATCAGGGTTTCATACCCTCGCCTTGCTCCACAACTCCGACTACTACTATTTACTACCGCCATTTCTAGTGAGTGTAGTTTACTATCAAAACTTTCTTCCTCTTTCTCTCTCCCTCTCTCTCTTGGAGTAAATACTATAATGTAGGCACTTGAACTAGGAAGTCTGGTGGATAGGAGAGAAATCAAAGAGTACCGAGTATTACATTTCAGCAGAAGAGCTAGGAAGGATGAACGAGAGAAAATAGGATGATGATAGGGTAAGTGGTAGCAGCCATGCATGTGAGCTTGTGTTGGTGGTGGGTAAACGGACATGATTTGGAGGCAAGACAATCTCAAGGCGAACGTACACTTATCTTGATGATGGAGAGAAAGAAAATACCTAAATGGAGGAGCACTAGCCAAAAAGAGGAACAATCCTCTGCCGAGCCAGCTTCCCTTTTCTGTTTACAAAGGAATGTAGGTATTTCACACGTATTAAAACATATAGTAGTAGTGGTGGTGGTGGTGGGAGCAGGAACAGCAGTGGAGAAAGAAAAGGCAGCGTGCAGCAGCAGGAACGGTTTCCATAAATATTGCGGAGGAGGGGAATAGCCAACGTTACTGCTGTGGGTGGAGAAGGTGTAGGAGGGTGTATATAGGTACGTATAAAGTAGAGCAAAATATTTTCCTCTTCTTTCTCTCTCTCTGCCTCTCTCTCGCTCGCTCGCTTGCTCTCTGCGTAGTTATATCGTTTTCCTGCGAATGTAATCACTTATAAATGAGCGAGCAACAATAATAGTGAGGAGCGGAGAGAGTCAACATCCACCAGATACATATTTACTGTGGTCGTTTTCGAAGGTCGTCAGTGAAATGGGAATCATTCATGTTTAACTGCCAATATGTTGATGTTAACAGGTTTCCCACTTGTACACATGTGTGTACTCTGCTTGTCTTATCGCTAGTTATTTTTGTACGCCCACATTGTATCATGTCGTCCTTCAGCACAATTTCGCTTCTCTGTTGTTGGAGTGACGACCAGCGGAATGATGGTAAAACTTCACAAGACTTGAATAGTGGCATGCATAAATAATGACTAGATGTGTACACGTCCGTGGTAATAAGGGTCTCTGTAGAAAGGACATTGGAGGAAACATGAGTGAAGGGAATGAGTGTGTCACATGCAAGCACCCATCACTGACATGAAGCGAACATTATGATCTGCCTACGTAAAAATAAAAGCAATTAATTTCCATCTAAATGGTTTCCTTTTTGCTGGAGCAATCCTTGGAACATAAATCCTTTGCATGAGCTGCGTAAAAGGAAAAAGTCATCAGAGCAAGTGGTGGACAAAGACGCTGACAAAGTGAGTTGGGGAACCCGGAGACGAGTGAGTAAATACGAAAACATTATCTCAACCTCCAACAAGCATGTACCGTGTGTGTAGACGCAGGTTTGAATCCGATCTGGTTATCTTTTAATATTTTTGAATATATTAAATAGTCATTTGTGAAAGCTAATTAGAGTATTAGGATTTGTCGGCTTGCCACAAAGCTTGCACATGAATGTAGATCAAAGGAGCAGGGAAAAATATGGACTGGGCTCTTCTTGTGACGATTTCATTCTTTTGAAAGGGAACGAGCTAATTTAACACGTAAAGTGGAAGCTTTTTGAACAACTGTATTATATTCACTGTTTGAGCAGAGGAAAGCGAGAGAGGGAGAGGAGAGAGTAGACAGTATAAGGAGTGAGAAACTACTTGAAAGCACTTAAAAGGAATAATATGCTTTTAAAAAGGGCTCACTTTGTGTCTGAGAGAGATCGAGACAAAGTGAGCTCTATGGAAAACCAACAGAACGAGAAGAGAATGAAAAAAAGTGAGCGAGAGAGCGAGCGAAAGAGAAGTAAAGTGAAAGCAAATATTAGAGAAATGTCAAAGGTCCTCGACTACTGCATGAAAAGCTTCAAAGGAAAACAAATAAGAGTAGAGAGCAGTGAGCAGTAGTAGTAGCGGCGGCGGCGGCAGTGGTGGTGCTGGTGTAGCAGGGGTACTGCTGGTATGAAAGGAGTCAAACAATAAGGCAATGTCGATATTGTTTCACTCATTCATTTTTCAGAAAGAGACGACCATGGCGGTGGTTCCAGCAACTGAGCTGCTGGAGAAAGCGAGGGAGAGAGACAGAGAAAGGTTGAGTGTTATAGAAGAATGCCAAAATGGAGCTTATCCTAAAAAAATCGGACAAGGAAAAAAAAGAAAGTCAATACTTAGAAAAGAATTGTGCTCCCTTTCTCTCTATTTCCAGTTGTTAATATACACAGACGTGTACCTCATATGCATATGTATATACATTTATGCTCAAAGATATGTTGATGTAGCCAGAGATATAGATTATTACGGCATAAGAGAGGAATGAGAGCACACAAAAGCTTCACGTCACAACAGCTGCAGAAGAATAGTAACTTTTCAAGCAGCTTTCCACAGAAAATGTCCTTCGACTTCTCTCGTCGTCTTGTAGAGGCGCTTAGGTTGCTGTAAGCCAGCTTTTTGTTGAACTAAAGTAGAGACAGCATAGAAGAGAGAAACTGGGAGAGAGAAAGCGCGCCTCCATTGCTTGTGTGTGTGTGTGGCAGCCTGGAGTCATGTTAAATGGGAAGACAAAATAGCAAGGGACTTTCTCTCTGTGAAAGCAGGAAGTGGCTACTGCCTGCCGTTGCTGCTACAAACTGTGCCATCTTCACTGTGTGCTGCTTTGTGATTCCCTTTTCAGATATGATATTGTCGTCACCAGCTAGAAAGGTTCATGACTATGACGTCAGGAGCTCAGTGAAGCGACTAGGGTTTCTTATGCAATCTTTTTATGTAATACGGCAGGGACATTGATGACGACAGTTAAGGAAAAGTGTTGAAAAGCATCGTCGGCAGTGTCGCAATTCATTTCCCGGAATAAGTATACGCGTAAATTCTTGACGTGTTAAATATTCTTCAGCAATTTTCAATACGCCTTTCCCTTGAAGTGGAAGGAAATGAAATCGCAGCGATGCATCATCACGAGTAAGAAAGTGTCAACCCTTTCATGGTATTTTGATTAGACCTTGTTATCTCCATCAACGTTTGAAGGAGAAACATGAAAATTATTTATTTCCTGTTTTATAATACTACTTTATCACGATCAACCATAGCAATCGCCAATATTATTCATGTATCCGAAGAATTTCCATACGAAGAAAAGAATAAATTTTCTCCGAAATATTCACCAAAAGTGTATCTGCCTGTTCCGGGAACAGTGTTTTTGAGGCGTTCCGTGAATGAGTCGTTTGAAAGACAGGAGGAATAATGACATTCTGACATTGATTGGATATCACTTAGCTGCCCGTGTATCTGCCATAAAATATATAATGAAATAACAGTCGAGGCCCAACAGCAGCTTGCATGGAACGGTCGACCTTTTTACGTGTAGCGTGTGTTCAGATTTCTCACGCTGCTCGCTTCGCTAAAGGTGCAGGCATTCCCATCAGCAGCGTACAACAAGCATAAGGAGTAGACCGAGGCTGTATAACGCATTTAGACATGTATGTATATATAATTCCATTTGTGGGGTATCCTTTTCTGTGAAGGTAGACGAATTCAGTGGAAACTAGATTTCCAACGAATTCAACCAATTCCGGTGTAGACGCACAAGTACACGAGAGAGGAGGGAAAATTCCACGTATCTGAACCACATCGCGTAGTACGTATACGTAGTAGACAAACTGATACAGTTCCTCATAAAAAGTTGTGCGAGTATCTACGTGGAAGTTTGCTTCACATGATTATGAGGGAACACGGTTACTTTTACAGGGAAAACGGTTCAATACCAACAAAAGACCGTGAAAATTCACCATGACTCACTCTAGTTTACTTGCAAAATTTATTCACAAAACTTTTAAACACGCTCAAATAAAACATTAATTGTTAGCCTTTTCCTTGTCTATCCGTCTCCCGTTTGTTTGCTGGTGGCTTTCTCGACAAAGTGTTACGGAATCGGTATACAAATAAACACCTAAGTATACCAAAGAAAAACAGGATGATGTACCTAACTCCACCGTTCCTCACAAACCACCAGTCTGGGAAAAGTCGCGCTCTGAATAAGAGATGAAGTTTATCAAGGATGCTCAGTCAAGAGGAAGTCTGACTGGTTGATATGATAAGTATCATCAGCAGCATCGTCTTCCTCTTTTGTCATTATCATTCTTTTCTTGATGTTTGTAAACAACATCATGAGGAAAATGAAAAATAAAGCTATTGAGCACACGGGATGCAGAAAAAAATGCCTCAGTCAATAGAGCACACGCACACGCAAACAAACGCCAAAGCTGTTTTAGCAGTAGGAGCAGGAAAATCCGAGAAGAGAAAAACATCTCTCACCACCATCGTCATGATCAACATCTCGGGAAAAGACGATGATATGTTTTTCATCTTGAAAGGGAAAGTTTGCCGCGAAAGCAGATCAATATTAGAGCTTTTATTCTTCTGTCATCCCACCATTTACAGTTGTATACATTAGCACGATACTTTTATATTGTTGTCTTGACAACGAAAATTGATACTTTTACTGCCACATGAGTACTTACAGTGTGCACAGGCATCATGTTTTGATGATGGACACACTCCTGTCCATCCATTCATAACAAGAGAGAAAAATGTACACGTTGCGTATTTTTCTTTCTTGAGCACTCTTAAGCATGTATTATTCAGCGGATATTAAATATCCCATATTTTTTTCTCCTCCGCATTATTCACCGTCCTCCAGTTTTGAAAACGAGATACCATTTCCTTTATGTCTTGTTCAAAACCATTATTACTTCTCTGGAAATTCTTTTATAGTTTTTTACATGATCAAAACTATAGCGTACCACTTTTTATTATTTTTCCCTTGTATTGTACTTCAAAGGTTTTGATGATAGCATCTGGAATCCGTACAGATTCCATGAAGTTTCCACCCCTCCTCCACTTTCCAACAAAAGTGTTTTCCTAGGAAGAAGAAAAGAACAAGGATGGATGAGTGAATTGAGGATGATGGTGATGATATCTAGAAAAACATCATTTTCATCTTTCGGATTAATGCACGTGTTTCATCTCAAGGAAATAAATCCAATGATTTATCATCGTCACGTTAAGGAGCTTGGAGGAAAAAAGTCTTTCACCAGCGGCAGTGCAGCTAGTGTATGAATGGAAGCTGAAGAAAATCACAACAAGCTGCTACATTTTAATTATGGAAGCCTTCCAGATTATTACTGAGGTTGTTGTCAAGGAAATTACTCCAGCTTTTCTCACTCTCCTCCTCCAGTTCACATTTCAGTTTAATTGTAAATTGTGATGTGCAATTTCACCATGTAATTTCACAGATATTTCGACAAATTTTGAGGACAAATGGTTGGAAACTGTACTGGAAAGTTATTTACCTTGTGTACGTTGTTGCTTGGATTTTCATGGAAAAGTATTTATGTAAATGTTTTGTTTTAGTGATTCCAAAAATACGTCATAGAGTTCAAAAACATTGCTGGAGTGCTTTCTACACTGTCTCCGGCCTTTACTTCTTTCAGTTGCGAATGCATACACTTTCTAGCATTTAAATACAAGAATGTAGTAAATAGGAAAATGTAAGCCTTGTCCTGGAAGCAAAACTTGTCCTGATGATGTGGTGAGCATCTCCTTTGAGATAGGGTCATTGCTACCGCATTGTACCCATCTCATCATCATCATCAGCATTCAGAAGCCGCAATCCCTGGTAGTAAGTAGTAATAATAGTAGTAGTATATATTCATAAACAGTCTTTTTATATGCCTACAATGATTTTTCCTTTCTTTCAAAGAATTCCTTCTTATTCAACGGAATGCCTTCCAACTTTTCCTCCTAATCTTTCCCTTTCGTTTAAAAGATCACAGACGAGCGTATATATATACATACACGCTCTATCAAGCAAAAAGCGCGTGTGTCGTCGGTGTCTTTCTCTCAAACTCTCTTCCTCCCTCCGAAAAAAAATCGCTAGACAGGCGTGGTATTATATACATATTCTCCTAATATACCAATTGTTGTATACATAAAAACTAAAGATATAATAATAAATACATTGTTTCGGTAAATATTCGGGGGGAAATATAATGCGAGCATATACTTTTGCGGCAGCAGCGGCGGTGACTCCGACGACGATCATCACGATGATGATGATGGCTGTGGCGTTGTGTCGTGTTTTTTTCTCTCCTTTTCCCTTTTGCTAGTCTTTTTTGTCTGCAGTCTGCTGAGAACAAGTAATAATGGCATTGATAACGTGTATGAAAGTATCTTGCACCGATATATACCCATTCATATATCTATATATTACGTATAATTATATCCGACTGTCTGGGAAGGGGAGAAATAACCGTCCGTGGAATCCCACCATCACCATCATCTCCGCTGCTGCTCCTACTATTACTACGACTACTATTGCAGCTACTACTACCACGGCATGCTTTTTAGGGAATATTTTAGAAAGCAGAAAAAACTTGTTTTGTCGGGGACGGAGAGCGAAGCTAGCGGTGGTAGTTGTATATGTAGCTCAAGTGGCAAGCTAAAGTTAGCATCCATGTACATACAAGATATACCTGGCAATACATGCATTATAGATGAGTTGCTATAGCAGACAGGGACAGAAATAGTAGTGGTGTTGGCGGCGGCGGTGGGTGCTGCTTTTGTAAAAGTAGTAGAAATGGCCATGAATTTGAGGGAATAGTGAAGAAATATTATTTTGACGCTCTCGCAGGCAAAAGAGGTGAACGTCCTCGGTCTCGGTTTTTATCGCTCCCTACTTCTTCCCATCCGAATGGGATCGATAGAAGGCTGTGTGTGTTGTGTATTTTTGCGAGAATACTACTATTCCTTCATTCTCTTCTCTACTAACTTATAACATATCCCTTCTCTCTTTCTTTTTACTGTTTGGGTTGTTCATGATGATGATAATGATGAAAACTGTGTGTGTATTCCCCTTCTTGTGCCGTTTCACTCACTCGCACACACACACAAGCATACATTTTACTTGTAGAAAAGGAGAAGAGAAGAAGAAGAAAAAAACATTCTACTTTGGTGCGAGAGGGTTTGCTAAGTGTTTGAAAACATGAAATTGTATGGGAGGCTATAGTAGAATAGCTATAGAGGGAGAGAAAAAAAGTAGAAAAGCGAGTGGAGTCCCGCCAAAAAGTAGTCTCCTCCGTTAGGCAGGAGTATACGCTTCGAACAAGAAAGTTGTGACGGGAGCAAGCGTGTACCTACATTCGTAGACGGACGTAGACAATGTCTGCAAGAATACGCAGAGTGCTTATGTACTCATCCACGAGAGTAGCACACAGACACACACACACAAACAGAGTCGACGACTCGCACAAGGAAAAGACCTTAGGACGACGTGTTACGTAAACTATTCCATTACAGACAAGCTGCTCGGTTTTTTTTCTCCTCTAGAAGAAGACGAAGATGATGATGATCGTGATGCCGTTGCCATTGTCTGGCTTGTATGTGAGGAGAAGGGGGAAAAGTACGGAAGAAAGTAAGGAAAAGAGACTCTCGGGCATGAAAAGGCAAATAACGAAAAGATACACATAGAAAGTAAAAATAGTCAGTCACCTGCACTGCTATGTCTACTACTACTGCTCCTTTTCTCCATTCAATTTACTGCTGTAGCATTATTATTATTGTTATTATTATTAGTAGTACACTTTTTGTTTGCTTGGCTCAAGAAAAACATGGATGTGTTGAAATGTGCTACAAAGTTAGAAGGAAGCAAGGAGAATAATTTGTTTACTTTTCATTTTAAACGAGTACTGGTAGCTGGCACACACAGCAAGCTGCAACAGAAAAAAAAATGTTCAAAAGTTGTTCAAACCTCGACCCTCACACTCTCTCTAACAAACATACTCTCTCTCTCTCTTTCGCTCTCTCACTTTCTCAATGAATCTCTGAAGGCTTTCGTTAATGAGCTCAAAAACTTGCATTGGCACCACCACTATAAACACACACACAGGTCGTCGGTATGTCGGGAGGTTGTTCCCGGTAGAAAGTAAACAAACATGGGATTTCTTTGAGTTTATTGTGCTTTTTATTGGTCATTTTAGCTTTGAGAATGGGCGACACAGATTGTGTGAAAGTTTATGATGCCAGCTTAATCAAGCACACATAACTTGTACGTAGTTTGTTCCGACGGCGTGTGCTTTCAACGGTTTAGTGATGTCTTAATGAATTTCATATGAATTTATGTATGCTGCAAGAAAACAGTGAAATTATGAAGAAACAAAGGAAATTAGAAGGATTCGCTCAATTTTTCTCCACTAGAGCTCTCTGAATCTGTACACTGCGAATCGATTCACCTTGCATGCATAAATATACATAACTTGGATGTTGATACAGTTTTACATTTACAACTGAACTTTGTATATTTTTTTCTGTCAGACTTTCTTTCCCCTGATAAGCCACAAAAAATTCCTAGTGGCGTATAAAATGCATATTATTTTTATACAGATTCTGGCAATTGGAAATGGTACATTTTGTACAGCACATTTTTCTAAATTTTCGTTGAAGCTCTCAACTTTAAAAACATGCCATTCATTTTTTTTCCAAGAAGGAGAATTTTTTTGTAGTGAATTGAGGTTTCATGATATCTGATGTTAGGGGAAAAATCCCCAAAATATACATATTATTCGTATACCGCGCAGGTTAACTGTAATTCTCTTTCAACTTGTAAAATCCCAACGGGGGTAACTGTGGAAGTCAAATAAAAAGGAATGAGGCTGCTCGCAAGGAACTTGCTGGCACCTGATATATACATACCAAAAGTATACAGATGCATAAATGTATATACATGCATCAATAAATATAATAAACGGAGTGTAGATATATTTACTAAATGGTTGTGTCGGATGTATATATACCTGTAAAGATAGCTAAAAACGCCAGTGTGAACGTGGACATAAAATTCGGTATAAAACTGGTGGTGGTGGTGCTGTGGAATAGAATGATGGAAGTGGGAGCGAGCGAGGGTTTTCTCCCTCTCCTGCTTAAGTTTTCCGTAGACGTCGTTGCCGCTCTCAATTTCCTTCACATTAAAACGAAACTTTAATGGAAATGGATAATGGAAGTATATAAACATGCCTTCTAGTGGCACTACATACTATTTTTTCGTGCAATATCTCTATTATATCCTCGAAGAGCGTACATACCAACGCCACCTCCACCACCTACTAAAACAAGCCAAGTACTTACATTACTATTTATATTGATTGTGTGTTTATGTATATAAAATGCTGGTGCAAAGTGAGTTGTACATGCTAGTGACATTACAACTAATACTACTGCTGTTGGGTACACCACCGATCACATAACATATTTTTGTGCCCTCATGCATACGAAAAAATTCCTGCTGACTTCCTTTATTCCCAAAAATACTCCAACTTCTCACCGAAAAAGTTCTCAATTTTTCCAAAAATAGAGCAACCAGCACGTGGTGATGATAATAATGCTGATACAATTTTTTTTTCGCCATCTTCTTACGTAACAACCAAGACGGAAGGTGATTATGCTTTTCCCCGTGGATTCGCCCGCAACCCAAATACTTCATTTAAGGAAGAATGGCTGAGTGAGAGAAAGAGGAAAAGGACTGGAGCTTTTTTAGGTACCACCACCACACATCTTACCCAATTCCGTCGATCGTTTATTTCTATTCATATCGAGGATAAACGTCCGATTCGGAGAAAATGACATGTTCAGTCCAAATAATAATTATACCTTCAAAGTACAATAAGAAAAAATGAAAGTTTGCATGTGAAGTATATACAAGTATCTTTAAACGGAATAATATACAATGGATGAAGTTATTTATAAAAATGTAATTATTTTAAAGCACGTAAATTCATCAGAAATCAGAAATGGGTATTGCATAACGTGTGACCCTGTGCTCAATATGACTAAACCTTGAAATTTTTTTATTTCATTTCTTTTGACATGCGAAACCGCGTTTCATTGTTTGAAGCAGCAAAAGTAAATCCGAAATGTACGAGTGAATAGACGAACAGACAAAAAAAATATAATTTTTGCAGCCTCTCGCTACCAGACATTCCATTCATTATGGTTCATATCCTTTTTTATCTGGTGTTTTTATCCTTGACGTCTATCTTTTTACTGCAATAAAAACATGCACAGTGGTTGTAGTATGTACGCAGTAGTGGTATTGAAATCCAGGAAAAAGTTTCTTATATTTAATTTCTCGGTCGAGGTGAGTAGGGAAAAGAGGAAAGTAGGTGTACACATGATATTATTATGCATGCTGCTGTGCTTCTCTGCTCGCATCTGGTTATTTTGTCAAAAAATTTACAACTGATCAGGTATTTTCTTAAAAGCAATCCCGTGTACTTCCATTCATAACCCGGAATCCGACAGTAATTTCTACTTTCAAGTGAATATTTCCATATTACTATTCTCTGGGGCTTCTGCACTCTTTTCCTGCTTTTATGAGTGTATAATATTCCAAAATAAGTCAACACTTGACAACTTGTCAAGTTTCTTCAAGCGCGTTAAAGTAAACCGAAATATATGAGTCAGTCCTTACATGTGCATACTTACTTACATATGTGTATCAAGCCATAACAAAACTCTCTCAAGTTACAATCATTCTTTATCTCAAATAAATTCACCCATCATCATCAGCATCCCATCTTCTTATATACATACAGTGTGTATACCTAATACCCAAGGCAAATACCTTCCTGATCATCATCACCATCAGCAGCAGCGTCAACAACCCAAAGGCGTGGAGGAGGCTTTTTGTCACGTAATTTGTAGAAAAAAACATGGGTTGTGTACTGGTTTGTAAATCGATGGAATGCAAGGAAATGATGAGGATGAAAACGATGATTAACAAAAAAAATTGAATTCTTCGTTACTCCAACAATATTATACGCTACTCCAATGAACATACGCACAAATATCCCAACAGCAGTAATAATGATCATCCGTAGCAGCAGCGGCATCAGAAAAAAAATTCCACTGGAAATGAATGAATGAGCAGAGTTGTACACGTCGCTCTCGCTTGTTCGTCGTCAATCCGTCGAGCTCCAAATCAAGAAATATTACATAACAGAGAATGAAAAGGGTTCATTCTCTCCATGCGAAAAAGCATCAGCATCAACGACGCACCCAAACAAGCACGGCGTCTCGTAAATACATCTACTATTCTGGCGTACCGCTTCTCTCTCTCTCTGAAAATCTCTTACATACCACAGTGCAGCTTACTCGCATATTATAAAATTCCCAAATTGCTCGGCGTGTGTGTGTGTGTGTGTTTTCGTGTCCTCAAACTTTGGCGCAATGTTGAGCTCGTTCATTCGTAGTACTACACAGCGCGGCCAGACACAACACACGCGTTTTTCTCCGACTGGATGGCACACACACTCACGAGACTTGGTTCTCCCATACAAACTCAGTTCCTCGTACTGGTTCCCTCCAATAATGCACCCAACCCAGTAAAAAAGTATCAGCAGCAACATCATCGAAAATGTTATATAATATATATGATATGATAAATATAATGGAGCATCAAAGACAAGTTATGAAACAGCACGCTTGAAAATCTACAACACTTTGACACTGTGCGTCGTCTTGTGTGTTGATGTTGTTGGTGGTGATGGTGGAATGGAAAGAACGCTCCGTTTGTATGAATATGAAACGGAGTATACCGTTTTTGTATGAATCTATGCATGTAGGTATATACGGAATACGCACTCTACGCATCAAAACAAAAACCCACGGCAACTACTACACGCATTTTCAGGCACTCGTTCGTACCCAAAAGCGGCAACGGCGGTGGTGGTGGTGTGTATATGTTCGTACATGAGGAGCAGGAAAAAAAACCAGCTATGCCATTCCAAGTTGCTCTGGCTTCTCACTCCTCTACTATGCTCCATGCCACATTGCTGATAAAAATTGTGTACTGGGTTAAATAAGTCAGATAGACATGACACTGAACCAAAAGAATTACGCTTACACACAGGGAGAGAGTCTAACTCCAAAAAATACAATGTTATACATTTTTGTTTCATGTTGTTGGAGGAAGTGGGGGAGAGAGAGAGAAAGAGTAGGGGCGGGGTAGGTCTGTAAAGTGGAGGTTATTCATTTGGTGTGGTTCTTTTCCATCCCGTATATCCATACATATATAATAAGTACATACAATATATATCCCCCATCCCTTCTTCTTCTCCCTCCTGGTCTGGTCTGGATTGTCTGCACGATTTTGTTGTGACGATGTTGCTGATGATGATGATCATGAGTGTGTGTGTAGGGCTGTGTTGTTTTCGGCCTGGTAGACGGCAATGACCTTTTAATTCTGGAAAGCGCACGCTCACACACTCTTACGTATACACACACATAGTGCGTATCGTTGTGCGTAAGCAAAACAAGTATTTTTCCCTCGCATCAAAATACCTCCCACCCTTTCCCCAAAATCTATTTCTCCTCTCCTCTTTTCTTCCTTCTTCTTCTTTTCACTATAGTGTTTCGTTATCGCCGTTTTGGAATTGAAACTTTTTGGATAATAACGTTGGTAATATGTAGTGGGAGGAAAATGCTCGTGTAGTAGTGGATAGATATATCCATAATGGAATATTATGGAAGTTTATTAGCAAATGGAATGAAAAGAAGGTTTTTCCAAAAAAAAATTCTAATGCTGCTGCTGAACTCTTCCCTTCTTCCCTCCATCATTCCACGAAGCTTTCTACTTATGTAGTAGTAAAAGCACCATAAAAAGGAATCTCTGGAGAATACATCACAAATGTTCTCGTATAAAGTACAGGGAGCAAGCAGCGTGTGTGTGTGCGTTGTCCTGCTTATATACATCCGAACAAGTTACCTCTTCGCCTTAGTACAACATATGCTCATAAATATAGTAAATAAATATGTACATGTGCGCCTGCCTTTGTAAGACTCGTCGTCATCATCGTCATTTATTAATGTATGTACCAAAATATACAATATGACCAAGTGGGAAACATTATTCTGTTCTGCTGAATGAATTAAAACTCACATGAACATATCCATATGCGTATTCCCAGGCGAGTTCTGCCTCTTTTCAACAAAGTAAAAAGGAGAGTAAAAAAATTACGCTGAATAATGTTAGTTTTCCTTCTTTTGTCAATTCGTTTGCCGTGAGTTATATGAGTACAATATTTTATTCTGAGGAGCAAGTTCGCATGCACTCCACTTACACACACACACACAAAGATATTTTCATACATACGCACACACACACACCAACAAGCCAACAGCGTAATAATATATGTATTTTTATGTTTCCCAGAGCTCATTCACTATTACTACAACTTACTACTACTACTGCTTTTCATGTTGTTGATGTTCCAACTGTAACATTCTAGTTAGCCAGTTTTCTCCCGAAAATACGAGTTTATTGTTGATTCTGTTAACAGGAGGATCCAAGTTTGTCGGAAAGTGGAAAAAAGTTACACTGTTATTGCTGCCGAAAGAGAAAATGAAACTGTTATTGACATTTGTCGTCGACTCCTCTGACAATCTATACTAATATTATGATCACATGCAAAATTGGTTATTCGCTGAAATTATTCGTGTTGGAAAACGCGATCTTCATGTAGCAATTGATTGTTCATGTTCGTCATACAAGGAGTTGCTCACGTAAAATTTTGACAGTTCGTGTTGACAAGAAGTGGGCAGGGCACGAATTTATGAAAATCAGTTTTTGGCCTAATTGAATTTTGATTAGAGAAACAACGGTGAGTGCAAAAAGTAATTTTCTTCGTAGGAGTCGACTTAATAAGTCGAGTTCAAGTGACGTCATTTGACTTCACTTGGGCTGTCCTAGTATTTTACTGTATGCTGTGCGTGGACTCGTCATATTTACGCACAATCCAAGCCACCACACATTCAATGTTAAATTATTGTATTCATATTACCATTGTTTCTCGTCGAGTTACGCTCTCGGCTTCTGCTACGACGACTACTACACAAACATTACTATAGCCATTTATTTTACTTACAATAATCCCACTAGGTTAGTGCGCTTTTGTGTTGGTGAGAGAGTTGAGTGAGTCGAGTAGAAGAGAAAAAAGCCGAAACCAAACCACTTGACTAAAAAAGTTGAAAGGGGAAAACGTTCATGCTACATCCAGAGTTGTTTTTTACCATTAATGTATACGTATTATATATTGTATTCTCCATAGAATTTGAATGAGTAGTAAAAAGGAAAACATTATGCTATTATAATGCATAATTCCGTGTAAATTCATGCATTATGAAGTCTGTCGAGGATTTTCTGTTTGGTTTCTGAAAAAGTAATGACATTGGGCTTAACATAATGAATACTTTGCCTCTGAATATTTCCTGTCTTTTGCTGGAGATTCAAAGAACAAGCATCCATTTATATATATTACACGTAGAACTCTATCCATCTGTGTATGTACATATGTCGATATTATTTATAAACGTGCATGCATAGCATAATAATAATAATAAAAATAAAAGTATATATGCTATATACGTAAATACTATTCTCAATGTTTGTTGTTGAACTTTGTCTCTTGTTGTATGTGTCATCACAAGTAAGAAAACATCCGTTCTTGACAAGCACGAGGGTTTGGGTTTTTCCTTCTCAGACTCTCCTTCATCACATGCATCGAGTGGGGAGAATGAATCAGACGCTGTATCTGTTACGCATCTGTACTGGAGTAATATTAGTATCGGTGCTGATGGTTGCTTGATGGTGATGATGATGGTGGTGGTGGTGGAAGTAGAAGCTCAGAGAGAAAAAAATAGATGAACCATATCGTTCAGTTGTTTAATACAACAACAGTCATTTGCACGAGATTTTTTTGTGCTTTTCCATTTTCCCCTTTTTGGATTTTGTGTGAGGCGATTGAGACTGCTGCTGCTGTTGTCTAGGCTGATATTTGACGTTGTTGTCCGTGATGCTTACTTTTGTATGGAGATGTGAATTGCTGACAATGAAGAGGAAAAAGATTTTTTTTAAAAAAGGGGTATCCATTCAGGCAGTCTTCTTAAGTCTTGATTAACTTTTTATATTATTATATGAAGCAGTTAAGAAGCTAATTGTTGAAAGAATGGAGGAAATAGAAGTAGGAAATGAAAAAAGGAAAATAATAATAATGAAATGAGATCCGGAATATATATAAAAAAACAAGCGTTTGAAGGGATTTTTAAAAACTAATTATAACGCTAATTTCTGCTGAAAAAGCAGTTAATCAAGCGGCAGAGAGAGGGAGAACTGGTTTGCTGGAAAATGAAAAGTAAGAAATTAGAATTTTCACAACTGGATTTTTATGTATTCTTCGTTTTATTAGATTTAAAATGGTTCCGTCAGAATCTACAGTCATATAGTCCAGATATATATTAAATTTATATTTACATTATTGTCGTTATTTTCACCATAATTCATCTGGCATGGCGATGAGCTGAACTGTAGTTATTCTATTCAATGTTTTATAACTTATAACCCCGAAGTAATATTTACATTGGGAAAAAATGAGCTTCCTTTTTAGCTGGCATGCTGCTGCAGTACTAACAGAGGCACTGACTTGCTCGCCAACTCAACCACTTCTTCCCTGTCAAATTCAGACGAAGCTGGCACAACTTTTTCTAGTTGTGTGAATGATTTAGGTGAAAACTTTTGCTTTTCCCATAGATATCGGCTAAGATGCTGCTCTGCTCTGTATTCTGTTATTGATAGCAGGAACGGCGTGAATAAATTTTGGGCATGAAAGTGGTCTCCTGTGACTGTTTTGTGTAGAAAGGTTGGGATTTGGAGGAAGGCTGGTTTAATTTTTTTTCATTATCTTCTTGGTTCTCTTTGCTAAATTAATATGGCCGACAGAGACTTCTGCTGGATGCTCCTAATTATATTAGCGCCATACATTCTCTCCACTTTATATACGTTCTGTCTACATGTGACGCAGGGCAATTGTCAGGTCCGGTTCTAACAATAGTACAAGCTCTATCTTTAGTGTGGGGGCAGAATTAAATAAATTTTAGTACTTTTTCTTCCTTTGCCTTTTTTATATGGAAGGCAGAGTAATCCATCAGCTCGGTTTCGTCCTTGACGTTTTACCTAAGCTCGCATTTCGCATCGCATACGGATTAAAATGCTCGTCGCTTTTACAGAACTATTTGCATATTATGTAGGTATGTACGTACGTACATACTTTGCACTAGAAAGTTCCATGTCCGTTGTTTAGATAGAAGCTTCTTGACTTTTCCGTACAGTTCACTTAATTATTTCTGAAGACCTTTGTAAGCATGTACCTCACCCACACACACAACAGAACATAGCACACACACGTGGAGTGACACAACCTAGCGGGTTCGTTAAGCATGAAGAATGGAAAGAAATTAGCAATTAATTTAATGGAGATGAATGAGCCAATCTGCTACGCATACTAAATACATTGGATGATGATGAAACGCGGCATTGTATAATCGCTTGTTTTGTTTTGTGTCGTAATCCCCCAATAAATCATCGAATGTCTAAGTAAAAATCTATTTGCTTTCTCCTCATATTCTGAGAAGAAAACGTTGTTGTTGTTGTTGACTCTGTGACAATCCAAGTTACTTTCGTCTCATATATTTGGGTCAATGTTTCTCAATAACATTGCGCAAGAAATTCGTTATTAACGAAAGACGGAGGTAGCAGCCCCTTTGTTAAAAAGCATAAATACGCAGTAGCTCCCCTTTCTCTTTGTCAATTTGAAAATAATGAGTTTGATTTCAAAGTAATAAATGAACAGCGCAAAGATCGGAGAAAATCATATCATGTACACATGTTGACATGCATGCAGAAAGGAAGCGCTCTTCCAAGCGAGTATTTTGAATAAATATTTCCATGAATTAGTAAGCATTGCTCATCATCATTCTTGATTTGGGTCACAGGAAAAGCAATAAAAATGATAGTGTATGTTTTCTGGTGAAAATAATAAGCCAAAAACAACTAGAGCGTCAGTGCTCAAACAACCAACCAAAAACTTTTTGAATTTTATTGACAATAAAACAAGAATTTTACGGCTTGAACACAGGCACTGCCCAGCCTAGCATCCTCCGTCTATATGAAATCATGCTCCCTTTAAAATTTAACTGTGCTCATTTTTTATATAGCTCAGCTCACGAATAAAAAAATCTACTTATCTTTCCCCCAGAAAAAAACACTTTGCTCTAACAAGCAGTTTGGTAGACATACTTGTCTTTTGCATTAATTTATTTTGTGGGAATACCAGGTTATCTATTAGCCTTTCCAACGCACTAACGAAATTCACCTTTAGCATTATCAGTGGTTGCGGTTGCGTAATGACGGCATAATAAGTTACCTAACCTGAATTGCATAATCCTTCCTCGGAATAATTACGTTCCCAGCAACGATTTCGTACGGTGAGTCATCGAGTCAAGTTTCAGAAAATTGTTGTGGTTCTATTATTGTGGAAGTGACGTATGGACGCATATTGACAGTGAAAGCATGCATGACAGCATTGGGAACACGCAGCAGCGCAGTTATATGGCATGGCAGTAAAAACCTTTGTCTGAATCAGTAACAGTTTTTTTTGCTGAGTCGAACTTTCCGTTGTGAAGTGGTAGTTTATGGAAACGGCAAGCAAAACAAGAGGGAAACGTTTCGTACATTTGGTCAGGTCAGTGACCAAAATCGAAACGTCGTGGTGGTGGTGGTGGCAGTAGCATAAAAAATGAAGTACGTAGAAACCTCCGTACTATAATTATAGTCGTCGTATGCCATGCTATTAGAGATTTTCAATAGGATATCGCGACGACGACGAGTTTGACGTGGCGTGGCACACATACCATGCTCGTAATCCTGGTTGCTACAATATGCATATAAAAATGGTATGTGCAGAGAGCAGAGTGCTATGACAGACAAAATCACATGAATATGGCATAAATATTGACATATGTTTGCAGACAGGAAGGAGGGTGGCCGTTTTGCTGAAAGAGTCTTGTAACAAGCTATGTTGTCAAGCAGGAGCAGCAGCAGGAAGCAATAAATTGAAGGGAAACTAGATTACTTCGAGTACATTGCAAGCTGCGACATTACCACCGCCACCACCACTACTTTTACTGCTTACTTCTAGTACCAAGAACTGGTGCATGAACACTCATGATGCTAATATGCTGTCAAAGAAATAAAATACGGTGTGAATATAAACGACAATAAAAATGTTCGCGAAATTGCGAATACGACGAAAACGACGGAAAAAGAGAAGTGCATTTTGCAACAAGGTTCTTAAAACGCTTCCTTTTTCGTTTTCCCTTTCTTGTTCTCTTTCACTTTGTTTGGTTGCTGTTGTTGTTTCTGTTGCTGCTTTGAAGAACGAAACTCCACCGCACCACACAGCAAACCAAAATAACAAAACTATGTCGTGTGTGAAAAAGGAGAGAGAGAAAAGTGGAGAAGAGAAACGTGAAGCACACAATATTAGCAATGAACTCAAACACAGCTAGCAAAACTGGATCGAGAATACGAGTGTGACTATATGTGTGTAGGAGTTGATGTTATGCCATTCTGAGCTTACACGGTTTTCATGGATGGAATGAAATTAGCCTCAAAGGAAAGAAAGGGTAAAACAAGATTGGCACAGGAACATATAAGGAAGGAAAGTCGCATTTCGTTTCCTTTTTATTGGAACTACATACTTCAAAACTAAATGAACAACTTCCCGCTTCGTTTTCAAGAATGAAGTTTAAACAAAGCCGTAATACAGGAAAACTACATTATTATTATTATTGGTTCGCTGCTTCAGCTCGTAAAATCCTTACGAGCCAGTGCAGTGTTCGTTTCTAAGTGAAGATTTATATAATGTTCCATATGGCTGAGTAGATTGAAAATTCGAGTGGCAAGAAACTTTTGCTGCTTTAAACTCTTTAAACTTCAACCGATGATGACAAGTCTGCAGCGAGCATTGTTATTTTGCAGTTGACTTTATACAATGACCTGGTTTTAACACAATTGCATAACCCAACTCTTACTTTTATGAGTAGCACATGAATGAACACATCATCAGTATAAATAGCTTCCAGTTTTAGTACTAAAAATAGAATAATAATAATAAAAGTAATGCACCGTCTCAATAGCATCATTGTTGCCGTTACTAAATTACAACTACCACCCGGAAGCATCTCGTAATCTTAAAACTTGCTTGTTTCATGCCCAAATGTGCTACAAAGATGAAAAGTTCACTTGTTTCTTTCCTTATTGCTACACAACTACGTATTATGATTCTATTATTTCTATACGCATTATTATAAAGTAGTAGGTAATTATGTGATAACAATGACGATAGAGTGTTCTCGGGAGTAAATATTTGCCAGTATAGTAATTTCGGTGCATTCATGGAAACCGGATTACACCACACGGTAATATTCCATCATGAGTATATTTGTGGGTGTGTGGGTGGGAGGTTCTTCACAGATGAACGGGCTTTTTGGCTTTTGCTAATGCACTAAAATTTTCTGGATCACTGAATATTTCCAGTTTGCTCAGGATTCATTCACCTGTTTCCAGCTTTTACCTTTTACATCCATATTCATCCTAGCGTTGTTAAGGCAGGAACAAGTTCATGGAACGGTGTGAAGGGAGGTCAAGAAACTGGTGCGTACACTGTTTTAGGATGATAAACAATAACAACTAGGCGCACAAAACTTTTAAGGATGGCATTATATGAGCCATTACAAAGATGCCGTATAAATATAAAATGGCTACAAAAAGTGTTGGAGAGACGGCTTTATTTTCGTATTGATTATTTAGTGTTTTTTGTGTAAAAATCTATCCTGGAATATTTTACTGCGTTTTGTTCATTTTTACATTCTCCTACAAAAATGCTTCCTTGGTAACATATGCCTCTTGGTTAGATTCTAAGGAGCTTCTCTGCTGCTCCTTAACTCCGGCATTTCACCTTTCGAATTATTTGTTTTCATTTATAAAAGGTAGGACCTGATCTGGCATATGAATCGTCTCATTCCGTTTCCCGTGCGCATTTTTGACGTACGCACAAAATCACACTTATCTTTATTACTCGGTCACGCAAAAAATATCCCACGTCATGTCATATAAAGGTTCGCATCTTTACGCTGGAAGAAAATGGAATAGACTGTAGCTGAAAGTAAATGTATACCTATTATTTCATCAGTAAATGTGTTTTTTCTCACTCATTTCCCTCCACACAGTGTCATGTACATTGCGTGCTGAAAACAGAGCAATTGGCCTTTGGTCCTTTTTGTGCTGATAAATGCGATTTGGATGGCTAAGTTGATGAACTCTCTTTGTGGCTTTTATACAATATGTATTCGGCTGCAACTTTCAGGAATAAATGTTCATAAGTTTATACATACGTACTTACAATACGTTTTTCACCAACGATGAAGATCTATTATTTCACACATGAACACACACGTCCAACGCATTTTTTCGCGTTTTGCCAAACTTTCTTCCATCAAATATCACATATTTTTCTTACTCTCTCTCCTACAAAGGAATTACATCCAGACAGGGGCTTATGCCAACTACAGCTATTTGTTTTATTAAATATTAAGATGGATACGGGTTAACAACGCACCCGCTTTACTCCTAGGTAGCCGTCGTGTATCATGTTGAATAGCAAAGGAAAAAAGCATGAATCATTCAGTTTACCATATAGAGAATCAACCCTGCTCCTCGTGTTTGAATAAGCTATTTACCCAGACTTTCCTGCAGACAGAAGGAGAAAAAAAAGTATATGCAAGCCAAGGTAAGAAAAAAGTTTATCTCATTTTGCTCTCGTGTACCGCCACCACCACCAGAAACATCAACCACCGCATTATATCCGTAATCAAAACATATGAGCTCAGAGTAATTTCCCTTCATGCATGCATGTCGTAAAAGTTGAATGCTTGACTTTCCCTATATCCGTTTCTTGGCAAGTGAAAAGAAGCCACCTTATACGTTTTCCCCCTGTTTACCTGTAAATAGTATACTTGAGTTAGGTACAATCTTGCTTTTTTTTATCAAACTAAACTATAAGTATGTTACATGCGGTTGGTCTGAGACGACGGAACAAGGACGCAAGGATAAGAAACGGTACCAGTATCCTATCAGCAGCAGCGACGGCGGTCGGTGATGATGACGATGATGATAGTGTTGGTCAGACACACGCACACATATTCACGGGGAAATTCCTCCTTTTTTTCTTATACCTCCATATTTTTTATACTAAAAAAGTACGTCGTCGGTAAGTACAAAAAGCTATCGTCTTGATGTTGTTCGTGTACGGAATTTTCAAAAAAAAATATATAAATTCGATTCCAGTCATGTCTGTCAGTGCTGCTGCCTCTATTACTATCCTGACTCTAACCCTAGTTTTGCTTGATAGCTCTCTGCCAGCTAAGTAAGTAAAGTACGTCCATTATTTGTATGGTGGGATGGAAAGCTTGCTTTATAAATAAGTTAGGATATTACTTAGCCAAATACACAAGCATACACACACACACATTTACGATCTGATTTCACCCAAAGCAAAACCGAGTAAAAGTTTCATTGCGGTCAAGAGAGGAGAGGAACCAGGGAAAATGGCTACCTACTTATTTCCTCGAAACCCAAGATTTTGTTAAATGTATCAAGATTACAAATACAACACAACAAGGCATAGTAGGAGAGTATAATTTTTTTTGCTGAACAAACTTTAAGTGTTTTCTCGTATATTTATGAATTTTATCAATCTTCCCGCTCTCCACTTTCCCTGCGCTGCTGCTTCGAGCTCTGTTAAGATTGCTTCTAGTTGTGGCAAGTTCTCTTCTCTGATATTTTACAATTTTACATCACCTCGCGCTCTCCTCTCCTCCACCGTTTAATAATGAGAATCACGCCAGTGAAAGGGGAATGTATAATAAATGGAATTAGCATTCGATGGATGTATTCATCCTCTGAGTAGCAAGTAGTCTGTGTGTGCCTGCTGCCCTGCCTAGTGCCTTCCACCGCCACCACCACCACCGCCGCCACCTCAATCAATATCATCAGCATTACTACTTACTAGCGCTGCTGCTACTGCTGCTGTGGCCGTTACTTTACTTTTATTGTAGGACAAATAGCGCTAGTGTTATCTTCTTGATTCACTTGAAAACACAACTAGTTATTGTTATCATACATATACTTTATTTTTAGCAAGGCTTTCCAATGGCTAATTCAATTCATTACACAGATGGTCCACACTTGCTCTTCTGGTTGTCTCGGCAAAAACTAAAAGCATTATTTATTTTTTTGCTCATGCTGCTGCTGGAATGTCTACAGAGTAGAGAGAGAGATTCATTCGTGACAGCAAAAATTGTTGAAGGGAAATGACGGAACTGAAAGTATGAACTTTTCAAGGAAAGTTTTTGCCGAGCCGTGGTTGGACGGTGGATGGATGGATAGATACTTCCTTGTTTGCTCGGCGTTTTGATGAAACTATTTTCGCCAAAGGCTGCAGGCTTTATTGTGTTGTCTGTCGTATTTATTACTCTGATCTGTATGCCCCTGCAAGCAATTTTACCTTTATGGAAAGTTTTTCATATATATACAGTCATTTTGCTTGGCAAACGGTAAAAAGCAGCTTGATCTCATATTGACTCGCTTTGTCAGAGGTTGAGGCCTTTCTCCTTCTTTCTCTTTCTCGCTCTCTGCATTTTGCACCACCGGGTATTAAATGTTTGCGGAAGAGATGTTATGCTGTAATACGTCAGCTTAGAAGTGAAACACAAAGTTTGCTTTCATTCACTGGCTCACTGGGAAAGGTGGATTTTGATGTTAGTTCCCAGTCACTGAGTACCACGAGTACCGTTGTTGAGTGAAAGGAGAAGGGCAAAATTGATTTGTTTTTTTATGATGAGCGTTCCTTTCAAAGTGTCGTACTGTAATAAATTCACGGCAAATACATAAATATCGCCATTATTGAGAATGACGACGGGATGATGACGCTTTTATGAAACTGGTTGCAAAAAATATTTCGGTTCCCCGACACGATGTGTATGCATTGGCTTTGGAAAATTAAAACTTGAAATACGTGCACAACTCGTCTGAGTTGAAGTGAAACATGATGCTGATGTTTCAAGGAGAGAGAGAGTGAGGAGGAAAGAGAGAATCGACACCAACGGAGGAGGGTTCCACTCCACTGCAGGAGGGAAAATTTATGCTGTGTTTATTGCTCTTATTCGGAAATAAAGCTATCACGTATAATAATAATAATAATTAAACAATACGCTGTGTTCATTATAATAGTAGCATTATTACTAATTAATGAAAAGTCAGTCGGAATGACGGTGGTAGCAACAGTGGCACAATATGTAGCAGATGAATGTCACACTTCATTGACGAGGGATGGATGCAACGCAACACGAGACTTGACTTGTGGTGGCCACGATACCATCATTCTGATGTTGATCATGTTATGTTGAAGTAGTCATTCACAATGTCAGAGTTACAGTAATAGAGTTTGCCGTGATTATAATATTACAATATATACAAGGAGTATATAATATTCAATGTATCTAGAATATATTTGTCAACAAGCGTATGCTTATTTCATTGTTCAACAAAATCGAATGCATTTGGTGAGCACATGGGGAACAGGAAGAATTCCTGCAACGTTTTCCCTTGCTACTACTTTAAACGCTTTATAGAAAGTGCCACTCTGCCATTTATAGAAAACACACTTTTTAGTAGTTATTTGTGATCTGATTAACAATCAATGCCGGTATTGTTTGCAAATGCTTCATGTTGGCACCGACAGCGTTGAAGTATTTAATTTATTTTTCAGCTCAGACTTTTAATTAAGTGGAATTAATTGATTGAATTTCTGACTATTCAAAAAATTTAGCCACTTCATGAATAGCGTCATTATTGTACACTGCATGCTAGATTTTCAAAGGGTCCTTAAAATTAAATGAAAGGATTTTTTTTAGAAAAGAGCTTAACCACAGCTTGCATGGATTCTCAAACGGATAATTGCATCTGCGGTTGGACGGCAAATTTGGGTAGAATAAATTCGACTACGAAAAAAGTGTTACGGTAAGAGTTTTGTCCGTTAAATGTTCTGCACTTGGAAATGCAGTTTTTAATACATATTGTATTTTTAATTGCCCCAACTCCACTTTCTCATCAATATCCATTTGTAGGACACGTAAAGAAATAGCTCTTGAAAGACATTAAATAAACTCTGACAAGACCATGGCTTTTCGTCATTTAAGATTTTATTAACCTTGCTCCTTCTGAGAAATGATGAATGACCTTCCCTGTTAATAAACTCTTCATTCCAACTATTGTAATTGCTTCTTACTAACATTCACCGACAGATGGCTCGAAATGTCCTCAGAGGAGTTCAAGGCAAACGGGTAAGTTGAAGTCGTACCGTGCGTTCCATGATTCATTCAACACCTTCCCAGTGAGACTCTCACTTACATGGGATTCCCACATAGTCATAACGGGAGCATGCAGTAAGCATAACGCTACTACCTAAACAGTATATAAAGTTATTGTATGCAGATAACATTTTTTTTTGCAAGGGGCAGAATTAATTTCACTCAAAATACATACCGTCACGTATTTGCTTCTTCTCAATTTCATTTTCCGACTGAGCCCTACGGCTTACATATTATCAGAACATTCTTCCTCCAATTTAAATAGTTGAAATAAGCTCTTTACTTCACGCGATAAATAATTTTCACTTTCCTTCCATATTAAAGGTATGCGTATGTTTGGTTGTGCATATTACTTTTCCAATTCCAGGGAAACCTGAAGAAAGAGTTCAAGGATGCAAGCTTGGAAGTACAACTTTATTTCATTTCATGCGTGCAAATTAAAAAGAAAGTTTGTGAGACAGATGTATGATTGTACGGCAGATGATAAAGATGGTATTTAAGCATGATTAGTTACTACCGTTGCTACGATTGCGTGCCTTGCTCTGTTAAGCTCCCACAAGAAAAATGGAAAATAGCAGACAGGCGTCCAGTACACCAGTCTGACCAGTCTATCACTCCTACTGCTTATGAGAGTAAAAACCGTTGCACGCGACAAAGCTGTATTAAAATAAGCAAATAGGTACGTGTAAACGTCGATCTTGCTGCAAAAAGCAGAGTTTTCTGCAAAAAAGTAATGCTTTTGAAGTTCTGACATGCCTACCCGTTTATCAAAGGTAGCGAAGATAATCGTAATCGTAAAGTTTGTTAATTGAGTTACCAAATTGCATGTTTCCTCACACACACACACAACTCATAAGGTTCTTATTCAATTTGTTTTTTGCTTGTTGTTGTTATTATTATTATTGGAACTCAATTCCCCAGCGTACTACGTATTCTTAAGCCTCCCCAAAAAACATCTGCCCACGCCAATTTCCAAAAAAAATCATAATGACGTTAAAGACGTTTTGATATTATTATTAATTCAGTGGTAATAATGTGTGTAACAGCAATCTGCTTTGTACGAGCTCTACTTTTCATGTTTTTCTCGTATGGATTTATGTTAAGTAAAATTCGTAGTAGTTCCTTGAATCAGTAGCTACGCAGCTGGCAAAGTATTTCTATCGAGTTTATTTTTTTGCAAAAAAATACAAAATAAAAATCCATTTCAGCGGTACACCAACCCATGTCATTTAAATGGAATTCAATAAGTATTTATATAAGTAGCACTTTTAAGAAATTTAACAGTAGCAGCGGCGACGATAAAAAAGGATGTTCTCGGAAAGAATTGAAGAACATCATTATTTAGATTATATTCCAGCGCTATCTCGACAACATTAACATTTTTTGATGGCCTTTGCTCGTTCTGAGAAAGCGACTCTTTTCTTTTGCAACAGTTATTCTGGAAGACCTTGTGATCCACCTTGTTATAGTAACAACACAGGTTTTTTTATGCATGCATGCTGCCTTGCCACCGCAATAGTGTGCCACCAGGACTCGTAAACGATTGCATGATATTTATCCTTGATCAAAATACGACGACATTTGGTACTTGTCTAATCGGCCTTTCTAACCCCTTAACATAAATATCTTCCAGGAAAAAAACACCTTTTGTATTTTTTTCTTCTCGTCTTCTACTTCTTGGTAGACATTTATTAACTGGATTCATGCAGTAGGTAATGTTGATGTTGTATCGAGAGAGAGAAAAAAAACTGACCCATGCAAGCAAGCATGCCACTCTGACGAAACTGTTATGAAGCGTGACTAAACTGATCTTGCTTCTTCCAACTAAAAACATGATTTTTACAGTTGACCGTTGTTGAGCTGTTCCTTGATGTTGCTTTTTTGTACTTGGCATGATAGGAGTAGTGCAGTTGCTCCAGAAACCCAGAAATCAAATAAGCACTCATTCTTCTTCCAGCAACTGCAATAACAATAGGAGCAGATGATGAGGCAGAAGCAGAGAGTAGTTCTCTGGCTGCACTGTTTTTTTTGTGTGGCAATATCAACATCGTCCTCATCTTTTCAGTATAGCAAGTCTGTTATATGGCAAGTTGCTCTATATATGTAGGTAGTTTGTAAATATGTTATATATTAAATACTTGATGACGATGGATGGATGATGAAGGTTTCTTTTTTCATCTCTCCATCATCTATATATCTGGGCAACAGGCACATACATGTGCTCAAGAAGTGTTGTCGGAACACCTGGCATTCGGGACAAAAAGGGAAAGAGAGAGTTGAGAGTGTTGAGTAGTAGGCAACATTATTGGATACAGTCATCATCATCCTCATCGTCCTAGCTTTAGAATCACTTTATTTTACGCCTTACTCGTTTTTCAAATCCATTTTGTGGCCTTCTTAAGAAAATCGAAGGGTTTAAAAATGGGAAAAGAAAGAAAAAACGAATCAGTTACACAAAAAGGGAGATGAAGAAGGAGAAGAAGAAGAAGGGAACTAAAGATTAACATTTCCTTTCTTTTTTTTCTCGAACCATGTGCACGCGACACAAGTGTTGGCCTTAAAAATCACCAGCTTTGAGTCCCCTCATCTCTTTGAACTCTCTTTCGCTTAATTCATTGGACATAATGAGCCGTACACAAAAAAATGCTGCATCTTGCATCTGCTCCTCGTCTTCTTACAAGAAAAAAAACTAGACAACCTTGCTAGCCATCATGATCATCATCATCATGTCATCGTACTGAATTACCAAAGTACATTCATCTGTACTACATTTGATAACGCAACTGTATTCATACCTACCTACTCGAGAAGGGGCAACAAAAAAACGAAATCCAGCAACAAGCGGCCTTTATATCAATCAGTCTCAATGAAAAAATGGAATAACGAATAAAAGAAAACGGTCCTACCACATTTCCTTTTTTTTCTCCGTCCTACCTACCACCATATCATCATATCAATATTGATCTCAAGGATAAAAGTTACTTGAACTTTATTATGTAAGTTTTATCCTGTGCGTGCACATGGCACACATTTTTACATCAGAGCAGCATCAGAGCGCACAAGACACGAATATCTTTAACAAAGTCTTCCCTCCTCCAGGCCCCTCTTTTCTTGTAGCACAGAGGGTCGTCAAATTTCGAAATGTGCACATTTCTACACTTTTCTATCACATTATTAATATTTCTTTTCAAAAAGTTTTTATAAGAAAGTAAAGCTACGTTTTTTTCCTGTGCGTTGTGGAACAAACACGCTTAACTTACATTCACACACAAGTACTATGTACAATTGCTAAGACAGAGAAAAAAAGAGTCATGAAATCGTCATCATGATCATCATCACCAACATGACCATCATACCACCACCATCACTATTTTTACCATGGGCTTAGTTTTATTCAAGCCAAAGAAATAAACTTTATTTATATGATTGCAATAAAGAGCGATGCAAGGAGATGCAGTGTAAAAGCGAGACAAGTAAAGCAGGGAAGAAAAAAGAGAACACGCTTCTTCTCATCCTCAACAAACAGACACCCTAAACAACCCCTAAAATGGAACGAGACAACAACAAAGCACAAGCTCCACTGCGCGGAGCAGATGTTTCTCGTAAAATCATGAAAACTACTTCGAAGAGAAGACGTAACTAAATATATATACATTATTATGCGCTTTATATATATATATGAAAAAGTGAAGCGTGCACCGTTGTATTGGGTATTATTGTCAAGAATATATAAAAAAAAAGTTGGAAAATGAGAAGCCATCAGTTATTTATTCTTAGAGCGTCATACAACATCACCACCGGCATTCTCGTCAACATCGTCTTCACCATCACCACCACTACCACCAGCACTGTTTTTACCCCAGTAAAAACAGCATCATCCCAGGTTCCCTTTTCTCGTTGTACTCTCCTGCTTAGATGACCATCCACCCTTAAAAAAGACAGTTGTTTTTTTCCTAATGAGAATATTACTTCTTTACGGAAACGAGGGATGATGATACTAGGCCACACGCTCCGAGAATTCTGACCGTGCCATGCTCACTGACGTTCACTAGCACGAACTGCCAAGAAAATCCTCCAAAGCGAGTTATGGTGGATTTTTGTTTATGTAGACATATATATCCACCTATAGCTTACCATTAGTGGTACCTCATGGGGTAACAGTTGGCACGAGCTATATGCATTATTTATCCTACTTGCTGCAATCAACATCCAGAGAGAGAGTCAAGGAAACGAGAACACTATGAGAATTTAGTTTTTCTTCTTCTTCGTCTTCTCTCTAAATGTACCTCCGTATAAATTGTCCATGACGGTTCATCTTGGCTATCCATCGCACACCGCATGACACATGCTATTTATATTGTGTAATATCGAACAAAATGGCACTGGCCGTGCGCATCTCTAATAATCACAAGTCATGGTGTAAACTATGTAAAAAGCTACCGGACGTATGGTTTAGTACGCATTCTTTTCAGACGACTTGTTATACGTACATGTCTATTTACCATGAATACGTTTTATCCGTAATCTGTAAGGTCGTATGGGTTATCTTCAAGGATCTATGGTGCATCAATAAAAAGCTTTCGCCCCCCGGACTTGAACCAATTCATGCGTAATCTATAATGATGGCAGATAAAGATAGACAAACAGACAAAACATCTTAACCGCATAAACAACCTTTCGTGCTTAAATGTTACTGATAGTTAGTAATAATGATAATCAGTACTGCTAACAAGCTTAGATAACGACGTGTTGTGCAGGAGATCGTTATGTGCTTTGTTGTATTACTTCTTGACCATACTGAACCTTGGAGGATTTTATTATCCTTTCAGTTTTGCCGTCTGCTGCTGCTGCTGTTTCAGAGTGAAATAGTTAGGCAACCTTTCAAATGCAATATAAAGCTGTATTGAACTGTGCTACACGTTTGCATGGGCATGTGTCACACAAAAAAAATTGGTAATTATTAATCTGTAGTTGCTACGGCTTTTACACTGATGAGGGCGTTTCTTCATATGGCTGGTTAATTTTGGTCTTTTACTGCAGTTTCTGACCTTCCTGTTTGGCCAGTTCCCAAAAAAGCGGCACGGTTCCGTAAATTCTGAAAGTTGCATCAATGCCATTAAATCAAGTAAAAACTCCAAGGTGCACTTGGTGCTTTATTGTAGAATGGTTGCCTATTTGGCGGGTATACGGAACACCGCAATAATGATACGCTTTGGTAACCTATTCCAAGCTCCTTTTTGATTGTAATGCAACAGCGGGACAAAAGCAGGGCACGAAATATTTATTTTCCATTTTGGTGAGTCATGTCATAAATATCAATAAATCGTATTTTTTAAAAAATTGATTCCAGCCAGGCGGTAAGTAGAGCAATCTATCTGTGTAATGTATATTACTGTACATACATCATGCATAATTTTGTGCAATAATAAGTGATGTGAGACGAAAGTGAAATAAATATGCGAGAGGGAAGCAGAAAGAAGTAGACAGGCAGAAACGGAAGAAAAAAAGCATCCAGGTTGAGATAGGTAATCCATTGCATGATCGGATTGCTTTACAATAATAAAAGAAGAGGAATGAGTTGAGGGAAAGGGCAATTCTTGTATATATTATTTATTTCTTATATTATACACGGACATCGGTGAGAATCAACTAGTTTGTTCCTTTTCTGCTGCTCGTTTACTTCCCTTTTGAAATGCAACATCCATCCACCTCTATCTCTCTCCCTTCTTCTCTTGCCACTCTGGGAAACCTTAGATGAATAGGAAGCAATACAAAAGACGACTGCAAGAAAACTAGGGCAAGTCTTTTGTATAAATTCCCTTTTGAACCTTCTTCGCTTACCTCTCTTTCTCTCTCGCCTCATTTTCGTCTTTGATTTTCATTCATATACAGTCAGTCAGTCACTCAGTCATTGAGCCTTTTCAAATTCTCACAAGAACACCAAGCCACGTCTCTCTCTCTCTCTCTCTCTTCACATGAAACAAACACAAAAGTCACACTGAGAAATTATTGTGAGACCCTTTCCTTCGTCAACTAATGCCTAATAAATACAGGAGCAGCGGCAGCGGTGGGGTAAATTTATGTACGTACGTTATTTTACCAAACTCTTGTAGAACAACAGTAAACGACAATACATGAAAAGTTTCAGTCAATTTTGTTTGCATCAGCCACAGCAGCAGCAGCAGCGCTAAGACTCTTGCAAACCTACATGGAGCAAAACTGCCTGTCTGGCTGTGCAAAAGTGGAGGGGCGCTCTTTCTTTTGTCATTTATTATTATGAGCGAGAAGATTCACTTTTTTGTCAAGACAGCATGCAAGTTGGAAGTAAGCGGGGAAAGATATAGCAAGGTTCGTTAACATCTACCCACAGGAACAAACCATAAATATCCGTAAATAATACAATGAGCAGAGATGGAGAGAGGGAGATACATAAATTAATTGGGTCAATCAGGAAAAAAAACGCGAGGAGTGCAGGAGAGAAGAGGGACGAGAGAGTAAGAGGATTGTGAATCGTATGAATGTAGTGCATATATTGCACTTATTGTGCATACATGTTATGATTTTCCTAACGTAAATAAAATATATTGTCCATAATAAAAATCGCAGTTAAATCCTTGTTACACAAGCAAGCATTATGTCCTTTCCCTTCACCCTTCACTGCACACAGACACACTCATTGTCAGCTCTCGCTCTTTGGGATGACATAAGTAAGGTAAAAAGGAGATAAAACAACCGTTTTCACCCTTGTCTTAAAGAATAGCACAATCAGATGAGAAAAGGTATGAGAAAAAAATTGTAGCATGCATCATGGAATAAACGAAGAAAAAACCTTTCCGTTTTCTTCATTGAAACTGAGTGAGTGAGAGAAAAGCTAGAGGAAGAAGAGGCTTGCAGGAAAAAAGCTTTTATTGTACTGTTTGTATTTCGATTTGTGTGGGATAATGGAGTTTCAATGAGCAAACTACTTACAGAAGAACTAGAGCTACCATACACATATCATAATGTCCTATATGCTATAAGTTCATAAAGCACTTGTGGAGAAGAAGCAACAGTGGCAAAAAAGATTCACATGTCAATCTTTTTTTTCAACAAGATCCCAGGGTAAACACTGGGGTGGTAGTGTGGTGGCAACATATTTTATTAAAGCATTTTATTTTTGCTGTAAAAAAGCCATCGTGTCATCATCATCATCATCATCATGAAGCGTACAACTGCAACAGTAGCCGTGGTGGTGGGTATAGTTAGTTACTACACTACACTTCCATTATTTTTCCTCCTTCCAACAAAAAAAGACATGAAAGAAACAAGATCAAACAACAAAAACATCAACAACAACGACGACGTATTCATTCACTTGCTTAGTTAAAGGCTATTTTACTCACTCCGTTTGGCAATCTAGGATATCAAACACTTTGCTAAAATAAACAAACTGGTAATTGCCAAGGCGGGACATCATCCTCATCATCGAAGCATCCTCCTCCTTGTTCTCTCCTGCCTTTCCCTGCTCCTTCTTCTTCTTCATCGTAAAATGTAGTTGATAATAATAATAACAAGGCTCATAAACTTTTATGGCATTTCCGAACAAAAGGAGTTGAACAGTGAAAGAAACGGTAAATAATCATAATAATAAGTAAGTTGTCGTTGCTGATGCATGTACCATATTATCGCGGTAGTTTGGTATGTTCTCCTTAAAATATTTTGGATTGCTGCCTCTCTCAACAATTCACAAATACATACATGCTTTTTGTGTTTATGTGTGTGCATTATTTTTTTCTGTTCAATATGCTTTCCTGCTGCCCTGTCAATAAAATGGTGAACTTTATTGCTTTGCATTATACTCAAGAGAACATAAAATGACCAATGTCTCTTTTTTAAAATACAAAGTTAAGTGGAGAGATAAAAATGCCATCATTTTTATTAGAGCAATACTGACAATGAGATGCTCTCATTGTGTGCCTGTACGGAACTGGCAAGGAGGAGAAAAGAACTATGCAACCTTTAACTTCTTAAAATTAGTGCAGTGATCATCCGTCGTTGTCGGGTGTAAATTATGGACAGGATGTGTTAATAGCAGCAATAATGCTACCTTTACAAGGTAACAAATAGTGTCTTAGGGAGTGAGATTATTGCACTGTTTTGGTTGGATGGAAAGGGAATATTGGGCAATGCGTATGAAAAATGACGACAAAAAAGGGACGACAATCTTTCTCTTTAATTTTCTCCGTGCACTACCAGGTAAAAATGGCATAATTGCTACTAGGAAAATGCTGCTACTTGCTATTAATTAATTCCCTGTAATTCAGCCCAATTAAAGCCTTCCCAGGAAGTTCATGCATGCTCAATGATGTGGTAACGCGTTTTTTATTTCTAATTAAAGGAGACCGTATTGGAAGCAATTAGAAATGTGACGTTTGCTTTTCCAATATGGATGGGTTAAATTTCGCGAATTTTTTTCCTTCTGCATGATGTGTTTGCGTTGGAAGAGTGTGAATAGATTTGTATCAAAATTGTGTGCATGGTGCATGTATATTGCCAAATGAAATGCAAGGTTACTGGGAAAGTTGACTTGAAAATGAGTTTTCGTCATCTTGATGGGAAAATAGAGATGTTTATGCACATGTCCAAAAAATGCTGAACGGCACATTTTGCTGCACGCTGATCTGATGATGTGTGCCGCACACAGTGTGCGACTGTTTTCTATTTGACAGCTTGTGTCAATGTTGACAAATCACGTTGCTACAACTAGCAGTTACAGTGTACGCTATTCTTCGTACTCGTTCATTACGCCTTTTATTAAAACTTCCAACGGCTATATAACACAGTGTCAATAAGACCGTTACTTTTCCCTCTCATTAATAAATCGCTGACATTTTAATTAAATGTAATGATTTTTAATGAAAATGCAGTCGCAGTTGCTCATCAAATTTGGACATTTCTCCAGATATTTCTTCGGAAGAAATAAAAAAAATGTTGGTATATTTTAATGTACCCACTGTGTACTGTATTGCCAGTAGTGTGTACGTAGGTGTTCACAATGGATTGCAAATCAAAGTATATTCATAGTATATTATTTTGCATTTGATTACCAGATGAAAGAAAGTACATTGGAACTTGAAATGTCCTTATAATTCCATGAAAATTACAGTATCGAGGCCATAACCCCATGTTTAGGATTTTCATGGAACAATCCGAAGATTTGATTTGCGTAATTTTTAGTCCGTTTTAAATTCATTCTCTAGAAAATTCTACATTAGTTTCCACCGGGTCTTCAATTAGTATTTTTTTTATTCAAAACATTTTTTATTGTTGAGTGGAGTTACCATACGTTGCGAAATATGTTTTATCATGCCACCCTTCATAATATTAATGCGCATATCATTATTATTATTATTGGGATCTATATTTGAAATTAGCATTGATATGGAAATATTTATTATTTGTAATTTAATTTTCAGTGGTACGGAAGAGGTACAAGTAATCTAGAGTAGACAATTTACGTGTTTTATCTGCGTTTCAATCTCTATTGTAATTTAATATGTGCATCAAATATTTTCAATAATAAACTACAAATTTCGACTTGCACAAAAAAAGTAAGCAATATCATCTCATTAATTTGCATATTGTTGACTGGCTGTGCAGATTTTCCTAGAAACGTTAGTATCTGCTTACTGTGCTCTATCTAACTACCAATTTAAAACACAACAACCGATACGTATATATCATGCACATGTTTTAAATCAAAATATTAGTTTACGCTTCAAAACTCCTAACTACAAAATAGAAAAAAAAATGCGCGTTAATTTCATGTTACAAAGTTTTCTTTTTTTTTTGTGTCCATAGTCCAAGTACGTAAGCACTGGTATTCCTGTAATTCGCAAATTGCCAAATACTTGCAAAACTGTAAAAAAAGACGCTGAATAGAGATCTGATAAAGAGGTTGGAGTTTAAGTGGGCCCTGTGTTTGTCATTTGGTGATCACATGAGCGAGAAAAATATCATGATAAATAATAGCGTAGATGACAAATGCACTTTTCGAAATTGATTACACGTCTATACAAACTCGCTTGATTCATATCAGGCCCATGACAAAGAGTTCCATAAGTTCACAATTTCACAAAGATGAGTACCAGGAAAGGAGAACAAACAGACCTATAATCTTTTATTACCCAATTTCCATTTCACACATAAAAAATTCAATGGCAAATGGAATTTGCTACTTGTCGCATCCCATTTTTCAGAATGTATGATTATTATCATCATGAATATATTACAATGGATCATCTTGTTTCCCTGATCAAATTTTTATCTCCTCTCACATATCTGAAATTTTCAGTCAGAAACCATTACCAGTAAAACTAATCGTCAGTGTCATTGGCTTTTTTTTGTGGAAGAAAAAATGTCATGGCAGTCGTTTGCATTTTCACAAAGTCTCAAAAATAACGAGCAAAAGTCAATAGTAATAGCAATGATAATGGTAAAAGTAATGACGATTGCAGTCAGTTGTGTACTCGTTTATGCCTCTTCTTCTTGAGCGTTCTTCTGTACTCTGTCCCTGGAATTGTCTAGAATGAGGTCTGAGCCTCAGTCTGAAATGATCATGAATAAAATGACGCACTCCTCCAATATCGAAAAAGATGTAATAATTTTTTCGTTATTTTCCCAATGCTGCTGTTTTCTGTCCCATCTCCAGGGTTTATCTCCACCATAATCTTTATAGTTATGCGTGTTATGTGGAATCTATATCCGACTGGATCAAGTACCAAAGCGATTCCCACAGGATTATCACTTCCGTTATTGATATTGAAATTGTGTTGCCTTCTTTCTTATCATCGATGTAATAATAATAATATGCTTTATGGCTTATTGCCGTACCGACCGAATCAGACAGAAAGGGATTTTCATAATGTCCCGTGTTACAATTTTCGTGTAGCTATTTTATGAGCTTGTTATCTTTGCACTGCTCAGATTGCATGAACTCAAAACCTCTACCTATATACATGTTAATAACCATTTACCTTTTTTTAGTTAGCTAAAAGCTATAAATATTTTTAGCGATAAAATTATGAATGAATTTGAACAAGTTCGCTGACTCATAGGAATTTGTACCCTGTAACGCAATTTGTATCGTGAATGCAGACAAGTAAATTGTTATCATTCATTTAAAAAAAATTGTGGTATATCGTAATGCACACGTCCTGCGGTTAATATAACAGCTCATCTCGTCACCCTAATAATTACCGTCGTTCATGGATGACGATAACAAGTTAAAACTGCATTCACAGACAGCCCATTGCAATTAAGGAAACACACAACATTAAACGCGACGTCGCGACTTCCTAAGCGGAACAGTATTTCACTTCATAAATATTACCAGTGATTAGCCGAGAACAATGATGAAACAGATTTATTGGAATGGATTTTTTAGCCCCGTAAATATTTTCAAGGTTGCTTTGCAGCTTATTACCGCATAAATATTCCATACACTGAGTCAGCGGGGTACAAAACAATTATCCATAGAATTCCAGTAAAAAAGATATTGTAATCCTGTTAATATTCCTTGTCTCCACACATCATAATCGTTATTATGTATTTTGATATTTGCATTATGACATGCCGTGCAGCCTTGATCCCGATCTTTCTTACTTTTTAACAAAACAAAAATGAAAGCGTACCGAGATAGTCAAGTCAGTAGCGGTATGCTTATGATATTATGATGATCACATTTGATCAGGTTCACTGCCCCATTTTGGAAGAAATTAAAATATTATTGGAGTTAATGTATACAAGACACTGCTTACTTTGCTGAAGCCAATTTCCATATTTTTCCACGCTCATTTATCGAGAAAAGAAGTCAGTTTTTCATAGCAACCTAATATATATGTAGCAGCGAGAAAAAGGCAGGAGAATCCTTTTGTTCTCATATCATCGTGGGATCAGTGTGTGTAGTTACATGTACAAAATATCATTGTCTACTTTTCGAGAATCAAGATCAAATACAAAATATTATGTGACTAGAAATTTGTGTACGCCATTTTTCATGTTGTCAAAGGGAAAGCGACAAAGTAATCGAATCTCATCAATTCCAAATATCGAAATGATACGAGAGCAACACGAAAAGCTTCTCCATGCATGATTCTCCACTCATCTTGCATTTTCCGAAAAAGAAGAAAGAAGTGTAGGTAGGTAACAATTTTGATGGCGAAAAAGGCAGAAAATATTTCGAGTAAAAGAGTATAACAACGAAATTGATATATTGATGATTGATTGAAGTAAATACGAGGCAAAGCATTGCATCAGTTTTTTTCTCTTCTCTACGAAGTGTATACGACCGACTTGTTTTCAGTAGAACGAGTGGAACAAAGGATAAAAAACTGCTAAACAATTTTTTCTCTGTACATGTCCTTCGGAACACATTATTATTGCGTGCTCCCAGTTCCGTGTACAGTATCGTCTGTACTTTTTTAGGATCAAAAAGGCGAAATGAGAATTTGCATCATCATCAGAATGTCAGAAGGGATCAAAGAAGTGCGCAGTTTTGTAATTTCCATCTTATTACCTATTCAACTGCGTTGCCTACTACTACTATCTATCTCTTTGTCTATTTTCAATTGATTGTGTTGTCCTCTTATGAGAGGATAAAGAAATACTGTTTCAAAATGCTCTTTTGGAGCAGATCAGATCCGCTCTTCCGAAATCTTGGAAAGTTGGCAAGCTAAGGATATTTGGAGGTAGTGAGAGAAACAAGTTGAAAGGATGCCGTGTTTGTATAATGATTGAGTATGTTGATGGGATTGCAAGTGGCTCTGCACGATAACAAAAACAATTTTTTGGGAAAGTGTTCCCATAACACAAAATGACAAACAGGATACAGTATTGATGCTTGTCAACTCTTTGGTACGTGATACATGAGGACGATGTGTGCAACATGAAACTGGAAAGGTTTCTATTAATCGTGACATGAAACGTGCGTATCAAAACATTTAATTTTGCACGTTTAACTTGAAACAATCAGTTTTTTGGGGAATGAGAACAAATTCTGAATGGTAGTGAATCGGTACTAAAATAGCGTACATGAGTCATCATCCATATTACACAAAATCCATTTATTGTTGCCGTCCGACCAATGGTTTAACACACATTCCAAGACGACAGCAGATAAAAAATGCGTCTGGAAATTGTAAGCGATTGAAATTCTTGCAGTGTCGTTTTGAATGGGTACAAAAAAGCTTGCCCATTTTTTTTTTTTTTAAATGCCATTATTTATGCATTCCCAAACGGTCAAACAAAATATTTTTAGAGCAAAATGTTAAATTTATTTCTACCTAAGACTACATAACTCAATAGAAATTCCTTTTTCGTATTCATTCTGCTACTGTCACACGTAAATCTTCCGTTTCTGATTGTCAACAAAACGAGCACGTCTACCTATTTTAATCTCCTTCAAAAGGAGTAGCAGAGTTTACCTTATACACACTTTTTTTTGAATGAACGCCTTTGGAATTTGGGAATTCCAAGAGATTTGTCCCTAAAAAATTATCTCTCTTCCCTCTTTTCCTGATTCAAGGAAAGATACTGAATGCATTTTATCCTTTATTCTCACGTAAATACGAGTACACTAGATTTGTTTTGTTAGAGGGAGAGACCATTTTAAAGGGCTTACTGGCTGCCCTGCTCCTCTTACTCAAATTCTTTTTTTTTCTTCTTCCCTGTCTGCATATTATTGTGTACAAAATACAAGTAGGTTGAATGTCGTGTGTGTCTTGCTCCAGAAAATAAATGTGAGAACAACCGGATACCTTTTTAGAAAGTTTGTGCATCTAGTAATATGGCGGTTACCACCGCAACAAATATTGTCAAAAGGGAAATCAAGGACATCGATTTTGACCCCCATACAAAAAAAAGGAACAAGATCATTTCCAGTTTTAACTGGATCGTCCAGCTCAAAAAGAAACGACTGGATCTTACTTGTGTTTTTTTGTTTATTCGGCAGCAGAGAGAGATGTTCATTCATTCGTTCATTCATTCTTGATTCCGTCACTTTGTATAAATCAACAGTCTTTTGTTCACTGACGCAAGTCTGCGTCAGAAAACAAGGAAAGGACATCTTCTTGTCTTACGGCATGCTCAAATCAATGATTGCAAGGCAGATGGGGTTTTACTCTCTGTGAAATGAAAGTGTGCAGAAAAGACCTTGAAATGCACCACTTCACGTTCACAATCACAATTGTAGCGAGTTTAACTGCATTTTAATGACGGTTTGGTACGTACACAAAATTAGTGCTGCTGTCGATGGAGATGGAGTATTAATACTATTTATCTCTCAGCTCTTAACCTTCTCGCTTCCTTCTTGAACAACAGAGATGGTAATTATCATGCATAATGTGAGTATTGTAACAAACATGTTGTCTATCTACTTAACCTCACACAAATGACTGCTCATTTCAAATTACAGCGTTTACCCCACCGCTAATAGTGACAATATTTAAATTAATACTTTAGAATGGATGCAATTAATGGAATTAGGAAAGAAGGCTAGATGATGATGTACTTTTATATGTAAAAAGGATTTATCGAATAAATGAATAAGGAAACAAAAAAAAAATGAAGATGTTTACTAGTGGAAAATAATATGATATGGAGAGGAGCGTGCGTGGTGCATTGATTGGCTCAATTTAGCCAGCAAGATGTCAATATATACATTTGTTTCAAAAATTTCATTTAGTAACTAATATTATTTATTTATGTTGTCCACGATGATGATACATGTTTGCTACAAGCTATTATTATTACTCTTCTATCGAGATATTATCCCTTCTGACCTAACCATCTAATTTCATGTTGCTCTCTGTTTGAAAGTGAGATAGAGAGTAATACAGCAGCAGCAGTGCAGTGTCATAAATCAGACCCCTTCATCTGTAATAAACTGTTTAGCAGATGTAAATTCATATGATGAGGAACGCGTTTTCGTTCTCCTCCTGCATAGATGCATTCCCCATGTCTCGTCTTCCCACTCTTCCCTCTGCCATTTTCATAGCCCCTTTTATCCGTCCGTTTTTACTCTCACATTAATTTAAGATGATGAGGCAACAGGCAACGCATCCCACTAATCACCACCATGCCACACCATCCCTACATTTCATGTGGGGGCGTACATGCGAGAAAAAAATATATATGTATTCTGTAGTAGCAGTTCTCTGAGGACTAGTAATGCATGTCAATTGATACATGGGTTGTCATTATCCATCTGAGAAGCTATCATTATGTATGAGTCATTCTTCACTTATTGTCAACCAATTCGCTACTGCTGATATTACCACTGGCCAGTAGTCACTACTACCACCATCGTCATCGAAATCATCATCATGATCATCACCCAGAGAAAATTACTGACTAGCGTCCTTCACTGCAGTAGCAGCAGTAGAAGCAGATGTTTGAACAACGGTTATATTTGGTTACGCTGATATAGGGAACTGTAAACTATTCAGTCCTGTAGGGAAAAGAATTGCTTAGGATGACGTTGGAGTGAGTGGCTGGTGGCGTTGGTGTGGGGAACAAAAAGAGAGTGAGACGACCAGTAACCAATGTAAACTTTGGACAATCCTCTATATAGGTAATAGTAATTTGAGGGACAAACTGCGCTTACTGGACCAGTGGATGGATGTCCTCTACACTCAGCATTATCATTGCACCGCGAACAAACTCTCCCAAGCACACAAGTAATTGCAATCCAGGATGAGTAAGTGGAACAAAAAAAGGAAGATCTCTAGTTTTAATCTATTTTACCAACTTTGGACGAATTCTATAATGCTCATTGCTTTTCCTCTCTCTCTTGTGTGCGTCCAAATAAGTGCATCCTTTCATTGATTCACGGAGACTTATGTTACATGGCCGTGGTGCATGCATCTTCTCTCTGGTATTTCGCTGAAAATATTTTTAAGGGAACAACTCACTCGACTGGAAAGACTTGTGTAGCAGGAGCGGCAGCAGTGCTTCTATCTAACTAATCAGCAGACAACGTATCCACACTATTGGATTAACTCTCCCACAAATCTCAATTATTTGTCCCT
This sequence comes from Sinella curviseta, assembly GCA_004115045.4. Lineage (NCBI taxonomy): Eukaryota > Metazoa > Arthropoda > Collembola > Entomobryomorpha > Entomobryidae > Sinella > Sinella curviseta. Next base: position 12,300,341 of record CM065489.1, read on the forward strand.
TAACGCTTTCCCTGTCGATTTTCCAAAGTAATATGCATCATCCAACGAGAAGCGGCGGCAGCGGCAGGCAGAAACGAGAGATGTAGAGAAAATTCAGCTTTTCTGCCTCGTGATGATGATGATGATGATGATGACTGACTGCACAAAATATTTCATGTTTCCATCTTCCTCTATCCGATTCGATTGTTTTTGTTCATTGCCCATTTACTGGAGAGAGAGGGAGGGAGGGAGAGAGGGAAACCCCTTTGAGTGGAATGGAAAGGCAATAAATGATTTTGCTTTGTTGATATCGACACTAAATTGTATCATCTAGCCGTCATTGTTAGTGGATAGTAGATTGAAAATAATAAAGTATTGTTATTACTACTTGCCACGCTTGAGTGATACCTAAATTATCTTGCCATAAAGCAATACAGCACAAGGATCATTAAATTTTTTTGTCTCATTCTACATCATCAAAGGCAGAGTGGTTGTATGGAGATGGAGGCAGTGAGCTTTCTGCGAGACAAAAAGTAACGATATGAATATATGCTGAACGAGTAAGGACAAAAGGATTTTCGATTTAATTAAATTGACACATCACACATAAAACTGGAAAAAATCCGAGGAAAAAAACACGTGCACATCCAACCACTCATAATTACAAAGCCATTAGGTAAACAAAAGTTAATAAATAATTACATGTACATGATCCATCTAAAATGGGTAGACATACAAACTCCTCCAGCTTCCAACAAGTAAACATTTCCCGTGAAATACTAATTAAATATTCACAGTTTGTCTGTAAGGCTAAAAAAGAAATTGCTAATGAAACGGTAAAATTGATCATTTCCAGGCCAGGTCCAGCAGAACAAGTATCAAAAAGCCCCATGGCTCATTCCTCCACGCGCACACAGGAGCAGAGAAAAAAAAATCAACATGTGGACAGAGTCAACCTCGAACAAAGCAGCTTATCATCACAGAGATTCCTCCATTTCCTCCTATGGCCATGTCTAGAATATCAAACAAAAAACAGAAAATGGATGGATGGATGATGATAAAAGCTTCTGCAAAAACTATCAGTATGCAGTTTAACTGTTCCTCGTGTTGTTTTCAAGGAAATCATTAAACCTTTTAATGACTCGTGAAAAAGCCATTCCTCCGGTATTGGAGAATCAAAAGAATAGACTTAATTATTTTTCCTTTGAAGACCCTTTCCACTTGAATCACTCTCGTTTTACAGTTTTCTGCACGGTAAACATCACAAGAGACTAATATTCGTATGGCAGTATAATAAATAAATAATATATCGTTTTTTTCGAGAGAGACAGCAGCAAAAGAGCAGAAAATAATAACAGAAATACGCTTCACATCCATCCCCTTTTTTATGTCTCTCCTTGTCCCCGTCCCTGTAAAGAGGTGAAGAAGATACTGTCGTTTGGATGTCATCTAAAATTGACAATGTGGAAACAAAAATGCAATAAAAAGTGCAGAAGGCAGGGCCAAAACAGTGGGGCACATTGTTAAACATTGGAAATAAATAATATCTCACCGACCAAGCTGTATTTTACGTTTCCGGAGCCATTATCCCAGGATGTTTTACAGGGTTACTGCATTATTATGGACATACATAATATTACTAGTTTTAGTTACTGCTTTTTCTCAATGCTGTTCCCAGTTGATGGTTTTCTTTTTGGCATATGCATGAGACGTTAAACCGCTTGACCTGTGAAATCTACATGACAACTTTACTACCAACACTGGCATATTTATTATCTCAACTATGAGCTCCAAGTACGTAATAAAAAGAGTGAAGATGTGTACCAGCTCACACTTTCCTGTGCCAATAAAAACACAAACTATTTATATATGTCACATGAATGCTGCCTGCCTATTATAATTGTTGACACGAGTATGCACATAAATACAATGCTGATGGTTGGTGGTGGTGGCGCTTAATGGGAGAAAGTGAGCTATCCATTTATTTACAAGTTTATTCAATGCTACTTATATGGTGTATTCATTTGCACATTTCAATTTGCACGAGAAAAAAAAATAAAGTACTTTTTTATGATTTCTCATCATCATCATCGCCTTTCTTTTTAGCGGTGCCGTTAAGCCGCTTATAATTAGAAGTATGTATGTTTGAAGTCATATTCTGTTGATTTAGAAAAGCATCCACTTGACAACTGCAAGTGCAAAGACTTGTGAGAGAAGCACCCTCCCAAGAGTCCCAAAAAAGTGACAGTTTGATAGCAAGGCTTTTGATGCACGTTGAACGTTGCACTATATCATTACTGCCGCGTACCTGCACCAGACCACGCCATCATCATCATCAAGCGCAAACGGTGCAACGAAAGTAGAAGATGTATGCAACTAGCAGAGAGATTCGGATCATTTTTTTCTGATTGCATTCCATGCAAACAGAGAGTTGGCGGTTTTCCTTGTGGAAAATAAAAATAGTTGCACGTGCTGGCAAAACATTGCAGACATAAGACATGAATGAAGGTGACACTTTTTCCTCCCAACCTGAATACAATCAAAGGGCCAGACCAGGCCAGATGAGTACATTCGTCTGTGGGAAGACTTAATTGAATAAATGTTTTCCTTTTCCACGTGCTTCATTCATAGCTAGATATACATATTATTCTTCATCCCATGTAATAAGTGGATGTATAAGTGCAATCACATTAGTAAAGAAGATTAGGATTTTATATAAGAACAAATTTAAACGGATCTTTTTATTTGACCGTTTGCCAAACTTTTAGAAATACTGTCCCGGCGAATACCTACACGTGCATGTACGGCGATTATAATAATGATGATATTTGCAATAAAAGTAAGTAGTATGCGAATCCCAAGATGTTGTTTTAGGAAAGATTTATTTCATGGTATATCATCTAAATTGTGTAAGAGCTCCATGCTCCAAAAAGGGTTCAATCTTTCTCGGCTGATTGAGCGGACAAGAAAGTTTTCATGCAAGGGCTAAATCATGATTGGTGAAATAATTGCATGTGTGCAAGTATACATTAAATTATGATCAAATAAATATTAGCGATAACACTAACTTCAATGGAAAGGAGAGAGAGAGAGAGAGAGTGAAACGATACGCAAATAAAAATATTACTTGAACATACCGAACCGTTGTTAACGCTTAAATAAATATTACAAGCAGGCATAAAAGAATTTCCACTTTGTCACCATCCGCAATAACACGGCGACGTCAGTAGACTAAAATAATATTGCGGTAATAGAAACACACAGCGAGTCAACACTCATCATCATGTCATCATCGCCATCATCGTCGTTGTATTACTCATTCATACCGCCACGCAAGCAGTGCTCCTATAGTCGCCGCCGCCGTCGTCGTCAAAAATTACGCTTAATCCACTAATAAAAGTGTCAGCACTTTTATGCTTTACAACTTTTGAAATGTTGGTGATGTATTCAGTAAAATATTCATGATGCGCCACGAAAAATCATCATTCTCTCTTCGTCATTTTTTTGATACAGGTATTATTTATACGTTGTCAGGTAGAAAAATGCGCATTAGATTTGAAGAAGGAAACACCACGTTGGTTCAATGTGCGTTGTTCCAAAGTTTTTTACGAGAAATACCTAGCCAACAAACCTACACAGACAAAAATATAATCATCGTAGTAGTAATCATCATCATCATCGGCGAAAATACATACATGTTATTATTACCTATGCATGCATGCATGTACGTACATAACGTATACTTGCAAGTTGCATGCATACAGCAGCATACCACTTACACCTGCTGTCTGTCTCTCTCCCTCTCTCTCTTCTCTCCCTGTGATTTCGACTGGTAACATGTTCTGATAATGTGAGGGAGGAAGAAAGAGTTCGTTGCACCTTCATTTCATGGTGATATGAGAACGATGATGATCATCATGATGCTGGCTGCTTCTGAAGCTAGTGGTGGTGGTGGTGGTGAAGGTAGTTGCTGTTGTGATAGTAGAATCGTAGTAGTCGTCGTCCTCGTGAGTGAGTGAGTCAAGTCACTGTTGTACGTATCACACGGCTACTACCACACAGCAGCAGAGTAAAAGAAATGATATTTTTTTGCATGTTAGGATGAGGATGGCGGTAAAGCAAAATCTGTGGAATGGAATAGCATAATATTGTGATATAAAGAAGGAGGGGATGAAGGGGAAAAAAGAAGAATAAAATGATGATGATGATCAAGATGAGCATTATTATGATAATAATGGCGCAGTGGTGGTGAGTTTGATGGGAAGGTGGGAAAAAGCTCATACAGTAACCACAATGGCATATGTGCAAGTCCGTACATATCTGGATGTAGTTAAGGAGCAAAAGATGTTGGCGATTGTTGTGATATTATGATGCAAGCGTCGTGATATGATGATAGTGGTGGTGGCTTAGTCAAATAATATTCAAGTGGCGTACATTGGTGAAGGTATGATCTATGCAATGATAAAAATAATGATTGTAGGGGGAAAAGTGCAGAGAAGATCCTTTAGAGCAGATTTTTTCCCCGTTTTTATGACTAAAAGTACTTGCAATCTGGGGGTTTTCTGCTTGCATTCCACCACCCACTACTACTAGTAGATTACCCCATGCATAGGTAATGCAAGCACGTAATGTAATGCATCAGCATGTCCCTCTTGAAATTTCTGGTATGACGAAGGCATATTTTTTATGACAAGTCATTGTCGTTGCTTCACTGATTATGTGTTTTACACTCATCCTCATAATACCATAATGCTACGACGACGACACCACTAGACTAGCACACACACGACACAGCAGCCGTAGAAAGAGTTAAAGAATGAAAAAAGGAACCGATCGAGAATGATGAACAGGGATATAAGACAAGGAACAATCATCACGTAATACAAAGTTGAGAAATGCAAATTGGATGAAAGGAATATGCTTTGGATCTCCCCAGCACTCGTATCTCTGTGTCTTCAGTTAAAATTGTAAGTGCTATGAACATGGAATGTTTATCAATGGCACATTTACAATAGTTATATTCAATTTTGCACTACATATTTTTTATTTGGAACATTCATTTGTATTAAATGAGAATGTAAATCCATTGCTGGTCAATGACAAGATAGATGTTGAATTTAAATGTTAATGGTCACTTGTACTGGAATTTAATCATTCTACCTTGTGGGGGACGATGGGGTCAAGCATTGTTTTATCATATAATTTTAATGAATCCGAATAAATATTCGCTCCGACTTCAACGGGTCTTAAACAAGTACGAAGATTCATCTTTACATTTGCGCAGTATGTCTCGAAAAGAAAACCATCCTTAGCAACAATACAGCAATCAGGTGTCATGACAAAAAAAATCAGTTTGTTAAATTTCATTGGTACCTATAATATACTCGACAGGTAGTAGTTTTGAGGTATGCATCAACTGCAGTATACTCGCTCATGGCGTCTACCATCCTCCTCCTCATCATCATCACCACAATCATTAGCATCATGAAAAGAGGAGATATAAAAAAGTAAATGAATGATAAAAAAGTATACACTATATACAATGCACTGACTGTTACGGTCCTCAGTGGTACACACGGCACGTATGCTTTACAGTAAAGCGAAAGCATCTCTTTGCTTTTTTTGTGGCCATAATTGCAATGCAATGTCAGGGTTGGCAAATTTCTTTTCGTATAAAATGCAAGCTCTTACCTGCTGTCGTTGTATATTGAAATTAGGTATACGTATACTATGTTTTACAGTGGGAAGCAGAAGGGGATAAAACAGGTTTTCACAGGTAAACTCTCGTTACAACCCCCAAAAAATATTGCAAGGCAATGTGGCTATCATCAACCTCATGTAGGAATGCATGCATGCACATAATAATATATGTATGTATGTATATACGAGCCATGCGTCTTTTTAATGTGGTTTTCTGAGTTTCCTTTGTATGTGGAAGTCATCACAAAGGAATCTCATAATTGCAATGAATCTCTTATTTGATACTACTGCTTACCTTATCTTTGCCCGCCGTGTATACCAATATTTTTTGTGGCTCTACTCTAAGACAGGGAGAGAGGGAGACGAGAAAAAAACAATGTGAATGGACTTTGGAGGTTGAGCGAAAATTTACTGCGTATTTACTAAAATTTTATACCTATATACATTTCTAACTATCCATCTATCTCTAGTAATTTGACGGTGCTGTGAACCTTGGGCCAATACCAGTGTCACTGACTGAACAACCATTTTTTTCCCGTGTGTGAGTGAGTGTGTCTGTTCCTTTTGTTTAATATGCATGTCGTGCTTACGTTTGCATTCTTTGTACTTTTTTTATTACACTTTATAGTATGCGTATTATCTTATATTTGATATACTTGATGCATATGTATGTACCTATTAATCTAATATACCAAATTATTATCTTTTTTCTTAATGAATTAACCATTTCAGTTACATGCTTTGGGATAATATTTGCTGATCCTACTTACTTTTTTATATGTACATATTTACAAGACAAAGTCATTATTCTAGAAGGAATCTTATTTTTTCAATTTTGTAATGAACTCGACACCCAAGTTGAAAATAAGAAGCTTACAATGCCATTAGTATACCTACTTCTACGCCGAGTTAAGGTAAAGAATGCTGACTTGAAGATTATGATGGCCATGATGATGATGATGATGGTGACTGCGATATGATGGGGCAAGTTGACAAAATGCTAAAGACAAGGTCAGTGATGTGTGGTTTTGTTTGCAAACATCAAACATCTTTCTTGTTTCTCTCTCTCTAGCCTCTGCTGAAAGCCTCTCTTTGACAGTTGACGTGGTAACCGAGACAAAGCCTGTCAAATGCTAATGCAATTTGTGCATTGGTAATGCAATCTCAAATCAACAATATACTTTTCACTTGTGCAGCGCTCACAGTGTCGCAATGATACAACAAGAAAAAATAAATTGTTGCAGCCGGTGTAATAGAACAATGATCTTAAAGAGAGAGAGAGAGAAAGAAGAGATTCCTAACCTATCTTGTCGTGAGGACAAGGACGAGGATGATGACGTTTGAACAAGATTAAAGAAAAAGATAGATGCTTCTTTTACTACTACGACGTGCAATCGTCCACAAGCACGTGTGTATTTCAGATGCTCATCGTGATAAAACCACTCACATCACATTACATGAACACTTTGTATCTCCTCTGAGGTATTTATAATGTGACCATGAATGACTTTTAAGAGCTCAGCAGCAGCAGCTACAAAAATATTGTTTGCATGAATATTTTGGTATATAGGTATACCCTTGGCAATAGCCCCAGTAACGTCAGCAGTAACCGTCGTCGTTGGCGTCATCACGTCAATTAGTTTACGGTAAAAGAGAAAGCATAACAAAAAAGGTATTGTATTTTGTGACTACAATGGAGAAGCACACCACAGAGCGCCACAGTCCCCATCAAATATTCTGCTTACTCATATCATCAACATCATCATCGCAATCAACGTCACCTCCCCCATTACAAAGGCAGCACCGAAACTTTGCAACAGAAACACTGTTTTGTTTGCTGTTATTAGTAATACTTTGTCATATTTATTATTCGGCGTCAGGACAAAACTTCAAAAGAACGCAGTCAGGAGCTACATGACTATATAAGCTATACGGTTGGATGCCATTATATATGAAAAATGAAAAGGTCAGTTAGAAGGGTTCCCGCGCATTACGAGTTCCTCATATTTGCTTTGAACCCGACAAATGACGACGACGATCAAGATGGCATATTGTAGGGCTTGTATGGTTTTTCGTGGTATTCTGCAAAAACATTTGTACAACTCAAGGTTATCTGTGCGGAAAGTTTTAACTATACTTTGTTGACATGCATATTTTAGGTACTCTTACTCAACCTGCGGTGGCTAGAGCATTCCATGGATTTCCTACAATAATGAAAGGTGTATCAAATCAGCACAAAAGAAGCACTCGCATTGTACTACTACTTGACGTTCGTTGGACTGAATTTATTATTGTTATTTTGTGCAAAATCAATCATCACAAACACGACACATATGTGAGGATGGGTACATAACATACCGCATACACATGTAAAGTCCACTGCCACCGTTTGGAAAATTGTCATTGACTTTTTTGTGTTCAACCTTGAATTACGAGACACCTCACATGCTCTATATATATAGAGCTGCTAAATAGTTTGCTGGGAAAAATCAACAAATTTTGATGGCTTGATTGGCTATGACATATATAAAGAGCGGTACACTCCCACTTTTTGATGACGTTGGGTAATGGAAGGAATAATGTAGCAGTCAGGTTAGTTCATCGAATGGACGGGGCTAACCGCGACTAAATATTTTATATCTATTTACATGACTCCTCCACACTGTGCGACTACGTAACGTAACTCGATCATATATCATAATATCATCGTACATATTTATTCCATTAGTCAATACCAGACCAGAGGAAAGCGATTCATGTTATTATCATTGTAGCACATGACTGTACCACTTCTTCGAACAGCTTGTTTTTAAGATGCGAAAGAAAAAGGATTAAACAAACAATTAAATATTTCAATTCTCAATAAAACATCATACACATGTACTCTCTGCGTGCATGATTAACAATTTATTTATTTACTCTTTGGCAATCCACGGAAATGACTGACTCATCATCTTCTGATGCTGCTGCAGTTGCTTCTCCTCAAGTCTGGCTCTGACTCAATGTTCAGTTCATTGAATGTACAATGTACGGCTCTCTCTCTCTCTCTCTCTCTATGTCGTCACATGACTAAGAGTAATGTTCTGATTCAACATCGTGTGAAGTAGAAGACGACGAAGCAAAAAGAGGCCAAGTTGAGACGCATTTTTCTCCTTAACATCTTTCCAAGAGAATGCTAACTAGTGCAACTTTTGTAGCAATTGTTGAGCTCTTCTCTTGTCATGTCAATGAAAAAATCCTACTACCTGTAACATATCAACAAAAGCGATGATGACGATGAAGAAGAAGTGGCAAAGTTGGTCTTTTACTTAGTAGTATGCTGCCTGCTGCCGTTAGGTATGCTTTCACATGAAAGCTTTATACTTGGGCCTTGTTCGTAGGTAATACTTCAACCATCATCATCACCAACATTTTTCTCAAACAAGTTGCCGTTGTTGCCGAGCAGTTGGATGGAGCATAGTTGCGTGTAGAAATCTCTTTCTTCACACATCAGCATCATTCATTTCTACAGCTTACACAAAGCAATGAAAGTTGTGCCATAGAAAAGACGAAGATACAACGAACGAAGATTTTTTTCATCCTTTGCAACAATCTGCTTTATAAACTGTCATTTCTTTCATTCAGGCGCGCTAACTAGCTTTGCATGTATGTAACCGTGTAGCAAAAGTATTTAACAAGAACATTCATCTTTAGCCAAGCAGTAATAATAGGTGTGCACATAATACGCTCATATATATGCATGCACTCGCTATATACGTGTGTATTTTAATCATGTAAGGGAAAACATCGTTAATTTTTTTGAATTGATTGTAGTAACCAAATACTATAAACTTTTCCGTTAGAAGAGAAGTTTTTTTTTTACCAAGCAAAAAAAGTACGGCATGGTCTACGTAGATGTTTGTTGTTATCTGGTTTCCTTCATCGTTCCTACTTTTGCTTGTTAGTTTAGCTTATTACTTGTTGTTATTGTTATTATCATTTCTAATAATTTGAGTGGTATATAGTGAATATGTAATATACCATGAAAATAACTTTTTTTATCTGTTCACGCTCCCTTGCTCACCCACCACCTATCTCTCTAGCATGTAACATAACGTGAAAATTTTTACCAGAGCCATACACTATGCCAATTTTTACCGACAAATGAAATGTACATAATTACATGCATAATAAATATAAATATATAAAGATATGTGGGTATCACATCCTATATGTACATACATTCATCTGTCTTGGATCTCTCACAGTGCAACGATCTAGTCTCCGAAATCTTTTAATCAGAAAAGTATGCACCGCACGCCGCACCGTCGCATTTTCTTTCATTTAGAAAAAAGCAAGCGTGGTCATACTTCCACTTCGATACAAAAACACTAGTGGCGATGATGATGTAAATAGGCAAAAGGATGAATAACATGCTTTCAAGGTTGAGGTCATGGCACTCTTACTTTACTATCACTTACATATTATATACATACATACCACTGCATGGGCTACTCCATTGTTTGAGCAAGCGAGTCATTCTTCTGATTGTGAGCTGGTCTTATGCCACTACTACCACTTCTGCTATAGTAGTATATATTATAATGGCATAGCAGTACTAGGAATTACTAGAGACGAGAATATGAGAATAGCAAAAGGTGTACCTACTGACTGAATCAAAGCTTGGCTTACACATTGCATTTTTGATTTTATTTCACGAGGCGTACGTTGACAAGCACTTATCTACTTCCATGTCCATATTATATTACCTACTCTCTTCAACAATAATAAAGCGGAAAAGTTAGTATACAGGACGGGTATATATAATTTTTTGAAAAAACAATAATAAATAAATATATACACAAATTCATACATTAAATATACTGCACACAGGTATGCATGCATGCATAAACTTAACGTGTTGTTATTGTTGTTGGTATTACCATTACACTTTTATACTTCTACCCACGATTTACCTTTTCCCGTAAATCCTCCATCATCACCACCACCACTACCATTTGCCTTGCCAAAAGCTCTAAGAATCTCCAATCCCACATTGTTCCTTCAAAGAAAAAAAAGTTATTCAACTTTGCTTTTTGTTGTTGTTATATGTCTTTCACGTTGTGTGTGTAAAATGAAAGGCTGGACGACCGTTCGTTTCGGTGAACGTTTGATTCTTCGTAGTAGTATTTTATTTTCCTTTTCTAGCTTGGCGTACAAACTTTTCCCCTCGTCTTATCAGCAGCAGCATTTTCCGTGGCTGTAGCATTTTTTCTCCTAATTTGATTTACTTTGCAGGCAAAAAAGAGGCAATCAACACTGAAAGCCACCGAATAAGATGCGATGTTGTGGCTGCTTCTCTTGTCTTTTTACTGCTTTTTAGCGTGGATTTCATTAGCGCACCACCGCCATTGCATACTACTGTCCATGTGAGTTCCTGTGTCGTGTACTTTACCTTACCAAAAAGTATCTATCTCTTTTCTAGAGATAAATAAGTAGATACCTACCTAAGATATAATAATATGTAGGTATGCAGTGAACTATAATGATAATAATAATAATAATGCCAAATACGAATTTCGTATTAAGAAAGGAGCGTCGTTTTCTTCTTATTTTCTTCTTCTTCGGTGTGAGTGTACCCGTGCTTTAGGAAACAACCAAGTAGTATGTATCAACAAACTTACAACTTGTTAGTTTTAATGAAAGGGGGGAACTTTTATCATGTGGATGCCACATGTTCGCGTTCAGTTTACCTACAGGAATTCCTTTAATTGGTTCACTCACTCAGATAAATAAAGTGGGAATCCTATACCTAAATAGAAATATCAATCTCGTCTTGGTATTCTCCGGAGTCCGCTTTAAAAATGCACACAGATCATACATGTGTGTATTATGTTATTACATTTTTAACGTCCTTTTACTCAAATCATGTTCTTTCTCTTCAGCTTTTATCATCCCACAAAAGACAACAAAAATGTTTTTATCTTAGCCGAGAGTCGCATTTTCTGGAAGTTTCACAAGTAAATTGACTACGCTGTTATCTATCTGTTAAACTTTATCCATCAAATGTTATACAAGTATGTATACACAGCAGTATTACGTACTATACACGATTTTTTGTTATTGAACTTGTTAATTTATTTATTCTGAGAAAAGTAGAACGAAATAATAGGTTAGTCATAAGAGACGAAGAAGCACTTTATTCAAGACCCAAATTCCAAAGGTGAAATAATCTGTTTAAAACCCTCATCTTCATTCATTCATGTGTGATATCGTCGTCATCATCATGATCAGCATCCTCCTCAGCTTCTTTAAAAACTTTATCGTTAACAGTACTTATAGGGAATAGGATACTTCTTGCCTATAAAGCGTTTTATACCGTTTTCTCATCATCGAATAGTTTTGCTGCTACTGTAACTACCATCACCACCACCGCCACACCACTTTAGCTACTTAACTTACTGGTTCCAATCTAAATTCTTTGAGCAACTCTTCTTGTTCAAAAGAACCAGACCTTTTTTCGTAAGTACGTGTTATACAACGTGGTGGTGACGGTGATGGCGTAGTAGTAGTAGTACAAGAACACGCACGCTAACTTTTCAAATTATTCAGTTCATAAATTCCATCATCCCTTTTGTATATTATATATCGTCATTTAGGTACAACGACCTTTTGACATTCCAAGCATTCCTGCCACCTCTTATTTTGCTTCTCCTCACTACTTTTCATAATAATAATCTTTCTCACCTCTTTCCCGTAAAAAAGTCGCTACTCACTTATTCTACTACGCGTATTATTTTATTATCGCATTTTGTTCTACCGCATATTTCGTATGTGACACGGAATACATTTTTTATTGTAGGCTCAACTTAATATTCATAATGCGACGGCGACATTGGTGATGGTGGTGGTGGCGGTGGAAATGTTCACTATTACTTATGTAAGAGCAAGAAGAAAAATCTTTATCAAAGGACAGTAGTAGTGGAGGCATTATCATTTCATCCATCACCACCACCACTACACCATATCGCAGAAAACCTCCTGTCTGAAAACTATAAAGTGAGATAGCAGCAAAGAGAAAGCTACATGTACAGTAAGAAGTAGGAACTATACATGCTTACAAAATAAAATGGATTTACTTAGGCATGCACATAGCAGTAATAATAATAAAAAATAATGCAACCCTTCAGGGGGTTGCTGTAGTAACTTGGCTTAACCCTTCTGATTTCTGAGCGATTGGGCTTACTAGTTTTTTTCTTTAAATGTAATTTACCTTAAATTTGCGTTGTAAATCAATATTATCTAAGCATTTTGTAAGAGAGCTATATATTTCTCTGTGTGGTGGCGAGTGAGATAAAACATGCAACAATGCATAATAAATGCTGACTTGATGGCTTAATGAATGAAATTTTTTGAAAAATGATTATATTTTTCCTCGGGAAATGATTCAGTGCAACTATACAGATTTGTAGACATGTTTACGCTGCACTATTGGTATATTCGTTAGTGAGCTATATATAACAAGTATCATTTTATTTAAAAGATGCAGAGGGAGTAGCAATTGAGCTAATGGGATGTTGAATGAATGAAGTGAATGTATGAATGAATGAACTGAATTAATTAACTTTTGAAAAGCATACCAACGTAAAATGTAAAATGGAAAAGAAGAGATGTTTCTTAGAGGATGTCGGTAACAGGTAAATCTTTAGCTAGATTATTTATGTGTTGGGATGGATGAAGAGAGACAAAGGGAGATAGATAAAAGGAGATCTTCCTTATCGTGCACATCTACAACCTATCGTTTGAAATGAAATTCATGTTGAATAATTTTACAGGTTACTCTTTTTCTTTCATCTGACTCGTACGCAAGTAGTTAGCGCAGGGCAATAAAATATGTACTCATTTTCCAACATGAAGGAAACAAGCAGAGATAGGGAGACCATGTTGCAAGGTGTCTAGTCTTTGAAGAGTTTTTTTTGGGAAAAGATAAGTAAGTCCTTATCAATAGACTTTATCCAGCTTGCACTCGTTTTTTTTTAAATACAGAAGCATACCTAATATTGTTCTTCTTGTGAACTGTGAACACGGATGGTCAGTGCAGAAGGTGTAGTAATAATATATATATGTATGTATCTGCAAAAAAAGAGTACAACGTTTCGTGAGACGAAGCATAATGTTTTGCAATGAAAGCAGACAATCATCTCATTACCATCGTAAACTGATCACCATCTCTAAATTTGCTTTTTTTGAGCATTAGTTTCTTTGCAAAGAAGATTAGAACTGATAAAGTTCCCACAGTAGTTAGTGCAAAAGGTAAAGTTTAGAATGGCTTTTTGTTGTACTTTTTGGGCTGATGAACAATTATTACCACTATTTCCATAGCAAACACAAGTAGTCGGTCGAGACACCAGACCAAAGGGTAATAGTGCTGGTTGAATGCATTGAAAAGTCGTTAACGTTGCACTGTTGCTCATATTATTACAGTGAGTGATGAGTGAGTGATGATCCTGATCACCTGTAGTTTTCAAGAAACTGGCTGATTTTTACAGGCTGATAAGAGAGGAAATGAAGTTATTTTATGAGAGTGATAACCAGAGTCGGTTGCAGACATGCAGTGAAGACAGATAGCACGTATATATTTGCCATAATATGTAGTTTTAAAAGAATTAAGTTAACCCATGACCAATAACGTTATAATGATATTAATAAACTGCATCAGAACATATATTTCTTTTGACTTGCCACTTAAAAAATGAGTAGAGTATTTATTGTATTTGTTTATATCTACCTGTCTGCCTTGTGCACTATACTTTTCATCAGTAGTTTTAAACGAAAGTTCATCATCAGAGCAATAAATAAAAACTTCGTACTTCACTTTGTCTATCCACCCTTTCCATTCTATCATCATCCCGTATGTTATAGTTTCCTATGTGTGTGTAATGAATTGTTAATGGCTAAAATATATTGTACAAATATAGTTCTAGTACACATGTTTCAATTTCAACGAGCGTAATAAAAAATTCGAAAAAGATTATCAAGTGGAACATTTTAAGATGAAGAAAGGTTAAAAAAGCATGCAAATGATTTATCTTCGTTTGGTGAAGAAAGAAGACTGTTGACCTTATTATTGCAACTTGCTCTTATCAACGTTCAATCATCTTTGTGGGGACCAGACAGACGAAATAAAGCAATTTTCGAGCGTTACCTGTAAATGCCGGCTGGTGTTGCAGAGGAAGTCGAACAAGACAATTGGTTTTCCCCTTGTCGAGAATCTTGGAACAGGAAAAGCACAAGGCTATTGCTGGCCGCATATAGCATATATCATAAAGCCTTTGCATTAGCCAAAAAAAATTATTCTAATCTCTGGCCATGATCGGCAGTGGATTTCATGAGAAAATCTTACCTGACTCTTAATACCTAAATAGTGTGTGCAGCAGCAGTACGACTTTTTTTTCTTATCTTCTGAAAGGATCCTACGAATTTACATATTATCGACGCGATGGTGGAGAGTGGTATGGTCTTTGAGTACAATATTTCGAAATTTCGTCCCAGTGGATGATGTACACATCGAAACATGATTTTTTTTACTATTTTAGGCTGACGACTGCTGCACCTGCACCTGTATGTATCTCTGGACAAAGAGAGATGCTGATGATAAGATGTAAAGAGGAGCATAATACATATTTAATGTACAAGGAAATAGGCCATGTTCGTCTAAAGCTGAGTAATCTGAGTGAGAGAGAGAGAAAAAAACTCGTACACTATGTATTTTTTATTGTAGGGCACGCCAGAAAATAAAAACATGACTGGAAACATCTTCGTCTTCTTCTTCCCATTTTTCTTGAAACACACAGCTACATGAATTTTTATCTCGACAGAATTTATCAGCATTCTTATTTTTTTTAAATAAAATTTTGATACTGTGAGATGATTTAGGTTGCTGCCGCTGTTGATGCATCCAAAGTACACGAAGTCACTTCCTTTTTCGTACACATCATTTTTATTACTTTCCTGTAAAATACTCAAGCAAAAATGTATGCGCTCATTGAAATTGAAAAGTAGATGTGTGTCTAGTTGCTATATGGACACGGATTACCGTCTTCGTCGTCGTGAAGAAATGAATAAAAAGCGTATTTATGGCGGATGCCCGTACCGCTTGGTATCATACAATATTTAATGCACACACAACAGCATCATCAGCTTCTTCTTCAGAGAGAGATGTGTATCTTGTAAAAGACATCCTGAACAAGTGAGCATATATTCCATTCCATAGATGTAGACATGTATCTTTGCATGTATGAGTTTGCAGTATATAAGATGGAGAAAGAAGATATAGATGCTTAGGTAAATACTAATATACATATCATCACTCCTATCATCATCATTATCCAATCAGTTCATCTTTTCCACTTTTCCTGTGGCTCACCTCCACTCCACACTGATAAATGTCAGTGTAGCTCATCACTTGACTTACTGCTGATAATGTAAGTAAGTGCTTCCGGTGAGTCTCACAACGGAGGAGAACGGGAGAGAGAGAGGAGCTGATTGTCTGGGACGAAAAAAAAAACTTGCTACAATATGATGATGCTTCACTTTATGCTCAAGTCCATGAACTCTCTTTCTCTGTTATGCGAGGTGCTGCTGTTCTGGTGCTGCTGGCAAGTAGTAGTGGATGATCATGTGAATGAGATAAAAAATAGAAATGACGACATGAGTATCAAAACATGGTCCTATCTCTTGTTCTCTGGAGGAAGGCACTTTCAAACTGCAATCCAAAGCCTTGTTTGACCAGACGTAGAGGCCTGCAAGTTGGACATTCGTGTGGAGATATAGCAACCACAGCAGATTAAGTTCTCTTACTACACAAACATCCATGTTACAAATCAAAGCATTGAGAACTCGTTCTTCATTCTACTTCTGTCATCTTATGATAGGGCCTTCAAGTGTGCTTATCATCATCATCATCGTCCTCAACAGCGCAAAAAGGTTTTTCCAGAGAAAAAGGGAGAGAACTTTAAACGTAATTTCCGTTTGAGCTGCTTCACTTGTCGATATAATAAATAAGTATCACATTTTGAAGTCGCTTGCACACACACACCATGCGACTTTTTATTCGCTTGTGTGCATGTAATGTTTCAAGGATTTCCTAATAACAATGATGAATGTTACAAGATATGTTTCAACTTTCAAGTATGCAGCAGCGTACTTTTTCCTTTGAAGGAAACTTAGTCGATCAAAGGAGTGGAATATAAGGAAACTTTGGCCTTTAATTTCCCGTTGATACGCATAATACAATGTACAGCGTTAAAAGTACGAGGAGCGAAGTACAGGAAACAGTGACCAAAAGACGACGACGGTGACTTTATAATATTTGAATAATAACAATGCTGTTGTTGTACGACTGCACTGACTGTCTCACAATGCAATGATGGTTCATATACATAATATTCCACCAGAGTAAATTATCTCTGAACTGTCAAAACTAGAGAGAAAAAGGTCGTTACGTCTTGTCCTCAGAAGCAAATGATGAGGTAATCGTTAAAAGCACACTCTTCCACGCAGGAATTCTAAGAAAGCCGGAAACTCCAGTGAAGAATGAATAAACAAGAAGTACCAAGTAAGTAGGATGGATGGATGGTGGATGTGGTGGTAGTACCTAGAAAATCTCTCATGTATGTACACAATTGTATTATTCTCATAGATAGCTTGTTGTATCGGCCAACTTGTCAATGACAGCATTTTATATTTACTATTATTACCTATGTGCGTCGTGCGTGCACGGTTATAGCGTACATACGTACATAACCCTATAGTGGTGTCTTTTGACAGTGAAAAGCTGGTGTGTGTTTATGATTTTATACCATCTTTCATTACAATTGTGCAGCGAATGATGATGACATCATCTATGGTGACATTGAGTACGAGGAACAATTGAGAAATTGAGACTCAAGTCGAGAAACGCTCTTTGCTCCTCTCTCTCTCACTCTCTCTCTCCAGTTGTTGATATGATAAAGGCTTAGTTTCATCTTCTTCACTTCTGTAAAAAATAATTTGTTTATCTTCTTGTGAAATATATAATGTGTCGAGCGAGAGGACTGCTTTCAGCTTGCATTTTGTTTGTCACCCAAGTAAAAAGCGAGAGGATGAGGACGTACACGTATCATTTTCATGAAATACTATACTCCTATACTCCCAGCAACATACATTCTCTGCCTAACTGGCGCTTTTAGATAACTCATTCATAAAGACAATAAAGTGGAGTAGTCATCATCGGAATTATGATAATGAACACAAAGACAAGATGTGTAAGACGAGGAGAGAGAGAGAGAGAGGATTCTCTACCACGACAAGTAAACAAAAACAGCGGAACAGGTAGATAATGATGCTGAGTGAGTGGTTATACACATCTTTCACATGAATGCGGTTTGTTTCGCTGCCTTTCGTTTCAAGAGGAAGCCATCGTTTCGTAATTGTGCTTGAAGAATGTGTTTATTTGTTTAAATTTTATACGCATACTACGGCTGCGTATATTCATTATCGCTGCAGCAGCAGCAATATGTATTCGTCATAATTTTCCATTCGAATAATTGTTCATTTTGATACATCCTGATTTTAATTGCTCCACATAAATCAGCAACTATACACACTCTAGAAAATTTATTCGTCTTGCATAATTTAGCCACAAGAGTGTAGAATAATAGATTAGCCATCTCCAAGCAGATTATTATTATTATTATTATTATACATTTGCATATGAATTTGTACTTAATATTATAAACCTACTCATTCATTTCATTGGCACTGACTGACTCTCAGCACACAACATCCACATGACCGTGGCTGAAACCATGGCTTGTTTTGAAATCAAGCCGTTATTATTTGCCCAGCGTTAACATTGCTCAACAAAGCCAAATTAGTATGAATGTTTTAACCTAAATTACCATTCATTTTTAAGCAGCAAACTGCAAAAAATTGTTACACTAATACTTCTCCTTTTTCCTGATAATTTTCTTACACTTTTGGTGTTCCAGTTTTGAGAGAAAAACCACTTTCTCAACGCTGTTGCGGTTTAACTCGGAATCCTGGTGACATACTACGTTTTTGCAACTCTAGACACACGTTGGAGTCAGTTGTGTGAAGCTAGTATCAACTACATCTTGACATTTTGCCTTCATGCGTAGACCTTGCATAAATTTTTCATGCATACCTAAATATCTAAATTTTCTCATCTTTGTCCAAAGTTCGTGCCTGCTAAAGTTTTCAATGAAACGACAAATCCCTGAATTGAAGTGTCTGACGTATTGCATCTTTTACAACAAAGCATTCGTAGAGGGATATATTGATCCCCCAGACTAAAGTTTGTAGCGAGCTGCAACACACCAACTAAAAACGATGCAACCCTCACGCAAACACTGTTAATTTCCTATTGGAATTCGTTTGTGGTCCTCCGTGTTTGTGCGAATAATGCAACTCTGCAGTGGCGGATGTAGTATAGCATCGAGCACACGTGTGTTGATTCAAATGACGTGTTGATATTCAATATTTTACTTGAATGAATGAAGGAAAACCACTGTGATACTGGACAGATAAAATATGTCGGAACCACAACGAATCCGGTTTCAACGAGACTTGTCATGAGAAAAAGGCGCACACGTAAAAGCAGTAAATTATGATATGACAGTATTAAAATGTGCTAGTAAGTTATAAAATGTTGTTTTGCCTCTGAGTAAACACTAATAGCTGTCACATTAAGCTTTTACGCCATTAATATTAAATCCATTGAACTACTTACCTACAAGACCTTGCGACATGTTATAATCTTGTAACGTCGTTTCATATTACAGAGCTCTGCACTGCGTCTAATATTTTAAAAAAAATATTAAACCGACGGGATCGGGTAGCTATATAGCTGCATGTTGCGTGCAGATGCTCATAAATTAGTATGTATGTGCAGAATAGGTACATAATATTATTGTGTTATTTATCCTGACTGCTTTTACACATGACAAAACTAACTACAAACGTTTTAATACAATTTTCATAGTACTGCCATAATAAATATATATATATAAAAATGCTCTAAAAATTTAATTGACAAGCTAGGTCCGCTTGAGAACGTCACGAAAGTGGCAGCTCAGGTTTTCCATGAAAGCAAAAATATTTGAAAAGTGGAATGTTACTCTTCACACAATGCAGAGGTTTTGCGTAAAACGCAAGCAACAATGATAATACCTGAGAGCGCATTCACAGAGTCAATGTTACAGAGTCAACGATACATGTTACGGGAATCTGTCTGTGCCAGATATCACTTCACTTTGTGGTAACCTTGGCGAGAAAAATGTGTAGTTGGCAGCGGAATAAATCCATATTTTTTTCAATTAAATTTAGTAAAATCGTTTTTATGCTGTAAATGGATTTTAGAATATTATTTATGCTAATTAAAATCATGTACGTTGCGTTTGACATGACAAATTAGTCCGCCAAATAACACAGGAACATGAAATGCGCTAAAGGCGACATAATTACAATTTACGTGATTATGTACTAAAACTTTCCTAAATGTATGACGTGACACCACTTCAACATTTCGCATGAATCCAGCTATATAGTCAAGTGGCGAAAATGCACGGCTATTATTGATTATAATATCTTTCTCATAAAAACATGTGTAAAAAATGCAAGTTTATTTCAGATCGATCATAATAACTGACGATGACGATTAACTCGATTGCAATAACAATAAATATTATAATCGACCTTCAATCCTAGACCAGATCTCACAATGAAAATGATGTGTGCAGAAATTTTTGCTTTTGCTCGCATTGAAGTAGTATTCCAAGAAATTTTGAGGTCTAGGTGAAAAGAACTTAATAAGATGGCAACAGAGCAACAGCAAAGCTTGTGCAATTTTTATGTACATGCTTGCCGATTAGCGTAACGTAGCTGTTACTGGTTAGGCAGGTTTTTATGATTTGCTGTACCTCCGAAGACAATGGAAAAATTTTTCATAAATATTTTCCGGGAGTATATATATCTATATATATTTTTATATTGCACTGTAATTAACCTGTCCACGTTTTCCTTGTCGTGAGGCAATATAATCAAATCTGTCAATCCGAATTCATTTTCTGCTATGCTTCACGAAGTGTCCAACCCGGTCAGGATCAGTAGGACACGACCGACGCATGGCATAGAAACAGAACATTAAGCACGTTTATGGAACAGGTGAAACATGAAGCCGAGCTGCAGACTTGGACTCAAGGCAACAACGCCGCAGCAGCCACAACAAAACAAACTGTTTTATGACGACTTGAAAAGAAAGGGATATACGCTGTTATGCAAATCATAAATATGCAACGTATCGTTATACACTCTCCATTACATATCATCGTGTTTTGCTAATGGCCAAAAATTGTGAATTTTGTTCTTTGGAATGGTGGTAAACCTACTTACAAGCTTGATATTGTAACAATAATTATATTTTATGGAAGTAGTCCATACTGCAGACTAACTGATTCCACCAGCCCAGTACTGTTATTGCAGATTGTTGTACCTACGTCGCTGATTATATCAATTTCGAAATTTTGGTAAAACATGGCTTATTACGAAAATACAAGGTTGATTGTTTCCATTTAATGATAGAAGGAAGTCGCATGGAGAAATAAATGCTGGAAGAGCGCATTAGATAATTAGTTGCCACGTGTGTGCGGTAAAAACAACCTGTTCACTTCCAAAATCGGCCCATATATTTCAATTTATTATTAATAAATTCATGATGGAGTGATAAATGACGCAAATAACTATCCGGTGAACTGCGTGAGCATTTTAAATGCCCATTTCAAGGAAATGAGGAAATAAATGTGGCAGTGACAAAGGTATGGTTTTTTCCACATAAACCAGTTGTAAGTCAAAAATGCGGGGATTGTGCAATTTATAGTCTCACAGACCACCACCGCAGAAAGCATAGTGATACCTACCTTTTTATTTAGAAAAAAAACATTCTGTAAAAAAATAAGCAGAAAATTCACACACAAGAAAATGTTGAGCCTCTCCGCATTATACGAAAAATATGTAGAGCGGAAAAAAGTGTAAACAAAGGACAATGAATGTAGAGACGCAGGCACAAAACGTTCACGAAAATACATACGCAAATTAATACGCAAGCAATTTGAGAGTGCAAAACATCTGAAAAATGTATGCCTACATATGGTTAGTTAAACAACATTTAGACGCTAAATAAATGTTATGATTTTCTAGTATGAGTGCAGTAGTTTAAAAAAATAAATCATTCCATGTGATGAATTTATCGCACCGCTGTACTAAAATGGTCTCATTATGCTCATTATTGCCAAGCATTTTCATTTAATCACAAAACGTCAGTTTAAAACGTCATAAAAATGTATGCTGCCATTACCGGATCAGGATTTTGACTCGGGACTGATCAAGCGTAGAAACAATGCATTTTTTAAAAATCTTTTATTACGATGCACTTCATTGAATTGTTTTCAATCATGTTATTGACATTATTGTTATTATTATTGTTGCTCAAACTGTAACGGTAAGTATCAATTTAGAATGGCATTGCCACCGCAATTGCTGCTCTGGTTTTTCGCAATTTCTATTTCTTCCTGCAAGCTAGTATTTACTATACACAGGGATTAACGACAGGGAAAATAAAGTTTTGTCTGCTAAAATGACTTGAATCAACAATAAAAACGGATTCTCCGAGTCAGCAAAACACTTTTACAAAGGCTTTCAGTATTGTTAATTTCATGTACCTAGATTCACATATTTGCAAGGTACCACCAAACCGCTAGCAAATCATGCAAACCAAAAATATGTAGAAATTGCTTCAGTCAGACAGCATAAAAGTTGCCGTCGTATTGTATCATAAGCATGTCAATAATCACTTAACATTCTTTTTTACCTCAGACAGATATACAAAAGTACATACAAAGCTGCGCTTTGGTTTTCGTTTTTAAAAAAACGCAAAATGTACAGAGTAACACAGTCTGCTGCTGCAATACAAGTGAACGTAATAATGGCTTATTATAGCAGAGAGACGAGGTTATTTTATTATGGTACACCTTGAAAGGAGAAGTAGAAATTTAGAGATAAACTTCGTGCATCACACAAACACACACACAATACAATACACACAATGATTGAATCGAAAAATAAGGTACCTTTTTTTACCGTACGTACTATCATCATTCCTTATTGCAAAAACGGCATCATGCATTTGCTTACTTTTTTTTGAGTAAGTGAGGGGATAAGAAAAAAGTCTCGTCTCGTTTGTCTAGACACATTTTTTTCCCTCTTGCCGAACAAAAAATGCAATAGAGTAGTTCTGTCGTTTTTTCGTTACCACCTTTTGAGACCCAATTCATCTGAGGACAAATACAAATTCTTTCCTGCGATGCGTTACTGTACACTGTCTGTACTCTGCGTTGCTTGAGAATTTTGTTTTACGGATTTTGTGGAATCATCATCATAATATTTCTATTTTCCTTCTCAATACTTGGAGGGGAAGCAATTACATACGTATTTTTAGTTTGTATGTACGTCTAACTTGGAGCATGTCATCTTTTCCGTTTTGCTGCTTATATGCCATCCCTCCAAAGTTTCACAATTATATTTTCATAATACTTTTTTGCGCTACTGGGATCACCATCAGTGCTGGGAAGACAGAGATGAAGTGAGCTCGTCGAGTAACGTAATACTCAAACGAGTAGAGAAATCTGAAGAAATTATGATAAGGAGTATGAAACCAAAAATGTGGCAGATTGGAATTCTGCAAAGAAAGAAATTGTACATAAATGCCAAAGGTAACAAGATGTATTCCGTGTGTGCGAACTACGAACAGAGACACTATTATAACCGTCATCATCAAAGCTATGTATAATAGTATAAAACATGCGCTTATGAAAGATGTTTTTTACTCCTTGAACGAAAAGTATTACGTATTTGATATTATGTATCATTATGATTATGCCACTACTGTACAGGCTTGCCTACTTATGGCTCAGGCCGGTAGCGTAAGCAGTTTTTCTGTTTCCGATTGAAAAGGCCAAAGTCGCAGACAAGCCTTAAGAATGCAGTGCATTATGCAACGAGTCGTTACACTGCGGGAAAATGTCTGAGTTTTGGCCGTTTGTATACGCCAGCTAAGCTCCCTAATTGTGTATAAACGATTCTATAACTTGTTATAAAATATTTTTATTATGTACTTTCAATAGTTTATAATATTCTTATTCATCATGTGGCTCTTGATTCTTGGGCTCCATTTACATAATATTTCAATAAGTTTTGCAAGAAGTGGTTTTTAAACAGAACGAGTTAGCAGGTATTGTTGATCAATTTAACCGATCTGTTTCGTGGAACGTGGTGTGGTGGATTGTATCTAAAAAAGTTTTTTGGAGCCAGTCATGGTTTGATTAGCGGCATGAAAGTATGAAATAGGATATGATGTTGATTACCTACCACTTATAATTCTCTGGGTTGATATGACAGGCGACGCCAAGAAAAACCGTCTTTTTAATCCGTTTGCCTGTCAAGAAGCAGGATAATTTTTTCGTGTTAAATTTCAATTTCCTACTTCTCAGGAATAATGGGAAGATGTGATGATAATGATAACTGTCACAAATTTGCATTATTCGTAAGCCAATCTAATTCAAAGAAATGAGAATGAATGGTCAACTTTCATTTGAAATTTTCGTGCGTGTTGACATCACCTTTGAGGAAAATACGATGGGCCGCTAAATACACATTTTTTTAAAATGAAAGCAAGCCTATTCTAGGATTTTAATGCTGATTTGATCATTTACACATTAATCATTTAAATTATTTTTCCTTCAGGCTCAGCAATGGATTTCACTTGAAACTGGGGCTTTTTTGGTATAACCAACCAGATTCTAAGAGAACTTTCATATTATTATAAAATTTTATACAATACTTTTCGATACTGAGAATGTACAACATCATATAGTTTGCTACAATATTATTCATTTTACTGTAGAGAATTATTAAATAAATGACGATGAATGTTCAGCTAGCGTGTCAAGAATTTTCATTCATTTCTTCTTTCGTTCAAAAGTACACAAGATTATTTAACATCTCTTCCTTTTCATTTATTTACTCCCTCAACCAACTTCAACTACACCTACAACTCCTCCAACAACTTTTTTGAAATCTCTCTCGAAATTCCCAACTCTACCTCGAGCCAGTTATGTTACCAGCAGTAACGAAAAAAATCATGGCTCAATGGATGGATTACGAGAACACTTTGGCGTTCTCTGCAGGTACACCCGCTAAGGTGCAGTATACTGTATACGCAATTTTCTGCAAGTATGTTGTGGCAACAGCGTAAAAAGTGGATAGAGATGCATACTTTTACTAGCATAAGTTGTAAGTAAAGTAAATGCCACTCCACACGTACTTTTTGCTTTCTTATTACGAATTCTTTCCACCATCCATCCCATCGTGATCATCATCAACACAACAAACTAGGTGTATCAGTATTTCAAAATTGTTACATTGCAGACGTGTCGCTGCTTACTACATTTTGCAGAGAGAAGACGTAGTTACTGTGATGCTTAGTTAGAAGTAAGTATTTAGTGCCTTGTAAGGTCAAAGGGAAAGTAGTTTGAACTTTTGACATTTACTAATGCTAGCTTTATTGCCTGGACAATCTGGCTGAAAGTCAAGGTAATGTGTGGGGGTGATTTTTCAAACACGGAATTGAAAAAATCCTTTGGTTTTAGACTGTCCTGGTGCTCAAACGCACTAAAGAACGGACAAACAGATTGAAAATGCAAAACTAATACAGTGTCGTTAAGCACCACGATACTTAACAGCAACAAAGCTACATTTTAAAGTGTATAAAATAAAAGCATGCACCATGTGGGAAAATCCCTGCAAATCTCTCTCCCTCTCATTCGAAGCATAAAAAATCTGTTATACGTGCATACTTTGTTTAGCTACCACTTCTTCTGCCATCATCATCATCACTATCACTACTACAACCTCGCTCGCTACTTACGTATTATTCCACCAGACAGACAAAGTAACGGTTGTTCAGCCAAGCACATAGTGCAAGTGCAAAATCATCAACATCTTCTTAACGCGTCCTCCTGTTAGCTAGAGATATCTAATTTATAAGATTCGCCGCCTTATTGTCTGTCCATTTGTCATATCAATATTTTACATATCAAAAAAATATACTGCATTTTCTGTACAATGACTCAATTGCAAACTCTTTTAATAGGCACTATCTTCCTGCGATTACTCTTGCTCATCTTTTATTTTAATCATTAGATTTATTCAATGGATACCGACCGCTACTTATTAACTCTGTTTGTTTGTGGCAAATTCCTTTTTAAAGTTTGTTGTTCTGCCTTCAAGTCAAGAAAGAAGTAAGTGGAGCTACTACCAGTACAAGAAGTAGGAAAAGCATCTCTCTAAAAATGAAAATTGTAAACAATGCCATGTCATTCTGCTTACTCCAACTTACAACTATTATGCTTCTTGCTCAACAGCCTGCCTCTAATATTATGCTTAAAAATACACACGTAATATGTTGAGTACGTGGTATGTCTCCTGATGTTACTTACTTTTTTATTGCTAGCTAAACTAACAATGACGTGATGAATGAGCAAGACTGACAATAGTAGACACCATAAATACAATTGAGACGCTTCAGCAGACAAATCACATGCAAGTAAGAAGAAAGTTGTTCAAGATATTTTTTGAATGTGCTGAAATTTTGTTTTTTACAAAAAAAAATCGTCTGTAAATTCAGCATGGCAACAAAAGTGTGTAACCAAAAAAGCAGTAAATTTTGTTAAGAGTAAAAACGAGTTTTTTTTTGCAAAATATTTAGTGCAACAAAATGCACTGCTTTTGATTATTTTTATTATTATTTTCAAAAGAGTACATAAAAGTCAAGTCAAGTGTTATATAATCGCATTTTGCAAAGGCTCTTCCACCTGAATCTTAATTTAAATGCAGAGCCGCTTATAAGCTATTAGTAGTGCATATTGTTCACGACGCCATTGTTTTAATGTATATCCTGAGAGCAATCTTTATGCTTATTCTGGTTTGTGGCATCAAATTGACAATTTTTCACGTTCTAGTTGCACATTTCAATTTTCATGAGAAAGATGTTTACAACTCATCAATTAAGGCTTTTTGCTTGCTGAATCACAATTACCATAAAGATGAGCAATTTTTAGACATAAAAATATATGAGCCTTTGCAAACAAAGCCATCATCATGCACACATGTGTTTTTAAATGATGGGCAACGATTTTGCTAGCAAGCAAAGATCAACAATGATACATTCATATGCATTTAGGTAATTGCAATTGTTTTCAAACTCGGAAAAAATAACAACGAAAGGACTGACTGATTTTTTAGATGAATTCTCAAAATGAAGCTGCCAGATGTTTTTTAAAAATGCTATCCTATGGCCATAACCTATGCACCATTATTATTAGTTATTACGCATTCACTCCTACGTTCATATTAAAATTCAAAAAATTTGGATAAGCGCACTCACTTATTCTGTATATGGGATTCTGTGAATATTATGCTGATTTTTATCTGATAAGCTCGGCATGAATGTATGTAACAGTTTGAAAATACCTTGGAGTCGACCTTGCATGAAAAGTTCTGATGGTTGCTCAAAAGCGGTAAAAATTGTTTTATTTCTCAGAACGGGGCATATTCATTAATTTTATTACCACCGCAATTATTGTATGCGGATGGACGTTTAAGTAAACAAAATTATGCATTACCTGTTGCAATCATTAGAGAATGCATGCTACACATTCAACATATACAGCCAGGCACAACACTCGATTCATTAGCATAGGTTTTGGTTGGAAGGGTTGCCTTTTTTATTTGAGTCAGCGAAAGAGATGATGATGGCAGCAGGTATTTAAAGCAGTATCATTTTTATAATATATTTTTTATCATATCACCAATCACCCTTGTTGTTGTTGTTGCTGCTGCTCAAATTTATTCTCTGCTGACCTATCCCTTTGCTCCACTCTGATAATAGTAATAACAATAATAATAATATATGCAGCAGGAGCAGCAGAAGCAATGTGCAATGTCATTACGATAAATACTTGGCGTGTAATATGGTTCTCGCTGCATTTTTTTATATTTCTTGGTCAGCACTCACAATCAGTTGTACAATAAAAATTATGTATGAAAGGTCTCCTTCTCTCCCTGTCTTCTGGTATGATCTGGTATCACTTCTGCTGCTTCAAAAATACTGCTGCACTGCTTGTTTGAAATGTTAACAAACCTTGGGCCGTTTTTGGAATGAAATACTTATCTGAAAACGTGAGAGCTCTCAGTGTGCCAAAAAATGTAATTTTCTTTCTATTGACTTTTCTTTGCTACATATACATACATAATATTATCAAATAACAAATGTAGACAGTGAATAGAGTGAGAGAGAGAGAGATAAATTTTTAATATGGGTACTTAACAAAATGAATAAAACAGCTACATAGTTTTGACTAGTAGGTATTATTATTATTGCCTGTAATGAATTTATTTTTTATCTACGATAAATTCTTGCGTTTTAAATGTCTCTGATAAAAATTCAAAGTGCAGCTGGTTAAGTGTGTGCTACAATTAAGCATGCTTGCATTTATCCTTATGATTATTATTATTTACCATAAAGCTATTTGTATTTCCCCTTAATTTTTTGCAATTTGGCCAGGTAAATTTTTGTGCTGCGATTCTGCTGTTTTGGCACAATGCCCCAAAGGAAAAAAATAACAATTCATGATACACACTTTGGCTGACAAGAACGTCTAAAATGTCATGCCATGATTTATTGAGCTGCGATGATGCATAATATGCAGTAGCAGCAGCAAGCAATAGAATCCGTTCCAGAATGCGTACTAAATTTTTACTACCAGTAATAAAAGTAGGCCTACTGCATACAACGCTAGATACCAAGCGATTCATCAATCTAAGCATCGAATATCAATTTACTTCCTCGAGCGTATAGTGTTGCATTTTTTGTCTTTTTTATTGCGATTAGATATCAATCACAATGTGAAACGCATTATTCCGTTTAAGGCTTTAGACTGGCATGCAAATAAAAAGTGCATATGTAAATGGCACTTATGTCTTGTATCAACAAATAGCATACAATGACTTTTAAGGTGTTTATGGAGAAGCAATAATAGAAATTTGAAGCACATGCAAAAATGCAATAGAGTCGAACAAACAAGCAAAAAAACAGGTAACAACAATAACAAGAATAATAGTAAAAATGAGATTTTCACTGTTTGTTGTAACTGCTTTTGTGATTCTTGACGGACTGAGAGCGTAGTAGTAAGTAAAAAGAAGAAAGAGACAGAGAGATAGAAGTCGAGTACAATAATGTAGAACGAAAAGAGAAGAAGCAGAGGAGTAATAGTGTGGGTATAAAAAATGTGTTTATAAATAGCATGGATAAATGGCATTAACTGTGCAAGTGCGTAACACTATAATGGCCTTGCGTTCGAGTAGTCCAACAACTGGTACTCCTACTACGAACTACGAAGACTACCGTATGATTATGTATTTTTAGAGCAAGCTGAACAAGCAAACCATAAAGTTTCAGTGTCATCATCATCATCTTAGTAGAATGCACGCTAAAATCGTATCGTGCACACACGTGTCTAGATTTGCGATGCATCTTTTCAGGTAAGTGGTGTTGTGGCAGTTATAAGTAGATTATAAATGTACCAACATTTTTTGGCATTGTTCTTTCTTGTTAAACACTTTATCTGCTATCTATTTTTTTGCTCACTTACATTTGAAATATGGAGAGTTTGCATGTTTTTTTATTTGACAAGGAGGAGAAGGAGGAGGAGGAGGAATTTTACACCTGAATATTTTACTTTTTTGCCACTGTAATAGCACCATTATATATGCTTACCTGTGTGTTATAGTTGTGATGGTGTTCTCTGTCCTAAATAATTCATTCCGTTGTCATATTAGGGCCTTATTTCTCCCTGACAGAGAAATAACTGTTCAGTAAACAGAATGGAAAAACAAATGCTTTGACTCGGTTGTCAGGAAATGGTTTTTTCATTATGCATGTATCTCGTTTTGTAGTACAAGCACAGTTATAAGTAGTAACATGGCGAAGGTGTGGAATAGGGAGTCCCTAATAGTATAAAAAATGTTCTCATTTTCAGCTGAATTCTTCCTGACGTCAGTATAAGTTTCCACACAATGGCTTCTACTACCTATAATATGACTTTCCATTTATAATGATATGGAATTTCCGACAGATGTAAAATGAGTATAAATACATTTGAGCTATCCGTCTTACCCAGTAATACTTTTATGCTAATGGCCAATACATTTACCAAGAGAAGGGGAAAGAGGTATAGAGTGAGTGAGAGAGAGAGAGAAAAGTGTGAAGGACAATTTTTTGGCAGGTGGCCTTTCTCTTATGTATGTGGGTGCAAATACACGCAAATTGATTTCTGATTAATATGCTCATGTATGGCAAAAAGGTTGGTGAACGGAATATTTGCAAAAAAAATTATGTGGAGCAGGAAAATAAATAGTAGTCATAAGCGTTGTGGTAGTTTAGTATATTCGGGTTTCATTGCTTATTTGCCAGCATAAATCGAATTACCTATTTATGACGATACATCTAAATCAATTATATCGGATTTTTATAATTGGATATGAATCTACGTCGTGCTTAGTGTAGTAGTATGTGTCACCCGGATTGAATGTCAACGACAATAAGTAGGTAATGATGACAATGATAAACAAACAAAAAAACTGAGTATAAAAGAAAGAATTGGTAATGCGAAGATTCCGTATTTCGACAGACGTCAGTGCATCATCATCATCAAATCACATTACTTTACACGCATACACCAACCACTCATCTTTCACTTATCACGTTTCTTGCTGCAGAACTATTAAAACCTCTTGACATTTTCATGATGCTAAACGGCATACAAGGAAAACGCATATGTGCTCTTTACTTGGAAGACAGGAAGACATTAAAAATTGCCACCCAACAACTTGGAAGAGTGTGTATAAAAAACTCTTATGTTTTACTGGGTATACCGACATAATTTTGCTGGTTTTACTGGTTATTGTTATTGTACGTACACGAGTGGGAATATTTTGAATGGGGAATTTTTATACGTAACCTTAGGTTATGTACACTGTGCTAACAAGGTATACGTAAGCTAGGTATAAAAAAGAGAAGGTAAGCTGGAACGAATATTAATCTAACAACTCATGTTGCATAAAGGCTGAGAGCATGTCTATATTTATAATACCTACGTGTACGTAAGTTGTAGTTGGTTGGTAGTAATATTATTATTAAAATGTCACAACAGGATTTACGCAAAAAATTATCACATGTAAATTGTTCATTGACTTAACACCGAAAAAAAGTTATCTATCCGCACGTGGATAAGTGCTACTTTTTGCAAAGTACGTATAAGTACATTGAATTGAGTCAGTCAGTCAGTCAGACTCAGATTGCTGCTCATAGTAACACAAAAGCAGAAGTCATCATCTGTCAATCATTCCACAATGAATGTGATTTTTCTAAGCTTTTCATCATAAAACAAGGGAAAAAAACTCTGGGTGTTCGATTATATATTGATAAATATTATAATGTTATAATATGTATGTAATAAGTCTTTACGATAATTATCATTACACCATATGAGAGAGTAGAAGCAAAAAAATCCCGCCTCTTGAGATGTGAAAATCAAAATGACTTGACGAGTGTTGAATTTCCAATTTGCAGAAACACCTATATGTCACTTTACGGTGCTATAAAAAAGTGCAATGTTGGTAAAGGAGAGGAGATAAAAGGGGTAGCGTGATACTGACTATATATCGGACGGTGTGGTGATGAAAAGTAGACCATTACAGATTACTATTACATCGTTGACTGCCCATAAAATTGAACAAGCATCCTGCTCAAGTATTACTAAAAGGCTATAGCATTATTATAAGTGTCGTCAGTTTTTAGCGCGCTGCTATATTTCTGCTGCCTGCCTTTTATCTGACATTCCTGTCTGCTGTTGTCTGACGCCGAAATAATACCGAAGTATTTCAAACCCATAATAATAAATATTTTAGAGATAACCATGCCAGATATTGTACGTACATGCATAATGTTGTTCACTGGGGCAGGGCATGACAACATATCAATAATATAAAGGCTATCTCAACGTCTAACTGATTGTTCAATAAATAATAGTAAAGCTGAAAATATTATAATCATACATATACGAAGAGAATGATAATATTTCCACATAAGATAATAATAATATGAGCATCAGCAGAAGCACCAAGATGAGAAATAGCAGAAAATATGTTCAGGGTACTTTGGTGGTATAGTGGTGGTGGTGGAGGTGATAATGTTGGTGGTGGAAATGCTGACGGGGATAAAGCGTTTGTTACGTTATTAGGTACATTACCATGCACACACACACACAGCATCATTCCTTATCAATGTTCTCACGGCCTCGATGCTACTCTTCTGAAATGTTTGGTTGCCGTTGCTGGTGGTTGATGGGATGTGATACGAAACAGCTCTCTTTTGCTGACAGATTCTCTTTTATCAGAACGGTCATTGTGTACATTCCACTATGACAACATAATTTATAGACTTTTATAAATGCTCACTTCTACATTTTTCCCCTTCGTCATTTACTAAAAAGACTAGAAGAGAGCAAAGCCTTTTTCCTCCTCATCATTAGTATCTTAGAATAATACATAATGTGCCTACACACTTAAGATTAGGATAATAAATAAAATTGGGGGATATTTTCTTTTTCATTAAGGAGCAGAGTTCATCATGTGTGTCTGATTTGGTGACAGGTTTAATTTGCCATGTTGATTGTTCCATGTAGGTACGCGTCTAACATTGTTTTCCACCACCTGATGATGATGATGACGACGATGGTGATCTTGATCTGCTAGGGATTTTGGAGAAGGATTAATTTCATTATATAAAGAACTAACAAACAATTACGTAGGTGGATACAGTAATGCCGTGACCATAAGAGGAGCGTCGCGAGTTGACGTGTCCTTTTCTTATTACTTATACCGCATTAGTGGAGACGTACGCCTTATTATAGGAAACAGTCATCGTCATGTTTGCATGAGTAATGCTGCTGTACATCTGTGTGGTAACAATTTTGTTGTTATTATTATTATTATAGAAAGTAAAGTAAGGAGCCATTGTTCGAGTGTTCTTACAATTAAATAGTTAGTCATCATCAAATCATCACATTATAAACTTGTCGTTGATTACATAAGATTAGTGGTGGCGGTGGTGGATGGTGTCAACAACGACATATTATATTATCCTTTGCTGGGCGGCGTTGCTCATTAAGCCTCTCGAGATTAAGACCGTGACAGGCGTTTTATTAGGCAATTCTTTGCATTCACCTATTCTACTCCGCCGCGCACGTTAATCAGCACTGCGGCGCTTACACCTATTTTGTGGAACAGAAACTCGCTCACGGAGTTTAATTTAGCTACTTTTAATACTACAACAGAAAGGACAATGGGATAACCATGAATTGCTTACTTTTTTAAGTAGAAAAAAATGGAGTAGACATGTGCTAATTATTATTATTATTTTGTTCTTACGTAAAAGTAAAAAAATCAAGATAATGACAATAAATATCACGAAATTGTGCAAAGTACGCTTTATGAAGTATGCAGATACCGCTTTTTTATTATTATTATTTATGATTATTATTTGCTTTTTTTATTCTAATGCACTGAAATGAAATGATACTAGATCACTGACTATGTAAGTGTAATGATTTGATTCGTTTGATAATCATCAAGGCTTACCACATTTATTTCTAAGTAAGCATTATATTACTTTTATTGTTTAAGCGTTCTCACTTGACGACAGAGAATCAGCATCATCACTAAATATCACGATGATGATCCAAGATAAAAAAATATGCAACGATTTAATATGAAACGGGCAAAACGTAGACTTTCTAATAAGCATTATTATTAGGCATAGCATGAATAATGCTTATATAACAAAAGCTCTAAAGAAGAAGAAAATTGTAAATGCATAAAACACGTTACATTTACGTGTCTCAACCTGTACAAACAGCAACAATAACAACAACAACAATGAATTTTTTTATCCAAGCAATAAGCCATGCGAACTGCAATAATCAAAAGAATGAGTCAGAGTCAAGGAAGAGTGGAATGGAAATGGAATGGAATGCAGACTGATAACGGGATTTGTTAAAGAAGAAGAAGAAAAAAATGCTACGAATCAGAGAGTGTGTGTGTGAGAGAGAGATATATAGAAAAAAAGCAAAGTAGTCTGCAACGCCATTCAAAAGCAACAATCGTCGTCACGTCAGAGAGGGTATACAACAAAGAAAGAGCACAATGTTATGCCACGTACATTATACCTCTCCAATGCGGACACTCAATGAAGCCGACTTTTTTTCTATTGCGTTGTATAAAAAAACTGCATGCATGTAGCTTTTAGATTTCGTATAGTTGTTGAGCTGAAGAGCAAGTGTAAATAAATAGGGTTCTAGTGAAACTCTCTTGAACTAGCAACAACTTCGTCATCCTCCTCATCTTCTTCACCATCATCATCGTCACCATGCCACATTCGCATCTCCACGACGAATGTAAAATGTAACGGAATATTTTATTTCATTTTTTTGCCATATACCAGTATATACGAGTTTGTGCAAGCGAGAAATTTTCCTTGTCGCGTCGTCAACTTAAATACGTCGTAGTTTATTTAATAAGTAGCCATACAGTTGCAGTTGTTGTTGCAACTTATCCGATTATTGTTGCCTGCCTCCCTGCCTTTCGTTTAATTTCATTCATTTTTTTGTGCTACATATATTACGAAGAATGAATGCGAACATGTATATCACAAGCGCAAAGCGCTGAGGACAAAAAAATAGAATATTACTTTTGTAAACAGCATTTTGCGCTTGTTAGCTACTCGGTAAGCAAGTAATTGTTGTTATATTGTTTAAATGATACATAACAACAATAAATGCTTAGCATATCAATACGGTCCGAAGGCGATTGTTATTCTGCGAACAAATCAATTTGACGCATTCCTTCTTGGAAAGAAAAATGAGTGAGCAAACTCCTTTCTCTGCCAGATGCCCACAGATTTAGCATAAGTTTAAATCTAACAGGTAGTGTAAGATGATATATTTATGAGCCAATTCTTCTCCCTATCTTTCAGTGTGATCAAGAAGATGACATAGTATTCTCCACTTGACTAGGTAGGAAATTTCATGGAATCTCAAGTTTGAACTTTGCTTCTTGTACCACTGTACAAGTAAGGCGTCAATGACTCAACTTGTTGTGAGATCCACTTTGAACCAAACAAACTCTTTCTACTTTCGTACTTACAGACATTGCACTGTTGATAAGGAATACGAATAAGGAACCAGCCAGGCAGATACCTTTTTTTTCTCTCTCCACTTGCGTCATTTTATCCCACCACCACCAACATGTTGCATGCAATCATTATGTATGCTTGCAAATGCAAAAGTGCAGCATTATGCCACTGCACTGAACTGTGCCTATTCATTGAATTTCATCCTCCTACAAAAAAAGCGTAGAGAGTTGCAGCAACCCATTTCACGTTACATTGACTACTTTCCGTCTGACATATCTCAAACTAAACGCTCAATTTCCTTCCTCATGTTTTATTCTTACCATACGCACATCAACGCAAGCTGCTAATAATAAGGATGACGGTGATAGGTGTGCTGTTGCTGCTGCTGCGATGCAGAATGATTTTTGTGCAGGTACTGTAACAAGTGCAATGAGTGCAATTCGAATACCGATTCGTTCCAACTCTGAGTTCCGTGTTCTGCTGTTGCAGCAGCACACTTAAAAGGCAACTTATTTATGTGAGGGCGGTAAAAAAATCTGCCTTATCGTATCGCCTCTATTTACCCTGTTAGCTCATATTACAAGGAGGACGTAATCTTAGAAGATTCTAGAGGAGATCACACACACACACTGGCAAACAAAGTGTGCTCTGTTTTGCTTTGTCTGTTTGCATGTATGTGCGTACGAATGGTTAGTGTAAATTTCTGGCGGTGGTGGTAGTAATGGTAATGTATCGTCTCCTCCCACCCACTCTCAAAAAACTACTCCAGTTAGTTGTAATCTCGATAATTTTTACCGTTTCATTTTGCTTTATGACCGTGTGGGTGGTTTAGCTTTTTCTTCTTCTGGTGGTTGGGTATTTGGCGTTTTTTTGGTACAAAGTGTCCATTCTCATTTCTCATATTATGCGTTTTGAGTCTTTGAGCTGCTGCTTTTAAACTGAAACTGATCTACTTGATAAAACAGAATCATGATAGATGATGGAGTGGTTGTAGTTTCATCATCATCGTGGTCCCAACAGTTTCACAATCGTTATGTCGATTACTTCACAACTCTGCTTTTCTTTGCTCTTCTCGTTTAACTCAAGTGCATTCAATTATAATAGTAATAGTGTAAACATGATACACATGTTCTATTTGAATAATACAAATAATATTGCCCTTGTGTAGCAGGTTTGAATGATGATGAAATTATGTGCGTAGTAGGAATAAGACACTAATAATAAATGTATGTATTTGATTTGGTCAAATATGATAGTCGGAAAATATAGTAGTCATTCATGTAGATGGCAGATGAAAGACTCGAACAAATACTACAGAAAAACGTAAGGACGACTGGCTCTCTGGACGGAGATGATTTTATGCCTGCATAGTTCCACAAAGTCATATAACACCGTCCATTTACTATTTATTATTGCCATTGACTCTGGTATTTGATTTCACTTTGAAATGACTTTTACGAAGAAGCATAATCATAAATAAAATATTTATTAGTGCACCAGCAGTTGACAGAATTCGTTTTGCTTCGTTTCATTTATTTTTTTCTTGCTTTTTCTCTCTGTCTCTGACCGTGTGTGTTTGGGACACAAGGGCAAAGGTCAGTTGAGTACGACGAAAGGGGGGGAAATGTGTAGATTACGAAGAAAATACACAGCGTTTACTTTTGACAACATAACATTTACCTAGTGAATGGAGAAGACGGTCGAACAATTATACATTATTCCGGGACATTGCTGCTACACGGAATTTTCCATTTCCTTCAAAGTAATTTATAATTCTCCGAATAAATAGAACAAACTTTTTTTGCCTGTCTGTTGTCGTTATGCTTGTAGAATATTGACATGGCAGGGGACATTGTACTAATGGCTCCATGAATTAAATATACCATCAATTTAATAGCCTTGCGCTAAAATGAACAATCCTATGCATAACCATAACCGTTACCCACTGATTTCAATTTGGTACGACAAACTGGGTAGGTGAACTCTACTTCATAATATTTATATGCCAACTTACCCCGTTTGCCCATTCACCACACCAGATTTCTTTTTTTTTGCGTCGTCGTTTGCTTGTGGTTTATTATTAGTTCTTAGGAAGACAGCATACGAAGAAATGACATTTCATCGTCTAATTCAATGAAATATTTAATGAGCGTAGATACCAAGTGCATTTAAGCTTGACCAAGTTACAGTAAAAATCCACTTGCTCAAATAATTATGAATCATACCAAGTTATGCTCGCATAGCTCATTGTTGCTTAGTAGAACTGATAAAACGAGGAGTGCTGGTATTGACTACCGTCAAGCTCTGTTTCTGCCTGCGTACTTGCATAACAAGCAATTTCCTTTCACTCCCACTGTCTGTCACCGTGTCGTATAATTAGTAGGAACTCAAATGCAAGCAAAATGCCCCAAAAAATAAACCTCTGTACATACATACATGCGTAACGTAACACCATATAGATGCATACTATCCATTTATGCTAGATTACGTGTACAGTTTTATCAATGTCCAGATTCTAATTGTTTTAAATGCTTTGTTGCCTGCTGCTATTAAGAGAACGGTTGTGCTGCATAATACAGGCATGGTGGTGGGCAAGAATGAACTCTGGATTCTGCTGGTTGATGTTGCTGACTTGGTTGATCTTTGAACTCGTCATTTCTCCATGAATGAAATTCTCAATGAATCAGTTTTTCATTACGTACACACAGAAAGAGAGAGAGAGAGACGCTAAAACACAAGCTCATTCATTCGATTGTTAAGCTGTAAAACTTTTGGGGCTTCAGTGAATTTCCATTGAGAAAAAAGGGAGGAAAAGCTTGTAATGTTGGCGTGAGTAGAGATAGGGATGGATGGATGACTTTACTCATTCTTACGGTCAGTCAGACGAATAGGTTGTTATAAATGTAATGGTAGACTAACAAACTGATTGTGAGTGAGCATCGCACTGTCTATGACTGATTGACTGAGTGTTCAGTTTTCAATGTTTGTATGGTAGTAGAATTGCGAGGCACGTAAAATCAGATTTTTTTAGTAACAAAGCAAGTTTTTGTTTCCCCTTCCTTGCTGCTGCTGCTGAGAGAATAAACTGGAAATTTTAATACATAAATGGCAGCAGCAATGGTCATCGTCATGTTCACAACTGGAACTCTTGTGACTCCTTTCTGTGGGCGTATTAATGCGATTAGTAAAATGATGGTCGTCATCCGTTCCTCTTCTGTGGAGGCTACTATTTCTGGGCAGGAAAAAAAAATTCCCCACAAGCTTCGTAAACTTTATCGACTCATATTTTTACTTTTCGTTCCTCAAAAATACATGTAATATGAGCGGCTTAGATAACTCAAAATTATTGCTTCCATAATCCATATAGAATGGGCTGAACAAGACACTTGTGATGTCAGAAACAAAAGCCGTTGCGAAAAAAAACCTTTAAAACAGAGTGAGGAGGATAATATCCGGGAGTTTCTGTAAATTAAATATTATAAAATGTGTGCTCTGCACAGCTTTTTCATAGGAAAAGAAATCATGTTTTATCTATTTAGACAAACCGCATTCATGTATGACATCAATGACAAATATGCATGTAACTCACAACCACCGCCACCACATCACAGACAGTAAATATTTGCTATTTGCTTACGAAAAAAGCTCATTGCAACTGGCGCGGTGTGACTGACTGCTGTCTGCCACTTTGTAGCGAAATTCCATTGTTGTCGGAGTGTGGAGTATTTATTGCCATTTTTGCCACCAGCTGGACCATCATCATCCCCGTAATCAAACATATTTCACGGATGTGGTACCACAACGAATAAAAATTCATCATAATTCGTATTATGAAACCAGTCAGCAACATCCCCTGTCATCGTCATGAGAATGAGAGAAATTGCACATAATATTATTATTATTTTGGACTACTAGGTACATGTATGTGTTTTGTTCTTTTGCCCAAAGGAGCATGAAAATGGCATGCAGAAATGTAATTTTTTCTTTCGCTTGTATTATTGCAATTGCAAATTTTGTGTGTGGGTACATTATTTGGCCTCACCACTCACTCGGTATTACCTTATCATCACCGCCAACACACCACCCGCCACAGGATGGACTTGTATAATTGATAAAAAATGATGATGAGAGCAATGAATATGGATTTTTTTGTTTATTTGAATGAATGCTTCCAGGAATGCATTATTAAATGGTATTGACTTACCGGACTTTTTTCTTATTTATCATGGAAAAGACCGGGTAAACATCCTTTCCAAGGAAATTTAGACAGGTGGAATATATATACAGTAAAGCATATACTTGTTGTCATTTTCTCATGATTTTGCTTATTCCGATGAAATAGTTCACGGTAAAAAAGTATCGATAGTCGATAAACTATACAAAACAGCTAGCAAACGTGTTTGCTATTTGATGACGCTTGAAATCGGTCATGATTTACCGTTTTCAAAACAAAGCGAAACCAAAACTTTACAGTGTAGATGGTGTCGTGCGTAGGCACGAAATATTTTCTATTATGGTATAGTTGATAACGTAAATTACAGCATTCATATCGAAAATAGAAAATTAAAAACATGATACCGGAGATCGATCCAGTTGAGTAAATATTTACATTAAGTGTTACCTCTAACCTGACAATTAATGGATTCATGATAATCATGATACGCAATTTCTTTTGCGGAGTAAAAAAGTATGATTTACTTTTTGAGGAAAACCAGAACAAAATATTATTAGCTCGCACGAGTTTATGGAAGTTCCAGAGTTCCATCCTTATCTCACTCACACACTCTCGCTCAAAGATACAAGGAAAAAAGTCCAAATTTCAACATGGGATGTTTTACATCTGAAAATAATCCTGAAAAAAGATGCAAACAAATATCTTTACCAACAACGCAGCGCGGCGACCTGACACACTAAACACTCGCTGCATGTGATGACGACGGCTGTGATGCTTGTGACACACCCGCCGAATATCTTGTAATCTATTCACCACACCCCCGCATTTTCATGATAAAACTAGTCAGAATTTCATAATGAGTATATAATAATAATCTATGTCGTGCTAATCTTCTTGGAGGACGAGGAAAAGTAGTTGCTCGAGAGTGATAATAACGTGGTCTGCTGCTGCAGTCATTTATGCTGATTACATTCTCTCGTGATTATCACCAAGCAGCGTTTTTTGAACTGCTTTGAAGACTTATCCCGTCGATCACATGAGTGTGTTGTATGAATGATGCTGTGCTGATAATTACACTGATATTCATCATAACATGACGAGCGTTTGACGAATCACAGCACAAGACATGGAAACACACCTTCGGCTAATGACAATAACCACTTGATTGAGCGGTGGATGTCAACAGGATTACGGGAAATCTTTCCAGGCAAATGAGCAACAGAGCGGTGATAGTGGCAGAGGGAGGGAGCATTAATAAATCTAGCAGTAATAATAATAAAAAAATAGTAACGAGATAAGCGAGAGAGAAAAAAGTACAAAAACATCTGCGGAACATTCATGACTATTATATCCTAAAGAGGTAACATGTTTATGTTTTAATTGCGCCGGCGACAAAAATGATAAGTTGGTGCTATGCGTGCGTTTTAACCTTTTTATGCAATAATTTCATTCTCCCATTCTCCTCTTGCATCAGCTTAAAAAAAGCTCTCATGTCATGGTGATGGGGAGGACAAGAGAGGGTTATTTTTTATGCTCATGACGATGTGGTTATGATGAGATGGGTTGGATGTTGATCTTTGACTGAACCATAACTGCGAAGCAGTATTTGCTTCTGCTGCTGCTGCTGTGATGCTTGGCTAACAGCATAGTTGTGTGGTCCAACATGCAGCACACAAAATGAAGCAATAATTGAACAGTTTAATATCATCCAGTCTTCTTGGCGACAGCATGATCAACTGGCAACAGAAAAAAACGTCTTGTATCTAGGCAAGAAGATGGTACGAAGAAAATCAAATGGTCACACTGTCCCTCTCCTCTCTGTACATTCACATCACATCTTCCGAGAGACTGGTGGCGGTGATGTTGACGATCCTCAATCCTTTGATTGAATTGAGCGATCACAGAAGCAGCTCATGAACACAATTTTCCATGAAATGATTTTTATAGATACGTAGAAAATACGCTGAGTTTACTCAATCATAAACTAATCAAAGTATAAATGATAGCTTATATCTTAATTGAGCTAATTATGCTTAGCTGTAATTTGGCATTATCCTATTTATTGCTTAGTAAAGTGGAATTTGAAGGGGTACAAAAATGCATGGCGGAAGCAATTTCATTTTTGTTTCTAAACCTGTAAATGTAATAAATATGCAATGCATAACAGTCCAACGGTCAGTTCTATTTGATTCTAAACAAAAACAAAAATAATAACAACTCTGATAAATAATGTTATGAGATGAATGTCGGTCGGCCATTGTATATTACGTGATCTGTAAAAAATATATTTTTGTGGGTCAAATGATGCCCATTCAAAGGTATTTTTCCAAGTGCTAGTTGCGTCGTGGCATGCCATTGTTTATCTCTGCATTTGTTCATTATGTGCATACATCGTGTACAAGTACACAATTATTATTACCGCTTGCAAACTTGCTTTTACCTTTTATTATAAACGACTAATAATAATAATAATATGCTATGCTGCCTGTTGACTCAACGACTCAACGAATGAATGAATAAAAAATCAGAAAAAAAATGTTTGAATGAGTCGGTAACATGGCTATACATTTCCTCCACGCATACATGACATTGTAGCGATTGCAGTGCAGGTAGTACACCGTTTTTATCGTAATAAAAGTGATGATGCACCTTGCACCTCACCCTGATCACTATTATCATCATCATTCCCATTTTTTCAGTAGTCTAGTAGCAACAGTCATATGACTGATTGTAAGCAGTAAAGTATGCACTGCACACCACTCACTCCGCAGCAGCCGTAGAGAGAATCTCTTTCTCTCTCTCTTGTCTACTTCCGAGTAAACAGACTTGAAAAACATGTTTTCATTCTGCGTTGTTTGTTGTTGGTGATGCTCGTTTTTGTATGCCTGTATGAATGACTATCTTTTCTACTACGACTGACTACACACACACTACTGACGACGATGAGGATGATGTACCGTTACTCCAAAGCAAAGACGCAGATACTCAAGGTAGGTAGTAGTGGGCTCTCCAAACCTCCACACAAAAATCACTTAACACATATCATCGTTATATAAATACTTTGCAAGTTGCACTTTACAACAACTCGTGGAGATTCAAAATATAAAATAAAAGGACGCTCTCTATCTCCCTCTCTTTACCTTCGTCGTCGTTGTTTAAAGAGAGAGAGAGAGAGAGAGAGATTTGTCGTCGCAGCGTTGTGGCGTCTACATGATTTTGGCCAAAGTGTTAAGCAAAGACAGTGACGAGTGAGCAAAAAAATAAACATATGTGGGAGGGAAATTGAATATTATGAAGGACTCTTTTCAAGTAGGCCCGAGTATTCATGTAGCTTATACCTGTCAAGTGTTATCTACCTGCTGCTGCTGTTGTTGTTGCGATGTTGATGATGATGATGATGTAGTAACTTATATAATAATCCTTTACATGCACAAAACATGACGCACATTTACTGTGCAGATTTTTAATACATTTTGACCGTATCATATAGTTGTGATAGAATGATTTATTGCTATACCATTGCAGTAAAAGTTTATATTGTGTGCTCTTGAAATTGGGTTTTAGTATAAATTGCACCAGTTCCCTAAAATTGAACTGACTTTCTTGTAGCATAAATAATAGCCATCATGATGATGACGATGATACCAGGATATTATGCAAGCTGGTAAAGACAGTCTAGAATAACTGTTAATGTTACTGCATGCATAACATGCGTCATATTTTGTTCCGTTATTGTTTTCATTGAGAAAGCTGCTGCTGGAGAAATCTGTTATGCTCCTGCGGACGTCACCACCATCATCATTTCCATACAAAAACATAAACACAACACACAATACTCCTACTTGATTCTGGAAAGTACAAACAAGGCAATGCTACACAATATGTAGAAAAATTCCAGAGAAGGATTGGACGAATATAACGCGTACGAAAATAGATTGCTGATGGGTAAAATTGCATTATTATATAAGGCGTTTGCGTGGGAGTTAGTGAGAGGGTAGTCGTGGTCTGGTGGAGTTGACTTGACAGGGATGGAATGTTTTATCACCTTTTGGACTCTGCTCCGTCGGGTATAATATTCAAAGGATGTATGTGTGTATGTACACACAAGGAGCAGAGTGCAAAAACACGAGTGTGCACCGTGCACAACTTATTATTATGCATGCATATATAAAAGAGTATGCACAGTTTGACGTTGTGGCGGCAAGTCGTTTTG
Source organism: Sinella curviseta (assembly GCA_004115045.4). Classification (NCBI taxonomy): domain Eukaryota; kingdom Metazoa; phylum Arthropoda; class Collembola; order Entomobryomorpha; family Entomobryidae; genus Sinella; species Sinella curviseta. The sequence continues at coordinate 12,343,811 of CM065489.1, forward strand.
TGATAAATTTTATGTCAAGCAAGAAAGTAATTCGTGTCAAATCTCAAGGGTGCCAATATTCCACATAAAGAAATAGCGTCAAACCTCCCCCACATTATCATCATCATATTATATCCCATATTATTTTTAAGCTTCTCTCGATCCAATGAACAGAAGATGCAACAGCAGCAGCGTCTTACTGCTTCTCTTTATGTTATGTGTGCTACTTGTTGTGGACGAAACAAACGTGCAGTTCATAAGAAAACAAGCAGCTGGAAAATAAAAAGTAATAAATCTTGTAGGCATGTACGGTACGACAAACCAAGTACGTCTTAGATTCTTGCAAGTATATCTATTTTTGTTGAGACGTGGGCTCATTGTGAGGAGATACATTATAGTTGATTACCTTTCCTGCTTCGGGGAAATACAAGACTATGGCTTTCTAAATAAAAACAAGGAGCATTGCATTTTGTCATTGCTATCATTATTTTGATGGAAAAATCTAAGAGCAACTTTGTCATCAGTTATCCGTCTTACTTCTTACAGATTGAAATAATAAGATGGATAAGAAAGCTTCTCAACTTTTTTTTCACCAAAGCCCTCGAAAAAATAAATCTCAATGGGAGCAGTATAGAGTTTCAAGGCACACTATCAAATTAAACATATTTATCGTACAAGTCATCTTACCAACTCGGCAAACAAACAAGTCTAGTTAGCTCTCAGTCAGTAGCCTGTTACACTGTTTCAAACAGGAACGGATGTGTGTGAGTAAAATGAGATTACAACCTGCTGTTTCTGCAAAAGATACACGATACCTGATGTCCAGCCAGTTTAAATCTTGTCTTTTCTCCTTGTGTTTCCTCCAGCCTGGCAAGGAAAGCTGAAAGAAAATAGGATTTTGTTTTTCTTGTTAAAGCCCACCGGAAGCAACTTTCCCTCACTTCCCATTTTGCCATCCCTGGGCGTGTTCTCCTTTGACAGGTGATGACGATGATTATATGACGCAAAATGTCCTCTGTAACAATCTATTAGCATTAGGGTAAACGAGGTAGCGTGCCAAAACAACAAGAACAATAACAGCACAGGTTGCTCTCTCCTTGCTAAAAATTCCCTGTTTATGCAGTAGGGCATCATTTTCTCTGCCCTTTAATGTATAATGTATTTTGTTTTAGTTGCACGGAATGATACATGTATAGAGAAACAAAAAGGAAAGGCTTAAATCTCTCATGGAGGAATAAAACAAGTATATTTACATAGATGGACTTGTATAGTGTGTAATAGTTTCGGGGAAAGGTTGGATAGACGGGAGGCGATGATGATAGAAGACGAAGGAAGACAAGGATCCTCTCTCTCTCTCCTTTTTTTGCTCGCGGAGGAGGGAAACAAAGTCTTATCTTAAGTAAATAAAAGACGGACGTGTACACGGTCGTTGTTGTGTGTGTGCTCTCTCCTTGCTCTGTTTTGATGCTCAGCTTTTCCAGCTGCTGGTTTAGCTATAAAAAACGCTGAGGTAGACAGGACGCTCGTTTTCTCTCTGTGGATTGAAGCGTACATGCTACGCTACATTTTTTTATGTCTGCAAATTATACGTAAAAAATTAAATAAGCAGCGTACGTACAGCAGCGGCCGTAGTTTCATTGATACTCGTTTTTCCTTCTTGGTAGTTTTTTTCTTTCTATTTTTGTAACGTGTCTAAATCTTTCCAGAGTTCTCCAGCAGCAAGCAGGAAAAACAAGTGTAAATGCGAACATGCTTTCGCAAATGTAAAAAATGCGTAGTTTGTTCCTTAGGCAAGTTGCTTATCCGTTTCCATTCCTTTTACGTCATTTGATGGTGATGAGGAGGAAAATTGTACAGTAAAGGAGATGAAGGAGTTTGTTGCTGGTGTGAATTTCAAAGGGAGAAAGGAAAACTAATCATTTTACAATTTCACAATTGAGCACACGACGAGCAATTCCTTTTTGTGTCTTAAACCTTTTATCTATAATAGGACAACTGCTTACTAATGTGCCTACGAAAAGGTTGCTTTTTTGCGTATTTAAATTTGTATAACGGACTATTCGCCAACTCATGTTTTGTGCATGTGTGTCCATGTGTGTGTGTGTGCGCGCGAGCTTCTTCTTCCCACACACATTATTTCATCAAACGAAACGAAGGACGTTTCATGTCAACTTAGTTAAATAAGTCGTCTGCTATGATATGATATGATGATGGTTTGAAAGGAGAGTCCTTCCTTTTCACGAAAGGACAAATTTCTAGACGAATTAGTAGGCTGAAAGAAGAAGTGAAACAGGACAGACATTGTCAATTTAAGAAATTAAAAAGGTTAACACAAGGACCGATTCACATTAAGTCAAAAACGAGCTAAAATGATACTTCTCTCGTGCATCATTCAAGTTTCTGCATGCCCCACACATCATTCTCATGAGACAAACGCATAAATAAACAAGCAAGCAATTTTACTTTGTTGAAGAGCACAAGTTGGCTGGCTGGCTCAAATGCAGTATTGTTATTATTATGAACTGTAAAAGGAATTATAAGATAAACATAATTTCACTGCCATAAATTGCATGACGATTGCCTGGCTTACCAATAAGGTTATATATTTGCTCTACTTATTAAAAAAATATGTGTGCTGTACTGGTCGTAAACTTGTAGTAAGCAGAACAGAATACTTGATTCCAAAGAAAAGAACAAGAAAGAAAACCATATCAAAAGACGATATCTATTTCTGTGTAATAATTATCAAATGTGATCGATTATTGCGTAGGTGAGAAAAAAAGAAATGAGTGATGGGGCAAAGGCAATCCATTATTGGGATAAACATCAAATGTGATGAACACACCATCACAATATGATGAAGTCGACAAAGGTGAAAAAATATAAAACGATAATATCGAAGAAGTTGGAAGATATTGAATATTTATGGTTGACTCGCAATAATGATGCTAATAGACTTGTTTCATAATCGTCATTCTTCTTCTTATTCTTCATTTCTTGGTAATAGATGCATATGTGTGTGTGTGGCTGAGTGAGTGTCATGTGTCATGTTATGTTCTCTTGTGTCATATATCATTCTGATGATTTGCTCTATAAACACTCCTGACTATTTGTGAAGGTAGCAGAGCTCTGCTCTTAAACATATTGCCATTAGTACGGCACTTAAATAAATACATATCGCATAAATTCTGTACAATTTTTTTGTTTGTGCAGTAGACCAGGTAAACTGTGACGACCCACGGTAACGTCGTAGAAACTCTGGCTGACTGCTGCTTTTGCTTGCTGCTGTTGGTTACATGGGGATGATGATGACGACGATGGTGATGATGATGATGAGAATGTTTGTTGGTTGATTCAGAATTGAGAGCAGAAAAATGCAGTAGAGGACACATCAACAAGGAATAAACCAGAAGAGGATAGTGAGGCGCATAATAATATATATAACGAAGTAAATAGCATGTGATGTGATCATATTGCTGATGATGATAATGATGATGTTTGTCTTATGCAGTACACAATGATTTTCATATACGTCGAAAGTAAAAGATGAACCAGAAAAAACTGGCGTAAACTGGGAAAAAAGAAGGAATGAACGGCGGCGCAAGAGGAAACATACAGATGAAGGATTTGCACCCAGATAGCGATGGAGCAGGGCAGAGAAGAGAGGCCAGCCAGGACAAGAGCAGAATAAATGTTATGGGTAATGTAATGTAAATGAGAGACAGAGGAGTATAAATATGCATCATATGGAAAGCTTCATTATCGCTGCCAACAAACCAAGCCCGACCAAACTGCAGCAGTTCTTATAGAACTACGTAATATCATTATTATTATTATTATTATTATTATTGTTATTAAAGTATTTTTACTACTACCGCAACGCTGCTACTTAGCATATATAATAATTTTAAAGTGTAGCAAAAAAAAGTTCAAAACTTCATCTGGGTTTTTTACAATGAAACATACATATCTATTGGAAGCGGCAGACGGAGACAGAGACATACATATTTACTTGTTTGCTTACTTATTATTATAGTATTTATTTAGTATATTGCATTACATGAGTGATATGATGAGATACAGCCTGGCGTACCTAACGGCCTTAGTTACGTGAAACAACGTTTTCAGTTATTTTGGTAAAAACGGTCGGTGGTGGCGATGATGGGAGAGCATGCATAACTAGGTAAGGTAGTTAAATGAGATGATAGTTTTGCTCTTCGCAGTGGCAATTATTACAAGACCAAATGCAAAAATTATGCTTTCCACCACCACCATTTATCTTGCTAATCCTCACAACTTACTAATTGCTCCTTTTAGTTTAGGCATGCCTGCCTGAAAGAGACAGAGAGATCATTTTTACAAGAAAAAAAATGATGATGGTATGATATGATACGCTCATAAGACACTCTGCTGCTGCTTCTGCATACATATTACTCAACCAAAAACTCTTTCCGTACTCATAAGCTCTCTGTCTTTTTTTTGCAAGTATATGGATGTAGTGTTTATTGCCATCATTACTTTATTACGACTTGGTCGTGCAGAAGCAGACTCAAAGATCATTGAAGCAGTTAAGTAGACAAATAATATTATTATGCATGTATTCAGAGGAGATTCTGACTCAGACTTGCCAGTCTGCCTATTGCTGCTCGTGCCAGGCAACAACAAGAGGAAGTGTTTTAGTTTTCCTGAGATTGAGCCATTTATTATGATTTCTTGTAAAAAAAGGTACCAACAGCCAAGTCATTTTACATTCAAAAGTAGCTGGGGTTAAAATGTGTACATGTGGAGTAGTAGTAGTAGCTGGGCTGCTGCTCATTTTTACCTCTTTGCCCTGCAACTCAATCCAACACACACACCACCACACACTCAACTGACTGACGATAATAATATTATGATATGATGCTACTAAAAGATAACAAAGGACGCAGTTTACATTCTGCACTGCTTGCTTTTGTTGTGGTATTATGGCACTTGTTTAAATTTTTGTTTCGCTCTGAACATACGACGATGACGACGACTGCGTTGCGTTACATGAATTTTATTTATTTAAATTTTACTTTTCCTCTGCCCTCCTGATCTTCTGTTATACAACGAACAAACAAGCACTTTTATTTTATGGTAATGCTTCAATTATTCGGAAAAAAGGTTTTTCGCTGTAAATCTCTTGAAATTTTTTAAAGATTAACTGATTTCTACAAATTTCCCATTTATGCTTCTGCATCACGACAACGACGACATGCATAATTCATTTAACAGTCTACCAGAGACAAACATTTGCATAAAATGATAAGTGATAAGGATTATTTAAAAAAAAGAGGTGCAATGCAGACAAAGCTTAGCGAATGACAGTGACGACGGAAACGACTACCACACATGCATACAAACAGTTATATTGTTTATAAAACAAACACTTGTGATGTGACAATAAAAACGCTGATTTAGGCATTAATTGCGAAAAATTCCTTACTGCAATTCCGCGTTCTAGTAATTTGGAATTGAATGACTGACATTAAGATTCAAAGACGAACATCTCGCTGTGTCTCCACTACTCTGCCTGTTTTTTTCTCTCTCGAGACGAGACCAAAAATATTTTGCACCTAATTTTCTAAAATTCTAGTCAGTCCGTTGTTCCTTCTTTTTTATTAGTTCAAACTACTGCATGCAGTTAGTATGCTAGTGGAAAATTCTCCCCGAGTAACGTGCATATGAATTCATTAGTGCAAGTCGTCTTGATCCAATTTCAAGTTTACTCTCTCGGGACAGCTAGACAGACAGAACAATGGAGAAAATTTAGTATAATGGTCCATGGATTTCTTCAGTGATCCATGCCACAGCGCTTTTGCACAATTTTTTTGTGTGCTTCTGAATAACTACGTTATGCATGGGGCTAAAAACAGAGAGGTACAGAGTACCAGAAGAGCAGTAAAAATTGGCGTCGTCGTTGTGTTTGTAGCACGTTACTATACAGCAATCATTCGTCCTTGCCCATTTTTTCGTTTCCGATCAGGATCCAACTTGAGATCATTAGTGCATTTCCTCGAATTTGAATATTTTATGCAATCATGGCACTTTTTTAAATCGAGGACAATTCTAAGCACGACTAATTGATCAAACTTATGAATACCTAAGTACATTGCATACAGACTACCTATAAGTATGTACGTCTGAAGTTAACTCTGACGTTTATGGACATATTGCATAATCACGAATGTAATATGAAAAATTAAATATTTATACCGAATACTGCACACATTATATAAAAACTTCATAGAGGAAGACTGACGTCGTTTTTTTTCTGAAAATTCTCTAGGGGCAAAATAATCCTTACGTAACAATCATTCGCCATTCATTGCTGTTACATATTATTTTTTATTTATACGTTTACATTTATATAAAGTGAGAGAGAGAGAGAGAGCGTGGCATATGTGCAATATTACATACCATGTGATTCTTTAATAATAATAAAAAGCATCACAATAATAATAATCGTAACAACAACAATAGACGCATAAAAACAACAATCGAACTGACACCACCACAGCAACGTCACTCTATATAACAAAGTGAGAGTGCACCAGCCATAATGTACATATTCTCAGTGGCAGCAGCATCACAGCACATCGCAATAACCATATTCAGTAATGTCTCAAGGGAGACAGAGAGAAGAGAATCACCGAAAGGGAATGAAAATGTGTAGCAAAAAAAGAGCATCAGCAGCAGAAGAAGAAAAATACCATTTTATTTCTAGCAGACTTAATTTCGTGTCGCTGCTGCTGCTGTATAAGTACTTACTTCTTCTATACTCTCATAGAAACATTCAGCATCATCACAAATAATTTTGACAGTGCCAACAACTAAACATGGGCTCTTTTACTCACCTATACTGCATAGATAGTTAGCAACTTGCACACAGTCCCATCGCATCACCATCACCGACAACAATATAAATGAATATTATCATCATATCATGAGCATATGAGTAACGTCGTGTAACAGTTCAGCTCATCGCGTCCTACGGAATCCGCTATAATATACATACATTTGCAGCAGAAGTGGCTTGCGTAGTAAAGTAAGTAAGTAGCCAAAAATGCAAGTAAAAGATACAGACACAAAAAAAAGAGAGAACAGGGACCAAAAAAGCACGTAAAGCGCTGCTGCTGCTGCTACTTCTAAAGCACAGAAATTCCCAAATATAACGTGTGCACAAGTTGTAGTTGTAGTAATAGTAGCAGTGAACTCAATACAATGACAGTGAGTATCTCACACAAATAATACTGCTACTACTTCTTCTTCTTCTTTTTGCAGCTTGTTGTTGTTGGCTGCACCCAAAAAAGTTTCCCTTGAGTTTATTTCTGCTTTCTTCTTCTTCTTCTTCGTCTCTTTTCCTCATAGATACAACAACAGCCCATCACACGCAGCATAACCCATGCATATTACATACTACGTTACTTACAACTGACATAAAAATATTTTAGCTTGAGTTTCAGCAGTTGAATTGCTTATTCTTCTTGCTCGTAGTAGTAGTATAAGTAGTAGTATCTCTGCCCTGATACTATTGCCTTTGATGATGATAATGCTGCGAGATGAGATGATGATCATCATCGTCGTGTGTATATATATTTTGCTTGCAAGCAACATTCCCAAAGTCTTTTCCCTATTTATGCGGCATTGCGGCTCTCCTTCTCCTCTCCTCTGTATTCTATGTGCACTTAAGTAGTACAATACAAGGATTCCCTCCCTTTCTATTTCACTTTGCATTCACCATATCCCATCCTCTTGCAATCTCCTTGTTCTTTTTGGTTTCGTTCCTTAAACATACAAACTTCATCTCTCTCTCGCTTTGATTGCTGTGATGATGAGCAGCCACCACGATCAGGCAAGGAAGCGCACAGCTTCAGCAGCTACAGGACAACGTGCATTTGATGCACTTAAATTATTACATCCATAATACAAAATATAATACGCTCATACTTGTACCAATTATAGTGCAGTTAGGTTTCATGTTCTTGTAGTGGTGGTGGTGGTGGTGGGGATGATGATGATAGTGGTGGCAAAAGCAAGGCAGCAACAGCAGCAGCACCAGAAGAGGTGGTATTGCTGTTGCTCGCCACTATCTCTATCTAGCATTTAATAAAAATAACAGTTGTACTACTCCTCACACATGCACACGTTATACAACAAAACTACGTACTTAAACATGCTTTTTTTTTGGTTTGCATGCAAGTAAAACTCCTAGAAATCCTTGGTGATCATTTTCAGCAGACAGTGCAGTGGTGGTGGTGGTGGTGTGGCGGCGGCAAGTACTTCTATTTACACGGCTTGCTTTTATCGTCCAAAAGAGAGAAAGGAAAGGACGCTATGCGGAAATAGAACTGAAATTATACACCATGACCTAATTCTCAGCGTTAGCTCTCTTCTCATCTTGATGATGATGCTCTTCTCCCTTGTATATCTATATGCATCTATGTACATAGGGAATATTGTGCTTGCTGAGAGTAAAGTACATAATTTAAGCAAACTACGTTATTAGAGATGTGATCACGTTAAGCGTATATAACAACGACACATTTATGCTTCAATAAAATATTATTCCTACATTCCAATTTTTATACCTACTACATGTACTTACATGAACATTTCTACAAAATTGCGCTGAGGCAAGGAAAGTTTATATATATATATCTGTTGTCTGATGATGATGGTGATGGATGAATGTGAACTAAATAATAATAATATGCAAGTGATAATACCGCAAATTTATTTTTATGCATTTTTACACCCGATTATGATTGAATCGAGGTTGGAATTGTTGAAAATGACATTACAATAATCATCACTCTGCATTATTTATCCTCGTCATGATGACATCAGGATGTGTGACTGCACTTTCATGTACCCAAACGGAAATAAGTTTTATACATACTTTTATATGCATTTATGCCATAATCTCCTTTATCCATTCATTCATTCATTCATCAAACAAGTCATTCATGAGCCATATTTGTTTCAGAGTTGTCAGTCAGTGAGTACGGATGCATACCGATGCATTTGCAACTGCACAAATGTACCCCCTACCACAGCAGCGTGAGCATAAAAGCTACTATAAAAATATAAATAACGCTTTTATAATGATGCACTTGGTATTGTTTGAAGGAGTTGCCTGTTTCACACTGCAACTGCAATGTAAACTAGTACCTGTGTAAATAATAAGTATACTGAAAAAAAAATCTATTATTATTATTATTTTACACATTGTTATTTGCAATTTATTACCATTACATTTTAAAATACGCTGTAATTGTTATACATTTCCATGTGAGAGGCAATTTAGCACTAACTGGCAACATTATATAATGAACAAAATAAATAAATCAAAAGGGCATTTCCACACTTGTTTTTAAGCCAGCGTCTAGCCTAGCAGCAGAGTAACCATAAACGTAACAACACCCTTCAAACATGCATATCATGTAGGTGGAATTGTATAACACTTTATGTGTACCTCATACAAACAGCCATGCAATATACCAGCAAGCAAACTATATATAAACTGTGTAGACAATAGGTAGCTATTGTAAATTGTAACCCGAAGCACTTTTCACTTTCAATATATTTTATTTGATAACAGCGGCCTGCTTATAATATATGTAGGACTCCCCCGGTTCTTATATAATGGCAATTATTATTAAAGGTAGAGACCTTGTGCTCTGCATTCCTTTGTTCTTCGGCGTGGTGTTCGCGTTACAACATGCAATAGTAGATAAGGTAGTCTTAGTTACCACCATCAAAGGGTTGCCCAGAACACGCTGCCCACAGACAGACAAAAAGGCAAGTTAAAGGCTCACTCAAGTCAATTACGAGCATTATCAGTGGTAAAGTTACTTATTTCATTAGGGAGAGAGTGACATTACATAAGGGGCTCATAAAGTATCACACAAAACAAAATCGTGTTTCTGCATGTCTACTTCTTGCGTTATGTGAACAAATTGCCTCGATTCTCGCCATACCGTTGTCGTGCTCTGCGCTAGGTACTCGCTAATTTAAAAACAGCTAACCCAGCAGCAGAAAGGTCTACCTAAAGTTTAGGTAACTTTTTAACGCAATTTATGTAATAGGTAGCAAGTGGCAGGTAAAATTGGAATAACTCAGGCGTATCGTTGTCGTATCAGATTCATCATATCAAAATGCGTCACACAAGGATACGTAATGCATATTCATTTCAAACGCCATAATACTCGTGTTTGCTAATTAATTTACTAATTAGATAACTATTATTATGTGACTTTTTCGAGAAAAAAATGTGCAATCATTTTCGGTAAAATTGTATAATGCAATTCAAGCACACAGCAACAACAACAACAAGCAATGGAATTGATTTTTTTTCTTCAAAATATTTCTATTACAGCAATCAATGATGCACGGAGGAAATTGTTCAGTGGTACGTGAACTTGATTACCGTCCCAATTAAAATACAGCGCATTTAATTTCATTTGTGAAATGGGTACTCTTCTGTATACGATACAGTTGAAAATCAATAGCATAAAAATGAGAAAAATATTATTGGAAGAATTCAAGGAAGGTACTGTTATTATTACTGTCATTATTAGCTGAAGCTCTCATTACGTTTTGGCTTGCAAATTTTCTCAGGGTTAAAAGAGACATGAAACTCTGAAACTCGGTGCAGTCACTAATACTACTACTACCGTCCTTCAACAACGCCGTATGTGGAACGAACGATTTTCAGTTCGGTTCACATGTCCATATTATTTATGCATTACTCTGATTGGATGATTTGGCAATACCGAAGAAAAAGGTTTATATTTAGTTCATCATCCATCGCTGACCTCATTATAGTTGTCGTCAGTCCACAAAATATATAAACAACGGATTTTTTTCCGTCTGCAAAACGACATAAGAAATGAAATTTAATATTGTATTTATCATCTTACGTATCAGAATATGATCTAATGTCATTCGGCATGCTTTTGTTGCGTCGTAGAACATGATACTATTACGTCACTCTTTTTTCGGTCAATATTTTAGCCGTTTTCTGTGACGTGAAATTCGACATTTTACACCGGTTGATTGCGTCGTAGTTTTACTCTGTCATAAAGAGGACCTGGATTGAAAACATAAACTCCGTGTAGACACGTCATATGAAATCATTGTTCTTGTATAGTAGCGTGCAGAAAAAAAACGATAGGTGTGCCTTGGTAACTGCCATATCGACCATCACAAATGACAGAGTATGCTACATTCATAACACTTTCTAGGCTCTTGGCTCGGTTCTTTTTTTATTGAAGAACGGAACCAGTGCACTTCAAAAATTCTAATTTTGCCGTTGTTTGCATAAACATTTTTTTCCATAACGTTCTTTCCTTTTATTTATACGACTTAGCTTTCGTACAAACCGCAAGGCAAAAAAAAGTTTTGCCTTGTCTACTGTGGGTATTTTTATTATGCTAATGTAGTGCTATAAGCCAATAATTTATTCATTCCTTTTGTACGAGTGCGTTCTACCGATCGCGGTCGGAATAATATTTACTTTTGGCTTGTCTGTCCCTGGTCAATGCTGCGCTGGTCGCTTTCAATTTTTTACTACCTATTTGTGTGTTATTATCCGGGTTCGAATTGACAACACTTTCTGCGACCTACAAAAGCACAGCTCACAACAGTCCAGCCGAAGGAACTTTTCATGGACAATAAGTACTTAACAGGAAAACGAAAAGAAATAATAACATGGTTCTTATCAACGGCGCCGGTTTCTTTGGAATTGTTTGTTTAATTTTTTGTTTCACTGATAATACCAATGATAATTGATAACTGTAGAATGACTGTTGGTGCCATTAATATGTGCGAGTACGCAAGTTGCCAAAAAACCCTGTCATTGTCTCCGACCGAGAAAAGTTGTCAGAGAAAGGTAAAATGGTGGAAAGGGGGAAGAAATTGAAGAAAAGGGAGAAAATTCGATGACCTAAATTCGGAGCAATTTCTGCCTGCTGCTAGTGACCCAAATATTTACTGCATTGGCCATATATACAGTATTGGCTGCCTTCATACGAATGTACGTACGTATTATATATGAATCCAAGTAGGTATGTAGTTACGGGTAGAGAGTGAGTAGCCGACTTTATACTTTCCTCTACACATATATAATTCCTCGCTTTTCAGGAAAGCCAGACCTATTTAATATTCCATGCGACGGTGGAGGACGACGCTGCTGCTGTTACTCAGAAACAACTTGAATGTATGTACCTACACACTCAAACACAACACAGTATTTACTTGATATTATTGCTTGCCTTCAAAATAATGCTTGTTTCCGACTCGACTGGCATCGCATGCTTGTGTTTGCAAAAGCAAAAATTGCAACATGACATGACGGACAATTTAATATAGCACACAGCAGCATCAGCACTACTGGGCGTTTTACGACGATTTTGCTGACTTGGTTCAGTTTTGGCTAGTTATTTGCAAATAATACAATTTCATGCAAAACAGCATTACACCGTGTCCAAATAAATGCTGTCTACATGAATAGAGTAGAAATGATTCCTGGAAGAAACAGTTGCTTTTAACATTTGTACGCATGGTGTCCATAGTAATGTTCGCCATTTAAAACTGCGAGAAAGCATGCAATCAGCAGCAGTTATGTATGTACGGAGAAAAAAAAATTCAGCTACTCCCAGACAGTTAACCATTTTTGCACAACATCCAACCACCTTTTTATTCCATGTGCGTGTACCACCACTTTGTACATTCTTTTTTTTTACTTTGCCACCACCACTGCCGCCGCCATCATGTCCCACATCAGTAACGGTTCAGTACTGTTGTCAGTCGCACTTAAGTTTTTACATTACTTACCATTATGCTGTATGCACAAAGTTCAAAGTTGAGACTGCGATGTGATGGGAGAGCTGAGAATGGGTAGACTGCAATCTAATACATAATGATGAACCATGTGACATGAATGTCACGTTTTTACTTTTCCGTGCCATTATGCAAAACTTTGCACGTTTCCTTCTAATGGAATGCTTTTCTGCGATACTTAATGAGGTTCCGTTCGGGTTTTAGCCAAAGTGTTTAACCAATTGCCTTTTCTTGTTAAAAATGCAGTTTAGGAAACGTACGTAAATAAAATGTTGAGTAAAGAGACATGAAAAAAATAATATGATCCTTTTGGTAGTTTGTTTCACTTTATTGGATGTTATATTATCCTTCTTTTTTCCAATATTAGCCTGTCTGCCATGTCATTGTACCCATGATGAAGGGGAATGAATATCTTCCGTAAAAATAGTTGTTTCTTCTGTTCCGGCATTGGTTCGTTTGGTAAGGATGAGATGAAGTCATGTCATTTTTTTCGTGAAACAGTTGCTTGTAACGATGCCATTGTATGAGCTGCATGGCAAATTTATGCATGGATCCATGTAAAATGGACGAAACACGTGCAACGAAACTGCCGGATGTCTTGTTGTGATGACAAAAAGGTATATTATTAAAAAAGGTTCATTTTTTTCTCCTTTACTGAGGCCTTTGCTGTGTGGCAGTTGATCTATACGTTTATTATTATTATTTTGATTATGCATGCATTTATGCATGTACGGCATGTACATTTTTATGGCAGTAGTAGTAGTAGTAGTAGTGACGTGGTATTCCCAGCAACAAATATAGCAAAAAAATGCAATGCATGTTATTGTATGCATGTATGACAAAGTATGCCGTACTTATGGAATGAAAAAAATCGTGAAACCGTTTGAATGAAATAATATTATGCAGTAATAAGATGTGGAATAAATGAATAAATGATTTAAAATTGACACAGGCACAGATCAGAGTTTTTTTAAAGGTTAAAGTCTACTGACATTTTACTTTTATTGCATTGTTTTTACTATGATCAGCTTTTGGACATGCAATATATTCAAAGCTTATTTTTTATATCGAGTTGTTTCTTTCTTCCTCGCTTGAGAAAAAAATTCTGTTTCTTATATTATTCTTTATAAGATACTCTTACACTATTATACTGGTACTTCAAAACTGTTGTCTATAAAAATATTGTATTCTGTCTTATTCTCACATGTAACAGTAATCTCTGCCAAAAAAAACTAACAAAAAGGTTACGTAGTTGTAAATATATAATATAATATAGATAGATATAGATATTATAATAGTAATAGGACAAGTATATAGCAGTAATGTATGTATAATAGCAGTTTTTCCATCTTAGCGGTTTGGGAGTAAGTTCTATCCATCATCTCTCTCGCTTTAAATACATTTTTACAACGACAGCAATCATCATATAAATAGAGCGTCTATGTATAAATGGATATACACTTGAGAGAAAAAACACACACAAAGTATACAATATATATATTTACATACATATTTGATAGATATATTTAACGACAATATAAATGTTTTAACTATGTAAAAAACAGTACAATTTAAGAGAAAGAGAATATGCGTGTGTGTTTATGTGAAAGGATACATCATAGAGATAATGTAGTAGATCTTTGGATACACTTTTATTACATGTAGTACATATAATGTATTTAATATTATTGGAGCAAATTTGAAACAAACTACACAGTTGTTGTCATCACTTGATAGTATATAGAGTCGTACCGTTAATAATAATAAGGAGAAGAATCATATAATGATTAATTACAATTTACCGATTAATTAGCAATTTAATAATTATTCATTTATAAAAAACCGTTTATAGTGATAGAATCATCATATATGTTTTTTTGAACTACCCTGAATGCAACAATAATAATAATCTATTATATAGTACCTGTTCTTTACCGTTAAAATATAATAGTTCTATACGTTACCAAAGAACACACGACATAAAAAAGGAACCGCACTAGATTCTACCGCTCTCTACATGTCTAAGCACGCATGTTATCGTTTTCGTATTAATAATAATAATAATGATAATAAATAAATAAATGGATTGGCCAACCAAGTGAAAAAATAAAGTCGGATGAAACTACCCATTATATAATGATAATCGCTTCTCGATTTTTTCCTATTTCCTGCAACGATGCAATAAAGATATTATAAATACATACAGTATACCTTGTCTTGATTTTTTCTTTCTTTTTTTTCAGTGGTTGATGAAAAACACTTTTAAAAAACACGATGAGAGCTCGTACAAAAAACGATTGCTTTTTTTCAAACAAATCTGTATATATTATATGTATATAGGTAGCATCATCATCATGTATGTATAGTAGTAGCTCTATAGTACTAGTATAGTTTTTATAAATGGTAGTATAGTAGTGGCGACGATTCATAAAGGTAAAAAAGAGACCACCCAGTGAAACAGATCTTTTCTTTCCTCATCTAACTAAATACACCTAAGCACACACAATGCGTAAACAATCCTTTTTGCGTTTTTCCCTTTCATTTATACCCAGTTAGTTCATCAGAGATACACGACATGTTTCTAAAAAAATTATTATTATTATTATTATTATTCTTAGTTTTTTTCGGTAAACTGGAGCTGCCTCGTGATAATAATCATATAGCATTTGGATTGAACTATACGCAGCGTAGTCCAGCGAGTAAAATATAGTCAGTCACAATGAGACGAACTTGTGGCTGTTCCACTTCACCTGGATGACGATGCATAGTAGCACAACAAGAGTGAACAGAATGATTATGATTATCGTCGCAGAGAGAGAGAGAGAGTGAGAGAGAGGGTTTTTGACTATATGCTCGAAAATGATGATGAGTCCCAAAGGTAAGTTTTTTATACCTATAGGCTATTATATAGGTTGTCTATTGTGTGTGTTTGAGTGCGCGAGCGAACACGCTTGTTTTTACTTGGGAAGAACTATATTCTTGAATGTTGTATGTATGTATGTATCTATATAAGTTGTATATGATGTATACTAGTTTATTGATCACGTTGGTTTTTCTTTCTTGGAAAAAAAGGAGGAAAATTTTGGAAAAAGATTTTTTAAGACACTAAAAGAACATCTTGATTTTTTGTTGTTGTTGTTAAGAGTGCACATGATGAGAACAGCTTTGTAGTGACTTCTCATAAACGACGACTGGACAACAGTTTCGTATGTATATTTTTGAAGTTTTATTTTTCTCTCTCAATTTTAGTCATCAGTAATTTTTTTTACTAACTTTTAGAAACCTTCCCAATTTTTTGGTATTGATTATTTTTTATTATTGTTGAGTCTTGCGACGACCAATATAAACGTATTAAAAATGTAAGAATTTCTTATACAATTTTTAATAAGCTACCTCGTTTTTTTAAAAAACCTTTTTGTTTCGCAATGATAAATAATTTGCTCGTTGTTGTTCAGTTTGTTTTGAAAAAACAATTAACGCAAAATGAAAGTAACTTATTGTTACTATACCTAATTTCGATTCTTTCTGATAGTAACAAGGTTACATAATAAAGAAACATTATGAATTGTCAATGAAAATCGCTGTTCAGCTGATTTGTCTTCAAGGCAACGTAAAACATGTTTTAAAAAACAAACAACAAAATCATCAACAAGTTTTAATTTAAATACCCAGAAATTATTCATGAAATTTACGTATATCATATATTATATTACGCCGTATCATCGCGAGCTAAATTTGTTTGTTTTTTGCTTCCGATTAGAAAAATGCGTGTGTGATGACGTCAGAAAAAATGATTTGGTAGCGAATTAAGAATTCACGTTTGAAAAATGTAATAAAGGCTAATGAAAAGGTGGAAAAGATTATTTTCATCCGATGATGTGTGTACGTATATACTTTTTGCATGATTTCTGTATGTCCCACTTATCACGACGACGACGACTACTATTTGCGGTTTTTTGTGTTCCAACAACGCAAGAACGAACGACATGGGCAAACAACAACACTACAACAACCTGTTATAATTACTTTATATACCTTTGAGATATTATACATTTATATTATCATTACCTACATATATTATACCTACATTTAACGTCTTATATAGCCCGTTAAGAAATGTTTGTATTAAAGCACGTTTTAGTTCCAATATAATTTTGGGAATCGATTGATTGTAATTAATTAATAATAATGATGATGATGATAAAAATGTGTTTGTCTATTTTACTACACACCGAAGTATGTGAATGTGAGTCAAGGGATGACGATAATAATCATAAGAATATAATGGTAAAAAATGATTTTTCTTTTTCTTTTGATGATGATGGGGTTGTGAATTTCCGATTTTTTTGCGCGGTTACCAGCATGTACGTAACAATAACCATAATGATAATAGTGTGTGTAACGACAAATGGACTAATATAATAAAGAGTAACAACTGTAGCAGTAGAAATAGTAGTAGTAGTAGTTAGCTTGAATGAGACCCAAATATCATCAATCTGCGTGCAAAATACCTCTAAAAAGTCTAAATTATTTTTTAGTGTTCTCTTTTGTATATCTACTATCTCTGAAGTTTCACCAAATACTGACAAGGTAGCAGTAAGTCATTTGAAGTAGTAAATTGGAGCTATAGTAGTAGTAGCAATAATAATAATAGCATGTATTCAATAATATACCATTAATATAGTGTGTGTGTATGCGTGATATACATAATAATAATTATCAAACGTAGCTAAATCTGTGTGTTAGCGAACCAGTTTAATTTGATATTATTGATGATAAAATAACGAAAAAAATGTACCATATTACAACAAAGGAAAATGAAAAAAAAATTGCTCTGTATTCTTCAACACTACATACCTGGCAGGTATGAAAACTAATACTAATAATAATATTAATAATAAATAATATACGTTTCTAATGCATCGTCTAGCATTGTCCTATCAACTATCAAAATATATAGATATAAACGATATATATAATAATAATAATATGAAACATTTGGGATTTCTCCCGATAAGTCTTATAACGTACTGCGGCGTGCCTGTACAATAGCTGTTGCCACGTTGTGAGGCAGACAGCTACTTTCTAGGATCTACACACAGAGAGGAAGTTGAAAGAAAACACGATGATGAATAAATTGTAAATAAGAAAAGAAACATTCGATAAAGAACTAATAGTTGTTGTTTCTGGATGGGTTTCGCTCGCTTGCCCCTTTCCACACTACATCCTAACTAATATATATGTATATATATTATATTTCTTCAGAATCATAATAATAATAAACGTGTAAAAAACGGTGTGTATACAACTACTCCGTAACTACGAGATGATCTTTAAATGTAATGTCTGTATAATATAATATGTAATGTATCAAGGAAAATCGCAACCTGTTTTTAAAAAAGTCCCTCGCAACTTATGTATATATGTATATATGATCAGTAGTTATTCCTTTACACAGTGTGTGATAATTCGTAAGAGCGAAGCAAAGTATTTTACAAATTTTCCTGCCACCATCGTACAACATGCAAAAGTTATCGTAGACAATGGCAGTCAAATAATTAACAGCCCCTAATAGTAATATTATAACGTTTCAGCGAGTTCCTAAAATTACTCTTTTCTCCTTATAACTAAATTATTACGAAACTATATTGAGCATGGTAGTCAAAGGTAGGGAGGTGGAGTTGACTCCATGGAGGCACCTGATTGACCAGTTGACGAGACTGACTCTGAGGCTACACTCACCGTTACATTGACGTTGACGTTGACAGGTGGAAGCTCGTCAGATTTTTTTGACGTCGTGCTGGTGGTGTTGGTAGAGGTGGTTGGTGGCTTGCTCATTTTTGCGTCAGCCTTAATACTATTAGTGGTGGCAGATGGTGTTGCCGAAATAGCGGGAGGAGCTGGCGTTGCGGGTTGATTCGCATTCTCAGTCGTACAGTTCGTTGAGGCTGGCGGGTGCCCACTGGCGGATGAGGAAGGTGAGTGAGAGGGTGACAGTGAGGGTGATGGTGAGGGGGAAATTGATGGTGACGGTGACGTCTGAGGAGGGTCCAGAGGAATGGTCATCCACGCGTGGTTAAGAATGTCCTCTAGATGAGGCCTACTTTGTGGACGAACTTTCAAACACTGTCTTATGATATCTTGGCACTCTGTAAAGAATTTTAAAAAAATATGCAACTGATTAGATATTTGTGGTCTAATCAACAAGATGCTTTCATTACATTTTGCAGTGTGGAGTGAATTTTCTGGAGGTATGTATAGCGCCGTTCACTTTACGCCAGGATGGAAATAATGGTTGCATGATCTCATGATTTCTGTCTGGCTGCAGACAATTTATGCACGTCTTGGTAATAATGATAATGCACTGATTTTTTTTCTCTACAAAAACCCAACTTTATCTCAAGATACTTTCCTCAAGCATCATTTACACGAAAAAAATACATTGTTCCGGCGGATCTTGCTTTTTGGAAAGCACAAGTTAAGGTTCCGCAATGATGACTACGATGATTCTTTCTTCTAAAAATAGCTACATGAAACATCTCACGGCAGTTCCTTTCCAAGAGGAAAGTAAAGCCAGGCTTCAAGAGTAATGACTGTCTTTTGTTTTCTTTGGTGAAATAAAATAACTTCCCTATCTCGCTCGCTGCAAACACTTTGTCAACGTTTTGTACTTCAATCAACCAGCTAGAAACAGCTAAAAAAGTCATGTAGCTATTAGGCATTACATGCAATGCACATCATGCTATAATAATGTCTGTATGAACCGTCGTCGTGTGGTTGCTATTCTGAGCCTCTTTAGCATTCTCCGCTTTGCTCATCGCCTCCTTTACCTCTCTCTCTCGGCTTCGTTTCAGTGTTAGTGACTGCATTTGAACTGCATCCATATTCCATTTATTTTTATGCACTTCACCAGTTTCGTTGTCAGTTCACGCACAACACTAAAACTACTTATTATTACTTTTGTCTTCCCAGCGACATATGCATTGTACCGTTTTCTCTCACACTACTGCTCATGTAATCCCCATGTACATTTTAAATATAGAAAGGTAGGATAATTATTATTTTGGCTCTTACCATGTGTTAAACGCGTTCGGAAGCTTATGTCTGCGCGAAGAATTTGCTCGTCGCGTTCAAAGGGAATGTCTCCACAGACCATATCATACAGTAAAATTCCCAAGGACCACACTGTTGCCTGTTTTCCATAATACTTTCCACAACGGATCCACTCCGGTGGAGCGTACACACGGGTTCCTGTAACATACCAAAAAAGAACATATTGTCATTAGCTTAACTATAACATTCACCACGCATACATATTATTATCATTTATATTTTTTGTAAGGTGTACATTCTACCGAAATGAAAATGATTGTGTTGAAACTTTTCACTTAAAGCACAATTTACGGCTACTTTTAATTTATGACACAATAAAGTATAAACGTCACACGAGTTTAAGAAATGTACCTGCATTCGTATTTGTATGTATAGCCAAACAATTAGAATCATTATTTATTTAAGTAGTAGTAGTGCTGCTACAAATAATGGAAATGGTAGCAAGTTATAGGATTTTAAGGACTCTGAGATGCATTTTTTTCTTTCATGATGATGATGATGATGGGCTCATAATATCCTTTCACAAAACAAGCAAATAGTTTGGTGAGGCCCACCCGTCAACCAACCGACCAACTTAAATTCTCCAAGAAAGGTAAAGTTATTTGATGATAATAATAAATGTGAGCTGTGTGCAGTGCTCCTTGTGAACAGGATTGGAGAAACCAGCAAGTCAGCCAAAACCGACCGACCGACCTTAATGGAACACTGTAAAAGCTTCTTCATTCTTGCTGAACCTTGTTGTTTGGTTCCTCATCATCTTCACCGTCATCAGTCGGCATTGCATTGCAGGCAGTCGGTCTTTTTGTAGACATAACAGGTGGTACAAAAAGCTCTTGTCATAAATGCTTCTCATTTCTATGAACTTTTTTTTGAGAAAAACAAAGGATTCCCATTTTACTTTTGTGTCTGTCTGTGTATTAAGAGAGAAAACATTTTTGGACCAGATTTGAAAAGGTACTCGCCTCTTATAAACGAGCAATTTGAACACTACTTCCTAAATCTTTTCCTTATCATCCATAGCATGCATGCACTAAGTTAGGAAGAGGGAGAAATATTATTATTATTATAACATGTCGTATTCCTAGAAGAATTTCCTTGAGAACACCTTCAACCTTAAAAGGAATTTTATGAGTCGACCATTTTCCTTTTATTTTTCTTTCAAGACGCGAGACTACAAGGCAGTTTATATATCCTACCACCAAATCATCGGCGCATTTTTCAGGAAAAAAATTACACAATAAGAATTTTTTTCCCTCTATTTGTTCATCTCTCTCTCTCATTCTTCCTTTCTATTCTGCCACCGCTTTATTTCAGTTGACTCAAGGACCACTGAAAATCTGATGACAATACACAATAAATGGGTAGATCTCCCTTTTGGAGCATATTATACCGTCTCTAATTTTAATGTGCATTTTTCAAGCTATTATAAATGTGCTCCTTCATTCATTTTTGTTCATATATTCCCAGGTAGACAAGACTGCATCTCCCTTCCGAAAATATATAATATATAATCATGCCTCAATGCATCTGCATTTTCCCTGTAATTTATCATCCTGGGAAACACAGAGCCATACAAACAAAACAAAGAATTTTTATACATTTTTGTGACCTATCATTCAATAAGTATCAATATGGGTCGAGGAAAACGACCCAAATCATGTTCCATACACTTTCATTATAGCTATTCGTTTCACAAAATCCACTT
Source organism: Sinella curviseta (assembly GCA_004115045.4). Lineage (NCBI taxonomy): Eukaryota > Metazoa > Arthropoda > Collembola > Entomobryomorpha > Entomobryidae > Sinella > Sinella curviseta. The sequence goes on from CM065489.1 coordinate 12,365,475, forward strand.
TGGAGGAGAGTCTCTCGTACTTTTTTTCGCTTCAGACTTTGAACGAGTGTATTGCTTAACCACATACATAATCTATACATTTATAGGCATGCACATAGGTACATGGGCAAACATTTCACATCAACTGATACATTCAATTATGTAGCTTACGCAAAATATTATATAGACTGTGTTTACATTTTGAAAAAATCTGACAGATTTTGATGAATGAAATTCCGTGAAAAAAAGTTATAATCATGTACAAAGTCTGCACCAGATTACATTTTTTGTCATTGATAAAACCTTATAGTCTATAGTTCTGATTATAGCGTCATAATGAACGTAGGCAGGTGAACCTCAAACCCATCGTGATAACTGATCATGTAATATGTTATTTTAGACTGCATCCTCGTCATCACCAAATTTCCATTGTTATCGCAAAATGATCATCATTTGAAAAAAACGAGCAGATTATGTTACTTAATTCACTTTTATTGCTGGTGACGACGACGACGGCGGTGCTGATCTCTTCAATTTCCCTCACGAACAAGGTCACAGAACAAGTGATACAATCAATGCAATGAAAGGACTAAACTGCATGGTAGGGTCAATCGAGCAATAAAATTGCATAACGCGGCCACGATGTGAACTCAAGGTGCTCTTATATAACTTATACGCATTAATGTTCACATTCATCTTATTACCGCCCATTTCTTTCACAGTTCGAGGGATTTACCGGCAGACGAATATATATGTGAAAAAATAAATAATGTTAAGGCACTTCCTTTTTCTCAAAGAAAAAAATACACACAGCATCATGCAAGTGTGCATTGCATTCACAGTGTACCTGTACGTGTGAAGCAAAAAGCAAGCAAAGAGGAACTTGTTACAGGAAAGCCGTAAAAAGTATTTAATGTAGCCAAACGGCTCGCTTCTCCCAGAGCGTGTAGCCCAGAACAGGAGTGAGTGTGACGCAGAAAAGTAGACACAGAGAAAGTAAGTGAATCTATGGTGCTCAAACTCCCAAGAAACACTAGTCAAGTTCATGTATGTATTTACATTGCATTGCATGTTCCACCAATGCAACTGTTTACTGCTGGAGTTTAATGACTTTTCAAGAAAGGGTTGTGAAGCAGAGCTGCACACCATCAGCAATAAAACGAAATAAAAAAATATTAAAATTTTCTCAGACAGAAAATATCCGGAATGAACTCTCTGGTGTTGTGCTGTGGGAGAAAAAATACTTTTGACAGAAGTGAGTAGTCAGCAGAATGTACAAGTTTTCAGTACACCTTGCAAATTCCGACTTTATTCCCCAATAATAAAGACGACTGCACAATTGCATACCATTTGCTTCCCCTCTCTCACAAATATTTTTTGGATAGATGCGCACTGCATACATACATACATACCTGTTATTTAGGAACTTACATGTTTTAAAAAATGTACAAGATTACCGAGCAGCTTATACATCTCAGGTAAAAAGGCAAGGTTAGTTGTTTAAGAAAGAAGAGACTAATGACACCAGTTTACGGCGGTTCGTCGTACGTAAGGAAACCACGCAACCATCCACGGCATACCTACAAATCTGATATTATACGGTTTACTACCATTTTATAGCGTAGACGAAATACCAGCTCACCAAAAATCTAGTATGCATGCATGCAAGCGTGGTTGATTCACATGTACAGTGTTCGTAATTCGTACACGTACCTGAAAAAACTGATTAGCTAGCTGACTGGACCGTTTGTAGTAGCCAACAAGGTACATAATATGAAAAATGCATGGATTCAAGCTATTAGAATCATTTCTTCTTGTAGGCATGTGAAACTGCGTGGTGGTTGCTAAATGTTAAGGCAAAAGTCGGCGGTGGTGTCGGTAGTAGCAAGCTGCAATATTATTATTTTGTCTCATGGCTGACATGTGCATGTACCTACTCACTTGTATCAACTCAATGAATGCTCGTTGCTTGCTGTGTGTCCATAAATTCAGAACCAGTCAGCAAAACGGGCAAAAAGAAGTTCATGAGATAGGAAAAGAACCAACTCTCTCACACACACGCTATAGCATGCAATGCATACCTATACGAGCCGTCGAAATTTCACTGTAGTAGAGCAATAACAATAATAATAATAATATATGGAAGCCTACCTAGGTATATGCTTTTAAATAATTATAATGTAAGTACATGTAGGTATGTACGTATGCATGTATATGAACGTACCCAGATACAGATAATAATATTCTATACCACACAACCACTCTACGGCTACGACTGTTGCCACATAATTAACTGCGTGGATAAAGTCAAGGTCGGTTATACACTGGCTTGCCTGGGACGGCGATTTTGCAAAGCTTTATAAGTGGTGGTCGTGGTGGTGATGATGATGATGACGATTCAAGATCTCTTTTCCTACTCATCGTCAAGCAATTTCATGATATTTGGTTTCGTTGTAATTGAGATTTTTTTGAGTGCAAACAATTTTATAATGATTGGTAATCAGAAGCTTACACACACGGAGCGAGATATTTTACAAAGAAAAGGAGATGCAGTTGCAGTAGGTATTATTATTTCCTAACTGGACTGGTCGAGATTTAATTGCTTTCTTCGCTGAGAAAGAATGAGAAAGGTGCATTCCAGAGCAATGACTGAGCTAATGAGTGTGTGAGTGAATAATATTATGATTATGACATTTTTCCAATGAAAAAATTTTTTTTTTCGAGTAGCATGAAAATCAGATCTCGCCGCAATCAGCAGAAACGCGAAAGTTTGTAGACAAAGACGTTAGCTTTAATGGAGAAGCAGAAAGGGCAGCAACTCATTATGATTATTATTATATTCCTACTTAGCATTTATGATTTTTTCCGCCTTACAGAACCCAAGATATCATTTTATTGCTTCCTTTTTTGCTGCTTGCTTGCACCAGACAAAATATCAAAAGTCACGAAATAGCAGCAGCAGTAGTAGTAGCGGCGTATTTTGTGGAAAAGACATTGTGGTGGTGGAATGGAGACAATGCCTGTCTGCAATGTAATATTATGCACGTATGTGTGCTATGTACACACAGAAAAATGTATGTACAATGTGTAATCTAAAATCACTAACTAAGCGTGTAGACAAGTTTGTAAATTTTTCGTTCCAGAGGTTAATGCCTCCTCTAATGCTTCCAATCTCCATCTTACTCACTCACTCTCTCGCGCAATGCTTGAGTGATTAGGCAAGGAGTAAAGAGAGTGGTTCCTGGAGAGCCAGTAGACCATTATATTATATTACTTGTCCGTTGATGTCGAAAGTATTCCTATATAAATCCGTATTATATAAATAGGTATATGCATATAGCCTACGAAAACTGACAAAAATGACCGTTTTTATTCTATACAAACACGAGTGACTATATGCTTTTCCCTAAAGAATACAAATGAACGTTGCAAACTTTTACTCGGTTAAGTACATACATACATACATATGCATATAAGTAAATAATATTATAATCACAGAAAACCAATTCAACGCTTTTTTTTGCTTTTTTGCAAAGATTTATTTTTGCGAATGCAGACATAGCTCTAGCTGCGCAAATCTGATGAAGTGCACACAGACCAAGTTTATGTACATTGTGTAATGTGGCATTTTTTATGTTTCTCAATTTCATTTTCGCGTAGGTAAGTTACTCCAAGTTCGCCACCACCATCAAACTGCTTACTGCTGCCGCTGATAAAAGTTTCCCAGCAGATGGTCGTCTAACAGGGTCATTGTGCCTAACAACAAGCTCCATCATCATCACTACTTCTTTCTAGCAGGTTACATAAAAATCTGACTGTGAGTGTGTTGATGGGGGTGATGATTATATGAGTGTGGCGACTTTGACTTGAAAAAAATATCCACTCAAACTCTTGTTTCCACCTACCAACAAAACTGATTTTTTTTCGCGAAACTGTTCCAGCTTTGCAAGGACGTAAAAAAGGGCATGACTGAAGATATTTGCATACTATGTATGTAAAAATAAATGAGACTATATCGGTGCTGCTGGTAAGTACGGGCTGCTGATGCAAAAACAGGTTGTAATAAAAATAAATTCGTTAAATTAAGAAAACTGTACTTGGGATTTGGCATTATACTTATATGCATATCAACCTGCTGTGCAGTAGCAGACGACAAGACAGACACATTGTTTCACTTTAACATCACGTGAAAAAGAAGTAACTTTGATTTACTCTTGTTCCACAATGAAACATAAAAAAAATGTTTAAAGCTTCGTTTGTTGTCATGTAAAAGTTGTAGTGCCACACACCAGATATCTCAATCATTTTCTTTTCTGCAAGATAAACTTAATCTGCTCAGATCAAGAAAAAAGCCTAATGATAGGTTGTATTGCAAAAAAAAACTGTCGTTGCTTGTCTTTTCGTTCGTTCCATTTTTGAGTGGCATTGCAAACCGTCAAATGCCGAATTTATTGCGTGCTAACCTACAGAAAAGTCAAGACCAACCCAACCGCCCAATCCAATCTCATTATCATTTTTTTTGTAAACAATATTTGACCTATAGGAAACTTGCAATATTATACCCTATCAAAAATCTCCTCAAAATCTTCAGTACATGTGTTTAAGTGTACAAAGCACTTAAGCTCTACCACTACTTACTACAACTGCTAATAATAATAAAATAATAATGCAAAAATGCGACATGCCTATAATATGTACCCGTTGTACTACCCAAACTTATAGCTACGCTTGTAGTATTGGTAACGTAATAATCAAAGGACAACACCTTCGTTTTTATAGATTATGCGTGGTAGATTCATCATTATCATCATCATCAAAACAGCAAAATAGTAAAAATTATTTGCAATTTCATTTACAAGGATACAAGGCAAGTATGCAGAAAGAGAGAGAGAGATATATAGTACAACGATGGAATTTTCCTCTGTTAAAAATGTATGAGTTGTAGTATGTAGTAGTAGTCAAGCTAGTTGGCTTGTGTGTGTGAACATAACATGGCGCAAATGAATGATTCCGTTTTGCACACACACATCATCGTCCCATAGAAACACACACATGCATTCTCACAGACACAGATAGACAGTTAGCTTGCACGTCGTAGTATGTAGGTAGAAAAGGCAGACCTATAAGCAGGCAGGAGAGCAGCAGCGTTCAGGCTCAGCAGCGTGCAATAATGCTTGAGGAAGAAAAGTAGGGAAATAGGTCAGGCAAGCTGAATAATACGGAGAGGCACGACACGTCACAGAATAAATCCAAGTCCCTTATATTATTTTATTATTACTATTATTAAGATAGCATATTCGCTAGTATCACTTTTGCGAGATTTACTTGCGTCGTCTGTCTGTCCATCGATGACCAATTTACTTAACGGACTTGACCGATTTGTTTGAAATCTTGCGTATATATTCTTTATATAGGAAGGCAGCTATTGATTTCCAGTTAATCAAAAACTGTTCTGATCCCTTTGCTTGAAATGCAAGTATTGAGATGTTTTTAAAGAATTTAGTTTCCTTCCGCTTATTTGCGTGGGATTCGATTGCCAGCAGACTCGCCATCATTCCCTCCACACGTTAAAAGATATATCGTAATGGAATGCATTGTGCAGTGCATGCACATATTTGAGTATAGGTATGCATGATGATGAAGAGTAATATGAATGAATGAATGAAAAGGTTGATTGGGATTCGTTTTGGAATGGGAATAATAAGAATCCACGACGACAACGCAATAACAACGATGACACTGTATCATAGCAACAAGAATAAAAGGAATAGTAAAACTTGGTACGCTTGTGCGTTTGCTAATAACAAAAATGATGCCCTTGCATGAATATACCTAATACGTCGTATAAATTTAGTGGAATGTGTCATACTGACAATTACTCTGAGCACGACTATTATATCTTCTGTTGTTGACATGAAAGATATATATACCATCTATGACGCTAGTGGTAGGATCGAATTATGTTTTTTTGTTTCACTTGCATATATTATTATTGTTGTTGTTGCTATTATTAACGGTATATGGTGTACATAGATACCTACATAACAACAACGCGATATGACGGCCATGGTAATGATGATACGTATGAATTGTTGTTGTTGTTGTTATTATTGTTGTTTTTCTGCATTGAACTAGAAGAGAGAAGGCGAGAGAGAGAGAGAGACAAGTCCTTTGAAGTGACTTAGGTAAGTTATCGAGGCGATTTCGTCATCATCAACAATCTCAGTTTATAATCCAATCACAACAATACACGATTATTAGTAAGAAAAGAAATGTATGCATACACAATGGAAGGGCAGACAGTAACCGTCATGCATGCAGGTGGGTAAAAATAGATCTTTTGAAATGTCAAAAGTACGCAATCTTATCTCGTTTTTTTTGTAGATAGCGTAGCAAAATGAGGGAAATCCATAGACTCACCACATTTTTTTGGATGATGATTTCAACAAGTAAATAACTCTAGATAAACTACAAAGTTTCATGACACTGTTGGTGTGAAGTGAAAAGAGTGGACTTTAAACCTGACCCTTGATCAAGCTCGGTTTGTTTTACACTCGGTATTTACTTATTTACTGTACACAATGTTGTGTTTCAAGTATGCACTCATTAAAGCAAAGACAATAAAAATGGAGCAAAGCAGGCATTGAACACATGCTGCTGACGGTACAATATAATAACCAGTTTGTATATGTGTCCACCCGCACACCAAAACATTTTAAATGCACCAACTCTGAAAAGGAGCGACATCATCATTGATAAAGTCGGTCTGCTTACTTGACTTTTTGAAAGAGCTATTATCGCTTTCTTTTTTTTACATTTTAAAAAAAAGAAGTGTATCGACTCCAGATTGATTACTGCACACTCAGCCAGTTTTCCGGTGCCGTAAAGACTATATTCTCGATTTTATGATTTTTGTTCTTGTTACTACGCGCTTTTCCGTCTAAGTTCATGTCTGAATCATCAAATCCATATATCATAAATATAATCAGTGTGGCTTCAGCTCGTGTTTGCTGGAGACGCTGCGAGTTTGCCACAAATTATTGATGAACCGTTAAGAAAAAAGGACAAACTCATCACAATCGCATTTCTTACATTTTACTTGTTGCCTGATTGTGGAAAAGGGAATATTTAACTCTATCATTCCTAATCATACATATAAGCACATAACGAAGCAACCAGCTGGGGCTATATAGTACTGTGGCGTCACTTCTTCCGCGCTGCTGTCAGATAACTGCGCTCATCTTACTATTACTACACTCATTATGATTATGAATCACCACTTGAACTTTGATCTTATGGGCATGGCCGTGACAAAGTGGAATAGAGGATAGTCTTTTCAAGAACAGATGATAGAAAATGTCATTCACAGATCAGCAGAAGAGACGGCGCACACATACACGCCGTGTACAGTGACTAGGGAGATTTGACACACCCACCAATCAGCTTACATAAATACTTGGTTACTAGCTTATTATTATTATTATTATTATTGCCACTATTACTATTACGGTCACCGTTTTGCAATAAACACATGTTTTGTCATAAAACATCCATTGGCCACTTTGCCAAATCATGTATCTTTCATAAATGACGAACCTTATGGTCATCTTTCTCCTAACGGTTACTGCGCATTTACTGCCAAAAATGCACAACTTTATCAAGAGTCCAATTTGGTTCTTAAATGCGTAGGTACCTGGGAAATTGTACTTTGTTCGTTTTTTTTCTTTTGCATTTCAACCAATCCAATCTGCATAAATTGCTATTCAATATCATGCGTTTTTTCCATAATTACACATATCAGATGCTCTGGCATGAATGCGCATTGTGAACAAAAAGGAGCATCATCGTCATCATCATCGCCACCGTTTGTGATTTCCTCACAAATATGACTCTGCACTAATCGATGTCTGCAGAGTACAAATGAAAAATACCAAAGAACCATTGCGTATTGTATGGCTTGCTTGCACATATAGACCTTTCATCCGCACGTCAATTCATCTGCAAAAAATAATAATAGTAGTAGACGAGCCTTCGATTTCTCACACCAGCCATCCCAATCTATTATATATGCTCGAGTGGCCTTTTCTTGTACAAAAATTCCTTTGTACGTTACCTCACATTTGATTCATTCCATCAACACCATAACAACAACATATAAAATGCCTTGCCAGCAGTTTAATGTGTACGTAGGCATTTGTGCATATGGATAACAATTGATATCACTTCTTCTTGTCACTTAACACAAATATTACAATCTGCATCATCGCGCAGTGTGAAAAAGTGAGTCGCAAAATTATTGGTTATGCACTAGCTACCACCAGAACAGCCACACAAAACATTTATTAATATGCACAATGTACAGTCTACTGTCATGATGATGTCAGGTATGTGCAAAAAGACTCAATCATCATCAAACAACCTTCACACTGGCAATACTTCAATTAGCATTACTTATCATGACGATGGTGATGATGATGATGACGTTGAACAGACATTCAAAAGGAGTATAAAATTGAATCATGTTCTTATTATAATATATCTGCAATGTTGCAAAGAAAACACGTAACCGTGCTAAAAATGCAATAATAAAGGTTACCAGTATCACCACCATTGCACTGCACTGGCAGCATCACTGCAACATCAGTGCAGACAAGAATTGTCTGTGATCATGCACCCTTCATTTCACTTAAAACTCATCTTGATAAATAGATGTTAAGGTCTTTTTTTCAAAACGCAAGTCGAAATAATAATTTCTCATACCTTAAAATACTAATGGATATGGATTCCAAATACGATACACACCAGCTTTATGACTAAAAAACTGGATGATTTTAAAAGGATTTCCCATGCTTAAAAGCTTTCCATTTGCGTTTGCAAAACAATTCAAGACATTGGTTCATTCCTTTTAGAGGTGACGATATGTCCCTTTTTAATGTGAGAATATCCGTTACGTTGCCTGCTTGCGCTTTTGTAAGAAGCCGAGGTCTTCAAAGCTAACAAAGTTTGCTGCGATTTGACGTTTTTATACACGTCACTTTAAATAAAAACGAATCGGACCATCATGTGACTTTAAAAACTTAATGTATGAATATGTATCAAAAATTGTTGGCTGCCGCACACGTGAAAGTTTGACAGGGGAAGTCACGCGCATTATAATACAATCCACATTCATACTGGTGGTATGGCCACCATGGAATAAATAAATATATAATAACAAAGGAGTAACTATGGCAAAGTGCGAAGCAATCACGGATCATCAATTCGCTCGTTGATCAAGGAAAGATGTTTAATAGTGAAGGATGGACTATATTATAAATAGTTATGGAATGTATGATATGATGGAAAACGGTGCTCGCTCCTGTCCGTGCTACATATTTGAAAAAAATGAGGCGACTCTCACACATGGAAACAGACGTAGATACCCAGATGCACAGGTCGTGCCTAGGTACATGCGAGCACCAGCTTTTATTATTATTATCCATTACGTTTTTACTATGATGATGATCATTGTGAAAAGAAGGTTAACAGATAAATATTAATGTTCGTTCACATTCACGTATCAGCGCAGACAGCAGTGGTGGTGGTGGTGGTGGAGCTCTCTGTGACTGCTGGAACTTCCCATTCCCAAAGAACCCTCTCGTTATTGCTAAATCAACGATGCTGGTGCCGATGCTCCTACAAAAGGATATATATATACACGTTCGTATATGCTGCCTATCATTTTAAAAAGGTATTTCGACATTTATTATAGAGCTATCTTGCCTTGCCTCGTTCGCAATTCGCAATAAATGGACGCGTGTTTCTCGTGCAAGTGTAGGCATGAGCAAAGTGCAATAGACGTAAACTTGGTTCGCTATTCTCCATAAAAACATACTAGAGGAAAAATTTCACCACTATTGAAAAATCTCCTAGACTATTCCTTTGAATCTTGCATCATCATGATCATCATCCCCACCACCAACGCCAGTCAGTCACTTATTTTCAGTTTATTTATTGCCATTAACGTAAGTGAAACTTTGTTCAAGTAGGTATTTCCAGCGAGAGCAACTCTCTCAGGCTGCCTGTATACGACAAAACCATAATTATTACGAGTATGATGGAATGGTAGTGGCGGTGGTTGGTGAACTACAATGACGTTACTAACTGCGATGACCAGCATCATCGAGTGGCCTATAGGATTATACACCGACCAAGACGATAATCATCGCCAGCATGGGCACGCACTGGACACATGCAAAACTAACCTCTTCTCATTTTTTTTCACCATAACAACAACAATAACAATTTGACTGACAGACTGAGAATTTTTTATGCCTTGATTTTCTTTCACAACAAACAGAATCAGTATCACTGTACGGTTTAGATATATTCAAGTTAATTAACGCTGATTGTAGATATTTTGCTATTCCATTTCGTGCATCAATATCACATTTTCCTTGTGTGAGCGTATTGCTCGTAAACTTAACCTTTTTGTCCACAAATCACTTTGTCTGTAGCTCATGTGCGTAAATAAACAGACAAATACGCTGAAATGATGACTGTAACAACGACAAGGAATACTTGCAAGATTTAGTAAATACCAAAACAGAGTTTTTATGCATTATAGGAAAAACCCTTCAAAACATGCCCTTTGCACCAAAATATTTTTTGCATAATATTATCAAGTTGCATGCAATGAAAACAAGATTGTTTACATGTAAATGGCAGTTGTGGGAGCAGATTTAATGAATAGGTATAAGTAAATAATACATGGTAAAAATGTACAGTTTTTCTAGCTGAGAATGAGTCTATAGCGTATTAAGGAATTAGAAAGGGAATCCTTGAGCCTGTACAGAAAAATATTCCATTAGAAGCAGATTCTTCTGATGAGTTGATTCAGGCATCCTTTTTTAACGCGTCGTGGTACGAAAGGCACATATAAAAAATTATTTTAAGAGAAAGAGAAAAATCTAGGCTTCTCATTCATTAGTAATAATAATAAAGTGTTGCTAACTGATACTCAACTACCAAGTGCACACTCTACTGCCATAACCATCCTACTATGTAGTAGTAATCCTTCAGTTCTCAAGTTCAGCTCATCTTCCTCTGCTCCTTCATCTAGAAAAACTAATGATTTCTAGTCCAAGGATAAAAATCTATTAACTAACTGGTTGAGACTGCAATGTTTAAACAAAAAAATGTTTGTATGAAGATCAATTTCTCTACAGCTTTGCAGTCCTTTTTTATACAACGCGAGATGATCACAAAATAAAATAAAAAGATAAAAAAATCTGCACAGGTATTTTCTTTCTTTGCTTCAGCAATTATGAACATTCCTAAAACTCGCTCATCCCCACCATGCCATATGCAACTATGTACTCATCCTAGAATCCATTCATTCACAAATAAATACTTATATTTCATTTTTTATACAAATCCATTCATTCTTTTCTTCAACCCAATATTGTACTTATTAGCAATAATAACAATAATCCCAACAGCAAGAAGGATCCTTCAGTTGTGTCTTTCCCACACACACACACAAATATTTCTTTCTATTTACAAAAAGGATTTTCAATTTGTTTCATACTTTCCACACAAAATGCTAAAAAAAAATTTCAGCCATTCATTCCGCACTCTTGTATTATTCATGCAGAGTTGTTGGTGTACTTACTACTCAGGCAGTGCAATTACCTGTGGTGGTGGCGACGACTGCGATCCTGCTGCTGACGATGATGATAGTTAGTTAACGTATTATCAAAGTGCAAATCTATTGATACCAATCATCATCATCAACATCATTTTATTGCATCGCATCACACACTACTATATGGTAATCCCCAATTTCTAATATTTGCGGCTTGCTTGTTGCTCTGCTGTGCTGCTACTACTACAACAACAACTTCACTATCTATTCTATTCTCTCTCTTTCTGCATCTTCTTGAGCAATCCGTGTAGGATTCCACGTACGTACGACGTACCTAGTAGAAGACTTTACTTTTAGGAAGGTAAAAACGTAATGCAAATGCAAGAAGAGTACCGCTAATTATTTTCGTTTGTTGTAGTAGGTTGCGCTTTTGCGTTTCATTTTGACCTCAATACTTGAGGTATGCAGGTATGCAGCCAGCGAGCAACGAACGCGTAGTGATGGTAGTGAATGATGATGATAATGATGACGATAATAATGCAATGGTAAAATAGCAGCAGCGGCAGCGATTTTTTTGCTAAGAAGTAACGTTATCCTTATCACTTATTATAGTCTCCCTGCTCTCTTCAACAACAAACGACTATCGTAGTCGTCGCCGTCGTCATCGTCAGCAGCAGCAGCGCAGTGGTGGTATAATAATCGACCACCACCACAACAACTAGTACTTCTGCCACTTTTTCGTATTTCAGCAGTTACAAAAAATGCAATATACTGAACACGCACACACACTGTTCTTCTCTGGCATTCAAGCTGCTTTTTGTTATAGTACAGAGAAGAAAAAAAGGAATCTCAGCAGAAGTTAACCAATAAACAAGAGAAGGCACACCAACATCATCATCATCATGATCACCACCACCAACCAAAACTTCATTGACTTGTACTGCAAATTGCAGTGTTTTGAATAAGAACTATGCCATATTACTTATACTATTATATCAAAGTTGTATAAGTAGTAAGTAGTAGTAAAGTGGTGGCAGCAGCAGCAGAGAGAATGAAGAAAAAAACCATTGATGTGGTGGTGGTGTTGTATGAGTGTGTGTAGCGTAGTGTGAGGAGGATCAGGTATGCAACAGAAAATTTCTCATAGAAAATATGAAAAAAAAATAATAATAAAAATACCAGTGCAGTGAATGTAACCACATGCAAGAAAAATATTCCTACATGAAACCCCTTTTTTATGTTTGAACGCAGAAATATTATTTTTTTTTGTGTGAAAGAACGATTCTGAATTTTATGCTAAAGGTGTTGTATGAAATACGACACTTTTTTTTGTTTTTTATACACATGTTAATGTTTAATAGGAAAATCTAAAAGCATGAAAAATGTACACGATCTCTTTTCTAGTATAAAAAAATAAATAAAATGATCTTTTTTGTACGTATTACAATAGAATATATTGCATATTGCTGCACTGTGCAAGGCAGCTGCAAGTCTATATATAGCACACCAAAACAAAGCAAAACAGATAATTTTATATCCGTAAGCAAGAAAATTGTTACTACACAAAATTCCCTCTGTCCATTTGCCAGCGTGTTGGAGTGTACAAATTTACAGCCTGCTTTACCTTGAAATTTTCAAAATTGGTTTTACTGCATTCAGATTTTGATGAATAATTTAATGGAGAAATAAATAATATCTTGAGTAAGGCGGGACATTGAGTTTGCCATGCATGGAAACAATTACTGGAACACACATACAGTCAAGAAGAGATGCAGTCAACTTGAAGCATATATCGCACACTTGAAGAAACAGAAACAAAACAAATCTGTCGACGATGACGTTGATGATGGTTTTCTTGATATGCATGCATACATATTCCTATATATATATAATATATTCATTAAAATCGACTCCTTCGCAATCTCAATTCATCCAGTGCTGGCAATGTTTGTAAACAATGCAGAAAGAGGCCCTTTCGCAACGCCAACCATATTGCACTCCTCTGCGCTCAAAACAAAAACAATCCAACTTTGCATGCTTGCTATTATTGAAATGTTTGCACAGAAATAGGTAGGTTTGCTTGGTAGGTTGCTGCAAAACATCTAAATATTGCACGATAGCCAGCCAATCCTATTATTATGCTGCTGATGTATGTGAGCATGTGTTTGCGGAGTGTGTGCTCGTTTTGCCACAGTTTTTAGCAAGTAGCTACACACTGCTGCGCTGTTTGTTGTTGCCAGAGAGCTGCAATGCTAGGAGAAGAAGGTAATTGCGTCAGATGTCCTTCAAACTGAAAACACGGAAATATTCCAGAAAAGCATAGGAACCCATTATCACCATTTATTAAGATGCAGAAGGTCATTGTATGGGTATTATACTGCATGATGTTTGTTGGTAAACATTCATGTATGTAGGTATGAAATGTATGCATGTATGTAGTGCCTATATACTTCTTCATGTTTCTTCATCCGCCTTCATCTTAAACATATTATGCGAGAAGATGCTCGTATTTGACTTAAAATGAAATGTAAATTTTTTGAGCATCAATCCCAAAAAGCCAACAACACTTCAATGCCAGTTGTCAGTGGGCATGACTGGTTACACTGATCTTCACCAACTATTTACGCAGAAACCAATCCATTTCCGCAGGAAAAAATCTTATCATTGCATTGTTAATGCTAATAGTGTGCAAGGAAGCAAAAAATACTGCGAAGAAGAAAGTATTTAAAGTATACCTACGGAAAAACGAGGTGGTAGGATTTGGTTAACATAGAGAAAGGCTAAATTTTCAACGCCATTTTACTGCGCACATTACAAGGAAAAAATGCAGAAATCATTATAATAATAATAGTAATATCATCACATCTTCATCGGTAGACAAGTACATTATGAGATTACATATAGGTATATGGGTTTTTTGCACAAACTAGCAAACGACGGAGAAGTGCAAGACAAGTGGTTTGTCAGTATAAAACTATGTTTATACAATAAAAATCCATCGAGTACTATGACCTCTGTTAACCCTTTTCTTTTTCACGTTTACATATATATATACTGAATGCGTGAGTGCAATGCAGCGCATTATTATTATTATTACCATTTTGAACACACATACATAACAACAACAACCATCCTTACGTTTCATACAAACCAACAAGTATATAATATAATACCTTATGGTGAAGATAATAAAATGTGTCTTTACACTACATACACATACATACATACACGTTCATACATCTTGTGGCTAATGTAAAAATAATCAGTGAAAAAAAATCCTTCTGCTGCCGCTTTTTGTTGCTTGCCTAGCTAAAAAAGATGATGATGATGAAGCTGAGAACTGATGCAAAAGTGAGATAAAGCAGTGAGGAGAAACTAGATTTTCCGATTCTTTTAAATATTTTTACCTTCTTTTCAAGCTTATAAAACCATCACTTGTTCTTACCTTTATCAACGAAAAGTGCTGTTGTTGTAGTTCATGCAATACATGCAACATGCACGTCGTTCGTTCGTATACCTGCACCACCACAACAAGAAGGTGAGGAGGATGAAGTCGATGGATTACTCTAAGACAGTTGAGTATACCACTTTCTGTATGCATTATGCACGCCTTGCCAACTTGAGCTGCCTTGCACTGTTTTTTTTCTGACTAGCACACGAGTATTCTATTCGTTTCCTTCCACACACCAAACAGTTCCTCACAGCCACCACACGGCTATTTCTATTCACTATTAAAAGTAATATATAAATCATATATTGTTGTTTCTTAAAGTATAGACAAAATCATCTTTGCTGCACTACTCGTTGCACAAGGTGTGTATGTATGTATCTAGCGAGCAAAGCCATTTCCTTTTAGCTGTATCTGTTTTTCGTTTAAAAACGTGTTGCTCGCTGTACTCCTACTTCTCTCTGTGGTCTATCTTGTGTGCAGAATAGAAAATGGTTTTTTTTAAAAAGGTCTACATTCGGTACTACCATTGCACTGCATCTGATCCTGCTATTCTAAGTTTCTTTTCGAGAGACATTTTGAAAAAGACTTGCTTAAGTAATACATTCTCAGACGGAACCAGACATCATCATCACCACAATTACCGTATTTGCAAGGGTTTCTGTTACATACACACATGCACCAGCAAACATTCATCATGATCATCATCATCATGGTTAGAAAATGGAAGAGATTCGCTCATTCGTCAAATGCAATGCAAGTGTGCCTACATCTACTGCGTCTCAAAAAAAAAGAGATTCTGCAGTGCACTGTTAAGTTCACTTGTCTCAAATTCATCATCATCATCATCATCGCCGCCGTAGTCGTGTTGCTTGCTTCAAACCACTTCATTGATATGCATATGCATACTTTTGAAAAATGTGGCAATGCCAGTAAGTACAGAAATGCTACTTGAAAGTCGTAGGAACAGCTGTGTAAAATTTTTAACTTGTACGATAAAAATATTGTGGTAACATAAAATGCAAACTGTGACGTAACGCCTACAACATCAACTGTACTTTGCAAGTAGGTACATATTGTACTTATTGTATATAAACATGAAATCCTATACTTGCATCCTTTTTACTTTTTATTATTATTATAAGTATTATGTTTGAAATGAAAATTATTTGATTCATTTTCAGCCAAACCATACGCGAGAGTATAGGCAAACGCTAGCAACAATAAAAAGGGAACTAACTGCTTCCTTTTTCATTCAATATTATATACACACTAACAAACTAGCATTTACCTCGCAACTCGAACACAACTTCCTCCTTCAAAAGTATTCCATTTTTAATATATGCAGCAGCTCTCTACACATACATCTGCATGTGTATTCAATACACAAGATACTTCCCTCTCTCACTCCTGCTCTCCCTCTTGTCATCTTTTTTCTGGTTCCTGTAACATAAAGGGAATTTACCAGCTCCCTTGCACACTCGTTCCAATACCCAGAATGGCTGAATGAATGAAAGGACTGAGCCAGAGGAAATATTTGAATCCCATCTTTCTTTTCATGGAACAAGTTCTTTGTGTTCCTTGCCATATTGTATTCCTTTTGAATGATGATCCATCGTTTTCTTTTAAGATTTATCCAATTGATTCAACAAACTGAAAGCAGGCTTTTTTATTTTACTTATTATTTAAAAAGGATAGATGATCTTCTCTGCCTTTGTGAGTGAGCATGAGAGATTTTTATTGACAATAGCAAACACCAGGAAGACGAACAAGAGGACTACATGCTTAAGACGAAGGAGGATGTGGATGCTCATTCATCATTCAATGACCTACCACAAGACCTAAATTCTCTGATGATGAGTGAGTGGGACATACGTCTCACAGACTCAACAAAGTACGTCTTCATGCATGATCATGCGAAGTAAAAAAACCGGAAATCAATATTCTCTCTCCTATGATTTTCTCTCTCAATTTAAACTGTAAAGTTCTAATAATAAACAAGCTTTGCCTTTGTTGTGCCAAGAGAAGCATTGTAGTAGTGAGTGATGATGGACATATAAATGTTAGAAATAACTATATGCGGAGGCAGCAGAATAAGTAATTAGTATACAAAAAAATGATTTTCCTAGACTGGCATTTGAAAAAGAACCTAGAAAAGGTAGACGTTACCTAGTTTATACAGTACAGCGAAAAAGATGAGTTAACTAGCTATGAATAACTATTTATATACGTATTACAGCGTTTGTTGAGTGGGTTTCATCTTCTTTTTCTAATATCCTCTTCTCCTCCTTTTCAAATTTTATATTTTATTTTATTTCTTCGTCTTTTAATAAAAAGAACCACTTTGTAATCTCCTATGATACTAATTTTAAGCTGTTCGCGTAAAAAAAAGTTGAGATCAGTGCCAAATGACACAGTTAAAACCAGTAGCATCCCGTGTGATGTTGATTTTTATCATCATATATGTATGTGTGTAGCACAGATATTTACACTATTTCCCTTCATAGTTCATAAAATGCACCAGTTGCAGACACACAATGTATGCATTGTATGAGGCCAAGCCTTGCGCCCAAAAATATGCTCCTGATGATGACGATATGCAAAGGTGCACATAATTTTCGTAGTTAATGCGCAAACAAAAACTGAGAAAAGTTTCACCACAACCATTTTTTTAACCCATCACCCAAAATTAAAAGTTTAAAGGGTAATCTAGTAGTAAAAAGAGTTGGAGGATTATTGGCTTACCATCAAAGTCCGTGTACAGACTATCTCGTAAAATGGCCCCAGAGCCAAAGTCTATAAGTTTCAGACTATGAGATTTTGAGTCAACCAATATGTTTTCGTCCTGTAAAATTGGAAAAAGAAGGAAAACGTTTCATATAGCATTTTCTTCATATATGCATGTTTTACATTAAATAGTGAAATGCGTAGAATTGTATTTACATGAATTTTTTTTTTGCATTTAAGGCATTTCACCAAACCATTTTCTGCGAAACAAGGGAAAATTAAAAAAATAGCTTGGAATTCTGGTAAAGGCAAATTTCCCTGCTTATGTGGAAGCTCTGTTTGTTTTGTACGTAGAAATGTCGAGTGACGCAAATGTGGAAACATCTAATCACTACTGCTTTTAAAATATTTCTCCAGTTGCTTTGTTTACTTGAGTGAATGTGGGTTTATGTTTGATTTCTGCATAAACCGCAAGAATGAACTCATAACCTTGTCTGAGGAACCCATGGAACGTCGCTTTCAAGCAGGGGTTCACTGGTCTACTCTATACACACGACGTGAAAAAGTTTCTTCTGTTTAAATTATAAGGGGAATGCCCAAGGACATGAGAATTTTTTATTAATTTCTGAGAAACGCTAGCGCTGATATAGTATGTAGGTTTTATCAATTTCCCTACGAAGTATTTAAAACTTGTGTGTTTTTCCCTCTGCCAGTAATGCAATTTACTAAGCCTATTTCCCGTATACGGTTTAACTTCTAATATTAAAAGACAGGACAAACATTTTACTGTACAAAACGCATTTTCGATCGTTAAATTTCGAGCAACTGTATTTATTTTACGGGATCCTCTCTCATTAAAATATATAACGAATTAAAAGCTCATTTTTGTGTATAAGCAACTTCCCAGTAATTATCACCTCATTAAGAATGAACTCGACACACAAATTACTAATGTAATGGCTTAATTACGGTTCTCTCATGAAGGTGTGAAATGGCTCATTGGTAGAAAACTGGAAGAGTAATGCCTTTTTATTATTATTTTAATGACTATGTATGTCACGGTGCTTACCTTGATATCTCTGTGAACAACTCCTGCCTGATGGCATGAAACAACCGTCTTGACAATTTGACGGAAAAAGTCACGAGCCAAATGCTCCTCGAGAATCCCTTTCTCTGTGATGTAGTCAAACAAGTCTTTTGATGGTTCTGGTCGTTCCATTATGATGATGAAACTGTCAGTCCGCTCAAAGTAGTCTAGGATTTTTATGCAGCCGTCGATGTGGGCGACTTTGCACATTAGATAAATCTCGAGGGGAACACGATGGTTATTAATCTGGAATGGTTAACAAATTACTCATTAGTACTTTCATTATCATGTCTTTTCATCCAAAGAATAAAGCGAGCAATGCATTTAGGTACAAGAAAAACTACTGCTCCTGTGCATGTACTATTAAGGCAATCTTACAGATAGCATACAAGCAAACTACAATGATAAAGGTAATAGATTTAAGCCAAAAATACCACGCTTCTTCAGACTAAAAGAATGAAAAAATGATTTGTTGCACGAGTTGAAGACTCATACAGATGATCATGTGGGCTCTAATTACATCATCAGTCACAATTTGATACAGTACCAGCAGCAAGCAAGCAGCAGTTGTTTTACCACTGCTGCTGCATTCCCACATTTATAAATACTTTAAAGTCTGTGCTCCAAAATATTTAGGAATGCCCATCATGCAACGCGCGTGTGTGAATAATGGTGACAGGCAAAGCATTTTTTTGTGCGGTACCAATAAACCAGTGTGCAATACATGTATTCATTACAATGGTGAAACTGTAAAGTGTGTGTGGTAACATTGCCAAATTTTAGCGTACCCCGTGCCGTCTTGTCGTCGAGACAGGAAACCAGAGAATGCACATTGCTCTCGGTTTCTATCATTCATACGTAGAGATACATTAGTGCAGACGGCCAACAATAATAAATAAATGTAGCAGGAGGTGCAGTAGAAAAGCAGCAGAGAACCAAATATTCAAATGTTAATGGAACACCACCATTCATGCCAGCTCTTTTAATATGGGATAAGACGCCACCGACGATGAGTCAAGTGAGTCATCGTCGGTGACCGCATTGAACAAAATACATTATGTCAACCAGTACAGATTACCTTACAAAATGCTTCATTTACTCTATTCTTTTTGCTCTCAGCGTTCTGCTTCGCATCTCGTGACTAACTTGCTTTATTTTACTTGTTTCATCATATCAGGTCATCTTCCCAAAGGAATGATGATGATATCCCATTACAAGAGAAAAAAATGGTGATCAAATACAACTGTAAAATTCATCTCCTCAATCATAATGTTTCACTTGGAAACGGAAGAACGTGCAAGTAGAGCAGTGAAAAATTAATACCCTGACGGTTTGTTAATGGGATATAGGAAGAATACCAGGAATTAATAAACATGAGGTTATTAGGCTTTTGTTGTCGAACTGGAAAGGTATGAAATTAGAAATATTGCACAGCTAAATAAGCCATGAAATATAGGTAACTGCAGCAGACACTCATCAGTTTTAATAATAATGAACGGTCATTATGTATTTATTATTGCCAGCACTTGCACTACCTTTGCCCAGCTTAAATTACAAGTACGACGATGAATGTAGGTATACTCGCCGTTGCTGAAGGTCGAATGAAGTAAATTTCTGCGCTGCCAAAAGACGTCATACAATAATAATACTTAAGCTGTGTTCAAGTAGAGGATACTACAACTTGTACATGTGTATTGCTGCGTGGCATATTAGCTGTGTGTTCATGTCATCTAGGTATGCTCATCGAAAAAAAGAAGAGTTCTTCAACTCTTCCATGCATGTTCTTGCCATCATAGTTCATAATGTTGCGTAGAAGGAAAGCTTATAAATAAAGCTTGAGAACTGAGCTTTGGCTTACTTTGCGGTATCGCCTTGTTTACTACCAATTTTACTGCTGGCAATGACTTCTCATGCATATAGCACGGGGACAAAGTCAAACTTTTGGGAAAATTACGTCGTCTGATGATGAGGACATGATGATGATGGTATAATCGCTAGCGTAGCATCATCAGCAGTGGAAAGTTCACTCACATGCTCATCTCTCCTATAATGTCACTGTTGTTGTATTATTATTATTATTATTTTATTAAATAAACAAAAATCTTGATAAATGCATACTATTATGGTGCCTTGAACTACTTGCTTTGCACTGCTCACTGTTTTCAAAACAAGTAGACACAAACGTAAATAAATAAATAAAAGTATACTTGATATAATGATGATGATATGGATGTGTATCAAGAAAACAATGAAACATTCATGTGTTGTTCCACCAAGTCATTATGAAGCTATGAACTGGCAGCTATTATTAGAAAAATGCTATCCAACCAAGTTACTATTTGGAAGACTACGTAAAGATTTACTGCCGTAGAAGATATCCCTTTATTGCACAGTAAAAAATCTTGATTAATAAAAAAATAATAACATGAGCGGACAAGGAAACAATACATTGTCTGCTAGTTCATACGTTTATCGGCTTGGAATCATAAATAATCATTGCCTATATATGTTGCTGCGTTTGTAAGTATCTTATGCTATGTATGTACGTAAATGTAGAAGAGCTCGTGTTTACCTGCGTTATATTTGCGCAAGGAAAAAAAATGTAATCCGAATTTTATCATGCTTTTTCCTACACAAAAATGATGACGTGTTGCTTCCACAATCATCATCACCAAATCGAAACATACATACGCAATACAGCATAACGCTCGGGAATAATATGCAGGTAGTGGTCGTCGTGAACAACAACAGCGGATTGGATCTGTCCAGACAATAAAGGGAAAATGTAATAGTGAAGGAAAAGTCATTATGAATGACCGTGGTTGGCGGTGATGTTAATTATAGTGATGGTAGTATATAGTGTAGTACATACATATCTAGGTAGGTAGTAGTAAGACTTAAAACGAAAGCGCAACTGATCATGTGAACAATGGATCAGGCAAGATTGACTACGTAACACTTTATGAATGGTGGCGTTGGTGGAAAACAACGACACAAACGTTTGCTAGTGTTCATGATCATGATCATGATGATGCCATGGCACTGACAGTTAACATTAGAATGACTGCTGAGTATCTAGCAGTGAACTATTTCAACATTTACTTTAGCATTCAATCCTAATTGCAAAAAAGGGATTGTTGCTGCTGCGGTGGTGGTGGTGGTGATGGCGATGATGATATGCAAGCCATTAAATAGGTATCTTTATTCATGCATTTGCCTACATACATATGCCCATTCACTCATCAACCCACACGTCGTAGCTCGCGAGTAGGAAAGCACCGTTACATCACATTATCATTATTATTCCCATTTTCAATGCTGGTTCTGTATTCTCCTATTCATTACTATTATTATTATTGTTGTTGGCATGTATGTATGTACATATGCATGTGTTTGTGGCCTGACACACATTGTAGTAAATTCTCTACTCCGTAGTCTGCATGAAGAGAGCGCAATCACGTACATACATACATTAAGAGGAGCCTTATTAATTGCACCCAAGTTACTTACGCACACACAAGTATGTACGTACAGACACACATGCATGATATCATCATCATCATCTTTCTCATCACTGCTGCTCCTGCTACTAGCACCATCCAATTTATTCTCGTAAAGTCAGCAGTCGCACGAAGTGAGAGCATGATAATAGCAATAATAATAATAACATATTCATAGCAGGAATAATAACATTAAAGAGTGGGAATCCCAAGCGGAAATGTTGCACAATCTGTACGCATTCCACAGAGCAGCACAGACTCTCGACTTTACTTTCTTGTTGCATTAAATCATGTTCCGCTACCTTTCATATTTATGCTTGTGCTGTTGTTTCCTGAGAGGAGAGTGCAACAATGCAATCCTCAATCAGGCAAGTTGACAGACGCAAGTGCTTATAGTAATAACAATAATGGAGCAGATAAAAAAAGTGACTGACTGATGTCTATATTATTAAATAAACATAGGTAATGATAATCACTAATGGTAGAGGAAACTTTATCATCCGTCAAAAAATGATCTATATCTGAAGCACAGGTAAAATCGATACATAAGCAGAGTGGAAAATAAGCGACAAAGGCATTAAAAGCTGTGTAAAATAATAATGTATTAAAAATAATATATATAATTCTTACCGTTCTCCACTCCGTCACTTTGGCTTTTGCTACGTGTTTGATAGCCACCTAAATGAAAGCATAATAGGGGATTTTTCAACATTTATCTTTCAATGATTTAATCCTAACGATCCTTAATTTTTTCATAAAAGAATATCTCTCCTTTTTCTATTGCAAGCCAGACAGACATTTTCTGACAAGGCAAAATTAAAACGTTCAAATATTTACGATTGGTGGTAAGCATTTGTTCAAATTCATACCAGGTATGGAGTCCCTAATGGTTGGCAACAGCCCACACATTCATGCCATTTACTATTACTGTGAATAGCAGCAACAACTCTCACTCACTTTTAGTTTATCTACCAGACAATGAGACGAAGAATTGCAACATCTATCTAACTGCGTGTCTGTCTTTTGTGGCCTCTAGGTATAATTTAAAAGTTTTTTTTTTGCAGACGGTTACTAATCCGTACTATATATACATTGGTAGGTAGACAGACAAACTAAATAGCAGAATGCATTATGCATGCACTTTTCTTTCTACCGTCTTCCTATATTTGTATACATTGTCATTATCATCTTCCTACAAATTAGTCTGCCTGACATGGACAGCGAGAAGAAACGCTGCATTTTCAAAAGATACTTTTCAGTACACTGTCTGGCCGTCGGCTCACATCTTTATTTGTAGTTTAACAGTTAGCTGTGATTTGTTTGAAAATGAATGAATGTCTGGCTTTTTTGCCCTTTTTAAACATCTATGTCGTTGATTTCTGTAAATGGATGATTTGA
Source organism: Sinella curviseta (assembly GCA_004115045.4). Lineage (NCBI taxonomy): Eukaryota > Metazoa > Arthropoda > Collembola > Entomobryomorpha > Entomobryidae > Sinella > Sinella curviseta. The sequence continues at coordinate 12,389,240 of CM065489.1, forward strand.
CTAGGATGTATGGAAATGCATTAGGGGTTTCATTCTTTTTTATTATATTGAAGATTGATTAAAATGTTTGGGGCGTTTCTTCACGTGATCCCAATGTATTTTATACAGTTATGGACGCTAAATGTGCGGGAAAACTTACGGGTAAGCCATCTCTCAGTCTGACTCCGGAATATACAGTGCCGAACCCTCCTTGGCCCAAAACTGGACCAACTTTGTAAGCCCTCTCGAACGGCTCACGGGACGGCATTACTGAAAAAAGAATAAAGAAAAGGAAATGGTTATCAACATGATAATTTGTGCATATTTTTTGTTTACAGATAAAAAATGAGTTCAATTAATTGACTTTATTTAAATGAGCTGATGATGAGGTTCCACCTCTGGTTGCCGTGTAAACTGCGTAGCGTTTTTTATCTTTCCATATTAAAAAATAATTTCTCATTTCCGCCACTTGACCCATGAAAAATGATTTTCCTGATGAATGACTGAAAAATGTAATCCATTTGAGCATTCAAATGTAAATGATTCCAATATGACAATTCCAAAACTTTATTACATTTTACGTCAAGCCCTGTCAAATTTTTCATCATGGAAGACACTCGATGAGTGGAGAGGAAACAAGTACGCTAATTAGCGATTTCCGTGTGTCGAGACGATTGTCGAGGACAATCTAGTCATGACTCCTTCTTTGTATTCTCTAGAAACGACGTGTGTCTACATCATCGCCACGACTTCTCTTTCAGAAAATCATGCTGTGTACGATAATATAAACTGTGTGCAATCATCCTTGACAAGAGATTGCATGGCACTCTCAAACACACAGCAACAAGCAGAGTCCATCCTCCAAAACGACAATGTGCTTTCAATCCATTAACAAGTTTTGCAAACAGTAACTTAGGCAGTCATACCTACATATATACCTAGCTTATCTTATATTTTTAGCATGCTGTACTCCCGATCGATAAACTGTTGATCTATGTCACTTATGGACAGACTGTTAAACAAACAAACATCATTATGATAACGCTATATAGTGATCAGCCTCTGCCTCCATGCATGATTTGTATAAATGTATGGTTTTGACCACCACAGGCAAAAAAAGACGCGCACACAGACAGTCGCCTGCTTTTTGTTTGGAGAGATGTGGGTACATTTACCAACTATGTGTGAAATTTCATTTCTGGAAGATCATCCTTTTTTGCCTCTATATTTTGCTGGCTAGAGAGCTGCTACATGTGATGATCATTACATTGCCATGTTGATGGACCTCAAACAGAAACCAGCAGGTTGGTAGACTTGCCTCGTCGCAGACTCTATTTACTTAACAGGCGAAAGAAAAAATGTCTAGAAGGTTTTTGCAAGTCTATTTTTTACTACAACATACTCTGCTTATGCTCTGCTGATTATTATCGTCTCCTCTCTAGTCTACGTATATAAAAGGTAAGAATGAATGATGATAATAGAATCCCCACTTATGTAAGTAGGCATATCTGCAAAACGTTTGTGTACATTTCGTTAGGAAAGCCCACGGATTCGTGATGATGATGATGATGTTATCAAGGATTTTGTTATTGTTGTTGTTAAATTATTCTCGCTTTTGAGCAACGGTACTCCCATGTAAGTCCTATACCGTGCATGTATAGATGAATGGCGCAGTTTAGCTGCCTACTTGTCGACAGGTAGATTTTTTTTTGCAGAGATGCCTACCTTCCAACCTACCTACATTTACCTACGTGTACTTAGGTACTAGGCTAACGTTTTAAAAAAGAGCTTAAATAATGCAGGTCCTTTACATTCACCATCACACTACCTGCACCTCAAGGTTATCCTACGTACTACTATTGCTACTACTACAAGTTCAAATGAATGATAAAATGGTCTGTCAGACAGACATACATTCACAATGAATTTTAATTCCCTGTAAAATTCCAAACTATGCGTAAATGTCATCAAAACAAAAGTGTAGCCTTGCTTTAAATATTACAGTTTGATCCTACATTTTTATCTACTGTTTTAAATAAATGGCCATGCTACTCACACTTTGATAAAATGGACGCATACATATTCGCATACCATTAAATATAGTCATAGCATCTATAGAAGCTGCATATTATGACTAGGTATTTAACAGGACACAAAAGTGTACATGGACAGATGGGTCAAATGTAAACTATATACCTATTTATTATTGTTATTTTATGCCAGCTCCCACCGTTGCTATTCCTGCCGTTGTTCATGATATCTCTGATGACACTCTGTCTTCAAATATTTGATACAACTATGAAATGAATGGAATTCTGCCTAGGAAAAATTAAAGTATTGCGGACATTTGATAAACTGTGTGGAATGAGGTCACAAAATAATGCGTGGGTCTGATTTATCAAAGTGTACAAAGAGAACAACTGAGGCTGAGCACAACATAACTTGATACATGACATACAAAGCAGCAACAGCAGCAGAGGCAATTCTGCTTGGTATGGACATCGTCCCATAACTTAAAAAATCATCATCGCTTTGCATATTGACGAGATTGACAGGAACTTTAGGATTGTTCAATTATGCTTTGGCAAGGACATTTTTTTATACATCCCTACCACCTTTGCTTTTTAATGTCAGTACATAGTATTATGTCATGAGTTTAGGACTACTTGGAAATGACAACATCAATGATTACTTGAAAATAATGTTTGGTAAACTTGTGCTTCCCCGTAATCGCCCTTGCTTGTTTGTGTTTGCTATTTTTAAAAACATGCACAATCCTAAATGTTACTGTGATGCAATAAAAGACATTAGTAATAGTTGCAGATGACTATGACGACGACGATGACTATGTCCTGGAAGAATGTCGAAAATGAATAAGGCGAAAAAACGAGTGGGAGACGTGTGCATTTTGTTAAAACTCATTCATTCATTTGGCGTGTAGTCATCTTCGTCATTGTAGGCCTATACTGAGAAAAACCATTTTTTGCCCTTACGTCATCGTTGCCATCATCATAATAACAACAGAGAGAGAGCGAGAGCTCAAGCAGGAATTGTAAAATGAGCGAGTGCTGAATCTCCTGCCGTTTTGTATACTGCATTTCACACACTACATCATCATCGTCATGAGGATGATGAGGTCGAGTGTTATATTCCCTATTATTGTGATGATGTATGTATGGTGGTGGTAAATGTTAAAGCATCATCATCTTCATCACCATTTACGCATGCATATATAACTAACCACCAACATCATCACCAATCTATCCTCCATTCCCTGAATTGTTTATAATTGAAGAGGCTACTAGGGAACTCCGTGTGTGTCTCTCTATATATATTGCACTGTGCAGTTTTATTGCGGGGTATAGTGAATGTAATCCAACAAGTTTTTTATTTTTTTTTATTATTTGTTTTTGTACTCTTCTTCTCGGAGAGCTCAACCAGTCTTCGTCCTTCTAACTGTGCTCATTTATATGTATTTTGCACCGACTGACTCCGTGTTATCATTATCAAAATAGTAGCACACAGAACGCGGATAGAGAATGGAATGGAGTATTATGGCTTTTGACTGTGATGGAATGGAGGATGATGATTGTGTGTATGTGTGTGTGAGTCATACATTTTCAACATTTACATTTTTCTACGAAGTCCATGGGTTGGCCTCTCATTTACTGCTGAACAGAAGAGAGAGTGTTCAATCAGATTATTATGGTTCACAGATTTTTTTCTTTGATATCAGAAAAACGTAAATATTTATGTTTCATTTAAATGAATGGAGAAGCAAGGCGTAAAACTACGCACACGTTCGATTTGCAACTTGCATGCATGGGTATTGGAGTATTTGCTATTAGGAAGCTCTTCTTGGAATATTGGCGGCTGCATTAGCAAGTAGGAGCAGATGGCTCCCATCTCTTTTCTCTCTAACAAAAGCAGCGTTGCGCTGTCAACGTCATGTGCACTTTTTACACAGAACATCAACAACAAAAAATGATTTTTTTTCTTCTCATTCCTGCTACTACCCCATTTGGTAAACAGAACTAGGACTCGCAAACGGATTTATGATTTATTTTCAGCCATTCACTCATTTATGCTAAACAAGTGAAATGTAATATTAACCGACACGGAACTGATTTTTTTTTCGCTGTGCAATAATTTGTACTCGATGCCCTGCCATGTTTTCTTTTGAGTTGTTTCCAACTTTCGACATTGCACTTATTTTGGGCACGAATGGCAGACGCGTATGAATTCTTAAAGAACCTACTTAAGTAGGTAGGTACTTAAATGTTAAATGGGGCAAGCTGCAAGTGACAGACTTGGAAAGATTTGTGAGTATAATTGTAAAGTTATATAGAGAGAAAAATTACCTGGAGGTTTAACGTAATGATCCTTTTCCTTATTACTACTATCCATATTATTACTAATTCCACACCCTCCTATACTGCTTGAGTTATACATATTGTTGGTACTTCCACTAGGTGCACTACCGCAACAATTATTATTGCTGCTGCTATTATTATTGTTGTTATTGTTACTAATATTATTATTAATGTTATTTATCTGATTGCTAGGGCTAGACGGTGCTTGTAGTCTTTCCGATGACAGCATTTCCACATTCTTTTTGCACAAGTTACAATTTTATGTCCCACCAAATAAACCTGTATAGAACAAGTTTCACTATGGACATTCGTAACAAAACACTTGAAAAGTTCTTCAAGAAAATTTTCTTTTCACACAGTCCTTCGAAAGGAAAGAACTTCACTTTTTTTTTTGCAGAATAACCAATGAGATTCTCTTTTCTCAGGAGAAGTTTGTCAGTCAGACTTTTTCTACGTATGTATGTATGTACGCCACGTGTGGTATATGTAACTTGGTATTCGTTTCTTGTGTAAGTAAACACAAATTGATTGATATGAGTTACCACTAACAGTTTTTAATATTTATGTTCCAATTAATTCCAGTTCGGAAAAAATGAGTGGTATAATAATTCAGCACCAAAAACTGGCAGTTGGTTTTTCTATGAAAACGTATATTGGAGACGTATACAGTTTTGATCAATCCAAATGGCTTTGAAATTTTTCAATCTTTTTTTTCCGTTCCTTCGCCAAAAATGATTTGTCGTTATTTAAAATACTTTTTTACGAATTTCCAAAAAGCACAAGAGAATTTGTGGATTTGTGTTAAAAATTGGAGTCAAAAATGAATAAAAATGATTTCTCGTCACGTTTGGTAAAAAGAGAAAAATTGAATTGTCAGCGAACACACACCTTGAAGAAAAAATGCTCTTGTTCTGCTAAATGTGTAATGTGTGATTATTAATTTGTCTTCCGTTCCATTTGCATGAACAGTTGCTCACTGTCACGAAGCGCATGGAAGAATGACTTCCGATCGGGAAACGCACCTTAATTTGTACAGAGTAGTAAAGTAAGTAGGTAGTAGTAGTATTACTACAGCTCCTCGTGTAGTAGTAGTATGCGCTAAGAGTGAAGCGAGTGACTGACTGAGCTGGTGTTTTACTCCGAGAGATTCCACACTACCAATAACACTGTTCCAGCGCCAACACAATAATAATAACAAACTCACAGGCACAGGAGAGTTTTTTCTCTTTACTCACCCTTTCTTCTATTTAATACCACTTTAAGAGAAATAACGCAAGAAGACGTATGAGTAGTAGTGGTAGTAGTAAGTAGTGAATGTGCGTATCGTTACTTGCTATCTCCGAAACTTCAACGATAAACACACAGAGCGATTTCACTTGTCAATTCTGAGACAGGGAGCTTTCCTATATTCAGCTTGCTCGTCGTCTACTATTTAGCTTTTTCTTCTCTTTCGATATATGCTATACGATGCTTTATACCTTTATGTCACTTTTATTCAGACAACTTGTGTAAAGAGAATAAAAAAGTTGGGGCACGCAGCGACATGGATCCTGCTTGCTGCTCGAACACTCTGAAACTGACTGAATCAAGCGAGTAAGACTGAGATGTCTTTTCAGAACCGCAGCATTCAGTTCAACCTTTTTTACTACTCACAAACATTGCAGGGATAACATTCTATGCATGTTTTTGCCTAACAGCATGATTGCTCGCAACAATTCTGATACATTGAATAAAGCATACATACCAGCGCCAACTTGCTTCTTACAGTGATACACATACATACGTAGATGATCAACTCTCAACCCATTCTTTCCAATACTGCTGCTGTGTGTTCCACGACCCAGCAACTTCATCATCATCAAGATGAACCAACAACAGTAACGCTACCCCTTCTTACTACAATGCTGCTGCACTCACTACAAAAATTACTACTTTCTTTACTACTACCACGACGTCGTCGACTTCCACTTCTTACTACTACAACTCGCTAGTATTTCTACAACTTTATATGTGCATACATTCCTCCATACATACAACAATCATATATGTATGCATTCTTCCTTGCAGACACAAGGAACAACCCCGAAGCAAACATATACATACATGCATCCCTTATGGATGTACACGGCGGATTATTTATGTACGTAGGCATATATGTATGCTTTATAATTATATAGTGAAAGAGCAAGGGCGAGAGAAGAGAGAGAGGGGTAAAATGGAATGCCTGCTTTACTACTATTGCTCCCTTATATATCCTTGTCATTCACCACCACCACCACCACCCTTACTCTTCTATTCTTTCATATAAAATAGTTAGTTTTTAGTTGTATGAAAAAGTTTATATCTCGGTGGTGGTGGTGGCGGTGACTGCTGTGGTGATAGTAAATGAGAGGAGCGCGTCTCTTTTTTCTCTCTCTCAACGGCCAAGACAGACAGACATATATACATACACACACGAAAATACCTCCACGTTGTTGCCAACGCAACAAAACTGTAGAAGGGGCAGTTTTTTTGTCTGCGTATACCACATGCATACTTGAGCATCATACAAACTATTATTATAACTCTGGGCTTCAACTATGGCTATGTCATACTTATAGGGAAAGAGGGTTTAAGAAAACTATGTAGCTACATATATGTACCTACATTTATGTATATATACTATGAAAACGACATGTGTGCACTTTTTCATGCTGCAGTCAAACAAAACTAATACCATTTCAGGGAACTAGCAACAACCACCACGATTAACAGGACGACGATACGATGACGATGCACGCATGCGATGAGCGAATATCAGGAATAATGCAGACGTAGTTGCTGGCGTTATGTTTTGGGAAGGGGATGTATACAAATGGGTACATGGCTCTCTCTCTATCTATATTGGTGAGACTGTATTATTACGTCATTATATTATAGGAGGAATGTAAAGAATCGTATATCCCAGAGAGAAGGCAAGAATGTTTTTTACTCCTTGTGTATGTATGTGCCTAGGCTTGTACAACTTCATACATAAATCCATTCTCAGGCTGATAGGGTATAAGATGCCGCAAAATGTTCGTCGGGAATATAACGTAACATAGTAATATTATTATGCCTTTGCTCGCTGTGCTGCTTTTCCTTGCATGCATTGCAGTAGTGCAGCGTGATAGTTTTACTTCCCCTGCGCTCACGGTATATAGGCAGTTGGGCATATTTATAGTAGGAAGCAGCAAAAGGGAGTATGTATATGTGCTTGGAGGAAAATGTATATGACTTACAGGAATAATCCCCGTTTCTTCTTACTACACTTACTACTTAGAACAGCAACGTGTTCAACTCATTTTCGGAGTAAAACGTGGACTTGTTTGTTGTAAGTGGGCATTTCTTACCATTTTTAGGTATATACATTTCTGGTTAAATACGCTTCCCATGTAATTTTTTGGGGGAATTGAGTGTGCATGCAAGAGGCAATGACGCTGCTTTTACTTCGGGGAATAATAAGTCTACAATTTCTACAGTTTTGGATGCGGGTGTAAAAACTTGTGCAACACATGCACGTATTTCGTAGAATGGAGTTGAGTAGAAATGGGGGAATTTGGGGAATGTATTCATTCGTTTCTTCGTCTGAAGCGGAGGAGAGACTGGCTCTTTCTACAATTGTATTGTAATCGTATTATATTATATCCAGTGGGAAACAGAAAACAACAGCATGATCATCACCGTGATCGTCTTCTCTCTCACTCTCTTCATAATATACCACTATGCATACAGTGAGCGTGGTAATCTACATAGCTAGCAACAATGGATCAGCAGGGGTTGAAGCGACGCAGACACTTTCCTGGCTGGACATTGACCGACGATGTCAGGTTTACTACTACTACGCATGACGCATAATATCATCATGCTTCTCATACTATTAGTATGATCATTTCTACATTTCCATCCAACAACATTTATTAATTGACTTGCTGTCATTTTTCACATGACAAATGTAAAGGAATACCACACCAGTAGTAGGTATGCATGCATATCGTATGAAATCGGTATTAGTGAAAATCAACCAGTAGTACATGTGTACAGTACAGGCAAATTCCTCGAGAAATATGTGACATATGAAAACAGTGAGGAGATAAATGTCCACTTCTTATTTAAAATTAAAATTCAGGAAAAGGCCATATAAAGACAAGAATAATTTTAACCTTTGTGGAAAAATATGAAAAAGTAAAATAAAATGTTATTAGTGTGTAGAGGAGAGGATCAAGTAGAAATCAAGAATTCCACGCACATATAGAGGGAAAAAATATAATGGATGGTTGTCAGGATTAGGAATTTACACGAAATGACAAAAGTTAATCTGCCTGTTGTACGGTATTCTCTATCTATAAAGGTTTCTCGGTTCTCAGGCCCCAAATACAGACGTCTTGTTGTTGGTATGAAAAAGACGGGCTTTGGGTTATTGTATTCTCTATTAGATGGTCTTCGCACACGAGGAAGAAGAGTAATATATTATGACGGAACAACATAGATGTATAGAGGGATGCCTATGTGACTATGGTGTGGTCTCTGCCCTGCCGACGCTACAAATTTTAACAATGCCATTAGCATCAGGAGCAGCTAGCATCACAGTGCAATGGCTTCAGCCAGGGAGAGAATGTGGCTGAGAAACTGCTCATTGTATGATCTTTCCTTGCGTTGCGTTGTTGTCGTGCTTTCTTGCAGTATGTATCAACCTATGCATCCATGTGGTAAAAATCTAACAATGTTTTGTATGGATATGAATACATGAGATTCCATGAGAATGCATATGCGAGAAGAGCCAATGGTACGAGTGGCGGGTCGGTGTGGGAATACTTTCAGATATAATCCATTCACCTAGCTCTAGCTACAACTCACAACGCAAGGGTGTAAAAACCATGAGAAAGTGGTTGAACCGAAACCCTTTTCTAACTCCTCCACATTATTCCCTCCGAGATAATATGCTATGCTTTGTAAGTTGCAAAGCATAAATGCTCTGTTCTAGTAGTATTACGTGGAGGTTTTCATGTATACAGTAAGTAGGAGTGAAAGCATTGATTGTAGCGTAAGGATTCTGAGGCATAGCAAATGTTTTTCTCAATATTCAGGTGCGCATGCACTCAACTGTCTTGTCATCTTATATAGAACGATGAATAGAAGACGCATGAGGAAACTGTGCTGTACAAATGCAAGCTGAGATTTTTTCCGCCATGAACCCATATGCGATTTTCATATAAACTTTATGAGATTGGACACTAGCATTTTGGTGTGTAGCTTGCTAGAAAATTAATTAGTTTTGAATTGCAATTAATTATAATTAACCATTCAAGGTAATAGTTGGATAGCATTTGGAAATATCGTAGAAGGAATAGATGCGACCGATTACGTTTTAAAAAAAGTCACGGCCTCCAAAAATTATAACTGCATGTATCAATTGTTCCTATAATCCAACAGAATGGTAACAATCAAAATTTGTTAAATTCCCCTCGTACACAAGTACACCATCAATGTCAGTATCAGCAGCAAGCACCAACCAGCGTCCTGTTCTTGAGAAGGCATGCATTTTTTTACAATCTCACAACAAAGTGTGGCACTCGTGGCAGCAAAAGTTGTACATGGTACAGTATAAAGTATAATATTTGAGCAGTCATCATCATCATTACATTTAACATTTTCCACTTTCCTCCACCACTACTGCATTGTAAATGTGTATGCTCTGGAGAGGTCTTCTACTTCTCTCAAAATAAGAAAAAAAATTGTCTGAAAAAGTAAAGCTGGCTGTTGTTCAAAAACCTCTCTCTCCTCTCTCACTCTAACCAACACTACACATACCAAAGCTAAACTTGTGTTGTGTGATATGTTGTTGCTAGGGCTTTTCTTCACAATTCTACTCTATGAATTTTTTTCTCCCTCATACTACTACTACATAATACTCTACGCATGGCATGTGGGTATAACTAGCATACAACACAGAGATACTACAACAACGCCAGATTATATTATACCTATATACATTCACCAAACAACTACAAATATAAATACTAGGAGGGGGAAATGACTTTGGCATTTAGACTGCATTACACTGTCGCGGTCCTCTCCTGCTTGCTTTTTATATCGCTCTTTCTACTACTCTTGTATACCCACCGTATACACTCCAAACTGCATGCATACTTTGAACAACATTTCCTATTAAAGCGTTCGCTTTTTTTGCTCCATTCTTCGCATCACCATTCTATACCGTATAGGAAAACGTAGACATAGGGATTTCTTATAAAAAAGGATGTTCCTGCCTCTTTCACTCTTCCCTGAATTAAATATGTAATTTCATACTCTCTCTCTCTTCTATGTAGCCGACTCCATTCTCAGAGAAACTTTGGTTAAACAAAATGTCCTATAAATATAGCGACGCTATATATTTTCTACATATATATAGATACATTCAACATTCTTTCATTTTGGCTTCACAACTTTTTTGGTAGGTCTACTACTACCACCACCACCAGACTAAGTTTTTGGCCGTAAAAAGCAACCAAGGCAAGGCTGTCTATCCAAATGCAGGATTTTCTTGGAAGTATACATGTACATAAATGGAAAACCAAGTGCAGCCGAACATTGCTCGCCACTATTGTGCCGTCTGTCTGCATGCTGCTCCTAGCACATCTTAGCAACTAGACCGGGTACATTAAAGCAAAAGAAAACAGGCTTCAACGACCTCTCTCTCTCCCTCTCTCTCTCTCTAGTCGCGTCGATAATAATGCTACTGCAGAAACAATTGTGCATCTCCTTAGAAATGAACTTCCAATGTATATCCTTCCTTATATTGGAATAAATTATAATCATTTAAACAGAGATAGAGAAAACCACAGCGATTTTCCTGCACACTTACACCTTACCCATTATGAGTAATAAAATGAATTTTTCATGTAGAGAGTCAATGTCTGTCTGAAGGCTGCTGTGGTTGCTAACGCTTCGTTTGCTGTTGTATGCAAACATGTATACACATGTGTGTACTATCATTCTAGCGGTGCGGTGGTGGTGGTCATAGGGCGTCAATGCAACGACGATGGTGACGATAAGTATAAGTAAGTATACTGCTTTATTATTATTATTTACTTACACATGACATACCCATTCATCATGAGAATTTTTAATAAATATCAATAAACAAAGTTTGCGCTTAAACGAGCTATATGTTACGCTGTGCAAAAATGTATTACTACGAACGTCTAGCCTCATAAAAATGTAAGCGTATATGGTCTATCATAATGTGGTGGTGTCTGGACTTTCACATGTTTTTATTATCATGAGGAACATGTTGAAATATTAAGTTGGACAGCAATAAATCGGTTATTATCGAGGCTATATTTCTCGACGGAAATGGGCATAAGACCAGAGGATTTTTTTCCTTCATTTCATGATATAAAAGTGTGGAAATTCTATAAGTCTGGAAAATCTTTATATGTGCATGAGCGGTATACGCAAAGCATAACATGTACACCACCGATGATAAATAGCATAATATGAAAGTGTAAAGTTCCCTGCTCCTTTCCACTCCTCCTAGCTGTGATGTTATTTGAATCAGAAAAAGGGAAAAACACGTTCCGGTCTTGGTATTAACAACAACATATATAGTCTGCAAATGACAAACGCATCTGTCTGGCCTGAAGAAACTAGTTTTGTCTTGTCTCAAGAAAGACGGCATGTCTAGATCTTTTACACTACAGCTTCCTGCTCATCAAAACTTCCTGTTTCGGAATGGAGAATGGAGAGAGAGAGAGAGAGTCAGAGGACAAAAATTTCCTTTTCATTTCCCTCGGTAAACATGGGTTTTCCCTTGAAGCGCTTCAATACGCACACGCGGATCTTTGAGATGCGTGCTCTTTTCAAACAGCAACTGAATTTAATTTACCCAATTCATTAATCCGCAGCGAAATTCTATATTCTATAGACAACAAAGCATTGCGGAAATTCGTAAAAAATTAAATACATAGGGAATTTCCTGACTTGCACGGTTAAAAAAAGTGATAGAAAGAGCGGGTTCACAAATAATGAGCAACGAAGAAAATAATAACAGTCAAAATGAACGCTTCTATGTATTCATAAGTACAGGGAGTAAATTCATGCTAAGGAATCGTAACGCCATGGACCCTATAATGAGATACATTACTTCGACAATGTCTGGAGCAATAACAGTTTCCACATGACACTCCAAAAACGAAATCCATCCATACATAAGTAATTATGAACTGTATACATGCAAGGAGAGGGAGAGCCGAGCAGACAAGAGCAGTAACTGCTCAATGTGTGGACACACGGAACGGATGATGGAACACAATGAACCTACGATTGGCGTCCATGAACCTCCAAGGTCTCGTGTTTCCTTCCCACGCAAGCAAAAAACCAAGAAGAAAAACGCTTGGTTCGATGATAATACGACAAGACAGGATGAAAACATGAAGCCCAAAAAAACTACAAAAAAAGAGCATGCAAGCAAGCTAGCAGATGCACGGCGTTTTTACATTAACCAAGACGCACCACCAGCGGCAGCAGCAACAATAATAAAATAATACTGGTACACGACGACACACACACACACATTGAAGGTTGAGTAAAATTAAACTTGTACTCCCTCATACTACGGAAAATGTATACTGGATTCTATCTTAATGCTTTCGAGATGGCCATTCCTCCAACTTTCATGCGGATATGCATGCATACATACATACAACCATACATACTGGGTATATTGCCTGGCGTGGCCGCGGTGGTGGTGGCGCTCTGTGTATGTGCATTTTGAAGAGACATTCATTTCATTCACTCTCGCTTGCTGCAAGTTCATTTAGTAACGTCGACGGCGGTTTTGTTCCCACTAGCAGCGCAGTGCAAGAAAACTACAAGAAAATAACGTGCACTTTAACTCAAGCGTGTTGTGTTTGCAACGCAACATTGCCTGGACAAACTGCCTTGCAGGGAGAACGCAGAGTTTTTCTTTTAATGATAATACCAGACATACGACGCTTACTCCATGCCGTTGTTGACGTTTTACTTTGTTACACATTTTTAGAAAAAGTCGCTTGTTCCTCCTAGGTTGATATAATAATATGCATATAATGTATCATATTATCAAAAGAGAATCTCTCTCCCCATCTTATAGTAACAACAACGACAACCGAAATCTACGACCCTACAACTCGAGTTGTGCAGACACGTCGCGATACGATGTATCAAGAAAATTTCACAATCACACACAGATTTTCTCGCTCTCTGGAAGCTTATCTACCACAGCCTTTTTCAAAACACGAGGGAGGTTATTTTCGTAGCTCTGCGCGCACACACACACAAACTGACTGTCGGGGAGATAAAAAACGAGGAGTGATTATATCTTTGTCTGCTTATCGTTAGTTAGAATATCATTTCCTTATAAAGAAGTAAAATGTATGCATGGTTCTATGAGTTTATTTAAGAAGATGTGGTGGTGAAGATACGGGCTCAACTCAACCCGTCACATCCTCCACCCAACCCTTTTGATGCTTCAGTATTTTATGGAATATTTTTGACACGTTTTCAGCACAAGTTTTTTTTCCAAAGGATGCAGCGCATGCTTCTTTTGAACTAAAAATACACTGAAAAATTTGCTTTTTAAATAATGAAGCCAGAAAGCATTTGCATGTCATTTGAAAGTAAGTGACGAGGATGGTGATGGTACAGGCGCTGATGAAAATCATATATTTATGACCAACACATGTTCATACAAAACACACTGACAACTAAAGACTTCTTCCCAAAATTATTGTAACACCTCGGCAGCAGCAGTAAGTAAAAGTTAAGGAGAAAAGACGGCATAAACTTTGGTTACATTATATCATCTCGGCAGCAACAAGCGTCCCCCAAAACTTATGGTTGCTGTTGCCACTCCAGCCCTTGAGCCAGTTAAAAAAACTCCTTGAATATTTGATGCATAGTATGTGGCGTTAAACTATTCAAATATGTAGATGAAAGCACGCATGAAAGATTTAAAGCGCTTTTTAAAAAATATCTCTATCCATAAAATACTATGTGTGTGCATAACGTGTGTAAATACATGCAAACAGTTTGTCCCCTATCAACCCAAGCATGCATGACTTAAAACACTAATTTATTGACAGCAACGTAATTTAATCGTTCGATGATTATTACTGATTAAGAGCAACTTTCCGGTGACGATGCTAGCAATCCAGCGAAAAAAAATCACCAACTCGGCACTTACGGAAGGCAAGGTATATAAGTCGATCCAAATCATAATCATCATCATTTTCCGAGGTGCAGGCAGGTAACTCCGTCTTCGTCGCAGTAGAAGAGCTGGCCATCCTTGTTGGGATTACTGGAACGATGTTTGAGATTTAAAATTCAAACTTTTAAAAGCTTTCAATAATTCAAGAAGACAAACGAAAGACGCTGTTTTTTTTCCTCCAAGCTGAATTTTTATCTGGGCGGGAGAGGTTCACACTGGTAGTTAACTCCTTTTTATTTGAGGAAAGAGTACAACGCATACAAATCAAATCAGGTAACAATAACAAACGCAATCCTGTAACACACACGGAACGGAAAAAAAATCTTTCATAAGATAAATGCATAATGTGGTAAATACGCTTTCATGTCGACAGTATTTCGAAATATTTTAGATCAAGATAAGCCAAGGGCAAAAAAAGAAGCCTTTATAAGGCTGAAGAATTTTTTTTCTTCAAAAGCTCAACTACAAGTTTACTTATTATTATATATCATATGACGCAAACCTTATAATTATATTTATACGCTTGTGGAAGATATCACAAAATAGACGGCAGCAGGAGCGCTGGTAGCAAGGAAAAGAGTTGTAGCAAGAGTCGACAGAGAGAGAGAGAGAGCAAGCAAGAGGCAAAGCGCATTATCGCGGAGGATTCTTTTTTCTCTTTCAAATTTTTCCATGTTACTACTACTACTTACATTACAAGATAAAAAACAGGACTCGACGCATCCACGCATCTTGCATGCAAGCATGCATACCAAAAAACGCTTACAAGAAAACATGGCAACAAAATGAGACTACGAGATAAAGAGTCTCAAAATTCTTAAGAGTATTTTTTACATTTGTTTCATTTTTCGTTCACTGACTAGAGGGGGAAAAATGTTTTATAGCTGAAGCAAAAACTCCGCCGCGTACTATTATGATGAGACCATTGAGTCTATAAAGGTATGAAACGAAATATTATACTACATAAATATAATGATGGGCTTTTAACGATGAGTATACTTGTTGTTGTGGTAAGGCCAAAACATTGTCTGTATGCATTATGTAGCATCATTATTATTAAAGAAAAAAAAAGTTTACGCATGACGCTGAAAACAACAGAGTGGTGGAGGAGATGCGTGTGCGTGTGTAAACTCGCTGGTTGTTCAGGATTTGTATCTCGTCATCATCGTCATCCTCAGGATTTTTCTCTCCTCTACGTTACGAACCAGACAGGAACGTAATAATAACAATAATGACGATGATGATGATAATGATGCATCCTTGTTCGCTCACAGACACTGAAGAACGTAACATTTTGAAATGTGCGTTTACGCACTAAACACACCAATGTTGACTGCATGCATGCCTCTATCCTTCGACAACGAACCGCTCATTCCCGCCTGTTTTTTGTCTCGCTGAACTTGTTCGTATTCCTCTTGCTACTCCTTCCGACCACATTTCTCTCGGCTCGACGCTGCATCGTTTGCGAGGGAAACATCATATACATAAGTTAATTATATACGAACTCTCAAGAGCCAACATTCAAATTCTTTTACAAAATCATTTTGATCCATGAGCTGTTGCGTCTTTAATTTAAACGAATCTGAGTCTTGAGTTATGGTTGGAAAATATTTTGTGTGCTTTAGGCTGCGTACATTTTATACTTTTGCTCAGAGCAAAATTAAATATTACCTTCTCATGTCGGGTTTTATTGATACGCAGGTCGATGATGGTAGAAACGAAACATGGACAATATGATAACCAGGGAAGCGGTAGCATTGCCTATTAATATCATTATTTGTGTTCCTTCCACTCGATAAAATATTCCGAACCGGGGTACATAAATACCTCTTGCCATGCATGGTAAGCTATATGGAATATTATTAGTCAATCACTTTAAAAAACGTTGCTACCATGTCCACGTAGATAGGTACATCACAAGTACCCGCCACTAAGTGCAGGCAAACTGTAAACTTAAACATTTCATTAATATTATTATTGGATGCGTGCGTTATGTTTTGATAGTCGTCTAAATTGATTTTTCGTAAAGGTGAATAGCCTTTATTGCATTGCGAAAAAAAGAATTGACCAACATAAATAATAAATTGTAATGGAGAGACGGCTGAAAAATGAAACTTTGGAAAGGCCACGCTATCGACATATCAACACTTTATCGTACGTAAACGGTAAGAAGGGCTAGCCAACGCATAATATTTCGTAGTTCGACCACAAATGATAATAATAATAATATGACAACAACACGACACTCTAGCAAGTCGATTAATATATTCTTAATACATAATAGTGAACTGATATGTAAATAGTTAATGGTGGCTTCCTTCATAAAAAATTAATGCCTCTCTCTCTCCAGTAGTTGTTGTAGTAAATTGTAACCATATATAATCATGCTATACGAGAGGAGAAAAGGATCCGTGAAAGGTTTAAGGCCTTTCAGTTGAACACTCAAACATTATTGTATTTTTTGTATTGAATCGAGTGTAACGAGAGTTGACAGTTTAGACCATAAGTTTAAATGTTTGACAAGAGCATTGCTAAACTTGCATCATCACCAGCAGCTCTCCTTCTTGTCTGGTTTGTTGTTGAGTGAGTACTACTGGACATGAAAATTGGAGACATACGTACATACATACATTACACAAGCATTTACATATGCCAAATTACATATGCATAGACTCATAAAAACTATTTTTGCCACACTACCACTAAAACAAAGTTTTCCATGTAATTAATTCCCGTCTCAATCCTTCCATTCTGCCATCAAAGTGGCTTGTCTGCTAGCTGGTGACATATCTGACAGTAATTCCATGTTAAACGTACAAACAAACGAAACTATATAGTATTATCATTATTTTGGTGAACCGTGTCCTTTCAGAAATCTTTTACTACTACGTCGTTATAATAAACATAAGTCCAGTCAGTGGATTTGTTACAAAAAGTACTTTCTTTAAAACTATTTGTGCTACCTAAGAAAGCTAATACGGTAAAATAAAACGAAATGAGCTTTGGCAGACATTGCCATGGTTCAAATTTCATTAAACTTCGTCGTAGTAAGGGATATTGACTTCTGATGACATTATAAAATTGTTATTTCCTTTCATGTTAATCTATTAATATTGGGAAAGCCAAGTTATGCTATACAAACATTACTGCTGTCAAGGACAAGCGTTTAATAATATATTATGACGATGACAGTCCATTTAATTCCACTGGTCTTCCTCAAGTGAAATGTATATACTGCGCATATTATAAATCCCCATTGTTAAATATTGACACAAGATATAATTCTAGTAGATAGATAGATGGTAACTGATCAATTTATTTTTCCACATTGATGTTCCTTATCAGGGATTAGACAAGAGTGGCTGAAACATTTTTGTTTCTGGAAACAAGGAAATACTGAAATTTAAAAGGAGCAAGTTTTACGAGTGGCACAAAAATATTTATCAGTCAAGGTTAAACGAGCTACATATTAATACACTTCTTTACGACATTATTGGTAACTTCTGAGAAGCGACAAATATTAAGTTTGATTGTTATTCCTCAGAGAACTCAGTTATTCCTATTTTCCAGGTACCCGTGTGATAGCTTCACCCTGGGAATCAGACTCTGCCTTCGATTGATATGATGTGGATGTAAAATGAATTGAGTAACCAGTCATGCATACATATATAGATGCATATAAATATGTACATACATGCGTTAAAAATGTCACGTTTCCATTGCATGCATAAAATGTAATACATAGAAACAGATACAAAGATAAGAAATAAGAAACAATCAATTGTCGACGTAATGGCTTCAGCCAAAGCAAATGGAGTTCCCTGAATAATTGTGCTGGATATCATTACTACGTCAAAAGTACTGGCTTTACATGACATGTAACCAATCACAAAGTGCGCGATAGCAACAAGGAAGGTAATGAGCTTTTCTGGAGAATTGGAAATGAGTTACTTTCAAGTCACGTGCTCATTTAAACGTAAACTACACATCGCTAAAAACTCACCACAGCGAATGACTACCGATAATGCACGTATCATCCAAGTTAAGCGTTCTGACTTGGATTGAATAACATATTTTTGAACAAAGGAGACGCTACGCTGCTGCTGCTGCAAATCACAGTCTGTTATGCTGTATACGGAAATGATATCAGACAAATGCAGCCATTGTATTATGCATAGTCGGCGGTGGTGGTATTACATTGTTTGCTTAAACTTTAAACTAGGTTTAAGCTGACGCTGATTTAATGAATGACGAATGACATAATTACAAAACCTCTTTAGAAAAAACCCACCTTTAGTTGTATGAAATATGTGTAAAAATGGTAACCTGTGCTAGTAAATTTAACAACAAGTGAGATTGCCATTCGTCGTATATTTCGTAGTCAGAAAAAGATAATTTTCCAAATGACAATGACGTTATTTCATACGAATTGTGTATAGTATCGATATTCTTGAGAAAGTGTATTCATTGACCGTCGGCATTATACGCTTAATGTGCATATATTATCAATAAACTGTTTAAGGCGATGATGGAGGTAGAATATTATCTTTTGCCTTGTTCGCTGAAATTGTAATGAGCGGTTTACGACAAGTATCAGCAAATACTGCTGGTTGGCTAATAGTGGTATTAAAATGAAGTCTGCCATCATTATTACCTAACTTGACAATGGCAACGACTCTTCCTTCTTTTACAGCGCAACAAATTTGTCTTCTCCTTGACGTACGTATAGGTACGTAAAGCTTATAAATAAATACAAGCATCATTAAACTTAACCTAGATTAGAGAGAGAGAGAGACAGGGAGCAACAGAATAATCAGTTTTCATTTAATGTTTCCACTCAAAAAGGTAGCTACGTACAGCATAGCATAGTAATGGAGCGCGGTTAGAAGGTAGGTTACGTTATGCTTGCCATAAAATAAATAGTTTAACTAGGTATAATCGTCGAGTCGAGACGAGCCTGGGCTTTCCGGACTTTCCTGTTAATACCAGACATAACCAAAAAACTAAGCCACAATCCGCCTCGGCTTGTAACCAATATTGCAGATATTTATGTTTCTAGTCTACAGTGAAGACAAGTAACACGCACCAGTCTAAGTCTAGCTTACTACGACTTGATCGTTGTTTACTTTCATGTGACCATGACTCCTACCACACTGCCTAATGCTTAAACAGAAGGCGACATTAAATGTTGGCTAATGACAGAAGGAATATTTCATGTTTAAATGACAGTCAAGTGTCACTGCCTTTTAAATGAAGGCTTACCGTACAAACAAGTCTGATAGACAGAGTGAAAGGTACAGAAGAGCAAAGGAAAATTTATACGATGCCAAGTTACAATACTAATATTTTCCAGGTTAATTACAATCATTCACTACAAACCTCAAATATTTATCGTTGAGCTTGCTAATGCGACGTTTTTGCAAATGCGTTTTAAACCTCATAATGCGTCACTCGACGACGTCTTGAAAATGTGAATGACCGAGACAAGCGAAAAAATATGGAACGAACGGCGTACTACACGAGACGATATTTCTTACTGGCAATTTTCGATAGAACGGTTATCGTCGCTTTCGTGTCTAAGCACATGCAGTGATATGACGACAAGATCTCGAGTCTTTGTCACTCACCAAGCATGACTGCACAGTTATAGCGATACTGTGCAGTACCTCGAGGAAGGAAAGCTTGTTTTGGAAGTTGGTTTAAGCGTTGCAATTCATGTGAGAACCTGGCAAGCTATAGTACACACCACAGAAAAGTCGTATTGATTCCAATCCAATAATCCAATGTTTGAAAAACGGAAGAAAGGAATATGAAGGAAGAAAAAACAATCACTCAATTTTTTTTCATACTTTATGGAAACGGAAGTACATCAAGAACTCTTTACTTTACTCTATTTCCTCTTCACTTCCTACTAGTTTCTCAATAGTGACAAGGAAAGTAACTATATTTCCTACAGCGAGATCATAAGTGGTTTGGAAAGAAAACATTTTTTTTTCGATGGAAGCATGATACTGTTGATGACATGTACACTTTTCAAGACAAGTTGATCGCGATGATGATGATGATTTATACAAGCTTGAAAAAAAACTTTCATTTATTTTATCCACTGACTCTGTGTTTGCGTCTTTGTAATAAGCAGTATCAAAACGACAAGAACATGGCGGCATTTTGAAAAGAGAGAGAAAGAAATAGGAGGAAGCGTTCCATGTTGCAAGTTGGAAATGGTGCAAGATTTGTAAAAAATCAATTTCTTTGTTTGTCTCTTTTACTATAGCTTACTATGGAAAACTACTACCGACCGATAGTATACGTCGCCGTCGTCGTCGCGTCGTGTGAAGTGAGGCTTTACGTTACTACTACTATGACTTGACGACTACAAAAGCGTCTTGGTGCGGTGGTGGTGGTGCCGCGATCTTCTCGGTGTGATCACCCCAAAAGCTCAGTCCTATTTTAAAAAGAGAACGGTGCAATATGCTATGCTGCATAATATTTTTACCACCGGCATATCGCACAATCTTTATTGGTATGCATGTATGTATGTATGAATGTATCTACGCTACTCGCCTTCCTCCTCGGCCAGACTTGGCGGTGGTGGTGGTGGTGGTGGTGGCGGATGGATAGAGAAGAACCCCTATCGAACAATTTTAAACTGTTCCTTGGATACTATAAATATACTACCATGATCTGTAGGTATATATGTATGTATATCAGTTTGATCTTGTCTAGTAGTAAAGTTAGACGGAGAGAGAGAGAGAGAGCAGAGCAGTAAAATAGTGAGTGGCGGGCGGTGGTGGTTTGGTTTAGAACTGAGAGCGAACGCTGCTGCTGCTGCAAAGTTGTTTCCAAGTCAAAAAAGACGAAAAAAAGAAAGGAGTAGTAGTAGAACTCGCAACATCTTTGAAAGATGAACGAACCCGGTAGATCTCGAAAAAAAAATAATATAGAAGACTGTGAACTACATAGACATACATACCTACATACAAATAGGTATGCAGATAGAGAGAAAGAAGAGCGTGTGATATGATAATATTGTATGTTGATGTGGTGGCTGCTGCTTGCTGGAGCATTTTCTTTCTTTTTTCCGTCTCTCGCTCTCTCTCTGCATTGCATCCTGCTTTTTCCTCTAGAAAAGCTTCCTTGTGCAAGTTTTCTTATGGAAATAACTGAAACTACCCACCACCACCACCACAACCCAGAATCTAGTTCCATATAATATTCTAATATAAAATTCTCAAGGATTTTTTTTTCGCCTCTCTGAACTTGCATGATCGTTGTTGCCGTTGCGTTGTCGTCGGCACGGCATTCATATAGAGTTATGGAAATTGAAGAGCACTGTTACTTCGATGCCGTGTAAGTAGCAGTAGTAATAGCTGCACTCTTCTTTTTTTCTATATTTATGATCCTCTTACTGACTGAGTTACTCAACTTATTTGCTAACTACATTCTGAATTCTCGTAAAAAAGAAGGAAAAGTATAGTAGTGCTTGAGGAAGGAGAGAGAAAGAGTGACACTGAATAAAGAAGGTCAATGTAATAACAATAATAATGTGCAGCAGGAGAGAAGATGGAGAAGAGCAAAGTCTTCTTTGATAAAAGTAAAGATGAAAGAGAAACGGATATTTTATGGTCATGACGATATCATGATACATGCTGTCAAGTAAAAGGTATAATATTTGCTTATGTAAGTTGAAAAATGCAAAGTCAAGCGAAATGATGTTAGTTACACAAAGTAACAGAGAAGCTACAACATTTTAATAGCGTTTCATTAAAAAATTATCCACAAAGTGAAATGTAGGAAGAGGAAGGAAAATCATAATAATGGTAAATAGTAAAGAGTATGATAGAAGTAAATGGTTTACACAAACAAGCACAAACACATGACAAACATTTTACGGTAAATATTAAAAGTCAAGGTAACGCATAGTTAAATAGAAATAATTGTGTTTACGGAAAGGAAATCAGATTGTTTTATACTTAAACTTGCCATTACTAACCTACAAAACAAGGATCGTTGTACCTCTGACGTTGTTTAGTTTGAGCAACAAAGACCGATCAAGCCAAACATACACGCGTTGTTGATGTGATTACGTATAGGACAGTCAAGTTAACTGACTGGAATTTGAACACAATAATGAAAAAAATTGAATTATAATGACCGTAAACCACACAAAATAAACCAATTTTCACAATCACACTTTTGTTCTACTTTATAATTTACTTTGCAACCGTCACTACCATTTGGTTATTTTAGCCGTTAGATTGTGTGTAGAGACAGAAGGACAAAACTAATGGTAACTTTGAAACCTAGTTTTCACAACTGATTAAGTTATAAAATCAAATTTACCAAGGGTGAATTACAATTTGCACGTAAGTGAAATCGATTGGGATAGCACAGGGCGCAGTGTTAAAATTAAAATACCGTTTGTAACAGACAATTATAGTTAAGAATTAAGTCGTTGCTCTTTGTGTGGTAGCAAGGTAGCCACCGCACCACGAGCAACCATCTGGCGAAATCCGATACGAACTCGGCGCTATTGTTCGCCACGCTAACCGTCTACCTTACTAGATGGCATGACCAATTGCACGCTCTGCTTTGGTGGCTGTATAATATGCACTTTGTTTCATGATCAGCCTTTTGTATGCTTTGCAGTATGTATGGTATGCGACGGTGTGGACAAATTGGCATTGGATGAATTTTGAAAGGCGTCACGTCGGAAATAGCATTGATAAGATGATGATAACCCTGAAAAGATAGGAAGTGAAAGTTTGTCATCTTACCATAGTCAAGGACGTCATCATTTAATTCCTCGCTAACATTGCAATTGTCCAAGGGAAGCGTTCCATTGCCAATGTACTCTACAAGTCGGAGCATGTCATCATTGCCATCGTAGTTGCCGGATGATGATGAGGAGTTGGAGCTTTTGCTGGAACCTGGTGTCGGCTTGGCTATTGTTGGATCAAATAGGCGGTGTTTGTTGTACGCAATTGGGCCACTCTCAGTCACATCATTTTGTTGTTGTAGATCGGGTAATGATGGTTCAGTTACTGTTATAGTTGGCGGTAGCAGTTTTGATTTCGAGTTGGGGCCGTTTTTGGAAGAGGTGGATTCTGTGGATGAAGAGCTGTCGCTGTTGTTCACGCCGACTCTTTCAAACTCGCTCCGGATTTTATTTTCAATAAACTTGTCCATCTTTGGTTACGGGATTTAAGGCTGGATTTTGGCAGTGAAAATATCACAGTTTTGGGAAAAGGGCAAATCTGTTATGGGAGAAAATAAGTTGGCCCTTTAAAATATTTCAATTACATTTAGGCTTACCGACCAAGTAGACGGTTAGACAAAATTATGCTTAGTCAATTTAGTTCAAAGTAGTTACATACCTTAAAAGAGTTACGATGAAAATTATTTTTGTTTAAAAATAATTAATTCAACTACCAAACTACGAACAATTAAAAGATCTATGCAACTAACCAACTACAATTAAAACAAATAATCACTAACTAAATATATCAGAACTGTATCGCTCATGCAATAGGAATGTGAATAATTTTTTGCTCTATTAAATAGCGTTGAGAAATATTAAATATCTCTTTGATTTTTTAAAGAAATTTTGACTTTTAAAATTAAATTTACTGTCAATCGCTCTCACAATTCGTCTACGAATGTGGTCCTAGTCTACCGAAGCGTTTAACAAAACTACAATAAATATCATCTAGGGATATTCATTAATAAAAAAAGTTCAATGAAAGGCAGGTGTTTATATTGTCGCCTGTACTTTCTATGTAAAATGTACACCTAAATATTTTTAATAGGTACATTGAATCGCTCATTGTCAGCATCCTTGCCACTAATTCAATATAATTTCAATCAATGAACTCATTGACTCGTGTTTCTATTGAAAAGCTCCTAATATACGAGCGTGGTTTCTTTTTCAGTCAAACAAAAAGTATTAGACATTTATGTACCTATGTAAACGATCCTATGGATTTGAACTTTAATTAAATTACGTTTCTTTCACACCGATTAAAATCCTGATGCCATTTACTTTTCGAGAATAAAGAAGCACGGTGTTGATTTGGAAACTGGACACTGTTTAAATGATAGACTAAAAACTTAGAAAGGTTTGCTGACGCACATGCATCAAATTATTGGTATTTAGAACATTTTATGCATACCTAAATACATTGTAACGTGCAGCCTTGAAAATTGTATTCTCATTCTTATTAAATAACTAATGCAATGTGAAAGGAATATTGTTAATTGACTATTATTATTTATTACATAATTATATATATTGTCATTTAGTCATAGTTTTAGTCTAATATTCCGTCAAGGGCAGATTCTGCACATTCCCCGACTTAATTGATTGAAGACATATTATTGTCGCCCAATTTTACTTTACTACTTCAACTGCTTTTAATTGAAATGCCTGTAATATTAATTAAAATTAGTACATTACTATTATTATTAATTTATAATTAATTGCCACCCTTAAAATTATAACACTAGCTATAAAACGGTTTGCAATAATTTGCAGTATCAATATTAATTGAGATGATGGGCAACTAGAAACTTCAGTAGTGATAAATTAACGGCACATCCTTTTATATCACACACGTTGGCGGATTCGTACCGCCTTCCAAAATCGTGCACCTTTATCAAGCGATTGGTTTTAAATGATTTATGAAATAAGCAATTATTAAATAAAATATGTCTCCGGGTATGACGCAGATGAAAATAGGATGAATGAATGCTAGAATAAGTTTCATGAGAGGGAAATTCTGTAATGATGAATGACAGGTATTATTAATATGATGAGCATGTGCATGTATTTATGTACATATTTGAAAGTATTGCAATAATGTGCGCTAGACATATAAAAGGTTAAGGTTAAACAGAGCAGAGTATACAGATATGGAGAATCGAGACAAGTCTGCTAGTATTCCAATAAAACGGAAAGTATACCAAACCAAATCAGATCAAATAGGATGTGGAACTGAATGGTTGTCACAAACTTTTAATATAAATTAATAATCATCAGGAAACCCTTTGAAATCCTCCTAGGTTTATAAACTCATCGTATATTTAATAAACAATTCAAAGCTAGACATATTGTGGATATTATGTTAGTACGTATTTTTACCCAGGTACGTATGAGTGGATATATGGAACAAGTTATCGTTGACGTCACCAGCTCATTTGATTTTAAGTTATATTGTGCGAGTACGCTCGTCTCGGTATTATTAAAAAGTGAGTGGAATGAGTGGGTTTACTTTGTGGTATGTGTACATATGTATATACCTACATGGGTATGTATCTTTTCCAAAACCATCATTTAAAAATGCATGAATGAAAATACCGTGCGTTATGTTTGATGTAAGATGCTGAATAAAGTGTAGCGCCAGGAACTCCATCTACTCCCCTGGGGGTGGATCATTTACGTTTGGACTCTGAATTGGTATTTAATTTAAATGGTACCGAAATTAGTACTTGGAGGATTTAAATCAGTTCACCTGGTTATTACATTACCGAAATATTAATTGGACAGATAGACGGACAGACAGAAGCAGAAACAATCCCAAGCAAGAGACAGTGCTACTTATTAACTGGTAATCATAAACTTTAAGACTTTTTATACTTTTATCGGGTTTTGACGTCAGCATTGTCGTGTTATACTCGTGTGTATTAAAAGGTTCACTACCCTAATATATATACATATGCGGGAGGTTATTGTCATTGCCTATTAAATGATTGAAACTACTTTGAACTGATATGTATACAATTGTAAAGGTGGATGAGATAAAATTTAAGAATTAAACTTCGATTCTAACAAGTTGGTTCAACTCAAGTTCAAGGTTACAATTTACGCGACTGACACATATTTTGAATAAAAGGTAATCAATATCTGAAAATATAATAATGCAGTTTATAATTTTCTAAAACTCGTAATAAGGAAATAGTGGGCGGTTTCAATTTACCATGATAACATTTAATTGTGCTTATTACCAAAGGTATATATGCCCGCTGTATACCCGAATTACTATAAAAAAAGAATAAATATGATGACAAAAGTACTCTTAGACATACTTTTTTCTCTTGACAACTGATTGCTACATGTAAACCATCTGCCAATAATATCATTAAAAGTAGTCGAAATTGATTGAGCCAATGCGTCAATTGTGGTTTGATCAGTAAATGTGGTCTATCACCTGCCCATGAGTCCATGAAATCGTTTAATGCAATGCCATGAAACACCATTTAAATATTATATAGCTTGAGATTATTGATAAAAATGTTCCACTTACTGCTCATTGACCTAGACGACCAAACAATGCTTATTGTGTGCTGACGCCAACACCAACTCTCCAATTTCACCAGTTTTGAAGTTATTATTCACTCTAATTTTTTTAAAATTCGTTTTAAAAATGAAAACTGAAATTTTTGCTTTGAATGAACAAAAAAACTAATATTCATTACCAATTGAGTTGGTCTAATTGTAAGAACTCACAAACGATAATGATAAGAAGGTATGTCTGGCAATATTTGGTCGTTGCATTCACATTCACATGGCCATGAGAGGAAACTCAATTCGCCCAGTTTTATGCCTCATTTTTATATCTTTCACAGTTAAGTATTCATATAAAAGCGGACGTCAATTAAAAAGCCATATTTCTTACCTCCACTGCCGCCACCACCACCGCCACCGCCGTTATTTGCTGCGTTGAAAACTAATTGAAACTGGGTGTACTGATCCGTGCAATTGCAATTTGCCACAAGTATAAGATATGTAGCCAAGTGAACGCTACAGTACTATGTCTTCTCGAAGAAGCGAATAAATACTTTGCAGTTAATAAACTATAACTAAATGCAAAAATGATATGGGTAGAGGTGAGGCTGGGGTATTTCTCTACAGAAAATTAATGTTCAAACTCGGAGACTCTGATTGTGTACTTTGCGTACGATAAATGGATGGTGTCGAAGGTGTGCTCATATAATAAATGATGGCATTGTCATCCGTACATATTGAACATTTAATTTCGTGGAATAATGGTGACAATTGATTGCTAAATAGTTGGCATATCGTATGCATCACTAACTGTATACTAGACTGTGTATAGCGTCACCAGTCATTTGTTTATTTTATGTCGCTGGCTTGACCCTGAAGTATAAAAGAAGTGTAACATTGAAGACGACAAACGATGAGGTAGATCGTCGTCGTCATTGTCTCAAATTCTGATACAACGTCTGTTTATTTATCTTGGGACGGATTGATGACGATTGTATAAAATTAGATTAGAAACATTATTAGCGTTTTGTCGGAGGAATCAAGAGAAAGATAATAATCCGTCCATCCGTTCGACAGTTACGTTACGTACGCAAATTCCATCATCTCTGTTTTATTACCTTTGCCACCCATTTATTCTGCTATAATTTTCTCGCATACAGACTTCATTTCGGGACCTATAAAAAGTTTGCTCATTCATTTTTATGACTTGAAATGCAGTAATGTATCAATTTAATTGGCAGTTTCCAATAGTAATAAGTTGTACAAGCTTCACTCATCCATGTCCCATTACAAATCGTAAAAGGAAATGATGAGACCGTCTCATCCATCACGATTACGTGTTAAGTCTGGGAGGTACCAAAAATGTACGCTATGTCTAATATTATGCATTTGGAATCAGGGAACGATGCATTCTTCCTCAGTAAACATTTTTCACATTATGCGCATGCATTTTTAAAACTCATTGATTGTTGTCCTGCAAAATATTTTTTGACACTGGCAGTAAAGGCAATGGTACTTTTATTCAATAGCAAAAAGGATCGTTTCAAAGCGGGGCAATGTGCGATAATTGATAATACGTACACATATAATTGGCGTGTATTTATTGTAATTAAAATTTGTCATCTATCACCTGTAAACCTTCTTTATCCAGTTATCTTAAGCATTGAATCATCATTTTGTTTTTAAATTCCATTTTCAAAATGGTCGAAAGCCTCATAACAAACAATTATTTGCGCACGAGTTTGCCAATACATTGTACTTAATAGCGGTATTAACATCAATAGCGTAAATCGCTCGTCACTACATGTTTCATGGCACTTAGGTATATTTATACGTACGTATAATTTTATCTCAGTTTAGAGTAACAATAATAATAACAACAAGTTTAATTTTCAATTCGTATGAAAATAAAGATCATTTCCTAAATCATAAAAACTTGCTTGCAAATGCGTATCTCACTATTTCCTAAGTACTTGCTCATACATATTTGATAACAGGTATACATGTACAATTATACTATGTGTATTCACTGTGTACATCATTCCGCTGATTACTTACAAACATGGTTAGACGAAAGCACGTTTTACTTTTTAGAGTGTCTTGCCCTATTCATTTTATAATTGTAGCACTAAGGAACATGTTTCTACACTAAACCTATGTATCAGTATAATGTTTTGTGAATATCTAATGACTTTAATTATTGCTGCCTTACTTTACTAGCAATGTTACAATAATATACTAAGCCCGTGTGTTGCCTTTCAGCAATTTAATATTAGTACTTAGTTATCCTGAAAAATACAGGAGTTCAAATACTGTTGAGAGAGACAGAGGAAGCAAGATTTTCAATACTAAACAATAAATACAATAGCAGCAAGTATACAATGCAATGTCATATCTGCGATATTATGTTTTAGGTAGACCTATCATAGTTCCTTCATTAATAGCAGTACTCCCATTTCTGTGCAATGTCGTGCGAAATTATACACAAATACGTAAACGTAAATAAATAAGTAGTAACAATCATTGAATAAATAACAATAAATAATTAATGAATACAGAGCCTCAATAATCATCAGTG
The DNA here is from genome assembly GCA_004115045.4 of Sinella curviseta. Taxonomy (NCBI): domain Eukaryota; kingdom Metazoa; phylum Arthropoda; class Collembola; order Entomobryomorpha; family Entomobryidae; genus Sinella; species Sinella curviseta. Next base: position 12,418,720 of record CM065489.1, read on the forward strand.
GATGACATAAGTATAAATCTTAATAGTATGAGAAAGTGCAACGTTTTCAATTATTTTTGTGGAAGCGTATGTTTAGCTGGAGCGTCCGGAACTAGAGTATAACACAACCACAGCAACACGTCTGCGGATAGTCCGGAGCGTGCACCTTTTTATCCAGGCCGTAAATGTAGTACGTGCCGTCAAAGTTTTTCCAGCGGTACTCCAGTGTTGTGATAGGAACCACACGAACCTGATGACGCTGCAAATACAGTAATAATAACAACACTGGTCATGTATTTGGTCCCACTTAATGGAGATGTACGCATTTATAAAAAAACAAACCTGGGCAAGAAGCAGAGCATTCGAGGAAATTTGTAAGTGTTCACTGATTAGCTGAGCGGAAGCCATGGCGAGTGTTTCGTCGGAAACGATATCAGAGGGCAGAGGCGCTACTCTGATTCCTGTCTCCTCAATTCCAATCTGACCATCCGCCTGTCTTAGAAGATCGTGAGGGACATCATCGCCACCAGTAATGTATTCCCCTACATTTACTTTCCTGGATTTCAGCAGCACGTGAAAGGAATGAACAAAGGATAATGAATAAATAAATAAATAACAGAAGCTCGTAAATTGGGACATTCAAGGGCAACGCAAGTTGTCCAGATGAAAGAGAAAGGGTGCTTCTATTACCATGACACTGTTAGCTGGATAAAACACTTTAGCTGTCCATACGAGTCACAAACAGGACATGCTACTCGTCCCTTGGTACCACATCGGTTGCAGTCTTGTCGCCCATGGCCATACGATCCGCTACCACAAACTATGCATCTCTCCCGAGATTCTGACCCCAATCCCCAGCCCTCCCCTTGACAAGCTAGGCATCTAGTGAAACCCTTTCCGTGACAGCTTGGACAAGCCATCGTTCCGCTACCTATTCACGTTTTATAGTTTTGAAATAATGCGAAATTAAAGCAAATGAATATTCGGCGGTGTACATTGGTCGGTGGAATGAAGATGAAAGTGAATTTCTTACCACGGCATCTATGGCATGGTTTAACTGACGCCGTGTGAGGTACCTAACCACACAGAAGAAAAAATAACCAGTATCAGAATAATGTGGACTGCTGAACACTTATGCATGAATCCATTTGCACCAATGAATGTGCACCAAATATCTACTTCCATTGCAAATTGCAATAATAAGCCATGACTGCAATTTTAATGCAAGTTAGTGAAAGTCTATGAAATCATCAGGATTTAATTATTGCCAACAAAACCGCAGCTCTAAATGGTCATTCTTCATTGATCTCAACTTAGTTGTCTGCGATATGCATAAGAATTAATAGAGAAGGCATACAAGCATGAATGGGAAAAGTAGATTCGACTCGTCTCATTTCGCCCCGTCGACAATTTCATCGTCTTACTCACTTGGCCAAACGTGAACAAATGAAGCGTGTTGTATGGCGTATTTATCATGCCAACTGGGCTAAGTAAGTAACGAGAAAACTACTTTCTCGCTCTACTATTTTACGTGACTTCAATATAATTCACCTCGATAACTTTCACTTCCGAGTGAAAGGGTTTAGTGGGAGAGGCTGGAAGATCCCATGGAGATGGTGCAGCACCTTGATCCGGACCATCGGCATCACCCCCGACATGTGGTGCCCAAGCCCATCGAGCTTCCCTTTTCTCGGTAAATGTTTGGAGAACATACTGTAACAAGAAAAAGTCGAAAAATCCAACTTTCACCATAACATATTTTCTGCATTCAAGAATATTACATGCGTACAGATAAATTCTAATATGTTGTGTAGTAAATAAATAATGGAAAAACTTTCTCACATGATAGGCACAATTTTGCCGTATTGAGGTGACTGACATGTTTCGAGCCGCCCCAACACCCCAACAGCAATGATTTTTAACATATGCCATAAGCGCTGACCGGGCAACTGCCTCGCTAACCTGAAACAAGCATGGAATAAGTAGAGCTATTTATTTCAAACATTGACAGATCCTTATTCTTGGCATTTCAAATATTCCGTAATAAAGCAAGCAATTATCGTTTGTCACAATGTCACAAAGCCAAATATTTTTTCGGCTCTATCTAATTCTGTCATTGCCATTTTCCTCCTAGGAATAATGTCTTGATAAATGTGAAGGCAGGTCGTCACAACATTATTAGTAGAAGCATGATTAAGGAGGTGCATTCCAGGCAGAAATATTTATCAAATACCATGCACCACGCTGTTGTCGCAATCATGACATGATAAATAAAAACCGAATGAAATGGAGACAGCAAAGTAGAGAAAGCAAATACTTGGGTAAGATATTAAATAGCATAAGATTATAGTAGTTTTTCATATTTTCATGCAAGTCATTAATTCAATCAGTAATAATATATTTTCCAATTCCGACCCTGGATATTAGGTAGCTAGGGAGCTGTCCTAGTTATGGCGGACGGACAGAAAGATTAAGACAGTCAGACGTTCACATAAAGCAGCTTCCTCTACTTAACAGGTCATGCAGATGTATTTTATTTTATATTTATTTATTCTTACTTGACACGAATGTGGAATCATGGTTCGTAAGCTGTACTCAGGGTACGGAGCCCATGTGCCCAACATCTGTTGCTCTGGATCCAGTATGCCGAAATCTCCGATACATGGCTCAGGTGGAGGTACGCACACTGAAAGTTTTCATAAGACGAAGAAAGTATGAACACCACAGAACATTTTCAGATGGTGTGATCTTGTCGATGGCTGTGTTATTCTTTTCTGCTTCTGGACTTTCATATTCGTTATAAATTTCATATTTTCATACCACGAACAGTTGCACACATGCTACTAACTTTACGTTCCTTACTACTTTGTGCACACTTTGCATTGCTGTGTAAGACATACTTGTATTTACCACGAGCCAAAAAATTTCCTGAACGCTGATCCACTCCGATAATTTCCTTTTTTAAACCCCTTTCATTTGTCAAATCATAATGCACAAAAGCGTGATATTAAAGGACAGGCCTGCTCATAATATGGAACATCTTCCAGCAGAGAGAGAGAGAGAGAGAGAGTGTGTGTGTGTGTGTGTTAAAGAAAGGGGGCAAATGTGTGAAATATTGCATGGCATAACGTAGTTTTTTATTGGGCAACGCTGGTTATCTCCCACATAAATAAATATGCATCCAGATTATAAAAGTCGACCAGCCGTCGTCTTTATTTATTTTTATTTCATTTTTACATCGTTCCCATCACATGATGAGCATATTTATAATTCATGACTTTATTAGATTTTTTTATAAGGTCAATAATATTTTTTCCTTTTTATTGCAACAAAACTCAAGTCCGAGCCATTTCCTCTTCATCATTAGCACAAAGCTCATCGTCGAGAAGAAGACGTGTCTATGTAGCAGAAATATTATGTATGATTGCATCTCTGGCTCTCTTGCTGGACCAATTTATGTGGTCCAAGAACAGGCCTTTCTATATTAAAGCACTAGCAGCGTATATGTATATATTACATACTAAATTCTACAAATATTTATATAAGGATAAGTTCCAACTAGACGATTGATTTCAGTCATAAATGCGGATTACTTAGAAATTCAGTCTCCATCCGACCTCTTTTACGTACGGAAGCTGAATATGCCACACCATCACTACTCATTTCGGTTCAGGAGGCCAAAGTTTTCAGAAAAAAATACTATGCGATAGATTAGATCGGCGGAAAAGTAATGTAATGTCAGGAAAAAATAACGAAATTGTAGTGGTGGCTTATTTTTTGTGCTTTCTTCATGTGTCACGGATACCACTATTACTCCTGCAATAAACCGAAGATATATTACCGAATCTCTAGATAGATAGATGTTTTCTTATTCTCTTTGTTCAGCCTGCATTGCGGATCAATTGGTGTGTAATTTTTTGGTCGTCTGACTGACCTCTTTCATATACATTAAATATATTACATCCTTTTCCTCTGATATTATAGGATCGATATCCGAATTTGGTAAAGAGTAAAGTTTCTTAGTAGGGGTCTCGTTTTTTACTAATCGTCAATGGAAGTACAGGGAAATGTTTTATTATGGGGAGTGAATGCCAAACCGCTTGGCAGCGGTATAACTCCTTAGATCAGCTTTTATTATCATTCTTCCCCTTCGTTTATATGGCTTCTTAAATTGTTTTGCGAGAGCCACACAATATATTTGATGCTACAATTGCCGAAATGTTCCTAGTGCTTCTTATTGTTCAATCCTCTCGAAAAAAATAGAAGGGAATTTGCAATGACAACAATATTTATTGGGGAGCGGAAGTCACTTTGCATAATAACGTGGTTTGGGGAAATTTGGGAAACTGACATTAAACGATGTGTGAATGAAATATCTGATGGGCAGGCAAGTCTCTCAGCTTGCTCCCAGACATGCATATTCCACGAAAAAACAGGACATGGGTTTTAAATTACTGTGGAATGGAACGATAATGATATAACAATACCTAGATGGTGTGCTAATGTTTTACAGTTGACTTAAGAGTATAAATTACTTCAGCAATACAATAATTCTTTGTTTGATTAAACTTACCCGCATCAAAGGATAGATCCTCGTAGCCCACCACCCTGTCAAGAATTTCCATTGGTGGCGCCGACGGTATAAGGTCCCCATCTTCACCTGCAACAAAGATGCGATATATTAACCCGATGTTAGATTATGGAAAGAAAATATAAGGCTATATCACAGCGATTTGATTGGCAAGCGTATTAGTGCTTCATCGTTGCAAATAGTACTCTAAATTAAACATTGTTCATTCATGAATACATAAAAACGCAAAAATCCTCTGTACAAGAAAATTTGCTGAGATAGTTTCTTCGACAAATGTTAGAAAAACTGTATGACTTGTACATGTATGTGCATATGAGGCTTCATCTTTAGCTACATTAAATCCAAACATTTTCTCGTCATCATGTACATCAACTAGCGTTACATGCCTCATATTAACAGATATACATGCATGCACAGTTGAAAGAAAAATAACAGCTCCATTATTAATTATGGCAATTTTTTCTACTCCTTGCAATCAACACGTCCCTTTATTGAAACTGAAACATGTTTCATCGCTGAAACCTTGCCTGTGTGTCGCGTTTTACAAAATCGTTATCTTTTAACGCATATGATTACCAAGATGTATCTCAAAGCCTAACGTTGTATCCGTATATTCTCAAAATGTGCCAGAAAGCCAAGCAGCAACATTAAAGCCAATTTGAATTTAAAGTAAATAAGCATCTCTTCTCTACTACTTTGACTACTACATATATACTCCCATCATCATCTCATCGCCAGCAACCACGGCAAACACAAAAGTTTGCTCACAAGAGTAAGATGATAAAGTAGAGTAGATAAAAAGTATTATTATTATTATAACAAGTGCAGTCGGTGGGGTGTTGTGAATCCATTCTTTTTCTTCCCATGGAAATTCGATACGATGATTTTGATAAATAGAATGTTTTTTTAAATAGATCAAATCTTCACGGCATGCTATAGATAAAGCAGAAATAATTAACTTTACGATGGAGTGAGATGGAAAACCCGCTCTGGCCATTATTATGAACAATGAATATTACTCATAATAATAAAGTAAAAATACGGTTGTGCACTGCATGAAGATGATGACGATAATGCCATGCTGACATACATTTGCTCAAGCCAGGCATGTCAAAACTTAGGAAATTAGCATGGACTTTTCATGCTTGTTTATTTAAAAGCCCAATATTATGCATATTTTCACCATCTGCGAAAAAGGAAAGCCCAAAGTGTTCCCTCTCTTTAAAATATATTGCACATAATTCTCTCCAAAAAAATGCTATAATGATGTGTGCGAGCAAGCGTGTGCGGATGTTTGTGCCTTGATCGTCATGATCATCGTCATCGTTCTTTTACTTCAAAACCATGAAAGACAGTATTCATTTATTTTGTTGTGATGTGCCAGTAACTATCATATTTCAAGCTCGTCCATGTGTTTTCATTTTCACTTGCTGCAAACCAGTTTCCAATAAAAAGAAATCCCTACTTTTTCCAAAGTTTAAGCCAATTGTCTGTTACAGTATGCTCTGTGGTGTATGTGTGTATGTTTTAGCTGACTTGTTGTTGGTCGTCATTCATTCTCAACTCGACTGAGGAGGAGGATGATGGTGATGATGAGTGTGATGAGAATGTTGGTAAAGCCTCAAAATGTTTTGACTTTGCCATTGCCACCCTTTTCGTGATTTCTCTGTGAGATGCAAAATGCAAATAACCTGCTAACTAGGTACATCATCTCGTATGCCCACCAAAAATGCCACCGTGAAACGTATTTACATAATGTATGGATCTGCATATTTACATGCTCTCCTTCATCGAATAAAATGAAAACATGTAATGCAGCCAAAAACTCTGTGTATGAAGACGACGAGGATCCCTACCACATCATCACCACCACTTGACCCGTATCTTTAGAACGCAATTGGCAGATTAGATGAGGAGGAAGATCATCATTGGAAACAAGACGGTTATCCATCACCGTTAACTCACACGTCGCGTAGACAAGATAGTCTTTAGCACACGCTCACTCACAAAAGACACAACCACACTACAACATCCCAACTTGTCTAAACATAACATTTTACCTCTCACCGTAATGTTTACACTATGTCAACAACATCTTTCTTAGCCTCAAAAGGCGATTATGCTCCATTCCATAATGCACAATGAAAGCATGTGCGCCTCTTCAGAGATAAACCATCTTTTTCTAACTCGGTTAAAGATTTCACCTCGTACATAAACCATGCATAAATATGTTAATGCTAATGAGTTTATTGGGGACGCCTTCCCCACCTAATTATTACATGTTTACAATATTATTAGGCATAGTTTCTTGAAAAAAATATGGCTTGAATCTAGATCATCATCGACAGTACTACGAACCAAACAAGGGGTGGGTGTGTACTGAGCAAAAATCTACTGAAAATTTTTGGACTGGAGTTTGGAGGCCTTTGGAGGAACAAAATATATAAAGTATGTGAAAATATGACAGAAGCCAACGAGAAAAAAAAGAACAATAGAGCACGTTCTGCATAATATGATATGAAACGAGTCTCGGGCTCGTTATGCGTCAGTTGTTGAAAATCAACGGGAATTAAGCATAAAATATCTACTATTCAATATATTTTTTATAGCTCTTTGCGTAAAAAAATTTATACGGTCTACCGGCAAAATCGGGGTCTCCATGATGTCTTGTATGCTTATTTCGTAACAAAGTCCGCGAGTGCAAAGCGTAGCCTCCAGACTCGTCTCCTCGGGTTGTGATATCAGCGGAACCAAGAAACTCACAATTCTTCTTTCGCCGGAACCCTCCACCTCTCTTGTTATGGCAAAATTCTATGCGAGCCCTGGCTCTTTCACTTCGTTGACCTCTTTGCTTCATCAGATCTCAATTGAGCAGCCCGTCTGCTCCGCTTATATGAACTTATTGCCTTTTCTGCTCCCTTGAATATTTTATGACGCTGTAAATCTTTGTGGCCACCACCGAAAAAAATGAAACAGGGAATCTGATGATACGGTTGCAGAAATTTATACCTGACTACCTGTGTTTCTTCGAGCATGCATTTTTGGATCTCTTCTTGACGTAACGCAAAAAAAATCTGTTTACCTGGCGCTATATCACCGTCACTATCATCACCAGACACACTTTGAAACAAGCACAAAAAGTGAGAAGCGTGGTTTTAATATCAAAAATATCTATTCCCTACTGATTTTATTAGCTGCTGCTCTAGTTGCAAGTACGTTTTTATGAAACAAAACAGCAATGGCCACACTTTTGTATCTCCTCAAGAGTCGAGAGAACACTAAAAATGTTTAACAATTTTTTGAGTAAAAATTTGCGCAAAAAAAGAGGAATATCTTGCTGGTTTTATCGGCGTGTGTGTGGCTGGTTAGTTTCCACAAAGATATGCAGTATCTCTCTCTACAACAAGGAATTTCGGTTTTTTTGCTGGTGGCGATGACGATAATGCATTGCAAGTAGTTTATTCTCAGCTACACGTTTTCTGAGTGAAAGGGAATTTATTTACTTTAAGGAGACTGTTGAGGTGAGAAAGAAGTGCTGAACAACACTACCACCATCGCCTCAGCTCTTGGTGGAGTTTTGTACGTCGTCGACCAAGAGAAAAACAGGAAGGATGAAATTGCTTGCGCTCTGGCTGGCATCGGAAGCCAAAGAGGAGAACTTTTGGAACATGAAGAAGGGGGAAGATCAGATCACAAACAAAGCAAGCTGCCGTAGAGGAAGCAGTACCATACCATCTTCACCCACCACTAAACCAACCATGTAAGCAAAAGTGTACGTACACAATCCCAACGTCTCGTCTTACACAATGAAGTTTTCCAGCAAAAAATTATCCTCCTCCAACATTCATCTGAGCCAAAACCACACACAAACACAATAACACATACTACACGCACACATACACACACATACAAATACATTATTACATTCGTTCAGTTCAAAGCGTTTTTGTTAGATTGGTTTACTGAAGGGAGAGAGAGAGAGAAAGGAAGAAAAAAACCGAGTATTGGAGAATAAAAAACGGAGTCAGAGTTTCCTTGCAAAAAACACCATTGATAGATGTTTCCATTTTAACCTTCCTTGCTTCTTTTTTTCAGCATCTCTCTATATTCCCTTTGTCTTATTCTTGCTATTATGTAGCGAGAGCTTCTTGCTCTGATATGATAATATCGTGTCATTACACCACAAAAAAATACCTCCTCTTTTTTTACCGTCAACTTGCCCATACAAACCATACCTCATTTCGGTAGATTTTTATTGCTGATTCTGGAGAATATATTTCCTTGGGCTTATTCCATTGTATCAAGTTAAAGCATTGTGTAAGCGATAAGACCAATTCATGATGAGATGATAATGTAACAATATATTATTTTCCCTTTTTTGTGTGCTCTGAAAGCACAGTTTCAAACTTGTGCAAAAAAAAACGCTAAAAGAGATGAAAAAAATAACAGTAATGGAGCGTTGTTTCTTTTGGTTGTTTTGGTTGTGTGGTTATAGAAAAATTACACAAGGGCCCATAACTTTTTTTCTTGCTTTCTTTCGTCCGTTTCATTGTACAAGTCTAACAAATAAAAAAGTAGTGTAGTGTCATCTTTGTTCAGGATATGGGTCACAACTTTTAGTTGTCTGCTAACCACAAGAAGAGCAATAAAGTATAATCATATGATTATATTGTATATTGGAACATGGAAATGGCTCCTTTCCGGAATAGTAACCTTATGAAATTTTCATGAATAAATTTATCTCTCTTCCGTCTTCTCGGAGAAGTTTTCCGTTTATTTTTTGCTCAGTAAAAAAGCTAAATAAATACGGAACCACAGCAACAAAAACAACAGAAAAAAAATCCGGGTAAAGGAGTCCACAACTTTTTCCACAATCGCATTCTTTTATTACTTGCTGTAGTATCTATAACAATAAGAATGGAAAGGAAACGATGTTGGTGCAATTTTGATAAAATTATGACACTAAAAACCAGCCATACATACTAAGCGAGCAACCCTCGAGAAAATTGAATGCGTTCATGCCAAATGTCAAACCATTTTTGAAAAGCATATCCATTATGATATTATCGTTCGTCCAAAGCATTTTTTTTCTGTTAGACTTCTGGAAAGATTCATCGGTACGTGTATGTGTGTGTGAGTGACTATGGGCATTGTAGTGCACATGTACAGCTTTTATGGATACTATTATAACAGCTCAAAGAAGCACAGCCAAAAGTTACAAAGTGATAAAATCCAATGACCGCTTATATGCTTATCTGTACAGTGAAATTGTAAAACCTGTCTCGTTCACTATTTCATTCCGGGAAAAGATAACAACTGAATTCAATTCGCAACATTGTCACTTCCATTATGCAGAGTAGTGGGTATATTTACATTGAACATGCTTTCTGCATCCATTATTGTGGCATAAAACAATGAGCATTCACACAGGATCATATAACGGTTTCAGTGGAATAGGGAATGAGACCATGTTCTACCAGAGAGAGACAAAGCCACCACGTGCATGTGCAGATATGTACAATGCACACATGTAAGATAAAAATGAAGGAAACGAGTCATGTTGCAGCAAAAGATACGAGGGAAAGCAGCGTTTCTACGAGAATCAGTAATCAAACAACATCTGTGACAAGATGGAGAAGTTACCTCGTCAAAAAGTTGATGATCCGAAACAGTTACGGGTTTGGAGAAGCGTGCGTGTTGAATCATTAAACAGACTTCATAAGTAATTTATGTTTTTTTCAGTTTTTTTAGGTGATAAATGATTTAAGGGTGAAAGAGGGCTACAAACAGCAACGTGTCTACAAAACTACGTGTAATAATTTCGCTAATGTTACCCAGACATCATTTTTCTGTCGTCGCAACTTTCATTTTACAGCTAAAACTTACATCATCATTTTATTATAACAACATGCAAGGTGCTTACTGATTCAGGGTAAAAAAATGTGGACTATGAAACCTTGATCTTGCACTTCTGGGAAAGAAAAGTCTGACGATATAGCTAATAATATTCATGCTATACTGCTATCATTATTACATATGCCTGTTTTATCTTGACGTCTTTTGTAAATCAAATTAAATTGAAATCACAGACTCTTTTCTTCTTGATTACTCGCTTTACTGCAATGTATGTTTCACCCATGGGACCTACAACAGGCAACATAAAAAATAAACTTGACAACAGATTTGCTAGGCTAGATTTTTTTGTAAAAAAGTACCTTGTTGTAAAAAGGAAAGTAATGTCTTGATGCATGAATGTACTTTTTAAGTTTATGATCATTATTGCTGCTACTTCAACATTTTTACTACTTCATGTGACAAAATTAATAGCATTTTCCTGATTCTGAACGTACTGAATGGAAGCAGGTGGTCCATGTTGTTCAAGCATGCTTTGTAAAGGAATTTGCTTTTCCGGCTGACAAATGAATTGAAAAGTCACACGCCAACAAATGGGCATGTGAAATTGAATTAAACAACCGCAACCTGGCTCAAGGATCGTTTCCCTTGTTTGTCATTTGGATATGTAAAGTGAGTAGTGAGCGTCCTTATCATTGAATTGTGTGTATGTGTACATTGCATTGTGTCTCCATTTCATGTTAAAATCAAATGAGATGTCAAACAATACCATGACTGACTGTAGTCAGAGGAGCCTATAGTGTCAATGTCATTTTATTTAAGACCACTCTTGTGGCGATAATGTAATACCAAAAGAAACAAGGCGAAGTCATTTACGCGAGAGTGACTGATTAGTTTTCATTAGAAAAGTGAGACGAAAACAAAAATGTTATTTTTTAAGTCATATTTTTTTTCATTGTCTTACATTTCCTATTGCGACGTGAGCTGTATCGAGAGGAACCTCTTCTAATTTTTTTCGACATGTTGTTACGGCGGCGGCTGACAACCGCTTCACATTTTTCCACACATGATATCGGAGGAGCAAGTGGACTTTCACAACAATGTAGTTTCCCTATTTTGAAATTCGTTGTCGTTGTAATGAATTGACTCTTTCTTTCAACTTTGTACACAATTTTTTGTTGGCGACGAGCACATTGTCGGCGGCGGCGAGGAAACTGAAGCCAATTATTTACATGTTAACTACAAACTTTCACCACTATCTATAACTATTACTATAAAGACAATGACAACCCCTTTGATGCCACTTAATAACGGCATTGATATGACTTTTGTTCACTGTACGAGGAAAATATAATATTAATAAATAACGACGAAAATCTTAATGAAACAGAATAAACGAGATGAGGATACATGTACACAAGTGGAAAAGAAGATATATAAACGAGAAAAATGATAATAATAGTAATAAAGAATGAAAACTAATGATAGGCAAGCAAGCAAAAATAAATATATATAAAAAACGCAAGTGGAAAGAAACAAGTGTATCCTCAAAGCAGAAGAAGTAATTCAATTTTCAGGCGAACAAGTGATGATGATAAAACGTGATGAATTTATATGACTCCGGACGGTTATACATGTTTATAAATCTGATTGTGAGTCTGATTTCAGCAAATGTCAGTCTCCATTTCGGCACTCCTACTTGGTTACTACTACTAAAAGAAGAGGATGTGGTGGTAGCACATGTTTTCTGTATTACCTTTGAGCTTTTCTCACATCCTCTTTAGATTATGGTCGAGAAAGGACTAAAGCCATATAATCCCGGTAACACTTGTTTTATGTCCGACCAATTCGCCTTTTACCACTGCCTGGCACAAGCAACAACGTGCACTCCGCTCGTCTTTTTCTCTTTTTCTCGCCCGTCATCATCACTAATGGTTAGTCTGCTTGCCTCTACTCACCAGTAGACACATCATGCATCCATATACAACCACTACCATCATCATCATATATTATATATATATGTATTATTATATACGTACTTATTTATTAGCGAAACGGCAAAAACACAAAACCATCTAATGTCTCTCTTTCGGTGCGCTACAAACAACTTTATAATATGTGTAAATGTGCAAGTCTACTATAATTTGTGTAACATATGTGGATAGTAAAAAAAACTGCTCTAACAAGAAGGATGAATCAATTGAAAGAGGAGAAAATACAAAGGTGGTAGTGTTGATAGTGAAAACATACGCACGGCTTCCTTTTTTCTACCAATTCCATTTCCTATTTCACACACACACACAAACACACACGCCAATACAATAGAACATGCTGTGAGGGAGAGGAAGACGGAGTATTATTATGCACATGTATTAGTAATAAACTCAATCCAAGTGATTTATGTAGCCATACATACCGCAAGAAAGATCCGACAAGTAATGCCGGGTCGTTTCGTAAGAGACGACATGGAAGGAAAGGATGCAAATTGCATATTTAAAATATCAAATGAAATGAACTAAATGAGTGATATTCCGCTAAATATTCGCAAAAAAATATGACACTTGTCCCTGAGATATTTTCACCCGGCCAAGAAGTGATGAAATGATGACTACTTCTCACATGGCCCCAAAAGAGATAAAGTAAGTATACCCTTTAGCACTTTTAGTGCGAAGTATCAACAGTGCAGCACATCGATAACATCGCAGTAGTAGAATAATGATAAAATGTAACAATAATTTTGCGCGATGAAATAATGGCAATAACAGGATATAAGAAAGTGAAATAATGGGTGTGAAATGATCCTGTTGATGAAATATTCCTTCTATCATCTAGCAATCCAACCGTACGAAAACACAGATAACAACGAGAGCAAGTCAGAGAGAGAGAGAGAGAGAAACAGAGAGAGAGAGAGAGTCCCCAACAAACTATATGTTTTCTCGTTTTAAATTCTTTTCGTCTCATACATAAAAAATATAATAGAAGTAGTAATGGTAAGCATGTAGTCAGTTAGCAAGAAGAGTGCGATATCATTACGCAAAAAGCAAGTTGAGCGAGATACTGCTACGTCAACTGCTACAGAGAAGTGAGCATTTCCCCACAAAATAATATCACTTCCATTTACATAATAACCTAACAGTGAGACAAGAGAGAGAGAGAAAGAAAGAAAGAGAGCAAGTGGAGGAAAAAATAAGAAGCCCTATAATAATATTGTAGTGTGCAGAATGTGGTGTCATTTTGTATGTGCATTATTATTACTTAACTGCTACCACTACTGCTTGTACTTATTCCATTAGATATGCGAAGACTCTTGCTGAATTCTTCTTGTTCTCAACTAAAAACACAATCACATCACTGGATCTTGCTGAGCGAAAAGAATGTCAGTGATTTTTTATGCTTCGTAGACATCGTGAGTACACACTCTCAGATAGTTTGGTGGTAGTGGCGGTGGCAATAGTGGTGTCTGTCTACTATGCTCTCTCTCTCTCTCCGCTTCTTAGTGCCATGTTGGCAACAGGGTAACACTACTGTCCGTTTGTGATTCATTGCTCTTGCACTCATCTAATGTGTGAATATATGTGTAAAAAATTAAAAATTAAAAACATCTATTCTCTTTTCTTCGTTTGTTCTTTTGCTTCCTCTTCATTACTTCCTTCCCTTGGCGTTGTACTAAATAATGTATCAAACATGTGCATGTACTTGATATAATGATCACTGCAGATTTGAAAGGGTAATGATATGCATAAGTATGTAGAAGAGCACGGTACACTTGCAGCCCTGTACCATGGTTGGTTATCATTATCGTCAACAAATTAAGTTCAAGGGGGATAATAATGTTCTCTATTGAGTCATATTATAGCGTATATAAGTACATTATATTGAAATATTGTCTGTCTGCCGGCTGCCAGTGTAAAGAAATTAAAGCTTTCTTATTAATTTCTCTCAAGATGTGATTAAGCAACCCTTTTGCATTCATGAGACCAGAATAAATAAACATTCGCAGTCATGGAGTCAGTTACGAAGAATGCTACTGTTAATGAAATATGCCGAGCATTGCATATAAGATAATGCATGGGGGAGGACAGGAGTTTCCATGATAGTCCAACTATCGCAGTAAGTAGGTAATACATTCCTGTCAGAACAAAGTGTGGCCGTTATCCATCTAACGACGCATAGCTTGATGATAACTGTCCATTGTGTTTCCCTTTTTTATGCTTGTCTCATTCTTTTGATGAACTTGGTCTCCTTCCTCTTATTGCCTTTGTCTCATTTGTAATGTCTGTCTGCCTGCATGATGGTAATAATAATAATGGTTATGCTTTTTATATGCAGTATAAATTGTGAATGTGAAGGAAGTCTAAATAAAATTTGCAGATGGCTTTGCAGAAGAATTTGGCACAACAAGGCCATTCAGACACATACGTAATATGCTTATGCATGAACAGATAAAGGCGACGAAAATGAGATAAGTTTGTAGAAACGCTGTAACATTTCAATTCATGGAGGATAATAACAACGCATGACACACAAGGGATGATGATGAGGAATGAGGAGGATGTTAGTGGTGGTGGTGACGATGAAATGTACCGATGAACAGTGAAAAGCTGTGAAAGAAAGAGAGACTGAAGCACCTAAATATTATCGTATTTCATCGCATTCATTCAGAGACTCAGACAAGAATTTTTAAATAAAATCTTTCTAAACTCTCTGAACGCTCACACTTCCGTGCTTTTATTTTTGGCTAAAATATTTTTTCTATAATATGCTTCATGGAATGTAATATTGCTTAAAATACTATGCTTTAATGCTATTACATATTAACAATATGATGACGCTCAGAGAAATATTTCCATGGACTATGTCTATCAATCCTGTCGCTTCGCACATTTAACAGAACCCAGCGTGCTTGTTAAATTTCCTTTCAGTTCCTTATAAGTAGAGGAACAATTGTTGTGCTGACAAGTCTTTCGATGACATAATCTGTGTGAAAGCAATATGTTTGCTTGTGTAAATGGGAAGGGAAAAGTAACGTTGTCTAGTGTACATCATCGAATTTTGGATTGATTGTGTGAATAAGCAAGGTGTGAAGAAAGCGAACTGTTTTATGCTGCTGTTTTCAACTGTTGTGATAGATTGCATTAGTCAATGACTGATGTCTCTTTTCTTCATTCAGTAGCATGAAAATTTGCCAAGATAAGCAAAGAGGAACCTTCAAAAAAGTCAAGATCCAGCCCTTCCCATACAGTTTTATTAATTTGACCCAAGTTTTGGCAGATTATACCTAAATATTTAACTGAGATTTGTAATTACCAGTGTTGAATCGGTATTTTATGGCACGAATGACGCATCTATATTTAATAGCCAATTCCTTATTCTCTTTACTGCATTGACAATGACGACTGTGTGTGAAAAAGCATAACAATGAGAAAATTATAGATTCCGAAATTTGAGCCAAATGGTTTGTTTATTTGTTTCAAATTTTCAAAATGAATATACATCCTCACTTTTAGGAATGTTGTCTTATCTCATCCGTTTCTAAGAAAATAATCAAATTAGAAAATGTCTGTAAATCTGGCAGACCACCAGTGTTGACTAGAGCATAATGGAATTAAGCAGAAGTGGGAAAAGTACGAGTCATCGGCAGACCCCCTTGGGTAACTTTTTATACTTTCTGTGAGCTGCTGTTTTACGCAGAGAGCGAAAGAATAATAGATGATTAATATTATCAAGATCGATTCGATTATAGGAGAATAGAATGTGCCAATTTACTAATGATTCAAAGCTGCATAAAAAGAGAGGCACATGATGCGTGAAGACACCTTGCCACGAAAATATGTCTCAAGTCAGTAATGGCTGTTGCTGCGAACAATACAATGCAGAAGAGCGGAGCTGACGCTTTAACATTTTTCTTTCGCATGACTACTGTTGCTCGCTGCAAGAAAAGACGACGCAAGAAGAAAGATTGACGAAGCCTCAACAAGCTTCATTTCATACGGTTTACACAGCAGAGTAGGAGTCGACGAATGAAAGGAAATCTATAATGTGCGCAAAGTTCTCTCTCTCTCTTTCTTCCTCATCACTGAATGAGCCAGGAAATCAAGAAATTTGTAATGTGCCATAAACAAATTTAAAAGCAAAGTTAGAGAAAACAGCAATTTAAGATTTTAAGAAAATGAGCGACATTACTTAACAGAAACGTTACTTTGGCTAGCTTCAAATATCATTATTGCATCTACTCACTCGAAACACGAGCGAACACGCTGTATTCTTCTTAATTGACTAATGTAATTAGATGAATGGAACGGAATCTGCTGAACACTTGCTACTTGCTATATAAAAAACGTATATTATGACTATACACGCAAAACACGTCGAATAATTTCCAACGAAATTCAAGATCGACATATCTGTAATGCATTCCCATTCACAAGGAAATTGCAAAGTTGAAAAAACCTCAAGTCTTCCTTAACTGATATTTATTTAACTCTTACTTTTGTTTACGCCTTGGAGGTATGATAAACACTGCGAGCATTAATGTTATTACGCTAATAATAAGATATCAACGTGGTTAAGACTAAAGACAGGAAAAAGTTTATCAGGAAAATTGAATTTATTCACATATTCATACGTGAATATGCGTATATAGTAAAAAAGTATTGACTTAAATGTACAATATATGCATATAGTAGACATGCCATGTATTATTTTCACCGTCATGGTATCGGTATACATTTCATCTGGGAACGAGCGCAACTTCCCTGTAAATTGAGAAGAGAATCGTAACGTATTCCCGTAGCTCATAGCTGGGTCATACAAAAGCATAATTTCTGATTTGAATCTTTATCCTGCCAAACGTCTTGCCAAAACCATGTACATTAATCTTCCTGGCAATCATGTCACATCCATGCCGCCTGCCTCCTCTCTCTGTGCTCATGTGAAATGTGAAAAGAAAATCGGAAGGAGAAAAAACACGTCGACACGGCAAAGACTTCATTCTACGCTCCTTCAACACAGCAAACAACGACAAGAAGAAAGAGTAGGCAACACCAACAGAATGAAGTAAATGTAGTGACAAGTCGCAACAAATTCGCACACTTTCTTTCTACAACACACAATACTATTTTACACACGACAAAATGCATATTATACCATGCCGCGTTTATTTACCCACCACCATCAACAAAACACATATGATATAGAATCAGCAGCAACAAGCCAGCCAGAGAGGAGTTGTAGGAGTTTTACTTTAAAAGTTAAGTAACCCTTTTTCTTAATCTTTTTTATATATTTTTTTTCTTACATGCGTAGCGTGAAATGTACAGAAAGGAGAAGATGAAGAGTGAGAAAAAATATATGTATAGTAAAAATTGCAAAAAGACTCAAGAAGACAAGTGACTTAAATTCTGGGTGGCAGTGGCATGCATAGCAGCACCAAACAACATCCTGTGTGATGACACCCAAAAGTATGCCTAGCATTTTTTTCTCCATTTTTCCTAATATGCTGTCTTCCCTGTGCTGCTGCTGCCACTTAAGACGATACTAGAGATCTTCTTTCCCTTCTGTCACAACAACACTTCCAACTCATCCAAGTAAAAGCCAAGTTATATTCACACCACCCGATTCTGTAAGTTTTTGTATATTTTTCCTTTTGTTATTCACATTAAAACAATTGTCCTTACGCAAATTGTGTATATCAAGCATTTCGGGATGTACTATTAAATAGTTGATGCTCAAACTATGCTAATGTTCGTCTAAATGGCATGTACCTACTGAGAATGCTAGGACATTCCCATTCCCACCACTTGTCGTATTCAATATAGGTAGTCACTAGTTTAATGGGTAATTAATTAGTTGCTAAAAATTACAAGAAAGTTGTAATTTGTATTCACTATATTTACCTATTGATGAAAGAAAGCGACGAAACTTTTTTTTCAGAGAAACTGCAATATCTCTGAATCTTTGAAAAGGAAATGAACGAAAATATACGACAATTTCGAGGGGAAAATTTGTCAAACGAGACTGTTTGACATGTCAAATCTTGATCAGATTTTTGTTTCTCCTACATATCACACCGCAAACCACATTTTTGTGGCAGCCGAAAGAAAAAACAAAAAAAATAATGTCTCCTGTTTTTATTGCGTATTTGCCAACTGGTCGCATACATACTTGACAGAAGGAAATTAGAAAAAATAATTATCATAAGCAGTGCGTCAAGTATGATTAGGCAAAAGATAAAGATTAAACCGACACAGGAATATTTTATGACATTTTAAATTCTTTTTTTTTGTTCCATGCTAAAAAAAATTCGCACAAATTATGTCCTAATGATCCAAGCGAATGTACGCCTTTCTTTAGTAAACTGTCACAGAGCAAGAAGCTCCCACCAAAAAAATGCTTAAGCACCATAAGCACATGTTCATCCATCCATCTCTACTCTGTTGAAAATATGCTAATCCCACCACCATGTGTGTGTGTGCAAAAACTTTTATACGAGTGCAAAAACAGAAACTCGTAGCGTAAAATGTGATGTCATGAAAATAAACGGCATAGAACTTTACTTGCTAAAATTATTACCATCAACAAAAATAAATAAATTTTTCTCTTGCAACGTTGCCTTCAGATGCAATCCAAACGTTACTCCAGACGGCGATGATTAAACGCTAAAAGTTATATTTATGAGCAGATGGAAAATTTCAATAAAAATGCACGAGATTAATAAAAACTGACCTTTAATAAGAGATAATTCTTCCGCTTCAAGGTCCAGCTTCCCCTTCCGGGGTTTATGTAACGTTCCCGTGGAGGGTGGCGCACTGGGGGAGTAATCCTCAATAAGCTCTTTGGTGGATGACATGCTGTCATTTGCACAGGACGGCGTTGGTTTACTCTTTGTTGTTGTTGCTGACGAGGAGGACGGACATGGTGATTCCATAGTAGACTTTTGACCCATTTCACTGTACTATTGAGCATTGGCTTTTCCCGAGCCAGTTTGTTTAGTGGAACTGTAGAGTGTCGAATCTGCCAAAACACGTCAGACTTGAAATAAATTGGTCTGCAGTAGTGGAAGTGGTCTCTGAATTGCTAATTTACAAGGCATCCTCCTCTCTCCCCCTCTTCTTCCCAGTTTCCAAATGATTCATTGAACTAGAGAATTTAGGTTGACACTAGCTTCATAAATAACCAATTGATTCGTCAATTATAACTTGTTGATTTTTTTAACTTCTACTCTCTGGCAAAACATTCAAGTATTTTTCTCCTCCATGGCTGCAGTAGTGAGATCAAAAGACATGTTTTACATGTACCATGTATTATTATGCAGTTTTTTATACTCACGGAGGAACTATGAGAGAGGGTTGAATACTCCTCTAGTCTGGTACATATTATTTAAACAAAAAAGAGTATCTTTTGTGAATAAATAGGAGGAAGAAGGATGCAGATGGTGCCATTGCCCACAACAACAACACAATTACCTACTACAATGCATGTAGTGATCATCAGTTCATTTCATGTTTTGCGTTGTTGCATGTAGCAGCATCACTGCTGGAAAACCATTTAGGGTTGTGCGAGAGTCTGTGTTGATCTGAGCCCTTTTTTAGTTGCAAGTTTTCTCATACACAAGTAGGGTGAATATGGAGGAAGATGATGTGATGCGAAGATACTCGTGTACAATGCATAATACGCACGCACACACAGTTGCCAGTTAACAATGCCAGTGTTTCTCCTTATTTTCTCTGTATGCTATCCTGTAAAAAATATAAGCCACACATTGCCGTCCAAACAAACTGGTTTTTATCTCACTTTAATGACATCCATGTACTTGCTTTGCTCATCGTCGTCGTAATATGATGGTGTGCAATTCAGGGAAATAAACAGTTTATAAGTGTCCTCCTCCAAATCCTGTGTATGTTTTGAAAGAGGAGATCTTTGTTGAGTTGTTTCTTGCATTGCTTATGGCATTGAGTAAGAAAAGAAAGACAGAACAACATCGCTTTTTGGTGTATGGGAAGAGAAAAGAAATAGGGAAGACAAAGTATGCGTGCATGATGGAGGTTTTTTTTGCAGGAACATTACCAAAAAAATTGAGTGAATTGTACAGAAGAGAAAGTTCAGGTTCAAGTAGCGTGGAATTTGCTATTTCATTTTATTTGGATGAGTTTTATAGTAATTAAATTATTATTGAGTAGAGGAAGCTACTTTGGTTACCACACAAGCCGTACTAGTGGCTAATTATGCTTCGTTTTCACAGTTATATCAATGCTATGTATTAAACAGGAGCTCCTATGCAAACGCGTATACAATATAGCATACCTTCAAACCCAGACTACAAAGTACTCAAGTAAAATAAATACATAGTATCTTATCTAACACTAATTATATATCCGCTATATTGATCCGTCATAAATCACACAAATCACTGATGAAGGAAACAATTTAGACATTAGACAGGTTTAGAAATGTACAATTACAAAAGAGATATGTATTTATATACCTTTGGCATTAGATATTTTACATACATACAGGCATCAATTTTCAATTGCTGGAAATGATTTGACATTTTTTTCGAAATTGGCTGCTTTTTTACAAAATACCATACAAATTCACAAAAGAGCATATCTGTAGAATGAAATAAGCAACAATGAATAGAACTTGAATATAATTTTTTAAAAGTAGAAATACATGTAATCAGCAAAACGCAATTTTCATGTCATATAGGTATGAACATAACCTCTGGTACACAGCAGTATCGTTTTAATTACGACAAATGAGATTTCAAACCTGTAGAAAATAACTCCTGTAATTAAATATTCGCATTAGACATTTAAATATCATTGTATTATGTATCTAAATGAACTTCAATAACGCTACCGACGAAGCCATCGATCCAATTTGTCAGAGGCCACCTTTGAATCCTGGAACAGTTGAACTTCCAGAGGATCCATGTAATTGAATCGGAGCACACTACCTCCTTCATTAGTTGTTCGATCCTCTGTTGTCTTGACGTCTCTGTTAAGTGAGTAACCATCAAACATGGACACAATGCGCCTCTGAAACGCCTGTCAACAATAGAAACACAATCAACTTTGAAAAATCCAGCATAGTATTTGGAGAAGTAGAATGAACTTTTTAAATAAGCATTTAAAATGTACCTCAGGAAGAACCTCTGAAATCACATCAGCATCATCATTAGGTAAAGTACACAATTGAAGTCCAGCCTGATAATAATGTGGACCCATTTTGTGAAGATCAACCACGGCAGGATCAGCCTTCAAAACCTCCCTGAGAAATAATGACTCAACATTTTAAATCACCTTCCCCTACACTACCAAATTCAGTTCGAGAAACGATTTAACAACAATTTATTCAAAAAGTAAAATGTGTTCGAGTTCGAACCTGAAGCTGTCATTAAAGTATTTCGGCATTTTAACAGAGACGAACGAGTGAGTGTTCTTGCTCATGATTCTCGCAGCCCAAAGAGGCAACTCCACCAGACTTCCATCAGGCAGATCTTGTGACTCCTGACTAGGATCTAGGAAACCTGTGCAGACCAAATTAAAAACATAACATCAATCTCTTATCGGACTACATCTTCAACAACAAAAAGATACACCCTTCCATAAAAGTAATATATTGACGTACCAAACTTGGTAAAGACCACGGCCGTTTCACAGGGAATTCGGGTCTGCGACGCCAAGATATCCTCAACACTAAAGTAGCTCGGAGTGTAGCTTTTTCGTAGTTCATTTGTACTCATCCTCCTCCACTTTCACTATAACCATTTGATTCATAAACGTCTTATCACAGAAAAGATACATTTAGCCTCACTGAAAAAGAAAGCTCGACTCTCACCCTCCTTCACCCCTAACCAACCACCACAAACACCGATTACTCTCCCTCCCTATCAACTTTAATTAGTGTTATACTTCAATCACAAAAATAATAATACAGCTACAAAATAATAATAAACTAAAGATGCAGTGAAGAACTGAAAGTTGTTTCAAAAAGAGATAGAGACCACTTGCATATCTGTCAAATGACAAAAGCAAACTAATGGCAAGCATGATGGAATGGACAACACAATGGATGAAACACAAAGCTACTTACGGTTCTTTGGCGCTAAAAACATCATACCAGTTGTTATTCATCCTCTGTTCTTGATCAAGGTATAGTTGTCGCAACAGTACAACAACGTGTTCTAGTAATCTGCTCACTACACTTCACGCACACCGTCATAAACTCGCAGATGATCTGGTCTAATATTGTAATTACTTACCTGAGAAACTCGCATGCATACCCTCATCTTCACTCCTCACAAGTCACAACTTTCACAACAGTCACGTGGGTCTTCTGAAGGACCTGAAAATCGGCGAAGAAAAAGTACTGAAAATTGTGGACACCTCTGAGTCCAACCTCACTCACAAATTGATAGTGTCACCTGTAAGTAGATAAACACAAATCAGCCGTCTGGCTGAATGTTTCTCTGAAAAGAGTCTTTGTTGCTGCTCTGTTATTTACTTTTTGGTGGGCGCTATTCCAGATGACAGATACTATGACCAAATGACAATGTCGCTATTTCCAAGCTGTTGTGTTGATATTGTTTGCTATCACTGATCATATGGTTTGTTTCTGTGTTTGTAGTTGATTGGCAGTGAGCGTCAGCTGTTGACAATTGAGTTGGTGGAATACCTTATCGGTATAATCTGGAGGCATGGTACAGATTAGACAATTTCTGAAACTGGCCAAGATCGCTTCCAGCAATGATGGAATGATTGAGAAAGCAGCTTATACGCCGAAAGGACTGTACAAGTATTTGTTCCGCCAGTGTGACAAGTTGCCCAAGGTGGAGATTTGTGAATACTACAAGCATCATATTCGCCAGGTGAGCAGAAAATGCTAATTAATTGAGATTCTTTGAAATGGTCAGTTGCCGGACGTATCTTTATCTTTAATGGTAAACGTATGCTTTTTCAGGGTTATAATCAGCATGCTGATGAAAGTGACCCGGAGAGAGTTACGCAGATAATTAATCAAGCAGTGAAAGATATTGACTGGATCCTTAAAAAGGTAAGGTTTCAATTTTGTACGGTGATATTTGGGAGGAAGAAGAACTATCAGTATATATTTCATGTTTCAGTACAAAGCAAACGAAAAATGATGGAGACCTCTAGCAATAATGATACATCTAGTGTGGTGGATAGTAGTAGAGTTTTTTACACAAAAGTTTCAACGCCATTTAAATTTTTTCACGCCTTATCTACCTTTACTTCACGTCCAGAGATCTTGGTTCCACATGCTCGTAGTACTGACCTAGATTGGGATTCCTTTCCTCCATCCCTAAGGAATGTCAATAACCCTTTTGAAAGTGAGAACCTGTTTGACCTACTCTATTCTCCGGTGTATCATGATGGGAAATGCACGACTTCGTTTCACGTTGGAGAGTTTAATGGGTCCCTATCTGAAGAAACAATTAAGTCGTGGACGCTTCCTGAAAATAAATTATTTAAAAGTGTGTCATTTACAAGATTTATTCATCACAAACCGTTGAGAGAGTCGAAGGTAGGATGGACTTCCAAAATTAACGAATACTGGGGTATGCATTTTTAATTATTTTCCAAACATTTTCGACAGTATAGCATTTTCTGTAGCTTTAATATTCGTATATTTTCCCAGATTTTGAAAATTACACTGTAGAGATAGTACCTGTTGTCGATGAGTCAGGATGTTTGCCTTTCGCTTCCTTTGTATCATTGAAAGCTGAATACACACTCGAAGAAAAAGATTGTAAAATTACGCTGCAACCGTTTCCGGGAGTACTTGAAGGTGGGGGCGATGACTCTCTTGGGTTTTATTCATCTGTGGTCATTCCAAAAATATTAGAGTGGATGTCAGACAACTACAGCGGCGGAGTACCAAAACTGACGAGGCAGCGTGCTCGCCCAATTAGCTACGTTTTAAACTCAAAGTATTGGTACTTTTACGACCTTATCAAGTCAGGTCCTGCAGAATATATAAAATCAGTATGTGCCACGCCAAAACTTGATTTATTCGGTAGCTTTCCACATATTTCCAAATTGCTTATTGTGTAGTGGTTTTACTGCCAAATGTATGTACGTATTTATTTAACTGCAAATAAACAAATATAGTAGTTTTCAACGTTTAACTATTTTCTTAATTTAATTTGTATACAAAGGTGTGGCAAGAATGTACAGATCCCGTGAAATTCATCCATGAAGACATTGGAATAGCAGCATACGTAGCAAGTTTGATATACGACGATAGAAATAGTAAATACCGGCCTAGCAACAGCACCGACAATATAGATATCCTGGACTTTGGATGCGGAAATGGTCTCCTATGTTTTTTCTTAAACCAACTATTTTCCAGATTTTCGAACAATTCTTCTGTTACTGGATTTGATATTCGGAGTAGACGAATTTGGTCGCAAATTTTGGAGAAAACTGCCTCAAATGACAGTGAACCGTTGATTATGGAACAATCATCAGTCGGACCTGTTTCTGCGACACCAAAAAGATCAGAGCTGCAATTACATGTAAGTAGTGAACTATCGTGTATGCACATTTCTAATGACCTCTTCAAACCTTGTAAAGTAATTTACTTAATGTTCCAGGAACGATCAATAGTGCCTCACCTCATTGACGATTTAATAGATAAATACAATTGCTCACAAGAGGACCGTTCAAAAAGAAGCGTGTGGCTTATCGGAAATCATTCCGACGAGCTGACGCCGTGGATACCTGTGGTCGCAAGGCGAATGAATGCCGCCGGGTTCTTCATCATCCCCTGCTGTCCCTACGACTTTTTCAGCAAGTTTCAGCGGAAAAGTAACCTGCCAGGGTCCAGTATATATCAAAATTATATAGAATATATATGTACGATAGGGGATCAATTTGGCTATCAACCAACTCTAGAAAATCTTCGCATACCTTCCACAAAAAAGATTTGTTTGCTTGGACTTGATTGTAGTCGCAAATTTGAAGCCGGTATTCTTGATTTACAGGTAGAAAATATGATGAAAAAATTGAAAGAGGGCGACAAAGACAGTAGCCTGGCAAAATTTGTACCTCGACCAGTAGAAAGTCCGAAAGACAAGCAAAATATTGACGGTGTTGCTGCCAGGCCGATTGTAGATAAAATATTTCAATTACTTATTAAAGACTGGGAAAAGTTCCCACTCCAAAAATGGTATGCGGGGCGTGAGGACTTGACATTTAATGACATTATGACTGTTTTCACACCTGAAGATAAGGAGGTTGTGAAGCGAAAAGGCAGTGGCTTGAAAACTTTACTAAAAAGTAACAGCCATTTATTTTCTATCGAGAGAAATGTTGTTAAGTTAAGGGTCCCTAATAGTACAGATATTTCCAATGTTAGTCAGTCTAGTCGCGATAAAATAAAAACGCGAAAATGCTATTTTCATAATTTTCATCCTCATGGTTGTCCATTATCAAAGGAACTATGTGCATACAAGCATTAGTCATGGTTATGTAAGTACTATCCGTGACTTTTTGGTGTAAATTATTTTGATACTTATTTGTGTCACCGATGATGATAAGGCAAAAGTAGTAACTTGAATAATAAGTGAAAAATAAAATTCCTTTCTTACAAAAGCGTGCGTAGTTTATTTACTTTCGTAAGTGATTGCAACCAATCAATGCATAAACAGAGGCATAAAAATAATGCGCATTTAAGAATTCACGAATAATGAATGAGCGTTTTCGTTATGCATCAATCAGCCATGCCATGGTGAGGTGAGAAATAATCATGATGAAAAGAAAACAAGACGATTTGTAAATAAAGACAATTTTTTGTACAAGACATAAGAAGAAGTCCGTTCGATTTTTATTTATTTACCTCAACTTTAAATTCTTAAAAAATAAACAAATAAAAACCGAGGTTTTTATATGATGCCGATTTTGTTAGCAACGTCAAGGGCGTCAAAATCAGGGGCAAGCCTAACGTATGCCTTCTTCTTTCCGTCTGGTCGAATAAGTGTGTTCACTTTGCTCACTTCAACCTCGTACAATTTCTTAACGGCAGCCTTTACGTGGAACTTATTAGCTTTCACGTGCACAATGAAGACGAGGGTGTTGTTATCTTCAATCTTCTTCATCGCTGCTTCAGTCGTAAGTGGATACTGAATAACATTGTATGCGTCCATACTGGAAATAAAAAAGAATTGAACACGTTAACAAAACTGAACACTTTAAAACAGCTCGGGTGACAAGGAATGATTAAGCACTTGTCAAAATTATTAATAGAACTATAAAAGAGTAGCAACAGCTACAATCCGACAAACTTACCGACATCTCTTGGGAATTGACCTCCTGGGGAACTTGGGGTTTCTTGGTGGCCTAAATGTACGAGGTCTCTTGAAGTGGACAGTGTTGCGGATTTTCCTCACTCGCTTCCTTTCTCCTTCGCCACTCTTGATGACCTGCAGATATAAAAAACCATGCATTTAGTTACATCACAATAAACTCAACAACCAACAACGCCTTATCAATTTTTTCCTTGAAAATTCTGATCAGTGTACTTTTTGTTTTTGTAATCATTAGAAATCATAGAGATTCCCACAAAAAGTTTCATCATTTGCAGACGCTATTTAAAATGAAATATTCATCCTATTCACTACCAACACCAATAAACATTTCCTTTCAACCACAAAGTGAAATATTTTAACACTAATTCAAACGCTACGAAAGGAAAGATTTTTGACGAAAACGAACATCTAAAAATTAATTAGGTTGATCAAATAGAATAGGGAACAATAACTGCCATAATCATTCATTCTATTCCCTATACAGCACACCTCCAACAACAGTGCACGTGCTAAAAACCCTAAAAATCACTTTCACTCCACAAGTCAATGTTCCAAAACCTACACATTTTCATCACTATGCAAAAAACTACCCTTCCGGAAAATCATCAGTACTTTAATCACATTTATTTTTTGATTCATACCTTCTTTTGGGTCTTGAGGGCCTTGTTAATAGCGAGTTGTCGCAACCTCTGCTTGATGAGTTGACGCTTTTGAAGAGGTGTCAAATTAGGCTTGGGCTTCTTCACCCTCTTAACCTTTGCCGACTCCTTGGGGGCGGCCTTGGCAGGGTCAGCTTTGGTCGCTGGCTTCTTGGCAGGAGCCTTCTCTGCCTTCTTAGGGGCCGCAGCCGCCGCTGCAGGCTTCTTCGTCTTATCTATATATAAAAAATCACACGACAATAAAATAACCAATCACACTCCGACCGACACATCACTAAGTACTACTTTTCGACACTTTAATCACAAAATTAAAAACACAGCAATAATATATTATTGTAACTGGTTATATTATTAATCAGTTAACCACTCACCATCCTTTTTAGGACCCATTCTAAATTGTTTAAATTTGTAGCAATATTTCTATAAAAAGAGAATCTGAGAGAGGTCCACACCGGAGAACCAAACTGCTCTGCTACAACTGTGAATAAGAGCGGAGCTACCTGACGTGAGCTGTGCAGCTTGGAGCATATCGGCAAAGCGCTGCGTGCTTGTAAACTTGAGCTTTCGTGCGTATTTTCGCAGATATGTACTCTACACTGCGCCACTCATACTACCTGCTTTACTATAGGGAAGGCATGTGAAACGCGTGTGTCAGGCAATACAAGGGTAGATTCAATACTCTGTTCGAATCGGGGCAAGTTGAGCGCTTTGAATGCGTGCTGAGAGAACAAAGAGTGTGTTGACGTTGAATACGCCATAATGCCATAATATACACAAGCAAGTGGGTGGCAGGCAGGCGGCGGTAAGCAAAGCATGCATGGCAATGTTTTATAATGCGGCGTAGAAGTAAACCAAAAAAGAGGCACTTCTCTGAGTATTTGCTTTTTCACTCGCTCGCCAGAGAATCTGCCATGATCGCACAATTACATTCAATGACCATTTTCAGGCCAATATTATCAATTTGGTTGGTTTTATTTAGTGCTGTGTGAGTAATGCTCATTTTGATTGCATCTGATTTCCAGTAATTTCATCTGGCTTGATAGTTTGGTACTGGATTTTGGGTTACGAATGAATGAGTGCAGGTGTTGTGTTTTGATTTAATACGATGATGACATTTGGACGATACATTATAATAGTTATAAGTTCATGATTCATGAAGTGGGATTTTGGATGTATTTGGGTACGCTGGAAATAATTAAAAATTCTTTTTAAATTCATAATTTAAGTAGAATGTATAGTGTCGATTTGAAAGGCTATTCTACATTCTTCTGTAATAAATGAGTTGGATACGGATGAAAAAGGATTTCAGAGAAAGGGAAATTGGCGATGATGCCGTGAGGAATTTTAATTTATAACATCATTAATTCAAAATGGGGAAACAATGCTTTGAGGTTTGAGGTGAGGTTTTCTAGTTCATTGAGTCAATCGATAAAATATTTATCAAATTCCTTTTTATGGAGGAATGAATAATTAAACCAGGTATGACGTCTTTTAAAATCAATCGCTCGCGCATACATTATGTGGAGTCTAGAGGATGTGCCAATTTGAAGTGCAACTCAAGATAAGGAGTAGATATGACAACAACGTGAATTAATTTACGCTACATGAATATTTAAACGAGTTTGGCATTGAAATAGATTAGCACAGATTTAACGTCTAACTATTATGTAAATACATATCCAACAAAGTTTACGTACATATTACGTTACATTATTATAATGCCATTATTCTTATGCATATTGCATGATTTGGTTAAGGAGGTTAGTGTAGCGTAGCGTAATATTTCTAGTTGTCGCTAGCTAATATGCTCCGCACTATAAACATAAAAGGGTGACTTCCGGTCTATGTGTAAATATTTGTTTCCAAACGGGAAGGAGTTTCACCGCTTTCTTGGAAAAATACAAAGATGACTGGATATAGTTAGTCACATAATTGCTGAATGAAATATATTATGTGTCTTTTTCAGAATTCATTCATTCAAACGGATCTAATGTCAAAATAAAAGCAGAACATATTCCAAGAAGTATAATTTTATGTTGGTGTAAATTACTAACCATTAATTTTTTGGACAGGTGTGCACAGTTGGAATGGGATCAAAGAAAACATTGCTCATTGGAAATCAAGCAACATAATAGAAAGTGTATAAACATTACTATGAAAGTATGAACTCATATTTACCACTACCATGTTCATTACCATTACCATGCATCACACATCACACTCGGAAAGTTGCAAATTGATTTTCATGAAACCCATTTCAGTTGTTCCAACGTAAAATAAAATATCCCTTGCAGTAAATATTTAGGCCAAAGTCATACTCCAGCATCTTTTAAAAATTCAACTATAAACAATTATGGCTATTGCTACTATTGTTTAAAATGAGCATACATAAATTGACAGCTAGTGGTTCTATTCTAATTAACTATGTACCTATAATCCATATTTATTAGCTCATGACTTAATGAAATATTCCTTTGTCTTTTCCTTTGTTGTTTGTGGAAAGATTATCGCGAAGCAGCGTTCTTTTTTAATAGTGCATAGTGCATCTTTTACATACAACTTCGACACTCGTCCAAGAAATGTTACTAAAATACAAGAATAGAGGAACATTGTTACCTACGTTAGTTAGGTACATACACTAGTCAGCGAGGAAATTCCACTACGCTACTACTACCAGTAACCACAACCGCAACGCAAAAAACGCATCTCAAGTCTAATATCTACCCGTATTCGTGTAATTCGTATAGATATATAAGTATTTAATATTATAGTCAAGATTCATTATATGTCCAGCAGAGATAGGGATACAATAGGGGTGTATTAGCCATCATATCTTCTCTCAAGGAACAAGAAGAGAGAGTGTGAGAAGAAGCTGAAGATGTATCCTTGCGACGAGAGAGATTCTCTATACTTTCTCGTGCAATTCAGGGGGAGAGAGAGTCAAGAGATGTTTACCTATTCCCATTTTTCCTACACGAGAACAAACATTGCTTGCTTTACTGCTGCAGTAAAGTTAGTACCTCTAGACCTACTCCATACGAAACGAACAGCACACGGCGACATGCGAAACTTGTAGAAATGTATCCAACACAAACACTACCAACACTACATACGGCAATAATGCAATGTTGTCAAAGGGTTATACCACGAGAGGATCGTCATCACCACGACTACTATGTGAGCAATGGGCAATGCCTGTTACACATTTTTTTTTTGTTTAAAAAAATTGTTGGTTGATCAGCAGAGAGCGGAGCGGAAGAGCAAGTCCTACTTTACTTTGTGAGTATAGTGGTGATGGTGACGGTGACGATGTACTGACTCTCTGAGCACTAATGTTTTTGTGGTATGACGACGACGACGATGATATGACGAAGAAGGGAAGCTAGCTAAAGTTTCCTTCATATTTACAATACATCGCATTTGTCTCTTAAGTTTGTCTTCTAAAAACATTACAGAGTGAGCAAGCAAGCGAGAGAGAAAACACTTGATACGAGCAAGGAAACTTGTCTTGCTGACTTTTTATTCCGAGACCGATTATCCAACGCAACGTCGTCCGTCGACTATAAACTTTCTTGTTGTTGGACTATCTATCACTCTATCATATCTATCTCTCGTGTTAATTTTCCTTTTTATTATTGCGATCCGTTTGCCTTTTGTTTGTTTGTTTGCTCATTTTTCTGCTCCCTGTCTATTACTGTGGATGTCCGACGTCGTCGTGTGGTAGTGGTGGTGTTGGTGTGTGTGTGTTTGTGTAAGTGTTGCAATGACTCGTATCTTTGCTGTAATGAACTGACCGACGGAACGGAAGACAAAAGACGGCAGAGAGATATTATTATTATTGTTGTGCTGTTTGTTATGAGGAAACTCTCTAGTTGAAACTCCTCATATTATAGTGCAGTGCAAAGGAGTAGTGTCGACTGTCGAGTCAATATAGCAATTTGCAAAGCTATAAAAAGTATCTAATTCTAGTTTACTTTTTTTACTACTTCACTCACATCACACAACAATCTCTACGTAAGTTTTCTTTCATCCCTTCTTCTCTTCTTCTGTCTGTCTGTCAATTTTAAAATGTTATATATTATATAGTAATTTTAAACTTGCATCATTCATTGTCCATTGTTGGGAGTAGTAGAAGTAGTAAAATGGTTAGTAATTATTATGCAGCATAACCTGTTCATTGTTATTCCGCATCGCATAATATTTGCCTTTTCAGTTATTATTACAACACAGACTGAGCAGGCAGAGAGCTTGATATAGAGTACAAAAAAATTATAGTATTGTCACGACACAGGGAACATAATACTGCAGTTTAGTAAGTAGTAAGCGACACCAGTAAAAATTGAAATTTTGACGGTGCGGTGCTCCTGGTTTGGTTTTTGGTGTGCTCTCTTGTGTTCCTTCTTTTGAGCAGCGTTCGTTCCTTCATGGTGACTGATTCTGAAAGTTTAGTATATTTTTTTTGCATTATCTTCTCTGTGAAATCAGCGGTACGTAAAAAGTAAACATTATAAATGGTTTGTTCCTACGCTTCGAATTCAATTTCAATCCTCCTTTTTGAGATATATAACTTTTGTGTGCTGTGTTTGCATGTATGTAGAAGTATACAATAATAGACTATTATACTAACTGAAGGTACAGAAGAAAAAAAGATCCATTCAGTTTTATGTATAATTTTTCGCCTAGTGCATAAATACCTCAAGTTAAGGAATTTTTGAACGTCTGTGTAGATGACGACTCATGATAATGGAAGGGATTATAAAGTGGCGTATAATAATAATAATAATGGTAGCATGATGCAGGCGTCATCAGTGTCAATGAATGCAGGTTCTTTTTTGATGGTGTAAAAAAAGATGTGGAGGAGCAGGCCAGAGAGGACATAAAAGATGATAGGATATAATATTATGTAGCTCTCGCATCATAAAATGGCATTAAGTTTAGTTGTTGTTCTACTCCTCTGGTGGTACACATTTTGTTCCTTTTCTTCTTCTACCCATGTTCAAAAGTGACAAACAGGGAATGTGGTTGTGTAGGCGGCTGTAAAAAAGAATGTCAAGTAGGGAGACAACACATTTCATTCACCGCAGCAACTGCAAGTAATTGAATGTTTTTGGCTCTCTGTGTTGTGTTTTGTGTGCTACATGAATTGCTAATTGTCAACTTTTGTGGTAAAGGTCAAACCAATGAAGACAAATAAGTTTAAAGTATGTAAAGTAGCGTAAAATGCAGTTTTGTCTGTGCAGAAACGGTGCTGTTAGTAAGTTGTGAGAGAATGTTGTCTGTTGTTGTGAGTAAACACTCAAAGAAGATTAGAAAAGTCTGATTGCACTGCGTTGTCGTCGTCCATAGTAATAATAATAAAATCCTTTTGTCTGCTGCTGCTTCTCTGGAGCTGTAAAGTCTCTTGTAAGTTGTAGTAAGTGTCATTCTGGTTCCAAAATCAGTGATCATTAGGAGTCATTATGAATTAATGAATGCAAATTAAGGACACAGTGGGCAAATGTCTTTTCATTAATTTCTCTCTCTCTCATCGAAGGCGTTTGTTTCACTTCACCACGTCCTAATTTTAGCGGTTCAGTTGCCTGCTGCGCCGTTGTGTCAGTTTGTAGTGGTGTGGTGTATTGCAGTGAAGTCGAAGTGAAAAGCGATTAAATTTAAATTAGAATCATAATGGTCCGGTATAATTTAGCAGTTAGTAGATAACATTCACTTGGGAATTATTACACCTTGTGTTATCTCTGGGGATATACAGATATAAGTTGTCCTTATCTTGGACTTACTCTTACTGTCTGACTAATGTTGAGACTTGCAGCAACTGCTGCTAAATGTAAACACGTAGTTAAGCATGTTGTTGGCAATGTACACATTATTTAGTCCCTCCTGATAATCGCATCATTCACATTCATTAAATATTTTGGTAACTCATAACTGAAATCTCATTCGCTGTCAATCCGCCTCGTCGCTCATAATTCCGTCTTGTCCAATATATCAAAGGAAACTCCATCCAAATTGTTTACCTTCAGTACACACAACGCACATATTTCTGTCATTTATTTTGGCTGTTTAGGTAAATGACAAGCCCGATTCATTAATCATGACTCATCATATGTAAGCCGTCTCTTTTTAGTTTAGGTCCATTGATCATTTTTTTGTGTGTCAAACGTCCATCATTCTAAGAAAAGCGTGGATTCGTTTTTAAAGGGACAGGAAAATAGCTATTATCTGACATAAAAATAGATCTAGAGAATCATTAAATAACGCATGAATCATAACCATATGTATTGATGATGACAGAAGAGAGTAATATTCAATATTCCCAGGATGCAACTAAACTGCATTCAGTTTCGGTAGTAACCCCAAATGTTCGTTTTCATATTTCCATCATTATCACTGCATTATACTAAAATAAAATATTAGTTTTGTGAGTACACCTACACGCTGAATTTCACCCTGTACATTATACTCAAACGCAAGAAAGAGCTTTGCTTGCTCGTCATCGTCGTGGATGAAGTCCTTCGTTATCCCTTTTCGAAATCACCCTTCCTTCGCTTCCTCTTTCCTCCCCTTTTAATTCTATCCCTCTCAACAAAAACCTTCCTGTAAATTATTCCACATATTTTGTGCTCTGATAGCTCCTTCCTAGTTAGTAGTTAGTACGTCGTCGTAATACAAGACAACTGCATTACAAACAGCAGCGTTGATGGCAACAGTGCCATGAACAGACATGCAGGCGAGGCATGAAGTTGCCAAGTGTCGTTACTTTTTTTATAAAATGACGTTTTTCCAATTACACGCGTTTAGCAGTTACGACGATCACCAACTAAACATAACATGGCGTGCCATGAGGATAAAAAAGGGGGATTTTATTTTTACCAAAAATAGATCGCTCGCTCTTCTCTCTCTGCTTCCCCCTTTTTTACAAGATGCACACGAACAAATTGTTTCGAACCATACAACATTGCATTTTTTTTCTGTGCATTGCATTATTACCATTTTGAAATCTTCGCATCGGCTCCAATTTGTAATTCAAGTCGAAGATGGAAATAGTGCAGTAGCGTATGAAAAAAAGAAAGATAATTTAGTCTAGGAAACGATTCAGTAAGTCGTTTTGTAAGTTTTTTTTCGCGAAGCGAAAGCGTAAAGCATAAAGTGGAGAAAGAGTGTAATGTCAAAGTGTTCTTGCAACATTATATAAAGCATATTTAGCATATTTAAATGTCTGCGTCTGGTGACAATTTTCCACGCCGCCAGTCGCCGCCAACGTCACGTTGCGATTAGGCTGTGATATAGAATAATATTGAATATTATATGATTGCATTGCGAAATTGTTTGGCAATTTGGTGATGGTGACACCTTGGTCGTTGTCACTCCCACCATACTTTCATTTTACTTTTAGAAATAACCCACACATTTGTTTATTCATTCGAATCGAAACGCTAATAATAGCTGAAAAGTACACACTGTGAGTATGCTCATTCATTCAAAGTGACAAATTGGCATATTGAAAGACTCGCATGCGTGTTTCTCCGTAACTGTCAAGTTGTCAACTGTGATATTTCGCTCCGTATATGGCGTTATTAATAACAAATGATGGTTTATTCCATAAAAAATTAGTCAAAGCGGAAATTGAGGAATAAGACAGTCTTTGGGTATATATGTAAGGCTTGCACATTACGCAGTACCCTACGATTCTCATGACATCACGATAGATCAGGCGATGAGTTGAGTTTACCAACTGTTCCGTAGAAAAGAACAACTTTTTTAGTCATCCATCATTCAATATATCATCATCATTCAGACTGATAGTCAGTGGGGAAACATTGAACATCATATCATGCACACATGCGATCCATAAAAAGCCATGTCTATCTAATTTCATGTACCTAAATATTAGTTCAACAAAGACCGGAAAGGGTTCATGTTTGCATGGCTGCATACAATAGTCATAATAGCGGATTCACATTTAGGTGAATTTGCCAGTGCTCCCATCAGCCAGTAAAGTACTATAAGAATGCTGTGTGCAGTGCGCATCACTCTAGCAGTAACAGCAATGTTAATTTAGTTTGCTACTCAAGCGAATATCCATTAAAATATTTTACCGATTCTACATTCAAGTTGAACGTTTCCCTTCTTTGTATCGTCGGTGCCAGTGGAATTTTATACAAAAAATTTGCATGATGTACCGTGCTGCATTCTTGCAACGAACGACCAACTGCCCATTTGCCTGCTAATTTGAAGTATTACAGTTTTCGGGAATACAGTTGTACAAACTCACAATCATCTTTTATCAGTGTTTATTTTTTTATTGTTATTCCGAGTACTAATCTTTTACAGCACACTTATAATATGGTTGTGTTCTGTCATGATGCGTATTCGTTCAAGTGAGTGTACTGACCAGCAATTCTGATCTGCTCTTGTTGTTTTGCAACGGGAAGTGGATATGATATCACACTGTGAGTGACTGTATGTAGTAGTAAATATGTTCCATAACTTCCATCTTGTTGGAATTAATCTACATCTCATTTTCTACTACCCTGACTTTGATTCCTGTCGTCCTGCCTGACTACGAGTACTGATGCATAATTGTTCACCATTATTTACGATAATGATAAAAATTGCCATGCCATTATGATTTAAGTAAATATGCCGTGTTGACGTTGTTGTGGTCGTTCAATGGTGGTAAATCTTACGATGGCTTATTTTTATCGGCCATGAGTCATCCAATTTAACTGCAGCTGGAAAGATTTTTTCCTTGACTCTATATTTCGTTTTTTGGATCCTTGAGAAAGTGATAATTAATTCATGACTTTGGTCAACCAAAATGCGCCTTAATGTTTAAACATGCATTTTACAAGCGCAAAGCATTTTATAATGTTCTTTGTTCCCACAATTCTGCACTTCCTCTCCTCTTACATTTATCACTAGTTTTTATGCATTGTCAGAAAAATATTTGATAGCTGATTTATATTTCACACGTCTGAGCTGGAGATTAAGTGATGGACAAAAACAGTGGAAAGTGGGCGTTTTACAACAAAGGCATGCACGCATTATGTCGTTTAATCGTTTATAATTTTATGGCCAGTTTAATACGAATGCTCATCTTTTTCTTCTATCCACATAAAAGTTCTATTATTAAAGTTGTGCATGTCCTGCAAAAAGTAAAACATCTTAATCCATGCCGCGTTAACCTCACACAGGAAAATTTTATCGTTTTTCATCATCATCATCATTAGTCTTTCTCTTTTTCTTTACAATTTTATTCCGCAACGCTTATGAGTTATCATATAAAGAGTGTTGTTGGCGTTAGTCATATATGTAATCATATAGGCATTACATAGTTATAATAATGTAAGCCTTGACTGTTACACGTACCACATTACACTATCGCGATTGCGGTGCATGTCTGACTGAAGAATAAACACCACAGAAGGAGCATGTACAATTTCTTCAGAGGGAACACCAATGATTCACTTCTTCTCCACTCTGTAAATACATTAACAAACGCTGGCAACAGTTAAAATATTCAGCGTTAGCAGCAGCAACAGTAGCAATAGTATAGCAGTGCATGCTCATTCATAGTAATTTTGATTTATCCTTCTTTAAAGTAACGCACCATTACTATTGCTACTTACCACCACCCTGTGATCATCATCGTCATCGCAATCCTCATGTGCTTCTCACTTTATGCAAACAATTACAATTCGCATCGCGTTCCCTCATCAACTTTATGTTTAATACGAGCACTAAAAAATACGAAATACGTCATTTATAATCCATCCATACGCATAAAGTCACATAGTCATCATCAAAACAGAATCTTCATCAAAATCATCTTTTATATCATTTTGCTTGTTAATATGCACTAGCGTACTCTTATTCTGAGCGTTTTCTCGTCCATACGTCTGTCTATCTGAAAGATTTTTACGAAAGTACTGAAACCAATTTTTTGAAACTCATTTGAATTATACTGTTGCTTTCAAAGGTGTTAAATCAGTAAAATAACCCCCGTACCACAAACTTCAGATCGGTTAGGTAGATTGGCAAAGGTACATTTGACGTAGGATTTATAAGTTGTCATTATATTGATTCATCCCCAAAGGGTGAAGGGGAATGAATTTGATGCAAAAGCTCGTATTTTTGGTAGCGCATTTTTCTTACTCCGTTTGGCTTGTTGGCTGTGCAATCTTCCTGACAACAACTGCAACAGCAGCAGAAGAGAAGTTACCACTGTCGTCAGTTCGTTTACTAGTTTAAAGTACGAGTTTTCCTTGACTTGCCATCTCGCTGAACTTAACTACCCACCTTATACGAAGTGTTTAGTTTTCCATTATAATATTCAAATCTTCATTCATTCTCACACACGAAGCAATTCATTTAGACTAGGGCAATGGGTAACACAGCGTAAAGGTATGCTGGGTATGGATGGATCATTACCTATTATGAGTTTTAACGACATGCATGAGGTCTTTCCTTCTCTCCTCACAGAAATCATTTACAAGACAAGAGGATAGGAAGTGTTGCTACAAGTTAAAAAAAATTAAACCCTCCTTTCCTGTGCTAATAACTTTACATGTAAAATCCGGTTAACTTTGATGATACCCATTAACTTTTATTTTTACCATTATTATATGGTCATGTTGTAGTACTGTTCCAATTTGTACTTGCACTTGTGGTGTGCTTGCTATTATTGTTGTTGTTGTGGGACAGGGAAGAATTCATTCTTCATTTCATATGAAAAGGGTTGAAGAACTACATATACGTTCATTACTTTTATTATTAAAGGAGTGTCTTTGTTCCTCCTAAATGCACACGGAAGAGCAGTTGTCGAAATTTCTTTTAGAAATTAAATGACGTTTGAGATAGGCTCCTTTAATTTGCATTTTATATTACAATTGTGTCTATGTATGTGTATCTATGTGTATTATTTGTTTAACAATTGCAGGAAATCTGTCAAACCGCAGCAGTCGCAGAAATCTTCCCAAATGCAACCAGTGACAGTCTTGTCAGCGACACGATGATGTGATTGTGTTGATTGAGATCGCGATACAGCATTCAGTGACAGTGGAGCAGTGCATTTCCTTCCCATAAGATTGAGATCAGTTGAAGATATCTTACAATGAGTGAGGAGATCAAAATTTTGTGAATTGAAACATCTGCCGTGTTTTGTTTGTGGATTGTTGAACGAACTAAACATGATTCATACATGACAAGTAGTTAGTGGTGATCAAGATGAAGAGCTCTTGAGACGTATCAAGTAAAGATGCAACAAATTGAGCTGTTCCTACCTGTAATCGGCTGATGAGAAGCACCGGCTTATCAACGCAGCAAATGGTTAAATGAGTACATTCGTCTGAGTGCTCGGTTCTGTGCTCGATTTAGATAAGAGAAATTTGAAGTGCTCACAGTTGTTTCTAACGAGGAGTGCTATACTCTTTTGGGATCATCATGTCTCTTCAGTTACCTAGATTCCAGTCCAAAAAGAATAGCTTGGAGGTGGAGAGGGAAAACTTCGAGAAAACTCAGGTAAGTTGGGATTTCACGTGATTGGGGGTTTTATTTTTCATGCTGTAACTGCTTTAATATAACTCTTCATACAAATGATATTGCATGTTGCATTTATGCTGATGGCTGTCTAGTTGACCTGCACCCATGAACCATGAAATTAGTGACAATGGAGTAAATAATAGTCAGCTTCATGTAAGATTATGTCGCGCTAAGTTGTTCAAAACAAAACGCAGTTTATTATATAACAATAGAAATCGTGCGTATTAGTTTATCGTTTGTTTCCTTTTTGAACATTAAACTATTTTTATAACAAATGCTTTTAGTTTACTGACATTAGCATTGTATGAGCAAATAGAAATTGTAGGAGTGTAAATAAAGTATGCATTTGTCAATTAAACAAGATCAAAATATTGGAATATTATTTCTCTTTACTGTAACTGATGTTTTTGCTCATGTCCTGTCACATTTTGACAGATAACGACTGCAACGCTGTGCTATTCGAATAGGGTGGTTTTCTCTGCAGCTTTCGCAGTCAATAAGTCCATAGTACAATAAATTCGCCTCTCTTCTTGATGATAA
Source organism: Sinella curviseta (assembly GCA_004115045.4). Lineage (NCBI taxonomy): Eukaryota > Metazoa > Arthropoda > Collembola > Entomobryomorpha > Entomobryidae > Sinella > Sinella curviseta. The sequence continues at coordinate 12,458,216 of CM065489.1, forward strand.
CAATTCAATTTGTTGGCTTCATTTGATCTTTATTATCTTATCGTTGCATATCTGGCAGTGGTGAATACTCTTTGCGCATGAGCCAGGAGATAAGATTAGAGATGTGTATACGTGTATAATGTAAAAACGAACATCAATTAGACATTCGTATGCAAGTGTACGCTTATTTTTAACTAATGGATGGAAAAATGATGTACAATTAGCGTTTTGGTTCATAAGTACTCTGTGGTTAAAGCAGGAGCGAGCCCCCTGCTACGCTGTATCACATTGATGACACTTTCCTGCTAAGATTATATTTTCTGAAAGAAAATGAAAAAATACAATCTTTACAGTTTTTTCAAAAGTACTTAAAGTTCATAAAATAACGCATGCCGTAGTTAAAGATTATCTCGTACATCATCTAGAGTGAGAGTGTACGCCCTTTATGGTGTTCCCTTTTTAAACAGCGTGTTCTTGGCATTAAGCTTTTTTCTATAAATTCGTAAATAGTAACTAGTGACAAGACAAGTGTTTGCTATATCAATACGCGTAAATATATTATGTACATAAAACTTAAAAAAGTAGGCACACATTGGGTTGAATGAAACATTAGAAATAACTCTGGCAAAGACATTCAACGCAGTCATCTCTCCTCGAGTGTCCTTGTGCATTTTAATCGTAGTTTAAAACCATATAATTCATGTGGTAAATGTTAATGTGGTAATAATAGCTTCTGGTGGTTTACCTTTTATTTGTGCTTGTAAAAACCAGTGATGCATAATTTAGTCTACGCACGATGATGGTGACTAGGCTATTATAACTGCACAGTGTTGAATGAATGTTTAGTATTCATTCTCTTTTTTTACAATTAAAAGTGTGAGTTCAAAACTCAAAACACCTAGTTGTTGTAAAAAGACGGTAGGGGAAAGTGGACAATAAGTAGCGTTTCAAATGTTGAAATTTGCAGACTCTTGAGTTAAATATTGCTTTTTTTTAAATTCGAGGTTTAGTAGTGTATGGGTTTCGTGTAAGCTATTTATGAATTTCGGAACGAAGTTGTGAGAGTTTGGGTTAGCGAATTTTGGAATTTTAGTACAACAAATATCAAGACAAACGCCAACATGAGTGAGGTTATGCAGTACCCTTTCTATTACCGGAGAGAGGATTGTCCTCCGGTTTCCATGGTAAACTGCGCCATAATTTTTTCTCATTTTTCATACACACACCTACATAAAACAATTGTAAAATAATTTATCTAGAATTATATAGTTGTAATCCTTATAAAATCGGCCAAGTAAATCCCTGTAGTAAGTAATATTCAATTCGTTGCAGGATTGCAGACTACATTTACATAGTTTCTCAATCTTTTACATCGCTTCCGTTCACAAAAATTAATTCAATTTCCGCGCATCACCAATCATGATATTATCAAAGATGTAAACTCAAAGTCCATTGGAATGTCGTAATTGAATTATGGTGGGATACCACTGTAGCTGTGAAGTTATACATATATAATTGACCTTGAAAATATTTTGATTTTTTCGTCTGGGGCAATTGTAAACTCGAAGGGAAGAGATATTGTAGTTGTTGCGTGTAACTTTAAAGCTTATAACACCAGTATAGCTTTCACCTATACCTATTTTTCTTTTGTTCATCATAGCGAAATTTAAAATTTAAATTCAACATAATCCAGCAGTGCCCGCACACTATGTGATTTTTATACAATGCATACCTACATGAGAATTTACACTGCGTGTTAGTAGTTTATCGCTAAATGCCATTTAATCTTCTAACTAATGCCATATTTGAATTTGAACTACTACAACCAATGACAAAATATATTTCTTATTTACTATTTGATTTTTTTGAACAGGCGGTAAGTCTGTCGAAAGCAATCAACAATTTGGAGAGTCCGGTGAAGGAGAAGCATGTCCGGAGCGCCATAATTGGTACGTATCAAGAAAGGGGTGCCTCCACATTCTGGGACTGTGTCTTCCGACTGCCTTTGAAGGAGAATCCTGTCGTGTGCTGGAAATTTTGCTTTGTACTGCATAAGGTACTGCGAGAGGGTCACAGTAACGTTCTTAAGGACTCGCAACGATATCGGTTAATGATTCAAGAACATGGCAGATTTTGGGTAAATTAAATTTACAGTATGCTCCGTTACTTGGAAATTGCAATGAATTAAAATGTAACAAAATATTCTACAACTAATTCTTCAGGGTCACCTTAAGCCGGGATATGGCACCCTTGTAAAGTTGTATTGTGATCTTCTGAACAGCAAGCTAAATTTCCACATCCGAAATCAGCGGTTCCCTGGACATTTAAGTATGACTGACGAAGATTTAATCCAGTGTACCGGGGATAATGAAGATGCATTGTAATAATAATTAAATACTATCTAAATACTACGAAGACATTTAAACAGCCAATGTTGGCAACTTTTTCTAATAAATCTGGTTTCCATTACAGCTTCCAACTCTCTGTGGAAATGTTTGACTATTTAGATGCCATTCTAGAATTACAGCATGAAAGTAAGTTTTAATGTTACCTTGCTCATACTGAGATACATTTTTATGGAATATTTAACTATAGAATATGCACATGTATTGACATATGTTGTGTTTTAATTTTCTCAGTTTTCAAAACGCTGGATCAGTCAAAATCCAACTCAATGATGCACTCAGGACAGTGCAGGCTGACTCCTTTAATTCCTTGTATTCAAGACTCCATGTTACTTTACGATTACACGACAAAGATTCTTTTCCGGCTGCATGCTAGTAAGCTAAAGTTTAATTTCATGCTTCGTTTGCAAATAGTGTGATGAGAAACTCGTAACGATTTACGCTTCTTTTTATTTTAGAGTTGTCACCAGATCTACTGGAAGGACATCGTCAGCGTTTTCTCAAGGTTTTTGCTGGATTGAAGCAGTTCTATGAAAAAACCATGAGCCTTCAGTATTTCAAGAATTTAATTGAAATTCAGCAGCTCCCAAAAGTAAGAGATCACAGAGATCTCATGAAATTATGCGTTTTTACGTTAGAGTATAAAATCTAATTTCTGCTTTCTGATCTGTTTTTTACAGAACCCTCCAAACTTCCTTATCCAATCTGATTTAGAAAACTATGAAACGCGTAAAGTTACTGTCTATTCTTCAATGGACGATACTCAGAGTGAGGCGCATAGTGATTCATTTTCCGAATTGGTTGATCTCCAAGATTCCAATGGATCAAATTCGCCTGATCCAACCACAATGGCCAGGTAAAACATATGACCATTCTCAAATAATTGCAAATTTGCAACAATGTATATGTCTGATCGATGATGTTGTCATGTACGTTCTGTCGTTGATTATCGTAGAGAAAGGAGGATAAAGGAGCTGGAAGAAGAAATTGAACGACTAAAGGCGCAGTTGGAACGCTTCAAGGAAGAAGCCAAAGTCAGAATCCATCAGCTACGTTTTGAGATTCAAGAGTTAAATGCACAATTGGCTGACAAGGTAAGTTCATTTTTACAGCATAAAAGGCTAATAAAAATATTAATTCAAGGAATTTGCATCAATACCGAAATATTTATTTATTTTTATTACACAGACCTCTCTTTTAGCCGAGAGGGACGCTAAAATCGAAGAGCTTCTCAAGCATGAATGTAAGATTCCTAACGACTTCGCCTTACGAGTTGACACTGCTGAAAGTAAGTAATTCTATCATGTATACAATTTGCTTGCGTATAGCAGCTTAAAATCGTAGTCACATATGCATATAATAAATCTGTAGGGCACTTGAATTAAGCTGCTCTCTTATTGCTAGTTTTATTTTTTCATTATTATGATATGTGCATCTAAGAATTGTCTCTTTCATATTTTAAGAAAATGTAAAAGTTTGGGAGGACAAATTCGGCAAGATGAAGGGTTTGTATACAAACTTAAGGGAGGAACACATTGACTTACTCCGAAAGGTATGTGAATAATCGCATGCATTCCCCTTTAATTCTAACTATATCTACTTGTGCGTGTGTAAAAGTAAATCATACAATTTATAGAAAGGAGCAGGCGACAAAGAGTTGCAAGAACTGAGAAAAGTTATCGATGGCCAAACCGAAATGGGAGCATTAGTTGAGGTAATTACACACCTAGTCGTTGGTTTAAGACTGTATACGTAAAAGAAATATTAAGTAATCGTTACTTTGACCGTTGCTGGTATTTCAGGATTTGAGAAAAGAAAAGGAGGAGCTTGAGTCGACTTTGTTGAGGCAACTCAAGGTGAAAGAAACTGAATGCGAAGAATTACAAAGCAACCTTGGAGAATTGCAAAGCCAAATTGAGGTATATAAAAATGCTCTAGAGAACAAATTAATACATGACATATTTTAGGAATTGCTAAATAATCAACTAAAATCTTAAATATTTTGAATAATTTGTAGATGGTCGAAATTACCAAAACAAACCTAGAGCAAGGACTGACAAATGAATTGAGTACATTGCAGGATGAAATGAAAGGATTGCTAAATTTGAAATCTAAGCTTGAGCTATCCAAGCAGGTAAGTCGGATACATTGAATTGAGTTGGAAATCTTATCGATCTAGACAATGTTTGTACTACTTATATATTCGTTTTAATGGCAGGAGCTTGGAACGCAGCTAGATGATGTGAACAAAAAGTTTCAAGATATTTCAAAGGAGCTATTAAATGCGAAAACCGCTAATGAAGCTTACCAGGCACAAATCGGTGGTCTTCAAAGTCAAATGAATGATAACATGCGAAACATGGAAAGTGAAAGTTTCCAGCGCTACAATGAGCTGTTGAGTAAGTCGAATCTTTATAAGTTCCTGCAATCACAGTATACATAGGTAACTATAAAGGAAATAAAACTCATCCTTTAATATGTATATTACCTATAGATGCTTGCATTGAGGAAAGTCAGTCCATTATTCGAAAGAATATTGAAGATCTAGAGCATCCGTTACTCACTGGCGGAAGTGGAGCTCTGGATACATTTGTGATGTCGTGCCATGAAACGGAAAAACGTATTGCCGATTTGGAAGACGTCACTCGACAAGGATACAATTCTTTCCCGGGATTGAAGAGTATTCTGCAACAAGTTCCTACATTCACTAATCACATTTGCAATCTTTTAATACATGGTGGAGCAACGTCGCAAACTTCTGCGGATATTCAAAAAGGAGATGGTATGCTGAATGTTGATAACTGATATTATTACCATTTTCCATTTTTGTGATGGAAGGGAAATGTATTTTGTGGAACTCTGTAATACGTGTCACACTCTAACAGCATGATTTGTTCTTTGTACAGAAATGTTGAGCGATTGTCGAAATTTAGGTGGTACCGTACTAACTTTGTTCAGTAGTATAAAACAGCGCCTTGTTGATAGTGCTGTAAGTTGCAATTAATTTAATTAATTAAATGTACGAGATGGTTGGTCTCACTTCAGAGCTGGATGTACATTGAGCTTTATTGTCCATAGATGGATTCTTCCTATGAAGACGTTCGACAAAAACTTGCCACTTTACTTGCAACTGCTAGGGGTCTCGGTACAACTTTCAGTGGGAAGACAGATGCTGCCGATGTTCTTGACAAGGAATTGCAAGCAATGGAGCAAGCTATCGAGGAAGCCTCAAAGAAAATGGCAGAAATACTTTCCAACTCAAGAGCGTCACATACTGGAGTGAAGCTAGAGGTTAACGAAAAACTTATCGACTCTTGCACAACCCTGATGAACGCAATTCGTTTATTGGTTCAGAGAGCTAAACACTTGCAAACGGAGATTGTGGCTCAAGGAAAGGTAGAGAAACTGAATATTACTTTCTATTACCTATTTTATAAACAACGTATCGGCAAACGAATGCTAAGTTAAATACTTTTTTTCATTTGTCCAGGGGTCGGCCTCGGATAAAGAATTTTACAAAAGAAATCATCAATGGACTGAAGGTCTCATCTCTGCAGCCAAATCTGTCGGAAGTGGGGCCAAATTTCTGCTGTGAGTTTGTAATTAAGCCTGAACTAAAATTGTGGCAAGGTCATGCTAAAATTTATACTTATGGTTTAATATTTTTATGTATCGAAACAGTGAATGCGCTGACAAAACAGTCACTAATCCTGGCGGTGGTTTCGAGCTTTTGATTGCGTCATCTCAAGATATTGCTGCGAGTACCATTCAGCTAGTTGTAGCTAGTCAAGTAAGAGCAGACAGAAGTTCTGAAAATCTGGCTTTACTCAAAAATGCATCTACTGGAGTGAAGACGGCAACCGCTAATGTTGTCGCAACGGCCAAGGACTGTGCCCAGTTGATTGAAGAATCAGGTATAATCTCATACTCACAGTGATATAATCTTCTACACGACAGCATATATATATTGCAGGAATGTAACTATAAATCTCCACTTGTTTACAGATGAAATGGATGTCACAAAACTGTCGACACACAATGCGAAGCGCATGGAGTTGGAAACGCAAGCTGAAGTTTTGCGACTTCAATCTGAACTGGAGAAGGCGAGAATGAAATTGGCAACTTTACGTCAGCATCATTATCACAATTCGGATAGTTAAAATTACCACATATTTTGTACTAATTATCATTGTGTTTTAACACTATTTATGTATTCACTGTCATTATCATAGCTGTAGACATTGTCTAACCTTACACAACATTTATAGTCTTCAATTTTTAATGTTACTTTCGCTGCGTTTCCAAGTCACGCAAGAGGTGTAAATGTGTGGATTCACGCAAGTATTATTTAAAACGTGCAGCAACGCGGATATTTTTAATTAATAATAATAATAACTGTTTGTACAATTGAAAGGAGAAACGCCGTCGTTTTTGATTTCTAAATAGTTGATTTCATAAGGACGTAGTTTTAGTTATCATACTTCCTACACAACTAACCACTATTCATCAAGAATTCATGTTCAAATAACATCAGAAAATACGATTCAAACTAAGAGAACTTTTAAAGTATACCTACCTAATGAAATACACAGTCGTTTCGTGTGAATCCTTCTTTTTTAAAAGTAAATACGCTTAAGGACAAGTTTAATACGCCAGGTCATTTTTGTAAAACGCATTTTACTACTGTACTGTTTATGCCAAAATAGCAGTTTTTAAGGTTGTAACTATTCATTGTGTAAATTTTAATGGTTGTATATTATGTACATAGTATGACCTAACCTCGTTTCTCCAAAGTCTACAAGTCTCTGCGAAAGGATGACCTCTCTCTTGTGCCTATTTTAATAATCATACGTTGAAAACTGATTTTTAATTTTGAAGTTTACCAGACTCTGTATGTAAGGGAGTATAAATAGTTGATATATATTGTCAGTAAATGAAAGTACTCCACGCATTATTTCGTACAATGTCCAGAAATTGAGGAACTGTGTCCCACTGTGTTTCAAATTGTTGTTAATTGTTATTATATAAATGGCTTGAATATATATATATATATATAGCATATAGCAACATGTAGTGCATGACCAGTTTTAAAAATGAAATATATATATATATATAAATTTCTTACTTCTAAAAATTTGTACAAGCAACATCTTATATACAATCTTGAGCATATTGCAATGTTGGTTGTAGAATAAAGTGCTTTATGTGACATTTACTACTACAATAATATCATGTAATATGTAATCAACTTTTTGTCTATTCACTCCTTCATATTCTTTCATCCTTGCATAAAGAGTACAGCTTAAAAAATTTAAACATCCTGATTCCTGACTACGTTGTTATCCAGTCGAATCTCTGCATTACCTATGCATCCGTCCTGCACAATGGATATATTCATTTGGGACGTCCATGTAAGCTGCTTTCTACCAAGGCTGCGTTACGAAATTACGATTACGAAAACTAGACCTAATATTTAACAATTCATTTTAAATTCCATCCATTATTCCACCTCATTTGGCAGAAAATGTCTCAAACAAACTTGGTTTATAAAGAACCTCATGATGCACACGAATTTGATTCTTTGCATGTGAAATTCAAAATCTGCTGCAACGAAGTTCATTGATATTCATTACATGCCTTCTTCCTGTTGATTCGAGAGCAAATATTGGGTAAGCTGCATACAAACATGGGGAGATATTGAGTTCTTACATTGATCTCTCTATCTCACCCACCATCAGTATTTCGAATGGAAATCGTATGATCATTCTTACTTCTTTGAGAAGTTCAAGAGAGGTGATATTGTGGCCGTTATAACACATTTTGCCACTGTTAAATCTTGAAAAAATAGCTTGTATGCTAAGCAAGTACAAAGTTAAGTAAAATGAACGTTAGTTAATAATGCTGCTTTTACTCTCAATCTGGTATCATCAGGTTGCCCAATTAAATAATTTTCAGCTTCTCTATGTCATCCATCAAGTTCACGCAAACAACATTTTCGTCTTTCTGACAAATATCATGATGATCATTATTCTTGGTTCCCAATAGGAACGCGAAAACAAGAAGGCATGGTCTGTTATATCATTTGAAGCCTATTCAATAATGAATCTCCCTGATTCCAAATCTGAGTATGATAAAAATCAAGTCAGAAATACATACTCGATAACCTTGACTGGGTACAGGTTTGCTCACCTGAGAAGTTGTCTTTGTCACATGCTACTTCGTTCTGGGTGATACCACGGCCTACAACACACCTTTGCGCTCAGCCAATCAAATGAACGGACGTTGCAGCAAAAATCGAAAACAGAACAGTCCTCTCCGCTTGACCAAAGTTAAAATGACGAGATATTCGCCATCATGTTTAAAAAGTTGAAATTGATGTAGTTCATCGCTAAAGAAAGAATGCATGTCCTTTATTAGTGGGACCTTTTGCCTTTGCCTCGTGTTGCTACCCTGACTTTACTGTCTTTCATTCAAAATCGCAATGAGCGAGGACCTCTTTTAGATGATAACTTGTTTGTTACATAACTATCGTCAATATCAAGTCATGATCATGCATTTTACCCATTAAAACAATCCAAACCATAGCCAAACCGTTACTGCTCATACTTATATGTTCGCTGTTCATGTAACATTCTAGAATCCAGAAGAAGATGAAATGCTATTCGTGTCATCGGTGGGTATGTACATGGGCGTCTTTTAATGATAGAAGGCATGCACGCATATAATTCGGTATTAAGTATCTTGAACAGGTACATGATATTCCGAATTTCCATATAGGGATGATAAATTATAGAATTCCTGGGTGACAAAACAAGTTAACGCCAGTGGAAAATTTGCCACGTTGAGCACGATGAGATGAGGACCGAACAAGAACAAGTCTTCATGTCGTCATCATCCCTCGATGAAATTTAGAGTGACTGCATTCTGCAGAGGAGCCAAATTGTTCAGTCAAACGCTCGATTTCATCCTGGTAAAAAGGTCTCGTTCTACTTCGCCAATAGACCTTAGTGCGCATTACATTTACAATTAGCGTTCAGTTGCTAGTTACAAGTCAGTTTTAAGTTCCTCGTTTCTTGCCTTTTTGAAAAAAAGAAAAATGGTAAGAAAACTCGCATTGACATTACACATTTCTGATTTCGTTTCATTTTATTTTGAAATGATGTGACTGAATTTTCAAAATTTTAGGGTCCAATCATTGGAACAACATACGAAAACAAGGGCGAGAAGGTACATTACTACGTTCACTTTCTACAATATGTGTATAAAATTTAGTGCAATTTTCCCAGAAAGACATTCCAGTGTGAACTTCGTTCCTGCTTGTTAGTAGAGTTGAAAAAGAAGCATACCAATATGCACTAGAATTCTCTAATCAATATTTATACTTTCATTCATGAAAAGTTACTCCAATTTTCATTTTCAATATTTACAGCCAGCCAAGGGCAAATTTAACCGATTTGATCACTTGACATTATGGGTGGGCAACGCAAAACAGGTAAGAGATCTGTTCACGCAAAAGGGTACTTTGCAGTACCACCTATATTTTACAACTATCAAAGTGTTCATATATGCTAAGAAAAAGTATGAACCCGGAGGAACTATTGTTCCCTTAACTGATATGTGTAGATAAAAAAGTAATTTCTTTGTTTCTGTCAGGCTGCCACGTTCTACTGTACTCGGATGGGCTTCGAACCTGTTGCTTATCGTGGTTTGGAAACTGGTTCTAGAAAAGTTGCTGCACATGTCGTCAAGCAAAATGAGGTAAAGAATGTTTTCCCAAGTTTCCCCATTTTATGATATGCACATAACTTCTATCATCACGGCCACTGCATACCTATTATGCACGTTATACCTCTACTTCTGCACATTACTGCATGCACACGTGAACAAAGGTGAAAGGGCTGCTTGTTTCGTCAAGTCAATATTTCGTTGTGGCTTTTAACAAACCATCCCAAAAACACCTCTCCTGCATCATTAAACACTATACATTTGTACACTTATAATGGTATGCTTTCACATCCAGAGAAGTGAGCAGGGACCTACACATTCTTATGCATTCAAAGGAATGTGGTGTGTAGCCCATGAAATAACGTTCTTTATTTTTACTACTTTCACCCTTTGCTGCATCTGCTTTATTTATTATTTATTTGCATAATAGGCGTTTTTCATGTAAGAAATAATGCAATGTTTACGTCTCTACTGTTTCCGCAACAGATTGTGCTCGTTTTGATGTCAGCCTACGAACCAAATAACAAGGAAATGGGAGATCACTTGGTGAAACACGGGGATGGTGTCAAGGATATCGCATTTTCGGTCGAGGACTTGGAGCACATTGTTCAAGTACTTTGCTTTATATATATTAGTATTTAAAAAAAAACATTTTACATTCCCGATTATATAGCCATTTTCTCCTGCTAATATTATATACATATTGTTAATCAGTATGTATGCATATCTAATACCTACGCATCATTACCTTGAAGAGATGTTAAAATGCAAATTATGAAACGAATATTTCATAAGAGAGTATTAAAAGATCCTTTCTTTCTCTTACCTGACTTGTCCCTAGAGAGCGAAAGAAAGAGGAGCTAAAATTGTTAAGGATATCTGGGAGGAGAAGGATGAAAATGGCAGCGCTCGCTTCGCTGTTATCCAGACGGTAAGCATAATAGCAATATTTAAAAGAGAGAAGGAGAGAGAGAGAGGATAGCATGCTTGTCTTGTGTTTTTGGGAGTAAGTATGTACGAGAAACTGAGTCAATGATGCAGAAAAATCTGATTTTGGGGCATTGTGAGAGTTGCAAGAAGCAAAAAAAGTAGAAAAGACAGCAAATTACCCTCTCTGGTGCAATCACTTTTGCTTTACAAAGCGTTATAAAGTTAATTGATATATTATGGACATTATGTATATTTTCGCTCCCAATTTTAGTATGGAGATACTACGCACACATTTATTGAAAGGGGCAATTATAATGGCGTCTTTCTTCCTGGATATTCCAAGCCTCTGTTTGCGGATCCTCTTTTGCCGAAACTGTATGCTTCCCATGACTTTATACTACGCAGAATATAATATTTGCGCACTTACTCCTTCAACTTTCCCCTGTTTACCCAGTTCTTTTAATTCACTCGTTGTAAAATTATGTTTGCTCTAGGCCTGTTACAAGTCTTAGATTTATCGACCATGTGGTGGGAAACCAACCCGATTTACAAATGGAGGATGTTGCCAAGTGGTAAGATCATCCAGAAAATTTCGATTAGCCGTTAATAGTGTTTTCCATGTGAAATTGAATTCATCCTTATCATCCTCTATTCTCATGTGGACTTCCGCTTGTATCCATTATCATTTTATGGTGTCAATTAATGCCAGCATCCGTCGGCTATTACCCCCTGACATTTATTCATTTCCCTTTTTCGCATTTTACTGCTGCGTGCTACTACTTGGCTCTTTTCGAGCCAGCAGTAACTAATGCTTAAGAAAATGGTAGTAGTAGTTGTTGTAGAAGTAGTATGACAAACTATGTGTCCATTAAGACAAGTCTCTCGCCATGAACTCTCCAGGCAGCAAGCATACCTAATAGTATTTTGCAATAATACGAATCTGGGAAAATGAAAGGGATTCCAGATTTCACTATCCTCCTGCTAGCCCGGACATACAGAGAGAGATAGACAATAATGGTTTCCCAGAAAAACTACGCGGCGTTGCTTGTCAAACCGGAATACATCGTCAAAAAATAAGTATGCATATGCGTCCTATTTCGAAAATACAGAGTCGTTGTTGCTCATCAGTGGCATGTGTTTACTTAAGCATCATATACTATTTTTATGGCCTTGGAAAAGATAAATTGCGAAGATTGAAATGAACTCAGAGAAGACAATAATAATCTGGAATCAGCCATGCTTCACGTGATCCGAGACTATAGAGTCTCATAAAATGGTAGTAAAAACTGGATTTCAACATAGTGTATAGGTTCATATAAAAGACGCAGATAAGTCTGGCATATAGGTATACAGATAATAGGAGGAGGTGAACATAAGTTATGTCTGTCATTTGTGGTGCGTTATGTAAGCTGATGGTGGTGTTGCAAAAACAGGTGACCCCAAAGGAATATAGGCTCATATTATACATAAGTATCATATCATCATCAGGCATGATCACTTGCACACCACACAGAATACACACGGCAAAATAATATATATGTATACATGTCTAGGGAAAATATGTTTATTTTTGATGACAGGAAGTTTCCTGTGTGATCAATCAAGGGTACACATATACATACTTTAATTAAATGTCCGATGTTGACAAATGCCTCGCTCCTGTCACCGTTGGAAGTAATAAAAGGGAAATATAATGTCACTGCTCTTATCTTACACTGCCTTTAGGTATGAGACGACACTCATGTTCCACCGATTTTGGTCCGTTGATGACAGTCAAATTCACACAGAGTACTCAGCTCTTCGTTCCATCGTAATGGCAAATTGGGACGAAACTATTAAGGTTCGTTTGGGAAATGTATAAAAAATGTATGTTTCGTGCAGAATCCAAAGAGATGGCTATGCAAATTGTTCTATAATGTATCTTTCGACTAAAAATATGCAGATGCCCATCAACGAGCCAGCGCCGGGTAAAAAGAAGAGTCAAATTCAGGAATATGTGGACTATTACGGAGGCGCAGGAGTACAGCATGTTGCCCTCAACAGTAGCAACATTATTTCTGCGGTAGGATTTCGAGAAATGACACAATTAATTAAATACCGTGTCAATTATTAAAACAGTCTCTGATGCTATCTTAATTATTGAATAGGTTAAAGCGATGAAGGATCGAGGCGTTGAATTTTTGCAAGTGCCCAAAGTATACTACAAGAAATTACGGGAAAGTTTGAAGCACTCAAAGGTGAACATTACCGAGGATCTTAATACTCTTGAGGTAAAATTTCGCTTGGAGCAAATACTTTACAATAAATAGTCCTCTAACCTGAAATGCATAAATGTTATAAGCGCTTGTGTTGAATTGCATAGGATTTGGACATTCTGATCGACTATGATGACAACGGCTATCTTCTGCAAATTTTCACGAAACCGGTTCAAGACAGACCAACATTGTTTTTCGAAGTGATTCAGCGTCACAACCATAACGTATGTGATATAACATGTTGTAATCTTTAAAAAATGAAAAAAATGTGCATTTTTTATTAGACGAAACAGCAAACTGCTGGATCTACATAATACGTAACTGATATCTTTCATAACAGGGATTTGGAGCAGGCAACTTCAAAGCCTTGTTTGAGGCCTTTGAAGGAGAACAAGAGAAACGGGGCAACTTGAACTGAAGAAGCTTTCATTTGCATCTGTAATGTGTCTACTTCTCATTCTCATCATCAGTCATCATCCGTCAACTTACCTGAAGATTCTCAGAAATGTAGATCCGAAGCCAATCCTTTCTTCTCTCTTTTGAATATCGAAATATATCATCCAAAGAATAAAAGAGAGATAGAAGGAGTAGGTTCAGCAAATTCTATTATTTCCAAGGATCTGTTTGAATCATTCAAGAGGATTCATTCGTAAGGCCTCATTCTCCTCTTCAAGATTCATATAAAATTTGAGCTTTCACTTAAAATTAAAGGTATACAATCATAGCAGATTAGGTATATTGAATATAGACATACACATATTATGTACCCTGGTATTTACTTACATTTTCAATTATTAGTATGGATACGTATAAGCCTATTATATATTTAAAAATGACAAAATACTTTATAAAAAATTGTTGGGAACAGTGAAATAAAAGTACAATGTAACTACATATACAACTATACAACTATAGTATGCTCCCTGCATTTTAAATATTTCACTTACGTACGTGTGCAACTTATTAAACAATTCTTGATTACTACAAAATTTCCAGGAAATCCTTTTAATTTGTACTCAATTACATTGGAACTGTTTCATATTAATTCATTGGCAACATATTAGACGATAGAATAAGCAATAATGTCGAATTTGTTCCTAAATCCCAGTCTTGGGGCAAGGAGGGACTTGTAAGTAACTTAACACCTAATTTCTTTTTTCGAGACATCCCTAAACGAGATAATTTGCTGCGTACATACGAGTTACGCAATACTAGTGTATATCTAGGTAGATGTATGAATGTGGTTTCGATATCGACAGATGCCAAGTTTCCAAGATTGTTTGCACTAGCTTACTTTCTCTTCTGTGTAAGGACACTGCCCTGACTTGCTTATTGCTGATTTAGGGAATATAGAGGAAATAATGGAGTCGTGTCAGCGTAATCAGTGCAGTCGCGTATTGAAGTGAGGGTTATGGTACATTGGCCAGCCATAACTTAGCATTAGTAAATACATGATTGTTTAAGTAGGCAACTTATTTTTACACTACTACAAATGTAAGCTATATATACTACTTTTTTGTATTTTCCAGGTGTCTCATAGATGCGCACATTGCTGGGAAAATATTGATTTTACGACTTGCAAAGGCTTCCTTTCTATTACATAAGCGTAAACAACAAACGGCGTAAATAAAGCTGATACCAACAGTCAACGAATTCAACATATGTCTTGTCTACTTTCACTTTGCTCAAGTTTACGATGGACTTTCCTGTTTCCTCGATCAGCACACAAACACATAATATGAGCTAATACCTACCTGTTTTTCCACTCTGGAATCGACAAATAATAACTACATTCTCATCATAGAAAGGTTCTTCTAATGAGTTTTATTATTACTAGGTACATTTTCCTCCTATCGGAATAACAATATTAACAGCTCTACAGCTTTCATAATCTAGGTAGACATAAACCATAAAAAAGAATGTTTGCTTTTTTATTTATTTTCCAACTGGTTGGCATACAGCATGGGAAAGTTTACATATTATGGATAGCTTTCAACTGTTTCTCCATTTTCGACGACCCGTTTTCAATTACCCAAACGAACGGTGATGATGTTTAGATCAGTCTAGTGTGTACATAAAGCATGTTTGACTTGAGCTAATTAATATTAGTAAGCTGAGAAAAAGAATGCTTTCGAAATGGGAATTTTCACGTGTGATGTTCCTATTTCGTTTACATAGCCATGCATACATTCACTGCTTAGTTGGTTTGCTTAAAAGATCTCTATAGAACTATTTCAACCCGCTTTTCAGAATGTTCATGTGTGTGTAGTGAAACGAGCGGAAGCCGTGTTTCTCTAGAGAGCCTGTCTGTGTAGCTAAGAGCGAGGAAAAGCGACGAAGAAAGTGTGTGCGTTGACTTGGAAACACATGCATAATATCATATACACACGGTACAGCATCGTAATGTAGTAGGGTTGAGTGAAAGTAGATACGGTGGAGTAATGCTGTTGTGGGAATAAACACGGATTTATTGCATGCCTTCCTTTTTGTACATTTGAGCTTCATTTAATTAAACTTTAGTTAAATAAATATTGAACGTACAAGGGTAACTGGAGTAGAAAATTGAAAAAGCCGAGTGAAAGTACACTTTTGGGGCGCATTAGAATCATTATTTGCCCCAAATTTGTCATTTTAACGCAGACAGTCGAAAATAAAATCTAGAAAAAACATATCTGCAAAAATACTATTTGTATAACCTTGGAATACCTAGTGAAAAAAAAATATAATATGCCAAGCGGGAAATGTCCCAATTTGCAAATATTATTTTTCACCAAACATGAAAAAAAATGTTTCAGAAGAATCCTGTAAAAATACGATTTTTACGATGTCTATTTTGTGAACCGAAATGTTTGTATGAAGATTTTTTTGGCTTTGGAATGTAATCCTCGTTTGAATATAAATAGATGTCAAAAGATGTGAATTGCTGAAGTTATGAATGGAGTTTATGTACGAATCGAAACCCGTGAGGTAGTTAGAAATCGTGCACATGCATACAACGGATAGTCTTTGTGCAAAGTTGGCACTGCACGCTATCCACTTTCTTTTCGCATAATTTTCCAGATGCCATATAAACTTTCCTTTTTAGTTCTTGTTTGGTCATCAAGAACGAACATTTCCTGCCATGTTAGGTTCAGTAAACCTAAAAACGAACCATTTTTGTGGACACTTTTTCTGATTCCAATTTCAAGTCTGAATGTACATATTATTTTGTGTCCTTACTCATTATCGGCTTTTTTTGCAGCTTCTTATCAACACATGCCGCAATTTTTACTGTAGTGGAATGAGATTGATCCTGTGCACATGGAACAACAACCACTTTTCATGACCGAGCGGCTATCATTCTCAGAAGTTGTATACATACAAGCTATGGTCAAAGAATAATTAGTCGTTTGATTTGGGCGTTCTGTATCTGAAGGTCAATTTCTGGATTGAACTCAATATCACAGGATGAAGTCTTAACGACATGGTCGGATAATCTTCAGACATCCAAGCTATTGACCCCTGCACAAACTTGATTAAGGAAGAGGGTAAAATTAATCTATTTTGGCAGATGGAACACAGAACAGTGCTCCCAACCTCCATGCATGTACTGTTGACATGAGTTCCTTGTGCCGTTGTACGTACATGGAAAGTAATTATCTCGAATGCAAATGGAAAACTTGAGAAAATTTCAATTGTCCACTTCATCAGACTCGTAGTTGCTGATAACATGCTCCTGTCATCCAATTTCGCATCATCATCAAAAGAACAAAGAAGCGACCAAGCATGTGTTTTGCAATTTGCAGATGGTATTCCGAGAACAACCCGAGATAAACCTTTATCGACAACCACATGGCATTAGTTGTTAGTATTATTAGTGCATCGCTAACAAAGCTGTTCTAACCAGAAATACACACACAAACGCACACACACACTTCCTTGCGAAAAATCTACTACTACTCCCGTGCTACTTTTTAGATTTTGCCTTTCTTTCGGTCCTTGAACCTGCCACATGGCCAAACTATCGATCCTTTCCTACTTTTTTCATACTCACTTTTTCCTCCTTCCAATTCCACTACCGCGTATTGCATATTGCGTATTTAACAAGTTTTTAGTAAACACCACACAGAGTAGTTTTCAGTAAACTCGTTACCATTTTTTTTGCCACTACTGATAATCCATCCAGTAATGGCAAACGTGCGGAGGAAACATGGCAGATATGTTGCTAAAAATGCAGCAGCGTACGTGAGTATACAGTTACAAAAAAATGATATGATAATAAATATATAGAGAGAAAGAGAAAAACAAAAACATATAATGGAACGACGTGATGGACTAGTTTTTATCCATTCACTCACCTTACCTCACACACACAAACACATATGCCACTCACTACTACTCTTGTACACATATTTATCTAACCATCCATCCATCCATTCAAAATCAACGAACCGACGACATTAGCATGAAAAGTAGTAGTGCAATCCACTCCAGTGGAAGAGCGATGCCCTCTTTTAATAATAATAATAATAACAACGCAATTTTTCCACAATGGAGAGAGCGAGAGAGAGAGAGTAGATGAAGGTAGTATTATTATACCTTTCCTTGAATAAAATGATTACTTTGGACAGTAATCCTATTATATCTGTCATCATCGTTCCTTCTTTCCGTGAAGCTCCATTTAACTCCATTAAGAGGAGGAGAGGGGGAATTACCTGTTACTGGCGCTCTTCTTTCTCCCTGTTCCACCGACGCTCTCTGCTGCTGTTGCAACAGCGCAGCTTAAGTGCTACTTTAGTATTAGCTGGCTGATTAATGGAGTTAAAAGATGTTTTGCTGTGAAGACGATGATCATCTATCCTCCACCGAAACACTGTCATCGTCGTCGTCGTCATCGTCATCATCATCGCCATATCGTGCATGATGACAAGACATGTCGCTAAAATGTGATTATTTAGGTGAGCTGGTGGGTGTTTTACAACAACAGTGTGTTCCTTGAGGAGAGCATATACTGCTGCTATATTGAATTACCTATTAATGTCCTTTGTTACGTTGGTAGTTTACATGCTGCACACTGCGTGATCTAATGGACGAGGAGGATGCACATTGCCCTCATTTTTTACATTTCTGTTTTTTATTGTAAGCATAAATTAGAAGATGTGTTCTTCTAACAAAAAAAACTCATATATATCATTATCCTTAATTAGCATCTGGTTTCTGCTGGATAAACTTGCTATGCTTGCTGCTGCGGCAGTGATGACAGATGCTGGTTATTATTAGATAAGCATAATCACTATAACTTGGCTAATCATGTAAACTACTTGGAAGATCCCCTCCGACGTCTTTTTAAGTCGACTCGATATAATATGTAGTTACAATGTATGAGAAAATCTATTTCTAAAGCGGTCCCTATAGTATGTAGTCCCTATTTAAGTAGTCCCTAGCCGGATTACCCTAGTCATTATTGGCGAGCAGGAGAAAGGAAGGACAATACAATGTGGTTATACAACCGACACCATATAGAGCTAGCATAATGCTCATCCATCTTCATTCTTCATTAGTTTATGAAACCCAACTTTCTCTTGTAAGTTTCCGGTGACTTTGTTAAACATGTGACAAAAACAGATATCCTTCACACAGAGTAGTTTTTACAGGAGTATTGCTGTCAGCATTGTACTCTGTGTGATGTGTTGTGTCAGTTTTAACTTTAACTGGGGCTCCCTCCTTTATCCTGTTTATTAAAAAGTTTCTGAAAGGGAAAATAAAATATGTGCCTACAGCTGTCATCACTTGTATCCAAGTAGTCAGAAGAGTTCCATGGAAAGTCAGTAGCAGACATGGGGCAGGTAGGAAAATCCCAGTGAATTTGTGTGTGTGTTCCATCCGTCTCTCCTGAAGGCAAGTCTGAAGATAATCAAAGTCGGAGGAACTAGAACACACTTCCCACAGATACAAAGTTCACTTTAATAATAATAATAGTGTAGGCATATTATGTAAACGAAAGGATAAAAACCTCCTGCCCTCAGACACCCCGCAGCGGCAAGTATTTATGTATTTACAGGGAATTTTCAGCTTGTCAGAAATTCCAGTTTACATGGATCACTCGGGCAAGTTTAGAGTTCAAATAGAAAATTTCATTTGGCAGATCAATAGCCACAGCATTCGTGTAGGTTAGGTCGAAGAAACGTTGCGGCGGCCATATAAGTATAATGAAATATCGCCATTTACATCTGAAAATCGCAAGCCAAATAAAGTATCTGAATAATATATTTGGGAAGGGGGCTTTAATAGACAGGGAGATGGAAGTCATATATATATAGATTTATATTTCACGAGGAAAAAAATTACTGAGGACACGTACATGCATGATTTGTAGCAGTGTGTGGCAATGGAAAAGTAATAAAATGAAACAAAATAATGTGTCCAACGTAGAGAATGAAAGAAAGCAAAAGTTGAGAGCATTTACATTGAGCAAATGTTATATTGAAGTGGTTTCCCACCACCACATAAACCCCATTTAATACCACGAGCATGACTTTTTCTGGGAAAATGGAGTCGGCCTGCTGCAAAAGTTGACTTTATTAGCTGTGATGATGATATAATACGCTTTGTGTACTTGCTTGCAAGTGATACATGAAACAAAAAATATTGCTTTTCTTTCATTACTGGCAAAGCAAAACAGAGACGGAGAGAGGGAGGAAGGAGTGGTGGTGGTAGTATCTTCAGCAACAGCAACGGAAGAGAAAGTTGTATATTATTGGATACGACTCAAAAAAGCAACTCCTCTCTACTTGATGCAAAATTGGGTTTCATATAGCAAGAAGGTTCGTGTTATATGCAAGTAGAAGAGAAAGATGTGACTCTGTAAAATGGTTGAAACTGAAATTTCAACTACACAAGACGGAGATTCCAAGAGGGCTGTACACAATATAACACGTACATAGTCAGTTTAATTTCCAACTTTCTTCTCTAGTAACTAGAGGTAGAAATACATATTCACACAAGTGAATTTAGGCTAAGGGCATAAAAGAGATAAATAAATAAACGGAGAGGAGAATGTTTGTGTGTGTCACGAGGAGCAGGAGGAGGAGGACGATGATGATGCTGGTACACATTTCGGTGTGTCTTAACTTTTTCTCGTAAAAATTGTAAATTTCTAAACAAAAAGAGGAAAGTTGTGCTTTGTACGCGACGGCATAGTGGGGCTTACAGCTATGTAAATTTTTGCTGATGGCTCTAAAGAATTCATTCCCATTCCCGGTAATAGGAGAAACCGGAGGAAATGCTCATACACATGAGATTTGCGAATTTAAAAAAAGGGATTTGGCACAGAGATTAGACTAGTTTCCTCGGTACAGGTGTGCCTTGTCATCGCATCAGAGAATTTTCTATCTTTTTTCTAGGGAAACTTGCAAGCTTTAAAGTTTTCATAGCTTCTATGCGACTGGTTTTGCAAGCTCTATATATGTAGCACTACAAACATTGATCACTCGGAGGAATAGAGAAAAAATGCAAAAGGAAATACATGTAATTTCACATCGAGGCAAATCAAATAAATGTAGATTTAAGTGAAGAAAGTGTTCAAGTTTTTCCAACGTATTCAGGTCGTCTTGTTTTCGTAAAAGGGAGAGAAGCATAAGGGAAGAAAAATCTGCAAACAACTGCAAGACATTGGGAAAAAGTGTGGAAGAGTAACATGTGCAAAAACTGTTCTCACTCAACACAACTATTATCCAAACAAACGAAGAAAAGAGTGGTAAACGGGTAGCAACATCTCGATTCGATGTACGTATCTATAGACTCCATATTAGCTAGACAAAAGGTTTACTTGTAGCACTTACTGACTGACTGACTGACTGGCTTGGGAAAGCTGGGTAAACTCACAGTATCCTACTTCCCCAATTTTCTTACCAGACATAATTTACACTTTTTCCTTTTGTGATTCTTCTTGCCGTTTCTTTCTCAAAAAGTTTGAGTTGAATGCAGGCATGGAAGAAAAAAATTTTGTTTAAATGTTCCTTACACATTGTCCTACCACGTTTACGCAATACATCAGTGCCGCTTCTGCTTCCCATCTCTCTTCAAAACTACTGTTTGTATGTTTACTTAAAAAAGGCACACACACACATGCGAACAAGCGTAATAATGTACTACTGCAAGATGCTGGATATTTTCTTTGTGTGTGTGTGTGAATTGAAAGAAGGCAGCCATTCATTCCCTCGACGATGTAATGCTCGGAAAGAAGTCTCTAAGCTGGAGATGTACCAATTCCAATAGGGTTAAGTCAACAAATAAGCCAATTTCATGTTCAGCATTTACTTTCATCATCTATTCAATTTTAAGTGGGACAGAGGCAAGTTGTTGAAGTACATGCCTCGAGAAAAGCCAAAGTATTTTGGTGGAGGTTTTTTTTTCATGAATCTTATGAGTACATACACTACTGCATTCAGTCAACAATTCCTTGTTAAAATATATTCAAGACTACTCCATTATCATCCACCTGTCATATTATCATGTGCAGATTCCTTCATGAATTCTTTTTTAACGCATTCCTCAATGATTTCCAATATTTTTTTTTACATTTCGTTCCTGGATTGAATATTACACTCATTACCACACACGTAGTCAATATAATATAATAAGCTTGTAGCGCGTTGCACAAACTTAGTGTTACATACAGTGTTGGCTGGCAGTGGCAGCAATTGTATGGAAAGTTTAAACAGATTTTCCTGTTTCATTTCACTGTGCTTTTTGGAGTAGGTATTCCCGAAAATCAGATACAAGTGGTATATATGTTATGTATTCTGTCTATATTTACGAAATCAATGAAATGAGGTTTGCTCAGAGAGACTGAAATGTACTTAAACAATCAGATATTGTACTGGTGGCGGAGATATATTATGCGGCATGGTTGTATTTCCGCTGATCGGATGGATCTGATGATGTTGATGGCAGTGCGTATATTTGGTAGGTACATAGTTTTGTCTTGTGACTCTGCCACCACCGCCGCCACCACCACCGCTGATTCTGCTGCTGCCGTTGAATCTCAGATTTCCTAATGGCAACGCAACAACGAGTACAAAGAGATTTTCTGTAATAGCATGCTGGTTGTTGGGAGGAAGCCTGTGTCGTCATGCCAATGTAGTGGTAGTTGCACACACACACAACCACACCACAAGCGTTCTAAAAGAAGCTTTACTCAATTGAATTCCGTCCGACTTAGGCAGTTGAGAAGTCTTACAAGAAAACTCATGTGATTTATATAATTTCGGTTACCTATCATATTTACATCTGTCTCCATGCGGGATAATAATACATACATACACACATCATCATGCTTCTTTGGGAAGATTAGGAGCTCGCAACACATTACTTTCCTTTGTTATATATTTCTAATTCCTTCGGATGAAATGTATGTATGTCTACATAGAGTATTGGAAAGTGAGTTTATGATGATGATATTATGATATAGAGTCCACACACTCCAACTACTACTACTTCTGCTTTTTAGTAGCACGCGCTCGCTGCTCTGCGAAAAAGGGAAAGAGAGGAGAGAAGGAACGAACGACGGAGCGGATGTTGATGATGATAATACTCATGCATGCGAGTAGTGGAGTGAATTCAGCAGTGGCATTAAAGAGTTTTTGAGGAGTTACCCCTTTTGTTGCTATGGATGATGATGGAGGAATGGAGGTTATGTGGCACACATGTGTGAGGCAAAGCCAACAGACCAGCTGTTGTCAAGATCAAAACAACAATGTGCTTCTCCTTTTGCCTTTCCACCACTACAACCACGCTACCGAAAGAATCCCGAAAAAAATATTGTCGAGCCTCGTCTTTCCTCTCGCTACTTTTCGTTCCCTGTCGTAGAATTATGCTTTGAAAAATATATAAGCGGAAGAGGGACATTGCTTGCATTGCATTGCTTCACTTTCCCATGTGAACCAACCAAGAAAAAAAAATATTCAATAATGTTTTTTTTCTCCAGAAAAAGTAGAACGTATAAAAGCAGATGACAACAGTGAGAGTGAGAGGGAGCCCAATTCCACTGACTGCACTTTTTGATCAGCACATGACCGTCAACCGTGTGGAATATATTTGTATATATATTTCCAAGGATCGTACAACTTTAATGTATTTATGTATATATGCATATATTTTGTATATACATATGTATATAATGTACGTGTGTGTAACCACATTAGTAACTAAGGTGTGTATATGTGCGTGTGTGGTCTCTTTCTCCTCTCTCACACAGTAAAGTCTCATCTGGTGTCTGGCCCTTTTTTTGGCTTGCAAGCAGTATTATAAGAGGAGAAAGCGGATGTAGGGCTACATACACTGCTTCTATGCTGTTGCCAGGTATGTATATGCATACCGCATAACTCTAGGAATTCCTTTTCCGCGAACGATGAAGGCATATACTACTCCACCTACTTACAATGGAAGTCCTAGTGAAAGTAAATAAAAAGGTTTGTTGGGAGAAATGACTTTTCTGATAATGCATACATACATACATGAATGTTTTATTGTGATATCGGAGCGGTGACGTTGCAGCGTAGTATTCGGTTGCTGTTTTTTATATAGACGGCGATATCGTATGAATAATAGATCACCACGCTATATATTTCGCAATGTTATGATTGAATCGAGTGAAAACTCTTTTGCACTCTTCCAGGGAAAGAGACCGTATAAACACATTATTATTATGCATGAAGGGAGGAAAGGAGGAAAGTAAAAAAAGGTCTATATACCTATCTACCCACTCTTTCATCTCTTCTCTCTCTCTCTCTTGTCAGCAAGTACCGACGATAATGCTTCCTGACCAACATTACATTGATTTCGCATTACTCAAGTATTGTTGGACAGCTAAGTAGATGCTGATAATTTCGCAGAGTGCACAAAAAAGTTGCTGTAGTGGAGAATGTCAGCTAAAAAAACTCGTGCTGTTTACAGGGAAATTCCTTTGCCCACACAATTTTTGCGTCGTTGTCATAATCTTTCTTGTTTGCATTCCCAAGAGAGAATTCAGTTTAAAGTGAGGTACAACCACCATCACCACTGGTTAGGAGTGGTGTCAGCAAGGTCAAGCATTTTTATACAATTGTAAATTATGATGTCCTATTCAACTTTATAATCAAACCCATTGAATTGAAACTTTCATGAGAAAAGTGGAGTAATAATAGTAATAAGATTTAAGTGTGGATCATAATATTCATAATCATTTACCAAAGAGAAACAATATTCAAACAGCTACAGATTCATTTAATATTTTTTCTCTTGACTTTTCAGTAATATGCCACAAAGTGAGAAACGCGCTCACTTGATGCACTTAACAGCACAAGGTCGATTGTTTGATAACAGGGGAAATAAGATGAAAAAATTGTAAATTTAAGTCAGTTTGCACCAGTTAAAGTAAATGAGTTGACATAATGTAATAAATTTTAGTATTATTTTATGACCTCTGTAATAATTTGTGCTATATTTTCAAGAATTGATGTTGTAAGAATACGTGACATTTCTATTTTTGCTGCTCAAAGTACTGCGTAAATTCACACTTACAAATATCTAATTTTGTTGACATGAGTTCGCATCACCTACCTATGAACATTATGCAGGAGATGAAATATGAGATAGTATTTTGTTTCCTGGTCTCTAAATTGACACGATGCTGAGATGACGCTTGTGATCTGATGACCAGTGGATGTGTATTATGACCTTTGGCGGAAAATTGTAGCTCTTTGACACGACAACCTCTTGTGACGCAACGTAAATGTTTACAATACAGTTAATTCAGAATATCCCCATAAAAAACTTGTCACAGACAATATAATCAAACAAGGCTTGTTCTCAAGATATTAAACATCCTACAAGTATGTAAAAGTGGAAAAGTAGCTCAAAAAAGAACCGATCACCACAAATAAATAGAGAGACAGAACCTTTTATCGCTCATAAAATATTTGAAATCATAAAATATTTATCCATTTAAGAACATAAACTCAGCGAAGAGTACCGACCTCCGCAACAGAAAAACGCTTCTGAATAACCGATGCGCCAAAAATTGGTACTAAACGAAGCTACCTGTGCATACCAAGTGTCATTGAAATCGGTCGACGGACTTTTGTAGATATTATCATCATAAGGTTAATTATGACTACTTTCATTGCATTTCACATTTCAACTTAAGCCCACGCCAAAACCTTATTTCAACAAAATTTCTATAGGATTACTAATACAAACACACACGTTTTCTTTGTTTCATGCTGAACTCAAAGCATAACAGGATATTATCGTAAATATGACATAAAGCTTGCTTGCATGCATGCTTGCAAAAATCAAGTAAGCCTCACAAAATGATGATCTATCCATATTCGCTGATGCTGCTATTGCGATGAAGAGCAAAGTGAAAACAGCGTAACATGCCACTACGCAATAATGCAATCATCAGACAAGAGGAACAAAGCTCTGTGCTACCGTTCCTGCTTTTACAACCATCACCACACACCACCACCATCATTACTACAATGTAGAGTATCGCATAATATAAGCGTAATGGATTTATGAACAGGACAAAGATTCTCTTTTGAGAAATTCGCCAAAAACGATGAAGACTGCACACTGCACACACAATCATGCATACGAAACACACACATTATATTATACAAACGAATATATATAGATTCTCTACAGATAAGAGTTTAAAGCTGAAATGAGGATGAATGGTGAAAACGCAGACAAAGGATGCGCTAGAGAGGAAGGGATGCCTTAATGATTATCATTCTCGTGAAGAAGAATGGGGGACTACGCTATTATTATTATTATGAATATTATGTTGTTACTGATTGTGATAGTGAGGATGATGATGCCATGCATGAGAGGAAGGAACGGATGTGGAGATGTGTACATACTCAAGTATGCATATATATTATATTCCGCTTAGTACATATTTTCAATAGTTTGCAGCAATATTTTGATATTGTTTTAATATTCGACGATGACGATGAATCCCAAAGCGGCCTAATAATCATCATAAAAGCAGCTCCAATTCAAAACAAAATCATCGACATAGAAAGAAATAAAAAGAAAGAAACGTCGTAGTAGTGGTTAGTTTCCTTTTTTTTATACTTTAAACAAGAATGAATATTATGATGATCTTCATCGTGATCATGATGATGATCGTCAGAAGAGCATTGAAGACACTACTCTTCTAGCATAACAACAAAGTTTACTGTGTGGTGGCGGTGGTGTTGGCAGCGTTGATAATGATGATGGTGGTGGTGGTGTGTGTCTTCTCTTCAGTGTGCGAGAGTGTGCGATGTGAATGAGTGTGGGGGAGAATTGAAAGAGAGAAGTAACCTAGATACACTAAAGGAAGACTTCTCCTCTCGTCTTGTGTGTGTGAGTGAGAAGACGACCAAAAAAGTAGCAGAGAACTGAACAGATGAGAAGAGAGAACTGCGAAGCAGCATGCATGCTCCTTTCTTCCCTTTCTTTCCTCTCTATATACAATATCAAGTTTGCCCATATCACAAATAAATATGTAATGGTTTTTACTTCGCAAGATTCACAAGATGAAGAGCAAAACAGAAACTTACTTTATGATTTTGTGCATGCATGGCAATAGTAGTATGCCTTGAAACATTATCATCATCATGAGCAGCAGAGAGTCTCAGCGTCGTCATATGATGAAGTTTTCTTCTCTCTCCGTAGTAGTGGCATGGTCTATGGGAAGTTTGGACGTGCAGAAGAACAACATGGTTGTGGTGATGTAGGTAGGTATACTGCGCTTTTGAACTAGCACGTTCGAAATCGGACTCGTCGGATAAAAAAGAGCTTTAGGTTTTTGGAGTTGAGAGTTGGCTTGCTTATGGTGGAGGTGTATGTATCTCCTATACATGCATATTATTCTCCCTGCATATATACATTTTTATGTGAGGAGTGAATGCGATGTGGTGGTGGAGGATGTAAATACAGTTGCTGTGTGTGTGTATGTGCTATGAAATGCTTTGCCATGCCAGCTTTAACCCTTTCTTTCCTCTATAAACACTTGTACACATGTTTCATGCTGGCAAAACTTCTTTGCTCCTCTGTGTGCTATGCTGTTGTATGCCTCTTCCTCATAACAACAATATAAAATGTGTGCAGCAGCAGCAATGCTCACCACCACCACCATATACATTCATGCATCCATGCGAGAGACGTAGATAAAAGTTTGGATTGGAGTTGATGAGGAGCCAGAGCAATTTTTTGGTTAGAACAGGTTGAACACACAAACTTAGAGTCAGTCAGCTAACGAAAGAGGGACAAAGAACAGTTGTCACACACATCTCACCATCATCATCATCACTGCTGCGTTTTTGCGTTGCATCTCTTGCATTTCGCATTGTGGCAGTGGCAGTAAAAACCAAATATAACTAGTTTACCACGATTTTAACACTTACACATTTTGAAACTAACGAAACTGAAGAGAGAAGGGGAGAGAGAGAAAGAAAGAAAGAAAAATAATAATAAAATAAAAAGTTATTATCACCAAGACAACAACACAAATACTACTACTACTTGTATGTATTATTTATCCTCATCCTCTTCCATACATCAACTCAGTTTACAACTGCGACAACTATTATTCTATACTACTACTGCTGCTGCCGTTAGTTTTGCACAGCATCATAAACCACACAAGATAATTGTAAAAGAAGAAAAGCGATATAATAAGACGAGAAGCGTATTATTGACATAAAAGCGCAGTAAAACTGTTAAATGCCATTAGAGACTTTACTAGTAGTATTTACAATGAGCAAGTAGCATGGCATGGTAAACACACGTTTGTTTTTGTTACAAGTTTGTGTTTGCAAATAGCAATGAAACTGTAAACCTATATACTACGCAGAGACAATTACTACAATTGTTCGTTTGAAAACAGTGTAGAATCAACAGTGCATCATCATCGTCCTCCTCAACATCATCTCAGAGCAACATTGTCAGCTACACAACTCACCAGCAAATTTGTCCACTTCTTGTGCAGTATTGCAACTCATAAGAAAGAAAGGTAAAGCTAAACAAACAAGTAAATTGCAAAGCTCGCAAAACAATCATACAAAGGAAACATACATAAAGATATTATTGTGCAGATATTTTCATCTTCATCATTATCATCATCGTCATCATTAGAATCGTGAGGGCGCATTAAATGGTTTTCAAAAACGAAACGAACCATCAACCATGGCATTGCAAATAGAGAGAATGCATACAATTGCAAATGTAAGGACACATGTATGTATCTAGGCAACGAGAACAGCGATATTTTTTCGAAAATGCTTATAACCTGTGTGACAGGGCGAGTGTAAATTCATTGCTGTTGAATGACGATAGTATACTGCGGTAAATTAAGTGTATGTCATGTGTATGAGTGTGTGTGTGTGCAAATCTTTTGCAATCAGAAGGCATTTTTTCTTCTTTATGTTTACAAGTCATCATTACCATGCAGAATTAAAGTTTGTAACATCGCATTTGTGAGATCACATTTTGTTACTTTGGGCATCCTATCTAACTGCAGGGTAGATACATACCTACATACATGCAGATTTCTGACAGAAGCTAAATAAATGCATAGTAGCTGAATTTATAGAGTTTGTAAATAGTCAAAGACAAGTTGTTGCAAAACATTTACAGTCCCTACCTATTTCTCAGCAAGTAAATTTCAAATGCAAAAGGGTTAGGTGTACCGACAAGTACTTGCTGGAAATTGCCAACTTTTGCTTTGTGCATTACTTTGTGCATTACTTTGTGCGGATGTTACTTTTTTGGCTTTCGTGAAATTTTTGCTACTGAATTGAGTAATTATTGCAGATAAATTGTAGTAGTGTATGGTTTAGATAGTACTACGCAATTGACTTTGTTTTGAGTTCGTTCATCAACTCCGTGCTGGTATCTCTATTGGTAAGCATAACGGATAATATCACCATTATTATTTTTTACATAAAAGCTGCTTAATTGCTTGAGGTGTGTCTTACATAATAGAGTGCTAGTCTTAAATGTCACCAGAAACTGGCATTGCGTTGTTCTGTATTAGTATTCCTACTAGTTGCAAAACCCGTCAGCAGGCAGGCCAAGTTTAGTATGTTCCATATTCCCAATGAGGGAAAAGTGAATAGCGTTAAATCGATAAAATGCATATACACAAAACGTGAATAAAGTGAATTTCAATGTTTATTTTGCCGATTTGAGTCAAATATAGATGACAATTTAAATTTATAAGCAATACAAGACATGATCTTGTTTATGCCTATTAGGATTAAATTCACAGACATCCCAATCTAACGTTGGCAATAGCTTATGCAATATATTAGATTAGCCGAAGCACAAGTCTAACGTTACATGTTTTCTTTGGGGCTGCATTTATGTTGGTAGAAATTATGGGGAAACGCATACTATCGTATAATTTGATACTAGATGTTGAAATACCCTGGGTAATTCTCAGTGATACTTTTATGTTTAACCTTTCTCTTGATTACATGTGCTATGCGAAAAGGAAAATAGCAAAACCCCGACTACGGGCAAAAAGAACGAGTTCCTTTGTACAAGCGATGACTATTACATTTTGTTATTGTTTTGTTTAGTATTTGCCATTGGTATATTTGTATGCATGTACAATATATTTACTTGCACAATGTCAGCACTCTCAGCACAAAAAACTTTCACGTATGCATGTACGTACCTAGATCCTTTTGATATGATATGATAAGTTGGAAACAGTGGCAGTTAACTACGTATTGTTACTAAAATGTCACGATGCCTGATAATGATAAACAACAACCTGACTATTTATTTTGATATTACATAATTTATAAATGATAAAGTTATAAGAAACTGTAACACATCCAAATAAAAAATTGTTTACATTGTATATTTACTTCTATGAAAATGCTGTACGTTCCAATTTTTGTTGCCTTATGTAATTTTCGGGACATGACTAATCCCTTCAAATTTACACTTGCATTGAGCGCTATTTACATCCACTTGTTATTACAACTATTTATTAATTTCTATTATCGTTAGAATTTTGTCACCATGAACATGCCCCATTGCATTCGATTGAGTTATTGCTTTTGCTTTATTGACATCCCCATAATATAAATATACCTAAATTAGTGATTAATATCAATCATATTATCTATTATTCCTTGTTTGTTCAATACATTTATATTTGAAGGAAAGATCCGAAAACAGGCATACATACATACATACAAAATTTAATCGATAAAGTGTCGATCAAGCTGCAGTCGGTTCCCTCTGGAAGGCAACAGGGATGTAATATAGTGGTTGGCTCATGCATGCACTGTCTGCCTTTTATAGGGACATGATGATGACTAACTGTATTTCGGAAAAGTATATACATGCATATTATGCTCTGACATATAAAATATATATGCATATATTCACTCTTCACATTATTAGATATACTACTGCAGTAGATTAAAATGTATATTGTTGACTGTAACTTAAACTTATATAAGTTACCCAAATTCAGATTTAGACAAACGAGTATCTTTTTAATGCATGCATATAATATGTATGTATGTATTACATGGAACCAATGCAAGATAGGTACAACAAGTAATAACAAAGGAAATTCTGACTACCTAGGTATTTCTTGAGGGCAAATGCATATTATTCCTGTAGACAAGTCTCTCTTGAGTGAGTGACGTACCTGGACGAGGAGACGGAGAGAGAAACAACACATGTGGTAGAGTTTTGGAAGAATAAGGCAAGAGCGACAACGAGATAGCAACAGAAACACAATTTTATTTGTCCACATAACTGAATAATGTATTTTTTTACTTGATTACCTACATATGTACATTCAAGCGTTGCCAATGATAGTCGTGTTCTTGCTACTTCTCCAACAACAAAAAATATGACACATGGAGACAAAAAAAAAACTTATTATGATGATGATGATAGTTTGAGACAAAGGCGTAAAAAAGGTTCCTCCAAATCGATTCATATTGTTATTACTCTGTGTACTACTACCACTACTTCTTCTTGGTCAGTTGTTAAGCATGGTTATTTTATCTGTCCACATAATTTCCACTCCTAGTCGACGTTCATTATCTCTTATGTGGTGGCGATGTGCCCTCTGCCTATGAGTTTGTCGCTTTTGTTGGTTGTGGTCTCGGTGGCAATTATTTTTTAGGACGGAGGATTTATTCTGCTGTTGCTGCTTGATAGCGAAACCAATCACTCATTAAATTTGGAGAAGAAGAGCAAATCCTCACATATATTTTAAGTAGGTCAAAATAGGTTTGGCAAAGTGGAACTGCAAACATGCTTATCAATAGAAACCAAGAAGCAGCAAAAAAATGAATTATTATGTTGACATTATTTTTAGGTTGGGTTTGCAAGTTAAATTGTCCGATGATATAGCGATAATAGTGGTGGTGGTGTGATACATTTAATTAAGTTTTCTCCACTAAAAGTCCTTGCTGAGAGTTATGTATGTGTGTCCTGGTGTTGATAATTATGGGAGCGTCCTTGGACACAACAGCAAAATAAACTTGGAAAATACAAAAAATATTACGCTATTTTTGATTCCCTCTACGTTGCCTGATGAAAGATCAAGTCAGGCTCATTTTACCTTCCAGAGAGAGAGAGAGAGGCAATGCATATAAAGATGCAAATTAGCAACCCAAATTCCAAAGTTTATAAGCCTGTCACCAACACACACTCACCGCAAAAACCTTTCATAAATAACGTACTTTGTAGTATATTATGCCCAAACAGCAAAAAAGCTAAATTGTACAACAGAAGTGTAAAAAATAGTATACCTATTTAAAAACCAACCTACACAGTTTCATAAGGATTCAAAATAATGCCAATAGTAATTAGCCGTTATATTTCTTTGCTCTTTCTTGGGTACTTTCGCATACAAGACTAGGCGCTTTAAAAGTTTCTACAGACTTTGTAAGCCATGGAACACAAATAACCTGTTATTGTTTACAATATTTCATATAAAATGCATGTCCAGAATACACTGTATTCATCATGTGTCATTGAGGTCATTTTATGTTTGTAAATTAATGCACACGATATATGCATATTATAGTACCATATGACAAGCGTAGAATTCTGACCCGCTAGAGAAAGATGAACGGTTCTGTAAAAACATTGCCTGCACGAACGTATCGACACACATGCATACATTTTTTATTTTAAATATATCATGCACCAAAAAGTGTATAATTATAACTTTAGTAGCAACTTCCATAATAAAAAATATATTTGTCGTGTTTTAAATGCACGACGGACAACCTGCAACGCACTTACCTTTTCCTGTCTCTCTCTCTCTTCTACTATTCATTATAATTATAAATTAAGCTCATTGGTTATTTGGCCTGACTACATCAGAGATGAATATAATAACATTATTATTTCTTATATAAGCATTGATATAGCTCATTACTGCTATAACAACAACAATAATAAGCCCGTTTACAAAAATACATCAAAAGTTTATGCTCTTTACTGTAATTTATCACCAAGTATTACGACGACCAATGTAAG
Source organism: Sinella curviseta (assembly GCA_004115045.4). NCBI lineage: Eukaryota > Metazoa > Arthropoda > Collembola > Entomobryomorpha > Entomobryidae > Sinella > Sinella curviseta. The sequence goes on from CM065489.1 coordinate 12,491,052, forward strand.
TATGATTTTACACAGAATACATGCTGCACAACAGCAGCAGCAACAACAACAACATGAATTGAGTTTTTTAGTTGCTTTATCTCCAAGTGTAAATATTGCCCTTAATGTCTCTCTCACTTACTCTTTCTTTCTACATTACTGCGTGATATAATATTTTATGTAGGTATACTTAATATAGTATGATGCACATATAATGTGCTTTGACACGAGTATGACCTAGTTTTCCATTTCATCATATACCACCACCACCACCGCAGTAACATAACCAAGCAAGACGCTTGCTGGAACTTTCTTTTCTTTTCACAGTGACAACATATATTATACGAGTGGAAGCTTACAAAACATTTTTATTAACAATACCGCCGCCATCACCACTCAGTTCACTTGACTTAGCAACTAAAACTGAACAACCTTTCTCGATGTCATTATTCATCTATTCACTCTGTAATAGTTCAAGACATGTCTTATTAATATTCCCATTCCTCCTACCTTTTTTTACTCCAGCTTATTAAACATTCATTTTTACATTTTCACAAAATGTCGAGCTGCCTTCTCTGGTTTCCACAGACCTCTTCCGTGTTTTAATTTATCAGACCTGAAGAGACGGACGAGAGAACTTCTTATTTCCACCAACCCACTCACCTTCGACACTCTCCTTTCAATGAAAGTATACGTATTATTATAAATTTTACCAGTTAATTTCCTAACCGACAGACTTGCTAATTTCCGGCGTCCTTACTAACTCCATTTTTCCCATTTCATAATCGACTTTCACGTAAAAAATCAGACGAAGATGGCGTAATACCTTTTATTTCCGGTGTTGCAATTTCCAGAAAATAGAAAATAAAATCGTACAAATTATTGTTGGATTTCTAGGGAAAGAGGGAGAGAGTGTGCGAGGGAAAAGTGCTTGCAACAACACAAGCTGACAGATTTGTTATCATTTTGCTTTTATAAATGTTCCCTGAATGTTGACACGAAGAAAAGCGCATTGTTGTTGTTATTATTAAGAAACTCTTTGTGTGTGCAAAGAAGGCACATTTAATATTTGTTTACATAAACAATTGCTTTATGTGTGCATTTCTTCCTTTGAGACTGCCGTTGACAAGCTCCGTGGAGGCTCATGTTTCATTTGATGATTATGATGAGTGTTATGAGGCATGAACCTTTAGCACGAGCATAAAAACCTATTAACAGCAGATTACTAAGTACATGGTTTAAAATGGAACACATAATATATTATTTATGATGATTTGTCGTATGCTGTAATACAATATACCTTGACATTGACTGTGCCATTGCATGTTTCCATTATAGCTTCCATCTCACTCAAATAAAAAATGCCTTGTGATTTTTAAAGTAGCATTTTATGAATGACAGAAATACGATCCCATTAAAGTGGCTGTTACAATAATAATCATAACAATAATTATTATCGCTTGGATAGAATGTCACATAATCGTGTGCCTTTATAAATACCGTCTCATTCTACCCTAGCTATTACCACACACACTTAATGTTGATAGTGATTATGACTATATATGACGTTTCTGCTGTGCCGAGTTGTTCTATTTGTGCATATTGTTCACTGTTCACATTGAGTTTTGTCTATCTTACGACTAGGATGACGATGACAAACATTTTTGCATCACAGTAACTTTATCAGTTTAATGCCCCGTCGTTTGTTCCGAGTTGTCAAGTCTGATTTGATCAAACATGAATGCATAAGGCACAGAACCAGACAAAGGCAGCATTAAATTATATTCTTGTTTACAAAAACAATGCGCAATTTTCCGTAAATACAAGATAGTCTTAATAACTATTAAGTTTCTACGTCGTGGCAGACTGGGGCAAAGCGATTCTCAGTGTCTGTCATCATGTTCCAATTTAATTGACATGAAAGATTGACGAACCCGAACTACGTTTCTGGTAAATCATTCAATTTATACATTAAAACTGTATCCAACTCCCAACGAAAGATCTCTTAAGAAGAGACCAACTGCGTTATCGGTTGAATTATTATTTAAGCAGGACCTCGTTTTCATGAAAGGTTGTACACGAAAGTGAAAAGGAAAGGTTGAGTGTGATAAGTGATTCAGGTCATCGGTCATCATCAAGTATCAAAAATCCATTCCTTTTTATCGCGCACTCTTGCTCATTAAAAGGAGTGCGTGCCCGCCCGTACTTACACTTTGTTATTTTTTGAATTTCTTGTGTTGGAAGTTTGACAGATTAAGTGAGCTGGGTTGGACGTTAAAATATTTATGTAGACATCGTACATAGTTTAATTATGAGTATGTGGTTTGTTGTGATAATAAATGTAAGTATGCATACAAAGCTTGATACATCAGATTACCATACATGCCAAATTACATTTCGTTAAATTGACTGAACTGAAGTCTGCAACGCAGTGCAAAAGCGGAGGAGGTTATTATTACTGTTATACCGTGCATTCATAATCGCTTAATATTACATTTTAAATATGTATGTAATTTAGAAAAATAAATTGCATAATAATAAGTAAGTAGATTAAAAGGAGTGATTTTGAGAATGGATCTCAGAAAGAACCGTTCCTTCTTGGTTTAATATTTCTACATTCTCATATCGAACACATAGGTACATCTTGTAGTTAGTGATTATTTGTGAATGACTGGAGTGTGAATTAATATTTTGTAATATTTACAGTAGGAAGGAGCAGCATGGGCAAATCCTAGTCTGTCAAATGAACAGCATGTGAACTTTATGGGTTCATTGCATCATAAAGTGCACTGCACAAAACACCAGCGCTGCTGCATTGCACTAATTTTGTGGGCATATATGCTTACGTTATATGATGCAGTCATTTGCAGTCACAAAAAGTCGGCATGTTTTATAAAGACTAGGTAGTCTATGGACAGAGAGGGGTGCTACATGTGGAATATTTATAGCAAATAATGTAATCTCACTATTAGCTAAGCGTTAGAGCGATTGTGAGTGCGAGAAAGAGGCGAAATGGCAAACTTGTAAAAAGTGAGCAGCAGCAGCACAAGTTAACTTTGAGGTTCACAATATTTATTTTCATTTTATTCGTTAAAAAGGGCAAGCAAGCGATTGTAGTTGTGCCGACTGAAAGAGTGTTGTTGACTGGTGTCAATGATGTCATGTGAGTCATGAGAGTTTGGAGAATTCGGGATTTAACAGGATTGTATTTTTACTGCTGCCGCTGGTTATGTTTATTCTTATGTTAATCTCATGCCACCATGATACAATTTGAGTGTTGATGATGATGATGATTATGATTATTATGTTGTGGCTGTTATTCATGTAACCATTTTTATTGTTTGCTTTTATTTACGTGATGATCATTCGTTTACTTTTGTTTGATATTCATAGGGACACGGAGAAGCAATGAATAAACACAAAATTTGCAAAAAGTTTATCCACAAATCATCATTTACCTAACACTGCTGCCAACTGGAAAATCAGAAAATGTTTTCCGTTTGCAGACCAAAAAGAAGGAAGCTCCAACAACAAGTCAATGCCATCATCAGCAATAACAGTAGAGAAATCTTCATGAGCAGTATTCAAAACTGACGTTTGTAGGTAAGTCAAGCAATAAATGCAATAAAACATTTCACATTACTTAGTTGGGTATCTCTTGTTAAAGCCTTGTGAAGACGATTTGAATCTATCCAAGGGAGTAAAATGGTGATCACAAGGAAATCACAAGTCATTCGTATGTAATCGTCATCATCAGTAATCCTATACATTCCTTGGAAATCAATAAGTTTCAATTCAAAGGGAAAATCAAGGCTATGAACACTGAATTGTTGTTATTAACACGGGATGTAGCTTGGTTCATTATACACGCATGAACTCCACTCCACACAACACCCACACAAAAATATTTAGATTATCTATGTGGGTTGGGATCAGAAATCGAAATGAGTTTGAAAGATAAAAACAGGAGATTCACCAGGGGCAAATATTATGCGTACATAAAGCAGTTGCACAGTATGTGTACATGTGCCCGTATGTAAGTACAGAGCATATTCTCACTCTGGACATTACTGGACATGCCGTAATTGCGCTCGTCGTAACCATGCATCCAATAATAGCATTTAGTGAAAGCAGCATCCGAAAATCCACCATGGCCAATGCATGCCTATTATTGATTTTTTCATCCTTTCATGACAAACTTTTCACCACTTTTCTTCTTCGTGTTCTTGGCGTATTATTCCAAACCCCATTGAATATTATGTACAAATTTTCGAGATTTTTCCGCTGGCTACTTCGAGTAGGTTGAACAAAAACATGGTCATTAGCAGCAGCATTCCAACAATACTTTTTCCATATGACTATTCAACTTATTTCTCATAAGTGTTTCTTCATCTTTCAATACTTTTTGTACAGAGTTTGGAACTTTTTTTTCAGTCTTGGAAATAATAAATGGAATCCTGTTTGGAAGAGTCCACATTGCTCTTTTGTCCAAAATGTAAATCTCTTGCTGCATATTATTCTACGTCGTTTTTATATCCCTCTCAACATAACATAATGTCTGTTAATATTATCATACAATATTGTATACCATGTATTTATTTATGACCGGTGGATTAGGAACATGGTTATGATGGTTAACTATGTTTGCTCGCTTATAGTCCAATCGTGACTCTTATTAGGTGGAAAACTGAAAGCTCCATTAAAATCTCATACCTATCTATCCGTTCACCATTACTGCTCCTGCTGCAGCTCACAAACTTTAACTCTCTGCTCCTATTCATCCCATTTCACTTAAGTGTACTGCATTGCACACTCTCTATTTGGACTAAATTGTGTGTGTGGGGATATATAATTCCGTTTTGGTACTACTCGATTGCTACATAAAGCTGCTGGGTGGCAAATAAAGCAAGAAAAAGCAGGCATGGATGATGGTGGTGGTGGTTTCTCTTGTAGCCACGGGCCATCATCTCTCTCTGTGAATAAAGGGGAGATGATCATCAATGTACATTTTTCCCTTTGCAGAGAACAACAGAAATAGGTAACTACGCACACTAGTACCATGATCCCCAAAAACCATGCAGCATGCAATCATGTCTATGTCTACTACAGCAGCACATCATCTCCTTCCTAGCATTGCCATAGTGATTTCAGAGACAGAACAGGTCTTTTTGTTCATCAGATCACAGCTGATTCCCCAACACCATCGTAATCGTCATCATGACGATGATGATCATCATCGAATATAAGCTGAGTTTGTTGGAGAATCACCCCTTGTCTCTCGTCGCCTCTCAACAATCAACATCATCATGACGACGACGACCACGGCATGTGGATTGTGGATGTATGTATGTATGCATCTATCATATAATAACATCTCTCCCAGTTTATGTGTGTATGCTGCTGCTGGGGAATATCGTATGGAGCAATAATGGGAAAATGCATAAAGCATAAAGACAGTTTATAGTAGAGAGCACACACACACGGCAGTATAAATATTATGCGCTGTATATAAGATGTTTTTTGAGAGAGGACGATCATCATCATATCATCATCCTCCCTAAACTGAGATATATATAATACTGAGGCACCATTATGAGTCGATTTTTAAACAAAAAAAACTTGCTAGTTTGCTTGCTGTATCTCTCTCTAGAGAACATGAACTACGCAGGTAAAGATAATGCGTTAATGTGATGAGATGCGTATTGTCTGGGTACCATACCCATAATAGCAATCAGGCAAGATACTTATCTTGGTGGTGGTATCCTCGTTGATTGCATACTTTTATGTTGCTACATAAAATGTAGAAAAAGAAACAAAAAAAACATTCATTGCACTGAAGAACGTTACATAACTTTTGCTGAATAAATTTTGGGATAGAGAGGTGTGTTAATATCGTCTAGTTAGTTGCATGCGTTTTTTGAGAGTATCTACATTTGTACCCATGCGGATTAATTGGAAGAAGAAGGGGTTGAACGTGTTTTCATTATAAAAGTAACTTGTGTGTTGGTAGTAGCCAAAGCAGAGTTTTATCATCATCGTTCACTATCGCAGAACAGAATTTTTTTTACATCTCTTCCAAAATGAAAACATGTTGGCCCTTGAATATTTTTTATGCAATAAATATGTTGAGCTTGTGTATGCTTTTGCTGGGTTTGGTCACACTGGTAGTACCGACGGTCGAGAGTGCTGGTAGAGCAGACCACTTTTTGTTTTTTTTCTGCATGATACCACGAGGAAAGTTTTAAGAGTATTTTGCATTTTAGTGTTATTGTTATGGTTTCACTTGGACATGAACTTGCTTTAGGATGCGGTGCGTTTACCATCACTACTGCTACTAATGTTATGTACACAACACGACGACATATAACATTGTGTAGTTTTTTATATATTATAGCTATATACGTTTTCTTGATTCTTGATCCCTTCTCTCGTCACATGATACGGATATTGTATGTGTTTGTGTGGATGGATACGCATTTCACAACAACATCGCATCATACCTTTGTTTGGCTATTTCGTAGCATTTATGATAATCATTATATAATGAACTTATTTATAGAAACAAAGGCAATACTTTTTGGCTAGCAGAGTTGTATGTACGTCACATGCATTGAAAATTTGGAACCAAACAAAAAAAAATGTCTATATACATTGCACAAACACACAACTTCACACAAATGTGGTAGTGATGTAGTGGATGTAGTCGTAGGGAGGTGTCATTTTATGTATTTTTCCAACTTCATGTAATGATTGTAAAAATCCCAACTTTCCTTCTGAAAGTGCTCACAAACCCATAGCCCTCATTTTTTTGCGTGTGTATCTGCTATCCAAAATCATTTCAAGTGTCATGCGTATGTACGTAAAGTAAACAGATGGTCATGTCATGGTGATTGTTCGTTTGGTATTAAACATAAAAGTTGCAGACGCACTTTTTTTTGCTGACATGCAGTCGAAATATCGACTTTTTGTAAAATTGTTTTGAGGGAAATCAAATGCCAACGTTGTCGAATTAATCCTTGAGCTAGAACATAAGACCATTATCATCAATCAGACATCATCATATGGAGTCGTGACGTTGCGTAACATGAATTTCAAATTAATGTTGAGAGTCACAAGTATCAGGAGAGGATAGGAGCTGGAGAATCTAATATAGCTTTGTTCTATCATGTGCCCATAAAAGTACCTATTGTGTATGTAGCTATTACTTGCTTCCTCGGTTGGTAAACTGCACCTTTTATTGTATGTATTATTACGTGTGTGATGGAAAATTTGCATAAACATGATGGATTCATGAATAAATGCATTAGTTGCTAGAGAGCTTGCTTGCAAAAGCTCCTATTTCATCATCAGGTATAATATTACATATTGTTATTTTCATTATCTCTTTGACTGATGACTTTGGACTGTCATCCTGAATATTATTAAGATTGGCCAGGATAAAAATGACAAAAGTCAAGTTTACGGTCGCGTTACATCCAGTTTTGCTCTTTTGTGTGCATCGTTTATGTTATGTGAGAGATGCCCGGTTGTGTTTCACAACGAATTGCGAATAATTTGTCGTTCTGTCGTACTTCCGCAGTAACACCAGCATACTTATGCATATATAAAATATCTTGCAGTTTGTCTCTCATCACACTCATTTTTATCAGAAAATCTTCAACTGAGCACATTAGTGGGGAACGTATGCAACTATTTTTGTAGGTAGGTAGGTTTATCCTTGAAAAGTTCTTGTCACGCACATTTCCCTTGTGATTTGAGATTTTTGCAAGTTTCGCATCCCTTCTTAAGTTACTTTCAAAATCAAGTTTGACGCCCTGGATGGAGGACAGCGTTACATTAATTCTCTCCCCCTCTCACTCTGCCTAGTGCCTGCAGAGCTAGATTTCTTTCAAAAAATGTCACGGCCTCCAAATAAAGAAGAGAACACTTAGGGCTTTGCCTTTGTGTCGAGCTAGTTGCTACTGACGATGATACTTTATATATTTATTATTTGGTATTATGTTGCATTAAAAGTTGTTAATGTTGAAATGCATCACATTACTCATTTCACATTACTCATGCATTCATGCTGTGCGCTAGAAGTATGTATAGCTATTTGTGTAAGCGATAGTTAAGTTCAAGTGCAAAATGTTCTTTCTGCTGCCACCATCGCCGCCAAAGCATTTTTATTTTTGCTGTAGTCATCATCATCATTACAATCATAGTCGTCATCATCATCCTTCAGTAGTGCATGTTGTTTCTCTTTTTTATCCCATGTCGCATGCATTTTGGCTTGGCTCACGATCAGATGTGACAGCGTCGCCGCTTCCCATGTATTTATAATCGTATTCAACAAAGCATACATATTTACTGCTTGTTGATTCTCACTTTTGCAATTATAGCCTGATGACTTGAGCCAGGGCTGCTGTTTTCATACCGTGCGTTATAGACATCCTTCAAATCAGTAGCATCGCAACGCTAATAAAAGGCACTGGTTTTATTTGGATCCTTTCTATTCTATCTTATCTTTTGTCGACAGAATACGATAAACTGCAATTATGGCTTTGAAAAAAAGAACATGCATTTTTTGCTTTCGCTCAATTCATTCATTATAGGCAGCCATGATGATGATGCTCTCCTGGGCTACATCACACACAAGTGAGAAAAATACGTGTGTTTTTATAAAGAATTTAACAATTTTTTACTCAACATCAAATCCTCATTTCATTGGCATACTCTCATCAGATGGTTTGGTTGAACACAAAAATCTCTTCGAGCAAAAAATAAGAAACTTGGATTCAAAATACCAATTTCTTGTAGCAATAGCACTGACTGACAACAGTGACAATGAGAGTGTGAGATGTATGATAACAAGGAAAAGTGTTAAAAAACTTACCTTGATGTACGTACATACGAACATACTCAATTACATTACCGATGATGTCTTTTGGTGAACATGAACATGAAAGTAAAACGCTACTTGACAAAAAGAGACTGCAAATTTGCAAACTTTACATTAATTACATTTTATGATCAGTTTAAGCACGTGGTTAGGAAAAAAATGTAACAACATTGACATTGCACTGATTGCACAACTATTGCAAGCGCATAAGATGCACACGTGTGAATATCCAAGAAAATATACATATTCCTCAAATCTATCAGCATAAGTGTACGTACATATTATACCTACATAATATATATTATTAGTACAATGCATAATTCTTTTATGATGCGGAACAGAGCAGCAGTATATATTTTTTAACTTGGCAAACTTTCTTTCTCGTGATGTGGTTGTTAATTCTTAAGTGGAATGGAAATGTCTTGTACACCTAGTCATCTATATTCTTCGGATTCTAGCGCGTTTCCGTTCTCTGTGTAGTTTGTCATCGTACATACTTTATCCTCTTGGCAATTCAACTTGGTATGTAAATACAGAGAAACTTTTTTTTAGGTAGCTATTTTTAAGAATGCTAGTGCAACTCTACATTTTCAAGCGTTATAATAATAATAAATATTATATCCGTTGCACAAGAGGCTGCTCACACCACATCAGTCTGTCACTCATGAATGCTCATATCATGAATTTCGTAATCGTAATTTTACCCCTTCTTCGTTTCACTATATTTCCCTTTTACTTTTTGCGTCTTGGCTTCACTTACTTCTTCTTGTCTTGTCTCGTACAGAGAGGATTTTGCGATTGTGATTAAATGTATTCATTCACAAGTACGACACAGTTACGTATGAACTATTATCATTCTTGCGTTGAGTTTAAGCAGATTTGTAGTTTATCTATCAAAACTTCGTGTGCGTCAATTCAAGACGAATCAATCATGTCAATGATGAGAGAGTGGCATTTTTCATTTTCGCCAAGCCAAGAAGATGAACTTTCCTACTAGTGGATATTTATTTATATTTACTATCATTGGTTTAAAAACAACATAGACTTTGTCAATCGTATTGCAATTATCGCTCTGCCTTATTTACTTTTGGATTTTAAGTTAATGGATTTTTCCTCCACACGATTGATCGGAGACGGAGATACATTGCTTATCTGTTTGGCAGGGAATTGCTGTGATACAACCTCACGCCGACTAAATCCCTCGCCTTGATGGAAACATCTTATGAGCTTATGACGGTCGCGTATTCAACATTTACCTGATGTTTACGCAGAGGTAGTAACAAGTTAGCGAGAAGTGAAGTAAAAAAGGGGTCCTCGTTTTTTCCACTATTTCTACATTATGATTTTAACAACATGTTTGCCATCCTGTTTGCTGCAAATAATGACAAAAGAAGTAGCTCTGCAATATTTCATTTGCGGCCTTGTCTCTCTACCTCGCTCTCGCTCTCTCTCATTTTCTAGTTTTCTATTGAATTTAAACAGACTTTGTCCCCGTTGTGATCTTCGTCAAAACATGTCTTTGTTTGGCAAACAACGATGGAGTTGGGTTGGAGCAGGGACAAAATAGCACCAGCTTTGTACCCGCGTCCTGCGCGCTTCTGATCCTTGTCGCGTCGCGTAATGCGAAAAAATCGTGATTTTTTTTTCTCTCTCGTAAAGCTGTTCTCTGTAAACTCTATACAGATAACAAAGTGAAGAATACAGGTGGAACAGAGCAAATTACGGCGTGTATGGTTACATGGATATAATATCCATTATGTGGATTTAATGAGATGAGAGAGAGAAAAAGACAACAGATACTCACAAACAAGCACGACGACGGAGTAGGAACAGGGACACAGGGAAGATGAAAAACAATGGTAAAACGGGTACCTAATAATCTTCGTGCTGAATTCACGTAAAAAGTGATGGTGCTATGCTGCTGGCTGGTTACGCAATGGAGTAATGGCACATTGCATTGCTCGTAGATTATTGAATTAGTAATTTGTTGTTCTTTAACGGGCACGGTGCTTGTGAAACTCGTAAAATGTTGGCTGTACTACTGCTGCTGCCGAGGAGAGGAATAATGGGTTGGATGGACAATTTTTTAGCAGATATTTCAAAGTGTTTGCAATGATGATGTTGTTGGTACAGCACACACATTAAAATGTACTATATGTGCAGTAGTCGTAGTAGTAGTATGGCAGTAGGCAACATTATAGACAAGCAAGTAGGCAAGCACGCTAGCTGGCAACAACAAAAGCAACAAAAGAGCGAGAGAACGAAACTGCGTAGTTGCTCGTTGTTCTGCTGTTCTTCAGCACCAGAAGAAATGGCATACATTCTCCGTTTTTTATTATAAATATAAACTCCATCATGTCGTATCATAATTTTTTTCTATCGTCTTCATTACTACTGCGCTCCCATCGGTTCTCTCTTCTTCTTTTTTTTCTTGCCTCACTTTCATTTCAATATATCCCAACACAACAGAAGAAGAAGTAGCAACAGCAGCAGTAGCAGCCAAATAAAAAGTAAAACTAAATGAATAAAATAAAATACATTTTATATTGGGTTAACTTACCCTCATTTTTTGGCTTCTTCTTCGTCTCCCTGTTTACTGACAACGCTGCGTCTTTTTTTGCGTAGTTATTGTTCGTTATCAGAAACTGAGTGTATTACAACAACAAAGAGAAATTACGATATCTAAAATATGTAATGAGATTGGCTAGTGAATATATTAGTCTTGCGGTTGTGTTATTAATATACTCCGTCATTTTATTACGATTTTTTTTGTACTTATTATGGTTTGTCCACTCTAGTGCGCTCCAAAATACAGCCACATGCATATAGGATTTCGCATTAACATTGCAATTTAATATCGCCTTCGGCTACATGCATTGGCATATCATCATCGTCACCATTGCCACCACCACCACAACAACAAGAAGCGTTTTTAGCAGTGGTCTAAACGAGGAGATACATTGATATATTCATAAAAAAAGGTAGCATGTTGTAGGTTTTTGGCTTGTTGGACGAAAAAGACGACGGATCCACACGGATCGATAAGTTAATGGTCTTCTTGTCCTTCTCGCACATACACGACACATACTAACAGAGAAGTAGCAAGCAGGGCTTGAAAGCAGGCAAAAACGGAGACATGTAGAAGACGAAGAAAACACAAAGAGCGTGGAAAATGCGGAATGTGTGTGAAAGGAGGGATAGGAGAGTAGTGCCAGGTGTTTTGTTCCTCTAATTACAACCGGGGAAAGGAACAAAGTAAACTAAATAAATAAATGAATGTTCTCTACCTCATGTTGCTAAACTACTACCAGCGCGTTAAATTTTGAATGCTGTCAGGATAAGCAGGATAACATCTTATCTATGCAGGATGTATATTCTCACTCGGTTGCATCATATATGGATATACGGACATGCTTCCTTGTCAAGAATAATATTGTCACAATTCTGTCACAACTGCTATGGTGCTCTTTCACTCTCACTCTCTCTCTCCTCTATTTGGTGGTTGTTTTAAACACGAATTTGAAGGAATAATTAAAAGGGAACTCACTTTGTTTCATTGTTAGGGTAGTATAGTGATTCATTGGAAAGTTAATCTAAGGGGAAAGAAGGACAGACAGAGAGGAACGAACAAAGTAGAAAACAAATTATGTGGAGAATTGACTAGAATCTTCATTTCTCGTGAACATTATTTGCGTTTCATGCCTATCTATCTTTCTTTGCAAAACTAACAACAATAAAGGCAAACGGGTGGTAACTGGGTTATTTAACTTGTAGGAACAAGACATGTAAGTAGTTGAAAGGTAACGGCAGTTAAATGGAAAACTGCACCGTTTTGTGTGCCGGTTGACTACCATTTTAGTATAATTTCCCTTGAGGTTTATACCTCGAATCGTATCAATTTTCCTTACTGCTGCGCCACACAGGTTCTCAGGTTTACGAGAAGTGGTGGCGGTGGTACAGAAGAAGAAACAATAATATCAGAGAAAATAAATGGAGAGAGAGAGAGAATCATGAAACTTCTAATAGCTTTCTGGCATGATAAAGTATTTGTTTGAACACCTTCTTCACCGACGCGTGATCTACCGTGAGGTTCTTACCTAAACGTACAAACAGATAACAATTGAGCCACTTGCCTATTTTTTGTCACAGTTCTGGTTTTCCGCCAGAAAATACCCTTTTGGACTAATAGGTCAAAGTTGGAATTTCGGAATTGGATTTTTACAAAGTCGCCAATATTTCTTGTTCGATTTTTCCTACAGAGAGAACTTGTTATTGAGATTTGTTTGAACATCATTCCGCGTGATGAAAAGGGACGAGACGATGAAACAAGCAAAACTAATAGCATCATCTCTCTCATCATCCTCCCTCTTTCATTGGCTTGTAGAATATACGGGAATTTCGTAAGGTCATGTTGCAATATTTCTCTGCCAACATGAAAAGAAAGATAACGCGTCGTTGTCTAGATACTTATTAAGCAAACAGGAACTCATCATATTGTTCCGTGCTGTTAGTGAACCAGAAGAGCGATAGACAAAAATCACTGAGGATTTTTTTGCTACGAAAAGAAAGTGCATTGCCCCTTTGTCCGTGGGAATATGACATCTTTTCCACCACTCCACACTACCTTTTAACCTCATTAATGTTGCCATATTTTGTTCGATATTTAACTTGAACAGCTTGAACAGGATACTATTGTATGCCTAACAAGAAGGTTACGAGGAATAAAAACTGCTTTTAAAAGATTTCATATTTATTACACGTATTTATGTTTACGGACTAATTTTGAGCGTGTTGTTGCACAAAATGAGGGAAAAAATCTGATGATGTTCTTTTTTGAAGGCATTTATTATTAAAATGGCGACGCTACTACGAAGATGCGGAAGTTTAAATGTTGGGCCATGACATTTTGAAAGATTCATTTCATTTTAATGCTGGCAGGAAGCATCTCGCTACTTCTAGTCTTAGAAGAAGAGTTACATACATTTATGCATATCCAGCAATGGTGCAGATATTTTTATCTTTACGTTTATGTCTGAAAATGATGGTAATACTGACACAGATGAAACCCGTAAATTTAATAGGCAAGTATAACTATTTTCATATAATAGCTATAAAAATTTTTGTGCGAGAGTGGCTTCATACAGCAAGTCAGAAAGTTGAAAGTAGAACAGAGATACTAAACGTCCAGAGAGCCACAAGAAAAAAAGCACTCGTGCACGCGCGCTCACGCACATTCACAGATGTTGCGTGTATCTTACTTTTTAGCCTTGTTTTTAACTGAAGAATTTGTAAAGAGAATAATAATGTTGCATAATACTCTGGGCTTGGCTTTCGCTTTGTGATGTATTTATCACCGTGTACTTTTCTTGACTCTTATGCGGCTTACAATAATATCAGAGTCGAAAAGATATTTTCGTTCACGTTCAGCAAAAAAACGGAGAAGCACGTTTTATACAATTTATGATGATACATTATCAACGACGACGACAACGACGCGCAAAAGAGAGTCGAGTATGGTGTGTAGGATACATTTATCGAGAAAACCTGTTTAAAAAACAGCGTTATTTCTGTACATATAGAGAAACATCAAACAGTAAAAAAAGAACGCGATAAAATTTATGAAAACAACCTTGATAATGTTTTTGAATAAAAACCATGTAAAATTATGACGGAGGACGCGACTCTTTCTGAAATAAGCATGTATATTACATAGGTATGCATATGCATAAACCCACTTGGAAATAATTTAGACGTTGTCGGTGTGTGTGTGTTTTTTTAGAGGTGGTTGTAGATAAGGAGACTTGTCGCAAGCATGCATCTTGTCTTTAATACGATTTGACGTGATTTTTTGCACAAATAATAACACACACCACCACCGACGGTGGAGGAGGGAGAAGAGGGCTCAGTGAAGCCAGACCATATTATATAGCTTCCAAAGTGCTATCATGTCTGAGAAGAGGAGGAGGAGGGTTAAAGTGGGAACGTGCTACGTGCTTCTGCATTATTTATTTACCCTTATGCTCATTTTATTATTACGTATATTTTTTCTTGGAACGTAGGTACAGCCATAGCATCACGACTACAAAGCGTATTACATGGAGCATAAAAAGTTGCAAAATGCTTGTTTGCTCTGCTTGTATCAATGCATTTTAATGGAAAATATGAGGATTTCCCGGTAATTTACTGCTAATCTTTCCAACTTCCATTACTGCATGCTCCTGCTGCGGTGCTGTTCTATATCTCAACTTGCGAGCTTGTGCTAGTGTAATGAAGCAGTTATAAATATTGGGAAAATCAACTCATGCTGGTATCATGATATTATGTAGATATCAGTGAACTTTAAAGGGAAAAGTGAAGTTTTTTGGTATACGCAACTATAACTTTTTTTAATATAGAAAGTCAGATTCCATCTTTCAAATCCTTATATTAAGCTTGCCTAATGTATACATATCCTTGTGTGTGCGGACGTACGTGAACATTAACGATTTCTACAAGGATAGATTCCAGCCTTTGCTGCTGTTCTCCTGTTCATATGGCAACCAATTTTGTTCATTGACAAAGTTGTTGCTACTTGAGTAGGCAAGGATCAAAATGTGTGTAGTACATACATACTTTTTGTATTGAAACAGATCACACACACAAGTTTTTGGCACACAGAGAGCAGAGAGTTCCCGAAAATAGCCTGAGCAAACATTTTCCCCTTCTTAAGTTGGATGTGTCATCAAGATGAACATTTAAAGTAAAGTGATTATGTTACATTGCATTTCATTGCAAGCCCATTATAAATTGGACTTGCTTCTTGTTCCACAGACTATCGCTAGAATATATGTACTACAGAAAACTTCCCTTCATCGTCTTATAATATGATGTTGTTGTTGTGGTAGAGTAAACACGAGAAAAGTTCGGTTTTCATTTAACATTTCCTCCATTTTCTTTTCAAGTTATAGGACAAATGACATTGATAGAAAGAAAAACAAAGTATGTTAGGTTCGTGCGTTTCATGATGGCTGCTGGTACTTGATCTTGGCAATGCATCTGTATTGGGATGTGCTGCTGTTCTGTTAATGTAGCACAAATGTACGAAGCAGCATGACATTATTAAGTAGATGTAGCTATTTCTAGAAAGTACTATTGCACGTCCGTACGTCCGTACTTGCACAGGTTGTCACGAATGTGTGGAACGACAGAATAAATTCTGTATACGAATACCTTTATTATAATTAAAGGTCAAGTTCATTTTTCACCCACAGCAGTTCATCCAAAAGAGAAACCGAAAGGGTAGAAGGTCCCATGTTCTAACTGCATGGATTGATTCTGGTCAAATACGTTCCGTAATTAATCCGTTAGGTAGTGTGGGGTCACCCGCATTCATAGATAAATGGCGCTACTTTTTTACCCGCATCTTGCGGTTTATTATCCTGCACAAATGAATTTATTCACGAAATTCTTTTGTCCTCAACAGAAAGCTTTCTCTTCAAAGAGAAAAAAAGCAAGTTCATGTTTTACGGAAAAAACAGCAGGCAGCAAAGTAGTTACATATAAATACTTTTCATTTAAGATGATCATTTTTCACCCTTTAGAAATAGAGATTATTTTTGTGTAATTGCACGTTTATAATGTGGATCCGATTGGGGTTATGTGAACAAAACAACTTGCTGTCACGAATATCAATACTAAATAGCAATTTGAAAAGACCAACCAAAGTCGTACTCTACTACGCAGTTATTACAAGATAACATGCAATGTTGTTTGAGATTAATAACCTTTTCTACCTAAATTGGTGGAGGAAATTTTTGCCGTAATTATGCTATAACTGGCAAATGAGTCGGAAACTGATCGTAGCTTTTTCTCCGAGCATTCATCTTCATCTGCATTAGCAAGAGCAGCGGAGGGAAGCAGCTCGCATTTGTTTCCAGCTGGAAGCCATACCACCACTCACTTTGTAGCAGCACATAATAATGCGTCGTAGTAATCACAGACAAAAGAAATGAACTCACTTTTTCTAATGAAACAATTACAATAGCTTAATGGAATGTAAGAAAACAGGAAATGTCAAAAATTCTGGAAGAAAACACCACTTTTTTTCTGCATACATAATGTCCCGTTTAAAACTGTTGGAAATTCTTCTAAGAAATAAAACAAGCTTGTTTCCGTTTTCTTATTGCTTCACGAATTACCCTGCTGTGTTCTATAGGCTTGTCTCAAACAAAAGCACTGACTCTTCAGGAGACACATAGGTACGCGCAATCCGTACAAAAAACATACCTTACATGCATACATACATATATACATACATACAACCACGCTTACATCATTTTAAATAGGTACAATATTAAAAGGTCGCTCTCTGTCGGCTTCGCTTCTTGAACTATAAAAACTCTAAAGATTAATACTTTTGCTGAAGTCATGTTATAATATGTCCTATACGCAGTATCGGTGTACATTTGTACAAACCGTATTATCATAATATTATACCATATTGCCAAGCCAGACTATAATATTATCGTGTGTCCTGTTGTTGTTTTGTTGTTGTGTGAGTGCAAGTAGCAGCAAAAAGCGCAAGAAGACGAAGTACATTCGTCGTAAATACTTACATACGTACTACTTTTTTAGTCGTATGCCGGTAAATGAACTGGAGTTTTTTAACCTCCCTCATCATCATCTCATGCACAAAAGAAGAAGTCCGTGCAACACAACTGTTAATTTTCTCTTTGCTGCTTGCTTGCTCATGCTGCTGCCATGCAATGCCAAATGTTCTACTAGATATCAGACGAGACAAGCAACAACAGCAGCAATATGCATGCATGCAAGTGGCTATATGTATGTTTTGTACATGAATAAAAAAACTGAAATTCGTTGTTGTCGTCGTAGTTCATAGTTACATATAATATACGATTCAATAATCGGGTGTGCGTGTTCTCTCTACGTATAGGTATCTCTGTTGAATGGATTATTTAATAAGGCTTCATGCTGTTGTGGCATTCATGTTCTTCCACCTGCCAATTCTCTCAGAACGTGGTATTAGCCGAGGCCTGAGGAAGAAAGTTTTCTGTTTTTGTTTTTTTCATTGAGCTTCAAGTTTTTAACTGGGAGAATTTCGAAATGAGTTGATTAAAAATTAGTTTGCATGTGTATATGTATATGGGAAGCGTATTATTAATGTGCTGAAATATAAGTTTACTGGAACACTGTACAGTGTGGGAATTCTTGATTGTCTTGATAACTATAACGCATTATTATATGCATTTATCTACACTCACATACAGCGCAGAAAGAAAGAAAAAAAAATATAACGAATGGCTTCGTTTCGGTTAGGTTTTTATTCGAATTTACTGTTGTTGGGACTGAACTGGATAAAAAAGAAAAAAAAGTTTGCTTGTAATTACACTACATACGAATTTCAGAAGGTTATTTAAAGTTTTAATGCCCGTTTCTATTTGCTACAAGGAGCATGCAATTTTGTTTTGCTCTCAAATGGAGAATGTATGCTGAGCATCATAAATATTCCGCCTTTACCCTTTCCATTACTCTCACGGCTAATTGTAATGGTAATCTGCCAAAGTGCACTTACCTTTCTTCTCTGATAAAATGCATGGTTCAAGTTTTATACAGTAAACAAGCACTATCAAATGAAATGTCGTCGTACATAATTTCCCACCTACTCTACCTATTTTCTACTCTAGCAAGCATATAGTTTAGGCGGTACATTTCGCTGATATTTTGTCGGTGGGTACAATAGCCGACGTAGAGGAAAGTCGAGCCCCTTCTCTTCCTGTTATGATCTGCACCCGGAAATAACAAAATGTCATGTGACAAAAGGTTCCAAGGTACCGAACATCAAAGGTAAAGGTGGTCTGCCATGCTGGATGTTGGAATAAGAGATTTCATTGATAGTAGTACAATATGAAGCCAAACTCTTTGAGCAATGACAATGAATGACACGAAAACAACAAACAGCTTAAGAAAAATTGATGATGGTGCATTGACGCATGTTTATGTTGTCAGAATCTACAAAGGTAGCAAGGAATAAAAACCTATTTGATGATAAATCAAAAACAAAATATTAGCAAATCAGCAGTACATTTACATATGCCATTCCAACAACGTATCAGTTTTTTTTTGCCCACCGCGCACTGCCGACAATGATTGGCATGTTTTATCTGGAATAAAAGTAACTGTCACTCACTTCAGTATATCATGTATAATCAATTAATAATAATTGTTATTAAACATTTCAAACTGGTAGCTCAACGCAGGAAATTGCCTGTTTATTTGATGAAATAAAAGCGGAATTTCATTTACGTTGTCTTCTGCTATCAAGCGAAACCACTTCCAACTGACCTACTCACCCACTGTTTAGTAAATCGGGGGAAAGGAAAATAAATAATAATCAATGGATTTCGCAATTGAAATGCCATGTCACACACACACATACACATTTTCAAAATAAGCTCATGCGCAAGCCCATGAACATAATAGACAGTCGGTACAACTTTTCAATTATTTCTAGAAAACAATAATGCACATTACCGTCAATACTGATAGCAGTTGTAGATAGTCGACACAGCCTTTCAATTTCAACAATTTCTCCCGATACAAAAACATGAAATAGGCTAGGCTTAGGCTAACCAAAAGTTATTTTATTTTAACAAGTAAAATTGCATGGAGGAGTCAGTCCTACATTCTATTTATTGTTCGCATATTTGCGGTATGGACTTCCCACTTTTGCTTTTGGAACATATACCTGTAGGTATTTGGAATTACAAAACCGAAATCCAAATCTTTGTACGTACATATTACATGGGCATTCGTAACTTTACGTTTTCCAATTATCTAACAATTTAATAGTGGACTCTTTCCTGGGAAATAAAAATGTTCCCTGTTCTCATTCTTGTTCTTTTATGAACTTGGCAGAAAGCTTTTATATGTGACCACAAAATATTAATGTTCCATGTATTATTATGCTATACATAAAAAATATCTGTTCATTCTACTACTGGAAAAAGTTAATGCATAAAATAACAGACATTTCACGGTTGACTGGCCTCTTTCCGAGAAAGTTTGCCTCTTAAAAAATTCTTATCTTTCGGCTTTGGGACGGGAGAGGAACGTGAAGAAAATGTAAATGAAATTATTATAAGACCAAATAGGAGAATATACTGCCTCTTCCTGTTTCGTCACTGGAAACATAAATTGACAGAGACTGGCCGCCATGAATTGAGTGGATGATGCAACACTAAAAAGTATCTTTCAGCAAATTTAATTTGACAAGCACGAAAATAATGGCTATAGTTGATCTGATCGGGTTTGACTGTTGTGAAAGTAAATATTTGCTGATGTATGACCACGTCGTAACAACTTGCGTTTCCAATTCCCCTGCAGTTCCTGCAAACAAGACCATTTGCCGTAATTTCCATGCAAACATGAAAACATCACGTACTCGTTCGTCAGCGTGGAACGTTCTGCCAAAAATGATTATATTCCATGATTAATGAATACCCAAACCACAACAAGCCGGGAATTATGTACATGTTTTTCTACGCTTTGCTCTAATCTTTCTTATAAGAAGTGAGCAATCCTCTGACACATTCATCATATAAATCCGGATTCTGCTGATCATGTGCATGAATATATGACATCCTACTACAAAAACGTTTCCTACTATTATGCGCACTTATCAGAGATAGATAACGGTGAATTTTCAAAACAAATCTGCGTGACTCAGCATACATATACAAATATTCATAATGTGTAGAGATTGAGGAAACATGCAGCGAGACGTCACTCAAAGAGATAGATGAGAGCAGAGCAGGTAAACTAATGTCATATACTGTTGTGGTCACGCTACATCTTACGAAATTGTGCAAAGATTTTGGACACACTTACGTCGTCCTTTCCTGAGGGTGTCAAAATGCTTTTAAGATGTGAACCGTATGACGACGATGGATGATGGAAATTGAGAGATGAGTAGTATTAGTAGTAGCATTGACATTATGTATGCATGAAAAAATATAAATATAAACGAGAAAACGGCCGCCACCACATTTCCTTCTCCACCTACTCATCTTGGAAAAATGCAAACAGTGTGATAAATTCAGTGCGACAGTTGACAGATTCGTGAATTTGAGATTGATAAACAGCTTAAAAATGAGGATGAATGGAAATGAAACAGCCTGTTGCATTTCAAGTAAGATGGTGAAGCAGATCATAAGATTAGCTTTTCTTGCGATTGCAATAAACCAAAGTGAACGTAAGAGGTGACCGCTAAAAATGCTGTACGACACTTCCTTGAATTTTTCAGTTGCTTTGCAAAGTGAATGAGGACTTTGCTGAATATAGATTAAATAGGAATTAATTCGGGCAAAGTTCACCGCAACTTGTTACTAATGATAATGTAATGCGACATTATCATGATTCATGACAAACAATAAAGCACTAATGCTGGATTATGAGTTAAATTACACTTTCTCCGGGATAGTAAATTGTCGATGTTTTTCATGATTTCTTAGAACGAACAACAAGCAAATACTACGCCACATTACTATCTTAATCCTCCCGTTCTAAAGTAACCATCATACCTGTTATAAGCATTCAGGTATATCTTGTAGATATGAACAAGTGCCCCGCTAATCAATATACGGTATGTAAAGTTATTACACAAAACTTCATTATATACATGACCATAAACGCAGGTAAACGGCACCAACAACATAACGGTTTCTTCATCAAGCATCCTAGCAACAGAAACTAGTATGGCACAACTATGTAACCCTTTCCTGTTCATTTTTAATAGCTACAAATATTAAGTTATTGCTTCCTGGTCACATAGCAAGACACATTCAGACCATAGCGTGCCCGATGAACCAACCAACGATAACAATACCTGCGCACTAGTTTCCGCTAAAAATACTTTCTTGTCGTGCAGTCTCATTACTTGTGTGGGAATAACTTACATAATCAGCATTTTTACTCTGTTACTTATCAGTAGGTTAGACCTGCAAAAACAGCACCACCAGCAGCGGAAATTTTTCCACTTACGGCTAACGAATGCATGATAGCGTGATACGTAAATCTACCCAAATTGACATGACGAGTCCGTTTCTTCTGAGTCGTTGGAAATTGGGAAAGCGGAGCAAGTCCAAGTCCAATGCTTTTTCCTCTATTTTTGATTACTTATCTTCATCTTTGTGGGTAGTATAGATGTAGTCGTGAGCAAAAAAATGAAAAACAAGTGAATCTACACTACATTTTTATTATTATTTCTTCTTATGCATCATCATCATCATCAAAGCAATGTATACATTCATGCTTTTGTTTTTCCACTCTGCTGCTATTACTGATAATAATAATAATGTATTCCTAATACCGAATGCCAATGCCCTGTAAAGCAGCAGCAGCATGACTTAAAACAAAACAACTGACAGTCAGTCAGCTCGGTTGAGTATCAAGCGTTTTGAGCTGCCTTTGTTCTTATTGCTGCCACCACCATATGCATGCATGCATGCAAACATTTTGTTTACTGAAGCAAAAGTAACGTAACTTGACTTGGCAGCGTTTGGCTCGCCTCATCATCATCATCACATCATATCATCATTCCCTCAATACTTGGTTCGTTCCGTTCCATTATAACTATATAATTTGCCATTTTTTCTCTCTCTGTCTATCCATCTCTCAATATTTTTTACTGTTAAATTGAGCAATGAGCAAGCATGAGCACCCAACAACGCTCATAATGGTAAACCAATGTCTGATGATGATCATCATCATGATCGTAATAATAATTTCGGAGGATATTTTCCACGATCTACGTTCTACCTAACTTACGTAGGTGTGTTTTGCTTAATTTTTTTGCTATAGTAAATAAATACTGTTTTTGCGTAGGCTTCTTTTCCACACACACACACAAACACAAGTATCATCTACGTGCTTAATGTAACGTGTTTGTAAAAATAGCTGGTCGAATTTATTTATTATCTGTGTGAGGTTTGAACTGAACTCGATGTTGTTGTCGTTTTGTAACTGCACCAACAGCAGCGCTTATGATGATCATGATGATGTCTTGTTTATTTTAAAGTTTCGATGGATGGATGGATAATGATGATAGATATAAGGTACACACAAGGCAAACACATCTTGTGCGGTTCTTTGAATTTGCTTCACTACCAACGTCAGTAGTTGTTGGTTATCGGTTTATCGACGGCGGTGGTGGTGGTGGCAGTAGTGGACAGTTGATAAATGACGACGATAACTACCAAGTGCAAGACCGAGTTTAAGCTAGATGTGTTTAGGGATGTATGCACATATTTATACATGAACAGTAAATAGTGCTGATTTGCCTACCTAACTACTGACTGGTCGTAAGTAACGTCGTAATGGCTAGTTGGCTAGTACGTTGTTACAAGAAGAAGTTGAGCGTGCGCTCGCTGGGTTGGACGGACTGACTCTGGCAAGTTGGTTGAACCGAATCCGTGAACGATTGGCTCTACGTACATGGTAATCTGCATGGTTGCTAATATGTAAAAAGTTGAATGGTTTTCTAGCATTTTTACCCAGATAATAATAAATGAACTTGCTGACATATTGCAGCAGGTACGTCGTTTGAATATAATATGCCACTATATATAGTCAATAATAATCGTCATAAGTAATGTTACTTTTGCTAAGAATGCCCCTTTCTGCCAAATGTAAAGATAGGGAGATATGCACTTGATATTGTCGTTGTCAATAAAATATGCTATATTTAAGCATGCTGCATAATAAATAAAATCTGAGAACGAACGCACAAGTTGTGGGCTGACATTGCATTGCAATTCCACGTTTTTTCTTTTCTTTTCTCGATGCATCATCAATAGA
Source organism: Sinella curviseta (assembly GCA_004115045.4). Taxonomy (NCBI): domain Eukaryota; kingdom Metazoa; phylum Arthropoda; class Collembola; order Entomobryomorpha; family Entomobryidae; genus Sinella; species Sinella curviseta. Next base: position 12,514,765 of record CM065489.1, read on the forward strand.
GGTCATAAAAATGCTCAAGTAAATAATAGAATGCCAAAAAACATACAGATATATATTTACATACAAAATTACTTCACTCTTCTCCCGCCCAATACTCAACTTACTACGTACCGTAGTAGCCTTTACAATTACTCATAACTTATTTACCGCATATATAGAGCATAAATCTATTTTGCAGTTTACATTCAATCATTTCTTGTAAATAGCAGGGGGAAGAGAACGTACTACTTACTATTAATCTCCTCGCCTTCTCAGTTCAGTCCGCAGTTCAGTTTCGGTAGCTGTGCCACTGAAAACGTCAAGGTGCTGCTGCTAGTTAACCTATCAGTTTAGAGTCAGGCAGTATAGCTTTCAATAGTTAGTAACATCTTGATATTACCATTACTATTGCAAACATGCATTTACAAAAGCACTAACCGCAATCAATTACGAAACAAGCCAAGACTAACTAACTGTCCATTGTCCGCCAACAGGAATGGTATCATAAAGGCTATTAGACGTTAAATTTGCCTTTTTGACACAGAAATTTGTAACATTTTTAACTGGCCGCTGCGCAGTATTCTTACGTATGTACAACCATAATAATCATAAATTGCAATGGACAAGGCAGGCGTTGTTGTAGCATAATGATAGGTGATAGTAGTGGCCGCGCTATAATCATATAGTTTTAGTAGCTAGGTAGGTAGACATGCAGGTAACGTTGACCATACAACCTGTAATCTCGCAATATATGCACACAGGTAAAAATTTCTTTACCTGACTGCTGCTAAATACTCGCGCTCATCTCTTCTGTGTGTTTTTTGGCCTAACCATCAATACTTTCCACTGTGTTAAGTAATGGTGATGATGATGATAGTTGTAACAACAACGGTTGTATTCAATAGGCATGTATGCATGCAGGTATGGTGGTGGGGATGAACACAGTTTCAGGCATGAAGAAGCGCAAAGTCGCTGCGCCCGAAGCTGTTGTTATTGTGATGGTGGATGTACGCTTTGTCCGCCACAATAATAAACCAATATGCTCTACTTTGTTGAGCATCTCTGCAGCGTATAGTCGTGTTATCTGCCAATACCACTAAATGTTGTTGTTATAGCAGTGTTGCGCGAGCATTTTTTAATAGTATTCGCTGTTTACAATCATATATGCACTTTTTTATCACGTTTTTTTCAGCAGGTTCTGTCGACTACGAAACCAACAAACTGTGCATATAGAAACCCAACACACTGTTTTGCTTCATATAATATTCTGCCTAACAACACCATAATAGTAGGTAATAATAAGCAGGGCTCTCTGGTTTTTTTTAAGCTGATAAAAAATATAACATGCGTTGTTGTGAGGATTTAGTAGGATAACATGTTGCATAGCATGACACATGACCAGTTTTACTTAAAGTTGCTATTTATTATTATGATTGCCATTGTGATGCTACTGAAGACGGAGAAGATTGTGAGGATGATGATGTATGACGTTTAATTTGCATTATTTTTTTCTATTATTACTGCTTGTTGCATGCCGAGTGTTGTTGCGAATTACGCATATTATTGCTAGGTATGTTGCTGCATTGCATTAAAAAAATGGTTTGTGCTCTTCGCTCAGCGACTGAGCCGAGAAGTCTTCTCTCATTTATCACAGAGGATTGTCTTGTCTACCTACTTGTTGTTGTGCGCTCCGCGCTGTCCACTTACCTATAAAACAGGTCATCTTACTTAACGCAAGACAAACTCTCTGTGGTAGTGCGGTCCAGTGGAATTATAGTGTATTGAGATTATTGACAGGCAGTCACGTAGAAAATATTACGCATGCAATAAGTAACGCCACAGTGATTATCAAGAATACTAATAAAAAACAAGAGAAATTGAATACTATATGCATATTGTGTAGCCGTTGTGATGTTATTTTTCCTCGTGTCTAAAAGTCTTGTTTTGTCTGTGTTTGTGAATTGACAGGGGACAGGTGTGGATGCGACTGAAGGATTGTGTGAGTGAATTGGTGGGCAAGCAACCAGGATTGAAGCCGTGTTTTGCAGATTGAATCATCAAGGAGGGAGTTGAGAAAGGAGCCATTCTCTTTTTTATTACCAATATATCGCCAGCCTCTACACTGGCACGCAGCAGCAGAACGAGAGAAAAAAACGAACTTTTGCTATTCAAGTACATGTGCATATCTAATAGTCGTTGTAGCAACGTCTATCTTTACATGATATCCTGCCTCTGAATGCGTTGCACAAAACAGTTATTAAAGTTCCGGTAAATCTGCAACAAAGCGACGAAGACGACCACGACCACTATATGCATACGTGAAGCGCTTTAGCCTCGCAAGTTGCATCATCATCTCTATACAGCCTCTAAACCACACACATTAAACATTTCTCAATATTCATCCAGCAGCAAAAGTACACATCTGCACACAGTCACGAATGTGGTGGTGGTAAAAAGAAGAACAAGCCAAAAAGAAACACGAACAAGACCAGGAGAGAGGGAGACAAACACGTTCGCTGCTCATCCATTAGAAATCTGCAAGAAGTAGAGAGAGGGTTGAACGTTGAGCAAGAAAACTTGTATTTTTCAAAATCCAATCCTTTGTTCAACAGTCCGTCGACGACGGAGGACGAGACTACCGCTACTTTTCTTGGGTCTTCTTGAAAGAGAAAAAAATAATAGCACTCGGGAAGTGCGTTGCCATTATCATTATTATCGCCGTTGCATTGCATACACCTTGCTTTTTCGTACCAGGCAGGCAAGGTGGTATAGTGGCAGTGTAGTGGTGTGGGAAGAACAAGACGAAGAAGTCAACAATTATTGCCATCGTTTATTATACCGCATCACAAAACGGAGAGAGAGAGAAAAGGAATTAGCGGACTTTTTATCATTTTATGCACTTCGCTCAAGAAAACGCTGCTGCTGTTGTTGCTGTGTGGAATAATATTAAAGGGAAGGTGTAACATCTGCAAATATTACATGACAGCAGCGCAGCCGAAGAAAAGAACGTGAAACGTGAGCAAAGTGAATGATAGAGTACACACTCAGCTCTCAACACTCTGAGTAAACACACAGGAAACAAGTCACCTATATCAAGATAACAATAAATACAAGAGTCTTTCTTCTTTTTTTCCCTTGTCGACGAACGGTACGGTACATTACCATTTACAATCATCAACATCGCCATCGCCACCACCAACCAACCACACTACAACATTAGCTAGGAGAAAATCTACTTGCTTGGTTCATCTTGCTGGATGTGAGAACACAGCAACATCACTCTGCAACTCACTCAACCAACAAAGGGAAAAGGCCCGTTATATTTTACTCCTTTCTTAGATTTTTTTTCTTTGAATCGAGGCACTGGCATTGACCAGTGCAACACTAAGGTAAATCACTTACATCATAATATATTACCATTTATATATAAGTAAGTATTATGCATGCATCCATTTTTTCATTCACATTTTAGTCTAGTTTGTGATACAGACGTGAAAACAACATGTTATAAAAGCAACGTGAGTGTGTGTGTGTGTGTGGTAATAAGATTTGCTAAGCGGAAATTTTCTCATGACAGTTTTCTCGAGACAAAAAGATAGCGACGAGGCGAAATGTTAGTTAGCATTAAAAATTAGATTTATTCCGAGGAGGGGAAAGTTGCCGAGAAAACGGAAAACTGACAGAGACATAACATAATATTCAGAAACGTAAAGTTTAGACAAGTTAATTACGCGACCTGCTGAGTGCCATACGTGCAGTTTCCTTTGTGTTTACTTTGTAGAGAAAGAGAGAGAGAGAGAGAAAAAAAAGGAAGTGAGGCAGCTTGTCCTTCTTTTACGGCCAAAAACTCGCAAGATCAAGGATATTGCTGCCGCTTCTGCTGCTGCTGTTGGAGAGTTGCGTATACACAATCCGCAAAAGTGCTTTGGAGCAGCAGATACGTACATACTTCAGAGATGTGTAAGGTGTAATTCGGTTAGAGTTAAGTCTTAAGTGACACTAAAGGCGAGGGGTTGTGAGCACAAGTAAAAAGAGTACAAGTATAGTAGCTATATATATGGTCCGCGATACTTGCATAGTTGGTCCAGGACATGACGTCTTTTTTTTGTATCACGCTGCCATAGACAAGGGCAAACCATTTTCCTGCTCGCTAAACTTTTGCATCCAACATGATTTCAGGAAACACGCTTATCTGGCAAAATAAAACATAGCAGGCAACGTGCACGAAAATAAATTAAAATATATAGTAGCATTGTGTGCTGGTTTAAGGTAGATTTAGTATCGTGTCCTTGGACAGTTGGACCCACTACAGTCAGTGGACAAGTGAACTGACCTAACTTGCTTATTTACATAATTTATATGATTTAGTAGCACTAGAAGAAGTAATAAACCAACTTTATTTTCTCACAAGATGTAGCAGCAGATTTTACTTGAAATCCCTTCGTAAAGCTGAGCATGACAGTGTGACGCAGAAGTAGAAATAAAATTTTATGGAAGCTGGTGTAGAAATTTTTGAAATTTTTTTTTGCAGGCAGCGGAGGAACTGAATTGGTGACTAGGGATACATAATTAGAGTTTATGGGGATTTTTATGTTTACATATTTCAGTCAGGTGCACAATGTCATAAAGCACGAGAATAATATATATACTTTTTTGTATGTTTAGCTTGGGGATAAAAAATTATTCTTGTGTTTTAAGCACAGCGTGAGCGGCAATTACTCTTTATGTACTTGACTGTGCAATCAGGGAACAAAGGAAGAGAAGAAGCATAAAATGAAACGTATCATTAGTGAGAAAGCGAAAACTTATTGATGCTGGCTGACTGACAGACAAATTAATATTTTCTCAAAGAACGTACTGTGTGCAATTCTCATACCTATCATTTCCTTGCCACAAAGACTAGTGCTTATATATACATAGTATAGTACCAAGAAGTCGGTATTACGCATTAAGTTGAAAAAAGTATGAAATTAAGAAATTGAGTTTGATGAACTAAAGTGCTTTTAAAGAGTGAAAGAAACTGTGACGGTAGAAAAACATGCTAAATTATTAATCGGTTAATTAATGTGAGTTTTCTTTTTTCTTTGTTTGATTTCAGCACTGGCGGTGGTTGACCATTTCAGACACCCTTCCACGGGTGAGCAAAATCTAAAAAGCGGAACAATGGTGAAAACATTTCAGGCGTACCTGGCCAATTGCCACAGATTCTACTCATGTGTCCATTGTAGAGCTCATTTGGCCAATCACGATGAGCTCATTTCCAAGGTACGTGCTTATACATACAAAGCAACGAACTAAAGAAATTACTAGCGTCAAAAGGTACACCTATATTCCCTTTGAAAAAAAAGTTACCACATCAGCATCAATACATATTGCATAGTTAGGTAGGTATGTTTTCAACGCTAATTATATGACTCACCGTCACCGCCACCACCACCACAATTTCTTAAACCGAACTTTTCAGTACAAATCAAGAATGTACCCTACGGGCATGACTAATCGGTAAATCTGTTTGACAATGAGCATGTTTCCTGTTCAAGTGAACTTGCTAAGTTCCTTTTCTTTTCCACTTTTTTTATACACACTCCTCACCATATTAAAGTGAGTGTGGACTCTGCATTTCAAGTGAAATGGTTTTTGGCAAAAGCAAAACGGAGTATAATGAGAAGTACTAAGTACTACACATGTGGAGTGAGGATCATTTGGCGAAGAGAAACAAGTCTCTTATTGCAGACTCTGCAGATGGAACTCTTTGAATATCCTCAATTCTCTATAACTTTACATCTTCTCCCTTTTTACCACATAACCTTACACAATTGCCGTGAAATGGCAAGCGGCACTTTTGCTCTTTCAGTGTTGGTTTGGCCAATGTTTTTTTTCTGCAAAAAGAGGAAGGAAGAGGTTTCCCGACTCTTTAATGGAGAGTGAGGAGCATGTAGCATCATGGTTTGTTCACTTGTTAGTTATTTAACTTTCACTCACTGTGGCCTTCCCCTTATACTCCTCCTCCTCCTTCAATTTATCCTTCTTTCTCGTATACAAAAACAGGGCTATAATGCATGCATGTGGAAACAATATGAGGAAAAATGATGATGGCCTCTCTCTCCCTCTCTCGTCTCGCTTAAATTTTGCAGTGAATGGTATAACGGGAGGAGACTCTCTGTATAGTACCGACCGTGAAGTAGCAATGACTGTACCCGTTTTTTTCTACTGTACTTAACCGATTCGTTTTATGTTTTTCTCTTGACTCACTGAGTTAAGTATGTTCTGTTGAAGTGCTAGCAGGCAAAACCTCTCTCTCTCTCTCTCTCTCTCCTTTCTCTCTTTCCCTTTCTCTTTCTCTCTCACTCTCTCAAACACACTCGCGCTGTCTCTCCACTTATTGTGCCCATGGACGTCTTGGTCTAACAATTTTTTGGAGGCGCATTTCCAGTTTCGCAAACACACTCTAGACTGGCTTCGTTCCGGGGATGGCAAAAAGTAAGCAAGCAAAAGTACGAGAGCACATAGGCATTTTCAAGGACAATCGATTTTCAGCTTTCCTGTGTTTCCCATAAAAAATCCGTACCGCACTCAGGGTCCTGTATCATCATCACCAATGCTACCGTGCATCTCACTCTTTAAAATGCATTGTCGGGCCCCCTCCTTCACCCCATCTATTTTGCGGATTATGTTATGTTTATTACGTTATAAATGTGAATGGTTTTTGTGGTAGGGAGAAAGGGCAAAGTGTGTCTTTGCCTTTTCCACTGCCGCATGTTCACAGAGAAAAAGGAAACGCAACGTCCGGTTTTGCAAAATAAAATGTAAAGTGGAAAATGACCATGTGCGGAAATGTTGCTCCTTTTATTTACCAAGTTTTATCTCCCGCTGCTGCTGCTACTGTTGCTGGAAGAAAGTATCTCTGCTGATAATTTCACTAAATGGCTTGTGATTTACTACAAATATGAGAAAATGAGGCAACCGGAAATTAATGGCGATGATGATGATTATGAGGAAACTCATTATTGTTATTACCATTATTTCGATATCTCGTCTTCATGAGATGTCATAATAGTTAGTATGAATGAATACCGAAAGTATCATGGGCGTAGATCATGGCATGCACGGGAATAAGTCAATAGCTTTTCGTGGCAAGGTTATCGTCGTTCGTTGTACTTAACTGTTTCGTAGGACGTAGGATGATTCATCATGCATCATGTATTCCATGTTATGCAGTGAACTGCTAAAGTATTCATTACATTTATCTGGGGAAGTAAGTGGTTGCTTTGCTAAAAAGTATATACATATGTACATTCATATACGTACATACACACGGCACGGCGCAGCCACCATTACTGTTAGTTGCATAAAACATACATCTCTCATTTATAAAGCATGACTATCTTCCTGGAAACAAAGTAGAAAGCTACGCAGTAGCGACTGGCATAACCGTTGAATTATTAATCTTAATGAGTCTTATGTAATTGGTGCAAAATTTATCAGTAACTCGGAAGTACGAAGAAGTTGTTGACTAATCGGTGTTTTTTGTATTATTTTAGTCATTTCAGGGAAGTCAAGGTCGTGCTTACCTTTTTAATTCCGTGTAAGCTTACCAATAATAAACGTATTTATAATTTAAATTTCATTGGCAACTGCTATTAAATGAACAATGTACTCAAGATGACAACATGAAGGTGTGCAAAATGTTTATAAAGATATTTTTATTTTAAGGGTGAATGTCGGGTGTGGCCCAGCAGAGGAACGTGTCCTTCTAACGGGACTGCATGCGGTGGCCGACATTTACTGCGAATGCTGTCGTACCACACTGGGTTGGAAATATGTAAGAGATGACTTTGCTTGCACACCTCTACCTGTATACGTGTAAATTGTAAAAGTGAAAGTGAATTGGGTTGTGGCAAATAGTACGATTTTGATGTTTTTTATTTATTTGCAGGAACATGCCTTCGAATCTAGTCAGAAGTACAAAGAGGGGAAATACATAATTGAGTTGGCGCATATGGTGAAAGAGAATCAGTGGGATTGAGATAAGGCCAGGGTGTACCGTCTCGACACGAAGCCAGCACCGTTACTAATTCGTCCTTCAACAACCTGCGGAAGCCCGGATTACGATCCCTGGGTAATTCCTGAAGTGGAGCCCGTCGACTTTGCTGAAATTTCGAATAATCAGGAAACATGTCCATCGCTCCTCTCTTGCTTTGCATTCTTCCGCCGATTATTTTCTTTTGTCTGGCAATGTGTTTGGCGGTGACCCTGGCCAAAGGAACAGAATACGACACAGAACTTGATGCAATCAGCTACTCTGTCCGATATCGTTTTATGTCAGTTGATCATTTTCTCGCTGCTGACACAAGGACTTCTGGTTATGATCTCTCTCGATTCTCACCACCATCAACCTGACAAGGAATGGAACTACGCTCCATCATACATACCGGGAAACATCACCACGGTGGCGTCAACCTCTTGTACTATTCCAATAGTAGACCAATGTGATGCTATCCTGTAACACTGAAACACCATCATCACCACCACCACCACAACAACAAAATCAAAAGCAAAAAAAATAATGATAACCGAATCTACCAAAAATATTATCGCCAAATACCACATATAATGCACTAGAATATTATCGTTATATTCTCGTCGTTGATATTAACATGTTCTAAAGTTGTTTCAACGGTTCTTCTTTTTCTTTGACAAGAAATGAACGTTTGTGATAAGTCACTTATCAATTCCTGCATCGACGTACATACGTACATGAAGAAATTCAAATAATCTTCCTCCTGGCATTATCATCATCCACTACTATCCAGCCATATTACCAATATTTCATTGCAGAAAATATATAAACTTTACGAAAAGGTACAATACTTTATACTAAACTAAATAGTGACGATCATATTAAGAAAGTAATGTAAACGTGTTATTCGTTGTCCGACCGACCCCCAACGTCGTCGTCGTCGTTAAATATTTCAAAGAACATTGTCCATTTCAAATCATCTCAGCCAGAGAGAAAAAAAGTTTTTACTCGCAAAACGCAAAATATTATGATACTACGGAATGATCATTAAGGAAACGACCGAAATAACTTTTTACATACGTATTGTTCCTTTGGGGGAGGACACGGAGAAAGTAGAGGAGAAGGAGTGTTTTAAAGTTGGTCCAGTGCTTCATGGAAATGACTTGCTCGTTACTATGAAAACTATGTAAAAGATGTTTGCTACGCAGTGCAGTTCTCTGTCTGTTGTTGTTTCAGTGAACAAAGCCCCAACTATGCTTTACAAACTGTTGATTGATTGATACTGGAAAAAAGGGAAAGGACAGTGGTTTAATATGAATATGTTGTATTGTTGAGTATCAAGCAATAATGACGTTATGCATAAAAAACCAATGATGAAAACTGATAACCGATGCATTTTAAACAAACTCTCCATCACCCATACACCTACACACATTATAATCACTTGCCTGATTATTGACCGCTGCTAACGAGAGAAGAGGTTTTACAACAACAACAACCAACAACAATGTTCCGTTTATAAACAATGTCCTTACAATAATACCATGCTATATTGACTATGACAATTCTGTGAAATGACTGTGTAGGCTGGAAAGTAAAAGATGTAAAAATTGTTTGCTGGTGGTTAGTAATGGTGACGAACCTTAATGAATGCAACAATGAAAAATGCTGTAATAATTAGCGAGGAGGAAATGATCATCAAGATGACAACATGTACACAACAAGAAAAGAACGTATGAACGACCTGTCTCGGTGTTGTTGTTACTTCTGTGTAAAAAAAATCTTTTTATGAGCTAGATTTTTAAAAGAAATCTCCTAAGAATCAATTATCCGGACAACAACACACCATACATCACATCAATTACACGACTCTCTGCAGTGAATGAAGAAACGTCTGTCACCCACACGGCGACATAAAAGAAAAGAAGCAGATTCCTGTGGTCAAAGAATGATGACGCTGCAGAAATGTTTAGAACTTGTCTTTAAAAAAATGAAAATTACAAAAAACTTCGCTGAAGATTAAAATATTATATTGCATATATATATGTAAATCTGTGATAAATGTAATGACTGACTCAATCGCTTGTTAACGATATAAAATAACAAATTGACGGCACCGTGCGTAAATCTGTCTCCATATAAAAAAGAGGATACATACATAAATACATACATATATTACATACTATTATTATTACGATATAGAACTCTGCGAATACTTGAAATTATTTGGTATGTAAAGAGAAAACTGCATTAAATTATATGTATAAAAACTACAAACAAAAAACTGCTACACAAACAATCAATCGAAAAAGATATAAAATTCTAAATTATGCAAAACGGCCGTCAGAAGTAAAAAAAAGAAACTATAAAGCGGAAATCGGATTTTAATTTTTTCTTTTTTTTTGTATAAGCTAAAAGGAAAATACCTACTTAATTAGATTGATATAGAATTAGGGGGGAAAAGGAAAGAGGAAGAAATATCATTGCGTAACAAAACAAAAATAAAAACTATTTACTCGAGAGGATTTCTTTATTGGAACTACGCATATGATATATATAAATATATTACGTGTACATGTATATATGTAGGTTTATATATATACGGCAAAATCACTGTATTACAAAGATTACTATACAAAAAAGAAATGTTGATTCCTGATTGATAAATAGCAATGCTGATGCAAATATGGATGATGATGGGCAGAGGGAGATATGATATGATAAAATAAAATCCTATGTTAAAAATCGGTGCAAACGCAAACATTTTAAATGGGTTGATGATATTTGACAGTACGAATGCAATTCTGATACCTCTAGTTCTTACGTGTCTGGTGAATACAACAATTATTATATACAGTTTTGATTTGTTGGAGAAAATATAAGAAGAAAAAAGCCAAAAAAAATATTGAAAAATGGCTATAAGTTATATAGGCTATATATGAATTACAGATATATATCTATATATTTCATTCTGAAGGACGGTAGATATCGGATACAAAATAGAATCGATGATGATGTGGTGATGATGATGAGTTTTAATATTTTTAGTTTTTAAGAATGGTCGAAAAAAAATCGCTACGAACAAAAAATATCGCTCCGCTTTAGTATAAAAATATAAAAAAAGTACATAACTGTATAGACTTAATTTTCGGTAACGTAATTTTAATAGTAATATAATATATTATGATGATGATGAAGATGATAAATACATAACGTTTAACAAAAAAATGTATTTGCACACAGACGCTTCTTTTGTGAAAGTAAAAACTTTACAAGAAAAAAAAATATTCTCGCTGTTCTGTACATACTTACCTGCATGCATCCATACTACGGAATATCGGATTTTTTGTCAATCAGTTACTACACTACTACTTCAACATTACGCCACACCTCCCAAAAAAAATTAATTATAATTCGTTACGTTAAATTATTAATATTATTATGATTATTATTACTGTTATTATTTGAAAATGCAAAAGTGTAAAAACTACTTACGATAAAAAAACCTTACATTACACACATAAGTACACATTATAAGATGAGAGGGGATGTAAGCACGACGAGGAACGTAATTTAGATGTTTATTACTATAAGGAAAAATGTAATATTAATAAAAAAAATATTTACTTTTCCGTAGTAGATAGTTTGGAAAATAATGTTGTGAGATGGTGTTGACCTTTAACCAAAGTGCATGATGATAAAAAATATACTATTCAAAAAAAACTATTATACAAGAACGTAGGTATAATAAATACAAATAGGAGTACTGTCTAGGAGAACAACGGTGTAATATGTAGCTTTTGTAAAGGAATTTCGATACTACAATTATATTCTACAGGATTTTTACTGCTAAGTTTAATACGGTAAAAAGTAATGTAAAATGTTTTGATGGTAACGTGTCTCTTCTGATAAGAATACATAATAATAATAATAATGATAATCATTTTAAATGATAATTAGGAGAACCGATTTTCTTTTTTTCTATATATTGCGTCAAATGTACTTTCAAAGGAGCTGGTGAATATTTTAGATGGTAAAAATAGATACGTTTTAACGATATATAATTCTTTTTAACTCAAAAAATGTTATTGTTTTAACTACTATGGTGTTGTTTGTCGATTTTAAAGCTAATGATTTTGTACGAATTTTTAATTGCTAAAAAAATATGTATCTCTACGACTAACTAACACATTATTATTATTATTGCTACTGATGCGCGTACGTAAAAAACCGTTTTAGAAAAGAAAAAATGCATTTTGTTACTTTTAAAAAACTATCCAAAAAACGTTTTAAAAATAGATTAATTATTGTTATTATAAAAGTTTAATTTTTTTACTTTTGTCACACCTCTGTAATATTTTATAAGTATTTTCTCATTACAATTATTATTATTATTACCATTACAAAAAAATCGCTACTACTATTATTATTATTATTGCTGCTGCAGTCGAATATCGTTAGTTTGTTGTGGTTTGATATATTTTGAAAAAGTGCGTGTAAAAAATCAATATTAATATATCCGTCTGTTTGATTGTCATAATAATATTAATTTTTTCAAGGCATAAATTGTTACAATCCTCTGGAAACAGATCGCATTTCATTTATACTATTAATTATTATAATAATTGTTATTACTATTATTATTATCATTATTATTAAAATGGTTTGGGAAACGATAAAAGTTCTCAAAAAAATAATTTTCAACCTTTGTTGTTGTAATTCGTATTCCTTGTGTTTTTTATTATTTTCTTTTGCTTTTAAAAGTAATTTTCATACTGCTTCATAATATATTATTAAAAATATCCCTCCTTGCCGCTCGATTATGTGACATATTTAAAATGTTGTATGAACAATTATGTCTTTGTGCTAACGCGCGCATGCATTTACTTATTTTTTTGCCACCCACATATATTCCATTATTGACGTTATTGCTTGGCTCGTTATTTTTTATTAGTCATATTTTTTGTCTTTGAGACAATACTTTATTAGTGTGTATTTTACCAGCATCCAACAATGCATTCAAAACAGATTGACATGCACTTAATCTACGCATTCATATTATTACTACTACTACTATTACATTATACTATAGTTCCGTTGATTACTAAGCGTACGTGTTTACTAAAGTTAAGATGAAACTAAATTGTAGCTCTGTAAATGTACAAAGGCGTAACTGATCTTATGTGAGCCCTTAACCTTAAAATGATTCATTTTAGCTGCGATTTTTATAGATTCTCCGCTGCTTACGCTTACCTTCTAGATATTTTGCTCCGATAAGAGTTATTTATATTCCGTCAGTTGACCATATATATATACTGCATAGCTAATATACTATTGTTTATATAGATGCTCCACAAATCTTACAACTTCCTACAATCTTTCAAATCCAAACCAATTTACCTAGATGTTGTGCAAAGTTATTATGAAATATCAAAATAGGTGGTACTTTTGTCATGGTTTCGTTTTGGCACTGTGCAAATTATGTTTGCCGTCTATGTAGGGACTTGATGGTAAAAAAAGGAAAATGTTACTACTACAAAACAAATTGAACAGTGTGCATAATTTATTTGTCTGGCTTCTCTCACTTTAGTTTCCCTCACTCATTAATAATGAGTCATTATATAACAATTCAATGTAAGAAGGGTAGGATATCAACGGGTGTCAGTCACAAGCAAAAGGCGTGATGATTTTGATTGATCTATAAGCTCGGGTAACAGTTGCATATTATGACAAGTAGCTGAATATTGTCTTTCGTCGATTCTCTGTAAAGTAAGGAAAAAATACCTAATAACAAATAATATTCAAACAAAGAGGATTTAAGATTTGAAAACAAATATTATTTGGGTAGAGAAAGGGTAATGGAAAGGAAATTATTGTTGGGAAAATTATGGAGGAGAGAAAGGAACGGCTTATATAAAAATGATGGTGATACTGCTATATAACATATATACACAAAGTATGATTACTAGAAAGGTAGAATTTTAGCATTTCACGGTGTTTGGGGGACGGTGGTGTATATAAGATTGCAAAGGAGGAAGGGAAGAAGGATTCAAGTAAGTAAGGAATGTTATGTAAGTACTAAATCATATTGATCAATTTATAGGCTGGATAGGTATGTAATTAAAATGTTGAGCGGATAAGAAGAAAGTAAACAAGAAACACGTAGGTATTCGGATGAGCAAACACAAAATGGATTGTTTGTAAAACGCTATGTTTAGAGTTGGCTTGCACTTTTGTACATAGCTTGTTTGTTAGATCTCACTCTGTGCAAACTAATTTATCTTGCATTTATTATTATTAATAATAAATTCCTTTTAGTCATAAACAATGACAAATTATGCGCAAATTTGTTTACCTGGACGTGTTTTCATCTCAGGTAGATTTCAAATGCTCGATTTTGCTATAGTACTTAAAGCTTTGGTTTGTTTATACGTATTTTTAATCAATTCTGTTCCCTCGTGAATATATTAAAAGGATGTCTGTTTTGCCATTCATGTTGATAGCAATGGAATTTTAGCTTTTATGTAGGCTACTTTGATATCAGGCTCATTTTTTTAGCCTCGTCAAGAGTGAAAACAAAAAGCGTAAAATTCAACAAGAACCTCAATCGATTTTTTATATTAAATATTATATATGATACAAAAAAAACTATACTATATTATGTGACAGTGGACATTTTACTGAAATCATTTAGAGTGTTGTTGTCTATGCTATCGATAAGTTAAGATAGAACACTATGCCTTTATTTGTCGCGTCGTAGTGGACCAAATTAATTGCATGATTGTGTGCATGTTGAACAGAAATGTATCCCTTTATTTAATAGACTTGCTTCTAGAAACTAGAAGGACGTGAATTTTTTATCCATGCTCAGTTTTACAATCTTATCTCAAAATTATTTTTTGGAAGCTTAACAAAAATGTTCAGAGGATAAACGCAGAATATTGCATAATTATCTAGACAAACGTGGAATTTTATACTCAAAAGTGTCAAATTGACAGAAATGTACATCTAAAAATCATTCTTGTTAGTCATTTTTGAAAATTGCGTAGTGAGGCGAGCGTTAAATATTTGGTTGCATGATGGGTACAATCCGAGATGATAGAAAAAACTGCGTATAAAAATATATGTCTATTATTATATTATGTACATGATACACGCAAACATACCTCTCTATTATGTACACGAGAAGATATAATAAGTGAGCAAGAAAAATATTATGTATAAAATATTATGTGGTAAACTCGTACAACACCTACTACTACTTTTATTGTAATATTCAAAATAATTAATAAACAAAATATAAGTGAGCATTTTTCCAGCGGTAAAAAAATGTAAGTATTTCGACATTCAAAAAAATCATGATAACATTTCGTATTATCTTCTTCGTACGGCGAAAAAGTGCTTTTGATGATTTCTAATAAAAACGTGATCGAAACACAAGGATTTTTTTCTCCGAAGCGGTTCTCTCCTCTTTTAATCCCAGCTATTATATAACATATTTTATCATTACTCGGTATTATTATTATTATTCCTGTGTAATTGACACGAACAACTACAAACTCGATATGAATGTGTCTGTTGTGTCGGTGTGTGTATTTATTTGTATAATGCATGTAGAGCGTATCAATATTGAATGAAATATATATGGAAACTGTGGTGCTAAGTTGTGTAATAATAATAATAAATAAATAAAACTCGATAAAAAATAAGTAAACGTATTGAATATCTCTATAATTGCTTTTGTCGCGCACAAATGATTTGCACTTTTACCTACATTGTCTCCATCATACAATACATTAACATCATTACAGTTCGTATGACTCTTTTTTTGCTACAAAAATGATTCATCAATATATTAAAATTGATTCAATTATTGCGTCATGTAAACTTTGATCAGGACTTTCAAAGTCTCGAGTGTCATCACAAAGTATATAATCTCAAAATACAAAGTTTACTTTGACAGGTGAGATGTTGGACGTGTAACATTTAATATAACATTTAATATCATAAATATTATTGGAGGTATGTAAATATGTAGGTTTTAATTTAGGCAATTTGCTTCATTTGGCATCAATTCAAATTCAATTAGTTCTTTTATTATTGTGCAATTATCACATGATTCAATTAGTCATTAAAGGTGCAAGGGGTACGAATCATTTCATCATCATGAAAATGGTTTTGTCAAAATATTATATTTTTCATAAATACACATATTTTCAGCTTTCCAGGGCACATTACTTTAAGATGGAAGAGTTATAAGACATGAGTCTACATAAATTCAGCGGATTCAAGTAACGAGGCCAGTCATTAAAATGTATGTAGAAACATTGCCAGCCGTTTCAGGTGCTTCAAATTTCAGCAGTTCTCCATTCCAGCTATGTGAATACTTAATCATCTTGCAAGTTACTAGTTTCCTTTTCATGTTTTATACAATATGCAATCCGCAATGTGTGCAACATAACTGACATTATGACATTTTACAATTGGCTATTTAATAAAAAATTGGACGGTTTTTTATTCATTTAATGGTATCATCGTACGATAAATTTGGCAGTAAGCACAATCATCATCATAATTTTAGTCGTGCTAAATTCAGAGTATACATCATCATACATGCTTTTGTATACTTCATAAAACTCAGCAAAAACATGAGAGCGAACTAAAATAGCATTTTCAATCAGTCACATGCATGCAGTCTGCATTTCACTTTCATGAACAATTCATTGTCTTACAATTTGCTGATCCGACTTGGTTGGTCATCATCACTAGTCTATTATGCTTCATCATCATCGTCAAAACATATCACACCACCACGCATACCACAACATAATCGTCAATTGAACAGTTTGCATTACACATTTACGTACCTAGGTAACATTATATTTATATGTCATTATATTCCCATTCCAATTGCTTCGATGATGGCTGATGCATGTTATTGTCTGATGATCTTGCAAAGTGATTGATGCAGTTTCACCGGGTTTAAGGATTGAAATGGAAATTTTATTTTTATTGTTGCAAAATTGCTGATGGTACGTACGCACGGAATAGGGAATTTGTAAAGTTTATCTTGTATTATCCAAATGGACCATTATCTATCTATAGGTAAAATGATGATGATGGACCACTGGCCATATTCTGACGTATCGTTAAATGGAATAATGACACGTATTATTACCACCACTTGTACTACCGTAATTTCATCTAACCGCATTCTTCTCGTTTCATTCAAGAATATTTCGGACTGCGCAAAAAATACATATATATCAACATGCAATGTTAAAAAGAAGCTCGTTTAAGATTTGCTGGAGGAGGAATCTCCTCTCACATTACAGAAAATACTATGTACGCATATTGTGGTTCAATGTGCTATAAAAGTAATATAAAACCTGCGTTGTTTCATAAACTTCAAATATTTGTGACGACACAGGATTCTTCCGAATCCATCTAGCTATAAATTGCTCCCTGCTTGAACATAACCTACTTTAACCGAAATTTCTTTTTATTGGCAGTAAATGTCTCAATGAATGAGTCAAAGTGATAATTGATAATGAAAAGACTGGAGCGTTTGACAGTGAGAGAAATGAGGCTCAAGCTCATTTCTTCTGTGTATTTTAACGATTATATATTATCTTTTTCTTTGCTTGCCGCAGGTTGCGATAAGCCAGCGGCAACCTCGCTCTTATGAAAAATGAATATTTAGATAGTGATTATTTGGCAGTCATGGCATACAGAAATATGATACCTCATTCGGCTATTCGCAATACAATAGGCCTTCAGGTGAAACCGTACGCGATCTCAATGAACCAACAGTATTAAAAGTGCATTATTTTTTACAAACATATTAATCTCATATTATATGGGTCACTAATCGCTACAATATGCATATACACAGATAGAGAAGGTGATTTGGGCCATCATAGGTATATACATTTAAAAATACTAGCTGACGGAAGAGCAGTGATGGTGACTGGTGTGTGGAGCTGCGAGAGAGATGAGATGCGAAACAGTTTGGTGGGACGACGAGTGTGAGTGATGCGATAATACACTTGTAGTTTATCATCACATACGCCAGCGGTGCTACAAGCATCAACGCAAGGCCATTTTCCATTAGCCCGTTCGAGTTCGAAGAAGGCTAAAACAAAGGGGAAAAAGAATATCTTGATTTGAAATGCAATGCTGATTGATGACATCGCCAGCGTATGCACTATGCACCTAAAATAAAGTGATGCACAAATGTGAGTAATTGAATGCCGCTTCTCTGCATGCATCCTTGCACAATATACCAGCTTATTGTCTACGAATATCATGCGATTTATTAAGAACCGTTTTTGATTCGTCGATTTGGTGGTGTGTGTCTTCCCTCTACATCATTTAATGTATCCTTAATCGTCCTTTACTGCAATACTTTTTTTTATCGTTTGTATGGGTGATATTTTCGTGCGTGTAAAGCTATGTACGTAGATGTTTTTGTGTGTGGCTCTTGCATCGTCATCCATCGCACTCAATTTCAAGTAACGAAACTAAAAGAGGAACACAACACTGCTGCAAGAAGAAGGTCTTTGCATGCCAGTACAGTAGTGGTGTGGTGAAAAAGCATGGCAGAAGAGGAAATATGTAACATCGAAATCAGAACTGCTCTCGGACCTGAGAACATCGCGGCACAAACATGCACGCTTATATACCGGTTTCTCATGAAGCTTTGTACAGTTGTCATTAGACCTTAGACGCAGTAACAACACACGCTGTTTCTCTGCCGTTGTTTCCTTCTCACTCGCTGAGGTTCTCACCCAACACAACTTTTAAAGTATTCATTGACCGGTTGATTATTGACAAATAAATATCTTTGTTAGATTGTTTAGCAATTTCAAACCAGCCATATAAATACATATCCTAAAAAAGATCTCAACAAGTATTCCAATCTTTCATTTTGTCATAAGCTCATCCGTTCATTATTTCCAATAATTATTTATTTTTTAGACTCGAAATTGATTGAATATATATTTTAATAATAAAGCAGATAAATAGCTCCTAGATTAAAAAAGACAGAGTAATTGTTCGTGAACATTTTCAATATATACTGTGTCACATAGCCCCATTTTTTATCACTATCTTCCTCAAGGTTCAGTCAGTATCATGACTATTTCACCAAGTATTTGTGCACTAGTTCTCCTTCTCTGTTCCTCTGGAATTGTTGTCACCGGCAGCAGTGATGATATAGCTGCTCCAGGCAGTGAAGTTCTCAAGAATCCAGAATCTCGTGTTAACTATATTACTACGGCAACGTTACCGGATGGAGAAAGTGAAACTCGGATGCGGTTTGGCGACATAATCGTTCGGGAAGCTTCCATTACCAAGGAAAACGAAGCTGGCGTAAGGTGAGAAATTGTTCCAATAAACTGAAAATTACATTCCAGCTTATATGAAAATCTAAAAATGTTCGTCATTTCTGCATATCATTTTTGGAGAAACATTTCATGTCAAGGTTTTTTCAGCCAGTCAATATAGTGTCCAAAATTTCTCCATTTCTGTCTACAAAAGTGTATAAAAATAAACAGTAAAGGGCAAACACAAGAAATTATTATTATATATTTAGTTAACTGCCAATTCACTCATAATGAGCGACAGTCTAACTGACTAGATATCTGTGATATGCTTAAGGCTTTTTTGGTCAACATCATATACCACCGGTCATTTTCTATATATATTTTTTATAATGTTTACATTTCTTTCATTGATTGGTTGACAGTTTGATTCATGCACGTGTAAGTGTGTAGTTACATAGTGTAGTTAGTTGCATGAGTTACATTTCAATTTCATGTCATTTTTACAATTTGCTACGCTGCGCATATAAATCATATGCGCACAATATAAAAGTGTCCTTTTGCACTTGCACAGGCCGTCCAATTAAATTCAATAGGCACATGCTTTTCATTCATGTCGACCATCGTTGCTGCAGATGACGAATGACGATAACAATATAAAAAATTGATAGAGCTCCACTATCACTAGCAAAGCAGTGTTTATTGCGTCTTTGTTTTTCGAATTATTTAGTTAGATGGGCACATCTAGAATCTAGACAATGCATCAAAGGGGCATGTCATTGTTGTTGGCAAATCCGTACTCCATAATAATAATAACAATCAAAATGTTATCATTCACAAATGATCAGAGTTATAACATTTTATAACGCATACTCTTTACTGTTGTATCAAACTGACTCACCTCCACCACTGCCAATAAACCCATCTCATTGATCATATCGTGATGTCATTCTTTTTTTCTCCTTATTCATTAAAGCAAATTTTGCCAAAGCAACAACGACGTCACGTTTTACTATTATTCCAAGGCAGTAACTTGAATTACGTAATACCTCCTACATGTGCTCAGTCACCTCTAAGCTCTCATAATAGGAATGCAGAAAGCAGTCTTATGATATGCAATGGAAGAGAATTGGGTATTACCCGCCTAACACAAGAATGCTCTTCTTGGCTCATCTAAAACTCATTATCAAAGATTTTGACATGCCTGGAAATATCGCTGGGTAAAAACCTTAAATATTTTTTTCTCATTCTGTTCAACATGTGCAACAGCCGGCTAGAGTAATTTGTACCTTCTTTCTGTATTCAACTCGGCACTTTTTATTCTTGTTCCTCTCATATTTTTTGTGAATTGAAATCGTATACATATATGCTATACTTTAGTTTGCTTGGAGCAGAAATATGAACATATTTTGGAAAGTGCATGTCTTGTTGCAGAAGAAAAATTTATATTGGTTTTATTTAATTATTAAGAAAATGTAATGAAGAAACCAAAGCTGAAAGAACAGGAACAAACTGGTCTGATGAATATTCTTCATAATAATTATTCATATAAAGTACCTAAATGTTGATGCTACTGCATTCCATCAAAAAATGAATCGAGTTCGATCGATGCAAAGTAATCGAATAAATCATTGATTACTTAATTGCATATTATTGTATATACTAGTTAGAATGACTAAACCCTTCCGTGTTTGTACCAATATCCAGCAAGCACGTGAGCAAGCTGATCTTCTGTTGTCATTTTTGCAGAATCTTTCTGGCACCAGAGTCACAAGTCACAATGACGTGATAATGTTGTTATGATGATTCATAATGTACGTCCTACGCGTGTAGTTATTTTCATATCCAATGCGCATATATGCCTAATATTTGTGCCACTGAATCTGCTGCATTGGTATTCACTGCACATTTTATGGTTATCATGATACCATAATATATTGTATTAAAAGCTGTACATAAGAATGTAAGCATTTATGGTTCTGGATTGATCGGATAATCTGTTCATGCATGTGCACAATTTAGAATTTAAATTGAACAATTTAAACAATCAATCATCCATCAGTTTTTATTTTTGCAATCAAGCTATAATGATAGCCCGTCCTAAACAAACGAATTGGATCAAGGTTGACTTTTCAGCGTAAAACGGTCAGGCAGTATAGTAGCATTTCTTTCATAAAAATATTCATTTTTTATTCCTCTCTACTCTTTAAAATAGCACTTGGAAGTTAACTTGATTGACATTTACACTTTTTTCAAGTTGTCCAATCTTCAAACTACTGATTCTAGCTGACACGACTTCATAGCGAGCCAGTGAGCTAGCTGGTTTGCACATTCTCCCTGGTTGCTATAATGGTTATCACCATAAGCATCATAAGTAGGTATACCTAATGTCTTTGTCATATAAATTATGACTTTTGCCACCCGGCCAAAGTAAATTTATGCCAAGAGAGAGAGAGGCTAAAGAGTTCGCCTATCTTTTCAAAGTTTTTCTCAAGTCAAATAATCGCTTTGCTAAACAATAAGTTGTCTGTTGCCATTCTGAACTGAACCATGCTTAATTTCCTTTTTCACCTTGTATACTGGAATGTATCCTTCTAACAACTCTCGACATATTCTTGCAAGGCATTCATTTAAATAGCTAAAGCGCTTTTACCACATAATTTTTCAGTAATGCAGCGTGACACGTCTAAGATCCGCAATTCTAGAGGAACAGTTTTTTTCCTTTAATGATACCTAATCTTTGCAAAGAATCTTAAATTAACTTACTTGCACACCACTAATGACTGTACAGAGACAAACCTTGCAACGGAGTCACTTGGCATGCACATGAAAATGAAGACAAGACACACTTCAACAGACTCGCGACGATCATTTATGAATAAAAAAGTAGTTGAATGTTGCAGACAGTATCACAACCTGGTAGTATAGTATCACACCATCTTTGACCAAAGTTGCTCTGTAAATGCAAATTGAAAGAGGACGAAATGTCAAGCATCCCTATTTTTATTACCACCACCGTCTTCTCCTTTGTTCGTGTTTCAGTCAAGCTGGCATTATTATTGTGAAACTTTGGGATTTTTCCAGTTTATGTTGAAATATCATGCAAGCATTATTAAATACTGGTACTAGCCGGCTCTGGGTTTTTAGGAACAGGCAACTTATTATAGTTCATTTAGAGGAATACGAAATGAAGGAGTTTGAATTTTGGCATACGTGCGTCTGCCTACCTGCACATCTTATAATACACCAACAACAATGATAACAATAGTATAAAAATGTATTCAGATCCAATAAACAGGCATATTATTGCGTCTTGCACACGTACGAACATGTGAAAGGTAACGTGGAGCATTTTTATACGATTAGCTTTCATCGTCATCACCATCCTCATCATTCAGCAGCAAAAGAGCAAGTAATCTTCATTCACACTACTAATTCTTCTCGGCCAAGCCTGAGAATTGTATTGTACTCGTTTTGATTATATCTATTTTTTAAGTAGTGACGGAAAAGTCGCTACTTACTTACGGCTTTACTTGCACAAAACGACGGCGGCTTCATCATCATCACCCCAAACCAACATGATTGTAATAATATGAAATCACCGAGAAGCAAGTTGGACTGAGTGGCTCAAGCTCATTTTCTTCTTTTTCTGCCTGTTCGTCGGTCGACTCACGTCGAACTATCCGTTCTCATTGGTCAAAATTTCACATCATACGATGATGATATGATGAGAAGCTTACGGTAGACTTACAATATTTGCGTCGATCCCTTCCTCTTGCTAGTTTCTTCGTATGATATTGCGGTGCTGGCATGGCAGCAGCTTGCAGAGTTTTGCCGTATACTCCAATCTACCCAACAAAAGTATGCAATTCATACGACGACCGACACATTATCACAATAGTGGCCACAATTCCTGTGTGCTGATAATGATGATTGTATTATTTGGCGAATTCGACACGCATATTATGGAGTATGTACTACTCACAAACGCATTGTACTGACGTGTACATAACATCATATATTATGTGCCGTGATTATTATTAACTGTGAGAGGGGGCTATGATGATTCCTTCCTATAATAATGCTTCAGTTTCAGTACTGCATTTGCAATAATAGTAATAACAATAGCCATATAAACTGGGATTCTGGCAGTTTCTGCAGAGAGATCGCATCACGTAGTATCACATTCCCTGTGATACGTACGTAATACATTCTCGCGCATAACATTGAAATGCACGTCGACTAATGTCACACAATGCCTTTTAAATTACGACGGCGACGCCACAGTATTTTTCCTTCCTCGAAGAACTCATGCGTTCATTGCTTGATATATTGTCTTTAAAACAGAAAGCTGTATACTCTTGTAGCATTATCATTGGCTGACTCACAACAGAGCACACACAGACAGTCAACTTTGTGCATTGTTTACCAGGAAATGCTTTTCGTTTTAACAGACTCACAGACAGACACTATTTTACTGCGACTGCAGCTGTCACTGTCTTGCATGTAATAACTCCCGTCTCGTTGGATTACATGCTCCCGCATTGGGTAAGGTCACACCACCACTCTAATGAAATGAGTAAGTAATGGGCATAGTCGACAGGATCAATGCAAAATGCAATAGTTACATAAACACTTTAAGAGGAACGTCAGTTTAATAGGTTTCAAATTACGAGTGGTTCACATCATGAAATAAAAAAATAGGAAATCAGTTTCCTAATTTAATTTTTATAACCATGCAAATGTTGCCGGAACGTTCTTATGATTTGTCATAACTAATATGTATGCATGCATCATAGATATCAGGAATCAGGACCACCTACCTGGTATGTAACATGATAAAATGGTACTGAGTAGACACTAGCTAAAGATAACCGAAAATTTCCAGTTAATGTTTTGCATTCCGATCAGCATTTAAGAAGTCTGACTTCAGCGATATAGAGGTACAAATTGATAATGAGCAATTATCCTTTTTTCATGGCGTACACTGAGCAGGAAACGGTGCATTCTCTAGTGTGCAGCCCTTTTGTGAAACCATGAATGAATGACCTTTTTGTTGATAAACTCTGTATGTATGATCATTTTTTGTTGAGCTGACTCGAGCGATTTTTTATTTTGATTTGAACTAACGTTTATTCCATTCATTCAGAAAATACTTTACGCTGCGGCAAGCACATGGTAATTACCATTGTATCTAGCATAGACAAATAATTATATATGCATCGTCTCTCAATCAGTAGAAGGGATAAAGTGGTTCTTTAAAAACACATAAAATATGGCTTATGGACGCGATAGCGGATAATATTTCACAAAAAATTTTGAGCGTGGATGTTTCATGGAAGAGTTGAATGAAAAGTACTTGCAAGTATGAGTCACATTTTATTCACTAGTAAGCAGATAGCAGACTCATTTACTATTATAAGCATTTCTTGTCGCTCGCTGCTAAATTGGAACTGAATGGAACGCATTCATGACAAACATGAGCGATTCAGCAGACTGCTTGGATGCTTTTCAAGTGTATACAGGAAACGACAAGTGTCCAAATAAAATGTAAACATTGATGATCTTGGAACTGCATCTATCTCTCTCTTGAAAATCTATTTTAAACTCGCAAAAACAGACATACTTTTCACGTCGAGTCATGTCATTCATCAATCATCACTATCACACCGGCAGCCGCAGCAAAATTAGTGTCAGAAAATGCATATTCGAGATGTCAAATTGTTCATGTTGTGGATGCAAATATTATGATAACATTTTGTACAAGCTATCACACCGTATTATTTCATTAAAGCGAAACAACAATGTTGCAGGAAAATGAAATATTTTTTTTATTAAAAAGAATAAAGTGTGTGGTATGATTTTTTTTACCATGATGAGCAGAGAGCAAATCTGTTGTTGTTAACAGCAACACAGGAAATGCATATTGTTCCTTATCAACTTACAACTACATAGAAATATTATTCAAAATCCGTCTGATTAGATGATAAGGCAAAATCTCAGTGGTTTTGAATCTCATTTTACAATGATGTACGGTTATTACTCGTGAATAACAGCAAATATTGTAATGAGGGCAATGTTGAATGATTTATTTTTCGTAAATCAACTTATGATGTATGAACTATGCATGACTGCCACCACCACACAAGCATACAGAGCAGAGGTGGGTCATAATTTGTAATCATTATAGATTTACATACCTATTAAACTCATAAAAGGTGACTTTTTACAACAGAAAACAAGGCACATTTTTATGATATTCAATGCAATTTATTGTGTAGATCCCAATTAAATTGTGTATTGCGGCGGCTCTCGTCAATATAATCCAGCAAATAGCGACAATAATGATTGCAAATCAAGCTTGTATACTTATACATTGACAGTGGCAGATCTTATGATCATTCATTATTAACTCAATATTTAACCAAATCATATCGCGTTTCCTTTTAATTCATTTCTGCAATTATTGCAATTGCTGTTTTTTATCAACAGCAGCAAGCAACACAGGACGCATAACAAAAACCTAAGAAACTCTTTCGTATTTGAGACAAAAAAGATGAACGGGTTCATAAAAGCATGTGATAAAAGTGAACGACGTTTATAGGCATTTCTTTTGGATGCATGTGGCACCGAGAGTATCCAAACTTAAATGAATGGAATGTCTGCCGTTAATGTAGTCGTGGCGTCTCTTAAACTGTCAATATCCTCAATACATGCTTCAACCTAGACTGTTAATTACAGAAATTACTTGGCAATTGCAATACCTACTCAGGTACTGGTACCACGAATCAGTGGTTGAACGATCGTTATATCTATGAGTCTTTTGACATTATTTTTTTTCACGGAAAAATTAACTAAAAGAAAAGAAACACAATCATAAAAGCATACACGAGAAACGCAATAAAGTTTTTTTATTCAATTCTTGATTCCAATGCACTTTCAAATTTACTGTTCGATCAGTCGTTTAGTCAAATTTGAATATGATTTAATATTTGAAATTTAAATATATATGACACATAATGCATTCTAGACTTGTCTAGGTTACTATACTGTATGCAATGAAGAAGTGCATTCCACCACCAACATAACTTTTCAAATATTGTTTAGCAGGCTTGTTTTTTCTACGTGGCGATTAATTGATTGGCTGTTTCTGTGGCCACCACCTCTTTCAAAACGCCACACCGCAAACAGCCACCACCTCTGACCAGCAGTGTTTATCCCATCAAACATCAAATTAAGCGTGTTTTTGTGAGAGCTTTTGGACGACGCTATGCAGCGTCAATCTAGACAGATTCTGCGCAGTAGCATGTCAGTTTTGAGCACTAATTGCATATGATTACAGAGATTATAATGGCTGAAAATTCAAACGATTTGGATTAATTATACGTTCTACAGTCTGAATGGGGATGGTGATGATGATGGAAAGGATTCTTCAAAAAAGAATCCTCAAACAAGTTCCCTGGTCCTATCTATAAGTATGAACAACATCGCATAGTTTACACTCGAGTTGTAAAACAATATGTATTTAGAATCGTACGGAGCACACACTACATTATTACTGCGTAATTCTTTGTATTCAATGCGCTCATGAATGTTAAGTCGGTAGACTTGAATGTAGTTCTATTGCGTTTTCAATAATACTCGTGGTGATCATCCTGATAAACACAGTCATCCATGCACCTTCCTTTCACCAACACGGAATTAGATTTTTTTCAGCTTAGATATATATATGCTCGTTAGATAATGCATGCTTGCAGATGCCAAGTGTGATTTAAACCACTAGCGGAATAAAAACTAAAAGTGATCAGAAATAAATGAAACCCTTTTCGAATGCCACAAGGCTGTTGTCATCATTACGTAAACTAAATTGCATCGAGGAAATGTAATTTTCTAAAATGCTTCAAAAAAGGGTTCAATGACACAAGTTAGTTATGCAGTGTGTCTTTGATAAATGCTTAATTACGTTGCGTCGGACGGGGTGGAAAGACAGACTGCATATATCGTATCATTAGTTTTTCAAATAATGCTTGCGCTAGTTACTTAATATAACAACAACAATGGAAATTTTTGTAGGTAGTGATCGTCTTCATAAAAATGGTTTTTAACTTGTTTTTATAAGCCGATACAAGACAGAATGAGAATGGAATGCATGATGACTGATGTAAAAAATAATTGCACCCAGTCAACATATAATTTTCACCTGCTGTAGACCTTATATCTTTTATTGGGTTTGCAGCAACTTGCTCTTGCTGTAAAAATGGGCATGTGTGGGGCTTCGTCATAATCTTTATACGTATTAGAAGGAAGCCTTGAGAAGGTCATTAGTCAATATTTGCAATCACCCTGCAGCAAAATAATAACATGCAATTATTAGGATGCAAGATGCAATTATCAGATATACTTTGCAAAAGGGTCGATTGTACGTACAGATTGTACTTGTACAGACGAAAGAATCCAACAAAAAAGCGCACAAATGGCATATTTTATATTTTCAGACCATTTGACCTTTCATCTTTGTGTTTTATTATTACTAGAATAAGAAGAATCTGTCAAAGTCAGAGCAAGTTTACATGCTTTTCCTTGCTTATTTTGCAGAAAAGGACTACTGCTTCGTCAAGTAGCGTCAGGACCCCATGTTTTGCAACTCATCTTTAAACTTGGAGAAGGTCGAGCATCAAGGAAAGAAGTGAAGAAACTATTGGAATGTGAGATGATGAATGACTGGGGAAGCGCTGATCAATTCAGAAATCATTTTCGCGAGGATCTGCAAAGAGCCGGTACAAACCTGCCCGTTCCACCAAATCACTTAGACTTTTTGAAAACGGACAACTTCACTGCTAGCAATTTAGTAGAGGACGATTTCTCCTTGGAGCAGTTAGAAATGGCGGAAAGTGATGCTTTTGACTTGGAACAAGGGTGAGCAATATATATGCATACGTCTATAGTTTGTATATGCACCTAGACTTTAGTGATAGAGGTAAAGTTGACATATAGATAGAGTTGACATATCAAATTTTAATCATTTTTTCTAAAATTTAAATATTTACAGAGTGGAGCAATTTCAGAATGTTTCTGTGAGGATATTGCGCAACGATGAAGTAATTGGAGAACTCCAACGCTCCTTTGACATGATTGCACAGCAGAGACAATGCAGAAGGCTACACAGGAGACTCAAGAAGAACTCAAAAAATGCCAAAAACGGTTTCTCTGAAGATATTACCTCTGCAGATGACGATGAAGTCAGTGGAAAGTCCTCCAGCAGGTATATACAGTCATATTATTTCAAAATCCTTTATTATAAATAGTTTTTCTCTTACACTTTTTTTGCATGTAACGTTGGTAGGATTTATTTTGAGAGATACTAAAGAGAACTTGTTATACTTCAGCGGAAGTGCTGACATGCATTTTACATTAAACGTATGAGTTAAGAAGTCGTAAAATAAGTATAAAAGGCATGTCAGACTAACACAGGCAAATCACGAGGAAGATAACTGACCATCACATGATAAACCTCTCATCGACCATCACATTTTCCTTTTTTGTCTTAACGAACATAACTTGACATTTCTGCTTCTCAGTAAAGAATGTAAATAAAGACGCACATCTATGAGCCGGTGCTGACATGTACACATTTTCCTCGTGAGTAGGTACTCAAAATATTGCATACGTTCGGTTAATTTGTATCTTGGGAATGTATAGGCCGAGACGTACTCACACAATGTAAAAATGAAATGATTGTTACTCGTTGCTACATTTCTTGAGAACGTTAAAATATTAGAGCAAATGTATGTAAGACGGGATTTTCTAATCACTGAGCTCTCATCTCTTTTTGTAATTACTAGGAGAGTTCGCAGAGAGGCTTTCCGAGTGGGAATCATGCCTGGAACTCTATGGTGTGGCGATGGATCTCTTGCAGATAGGTATGAAGATATGGGTGCCCACGTGGGAACAGATCGGTGTTGCCGGGAACATGATGGATGTCCTTTTATCATTCACGGAATGACCTCCAATTATGGCGTATTCAACTACAGAATGCATACCGTCAGTCATTGCAACTGTGACGAAAGGTACGTAACTTGCTACCATAACAGTACATTATTATGTGTTTGCTTATTGCATTGCTCTGCTTTTTTATCGTTGTTCTGCTAGTACAGTTTACAACTCGATGATAGGTATATATATTTTGCTGCGACATAATTACGAAGAAATTCCAAGATTTAGCATATCCTGTGGCATATTCGTTCATATTATTGGATAACAAGTACAAGCATTCTGAAATCCAGAATTCGGATGAATATCCGCGGAGGTTGTATCACAACCTACTCTCAGGAAATCGGCTGCTTTGATTTGGCTTTATCATTTCCTAAATAAATTCACACATATTCCACAATCCAGGACGTCTTTCATTATTTATACAGCAGTGAGGTAGGTAACGTGTCAAGCACAAATACTTACGCCAGTTTCCCAAATCCATAATCTTCATACACACCATATAATATTTACTCAAGTTATTTGGAGCAGTTTATTTAGATACCATTTGTGATAAGGATAAGATAGCACGGAAATTGGAACTCATTGCATTAATTCAATTCGAAAAGGACAATTTTTCTTTTAAGAAACTCAATATAGGCAAAAGCATATTTGTTTGTTTGGAGCCTGGAATATGAATATATTGCAGGTTAGATGCAAAGATAGATTAGGTACACAAAAAAATCCGTTTTTGGGTTCCTATCATATTACCTGCTCCACATATTCATATCCTCTGAGAATAAAATATGGGAGTTACAAGAAATAATAATATGCAAGTGTTCTTAAAAAAGTGCTACAAGGTACAGTACCCGCTCGAGTACCGCTATCTCTGTTTTTATAAAGCTTCGTTTGTGTCAATACCTATTTCTTGGAAAAAGTATACGTTGTGTACTAATAAGAAGGTTAATGGTTTAGTCAAAATTGACTCGAGGGCACTCGTTCCGAAGAACTGTTGACTTTACAATTTTAAATTTGTTATCTTTTCGTCTTTGATGCTCCCCGACTGTTTCAACAGAAAAAAAGAAATCCCTTGTGTCTGGTTTCTAAGGAAGAATTGTACCCAAATTGAAACGCTTCAACGAAATACTTTCGTTGTGTGTAAATGATATGTATGTATGACGAGAAACAAAAAAATAACACCGGACAATCCCCTTTTGTAAATAAAATATTAGAACAAAAAATAGTGATCTTACTTTCCCGTGAAACTTAACTAATTTATAGCTCCCTTTCATCTGTTTCAGGTAGGTTTCTCACTTTTTTTCGTAGAATGTGTCTGATATATTTACCACAACAACAATAACAACAAAAAGGAGTATTATGTATTAATTTGAAGAATTTGGATCATGGTGGTGCTAGAAGAGATATTCTTATCACCGACCCAGTCAACATCCATAAATATTGTATGCGTGTAAGCGTGAAAGAATTTGGAACAAAGTTGATACACTTCAAATCCCTTTTCCTATAAATGATAAGCAATAAGCACATAGGTCTCATAAAACAAAGAAACAAGGTCGCATGCCAACTGGAAATATATTTAAATATTAATATGATCTGTAGCATAAACTACTCGAACTTTATCGTAATGTCATTTGTACGTGTGGCATGATGAAGAAACATTTTCTTCGCCTCACATTACCCCGATCACTTGAGAAAATCTAAACCTACGCACTTTAATCTATTCTTTTGATAAATTGAAGTGAGGTGGACTAAAAGAATTAAGATTTATTAAGCCACCATTGGTCACGCAATAACTTTCATTGATATAAAAAATGAGAAAGAAAGCATTACGAACTGTTTTATGAACGTTTAGAAGAAAATATTTTCCCCTTAACTAGGGTGACAGTGTTGACTCTTGTAAAAAGCACTCAATCCAGCTTTCATATATTTTATTTCATGTTTTTGGAATAAATAACTGCAAAAGGCACCAGAATCTGTCTCATCGGCTATGTCTAATTGTAAGAATGAAATTGTGTATGAATGAAAGGAGAGTTTGTGAATGCTACACAAAATACCTAAACGTTCCACTGCACACAATAGAGTATCTGTTGACGATAGGGTTCCGGCACTGGGTAATCCTTACAGACTCTCCAAGTCTTGCCTCAATTTTTGATCAATTTCCCTTTTTTGTGATGCTGAACAATTGGTTCGTTAATGCAATAATGCTTGTTTAGTGTTGGGGTTGAATTGTATGGTATATTAAATCATCATAATAGTTACCCGTGGCCATTCATTCATCGTCATACGTACTAGACATGCATGTATATGTACGCACGTAACTGATCCAAACAGCAGTCCCATTTCCCATTGTGGTCGGCATCATCATCGAAAAAGGAAAAAAAAAGTGATGACAGTTACTGCCCGAGATCTATTCAGCTTTACTCACTGTAACTAATTCTAGTCTTATGTCATCAAGTAGTCATATTTCAATTTTCTCTGTCTTCGGAAACGAATTGATTACCGTTTTCTGTGGCAATTTTTTAAGGGGAAAACGCTTCCATTCCAACAAAAAATCATGTACATGTTCTATTTTCTAGAGTGATCTAGTGACCAATCATATCTCAGTCCGCCCCAGAGTGTACAAATGATACTGAACTGAACATGCCGATAAAATGCATGTTGCTCTCCACAAAAGTCAACAATCAAAGTACATTTCTGTAGCTTAGACGTTGATTTCGAACGATTTTTATCAGTTGTTTTGTCAAAAACAAATACAAAAGGTTTGTGGGTACGGTTTCAAATTTTGAATATCCGTCCTCTCTGTCTAGGTCGTAAATATTTGAACATAGGACGAACACACGGCGATGATGATGACGACGATGGCAGAGATGATTATTATCATCCTGTCTTATTATCAGTTGTATACTCCTGTAGCATTTCTGTGCTCTCTCTCTCTGGGTAATATTCCATTTTCTCAGATTGCTCGACTTCTCCTTCTGACAGAGAATATTTATACCACACACAATATATTTCTGTAGGACACATCCTACGCATAAAATACGACACAACGCTGCTACACATCCCCTTCGTCTTCTCTGTTTCCTCTCTGTTTACAACTTGGACTTTCTGTGTGTTCGACTCAATGAATCCAGCGGAGAGAACGGAAGAAATCAGAAAGTTAAAGTCACGACGACGACTAGGACGACAACGATGAAATGAAATGGAATGGAAGGAGATGATGATCATCATCATGGTTTTGTGTGTTGGTCTCCACCACCACGACGGTTGTTTCCAGAAAAGTATTGTGTGTAGTTGATGATGATCACGACGACCATGTCCCTTCTGTTTTTGCCCTCGTCGTTGATGATTGCGCTCCTTTTTCCTTTCCTTTACTTCTTTTTTTTCTCTCTCTGATTGTAGCAGAAGCAGAACACGCTACATAAGTTGTGATTTTATTTCTTTTAGCCGTGTGCACTAACTACACGAACAAAAAAGAGCTGCTGCTTGCTACTACTCCTGCTTCTACTTTGTTCACAACTTTTGGGCATGTAATCATGGAAAAAATGAAATCTAGCAAGAAAAGGAATGAGAGAAGGAAGAGAAGACGAAGAAGAAGAAGAGCCACCAGCACCGGAAGAAATCCAATTATTGGTGTCTTTCTCTCTTTCTCTGTGTCCTTTCTCTTTTTCGTAGAAAAAGTGTCGAAAGTCTTGCTATTAGCAGTGTAGTTCCTCTAAGGAACTGGCGTGGGTATATATCAAGTATAAAAAGATGCAGTCACCTATTATATAGGTGTATATATCCTTGTAGAATGATAGTAGAAAACATAACTAATGGATTTTATCATGGTACCTTGCATCACCGTCATTACTATCACCATCATCATCTCTCCCATCATTATTATCATCAGCAGAGCCCTAGCACCACCACCACCACCAGCATCATTTCTTTTTTTCTTCTTCTTCTGCTCTTTGCTGCTTCGTTCCTGACTTTCTCTCATTCCACTCATCTAGAAACAAGATGACTCTCTCTTCTCCAGAGTCCTTTTTTCTTGCTTATTTTTTTTTCTTCGTCTGAAGAAACACCATTTTCTCATTGCCTTTGGCATGTGATTGCACCATCGCCACTACCAACTACTACCAGCATCCAGTAAACTACCCTTCCTTCCTCCTTCCAAGTTCCAGCTCAATTCAGCTAACTAAAGGCACACAACATAACTTACTACTCACGAACAATATAAATGCATCGTGTAAACAGATGTACCTCCATGTACAAATGTAAGTAAGTTCATGCGTTCGTTTTTTGGCCCCATTGTTGCTAAAATATAAAGAAGGAGGCAAAAGGGGAAAAGTTACGGCGCAACATTCTGCTCTCCTCTGTTCATTATGCCTTTCAGAAAACTTTTTCTCACTAACTTCAATGCGAGGAATATTGGTGGTGGTGGTAGTAGTAAAATAGTGACTTTTACGCATCGTTATTGTCATTGGAAAAAATCCTGAACAGCTATAAAGAATGTCAAATTTCTCCGGTATGTAGTAGAAAGTTGAGCAGATTGCGTTTGGAAATAGTAGCCGCACAAGCGTATTAAAAGCTTGTGTACTTATCCAGCAGCTTCTCGCATTCATTTGCGTTATTTCAGGGGACAATTGACGACGTGAGACTGACTGCGTATTGCAGAGAAAATGCAATACAGGCCAAGTCATTAATTCGATGACGACCGACACGTACTAAAAACGACTCTGTTGAGTTTAGAGATGGACAATAATGCTATGTCTAAAATAAAACCAAGTCCAGCCCGAACTTTTATGATTCAATTTATTTCAAAAACTGATTAATAGTTGCTGTAAAGTTACTCAATGCTCCTTTGGCTATTTTCTATAAAATGACTTTCAAACTTTGTAAATGCAACGGTTTCTAGCGTAACATTATTTCAGGGCTTCCTTTACCATTTTCTAAATTATTATGTAGGAATATCTCCGATAAAACGTCAGTTGTGCATTTAGGTCACTGCTATCATATCAGATCATATCATCATCATACCTGTAGGGACATTATTCTTTTGATTTTATGTAAATATGATGGTTTACTACAGGAAAATCATATATGGCTTTTCATTCATAGCTTTTACTGCTTGCTAATTGTCCAGCTAAGTGTAATAAAAGTCCAAAAGCTGGAGTATAATCTATAAAACATTTCTTTATGATTTTCCAACAGATTCCGATCTTGTTTGAAGCAGACCAACACTGGATCATCCAACTTTGTGGGCAAACTGTTTTTCAACGTTGTTCAAACCAAATGCTTTGTGCTGAAGCCCGAGAGAGCGTGCTCGAAGAGGAGTTGGTGGGGTAAATGTCTCAAGTATGAATACAAGAAGCAGGCTCACATAAGGGATCCTATACCGTACTAGGATTATTATTATTATTTTTAATATTTTATACTTAAGTTAGGTAATTAGTAAAAAAAGTATTTGTAGTTGCATGAAAACGGTACTCAATTGTAACTATAATTAACTCAATAGTTTTATTGTAGGAGTATTTTTAATTTACCATGATGTTCGTCAACTAAATATTAGTGTTTTGGGAATACACTCCTCTCAACAGCAGCGCATTTGTCGCAACATGTTCTGTAGAGAGAGTGAGATAGAGAGAGACTAGGAGTTACTTACAGAGAGCAAAAATATAAGAATCAAATTGATCTGCAAAGATGTTGTTTTACTTAAACAGGTATTTAAGTTTAAAAATGTCAAAAGTTCACGCTATATGTATCTATTGTGTTTTTATAAAAAAATGTTCTAGTTTATTGGAGTTTATTACGCGACGATCATAAATCATAATATTTAAGTTGTCACTGACAAAGTCAAATAATACAACTATGCTCGAGCTCTCTGCCCAAATGTTGGCTAAGAAACTTCAAATGCATTTTCAGTTTTTATCGTATGGCGTTTCTTAAAAAGAGCATTTTAAAAGAATATTTATTTATTATCATATAGTTACAATTTTTATTAGCTTGTAAGTAATTAAAGTAATGACTGTTGTTACTTACGAATATTCGTGCATACGACTTAACTTCACGTCAAATTTCCTTGTTAGGCTTCTCTTTTTTTTAATTTTTCATAGCTTGTTGTTATAAAATACGCTCTTTTCATAGTATGTTAGTTAATATTTGGCAAAATATTTATAAAACCATTCAAATCCAACCCAATTCCACTATCGATATTAGCTAGCTGTATAATATGTTTTCCTCCTTTTAAATATACCATCGTTAAATTGAAGTGCTAAAAAACCCTTTGTTTCCACTTTTCATTGTAAACGAGCTGTCATGTTTAAACATTGAGGCAGGTTATATGTATGGCCGTAACGATTTTACTGTGCCACTTTGGTAACGGAATTCTAGATTATGTTTAGCTATCCTAGCAGCTATGTATTTTGAATTTGTACAGACGTTGCGTTGGATGATGACCACCGTAAAAACTGATTGTGAATCTTTAAGTCTTTAACATGACTTTGCTGCTGATTTATGGCTTACATTAATTACAAAATAATTTTAGGCTCTAACTCCACCAGTTGAATTGTTATATAATGATAAAAAAATATGCATAAAATGCATCACAGTTTTATTTTGTTATATATATCCGCAGTATTTTACTGACCTTGCTGTTCATTGCACGAATTCTAATTTAGTTTATCGCGTCGGTTAAATGTTTTGTAGCGATGCCAAGCCAAGTCGTGTTATTAACCACAAAGTCAAGTCTTAGCCAAAGGCTGGAGTTTTGTTTCTTTCACTATGTATTTATTTTTATAACCAGGTCACAGGTACGTACGATATGATACTAATGTATAAGAAAGTAGGTAGGTAATATTATAATAAGCTTTAAAATACATGCAAAAATCACGCAAAGAAACCGGTGGTTGAAACGTTCCAGTCATGAGTTTTTTAGATAATTAAAAAATAGAACCTTGTTTCAACTTTGGAATTGGTGTAAAAAATAATAATAAAAAATAAGCAATTTTACTATTAATCATCAAATATTGTATGTATTTGTATTTTAAAAAATCAAAGAAAAAGTCAACCAAGTATTTCGGCAGTTATATGTAAAAAATATCAAACCCAATGCTTATGTTAATGTGAGTTTAGAGTGAAGATGAAGACTCCATTTGTGATATCTCAAAAAAAGTAGCAATAATAAATATTTACTCTACAAAAATTCACCGACTCGATGATATTTTTTTTGCATTTTTACGTCTATCGCAAAATGGATCGCCACAATGGATACTTAAAAAGGGTGACCTAATTGGCAACAAAGATGCAATATGAATTATTACGATGGTTTCTAATGAAAATATTACCGTCGGGATGAACATTTCACCAGAAATTGAAAATATAATAAAATTTTATTAACGGATTTAGACAACATTCAACAAAGAAGAACGATTTCGGAAGAAACACTGGATTAACTACGTCTGCATTTCAGAGTAACAATTGGAGAAATTAAAAAGGATTACCACGCATTCAATAAAAGGAACCCTATTGATATTATTACATTGTACACAAGAAGTTTTCATGTTGACATAAAAGTTGACTAAAAGGTTAACTCATGAAAAAGACGAGTAATCATGATGGCCGGTACTTGTCAATTTAGAGCCATTTCCATTGGTGGATAAGAGGCTCAAAGGCAAACAGGTCGGGTTGTCCATAATGAGGCAAATCTTTGTAATCTGAGGTTGACCAGCGGAAAGGTGGCAAAGGATCATAAGTAGGACCACTGATGGCAACAAATTGTTGGAGAAGAAGAAGGTCAAGCGTGGTGAGTTTCATGTCCGTAGCTCCTGAAGGACGATGACCTGCAAAAATTGAATGAAAAACTCTCGTTATTACATTTTTAGTTTGAGTCAATCATAATTCGATATTTACAAATCAAAATCAAAGAATGAACTCTTACCGAGAGTCTTAATAGGATAAGATCCGTTGATTGCATTCAGGTCATTTCTAGATGAAATGGAGTTTTCCGCACTGTACGGGGGAGTGCAGTTGCATCGCGAGAGTGGGTCATTTTTGAAGTCATTGTGGCGCATGACCTCAATCATGGAGTCTACATCCCTGGCCTTGCCTTGATCCCTGGCGAACATTTGAGCACGGGCGTTATTGTTGTAAGAATAATAATCTCCGTACTGATCCAACATCTTGGGGTGACCACTGGCACGGTAAATGTCGTCAAAGTATGGGATATTGTAAGATGCCCAGTATCCCTGGTTCCTCAAAACGTCGGAGACGTCCTTGGATACAATCATTCCTGTGTAGAGTTAACAGAAAATTATTAATTTAGTAAAAGCTTGTACTATATACTTTATTTATCAGGTTTTCTGAATAGTATGGCCTACCAGGAAGCTGTTCCAGAACCCAAATCACATCGTCTTTAATGGGCTTTGTAGGTTCAAAGATATCGTAGTTAACCACAATCCATTGGTTGTTGTATGTTCCGGAGTTGTATCTGGAGAAAAGGGATGTCCAGGTTTTGCCATCGGTTGCCAATCTTGTGGAAAGGATGGCTCGGAGACCAGTGAACAGCTAATAGTAAAACACAAGCGCACATTTTCAAATTAATTTTTAATAATTATCATTGAGGAATATATTCTCACATTAATAATGCAGCTCTTACCGAGTCTGTTGGCTTAATTTTGCTCCAAAGTGCGTCATTGTAGTTTTCGTTGGTGGTTTCTGTGACCATTAATCCAGAAGATGTGATGTACCAGTCATCAATTGACTGCAAAACTCCAGGGTAGGAACTGAAGGCAATTTCAGTGGCTGGCACGGGGGTCTTGTCAGTTGCAGAAGTTTGGTATGCCAGGTTGTACCTCTTGATTATTCTCAGCATGGATGTATATCTAGAAGTAGTTAATCGTTTTCAATAAAATGTCATAAATTCCATGATTCTACTGAACATATTACCCGTAAACGTTAAAAAATCTATACTATAAAAGTGTACACTAACTTTGTCCATGTAACATGAGATGAGTATATATCCCTGTTATTATTCATGACTTTGATAAGTACAGAACAATGACCTTGCTTGTCGGTGGGATCTCTTCCAGGAGGTGGATTCAAGGCTGACTCCAAATCACCCAGCTCTTCCATGATGTTCAGGTAGCTAACAAAGTGCAAAATGCATATAATTAGTTATTAGTCTAGTAAAGCTATTGTTGTTTCATTATGACTACTAATTCATATCATATCATACATACATGAAATCTTTCTTTGTAAGTTTAGCTGCTTCAGTTCCATTTGCAGCCTTCTGGAACCCTGCAAACAAGCCATCTAGCTGCTCAAGTAGGAGACTCACTTGATACCAGTAAGAATTCTGACTCTTCAACGCAGCCGTTGATTTCAAGGTCCATGCAATGTTCTTTGAGACAAACTTGTCAATGTATTCACAAGTTTTCTGCTTATCTACACAGAAGTTCTATGGAACAAACAAAACGCATACATGTACCATGATTTTTAATAACTGCATCTCATTATGCCCATCATGCATATTATTAACTAGTAACATAATTTGCATCGCAAAAAAAAGAAACCAACCTCTAATCTACTTCTCCAACTGTAGTAGATCAAATCTTTTGTTAAATATCCTTCAGCCATTCCAGCCGCAAAAGCTTGCATATCGTCCGGCCATGTTGTTTTGGATTCAACCTCAACGAAAGCCCATCTAGAATATTATACGAACACACACATCATCATCCATCATTTTTACGTGTCATCAGTTTATCGATCTCGTTTTTATGCAAAGACTTTCTACTACATGAATTAATGTAAGTGTATATTTTTAGCATTCGCATACCCAGTTTTGTTCACCAAGTTCTGGTATCTTGCTTTGGCAACCCAGTCCAGTGCATTTGGAGAGGTCAAGTGAGAGGCGAACACCTAAATACGAAAATAAAGTATAATAAACATTTTCATGGCATATTTAAACTTATCTTGTCCTAGGTTCGTTGTCCTTGTACAAATCAGTTTCAAGTACATATCTTTATATTGGCAATATATATATGCGCATAAACTTGCACTTTATGTGGGCTAAAATAATAACCGTGTACACTTACTTTGATGTCATAGCCCTTCTCCTTCGTATAGGTCACATACGCAAATTTGGAGTGCAGATGTGGTGGCTTCCTGAAAGG
Source organism: Sinella curviseta (assembly GCA_004115045.4). Taxonomy (NCBI): domain Eukaryota; kingdom Metazoa; phylum Arthropoda; class Collembola; order Entomobryomorpha; family Entomobryidae; genus Sinella; species Sinella curviseta. The sequence goes on from CM065489.1 coordinate 12,554,226, forward strand.
CCTCGGCTCTTTGTATCGCTTAGCGTCAACTGAAATACTGAGATAACAGAGGCAGAGAACTGCCACAGCTATCGCCTTGAGAAACATTTTTTGAGCCACTGACAGTTGGGACATCCTGGAATTTAGTCATCAATTAAAACCATGCTTCATTATCTAATCATGACACCACAAAATTCATATGAATTTGCCCTGTGCAGAAATCTTAACATGATCATGCATTGCACAACGGTATACTAAACTAGCCAAACGTATTTACTTCTAGATTAAACGAATATTCCCTTTAACGATGAAAACTGCCAGATGCAAAATATTGTTATCTTAAAATTCTTGTAATCATGTATGAGTTATGAACATGCGGCTATACCGATGACCGATGGAACTGACCAATGATGGCTAATCAAATTGCATGAACGATTATTCGGTAACAGCACAAATAAACAACATGAAAATTTGTGGTTATCGTCCAGAGATCTTTATACGATATATTAGGCAATGTTGTTACGTATTCAGAAAACATTGAGATGACCCAGTTTAGTATGACATCAAGATTGAAGACACAACTTTGTCAACATGGTTTATAATTATGCGCAGTAAACTACACTACCTACCATGTAACGAAAATATATAAGATTAATTATTGAAACATTCGACTGTAAAACTCTCCTAATCCCAACTTTCTAACAACAACTACCAAATTAATGGAAGTGGGTCGAAATGTATGTCACTTCCATGGAAAATGAGAATATATATAAATTGCACTTTTACAACGAATTGTTCTCTCAATGGAATATACACTTGAGTTTCTCATTATGCACCATGCCGCTATATATTTGCTATTTAATTTTCTACAAAATGTGAGAAAAATATTCCTAGTGAAGGGTTTTATATCCACAATATAAATGATACGTGCAAAAAAACAATTTTAGAAACCTTACCACTAAAAACCGACAAGAAAAAGCAGTGTCCTCCTTGAAACTGGAACTAAAACTGTCTTCAAGAAATATTAAAGACAGAGGAATCCGACTAACTACTCTGGTCTCCTGCTTTACATTCAGCACTGGAAGTGAGCCAGTTTTGGTTGCTAGCAGAGAAGCAGCAGTAAAAATGTTACGTTCTCCAGCCCGGCCGGCTCATAAAACCTGTTTGCTAGAATGCATGCATGCATGGAAAAGGAGAATGAGAAGCATTAAGAAGAAGCCATAATGCAATTTCATTTCATTTCTTTCTTCTGTCCCACAGTCAACAGTCGGCAGTGATTGAATACTACACAGAGATTCATAATTCATTCAAATTCTTCCATGTATCCAGAGTATCCATCATCCATCCCCTCGACGAAAAAAATATCTCATAAAAAGTTATCATGCTCAAAGTAAGTGGTCATCGTATATACGCATCCACGCTAACAGACAAGTACCTACTCATTTCTTACTTTTTACGCTTTAAGAATCATCACAGCTTCACTTCATCATTGGTCATAGCAGTTGGTTTGTCTCTTTGTTCTCTCGTTACGCTTGCGTGGCATGGCAACTAGTCGCTTGGAATTTGGGGCTGAGACCAAGTATGAACATGTAAGGATTCCTTTCTCAATCCCTGTGCATGGAAATGACATAAATTTAGAGGCGGAATGGAAAGTTTTACCAGAGAGATCATTGTACACAAGCAGTGGCATCGCTTCATCAATGGTGACATAGTAATTGTGGACTGGGGATGTGGCTAGATAATCTTGTGAACCATATTTTCATTTAATAGTAGTGTTGGCAATGTTGGCATCTTTATAAAAAGTAGGATGAAATGAAATGTCACACAAAATATTGATGTTAATGCATTGCATTATGCGCATCGAAGCTTTTGTTATAATTGTGCTGACTGAGAATGAGAATCCCGGCTTCCTAAATATTTAGCTAATGCATTTCTTCAAGACTAGTTTGGTCTTCAGTAAGTTTGATTTGTTTGGATAGGTTATGACACTTTGAAGTGATATACCTAGATAATTTCATATCCCACAAAACGAAGGTGGAAATACTCCCTTTATTTTTGTTTAATAAACCTTCGTGAATTTTCCATTCAATACAACAGATAATGCCGTTTTATGCGCTTTCCCATGACCTAGGTCTCTTTGTTTTCCGTTGGATAAATATTTGCCGTTTTGAGTATGCACTAAGAAATTTTCCTACTTACTATCTCCACTAAAAATATATAAATGGATAATGTTTTATGCGGAAAGTGTTTTCTTTCATTGCCTTTGTATGTCGAATGCCTTATATTTGTTAAGATGCTAGTAAATGGTTGATTGCATGGAGAATCCGTTTTCAGCAGAACAGATAAATGGATGCTTATAGGAAACATTCAAAATCACACTTCAATTTTCTTTTCTAATAAACAATGCTCGGTTTTATTCTTTACTTGTTCCATAAAAACGACACACTTTTACAATCATTCTCCCATTCCTTTTACCATTATCATTTAGGTAGCAATAATAACTTAGCATCATCATTATGTTTTACTCCTAATTTATAATTGTACCAAGCGACTACGCACCATTACATATTTTTATCTTAAATATGTACGTTTTATGGATACTCATAATATTATGTAGTTACAGTATAATAATGATATTTAATGAATTTTTATTATTATTATCTTATTCCTATCGGACACATCTAGCTAAATAATTTACACTACAATTAGTACAACTACTTACAACTAATAATATCTCTATTAACAACTTATTAAGTCAACATGGCCACCTATATCGTCATGTATTATTATTAACCTAAAATTATATATAATATATATATAATACATGCAAAGGTTGATTTAGTCATTATATGTATGTATATTGGCATGTATCATAATAGTCGACGTTTCTCAAGAGTATGTCATACTACTACCTTTTCAGTCTTTGGAGAAGTGCTTCAGAAGAATTTTTTTTCTCTCTCTGGTTTAGGTTGAAGAAAAAAAACAGCAATTTTCATTGGATAATTTACAATAGTTTAGTAGATATTTTACGTGGAAACATGAAAGAGCAAGAGTAGGCCTTAAATCTTCCTTCCTTACTTAAAAATGACAACGAGTTTTTTAAAAACGCGTAGTAAATATCCTTAAGAGTAATCATCGTGGTCATCATAATAATATATATATGCATGATAATAATAATAATATTAATAACAATAAGATAATAAATATGTAATGTCTACAGTTAGCTATAAGGAAAGTCCTAACATTGACTGTTTAAAGGAAGAAAAAACAAAAAGAAAGAAGAAAACGATTTGCTAAATCTTCACAACATACGCTATGAAATATTTTAACTATTTTGATGAATCGTCATCTCATCAATAATAACTTAAAAAGTAAAGTAATAATTCGTATAATATAATTTAATAGATATATTATTGTGATGTAGAGGAATCTAAGCAAACTGGATTTTGTTGAGATGCGGGAACTAGTAATTGATTTTACTAAACATCTCTCTACATTCTTAATAACATATGTGTACATTAATATAACGTAACTTAAGAATAATTTTTAAATAAACTATTACATGGTCAGAAACATCGAAAATGTTTAAGGGTTTTATTAATATTACAACTGCCTTTGCAATAATGTTGATTATTATAACATAACGACCACTATCCGTACGTACTACTACATATTTAGATAAGCATAATATGTAATAAGAATAAGAACAACGACAACTTTGTCGTCATTTCATATATAACACTGTTCTAATCTCGAATACAAGATACGTTTTTATCTAGATTTAATTGGCAATTTAACATTACTTTTTCTTTAATTCGCGTGAGTGACTGCGTGACTAAAAATGATTAATAAAATTATTAAATGCGTGCATTGCTAAATTTAATTCGACTTTTAGACATAATTTAAATGTACGGTACGTGTAATAATAATAAGTATAACAGTAATAATAGTAATAATAATTGATAATTTACTTATCGTATCCTTTTTTTTAGGAAAAAGGCAACAAAAAACTTCGTTATCGTCACCTCCTCGTCTTCATAAAAATGATGAATTGTTGAAATAAGCTGGATTTAAGCAGATATCTAGTTGATTGGATAATTTTGGAGCCAAGTTGAAATTGATGATGATGCAATGTACTTTGTAAGCGGAGCGAAGCGCTTAAACAATAATGAAGCAATCAACGTGTTGACTGTGATGGTGGAAGATGCGCGATACTGATTAATTTTTTTTAATCGTACACTGTGGCAGGTTGATATTGAGCTAGATCACGCTGCAGAAAATCATCTTGTTGATGTTGGCTCTGATGAACAATGTGGTTGTTGTGGTTGCTGCGACCATAATGCGAGTAATGATTATAGACATCGTAGAAAATGGTGGTGTTGCGATTATCACAGTTTGAAGAGGACGAGGGAAGACTAGGAGGCGACTCCGAATGTCAGCACATCGAGGTTTCTTCGCCTAAATAAAGTATAAAGTTTTTGGTTTTTGCATTTTGAAACAGGCGAAATTTTCATTCAACCATTTTCATTTCCTACAGACCTTCGAGTGTGCAAGCGACGTTTTCCAGTCGATGAGCAAGATGCATCTTTTTACAGTACGGCTCCATTTCTAGGGCTTCCAAAATCTGAAAGTCAGAAGGAAATGGGCAATTAAAAATAACTGTCCAAATGTTAGACCTATAATTGACGACAAAAAGCTGGCGATGTATAAAAACATACCTGATTGTTGTACTGGGTAACATAAATATAAAGCTCCTTCAAGGCAGCGGCGTGGTCAAAGTGCGCCACATGCGCCATTGATAGCTGCTGCATTGCAGAGTTCATTTCTTGATCGGATATTTGAGGAAGGCTTCTGATGTCATTGTAAAACTTTGTCACAAGGTTTCTATAATGAGGAATATCCTTTGCGAATAAAAGTTTACTGGAGGGCGAGTCTTTGCCAAGCCTCTGTTCTGAAGTTGCACACGAGTCCATCAGCGTCTGCATAACCACACTCAAGCTTGCTTCCACGGTGGATGACTTTTCCACATCGAATATAAAGTCCGGATTTTTTATAAAGTTTATCCAAAACCGGAGTGGATAGCTAAAAATTAATGAAATCATATTATGTAGAAACGCTAAGACAAATTTCCAAATGAAAATGATTCGTGGTTGTGAACAATGAGACATTACCTGTTTGACTTCCAAGCGTGGACCACTTCGGGATCAAGAATATTATGCCGTTTTGCTGCCTCGTCCAGCAAATCAAACAACCATTTAATTGACGGAGGGAGGGCATCAGTCACAGTGAAAACCGCTTCGAAGAAGTCATCCACGAACTTCTGAATGGTTCCCTTCGTTGACAAGAGTCTAGTTAAGAAGATCTCCGGGATGGCTTTGTGAGTGCGATCTCTCTCACTCTTGGCACCGCCAGTACCCGGAATGTGCTCGTCTATTGGTTTGACCAGATGAAACACCGGGGTCTCTCGCGAGTTTACACTACCTAATGTCATGTTCATTCCCATATTTACACCGTTGCTCACACCAATCATTGGCGACATCCCACTGTTCAAATAAGCTCCAGAATCTAAGGGGAAAATAAAAAAAGTCATAAGACAACATATTCATAAAACGGAAACAGATAATAGTGCAATCGTTTCTAATATTTGTCCTCTACTTACATGTATGATAGTTACAGGGTTTTTTACATAGTGAAAGGTTATTTGGGTAATGATCATTTGGTCGTGCGAGAAGCGACATGACTGCAGAGTCCTTAACACCATAATGCGCTAAAGTATTTAGTTTCTTCCATCCTCCAACTGATCTCGTGGTGAGATCCTCATCTTGAAGCGTTAAATGTCCACCTCGACCGTGACGCCATTCTGTAAATGGAAACATTTATTATTAGAAATGCATCCATACTACTAATGAAATGACCATACGAATGAGTACTGTAATGGGAAGATTGGAGGCTTTTCTGGTGCTTACCCAAATCTAGATCGTGGATGGACGGGCGAAGACTGAAGTGTGTATTTTTGTACAGGGCATCTAATATCTTAGATTTCACTTGACTTATTGTATCACAGTCCAATACTTTGCACTGTATCTTCTCTTCTAGTTCCTCTTGAACCACTTGAAACGTCTGTAAGTAAAACGAAAAAAGTTAATTTTTACTGCATGAACTATTTTAACGATTGATGCGTCAGTTATTGTTCTGGCGAATTGTTTGCGCATTCTTACCTGGTACGATTGATATGGGATTTTCTCATAGTATGGATCTTCTTGGACCAGGTGGATGGTCTGCAAAAATGGAACAGAATATTTTAAAGTCCTTCACAATGGCTTTTAATAAATACATATCAATATTGATGACGGTGAGAGGAAACATACCACGATAGAGTAATCCATGGGTTCTCTCAGGAGCCTTTCCTCCGACAGTGAATATCTTGCGTCATTCGTGATTGCATCAACAGGTCCCTTTTCGATTTGATACTTGATAGCTTTGAATAGCAGGAACAACGATGGACCGATCTGGTCCTTAAGGTAGTTATACATACAAAGGGCCATCCAATTGGAAAGCATTTTCTCTACGACAGTTTCTGTTCGTCGCAGCATCACTTGCGGATGTTTTGACCCCACTGACTTGTTTATAAGTTTATGGAGGAGACTCTGAAGGATGTCTGTAGCATACTCCATTTTACCCATCAGGATAATCATGAGTAGAGAGGCGACATTGACCCTAAAACAAAAGACATTAAACGTTATTGTAATACTTAGGCCAAAGTATCCAAATAGAAAATAATGTTGATGGAATAGTTAGGATTGTAGCTTTACTTGTCTCGTAGCTTAAAACTTCTTTGGCCTTCCAACGTTTCGATAAACGTTAAGAGAAAATATTTATTATTGAGCAGCAACTCAAATTGACTCATTGCTGCATCATAATTCGTTGAGGGACAATCTATGCGCATCTTTGGATCGCGTAAAATGGGATGCTCCGTAACTCCAGGGAAAAATACTTTCATTACATAGTTTTTGTGATCCAAGGTTGGAATGGCTGACGCCCCAAGATCTGCCGTTAAATCTCGCATGTCCGTTTGAAGTTCAGCGAAAGCTATAAAAAAGGAATTGGTTAGTATTTTTTTCCTTCTTGAATGAAATAATACAACAATAAGCAATGCTGTCTTCGTACCTTGTTTGCACTCGGAGCGCACGTTACTTTCCAAAGTGTCCATTTGAATTTGTATTCGCTTGTACTCCCTTTCTGCTTGTGTGGACTTGCGACGGTACAACATAACAATGACAGCAAACAGACAGAGAAGAATTAACGCGGTGGCAGAGACGATCCAGTAGGCCTCTGATGGAAACACGGAATTCTTCGTGAGCTCATATTGCATGTATCCCACTTGATATTTAAGAAACTGTCCAATCTTCACGGTCACAATGGGAAGACCTCTATCATCGCTGCCAGGGGGTTGTAAATCAGGAGGATTACAGAACAATTGGGTTCTGGCGAGGTTAGTTACATTGCATTTCTGAGAGCCAATCATCACCATCAAGTCAGTTTCGTCACAAGCTTCACTCAAATTGTCGCCCTAAAAAGTAAAACATAGGCGTTGATTTCAAAGCATTACACGACAAATGTCATGAAAAAATAGCGTTTCAATTATATTCTAACGCACCTCAATCACGAGTGGATTTCCTTTGAAAAGCTTGAGATTATTGGGAAATGGTGTCACCATGGGATCTTCAACGTAAACCAACTGGCACTTGTCCGCAGGCAAATGATTTTGCAAATTGAGAACGGACTCAACATTGTCCATTACAAATCCAATACGTTTGGTAAGTTCAAATGCACGATCCCCACGTCGTCCGTTGGCTCCACGAACGGAACGTCTGGAACTCAGGGCGTCTGCATTGACTCTAGGAAAGTAGCCCACGTTAACTCTTTGCTCCCAGTCGGAATTGATTGGTGGAGATGGGCATTCGATTTGGGTAGGGTTGATTACGGTACAAGTCTGTGTGTAATAAAAAAGAAGAAGTTATATTTAACTTTCCTCATAAATAAATATAACAAGATCAGTTAAAATCAATTCGTTGTACTCTTACCGTTCTGTTCACAACTGTTTGAGTGTGATGATCAAAGTAGACGATCATTTCTGGACTCTGAATGGCATCAAAGTGAGTTCCATGAACAGTGATCATGCGACCCCCGGAAACAAAGCTTTTCAAGGGCTTGATTTCAATAATAGTCGGATCTGGCATATATCGGTAGAGAAATCCATCCTCGAGAACTCTTACAGCGTTGTCAACGGTAACCTGAAGTCTTCCAATGGACTCATTCAGGCTGGCTGCGGATGTTGTACAAGTGATACGAGAGCTGGAAGAATGCGTAGCATTCACATGACAAGGATAATCCTTCAATTGGACGCGTATACTTGATCCAATATTCAAATATGATCCCATGATTGTGAGCTGAGTGCCTCCACTTTTGGGTCCCTTGTTTGGTGTCACACCGGTTACTCGTATGTTCTGTTGGCGAGCAAAAAAATACAACGGTTCATTTATTTGAAATAAATGTAGTAATGCCACCATTTCATGTAACTGCACAAAAAATTACCTTATAGCTATAGTGCACAGAAGAATTTGTAAAGCCTACTGCATTCCCAACTCGGATTGGACTGTCGAGTTCCCTTTCTACTGCCCCAGTTCGGCAAACAATTTTCACGGAAACCTGTCGCAAAAATAATTACACATTTAAATAAAATACGAATGGAAACCTTGCAAATGCTCTTATCTGAAAGTGAAAGAATCCTCTTAAAATTGTATTGATGAATTTATTTCTGTGTATTTTGTTCAGCTTACCTGGTAGTCTACTAGTTCACAAGGCACGTAACCAATATGAATTTTTCCACGAACGTCTTCCTCCTTGAGACCAAGATCTGAACCCTCGATCGTTAGTAATGTACCCCCTTCAATTGGACCACTGAGCGGCTTTATCTGCAAGTTATTAAAACAATCAACCCATTTTATAAATATCTAAGTGTATTTGACTGACCACGTTTTTAACTGTCAACAAGAAGGAACATGGCACTTTCGTTTCAATTAAGAGTCTATTGAACTCGCAAGGAAAGCTGACGCATGTGTCAAATTTAGAAATACGCAATATGATTAATAATCCTAAGAAAGTCTTTCATCTTTAAATACAAAAAAAGTTTAAAGACACCCTTGAAAGAAATGTTTACAAAGAAATCTTTTCAAGAACCACAACCATATACGCAATTTCATACTGTCTATTCTACCCTGTATAGTAGAACCGTTCTAATGAATAATGGATTTTGACCAGGGTGAAAAAGCCGTTTGAAAGCTCTCCCTTCCTCACAATTTCGATGTCATTATTTAACGTTGAAAATTTTGATGGAAATTCGTACAAACAAAATCAACGTCAACCATCTATCATGTATGTCCGTCCGTCCATACAGGTATATGTAGTGCATTTTTTGGCATACAAATCGACTTTGGTGGAAAACACGCTCGTAATTAAGTACTTTTATACCAAGCATACATATATACCATAATCATTAATCGGTAATTTTACTTAATAAGGCATGAAAAATCAAGTTCGGGTCATTATTTCCTTCCACCCCTTTCCCAGTCTGTTTGGAACAACCTTGCCATTTTTATTATTCCAGTTTACCGTATGCATGCACGTTCCTCTTTCTGTTATCAGAAGCCTGTTCAATATTTTCCCAGATTTTATGTCAATGATGATGATGATAATGTGGCCATATTGAATATAGGGGAAAAACGGAAGGAAAAATAAAAGCCAAGGAAAGATGAAGAAGGGGATCAACTTGGTTTCACATCTTTATCCCCATTGTTCGTCGTCATTCTAGCCCATCCGTCCTGTGTGCATTACACCATACGATACGGCTCGGGTTTGGTTTTTAGATAATGATGAAAAAGAAAATACCATTCGTTGGACGATGACTGCTATTACCGCGACTACGACTACGGCGACGATGATGATGGTGGTCAAGAGAAAGCTGTTGTAGCAAGTAAATGAGTAAGTAACTCTCTTTTTCTCTCTCTCTCCAGAGTCTCATCTAAATCACTAAGCATATCCACCACACCACACGATATCCAACCTTTTATCCTAACTTCACTTTTCTATCATTCCCTTTCACTTTCTTTTTTTGGTTATTTATTCCTTCATTCATCCATTCATCGTGGTCGTCGATCCTTTGTACGAAGGAGCAGCCTTTCACATTTCCCTGAATCTTTTCTCTTTCTCTCCAACGTTCAATCTGTCTTGTTCAAGTGGAGGAGTTGTTGGAGTGAATGGGGGAGATAGAGGGTGAATAACTGTAAAGGAAGGAAGTTGAAAGAAGAGGAGCAAAAAAAGGGAAGACGAAGAAGAGGAGGAGGAGGAGAGAGAGAGGAGAGAAGGACAACTGTGCCAACTACACAAGGACTTAAGTTATACAATGTAAGTAATGTGCCATGCCATTAGGGCAAGTACTACTATTGATACTCATGGAGCGAGAGAGCAAAAAAAAAAGAGGAATAGGGAGTGAGTGACCATTCAACTCATCATTTAAAAAGTTACTCCTTTATTATATGATATTATATGCGTCTAATATTATAGTGGCTATAAAGAGAAAAAAGGGAAAACGGCAGCAGCAGTGGTGGTAGTGGTGGTGGAGGTGGTGTAGACAGTTTCCTCAAAAGTTGGACAAAAGAAGAAGAAGAAGAAAAAGTCTAGCTTCTCCTCTGAACAATAATAAAGCAGAAGTCACTTGTCCTTTTGTTCAAGCATTCAATGGTAACAAAAGGAAAAAGGCAGAAAGAAGAAGCGAGCGAAGAAAAAAAGAAGAAGAGAGAAATGGAGGAATTGCGCTAAGAAAGAGGCACCAAGACAATATAAATATATCTGAAGATGTCTCTATATAAAATGGAAAGTAGTCGTCTTTCGGGAGACATACATAACAAGATACCCACATGGAGATATCTTGCACATAATTCAATTACCGAGCACGTTAAGACGCGCTTAATTACTAATTACTTTGCTCTAATGCATATTATGAAAGTGTGTTGGATCTCGTGATATTCTCCGATTGACTTTTCGCCTTAAAATTGCTATATATTCTGCAAATATTTTTATTGGAATCGTTGCAAAAGCTTGTAGGAGAGATGTAAAAAAATACCGCAATGAAAATGAATGCAGTCTTTCGAATTGACTTTTTGAGTAGTATGTCTTGTCATCAAAGGAATTTTTTTTGTGCAAATCAAAAATAAATCAGTTGCTTTGAGTAAAGTTTTTTTCTCTCTATATATGTTTGTCTGCAGCACGCATCATGCATGATGGCGTGTTGCGTGAGTGAGCATAAAAGTTCATCAACCAAACCAAACAACAAAAACACAAAGTTCCTCTTTTTTTCTGGCGTTTCATTTCGCCATCTCTGCTGCTGTGAGCGCATCCTCTCAAAGAAGAATAAAGTAATGACAGTAAGCTCACGGAAAAGATTACATGATTCACGATCCGTCTGTTTGGTCGTGTCCCTCCCTTTTTCTGATTCATATAATCATTATCAGCCAACAGAAAAGAGAGAGAGAGATACAGAGAGAGATTTTGTGCCTAGCATAATTTTCATTTCAAAGGGAGAAGGATTTCAAAAGTTTCAAAGTAGACGGCTTATAAATAAAATAAATATCCCAGGTTTGCACTACCCTCAGACTAGATGATTCTTCCCGATATGCTCGGTTACATGAACCCACTCAAATCAAGCATATATACAGAATCACCAGCAATCTCTACAACGGCAGCAGCGAAAAAAAAATCCGACACACAGAGAAAAAAAAGTATCGTGTGCACAGCTCATTGTCTATAATGAGATTCAACTGTTTTCCCATTCATTTCGTGAACTCCACAACAAACAGAACAGGAACTCTTGCGTTTTACTCACTAAAAAAATTTCGCCTGATCAATGCGTGTTTTCTATCCGGATTGATAAGAAAACGAACAACAACGGCAGCGGCAGCAGCAACAACTTCTGCGCTCCTTCGTAATAATATAAATGGAATATTAAAGAGTTGCCTTTTAAATTTATTTCTTTGAAACATGCTGCCTCATGTCAATTGTTTGTACATAACATTTGAATTATGGATGGCTATCGACTGGCTATCTATAGGTTTCGGTTTCGGTGTGTTGAGAAAAAAGAAAGAAGAAGGAAAAAGCTTTCACAATGTCTGTCAGCATGACTCTGCGTATTATAATGTGATACGTTGTTGTCCTGGTCGTTATAGAGTAGTATCGCAGACAGACTGAATAACAGTCTCATGACATGTTGATGATGATCTATGCATACAATGTGTAAAAAATATTGCTTGGTCACTTTGCAGTTAAAATGGTGGATTGCCAAGGAGGATGTCATGATGATGCTCTAACATGAAAATACTACTGACAGATAACGATTAGAATCAAATGCTAATTTTTTGAAATTCAAAGCTAGAGAAAAAAAAATGTAGCAACCATGAATAATTTACTATGCTTGTTGATTCAAGAGATAAGGAAAAATGTAATGTTATACATACATGTCATGTAGGTAGAAAGAGAGAAAAAGAAAGAGGTAACTTACCACATCGATACGAGGTTTTGGACATTTTGAAACAGCCGACTTGAGGCAGGATTCTCGGTACGTACACTGTTCTCCGCACCAAGTGCACTTGTATTTGGCATTGCTTGGCGTGACACACAACGAGCAGTCCGGGTGACCACGATGCGAGCCCAGAATCTCACACTTGTACAGTGTAAAATTCATGGTGTCAAGATGATGATTCTCCTTCCAAATCACGGTCACGCTCCCCTCATACTCACCCACTTGGCTTTTATAGGACAACTATAAAAATAAAATGGGAAATAAAATAAAAAAACTTACATCACTTGCATTTTAGGGCAAATCATTTTTATGGCAACATTAAATTGACCTTTTAATGGCGCACCAGAAAAAAATTAAATGCCACATTGTAAACTAGAAAAAATATGATCTCCTATATATAATGGTTTCTCTGCTTCTATAATAAAACGTTATTATCATTCCTGCAAGATTAGTGTGAGTTGGAGAATTACACTACTTCATTCCCATCCGCTAGTATAACCTATCAATCACAAAAAAGTGAGGAAAACGACACCTAAAAGGAACGTCTCAGACTTTAAACAATCCCCATTTAGAGAATATAGAAGCCTTTTTGCTTCCAAAAGTACACCTCAAAATTGACTAGCTGGCACGTTGATGTGCTGATGAGTGACGATGACGACAACGTAAACTGGGCTCCTTTCTACTGAGTGACTTCAGTGACTGGTTTTCTGGGGAGGGGGAGATCATTGCTCCATTTCTACATGATTACAACTACAACCATGGGCATCCATGGTAGCGTTTTTGGAATGTGTGGAAAAACAGCGTTTTCATTTACTACTGGTTATACTGCCACTGCTGCTGCTTCTGCTGCTGCCGAACATGACCGTCAGACACCAAAGCTGTAAAATTTCTTTCCATTTTTATGGGTACTTAATGTCAGCGAAAAAAGGAGGAAGTGAAAACCCGTAGTAGTAAACTTGAACCTTTTAAAGCTGTAGAATGGAAGGAGCAGCAGTGGTGGTGGTGGTAAAAGTAATACGGGCTCTAAACTCGAAGCCATGCATACACTCTTTCAGTCACTTTACTCCTCAGAACAAGCACTTTTTACAACACCTTCAGCAGTAGGCGAGGTGGCGCATGTTGGGGTGGAGGTGGTAGTAGTAGTAGTGGTAAGTTTAGGTACTCTTTGAGGATCATAATAACACGCTCTCGCCTGCTGTGTCTCTTCTCACTCGCATGGCACTCATTGCAGTAGCAGCTCCAGAGGGGTAAACGGGTATTTTTTGCCCTGTGTGCCTAGTTTTCCTCTCCAACTATATGGAATGGAAGACGGAAATTGACATGAAATGTGTATACTCGTACTCAGTCACCAACTTACTTACATATTATGGATATATCCATGCATCACTAAATTGTCACCTAGAAACGTCGTCATCGTCATGTAATTTTCTCATCTAGTCGATGTTGTATGAATATAGTGCAGCGTAATATCATAGGACGTTGTAAAACATGAAAATTATTTTCTTCTTGGACTTTCTTTGCTGCTCGTTTTTATGACAAACGTAACCTGCTGACAGGGATTTTTAAAAGCTATCCAAGAAAAAAAGGCATTCATTCGTCGACGAGCAGGCAAAAATATATAAAAAGCTACTATATTGCTGTAGCTAGCTGTATAATATGGTGACATGGAATTGGGAAATATTTTGGGCAATGTGTTGTATGCTGACCGACATGGGCAATAATAAGTTTTAGGAGAGGGGAGCTAGCATTTTTGAAGACAACAAAATGTGCGGAGGAATACTTACGTTAGCCTCATCACAGATCACAAAGCGACTCCCTTCCACTCGAGCTGGAACTCGGATGTTGGTGTTCTCAATGTGAATGATGCAATGGACGTCCGAGTGGGTGGCCTGTAATGATATTGAACATTTAAATAAATACCGACAAAATAAATATTAAGGTCAGTATTGATCATTGAATAATAAATATTTATATTGAAAGCAAAGAAATAGTTTGGTCAAGTATGTAAGTAAGTAGTTTGCGGAGGTGGTTTGTCTTTAAAATGAGACGAAAAACTAACCTGTCGTGGGAGGTTCTCCACTTCCAGACGTATTCTCTTAGGAACATTATTGGCAAATAGGAGTGGCTCAGTAGGATTGCGAAATCGGGGACAGAAACCTGAGCCGTGTGTGGCCATTTGAGCAGGGTTCTGTACATAAAAAAAGAAATGAGAAGAAACAAATGGTATTAGTATTTTTTGCTGGTTTTCAAACATATTTACAAACATTCCCGTCGTCATCATTCGTCTCATGTGTCTCTAGTCTCAATTTATTATATTTCTAGCAGCAGCTGCAATAATGTTCCGACTCAAAATGCCAGACTTTGTGAAAGAAGTCTGATTTCTGAATGGACGATGATGGTTCCTGGAAAGTGAGGTTGATAATTTGGGACAGACTATGAAATACATACACATCTTTCGGGTTATTTTATTATGCAATTCGTTCTGTGCTACTGACGACGATGATGGGTATGGGTATGGTGAAACCACAGTTGCTGGTTGTGACAGGAGGCGAGGCAGCTACTTCAATTCATTTACAGAATGCCAATTAATTACAATCTCGGAGCTTTGAAGAGCGGAATTTCTCAGGCTTTCATTGCATGCATGCACGAATGAATGCGTCATCGTGAAGGTCACAAAATCCCACTCCCCATCATTGTCTTTCTTCATCTCCCTCTTCACGTCCCCACATAATTTCCTTTCTGGTTTATTGGGAGCGGAACAGAAGAGCATATCATTCGTAGTAATGACAAAAATAAGTACAATACCTTGTTGTTATAACAATAGAGAGAGAAAAAAAAATACAATTTATGTCTCTGCAACGTTAACTCAACACACACACATACACACACGTTTTGTTGACACAAGAATGGGAACGTGCGTGCAGCGAAAAAACTGAAAGATAAAAGCCCTGCCTGGTGAGAACAAGAAGACGGAGAAGAAGGAAAGGAATCGGCGACACGAAGACAGAAAAGAAAGCAACCGACACAGTGAAAAAATATTTACAGTAACTTCACTTTCAGTGCAAACGACACGGAAACATGCATACAAATTCACGAATTTTCATGAATGAGCTGTTAGAAACTTCCTATGAACATGATCAACATGATCGTCGTCATCATCATCATCATCCTTTGAAAACATGAACGAAGAGTAGACAGAATTTTTTTTACTCTCTGGCTGGTTGTGAGAAAAAAGAGTGTCTGAAAAGACATTCTATCTATTGTGAGGAAGTAGGAACATTTTTGACTACGCTCAAAAAAAGTATAAAAGGGACTTCGTCGGAGTACATTGTTTTGATACTTCATCCTCACTTTTTGGAGACTTGTCTTGATAACAAAAATAAAAAAGACACGCACAACAATACTAACCGTTTCTTTTAACAGCCTCCATAAATATACCAAAAAAGATGCATAAAACACAATAATAATAAAAATAATAATAGCAAGGTTGTAAGGCAGGGCATAATATGTGCAGTGTGTAGAAATATTTATACGTAATAATATTGATAAAAATGTACACCATGAACCATTTCTTTTTTCTCGTCATTCCCCACACTTTCTTCACAGTTGACTGCTTCCATCATTCTCCAAAGTACAGGGAAAGCATTATTGCATCTCTCTTTCTCTCCCAATCTGACTGAGCGAACGTGTCGCTACATCACACAGCATGCTGTTGCCAATATTGTGAAAAATACTGTTGCTTTTCTCACTTCCATCACCACCGCGCCGCCAATAGCACCAACACCACTACTACCACCACCCAAACAATAATAATAATGCCGATAGGATTGTAGTAATAATATTTATGTACACGTTCACTCTTATTATTATTGACATGTGTGTAGGAGTTTCTCTCTTTTTCGGTGTGTGTACGCATTTCCCTGAATGACTTTACATTCACATTACACCTACTCACTCCAATAACCACTGCTGCTGCCAACATGCATGGTGATGATCATGATATTATTATGCTGCTGCCTCTACTTCTTCGTGTTCGCTTCCGACTTTTCACCCCATTCCTATTTTCTCTTCCAACCTGCCTGCAACTAGCGTAACGTAATGTCAATTCCTGAATTACGCTTTATCTCGGTGAAAACGCATGCAACCATCTACAAAATTTGCTTCCATTTTTTCCTCCTTATCCTCCCGCTTTCCTTTCCTCCCATCATTCCACTTTTTGTCCTCTTTTCTTTTATTCCGATATATCATATGAGCTGGTAAAAAATGCTATTGCTTTGCACGACTGACTTTGACAACACAACGTACGTAACGTACAACGTACGCGATAGGAGACACGAGAGGAAGTGGCAAATAGGAAACTATATACGAACGCCTTTCGTTCCCAATCTTTTTTCTCGTGCACCAGCAGCAGCTACGTGAAAAACTGTGCAAAAAACATTGGAAAATGGTAATAATAATGATATAATATAAGCAACTTGTATCCGAGTCTATAAGAAGAAGAAAGCAATATGGCGAGAGCAGTGATGTAAATCTTTTTTGAATGCAGCACAACAACCATGTAATAACACGTCAAAAACTCCTGTCTACCAACGACGATACATTTCCATCTCACATCCAATAATCAAATCGACAATTTTTCAAGTTGAGCACATAAACTTTGCATCTAATAGTAAGTAGAGCAGCAGAATTACGCAAGGAAATAAAAGAGAGATACAGATATTGCACATACAACAGATAGTTGTACATTTATTATTATTAGTAGTTGTAGAACTAGTCAAGTAGTAGTAATGGGTGTGCATCTTAGAATCGATATGCATATAAAATAACTACTCTATTTCACAAAAGATTCTTACTACAAGGTCGCGTAAAATTTGAAAATAATGGTCTCCCAAATCCACACACACAGACATACACTTGTACATAGTCGTTGACGTTGCTGTGGAGAAAGTGGTAAAACTAAAAAGTGTCGAATGTGATAGTAGCAATAATGATGATTTTGAAATGGAATACGATGAGAAAAAATAACAAGGTCAAAATAATAATGGTGATATAAAACATAACAACGGAAAATGCGGCAGCAGACGCAAAGTTGGAAAGAAAGAGGCAGAAAAACAAACAAGGTTTGTTGGCTGCAAACGAAGATAAGAGCTGAGAGGCGAATGTGTAAACACAAAGGAAAAATAAAATAAAATTGTACGTAACAACAAGAACATCAGCAATGGTTTTTTCACCACCACTATAGTATTGGTTGACTAGCTGTGTTTTTTACACAGTAGAGTCGAGTGGAACAAGAGAAAGTCGTAAACTTCAACAAGTTCCTCATAAGGTTTCCAATAAAATGTCTTGTGAGCTTCAAAAAGACGAAGAGGAGAAGGGCTCATCATGATCATCATGTTCATCCAAGCTTCCATTTTACTACAGTAAAAATGAAGACAAAAGGATTCTCTTTTCAGTTCTGTTTTCTCTCTCTCTCCTTTAAACGAGGAGAAAGAACAAAACATGGCTTTCATCTGGAATAATAGGGAGTATAAGGTAGATTCTATTGCCATCTATTTATGTATTTCCTACTGATAACATATAGCATGATGGTTTGAATGAAACTGTGAAAAAAGTGTGCGAGCTTCACAAAGCCAATATCATAACAATTCTCATGACTATCACGTTACTTTTTCGGAGCTAATAAAATTTTATTGAGAGCCACCACCATAAGCACTACAAACTACTGCTGCTACATGAGTTGCTAGACAAAGGGATGAGCGCGAAGGTTACGGGATGCGTAAAAAAACGGAATGAAAATAAACGTCGTCATTGAAAGCATTCGATTCGCTGTTCAGCAAGCATTTTAAAAGATTTAGGTTGGCTGAGAAAGACGTTAGCGTATTTTAACGTCACGGGAATAACAAACAATTGCCAGTGGAATATTTGTGCAAAACTGAAATGAACTAACATTTGCACAGCATCCAAATTATGCTATCAATTAAGATTAATTCTAAAATTCAAGAATAAATGGGCAAAATGGTGGGAGAATATAGTATTTCCATGTTACCCAACGGATTTCCCTGATTTATTGTACTTTTCCCAATGATATGAATCCCTTTTCAAGATCACAGAAAATAAGAATGGAGTATGCCGTTTGTAAACATATTATTATTATTTTGCTACATTAACATTGAATGATTGTGATGTGATGCTCCAGGACATGGAAGATTTTTATCGGGGAAATGGGAAAAAATGGCAATACGTTCTGCTTACGTGGAAACCTTGAGAATGGATTTGCAGAAATAAATCTTATTTTGATCTAAATGCACATAATAGTTCGTGAAGGTTACCAATAAGACATTTTTTTGGGATGGTGTGCAATACAGCAAATATACAATACTGTAACATGTTTGTATACTATCCTTCCGTATATCTGCAGCTCCGCTCCTGTCTCTCAGACTGCTGCTGCTGCTTCAAAACTAATTCCGAACGGAACTAACAGATTATCACGGCGATTTTGTAGCTACACATCGTCATGCCAAAGGCAAACTTGTACACAGCGACCATGACTTCACTGGCAGACTATGTCAATAATACAATCTGTGGATGTGAAGGTAAAACGTTAACGTGAGCGTAACGCAGATAAGGTCAAGTAAGCAAAAAGGAATTTCATGACAAGTCAATCTAGCAAAGGAAAACAGGAAAAATGGCATAGGGAATCGAATGGAGGGATGTACATTTTGACAGACGTTCGGCATCAGGAAAGAATCGGAGAAATATTATTATTTTTTTATGTATGTCCGCTCTGAATGTACATATCAACGGAATCTAGTAATATCCGTACCTAGTATCTACGTGCTTTCATGTCGACCAAACAACACATGAATAAACACGACGACTTGAACCCATCAAGAAAATCTTTGTGAAAGTTACGAAAAAGTGTAATAATAACGCAGAGAGTGGCAGACACACAGGTTTCAAGAAAGAGAGAAAGTAGACAGAAAAACAAGAAGAGGACTACGACTAGGTATATATAGCGCATTCTTTAGCCGAGTCTCCCTTCTTTATTTGCCGTATACACTATAACAGAGGGAGAGAACTGTATTCTTTTCGGGAAAAGGCTTTTCTCCTTTATCTTCTTCCATAACTAATGCATCCAACCAAATCAAACACCAAATGGAGCTAGAGAGAAACTCACAGTTCTGGTCCACTGAATTGACAACAAATTCCTGACCATGAGAAAAGACCCAAAAAATATATATACCTATATAATCTTGGCATCCAACAAGCTTATATAGCATCAGCATGATCATCATCATCGTCATCAGTGCAGCAGCAGCAGCAGAGCAGCATCTGTATACATTCTTATTGCCAACATAACTACAGGCATTTCATCTTGCCTTGCTTTTTATACACTTTTCTCGTTTTATACGTTCAATTTCAAACTTGTCACGTAGACGAAGTAGGTGCAAAAGGCACACATTCACAGAAGATCTACGCACACACACGTATTATTATTGTAGAGGGAGAAAAGGTCTTGACTTGTGTGTTAGGAGAGAACATTATTTTCACCAATCTTTAAGACATGTCTTCTTCTTCGTCCAACCGAGCGCTCTCCCTTTTGCCTTAGAGCACGTACCTTCAGAGACGCGGTGTTGTATATACAACAAAAATATTTCACCCATACCCGGAGATTTATATAAAGAATATCTAGAGAAAGTATATTAAACACTTTCTCACTGTGGTGCATGCTTTCTTTCTGTATAGGAAAGAAAAAAGTTGACTGCGGCTCTCTGTTTTTGTGTGTAAAGAAAATATACGACTTTGATTCAGAAGGAATTTTTTTCTACTAACTCAACTCACAAATAACCGTGTACAGCGCGAGGAGGCTGCACACCACGAGCTAAACAAAAAGATGAAACGAAGAAAGGTGGTAGTGGTGCGTTCATGGTTTAGCCTTTGTACCTTGTACCCAATGTGGTGTTGTGTATAAAACAATGGTGAAAAAGTGGAACTTTTCACAGTGTGGCGGACAGGCCGCTGTAAATGTAATTCAATGCAGCGCGATAACAAGACAGATGGCATTTAAAAGGATGTCTGAAGCTCCTTTGCCACAACACTGCACTAGATAACTTGTAGATATGCTCCGCTTATATATTGGGAAGGTTAAAGTAGAGTTTATAAGCCAAACAAAATTCATCTTCATCTTGCTCAATGCAATCAATTAGGTGGACCTTGAGGAAAGTAGTAATTGATTAATTAAGTTTGTCTTGTTGCATTGAGACTGGGTTGTTAAGCAAGAGACGGGACGACACAACCGCCGACGACGGGAGTGAATGAAGATAAATTAGAGTAGTAGGATATTTGAGGTTTGAGGGAGAGAGACAGTATTATAATCTTGTTATTTACCTGATGCATCATATGAAGTAATCCTACTTTCTCTCCACTGATCACGGACGACGAGTTGCAGACCGTGGTGTCATGAACGCATCGATTTTCAAAGACACACCAACTACAGCCCCATGCTGATTTGACACATGAACGACATCGAGTGTGATGAGAACAGTTGTAGTAATAAAAGGATCGGCTGACAAAGTCTTTATTGGTCTCGGAGGAACGCACAGCGAGATCCACTTGAACATGATCTTGACCTTCAGGTATCACAGGACGGTAGCTCACTGATGGAGTTTTGCACTCCAGTCCATGCGGCTTCATCTCAGCGTCAATCGGAGGTGCAGAACCAAACACGCACTTGTACTTGGCTCCGGTGGGAAGATTTGGTCGAATCACAAGCGTTACCTGAATTAAAACGAAAGACAAAAATAAATAATCAGTCATTAAATTTTTAAAATCACAACAAACTTTATAGTTCATTCATGTTTTTTCCATAACAGTGCCGCAATAGCATTAGCTATTCTTTCAGTTCAATTTTGAGTACCTCAGTTTCGTGTGCTCTCATGTTTACACACGACGGTAATAAAAATATTTGCACATACGGCACTGTGAACAACATATATAATAGTTGTGCAACAAAATGAAGAGAGTTGACTGCGTAACGTGTTAGTTGCAGATGCGATGATATAAGCAGTGATACACATGAAACTGTAGATTACATAATGGGAAGTGAACAACTGAATGATTGTGCCCACACAGTTTTCTCGTGAGCAATTTTCAAAAGAAATACATCATGGAAAACTACCTGTAGCGTTTGCCTAAGCCATAATAGTAAGAGTTACCGAATTTGAATTTTGTAGTTGTCTGTAATACATTGTTTATGTATGCGATGATTCTTATGAACAGCATTTCCTCTCAAAACCAGCTATATAACTGGGGTTTGGCAACACCCACTCAGCCCAAGAAAATTGTATTCTTCTGGGGAAAATCAAACCAACCAACAGACTACTAAAAATACCAGCCAAAATTGTGTTGAAGAAGAAACAAATGATATGATAATGAGGATCATGGTACACCCAGGAATACGAAGAAACAAAAATACATATTATGATTATTTTTTATGGTTATTTCAGTAGGCAGACAGCGTGCTCTTTTGCAAGTTCCACTCCAGAGAGAAAAGTCAACAAAATTGAGAATGGAGTTTTTTAGAAAGATGGTAAGTAGTTAGAGGAAGTGAGTACGTATGCGAATATTTGTGTAAGTTGAGCACAAGAAACATCTCATCCCCATGTTTACTGTCTCCTCATGTGAAATGCAAGACTTTGTGCGAGCTGAGCTGAATTTGAGTAAGTGAGTGTGGTTTCCAAAGGAAAAGGAAAGGAAGGTACAGTTTGCACTATACGTTCAGTGGGAATACGATACATTATTTTATGCTAAAATAAATATATCCCATGTTGCAGTGGCCATTCTACAAACTTACATTCTAGTAAAGTAAGCATATATATATTCGTTTTGAGGAAGTGTTTTTCTTTTCCAGTCTCAGCATTCCCACTGATGATATAATCATTGGAAACACTGGCTAGTATTTCTCTTGGGCAAATGTGGGTGGACTGGCAAACTATAATGATGACACAAACATAACGACTACAATTTCTTGAGAATTTAAAAAAACACAACCACGTCACACGTGCTCAATATTGTGCAAAGCGTCATACATATCATATTGTGTAACGACTAGTTGAAGTCCATCAGGTTACAGCAAAGCATTGTTGAGTCTATTTGTTTCATTAAATATTTTGCAACAATGCAAAACTGTCTAAGAATCCATGAGAACTTGTGCAAAATTTGTATGAACGTATGTACCAAATACACGCTGTTTGTATGATTTTTATGTAAGAAAAAAGTCCGGGAAATAACAGGATATCTGCCTGATGATTACTTTCTTTCTCGCTTGTACTGTACTGGATATTTGTCATTGTACAAGAATAATCTGGAACTGCTTGTGGGTATCCTGATTTTTTTGGTGAAAGAAGGCGTATGCATGTCTTGCATGCTTCATGCTTCTAAATTTTGAATATGGAATGAGTTACGGTAGATACGCGGGGGCAAAAATTCTTGCCTGTACACATATAAGACATAAACAAACAAAACCGACATGGTAAAGTTTTCTTCCATGAACTGCTCTCCGCTTTCTGGACTTGTGATGTTCAGCTTTCTCCGGCTTACACTACCTTTTATAGTTTTCCTTGTCGTGTTTCGGCAAATGAAACTAGTGGTCCCTTCACTAGATGCAAAAATACAGACGTCTCCTAGCAAACAGGAAGAGGTGCATTCAACAACAGAACATTTTTTTGTGTTTCCTGTTTGCCATATTTTTGTAAATTTGAAATATGGTATCGGCTACATTTTTTGCTTGGTAGCCATTTCCGGAGGACATTTGCAGGAAATACGTTTCTATTTGCGCACAATAAAATGCCGCCTGAGGGATCAATTACAACGAAATTGAAAAATGATCAAATGAAACAGTTACATAAGTACAGTAAACAACCGGAATATCGAAATTGCGAAAAAAACGAAACCAATTTGGCACATGTTTCACTGATGTAAACTGGCCAACCTTTAAATCTCTGTCGGATTCCACAATAAAAATAATTCGTCCACAATAAGTTGTCTTATAGACCCATTGCTACAAGAGGTCGGCCTAAAGATCCGAAAACAAATAAGAAATGAAGTGGGCATGCAGACAAACAAAACAATGACAAGCTAACGCTGCTTGATAAATAAAGTCATACAAGGGTTTTATCACAACAAAACAATCAATCATTTTATGCCACTGCATTGGCGTGCGAGTGTTCTGGAAAAACTCCATTAATCTTCAAAATGAAATAGAACATCAAGGATAACATGACATAATGCAGTAAATAATATATGGTTAAAGTTTTTTTAAAATGCCGACTTTATATTTTATCCGTTTAACTATGTAGCTAATTTGTAGTAATGATTTAATAAAATTGTGCTGCACTTTTTCTAGCAGTCAGCTATTTTCATCTAAAGATCTCCGCCATACACAACCCTCTCGTCGTTTTCATTCGTGGCTTCTAAAACAAGTGCACTTCCAAGAGATACCATGATAAGCAATAACAATGCTACGTTGTGCATTCGCTGACAAAAACATCATCATTAAAATCTGAAGGGCCATTATTATCCACACTCTAGAGGCCCCAGTGAGTGGAATGGCTGCGTGCAAGTGAAAGGGAAACTTTACCACTTGAACTTCATAACATCTGCATTGTCGCTTTGTTTTCCATCGTCGCCATCAAGAACCATTCTGCAGTGCACTAATACAAAGGACCAGGGAAGAATTAGAAGAACAATAGCTGCTCTTGGTATGCAGACTAATACAGGCACATCCACTCGTCTACAGTATCATTGGCAAGTGTCATGAATTCAAGGTTCATTTTCCAAACAAGACATAAAGAATGATACCCTTGTAGCAGCGGCACAGAAGAAAAAAATAATCATTAAACTATCCGTTTTTTGGTGAGACAGCATACCTAACAACGTGACTACATTGAAGAGAGGAGAAAGCGGAAAGTCGTACAGTAAAACATGCTATTAAAAATCATGTGCATATCGTGATCATCATTACCATTGAGAACAATATCAAAAGACTTGCTGTTGTAGTAACAGTGGTAGTAGAAGTAGTAATGACACTCTTTTCTCTTTGTGACTTTATATGAATGAATATTATCGCAACGAAGCATGATATAGTTCAGCTTGCTCTCTTTTTTCTCTTTGGGCTGTGTGCTGAATAAAGACCATCAGAGTCATCCCATCATTTTGATGCTATCTCTCATCATACCATATCATATCGCATCACAGACCATAATAGAATGCAAAAGCTTCCACCAGAAATCCTATTTTCTTTGCTTCAATGCCTGCAACGCCTACTTCTTTTTCTTCTACTCTCAGCCGCTGCTAACACGCCATCACCAACCACTCCACATCGACATCTCTTCCGTCAACACATAATGCCAGGAGTATAGGCGACCAGAGAAACCAAGACCAGGATGAACTGAATCAAGCATGATCATCATCATCACCACACGACCATCATACCACGAGCAAATGGTGATAGCAGAAAACTCTGCTGCTAGTTACCCCTACCACTACTATTATATCCATTAATGTCACTTTAAAACCATTACCGTCTCCACTGCTATTACTAGCAGTCCAACTGCATGCCAGCATTTTTTTCTTGATCTGTAGATAGTAGTTGATTGCGGTGACGATGGGTGGAACGGCAAAAAAAAAATAGCAAAAAGAAAAGATGATGATGAAACATCAAAAGATTTGTATTAACCATGCATGACTGTTTGTTTTTATTGCGGATTCTTCTATCTCGGCTACACAAAAATACGCACAACGTTAACTTGTGCTAAATAGTAGCCAACACGACGACACAAGTGCTAATGATGTTTTCAATGGATATAGACATACTGACAGTTGGCGAAAATAAATCGGATACTAGTGTTTGACTTCCCGGGTCTAATTTTGACGGAATGCTGTTTCTTTCCAATTTCGACTTTTTCATTGTCTGTGTAGCGACCAGAAAGGCTTACGTAGGCACAATTGAAAGAAAATGCGATGCTTGCTCTCCCTCTCCTTCATGCCTCATCACTTTTCTTTTTTGCGAAACAGGCTGGAAAACTAGCCATGAGTGAAGGTCAGTCAAGCTTTGTTTCTCTACTTTTATTTATTTTTATCCGTGGTGGTGAAAGTAAAGTGAAAAGAAAATGTAATTACAGAAAGTCTTTTTTTTCTTTCGCTTTTGGACTAGGGAACGGCAAGTTCGTTTAGAACAAAATTACCACAGGGATGAGCTTTAACCTACTTAGGTAGCAATCGTACCAAGTGAACTTTAGGATTCCCTGTGTGTTCCTCATACAACTTTTAAATATCTCCGGATGTGACTGAGACAAAAAAACATGGAATAGTCATCGTCGGGTACTTTATCTATACAAAAATGACTAAAGCACATGGGTGTAGGAATGATATAATAGAATAGCCCTGTTAAAAACAATTAGTGACGCATGAACATCATACATTGCGCAATACAAGGCGGAAACGGATAAATATTACTTAGCTCCATTCCCATCCTGATCGGTTAGAAGTGCGAATATCCGCAAAAAATCGGAGATTTTGCGGAACGCTAAATTATATACAATTCTACATATTATATGAACATGTATACTTAAACAGGTAGGTGTACTATCCAAGAATGTAATAGTAGAGCTTGTACAAAGATTTCAAGATACGCCATGCCACATCAGCACCGCCACCGGAAATCACGGTGGTTCCCGGAAAATCCTGTTACGCTGAAAGAACGTTTATATTACCTTTCACGTAATATAAACACATAATATGAAACATGCAGTTCACTAGGGATCAGTTTTCCTTTTTTACAGAAAAGATTTCTCCATCTCACGTAAAAGGATTAAGAAAAAATAAAGAGGGAGGCAAGCGTTGTGTGAACGTGAATCGTTAAATTAACAAACATAAAACAGGATTTAGGTGCAGACTAGATTGGAAAAAGAGCTTCTTTCATATCTGCACTTAACGATGTAGTAGGGGTTCTGTTTGTTAGCTCTTAAATCAGTTCCTCCTTTCCTTGCGTTATCACTTGACACCACACTATAGAAGTTACCTCCTCCACCTCGACTACATAGTCAAGGCTACTCATTTGCTTTCTCTCCCACACTATCTCCCGGCCTATATCACACAACGTGCTCTACTTTTATTCTTCCAACAAAGGAGAAAAAGGAGCCACAGGTTAAAGTGGAACGAGGCAGCAGTGGAACGTAGGCATTTTACTTGAAAACCCACCTCCACCTACAGATGCACAGAGCAGAGTGAGTGTGTAAAGTGTATACATAGATTATTAAAGAATATTACAGCTTAATAGAGAATGAGATCTTACAAATTTACAGCTTCATCATCATCATCAACAACAACAACTAATGTAATTTCTTATTCTCTTTGTGCTTCCTCTCTCGTTCTCCCACATAGGTTGTGTCTCCCTTTTAATGGAAGGCAGATGAGGAAATTAAAGAAGAAAGAAAACAGACACGGGATATTACAACCTTGTTTGCTCTTCGTTTTCATAAAACTCCATCCATTTAATTTTATACTTACTCGTATACGGCATACCATACAGACAAACAAAGATGCGAAAGATGCTTAACTTTTGAAATTATCTTTTTCTTACAGTTCTCCTTCTTCTTACAATCTTTCTCACCTCTAATCTTTTTTAAGGGAACAGTATTTAAAACTTCAATAAATTGTGGAAGAGAGGGAGAGAAATGGAAATGGGAGCTTAAATGGGTTGAATATATTGCGAACATATTTTGCCAAGTTATCATTAACTTTGCAGTGTATGCACAGGTGCATTTATATAGTATAGAATGCCTCGTATAATTTCGAGTTTCACTTCTTGTGGTTTCGCTGGAGAGCTCATACTTACACATATTGCAAAAACTTGTGGGATAGGTACCTTTATCTTCGAAGAAAACAAATTAAATGGTAGACGAATTTCAAAGAATTTTGCGCCTTTGCTTATATATATATCCTGCGTAGTATCATAGAACCATCAGAAAACTATTCACGGAAAGTAACTTCAGAGGTGTATAAAAGAGCTTTAAAACTAATTTACTAATGTATTATGTAAGTGAGGGAAAGTGTGCAAGGAAAGTTTTATTGCATGCATTTGTATATTAATAATGCTAAAGGTTAATGAAAGCTGCCTACTGCTTCTGTTTCACAGAAAGAAAGATGCGTGTTGCAAAAAAAGAGGAACATGCCTATTCTCCTTTTTCACATGCTGTTTTCTCCATTTACTCGTCCAGTCAACACGAACACTGGACACGGTCAGTTTCAACATGGGCAAAATGGTCGCGTTGTGCGCCGGAGAGGGAAAATATATAATATTTATGCAAATGAGACAGAGTTGGCAATTACCTTTCGCAACTCAATTTTATAACTTGAACGACAAGAGTAGCAACACATTCTCTTATTACATTACATACCCATATATATTAATAATAAAAGAGAGCAGGGATATTAGAAGGAAATAATAATAATGTAAACGGTGCATTCACTCATTCATATTCACAATTCATGCGAACATACCTGGAGAAAAGCATAAGAGAAATGTGGTTCTCCTGTAATCAGTTGTTCAAATCTTGCTTAAGCCACTGGCTTGTAACTCAGGTGAGGTGAGGTGAGTACTCTCACACTCACACGGACAGCAGTAGCCGCACTTTTATTATTATATTATATTACAATTACGGTTGTTATTTGACATATGGTGTTAACAGCCATACATGCATGCATACATTACACAGGTACCTATGTACATTTCACTAAACGAATATGGCGGGAGTAGTGCCAGTTGTCGTGCTTTCCTTCACGCATTTTCTTGACCACGGCAAAACTAATTGAAGGCTAACATATAGTAATTTTGTCTCTTTACATTTGTAGATTACCTCCCTATCCCGTTCAGCATTAGCCCTTTGATTGCACCTTTTGCGCTTTTAAAAAACAACACGGGCATCGAGCAACTTATACTGCTTCCCTAAGCCATCGTCTACATGCCCATTACATTTGTAGAGTAGGAACAGCAGCAGGCAAAAAAATATAAGATATAATATTACGTGTTTTCATTTATTTATTTAAAAAATAGAGTTCGACAGGTGTATAGCATAAACATCATGCAAAGCAGGCATGCATGTGGCATGCATGTGTACGTACATGAAAGTTTGCAATGAGCCACGTTGATGATGATGATGATCATGATGAATATGGGTAAAAAATATATGTATGTGTACGTAGCGTATGTTGTTTTGTACACCGACCCCAAAAATATTCGACTTCTTCTCCACCTCTTTCGAGAGAAAATATGAAAAAACACCACATGTGAAAGTGGAGAAAGAGGGGAAATGTATTAGAAAGCAATGGTATTAGTCTAAAAACAGCAGCAACAGCATGCCAAAACGTGATTTGCAATCTGATTTGATCCCTTCTTCTTTCCATCGCTCTTTCACTCACTGTGACTTTGTGACAAGCAACAAAAGTGAGGCTTAACTGGTGATCACAGCAGTGGTGGTGCTGAACTAGTTTGCATGCAGAAGATTCATTACGGCAGGAGTAATATCAAAGGGAGCGAAAAACTCAAAGGAAAAGAAAGACACGGCATGTGGAACTTATATCGTAGGTACATAAATATTAATACTTGCACTGTGGAATAGTATATGCATATTATGTACTTTTTAATGACTTTATGACGTTGTTTTATGCAATGCTATCAATATCACTATTACTATAATGTAATATAATACATACATAGTGTGTTTGCATTGTAAAGCTGTATTCCTTTTTTCTGCAATTTCATTATTTTCATTTCAAAGTTGTCAGCTCATTCCAGTGAACTCTTATTGATTTAAAAAGCATGAATCATCATCATCACCAAGAATGGAAGGTTTCTCTTTAAGCTACTGTTGTAACGTTCTCCTTTTGCAGTCATTTTGATGTGCTAAGAGCAACCAGGGACTCTAATGAATATGTGCAAAGTTGTTGCAAAATATTAGTTTTTTTAGTAAAAATCAATGAACAAAGCCTTTTAAGCTACATGTTTTGTTTCATGTTTGATAGGTGTTGGTACATTCAACCGAGATTTTAGTATTTGAGTTGGGGGTAACAGTGAAATGAGAAATAAAAGGGACAGACAAATAACAACTCTAACAATTCTAGTCATTTACTAAACTTCGTGATACGGAACGGGTCAAATGTTGCAGTTTTGGCTGCAGTCATATAACAGTGGTTCCCTCAACAGCAATGATAATCATAGCATTGGCAAGTACAAAGGAGGTCCTTAGTACACCACCCGAGAATCTGTTCCACATCTTTGAAAAGTATTTTTCCTGGCTAGCCTGCCACACAAGTCAGCTCATCAGATTTTCCAACCAACAACAACGACAGAGCGTAAAACAGGAAAAAATGCAGTGGGTAAGCAAAAAGTTGTCATGACTTTTAGTCAACACCGCTCTACTCACTGTCAAATGTGAGAGTCTTAGAATAAATGCGTCGAATCTCTTTTTAGTTCACAGTGTAAGTAGGTACTAGTACGACAAGCCGAGAGATATCAGATTCATGTAATTACATTCTTCCTTTAACATACCGACCTTGTTCCGACAGATATTTCTGTCTTACTGGTTTCCCTGCCTGCGGCTGCCATTCCACTGACCCGTGTAGTAAAAGACTGGAAAAAAGACAGTGTGCTATGCCGCCACTGCTCTGCTCCAACTATTGCTCTTTTGTTTTTGCGAATTGCTCTTTGTTCCATTCTATTATATTGGCGCGATTACATCATGACCAGAAGAAGCCGTAAAGGTATGTATGTATGTAGTTATTTACAATTACGCCAAACATGGCCATTCTAGAATGGAAATGCAGGGATACCAAACTTAACTTTATTATAGTTTGAGATCTCTGAAGAATCAACTGAACTTTGCGAGGAGAAAGGAAAGTATGTCTTTCATCTGAGATCAAATGTTCAATATAAATGCTGGGCTACAGTTAGCAGACAATAGCAATGGCTGTTGACACATAGAAAACGAGATGAACGAGACACGTACATAGTCTTCATGAACAGGAAAGACGTTCCAAAGCATAATCTCTGAACATGGACCATGCAGTACGCAATATTTACTCGTGCCTTTTTTTGTAATATTTGCTTTTGTAAATATGATTCCATAATTTCTAGTCTTCCCTCCACCACTACCGCCGCCCACCTTCATCTTCATTTTGGCGTTGGCGGCGGCAGTTGGGTAAGATGGTACATTTCCTTTTTGTTGTACGCTTTTCATCTCAACTTTTAGTAAACGAGCAAGAAAGAGATAAAAAAGAGGAGAAAAACAGAACTTTCTTTTTTATTTCTTCTTCATTGCCGACAGAGAGAAAATTATCAAGGAAAAACAACGGGATGATAATAATCAGAGGAAGAATTTCTTACTGAAGATTCCTTAGAAAATTACACTACTTATCACAACGAATAACCATCTTTCAGAGTCTCTGATGATGATAAGGTTTTGCTTACTTGCTCCATTTTTCTCTGCTTGCTTGCCTGCTGCTTTGCCCAGCTAGACTGCGCCCACACTAATAATAAAGGTAGACATGTATTTAATGTCAACTTTTATTACACTGTTTACCTTTCGAAACTCTTTTCTACTTTTTTATGTAACGTTTTTAGCCGGAAAACATATTTTACTCGTCACAGAGGGAAGAAAAAAAAGAAGGAAATAACTAATGCATTGCGTTCTACTTTTTCCTCCTACTTATCGCAAAAGCATTACATTCAACATTCTAGTAGAAAATATTTCAGAGTGCATTCCCATGTCATTTATGGTCAACTGTCAAGGAAAAACTTATTCTACTCCGCTACTGTGTACTACATCTACTACATGAATATCATATTTATTTTGTAGGTACAGTCAACCACAAAGCAGTGCCGACTCAAACTGACCGCAATATCATCTAAAGTTGAATAAATGGGGAAACGGCCAAAAAAAATATTTAAAAAAGAGTAAATAAATGTCTACGCAACTGAAAACTTGTGCCTGGTTTGTTGTACCATAGTCACTAAATATTTAACCTACTGCTGCAAGTCAACGAGGGAACGCAAAAAAAATCTGCATAGACAAGTTCACAAATTTGCCATTTTATTTTTTAGTAGATATTCATGTTAGTTCTAATGTGATAGTTATCTTGATACGAGCAGTGGCAACTAGTGTAGAGAAAAACCGTACTCCTTTCTGATATCTCTTGACTGTGGCTTTCTGCGCAACATCATCGCATCGAAACTCGTACTACTCATACTAGTTAAATATTAATTTTGCGAGACCAACGAGAGGACCACCTACCCAGAAAAAAACGCAGTTCAGATTGTTTCGCTATAAAAACCCACCTCAATTTCTTGGTTTCACGTATATGTATTTTTTTGGTGTGGGAATAGAAGACGGCTGCTCCCCTGCTTAGTGAGTTTTCATCCAAGTGAGTAGTTGTACATTATTGAGGTCGACCCATACAATACACACGGTACACTTGCATGAGCGTATAATGTCATGTCATGTGTCAGAGTTTCCAAGACACACAAACAGAGACACACATGACATTACTATGTGCGCCTATTCACTTTGCGAAAAAGCCAGAAAAAATAACTTAGCAGCAGTTCCGGGGCAAAAGCCAACTTGTTTTTCTTACCGTTTCTTCTGTAAACTCTATTATGCAAAGAAAATAGAATTAAATGGGGAACTTTCCAAAAATAAAACGGGAGAAAAAAAGTGGCTCCAAACTGCGTCACCTTTATTTACAGTAAGAAAAACCAAGACAAAAATAATAATAATAAGGTAGAGAGAGAGAAGGAGAATCAGTGTTTCCTTGACTTCCCAATTTTTTGTCACGCGTTCAGCTGCAGAAAAAAATGCTCGAGAAAACTAGCAAGTGCACAATGAAAATGTCAGCTTACAGTTCTCTATAATGTCCGCCCCCAAACGACAATATTGTAAATGCATACTCGCTCACTCACATTTTTACATTCACACCGATTCCTTTGTCTTGAACAATGACTCTATTAAACCGTTACGGTTCTGGCTGAATAGGTACAAAAAAGAATATGTAATTATAAACAGCATGCCGAGGATATAACAGCTAATAAATATCAGCACGTTTTAAATGGCTCGTTTCAGCTATATTGTTATTGTTACTTTTCCCTTTGTCATTCATCTTTTGTTTCAAGAAGTCTTTTCGATACACTTTAGTTTGCAAAACAACATTTACTTTATGCAAGTATACGTGTGTGTGTACAATACATGGCTTTGCCTATTTCATGTTGTATCCACGTGCCTGATGTCTGCCCGAAACCAGATACTGTTATATCAACACACACACATACACACTTACACACTCGGATCAAGTCAGAAAGCGATGAAGCCGAAAAAGAATTTTCTTTCCTCTCCTTCTTCTCCATCTGTCACACAGACAGCCATACATGTGAAGAGAGATATGATTAGAAGGAGAATGTAAACACTGGTAGGGATGACTTGACATAGGAAACATTACATGTTGACTTTTCTCCTTTGCTACACACATACGGAAATGAGATGAGGGTGTGACAGTAGTGTGAACAATGTGAAGCATCATAATACGCATATATTCCATGAAAAAACCTTGTGGCAGAAAGACAATAATAATAATTATAGGTGTGTGTATTTTAGACACGACAATGTTTTACGAAAAATGTAAATTGTATACACACTTCTGCTGCCGTTACAACCGCCATCAAAATGTGTTAGAGAACGCACTCAATGAGCCACGTCGGAACAGCTAAAACGCGTTTTCGGTGTGAAATAAAAAGTTAAATTCATATTTCAAGTATTGTAGGAGACTGATTTTTACATTTGCTGGTAGGTATTCATTTAACGGTATCATGTAACAAGTTCCGCTTCTTTGTGGTAATATAAGTTTTGCTTATACGGATGCCCAATACAAAACTAATGGAACTATAATATATGTATCTACGACTATAATATGCAACATTACCTTAATATAGTAATAGTACTTATAAATAGAGATCGTATCACACAACATTATAAATGCATTCGCCACAATTTTTTACCACTTTCTATATATAGCGTAATTTCGAAAGTGGATTGCTATCACCTTGTATACTTATTATTATGTTGCATATCAAGCACATTTCCATTGCCATACAAAACTACTCGTGGTAATAATTCTCTTCTAATGGAACCACGACGAGTGGTGTCAGTGTTGTCGGCGGCGGTAGTGGTGTGCACAAAAAGAGTAAAAACATGACACTGAAAAGTGTCGGTGGTGACGGAAAAGTTACACTTACACATTTCTCCCATGTCTGGTGCATAGTACAATATATTATAGCATAATAATAGCAGTGCATTACATATCAGCAAGCCTTGTATTTACTATATTACATAGAGACATAAATAGTATGCACATTGCACATACAATACACACACTTGTATTCTATAAAATTATGCTCCTCTTTTTCACTCCGTCTTCTTCTTCGAGTGAAGAAGAATAATAACTCGGGAAAGAGCGAGGGAGAGAGAAAGAGTGAGCGAGTTGAGGTTGTTGTATGTGTGGAAAAAGCAAGCTAGTCAATAAAGCTTTCTGCGTTCTATACTGTGTGTGCTGTGGTAGTACACAGGATACATTTATAACAAGAGCTCCTTTTCTTTCCCTCCCCGTCGATTAATGCATATTTTATTTACTCACTCGCTGTCACTGATTTCCTTTCCGGATAGATTTATTATCGTCTGCTGTTGTTGTTGTTACTACTTCTACTACCACCATTGCTTCTGCTCTTGCTTCCTTCTCCGTGAGTGTGTGAGAGAGAAAGAGAGAGAGAGAGTGCACTTTTTACAAGAACCAACAACGCATAATATTTATTTACATACATATAGCGCGCAGTAGTGTAGAAGTAGTAGCAAAGGTAAACAAAACCCTACAAGGCATATAGATCCGTATAAAAGATAGATAGGGAGAAGGAAAGAAAGCAAAATATTTATATTCATTTTCCCCTCCACGCTCTTCTCATGCACGTTTGAAAAATTCGCTTTTTGAATTAGAGGGTGCAATATCTCAAAAACACCACCACCATTACTACTTACTACTGCTGCCGCCGATGTCAAGAAACCTTTAAAATACATACATACAAACATATATAAGCATGTTTGTTCACAATTTTATATCTGCTGCCTGCCATTTGCCAACACGCTTATGTAGAAATTCGTCACATTATACTTCTTATCCATCACAAACAAAACACCCACATATAAACATACAAGTAAGGTATTTATGCTCTTTAAAAAGCATGAGGGAGGCCTTGTAAAATTGAAAGTAAAAGTTGAAAAGTCGATGCATAAAATACATTTTACTGTGCATGTTTTTGTACGGGTATGTGCGTTTCTCTTTCAAGTGTTGCGTTGCTGCTGGTGGCGGGGGTGTGAAAAGAGCACACTGATAACAACATCACCACCATTACCCAGCCAGTACAGTGTAGTGTACATTATCGACGAGAGAAGTAAATACATTTATATTTAGTAATATTATTGCCTTAACTCCTCTCATAGATCCTTGTTATTATGTATCACTATTATTAGCATCACTATTTTCAGTTTACTGCAAATACAATTTTCATGCGTGTTTCACGTTGATAATAAAAGTACACACTCGACTACGTACCGTCGAAAATAATAACGACCTTCATGAATTTTTCCTCATTTTAGCTTTTTATATCTTCATTGTCATCACCGAAACGCATTTTGTAAAGCTTTGAAATGAATAGATGAAAAGAAAGTAGATATATTACTGTTATTTCTATGGAATTTTAGTAGGAGCAATTTTGCCTAAAATGTACGGACGCACATCATGATTTGTTGAACTGCACTGTGCAACCAATGAACATACTTTTGTTTATGTAAAACAATAAATAAATCTTAAAAATTGGTCACGAGATCCTTAACAGTAAAATACATCAGGTAAATGTATCCTACATACAGGCAAGGAGTAAAATCAGGCCAATGACCATGCCAAAGGGAGACAATTAAATAATAGTAAATAGTGTGCTTTAGTTTTGCGTAAGGTAAGTTACGAAAAAAATATGGGCAGTTCAATCTAATCACTTTTTGAATGCATTTAAAATAGCTCTCCTACAAATTCTGAATACAGTACAACTACATGCCTCAAGTATAATGACATACAGAGTTATATACGAAAATTGTGATATTATTATGCTTTCTGTAGCCCTTCCGTTCTTCAACCAAAGTGTAATCAACTAACCGACGTATTTCACACAGAAGACGACAAAAAATGAAGTTGGGGAGTGAATATAGGAACGGAGATTTGATACAACGTCGTTTTTTCTTTGCCCATTACCTAGTTGAGAAAATGAGAATATTACATGGAATCGGTGGCGGTGGAGCAAGTTAGCTTAAAGAGAACTTTTCACTTGCTAATAACATGGCTTGGCAATATCTGCCATAGCTATTTCAAAACAGGAGTAACTTTACGTTTATTCCATGAGAGAACGCCGAATCGCCTGACACTTTAACTTTGCCCTAGAGGAATAATAAGAGCATATAACGTAGTAGATTAGAAAAGAGCGCGAAACTATAATCATAATGGTAGTAGTGGTCGTAATGATAATAATGGATAACGGATAATTCATTTTCTTTGTCCGTCTACTTTCTCCCTTTTTATTATAGCAGTCCTACTTAATAATGTAAACACATGCAGCCAAATACTTAGCGACTTCTCGGCTCAAATGCATACATGGTTACACGTTGCTAATAATAATAACAGTAATGATAACAACGCTACTTTTAATATAGAAATTAAATCGACGTTTTTACACTATACATACTTAACTTAGGTTACTGACCAACTGCCCAGTACTGGAGAAAATTACATGCTCAATCAATATCTTTAAGCATTTGAACAACTCTTACTTCATCATAAAGATGGCTTGGATTACTCATTCATAGAAGCAAATACTCTCGTGCAACTGCAGATTGCATGGAATTGAGGAACAAAGAGAAAATGTTCTTTTTGCTTGTTATTGTCCGGTTACAACAGTATAATTAATTTACAATTCCAAGCTCTAGTTATGTCGGTGAATGACACTCGACAAAGCTGACACGTTTGTTACTTATTCAGGATAATCAAATAAGAAATGGGCGTGCCGCGTGCCCAACGAATGATATGTACACCATCATCTTCGAAAGCGTTACAAAAAGCACTGCATAAATTATGCAGTGACAAGGAATATGGTTTTTAGCTGTGTGTACCAATCAAAATATGCATTTGTACCATTTCCCGCTATAGCTTACGCCAAACCACTTGAAATAAATGGTTGGCTTTCCTCTAGAATACAAGATGATGATGATGGAATTCAAGTTGCTTGTTGGGATTCAAGTTTTCGGTCTGAATTGCATTTTTTTCTTTCAATAGTCACTTCCCTCCTGAAAATGAAAATTGGCTTCTTTTCTCCTTGTACTGTCGTCTCCCTTACTGGAGCATTCCAATGCGTAGAAAATCTGAATGTGAAAGTACTTTCCAGACAGTCACGCATATACATATTTCGATAGCTGCAGTTGTAATAAGCCATAAATAATACGACCGTGTGTAAGTAAATATAACTATTACATCTTGTACATACATATACAGCTGACAAAAAAAGACGAGAAAAAATTCTTTAAAACTCAATAGCCTTAAATGTAAATTTTTAGCATGCACGCATGACTGCCTGTTTCGTCCTCTTCTTTATATTTCAAAACATAGGTATATATATATCGTCGTTGTCGTAACTGGTGGCTATTTTTCTCGAGTGTCATTTTTCAATACATTAGCTATGAATGCATAACTGAATAAAATATACTGCAAGAAAAGCGTACTAGTCAATTATCCGTGACGTGTGGCGGTGGTAGTGGCGGAGCAGGAAATAAAAAGGTGTAAAGCTTTGCCAACACACAAAAAAACACGGACTTACTCCAGCTCTCTCTCTCCCATTCTGTGTACATATCTCTAAAGAAATTTCTCCATTTTTGCCACTCACAACAATCCCGTGAGCAGAGGGAAAAGAAGAGAAGGAGGAGGAGAAACATGGGTATACTTATATGTTAAATCCTTTAAAGTGTTTTGAAACGCAGCAGCGCGCACACAATTTCATTCTATTCCATTCACTAGTCCACATACTCACTTGACTATATACTGCAATATGCATACCTACGTCCTTATTTCATTTTTATATTTCGTCTACCTTGAACTAGTATAGCCTACTAAGCTGTACATTTCTCCTGTGCATATGACATTCTCACGCATAATCGAAAATGTCAACGTCAACGATCACTTGTGAGCGTCAACTCATGAAAAATTAGGAGGTTCTCCTCTCCTATTTTTTCGTCTTCTCTCTCTCTTTCTTTTTTTTCTTCATGTGTTCCTTTCTTCTCTCAAACCGGCTAGTATTGCAGCAGTGTTGACATCGGGACAATGATAGAACACACTTTTTTTTCTTTACAATCGCTTTACCGTCGTCGTCGTCAGTGACTAATAATATAAGATGCAATGATGTTAGGGGGATGATGATCATCACGACGACGACGATGATGATCATGATGACGACGATGGTAGTGATGGTGGTGGTTGGTTACACACTACACACTTACGAGTCTTATATTCTTTTTTTCTCCCTTTTATATGCAAAAAAAAAGATTCTTCTTCTTGTCTTCGTCTGTCTACCTCTTTCTGTCTCTCTCCCGTTGACTTGAACGCCTTTGAAAATCCTCCTCACTCTGTCACACACATCTCAACATTTGGTAACGCTCGATTGAGCTCTGTTCATCATCATCATTGCTCGCTGCACAAGAGAACAAGTCCAAAAATTGCTTGAAAGTAGAGGAACACGACCAAGAAGAGGTAGACGACAGCTCACTCTTTGAAGAGATGAAAAAATAACTTGCTTTCTGTCATTATGCCAAGCAGAGAGAAGAAGGCATCGAGAAGAGCCAGTAAAAAAGTCATCCGTATTTTTTTCCGTGCACACACAGAGAACTCAGGTAAATTCATTGACTATAAAACTAGTATTGCAAGTGCTCTCTAACCTGTCTATCTACGTGAATGTATGTCTGTACTTTTTTTTCTTCTTTCGTTGATGTCGTATCAACAACCACGTCAGCCAGAAATGTACTCACCGAGAGAGCATTGCACAAGCCATCGTCATTATTTTAGCAGAAAGGAATAATATCAAACATCAATTTGAAATAAACTACACGACACAAAAGAAGAGTCGGGAAAAACTTTGTGCAAGTAAACATATTGTGCTGTTAAGTAGACATTTTAAGATGGAAGGAAAAGAAGAGAACGTTTTCGGGAAAAATACATCCCGTGGTTGTGTTTGAAGTAATGACTGTTGTCACAACATAAATCCCTGTCATTCTCGCCGAAAATATGAAAAGGACCTTTTACTAATGCGACAACACCGACGACAACTGCAATATATATTCTTTATTGTGTGGAGCGATAGAAGATATTCTTTAACCTGCCAAAGAGCAAGAAAAATTTGTTTTACAACCCAACAAAAAATCAAACCTGTTTGGAATCTTTCGATTGTATGTATATACGTAGGTATGTACCTGCAAAATCTTGTCCTTTTTTTCTTCCCGTCAGATTAACTAATTGACTTGCAAACATGATTTAATTACGGAATGCGCAGAGACTAAGATAGAGAGAGAAAATAAAACTTGAAGCTAGACAGAAGGAAATAAGTTGAACGGAGAGAGGTGCAGTAGCCTCTGGTAGAAATCCGATATGGATTAATGGGAACCTTTCGTTTCCGATTTTATGATAGCTGAAGATAGAAGAAAGGAGAGGTATCGAGCAAGAATTCATGGGCATAATCTCGATCCTGTCTTATCTCATCATTTGTTATAGATATGTCTATAGAAAAGACTCAGCCGAAGGCAAGTTTGGTATTTTTGGATACTCCTAGAAGGCACTTAACACGACAATGTAAGAAAAGCATATAGCCATTTATGAATGAATGTATGTGTTGACGTCTATAAGAGAGAAAGCAAGTCTTCTTGGTTAAGAGGAACAACCAAAGCTGTTCTCCCACAATCACTTGGAGTATTTTATGTGTTCCTCTTTTTTCTCCCACTGGCGACTAAGGCCCACATAGAGATTAAGTGACCCATGCCCAACCAGCAAGGCAATGAATGAGCAGCTGTAAAAATAGAGTCACACACACACACCCAGCATAAAAGACAAGGAGAAAAAAGGTGATTTTGTAAACTTATGGTCAGCAAAATGCTGGGCGGCAGGCGACTAGCTCCCTATCTTTCTATCTATCTATCTATTTCCTCCTTATTACTACACACATTTCTTCTTTTTCGTTAAATGCTACATGTTATAGTTGCGTATTATTTTTTACGCTCTCTGCTCTCCTTGTCTCTTCTTCCTTTTTCTTGTTACCGACTTTTTT
Source organism: Sinella curviseta (assembly GCA_004115045.4). NCBI lineage: Eukaryota > Metazoa > Arthropoda > Collembola > Entomobryomorpha > Entomobryidae > Sinella > Sinella curviseta. The sequence continues at coordinate 12,594,341 of CM065489.1, forward strand.
GACTGCTGCCTGACAAAAAAAGAAAGGAGTTAATGGGAGAAATTTTTTTATCGACTCGTGGGATCAACGGTCGGATCGCTTGGGAGAAATGTGACTCCTAAAGGAGCAGTTAGATCAGTAAATAATCAGGCTAGTACCTTTGTCATCTTCTTCCCTTGACTGTAATAACTTGCAATATAGCTAGTAAACGAGCTAATCAAACGGAACGCATACACATGTATGGGTGTACGTAAAGGGGACTAAGAGCAAAGATGAAACGAAGGGAAAGGAAAATTTTCCAATCGATCCTGAAAGAAATAATGAACAGCAGAGGAGAGAAAGGGAACAAAGAGAAGAGCAGAGATCCTTTTGGAACGCGTGTATTAAAAGGAAACGGAGACTCACTTGATGCATTTTGATGAAATGTGTTTAATCCCAGAGTTGATCTACCATCTATCTCTCTCCATTACAAAGCATTAGATGCAATGTACCCCTAGAAATCCAACCGTTTCTGACATGCAATATAGGTACATAAACGTAATAGCCTACCTTACATTTTGAAATAAGTTGTCGTTGCCAACTACTTTGTCGTAAGATTTCGCTTTACATTCAGTTCATATCTGCATGCATTATGTACCTATTATGATTTTTATTGATTTATTACTTTGATGAAAAGTAAAGATGATATAAATAAAACGCCGTATTGTTCACTTTTTCTGCAAGACTTTTTTTTATACGAAAGTAGAGTTTGATGGAAGTTCTGAGAAAGAAAAAATACGATTTTACGATTGCAATGCAATAGTGCAACTTGTTTGTTCTCGAGTACATCATACTGGGTAGCAAAGGGAAAAGTCATGAATGACTTGGTTGAAGAGCGAAGTATTCACAGAGCAAGTTTGACATTTTCTACTTAACTCAAGTTTACAAAGTAGAAATCATCTTGTAGAATAAAAAAAGTTGTTTTATTTTGTAGAAAGTAATATCAGATTATTGAGACAACTTTATCCATCCAATAATACTTGTGACATATCAAATTATGCTCAAAGTAAAGAGGGAAACAAGAAGGTAGGGAAGACGAGTGAATAATATGGAAAAACTTTATAGCTCTTACCGTTCCCATTTGATTGATTGGAAGTCGATCTGGTTGGGCCCGTTCAAAACTAATACACTCTTGACCTGATCCGAATGCCAGCCATCTGGGAGAACTGGCTTGAGCCTTTCGACAAGCGCCACGGATTGTACATCTGAAAAAATATAATATAAATTAATATCTTCTGCAAAAATGAGCAAATATTTCTACATCTTTTTAAAAGAATAGCGGCAAATTCGTTTCCTTTTTTGATGAAAATGAACATACAAAAATGGAAACTTATTAATAAGTCTCATAGGCAACTTTGCGTGAAAATCAATTATTCAATGACCGTAATAGCGTGCCTAAAACGTCAAATAATTAATTCTTCTCCAAAAGGCGAGAAAAATGTAATTTATTGCAAGTTGGCTGGTTTCAACAGCCGAAAGCAGATTCGATTCTTGGCACTCAAGTTTTTCTTTATTGTTAACTGTTTCTGTTATAATACTGATTCAGCAGCGTCGACGGTGGTCTCAGTTATCATCATCACAGAATTTTCCAAACATGGACAATAATAGAGAATAGTGTGCGGATAAAAAATGCACGTCCGTTACAGCTTTAATTTTTCATCTAATTGTTTAGCTTAACAAAGGCAAATAAATAATATTACGAAAGAAAAAAAAAACTTTAATTTAACATTTTCTAAGCTAATTATTAAATGTCGTACAATATGGTATGATGGTACATCCCTTGATGATCATGGATTCTGATGACTAATGAAAAGAACAATGGGTAAATTTTTCTTTCTAGCAGAAGTTCTCTCGTAAAAAATGTACATTGCTAAGCGAACAATGGTGGTGGCGGTGGTAAGTAGGCACTTATTTGGCATGGGTATTTTTTCAGTGTATGTCTCTTTCCTATTGCAGCCCTCATCTTTATAAGGATGTGAAATCATTTTCTCCAAAAAGTTATATAGGCATAAAATGACGATGTTGATGATGATGGTTGTGGTGATATAACCAATAAAGCAGTCGGAAAAATGCAAGGTTGCGGTTTTTCCCGTGATGTAGTGCTCATTTATTTTCCTATATAGAACGCACATGACTTTCGTGTTGTTTGTGGTGGTGGCGAAAAGCCCAATCATATTTTTGTTGGCTGTGCTTTCTACATGCATTGACTGTAATATACGTATTATTTGCTTACAGACAATTACATACAAATGAGTTTGAATGGCTCCTTTATCCGAATGCACATACACACACACGTGATAACATGACAATTGAAACTTTGTACTGTACAGACGCAGTTCTCTGTAGCGGTGTTTTTGTTGTCATTAACAATAAACAATCAAAGTGATCTCATGCAAGAGTTCTTTTTTATTATTGAAAGAGTAGTCTGCAGAGAAACAATGGTATATGTTCCATAAAATGCCTTAAACATATTTTTATCATTTGAAACCTAAATAAATACATATGCATATACTGAATATCGATTCCTAATTTTTGTACTCCCATTTCAAGTGAATCACGTTTGCCAAAATTCTCGAATGACAAAGTACATTATTTTGTGCAATGGTTTCCCAATAAGGCCGTATATGAACGTCATGGTATTTCCATATGTGAACTATGATCTAGCTATATCTGTTTTCACACCAAAACCTCTCGACGGCCATTAGTATATTCATGAATTTGTCTCTTTCTCAGTTTTGCCGACTACCAGACAACCGTAATTTTGACATTGTCCCTTTTTTCTCACTCAATCTCATTACCAACAGCATTGTGAAACCTCGAAAAAGCACGTATAATTACACCAAAGAGAAAGATGAATAACCATGAGATACCCTACATGCAGATTCACACAAAGGGAAGCCGAAGCTGCAAAAATAACAATAATCACACAGGGAATTATTCTACACTGGCCTTTTCTCGCCTCCCTTTCATACTCAACGCGAAGCCACCAAGTAGTAGTTGAATTCAAATCCACTTTAGCAGAGTCGCGTAAGAGAATTTCGACAAATGCAAAGGATATTATGAATATTTCTGTCCTTCGAAAAAAAATCCACGACTACACACATTATTATCCAGTAGTTGGTACGCATGGATGACATTATGTGGTTCCTCTATTATTCTCCTCACAACTTTAACAATAACACACGCAAAAGTCAAGTGATAGTAGGCGCAGCAATGTGGTGAACAATGTGTCACCCATCCAGCGAAAATCTAACCAACCACCAGTGCTACAACCAGCAGCAGCAGTCATTGACATCACAGCCATTTTCATCATGATCATGATACACTGACGATTAGATATTGAGTAAAAAGGCGACACTTGAGAAGACTTACAAGTACCTATAAAAGATGTAACAGTAGTGGTGACACAGCTACTACTGCCGGTGCTACCATGCTATCGACCGCTGGATATTTTTTGTGGATAGTGTGACTTTCAGAAGGAAAGCGTGATCACCAGAGAACTCATATATTTTACTCGAGCATTATGAAACAAAACCGAATGCAATTGTGTCTCGTGTGCGTAGGTTGTAAAAAACCACTGATGCGATGCGACGAGGATGATGATGGTTCAAATGATAACTCTCTGAAACCAGTATAGAGTAGAAAAATAAATGCTGGTAAAAGATACGTAACCGACCAAGCCATCATCGCTGCTGTAATCATAAGATCGTCACATTTTTATAACCATCCACTTACACAAGCATGAATAAAGTGCACGATTTTATTTCAAGTTGACTTTCTCTCGGAATGTTTTCTCCGCTGCTGGATGGAGAAAATGTGGCGACAAGGAAGGATTCAATATGAATTGATCTAGTATTTGATTTTTTTATCCAAAAGCACATCTTGTCTTGTCTCGGAGACTTCTACTGCGTCCAAGTCACATATACAGTGTAATTGTTCCCGGTGCTGTGGGAAAAGATCACATGGTGTGTGTATGGCTTGGCTAGAGAGAAAGAAAACCGTCTGCTTAATCAAATATCTGATGATGATAACACATATTACAGCTGCTACTGCTGGACTTGACTTTTTCTGGACTGTATACCACACAGTGGTTCATATAGGTATGTAAATGCATAAGCCATTTCCATCACAAGCAAAAATGTCTTCTGTATTCTGAACCATTTTATGTGTCCTTCTTTCGTTGTCTCCTCGTTTTTATCGCATTAGCTAACCAAGGAAGTGTAGGACCGAGGTGCACACAATCTTTTATGACACGTTGAAGAGAAGAGTCAAGTATAAGGAGGAGGAGGGGAAGTGTCAAAAGGATACCAGCAATTTTTTATCGTGATAAAAAATATTTTAGCATATATCATTCACTAAATACTTTCATACATGCATGGATGCATATAATATTCCAATCTGTGATATCGACCTCTCTATCTGGAAGATGTAAATGTATCTTTTTGTATTATATGATTATTAGGAGTGGTGCAGTGAGAGAGGACGAGAAACCTTAAAAATAACAACCTTCTGCTACTCACTCCACCACAACTGTCGTCGTAGTCACCAGAACCACCGCCAACACGTTTACTCAGCACAACCCTAATGATGCACACTGTAGACACATTATATAGGTATATGTAGCACATAATAGTGTACAAAAATGAGGAGGACACATAGTAGCACAGCATCTTTATGCCCTGTATTTGGCACCCATGCTAAAAAATGAATTTTGGTTTAATATAATTTCAAGTGGTAAAGAAGCTCTGACCCAGGCCATACATCACTTTTTTCCAATAACGGGACCACAAAAAAGAATGGAAGCGAGTCATGAAAGAAAGAGAGAGAGGAAAAATAACGGAACATGCATTTCAGTAGGAAGAGAGGAAAGGAAAAAATTGGCTGATTTCAGTGAAGCACAGCATCTGCGTGAATAGTAAAAAATACGGAAAAAGTGGGAGATCTATTGTCTATCCACATGCATAATATATTTTATTATGGAAAAAGGTCACAGTTGCATAAAGAGAATAAATGGAAGATTTGTAGGAGCCTGGGAAGCTGTAGGGAGAAAATGGGAAAAGAAAATATATAACTAACATGTCTTAGGTCATTCGGTACACTTCTGCTTACATTAGTGTAGCTTTTTTTACTGTTCCATGTTTCAATTTTTTATTTGAATACAAACTCAAGACTAAGCTGGAATGGTGAAAGGGGCTACAATTATATGCAACTATAGATTAAACTAGCGAAGAGTGTTCAGTTTTCACAATCATGAGTTAAGCATCGTCCAGTTTGCACCCATGGAGAACAAAATTTCACTGAATATTAATGGTACCCTTTGCCTTTGAGAAAGTATTTGCATGCGTGCAAATTTCCAAGAAAATCGGCCTACTCATTTCTCTGAAAAAGTGGTTACAGACTGACGGACAGACGGTGCAAAAAATTTCAAGAATGAATATGCTCGCGCATATTAATTAAGTTTTCCTCAAATACAATTTTCAGGAACGCTTGCGATTAGCGCAATAAATTCATTTTCTGCTTGTTTTCAACATTAAAATAATACTCATTGTGAGTTCATTAGGTATTCAAAGGCGTCACTCCCGCTGACATGTTACTATATATGTCAGAGGCAATGCTAGAACCCACTGGGAAGGCATTACTATTACTTAATTTAAAAACAAAGAACTGTCTAGATATTTTCACAAAATTTCCGGTTTGTGAATACGTGAAGCAAACCGATGTATTTAATATGCAGGACGATGGCCTATATACCGTATATAGGTGTTATGCCACACCACCTTCAACAACTAAAACTGGGAGTCATCAACAAGATTCCCTTCAATGTTCAATAGAGTATTATTTCTTCCTCCTTTGCGTGGAGAGAGAGAGAAACAACTTGATGTGCTAGTTGGCTTGCTGCTCAGTGTGTGGTGGTGGAGAAGGTACTAAATTGGATACCTTGAGTACCATCAACAACAGCAATTTCTCTTTTTTAGCTGTTTTTAGGTATACCCTGTAGAGAGTAGGCAGAGGATATGCATAATATATTAATGTTGAAATTTGCAGACAGTTAAATTTTAGTCATTTCGTATAACCATCCCATTTCACATTGCTAAATTTAACATGAACCACTTGGAAAAGTCGTACAATGAGCAGCAGCAAAACGTGGAAAAGGAAGAGAAGGAAGTAAGCTCAATTTTCATTTCGGCCCATTTCACCGCTCTCTTTCTCTTGTCTCTGCTGAAAAAAAGATCCTCTTGACAACTTCATGAAGGCGATTCTTCCCTTCTTCTTGTTATTATTGTTTCTTCGTGTTGTAAAACCAACCCAGTTTCAATTCTGCTGTGTCACCGTGCACATTCGACAAAAATAGCAAATTACTCAAGTCAAGAGGATGACCAAGAAGAATGCCCGTTTTCGGTTGCCCGTGTTGTTCCTTTTTTTAAGATTGTGGTGATGATGATGACTATTTTGATAGAAGACCAAGTGAGAGAAGTAAGAGCATCCCAAATTTCCATTTTTTTTTCTCTCTCTCTCTCTCGCTCCGTCTCTTCATGTGTTTGGAAAAGGGTACCTAAATCCTTCCAAAAAGGAAATCCCAAACATTCATTTCCTTCCTTGTATCATAACTCAACGTCTATATAGCATGACATCACCTTGCAGGGAGGCCGGCAGACAACCAAATATACCACATGCAACCACCAGTACTACTCCTTCTCTGGCTTCTCAAAGATGTACACATTTAAATAAATCTACATCCACTTTGAGGTAAGTTTCTTCACAAGTATGTAGGTTAGACTCAAAGGCAATTTTTGCATCAACGGCAACAGCAGCAGCTGCTGCTTACTATTATAATTATATTCCGGCAGCTACTTCAAATGGACAGCGTAAAAACAGGAAATTAATAATTTTGAGCGCTTGCATAAGACAAACTATCACGTCAACATGGCTCATATTATGAAATAAATGTTGACAATTTTGACATGGATGAACTAATATGAAAACATCAACTTCCTCCTCACCATCGTCATTCTCATTTTCACCTAACCAAACAACAACGACAAAAGTAGGAGCAGAGAAAGAAGCTGTGAGTGGTGTGATATTATGCGTTGTTCCCTGCCTGTCGTCATATCATCATGAAAATGATGAAATATTTATGAATTATTCAAAACACTATACTCTCAGCAGAAGCACACAGCCATTATCCTATATTACCGTTTTATACTTGAAACCGAACAAGAAGGCAGAAGTAGTAGCGATCCCACTTTACCTTGCTCTTTCCGTACACTCATTCAGCCAAGTCAAGCCAAGACAGAAGAAGAGTGGTCCCATAAAAACATTATTTCAACTCCACACGGAGCCGGAAGGAGAATGTAACAATAAGTGTAACACTACCACACCTAATGTCTCTATACAAAACATGGCCTCACAAACTATTATTATTGGAGAAGACCACTTTTGAATCCATTTTATTGGCACTTGAAAAAGACTCTGAATGAAACGCATCAGTCTTCTGGCCTAGTGCTTGGCATATAAATATAAAGGCATGGAGACTTTCGTTTCTCTCTCTCTCTTCACCCAGCAGCCAAATTGCAAGCCGAGCAAGAAGGAAGAAGAGAGCAGACAGGATGTCCTCGTGGTTTCTTCCATTTACATCAATGTACCCCATGTCATCAATCTAGTGTGTCGTGGCTGTCTCATGTGTGTGTGTGGCGGTGTGTGTACCTAAGCAAAAAGCCTCTTCAACTCTCGAGGAAAGCGCTTGATGCACAGCTTTTCCGTTTTCTATGAAAACAACAGCAAAGAGCACTATAGAGAAATGAATATACATGAAGACAACTTGGTATGAATATAAAAGTGTGGTGAATATGTTGTATGTGCTGTGGTGATGATATTCTCTCAGGCTCACTTACTTCTAATGTGGCATAGCAAACACATTATGCGTAGCATTTATTACAAGACAGCAGCAAGACAACAATTTACCAGGCCAGACGAGCCATACACAAAGCAAAAAGTTAATATACTTAGGTAAAAAAGGTAGAAGAAACTGAAAGAAAAGAAGAAGACAGGGGGAAATTGCGATACGCTGCTGCCATTACACTTTGTACCAGCACAACGCACCATTATTAAGGTATATGTGCACAAGGAGTTTTTAATATAAAAGGTGGTGCTCGGTGCTCGTGTGCGTTGCATTCGGTGACGAGGGAGTGAGTGCGCTCTGAAGAAAGTTAAGTACGTGATGTCCTAGCCGAAAACGTACAAAGGCTGAATATTGGCTGCATTATTTCACTCTTACGGGGATTTCAGAGAAAGAGAAAGCTTGGGCTGCTGATATATAGTTTTGGCAGGAGTAGTAGTAGCGGGCAAAAAGAGAAGTCAGTTACCACTGCCGACACACAAAATAATATGCTATATCATAGGTAGGTAATATAATAACAAAGTTTACTGCCACTTGAAAAGTACATGAAAATCGCATGGCCAAAAAACTGAAATTCTTCCATACCCACCATATAGTACCACTAAAGGTATTCTTATTATTTTTTGGAGGCTTCTATGAAACCGTCAATTGTAGACGCACGTCCCTTTCAAGTTATTGTGATAAATACATGCATGCCTAAGCATACTACCTAGAAATGTCTAAGGAACAATCTCTAAACTTAAACAATATTCTATTCACTTGTTAGTTCATTCATTTTTTGCGTCTTAGGGATGTCGTGTCCCTCCAATTTCGGCATACAATGCTCGTTCATAATGTGACAGAGTTCATTACAGAAAAACAGCATAAAAGGATAAACATGTACTTAAACTCGTGCATTATTGGTACAATGTCATATAGGCATATGCCTTATATTTATAACGACATGTTAGGTATATATGTACAAGTAGTTTGTAGAAAAACGTAACAATGAAGAAAGAGTGCGAGAGGCAGAATAAATTGTGGAGATAGAAAGGAGTGGCATACAAACAGCTGGATTTTTGTATCTTTAGGGAAGCAAAGAAGGAAGCCAAGTAATAATCAGGTTCTTCATCTCTCTCCTCTCTCTCTCCTTTGCTTGCCACTCGTGTCTTTTGATAAGGACGACCGACCATCAAATGAACCGAATTACACATCCTATCTCTGTTGTTTTAGTGGCTTCTTCCCATTTCCACTCCATTTGTTTTGACGTGCATCTTCTCCAGCTATATGAAAATTTTCTCTTGTCGGCGGCGCTACATATTTTGTAATCATCGCCATCGTCATCATCATCCTCTTACTTCTTGCTAACACTGCTTCTATTGAATAGCTTATCCTTCCCAGAGAGAAAAAACGTGCTACAGAAGCAAAATAATAATGATAATGTTGCCACAAAAGCCACTCTCTCTCTCTCTCTCTCTCTCTCTGCAGTTGCTTCGCTTGTAGCTGATCCGGTTGAAAAAGTAAACAATTTACAGCGAAAGCGCTGCAGTATAATCTTTATCATGCCTGTCAAAGAGTTCAATTTTGTTTTCCTCTCCTCTCATCAGAAGCATCATCATCATCCCCCTCGTTGTATAATTACTGCTGCTTCTACTAGCACCATGGCTATACCGACGACTACTATAATGTTGGATTCAAAAAAGTCGAGTTTGATCAACTTGCTTACTTTGGATAGGCATTCATTCTATTTTTCGCTGGAATATTACTTAAATTTGTTTGCACTGAAAGTTCATTTTTAAAGAAATGGATAATTACACGGACCGACGACCTGTGATAATAGAGAACCATATAAATCGTTAAAGAAGAATGGATTTAAAAAGTAAATCACTTCCAGGCAACGCAAATTATCTGGAAAGCTGGAAAGACAAGAAGAGAGCGAAATCCGACTAGATATATTTAGTTCCATAAATGAACTTGGAAACACTCGCTAAAGTTTATATACTAGAGAATCTTCTCGGTTTGTCGTCGCGAAGAGCTAAAAAAGCATCACATAAATATTTCAACTTCACAGAGAAAGAAACTCGACAGCTTTGAAAAACTGCATATTATTTCCGAATGGCACGTTAAATGAGATACATGGGAAAGAGAGCTACAACTGCGGAAATGTATTCTTGGCTAATGTATGCACATTCTTTGCCATTTTGACTAAACGGTAACTACCCTCCCATCCCATGTTATTCTTAGTATCCGTCACTCATCCTTCGTCGTCGATGGAAATTGAATTTGTTTTTGAGTGAGATTTCCCATTTATCTCTGCCGACAGGAGACTGAATCCACGAACCAAGCAAGGAAATTGCTGGTTCATCTGTCTCATGTGCCTGATGTGTTGTAGGCGGACATCTACAGATATCTATCTATGCTATCAGCTATCTAAATCTGCTGCACTCATTTCAAGAGAGTTGACTGCCTTTATATCTAAAAGTTTCAACAAATTCGCAAAATGATGCTAAGAATTGAAAAATAAGCGAAAAAAACACAAATAAATTGAATGAATAAACGAATGAACAGTCTGTTTCACTGCGTCTCCTCCAAGAAATGCGCGCAATTTTAGTGAATATAGTGGGTTTGCCATGGTTACAAATCTTGTCGGTTCCCCACACATGCTATTTATTTTTCGGTCGTGAATCTAAGAATATTGGGAAAGCGTGCCATCATCATCATCACCATATCCTTTCCTTCTTCCCAGATGATCGGTGTTGACAGGCTAAAAGGCTTGTAGTGAAAGTGAACATTAAACCGCATCATCATCATCATCGCCAGCCAACAAAGCGCATAATATATTGTTATATCCCTGTTGTCGCTAAATGTCAACTGTTCTACAAAAATATTATGTATGCCAACTAACTTCCCTTTACGCATGTTTCCCACAGAATGTGAGCGGTGGTGGTGGTGACGCTGGTGGTTTTCAGTAAGTAGATGGGCGAGTGACTACTGTTGCTGTATGCGATGAAGGTTTTGCTACACAATACATCTATCTATCTGCATATATGCCTACTTATAGAAATGTGCTTTTTTAGAAAGCAGGAGAACAAGAGAGAAACGGAAGAAGAAGAAGGAAAGTTTGAACAAGTCAAAGTTCTTGTGACCAAACCAGAGAGAGAGAAAAGGAAACTTTTCACAGTGTGGTGGTTTTACTTCCTCTTTTGACAAGTTTCTTCCATCTGTCATACAAAATATTATGTTCTTGACTTTTTTTCTTAGTATCTTTCTCCCTGTCTACGTCAGTCAACCATTTTCATCACCATGTCCAACAACCATCATCATCCTCCTCATAGCACAGTTATTGTATTTATATGTCACTCGTTAAAAGCTATAACAAGAATTATTCATTCATCCTAAAAAGGAGGTTATCATAAAAATACATGACGTAATGTTTTTTGTGTGAAATTTCATGTCCTCCTTCCGTTTTAACACTATTGCTAGTAGTAGTGCCGGCTGGCACTCCTGCTGGGAGAAATGCGCATTTCAAAGGAGAAATGCGCCAATCAAACTTTTGTTCAAGAGGAAAGAGAAAGCGCTAGAAATGCATTTTCAATACGGAACAGAGAAAAAAAACTTGCCACTATTTATATGTATTATTACGTGTATATAGAGACTTTTTACATTTCAAGTGAAAAGCTTTTACAAGAAATCATTCAAAAAATTGGGCAAGAGAAGAAAAGGAAGGAAAAATTGCAAGAAAGAAGTAGAAAATATGGTAGTAAACTTGAAAGTGTCTTGCAGAAATTTTTTTACTGTTTTCTTTCAGGCTCCCAGCGAGATGTAGTGTGGTGGAGGAAGAGGAAGAAAGTTGTAGAATATTTTGTTGAGTGAATGCGTGTGAGTAGGTCTATCTATTCGACACTTTATAATACGGCAAAAGTCTCCTTTTTGCTATGTGTAATATGTTTATTTATTACAGTTGTTATAGCCAGAGGCTCGTTTCTTTATCCGTTGGCACTGGCACCCGACGCGATTTTTGAATTATGTTGAACACCCCCCAGACGAGCGGTGATGGTGGTGGTGCAAAGATGAAAGTCACGATTCACTCTAGTAGAGTAGATGAAGAGTAACAAGGAGGCAAAGTAGAAGAATCAGAGTCAGAAGCACGAAACAAGTCGCCAAGTCATTCAAAAAGTCTCAACTTTTGCTGTGATGATGATGATGTGGAGGATGATGTGCCTGTAACACACGTTCATATATATGTATGTACATAGCTTGGGGCTACGAAGAAGGGATTTTTAAAGCATACGCCTAGTAAAAAGAGGGGAAAGTTTTAGCTTTACTTTTCCTTCATCATTGTCGTCATTCGAGGAGCCATGAAAGCTGCTACGTATTATACAGGGTCAAATATAGTGAAAAATTATATTACACGGTTATAGTATTATTTTACTAGGGAGTATAAAGTGGATAAAGAAAGAATATTATATACTGGACTGGCAAACTCATACACACATATGAGGCAGTAATGGCGGTGGTATAAGTTGTGCTTGTGTTCTAGGAAGTAGGAACAAACCAGAAAAAAGAATTTCCATCCTTTTCTCCTCGTAGAATTTATACATCAGCAAAAATATCCATTTCTGTTCGCTCTTTCTATCTTTTCACAAACCCCAAAGGACAAGTCTTTCATCCGAATAAAGAGAGAAGTTGTGTGTGTGTGTGTGACCAACCACCAACACAAAACTTGATTCATTCATTCAGCAAGCTTGTTCAAAAAAAAAATAAAACGAGAGGGAATGAAAAAGCTTAAGAAAATGCAACTCTCTTTCTTCATCATCCATCAACATTTCCACCATATGAATCACTACTGCTCCTGTACTACCACCACCACTACGCTCCGTACAAGTTTCAAACTCTGTTCCAATCCACTTGAAGGTATAATAATAAAAGTAGAGTAGAGTACTTATATAGTATCTGCCTGCTAAGAAGATGTGAGGTATGAAGGGGAAAGCCCTTGCTATAAATATAGAACCACCAAAAATTCTTTAATAATAATAAGTACTTTGAGCATGAAACAAGAAGTAGCGTAACATGGATAAAGACGCACAGACTCAAAAGTCATATAACAAGAAAATCAGAGATCATCAACTTAAATCGTAAGTCGAGCGAGTAATAAAGCAATAATAACGTCGACGTGGGCCATTCCCAAACAACTTTCGGCAGCAATCACATCGTCGTCATAAATGCCATAATGCACTTACAACTCTTTGACTTAACTTTTTTCCTTCTTCTTTCTGTTCTCAAAGAGGAAGAGGATGATCATCATTGTCGTCATCATCAGCATGATGGCTGCTGAGGGAAAACGTGAAACGTCTTTGTGTAGCAGCTCACCAGGCACGAACAACTAAACTATCATCATTCCACTCGCTAACTATTACTATCGTTCTCAAAAAGATGCGTCATACTTAATAATAATAATAGTAATAACGAACTTTTAGTTTCTTCGTAAAGCTACATGAATAGTAATAATAAAAATAAGCTTGCATAACATTTCTGGTGCAAGTTTTTCAATTTTAAATGTTCCATGAAACTCTAAACAGAGAATAATGAAACGTGCAAGTAGTACAATGAACCAACGTAAAATTAAGAAAAGCATAATGAAGGCATTGACAGAGTGTACAAGCAACATGATATTAGCTAATATCTGCGTTGCCCTCGTTCCAGACTAGACTGAACAACAACTTAAAGTTCCAATATTTCCCTTGTCAAAAAAATACATACATACGTGAATACAATTAAGTTGTAAGAAAGACGTAATGAATGTCATGTAAGTTTCCTTGCACAGCAACTGTTTCCTTTTGACTGAGCGTATATTATTGACTCTGCAGTATATGCATGCTTTAGATCACGGCATAATAAAAAATAACTTTTGAAGTAAGAAATAGACTCACTCAGCTGGATGGGTTGATGCCCATTACCCATACATGTCTCAAAGGAAAAAAATAAACTTTTTAAAGGAAAAGGGACGAAGACGGCGACAACAAGCGACAAAATGTTAGGAAAAAGACTTATTATGTAGGTTGTTCGCAGAAAGATTTCGTTAGAGGTGTGGGAGTAAAAGGGGAAAGTTTGAAAGTGAGATGGAGAGAGAGAGAGAGAAGCTTTTTGCTCACGAGGTCACAAAACAAGGCATTAAAACGTGACTCCACGCGGCAACCACACCACATCACCATCATCTTGTTATTCTCTTCGTATTCCGGTTTGTTTTAAAAAGGAAAACTACAAGCCAGCATTACACAACCAAAGTACTACCACTAATAAGAATAATAATAATAGCAACATGAATATACAAAAAGTTACATAATAATAATAAATACATTCTCTCACAAATACGTGGATACTGGAATACATACATTATACCCAGTGAAAGTAAAATCTCCTTTCCTTCTTCTCTACTGCCGTTATTGTTGCAGTTGAAAGTGTGTGTGCGTGTGCACTGGAACTTTACAACATGGTCAGGTCACCCTGGGTGTAAGCAACCCGAAATACCTAACACATCTATAATTGCATCATCTAGCCAGCAAGCCGAAGAAAACCGGTCCCCTCTCACACTTTTGTATATTCCATTACTCACACAAAAGGCCAGTGGCCTACTACTTCTACTTTCACAGCAGCAACAGCAGCAGAAACCACTAAATACAGTAACTAATACTGGTGCTGCTGCTGCACCGCCGCCACCACAAAAAGAACGAAATGTCGTTGGAAAGGAAAAGAGGCAACAAGGTGAAATAAACCGGAAAGGATTTAATTTAGAGAAAGAAATATGCTTCGCACTTTCACAAGTCATGTTCCCTTACACATACACACACATATAATATGTATGTACACACCAATGAAACACAATAATAACTTATATAAGAGATTTCATATTATGGCACGCCACGCCAAGTACGTACCTGCCTTCTCAGATACGTACGTATTTATTATGTAGCTACATTAGTACATGAAAACAGGACCATTAACCACCATCAAAATACTACATTCCGCCATCTCCATCACCAGAAATCTCTATTCAGACAAAAGGGAAACGTATGTTTTATATTTTTTCTCAACGTAACATCATAAAAAGTAATGTGGACAGACACACTTGTATACGCGATATACACATACACACACAACCCTGCCCTAGTATGTTTTCCTACTATTACTACCGCGCTTGTATAATATTCATTTCATAATATTTTTTCCACCATTTATTCTTGTCGACCACTGAATCTCATCTTATAACCCACTGTGTTAGTATTCCTCCTCAAGTTACCTTGTTTCCTCACTTCATTTTTATTTTCTTTATTTTCCTTTCCTTCTGCATGTCCAGCAATGTTCTAGCAAATCCTACGGTACGTTACGTACGTACTTTTAATACCTTGTTTTACACTAAAAATCACATGCATTACCTTACGAATGGGTGATGATTGTACTGGCATTTTATTTTTTTTAGCCAACAACGTCATATAATATTTCCTTGCTAATATATTTGACACCGACGAAAAAAGCAAAAACACACAACAACTGCCTTGTTCCATTATATCACTGCTTCTTTGTGTTTTTGCAGCATTTCCTGGATATTTTATAACTACATTGTTTTTTTTCTTGTGTGCTTAAAAAAGTTACTCATTTCTAAATAAAAAGGTGGTGGTGTTGTTTTACTACTGCTTACTATTACAGTTCTTGTAAAGAGGGATTTGCCACTACTACTACTACTACTACTTCAGGTATGTATATAGGCATAAATTACCATGTTGAAAGAAAACACTAGAGAAAGCGTGACTAGAAAAAAAACTCTAAAGCACCACCACCATCATCATCTGTGTAGCGTTCATCTGCTGCTGCGTGCCGTGCTATTTCAAAGGCTACCACTTTACTACTCTCTAGTCACACTTTTTACACTTTCCTGCAGCTTGTTCACACGCTCCTGGTTGCCAAAGCACTGTATCACACCAACAGGCAATGTTGTAAAGGAAAATGAAAAAAATATATAATGCGTTTACTCTGATTTTTTTTTATTTCCAGAAGTTTTCAATCAATAATGTTGCGAATCCTTTCCATCCAGTACTTGTTTATTTTTTCCCCTCTCCTTCTCTTTCAGGTTTCTTTTGCAGACGAAAAAATATGTTATTTTTGCCCTCGTGATAAAAGGCCATGCATTTTGTACAGCTGTGGAAATAATGAACCTATAAACCATTAATATTCACAGTTTTACTCACCCAGGTTATTTTTACAAGAGAATAATATATTAAAAGTAGTTAAGTGTATCGCGTAGTAGCAATCGGGAATGGGATGGCCTTCATGCCCTCTACTCACACTCTGTAGGAGCGGCAGAAGCACTGCTGCTGTTATTTAGGCATAGTTTCTAGTAAAATAGTGAGAAAAAATGCTCATTTCTGGTGTTTCATTCCCCAGTTTTTTGTGCACTTACCCTACTCCTCCTTTTTGTTCGTATGAGTTAAATGCTACACTGGATCGTAAAAAACGTATTCGTAAGTAGAAAAAACGGACATTCATCCATTCACGTAATTGAGCCTTTAAAACTGTTTTTTTTTAGTATTGGGAACCATCTCAAAAAGCCATTACTCTTTTTCTTCATGAAATGCGCTGCATGTCAGTGAAAAATAAGTAGTACGCACGTATATATAACTGAAATTACCTGCTGATTACTAACTCGGCCATTTTCCCTCGTCTTAAACCGATTAGGCATCAATCGTAAATTTACGTTAAAGTGGAAGTTGTGCTTTAAAAAACGGGGCAGAGATAAAATATCAGTAGGAAAGAATCTAATGAATATATATATACACACACGCGCGCGCGTCTATAAGAAAATGACAGAAAATGAGCTTATGTCGTACGTTCGTACATTATTTCTATGGAGGAAGTAAAATTGCCACAAAAAATATTGTGAGTGAGTGAGAAACTGCCTAGTTTAAAGGTAATAGTTGGACATTATGTAATATAAAATGAAAAGAAATGGTTTTGCCACCATCACAACCGCCGTCGCCATGGAATGAATAAGAGAGAAGATGAGATGAGGAGAGATGTGTTAGCCATTTAAAACCGGCCATTCTCTAACCTAACCTTATTCTCTCTCTCCTTTTACGTGTGTGGTAAAGGACAGACCACAGCTGTTAAGACAAATATAAAACCCTTTTCACCATATGAACAATTTTGCGAGGACCGTCTTTTTTATATGCCTCACAAGACAATCGTCCATGGATTTTGAGAGGAAGAGAAGGAATCAAAAACACACACACGGACGGACACACAGACACACACTTCTCCGGGCAGTAATTCTCTATATGGTTATGTGGCAATTCCCTCTACCTCTCTCCGCATATATTCCATCACCTTCTCTTTTCTTCTCTCAGCCCATTTTAGTGCACTTTCTCTCTTCGTCTGGCAACAGAGGAGAACGGAGGAAAGCACCAGGGAAAAAATATGGCAGTGAAGAAAAGAAGTAGGATATTATGATGGGAAAGTCGTGTGAGGAGGACGAAGATAGGCAATTAAATGCACGGCAACGTTAGCACAGTAAAATGGTTCTTAATAGCCTCATATTCTACATGATAGAGGAGCAGTAGCACGTTTCTCCGTTTTCACTGCACATTTCAGACGACACATTAAGCATTGATGAAGGAGGAGAGAGAGAAGGCGAATGAGAGATAGCAGGAAACGCAGGAGACTGGGAGAAATTAAAATTTCATCGGGATTTTTCAATATGCATGCTTCAAGTCTCCCACACAGTAGCATTCTTCCTTCGTGTAGAAAATTCAAGATGGATAGATAAGTGCTTCCAGTCAGCCAACTGTTTAATTTATACAAGTTTCTTTACAAAAAGTATAAGCCTGATTTTGACCAGATATCCTTTTAAAATGTAAATGTAGAATGAATTTTTGAAATATAGTGCGTCAGACTTAGAAGGCGGGTTAATAACTTCATTCTGCAGAAAAAAAATATTGTTTAAGGCAATATATATTTTCACAGATAGTCATCGCAACCATGCTTTCGTCGTAATAAAATTTCTCATGCATTGAAACGGTCACAAATTTTCGGTGTAATGTAAACGAATTGTCAGCATAAAGCTCTCATGTTATTAAATATACTTTGCCACCACAACAAAGCATTATTATGTAATGTCTTACAAAGTGAGATAAGTTTGTGCAATATCACAAAAGATTCAAAGACGAAGTGGGAATTTTTTTATTGTAAACTCACCTCAACAACAAAAAATAAAGTGCTAAAAGCGAAGAAGAAGAAGACAGAAGAGAGAGAAAGCGCGAAAAAAGTCTCTGTTTTACTCTTGTACTTCTTCATCTTCCTATCTTGTTGACTAAACGATGGTGCCTTGAAAGTTGGCTTCTTTGTGTGTTTAAAAAAGAAAGAAGAAAAAGTTAAAATACAACATCCAACCTTTTCCTCTTTCTCTCTTCCAGACACACACACACACTTTCTTCTTTTCTTTCTTTTTTGTGTAAATACGTACATTTCAGTCTTTTGTTCCTTTCATTCTCCTTTTCAAACTCAATTTCAACTGATACAAGTTGAAAATAAAAGATTTTTTATCTCTTTTGACATGACCCACAACATTGTACTGTGTTACTTGTTCATCTGTTCATGGTAAACTTTTTTATTCTCTTTCTCCTTTTCTATTCCACTTACACTTCCTCCTTATTCTCCTACGGAAGTAGTGGTGAGAAAGCATAGAAAAAAACTCTTGACATCTGTACGCTATCATCACTCCTTCGTCTTTCTTCAACTTTTTTTTTCTGAGAAAACTAGGTATGTCTGCCTATAATGTTGTTAAACCCATTATACTCTCCATTTATATATTTTATGTTTTTTTGTGTATCGGCAAAAAAAAGAAGTGAATCAAGGCAAGTTAACAGGCGTGTACTCAACAGCAGTGACTGTGTTAGTACACCGTTCTACAAAGCCAGCTGGTGCTGATAAGAGCTGAGACGTATGTCTGCTGCTGCGAACGTGTTTGTTTTGTGTGTTTAGATCAATTTCCCATTTATTAACATACGGACAAAACCGACAGTCGTCAGTACTCACCTAACTAGCCAATTTAGACGTATATGGAAAATACGTTATTCTGAGAAACAGAAAGCACTCCACTTTTACAACATGTGTTCTTCATCATTAACGGGGAGAAAGTCATTTGGTAGTCATCAGAAAGCAAAACGATATAATATGTTTAATTTGCGTCTCTCTACTCCTCCGCTTCTGGTGGATGTGAAGGAGGCAGTGGTGGTGGTGGAAAGCGAGGAAACTCGTCTAATGAAACATTTTCATTCATCGCTTTTATACAATTTATCCAATGGAGTAAGAGAAACCGATTAGCTCTTCTTATTACATGCCGATGGGAATTAATTTTCTCCAAGAAAAAAGAACCCCTTTCTTGTGTTTCAAGTTTTTCCTAATATAAATACAAGGCGAGGAAAGGACGGAGCATTTTGAGTTGTGTTGCCTCACTGGCTACTAATGAATGTCAGACGAAAAAAAAAACTTTTACTACACCATTTTATAATAAAGTAAGTGTGGAGCAAGCTTCCGTCTCGATTGATGATGATGACGATGTTGATCATGGTCGTTCTTCTACTGCCTTGCATTCTAGATATCCGCCTCATGGTGTGCGTTAGTGCGTCCGCACACGACTCCCAAGCAAGAATGAAATTCCTGATATAATTTAAATGCTCAAGTCGAAAAACTCATTGACCTAAAGTAAGTGAGTAAAGTACAACGTAAATTTATATTATGCAAAAAACAAGACTTGAGATGGAGAGAGAAGACGTAGAAGTGAAAGAGAGAAGCGTATTATAGGAGGTAAATGGAGTACGAAAGGCACAAGGAGAAAGGCCTTGACTCTCGAGTGCTTGTATTTTGTGTTGTACGTGCTTTGAAGCACGCTTTAAAACCGACTGATTAAAACTATCGGAAAAAGTAAACTAACCTTAAAAAGGCAAGTCTGTTGAGAACTTTTGAAAGAGTAGCCAAGAAGAAACGAAGGAGAGAAAGATTTTTGTGTGTATGTTCACGTTAAAATACACGGGTATACGTGGCGATGGTGGTGGAAACAAGGGAAAAGCGCAGAGAAGAGGAAATAGTTATACACACGCAGTGAGAAAAAAACGGACAGAAAGGAGAGAGAGAGAGAATGAGACAACTGCCTGAGCTCTCTCTCTCTCTCCTCTCTTAACAACAACATATCTTTGAAAAACTAGAAGGCGAAGAGGAAGGGAGCATGGGAGAAAAGGCTTAATTTGATTCCTAGTTTAACGTAATTCTCTCCTCTTTCTCCATTATTTTTCCTTCGCAAACCTCTGGCATCCTTTCTTGCTCTCTGCTCTGCGAATCAGAAGCATCTTTTTTCAACGTATTTTCTCTTTCACTGCTTGTTTCTCTTCTCGTGAGTGAACAGCAGCAGCGCGGCGGCAGTTAGCATTCTTTTCCCCGGCTCCCTTCTAACCCTTCCCAGCCAACTTTCCACAGATATATACCCACATATATCTCAAATAAATGTGTTTATGTAGTGTACTCTTTGTTGCTCGTGGGTGTATGAATGTCGCTTTGACTCTCACCGTTACTCCATTTTTGCAATGACCACGCTTGGTTATTACAAGCCACTGTTTCCACGCACTGTCTTGGAAACGTATTTATTTTATTTCTACAGGCTAAACCTCGTTTCAGCCGAGATGTGACTCTCAAAACTAAAGAAGAAATGACAACATTTTGAAGCGAAAGGAACAAAAGTAAGCTTTTAGTTTATTTTGCACGACCTACTCCTTTGCTAATATTCCAGGTTAATAAAATGACACGGAAAAGTCACATGATCATCAAAGAGCTCCTACGTATCAGGGATAAAAATATGAAGCGGAAGGTATCACTATTCATGAAGCCTAAGCAAATTTTATGGAAGCCCACACAAATAGTTTAAACATGCTGTACTGTATTTTCTAAAATAAACACCAGACGTACAAACCACGCAACGGCACATGTTCAGACTTATTCGAGCCACGGATCCTACTCCTACACAAGTTTGCAAAATGGGAATCCACATTATCTTCATAGTTGCTGCCGTCACTGTTTCGACATTTCCCACTTGTTCTTTCCTTTCCGCCTCATGATATTATTGTTTCAGCTTCATTCTTAATAAAAAACGATTTTAAAAAGCTTTCCCGTTCTTTCATCCTTTTATGTATATTATGTATGCCGAGCTTGGTTTTTTTTCCACGTGTATCCTGCCACCATTCTAGGGTCAAAATGATCTCTTATCTTATTTCAGTATGAACTCAAGTAGAAATTAAGTTAGCCGCGCTTCTTATGAACAGCTTATTTTTCTAACGTTGTTGGTAAAGTTCATTGTCAGGAGTATGGAATGTTAACAATAATAAAAACTTTGTTTACTTTCTTCATTTCATGCATGCATATTCATAATTTTTCACGAAAGACTTTCTTCCGGGTTTCATTCATGATATTATTATGATTTGTGAAACTTTGTTGCCAACTTTTGTAGTCTTTTCTTTACAGGCTTTTTTCAAAAGAGGAAACGAAAATCGGTGACGAGAAAATTGTATTTAAAGAAGTCATGTTCTCTTACCTTTTCTCCAACGAGCACCATCCACAGTACGGATCCCTCGAGTTTAGACAGGTGCTGCAGTTTGTGTGTCTTTCACATTGCTCCACTCGAATTTTGACAACCTATGTCAAAAGGGAAAATAAAACAAAGTACATCGGGATTAGCATACTCCTCTTAAAAATGGAATTCCTTTTCTGAAAGAGGAAAAGTTACATAACTACATACATAGTTTTATTCAACAAGGTTCTATTATACACATTCCTGCTTTCACTTCCATTATTATTACAGAGAGGAAACCCAACAACCCAACCGAATCATCCAAGCGCGAGATAACTCTCCATAAAGCAAATTCAACCGTAAACTTCACAAAATGTCCTTTGCAAAAAAAATCAATGAGATAATCTCCTACTCAATGTCTATTCATTCTCTCTATCCTGTCCTCATTTCTGTCTCTCTCGGAGCTCGTTCGCAAAAAAAAATTACAGAAAAGAAATATATGCATAAAGGCCTGTCGATATGTTGCAGACGAATAAATAGCATTTTCACAGGACTATTTTCTCTTTGTAAAATATGTCACTGGGAATTACAGGTTTTTACTGTTACGTATGCAGCATCCTCCCAAAGATACATACGTACCTCTAATAATGATCATGATTATCATCCTGATCAGTAACAACATGACCCACTAGGTATATGCAAACAAACAATAGAAATATAACATGGTGGTACCGATCTACCATGATAATGATGATGATGGGGAAAGCTCCTCGTCCTCACTTTGCCCTTTTACTTACACACGAGCTAACTTTTTGGTACAGTAACAAGCTGGAAGTGTGCCCTGTATAGCTTTAAAAATGAAAGTGAAACGGAGCAGAGGAGAGTAAGGGAAGATGTAAAAGTAGCTGCAATCTACAGTGGAAAGATGAAACAAGCACACTTCGTTATTATTACAATGGAATTTGAATAAAAATGTTTCTAATACAGCTTCCCTTTATTTTTTTCTCAAATGTACGTGAACCGGTAAAAGTAATGAGAACGTCTAGAACGCTTACATAAGACATACAACTGGTAATTATATAACCAGAAACCCTCCAAAGAAAATCGATATTACACACGCATATATTCCGAGTCAGAATTATAATAATAAATATTAGAGTTATGAGCGCAATAGGGTCAATGTTTTGCTATTACCGATGTTTCTTATTATTATTGATTGATATGATGGCTTGTTGCTCTTCCCACGAGTAGTAGATAAAATATAATGAATATTATTATGATATGTAACGTATCTGTTCTCTCCCAAGGTAGATCATAACAACTGAGGATAAATGATGATTGTATTTATTTTACAAGTATTCATAATATATAATTTCATTGACGTTTCCAGAATAATTTTGATAGAAAATCAATACGACAAACACGATGATTAAAGAAGCTTTAGTTTTCATTCAGTTTTAAATGTATGTCGCAATAGACGATAACAAGCATGATATATAGTATATAGGCACTCTACAACAAATAAACATAAGCATGTACCTCCATAAATATTTTATTTCATTTCCCAGGACAAATATTTAAACATGCTGGTTATGTAGATAATGTAGTTAAACAAATTCTAATAAATTGTTCCTTCAAAAAGTAAATAACAGCAAATTTTTCTTCATTGTTTATACGTTCTCAATTTCAGAAAGGAGAAGCAAATAAAATGCAGCCATTAAAGAAGAAGGAAAACCCATTCCAAGTTAAGTTTAATAATAATTACATCCAACCATATTTTCCCATTAAAGTAGCCCAAATAACCCGAGGCAAAAATTATATTGGTTTGATTACAAAAACGTATATAGAGTGTGTACATTATATTATTAAACGGAATGCAAAACCTCGTGTGTGCTGCTGCTTATAATTTAAACATAGGTAACAAGGAAATGGCTACTCAGCAAGAGTAGTAGTGCTAAAAAGAGGTCCAAAAACACAATCGTGCAATATTTGGTAGCAGCCGTAGTGATTTTGCGCTGCTTTCTAAAATATTTTCTTGCCAGAACAACAGCAACAAGAGGAAAGACACAAAGAGAGAGGGGGAGTGAGAGAGCTAGACGAAGAAGGAGTGGTGGTGGTGTAGTCCCGTTTTAACTTATTAGCATATAAATAAATAATAAGAGCCCTTCAACATTAATCCTCTTAGATGGCAGTTTAATACCAGGCGAGGCGACATTGTATTCTCAACACACAATTCACAGCCAACCATCATAATAATGGTAAAGCCAACGACGCAGCTGAGAAACACACTTAATTTCTCAAGCATCCTATTTTACCTTTCATAAGATGCGTGTGCATATACTATTCATTATATTATCAGCAAGTATGGACACGTCGAATAACAATACTACGAAATACTGACTGTTCTTTACGCGACAGCTATTAAATTTTACAAGCTTTTAAACAAGTTCACATGAAGTACATATTTTTAATATTTAAATTCCTTCTCCATCGTCACTTGACGTTGATAATATAGGGAATATTTATTATTACATATTACGTATGTGTATTTAATATGAAATATCAGGCCTCTTAAATTCATCTTAATAATTACTATATTTTTAACTTTGCATTTTGATTATTAGCCTATCAACTCGAAAAGAATGAGCACCACCACCACCGTCATCATCATCATGATCCCACCATTTAATTAAAACGTGACGGTGATAAACATAAAATGCATTTTTACGTATGCTGTGCGTCACTCGCCACAATAGAGAGACCTGCAAAATGTGAGCAAAAAAGTGCTCTCGAGGAACTTGTTACATTATTGCAACCAAAAGTGGTGGTAAATTTCTCTCCACTCAAGTTTACCATATACGTGCATTATACGGAGGAGCTGCTACTCCAAGGAAGGATGAATGAGCCTCATCGACATGGTGTCGTGTCACACTCATTAAATTATAACACCCGAAAAAAGTCTTTCACTCGTCATCATCATCACCATCACAGGATGTCAAGTTGTCAAGTATTAGATTTCATTCTCTGTATACCGGCGGCAGTTCGACACGACATATACAACCGACTTACATTTTTTTCAGGTGAATGTTGTTTTATGGAGAAATGTACTAGCTAATATGTAATAATAATATATTATGTTCTTGGGTACTACCACTATACTACTTACTGCTGCTACTAGTCGGGTAAAAAACATGTGTTAATCTGCATAATAATAGTAATATTTTAGAGTAGTACGTAGGTGCATGTGTCTATTAAGATTCGTCGGCACTATTTCACATAATGGTACTGCTGCTAATACATGGTCTCTCAAGTAGTGTGAAGTGCTCTCATTTTCGGTGGAAAGCTTAGACCAGACGTCAATAATGCTATTTGAAGTGAAAATTTACGGTTGCACACCTTTCCCCAAAAATGCATGTCATATATACCACTTTTGCTTTTAAATACGCACACATGTGCTTTCATTACGTATGCAGAAGTAGCTAAATAAAGGGAAATTATAATGCTTTCAGTGGAAATATTCGGTAGAGGTGGCTACCAAGAATGTTCGACTCGCTGCAACCATCATCAAAAGCAACACTACCAGCAGTAGCCATCATCACCACACTTTTGGTTTATTACACTCCACCAACTACGCAGACTACTACTGGTACGATCGCAATCATCATCAACAGAGTTGCAACACCACCAGAGAGAATGTATACCAGCACCGCCAAATTACTGTATCGCCAGTTCATTGAATCCTTGTTAATTTATTGTCCCTTTGCACATTATATATCACGGTATGTCCAACTACAATTCTCTGCTTGTAGCCTTTTAATAAAACCACGAACAGACGGAAGAAACTCGTGTGAGTGCTGTATACTGCTGATCTACAAGCCGCAAAATTAATTTTTTATCTCCAGCTTTCATCAGCAACCAAGTTGACTTGGTATTATGTATTGGCTGCGGCTTTTGTGCTTTATCATCGTCATCATGTTATGTGAGTGAATTAAAAGGAAAATAATTATTTCAATCTGCATTATTATTAGGTAGCGGGAACTACTTGTTATTAATTTCACCTCTGTATTTGACCGTTTGTCTGTGGAGAATCATAATAGCCTCCCTGAAATTAACTAGAGACGATGTGCCCATTAAACCGTTGGGCTTTCTTGGGCAACTTTTCTACAGGCATACAGAATTGTTACATTTCGCTAGACTCCCGTATACCTCATACAGGCAGCCGTTAATTGTCGGAACAAAGTAATATAAATGTTGAACAAGAGCAGAAATATATTTTTTGTGGCATTTATTGTTTATTTATTTGAATGGCTGTAAAACACGTTGTAAAGTACACTCTCTTTGTCGACGCTGGGAGTAAGAGCTGACATGCCATTCTCCACGCAGTCGTGTTCGTTGTCATCGTTTTATGGTTTTAAAAACAATCAAAGGAGAGGTTATACACATCTATTAAAAAGATACCTACAAATACACGCGTACTATGTACAGCACGTTGCCATTAGTTTCACAAAAGCAATATAATTTTATGTTATGTCTAATTTATGCTTTCGTACAATAACATTCTTATTACATGAGCTTGTACTTACAATCCTTATTGCTTTACTTTGTAAAGGGTTGATTGTGAGTACTGGGACACTGTGACAGTAATAAAGAAGTGCATCGGTACGCCTGGTATAAGTAGTGGTTGGGTTATTGCAGTGGAACCACGATCACAGATGAAAATGTTTCTACCAACCAAAAAATGCAGTGCACTTCTTGTTTCCAGTCCACTAAGCTAAAAACAGTGGAATAAAAAAAGTACTAGCTCTTTCTTCCTACGTTTTTCTCAGCTTGTTTAAAAAGAAAAAAAAAGCATACTTTACTCAAAAGGAAATATTACTTGGCTTTGTACAGTTAAGTTCTTACAGCCTATACACAACTTCATCTCGGCGTCCACTACTACTCTTTCATTTGTAACTTTTATTGTAATAGTAGTTGTAGTAGTAGTAGTAGTGGAGCGAATAAGAGAGAAAAAGGAAGAAAAAACTTTTTCTCCTTCATATTCAACTCTTCAACTTCTTCTTTTTCAACATCATCCCAAAGAAGAAAAAAACTAGGAATCAAGTAAACCTTGTATGGAGTAAGTAGAGTGGAGACGAGAAAAAAGGAAAGCACAAGCCTTGCTTTTCCTTTTGTGAATAGCCGTCAATTCAAACTTGCTTTTTAACCAGATTCTCCCTTTCTCTTTAACTCCTTCTTTCTTTTCCTTTGCACGCCGAACAGAGAAACGCGAGAAAGAAAACGTGAAATGTTGAATGCGGTGTGGTGTACGTTATTATAGTGCTTGTTAAGGGCCGAACTGTAACTTGTATTAATAATAAGCACAGTTGCTGGTGGAAATACTGAGAACTTGTGCGCTGGACGGTTTGATGACAACCAGAAGAAGGATGATGATGACGATGATGCTTCAATGAGATATATTTTATTTGTCAGCTGGCAACAGCAACGGCAATCATTTCTTCCTCTTTACGACGTGTTGGCCGACTTGTCTTAAAAGTTTGCAAGTCATACGCCAAAAAAGTAGTATCTTTTTTGCTTGTTAGTTCTGGTTACGCAATACACAATGCTACTTGGTCTATTCTCAGTCGACCAAGGGGCATGCAACCGCCACTCAAAATAAAAATAGTCCGTGTTATTTTCTCTTGTAATATTGCTCAACTGATACTGTTGCACTTTCACCAGTACTGAAAATACTGGGTGGTGCTTTAGAAATGGCCTTGTCTGGTATTCCTTAGACAAAACAAGGCATTACTTTTCCCGCAAATAGAATTGAAATACTTATCTGTAAGTTCTTTTTTGAACAAACATCGACGAAACAATTTTGGTAAACATGCAGTGGTATATGTACATTAGATGTAGCTATTTTGAGAAAGCACGAGAAAATCCCTGTATCATCATCAAATCAATTCAAATTGTAAGAAAGGAATAAGAATGGTAAGGAAACGGCGGTGAAAGGAATGCAATGTTGTGATGTCAATGGTGAAAGAGAAAGTCTAAATACAAAAATTATGCTGGGAGCGAGCGAAAAAAAGGTTGGCACGCGTTGCCAATGATGGGAAGGGAATGCTGGAGGAAAGGAAAACGATTATGATAATTTTATAAGGTGGATAACAACCAACGAAAGAAATCATAACGGTTATAGTCGAAAATAACACGTGATATACATAAATAGACAGATCAGCACAAGAATGTATATACCAATCCATGCATTCATTCATGAGTCATAGTGAGGCAACCAAACAGCTACTCAATTTTACCGTAACAAATAGGATTTCAATAGGACAAGAGGGATAAAAATGGTAGCACTGGAAGAGCAATTCACTTTGATGGTAAGGATATAATATTGAGAAATAAGGAATAGAAAAGCAATGGGATGAAATGATGATGATGGTGTCTATGAAGGGCAAACAAGAGCACTACTGATACGATGACGATATACGAAGCAGTGGGACCTGATGATGTAGTCTTTGCAATATCCTTCTCATCATCAGCATCATCATTACGGTCAAAATAATCATCAAAAGACGCTTTGTGCACCACTACCTTTGTATACGGTATATCTATACGGATAAGGTAAATATCATTATTAGATAGATGATGATCATTATGGTCACAGTTTGTGGTTTGTTTTTTCCTCTTCTAGTATATCTCTTGTGAAAAATGTGTATAATAAGTGGGAGGTTGATATCAAACTGATGACGATGTGGTTGTAGCCAGAAGCAGACATGTGTACAAAATGGGATGACTACTCTTGAAAAAGAGAGAAAGTGAAAGGGAAGGGGAGGGTTGAAGGAAGACGAAGAAAAATAATAATAATAAAATGAAATTGTACGAGCACATAGGAACGTATGTACTTAGGTATATTATAGGTAGGTATATTGAAACGTGTAAGTACCTTGTTAGTGCTGAGAACGTAAAGATGATGACCAAGGGGATCGACAATGGTGTCCGGCATAATGGGAAAACCAGGGTCCACCTCAACATCCTCATAATGGTCCACTCGACTTACGGATGACAGCAAAATCTAAAGAAAGCAATTCAACCCAATTATATTTACGCGCACAAAACAACAATCACAATAATAATAGTAATATTGTAGTCCATTATTATGATTCATCTTCTACTACTATCACCAGCACCATATTTTTAAATGTAGTGTCCACTTTCACCAACCAACTTGGAAACTCAATTACTCTCACTCTACTTCATCCTGCTTTTTGAGTTACTTCCTGTGCTCCAGGTTATTATTTTGCTTATCTGTTTGTGATACCTTTAAATATATGTACCTTATCAGGTACCGTTGACATACAATTCTACTAATTCATTAAAATAATATGCTGGTTGCACAATGTAATTTTGATGCGCATTCCTTACATCTAATGTACCAAGGATAAGATGCGTTACCAGGGCAACGTGAATCATTCATACGGTTACTTTCACCGAAAATTGACATTTTCCTCCACTCCTGTGTGCCACCCCAGAATAATACCAATTTGCGGAAATTGACGGGGTCAATACGAAAATATGATATATTGCTATATGCTTCCTTAGCAGCAGCAGCATCTACATCACCTTCTGGCGACAGTATGCATACGTGTGCTTTCACATATTCCCCGTGGATCACAAGTGTTTTCAACCATCAAACAATCATCACTTTCCCTTGCAAGTTGTGCGAAAATTGGGAAGTAGAAAGTGGAGTTTGTCGCTGCGGTGAGAACATTGGTTCCATGCCGCACAACATACATATGTATATGGATAGAAATTTATTGAATATGTATATATACTTTATGTGGTCTGCTACTGCATAAAAGAAAGAGTGTCCTGAAGGTCCAAGAAAGAGAAATGTGGACTAATGTCGAATTCGCAGTGGGCCAAGTAAATAACTTTTCCATTTCCTCACATGTCCCAATACTCAAATTTTTCTCTGTACTACTCCCTCTCTTACTTTCTGGTGTTGTCCAACAAGATACTCCCATGCTTGAGTGACTTGACTGTCAGAAGTCAGAGAGAGAGAGAGAGAGGGTATATAAGTGACTACGGGGAGACTCCAAAAGTGTGTTGCTAAAAGAGTGCACGTTTTTCTCTTGATCTGCTCCAGAGACACTTGCCAATTTTCTGTGTATTGAATGTGTACTGAATTCTTTTTCTTGTCATTTGGGCTTAGGTTTACACAGTACGCCATGTGTGTGCCATATGTTGTTAAATGTATGGCGGTGGTGCTCCTGAAATTGCTTAACCAGGATTCTCCAAAAATGCTACAACAATTTACAGGCCTATACGAATACGAATTTCTGTACATTGTACACACTATAGCTCGTCATTATTACTTTCACGTCGTAGAACAAGAAGGGGGCACACGCACAGGTGAAAAAACAGTAATTTACCTGTTTACAAAGTACAACGAAACCCGATCTGATCTGACATGTGCTTACTTTATATTACAAATATCGAACGGACAAATAACACCCATTTATTTTCACCGGTGGAGCATTCCAGAGAAAAATATACCAGAGTCCTTTAGACATACCTTCCTGTTATACCAATTTTACAAGTTACAAATGAATACTGCCAGTTTTATACTTGTGCATATTACGCTGCTTTTTCCTATTGCCAGCAAGCGTAATACTAACAACCAATGAGATAGAATGGAAAATGAGAGTTGTTGAGAAAATTCGTAAAAGTACTCGCCAGAGAATAAATAAAATGGTGTGCATAAACATCATGAATAGGTAGGTTGAGATACCAATTTAAGGAATATCTGTATAGATACATGCCCATTTCTAACACATCAGCAAAAAAGCTACTACAACTACCTATCTAACTGGACGATAAAGCCACGCACGAAAGGAGAGAGTGAGAGGAGTTCTCTTTATGAAGAAATAAAAAATGATTATGGCACTTCAATAATTTATAATGCTTGTCTGTACAGTACAGCTCCAAAGGATGATAATCTCCCCAACCAGGAACGTTCTCTATCACCATCATCCTCACTTTTACCAGGAGTCATGGTCATGATAATAATAGCAGGTGATGGTATTGTCTACGCATATATTGCTACAACAACAGCAGCAGCAGCAATCTTTCGTTGACGATAATAAATGTACAGCATTTAGTGGTAAGTGTGATCAAATCACAAATAAAAACACTGCTCACTCCGAGTTATGATTCTCCGAGTGTTTCATATCGCTTATTATTAGCAGTATTAGCATTATTGTTGCCATTACGATTATTATTATTCTGTTTTACTGCTCCCGACTATCCACCACCTTTGTTCCATTTATCTTTAAGCAAAACGCATCGTGTAAAAGGCAATACATACATTTTAGGGTCTTCTTTTCGTGCCACCGTGGTCGTCGTCGTCGTCGAAACACCAAAAACCGTGCCCACATTTATTCGGCAGATACGCATTCCCATGGCACTGGCACACGATACACAACAGCATTAGATGCTTCAGTGAAAATAAATGTGTGCGATGCCATATTACATAATAACCACCACCACTACCACCATTCATCCCCATTCATATGCTTAAAATGTAATGCATTGCATGCATGCCTGCATGCATGTGTCATGGCCATCAGTTATAGCATTCAGTCATGCATGTGTCTCAGGAGACAAGATTAATACGAACTTGTTTCACGACGACATTCATTTGCCTCGCTGAATAAAACGAGTTGCTACTCAAATTCTAATATTTGAAATGGCATTACACACTTGGAATGAGAGTAATAGTAATAATAATAAGTAAATAGCAGGACGAGCGCGTTACAAAACTAGACATTATACGTGGAACTACTTATTATAGTGTAACGTGCTTGCATACATTAGATAGTCAATTCACTGATGACGATGATCATGATGGTGATGGTTGTGGAGGAGAGAGTGGAAAATGAAAAAAGCTGCTGCTCTTGCCGTATCTAGACAAGTCAAGTGAAATTCATGATGATATAGTAGTAGCGATGGTTGTGCTGGTAGTGGATGTGTAGGAAAAAGTAATCGGAGCGAAGGATACGCCTTCCTTTAATAAGGTAAATCATGTTGCATGGCTTCGTCGATAAATGATCCCGTCGATCGCGACATGATTTGAACCAAGTGAGTAAAGTGAAATGGATCTGCCTCCGAAAGTAACTCAAGCCTTTTCCCGATTGATTCTGACAACTTGCAACTACATATTTTTATAATAAATAACAAAATTGGTTACTTCTCTTCTTGTTCTTCTTATTTCTGTGCACCAAGAATTCTACAAACACGGTTGTATTAGTGTATGCACACCCTTCGCGTAAGACATTTGACTTGTCTACCATCCCATATGTGGATAAGTACACAAGAAGACAACGAAAAGAAAAAAAGTAAAACTGCGAGTATTCAGTTACATAACTCATAAAGTTTCTTCTTCTTCTTCTACCTCGCTGTTCTGCAAGTTGTTCACAGAAAATCAGTATCATTGTATTATTTACACAGTGGAATACTTGCTCTCTCTCTCTCATTTCTCCTGTAGAAAATACACACTACTAAGCTTGCTTGGTGGTGGTAGTGGTGGATCACTATCAACTATCATTATGATACTAATGCTTATGTCATACACCGTGGGTGGCAGTACCACCATCTGATTTGAGACAACCGTGCTCACAAAGCCGTGTAATTTTGATGAAGTAAAATATTACTTTCGCTCGAAAACACGCTCTTTAAAAACCCTTACCAGTTGCTCGCTCTTTGTCCCTCCTGCTCCCTGCCTGTCTGTCTGTCTGTAATTTCCGTTTTTTTTCGTCGTCATATCAATTGACAAGCATTCAGCTCACTTACATACTGCTGCGTGCGTATGTTCGTTCGTGTGGAGTATCATCTACATTTTAAAATTCTATTTTATACTTCGACAGATAGATTAACCACGACAAATAGACGTTCACATTTTTTACTTTAAAAGCAACTAACAAGTGCACAATGTTCACAGATCCTTTTCGTAATCGAAAAATGTAATTTTAGAACTTTCCATCCCATCCATTTGACAATTTATTGTACGCTTGTTTTATCCTGATACTTTCTAAATGGTGGAATCAAGCTCATCACCAAGGAAAAAGCTGCGAGAGAGAGAGGGAGGAAGGCAGGCTATGAGGTGAATAAAAAACCGAGAAAATATTACATGATAATATGTCATTTGACAGGAAAGCCGTGCCATAGATTAAAGCCATTATTTTAGCTTCTCCGCTTTGCTCGCATTTCTCTTCCTATGCCACAGTTCTCATGCTGCTCCTGCTATAAAAACCAACTACAGAGTCGGTGAACCTGTGTAAAATATTCGAACAACAACACTTTCTTCTCTTTTAAAGCAACATGCGTATAACCCACAACAGTAACAGTAGTAGTAGCAGCAGTGGTATTAATGTTACTCCTGGTTTTTTTTCTCTTTCTTACACCGAAGAAGACCAAAGAGGCCGAGACCGTAGTGGTGTTGGTGGTGTGTATACTTTGCACAAAGTGCTTTGCCTGTATTTGTGTGTGTGTGTATGAACGCGCAAAAAAGACGAACATTATAGAAAAATCGATAAGCATAAAAAGCGATCCCATAATTCCTTAACCTATATATATGCAGAGCCATTATTTTTGTCTCTAGATAGCCAAAGGACATGGAGTAAGTGCAAGAAAAGTCAAAGGGAAACAAGGAAAGGCTGCAGTGTGATAGGGCTTTACACCCCGCATCGCCCTTGATCTGTCGAGTGATAAAAAATAGCATTATATATAAAAAGTCGCGAAAAACAGGCCGGAGCACGATGACGACGAGCACTCCTCTCTCTTTCTGCAACGACTACTATGACTACCACGACGACAAAATATTTCTCCATATCCACACAAACAACAGGAGCTAGGCAGGCAACTAAACTAAACCTTAGGCAAAAACGGAAAGAAATAAGATTTCCTCTCTGTAAACTTTAGGTACATATATTTATAAGCAAAAAAGGTTGTCTCCTATTCTTCACGGTGCTATACACTTCCTTGTGTAGCTAGTTTCGCTTAGGTTGGTTTTCTCAACAAGAAAAAAATATAAAGAAGCAGAGTAAATAGCGTACTTGAAGAACAATGTTCAGCATTCTTTTTCTTATTTCGAGGTACTTGAGAAAAACAATACTGCGAAACCTCTTGTTTTGTAGTAGTAGTTGTTGTAACAGCCAGCTACACTGTTTACTTTTCCTATCCTTTACAATATATTATCATTTCAATGGAAACGGCACAAAATAGGAAGAAGAAGGTAGATGGAAACAGCCGCTGCTGCTGATTTCGATATTCATAATGATAACAATAAAGTTCATGCGACTGTCTACACACAAGCTTCCTTTTCCAAGAAAAAAGCGAAACATTTACTATTGCCCTTTTAAATCTTCGTGCGACACAGTTTTCTTACCCTAGTGCTATGCGAATTCACTCTCTTACAGTGTGATAAATATACAAGTAGGCAGTTGTATATAGAAAAATAACTTGTTACAGTATTCACAGTGTAGCTTCATCTTCACTTTAAGAAATAAAAAAAATCAGGGAAATGGTCACCCACAAAGAAATTTAATTGTGATCTTAAAAATTGTGTGTAGGAAAAGTACGAAGGATATTTTTCATCTATCATTTTTTGGTTGTCAATGTAAACACGGCCCAGTAAAAATAAATACTAGTAGCATTTAACTATCTTGTTGAGTTATCAAAAGCAATTTGTTAGATTTCTATTAAAGCGGAATATGTAAAGCCACCGAGTAAATAAGCCATCTTTTTTCGGTGGTATGAGCTAATCTCAAGTTTGTTTGCATTGTTACTACTACTGCTTTGATTGGTGATGGTGGTTCAACGATATGATAATGCCCATTCAGAGAAAAGGGATGGGGAATAACCCATTTAACCAGATTGAAATCTGAATGAGATTGTATTGATGATCATACACACGTAGAAAAAGATCAAGCAGGGAAGATACAACGCAATGAAATTAAAATTGAACCTTTGGGACCAGCCAAGTGTACCATTTTCTGTTCCATGAAATTGGATTTTCAAAAAAAAATTAGGATAGGTACACATCCTATACTAGTCCAAGTATAGCTGCGGTATCGGAGTCATCATCATTGCCTTTACCATTGCTGTTATATGTCAGTAATGTAAGTATTCTTTATCATCATCATCATCAACAATTGCATCAGTAGATCTTCAGAAAGGAAACGAGCAAGTCAGAGAGAGTCCCAATTCAGAAAGTCATGAAAAATCGTCGTAATTTCAATTCTCATGCAAACAGAACTGGTTCCTGTATTCACAATCCTGACAATATATACACGGTTGTTACAAACTGTCCAAATGGACGTTTGTGATTAAAAACCAATCTAATTCCCCAAAAATATCATGAATCCTTACGTCGCGTCATTCATTTCAACTGTACACAAGTTGCAAATAATTTCCTCTTATATCATTATTTTTCTAGGTACTTTACCGAGAAAACATCCTTAGTATGCGACTAATATGAATGAAATTAAAATTGAGAAACTGAACAGTGAACAATGATGTTCAGAAAGCCTGGAGTCTGAACACAAAAACATAAAATAACAACCATGCTCTATGTATGCTTTATATCAATGGTAATAGCTGTAGCAAAAGTACAAGTTCGCAAAATAGGTATAATATGAGGCAAAGTTGAAAACGAACAAAAACGCATTGTGCACAGTGCACACGCTACGCTTCCACCCACTCTTTGCTGTTGTTGCTCGAGGCACATTATAGTTTAAAAGACACAACAATGGAATACCGGCACACAATAAATACAGGAATACTAGGATGTAGACAAGTGAGTAGCAGAGTATACCGAGTGAATGTTATTAGTAGACATATGTAGCGAAAAACCATTTTTATGTTATTACAGAATAGAGTAGAAAATAGAAAGAGATTACTGGAATGAGATGTAAGCAAAAGCGTGGGTGAAATTTCTTCGTATCGAG
This sequence comes from Sinella curviseta, assembly GCA_004115045.4. NCBI lineage: Eukaryota > Metazoa > Arthropoda > Collembola > Entomobryomorpha > Entomobryidae > Sinella > Sinella curviseta. The sequence goes on from CM065489.1 coordinate 12,629,835, forward strand.
ATGACGACTATCACGCCAAGCTATGTGTATCCCTATCTATCCATTTCGAAAGAGGACAAGAAGTGGACACCCGTGTACAAGTTTCATCGAGACGAGAGCAAAAGTGATGCCAGAGCAAAACTCCCGATGGAGCTGCAGTGGACTTGTCAACGCAATAAGCAGAACTAACTGTGAGTATTCTAAAGATAGTAACATTTCATATCTGTCACTCTCTCTTTCGTTCTCCATTTTTAGTTTATCCGCAAAACACTCCCCCTATTTTTCCATATAAAAAGAAACATTCATTTTCATGCCATATTTCAACGTTTCAAACCATATGAAAAAAATCTATACTTTTTAAGCCAAGAGTACAACTAATATGTATTCTTTCTGTTCTTCTTCCGTTTCCTCTTGTTATTGCCACCCAGTCCATTACCAGTAGAAGAAGAAGGAGCGCGCTGACTGGCAAAGAAACTAGCTATACATCTGTGTGTGTGTGGCATTGCAGTTTACTTATAGTTTCCTTTTTTAAGATGTGATAGGAGAAGGAAAAAAAACTGCCGAATTTCTCAAGCTTGATCCATATCCAAAGTTATGTTACGCTCTGGTACGACTTGCTCTTCTTTCTCTTCTTATAGCCAGTTTACTTGTTTTAATAGACCATGGTAGCATATTATGCGTGTTATTTTTCTTTACAAAAAATACCCTCATGGCAAGCAACCATACTTTCAAAGATACATACATATTTTTACATTAAGCGACTTCTCATGCCGAAGATGGAATATGCCATCATATTCATAGATTCTCACAGGCCGAAGTGCATCATAAAATTTTCATGCTTTGCTAGCAGCAGTGGTAGTAGACGTAGCATCGCATCGCCAGAAAAAGAGGACGGTTTTTCCCTTTCCGTATTTTCTCTCTCTCTCTTTCTGGAAGGAAGTACTTTAGACCAAGTCCAACTTCTTGGATCATATTTTTTATCTGTAGCAGAAAGAGAGAGAGAGAGAAGAGGGCTGCACACTTTCTCTTCCTTCTCGAGAATCACCACATCTTGCAATATCAAGTTTTGTGTTAATCTAAAAAACCACTAGAAACAGGCCTTGCTCCTTATAATATAATGGATTATATTTTTTTCTTTTCATCCAGGAAAACAAATCGAGTTTGTTAAAGGATACGATGGACGTAACTATTACGGACGTACTCATTCCCTAGATTCTGAATTGTACCCCATTTATTAAAACGTATATGGGCTGACTAGTCCTTTACAAAGCGCAATGCAACTGCAACGCTGTCTAAATAAATAAGTGTTCAGACCTATTTTTGTTTGTTTGTTTGTTATGCTAAAGCCAAGATATTTATTTGGCTGGATTTTTACAAAAGAAATTGCAATTTTGCTCCTTTTCGTATTTCCTGCAAGACATAGTTTATGCATAAGTGCATGAAAAGAAGAAAAAAAACCAGCACAGCAAATGCAAATATCCGTCGTCGTCCCTATTGCAACAACATCACGAAATACAACGGCTTATCTAACATACTTTGTGTATCCGAAACCGGGCAAGGAAGACGTGCGTTGAGTTTTAAAGCAAAAGTAATGCCGAGGAAATTGACGGGAATGTTGTTTTCTCCTTTGCTGGCGAGATAGTAAGCCCTACTATCATAAAGGAGCAGCACGACAACAACGTGGTGGTATCATTATCATCCTTGTCCTCATGGTACGGTCCCTTTGCGAAACTTTATTTATGATACACACTAACGAAATACAATGTTGCATCAGCATCGGTACAACATGAGCATACTTAACTACTTCCTCATTTTTATGAATAGAAAACTTCTAGAGGACACGAGCCAAGCAGATTCTACTTTCGCTTGTTTGAATTTGTGCGTGAGTACCGTAAGGGCGACAACAGCAAAAAAAAATTCGTTGGATACCCTTTTCCCACAAAATTTTAAAGATTTTGGTCTGAATAATACAGTAGTTGTGGTAGCTGATATAATTCCCATTTGGCATGTAAAAAGAGTCACAAAAATTACTGCCTTTTTGTCCGCACGTTTGATGAGCTACTTATTAAAGAAAGGGAAAGGAAACACAAAATATTTTCATCCTGTTAAAATGCTAAAGATCATGATGACTGCTGTGATGGAATAAATACATGCCTAACATCTTTTACTTTGAAAGCAAGTGAAAGAAAGAAGACATGATTGAGTTTAACGTTTATAAGAGGATGATGATATTATGCTTCCTTCTAAATATAGAGAAGGACTACAGCTACCAGGCAGGCTTCCACCACTGATTATTATTACGCTTATGGAATTATCTCCTGTTCTTTTCCCAAGTCATAATGACATTAAGGGAACAACTATCCTCCTTTCAACAAATTAGCCATCTTTCTCGAAGAAAGCAAGACAAAAAACGATGATGACACGACGAGGACACGAAGACGACTACGACGTATAAAACGATAAACTTTTTTACTCAAGTTACTCGGCATTATCTAGCAGCGTAAAAAACTCCCATGCAGATTGGCTTGCTTGCTGGCTGAATATTAACAAAGGTTTGCGTCATCAGAAAGAGAAAGCTCATCTGATTATTCCCATGATTTTAACAAGAGAGACAGGGAAGTGAGAGAGAGAGAGATGGGATGAGTAATCACAATCTGTTTGTCCTTTATGTATTATACATGCACACAACCAGACGACTTTTACTCTGCCGTAAAGAAGAAAATGACGAGAGTGAGATCTCTTTTAGGTTTGCGGAATATGAAAATGGGAATTATGATGATGATCATCATAATCATCATCATCGTCAATCGTGGAAGTCTTGATTTCATCTCGTAATCATCATCAGCATTATCATGGCGATATGGATGACGATGCTGCTAATAATACAATGGCTACTTGACTGCTGCTGAAGCTTCCTTTTTATTGTGATAATTCCGCTTCCTTTCTCCTCAACATTATCATCAGCAGGAGTAGAAGAAGCAGAATGATCACGATCGTGATGATGGTAACAACACGGAGGAGCAGAGAGAAAAAGAGAACAATTTACTTATTTTATATTCCCTTCAGCACATCAGGATTGTTCCCATCTGAATCATTCAGCGAGAAAGAGAAAAAAGCGAAAAGAAAAAAATGCCAATGTGGAGTTCCATTTTGGGCTTTCTGTTTGCGGCTTGAATCGTGATTACCAAGTATACATTTTCCTCTCCTTTACCCCCTTTTTCGTTATAAGTTTATAAGCCACTATTCAAAAAAGTGCATACGTATAAAGTCCTTCACTAACTCCCATATATGCATATCCACGATTCCAAGCCTCCCTCAATTTTAACAAAAAAAGAAAGTTTACATGTTTGAATATCAAATAAAAAAATTAACAAACTTTTCAACCTGATAACTTGTCTAAGGAACCATCGAGCGGAAGTATTTCAATGTTAGCTTTTCAAACCAACTACGACCATCAGCCACCGGTCCAATCATCATTCAAACTCTCTTTTATGAACTATTATTCCCTATATTTCATTTTTTCTTTCAGTAATCCATATCAAATATTACTTCAAGTTTGTTCTCCTGCAAATATACCTTTGCTTTATTAGGTTGTGTGAGTTGTAATGAGGAAAAAGAATAATTGCAATCAACTGCTAGTCACCAGCTCAGTTTTTACTCAAATGTCGCTATCAGCATTCCCTCGCCTTAATTATTGATTTTCTCTCAAAACTCAAATATACACGCTAATCATCACCAATTCAGAAACTTTCGTCGCCGATTTAATAGCGAATCAATACCAGCACACCGCTGTAATGAGGTTTCATTTCACAATATGTATATCCCGATAAATGTGGTATACATACATATTGCACTTCGAAAGCAACATAGGTAGATAAGATAGTCTTTTCCACATTTTTATTTTATTAGCATAAAACCCGTTCACTTTAAAAATAGAAAGTCTACCTAGTGTGCACCACGCCATTACGGAATCAGTATAAAGATTAGAGTATACGGCTATTTGCGTGTGTTGATTCAATGTTCCCTTTGGGGCCATTTTAAAACTTGATGCATTATAAACAGGTTGGATAAAAAGAGCGGCATAAGTTGTAACCGAGCAGACGAGTACGATTGCATAATAATCGTATAAAACAAAACGTTCGTCTTCTTCCTCCTCCTTTCCCTTTTTCTTCTGCTCTTTTTCACTCACCCAGCCAGTATAGAAGCCGCAACAGTAGTAGAAGCATATAAAGCAATCATATTATGAAAAAACAGTTTAGTATATGCTTGCTACACAATATGCATTATAAAAAACTGTCGGCAGGCAGTAGCATAATATCAGCTATTTCTCACAACAACAACAACGGCACTGTCTCTATCTCTCTTTCTCCCACTCCCCTCTTCCGATTTTTCCATTTTCTTCTAACACACGATGAATCTGGCTCTTGTTGTTGTTGCTGCTGCTGTATTCGCTCATTTCCACTTAATTTCTTAAGCTCAAAAACAGAGCACCCTTCTTCCTTTCTCTCGGATATCATCAACATGATCATGTCTTGAACTGAGAGAGTAAAGTAATGGGCGAAAGCTGTTTTCCATTCAGCTTCACTCATACACGCAGTTTAAATTTGTATACTATTTATTATAATGGTACGTTGTGTGAGTGGTAGTGGTGGCGCGTGTATGCGAGTGCACAAGTTCCCATCAGTAAGTAGTGTTGTCTAGTCTATGCTGTTGTGGTGGTAGAAGGAAATGAATGCATCTCTAGCAGAAAACTATTTTCCTCATTCATTCATTTATTCATTCACTTTCCATCTCACATCTCTCAAGGTAGCTAACACAAAAGGCCAGACATGCATACTTATGGATAAAGTATAAATAGACGACGGTTTTTTACTAAAAGGCAGAAGCCGCGAAAGAGAGAGAACAGAAAATTTTCATTCAGTGTGGTAATACAACTGATGTTGCTGCTTCTTCTTCTTCTTCCTCCTCGTCTTCTTATTCTTGTTTCTACCGGAGAAGAGAGAAAGAGAGAGGATCAATATTGTTAAGTACCGAGTGAAATGGATTGATCTCTAAACTACTTTGCACCCAACGACTTGCATCTTTTTAGTAAATGCATAATACATAAACTTAACCCAAGCAGGTTTCTGATTCTCCTTCTTATCTCCCTCTTAACAAAATGCATTCTCTATTTGCCTCTCTGGGAAAAGAAAAGGTAGAGAGAGAGAGAAAGCGCATAATAAATATATTCGACTACAACCTTATGCTTTGATGATGACGATGATGATGATAATCAAGATGATGTTCCTGGTTGGTTTTGCTGCTCTGCTGATATCACCTTCATCGTCGTTCTCTGTTACAGCGTATTACTTACCAACCACTATCCAAACTCTGCTCTCTCATTCCCTGGCAAACATAATACCTTCCAAACCACTACTCATTTCCATAGATTTCAGTAATGTAGAAGCTTAAAGGTAGAAATGAGATGAATAAAAAGGATCCGAGGGAAGAATAGACATAACTTCATAAGAAGAGGAGTGACTATGTTATGTTGGCGGTGGATATACATTTTCCGGATAATGCCTACTCACCTTATAGCTACCTACCACCACCACACCACTCATCCCTAATCAACTGAATCAGTTTTCATACTCATTCAAACAACCACTACTACTCCTTCTACTCCTACCACTGTTTCTCCTGTTGTTCTTCTTTGAAAAAGGAAGAATTTCAGAAAGGAGGGAGAGGGAAAGAGAGAGAGAGATTCATTGTTTCCAACTTACTTTGAGAATCTTTTTATGCTAATGTAATAAAGCTACAACTTTTTAATTTAGTAGCAGCTTTATTTTACGGTCCGTGAAAGGAAACTGTCTTTCTCGTTAAATCTGTGTTGTAGATTGTAGACACATGAACACTGTCTTCCTTATATCCTTCACCAAAGCAAAATAACAGCCTATGCGTATACCTATTCTACACAAAATTGCATCTATTGCTCCTTCCGCAACAAAGAGGAAAACAGGAAGAGATACTTTACACTTGCATTTATCTTTTGTATTCAAGAAAACAAAAAGTGGATGTTGAAAAAAAAGACAAAGGTGGTTTGAGTGTGTAAGTTTTTTATCTTTCTCAACAAATAGCTGAGAACCAAGAGGAGCAAGTTAGCTTTCCCCATATCCGTACATAAGTTCAGAGTAGATATTTTTTTTGGCTTCTCTTTCCATTCGTTGGAACGAACAACAGAATAATTTTACAAGACGAAGAATAGAAAAGTTGTATAGTAATCGAATCGCTAAGGGATAGTGAGGATGGGCTGAAAGTGTGGATAGTTTCTCATTTGTTAAAAGTTTTTTTTTCTAACATGGATCTTCGTTGTGCGTGGATGTTTTCTCAGAAAAAAACATGCTAGTATACCTTTAACGTTATTGTTTAAATGGAAAAATTTTATGCCGGCGATGAAGACAATGATGGGGAAAGAAAAGGGGAAACTTTGGAGAAAAGAAATGCTACTATTGCCAACCACCACGTCAAACAAATTTTAGATTTTAACATTCTCCGGTGAAAATGTCAGCTGCATCCACGAGTTTTTCCAACTGAACTGCAGCAAGCGAGTAGAAATAATACGCGTTGCGTGAAAAGGCTATAAAGAGAAAATTACCTATTTTCATTAAAGCGGAATGGTAAGCTGTGAGGGAGTGACATGAAAAGAGGGAATGACGCTGCCAAAAGACCATTCCTCGGTTACTTTGTTGCTTACTTATTAAGCAATCAAGATCAGTCTTATTGCGCTTTTTATTGAGGAACAACGCCATCCTAATCAATTACACAGCGTATTACTCCTACTTAGCCAAACAAGCTGACAGACATTACAAGACGTGCAAAGGTGGACAGATGGATGAGCATTCAAGTTAGTTTGCAACTACTACTGGCAAACATTGGTCGTCAGGGTAACAAACAATGTATTCTTCTATATATTGGGTGACATGACATCATGGAAACAGCCAAGAAGTATTTATGTGTGCGTGTATTTACGTAGGTATGTGCATCATTCCAATTAGTAATCCATCTGTCAGGATGAATTTTCCCTGAAGAAAGAGCAGCAGGAAAGGAAACAATATGAGACGCTGCCGCTGCTGCTCCTACTGTGTTCCTTGCACACGTAACTGTGCAGTTTGCAAGCGACTGCTGCTGCTGGCATCAAATTAGATTGAGAAATGATTAAGATTTATTGACACAGACAAAATGGCTGGCAGTTGGTGATAGTGATCCAGACATTTTCAATTGAATTGACTCTTATCTCGCAACTCCGTCTTATATAGCAAATCAATTTCACTAAATCGCGTTTGTTTCTTCGCCTAAGCCACTTTTCTTAAATGAGCTGATTTTTGCACAAACAAATAAAAGTGAGCTTTGCAATCTGCTCGCTACTAGTCATTCGCACTACTTTTTGCTAATATATTTTAACTTGTGAAGAAACAGCGGAAAGTCTTCCTTGCTACATGTTTAGTAATTTGATGTTTCCCTCTGTGGGAGATATACGTTAATGATTATTTTTCTAAATTGATACAAACTACTGTCGTTCCTATTGAGTAATGTGCAATGCAAAACGAAATGAGCAACGCATGTACATAATGCTCTTATATGTAAATACAGTATCTAACGTGCTGTCAGTAACAGCAATTGTAAATTCCACATTTAAAATTATCCATTTCTGAATTTCTTCCCATAATACTTTTAATATATTCATATCCTACTGTTCACACAAGAAGCATCCAATCCGCAACCATACGCTTTCCTTTGCATTATCTCCCATAATGCATTGTTTACTTATTCAAAGGGTTAAAGAAGTGCATTAAAAATAATCCCTCTGGTGGAAAAGCAAGTCATGCTGACGATGACGACGACAACCTGAGTGGTTATTTTCTTGTGTTCTTGCAGTAAAAAGGGGACAAGGAGAGAGGATGAATGCGTTTTAAGGCTGGATGGAAATGCAGTGTTTGAGTTGATGCGTGTGTGTGCGAGAATGACGAGAGAAAATGATTAAAAATTTAAGGTGACTGACAGGTGCTGCTCAACTTAAAATCAAGTAAACTTTGGGAACTCAGCAGGTTGCCTCGCCTCCTCCTCCATCTCCGTCTCTGACAGAGAGGAGGACAGAAAGAGAGAGAGATAGAGCCTCAAGAGAAGATTGCTCTTCTCAACTCTCTCCGCTTTAAATCTCTTGTCTCCCACTAAATCCATATTATATGTAGGTACATAGCCAGGATAAAACCTGCATTCATTGCATCGCTTACAGTTTTAACTATGTATATACTCTTTTCTCTCATGACATTAGTTTTTTTATTATGCGCATCATATTCCCAAAACATTAGACGTTGGGTCACTTCTCTCTCTTTGGTTCATACCATTTTGTACACTATCATTGTCACTCACTCAGCAAGCCTTTATTTCCAATTTTACTTCATTTGCTCTTTTCTTCAGGTCGACAGTGATTCCATCACGGAGGATTTTATATTCTTGCACTTCATTTTGCACAAAACATAACAATATTATCTAATAATCCGATAAGCCGTTTGAAAATCACCATTCCAACTGCCTTTCGCGTTGTACATGCAAGCTGTTGTGTTTGTGTCAGCAGAGAGCAGAGCGTCCAGAGTCCAGAACAACAACAGCGGTAATAAATAGGCAACACGACACAACACATGAGACCAAGCGATCCTATAACTCTAGCCAAAAAGCAAATACTACCTACAAAAGTCTTGCCACTTTCGCTTCTTATAATGAAACTACACGCTGACAAGATATATACAAGCTTACTTGTATGTTTTACCCCCAAAAAAAGAAACAATAGGATTCCTATTCTGTGAAAGAGGAAAATAAAACGAAGAAAATCTATTTGTATTTTTATAGATAAAAAAGTCTAGCCATGACTTCAACACTTTTTTTCCTCTCTCTCTCCCGTGATTTTTATTAGCAGACATATTGCTGCTACATGCCCCTGCCTTGTTTGTGTTGTGTAGTCTATAAAGAAGAATGGTCCAACAGCAATAAAAATGACCATGTATTTCCTCCTGCCTGTTGTTATTATGCCTTTCCTCTGTTTCCTTCTTTATTTTTTTCCTCGCTAAACTGCCCAGTGTGTTAGATTAACGCACAGACAAATCTTTCGCTTTCTTTGACTATTCCTATTTGTTTTCCTTTTCTCTTTCAATACAATCCATTATTCTGCTCTATCTCCTTTCGCTGCCTCCACTACTATTAGTAGTCGGATTAATTTTTTAGCCCTTTTTGTGATGAAAAAAAGAAACGCTACGGTAATTAGTTTCTCGTTTTGTTCTCTTCACGCTCTGTTTTTTCTCACGTTACTCTCCTCGTTACGGGCTTTTCATCACAAATAAACCCACTAAGCTGGGATATAAAGCAGTAGCGGAAGCAGCAGGCTTTAAAAATCCCGTGACCGTGCTGACTGAGAATATGACCTGTATATAGTCAAGTTAATCGGTAAAAAATGGTCAGAGACTTACTGTACTGTACATTACAGATACGTATTTTACACGTACAAATCAAAGACAAACATACGGACAAAGATATAACTTGAAATGACGACGTAGTTTCATTTACCTATGTACCTAATAATCAAATAAATTTTTCATAGGAAAAACAATAATGTGCTATTACTATTACTTGGAAAAAAGATATGAAGCTCTTTGATTTTTTCACATCGTTTACCCGATTGATCAGATCACCCATCCAACTCTGTTGCCTATGTGTTCTTACTTTTTAGTGTCCTTTTTTATCGTTTCACGATGCTATCTTTCCAATTACATTTTTCTCCAATCTTTTAAAAAATAACTAATCCTTCTTTTCTGATTTGGTATCAGTTTTATTGTGACGTCTATAAACTAAGTAGTTTCACACATTTTCTGTAGGAATGCCAATGAAAGAGGTGAAAAATGGATTTGTTTACAAGACAGTAATGAGCAAACAATAAATACTTTGTGTAACAATGCGCATAATACTTTTATTGGCTTGCTTACAGCCAATTACACGACCCGAGAGCATTCTTAAAATACCATTCACAAGTCATCGTATGTAATTGAGCAACATGGCAGCCATCTTTTTCTTCTTGGAACTAGTGCAACCATGACGATCATGTCACTGGCAGAGTCAAGATTTTGAACTTGAAACACATGCACGCAAACATGCATTCTGAGTAGCTTAATGTGACTCTACTTACGCCACACTTTATGATTTTATATTTACAAAAGTATGAATTTTTTTCCGACGACTATTATATCCTTTTATAAAAATGATGGAATGCAAACCTTAAGGGAGGATTTACAATGCATACATATACGTAAATAAATGCAGAAAATACATTCATCTTTTATTTTATATTTTTTAAATAATAACTTTTTTTCTCTCCGAGAGTATGTATTATTATGCAAACGAGTGAAATGACTGACAACTGAGTATCGTTTATACAGGGAAAAAATTCCAGTAAACGAATAGTTTAAAAAGCCTGTATTATAATATCCTGTGGTGTGGTGTTCTCAGATTCATATCCACCACCACCGCTTATGTGTATGCATACGACTTGAAAGCCGACACACGGCATTTATCAAATCACACACACACAAGAAACGGAGGAGGTAGGGCTCTTCTTTCCATTTATCCGTATGGATGGATAATGTATATTTTTTAGAATGGCAGTTTATTCTCGGATAATAATGATGATGATGGTATGGTGTGCCTTGTAAAAAAAATCTACCTTTTTTCTAAAGCTGCTCCTTGCTAATATTCTGCTAGTTTTGCATATTACACGGCAAACCAGTTGGTAGATCAACGGCAGCAGCATTAGTGGAAGACGACGACGAAGAAAAGAAGGGTGGATTGTGGTTTCTTGGCTGGTTGGTTGTTGGTCTTTCCATTTCTTCTTTTTCCCTTTTCTTTTTAAAGTTAACTCGACAGGAGCGATTTTATCACGCCATCCAGTAACATTTTTTATACGTGAGATTTTCGCATCATAAATCCACCAGCTAAGTAGTATGCTCATGCTTCATCATTATCATCATCATCACCGTCATCATCATCAAACACTGGCATGCATGCATGCAAGTATAAACACATATTATTTTATATAATAGTTTTTCTCTTTTGGTCTGTTTCAGACAAAGTAAACAATATTCACAGGCACAGTGGATGTAAAATAATCTGCTGAATTTATTTTTTGAAAAATAATAGTCCTCCCTCAGTTTTGACGAAATAAATGGCTGCAGTTGATAGTAAAATGATAAGAAAGTCTGGCTCACAGATTTTACTTTTAAAATTCCTAATTACCACACAACAACAGTGCACAAAGCACAGCAGTGATAATATCGTGGAAATTTGTGTTTTCACTTTGTTTCTTCCCCGCAATCTAAAGCGTTCGTAGGTGGCGGAAAGTATCAAAGCTGGCCAACCAAATGTGCCCATATCAAGCCATAAGTGCCTCCATGCAATGGCTCGTCAGAACAACAGAACAACATAAATTACGCATCCACTAAGTTTGTTTTCAAATTTTTTCCGAAAATAATATAAAGAATGGAATGCAACAGAAACAGATTTTTTTGTAAGCGTTGCAGTGAAATTAGTCAGGAAGGTTGTGATGCTATCTTTGATATTTACAATTCAGCCAGTAAATGCCACGCGCACAAAAATGGAAAATAATTGCCAACTTCCTCCCAGGAAAATATGTCTTAAGGTATGAAACCTGTTCTGCATATTTAATAAGCATGTGTATGAAGTCTAACAGAAGTGAGTTCCTCAGGAAAACTTGAAATGGGCACATTAATTTGCTGAGCACTGCAAGATCATTTTCTACATCAAACAACCGATCCCAATGTCAATCAATTTGTACGAGATACAAAAATAAACATGAAAACTGAAATGTTCGCTAAATAAGTAGCTCCTGTGGGTATGATGTAGTCTTTTGTTGGCGAGCGCTGTGTAAACAATCAGACGTTTGCAAGTTGTGCATAAAAAATCGTTTTTATGGTCAGCATTAATATTAAAACTATTATTCTTGTTTTGCATTCATTTCATCGGCGATCCCCTCTCGTAGGTGAGAAGGTGTGAATCTTACAGGTAATTAATGTAGCTGTCACTTAACAAATTTCATGTCACGAACGGTGATGACGAAAACCAACAATAACAACGTGTCGTTCGCTTTATTATGCAAATGCATACCTACCTATGTATACAGATATTATTGATCTAAGGTATTAATAAAGAGTAGTGTGTAGTAACTAATAACACACATCCATATTATCTATGGATTTCCCAACAACTGTCAAATAGCCATGATTGTTAGTGTAAAAGAATAAATAAATAAATTGTAATCCCCCTTTCGCGCTAAGCCTTTGGCTTCGCCATTTTCTCCTCTTGGCAAAAGTGACGGGACAACAACCAAAAAACGTAGTACAATGATTAGCTGCCTAGAATGCATTAAAATAGCAAAGAAAAAAATATACATATTTTTTCAGCAAAGAAATGGACTGGATAGTTGGTAGATGGCTTAGAGTTTATAATAAAATATTAGATAATATGTACTCAAGTAATGCATATTATCAAAACAGTGATAAGATACAATAACAATCATAATAATGCACTGTGTACATTTTAGGTTAAGTAATGTTGCTAGGGATTTACTGTCACTGTACAAACAGGAGCCTATTAGCATTTTCTGCTGTGTGAAAAAAAACTTTCTATTCAAAGGAATTCAGGTAGTAGTAGAGTGGTAGCAGCAAATGGAATGCTGATGATTCTGGTGAAGATGGACAACGCACACTGGTAATCTTACTTTCGTATTATAATCAGATTATTGTAACCGGTAAGTAAGTAAACTGTCGTGTAGTCACATACCTTTTTAATGATCCCTTCATTGGTGCCGACAAAGGCGACCGTGTGTTGTTCTGTTGAGGCGAGGGCAACTGATGTCATCAGAACTTGAGAAAACTCGATAGCAGCAGTCTGGATAATTGGAATTGCTCCCGAAATTTTCAGACCGACGTCACAAAAATTGGGAATGTTACCAGCACCCTGTAAAGAAAACAAAATAGAAGAGAAAATTACAAATATGTTTATTTGTTATGATAGTTTTTCCAGCTACCGGGAAAAGAAAGGGGTCATCAAATCCGTCGACCTCTTAACAAAGTAAAAACCCAAATCATGAGGCTCATTTCTCCTTCGTTCCTCCTTGGCATTTCAGTATTATGAAACACTATGATATGGAATATAAGGCCTGACCGAAAAAATAGATAAAAATAAAGTGCACGTAGGCCACTGAACCACGTTTATCATAATTCATTTTTCTGATTAGTAGAAATAGGCTGACGTTGTCGTCGTTCTTGTCATATTACTTTGTTTAGCTATCTTAACTATTATACCATTTAGCTTGTATCAGGTTTAGTACACGACCTTCCTTTCATTTCAATGGAAACCCAGAAACGTCGTCGGTTTCTTAAATATACCAAGGCGCTTTGCATTACTTTCATGCTTCCATGAAGAAAGCAAGAAAGATCGACAAGGAAAGAAAAAAAATCTGTTGCTACTATCTACCAAAAAGGAAGTAAATTTTCCAACAGCCTTATCAAACATGTCTTTGTACTTTCGGAGCTGGTGCTGCTGAGGTACCTTACTTTTTTTCTGCTAAAAGTTCTAGGTGTTGTTTGTCGATTTGCTTTAGCTTGTTTATTACATGAACATATAAGTGAACCGACATTACTTTGCTTATCTGTACGACTCTGGCTGCCTGTTAATAACAGGCACAAAAAGCGGCCTTCTCAAACAGCAACGCCACGGCCTGTAATCAAATTCCTTCTTACTGAAGTCTGGATGCATGAAGCAAGCTCATGGAGTCTAGCAAGCCATGAAACGGAAGGCAGAACACATTTTTCCATCATCTCCGTCTTCCTCAAATATTTCCGACCTACATAGCAACAAAAAAGCCAGCGACATGACGACAACAACAACAGCACTCATGACAAAAAATGTACCACTGACTCGACTGAACGCCACGTTCTACGCAATGCACTGCCAACGAAACGTGGAAAAATTTCAAGATGTGAAATCACGACGGAAATCATTTCCGCAACCTGTATAAATATATGGCCCGTTAATCTTATCATCTAATGTACATAATAGGCCTCCGTGTGTAAATACAGAGAATTTAGCAGCCCATGGCAAAAAAAACATGAATAGTTAACAACTTTGCGACTTTTTACATAACCCATTTGCAAGTTTATACCAGAATTGGTTCAACTTTTTTAATCTGGAGACATTTTTCTTGTATGATAATCAATAATCAGTTACTCAACTTACAATAAAGCGTTGAGTACAAGAACAGGCCAAATGATATATTATCTTTATACCCCACCGTCTCATATTATTATTGTTATTACCATATTGCAAAGTAGTATAGTTTTCGTATAGAATATTCGCGGAATTGTCACACAAGTTTTTATGAAAGAACGAGGCCAAGCAAGGAAAAATGTGGTCAAGGAAAGAAACAATAAAAGTAAAATACCCCAGGAAATCATTCCTTGGAATTCTTTGTTCCTAAAGTACTTGGCTTATTCGATCTCGATCTTATTATAATTAACCAGGTACACGTATTCATGGCACACTGACGTAACTAAAATACGTATCACAATCGCAACGTCCGTGCGAATGGTGAATAATTGCATATTTATGTTTTTCCTGTCCTGCTAATGTGGGCCGGGCAATGACGGTGGTATGCTCACAGATGTGGTAGCATTCATGATAATGTCAGTAGGAATAAAAAATGATTAACTACACAACAATAAAATGTGTAATATACTCCAAAACTATCAAACTACTGCTAAATTCTTATATTACGACATGGTTCATGGGGATGCTGCTGCTGGCAATGGATCTACTATGTAGGCTGCCTACATTATTTATTCTTTATAAAAACGATATTATATAAAGATGCATATAATAATATACTATTATTATTTTATGATACACAGGAAAACGACAACGACGGACGATTGTTGGGTGCTTGTTTCCACTCTCTTCTCTGCACGATATCATGGCATGGCAGCCATCATGGCGGTGATATGATGATGATGAGAAGAATGATCATGAACCTCGTTTTGAAAACCCGCAGGATACAAAGTTTTGTGGAAGGAGATTCATTAATGTAATTTCGTCTTCCCTCTTGTACCATTTTTCAGAGCAGATGGGAGAATTCCTTCTAAGTAGCAATGAAATGGAAGAGGAAAATACATCGTCGTCAACAACGCCACGACGACCAATTCAAGACATACTCTCTTTTATGCATCATCAGCAATGGAAATAAAAAGGTTTTCTTGTACTGCTTCGACATTACATTTATTATATTATGATGGCAGCTGCCTTAAATCAGCTTCTTTTTGTTGTTTACACTGTAGCAACAATCGGCAAATTATGGGAAGTATGAAGAGAGTACTAAATAAACAGAACAAACCTTGTATTATTATTTATTTCAGTTCGAACGTAAAACGGTTGACCATTGAAGGTCAATAAGGTAAAGAACTTGGTTCGGATAAAATAAAATAAAAATCCATTCACTTTAATATTTGCCATTTATTGTGATGGGCACCCCATTTGGAAAGAAGAAAGAAAATAATGTAATTGCAATTTCGTTGGGGAAATTCATTCTGAATGCTGATGCATTACTATTGGTAGCAGTTTATGCTCACATTACATTACTTTCCTGAATCCCATTTAGTGCTCCATATTTTCCCAATGATCAAGCATTATCAGCCCCATATCTATAATCATCATGATCATCATCAGAATGCCGGCAGGAGTCACAGGAGATGTGGAAAATGTTATGATATGTGAACTCCTTTATCATTTTCTAAATAGCCATTATTGCACTTATGTGATTTGTGGGGGATCCAGGAGGAGGACGAAAGATATTAAAAAGATACAAAAAATATAAATAAACGGTTTGATTTATACAGGGCAAGTGAGACAAACTGTAACCGCAAAAACGCAGCAGCAGCGACACAGCAGTAGTAGTAATAATAATGGTAATGAGAAATAAGAAATTCTAGCCACATGTGATAATATTTCATACAATATATTTCCGTCTTGTACTTTTTTGGTTGAGTAGCCATAACCAGAGAATTCTTTTGTTATACAATAGGTAGTTTAGTTCCCTATGGATATATCAAGTCGTCTGGTAGCATATTTCCAATATTATTCGCTGATTTTTTTCTTCTCTCTGTTATGGCATGATGCTGTTCAGAGACGGAGATGATTTGGAGTAAAACGATGAGGAAAAATAGATATGGGAAAATCAAGGGAGAAGATTCATGCGACGTGTGTTGCGTGTGCGTGGATACTTGTTGTGATCATTTATACAAATACCAAATGGCATCATCATCATCATCTTCCTGCTGAGGTCTTCTGTAAGGTATTAAACGTAAATGTGGTTTTGGTTTTGGAGACACGAAAAAGAGAGAGATGCAGTTTCCTTCGTCGTCGTCATCATCATCGTGCTCGCAGATAAAAAAAACAGCAAAGGGAAAAAGTGAGTGGTAGTATAATATGTGTGTGTGTGCAGGATACTTTTTGCCTTTTCATTATTATTTGGAATATACGCAAACGTCACAACAGATTTCAATAGCAGATACAAAAAGAAGTATTACTGATACTCCTGTCTGATAGGGCACAAAATAGGGAGGAAATATATGGGATACGAGAGAATTATGTACACGACCATTGTTGTTCGCCTCTCTCTCTCTCTCTGAAAAAACTCGCCGCTCTCCCTTCTTATTTCTTGGAGTACACTTTCTTCCTGGGGATGATGATTCTATGTTGCTGCTGTTACGACGACTGATCATGATGATGACAGTGATGGCATTCCCTTTTTAATAGCATGTTTTCCTTTTATTTGCTCATGTGGTGGTGGTATCAATGGCAACCGTCCATTACGTTACAAGTTAAAGGATACACGGTCTTGGTTGGAAACAACCACTTCCATTTTTCCACACATGTATACAGGCAGCAGTACGTAGTGTTGTTGGTGGTGGCGATGAGAATGATAATATGGTGTGCTAAGCTGTTATTCTGCCGAAATGGCTATATACCCTACAGTGTTCACAGAGCAACTTTTATAACCAGTATTATACTTCGAGGTCTTTTATACAAGAAAGAAAACGCGACACTCACACCACCACCACCAAGAATAAGAAAAAGAAGACACACACGCACCGTACGCACACAACTGAAGTTATTGCCTAGCATGGCCTCTCAATGTCACATGAGCCACTGCTCAAGTAGTAAATGGAGAATGTGAAATCAAGTAGGAGTTGTGTGCCATATAATACGTGCAGCAGCAAAAGTAATTCACCCCTGCTGCAGATATAATCGAAGAAGAGAAACAAACTTATTTGCATTGCTGCATAGATGTAAACCAGCATGACTAACAGGCATAATATTTACATGAATTTTTTTACCATTGCACTTTTAAGATTCACACAAAAAATGCATTGTTATTTCATATCATCATTGTCATCTGATCACAAAATAAACTTTTAGATTTTAAAATGAGCAGTGCGTGCAGTACTCCCAAGACCCAACTTACAAACACACATACGCAAGATATTAGATTCAGATGATAAATTTTGATCTACAGTTTTGGACATAATAAATAGCCATGAGGAAACAAGAGACGGGAAGATGCAACAAGAAGAAAAGGGAACGAAAATTTCCTTTCTTTTCATTTTTTAAAAAAGAGGATGCACAGCATGCATAAGAAATTAAAATGCATATTTCATACTATACAAGTTATTATGAATAGGTATACGAGCAGCATAGCAGCAGCACAAAGGGTGGAAAAAAACTTTTATTGGATAAGTTTCAGATTTTCTTTTCCTTTCAGAAAAAAAAAACTTTTTAACGCGATATTATGTTTTATGAGATATTCCTGCCACTTTCCATCCTCTCATCTTACACAAAACTGACTGCTGCTGCTGCTAAAGGGGCTGTGTCCATTCGTCCGTGTATGCATGATGATGTCCATGCCTCTATATTATATCCCGAGTTCTCATGTTATAATAAGTAGTATGGACTCCATGTACTATGGAGGAAAAAGTATCTAAAACTCCAGCTAGCAGTGCACTGGTATTATATTCTTGTGAAATGATAAGAGTGAGAGAGAGAGTGTGTGTGTGCCAGTGCGTGTGTCGGTCTTGCTTCCTCTCGTCTCCCTTCTCTTGAACCAGTCTTCCCGTCAGGGTTGTTGGTTACCACCACCGCACCACCATCATTACTGCTTCTGCTACCACGGCTTCAGCAAATGTACGTATACAGAGTATGGCTGTGTGTGTTCTCGACCACCACCACCGTTTTTCCCTACAACAGAGATAGTGAAGGCTCTTGTGCTGCTATACATCATCTCTTAATAAATACAATGTACATACAATAATGCGTTTCTGTGTGCAATGCCTGTGTAATGGTAATAAATGCCATGGTTTCGCTTTACTTCTTCCCTCTCAATTTCATCTCGTGTCAGGAAAGACGATGACAAAAATACCAGGAATTTCCACCAAGGGAAACAAGACAGACTCACAAATACGCACTTCTTTAAAAACGGAATTGTCCCATATATTCACATCCATATGACATTTATACGCACCACACACTCTTGTTCTTCAGAGATTCTTTGTCAACGCGAGACAAGTGAACCGTCACCGTCGTCGCATACCATATTACTCCTCGCGTTTCTTCTCACACATTATTCACCATGCTACAGATGTGTGCATACCACCAAACCTTCGCCTTTGTTCTTCTTTCTTGCATCTTCTGCAAAAGCTTTTCTTAATACCATATTGTTCTTGGGACGTATTCTCAATGAACGTCTACGCTGCTGCTACATACACAGCCAATATATTATTGTGTTCTCGTCATTAGTGTCATTTGGCTTCATTATTCTCTCTTGGTCATGTGCTTTGTGTCAATTCGATTCGACCTTTCACATTCAGATTTGCTTGAATCACGGGAAAGAGGAAGACTGCTTTCAGTCAAATCGATGAAAACTCCCGGAGCAACTGACTGATAGGGAAATGATTTCTTTAAAGTTTATTGCGACTGCCCACAGGACGCGTGGTTACTTTCATCCCCCAGGGGTAGGGAAGATGCTGTAGGTGATCGAATCCGTGTTTAATATGAGCATAACTTTGCATACTCTCAGAAGATCGCTGTTACAAGTTTCTTGTTCCCATTGGTTTTATCATAAAATTTTACAGCTCTCAAATAAGGACAAAAATGGTTGTTCGTTACATGAAACAGTAGTAGTTGTCGAGTGACCCTATTAAAATTTCAGCCTTGTACCTATTTATTTTTATTTATACAATCATTTTCCTTTTTGTACACAAATGTAGTCTATCCTTTCAAGATTCAATAATATGAAGAGGAAGGACTGATTAAATGCCATTGTCAATTAATTTCACTTTGCTACTGCTAAAACGACAAGTGACTAGCGTGTCTCTCGTTGTTGTAATATGATCCGTTTTTTGTCATTGGAATTCCTGCTGATCTAGTCCTGATAATATTGCTATGTGTTTTGTCTCTCATGTTCATATAAGGTCATCATCATCATCAACACTGGGAGCTTCTTCGTCATTATCAATTTAGAGTGCAGTAGACATCTATATTTTAGTAGAAACGTGGAAAATAGATCTTCTTATTTCTTTCTCTAGTACCTTTCAGTTCACTTGTTTCTCGTGGGGCTTAAAAACACGCACACACACAAGAGCCAATATAATAATGAGCTGTGGGGATTTTTTTCTCGTGTAACACTATCATGAAACTAAAGAGAGAGCGAGAGAGGGAAAACTTCTTTTCATCATCTTCTTCTGAAAATCGTTTAATTTAATTAAACTTTGATACTGCTACCACTACTTCACTTTTCCAAGTATTTTTTTTCTCAAGTTTTATCTGGAGGATGTGTAGAAGCAGTAGATTGACTTTTTTGAAGTGCTTAATGGCAGTGATGATGGCATGTTACTTTCTCCGTATATGTACACGAAGTACTATTAAATGATATTATGATTTTCCAACTGTTTTAACTTTCAACCAGAAAAGTTTAATCGCATTTTTTAAACTTATTTAAGTACGACAACGAATCAGGAGAGCAAAATGAAAATGAATGCCTATGTGATATAATTTCCCATTAGCGAGAAGGAGAACTTGAAGCCGTTCGAAGGAGAAGGAGCAATGAGCATCATCCAGATCGTCATGACACTTGCTGTTTTCAAGTTTCAAGTGAAATGGCGATGAAGGAGGAGGAGAAATTCATTACGCATTGTGTAGACATGCATGGATGTATAAAAAGAGAGTGTGAACTTACCCCAGGCTCATAACATTTTCCATCCAAAATCGGTCCGGAAATGTAGTCCATATTTCTATTCTCCACACTGCCATTGAAGCACATGTGAATATTTTCAGTAAACTTTGCTTCGATATCGCGAAGGGAGTACATGCAAATGGCGGAGTCTCCTTGTGGCTCATTAGTAATGCCTTTGCTCTGGGCGAACACGCCAACGAGGACGAGCTCCCCTTTGGCAATTCCCAAACTTTTGGCAAGATCCTCTTTTGCCGGAATGATCTTGGCATCTTGCACTAAATTATAATTGACATTGCCATTTCCAGTGCACTGCAGAGTAACTTCTGTGTAGCTGTCATAATTAGCGTCCGTGATGCATGTTCTCGCCAGTCGCGAGACATAGCCCTGCTCCTCAAAGCCATGCAAGTAGCTCTGCTTCTGCACTATCACAAAGTAGGCATAGTCACTGGCATTGAAGCCGTACACATACTTGACGAGAAAGTGATCCCTGTACTTGACGTCGATTCGAAGCATGGACTGTTTGGCGAAGGAGTACTCGGCGTACTCAAAGTTGTACAGGTTGCGACTGGAGATGGCCGGCACGTCATGACGATAGTCACCGTTGTTTGTGAAGGTGGTTCCAACGTAGAGCACGTTGGACACAGCCCACATGTTGTACTTGGCTGGTCCGATGAAAGCGAAGGTGGATGAGTTCTCATCATTTGCGGCAACCGCATGCGGCGCGAATTCAGGCAGGAGTGTGATGTTGGTGAGATTGTACTTGTGACAAGCTCCTTGAGCAACAGAGCCACAACTGATGAGAGTCCGTGAGCTGGTGTCGACTAGGAGCACTTTATTTACATTGTTGGTCAGCGCTTTGTTGGTGTCCGAGTCGGAGCCACAGCCTCTCGCGTGACAGTTTGGATTGTCATATTTTGGACCTGTTGGGACGGTCGCGATTAGACGGAGATTTGAGTCCAGTTCATATAGTCTGTTGACAGCCCCGACGTACACGCGACCGCCAATAGGATCCACCGCCAAATGCCTCAGTACGAAAGTCTCATTGATTGTTGCGAAGCGAGCGAGGGTCGATGTGCCTGTCAGTCCAAAGTCTTGCGAACCTGGGCCCAGGCCCAATGAGCCCATCGGGCCTAATGATCCCGACCCATAATTTCCCAGTCCAATTAACAATCCAAAGAGGACGTTGAAGCCAATGGAAGCTTGTGTCGTCAAATGGGAAATACCGTCAGCTGCTCTCATTGTTGTCATCAATGACGGAACGACGAGCAGTCTGTTCCCTCAGTTCTCTTGATCAAATCTGTACAGGAGAAAGAAAAAAGCACACAAATCATCAATGACAGTCCATTATTCATCACGTCAAATCTTATCATTATTATTGCAATCACACAGAAACGCACGCACCCGTCGCACCATACCGCGCGCTGGTGCACCAGTAAAATAATAATAATCATCATCAGTAGGACAACTTTTTCCCATTACTCCTACATGCAACCTCTTGCTACACAATAGTAGTCGCAACTCAAAAGTTTTAATCAGACAACTCATATTTCCACAGCTGTGACATGTCACATAAATCTCACGTCAATGAAAGGAAAGAAAAACACACGCGAGTCGGTGAATAAATATTTAGACGATTTGCATTCTCATTTGAACAAATTGTCTCTGAGAGCGCTTTTGCCGTTTAGCTTGCTCCTTTCACTCACTCAAATGTGCAACTTGAGCTGTCACAGCAAAAATCATTTTAATACATAATTAATATTAATACAATTTATTTATTTTAGCATGTCACATGTATGCCACCGTCAAAATCATTTAGTTTCAAGTTCAAATGACTTTCAAGGACTCTTCATTCCGCTCAAGTGTTTAGGCAAGCAAGCATAATATTTAGGTGTAACATTTTGCCAGGATGGTGATGGATGTGATGGCCTTGCCTGAACCTTTTCTTCTCTCCCTCCTCTTGTATCTTTTCCGTGCTTCCTCCTTTATGTCTTTCGCTTGTCTCCTTCCCTTTTGCCTGTCACTCAGTTTCCTTTTCCTTAATCTTTTCGCGTTGTTTCTTGCGCCGAACCGCGCCCGCTCGTGCGTCCGCCTGTTTGTTTGCTCCCCTTCTCTTACCTTCCTTCCGCCCCCTCCCGTTACTCTGCCTTCGTCTTCCCTCTTTTTTTTTTGGCGCCCCCCCCTTTTCTCCCCCCCCCCCCTGCCCTTGGGCCCCTTTCCCTCCCCCCCTGCTCTTCGCCCTCGTGCCGTCTCCTTTTGTCCTGCGCGGCGCCCCTTCCTCCTCTCTTCGCTCCTCTCCTGGTCCTCCGTCCCTCCCCCTGCCCCCCTGGTCTTTTTCTTTTGCTGCTTGCCCCCCCCCCCCCCCCCCCCCCCCTCCCCTTTTCCTGCCTTTGTGGCCCCCGGGCTCCCGCCGCTCTCTGCCGCCCCGCCCTCGCTTGTTTTTCCTCGTCCTGTCCTCCTCCTCTCCCCTCCTTGCCCCCCCCCCCCTCTCTCCTTTTGTTTCTTTTCCCTCCCCCCCCTTTTTTTCCTTTTCCCCCTTCCCTCCTTTTTTTTCCTCTCCTTTCCCCTCGTCTCTGCTTCTCCGGCTTCCTTTCTTCTTCCTCTGCCGCTCCTCTTTTCTCCGCTGCCCTCCCCCCCGGCTTGTCTTTTTCTCCTCTTCGTCCTCCCTTCTCCCCTCTGCCCTCCCCCTTTTCTTCTTCTTCTTTTTGCTTTTTCTTCTTCTCCTCCCTTCCCCCCCTCCTTCTTCTTCTCCTTCCCCTCCCCCTTCTTCTTTTCTCTGGTCCTCTTCCTGTATCCATGCTCGTTGAAAGTTAGGAAGCAACCTTATACATGGTAGTCATGGAATGTTAACCTCCGTTTTTTTCGGATAGGAAAAGGAAACGTGGTGGTTTGCGTTTTTAGTTACTTTTGATTCTTTTGTTTGGAGCAATGTCTTGAATGATATTGTTTTATATTATGTATATAAAAAAATCCGAATCACTCTAGTACCGTGAGATTTAGAATTTTAAATTGTGACTTGGTCTAATAATGACATGTATATATAGGTAGTACAATGTGTGCAGGGATGCATATTATTTTCCGTTTTTCATGGAGTGCTTCCAACAGTAACTGTGGCCCGTATCGTTTTTCGTAACGGTGAAGAGCCCGTACGATGATACGACGATATATTATATCCCTGTCCACGTTTCAGTGAAACGGAGAGGTAACGTTTTTTCCGGTTCTGCTCTAAAAAATAAATAGAGCACGAGCACACAATAATAAATATAAAATGAAAGGAGAGGAACAGAAAGTAAAACACCCGCTTCCAGTTAAACATTCCACTTTTTTCACCGGAATCGTACAAAATTGCTTGCTCCCTTGAGCAAATAACACTGAAAAAGTATGCATACGTGGGCCTATTAAGCTCTTGTATTATTATTGCTTATATGTTTATAGGGAAATGGAAACGGCGTGTATGTTCCTCTGCTATTGCTTCAACACAACTGTTCTAACGAAAAAAATAAGAGAAATATGTCTAATGAACGGAACGGGTGGCAAGTAACAAGCAAAAGAGTCACTTTTCATATTTATCATATTTTTATTAAAAAATGAGTGCAATGTGCCGCTGTTCGTGGTAAATGTAACAACACAGGCATCTCTGGCAATTTCCGTTTTCAAAGCAGAAGCGCATGCCCCTTTGTGCCAGGTGCAGAATAAAAATTCAACTGTAAAATTGCATATGAGATGTTGTACAGTAAAAGTAAAGTGACATAAATGTTGTAATGATAATAAAAATGGTAATTGTAACGACTGCAATATAGCGGATTTATTCATAAGTGTGCACAAGTACCTACAGACTCAGACCTTCGATAGAATTCACATCTGAAACATCTCACTCCATTCAATCAGCCAACCGACCAAAAATACTAGCAGAGAGAGAGATACAACACACTCTTTTGGAGATAAAGAGACCGTGTAAAAAACTCTTTTTGTCCCTATCAGAATTCATTAAGAGTGCAATTGTTCCAGTTGAGTGATTTTAATGAAAAGGTGAAAGATCCATTAACCAAAACAGAGCAGAGTGTACCTAAAGAAGAGCAAATGTAGTTGTTGTATTACCAGTAGTGTCTCCAGTTCCAAAAATACAATGATGAAACTCTATATATTAGATTACTTTTTTATTCATTTCTGTTTGTGTGTGCATTTGATTGTAAAAATGTATCTTTTTTATCAATCTAAAATGTATCGTCGACAGTAACAACAAAAACAACTACACCGATATGGCAACCCTTCCATCGCTCTCCATTCACTGAAAAATACAAATCATCCCGATCAGTTTTGTATAGTTAAGTTCCCCATCCACTAGATTTCTTGATTCAGAAGCATCAAAACTTTATTACACGCATTTAGTATTACATTAATAGCTTTATCCCATCATCTACACAAGTCTAGAATGTGGCGCATCTGGAAACCAGTCAGGGTGCATTATATCCCTCTTCTGACTTTGGTGAAGAATATGATTGTGTGTTCCTAGGTCTTTTGGGCCCTTCACATGGAGTACATCAAATAAATACATGTAACCATAATGGCGAGAGTGTGCAAGTTGAATTGTACATTTGTACTCATTTCAATCATTTTCCTCTCCCTCTTATGAATGTAACAGTTTAAAATAAAAAAAGTACCGATACGAAGCATAAGATAGAAAACGGCATATTTAACAAACAAACGCACAAACAACCAGCAGTAATATTCCACTTGTGTGCATTCAGCCTTCAAACATTTATTTCTCTTTTTAAACACTTTCATTTCCTAGTATTTTCCCCGTTTTGCCATTAAAATAACAAGAACTGCACATGTTCCATTAGAAATATTACAAACACATTAGGTATGTCTTAATGAATGCATGCATGCATACATAATTTTTACTGTGTGTGCATATGATACTACTGACTACATCGTTACGTAACGGTTACAAGTTACAACCAACAACGTGAAAATAAACTGTTCCATGACATTGCATGTAAATACTATCATGCATGTTGGCTTAGAATGGAGATGAAAGTTTGAAAGATTTTTTTTTCTTTCAAAGAGGAAAAGGGATGAGAGGGTTACTATACCAAAAAACAGTGAATAGCACTCACATTCATATAGGTACATATACACCGACACACTTACTTTGGTAACTAGTACATCATCAACAGCACACACACATTACATTAAAGCAATGAATACTTAAAAAGTTGTGAGTGTGGTAGTGGTGGTGCTGGTAAAAGTCTTTTGCATAAAATGCTGGCAGGATAACAACGGCAACAGCAGCAGCAGCACCGCAAAATCTTTCTCTTCATGCATGCCATGCAAGCATGTTTGTAGTTAGTAGTAGTAAAGTATGTATTTCATTATCAACTTGTTAAGCTTCATTCTTTTTTCTGGAGCCTCAACCAACCGGGGTATAAAACTCAACGAGGTAAAACAAAAGTACCCACTACTACTCACATCGCACATTATGCTTTTCCGCTGTTTATCACATCATTAGCTTTGCAACGTTTTGGAACATAATGCACTATTAAAATGCGCATTGTTTTTTGAGAAACAATTCACAAAGTCTCATACGCACACACTCGCACAACAAACATAACAACTACTTATGCCATTGTATTTATTTGTGTGTGTGTGTTTTGTATGAAACATAATGAGTGTAAATACAAAAGGAGGATATCATTTGCTTCATATTATTATTCATCCATTGGTTTATTATTACCAGTCGTTTACTTTTTTTTAAATCATTTTTTACCGGTTGAAGCCAAATGATCATTCGCAGCAGTAACAAATATTATACTATTACCATTCATTATGGTTACACAACACAACAACACGAAGTTATTTCGTAATTAGCTTGTACGCAATGCGTTACGTTGAGACTCATTATGTCTTTAATAACTACCTAACTGCTAACTACAATACAACAAACACATACACGGAATATGTATGGACTTTGACAAAGGAAGACAGGGAAACTGTGCAAGTTGTTTTCGTTGTTTGTTTCCTAAAAAATTGACTCCTTTGTAATTTTCTAGTTTTCACTATAGAATATCCTCTTTGATCTTTTATTTCATGCATTACCGTTCCCATAAACAATTCCCATTCATTGTCATCTTCATTTTCGTAAGTATTTTGTACAATGACTGGCTTCTGGATGTCGAGTTATTATTGTTGTGAACCATGGAAACAGACGTTACATACATGCAAGGGATTTTGAAGGGATGTATGGTATAATATGCATAAAAATTAAAAGAGCCAGCCGTTGCTGTAGTGAGCAATTAGTTGGCAGAATCAACTGTAGGAATGATTTTTTACTCTTATTATTAAGCACCTCTACTTCCCTCCTTAGAAGTGAGCACCTAAGCAAAGCGGAAGGAAACCTAGCTACCATAGCTCGGTTTTGATGAATTGGTTTTGTGCGGTATGGAAACACAAGGCATGTATGTAATTTAAATTTTTACATGGAAGTGTAAGGTCCCTAACTACTTCCTTAATTACTTTTGATTTATGATTGGGTAAATGTAAAGAAAATGTAAAGGATTGTCTAACCATCACTTTTAGGTTTGCGATATCAGCTCGCATATTTTACAAACAATGTATTTTCTCCATTCGCATCAGCACAATGTCGCAGCAGTTCTAACACAACTTGTGATACGGATTTCATTCACACATTTTCACAAAGAAACGCATCACCTCGTGATATCACATGCGAACACTTCCGACAGAGATTGCTACAACAACTTGTTTTCCTAAGCCTAAAACCTCACAACTGGCCAAGGGCCTCCTTCAATTTCAATACAACTAGGCAACAAAGGCGAAAACGCACTTTTCTTCATATAATATTTAACTTAATTCACTATACACTATTTACACCCATGAACTTTAATTCCACAAAAATATTTATTTATTTAAAACAAATACATTTTTACTCTTCACTAAAGAACACACCAAGCGAGACTAAGATTGAAACACATTAAACTGTAACCCAGAAGGCGTAAACTCGGTGTCACTGTATTTGTTATACTGCCTATTTCACGAGATAATACACTTTGTATTTAACCACACAACCTTCAACAGAATCACCATGAAACCAGTCGTGAACCATATGTCATAAAATCATCTCTTTTCTGCCCAGGAAGAAATTTACAATTAATCTTAATAATTGACTGCTGTTTGATGGCATTTTCAGCAAACCATCAATCAGTCTAAATAAAACCTATCAAAGAAAGAAAGGGAATGAGAGGAGAGTCAGTGTGAATATGTGTGTGTGTGAGTAGAAGAGCGAATCGCTTGGACTGACTGACTCGGACTGTGCCCTCCACTCAATTGTTTTCCACTACGTGCGTGCTCAGTTCTAACTGCTGCGGCTGCTGCTGCACAAAAAAATATGTAATGCTCCGGTTTTCAACGTGCCCACAGCAAAATGGTATGGCATCCCTCTGGAATTATTTCAGTCCATCATCGCTGCATCCGAAACAGATTAGTTGTGTGTTACGCAGCAGCTCAAATGATGACGATGATAATAATAGCAGAGACCAGCAGATCTTTCTTGGTCCATATACACACACACACTCACCAAAACCAACCTAACAATGTGGGTTGAACCCATTTCAAAGAGTAATTTTTTGGTTGAAGACAAGGAGAAACGGGAAATTGAATTTTCCAATGATGCTCCGCAGATGCAGGCAACAAAAATACCTTCGCCGTACCTACCTCTATAATAATAATATGATGTATAATAGGTAGAGAGGGGAACAACATGACAAACAGTGTTTTGGGAAACGTGAAACATTTTAAAAGGTTCCCTACAAAGTAAGTATGTGTGTGTAATGGAGAGCATTGAAGATTCAAAAAGAAAACCTTCCACCAAGGCAAGGTTTCTATAAAACATACCCCCTACATACATTTGTTCAAATATACTTAACTCTCTCTCTTTCCTTCTCTCAGGTCTCTAATTCTCGTCATGGTGATGATGGTGGTACTGGCAGTAGTAAATAGTAGAAGTGGCATGGCATCTCTAATGCACCGTGATGATGATGACTATGACTATTGTGTTTTGACCTGTCCTATCTGTTTTTAGGGTATTAAAAGATTATTATGCATTCACAATTCACATTCAGTCAGTGTGTTTGAAACAGCAATTGTAAAGTGCACGACGTCCGTAGTATATGTACATATTATGTACCTACTTACGTACGACAGGAGGAACTCGACCATTTTTCCTCCGTCTTATAGTTAGCATTATTATTGCTATTATTATGACGGCGGCGGTTGGGGTGGTGGTAAGTTACTGTTTTATACGCTGCTGATGGCAAATCCTAATAATATCTGTCTCCCACAAGTACCAATACGAGGCCATATTATACCGTAATAACACTGCATGATAAAGCAGCAAGTGTGCATATAAAACTTAACCAGGCGGTTCGAACAAAGAAAAATTGGAAGACATTTCTTCCATCCATCTTTCATTTGAATTAGACTTCCAACTGAGAATGGTGACTTCAAGTTCATAAACAATGCGGTGGGTAGGTAGGCACGATAGCAATGAGGTAAGAATAGACAGGTAAGGTTTTGTTGTGGCAGTAGAAGTGGCAAAGGCAATAGCAATGCCAAAGCAGGTTTCTTCGTCTCTTCTTGTTAGTAAAGTGTGTTTTGTGTATGCATTTGTGTGTAAAATATCTTTAATGATATTATGCTTTTTCGAGTAAGGTACAAAGTAGAGTGCAGGTAAGTCAGGTAGAAAATTGAAAAAATAATATTACTTGTGAAATGAAGGCTTTCGTAGTTTACGAGAGAGGAAAAAGGAGAAATGCAATGAAATGATAACAAAAGAGCCTTTGATGTTGTCTTCGTTAATGAGGGTAAAGTATCATAACCACACCATCAAAAAACGTCCATCTTTTACACATTCTACATTTTTTTCTCACAATCAGCCCTTTCTTCCTTTCCCTATTGTCTGCGATGATGAGGCCAACAATGTTCTAAAAAATAAACTATAAATAAAATGTACATCTACCTGCATCACTTTTCATTATGTAATTTGCTCCGTTTTCAGAATTATGTAATATGTACGTATACAAAGTACTTGAAGTTGAAGCTTCTCCTCTTCTTTTTATTATTGTTTGGTTGCCATTGTTTGTGGTTCAGTTGACATGAATCATTTTAGGGTGAAACTTTACTTTGTTTGGATGTGGTTATGATTTTTAGCAGAATTACCATTTATATAAAAATGCGGTAGTGTTCATGAGCCTAACAAGCAGAGTAGCATAAATGCTATGTAAATGCATAGGTGTGTGTGAATTGGTAGTCCTATTCAACCTGTTCAATTCTCACAAGGCAACCTCCTCAGCATAATGTTGTAATGAGCACGATCATCACCAGTGAGTCAAACAATTCTTCCATGGCATAGTGTTAAAGATAAGAAAAGAAGAAGAGGAGTGTCCGTCGTACCGAAACATTTTTCAAGAAAAAAAAATGTTCGACTAACGCTGTTGTTATTACAATCGAAGCGAATAAAAAATCGGCTAATAAACTTAATTAAGCTTTAATTAACTTTTGTTTCATGCGCGTATGCTTTGCTAATGCTAATGATTGAGGGGCTGATGCTGTAATTTCAAAGTAACCATATGGATGATGTGAGGGTCATATCTGTATATGCGTGCCTGTAATATGATTATCTGAATTACTTGAATTTCAAGGTGTTGTATAATTTTTAATTTTCCAGTTTCAATTTCCATGTAATCACATCTGTTAATTTTCGCTGTGCCTGCCTCCCGTAATTATTAAATATTATTGTCTTCAACATTTACAATGTTTCCCGTCATTGTCGCTCGCCAGTACCTTGTAGGCACTGGCAAATGGCTGACGATCATCATGTTCATGTTCACTAATTATAATTACCGAAACTTATTGATTGTTATCTGATAGGGTTGGCAGAATACAAGTTGCAGAAGCTCAAGGTCGGTTGTATTTCTCTCTTCTTCTTTCGATTCGTGAAATTGATATTATTATGCTAATGAGACTTTATGAGCGTTTTAGGACGTTATGAACAGACACTAAAATCAATGTGATCGCCAGATGCAGAAGAAAAAAATTACCAGTTCTCAGCATCAGCGCAGCAGGCAGGACAAGCAGAAACTTGGTTTTGCGATGTGGTCGTAAAAAATATTGTGCTGATATTAAGATTGCTTAGATAATAATAATAATAATGATAAATAGCAATATGCATGTATATGGTACTTTTGAAATGCATTCACATTTCACAAAAATCAATTTTCTGATTGTCGCTTTGTACGTGAATCATATATTTTATTTAGTCCCGACTCCTGACTAGACATGGTGCTTTTTTCTTCAAGGGTAAAAATGACACCCATGCCATTTGCTTGATGAAATCTTGTAATCCTATTTTCTGATTATTCTCAGCCACTGAACAATAAAAATACAACATGATCCCTCTCACTTTCGTTTCTGCAAATTGAATCTATCCAAAAAAAATCAAATGAGAAACTACTTCTCTCACTGGACTAGTTTCATCATTATCATCAACATGATCGCCGTCGATGAAAACTACAAAAATACTTGATGCACAAGTACAACAAAAGAAGAATAAGAAAAAATATCTGCTTTGGATGTCACGCAAACTACTCAACAAAAGTTGATAGATAGAAGGATGTACAGAATTTTGTCTGTTGTTATTAAAGACCAAGTTATTTTTTGTCCAAAAACAGGTGGGTATTCTATAATATGTTATGCGATTGCTAACGATGATGATGATGATTATGCCTATGTGCTGTGTGGAATGTAAAACATCAAATATTTGCTTGTAGGCATCAACATCATCACCAGTTTTGTAAAAGATGATCAGTGTCATGATATACCAGACCTATTAGACACTTTGCCTTCATACATGTTACCATTAGCATCAAACCTATCATGATCATCTTCACATCACCACCACCATCACTACAAGAAAAAAAAACAATATACCACTTTGCAAAGGTACAGATTAAGAACAAATGAGAATGTTTCAGGATCATTTTTCTCCTGCTTGTTTTCAACTATTGCAAGATGACTGCTTAAAAAATATATACATACTTGTTAGTATGCAATTCATATACCTAGCCTGATTTAGAAAACGAGCTACATATAATATACTCACCTTTTTTCTTCATTTTTCTTTTCAAACTTCAAACGTTTCATGGCGATGGTGATTGTGATGATGTTACTGATCATCAGCATAATCATCAGTACCATGACGGGAACGAGGATGAGTGTTCGACACAAAACCATTTTGTTACACATCAACTCAAAAATTATTATGCATTTTTAATACTGCCTTATGATGATGTACATGCATACTTAGGTGTGTGGTGGTGAGTATGTTCGTCCAAACGACATTTATCTCTTGAGTGTGTGTTGTTGGCGAGGGAGAAGCTAAATAGCTCATGGAAACGCACTGTCGAAAGAAAGTGTTTTAAAGTTCAAAAGAGACTTTTTCCTATTGTTATAGAACGTCGGTATATTCCTTATGTGTACCTATATATGCCATTTATTTATTTACGGAGAGAAGTGCATAAAATCCTACGAGCTAGTTTTCCACCTTATTCTACACTTGTTTTCTAACTATCTTTCCTTGTATCATCCTCATCAAGAACAACATCAGCGAACATCACCATCATCGTCATGATCATCACCACTTTCATCATTATTATTACACCAGCACAACACACACAGTTAGTTAGTCAAATTCTACCTTTCTTATATATACCTTCTTCTTCATCATCATCGCCATCACCATGATTTTATGAGCTTGGTGTTCGCCGCAATGGAACTCCTGTGTTCCCCAAAATGGTTTTTACTCTTTTTTCTCTGCACTCTCATCATCATGATGACTCCTATTTTTTAACTTCTATTATTGCTATAAGTGTTTTTCCTGAACAGTTTGCATTCAAAGAGGAGAGAATCAGAAATATGTGAGAAGATGAAGAATAGCCCAAATCCCTATAATAGCAGCACAACATCATCGTTGCATCATAGGAAACAAGCAAGCTGATATATAGCGTAAACATATAATATATAAACTCACTCAGTTTCATTTTCTTTTTCACACAAACAACAAAATCAACCAAGCCATGTCATGACGAAAAGAAAAGGAGAAGAGGAGGAGGAGGAGATTTGATGATGATGATGGAGCAGCTCTCCTCTTCTCCTTCTTCCTCACAGGTTTTTATCAGTTAAAAAGATTAGCTGCCTTCTTAAATGCTATTTACCAGCCTTTCATTCTAAACTTTTTTATTTCTCTCTTCGGCTCTCTCGTTGTTGCTGCTGCATTGCATATAATAATATGCCTCTGTGTATGCATGTACATACAGCTAGTTGCTTCAAGCAATTATGGTGGCGGTGGTGTGCTGCATGATGAATCGTATATAAACGTATGCACACACAATTTTTTAACCCTTTTGCAGCAGCAGCAGCAAAATGAAGAGTTGGATAAAAAACTGCTTGTTCAAGCCAAGCAGTCATTTCACTTGTCTGGTTTACATGGAGATAATACGCTGCTGTTCAGCTAAGCTGGATGAACTGAGAGGAGAGTTAAAAGAGAAAAAATGGAAGACCCTACATGACGAACCACCGACCAAGTGAGTCTGAATTAGTGGGTAGATAATAATGCCTCATACGTTGTTTGCAAGAAAACCCATTGGTAGGTCTCCCATTTATTTCTCAACCATTTCATTCGTTTACTTTTTTTATACTTTTTATCAAACTTTTTTTTCTTTCCTTCTTTTCTGCCTTGCTTTTTCGTCTACTTCTTCTTCATAGCACATAATATTATTTATATGTACATGGTGGTGGTAGAGTGGATAGATATGATTATATAGTTTTACGTGATTGCATATTATCTACCACCACCACCTTTTGTCGTCGTTTTTTCCTCCACCACCGACCTGTATATACCTATCAAGTTTATTATATTTTTCTCCCTTTCTCTTGAAACTAGCCCTGCATTTCTCACTCTTTCTACCTGAGTGACTGAGTGTGAGTGTACGTATCCAGCTGAGTTTGTTTCTAGAAATCTTTCAGTTTTCGCCGCATTGTTGTTGTTGCTGTTATTGCGGCTGCTGCACTCTTTTTTATCCTGTTTTACCTGAATACCACAAAAGTTAAGTATGTATGTATTTGCTTGCCTCTATATGGCTACATATTTATACATAGTGATATGAACAAAGCACTAAGCGTATTGCATTAGTCAGGTATGCTCTATCTATCCACCACCACCATCATCATTTATATTATCTAATAGAAAAATGTTGTACACCAGCTGCGTCTTTTTCACTTGCTTTTATTTTATGCTTTTGTGGTTTTTCGTAAGTAGCCGTTGATTTAGCATTGTTTACTTGAAAAAAATACCACCGATAACGAAATCAGCTCCGTTTAATCTCCTTTTATGTTTTCTTTTTGCAAACGCAAACTTATGCAATATTTGTACATTAATCCAAATACCCTGTAAATATATGTATAATATTATGATGGCGGCGGTAGTGATGGTTATAATACTCTGGCTGTTGTAGATGATGTGCTATTTTGCACGTATTCAATTTTCCCCAATCATTTATGATGCATTACTTCACAGCTTAGATAATAGTGAGGCAGCTCAGAGGAAGTTTTGAGCTAAGCGTGCATGTTTCCATTGTGAACTCATGCAAATGTGCAGGGAAAGAGGAGCACGTATGTATAATTATTTAAATTTTACGTAAGTATGGTTTTGATCCATCATTCTTCTGCTGCAGCAACAAACAATTCTTTTTAATTATTATTTATCTCCGGTTATATCGTCGACACAAATGATACTACTCCTGATTGTCAGTCTTCTTCTTCTTCTCCTATCGTGGCATGTCACTTTTTCAATAAACTTTTCATTGTTGTATTATTAAACAACATCTGCTATGACATCACAACACCACACACCACCACTACTATTTACTACTTGTGAAACCTGAATTCGTATCTGCGTACCCATCTTTTTGGCACGCAAAAATGCCAGTCACAAACAACCAGCATCTTATTCCTCTCGGTTCTCCGTTGTGAATCAGTATTTCAGTTCATTTTTTTGCGCATGCATATAATATATAACTAGGGAGTATGCATGCATACATAATTACCTGACAATGAGTGAGCTCATTCACAGGAGGGTCATTTGCACAGCATGAAATCTGAAATAGCAATACTAGACACTGCTGGGTAGCCACATATCAACTCTCTTGGCGTATATCTGTCTCTCTTTCTCTTTATCCATCGCACTTTCATTCCCTTCTTGTCGAGCAGCTAGCCCAGCCAGCGGTTCTTCTTAGGAAGAAAGGCCATCCAAATAAAAAAAGCCCTAATAAAATCTTAGCAAACAGGTGGATGAATGGGGCATATGTATATTTTCTCAGTTTTCTAAACGTCTATAACTTTTTCCTTCAGTGAAGACCGGTTATATACTGCTGAAAACGCTCCGAGTAGGATGAACTTTTAAAATATAATATTATTTTAGTGTTGCAATTAAATATTGCTAATATGTAACCCTTTTCACACATTGATTAGTAAGTGGAGACAAGGGATTGTAAAAACAAAACGACGAATATTACTCCGTCGTTCAATGAACGTCGCCAGGTTATATGATTTATTTTGCTCTTGACCACAAAAATTTAAATGGGGCTGCTGCTGTACATTCAACATTGAGACCATGTGAAGCTGTAATGATGATTCACAAGATTTTTTCCCACATTCATTAGAATTTCACCAGGCTTATCATCACAAATGAGTACCACTGCCGTTTTATTAGCTGTCTGACAAAGTTTACAAGAATGCAAAACCAACTTTTTTCTGTCATGAGGACGACCCCACCGGGAGCCTAGCTACATAAATATGAGATGATGATAATCATTAAATTAAAAGTACACCAGCAAGAGATAAAGCATGAAAGCAGCAGAGTCAAATTCAAAATATTAAAATGTAGCATGCAATATTATTGCCATTATTACTGTTAAATTCCGCTCACAGTTTGAATTTTCAACGCAATTCCATGGCATGAAATTGTAGAACATGTCTTTTCCTTCTTTTTTACAAGTTTTTGCACCGAGCCATAACACATTGAAGAACGAGCTGAAGCTGATGATATTATTGATTTTGTTGTGTAATTTTAAAGGAACATTCTTGGATTACTAAAGAGAGTAAATCAATAACATGTTATACATGTAATAGCGCGAGAGCATGATGACGACGATGATGATGATGAAATGGTATGAATGATGGCGGTGGTTATAGAGAACAGTGTGGTCTGCCTCAAACCCTCATCTCATCATCATTTCTATATGTTTGTCGGTCTTCTTTTTCCTATCAACTGCTGCTGGGAAACGGACCAAAAACTATATAATCCCTCCAGGCATTTACTGCACTGTTGGAAGTAATACAAGCATATCAGCATCATCATGATCATCAAGAACAACAGCAGCAGCCGAAGTAACTAGGAATGTCCGTCCGTGTCCGGCAATGATCTTTGTCAAGTTTTATGAATATTAGTTATATTATTATACAATTTCGGATTTATACTTTCTAGTCATCTTCCTAGCATGCAGCAGTTTTGATTATATGGAAGGATCATATAATATCCCATCAGCACAACCTACATCTACAGTAATCTACATACACTACGTAAATGTTATACAATACAAACTTACACGGCTTTAAACAAGAATATTATTACATCGGTTTAGCAAGAAGTTCCCCAGGAGTCCCTACACACTCCCATTTTCAATTTACTAAACTACCAACTTTTTTCTCATTTAAATTTGTTCAAATCGGTTGTATTGTTGTTGGTATGTGAGATGAACAGGGAATAGGGATATTTAATGATACTGCTTTTTACGTACTATAAATGTATGTATGTATTTAAATGGAAATTCTCCTCCTCCTGTTCTAAACCACATTTTCACTGATACTATTCTGTATTTTCCTGTATAAAATATTATTTTTTGAAAATTGCAATCTTGCAAAAAACTACACTAAATGGATCTTCTCAATTTTCTGTTAACCAGCCAAAAAATGAAAATTGCTTCTGAAATAATCATTTATGGTTCATGAAAAACAAGAATAGACTTGCCATTTACGGTATAAAAATAAAGTAGACAAGAGAAAGGGAAGAGATTTAAAAAATTTAATACTGTTACGAAACCCAAGTCAAGTCAATACGATGACGACAACGACGACGTCGACAAGCAAGGTTAATGTTTCTTATTACTTTTCTCTTTCTTTGCTCCATCATTTTAATAAATTTATGCAGTAGCTTCTACTGTTTTGGTGGCGTGCCCTACAACTTAAGGATTCTTGCAAACATGCTCACTCACTACAGCAAAGTGAAATATTATTATCATCCTTATGACCGCGCTGTTCATGTTCATTTTTACTATTAGTATTATTATTGTCTGTCTGTGTGTTGTACACTGTTGTTTCTGTTGTGTGCGTTGCTGTTACTGAATACCTCTTGAAAAGTATGCGCACATTGTGCTACGAAAACCCAAGAAAGTAGGCATGAACTCATCCCTTTCCTCTCCCTCTCTCCCCTTTCTTTCTTGCGTAATAATTTTTCAATCTTCTTTAATGCTTCTTTGCTTTGCAATCCATGCATGCATGCATCAAGCACTTCTCCTTGGCTCTCTTCTTTTTCTACTTATCATCATCATCAACATCATCATAATCGTGCATCACACTCTTTATCATGTTGCGCTGTTGTTGGTGTATATATGCATATGTAGCTATATATGTGTTTGTATAGTATAGTGAAGATATTTACGCTGCTGTCTGTGAGCAAGTTGAAAAAGCTTTTCTTTCTTTTTATCCTACTCGCAATGCCTTTTGTAAATATCATCTCGATATTCTTTTTATTATTTCTCGTTGCATTCATGACGGCCATGATGATGCATCATGCTCCTCTCCTCATGCTTCACGACAAGAGCTTGTCTTTCATTTTTTGGACTCATGCAGACTTATTACATATGCATGTCTATTTCATTTAACATCATAAATCTGATTCCTGCTACTCCATCAAAATAACAACAACAACAATAATAATACAAGAAACTAAATTCTTCTCTCGTTGCATTCTTCTCCTCTCTGTAAATTATTATTATTAGAATTAGAATTTTAAACCTTACAATATCATTTCATCATCATCATCATCACAGGATAAAGTGTAATATTATTTATAAAAGGGATCGTCTTGTCTCTCTCCATGAATGCCAAGAAGGGCTCGGTTCCAATTTCAATTCAAATCCACATTTCATTTCCAGCTACTGCCACTACTGCTGATTCTCCTTGTCTACTTGGAAGTATGTTCTTTCTCGTTCCTTTTCATTCATTCATCTGATGATGTCCGACTGTGTGACCTTGACATGAGGTTTGATAGACACTAAAAGAGTGTAATTGCATGTTCTTCCATTTTCTATGGTTTTCCTCTTATAGCATTACCTTTTTTTACGCTTGCTACTGGAATTTAGGTGGGGATTCTCACAGAAATAACAGTAGTCGTAATAGAAAGGGTTAAGCTCATTGAATTAAATTGAATAAAAAGAAGTTAAGGACTCTCATAAAGTGTGACAGCGAGCGAGAGAAAGGCAGTGTGCAGTGAAGTGCGTGTGTATGGTCACCACGGGAGTAGTAGCAGTGAAAAAAAATATTAAAATATTATGTATACCTACTATAGTTATTATAATAGCATTTCTATCTAGGTATATCTATATATGTATCTTGATGGAAAAATACTGCACACAAACTTTTTTAGGAGAAGAGGAGCCCATGTTGATGAACATTAATTTAAAGGAATGAGAAAGATAGGAGAAGAGAGAAATGTCTCTTTCTTCTTCCTCTTCTCTTTGCTTGTATTATGTTGGTTCTTTGAAAAGAGGCTCAAACATTTAATTCTCTGATTCCATAAGATGACGATGATGAGCTTACGAGGTTAATAACGCTTGATGAAACTTCAAGTGACCAAGTTAGAGTTTGTATAAACGAGAACAAGACTCAGACGAAAAGGAAGAAGAAAAGCTTATAATTTACTTCTTTATACCATCCTCAATATCATTATCATCACAGTTTAGTCATTTCAGATGGTGGTAGTCGTGGAAAGGAGTAGAAAAGCGAAGGCGAAGAGAAGACTTTTGCCGTCTGACACGTCTCCAGTTTCTTTTTGTATCACCGGCTCTCTCTCTCTCTCTCTCTGTCTTAGCGAGTGTGCGCTTTTTAAGCCGAAAATATAATAATAATAAAAGTAGTATCAAAAGTAGATAGGAATACTCCATGATGCCCCTTCTCCTTCATAATATCCACCAAAAAATCAAATATAAGTAAGTTTTGTGATGCCATGGCGATGGTGATCACGATACAGGAAGGAAAATATCTTTTTCTTCAAGTAAGTGGGCGGCGAGTAGGAATATTGCAGCACTTTTACTCTGGTGATAATGCTGATATCCACATGCAATAAGTCAATGTGCTGCTTCTGCTGCTGATCGCACACCAACAACCACCACCGTCACCACTACTACTGCCATTCCAATTCCAAAACAGGGAGAAACGTAGAACTACGTACATCTTCCTCTCTGGGTATCTATCACTTGACATTATAAACCTTGAAAAACACATAAAAAGAGGAAATGAAAAGGGAAAACGTGTACACCTCCTAACCAGGACTATCACCGCCACCACCACACATACAATACTGTGACATGCTCCTCTATAATACATTCTAGTGAGCTATATCCAACACTCGGAAAAACTTATAAAACATTTATGTTTCTATATTGCCTGTCTGGGATGTGCGAGGAAGAAGGCAAGGAAAAAAAGAAGGCCGAGTGAATTGGTATTCCTGACAAATCTGCTTGCGAGAAGATGCTTATAATAAAAACGAAACTTGGTTTTCTCTCCTTGTGCCTGTGTGTAAAAACGAGGAAACCATAAGCCAGACGGTTTTAGGGCGTGCGTGAGTGAGTGAGTTGATGTGGTGTGGATTAATAATAACAATATAGAGATAATAGGCATAATGAAGAAAATTGTGAACAGACCAAGTGCGAGAGAGAGAGAGAGTCGAGATTGTGGATACAAAAAGTTAACGACAACGACAAAGATGATGATGAGATGAAGAAGAAGGGCAAAAAAGATAAAATGTTATATGGTGACTACACATAATATTATGAGTAAAGAACAAGCGAATTATATAATAAATATACATACTACATACATTCATAATCTAAATGCATATATGCATAATATGGTTGCGAACGCAAGGAAATCGTGTAAAAGGCAAGCAGAGAGAATGAGCAGCTAGTTATTTCACAATTGCTCAGGAAAAAGATGGCATGATGATGATGATGACGAGGACGACGACGAGGTTATTTCTTTCCCCTCTTTATATTCTTCATACATAATAGACTTTTCTTCTTCTCGTGTGTTTTTGTGCTTTTTCAGTTCTCTCTCTCCGTGTGTCTCCCACTGGATTTTACCAAAAACCTCTTGACTATCATCTTGTGAGGAATATAAATGAAATGACATGCATGGATATTATTATGAGAGTTGAGCAAGACAAAAAACGACAGGAAGACTACACAATAATAATATTATGAAGAAGCCAAAAAGTAGAAGAGGATGAGGATGACATGACAACGATGGCGATGGTGGTTACTAGTATGTAGTAGGCAGGGTGAATGTATATATCCTCTGATAATATTAAACTGACAAAACATGGCAATATAATGCCTTTGTTTATGCACTAGCTTTATACTCAGGGTTCTTAATACCAAAAAGACGTGCTTCTCTACCCAATTTCATCTCATTCATGCACTCACACACAAAGTAATCAGAATAATCTTTTTTGATAATAATAATAATAATAGTACGAGTCTCTGGTGTTGCTGCTCCTTGTGCAGCAGCAACAGAAGAAGCTACCTACGGCAGCCATTATAAATAAAATTGACACAGTAAAATGTTTGGCATGTCGTCACACACTCAATTCACATCGCAACCATTTTCATCTCGTTTCATTTTCTGGTGATGATGGTGAGCAAAGTGTTTTCTTTCTCAGCTCGGTTGGAAGCCTGTCGATGAGCCAGTGTCTTGTGACGACGATGATGAACAAGGGGACAACGACGACGATCATAATAATAATAATGATTATCTTTCCTCTTTTCCATCTGTGCACTCACAGAGGAGGCTAGAGAGAGATTGCATACACCTATTGTTTTATGATGTGACAATGCCTACTTGACACTCGACAGATTTTCTCTTTTTGCTTAAAAACAAGTTCTTCTCCTCGTTTTCCTCATCATAATCATAATTCTGTTACGGGAAAAATTTCCCTTTTCGCAAACCAAACATGAGCAGTGGAAGTGTTAATGATTGTAGAGGGAGTTTCCTAAATGGGACATGCCGATGACAAAAATCACGG
The DNA here is from genome assembly GCA_004115045.4 of Sinella curviseta. Classification (NCBI taxonomy): domain Eukaryota; kingdom Metazoa; phylum Arthropoda; class Collembola; order Entomobryomorpha; family Entomobryidae; genus Sinella; species Sinella curviseta. The sequence continues at coordinate 12,670,682 of CM065489.1, forward strand.
CTTGAATCCTAAATTTAACGAAACGGGGAAACATAATCATAATAATCTGTGGTACTTTTACATGTCTAAATTCCAAAAGTACCTCTTTCAAGTAAAAAACGTGCAAGAAGCACATGAGCTTCCATAAAATCTTATAGACTTTACGCCACAAGCTTGTACGCATGTTCAAAAATATTTTCACTTCCAATAAAAACTGTCATACTTCATCGGGGATTAAATTAGAGAGACAAATTATTTGACGTTATTTGCTACAACAACATGCATACCTACAAAAGATATAATAACTACTTAACATTCTTCGTGAACAAAATCTACACACATCTCCACATTTTACTACACACAACAACGACAAACACAATGGAAAATCGCCCACGAGAAATACGACAGGATAATAATGCGACGGAAAAAATGCGACTTTTCTTTACAAACTAAACCAACTACCAGTAACCAGCAGCAGCACCGCCACCACTTTTGTTATAAATCCTCGACCCTTCACAATATAAATTCTTGAGAGCTTGGGAGAGAGAGAGAGATTGATAAAAAAGATTAAGTTTTGTTACAACAAACAGCAACATACCAACCAACCGCCGCTGCTACCAGAAGAAGTTATAAAATTATACCCAGAGTTGTTGTAGCTGATGTTCCAAGATTTTATGCTGTAAAAAGAGAATTCATTGTAGGCTTCGTACAACATGGTTACATAATAATGGAAGATATCGTATGAATGATGTCAGACGAACAAAGCTAAACTGCTCAACTAGCTCAACAGCAGCAAGTACAAGAACCACTACGACAACTACTACTTTTTTATTATTCGCTTGATTTTCATACAATAAAAATAGTGTGCTGGCTGCTTGCTGTGCAGTCACAGACAGATAAATACTTTTGATCTGAATTTTTCTCTAAAATTTTTTATCTGTACGTAAATACGTGGTATGTGTGCAGGATTTGGATTATCATGAAAAGATTTTTTTAAACTTTTTTATTCGACATAATATTACAGGGTTTGTTCTTCATTACAAATATGATTTTTTTCCCAAACAATCCATTCGCATTCCTTGGTCATGTGAAAATGGTAATAATAGTCGTAGTGGTAATAAAAATAATAGTACAAATAGTATATTTGCTTGGATAATGCATTGTCATTTAGACAAATAATTCAAGTGAGAGAGACAAAATTCTTTTCAATGAACAGAATAAAGCCGCAAATAAATGTAAACATATTTTTTTCTTGGAAATGTTTAAGTGGGCTGGTTTGTAACTTTATCTGATTGTTATTATTATTTAGATTATTTGCTTGATCATAACTTCTTATTAACTTGTATTCATTCTTGGTTTGTCCACCTGTGAATCAACTTCATTCTTGTAAAAATAAATTAGCTGCTAATTTTTTTCCTTTTTCGTTTGTTGTCAAGGGTCAATTTTTTCGCGAAACAGAGACGAAAGGCGAGTCACATCACATTGTCTTCAATCACCATTCAGAATGTTTATTTTTGAATCGTAACAAGGTGGGATTTGGAGATTACTGGCGCTAGAGAAGACCACCCGCTTCGTTTCTTCGGAATTTCAGCTCATACGCCTACTTTAGCGCATTAATGCATACGAATGTAACATTTTTGTTGCTTAGACCATCGGCTCAGTTCCTATTTTTCTGCACAGATTCTCCCACTGTTAATTCACTTGACGCGATAATACTTATGTAAATATACCTTTTATCCTGGCTGGCTAATGGTTAAAAGGGAGCAGGCTGGCACTGGAGAGAAAATGAAATGATGCAATATTATGACAGTGTTTATTTTACTACTTCCGTTCCACTTGATACTCTTTCTCTCTCTATCTTTCGCTCAACCACTTTTCCCAGTTGAGCACTCTCTCATATCATATCTCCATCTACCAAAAGAGTAATAAATGCTTTCACCTTTTATCTCTCCCATCTTTTTCCCAATTACACTTTCTCTCTCTCTCTCTCTCACTGCAAATTTGGATTAGTAAGTGAAATGAAATTAGGCCAAGTTTTACAGACTAAAAATGAAATAAAGAAAGCATCGCACTCATTCCTTCGCCGTACGCAGTAGCTGAGTAGGAAAGACTTTCTATTTTCCCAGCAGCCTAATTTTCTCTCTCTCGAACTGAGAGAGCAAGATATCCAGCGTTATTTGCTTAGATTTACTCTGCTTTTTCCTCGTCTTCCATATTTGCATGCTCCACTAGTACACATTTTATTTCATTTTCTTTGCTTCATCTCACTCGGTCCATGCTTCCCTGGGCTAGACCGATTCCCTCTAAATAATTTCCACTTTTTGAATATTAAACTATGATCATAATAATAATGCAATCGTAATCGTCCTCTGCGTACCGATGCCGTTGCTATTTCTACCATTTAGTTTCTCAATTGCGTAGAAAGTTATACTAGTTGGTATACGCCAAGCGTACACAAGTGTGGACGAGTTCAGACGTAAGGTCTATCTGTCTACGTTTCCCCACTTTCTGTATAAATAACTAGCTTGAGAGACTTGATTCCGCGTTTCTTGTGTACAAATAGCAAACAAACGTCGTTGTGTAAAGTTGAAAAGTAGATGCATTAGTACAGATTTCTACATAATGTATATAAAGAGCTACTACTACAAGACGTGGTTGCGGCGGGAAAGCATCAACATGTACTACATATAAGACTATATGAACATCCAGTTACTGTTACTCGAAATTCCTCAAGGGAAAATGAAATGATGTAGAAAGTTACAACAGAAATTTTTCCCTTGTAGGCATAAATTAATGATGATTTCTCCCTTTTCTCATACATTTCATTTTTTGCTTACACACACGCGTGCCTACACATGGATAGAAAGAGCACGTTAAAGGAAGTGTGCTTTCTCCGTTTTCTTGTGCCGTGCTTACATGATATAGAAAAGGAGAAGCAAGGAGATTTTTTGTCCAGCTGCTAAAATATAATATTTTGTTAGAGTAAATGGCTCTAAATGCCATTTGAAAAATGTAACCATTTTAACGGCTACATGGTTACGAGAGAGACAGAAATGTGTATCATAAAGACGTCGTTCATTATATGTACGTCTCTTTCGCTCGCCATCTTTCAACGTCCTACCATCAGTCCTCTTTCTTATTTTTACGTTAGTCTACTGTTTCGGTGGACGCAATTACATGGCTTGAATTGAATATACGGAAAGTATTACTCCCGACTTGAATGGAATGTACATACATATATACATTCATAAATATTGCACGCACTCAACACGATTCTATAAATAAAATTGTTTGACGCTTACTGTTGGTGATGACAACACATTTGACAAGCAAAGAAAGTTTTGCGGCTTCAAACGCCAAAAAGCATCGTTCTAAATATACGAGACATTTTCCTACGTTGTACTAAGTTATGAAATACATTAGGATCGTTAATAACGACCATCTATCCGATTTATACGTTAAAAATATCGGTTTCAGTATTAGTGTAATTCTGCGCGTTAGGGAGACTATTTTACAATAATCCTCTGTAAGAAGTAAGACTGGGGAAACTTGAGATTTCGTTCCTACTATTAGCAATGAGTTTTGTACTTTCGTTAATTTGTTTGCAATTAATTTTGTACTTGTTATATTTTATTTTGTACATGTACTAGTTCAAGCGTTACATTAATTCGAAATTTTCACTGCTATATATATTGTACCTATTTACGTAACATCTTTAAACGAATTACGCAACTACAAAAACTGTTAAAAAGTTCACTGAGAGGCGAACATATAATATTACTAGACATAATATAGAGTTTCTGTTTTCCAAACAGATATACAAACATCTACAAACTCAATGTGACCCTTTCGGTGGTCGTGGTTCCCTGAAAAAAAATCAGTGGAGCGTGCAAGTTTGAAGTTGGCAATAATAAACAACGTTACCATTTTTTAAAAAAGTTTTCAGTTGTGAGAAAGGCACTGTGTGTGTCTAGTCGTTTATGATGCAACGGCCAGACTAGCATTACGTATGTACATATACATATCACATCACATCACCAAAAATGGTCACGTGTGGAAAGCCTGCTGTAGGCAGCAGCAGCGGCAGACTCACTTATTTCCGTTGGAGACCATCCATTTTCCTTTTTTTCTCTTAAATTCATACGTACGAGCCTTTGCACGTTTTACGTAGGGCTCCTTCTGTGATATATTGCTGTTGTAATCAAGCTTGCTTCCTCACTCATCATCATCCTCCCATTTTCCCATTTCCTTGCGTTATTCGTTTCATACAGTATAAATGGGAGTACGTGCAGCGTACATTATGAAATAAACAAGCCACTTTTTATTACACAATGCACAGTGAGTGAACATCACATCGCTCTATCTACTGTTACACCGATGATAATGCTATTTTTTCATTTCAAAAATGCATTATAGATTTGATAAAAATCAACGGATGACGACAATAATGGCATGAATTTTCTGGAACTTCTCCCCATTACCATTGACTTTTCAAATAAAAAAAATCTGCCAAATTCATCAATATACTCGAACGTGACGTGACATCATTTATAGCCAGCAGCCGCATAATTTAACCACTTATTCATCTCATCGATATTAATGCAACTCCAATGATAAATAATACATTATTATTATTTTTTGGTAAAAATTGGCCTTGTTCTATGCCAATGTCTCTGACTCCCAACAACAATAGTAGCCCCTGTTTTTGCATTCCTAGAAACGTCACTTTTATATATCGGAGACGCCATCATTAATGTTATTGTCGTAGCACGAACAGATGTACCGATGAAATATATATCTTTGCTTAGTATCGGTTTGTCTCTGCAACGACGCATGAAGCCAATAATGAATGTACAATACATACATAAATAGCTCTTTATCATCATCTTCATCATCACTAGAGCCATCATTATTCTTTGCAACAATGCAAGACATGTCTCCGTGAGTTTTCCTTGATTAGCTTACTCACACCACACTACACAGTGTTTTGTTCAATTCTCCGAATTCGCCATGCATAGCTTGTCGTGTTTCTCACTAGAACGCTTAAAAGATACGCAGATAAAATGGAGGTGATGGATAGAGATAGATCTAAAGAAATTCCTATTGCCTCTTATGAATCAGTTATGGCTATCAAAATCAATCAAGCCTCTATTATAATAACTTTGATTCATTAACAATTCGGTCTTTATCATCATCCTCATCATCGATTTGGAATGTCACGACAATAACAAAAAAAAAACATTTTTGCTTGCGAGTACCTTAATAATGCATGCTCTTTTGCACAGAAGCACCAAGTTGTGGTTTGAGGACAGCGTGATGTATTAATGGTAACGCTATTGATACATGACGCACAGCAGCAGTGACAAATAATTGTTTCGTCGTTTTGCAACCCAACTACATGGGAAACGTAAAATATGACTTAACTGTAAATTATATTTTTGCATGAGAATTAGGTATAATGGCATGACATATTAATACGTGCTTATTGACCAAATTTATGGTTTGTCACTTTTGCTATAGTGGCGTAGCGTGCGTGTAGGTGTAGTTCGTACAAGTCACTCACACACATAGACATGCAAACATGACAACAGGGCTAAGTTCCAAATTGATATTTTTGTCAATAGGGAAAGATTTTAATGCTTGTCAACGTTCATAAAGAAACTAAAGTAATGACGAATTGACGAGTAATGATTTTCGCACGAGTGGCTGCATTATTTAAACACAACTTGATTGCAAACAACAATTTTGTGTGGAATACCAGGAATTAGCGTGGGTATTTTCAAAGAAATGGAAAAACTAACGTTACCCTATTCTACTTGAAGTGACGAATGATAGGTAGATATTCTCATCATCACTTTTTGTCCGTGAGAGAATAGAAATATGGTATTATTTTGATGTCGTGCAAATTACAACTTGTTTTTCTGGAAATGCGGCGTTTTGCGTAATTTCATGTCATCGTCATCCATGATGAATGGATATTCAGGAAGGAAAAAATCATCAGCACATTGCATTTCTATACACTCATTGACAATAAGGAATACTCCACGCCAAAGTTACTTTTATGATGGTGAAACGATACCTCAGCTTATTTATACTCAACAAAAAGCCCGCATAACATTATCCTGAGGAATGAGTCGGGTCGGTGAAAGCAGATACTACTTCACTGTGTCGTTTTCCTGTCAGCGGCACGTCGACTCAAAATTCCAAGCTAACAGACATCATCCTTTCATTCAACACCGCCACAAGAAGCGCCAATGAAAGTCAACTTTTGTGAGATGCCAATACTGTGTAGCACTACAAATATACACGTAATAATATATCATTCAATGGTTGTGTGTATTCTCAGCCGGAAGCTCATGAATAATAATAATATTTATAAATCTATTTGAAAAGACGACAAGTTGTTACATAATAACAACAGCAGCAGTCGTCACAATTTTACTTCCGTCTCCATAAACGTTTGTTAAAATTCAAACATGTTAATGTCGCTATTGTGAACGATGTGTCGCAATAAAAATAGCACTTATACTAGACTGCTGTATAATATCTTGCCTAACATTTAGCAGCACAAAATGTATATACCTACCTCAAATTCAAATCTTATGTAGCTGTAGTATGCAATTTCGTAGATGGATTGTAAGAATATTTTTTGAGATATTGCTTTGGGACGTAATTGCACAGAGCTTCTCTGTTTTTCCCTCTCTCACTCACTTCCAGTCTGCGTGACAGGTAGAAAAAAGGAAAGAGGGAGGAGGATGAATTGTCTCCTTGTCACATGAATGCCACCGAGAGTAATTCCATGTCAGTCCACAAAACAGTCACTCTTTCTCCAGCTTGCGCACAAACTAACTTATAGCATTGTTGCCTAAGAATAATAATAAGCACACTAGTGCGATATATGCATGTAAATAAAGCAGGACTGAATTATGAAAATTTGATATTAATAGCACATCAGTAATAACAACACAAACAACGATAATACGAAAACGTGTTGGAAAAATAAACACATGTGGCAAGGGATATATCAGCAAAAAATTGCTGTTGCCAAGCTGAGCCGAGGCTACTTGCGTAAATTTGAAGGCCACCACGTAAAACAAAACATCTTTATTCTGAGAGGTAAAGGGAATGGATTTCTATCTCCATAATAATATGCATGGTTACGGGAAAGGCATCGTAAACTGAATAGGAAACGGTTTCTCTCAAAATAACAAGTATTACTATTACACTAGTGCGCTCTGGTGATGGTGCTTATTTGTCATTTCCCATAATCCCTCAGGGTATTTGTACGTCAAGAATATTTCAGATTTTATCTGGAACACAAATTCATTTGAATTTCATTTGATTTCTCTGTATGCTTATTTATATTTTCCAGGGTTTCAGTCAGCTTTCATTAGATATCAAGCTGTCTCATTTCTCATTCCACTGCCACCACCGCAACACTAGCAGCAGTGGCAGCAGCGCCGGCCCCGTTTACACCAAACTAGCACTGAGAAATGCATAGACACAGAAAATGTAGACTAGGTTCCTATGTATGTATATATTTAGTTCCATAGAAACAAAAGGATTGTGCAACACCTTCTCTCCGTAAATCACTCGTTCTTGCAAAGCTTGCCTGTCCTGCCACTGAATTGTACTAGTCAGCATGAAATTACGCATATTTTATGTATGTCACTCCAGCCATGCCCCAGCTGTATGCATGTATACATGCTGTTAATAGTGATAACAATTATCATTTTAATTATTATTTGACATTTCCATTTGTACTCTCTGATTTACACGTTTTGAAGTCCATCGGTGTTTATACTTATACATTGGCATAGAAACGTAATACATTTCGCACATCATTTTCATCGCTATCTCCAAAAACCATTTCCAATCAAGCGAGAAGCACATCATCTCCTTATTTTACTTTTTTATTACATCTCATCCAAGTGAGTATTTTCCTTCTCTGGTCCTCTGTCTCTCTCCTGCAAAGCAGTTCTAAACTACATACATATGCGTTCCCATTTCGGATCATCAAGCCACGATGCTTTTCTGCTCTCTTCTGGCTCCACGATGCTGCTCGTTTCAAGCAAGAAATTTTCAGATAGCCTGCTGCTCTGCAGCTACTATCACCACCACTACTTAAAATACAAGTAGAAGGAGGGAGAGCGAGAGCGAAAATGACCATGCTGACGTAGTCGATACGAGAATAGAATTATAATAATGTTAATAAGTTTTTCTACCAATCTTTTCACACCGTCGTCGTCGACCAATACAATAATAAAAGTTTTTATTTCGGGCTGCTGCTGTAATAAGAGGAGTGTAAGTTATAACGAGGTGACTGCTGCTGCGGCTCATAGTAAGTATATAGCACAACGTCCATTAGGACTGTAGACTCCTGTTTGAAACACGTGGAGAGCTTTCTTAATCAACATCACCATCATCAAAAAAGCAGCAGCTCTACACACAGCTTCTCCGATGCTGCCTTCTCATCATCATTATCATTGCCATCGTCTTCACGCAGTAGGAGGAAGCAGCGAGCAAGAAGAAAAAAGCAGAGTGAAAAAAAACTGTACAATGATCATATCGATCACGTTCGCCCAGTCAGTGCTGCTCGCCAGTAAGCGGCTAACGCAAGAAAATATTGAAATTCCCCCACGTCCCTTCTCTCACTAAAGCTTAAAGACACACATACGAAGCTATAATATGCGTACTCAACAAAATTTAATTCGGCTTGTCTATCTATGTCAAAATTCGCTTCTCAATTCACAATTACAGTTCTGTTTGCGGACATACTTTTTCATAGGCACGGCTTTTTATATTGTATTTTCTGTTTCGATAGGAATAAAAATTACTGCTGCACGGGACGTGCGTAGATGAAGATTTTTATTATTATTTCATCTTACCCCTAGTTCCAATTTTAAGACGGTCACTTACCATTTTAAGAAAGTGCTATGTTGAATAATAAAACCGTACGGAATATTGCGCGAAAAAAAACATTTCCATGTCCAAAACAGATTGTCATTGACTCCATATGCATGCTTCAGTATTTTATGTTTTTCACACATCATATCAGCATGGTCGTCATTTTTTTCCTTCATCTTGTAACAAATGCTGATTTTATTCAGCAACGAAATGAAACAAATCTTGCCTTAATCTGTCTCGATAAAAAATATCTTGTGACGTACCTAGTAAAAATTCATATGCATAATCTATGTTGGCAATGGGTATCAAACTTTCTTAATCATTCATGTGATAATAATATGTCCATGTGAATTCCTTTTGACTTGCCCAGTATTCGCTCAACTTGACTTTTTGATGTGCCATCATCATCATCACCACCACCACTCAACTCACCTCAGTTGATATGATATCCTATAAAAAATAATAACAAGTAAACCTATAAAATCCCCATGTTCTTTTTTATTTGCAGTTTCCAGCCCCTGCCTGCAACAATTCATTCACTCACAATTAGCTGAAGCCAATCAAGATTTTGTGTTTTAAAATCCTTCTTTTCTTTCTTCTGCCTTGAGACATTTTCTGCAAACAGCAAAAGTTGCAAGACAGAAGAGAGAGAGAGAGAGAGAGAGGGTATGACTGACTGACTGGGCTGGGAGAGATAGATAGATACTCATTAGTAGCATGTAAAATTTTGAGTGCTGGCTGCTGCAACTCTACAAACAAAACAACAATTGACTCTACTAATGTTAATGCATAATAATAACAACAACATCATGGATTTTCAAACGAACATTGGCCCCAACTAGGTTTCCTTCTCACTTGTTGAGTGCAAGGTAGATGTTTTTTTTTACTTTTTTCATTTTACCAGTTTTTCCCTTACACAGGTAAAGATGACTAGATAGGTATATATACATAAATGAGCGTATGTTTTATACCGCCTCTCTCTACCTGCCTTGTTCGTTCGCTACACTTGCACTCTCTCGTTCACGGCAGCAGAGTTTTTTACAGCTCCGTCGTCGTACGTATATAGCAGTAATGCTAGCCAACGGGAAAGAAAACCAGAAAAACAAATGGACAAGCTGAAAAAAAATCTCTTGGTTTTCGCATTAAATATTGGTTGACTGACAAAGTATAATAACAAATGAAGTAAAAAAAATTGCTGTTGATGCAATGCAACTATACTCATAACATGGAATATGACGAGAGGAAAACGGATATATTTATAATATGGTCATAAGAAATATTATGAAGGGTGTAATGCTGGTATATATGCAATGAATGTGGAGTAATAAATGAATAGCTAGCTTGGGGTACACGACGCCAAATCCGACGGGGGGAAATCCTCAGACAGGAAATCCCCGACAGGAAATACGACGACATATAATCCTCGGACAGGTAATACTACGACATATAATCCTACTACGACGTTATATCGTCGTGAGAATCAATCATTAGGAACGCCAAATAAAGAATGTCAGAAGGAAGAAAAAATAACTAGCTTTTATAGATTTTTGTTGGGTTGAAAGTTGAGTTGAGATGTGAGTTGAATTTTTGGACATGATGAAAATTCACAGAAGTAGAGAAATTTCATCACTGTAGATGAGTCCAGCGTGAATATAAAATTTACAAGTTCGCAATTTTAAGCATAATCATTGATGGTCAGCAACGTTGTGATTTGCATAGTATAGTCGCATTTAAGATATTCATCTTCTTGAAGACAAATTATTTTTGATAACCTGTTCCACTTTGCCCTACCTGGTGTGCTGTGTGATGGATAAAAAAAATGCGTTGTTTTAAAAAATGTGTTAAAAAATTTTGATTGTTGTGCAACATGTTCCGTGTTTCTCATTCTTATAACGGATTACTAGGTATATGCAAAAAAGCGACAACATTCTGAAGTGTAGTCTTGGCATGCTCAAAGAGGCTCATTATATATGCAGGCTCAACTACACATTTGACCTTCTCTCCTACACCATTGTAAATAATTCGCAGTGTGTCCTATCTATATACACGTGTCAGCGATGTACTGGAAACTTACTGGGTTTGTTGTTGTAGTTCTGTGCTTACTAGCTAAACGCAGGTTTCAACTGTTCAAATTCGTCGCTTCATTGCGCAGTTCAAAATTTGCATTTAGGTCAATGAATTTATTGTTGGGATTTCATGTCGTACTGGAGGATTACCTGTCCGAGGATTCTATGACGTAGTATTTCCTGTCGGGGATTTCCTGTCCGAGGATTTCCCGCCGTCGGATTTGGTGTCATGTAATCGCTAGCTTGTTTCTGGTGGAAATTCTTTGGTGGCTATGTTGCCCACTCTGAGTTACTCATCTTTTTCTACCACACCACCACCACTCTCTCTTTGCTTTACTCACTTCAGTTGAGAAGACAGAGAGTGAGAGAGAGGAGAGATGAAACAGGTACGAAAATGAAGTGCAGGAAAATATCAAAAGGCGCCACCAGTATTGAAGTAACACCACCACCATCAAATACTTTATATATGTGTATTATACATTTTTTTCTATTTGCACCACAACCACCGCCACAAAATGCACTATCACGATCATCCTGATGACCATCATCCATTTTCTCTTTTTACCTTGTCAGACATGACATAACAACACACCATCACATTTACATGCTTAATAACCGCTTATGGGAAGAAGGGGCAGCCAAAAGGAGTATCACAAGGTGGACACCCTATTATTTTACCTTTTTGCCGCAAAAATTCATCGTACAGATGGAAAGGTAAATATAATATGATAAAACATATGGGCAATATACGCATATAATCCGAGGGGAATGAATCTATCCATATAATATTCAATACTATAATGACCTTTAGCATCATCCTTCTTTCTTTCTTTTCATCTTGCTTGTTTCTGCCTGTTGCTCTTTTAATTCCGTTTATGAACAAGCACATCATCATCATCATCAACCGGCGATATGAATATAACTACTACGTAACATAAATTGAAAATACCTTTCACGCCGCTGCTGCGGTGGTGCAATGATAATGAACAGAGATTAAGTTTGTTTTAATTCCGAGTGGGCAACTTGATCTAGATTTAAGAAAAGTGGTTGCTCAAATTTCCTTTTAAATGCATGCATTTTTCATCTGCTTTACTTGTCAAATGGACAAGCCTGTTCAGATCTGAAGTTTTTTTAAAATATGAATTTAATGGTCCGGTTGCTGATGGAAATAAGTTACTTATTGTGTATATCAAAGCAATAAAGGAAATTGATCTCATAAATTATATTAGTAGGAAGCAAGTCGTTTATGAAGACGCTGCCAATTCACGTTTAATTGTTTCATCTATAATTAACAAAGTTTACTTTTAGCAGCAGACACAATGAGAAGATCAATTTAAAGAGACTTCCCGTTTCATCAATAAATGAAAAAGTAAATCATTATTAAACTAGTTTGTAAAACCCTTTTACGATGCAAAGCATTAAAGCAACTTCACGCAACGTGAGTGCGACTACAACTCAACAACTGACTGCACTACTGGATAAACATGTGTGGATCGTAAAAAATGCATCCTATCAAAATTGGCTGCTGAAGCACACCAATCCCTCACTCCAGTTTCTACTCTTGTTGCTTGCAATTCATTTTAATAATCAAAGTAATACGGAACTTTATGGGCGTAAAATGTCTACACTTTGTGGCAGCACACCAATTTGTAAATAGTACAAAGTCAAGGGATATAATGGCACATACATATGTACTTACGAGGAAAACATATTTTTATTCTGCTCCTTCCAACTATTATATAAGTCGTTGTCGTCGTGGCAGGCAAGAGGAAGCAGCCAAAAAAGAAATTATAATAATCCCAGCCTACATTCTGAACATTGCAGCAGCACTCAAGTTGCAAAATGCTAAGATCCTGAGAGCAAAAAATAGGATCTCTCTTGTTGAATACGATGTTGTTGGAGGCGAGCCCTGTGCCAGTATTTGTAGCATTTAAATTGCCTATATTACTGATGCTGGCTGCACTCTGCTGCTGCTGCAGTGCAGCTACTAAAATACATTATGCATCATGATGCCATTTACGAGAGGAAGAAGAAAAAGCATCAATAACAGCACACTGGAAGCAGACGACGACTACGACGATGAAGAAGAAGAATATTAAAATTGTATAACTTTCATAACTCCAAAAGTCATAACAATTATCGTTATGATCATTGTTATTGTTATCATTACCATTGTCATTTTATAGTTTTGTTCCTCTTGTTACTCCTCTATCTCTCCCTCCGTTTATCTGTCCTTTTTCCTTATATACAAAACTTGTAGTTAATCGCTTTTAGGAGTTTCAGTTTAAACCTGATATAATAATAATAAGCTGTTTATGCTATTTACGCTGCTGCTGCTGTTAAATTCACTAACGCAGCAGTATCAACAGCAGCAAAGGAGGGGACACATGTAGAGAGGGAGTAGTTGTAGCAGTTAGCCATGAGTTTTCGTTTTTTTAAATGCTCTCTGTTCCTCCTCATCCGTATCCGTGTTGTTTGCATGGTTGAAAAGGGAAAGAAGAGGCCGACATGATAAATTAAAGCTTACATGTGGAAATGATAAATGATGGTATTACAAATTGTTGAGGACCTGCTCCCTTCTTGAAGCATTGTTACACAGACAAACGGAATTACAAAGTTGCATCGTAGACAAAGCTATTTATTACTTAACCAAGGCACGGCAAAATGTAAGTAGCTCTGATCATCGCACAAAATAAGCTAATACACGTGTGTACGTGTGTGTGTGTTGTACTCAAATCTAAACAGTAATAGTAATAATAATAATATGTAATAATGACCACTTAAGATGATAATTACTAAAAACTGTGTAGTAGTATTAGTGTGGTCATTACTACTAGCGTTCGTTCATAATAAATTCATGCATATTATTATGTATTTCGTATTGCTTTCAGACATTATAACGTCAACTGAACATTATGAAGTGAATAAACTGCACAAAACATTTTTTTTTCTCTTTTGAGTTGTCTGATTTGAGTTGCTTCTTTGAAATAAAAAAACAGGTTATGAAATGAAATAAAATGTAAATAATATCTAATGGAATGGTTGACATCCTTACCTGTGGTTCTTCGGCACGCTGGATTCTTTCCACATTGCAAGTACAGTCAAGTGTGAATCCCAAAACTGGAGAGTCAACCTGCAAAGACAGTTAAGAGATATTTTGTCATTACTCTTCGTAAAGTTGAGCATGTAGTTAAGTGTCTAGACATAAATCATAGAGAAAGAGTACTTAACATTATTATTACTCTGTTATGTTACAGAGGTATGCTAAAAAGTGTAAAGTGCACACTTACTTACGAGTAATTTAGATACACACATAAAACAACTTTTTTATTTAGCAAGAAAGTATCATTTTTTGGCAATGAAAAGGTCGACGAAAAAAAGTGCGCAAACTTGAGTGTTGCTTGCTGCTACTGTATCTGCTACTACTGCTATTTATTTATGCCACCATTTATTACTATTAGTACTGTCATTGGAAGTTCACGCTTTTACAAGTACACTCACTCCTTTCGTATTTTATACCGCATGCTCCTACATGTTTTCGAGTGACACAGAAATTAGTTTTAAATATTTTCAACATTCTTACTTCTTGTATACTTTATGCATTTTTCTTGTTGAGTGCACCGAGTCGGTAAGCAAGTAAGGAGGAGAGAAACCAGCAGAAGAGAGGAGAGAAAATGGAAAAATATTTTTAAACATAAATTTTGCTCAAATGGCTTCCTGAGATTTATTTCGCTTTTTTTGTACATCATTCTGTAGGAAAAAAATAAAAATGCTTGAGAATCAAGAATGGAGAAGAGACGGGTAGAAGAAGGAGTAGAAGAAGAAGAAGTAAACTCTTTTTTCTTCTTCTTTAAGAGATGGAATTACTCCAGTTGAGTTCATTCCATTTGCTGGAAATGAAGTCGTAAAAATTATTACTGTACACACACATACTATAAACCAATGTATTATGTAAGAAAGATGCCTACAAATGTTCTCTGTCGTCGGAGTGTAGTAGTGAGGGAGGACGACAACGATGCGTTCCTTCTTCTGTCTATATCTACCACTCACCACATGCGTTTCTGTAAACATTATCTTCTCGTCGAGAGAAAAAAAACGCAGAAAAAATAATATAAAGTATAAATGCATGCATGAATGTCTATACACGACGAGGAAAATATATGATAATGAAATTTTCTTATTGATCAAGTGCCTCTTCTACATCTGCACTTACTTTTTAAATGCGAAACTTGCTCCCACTTATCTTATTTTTCTGGATATGTTTGAAAGGAAAAATATTATGCGCATACGAAGAGAGCACTTTCTTCTGAGAAAAAGAATCCTGGAAGGATGCATGTAAGTGGTTGATGAGGCTACTTTACTAACTCACTCAGTACAATTTATGTGGAAAATTCCAGATGGAATGTCAAATATAAATAAGTAGTCCCATACATCCCTTCCCGTCATCATCATCATCATCACCATTTTCCTAGCAAGCACAACAGCAAACACGGTCGACTTTCTGCAATCCACACACACAAAATTTATCTGCGTATCTATCCATCTACAACTACGGAAGACGTTTCCTCTTGATAATATAGCACTGGCAAGAAAGGAAAATAATGTGAGTTGAATCATCTTCTTGAAAGTTTTTTTTCTCTTCTTCCTATTCCACTCCACTACCATAGACAAGTGAGAATAATAGCAAATAAGTTTCCATATACGCAAACACATCCATAAAATAGCTAACTAAATGCATTTTTATATGGCAACTCTAACGACAAGGTTGTTTCAATAGATTTCTCCTTGCTTGTGTCTATCTATCTCGGTGTGTGTGGATTCATGGCAGTAAACTAATATTACTGCATGTTCCAATTTGCAGGTCTAGTGGAAAAAATATATACGTGTAATGACAGCTAAAGGGAAGGAAGGGAAGAGAGATAGAGGGAGAGAGAGAGAAGCTTGCAAAAACCGATGAAAATGCTTTCCGTTCTTAATAGCATCTATTTTTCCTCTCTTTCTTGTAACAGCAGCACTCAGCTCAACTTTCTTTTCACGCTTTCTCCCTGGTAGTAGTAGAAGTGAAGTATAACGTTTACATTTCTCCTATTTTTATCGAGTGGTTGGCTGACTGACTGAGTGAGAGAGGAGATTCCAAGAGTTGAAAGAAAACGAATGAGTATTGCTGCTATCCACGGTGCACACTCTCGTACATGCTTCCATGGAGACTATGAGATAGCGAGAAAGTGAATGAGACTCACTCTTCGACTTTCTTTTCCCTGGTAAATGTGCACACACGTAAACAGGGCTTCTTCATCAGTGCAGTAAAAGCAGTGGCTGTAGTAGTCTGTAGTAGAGCTTAATGTGTATCTGGAATGGTATGCAGTGCCTAACAGCCTGAGAAGATGACTGTCATTAAAGCATTATTGCTATACGAAATAGTCCAATAATATAGCATCAAGCGGAAAAAACTGCATATTATATTTCAACGGCAGAAGTAGGGGCAGTAGTTCCCAGCAGACTTGATGTATGTACCTATCTACCTATATATGCTGCAACCTATTTCTGGTATGTACATTTTTTCGTTTCTTACGATTAAACGGCCTCTATATCATTCCCAAGCAATGTCTTCTTTCCCTTGCCGATGATGATGCTATGCCACTACTCGGATCTGAACTTAAATCCTTTCTCCCTTGTACTCTTGTCATTCAAAAATCCAGAAAGGCTCCATTTTCTTCAGAATTCTTTCCCGTTTCCCATTCCTTCTAGTCGATATAATATTAAGATCAGAGGAAAAAGTAAAAAAAAGAAACGAACTTTTCCCGTAAATCTGTGATTTTTGTGGAGAACACTGAAACCATCAACAGCACTACCAGCATCGCGATCACCAATGGCATCAGCAGGAGTAGCGGAATGGAATGCCATGATGATCATCATTATTGAAAAAAAATAAAAGAATCTGCTCATTTCCCCTTTTATGTGGTGGTATACAACATTTGTCTGAGTGCGTGCTGGCGTAACTGCCACAAACGGAAGTTCAAGGACCAAGAAATTACATTTTTTGGTGAAGCTTTCTCATCAAGCCAACATCCGTCATTAGAGTTTCCCCAGAAAAGATACAGAGAAGGAAGGAACGTGGAAAGTTCAACATAGTTTAATTGATACTCACTTCTTGAGCTTTTCCCGTTTAAAAATTCGACATGTCGAAAGGAAAGATATAAGTGACAGAAGCAAGTGATTGCAAGGAGTGATTATTGTGGACGTTTAAAAACAATGGACCATTTAACATTCCACACGAAAACTTCATCCGCCATTTTATTCCCATCGTTTGAATATAAGTGTCGTAAATATGTAGGTAACTAGAATTCATTAGTGAAATGAATGAACGAGAAAAAAAATAAACACGATTCCGGACCAAGGAAATTACAAAGTGCCACCACCACCATTTCCGCGAGTATTATTAGTTAACAAGCACACGTTGTGATGTTATGGATCTTTTATTCCCACATCATCAGCATCGTAGGCGTCATCATCATGGCGAAATTGTGCAAATCCATGCAATCTCCTGTTTCACTCAACTAGCCCATTGTGGAGCAACAATAGAAATGATGAGAATGTCCATATAGCAGCAGTCGACACTAGAGTAAGTCGGCAGTGCTCACAGGAAGGAAATTTGTGAAAATCCGCGTGGCATACCAATTTTTTCTGTCACAATTTTCCCTTGCATAACACGTTGTAGGAGTAGTAGTAGTGATTATGCTATGGTGCTACCGTTTCTGTGGAAACTTTCAGTTTTTCATGCCTATTAATGGAGTTATGCGAAAACGGTAAATATTTTAGGATATGTAATAACTTTTCGTCATATCAGCAGAACAAAAATAATTCGTGTTGAAGAAATCCACAACTCCTCTGTAAGCAAATTCTCTTGTTACATTTCTCCCATCATGTTGTCGTCATCATCATCAATATTTTCAACAAAGACTTCTAGGAAATTGTGAAAATTCTCATTTCCTCAAAAAGGCGCTTACTGTTAGCTAGCGAAGCTGTACTGATGATGAAATTCAAATTTTTAGCAACTGGTTTTGTTAGCGCAACAGTAGTGTCAGGACAGCGTCGGTGCCAAGAACACAAACCACTACTATTTCTGATTGGAATTTGAAATTAATTTTCGTTCTTTCACCCACAAACTGCTATTTTCGGATATCCCAGTTCGTACTTAAATGGACATTACCAAACAAATGATCACAGTCTCAGCCCAAATTTCAGGAATCAATAACCTTATATACTTTTTCAAGATAAGAATTGAGTTTGGAAGATAACCTCCGTTTCATTTTATCTTCGTTGTGTTAACGTAGTCATTGCTGCGTAAAGTTGAGAATATGCTACGGATACACAATAACAACGTGGCTCGTACTGCTGAAGTCATTATAAAAAGTGGTTTTTGTAACAACAGGAAAAAGTAATCCTTTCCAACCAAAATATTGTGAATCCCTAAAAAAATATATCTGACACTTTCCTCCTCATTCCTCTGCACACAGTCTCACGCACATGATTTTTTTTGCTAAAGACGAGAAACATCCATAATATCCGTCTAAAATATCACGTGTTGCCAGGGAAGAAGGCATCTACGTAAGTAAAATGAACAACAGCCATTCTTTCTCTTCCTCCCTACTTATATTTTTGGGATGGGGATGTGAGCGAGTATCAAGATGGATTGTTCAGTTCAGTGGAAAAATATTTCTCATCTTCTCCTTTTCCGTGAGGAAATGATAAACTAATCCCTTCTCAGCTAACCATATATACAAAAACATTATGTACATAGGTAGATAGCCGCTTATTTTTATAAACTGGTTGTGTATATATGTACATGCTATAAGCGCACATACTTCCATGTGGTTATTTTCAGTTATCCGCTGCCTCTGGTGCAGCAACCAGAGAAAGCCAGAAGAAGAATGAGAGGAAGGAAGGAAAAAGAGAGAAATGAATGTAGGTAATAATAAAAAAGTACGTGTTGCCATTCTTTCCTTGCTGATACGAACGTACGCACTTACATGGCAGACGCAACAGCATCTGGTGTTGTGCTTCTTTCACTTCCTTCAAACTCTCTTTCTCTGTAATCGATGTAATAGCCTTACAATAGGGATGTACTTTTTTGTATATATGTATATACCCAAATCCATGACTGATATATACATGCTATGGATTTGCTCATACGACTACCATCATCACATACATATTGTATCGTTATTATTATTATACCAGTGCATAAAATCTATAGAGGACATTAGCACTTCGTATTTTGGAGAGAAAAAGCGAGCCGAAAAAAGATGCAACAACATCAATGTTTGCCATCACAGGATATACGACGCCATAACGAAAATGTTTAAGTTAGTGATGTTTATAGACACGAATCCATTCTCGTAAAGGGTTTCAACGGAAAAGCCTTCTTTCTCCGAAAGAATAAAGCCAGTCGCCTAGCCTTGCAGTTTAAATTTTGCACGCTCTCGCAATTTGTTGAGGTTTCACTCTGTGTACTTATAAACGGAGAGCATGATACACAGTGAAAAAATCTTTTCGCCTCCTTATCTTTGTCAGGATTAGTATGGCCTTTTCCACAACAACAACAACAGGCTGTGTAGTCCATGTCGATGTAGTAGAAAAACGAAGTGTACAGTAGAGAGAAAGGCGAAAGGATGCTTCCTGCTACTGTAGATGATGCCGTGCCATGTGTTTCTGAGTGATTGAGAGAATAGAGCACGTACTCTCAATGAGCTTACATACATGCTAAAGAACTAATCCATGCTAGCAACAACACTGACAAACTGACTGGGAGTGATAATGGTAATGAATATGAATTCTAAGCTTGTTCTCTAAAAAAGGTTGCAGAGGTTGCATTACGTACACCGTAACTAAAGGACTACGAGCAGGGATCATGAAATTATTGACATGTTTATTTTTACACAAGATTTCGCCTATTTAGCTCATGTGACTCTGACTTTTCTGGGGGTAGAGGTAGCTAACAAAATCAGAGGATCATGAGTGTTAGGAAAAGATTTCCAAAATTACATGATCTTAGTTTACTCTAAGCATTTTAGTAGACAGTGACGCTGTGTCCGCTGCTGGAATCAGGACCGCAAAATATCCATTCAGTATCGATCGCATTTCTTATGAAAAGTAATTTGTCTGATGATTACCACAAAACTGGAGCGTGATCCTCCTGGCTGTTGCGTTGGCTGCAAGGTTGGAATTGAAGGAGGATGGTGGTGGTAACATTGGGAGCATAGGAGTGTTTTTCAGGGAGCCAGTAGGAGGGTTGTATTTAATTCCCGAATTAACGAAAACAAATGAGAAGAGCATAATGAAAATAGAAATGAAATGGAATCTGGAATGTCAGATGGGCGTTGTAATGTGAAGATATATGCAGTTCAAAACGAGGTTTGGAAGGTTTTATGAGTTTTGTGCATTCATACACTACGGGCTGCTGTTATAGAAGTAGTAAAAGGTAGATAAATAGTGGAAAACAACAGGAACAACAACAATGGCTATGTGCGTTAGTAGAAAACAGCAGGACGGAACATTGCTTCTGATGCTGCGGCTACAGTTGTTGCCACAGAACTTTAATACTTTCAAAAATACTTACAATTACAACCGGTCAGCTAGAAAACATGAGGCCATTAATTTACACAAGAGATACATTTTTCGAAGCAAAATTTAAGTAACTTGGCAACTGCTTTTGCTACTATTTTGTATTTATTGATGCGTATCCTCCTCTTTGTATTTAGAATAGAATTTGCGTTGGGGGAGGTTGTGTAGGGAGAGCAAACAAGTCCTGAGAACTGAGACCAACAAACATACAAACTGGTGGAGAGAAATATCAACGAGATTAATTCTCTGATTGTTCTTTGGGAATGGAAGAACGAAGAAAGAGAGAGAGACGAGACAATAGCAATGTGAGGGACAGTGGAAATTCCGAGGCTTAAGTATGTTGTTCTATACATTCCAATACAATAATATCCTATATATATCCCATCACCTCGTCATCCTTACGTCAATGTGTTTAACTGCATTATTGCCATTTTATAGTAGCATGAATAGTACAAATAGCTTTATATACTTATTGTTTTCCGCAATCCGCATCAATTCAAGTTGCAAGTCCAGAGATAGCTAGTACACTGTCAGTGTTGCTAATGCGAAAGGAGGACAGAGTGAGAGAGAGAGAGGATATACGACAAAATAAATAAGGAAAGATTTGGGCGTCCAACATCTACACCGACAGACACACACAAACGCCAGAGAAAGTTATGATGGTGAATCAGGCAGAGACACACACACCCAAGTAGAAAAAAATAGTCTTCAATCGTCATGGCATTAACTAATGGCAATAGTGATGGTGGTCCTTCCAGTGGTGATTCGATATTCATTTTCGCTCTCTCCCACTCACTCCTTGCCTGTTTAACCGACAAGTAGAGTAGAAAACCCGTATTTTTCTTTGTTATTATTACGTATTTATATACATACGCGGATCTCGACAACGGCATAATAACTGAAAAGACCGCATGCTGGTGGTAGTAGTAGTTGCCAATATACTCCTCTGTAGTATTTCCCTTCATTCCATTTTTTCCTCTCGTTCCAATTTTCTCCCAAAAGCATCACGGTTGTCACTACTGCTAATGTTCATATTGTACAACAGACGAGAAAAATGACCTAATAACGCCAGCACACAGTATCGAATAATGCATCTACCAACCAGTGGCATCTACTTTGGTGGCTATACTATGCTGCTACTTCTTCCAAGAAATAAAAATGGAGAATAAATGTAAGCACATATTATGCGATCCTTTAGCCTGACGATTTTACAAAGACTGAGAGAGAGAGAGAAAGTCGGTTTTCATCTGAAAACCCTTAAATACCATTTTCTACAAACGAGCTTTCTCAATAATCCCTTTTTTCACGTCTCGCCCATTTTCTTTGAATTAACTGAGAAAAAAGCAGCAGTACTATGTTTAGCAACCTAAGCCGTCGGCAGAGCTCTTCTTCGACTAAAATATCTCCGGAATCGATATAAATGTCTGACTGAGTGAGTGTACGCGTGTATATGTGTTTGCGATGAATCCTATTCCGGTTTAAACTCGCCTTTCATTGCTTCCTCGATTTCACTTGGAAAGTATTTTCGACTTTCCCTGTAATTTTTGCCTACATAATATCTCTCTCTCTTTTCTCTTGCTACATTTTTTTCCTTTTCGTTCGTCTACACTGAGCTACTCTGTTGTTACTAGTTCCAACGGCGTTGTATGACATTTTGACTTTGCTGCTGCTGATTCGTTCCTTCGTTTTCTGCGTTTCCAACGTTAATTTCAAAAAATTGTTCACTCATCCATGTGCACATTGCGCATACTTATGTGACACGTTGTACTTTCAAGGGACAAGGAAGGATCATCATTACTGCCACCATCAAACATTACTACTACTACCACTGTTGCTGTATTTGCTGCTTCAACCACCATCATCATGATCATCATCTTGCTCACCCCCTCACAATTTTTCGTATTTGTGACTGCGACTATATATGCATATCTAGTCAGGAAGCTCGTCATGTGGAAATCCCATATAATAATAATGTATGTAGAGGTAGTAGAAGATGGCGCAACATGAACACTCATCAGTGCACTATGCATAAAATTCACGTTTGATTTGTTTCGCTTGTAACATTTTAAGAGTGTGTACGAGGGTTCAGAGTAGCAGCAGCAGCGCTCAGGAAGAAGAAAAGAAAAAAGTGCACATTTACCATCATGAATGATCATCATCACGACGTTTTTGTAGCCTCAACATATATCCAGTAACAAAGGAAATATAAACGGCGATAATGGAAAAAAGACGGTGAACGAGAGAGATCGAGAAAGAGAGAAAAAAAAGTTTCGCTGTGCGTACATTCCATGAGAGAATTGGAAACGACAGATAGACAAGAAAAGTAATCTGCTATCTTTCTGTACTGCTGATGGTGGTGGCGGTGAGGCAGCCACATTTACTTTTTACGCTTCTATAACCGTATCCAGTAGTATGAAATTATTTTATCGGGGTTTTAGCCGTGAGAAAAGGCAACTAAAAAGTCCGAGTGGAAGGAAGGATACATATTTGAATGAATACTAATATGAGGATGATTATATCAGAACGTGTGTGTGGTGGATATAATGCACGGGGAGTGTAATGATAAGTATAATAATAAATGTGCATAATATGTGGTAAAGTTAGTCGGTAGTGAAACAGCTGGTTGGAACTACTACAACTACTGCTACCGGATGACATGAAGCGGAAATGGAAGTGGGAACAAATGCTCCAAGACTAAATAAAAGTCATCTACAACAAGTAATGCTATATATGCCTTTATAACTTTGTAGATACATAGTTTCTATATACGCCAGTATTTCTCACTAAGATCGCAGCCACACAGATTATTATGCATGGATATTGTAGTTGGTGATGTGATGGTATGCTAGTAAGTGAATAAGCAGGGAAAGAATATTATGGAAGGAATGAGGAAAAATAAAAGATGCGTACATAATATTACCACCGCGGAGAAAATGTCATGTCTCCTTCACTGGAGCTCACTCACTCACTACCACTGCTATTATCCTCTACTTCATAATATTATATTATGGTGGCATAACACGGCATCATGTCAAAATGCGTGTTGTTTTATTCAGCGTAGGGACAAAAGCAGCGAGTATAAAAATGAGAGCGCGTGGTATATGTTCTCACATACACGGAAGCAAGTCAGGTAGAAAAAATAAGACGACACATGTGCACATATTGTCAAACAGAATTCGCTAATACTTTAGAGGAGGATGATGATCACTTTGAAACTACTGTAAGTAGTTGCTATGCATTAAAATGAAACTGCCTATATCACTGCTTCTTATTGTTTCAAGTTGAATGAAAAGAGGATCCTTATAGTCGGTATATGCATATTGTTACGTAGACATCATCCAGTAAATACAAAAAAATATATTACAGGAAGTCATCCTGCACAACGCAGTGGATGGAAATGAAAGGTAGAAAGATGTAATAATAATAGTGCGTAAATATTTCTCATTTTTGCACAGGGACAAAATATTTTATTCTCTATTTTACTCGTCTTTTAAAGCATATTACCTTCTTTATTAAAAATAACGACATTCTACTTCTTTCTTCTTCCAAGTCAACAAGTCCAAAATGTCTCTATGATCTTGTATAAGGACGCCGAACCGTGCGCACTTTCACCAGTGACTCACTGCCGTGTCGGCGGCTCATTCATGATTACTATTTATGAATGTGCACATACAAGAAAAATTCAAGATAAATGTACTGACATTGCGTATGTTAATGTACTGAGTGAGTAGTGTTTTGTTTATATTATTTTCGCTCTGTCTCTCTTTTTCTGTGCATTAATAAAATGTCAAAGTTGCGTAATGTCAACAGTAAACGAAACGAAAAGAGCGAGAGTAATAACATATGCTGCGCTATCTGTCTCCATCTCTCCGTCGCTCTAACAATATGCGTTCTTATTCGTCTTTTCAAGGAAGAGGAAAATGATGAACAAAATTGCAAATTTTGAAATAACCTTTTTTTGCTCTTGGTGTATGTTTACTTAGAAGAAATTTACATATTTCTCTCATCATTATCCTACTCATCATCATCATCATCAGCACGAGGCCTTGGATAGGCGTAGTAGCAGTAGTGGTGGTGGTACTTAGCTATGTAAATAGTCTGTAGAAAAGTCTAGCTAAAATTTTCACATTTCACCCTTTTATTCCACGCTTGCACTGCTGGTCAAAGAGCAAACCGTTTTCTTTGCATGGCTTTTCTTATTTTTATTTTAAATAAAAGAGTGGAGAAAACTAGACATTTTCAGCAGGCGAAATCACGATGATGATGACGAGAAAAGAAAAGACTAGTGCTGCTGTCTCTACAATCCCATCCATGTATGTCTTTTTTACTTCTTCCCGTAAATAAATGAACATTTGTATTCAACACAAATAAATGACGCAAGAACGTCAGAGCAAATACAGCAAAGAGAATGAATAAAAAGTTATTCTGTAAGTTTCTCGGGCAACAGCATTTCTTCTTGCTCATTTTTATACATGCAACATGGATTCACTTCCTTTCTTCAGTTTTTCCACAACCATCCACCACCACCTATCCACATTTTTTCTTTTACTGCTGTTGCATATTATGCTCCGTCCGTCCCATTGTATGTATATATTCTTGTACTAGGAAGACGAAGAAGATGAGCAAGACAAGTTAAACAAGAGGAAGAGTTTCGTTTTTTTTCTCTCTCTCCTTCGTTCCCTCTTTCTTTTCTTAGTCTCCCTGTCTTGCTCTCTTAAATTAAAATTATTACGTTCGAATTTCAATTGAGCTGTTCTCTTTTCTCCTTTCCCTTCTAATCCTGTCTGTCTTTCTGTCTTGTCTCAATTTTATTACTATTCAGGACACACTGCTCCTACTGCTACTACTACTTCCACTACCACCACTACTTCCCTCTCTGACTTTTGTAATATGCAAAGTAATTGTATGTGCAAACATGTATCGCACAGGGAGCAAGAGCATACATGCATTATATGACTAAGGCATGTATACATTCTTACATAATAAACCTATAAACACCAGCACAGCAGGACATTGAGCATAATCATGGCCTCTCCTCGCGCATACATTATCATCATGATCATCATCCTCAGCCTCTGTGTACTTGTGTTTCTCTCGAACAGGTCTTTTTCCAAGAAACCAACAAACTAAGTCAAGTCAGCAGCTTGAACAAGTTGTAAGTAGGAAAGTAAGTAAGCTTGTGTAATACTTTTTTAAACTCTATTATACAAGTGAATTATACAGACTCCGTATATGTTTCAAGCTTGACGCCAAGTGAAAGCTCTATATATTATGTACATCGTGCATGTGCACTGTGCACATACATTTAGGTATATACGTTCTATATATGTAGTAATAATAATAATAGGGCGAAAAAGTCGAATCTTTTGTTCATTGTCGTCGCGGTTTTCAACTGTATGCTTCCGTCTTTCTCCACGTCCCTTTTCCTTAACATCATCAACATCGCCACCAACTTTTAAGTCGGAGAAGATGAGAAAAACGGACAAGTTATAAGGAGAAAACTAGCACGTCCCTGTCTGACTTACGCTGCTGCATGCAACATAGCTATTTCCACTATCACCCCGCCACCGCTTCTGCTGTTGCTTTCCCCCTTGTTATCCCTTTCTTCGAACATACTTAATATTATTATATTGTTGCCAGGCCTCCTCCGTTGTTGGTGTTCCGCATTTATGTATGCATGTTTACAAGAAATCAAATGCGCGTAGGCGAATCAAATAATGAATTGAAAAGAACGTAATTTTATAAGGCTTTTCATGTTTTCCTCATCTAAACAACATCACTAATATTTTTGATGACGTTAAACGATGATGATGATGAGAGAGGCAGTAATATTTAGCTGTGCACCAAATGGATTTTTGAACGTGCCCTACTTGTTTCACGTCTTATTTTCGCATCACTTCTCAACTCCAATGGCTCTACATTCATTTTGGTGTTTTCTAAAAAACCACGTAGGACAGCTAGCAGCCTCAGATGTGACAGTGATACAAATTAACAAAATGGCAAGTAAAAAGCAACAGAGAGTAGTAAAGAAGTTGAGCAAGGGATGGAATAAAGAAAAGTAAAAACTTTCAACCCCAAAATCTTAAACCAGAAGGAAAACGAATTTCAACAGTTTAATAGAACACGTAAGAAGCAGCAGTTAAACAAAAAATATGGGTTTCATAAATATTGCGATAACATTACGATGTACATTTTTTGTACAAACTAGGTGTTAGCAAGCAAAAGTAAGTTACTGGATGTACATACATAGTAGTCAGCAGATAAGCACGTAGGTGACGGTTTTTAGTTCCCCTTTACTATTATGAATACGAATATTTGATGTACTGGCGACATTTATTGTACAAAAATAGCATTGTTTCATGCAAAAACAATATCGTACTGAAAAATTACTTGTATCTTCCTTTTTCTTCTGCTTGTGCCTAAGAAAGTGGTGACAATGGCTGTTTTATGACATTCCTTTAAATGCATATACCTACATAGGTATTTTTTTTGAATGCCTACATTTATCAGAGTAAAGTTGGATGTCGTGTCGTGTTTCCCCCTCAATTACGTCATTTTCCACTTAAATAAATATGAATTTATTTCTATCTCTGCATATTACAATGTTTTTATTTATTTGTCAGCGTAAAAGAAGAGAAGGCAAAGAGCGAGAGCACACACCAGTTTTACTCTCCTTTGACTCTACTTACTCTTTTCTGTTCCTCCTTCTAACCTTCTTCACTCCACGCACAAATCAAAAGTATCCAACTCTGACGGGGTGAATGAATAAAGTTATTTTATCTAGAAAACATCAAGACAGCATTTCTCAGGAAAAAGTTAATACGCCAAGAATAATAGCAACAACAGCAAAAGAAGCAGCAGGGAACATGAAAAAACACTACTGCTGTGCTCTCTTCTCTCCATCCTTCTTCCACAACTTTGATATTTTTCGCCTTTCTTTTCCTTTCTCATACTGGCATTGCGCCTCGTTAAGAAGACCCCTTCCTCTTGTTTTACTGGAAGAAATGACTGGTGTGCACTGTGCAACTGTAATAATAGCTATACTTGTTCTCCTGTGTTATACTACCACTGGTGGCATATAATTTAACGAGAAATAAAATTTGGCTTCCGAAACTTGTTAAATGCGCGTTACTCACTGGATGTATTGTAAGGAGGCCGGTTACTACCCGAAATTTTCTTACAAAACTTTCTTCATCATAATATCATCTTCCCTTTGTCATCATCATCATCAGCTTTGCTTTATGTTAAGCATACCCATGTATACCTATATAAGCCTTGGAGAAAGCCAACGTTGCTTCTACACACCACCATTGACATAGTCTTAGCTATATGACGATTTTACAGTCGTGTTTAATAATAGGACAAATAATATGCGCATAACATAAAATATGGAAGGAACCAAGAGTCTTGATAGGCGAATACTGGCGGGGGATAAGAGAATGGAAGATTTTGATGATGATGAATTTGGGGTGGCAGGCAGAGAGACAGGGGACGCATCATCTGAAACGCAACGTCCCACTTGTAAATACATCGTAAGCTTTCTCTCTCCTTTTCTCCCTCTATTCTCTGGGCACTCTTCTTCTTCCTTGTCGCCTTCGTATCAACTGGAAGAGTGGAAAACAACAACTAATACTGCAGCACAATGAGCTCGTTTAAATAATACGAGACTTTAGACCAGACCACCAGCACCGTTACCACCACTAGCTTTATACCATGGCACATCTGCAGAGTGGAAGAGTGAAACTGAAATGATGTAATAATGAAATATATAATGCAATTTTTTGCCATAATGTGTCACTCTGTTTGGTGAATGAAAGTATTAAAAACTTGAGAGATGCTATTCTTCTGTTGTTATGCTCACTTTCACAGCATTTTCACGTTTTCCCTTCCTTCTCTCATTTTATACTACTACTACTACTACTACTACTTTGTGCAGAAATGTTATCATGTTGAGGATGATGAGCATGTTTCCATTGTTTCCTCCTGTTTCTGAAATCCTGATTTTCCTCAGGGCGAGTAAACCAACAAGAGAAGAACAACGGCGAGAAAGTACTTTGCAAGTTGCAAACACATACTTTAACGCATGCAGCACTGCTCCACAATCTTTTTCCTGATTATATTAAGGGGAGGATGCGTAAGAAGCAGGAAAAGTAAGTTTTCTTCTTTCAAGCACTTTGAAAAGTTGAAGAAGGTGACGGTGGTATAATAAGACGAAATAGTACTAGTGGTAGTAGTGGCAGTATTGTTAGTAGTCGTAATATAGAAAGTATGACGAAGAAAATGATAAATTTAAGTTGGTTGTTGTTTTTGTTTGCTTCTGCTGTTATTGTTGTTACGTTGGAAAAAGTGATCCAAGTTGTGTTGTATGTTTTACTACTAACGTTACAAGAAAACTATTCATCTTGTGGTTGTGTACGTAAATGTTTCTTGTTTCTGGACTTGAGCAATATATCATGTAATGAATCTTCCTCTGACAAGCAAAGATATTTGCCACATCTGCCGGAGTCGTTGTTGTTTTTTGTTCTACGTTGCTGCCACTTTCATCATGATGATGATAATGATACTGATCACTATGCCCTGTTATGATGATCATGCCCTTGTTTTTCTACCAATTCCCCCTTCTCTTCTTTAAGTATTCTGATGTACATACACCCACACAATGACGTCTAATCTGGTGCTGTATAGTTTATGATTTCTAGTTGCTATTGTTCTACTTTTCAAACTGTTGTTTTCGCCAACCAGGTTTATTTATATCAACCGCTAATTTTGATTTGCTATATCTTAATGTGATTTCACACTCACACAACTACTTACTGTAATTACTTAGTGCCCTCCACGAATAGATTATTATATGTAGGAGTGTTAATTCAATAATGTTGATTACGTAAACACTTTCTGATAAAAACACGGTCATGGTCAGGAATAGTTGGAGAGTAGAAGGTGACTTTGGGAATTACTTACATATTATGTCCAATGTTTATTATTGTGTTCACAGAAAGAAAATGCAATGATGTGCATACATTTAAAGTGAAAGTCATGTTCTTTCACGGAGATTTAATACTGAACTATCAGTGGCAACATGTTAGTTCAAGTTCTCGAGCGGAGATGCAATCGTATTAAGAGGTCTTTGCATAATGTACAAAAACAAACAAATACACACATCATGTATCGCTGTTACAAAATTCGTAGCACAAATACAGCAACTAAATACACGTAGAAAGCAGCCAGACCTTCCTTGTCAACAGAATTGTCCTCTTAAAAATTTCATGCAGGACGGCTCACATCATTGACCGAGTTATTTTGAAGTTGTTCAAATTTAGTTGAAAATCAACATGACTGAGTAATTTCTCTTATTCTCCATTTTAAGGCGCTTATTCGACTCCCCTACACATAAATACTCTCCCTCACTGTCTCTGTGCATCCGTTCGCCACACATGCATACTTACTTCTTAGTAAAAATCCGGCTTGTGCAGGCAATTGTAACAATTCAACTTGTACAATTCCTCCAAGAACATGTCAAAAGAACTACTGCCTCACTAAACTCTTTTTTTACTAGAGAGGGAGAGAGAGAGAGAATCTATAGGGAAAAGTAGAAGATGAGAAGAAGTTGAAGAAGAGCATTTCAAGTGTAGAACATTTTGTGTTTGAAGAGAGTCAATACTCAACAAATAATAGAATTGTATAATAGTGATCACTGGAGCAAGACGACTTGCATTCTTCTTCTCCTTCACTTCTCGTCTTCCTCTTCTCTCCTGGCTGAACACACACAATGCTTGCAATTCTTGGTAATTCGCTAGTTTTTCCTCACTACTGGAAAGTCACACCATTTCGCTCTCTACACTCATCGTCATCATCATCGTGACCATGGCTGTAGTTTAATACCTTCCTTCCAGGTTACACGGTATCATCTGATCCTTCCAAACAGCGAGATAGAAGGGGGCAACTTCTGGATATTATTATGGCTGTTGTCCGTACATCTAAGAAAAACGCTTTATCAAGTTTCAGGCCTCGGTACACACACACACGTAGAAATTGTATCAATGGAAAAAATATATATCAAACGGCAAACTGCGCTCAAACACCAGTGTACGTTTTCTAAAAAAGGAGGAAACTGAGTAGCAGTATCGGTCAGTAAGCTCGGCTTCCTGTTATTCAGCAGAAAGAGAAAAAAGGCACAAACACAAAAGACTAGTACTTGTGCGCTCCTGGAGAAGCTGGAATGTTTACTTTGAGAAAAATCGGGAAAATGTTAGAAGTGCAGATGGATAAAAATACCATTCTTCTTCTTCTTTCCTTCTTCGCAGCTTTTCAGTACCATGTATTTCCCTGTCGTATTTTAAGCATTTATACATGAATATCTATAGGTAGCTAACGATGTATATATTATACATGAGCTTTAACACTCTTCTTCTCTCTCGGTGTGTATGTGTGTGTGTGCAATGAGAGTAGGAATGTGCACCTTTTAAGCGTTTTGTTGTGTGTTTGCAAGTGTGGAAGGATAAATTGAACGGATGGATAAACTACTCAGGAGTGCGATGGAAAAGTCCCATTTGTTGAATGATTTATTACAGAAATGGACAGCTAGTTTCTTTGCCTTTTACATAAGAGGATCCCTTTATGTACCATTTCCATCTCTCTCTCTCTCTGTTTGTTTGCAGGAGTACCTTTAAAACAGCAGCATTCTGGAGTCTAGAATGGATGTACATCAGCAGCACAGGATAAATGCTTTCTACTAAAATGTAACTGTGTTCTCCGTTGTTGTATATTGATGGTAGGCTTACATCGGATTTTACCTAGGAAGCGGCAAGTATTTATCCGCTATTTCTCTTTAGCTGCTAAAGTCAAAGTCAAATCAGACAATGTGCTGCTTCTGCTGCTGTTGTGAGAGAGAATTACTAGTACTCTAGCGATCCCGATCTATTCAACGAACCGAATCATCCTGTACAAGAGGAGCGCAATCCTAATTATTTAAGTACCTACTACATTCAATCCTCTACATTGTGTAACTGTCTTATACTTTTACTCGTGTCGTGTTTTATATGTACATGCCTGTATATTATTATTCCAGGTAGCTTCGGGATGCTAGCTAGAAAGGTATCTATATCTTATATATTAGCCACCATCTGTACATGACTCTTGGGAAATGACATTGTGCTTGAAATTTTCTGGAAAATTTGTTGAGAATAAAGAAGCTATAGTATATGTTTTGAATGATCATGCATGAATGCATGTAGAATGTATGTTTGTGTGTGCTTTCTGTGTAAAATGGGAAAAGAAGATGTAGTAGGTGTGGTGTGGTGGTAAATGTGTGTCTGGTTGAACTAAAGCTGAACCCGGCCAAGTCCAGCATTGCGTGCAAAGACATTAAGAACGCCACAAAATGTCACATATATTTAGCTACGTACTTATTTAGAGGTTTTCTCGGAAATAAAATCCAGGAGCAGCAGAAGAAGAAGCTGCAGCAGCAGCAGCGGCAGGAGGAGCAATAGTACATGTGTGCCCCGGAAAAACGGAAGTGATATGTGCGGAGATCTATCTATTTGGTACATATTTTCCGGGAAGAGTG
Source organism: Sinella curviseta (assembly GCA_004115045.4). Lineage (NCBI taxonomy): Eukaryota > Metazoa > Arthropoda > Collembola > Entomobryomorpha > Entomobryidae > Sinella > Sinella curviseta. The sequence continues at coordinate 12,702,824 of CM065489.1, forward strand.
AAGAAATATTTTGGTGAGGAGACACCACTCTACTACTACCACCGTCATCATGCAGATGCACACGGACACACACATACACACACTCGAAAATACAAACAGCATGAGTTATAAGGAAAGAGTGCTCATCTGGATCAGATCCGATTTACCTTTATAACTACTCGGGGAAATTTTACGGTCACCTGGGACATTTAAAATGCCTGAGTGATTCATTGATTCCTTGCCTCTTCTTCTTCCTTGTTTACTCTAGTCCTACATCACTTACTTGACTTCTTCTTGTACTTCTGCAACATGGGATATTATTCTTGTGTTCCTGTTACATTCATTTATTACGATTTGCTGTAAACAGAACAACATTCGGCTACAAGCTTCCTCTCCTCCGGTGATGCCATTCGAATAAGTAAGTTATTTTCTCCCAAAGAGAAAAAACTTAACTAAAACCCATTTATATACAATTGAGAACGGCAACTTTGCAGCAGTTTTTTTTGAAGAAAAAAAACATTTCATTGTAACTACATTTTAAATTGTGGTTTCCTCCTCGCATTTTATTTAAATCGACAAAATAAAATCAAATACCTACTGAAATACTTGAATGTATGAAAGTTGTTGCCCTTTTAAGCTTTGATTGATGAGCCTTTAGAAATGTGACAAGATGCTCGTCGCGCTCCGTACCCATCTATTATGATTCACAATTCAGAAGAAGGCATTGGCAAAAGGTATTTTGCCTACAATGTTCCATAACAATGCATTTGTAATAAAAAGGAAACCCACTTGTGCAAGGTGATGTAAACCAGCATACCGTCCGTCAGTAGCAAACTCATTGCAGGGCAAACACCATCAGTCAGCCCAAAAAAAGAATAAAAATGAAACGAACCTACATTCCATCCATTCATCAATTGAAAAAGCAACTTTGCTTTATTTGGAGAAATGCCTACGTTTCTCAACTTGCCTGAACGTTCATGGCATTACTTTTATAACCATAAAAACAATAATAAGTGATGTTTTCACAATGTGATCGAAACCCTGTGTGTCGTCGTCAGAGGAATGTATCTGTAGAACAGTGCGTTTGCTCCAATACTTACAATTTCATGTAATACGACACTTACTCCCACTACAACTACGCATCCGTCTGCTATAGTGGTTCCCTGCCATATTGTGTGAAATTCTTGGCTATGAGAGAGAACCAGCCAGCGACGGAAAGAGAAATAGAGAGTGAGAGAGTATAGAGAAAGGGAAGGAAGATATTATTACTACTATTATTATTGTTATTATTATACAAGTTAAGTTTTTATACGGGCACCATTTTCTCTAGTCAAACATCGAGGTTTCACAGCTGGAATCCTCACAAATAGCATGTGGTTATGACATGACATGTTAAGAGATTGACGTTATACACTTCATCATGTGGTGACATTTCTATTTATACAACAATAAATAATGTACATTGAATCTCTCATTCTTCCTCTCTCTCTCTCTCCCTCACTATTACTCGCTAAACTAAATGTGGATACGGCAGTTACAGCAGCAACAGCAACAACAGTAATAATAATAATAATAGCATGTACAACACTGACTGAGTACGACATCATATCAGCGACTCTTGAGAGAGACCAAAAAGTTGCACAAGTTCTTCCACATTTTCCTTTCAATTCGAACAACAACAACAACTGAGCCAAACCAGCGGCAGCAGCCGTAGTGCCTTCTCTCTCGAACACACAGCAGCCACAAAATTGACAGCATCAGTCATGAAACATTGTGATCAATGGAGTGAAATAACTAACCGTGAGCACAAAATACAAACTCTCTAGCCATTACTAGTTTTGCTCTTCCCTTCATCTTTAATACTCCTTCCTCCTACCCACCACATCACACCACTACTCAAGAGAGAGAAAGAGACTGTACGCGAAATGTGCACAAAAGTAATTTTCACACAACATCATCATCATCGTTGTCGTGGACGTCCTCATCGTCTTCGTCATATAATGCCCACATTGACTTGTCGTGTGGATGCACACACAGACAGACTGATAGACAAAGACACACACCACGATGCATGCATGCTCAAACCCTTCTTGTGTCCACATCAATGAATTATTACAAACCGACCAGGTTTTCCATTGTCCTAAATAGGATTCCTTTACAAGCAATAAACCAAAGGTGGTGGTGGTGGTGGGACTGGTGTTGTTCGTATTATTATTTTTGCTAGCATCCTCCTCGTCATCTTGTTTTAACTTTTTTTTATAAAATCGTTTCATTGCATTGCTGCTCGTTGCTGGTAATTTTTCCCTGTAAGCAAAACGACATCGTTTCGTATGGTCGTGATTAACAAAGTGGATTTATTATTATGAAAATGTGAAAGTATGCTTGGACAACGTGTAAGCAATATTTTACATGCTAAGGCAGCCTACACTGCATTTCAAATGAGCTTGCATGCAAAGTCATTGTCGAAGTAGATTGAGTCTCAAGTTCCAGTGATCTATCAGTTTTGTCCATTCCTTTCTATAAGGCATGATCAAGGAATCGCATGTAGCAAATTGTAGGAGGATGAATGCTTCTACTTCGCAACTGAACAATAACAGCAAGAAAATGAAAGGTAATTCTCATCCGATTTTATGCGTCTTTCATGCTGATCCTCGTTCTTTCGCTCTCGCATTCTATTCAAAAACCCCCATCTCCAGGTTTAAAAAATAATAATATGCTTATTACTATTATTATGGCTACATCCTTCCTTTTACTTCACCTCTGCAGCCTTCCTCAACCAACTTACTGCATGGCGTGCTAAGCACATATTCACGCAATATTTATTATGTAAAATGTAAAATCTTTATGCTTATGTATTTTATCCATGCATTTGTGATAGAATCCCTACCCGTTGCATGCATGCCTACATGATGCATGCGTGCAGCAGCAGCATCCAGTTGAGAAAAGGTTTTCATTATAATATGCTACGTTATTCCTTTACTACTACTATTATTATTATTTCTTTTTTTTCCTTACCCCTAGTCTCGGCTGTTTTTCTGATGAGATGAGAAGTTGAATAAGACGGAGACGATGTTGTCGAAGAAGTAGAGGTAGCAGCACAAGATGTAGCAGTAGTTGTAGGGGAATCCAAACCGGTTTTCATCAATGCCATACACAAAAACACCACCAGGTATTATAAAAGATGGCAAAAACTTTCAAGCAATCAGCCTCATCATCAAGAAGACACACACACTCGTAATAATAATACTATGTATGATAGAGACACACTTACACGGATACACACATGCACATGTACACTACACAGTAAAAACTGTGCTTGCTCACCAACAAAAGACCAACTAGACGACAACAACCACCTTCTTCTATTTCTCCTGAACCAAATGGCAATAACTTGGGAGATTTTTTTTTCTTCTTCTATTTACTTCTCTTCTCACTACTATATACCAACTGACCAAACAGGCAGCAAGCACGTCTTCTCTTGTTACTGTTCTTATTTTGCTTCTATGGCTTTAGTCTCTGCTTCGATTCTTTTGATTTTTTCTTTCTTTCCTTTTGTCGTGTTACGCTTTTTTCGCTAAAACGCTTCTTGGTCTGCTCCTATTATCTTCATGACTGGAACACACGTTGCTCTTTACATCCTTCGCTTGCTGAAGAAAGGCAAACCTGAAGAGACAAAAAATATATATAAAAGTTAGATATCTTTTACAGATACATACATACATACATGCATAGATAAACGCATCGTTCTCATTTACACACCCCCGAAGTGTACAGAGAGCACGCATGTTTTCGGATGATCGTGTGTGTTGTTGCTGTTTCTGAGAAAAATATATTGAGCTGTTGCATTAGTGCGCATTTTTAAGTATACTCTAACAGTTTTTTATTACAGCTTTTGCCTAATATTGCGAAAAAGTCGTAAAATGTAGCCCAACAAATATTAACAAATGCAGAGATGCGCTGTAATCATCATCACGATCATTTCTTGACGATCAACAAGTCCGTAGAAAAGTGGAATATTTTTAAGGACGATCAACTTAAACTTACGTCTTGCAAGACCAACCCTTTTCTTTCCATCTTTCTGTTTCTCTGTCATAAAAGCTAGTAGACATTTTCATTTGCACGATAAGAACAAGGAAGCAGAAGATGCAACGAAAGATGATGTACGCAATTGTACAGAGGTACATAGGTATACATAAGCTGGAGGGATTAGCACATACTTAACAAGCTGACTCATTTTCACAACAATGGTGAAAAAATGAGCAGGCAATTGGTAAAAAAATGACACGACAACAACCTCAATAAAAATGCAACATCAACGGCAGCAGCAGCAGCACGGATTTTATCGGTAAAAAATATTTAAAACGAGAAAACAGATCGAGTTTCTTCTTCTTAAATTCGTTGTTTTTTCTTTCTTATCGTCCCTTTTTATGACTACCTGCACATTTTTTGACTGAAAAAAATGTTACGCTACATACGTTTTCCATTATCCTCCTGTTTTTATGTCTCGCATTCTATTTATTTATAAGGTAAGCAGGCATGGTGTAGACGTATAGCTTGCTATAATTCTTGCTCGTTATGTGTACATTAAATGGTGGAATTGCACGCAAACAACTAAAATGGAGTGAGTGATGTAAACAAAACGACTATATTTTTGGAGAATGGCCTGAGAACATACTTCATAACAATAATATATGCATATATTAAATAGAATGTTGTGAACTCGTGAAAGGAAACGTTTTGCGGTGTGATTAGTAGGAATTCATACTTATTACAATGGTTGGTCTTATTATTGCGAATATTAGTATTCTGGTGAAATAAAATAGGAATCAAAATATACTCTTTCAGCATAAGAGTATTTTCTGCGTTGGGCTCTGAGATCATGGTGATGCTGATGATGGGAACAAGATTGAAACATAAAAGAGATTTTAAATTGATCATTTTCATTTGGACCGTGCCATAGGCACAGTACAGCGCAGCGTTACACGTATATTTGTAGATTTGTATAGGCAGAGGTAAATGGTGGGACTTGGGATTGCTGACAGGATCCCACTGTAAATCCAATTCTCAGACAATTTAGTTGGTAAACTTGATTAATTTCTGCTGAGTTGTGGGAAATATGGAGAATGGAATCTAGGAACGTTACTTGTTCTCCTTGCGGAATGAGAGAAAGAGTTGCAGAGAATTCAATTTATGTACCGTTTCTCTCTCTCTCTCCTTAATTATATTAGAGAATCGCATGAACTATCCATCTCACTCCCTCTCTCTCTCTCCCTGACTCTGTTTTGTGATTCAGATTTCCTTCTTTTGGAAAGGATGACGGTTGGAGGATCATAAATAAATGAAAACTTAATCCTTATCCCTTTCTTTATCATCCTCATCGTCCAATGCACAATGTCGTGCGGAATTGAAAAGTAGCCCAAGTCATCATCAAGAAAAAATTGCAACATGAGCTACTTTTTAAATGCGTATGCGTTTACGTGCTTAGTCAAGATTGTTCATTAGTATATGGTCGGGATTTACGTAAATTTGCCATTTCGTTTCGGTAATTTCACTAGCTAGGTATGCATCTGATGTCGAGACCTCCTCTAAACTAATGGGAACGTGCATGTAAAATAGGAGAATTGAATGGGCACTAGAATCCGAACGAACGGGAGAGAGGAAGCAACTGGTAATCTGCTGCTGGATGCTCGGTGCGCTGGTGTTGCGCTTTTCAGCTCTCTGGTGAGAGAATAAATTAAAATGGAAATGAGAGTGGTGGTGATTGTGATGACCGTCGTAGAATAAATGGAATTTTTCAACTCCATCGCACTTGCTATTACGTACTTTTAAGCGCAACGTATATTATATAGTTGCGTAACATATAACTTTCTACAAGTTTGATTTACCAGTTGTGTAATAATAATGGTAGTTGAAGATGGAGCAGGCAAGCCAGAAGAAGAATAATAGGAAAGAGCCAAACAAGTTGCCTGAACAGTGCCAGTGTATTTCGAACCAGCATGAGTTTTACACTGACTCACTATATTTGATTATTTTTTACCTTAGAAAAGTCGGCCTCAGCCTCACTCTTCCTAGTTTTTTTTTTACTAAAGTTTGCCATAACATGAATAAAGCGCATAGATTATTTTTAGTTGATTGAATGTCATTTTAAAGATGTATTGAGGAACAAACCCTGAAAATAACCTTCATGAACGAACAGTTCGGTTTAGGTAGTCTTTTGAGTGGAGAGGAAATTGGATAAAGTAAACTCACATCAGACACAATGAGCTCGGATTGCTGAGGAAGAACTGAAGGAATGACCCTCCTTCCTCAGCCGGTTTTCCTGCTCTCTATATGTGAGGCGTCCATTTTAAACAAGTCACTTTTCTAGTTCAATGAATTTCTCACTCATAATATTATTCATGCTCAAATGTGCAATTTACCGGTGTTATTTTTGAGTGTGTACTTTTACGCTCTATCTCTGTCCAGCAGTTGCTATAGACGCGACTTTAATTATTATCATCAGACATCATATATCGTATTTGTTGTTTTTCCCTTCTGTTTCCCCAGTTGCTATTATTTTACACAAGTGATTGTCTACCTGCGTGTATTGTTATTATGACGCTATCTGTGTAAAAAGTTTCGTGTAGCAAGCTCTACATGCCATGCAGTAGTGAAACACGAAATCTGCTATTTCTCTCCATTTACATACATGCCCAGCCAAGTTGAAATCATAACAAGTTGAAACTCATTTACTTCAGCACAACTCATTACTTTTCTCTTTGGAGGTATTAAATACAAGTTGGACTGAAAAATATATCCTTCTACTCCACAAACATAAAGCGTCCTCTTTATAAAATATTTTTGTGGAAGCAGGTATACTTCTTTACAGTCAGTTTGCAAAGGAAGGTATTACAATAAAAACAACAACAACAAAAGGAGATTTTCAAAGAAAAGATGTGGATGTCAGGCAGACAGGCAAATAATAATGGAAAAAGAAGAACTAAATGAGAAGAGAAGAAGAAGAAGGGAAATACATACATGTCTGAAAAGACTTTTGTTGTAGAAAATATTGCAATGTGTTTATCGCTCTCGACCATCCTAAGCAACAAAAGTTACGTATGTGCATACAGGCATGCCTATACTTAAATATAAAAGATGAATAAGAGAATACTGCACATGCACAAGCAGCAAGCAGAGGAATGGCATAAGTTGTAAATTATTTTGCCAGCTGAAATTACTGCAAGGTTTACGGCTGCATTCACGCCTTCACGTGTCCAAAAGGAAGAGGAGGATAAAAGAAGGAAAGAAGATTCATAATGTAACTAAGAAACGGCATTCGACAATTCACTTTCAAGCGTGGTGTTGGTACGAGTATACGTATGTATAATATAATAAAAATATTATACCTACTCTCTCTCAAGTCAAGTGAGCTCTAACCAAAAATTATTACACGGGCAAATGCATACAGGTTGAACGAATAAAGTTTTCACAACACTATTTATATGACTGAATGACTGACTGACTGCATGCAACAAGATAACAAAATAACAACAGTTCTACTTGTATTTCCAGCAAAGGAGCATACTTTGTAAATATAACACCAGTTTCAAATTTCTTATTTCTTCCCCTCAACATAAGCAACGACTTGCATCCAGTAACGATAATCGAATCATTTGAGCATTGTTAAGTTGCTTCTTAAGATCGTCAACAGGCCAGCAGCCAAAAACTGCTGGCTGTCATGTACAATAATGTGATGTATTACGCAGTTTTGTGCGTGTGCATGTTTCTCGGCTTAATATTTTTTACAATATTATTATGCGGAAAAGTACTCACGCACAATTTACAAGAATGGAATTATTACGCAATATTTGCCAAGATGGAAATGTTTATGCTCAATATGTGCTGCTATGGTAAGTCAAACTGCCTGGGTTGGTAGTTATGTAGACTTGAGCAGAAAATAAAATTCCATTGCTGTCAACAAGCAAGTTCTTTGAAAATTTACTGAGTTTTCATGATGGCTGAAAATTAGCAATTTTTCATATCACTTGAGCCGCAGCACATATCGACCCACTGAGGAATGTGGCAGCTGCTGAGGACTCACTCCCCCATGTGAGTTTGAGCTTCTCCTACACAAATATATTCAGTCATGTGCGCTGGAAAGTAGTGGAAAGGGCAAAAAACATCCTTTCTTTTAAATACAAACGATCTCCAATTTCCTTTCCTATCGAATGCACTTTTACCATATTGAAAAAATACTATGAAAACGCATAAAAAACTTTTATTTAGTTTTATATGAACTTTACTTTACTGATACTGAGAATAAATGCGATGATTAAAACGGGAGAGAAACAGAGAAAGATTCGGAGAGTCACTTTTTTATTTGTCTGTCGAGAATAAAGCCCAATTCATTTCAACTTTGTATTTGTCCTTTCCTCTTCTCTTATTTTCTCAACAAGCAACTTGTAAAAATCTTTGCTCTTCTTTTGATCATGATGATGATGACAAGAATGATGAAGATGGTCGTGTAGTAGTCGCGGCAGTTGATGATGCTTGTGTGTGTCTGTTTGTGTTTGTGCTTCTCCTTACTCTCTCGGGCAGTCAGTTATATAGATGTAAATGAAAGAAGTATAAAAAAAAGTTAATAATGTTGTATATAAGTATATGATGCGATGAGAATGAGCCATTTCCTTTTTCTCTCTAGCTTCTCTTCTTCTTCTTTATCTTCCCCTTTATGAGAAGACAGGCACATAGACGCACAAAAGATAGGTTTATTGAATGCACCCAAGGAAACTTAATTAGATGCGGAAAGCATGAGAAAAAGAGAAGACAAAAGCCATTAGATTCCATCCAAAAACACGCACACACACGCAAAAACGTAGCGCTCTGCAGTAAGAGTAGAAGAAAGAGTGCTGCTTCCACTACTGCCAGGCTAACTGCCGTTATCACCGTAATACGATTTCAACAGTACAACTTTTCTATTATTATTATTACACCGAATGCTACAAATAAGTACATATTATATTATGTTCTCATTCTTTCTCTCTTGCTCAACTCCAAGATGGGTTGCAACACTGAGAGCGACGAGCGAGTTAGTGAAGGTTACTCTATTAGCTTGCATGAATGTTGAACATTAAATGGAATCTGTGTTTGTGTACGACGATACAAGCTCATTCTTTTCCTCCCCACCCATAGACGCATCCCATGGCATTGAGCTTCCAGAGATGAGCATTGCACATTAAGTGAGTTAGGCAGGTCATCATATTGATTCTCAATGACTTTAGATAGCTGTGTACATTTATTATTATTTTCTTCAGGAAAGGAGAAAATTGGTGATACACGTTTGATATCAGTGACATTGCATGACAGTAATAGTAAGTCTTGTTATTAACGAGGAATATAAATTTCAAAATAATGTTCAGCATCACATACAATTCAAGTGGTCGCCAGCAGGCTTTTGCTGACATAAGTTATTCGTTTTCCGGGAAAAGAAAGCGAGTTTCAGTTTTTGGTAAGGTTTACTGGATAGAGTGAGAGTAAAGGCGAGAGTGAGAGAGAGAGAGACAGTGAAGACGAAGGAGGTCTGGGTCGGATGTGGTACTCGTTGCGGAAGTCCACATTTTCATGCTCTGGGAGCAAAAGGACACAGGTACAGTTTTACATTTTATTAGAAACTCTGACATCTGCCTGCCTGCCTGCACCCAAATACGTCGTTTGATAAGAAAGCAGTTTTGTAGCTACCACTACTACTAGTACGTATGTATAAAATGCCACAAGATGTACATGGTAATCTATCTCTACTAAACTATGCATGTCGTCCTTCTACAATGCATTTTCGTCCTGTTGGTCGCTAGACACATTCTCTATAACAAAGTGAATGAAACTTATTTTTAATGTCTCTCCTTTTCCTTCTTTCCTTTTTCTTTGCGTCTTTTATTTTTTCCGTGACAATGCTAGCCAGAAAATGTATTATTTTTTCTCTCTCTCACTCGCCCTTTCTTCTCTACTCTTGTCTCTTCTCATTCTAATTCTCCACTATCTGCTGCCTCATTTTCATTCCATTTCTCAACCTCTGCCTTCTTATTCGTCTCCCCTTCTCTTTTGTCCTTATCTTCATCTTGATCACATTCAAACAACTTTATCAGCAAAACTACTACCACTACTACTACCTCCACCACTAGGTATACACATATTATGTTGTCTCTATACTGCTCTTATCAAACATCCAATCTTTCTTCTTCTCTAAACCTATAATGCATGCATTTATCCTTGTAAATTTTGCTGCAACCAAACAGCGTGCATCGTATTGTAGTTGGCTTCTCTCTCGCCTGGCTAATGTAACTTCAGAGATGTTCTCAGTTCTCAGCAATTTTTACTTACACTTATCTGAAAACTGTCTTGGTTTCACAGTGACACATGAAAACGTTAATTTCGCATACATACATAGAAAGACAGATAGAAAATGCATTGGATAACAACATCATGTACCTGGGCGTAAAGCTGAGCAAATAACAAACAAAAAAGCCGAGCAAGGAGAAATAACGCCACGGCAAACAGAAGGAAAATAGCTACGCACATGAAAACGATAAGAATTTTCATGAAGATCGAAGAGACAAATCTCAAATCGTTTTGTCCGACTCTGCAAGGATCTTACGTTGAAACGTGTTTCCTTAAATATTTCCTCTCGCAATAGCAATACTCCTTACATTTTCCAGAAGTCGTTTTAATAACGAAGCTCGCTCAGCTACTATTTGTACTTTCCCATGTACTCACTTCATCTCTCGCGTGCAAATTTGTTTCACTGCATGCATCATCCTCTCCATTCCATCCATGCATGCATATTTATTTATTTATTATTACCTATGCTATGTTTTTTATTTCTTCCATTTCCTCTGTGCTTGTTCATTGTATCCTCACGAAGTCAAATAAACTGGATGGAAGAAGCTATTTACGCTTTTCCTCAAGAGACAAAAAACGCCTCTGCGAATGTATAGCCCATGTAAACCAACAAACTTGACCCATCACGCAAAACCAGAAGTTGACAGGAAAGTTTGGTAAGCCAGGGAGAAATCGCGTGTTGTGTCGCACTGCATTGCAATGACTCTTCACACCTCTCCAATAACCTTTTGCTGTCTTGGTGATAAAAGAATAATAATAATAATAATCGTTTATTCGTCAAATGGATAGCATCAGTACATTGAGGCATATTATTCCATAGACATGATATGGTTGTCAAACTTACTTGTTTTGTTTTGTAAACTTAACTTTTTAGAATTTTCATGTAATCTTAATAAAATATATAATTTTCTTTTCATTCATTTCATTTTCATGATTTCATAATACATATTACAATCTTACAGGTAAAAGTTGAGATCTGTTCAGTTGACATTAATATTACTAATAACGTAGTCTATACATGAGGCATATTCTTCAATTTTCTCTTCATCAATGGATTTACAGTATTTTTCAGTTTGAAGTTTGAGCACATATTCAAAACAGGCATTTTTAAATTTTTTAAAGTTGTTTACATTAGAAGTCACTTCCTTTGGTAATTCAAGCCATACCTTAACAGCATTATATCTAAACGTATTTTTGCCCCAATGAGTATTAACATTTAGCGCTGGAACATTATATGTTTTATTTCTAGTATACTGAGAGGCTTCATTCGAAAAGTTTAAGTAGTCATTAAAATAACCTTCATTGGTCATATACGCACACTTATAAGCAAATATAATTGTATCATATAAAACTTGATATTCAGCATATAGAATTTTTAGGTCAGTACAAACTGCATTTGAAATTGAGTCATATTTTCTTTTACCTAAAATATATCTACATACCGAACGAATGATTTTGTTACATGCGTTATGAACCTTAGAGTTTCCTACCGTTAACCATGCTGTAGACCCATATTTGACTTTAGACAATATCATTGCAGTGCTGAAGATAGTTTTGTTTTTCTTACTAACAAGGGAACGTTGTGAAGTGAATAGAGCCTAGAAAGAAACGAAAATATGCGTCTGAATCAGAATTTTCTCCTGATTCTAACGGTTCCAACTTTATTCTGCAGAAGTGTACTCTGTAGATTTTACAGCTGTTTGAATTCCTTGGGCTTAGAGGAAATAGTCCCGGTATAAACCATCATGCTTCTTAAATTAATGCAAGCTAAATATGTTCCAATATGTTGCAAATTCGAAATTCATGTAAATTACTGTGAGCACTTGTGCTATGACAAGATGCATCCAAATACGTAAATTGTATTTAATATGGACTGAAAAAGTTACGCAGTGTACGGTTTTGGTTAATTACAAAGTGTCCCTTATTTTCATTTCATCCAAATTTGTCATCAGCCGAAATCCGGAAACACTTGTTATACAACTTGTTGGTAAGCCATGCAATGACATACGTTGGTCCACGTGAGTAAATATGTGTCGAACAAGGTACATACTGACTATTGTATGTAATGATCTCAAAGTGAAACCTAAATAGATATATACGCAAAGTGCACAGTATGTCTGTCCAAGATTTCAACGACCTTTACAGCGTATTTACAATATAATTCTAGTTGTAGTAAATACTCATTACGACAGCTAAAATATTGCTTGCTTTTTACATAAACCGTAAGTTTTTACGTTAGAGTTTAGTTTTAGAGTAATATTATCTCCCATAGTACTGCCCAGTCAGGTTGAAGGTTTGAGCATACAAGTGATCGTAAAATCCACAGATTTCATTTCTGCAGAATAAAGTTGGTATCGTTAGAATCAGCAGAAAATTCTGGTTCAGATGTATATTTTCGTTTCTCGCTAGGCTCTATTCACTTCACAACGTTCCCTTGTAAGAGTGCCTTTTATTGATTGCAGCATACCAAGTGTACCAAAACAAGATTTACTAATATTGGAAACGTGTTCATTAAAAGACATCTTCTCATCAAATGTTACACCTAATATCTTTAGAGATGTTACTCTGCTTATGCTATGTCCATTAATACACACTGAAACAGCATTAAGCTTTTTTAATGCCCTTTGTCTAGCTATTACTAACAGTTTGGTTTTTTCAACATTTAACTTGATGTCATTTTCATCCAGCCATACCGTAATAGAAGAAAGGTCTTGTTCTAACTTTTTATTGATTGTTTCCATTTCTGATATAGGACCTGATATTGCTATATTCGTATCGTCAGCAAATATAAAGGTTTGACAATTTAGGACACTTAATGGTAAATCATTTATAAATAGGGTGAAGAAAAACGACGAGGTCGCTGACCCCTGAACTATCCCTTTTGTGGTTTCCTTTACTTCAGATTTGTGACTTATTCCGTCCTTATTCATTTCTACATATTGGTATCTCTCAGTTAATATTGATTTAATTAACTCATCATTTATACCGTACCATTTAAGCTTTTCTAACAATATTTCTCTGTCAACTGTGTCAAATGCTTTCATAAAGTCTAGGGATACTAATAGACTTACATGGCTTTTGTCAAGTCCGTCACAGATAAAATCATTTAATGCTATTAGAGCATGTGTCGTACTATACTTCTTCCTAAAGCCAAATTGGGTGTTTGTCATAAAAAAGTTTTCGTCGAAGTGTTTTGAGAGTTGGTATAAAATGCACTTATCGAAAATCTTAGTTATAACTGGTTGAATGGATATTGGCCTTGTTTGGCTGGGTGTTGTAGGATTTTTTACTTTAGGCACAACGACTATTCTAGCTGTTTTTAATTCATGAGGCATATAACCCAAGTTAATAAAAAGATTGTACATATTTACAAGCGAGTATACGAATTTGTTTGATTGCATAGCAATATTCATCATTTTGTTACACATTCCTAAAGGGTCAACGCTTAAGCTATTTTTGTTCTTCATATGTTTCCAAGCATTCTGAATATCATTTATACTAACATGTTTTAGGTAAAATTGTTTTTTGTCAGGATTTATAGGATGAGGTTTGGAAGGAAAGGCAGTGTACACGTTACTGTTTTTTGTAGAGATGCTAACAAAGTAGTCATTTATTTGGTCAGGGTCAAGTTGCATTTTACAACTAGATTTATTGTGAAAAGGAAAAATCCTTTTCACTCCAGACCATACATTGCTATTTTGAATTTGAACTTCAATAGCTTGCTTTCCATCGAGAAGTATGCTTTGTTTGACAAGTTTTTTAATTCTTGTCATATAGCTTTTGTTTATCACACAAGGGTATTTTTTGTACCGTCTGTATGATGATTTGTACTGCTTAATTGCGGCACATGTTCTCGTGGATACAAATTTGGTTTTGTTATGTGAATTAACTTTTGTATTCCGATATGGAAATACTAAGTCAAAAATAGTAGTAAACGTGTCAACTAGGCATATAGGATTGTCAATTGAATTATAGAAAACTTCATTAAAAAGGGAAATTAGGTAAGGTATTTTTGTTTTGTCATATTTTCTAATACATTTCTTTTCTACTATATGTTTGTCTATTTTACATTTCATGATACAGTCAGTAATGCAGTGATCTGACACAAACGATTCATGTACGCCAGAATTGACGATATGTTTTTTATTTTTAACAAAAATAAGGTCCAATATATTATTTTCCCTTGTTGGTTTGTCAATAAGTTGGGTTATATGCATGGCATTACTTATTTCGTAAATAGGTTCAACGTATTTTTGTCTGAGGTTAAAATCCCCTAATAATACAAAATTAAGCTTTGCTGAGTTTAGATGCTCAATTATCTGACAAATGTATTCATAGTCTTCATTTAATACCTTATTAGTATATTTGGGATGTCTATACAGACAACAAATCATAATGCTTTTGTTAAAATTCAATTGAACCTTCATAGCATGTATTTCAATATTTTTTGTCGATGGAAATGGTAGATCTATTTTTCTCGCTTTCAATGTGTTTTTTACAAGTATACAGATTCCGCGTTGCCCTTTTTCTACAATGTCGTTTCTGAATATGTTATAATCGTTGAAAGGTATTATGTTATGATTGGGTTTTGTGCATGATTCTGTGAGACATAAGATATCGTAATTGAATTTATTTAAAATATGTTCCAGTTCAACCCTTTTGCTAATCATTGAGCGTATATTTAAATGACCAATTTTTAGATTATTTTCATACCTACTGTTTTGCACGTGATTCAGTCTTATATTACATCTAGATGATTTTTTCCTAATTTCATTCAGCTTTCTGGTCCATGTTTGTTGAATAAGTTCATTTATCCGAGAATCCCATTTCCTAAAAAAGAGTTGGTCGTTTGATCCGTGGTTCGCTGTTTTTTTGATCCTTCACATTGCAAGGTGGTGTCCATATCATCGTAGTCATCATCATCATCAGAATTTTGGAGGAGTTCTTTGTTCCGGGTGGTTCGTTTTGTTTTTGCGGCCATATTGACAAGGGCTCCATTTCGCACTTGCATATGGACGGAACCATCATCAGATTTAATAGTTTTTAGCTTAAAGTCAATATTTGCCGTGACACCGGCTTTCTGCAGTTCTTTTTTCTTATCCCTGAGTAACTTCTGTGCAAAGCTTTCGTTAGGCGATAAGTCTGCATTCAAGTATACAGGATGGGACAAATTTGTTTTTTGAGAAAACACAAAATCTCTATCTGAGATTGTCGTGAACTTTATTTTTATTTTTCTCGTGAATCCATCTTGATATTTTTTGCAGCGAAATACTTTGTCCGGGATGATGTCACGTTTGGTAATATTTTTTATTATTTTGCATACTTTTTCAGTTAATTGTGCGTCAGTTTCGGTTTGAGAATCGGCTACTCCCACTAAACACAAGTTTTTCTCACGTAATTCGCTGATTAAGCTGTCAATTGTTTGATCTTGCTTAGCATTTTTGCTTTGTATTTGGCTGATTTGGTGTTGCATGCTCTGTATCTGAGTGGAATTGGTGCTGAGAGACATTTTGAGCATTTCTTCCAGCTTATCCATTCTTTGATCTAGTCTTTCCACTAGCACTTTTTCAATAGATTTAGCAATGTTTGTTGCTAAATCGCTGGTTTCAGTAGGTAATGTATTTTGATTTGCAGTAACATTGGCCATTTTTAGTGATAGAGTACACAAGTAACTTAGTATAATAAGTTTTTGTTCGAATAATCTAGGTATGTATTTGAGTTAAGCACGTCTTAGTATTGAGTATTTATTTAGGTGTACAAGTGTAAGTTAGTATGAACGGAGCACTTATCTCACGAGTACCTTACAGTTTGACAGCTATAGGCCGAATGTGACAGCTATAGGCCGAATGACAGCTATAGGCCGAATAACAGCTAAATAATAATAAAGAATGTTGCTGTAAAAATGATACGATTTCTTTGAAAAGACGAAAAATATTTAGTGCACATTTGACATGCCTTCCAAAAGGATATTACAATATTTTCTATTTCGTTACTTGAAGAAACGAGAGAAAAAACTTTTTAGCGTGTTTATCGTACGCTATATTTTCTGCATAGAAGACAGCTTGTTGCTCATAATCGTCGCTGTCGTCGTCATATGAGTATATAGCGACCTAGTAGATACATTAAAGTACGCGTGTACATGCATCCGTGCGTTTTGTTGTCTTCTTGTCACCGCTTAAACTTTTTTACTGCTACAGCTTTCAGTTTTGATCTTGATCTTGCATCATTTATTGACATGAACACGAACAACACTTGGAGAGAAGGAACGAGGGTGAAAAACACACTACACAGCCACACAGTTCAAGTTATCGTGTTTGTCGTGTGAAGGGAAAAAACGAACGAACCAAACGGAGCCATTTACTGCATGCAAATTGGTTGGCTGCTTGAATAGTTGTTGGAAGACGAGACGAGATGTTACGTTGACAGTATAGTGTGCTGTGAGAGAGAGGACTGAGCCGAGTTGAGAGAGAGGAATGGTAAAAATTTATGTGTGTATTTCAAGTTATATAACAAGTATATTAAGTATCTACATAAAAGTGACAGTTAAAAAATAAAAGGCAGAAAAAGGTGGTAGCAGGAGCAGCAGCAGCATGTCTTTAAAGCTGTTGTTCCTACTACCGTGTGTATTGCCACTGCTGCTGCTGTTGCTACTATTACGAGGACGTCGATTGACAAGACACCTCATCAAGATGAAATTGAATATGGGTTTGCAATTTATTATTGAAGCACGGAGACACTATATATGACTTCAACACCCAGCTAATATAGTGTGTATTTATTTTACCTGAAGGCATAAAATGTAATTTTATATCTTAACTCAGGCTCGACTCAAGTCAAGAAGACATCACGTGACGGGTTGATATTACGATACTGACAGTGCTCCTTGGTTTCGATTTACTTGGTAGAAAGAAAGAGAACCTTATAAACCAGGTAACGAAAAAAAATGGCCGATCAATGTTGGCGAAAAGTCCTTCTTCCTCACGTCACACGAATGTACATGTATACACATATATGTAAGCATTGATATTATTTTTTGAAGAGGTTGTTGGAAAATTGAGATGGAGCAGAGCATTGAATCGAAATTGCGGTTGATGGTGGTAGTGATGACGATGATAGTTGCCTATTTTTTATTCATGTAAATAGCGTCATTTAATGGATAAGGTTAAAGCAGCAAAGTGGAGAAAAAAACATACACAAGCGTATACACCGTGTGGCATCATAAAAATTCTGCTTGCTTGGTTGCCTCTCACAAGAAAACAAACTGTGTGCAAAGGAGAATGACAAGAAGGCGGTAGAGTAATATTTCTCAGCACATTTTCAAAAGTCAAGATCATTAATCTCCCTCAAACGGATCTGATTTAAAATCAGCAGCAGCGAGGATTCAAATTTGAATGCGAAGAAAAGTAGGAGTAGGAGGCTACTACGTGAAGACACACATTGACTGACTGAATGAAAGAGAGAGAGAAAAAGTGGGAGCCATTGAGCCATCCATATGGAACTTGGGTGCATTTTGTCATCCCTTAAAGTATCATCATCAGAGAGTTGACTGTTTCCCTCCTATGCTCTTATCTCACCAGAAAATCACATACACTTGTCCAAATACGACAAAATCATCTTTCAGTCTTGACGCATAATTGTGACCGTGTTGACAGTAATAACTATATTTATTTATCTTACATGAATGGCTACACGGTCTGTGCTCCTACTCATGATGTGGGAACGAAAATGTACAGGAAGTTTTGGTAAAATGGCACCACATCTTTTATGGGTTATAGAAACGTAAGCTTTGTATAAGCTTTCCACATTATTATTATTACTATTATTGTTATAGTCATTATTGGACTGGTGACCTGGAACGACAAGCAAGCACCATTTTTGGATGAAACAGCCACAACATGGTTTTTTATGAGCCGTTTTTGTATTATAAGCAGAATATAATTCCACTAGAGAAATGATGGCGACCAAAGAATTCGGTTAAAAAATGGCCCAGCTTTTGTCATTGAATAAACCAAGTGTTTTCAGTAGTTGCCACACTGCTGTTGTTACTGCAGCATGCATAAATAAATGTGTTGCTACCGAGAAGAAGTAAGAAAAGGATTGCGCAGCAGTAAAGACAAGGATGGGAAACAGGACAGGAAGAAGAAGAAGAAGAAAGGAAGAAAATCTCATTTTTTTCTCGGTAGCAACAACAACGGCAACTCTATCAAAAGTCAAGGGAACCATCTGGACACAAACTGCTTTGACATAGATTATCCTCGTAAGATAATCATGGTCTTTTGTTATGTTGTGGGCAAAAGAAGGGAAAAATTATATTTTTAAAAAAGGAAATCTTTTCTTTTTACGTTGCTACCACTCTTATCCTTTCTCTTGCAATGAGTCTCCATTGTGTAACAACTTTAACCATATTATACTTTTTAAAAAGTTGACAAGCACCAGGAAAAAGCACAGCAAAGTCAACGTCCCCTTCTTCCGAAATACTTTGCGTTATACTTCTCTGGAGACATTTTGTCGTGGAGAGAAAAGAAGGAAAAATAGTGATGACAGAAAAAGTTGAGTTTTTTGCATAAAGTATCCACTAAAACTTGTGTATCCAGAGCTTATCCAGAGCAACACAACAACAGTAAACTGTTTGCCGCACAGGTATTATGAGCATTGCTGTAATATTGCAGGACAGGAAAGAAAGTGAACAACCAACTTTTAAATTAGAGCACACACTCACACAACACACAGACTATCTAAAAATTCACACTGTTTTGAAGGAAAATTTAAGACGTCGTTTATAGGTACATTCTTCCTACTTTCTTTACCCACTTATTAAAAAGGACAAAAGGACCTACTGCCTTTTATGGCCTCACCCTGCTTGTCTGTTACTCAGGATCTCCCGTTGGTATCTAAATGGTTTTTGGATTTGTTGTTAAGATAAAATGGACTCGTTACCTGTAAATATTATCCGCAATTCGGATAATGACCACTATTAGTTAACCAATCATTTGAAGTATTATTCTCATTATGTACACGACAAGTAGAAATCTGTTTCTTAAACTCAAAATTCATATCTGCACACCTTTCTTACTACGGTGAATTCATTCTTTGCATTGATATTTTTACGAATACCTAAAATTGGGAAAGAAGAATAGTGAGGAGTGAGGACATGACTATTGCTTATTGCATGGTGCAGAAAAATGTGTGTCGGAATATACAGTTTTGCTGTAAAAGTGTAAGACTAAGAAACCCTCTCTTCGTTTATTAAATAGGGATATCGCACCCAAGATGTAAGATGGACAAATTCTATAAAAGAAATAAAGAAACAAAACTTTTAGTTTTCTGCACGTTTAAAAACAAAGAAAAAAAACTTTGGCCATACCTCCTACAACTCCGCCAGTATATTTTATGCACAGCCATTATTCCTTCTCTGCTTTAGCATCACCATCAACATACACACCGTCGAAAATGGCGAGAGTAAAAAAAACTCCCTGTGCAGAGAATTGACTTTTAAAATAACATGGTAAAGCTACTAGAGCCACTTTCATCTATTACAAGCTCTTACTTTCATCTATTACTTTCAACCATGCATGTTTTCTGTATCTTTCCATATGACGGCATCATCTTGTCTCCTTGCCATCATGGGTACCAACAAAAGTAAGCCATATAAAATTCGTGGTTACCGTCCTCGTCATCATCATCCATCCCACATGAAAATAGATTATGTAAAACAGTGTTGAAATATGTGAGCAGTTATTATGCCTACTTATGCTTTCTGTATTATTGTGCCGTTCTCTAACGCCAGAATATTATACTCTGCTCCTCTCTGCGTAAAAACGGTCTCTTCATTCATCGTTTTGTGCGGCAGTTACTCTAATCCACTCTGCTCAACATGTGTATAATATCGCTTTCATTTTTAAACGAGCGAAATGCAGTAATAATAATATTAACGACCGAAAACAACAGGAAAAAAAGGAATGTAAAGTGGTGACTATGTTTGGTTATTCTTCAGAAAAGAAGTGGGTTTGTGCATGGATGTAGTACCTCCATCGTCACACAATACAATACAACCAGCAAAGAAGCAAAAAAAGCAAGAATGAAAGTAAAAATAAATCCCTTTTCTTTTTTCATTCAGATTTTTGCTAGAAAAGGAACTGAGCTCTCAGCTCAACAAGAAGATAATTTACATTTTATGCAAAAGTTTCTCTGCACCAGCAGTTATGAAACTAGCCAGATTTTTGTTGTCTTTTTTTGCCATTAAAATCCCTCCTTTTGATGATATGCTATTATGGGGGTAGTAGTAGTAGTATATAGATTATTATTATCATTATTATTCCACTAGAATGTAGACTAAGGTAGCGAAGACTACAATGCTGTGCTGGTGAAAGAATGGCGGCCGTAAAATGTAAAGTAGGATAACAAAGAATACAGCAGAGATTTCTCTCGTCTCCATAAGATTGGAAGTACAACAATGTTGCAAAATAACAGAAAAACAATGAAGATGATTTTATTTTTGGATTTTACAATTTGCCATTAGTTTTCTCGTTATGGCTGATGATACATCGTCTAGGGTATAAAGCATGTCGTATATGTACAATTCTGTTGAATCTTCTTCCTACGTTATCATTGCAATACATCTCTACTCAAAGTTTTATATTTTTCCTACGAAAAAAAATCAGTAGCAAAAGTTAGACTTTTTTTGAGAATTTCATCGCAATGATCATGATGATCACGGTTGAAAGTACATGGTGCAGGTTGCTGTTGCAAGCCAATTTTCTTCAATGTCTTTTAATATTACTCTCTTGACGGCGTTTCTTTTACTTTTTCTCGTTTCACTCTTTCTCTCTCTCTCTCTCCTTCGGATTATATGCGTTTGATGGAACGATGGAGGAACAGGAAAGAGATGTGAACATTTCATAAAAATACACATATGATGATGATAGCCTCCGATGGCAGCAATTGAAGTAGTAGAGGTAGTGCTAGTCTCACGTACTAAAAGAGTGGTATATATTTTTGTGTATATTTATACACCCGCCCTTGTTGTGCGTGACTACACTTTGTAGACAGGAGGAGGAGGTTATGAAGAAGAGAGAGAGAAAAGTAGAAAGTGACTGACTTGAGAAAACTTTTTTTTTCAACAAGGGCAAAAGATTAGCGCATTTCTCTGTCGCTGAGTACATAGGTACCTTTATGACTAAATGTGTAGTAGTATCATGAATTGGAATGGATTGAAGATTGATGCAATTTCACATTTTTTCAAGAGAAAACTACTTTCCTGTCGTACATTACAAGTATCATACTTTTCTTCTTTTTTTTCTCTCTCTCTCTTTCAACTTGTGAGCTACAACTCCTACTGTGTTTTCACGTCAATGGCGGAGGAAATGTTTAAGGAAGGAAATGCATCATGTTCTCATTTAATATGCATTACTACTTACATTTTACTTTATGGTCTTGTTGAAAGTCACATAAGAGGTTATATTTTCTCTCTCTTTCTCCAAGAGTGTCGACTGTGTGTACGCCTGTTATTCTCCATGATTTTGATGCATGCGTAATGTGTACACATGCATAATTTTACAATGGGTATTCACCTCATGAAACTCTGTTACTTCTTTTTTTATTTAAAAAAGTCACTTCAATTTTTTCTACCTTGTCCTATTACTTTGCTTGCCTGCTTCCATTTCTCATTTCCTCAAACTTTCTTCCTTTTTTCTGTCTGTATTGGCACGCACAGATTTTTGCTCTTTGTTCACGTTGCGTTCCGAGCTGCCAGACTGTGCGGCGGATGGAGAAAACTGGCGAAATATTAGTGAATACACTTACGTTCAGCGTGAGGATTCATCTACGAATAATGTCTGGTTATGCTTGACTGTATAAGTATAACGGTAGGAGGTTCACGTGAAGAGGAAAAGAAGCCGCACAAAAAGGATATACTACATCTCTAACAGAAGCACCACCACCACCGTAACACATTCATCTTTTGCAATCGAACAAGAGAAGATGTATTCCCGACGGAATACTAGAGAAATAACTGTGTAGATACTTTCCCATGAAAAATAGTCATTTCCAATAATGTACGTACTCACTGAATATAAGCGGAGATAAAGTCAGTCATAATAATGTAGATATATTGAATGTGTGTGTGTATGCTCACGTTATCCGTTGCTTCCGACATGGATGGATTTGCCTCCAAACTCATTCACTCAACTCATCTTCGTCTATACTATTTTTTCGGCTCTCTCTCTCTCTCTTTCTTCAGCTGCTCTTCTCTGCGTCTATTTTTTGCCAACAATCTTTCCTTTATTCCTTTTTTCCTTCGTCTCAGTGAGTGAGCACGAGGGGAAAAATGTGAAAAGAGAAAGAAAAGTCGTGTCATGTGGGTCGCCTCTTTTTCTCCTTTACTACTCACTCTATATTGTATGCCTTCTTTTTCTTCTCTCCCTTGGTTTCTTGAATGGTTATTCACCGAATAAGGAGGAAAGTAAGTATTGGCAAGACGTCATATTAGTACACCACCACCACTACTTCTACTACAACGGGTCTGCTAACAAGAATTTGAGGCAGCAGCTGCAGCAGCAGTAGTGTCAGTTGTTCTTTGAACGCAACGTAGGAAGAAAAAGACTTTTCATCATTTCACTAGCCAATAACATCACTTGAGTGTTCCGTAGTGACTACCACATCATCATGCATAGATATTTTTTGAGGGAGAATAGGGGACTATCATACTATGAGTGATTATCTATTTTGCAATTCTATCATCATTTTCATATCTCGTAATAATAACGTCCATAGCCCATAAAATGTATGTCTGTTTGTACCACTTCTTCAGTGTAGCGTGGGGGTACTTTTTATGTACCTTACCACGGAGCATGGGAGCTAGTTGGTATGTACGGGAGTCGTCATGTGTGCTATAGTTACTACTAGCACTCTTTATTAAATGTCTATAAAAGCAGGAAGTACTACTACAAGTAAAATGGACAAAGATAAGTAAAAAGGAGGAGAGAAGAAGAAGCAGCTTTTCCCCATCCCCACAAGACACACATCAAAACCAGAATACAACTTGATTAGTGGAAAGAGTAAGTGCTGTAAGTGGTGGTGGTACTCGTCGTCGTCGGGAAACAGAGAGATGTTGAATGCGCAGAATATCTTTTCAACCATAAAATCAAGTGTAAGAAGAGCTAGTAATTTGCAGGCATTTCCATGTTACGACGATTCATCATCAAGAATTCAACGATATACGTAACGTATATTATGTATATATGTACGTGGGTGTATATGCGAACACAGAATGAGCAGAAACACGGGCACTTGAACACATAGTTTAATGTTGTATAATATTCTTGTATGTTTTTGTATGTACTTTTATCATCATCATTATTATTAATGTAAGGAACGAAGAGAGGGATACCAGCAGGAAAGCACTCTTGGATCACACACATCACCACAAAATTCTCACCAGTGGTTTTCTACAGACGAAATGAAAAGATCCACCGCACTGCACTAGTCTATATTATGTTGCTGTTGTCAGTGCACTAAATAATAAATAATAATTGCAACCAAGATGATGATGATGATGGTGGTGGTGGTGGTCTGAATAAAAAGCAAGTAGATTGTTTGTATTTATTTGTTTTCCTTTCAACAACAAGTTGTCTAATCTTAACATTGCCCTGGTTACTAATGAGAATAATAATTAAATAATTGGCTTAAGTACGTTTTTTTTGTGATGATGTCATCATAATACCACCACCACCACTAAAAATAATGGTATGCATGAGAAAATACTTTTTGGAGTGGAATGAAAAAGTATGAAGAGTCATCATGAATTAATTACAATGTCTAAACCAGAAAATAGTAATGGCCTTGTTAAGTTTTTTCCCTTTTGCTTTCTGAAGAATAGAGTAAGTAGTGTGTTTATAAAATTATACACGAAAAAATTAGTCCCGTAAAAAGTAGACAGTAGCGGAAGCCACTTGTGTCAGTCGAAACAAAGCCTTACTGTGCTGCTCTTCCAGTTTGTCCATATTAGCTTGACAAGTGAGTCGCCTCACAGTCAGAGAATAATTTACATAATTGACTTGAGTAATGAGCCTTAAATCCTTTTCGGCGTTTCACCATATTCTTCGTTTCTTTTTTCCTTCTCTCACATAAAATATTTTTCAAAGTATGTATTTCATCATCATCATCGTTTTGGTAATAAACAAGGTAGAAAAGTGGATGTCAACATGCATTAAAATTAATCACATGGCGGCAGTTTCCCTCTCTGGTCAATAAAACAAGTGCATAAAACGTCAGGTGAGGCAGACGAAAAGTCTACTGCTGCTTTTGTTACTTTGTGAGTCACTCTCTGACATCCCGACACATAAAAAGAGCGGTAGCAATAGGGCCGAGTGGTATTTGTACGCGTACACCTTAAACATCGTCTATATATCTGTCCAGTCATCAACAACGCCAGGTATTCCAACACAAAAAACGGCAGAAGCCTTTTTCCCAGGAATTCCATAATATTCCATTTCGGAGCACTAGACAGGGTAAATCGCCCGTTTCAAGTGTTTACCTTTCATACCTATCCTCCAATCGTGTAATGTGGAGTACGCACTTGGCAAAAGAGAAAATATTCCTTTCTTTTGTTGAAGAATGCAAAAAAAAACAACAATATTACATTGCCACGTAATACTTCTTACATGAATGTACACAATGTGGCGTGTTGGGAAGGAAATTGAATGCGTTTTACGAGAGTTTTGTCGATGGTGATGATGATGATTTTGTTTCTAAACAAAAGCGTACTACGCCTCATTGCCACAGTAACATGAATATAGATGGAAATTTAAAATCTACCTGACAGGATGAAGGCATTGTCTATATGAACAAGATATTGTGTATGATGGTTTCATTTGACGATGTGATACATATTTGGGGATGCGAGCATGAGCACACACATGAAAGTGATGTCCATTGGTCTATGAGCAACGAAACCAGCAGCAAGGCAGAAAGGGTTCACCGACTCTCCCCAAGACTGCTCATCTGCACGTCGGCTCACTCTTCTAAAAATCCATTGTGTCGTCAACGTCCAATGTACTGCTCGTCATGATCGTGAGCAAGTAAGAAGAACGTCTTTTTACTGCGGACATTAAATGGATTTAATAGTGGGATTTTCTTTTTCATTTTCTTATTTTGTTACTAATAAAAATTATGTGCTTGTCTCAAAATGGTTTGTTGGACAGTTTTATTTATTTTTTTCAGGGAGAGGGAGAGAGAGAGCAAGACGCGAGCATTTTATAGTGAAGTAGGCAGAGAATGGACGATGAAGTTGCCGTGTGTTTTCCGTCTTTTATTGTACTTCATTCTTTTTTCTCTCTCGTGTCATGTTATGATAGCATAATGGTACGTACCTCAGTGCGTACTTAGGTAGATGGATAGCAGAGCAAAGAGTCTGACAAGAACAGACATCAGCTTTGTACAGTCTTCATATCTCTCTTTCTGTACTCCACTCTGAAATTATGTGATTACGTTTAAACTCACAAATATTTAAAGTATTAAACAAGTTGACAAGACGGTTCTTACGGAGATGACGAAGGATGGACGGTGGAATGCTGACTTTCTTCAAAACTGAATTCCTAACAGTACATCATCAGATGAAGGATATTATCTGTTCACATATGTCAGTAGTCGGTAGATTTAGCGGCTTAATCTACAAACATAAAATTTTCTGTCCTAATCTCATCAAATAATACGAATAAATAATGCAATCAAATATAATAATACTATTGAAGCTTTTTTACATTCGGTACTTTTGAATTTATTTAAACCAAAATGTTTGGACCCCTTAGCTTAAAAGGAAATGTTTATGGAAAATATAATGAAGCATGAGTGTCACATCCCAAGTATCATCGTCAACATATCAGCACATCATTGTACTTAATATAGTTTGTCATTTTCAAAAGAATTCCTCGCTCAGCGTAGGCTCATTTCTTACTGTGGTATGTTTAAACTTTTTGCAAAATTATCAGGACGATTCATCAATTTGTCCGTCATCATGATATTCCATAAAACCCCAAAGAACAAACTCTGAGTATTAACTCACTTCAGAAGAGGAAAGGGAATTTTGTTGTTCCACCAACGCTGTAGTTTGTTCTCCAGCCTCTTGAGCATTTTAAAATTTTGCGTTGTCCAGGTCCAAAGAAAAAGTATATTAGGTATATGTAGGTAAATATGAAGAAGCAGAGATAAGCTGACAATAAAAATACACATCATTGCCATGTAACTGCAAGCTAAAGAAAAAGCAGAGTAAAAGCAAAGCTCACGACACAACAACTCTCGCCAAAGTTGTGATATAACCAGACGAAGAGGAGGGACAAGTGTATGAGAAAATGAGGCCATTTGAAATCCGATTAGACTTATCTCTCCTTCCTTGTGCATATAAATATAAACTCTCTGGAAAAAAATACACAAGATTTTATCACTTATCGAAATGTTTTGAGTGAGAGCTTCTTGGTCTTCTTCGTTTTTCCACCATGACGGCGTTTTATGTCAACTCTCTTTTTCTTTGGCTTTGCTGGTATATAAAACCATAGTTGGAAAACCATCCAGCTCACTACATAACTAGTACAAATATGTATACTATTTTACGTAACTCCTTTTACTAATATGCATGTCGTATATAAAACCACCTATTCACTCTTTGTGCATAATATGTGCTTGCACATAGAAAGTACTTTCTTACACAACATTTGCTCTTATTACATTTTCGAGTGCATGGCAGTCCCTACTTTTTTTCCAGAGACATGCACAGCAAGACAATGCACGGTTGGTGTACATACGTACCTAGCCGGAAAAACAGTATAGCATATACATACATCGTCCTCCATACCCAGCAACAATGATAAATATCAACATGAAACCGAAAAGTACAGAAAAATATAAAGAGAAGAAGATATCACTATTATTATTATTGTGTCTTGTCATACCGTGCCAGGCCAGGCCTTTGTGCCACGCCACCACACACGCCAACAGAGTGAACCCGCTCAACCAAATATCCTTGTCAATATAAAACACTCATTCGGGCAGCTAAGTGAAACAGACCTGGAAAGACAGAAAAAGAGAGACAAATATAATAATATATTTAGATACATATGCATGCATGCCTGGAAATATGAATAGAGAGTATTGGACGGAGTGACTGAGTGAGTAACCCCGGTTTTTTTCTGCTGTTATTGCCGCTGTGTTGTTATTGTAGAAAAGAAATAGGAATGGAAGAAAAGATTTATACTCAAAAATTGAGCACGTTTGCTCATTGTGCCTTTTGTTCGGCGAAAGAAAACAGCAGCCAAGTGCATTTTTTTCTCTGATGGACTCCATATACACTACATCTA
This sequence comes from Sinella curviseta, assembly GCA_004115045.4. NCBI lineage: Eukaryota > Metazoa > Arthropoda > Collembola > Entomobryomorpha > Entomobryidae > Sinella > Sinella curviseta. The sequence goes on from CM065489.1 coordinate 12,730,525, forward strand.
GTCACTATATAATATAATAATATTATCTGGAAAAGAGGGAATAAATGCAAGTTGGGAACATTGCAAGAATGCCGTAGTGTGCATTTATATTTTATAGAAGGTGAAAGTACATAGGTAGACAATGCCTCCAAGCTCGGTTTCTCACAATATTTTCTTTTTCTCGGTTGGTATTCATGGAGTAAACGTCGTTTTGTGCATCAACTCTCAATGTACCCAAAGAACAAAAATAAATTTTAAGGGAAGAGCAAGTCGTTTATGTGCAATGGACTCTATGAAAAACTGAACATGTTTTGTGGCTTTACTATAACAATATGAGTTGCGCATACACGTAAGCTTTATGTACCAGGTTCCATATTGTACATATGTAGAGTATTATATCCTTCCGAGAAACTCCATAAATAGAAGAAATACACTAGTGGTGAAAAAATGCTCTCTATTTTCAAAGAGATGTCTTCGCATTACTTCTTTTCAGTTTTCTCTTTTTTGCCAATAATCCTCACAGACAAGATGATGATGATACATGGACCATGGACCAAAAACCCACAGCTAATGTCAATTCCACGTCAACGGGTATTTTCTCCAGGAATATACGGGGGCTTGCCTCTGATACAAGACGAACATTTCATTCCAACAAAATAATACTCTTGCCACATTTTATGAAAAGGTCATAGACCCAGAGAGCAGTAGTAATAACAACATCCAAACATACAATAAAGTGAAAAGAAAGAAATATGAAAGGCGAGTTTTCATCTCCGCTTCCTCTTCAGAAAAAAAATAAAATTCAGTATTTTCTTCCAATGAAAGATTAACTCTGTCTGTCTCTGCTGCGGCTGCTTTTGTTGCTTTTTCATGTAATAGGAAAATTGGAGTAGTGGTGTAGTAGTATGAACAAGTCAGTGGTACGTCATCCTGTGACCGCCATTCTTTTGTTGTTGCCGTTAGAGATGGTGATGGCGGTGGCGAAACGAATGCAATAATAAGATTATGTATTTGTGGTACTGGTATAGTGGGTCAGCAGCGGCATAACATTCCAGGATCACAAACTCTCTTCTTTACATTTTCCGCAAAGAAAAAAAATGGTTGGTGGGCCAACTATAGTAACAGATGTCGGCAATAATAGCCATGGTGCTTCTTGACTTGACTTTTTTCCTAACTGTCTTTGACTCTCTTTATCTTTCTCTTTGGTGATGTAAGTCATGTGTTGGGTGGAATTGTATTAGCCTGGGAAACACTAGAAAAACACAATATCAATAGGAAAACATCACCACCATCCATTCACCCATTATTGCATGCATGAATATATGCTGGGTATTCTCATGCATGGTAATGCTTAAAGCAGCAGCAGCCACCCGTCACAACGACAGAGTTTGTTCTTCTCATGACGACACGGCATCGCAGGCACAAAACAGACGACCAAAAAATATTATGTTCCAAATCGAGCAAAACTGAGAGCCGAGCTGATTTTTTTTGCTTTCTTTGTGGATGCCCGGCTCTTGCTTATTGTGCTGCTCAACTCCTCGTTCTCTCTCCGAAAAGTAGCAAGCAAGCCCATGAAATCTCATATCAAGGAAATTGCTTGCCGTAAAGTCATCAGAGAAGGAAAAAAGATGAAACCAAGATCGTGATATGAGTACAGCATATTTTCATGTCGCATAGGGTCAACCACATAGCGGAGAAGAAAAGAGAAGAAAAAAGAGCGATGCTACCACCACCACCAACATCCCTGCATACACACTACAACTTGTCTGCTCTTTGGCGACGACTAACACCACCGCTGCTAATATCCATCCGTGGACGATACTTCCCTACAACATTACAACATTTTTGCGTTCCACGCATATTTCCTTTATCTACATGTTTACATTACATTATCATATTGAGGTAGTTTCTCACTGTGTACATATTAAATGCATATATCCTTTTCCAGGCTTGATCATCATCGTCCTCGTCGTCTTTCCTTCTGTTTTGTACGATATGCTCCTCTTTGGTCGCCTGGATTGAAGGCTTTCTCCCGGTATATATGATGATATAAGTAGGACGAGGCATGCATAAATAATTTTCTTTTTTTAGTTCTACAACGACGACTACTATCAAGAAGCACTAGTGTTACTGGTGCTTCTACTCTGCTACCACCATCACCGCTAACGCCACTGCTACTTTTCTACCTCTCCATCTACCACTTTATTTCCTCTTGGATTTCTATTTGAGCATCACATTAATGTGATTGACTGGCTTTGGCTTTTCTTTCCGTTCTCCACGCTATTGAGAAAGATAACACGTAACAGCAGGTAGGCAGCTACACAAAGGCAGCAGCAGCAGCGAAAACGGAATAATTCATTTGATGGAAATTTTGTGGTGTGGGTTGGTTGGCGGAGGTTTGCTAAAAATGTGCAAGAGTGTAAGTAGTCTCCCCAGATTATTTTCCTCCGAGCGTCAAGAAGATGAAGAGGGCTTGGATGCCGAATGAATGTTAGTCTTATTACTGAGGTGGAAAATATTATGATATTGATAGATTTTGCGTACATTTCCAGGTGAAATTTACGTAAATAAAAGTCAATATGAAACAAAGTGGAGTGAGCACGCAAACCTCGAGGAAAGACGAGAAAAAGGACGTATATAGTTGGAGAGCGAAGAAAGTAAGTGGGTATTTTTTGCATCCAAAGCTTGAGCAAGCTATATGCCATCAAACAAAGGGAAAACTGGTGGAGAGTTGTGTTTGCCAAAAACTAACATGTTGGGATGATGTGATATACCACCTACTGATTCAGCATTTTTGTGCTTCCAAATCATATCACATATTTCTCCGAGAAAAGGGTCGCTTTAAATGTGCTCCTTTCCCTTTTTATACTTGAGTGTATAAAACGTCAACTTTTGTATGTGATAAATATATTGGCTCACCCAGTTCTACATTGGTATTTTTTCAAGTCCCATTCCCAAATTTTTTTTGTATATTATTTTTTTGAAGCAAAGCAGCGTGTCTTGCTTTTTTGGAGACAAGATTATTTATGGAACGACAATATGGCAAAATACTAATATATTTATTTGCCCAATACACATATCCCCTGTACAAAAAAGGGCAGGAATAAATAGAAGAGAGAGAGAGAGAGACGCGTCTCAATGAATTATTGATCGATCATGTTGAAGTCGCCATTAGCTTCATAAAGCGGCTAAAAAACTAGCAAGAATTACAATAAATAAATGCGCGATCAAAAAGCATGGGATAAAACTAGGAGGAGAATAAAGCTTCACTCTCTCTCTATATGGACGACAACAAACGACAAAAGTATGTCTGAAAAGTTAAATATCATAAAGAGAAATTAGCTATTAAAATTAGCTAGCTTTCTCCCTCTCTCTTTCACTCTTTTGACTCTGTCTGTCTCTCCCTCTCTTGCCGTGTGCCCAACAAGGAAAAGTAGTTGAGTTTCCCTTTCATAAAACTTTCTTCGTCTTCACTTTCCTCTGTCTTTCTTTCTGATTTTTTTTCTGGTTTACTTTTCTTCTCCTTTGCTGGCTCACTGACTGCTGCCATGCTTGTGTAGTATTTATATGAGACAGAGTAAACGAAGGAGAGAGGAATCCATAGAATGATGATGGTTGTGAGTGGTGGTTTTCCATTCGTTTGAATTCTACAACTACTACAACGACGACTACTATTACAACTAATTCTTCTTTTTCTTCTCCTCCGAATCAACAAACAACCAACAGGGTTTCTTCTTGTCATGCATTGCATTTTTTGTTTACTTTTCTCCAACTCTACTTCCAATGCTGCTGATGTTGAGTTTTAGTGAAAACTCTTCTTTAAGATAGAATATAACCTTTTCTCCCTGCCAGTCTCTGTGTATGTGTGCAAGCCTTTTAAATGTGTTTGGTAGTCATTTTAGGAAAACTTCCCGTATCAACTTTTTTGCAAATTACGTCCCTGAATGCTAATTATCCACTTTGAGACCGATGACGCGCGCTCACTTTTCTTTCCCATATCGCCCTTTTCATTCTATTATCCAACGGCTAAACTGCTTACTACCAGTTCTGACGCTATCGCTTTCCTTAAGTTTTATAATATGGTGTAGTAGTAATGATATACACATTTTTGGCATCATTTATATAGACGGCAACGACGAGAAACTCGGGCCCAACTGAAAGGACTATTAAGGATATTAGCCATTTCATTAAACCACGTTCAAATTACCACAATGAAAATACATATCGTAATGGCCTGGTATACCATACCAACTTACTGGAATTCACAGCAGAATTAATGTTATGCATGTCTGCGTGCAGTATTGCATTCCTCTTATCCTTCTTCTTGTTGCTATACTACTATTCACTCATTTTCCAGTTTATTGCTATCTTTCACTCTCTCCTTTGCAAAATCATATTTTTTCCTAGATTTTATAGCACAAGAGGAATCTAACTTTTTGGTTGTGAAATTTAATATGACATAAGATGTGCACATTCCTCTTCCAATGATCAGAGTAGCCGAATAAATACACAAAGTCTCAAACGTTTGCTAACTAGATGTCTAGTAAGACTATTGATTTATCTTGTTTTAATTTTATTCTCCAAAATTTCCACTGAATTGTTCTCTGAGCATCACCACATCATTAACTCTCGGGACGGATATAGAGTTAAGCTTACATAATATCTTATGTATCTATATCCACAAGAATTTAAATTAATAATAATAAATTTGATCCGTCGCGCCGGGAGGATCAAAGTAGCATCAACTAAAAACATTATAAGAGTTATATCAGCCGAGTCACGTGCAAGATGCCCCTTGTAAAGGGCATTGAGAGTTTCAATGAAAAGTGGTTGACATTTTTTGTAATATTCGTTATATTTATCCAAAAGAATAACGACTTTGTGGCCTTAAGAAGTATTCATAATTCAACTTCAATGTAAACTGAAGGTATCGAGCGGACAGACAGACGTACCCTGACATTACAAATACAATGACGTACCAACGCTGGTTCTTGAGAATAACAATTTATGCGAAATACATTATTACTATTATCGATGATGATTTCGATACTGAATGGGATTACAGTTTTTGTACGCTCGCTTTAATATCAAGGAGTAAATCTTGTAGCGTGTAGTTACTTACGAGGGAATATTGGAGGCTGCACATTAGCAATTCCTTTCTCCATTTGACACAGAATGTGTCCTATCAAGATAACTTTCCATACCCAGCCTCAAGATGCAATGGCCTATTGTTTCGGAATAAATCGAAAAAACATATTTTTTGTCTGACATTTTCTGCCGCCGTTTATGCAAATTAACATGGTGAAATGAACGTGAGGTAAGGTCCCTACCTTACCAACTTTTTCAAAATAATAACCTTGGCGACGTAAAGAAAAAGCGATTACTACTCACTGTGGTCATTATCGTATGGCAGTTGCCAAATATCTAGCCGCAATGTTAATAACCAGAGTCAAAGTCAACAATGGAAACTTCCAAAGCAACAATGAAAACTTCCAAAGCAACAATGGAAACTTCCAAAGCAACAATGGAAACTTCCAAAGCAACAATGGAAACTTCCAAAGCAACAATGGAAACTAACAAAGCAACAATGGAAACTTCCAAAGCAACAATGGAAACTGCCAAAGCAACAATGGAAACTTCCAAAGCAACAATGGAAACTTCCAAAGCAACAATGGAAACTTCTAAAGCAACAATGGAAACTTCTAAAGCAACAATGGAAACTTCCAAAGCAACAATGGAAACTTCCAAAGCAACAATGGAAACTTCCAAAGCAACAATGGAAACTTCCAAAGCAACAATGGAAACTTCCAAAGCAACAATGGAAACTTCCAAAGCAACAATGGAAACTTCCAAAGCAACAATGGAAACTTCCAAAGCAACAATGGAAACTTACAAAGCAACAATGGAAACTTCCAAAGCAATAATGGAAACCTTCTAGTCAACAATGGAAACTTTCTAATCAACAATGGAAACTTTCTATTCAACAATGGAAACTTTATATTCAACAATGGAAACTTTCTATTCAACAATGGAAACTTTCTATTCAACAATGGAAACTTTCTATTCAACAATGGAAACTTTCTATTCAACAATGGAAACTTTCTATTCAACAATGGAAACTTTCTATTCAACAATGGAAACTTTCTATTCAACAATGGAAACTTTCTATTCAACAATGGAAACTTTCTATTCAACAATGGAAACTTTCTATTCAACAATGGAAACTTTTTATTCAACAATGGAAACTTTCTATTCAACAATGGAAACTTTCTATTCAACAATGGAAACTTTCTATTGAGCAATGGAAACGTTGTATTCTAGAAAGGAAACCTATTCAACAATGGAAGCTCCATATTCCATACAATTTCTCATTTTGTTTTGATGATATTTTGTTTGTTTTATCTTGTTTGTCTTAAATACTGTATTTTGAACACAGCAGAGAATATATATTGTATACAATAGTAATATAGTAAATTTTGAAGGATGACCAAAAAAACCACAATTAGTTTGACTACCCGTGAGAAAAATTGCATAAATATTTACCATCTGCAAATTCTAGATTGACCCATACACCCTTAATAAAACATGTGAGCCTTATTAATACTCATTTGTTAGAAGGATCATGGACGTGACCATTGAAATCAGGTTTTAATAAACAATATACGCAAAATGTTTTCTCAAATTGATTTGAGGTTTCGACAGTTTTCTGCACTTGACTTTCATTTCAGTTGTATCTGCCAGCTGATTCCTTCAAAAATATATAAGTCATCTCCAAATACGTCGACTGTTTGTTATTGCTGCTTAAGTAAAAAATCTCTTCTCAAAAATTTTACATACGAATGGCATGTACGTCAGTTCTGTTTCAAGTTGGAAAATATATCTCTAAATGTTGAGCAATCCGGTTTGTAGTTGACATATGAGTATTTCAGTAAACCAAATTCTTGTTTGAATGTATTGGTTACTGGTTAGCTTAGCATATATTTTTCTTTAGTGCCCAAATATAACCAAGCGTTCAAGCTTTTTGGTTATAATTCTGATCCGTCACATTTAAACTTACAACACCCTTGAATATTCGGAATATCATTTACATAATTTCTCCAAAAGAAATGCTGCAAATTGGAACTGAAATTACGAGAAACCGCTTTGTAGCACACATTGGTTACTGTAGGTTACTGTATACTGCTTACTTTGGAGTAGATCATGGTCGGGGTGAAGCAGGTTATAAATGTTGTTCTAGACTACGCCTTTGCTTTGATTCCAATTTACCATTTGTTACTACGTACCAGAAACAACTATTCACCATAAGCGTTATCAGTTGCTATTTACTTTTTCAAATTTGAATTTCATTTTATTGTCAGGAGTTTTTTAACAATCAATGTACAAATATTATTTTTTGCTTTGTATTGAATTAGTATACTTTAACTTTCAAATTAAGTTACAGCATCTAACAAGGGACATTGCATTATAATTGCACGTTGTTGGTTTAAATTGTTGAATAAAAAGTTTCCATTGTTGAATAGAAAGTTTCCATTGTTGAATAGAAAGTTTCCATTGTTGAATAGAAAGTTTCCATTGCTGAATAGAAAGTTTCCATTGTTGAATAGAAGGTTTCCATTATTGCTTTGGAAGTTTCCATTCTTGCTTTGGAAATTTCCATTCTTGCTTTGGAAATTTCCATTGTTGCTTTGGAAGTTTCCATTGTTGCTTTGGAAGTTTCCATTGTTTCTTTGGAAGTTTTTCATTGTTGCTTTGGAAGTTTCCATTGTTGCTTTGGAAGTTTCCATTATTGCTTTGGAAGTTTCCATTGTTGCTTTGGAAGTTTCCATTGTTGCTTTAGAAGTTTCCATTGTTGCTTTGGAAGTTTCCATTGTTGCTTTAGAAGTTTCCATTGTTGCTTTGGAAGTTTCCATTGTTGCTTTAGAAGTTTCCATTGTTGCTTTGGAAGTTTCCATTCTTGCTTTGGAAATTTCCATTCTTGCTTTGGAAGTTTCCATTGTTGCTTTGGAAGTTTCCATTATTGCTTTGGAAGTTTCCATTCTTGCTTTGGAAATTTCCATTCTTGCTTTGGAAATTTCCATTCTTGCTTTGGAAGTTTCCATTGTTGCTTTGGAAGTTTCCATTCTTGCTTTGGAAGTTTCCATTGTTTCTTTGGAAGTTTTTCATTGTTGCTTTGGAAGTTTCCATTGTTGCTTTGGAAGTTTCCATTGTTGCTTTGGAAGTTTCCATTGTTGCTTTAGAAGTTTCCATTGTTGCTTTGGAAGTTTCCATTGTTGCTTTAGAAGTTTCCATTGTTGCTTTGGAAGTTTCCATTGTTGCTTTAGAAGTTTCCATTGTTGCTTTGGAAGTTTCCATTGTTGCTTTGGAAGTTTTCATTGTAGACTTTGACTCTGGTTATTAACACTGCGGCTAGATATTTGGCAACTGCCATACGATAATGACCACAGTGAGTAGTAATCGCTTGTTCTTTACGTCGCCAAGGTTATTATTTTGAAAAAGTTGGTAAGGTAGGGACCTTACCTCACGTTCATTTCACCATGTTAATTTGCATAAACGGCGGCAGAAAATGTCAGACAAAAAATATGTTTTTTCGATTTATTCCGAAACAATAGGCCATTGCATCTTGAGGCTGGGCATGGAAAGTTATCTTGATAGGACACATTCTGTGTCAAACGGAGAAAGGAATTGCTTATGTGCAGCCTCCAATATTCCCTCGTTAGTTGAGCTTATTGAAACTGACTCATTCCTCCTAATAGGTTATGGCTGAAAAATTATTAAGGCCTTTGTGTCTACATAATATAAATACAGGAAGAATGCCAATATTACTAGTACAGTCGCTAATATCACTGCTTCTCCACGGTGATAGCAGGCGTTAGACTATATAGAGCCTAGCTAAAACTGAGGAGAGCCGCCTCGCAGATTCATGCATAATATACCATATTATCATTATTAATATCATTACGACTGTACGTTATATAATGTTGATTGGATGCCAAGAAGACAAGAGTCGTAGTCTACGACTTGTAGTCATGGTCATGGTGGCGGTGGTAGTGTGGTGCGTGTTTTGTGCGGTTCAAATTGTTGTAGTCGTTGTTGTGATGATGATCGAGGGAGAGAGAGAGAAAGGAAGGCTCTTTGGAGTTGAGGAGACCAAAACTTGGAAAAGGATAGCTACCTAAATAGAAGAAGTGAGTATATGGCTTTATGGCTTTCCTTTTCCTCTACATTTATCTTGAATGCAGTCGCCAAAGTAGGCGCATACGTACGCATAAATATTATGAACTTGAAGAATAAAACTGTAAGCTTTCTCGAAATCCTTTTCTTTTCCCATTTCCCTCGATTTCCTCTGAAAAAGGGAGCCAACAGCCAACTTTAATAACAGCTGGACGCTTAAAGTAAACCATATTTACTTTATTTTATAAACGAGACGTATACATTTAGCATACAAACATGTATGTATAATGTTTTTGCAAAAAACTTTTAATTGCTTCTTCTGCTTCTCCTTTTCAATCCGTCCTATTTCACTGTCTTCAAAATGTAGCTTGTTCAAATGAAAAAAAAACTTTTTTAAAGGCAGAGCGGAATTTGACAGAGGACTCTTATGGAAAGAGGCAGAAAAAAAAGATTTCCTCCTTCACAACCACACTACTAGGTACTCAACTACAAACTGTCTAATTGCATGAGCTCATTATCTCTGTCCAGAGGCAATGGACTGGGAGAAAGGAAAAATCTCTCTTTTGTGGATACTCTCCATTTCTTTGGCTTGTCGACGCTTTTAAAACTTTAGTAGAGAAAGCTGCAAAACTATTATAATAAAAACAGTGTGTGTATATATTACCCAAAGCAGTGATATATGGGATGGGACACATTTTTTTCTAAAATAAAATATTTTGTGTGGCTCGTTAACTATTTATTTTCCTTGACGCTTTATATTACATACCTACACGGAGGACATTATCTGGAATATCTAATTTGTGAATCCCATGCATTCTTAATAGCATGAGCAGACAAAAATTTTCGACTTACAGTAGAGAGCAGGACAATTATGTTATTCATTCTCTTGTTTCCTTTTTTAAGAGGATGAAATACAAGTATAGCGCATATAAGTAGTGGTGTCAAGAATGCAGAATAGAATAAAAAATCCTTGACTTGCCCTGTTTTTTATAATCAATTTCCCACAATTTTAATATTATACAACACTCTTCTTCTGCTTGTGTGGCAAAATTTGAATGGGTGTGCGGTGTGTGTCGTGGAGCTGTCTCTGTAGTGTGTGGTGTAATAGCGAAAGATGTTGCAATAAAACTTAAATTTCCTTTCTTCTTTCTCTTCCCCTCCCCTCTTCTCTCTCTTTAATAGCTTCATGTAGCACGCTTAGTGGCCCATATTCTATGTACATGCATACACAAAGAAAATCGTTGTGTGTCGTACTGAACAACTGATATACTTATTTGGAACGAAATGTATATAAAAAGACATTATTATACGCGCTCTTTCCTTCTCTCTCTCCATTTTACTATATTGTATCTTTGAGGCGGAAGCTAAAAAATATACATAAATTACCCATCATGCAGAAAGCAAAACTGAAAAAGTTGCTGAAATAGATTGCAATAAAAGAAAACCGGGTGAAAATATTATTATTCTTTCTCTGTATCTTTCTCTCTTTCTCCTTCTCACACAAAGTCAAAATGAATATTCATGCAAAGAGCTCACTCTGCATAAAATATATTGGCTGGCCATGCCATGGCTACGGCCATCACAGTCTTTTTTATTAAAGAAATGACTCACCAAACACATGAATCTATTTTTCTCACCCTCTACCTCAATAGATCCCTGTACAATAATATGCATATTTATTTTTATTATACGTTTCTTTTCTATGAACATTTATAACGCAGCATAATGGCTTGTGATTTTTATTATTTTTCCTCCTTTATCCTCCTGCCTGACTTGTCTGGAAACGCACAATTTATCCGTGCTCTGTTCTCTCTCTCTCCTTCCCTCCTTTTAAACATTTACCTTCAGTTTCTACCCTACCATCACCATTGCTCAACCTACATAATAATTGATTTGCATCATTATCATGAATGAGGCTTCCACTGTTGGATGCGACAAGTGAACGCGGTTTCGTAATATGAAATTTCATGGGACAATTTAGTGGAAAATAAAATGAAACGTAAACACATTATCCACCATATATTATTATTATTATTATTATTATGTCTCCCTAAAAACTCCCTCCTCCTCGAAGAAAATCCATGTGGTACGTCTCTCCTTCTTCACTCTACAACATTTAGGTTTACACAATAAAAAATATATGATATTCACCCACGCCACTACATTTCTTAAACTTTCTCATATTTATGCATATTATTCACCACCAGCATGTCTGCTTGCATGCATGCATGGAGAAACCAGAAGGCAGTGAGACGAGAAGGAAAGAAAGGAGAAAAAGTAAAAGACGACTTGATAGTGGTGATAAATCCACTACAACACTTGACATTAGGCCTCCCCTCCTGTCCCTTACAACAAGTCCTATAACCTGTGTACTATTTACTCTTTGGGTGTGTTTGTGGAGCGCACAGCGTTGTTCTCTAACCGACACAGTCATCGTCGTCAGCAAGCAAACAAAGACTTTGTGGAAGGGAACACACAGCAGCATAACTAAATCACTAATGCGCCGCAATACATCATCATCTTCATCATATCACCACTACACCATCCCTGAAAAAAGCAGAGACAAGGAATGCTTTGTGAGCTTGCATAAAAAAGTTTTCTGGGGGAAAGCAGAAAGGGCAAAGCAACGCATTCGTAAGTAGAGAAAGCAGTGGGACATGAGAGCAAGCAAGTTGTCTGACTGCATGAATGAGTGAGACATTAAACACACCAGTCAACCTAGTACGGAAACCACACGACGACGAGGACTGACTTGAGAGGTAAGCAACAATAAACGACAAAAAGGAAGGACGAATAAAGTACAGAGCGGTTTTAAATGGACAGAATCCTACTTCCTACAGATACACTTCCCATCAAAATATCTAGGTTTTGAGCACGCACGCACCATTGATCATAATTTCGCATAAGCGCAACCTAAATACACCGAGTATAAAATGTTGTCATCAATCATTATGATGATTATGGTTATTAGCATTGTTGCTATAAATGTAAGAAGTAAACAGAGAACGTCATCTTATCAGTCATAGATATCTGTATACGCCATCACACACCAATCAAGCTATCCAGATCTGTTATATGCCAGTGTACAAAATAAAGATCAACTAGCTGACTCACTTTCGGGTTAAAATTTAAAGTAGCGAGTAGTGTCCCAACTCCCAAGTGAATTTCCAGGAAAGGGGATTCTTGTCGGTACGACTAGTGACTCTACAAGTTCTACTGACTGTAAGTAGACAAGGTATAGTACATGATATTGGAAGACGATCTCTTGATCAATCCATTGCTTCTGGCTTGGAAGGAGTAGATCAAGATGCAAAGATACTAGAGAGCAACTATTATTTATTATTATTATTTTACCAATTTCGTGAGTGTGTACATGTCCTCCGTGAAACGACATGCGGCTAGGTTTCTATATGTTTTTGGTACGCATGTAGGGTAAAGATGATCAGCTGAAAATAAATTGGTGAAAAACGAAATAGGAGCACGTACATACTCCGTACATGACATGTCCCCAGATCACCTTATCCCATCCCAAGTGACTGACATTTTCTCTGGTACACAAATTTATCATATGCCAAAAGGAAAAAAGTTTACAGCACTCCAATTTCCTTCTCCAGACAAATTTCTTTTTATTTTCCACTCATCCAGCAAGCCTGAAGGGCTTAACCACCACAGAAAAACAAACAAGAGTGGCATTCGTCGTCGTCGTGTTCATCCTGTTGTTTGGGAGGTATCATCAACATATACAACAAAAATGTGCCAATTCCGTTGCCGTTGTTGTGCTGTGATGGCCCGCATAAGGAGATTTTGGTTCATTATGCAGGAACCACGCAAACTATCCATAAAGTTGTTTGTTGCAAAAAATGGTACGCATATCAATCCACTTGTCTTGTTTCCACTGTAAACTTTTTAATATACTTTTGTTCGTGGTATCATAAGTAGCAGTAGTAGTTGTTGTTGTTGTATGCTTTTGCTCCTATGAAACGCAGCAAAGAAGATAAAAGATGAAACAGTAGTCGGCAAAAGTAATAGTTTGACGCAGATGTTGTTGCACCGCTCTACTTTCCATACTTACCACAGTCGAAATTTGTTACAGGAAACTGAAAGAGAGATCAACTTCTATCATTGAATCAATCTCTGGAGTTTTTTTTTCTCCTGGATAAAAAGTCAAGCCTAAACTAGCAGGAAAGCATACCTATGTACTCATAATGTTGCTACCTATTTGCATTTTTCCTAATTTACATTTTCTTCATCCAGAACTCTAGCAGCATCAGAGATTACAGTGTATAGACCATACTTCTCTTACGTGCATACATCTATGTTAGTAGTGAAGTATACAGCATATATAAACACATATACGAACGTGAATTGAGTATTTTTCCCTTTTTGCAAAAGCAAATGAAATCTGTACAGAGGAGAGGAAGAAAAGTGTCCAAACAGAATAAAATATCAACGTCCCTTTCCCTTTGGGTTTCTTTTTTTCAGTTCTTGCAAATCGAAACAGTTTCTCGAGAGAAAGAACAAAAAGGTTGGAAAGAGAGAGAGAGAGAAAAAAGTCTCTTGTATTTTTTGAATTTACTTTCCCCCATTTTCCCTCCATCCAATAATTTCTTTCTATCTGTCTGTCTCTCTCGGAGAGGATGGATGAAAAGATGGATAGATAGGGTGGTACTAGTGCAACGACAGTACAAGAAGAGGAAGAAAGAGAGAAGGATGGGAAAAGGGCGATGATAGAAGGAAAAAGAAAAAAAAATCCACGGAAACTAAAAACCATTCTGCTGTTTGTATGTGCTGTATATACGGAGGAGTTGCACAGAGAAAATGAGCATCAATAAATCCTTAAAGATTCATCTCTCATTGATCAGGAACAGATCGACTTTGCAACTTCTTGGATAGATAGATATATCAACAGAGAAAGAAGAAAAGTATAAAAAAGAAACAAAGTAACAAGGCTTGTTCCTGCCTCCCCGCTTTATTTTCCTGTGGATAGATAGGAAGAGATGAACGGAGAGCGAGAGATATGTCTACTTGGTAAAATCCATCCATGTATTATTTCTCCTGGTTACTTTCGAGTTGGGCAGATGCAGTGAGGAAAAAATAGAAGACGGATAGCAATATCTGCTTTCATTGTGATGGTGGTAGCTAAGACGGAAGTACGTAAAGTATCCTGCACATTTTTGTGGTGCGGTTTTTTCTCTGCTACTATTATTACGCCCATCCTATCATCATCTCCTTTTGCCTACTCTCTCATTCAGTTTTGGTTTAGTACGAAATTTATATTTTTTTCCTTATCCCTGATTCCACGATTCCATAACAATGCAAAAATCCGAGGGAAGAAATGTAACAGACAAAAAAACGACAAAATGAGACTTATTCCTGCTGATATAGGGGTACCTAAGTGCATATTACTCGTAATGTACAATGTAGAATATTATATGAAATGGGTTGTGTATTTGTGTCTGTAGCAGAAAGACAATGTGACGTGCGTAAGTATCTATGTGTAGATGCTCCCATTTTCCCCTAAAAGCTAGTCAAATATTATTATATCTTTTGGACTGATTAAGTGCACGGATTCTCGGCTTGTCTCACATACTCCACCAGCACCACAAATGAAATCCTCGTAATATTTGGTTTGAGTTGACAAGGGAGGATTGTAACACTGACAAGTAAAAACGAAATGCTTCTTTTTCTTTTTTCCACTTGCTTCTCTCTCTCTCTCTCTCTCTCTCTTCCTCTACACACACAGAAGAATCTATTCTATCACCACACCACTACTCCTATTGCTCCTGCTTTGCTTGTTACTCTAGTTTCTCTGTAGTATTTTTTGGAAGAGCCCAAACTATTAGAATTAGACAGACAGACAGTGAGAAAGGGATAGAGAGAGGACAAAAAGTGAAAGGAATGAGCGTTCCATATATATACCATCATCCTTTTGGACAAAACCAATCTAAAAACGACGAGAGAAACGTGGTGGTGGTGGTAGCGGAATTTTTTTTGGTTTAAGAATATTTTTGTCATAAGTTGTTGCCCGATTGAATATAAGTATACCGTTGTGTTGCTCAGTATGGAACATCACATTGTTATATATGGAGGCAAACTTGGACGACTGAAAAGGACAGAATTAGCACATGGCTGCATTCTAACGTTGAAACAGTAAGTATGCCAGATATAAGATACATTGAGAACACAAGCATATATGTATATAGCATCACTCTTGAACAAATAACGCCCCATCTTTCTTCTCAACCATTTTTTTCGGCTCACCATCCGCCGATCCATCCGCCATTTTATAGAAACTTGCACTTTTCCTCCGTCTCCCTTTTTCCATCTGACAAGAGAATTTAAGTTTTCGTTTTCCAGATACTCGCAACAGCAGCGCCTTACATAGTTTTGCTTTTCTGCCAACTCTTCCTTCGAGCCCTTATACTTCCCCTTTTTCTTTTATCTTTTCAGCTTATATGTATAAGCATGTTCTTTGCAAAAAAAATATTCGTGGTCAGTCCGACCGACCGGGCAACCGATCCACTTGAACAAAAAAAACTTGTTTGACTCTTGATGATGAAGACTCAAAACGATAGGAGAAAAAAATGAAAAGAGGAAGAGAATGAAGAAGATGAACGATATAAATCGAACATGCTCAAGTCGTTGAGCGAGTGATTTTCAACTGGACTGATATTCTGCCCATGTAGTAGGATATGTATGGTATGGTTTTCCTTGCCGTTTATACCACTCGCTGAATATCTATCCTTGTTAAAGCCATAGAAATCTTGCAACGCTGCTGCACTTAACATCCCCACGTTTCTTTAATAGATCACCATTTATATCCTCCTCTTTTCTGTACAGAACTGTACTATACCACTTTCCAAATGTTCACGGGAAAATTCAATTTCTTGTCTTTCAGAAACATTCATTTTTCACCACCACTGCTCCAATCATCATCACGATATTGATGTAATATTATTAATAATAATAGCAACAGCATTTTTTTTCTTAACGCTTTCCTTCTCTTCTCGCACTAACTACGTTCCTGTCATCTCTATCATTACAATGTCCTGTCAAAAGACGATCGATTGTCGCTGCTTCCCCACAGATATTTTATGAGTTTTTTTCTCCCTTAACCATACTGGAGAAAACGTGACAATGCAACCAATCTAAGAACGCGTAACAATGGCCTTTCGATTCAAAAGAAAATACAGAAATGTTTTCCAGAATTTTGAGAAATTACGCTTTATCCTTAAACAAGGAGATAAAAAATATCGGTGAGTCGAGGAGAACAGCAAACCATTCTCACATTTGTTGAATGATACGGTGATGGATGTACTCACAGCAGCACAGCAGTAGTGATGCTTTTTGGTTTCTTATTTACCAGAGTTTTATTACTCTTCCAGAGTGCATGCATGCATACGGTCCGAAGAATTACTTTATAGCATCAATATACCTATCACTTGATATATTTGTTGCATTGTTAGTCGGGCCGGTTTAGATGTCAATGGAAAGAGTTACAATGGCTACATACATAATATATCACATAATGTACTGGAATGAATTTGGTGGTGGTGGTAGTACATGACATAACAGCCTTGGTGCGTACTGCTGAGGCCACACAATAAAAACTAAAAATGTGTTTCCTTTTATGACTTCTCAGGCATTTCGCTTAATTTACCACACACATTGCATTATACACTGGGTAAGCAACACCGCCAACAACAACGCAGTCCAATTCACAACAAGAAGAAGAGAAGAAGAAAATCCCGCAGAGAACGGAGAGCAGTGTTGGTGGTATAATACACTAATAATATTATTTATTTATATTTATAAAGTAATAAAATATGTCCAGAAAACATTTTCTCCTGCTACTATACCAGAAGACTGGCAAAACGCACCCCATAAATTTTACCTATGCCTGGAATGTCAGTATATCATCATCAGATGACGCGGTAGTAAAAAAAATACCAAGATTGTTTGCCCCTTCTTCTGAATCATCGTCATCATAATTGAATCGTTCGTAATAATATGGAGTGGAGCAATAGCAACAACAAGAGCAGCAGCGGTAAAGATAATACTAGAATGCTGTGTGCGGTTCTGTGATGGTTTTTCTTGTCGGATTGATGCATCCACGTAGACAGACAGACACACACTGTTTTCGCCGTGTGGGAAGATGAACGTAAGTAGGTAAAGTAACCAAGGGTGGGCCACTCAAAAGAAAAGTAGCAGAGCAAAAGCGGTTGTTGCCGTTGCTGTTGTTGCTGTTGCATGGTGGAATCTTTGATAAAAAAAATTTACTTACGTGGTTTGTGTCTGTGTGTGTGATGTGCAGCATAGTTAAAAGCTTTTTTCTTTCTTTTTCTTATACTCTATCTAGTTTTTCTCGCTCTCTCCATGACGCACTACCACTTATTGTACTTTCGCTCTTGTGTGTGTGGGTCTCTACCTCTGTGTAGTAATGTGATGCATGTATGTATATTTTGTAGGATGAGCCCATAAACCACTGTTGACTAGTCCTGACAAAACTTAAGTGAGTGAGTGTGTAGCAGCATTCCATTCCATTGTAGAGTGCAAATAAGCTTTTCCAGTTTGATGCATTTTATTCCCAAACAAACAAGGAGCACAGAAAGTATGGCTCGGCAATGCATGTACAACAAAAGAGACGGCAGCGGTTGTAATAAGGATTCTCTTGTGTGCACAAACTACAATATTATTATGCAATCAAGCTACCACAACTACTGCACTGCTATTCTCTCTGGCAAAAAAAGGAGGAAACTATGAGATGTTCGGAAAAGAAATGAAGGAGAAGGAACATGGCAGAAAAAAAGTGAAGAGAGATGAGCTGGATGCATGAAATTGCTTTGTTATGTCCTTTTCCTGATTTCATAAGTGCATACACAATATTCAGCAAAAAAAAGTTCAACAGAAGCAGCAGCAACAGAGCTGTTCTCAGGCTGTGTGGTTGGTATGTATGTTGTAGGCCTGTGTGACATAACATATTATTATTACACGGAGGAATTTTACTTGCACATTTTATTCCAGGCATGATGTGCATACTTCTTTCTTTGCAAATAATAATCATGCCTATATATTACTTTCAACTTTCCCATAGGAGCTCCCACACAGGTATACATACTTACGGTATGCATTTTCTGTATTTGTTTTCCAGGAGAATAAGTAAAATAACAAGAGCTTCTCCTTTTTTTTCTTCTTCGTCTTCCATTCGTGTTTAAAGCTTCCTTTTTCTATATATTGCCTATTTACCTAAGTGCGTATTATGCTGAAAATATGCAGCTGGTCTCTTTTAGTTTGTTTTATTGTTGTCGCTGTTATGCTTCTTTGACTATAATAATAACACGCAAATTATATCGTTGCCATGTATAGGTAGGTATGTTTGTACGTGTGTGTTTGTGTATTGTGTGCGGTTGGCTTGGTCGGTTAGTTTGGTTTTGGCTTATTCCATTTTCCAATTTATGGCTTTGTGCTGCTGCTGCTGCTGGTACCACTGCAACTACCGACAGAAGGATGGATCCATAATATAATATTCCGAATACCTACCTACCAACCTACCCAAAGTACATGCTATATGCATTACTATAGATAGTGAAGAGGTAGATGAAAATGGGATACCGTACTACCACACCATATCACCACTTGAAATGAATGCTACCTTCTTCAAGCTACAAAACGCCGTATAATCTTCGACAAAGAAACGGCTGGAAGGAGAGAGGGGCCGGACGCAATGCAAGACTCAAGACGAAGAAGATGCGCTAGTTTACTATTACTTACCACTTTATTCCACTTAACTTAGTTCTTTCACACAAACCTACAATGCGTGATGTGAGCGTAGTAATATTTCTGATGCTGCTGCCCCTCTCGCTGCTCCATTCTATTACATAGTGCATCTCTCCATATTATATAATACGTGTATATAACAGGTTTACGGCTCACGAATGCATGCGTTTACCGATATGTAAGAATGTACTCACTCACAAGTCTTTTTTTACTCGGCTTTTTCTCCAGTTTAGGAAATTATAGGGAGTAGAAAAAAGGAAAAGAGCTTCTTGTGATTGTTCCTTGTTCATGGTGCTGGTGGTGATGGTGGCAGCGGTGGTGGTGGTATGGTTAGGATGTTACTGATGCTGACGATGATGACGACGACGATACGATGATGCTTCAAGAGAGCAAATGTAAAGCCCATTGATATGGATTCATTATGTGCAGTGTGCACACACACACATAAGAAAATTGTAAAAAGCACACAAAAGAGCCATCAGGGATTCCTAAGGAGCTTGATACTTAGGACAACAACTACTTCCACCACTCTTCTCCTTACTTTTGATGCTCTTCTTCTACGTCTGCAAACCTAAAGGCGTATGTGTGTGTAGATGTTTGTGGGTTGTATAATATTTGTAATAATAATAATAATAATAGCATTATAACATATAGGAAAGTAGGAGATGTAGTAAGAAAAAGAACGTAAGGATAAAACGGAGAAAAGGAAGATTGAATCCAGAAAAAAATATTAGAGGCATGCATGACGAGAAGATAATGTTAAAACTGAAGTAGGGCACCATACCACCACCACCATCCTCCAGCAACATTTATATTTTCTACACAAGGTACATGTCGTATACATAATCAGATATTGTATGTTGATACATTATGTTTATTATATACAGACCTAGTTAAGTACATATATGCTAGTACCTTTATCTGGAGCGTGCACTGGAAAAAAATGCTTCCTGTTCCTTTGCTCCGGTATAATTTTGTAGGTAGGTTGGTAATGCATGTACCCAAACTCTTTTATCACCAACATATAAAATTAGCTTAAAGAAGAATGTTGTGGGTTTGAAAAATGTGGTAAGTACAGGTAGGTATTCCTTCGGGACAAGCATTTTAAAGGTCGTTAGATATTTTTAGGCAATATTACGTAAAATTGTACGAGGTTGCAAGGTATAATATTTAATAATAAGTGAAAACTGTAACAAATTATTTTTTGTTGAAAATTTACCTCAGCCATTTTATTATTATCATGATTCCACAAATATGAAAAAGTGAATTTTGGGGTGGGTGGGTATTTGGAAGAGAGTGATGATGAAATTGATAAAGGGCACTAGAATTCAGTGGCTGCAGTTCACAAAGCTGCCAAGTACAACACAACCTGCCGTTGTGCTTTGTGATGCATGCATGCCTGGTAGATTAAATAAATAAAGACGAGAGTCTGTATTTTTTCCTCTCCGCAGATTCGATTCCACTTTACAAGGTTATATATAAACGAAGCCTTATTCAAGCCTAACAAGCTAAAGAAATTTAATTCGACAAATACGTAAGGTTCGGATTAGCTTATTTTCATGTATGTGATACTGCTCAAGTGAATGATCTAAACATTGAGCTGTTGCTGAGTGAAATTCTCAGAAAACAAGGAAAAGAAAGGGGAAGAAAAAAATACAAAATGAGAAACGTCATCGTCTTTTCTATTAACGTGTTGCATTACAATTCGGTGCTATTGCATCACACAACAAGCCCACCACAAATCGAAGCTTTTACTCTACACTTTACTATGCACATAAAACATCCATTCTTCTATTTCTTCAGTTTCAGTTTTTAACGGAGGACGAAAAGAAACAGGCGAATTTAAAGAATAGGAGTGAAAAAATGCCACAACACAACAGCTAGAGAGAGAAAAAAATCGTCGTTCCTTTTCACTGACTAACTGTCAAAGACAGCCACACACATAGCACATTTTTTCACTCTTCTCCTGACTCTTTTGTCTCTTATCTTCCTTTTATTCTTCCACTACGCAACAGACAGTGGCAACATTGTGTTTATTTTTTACACCAATTCCAACCAAGCCCTCGCTGTAATTGTATTTATATTTTTTGTTTTTTTATTTCATATTTTGTTTTGGGAGAGTAGTGGAAAATGAGAATAGAATGTATACAACATTGCCTAATTTTAGCATTTGCTTTTATTTACAGAAGCGACAAAGAGACAAAGATCTTATCTTTTCGCATTGTTTTCTGGGAAGATTTGCAAATCAGTTGACCTTTTTCTAAAGAAGACACTTCGCTTTCTTTGAATCGATAGTTTATGACACGACGGAACGAATATCATTTCAGAGTTTGAGACTGTTATAAATTCTGTGTGGCAGCCACTCCTTTTCGTAAAAGCATTTTTTTCAGAATTGACTAAAAACAAAGTTGGTTGTACTTTGCCAAAGTTAAGAGCATTGACTTTATGACA
Organism: Sinella curviseta; assembly: GCA_004115045.4. NCBI lineage: Eukaryota > Metazoa > Arthropoda > Collembola > Entomobryomorpha > Entomobryidae > Sinella > Sinella curviseta. The sequence goes on from CM065489.1 coordinate 12,751,903, forward strand.
ACGACATCTAATTTTTGTTCTATTTGAGTAGCTTCAATAAAAAATAGTAGTGGCTCTCTTCTGGCCTTCCCAGAAACGTTGTTGGATTTAACAGAGCACCATTTAATACATTAATTAGCAAATCTTAGTCAAATTCAATTTAGCCATTCCAGCGCAGTCTCATCAAAAAGTGACGATGATCGATGTAAATAACGCACCTTTAAATTTACTGAATGCATACAGACAAGCTCCTGTTTTTTCTTGACTTGCGTTTAATCTGATCATGTAATCTACTTGATTTGTTACCCTTTTCAATATTATGTGTGTAATTAGCTATGTTGATGTAACCACCATGACAACGGAAGGATTTAGGTGGTTGTCTTAAAAGCATCCTTTTTGCCTGCCCCGCTGCTGTCTATTTGCATACCGACGTAAGGATTATCTGTATTTATGATGTGTACAAAATCCGCCAAGGAAAAGTAAATGGATTCTTTATCTGCCAATTATTTAATTAGAGCTTGCTTGCATTCCGCTTTCCAACAATATACATTTAAAGTAACTGTGCATGTGTGTGGGCCCGACATTTGTTCTATTAGCAACCATATATTTTATAAACCGATAATTTTCAGAAGATAGTGACGGTGCGGCTTAAAAATGGGAAACAAAGTCTACAAGAATAATCACCATGTCCACTCCTTTTTGTAACAATTTTAATTTGCGCTTTTTTCTACTATCAAGACGGATGGTGATGACGATAGTGACTAACGGTTGGACTTGTACAATTTTTCACATGGGATTTTAACGGGTTTCTTCGTCAATGCAGGGAAAAAAATATAGGTACACGCAGACACACCACCACCAAAGTTTTACAAGGCAAGGAGATACTTGTGCCAAAAATGTTTTTTTTTTCTATTCGCATTATAGGTATCTCTCTTCTCCTCTGATTATGAGTTCCGTTTCGCCGACACTGCCGATGTAATGTGTGTTTGTAGCATTATAGGAGGAGAATAGTATGAAAAGCCGGAGGAGTGAAAGAGCATTAATAATAGGTAGCTATCAAGCACAATAGCCACGGTTATTTACCAAGAGTAGGTAACATTCGCAATCCCATCGACATGTTTATCAGCAGAAAGAGGAGGGAGGTGGGTAGATAGATAGGTACCTTAGATAGCTGCTGGATATGGACTACCGTTGTTGGTACGTACCGTTCTTCGGCTTTTACAGTACACCTTGTGGAAAGTGAATTACCACGACAATAAAAATCGTAACCTATTCGATTCTCGTCTTCTCTCTTCTTTTACGCATGTTTGCATACATAAGCCACAAACAATTCTCCTTTCCAACAAACTGTCTAGGAGAATGCGAATGTGGAGGCATGTTTCTGTGTGTTTGTTGTAATCTAGAGTTGATGCTGGTACTATATTATCATGTGAACTTATCTCACATCCTACCTTCACAGCCCACCTCTTATTTCCTATTTTCAGGCTCTGGTAGACTGGCCGGCAGAGAGAAGAGTAAGTAAACCATTGTGAGAAAACATGAAAGAGGCTGGATACTTGATATTCCGTTTTCCTTTCGCCTTTCATCGGACAACCGACAACCGTTTTCTTGGGGAAAATTATTATTGAAAATAAAGAGCTCTTTCATTCCTTCTTGTGTGGCTATGTGACTGCACACGTAATATATTGATTGTGATAATAATAATATTGTACAAAAATATAAAATCCAGCTGTAATGATACGACAAGAATGTCATCATTATTTCGCCAAGAAAAATATGACAAGAAGTGAAAAAGGGAAGGTTGATTAAAAACAATGGCTTCCTTTCTCTGCCTCTCCATTCCTTCTCTTCTCCATTACAATGACACAATCGCAAATACCTTCACATAATGAAACGAGTATATTTTACACCAGTTGTACCTAGCAAAAAAAATAATAGCTGACAAAGATTTCGCGAATATAGTCGTAATAATAATATTTTCATTGTGTGTACAAAAACGAGTGCTAAATACACCCGTTTGGGTGAGTAAGCAAAGTTCACAGGACAAAAATGGAAATCCACGATACACATACACTCAAGCTCGACTCTTTTATTTATTATGCGTGCCTCTTTTGTTGAAATGTGCCTGTTTGTCTACCACGGGAATTACACACATATTATATTGTTCTTTAATTTTAGGGAACTGTGAACCAATCGGCAATCGGTTTTCGCAAAATGCAGGGTAAACTGCTCCTATTTGAAATGCTTTCCCTAAAAAAACTTCATTCGCACAACAACACTTACAGAAACACGAAAATGAATGAATGAATATTTAATGGGATGTGAGGCAAGCAAGCAACCATAGGCCACATGACAGGCTCAAGCATAAAAACATGCATGCATGCGTCAACCTCATTATATATTGTGTTATGCATGCGTCATTTACACCATCATATAAAATAATACGGTGTGTACAGTGAATTTAGGTCGCAATCCGCTATTAAATATACACACAGCTCTCGGTACCTATATCACTAAAATACTTCAAATTTTCCAACATACAAATATCCTCCAAAACTAGTAAAAATAAGTATTGGCCTCTCTATACGAAAATAGTTGGGTGTTTTTCACTGAAAAATGAATGCCAGTATACTACAAAGTACAAACCCACGCATTATGAAATCGATCATCTGTCCGCGCTCTCAAATTAAAATTGATTGCTGACGTTGGGAACACAATCTGGAAGGAGAAGTTGGAAATTTGTATATAAGTTTGTTTTTATAATAATAAAAAGATAAAGTTTTATTTATTTTTCCTTTTAGTTGAGTGAGGAAGACGGCTGAAAGCTCGGAGGAAACGAAAGGAAGTGTAGTGCTATTTACAACAACATTATTAGTATACTTGTTTGTCTTTGTTTGTTGTTCCTTTTATATCGCTTAATGAAAAACGAGAAAACAAACGATCTATCTATTTTATCCATCTGATGATGATAATGACGAGGAGGACGGTGATGATGATGATGCCATAGTCTTTATTTACTTATTATACAAGTTGCTGTACACTGGCAAAGCGCATTTATAACGGCAGGATAAACTGGAATCAGAAACAGTACACAGACAACAAACAGCAACTTTGCATTATCATCCTTACAACAACACACAGCATTATATATACATTTGCAAGAAACAAAGGAACAGGTTTACAACACGTAATATTACATGCCGACGAAAAAACAGAGTTTGAGACAACTCTAAACCGAAACCGACCTGTGAGTTCACTCACTGACATAAAAGCCTCCGTTAATCATGAACGACAGAAAGTGAGGTTGCTACAGGCTACACGATACAGCCCTAATGTACATATTTTTCCTTCGCTGGGCAACCCAACAACGTCGTCGTACAGAAAGTCCACAGACAGGTATCCGCAGAAGGCAGGCAGATTACATTGTCTATTACAGGTATGCATATTCCCACATATATTATTGGACATTCAACTGTTGTGTACGCGTCGTAGAGTAGAAAATAATCCCGAGTAAAAAATCCACATAGGTACATGCATAATAGGCATGTATATATGTGCATTAAATATACCTACATACATACATTAATGCCGTGTATAGAGCTACGCATATGCATATTGGCTCAGCATTGCACAATATTCAAAAGTTTTGTATTTGTTCGTGTTACGCTTCTTTTGCCTGCTACGAACAAGAATAATGATGATGAAGGAAGACCGAGAGAATAAGTAACTCATACGATAGTTAATGGAACAGAAGGGGTGAACAAGATTGGTCGTTTTTTACTTGATATAAATAAGGATATAGGCAGGCAGGTTGCATAGAATGTTGATGATATAATTCCTAGATACCTATGAATATTGCGTCTAGTCTGTGCATAGGTACATGAGGCCCCAATCTGTTACAATGTCTGTGAGCCTGCTGCTGCTGCTGTAGCAACAAACAAAAGCTCTCTGGAACAAAAGAAAAGATAGTCAATCTCTCTTGATGTTCTTCTACATTCTCTACAGTAATTATGACCATTCCTGTTGTTTCAGCTGCTGCTGTGTTGGAAAAGGCTTTTCTAGTTGCAGTAGTAGTTGGTATGAGCATTAGTAGAACAGGGGAAAAAGTAACCGCTTTTGTGATCATGACACTGTGTTCTGTCTGTGTGTATACACCATCATCATCATCCTCATCAGATAGCTTTATAACAACAACAACAACGCAACATAATTAGTTTGATGATGATAATGATGAGACATCTTATAATGTTGTGTTTGGATGTTGCTGCACGACGAACGACCGAGTGTGTGTTCCTTCCTCTTACGAGCCGTATGGTGGAAGGAGATTATGATGATGAGATGAGATGAATACAAGAAAAAATATATTTACAACAACTGCACTCACATAATAATAATCAGTAGCGGCAGAGAGTCGAATGGTGGGGTTAAGGCCGTGAGAATAAAAGTTGAAGCTTTTGTGCTGATCTTTTTTGATAATACGCAAAAAAATAGAGAGGACAAACCCTGCCGATGATGGTGATGATGTCGTCGTCCGCTGTTGCTCATCTACAAAGGTTGCCAAACATTTTACGTACATTCTTGAGCAGATTATTTTCTATAATTGCCGCAGTTGCACTACTACTGCCGAGGAGAGACTGACGACCAGCGACACCCCACTGTTTGTCAACTATAAAGCAAAAGTGTTTCTTTCGTCGTTCCGTAATTCGATCATTGCTTGTGTCATGCATGATACCTCGAGTAATAAGAAAATATATAAATATCGCGCAGTCCAGCATCCAATTTACTTGATTGCAGGCGGAGGAGAAGGTCATCACATTACCAACAACACAGTACGATAAACATACATGTAGGCACATCCAAGAGAAAATGATGGCAGTTGTAATGGTAGCAACGGAGGAGGCGGCAAAATAGAGAAAAAAGAGAAACAAGTAATGACACCATTAAGACAAAAGGAAAATGAAAAGAGCAACGAAATGAGACGCTGCTGCCGCTACGACAACAAAATTATTTGTGCACACAGACAATAATAGCAAAAGATTTTCTTCTCAGAGGCTGGAGATTGCAATGAATAGAGCACAGCAGAACAGCAGCAAAAGACCCACGCACACACACACACACAGGTGCCTTTTTGTTTCAGCTCATCTGTGTCGTTTCTCTCTGTCTCCTTCTCTCATTTACTTGGTTTACCCTTTTATACGACTAAAAGTTGAAACACTATATGAAATCCTTTCTGGAGGCTTAGAGAGAGAGAAGCACACACACAAGGAATGTTATCAGTACGAAAACTACTTCAAAATTTCGTCTGTTTGATAATGATGGCGGAGGTATTGTGGAGAATGGGTTTAACAACACCGTTTTATTTCGTGGTGTACAGACCATGAAAATCATAGAATATCTTATCTTGATGGCAAGGAATGACTCAGGAGAAAAGAGCAAAAGATAAGACGAGGAGGAGAATGGAACAAGAGAAAAAGGAATACAAATGGAATGCAATTTTCTTTCTAAATTACTCTGGTTTTAAAGATTTTATATTGAGCAGCAGCGTCCTCACAGTCCTCGTATTCTTTACTTGCGAGGATGAAAATGATCATGATGATTCTGGCTGATCCATAAGGCAAAGAGCTTAAAGAAATAAGACCAGTGCTTACTTTAAATTGACCAGAAATTACAATATTTCTCTTTTTCCAATGGCTCTCTTTCTTTTGCTCTCCGTCCCCAAATTAATTTTACGCTACATTTTTCCTTCTCTTCTGTGGGGGGAGTGCGTGTGCATCTTTTAACTTTGAAAAACAATACAAAAAAAAGACTCATATGGAGGTTCTACTTGGTCTCTAGTTGAGAATTACTTGTGTGCGGCATTTTAACTCATAGACATGACAATATCCCGAAAAAAATATCCGCTGATTGTTTATTTTATTTTCTTCAATGGTGCGTGTAACAAACGACTATTTGTTTTTCTACTCTGGCCTGCTTCCATATTAACCCCTTGTACAATTTGTTACTGTCTACGCGTACTCTTTTTGTAAAAAAAAGTTTGTAATACAATATTATTCTAAAATCTCACCAGCCAGTTGACTATTTTAATTTATCTAAACAGCGGTAATTGTCCGTAATATCCTTTATGGCAACTCCAGTTTCGGGATTCTAGTTTGGGTTCAAAGAAATGTAATGTACATTTTATAAACATTATTTTTCCTTGTACTGTATGTCCATAAACACAGGTACCTATGTATATATTCCATCACTGCAAACAGCTTTTGCAATTCCCAAGCTTTACACAAGTCGTCAGATTACCATCACACTTTTTATCGGCATCGCTTCGTCTCTCTCTCTATCTCTCTATTACACTTTCACACGCACAATAATGCACCGTCATAATGGTAGGCAGCAATCCTGCTTGAAATTGAGACAACGCATATGTTCAACTGGAAACGTGAAACAAACAGAGAATGTGCAATAACGAAAAGGAATGATCTTGTACTTTTTTCTTTAGTCAAGTGTAATTGTGCAATAAAAAGGTGATGCAGTTTTCTAGGTAGTAAAAGAAGAAGAAAAAAACGATTCAAGTGTGTACGCTGCAAAAAAAAATGTGTACGCTTTGTGATGGATATAATAAACAGAGTTGCTATAGTAGCTATAATGGGCATTCGGGCATGGCATATGCAGGTATCTATCCAGTTTCACAGTATATCCTGACTGAAAAATATGATTGCTTGTTATAGTGAAATACCTACAAAGGCACATATTACAGCAGCGTCCCAAAAGGTAATGTCGAATTGTAGCTAGTTCACCAGCGTCGAGACAGAAACGACTGGAGTGTGTGTACTTTTGAACCTACGACAGAGGAAGAATTCAGGGAAAGATCAAACAAAGGAAACAGTCGGAACAAAGAGACGCAAAAATCTATTTTCTCAGTGCAAGTACATAATATACACCTACACATATGGAAGTTTATGAATTTTTCTCTTCTTTTGTGTACGTCTGAGCATACACAAGACTTACAGGTCACAAAAGAGTCACATTTTGGCCTCTTTGACAACATCACTTTCTTTTCTTGGTTTGCTAGTATTTGTGTTTGTGTGTGCTGTGTACCATGCACCGTTATTGTCTCTCTTACCGTGATATTGTGAAAGCGTATAACACGATACATTCAAGACATCATAGACGGTGATGATGTAGTAGGTGTGGGTACAGAGCGTATTTTGTCATATAATGTATGGCCATACATTTAGAAGGAAACTTTTGTGTACTCTTTGTGTAGTTTTGTTTCTATGCTTCAATCGCCTATGGCACATATGAGAAAATACGAACAAGGAAAAAAGTCAGAGAGAAAGAGAGGGTCGTCGTCACTGTGTAGGTATAGCAAAGTATGGGAGACAGGAAGGGAGGAGGAAAAATATGTAATTCGAAGGAGAGAGAGCAAGATTGAGAGACATTTGGAAAATATGGGGAAGAGAAAACGAAATAATGCAAAAGGTTATTTGGAACGGAAGGAAAGGATAAGTTCCACAGAATACTTTTCCCCCTTCGTCTTGTTGCATTGTTTTTTTCCTTCTTTTTTTTTCTCCCTTCTCAGTATTTTCCCCGTTATTCTGCCGTTATTCGGTTCTTCTTTTTCTCTTTTTCTCTTCATCGTCGTTTTGGTGACTATATCGAATTATAATATATTCAAACGTCATCAAAAATAAAGAGGAATTTTTCTCTGGTAGAGGAGACAATATTATTCAGAGAGAAAGATAGATAATAATATAATGTAGGATGGATACCCATGAGCATGGCAAGAGAAGAGGAGGATAAAAAATACGCGACATATTTGGAATGAAATACCCTGTTCACGTGCCTAAAGTACATATCACAAGGATTCATGTAGTTGTTAACTTGGTTGGTGGAGTTGATTTTGCTTCTTCGATTGGATGAATCGATGATGTTCGTCCTCGTCTTGGGAAGGAATACATTGAAAAATACTGAAATATCTTTTATTGTTCTTATTGCCTCCCCAATCAGAGACGAAGAAGACGGAAAAATTCAACAGAAAAAAATGAAGAGGAGATCAACCATCAGTTGATTTGACATTCCCGAGTACAAGGAATCAAGGATCACACAAAAATGCTATTTCATGCTGTCGCAATGAAATAAATACACAATTCTTAGAACAAATTGACGTATGTATCCTTTCATCTTGAGCTTTCACAGAAACCCATAATATTATATGTATGTGTAATATTTTTATTACGTTTAGTTGGTGAAATGGGTTTCTTCCATTTTAAAGATGTTGTTTCAAGGATGCACTGCAAAATAAGTTGTTGTGTAAGCTCTTCTTCATGACTTGGCTGACCATGTAATGAAGATAAAAAGTAAAAATGCGACCTTCTCCTGTATCTCCCACGAAAATAAAACGTCTATATAGAGAGACGCTCCTTTGATCCTTTTCTGTGTCAGGCAAGGCGCAATGAAAAGTATCCGTGAAGGTAAATAATGTACTGATGACTGTATTATACATATGTTGACACAGAAATTGTGTAAGCGGTTATGCACCAAATAAAATAAGTTGAGCTCTTAGGACAGTCTATGCCCAAAGTATAAATTTATGCGGAAACGTATAAATTTATGCGGTTCAAAAACGCATAAATTTATGCGGTGACCGTATAAATTTATACGCTTTTGAGGAAAAACGGTTAAATTTATGCGTTTTTTGGATAACCTTCAGAAAAATGAAAAGTAACAAAAACTGATGAGGAGTAACAATGTTTTTATTTTTGATTATTAATTTTAATTAAATTTAGAAACTTTTCATCGTGGCAAATCAAAAATTTATCGTTGCATTTTTTAATAAAATCAATTTGTAGTGATGAGAGGAAAAGCTATTACTGATTAACATGCAATCAATATATTTTGAAACTGGCGGCATATGTTTCTATGGTAAACGTATAAATTTATACGGTCACCGCATAAATTTATGCGTTTTTGAACCGCATAAATTTATACGTTTCCGCATAAATTTATACTTTGGGCATAGACTGTAGGAGTGATTTTTACTCCAATATCATTTTCCTCCTCCTTCATCATATTATGCATAGTTATTTCAGTTATCCACCGCCTACAATCCTTTCAAAATGCTCTTCAACTTTAAAGAGAAAAAATGTCAAGAGGATCTCTATCCTCACTTACTTTATATTTTTTGTAAATGTCAAGACTTCATGCATAAATACATCTATTGGGTAGGAGCGTGATGGAAAAAGAGTGAACTGCATTTAACAGTAATTTTACACAACTTAGAGTTTACGAGGAAATATAGGGAGTAATCTACTTTTAGATGTACTTTTGACATTTCCCCTAAAATGTGTGGGGGTGATTGAAATGAAACAAGAACTTCAACTTTAGTTGAAGAAATAGCGTGAAGTGACATAAAAGTCAGACTTTACTATACTCGAAAAGTATTTCGCTGATTTTGCATATAATATATCATTGATCCTTGCTGTTACTAGCTTGTCGTTGTATTGTTTTTCACATCATGTCCTCGACACAAAGGATTTGGTTACTTGAATGAGTTCCATAAATCTGATTGCATCAGCAGAATCAAAATACAAGGTTTCCAAATCAAAATAAATTCGATCATCCTTGCCAAAACTGTTTATGACTCTGAACCATTTCATTGCGCGTAATAATAATGATGGTGAAAGCAAATCAAGACGACACGGGTGATTTTTCACAATTGAACCAATCACATTTTTATATTAACGCCACCACTATTCTCGTCATCATCATGGATACTCATTATTTATTATCCTACTTGTTCATAGGGCATTGTGTCATTCATGAATATTTTATGATTTTATTCAAAAATAGGGTAAATTGGATGATTTATTTTGCTGACTGGTACATTCAAATTACTATTATTTGGGATTTAGCCATGCACGTATGTATGTATGATCTTAGGTTCCTGATTGTTGTCAATGGTTCATAAAGTAATAGGAAATAATGGAACACAATATAATGATGAGGTTTTTATGATGTGATTTGGCTTACGTTATTGTGGTTGACTGGGGATAGAAGAAGTCTTTATGCTGACTGATGTTGACATTTGAATTACCCTCATCACTTTCTACGTTCAGGAGACAAAAACGCAAAACAAAAAAAAACCTGTTATTAAGCTTTGTTTAAGTGCATGCTATACACTATCATCAACTATGATATTTTTAACGGAAATGCTCGTTGGTACGTATTTTTGAAGTAAAAAGGAAACCACCATGTCACAGTTTTCGCTTTTGTGATTCTCTGCACTGCCTTTGAAGTAGGAGTCACTTATCTTTTTTTTTTGAAATGCTTTTGATCTCATGGGATTTAAATTGAAGGGCTACATACCAATTTACAATACACATCATCAGAATGACAGACAAAACGAGCTTAATTTACGTTTTCATATTTTTTTCCTCCATTAGAAAGACGACAACTGCTCCAAGTACACTAATTATCCGGGTTGATTGGATGTTGGAGTGCAACGGCTTACCAGTAGTAGCATCGAACAATAAGGCGCATTACGATGGCAACGGAAATGGGAAAATGACAAAGTGGAACGTGAAGATGCCATTCTATATTCTAATGATAATAATAAGAGATTATTTATTTATTTGTCAAGAAAGTACACTCCAGCCATTTTTCTATCAAATTAATTTGGTAGCAGAAAGGACATGTTATCTAACGAAAACGCTGATTGCGTAATGAGTTCAAAGAAATCCACAATGATTGCCAATTACCAGGGTACATTGGCTGCATGGAGAGAACAGGGTTCAATTATAATTTGTTGCAACATTTGGCTTGACAAATAAATTGTGCGTGTGTGTAGAGGATAGAAGGAGAGAGGAATTTATTTAATACTACTTCTTTCATTTGTCTGCATCTCGAGAGAGAGGAAGTTGTGTAAATTTTGAAAAGCGATGACAAGAGCTACCGAGAGAGTGACAGTTGATCTGATCAAGTTAATTGATGTCAATGTCCCTCACAACAACCAAACACTATAGCTGTACGACAATGAATGATACACGACACCATGATGCGATAACTGATGATGCTGAACGGGCGAATAAATAATAACGATGACAATAATTCTCGTATAAAATGACAATACTCTTCTTCGGACTAATGCCTACATGAAATGTGTAGTACTAGCAAATATAACAGACAGACAGTAGCAATCCATTATTATTGGCATTATGTTGTTACTGCATTGTGAGTGTCATATAGCGTTACATTTTACTCCTTGTGGAATACTCTGCAGCAGCATGCAACAATAAAATATTTATTTCTCACAAATAATAATATCTCCTCTCTCTCAATTTTCCGCAGTAGTTGACACTATGAATTTGTTAGCTGACATGGTATACTTTTGTATAGGGAATTAACATTTACGGAGCTGTGAAAAGAGTATGTGTGCAAGTAGTGTATAGTGTGGAGATGAGTTTCAATGAACAAGTTTTGGTTGATTAAATCAGTTAGTGAGCCTTACGAGAGAAAAAAAAGTTTTATCCAACTAGGGACACTTTGACAACCACACAATATGCTTCATGGAGACTACCCATAATATCCTACTCTCGACACTCTCACTGCTTGTGTTAATCCAACTTGTGAAACGGAGCAATAATACCCAGTGGCACAAAATATACATTTTCCAGCTTTTGTTTTGTGTTGCTCGCTGTCGTTCTAATCCATGCGGTTGGGACTTTTTTTGCAAACCATTACACTGCCACCACCACCGCTGCTCTACAATTTATTGCTCGTCGTCGTCTTTGGCGTGTGTGGACGTAAATTATGGTCGATGCAACAGCAGCAGCAGCTTAGGTTCAGAAGCATGATTGCAGGCATATGATTATTATTACTGCAACATGAATGGATAAAAAACTAAACAATTTTTTATATGGTTTTTTTCAAGTCTTTTATGAAATAGTTATTGCAGAGAGGAGGTTAGGAGCAGCAGAAACAAGGTTTTAACGTTCCCATTATACTTGTATTGTGTCCATCACGATGATTCTTTAAGTAGTTGAGCAATAATAATAATGATAATATGATGTGCTCATTCAAAAATTTATTGTCAAGATCGCTTAATACAAATCAGTGTGTGTGTCTGTGTGTTTAGCGTAATGACTATGGCACGCCATTCTACTTTCTCGGGTAAATGCCTATATTATTATTATTATTATCGATTTACTCACTTATTTTTTCAATGTTTGCATTACTGATCATCTTAATAGGAGTAAACAAGCTCGACTAGTCACATCAAAAGCACACATTCCTACACCTATTAAGTATGATGATGATGATGGTAATACTCTAACGTATGGTGATTGTTGTAAGAGATGACTCTGTTTTCATGCAACATACATACAACAACAATGTAATCTTTGACACTAACATTATTACCGCAACAGTCAACATCATCATCATTATCACCATGTAGATAAATAGAAAAACAATGGCCTTTTAGTTTTAACTGACAATATGATAATTTCTAACTGGACTTGACGACTCACACAGGCACACAAGTCAATGGTCAGTGGTCACAGTCTTTTTCGCCTTAACCTTGTGCAAAAAAGAAGTTTTGGATTAAACAGCAGAAAAAACGATAAACATCAAGCGCGCATCTCCTTCTCAACAAATAACAATAATGCCACGCTAGATATTTCAGTTTTTTCTTCCCTTTAAGCCATGAAACTGGCATAAATGAGATGGGCAACAAGAGTTTAAAAGGGTTTAAGAGGGCGCCGCCGCCGATTACTACTTCAACTGACACATGCATCATCATTGCATATAATAACTTTTGCACTGCAGTGCAATGCCATCACATCGCGGATTGCATGCCTGAATGTATGTACAAAATATTGATTGATGGCTAGTCATGCTTTTGTGAAGTTGCTTCTCTCGGGGACCATCATCATCGTGATTATTATTAAAACTCATTCTTTGTCTTTCTCGATATGTGAGAGAATGAAAATGAAGCATGACCTCCCATCAAGCATCATCTTAACTACATCATGCCCAATGATGACTGAGTATGTGTGTAATATGCATATAAATGCCTAGGTACATATTTTTTCGGTAAACTGGTTTGATTGGTTTTTTCCTCCAAAAAAAAAATTTGCTCACTAGTTTTAATCATATATTTTATACAAGCAAACACTGTGCTCTCTCCCCCTGCGCATCCTTGTCTAATCGTCATCGTCTTGAAAAACTAACATATTTTCTCGGTCTTATAACTCATCCTTCATTCTTCGGTCGATCGTTAGAAGCAGAGGAGAAACCATGAAATAAAGTATATTGACAATGATAATGTGCATTATTTCTCTGTGGCTAGTTGAAACGTAGCATGTGGTAGAGCTCTTTCGGTGTGGTTGTAGTTTGGTTTGTGCGCTGTTGATGCTGCTGCTATTACACTATATCAACTTAATATTATATTTATTACATGTATGTATTATTCTTCCTGTTCCTCCGTTAACTTCTTATTCTTTTTTTTCTTGTTTTTGCTGCACATTATATCATACTATTATTATATGCAAAAATATTATTTTTATGAGGACCATCATGATCTATACTTTGTTTGAATATTACACGCCGTACTATAAATCCTCCCGTAAAATTTCAACGGGCAAAAAAGAATAAAAAACAATATACGAAGAAGGCCAGGAAGGAATGGCTTTTTTAAGGCGGGCCAACATATATATATACCAAGCAGAAGCAGCCGAGTGTTATCATCGTCGTCATCAGCCAGCAGCAGCGGGATTATCATTTTCATAGATACTTGCTCAAATTTACTCACTTCGTTAGTGAAATAGTCATGCTTGCACACAGAGTTTTGTGTATGATATGCCGCCCATGGGCAAAAAAAGTCATCTCTTTTGAATAATGTAATGTGTATGCATATGTTGGTATGTGACTTTGTGAGAACATTAGCCAGCGGACAAACCTTATATGCAAGGAAAGAGCATGAAAGCGTTCATAAAGGTTAAGTATGAATTCATTTTTTATCATATATGCGCATCGACAAACACAATATCATTTTTTTCTCTGTGGACGAATAAGATCTTTTGCTGCTCCTGCTGAAGAAGAGAAATAAAAGACGAATATGTATTTTTTTTTCTCGACTTTTTTGGATGTAATAATGCATCACTGTAGAAAAAAATGAAAATACTGTGTTTTATGCGCAGCATGAGGTTGAAAACTAGATAAAATGTAAAACTTCATCATTTTCTTCTTCACGAAATGTAACGTGTGCTTGTAATGCGGCATAATATCATATCTTGCGAGTGAACTTTCCACAGAATGTGTGCCGATGAGAAAAAAAGACAGGACGGAGACAAGAGCAACAACATTAACACTCTATGAGATAACTAATTATTTTCGAGATGTTGATAACCCATACATTCATTCATGCATGCATGCAATTTTCTGCGATGATGTTTATACGCACTCGGGTCGTCGGCTTTCAATGTCATCGTGGCATTTCATTTCATAAAATCTCATTCACGACGACTTGGGAGGTTTGTTAAATCCCAAATTGATTAAAAATTCTCACAAAAATATATATAATTTAGTTGTTTATTTATTTATTCATTCATGCATTTATGTATTATGTGTTATCAAATGTCGCCGCACTCAACTGCTTCTGTCTAACAACAGAAGCACTGAGCCATCATCAAAAGCCGTCAAGTCACAGAAACCCGTCTTGTCTTGACGACTACTGACTCAGCTCTATAATAAGTTTTACAGTGACTGACACGAGGAAGCGTAGAATTGGATTGGACTGTGGATGCAAAGGAAAATTGGTGACTATGACTGATGAATTCCAGCGAATCTATCCAAAGGTGATAAAATGATTCATTCGCTAATCACCAACTCAACCAAAAAATGAGAGATAAAATGTAATTGCTTTTTTCGGTTTGCACACAACTCTTAATACAACATGTGCTTCCTCCGAGAACGTCCGTGCTATCAGTTGAGAGAGAGAGAGAGAGAGAGGGTCGAATGAAGAAATAAACCTTTTATTATAATAATATGAAATTGAATTAACGCGTGTCTGCAATCGCAATCCCAATGCAACGAGTTAGAAGGGAGAACAGAAGCCGGATACATAAATTTAGCCACTCCGGAAACAAGAGATGAGAGAACGTACTCATCTGACAATAATTTACACAGGCTATGCATGCACCCATGTCTGTTACACGGTCATACTAAAATTTTGCACTTATTCAAGTTCGTTGGCTGCTTGCTGATGTGTGTGTGTGTGTTCAAACTCGCTTTATTTCGTATTTTCATCTTCCTTCATCCATCATTATCATCAAGATAATATCCCATTGCTAAAACGTCAGTTGCATTGCTCATTTTATTTGCTTATATTATGAATAATAGGAGGTGGTAGTAAAATAAATTGTCGCACTTTTTTCAGTTTTCACTCAACTGGAATTAACGCTTCTGGGAAGTCTTTTTTGAGTGCCAAATGCCGCCAACGTTTGCTTATTTTCACATCACCAAAAGCAATTTATTTTTCCCCTTAAAGCTTAAAATGTTGTTCTTTTCTGTTATCACCACTTCACCGAAAAGGATTTTACATTTATTTCGCAACACAGCAAAAAAAAATCAGTTTGAAAGACAAATGTCAATGCATCGACACACTGTGTGTGTCATTTAGTCATTTCTTTCTATTTGTCTCTGTTCGCACGTCTCGTGCATATCGTCTCTGCATTAATAAATCCACAACATCAATGAGTCATTTTTTTGTAATTCGTATTCGTAATCCTTTTCCTGCTTGATCATCGACGCTGCCGCCGCTGTTTACCACAAAACCTACGTATTATCTTAATGATTCCATAACAAAAAGTGTTTACGTTCCGTTGACATTCTTCCAAATAAATAATGTCACAAAATGCTTTGACTCTCTCTCTCTCTCGTTTTTACATGCTTTGTTTGTTTACTTATTATCATCATGAGGTAATTTTTTGCCACCGCATAATAAACTCCAGAGCTAGAAAGTTGTGTCATGGTTACATTTTTGCAGTGCCGATATACCCCCGGCTCGCTCTCCGCGATGTCGTTTTGCCCAAACGTTACCTGTTCCAATGTCTCATCTTATCTGCTCAGGCCTTTTTCAAATTGTACCGGATAGCACGCCTGCAGGCCGATATCTGCTTCTGTGGCGTCGAGATGATCCAGCACGCGACAAGTCTTGTAGATCGGGAAAGGGTACCTATCCTTCCTCTGTGTACTTTTCTGATGAGATTTCGCACTCATTTGTACTGTAAAGCTTGATTCCCTGGGTTTCTTCCTTTATGTGCACCACGAAAGTGTATTGTTAGACAGTGATTCGGAGGCGCTTCCCGTCCGACGTATGCGCCCGCCACGCCCCAGGCTCCCAGAACGACTACTGCTTATGAGAAGCACAGACCGTCTGCTCATTTTCCTGCACTGTTCTCGTAGCTGCTGACTCAGCTATAGCTCTCTAGTCGTAGACAGTCACAGTCTCCGAGATGTCAGCTAGAGCAGACCTGTAGACACCCGAGAGTTGACGCCTGGGCCAGCGACGATGTAGACAGGAGGTAGAACCCAGCAATGCAGCAGCGCAAACGCCCTTGTGCTCCCCGCACAAGTAACCCAATACGATCCTGTTTGTTTATTTGCAGTAGGGGGTCGTGGTCTGCATGGAGCGCATCTGAAGGATTGTTCCGATGACGGAGAAACCCTTAGCGGTTTTCTGTCACACATTCACCGTGGTGGCAAATGTTTTATGAATGCTTGTAATGATACTAGTCTACCCTCTTACCCCCGGGGGTTGTCACCTTCATAATAGATGGTTAATACTGAATCTATTGATTTTAGCTTTAAACTCAACGACCTTCTATTGCATAAAATGATTTTTGCTCTAAATCGCCAACCAAATTGATAAACAAGCAGAGAAACGGACGGACAAGCATTCCAAAGTCAATATTCTGCCGACTACTCCGCTACTTGGTAATAAGTATGTCTACTAAAGCATTACATTATGACTTCAAAGAAACGACAACACCCAAAGCACTCTATTTACGCTGTATATAGGTAACAGTGCGTATTTGCTGTGGAGGGAATAATATGAAAAGTGTCAAATGAAAACTTCTCCTCATGAAGATAACGGAATGGTATGAGGATGATGGATTTTTCTAATTCTCCAGAATCTTAATGGCAGTTTATTATTGCCAGCTAGAATAAATTTTCAATATACGTGGAATGAGTGCAGTGCAGTTCATTGTTACTCAGTACTCAGCTACCACCTGCACTAAAAAGAGCCAATCATAATAAGTAATAACATTGAGAACACGATATGCTCGTTATATTATAGTGAAGGTGTGTGCTACTGCCACAATCGAAAATTTTACTATGGCTTCCGAATAGCATTTTTTTTGCTTTCAATTGTATTTTTACACAATAAATTTTAACCCACTCAGTCAGTTGATGTGGAGAGAGAGAAGGGGAGAAGGTAACATTTTTATTTCCATCACCTTTGCATTTCTGAAACATTTACGTAGTAGTGCATAATATAAGAAGCGCATTCCAATATTTGCTGGTGAAAAGCGTATGTACATGCAGCGTACTCAAATAAATAAGTATAGCTTGCATTCTGAATTTTTGATGCACGTTTCAATGAGCATCTTCAGAAACTGGAAAGGGTCATAAAGGAAGCAAGTTTTGAGAAAAGTTCCGACAGACACGTAGTAAACGATTTTTGATTTGGTTCACACCTTCCTCCTCCATTATATTTACATCTTGCTGTGCATGCTTACACACAGAGACCCAACCAACTGAACTTGTCCATGTAATGCTGGCGAAACGCAAGTGTACAGATTCTGAATAGGCTGAAAAGGCTCTTTTCATGTGCTGATTTGATTTGAATAACAATACATTGTATATAAATTGATAACAATGAACAAATCAAACAGGATTCCTATTACTATTATTATATTTTTTCAAGTGGAAATGCAGCACCCCTGCAGGTTTTTTCCTGGTTAGTGTCCTTCTTTCATGTCACTCTCTCGAATAAAATAAAATCCACTTTTTTTCTGACAGTAACGTAAACGCACAATTTTACAACTGCTGGACATCCCGAAATAATAATGATGAACCACAGCAATCACGGAGGAAAATAATCAATTTAAATTTTTTAAACTCATTTTATTTCTAGATTGGAATTTTATAGAGTAATTTATTGAACAAGAGTTTCCTTTGACAGTTCCCTGTACAAAGTAGACTAATTGAAATAGGAAAAGTTGTTCCCGTGTGCACGACTGCACACACTCGAGCGGTTCAGCATTCTTGCGTAAAATATTGCATGCAAGTAAGAATGTACATATTAAACTCATCAAAAAGTTGAAATAACGGTAATGAATTTTTAAAACTTCTTACTTTAAATGTCACAAAAAGTAAAGGTAAAAATAAGAGGAGGGAAAAAGAAATATGATTTTGAATGTGCTGTGGTGGTTTCTTGAATGCCCAATGTCCATGTAGCATTATGGAAAAAAGTAATTGGGAGTGGCAGGTAAAAATTCTTTACCTGGTTACATCACAGTAATAATAACCGGAGAAGAAAATGCATAAAAAGCGTTTTCTTCTCTTTCTTTCCTGTTCATATGTAAATTTGTCATTTTGCTCATTTAGGTCACGCCCGATCACACATCATTTTTTGTCAGTTATGATTATCACTTGTAACGACATTGTCAAAACGTTTAGTATTTTCCCTATTCCTACAGCGCATAACGCATAGCTAATGATCTCACACCAGCACCATCAGCAGCAGCAGCACAATTGCCGTGATTTGTAAATTTGTCACGGAGCCATTTATTACACGTAATTTACACGTTACTAGTAGTATTATTATTATTACTGCTGTGTTGCTGCTTGTAATAGTGATACTCATCAACGTGACGATGATGGTACCACTGCGTTTTTACCAAATTAATTTTCACGCTTGATTTCCAAACAAACTCAATTGGTAAATGGGAGCTTAGTCAACTCTGAAACACTGTGTTTATGGAAATCCTTGCGTTTTTGCTGGTCGCTTCATTTCTGTCCCTCTATTCATCTCACTCACTTACGAGGTTTCTCTGGAGGTCTAATGATGAAATGGAGGAAAAATATGAAACATATTTTAAAACTACTACTACGGCTGCTGCTACTACTACTGCTTTGGCCTCAAGCATGAAACGAATTATACATCATGTAAGTATTCTCTGGAGAAGAGGGAGAGAGAGAGGAACAAACAGAGTAGTAGGCACATATATCTGCTGTAGTAATAGTAGCTCAAGTGATATCCCTTCATGTTTCCCAGTAATTTTTAAACTTCTTCTTTTGAGTACTCCCTTGTGAGCAGGGGACGTAGTAAATCGTGTTCATCAATCCTGTGTCCTCTTAAAAGCACACACATGAAATAACATGAGGACGACGTCGACGCGAGAAGAAGTAGCAAAAGAAAAGATACATAATAATAATAATAATAATATTATGGAATATATGGAAGGAAATAGAGAGAGAGTGAAGAATAATAATAAAAATAAAAAGGAGAAAAACCGATGAGGTGAGGTCGTCCAATTGAAAAGGTAGGGTAATAATAGTGGTATAAGAAATTGAATAGGCATATGTATACATACGCACGCATACCCAAATTCTTTCTTTTACAACCGAGTAACATGTAGTGAGAGTTAAAAAGGTAAAAAATTATACATTGTATGTATGTACATTTATCTAGCTTATATATCTCTCTGGTGGTGGTGTGCATGTGGATATTCTTTCTCAGCTTTAAACCTTTTCAAACCTCTGTATGCATACATTTTAGTCTAGTTTTCATATCTCATCTTTCAGCTCACTCAAATCCCTTGAAGCATATTATTATGTACCTTGAGGTACATTCGTTTCTTTGGTTCAAACCGAGCCACTACTAGTCGTCATGGGTTTCATAATCCAGCCGAAGAGAGTGAGATTATTACAACAGCCATGCACTTCCAGTCACTGTTTTTTGTTAAATGGACTACGAAGAGGAGAGGAGAAGAAGAAAAATAAACCAGGAGAGAGGAAGTGAGAGAGAGAGGTGGTTATGCAATCCGCACACAGAGACCGAGATAATACCATTTGTAACATGAAACACAACTTAAGAATATGATACTTGGAAAGTAAAGTAATGTACGTCGAGTCGTTGACGACGACGAATCTATATCCTTACAAAAAAATATGCTGCCTTAATACGTATACAATATTATGCGTATATATAGGCACATAATAGATTCCACCGTACGGATCGACCCTTCATGAAGATAAAGTGATGTTTCGTCAAAAAAATTGACCCCATGGGTTTACTTTTCTTCCACTGGTACTTCTATTGATATACTGCCAACCAAGTCTTCTATTTTTTCCTCTTTTTACACTCCCTTGCTACTATTCATCCACGCTCTTGCTCACGCTCCCAATGTGCATTCCACTTCATTCATCCTCTTCATCTTATTTTCTTTGCTCACGACTCACTGCTAATACTACTACCACTATTGCACTACCATGACGACGACAACGAATTTAAGTGAATGGATGCATAAAATGCAACAAAGTAAAGCAAAAGAAGAATATATAACCTCCCATGAATTTCCAGACTGTCAAAAAAAGAAACCTTTTCTTCATCTTTGATGATCGCTCCTGACAGATTTCTGATTTTCAAATTAAATGCAATAAAGTTGGACGCAGAAACGGAATTTAGATTACATACATATATATTCATCCAGGAGCAGTAGTAGTATTGGCGGTTGTCAGTCACTTTGCTTAGTCATCATCGCTTCGCCGCTATGATCATTTCCATCATCATCATCGTTATGATTATTTTATCCACATTATATTTCGTTTCTGACTATCTGGCTAGAGCCATTTGCGTCAGGCTACTACTTGTTTAATATGACACACAGCACAAAACGAATGCATACAGAAATGTGGGAAGTAAGAAGCAAAACATCACCCCTCATCCCCAACTGTCTGTGTGTGTTTCCATCTTGAACCACACGCACTTGTGAATAATCTCTCGAAGCATGAATGCATGAATTGGCTCAGTCGTTTCACTTCTTGCTTTCGGAGAGCTGGCATTTTTTCATCCACCACCCTGACAACTTGGTTGCTATAATGACAAAAATGGAAGAATATCGGGAGTAGTATTATGATGAGGAGTCGAGGAAAAGATGGTGTGATGGTGGTGAGTGGAGTAGTGAGTGCGGCGAATAGCGAAAAACTCATTTCTTCCATTCATTCATTCATTGCAGAAGAGGGGTTTGTTCACCAAAATCAGTGACACTAAAGACCCGTAAGTGTGACGAACACTTGAACAACACCCTGATTGAATGGAAACTATATCTACTACTGCTGCTGTTGCTGGAATGGTGGTAGTCGTAAAAAGACCCTACTTCACTTTCTAACCATCCATCCATAATAATAATAAATGGATATCAACACATCTCTCTACAGAATTGTTGTCACATCAACAGCAGCGTCTGAAACATCTCGTTCATCTTCAAAAAGTATAACAATAAGCCATGAAAGATGCCAACTCACACATGTACGCATTCGTTTCGCTGTGCAGCTAGTTAAATGGGATAAATACTGACTGAATGCTGAATAATGTAGGATGTATTCTACTTAAAATATACTTCACGAACAAAATTAGGAAAAGAATTGCCATTTACTTGAGTCAATTTTTCTCATTATGGTGGTGGGATCATTGAATTGGACTTGTACACATTTTTTGTTATTACTGACTAAAATGTTCATGCTCTCCAAAGTATTGAATAGCTTGTCGGTCTTGTTGCCATTTTCGTCAATTTTGTATGGTAAGCATGAAAAGACCATCGTATATTGAATCAATAGGCACATACTATCCATACCATAATACCAATGTCCTATTCCGGGGAATGTGCAAGAAAGGGTGTGAGTTCATATAAAAAAAAGTTGTTTAAGTTGGATTATTATTATTATTATTTTGGGACCGCTACACTGCTGCTATCCCACTTATGGAGGATGTATTTACCAGACAAGACAGCAGAACTACCACCACCGCACAGCAAGTGAGAGTTCGTGTGTGTAGTGAAATGGGAGTCAACTGGGAAAGTCAAGGAAAATTCTTTCCACTTATTTCCTGTTCGTTTCATTTGATTCAATATAGTTTGATTTTCGTTTGGAGGGTAATAGTAGTAGAAGCGTTGCGTTGGTGGTAGTCCTCCTAGTCCCAGTATTTTTTTTTCTTGAGCAGCAGTAGCAGCATCAATGCAATGTAATGTACAACTTTCCAATTGAATCAAGCTCTAACATCCCCAACGCATCTTTACAGCTTGCTCTGCCTACTCCCATGTTCCCTCTGTGTGTGTGTCTTTCTCTGGCTTACATGTCGTGCCATTTTCCTTTCCCCATGAAACCTACGACCAGTCAGATAGTCCACAAGATTTTTTTCTTGAAAACTTTTCCTGATATCATTAAGATACAACTTACTTACTTTTTATACTTGTCTTGAACGGAACACACACACAAACACGCATGCATGCAGTATGAATGTAATAGATCAGTTGGAAGTACTTCTATAACGTAGTAAACTCATAAATAGGAGTGGTACATAAATATATTTCCCGTACAAATGGCTATTCATTTATTCGTTCAATTCCACCAGGCGCTGCGTTTCTCTCTCTCTCTCTCACACACATACTATTTCTATCTATATTTTAATATCTACCTATATTTCATTTCTGACTGGCAGACTCTTTTGCAATGTTTTATGATAGTATTTACTCATTCCTGCAGAAGCGCATTTTTTTCCTTTTCGGACAAATTTATCAACGCACGTAAGCAACTTTTGCGTACTTATACTCATATGCATGCATTATCCCGAAAGTAGTCTGAAACGTCAAAGTGAAAATTATTGTCATTATGTATTTATGTATCATCACCAATTGAGCATGACAACCATCAAGTCGGTATACAAACCATTTTTGGTCATTTTGTGTGCTTGGTTATATCCAGGAATATTGCAAAATTGCTAGGTGTGTGAGTAAGCAAAATGATTACA
Source organism: Sinella curviseta (assembly GCA_004115045.4). NCBI lineage: Eukaryota > Metazoa > Arthropoda > Collembola > Entomobryomorpha > Entomobryidae > Sinella > Sinella curviseta. Next base: position 12,774,974 of record CM065489.1, read on the forward strand.
TCTAAAGATATGCATGATGCATTTGCTACCACAGTACTCAAATCTCACAAGTTTTTTTAGACAGCCGGATTTTCATTTGAATTTGAGAATGACGATGATGACCGCACATATATAAACTCGTACATAAATTAGTAGTGCTAGCTTTGGCTTTATGGTTGTGGTTGATGGTGCATGCAAAGCAAGTTCTTTGATAGTTTGAAGCGGTATATAAAGTGGAGCGCAGTGATTGACTTGAGCGAAAATGGTCTATTTGAAGTGGCAAGTAAGACGAATACTTATGACCACACACAGACAGGCACATTCAAGCAACCAAGCACGCTCGTTTCATCATCATCTCGGTAAGAGAAAATAAAAGTTGCGAAAAAGTGATGGAGCGTGTTAACAAGTGAGAAATTGCAGTGTAATGCTGAATACCTTTCATAGGTGTGGTATTCTATATACATATATACGTACCTATGTATGTTAGTTAGCTACCCACTACATAGTTTTTGCTTTGAGTGCACTGGCAGTTTACTAATTTGTTTTTGCAATGATTTCACTCAACACTCCAGAGGAGGAGAGAGTGGTAAAAGCAAGGCCTCAGACAAGTGTGTGTAGTACTCGGGCCAAACAGAAAAGAGTTCAAGTATCCCACTCGGATTAAAATCAAAAGCAGTTCTCACAGTTAGAAAGGCACACACAAACACAGATTGCACTTGTGCCGTGCTGCTTTGCAAACAAGAGTGAGATGGTTTCCACCAACCACTAAAGTAATATGATTCTTATGACTATATTTCACTCATTACTACTATGACTTCCACTACCGCTCTACTACTGTACACCATTACCGCCAACTTTCCCGATAGACTACTACTTCCACTACTTTTTTATCTCTCTAATAATAACAATAATATGCAGTTCAACAGTCGGTATAGCTATCTATATACCCACCTAAAATTACTGCAACTCTGTGTTTATGACTAAACCCCTCTTCTTCTTTCTTCATTCTCGGCTGAGTTATGTTTGGATATTTGTGTGTGAGGGATTAGCACAAGCACATATTTAAAGGGGTAATTGCCACTATTCACCAGCATCATCCTCCTCCTCTCCTCCACCTCAGGATACATATAGACCCATAACACTATAAACTTCGCAAGCACAGCTTAGATTTTCACCCGTAAGTGTGTTGTTACCCATCACACAAGTATAGCCGTCCAGAAAAAACGAAAAAAACCCTACTGACTTCAATTAACTGTCTAATCGAAATCTAATTTGGAAACTTTTATACTCCTAGAAAAACCCATAATGACATGACAAGCAAGGAAAAATAAAACGAGCGAGAGAGAGAGAGAGGACTTTGGAGGAGGTTTTCAGAGTTGCTCCAAAACTACCACTGTAACTACCGCTAGGACTACGACTGGCACGATTATTGATACTGCTACTACTATGCTTAGCTAACTACCTTGGTTACTTCTCTTTTTCGTCCGCCACCACCACCACCACCGTCGTTGTCGTACGAAGCATTGAGTCAAGTGAAAGGCTCTTAATATTACTACTACTTCTACAATTTATATATTATGGCTATTAGCTACGTGTACTATAACCGTAAGATGATGATGGTGTTGCATCTACAAAACTACTACCTCCAACAAACGAACGATTCAAACTAAATTGAAAGTTTCCAGTAGCACTAGCACTACTCCTACTACAACTTGAACCAACTTTTTTCTTCTTCTTCTTCTCCGTCTTCTGTCCCTGTCGATATAAATACTCTACTTTAACTCTCGTGTAAGTAATGTGCTATGTATCTACACCAACAGATATATTTAATATAATATTCAGTAAACTTACTTAGCGTGTAATAATATAAAAAAATAAGTTTGCCAGAAAGAAGAAAGATGAATTTGTATGTTTGGGGATAAGTGGCTACTACTGCACACGACTACGGCTACGGCTACTACTACTATACAGCACCATTAGGCTGGAGAAAATGGATAAGTATATGTGATAGGAGCAACTAAACGGTCTCTTTTACTTCCCATTGCCATCATCATCAACAACATCATGCAATTTTTTTCCAGGCCTTGCTCGTTCCAGCAAAACTAGTTAATGTACACTGGCCCCGTTATAAACGTACTATGTTGGCCGCCTATATAACCTTTTGCCAGAAACCTGGTTGGTTTTGTAGAGTGTACGGATTATGGTACATAGGTACGTACTTCCTTCCTATGATTATATAATGTTTGCTGTATGTGTGTGGCTGTTTGCATGAAAATTTTCAAACTTATCATGACGACGACGATGATGACGATAGCATGCAATACGTAGGATTAGAAATAATAATAATAAGGAGGACGAGACAGAGAAATGAACTGGAAATGAATATTGCTTTGCTTCTTATAGTCATCGTCCTCCTCCTTCGTCTTACATTGCTTTCTCATTTTTTTTCTAAAGGAAGAGAGAAAAAAAAGTTGTGCGAAACTCTAATTCATGCGAGTTATTTCATTAAAAGTAGGATACGGTCTCTCGCAGTCTTTGTGTTGTCGTTCTTACGTAATCCTGCATCATACTTTCAAGTTACTTTTTTAAGAAAAACATAAAGTGTGCGTGGAGGAGAGTATAAACATATAATAATAATCATAGTGGTAGTAGTGAATATGTAGAGTAGTAGTAGTACATTACATAATATACAGTTAAGCGCATAAATTGAATGTAGTACGAGGAGCAGGGCTTAAGTTAGAAGTAGAAGAACCTGTGAAATTGATTCATGCAACCGAGGAAATTTCATTATTGAAATTCGCAGAAAAAAACACAGTTTCCTCCCTGGCTCGTATTCTCCACATTTGAAATCCTTATGAAATCCGCAATAATAAAAGTAGCAGTGAAAAAAGATAATCTTTTTACTATCTTCCGTATTATCGTCGTTACTGCCACAACCTGTGTGTCTTGAGAGAGAGAGAGGAGCTTCTCAACAACAGAAACAACCTTGCATGTTTTTTATCGTTATTGCATACTAGATTTTCTCTCTACGAATCTCTCTCAATAAAAACTGAATGAAAAAACGAAATTGAATATAAGACACGAATAAAGGCGGATCTTCCCATAATTCCTTTTCGGTTTAAATTATTATTTCTATTTTTTCATTGTAACCAACATAATTCCTTTTTCTTCTTCGAGAGGCTCACTCACGATCTTTTTTATTTCATGAATATCATCTCATCATGTACTTTTCTTGGAGAGGGGATGTAAGCTATGACTTATAAATTGTGTAGAAAGAAATAATGTATAATATATTCTCACCTTCATCGCGTCCGGTCCATAAAGTTAAATAAATCCGTTATATAGTTTTAATTTTTCACTTATAAACTGTCTGACAATATTACTTTAATCGGATAGACAATTAGAGAAAACCCTGGTATTTAAACGGATAAAATAACGCACAAATATAAACCTGATACTTCTATCCGAGTTTATTTCCCTGAATATTACACTGAGAAACTCACTTTGTAAAAGAAACACTCTGCAAAAGCGTTGTAGTCCTGGCAATCAACGTACTCACAAACGCAAAATAAATGTATGCTGTGTTTATTATTATTATTATTGAAACTAATCAAATTATGTCAAAATTGCTCATGCCAACTTGTCAACAGGGCTGATGATGCAGTCAAAAGTTGTCGCTTCTCAGAAGAACAGCACACAACAAATACGATATACAATGATGCTTTGTGGCTTTGCGAAATGTAAGCGTAATATAAAGCTTTCCGTTAATTAGATTTTAAAATACAACACAAAAACAATACAGCTTTTCTACAACAACACGTGCTGACCGTCTTTGTAACTACTCATCATTCTCAATGACACTTTCATTACACTCGAGACACAAACAGTTTTCATGACATGAAAAAAGGAGCGTCCCCGTAAATACGTACGGTAACAACAACACAGTTTTCTTTTTTTTTTTCTTGTATTCTCTTTTCTGGCAACAAAAATCAATTCACTTTTTTCTACTTATTATGACTGACTCTCATACTTTTTTATTTATCTCTCTTGTGCATGTCAACAGGCAAAAAAACATCCACAGTAATAACTAATGTGAACAGTCACCGTTATTGTGACAATAGACAGAAACAAAATTTGTTGTTGTAGTTACTCGGATGCTCCTGTTCCAGTTTTCCACAATCCATTAGAGAAAGGAGGCGGTGGAGGAAGCAGGTCTCTGCATGATTTTTTTCGTGTTCCTTATGATGGCAAGGAAGAGAGAGAGGAGGTCAACGTGATGACAAGAGCGAAAGCTACACGCAATATTTTTGTAATAAATTATGTGAAATGTGCGCACTAATGCACTTTTTCCACAGGAGAATATCAGGAAAAAACCCTGGAGAACGTCAATGATATTTCAGTTACTGTTATTATTCTTCTTTTCTGGATGTTTCACTATTTTGTGGCAGTAGTAGTTGATAAAAATGCGATAATAATGTTTTCTCTGAGGAAACTTGCTCTCTCTAGTTGGGTTAGTAGTACAAACACATCAACCAACTCAATTGACAAAAATCAGATTTTCTGTTCATTCGCATGTATGTCGCAAATAACTTTTATTGTGTTTGTGTCAAGTTTCTTTCCCGTTTTTGTCTGCATATCTATATATACCTAGCGAGCAATGGTAAAATTATTTGTAGAACAACTTGTAGAATCAAAACTTATGGATACATATACACGAATCGGATGGATGTCAACAAAGTTGGTGTATTACTCCTGTTGTCGCGATTGTTACTACGATTCTGTAAGGTATGAATTTTTAAAAAGAAAACTTTCAGCACACAAATAGACACGAACACAAGAACACTCCCTCTGGAGCACACACAGATTTTGTTTTGTCGGGACAAGGAAACAACAACAACAACGCAACTTGAATCATATAACTTTCTTTTCAAAACAGAGAAAAGAGAAATAGTCTGCTGCTGCCGCTGCTTCTGTTATACTGTCTCTTGCAGTTTTGTTTGCGTTTGTCCCATGCGAAAAATAACAGGGATGGCGATGATGAAACAATATATATTTATTTTTCCAATTCTCCAAAATTTCAATTTTGGTTCCCCTTTTCTATTTAGCTTTATGATTTTTAATTTGTTCCTATGTAAATAATGCGCCGCCTTCTCATAATATCCTTTTCAAATCGTCAGAATTTAAATTGTTTAATATTCAATTAATACTATCGATACATGTAGCAATTTGATTTGTGACAAATTGTCCGATGCGAAAACACGTTGTTGTAAATCCGATAATAGAAAAAAAATAGTCTTGGATTCTTTCTTTTTCCCTTTTCAGTCAGTCTGTTGTGTACACAAAGATGATAGCAATGAATAGTTGGAGCACTCACTAATGAAAAGTTTTCTTTATTCTGTTCTCGGACATTAAAAATAGACCAGTGTGTGTAGTAGTATGAATTTCAGTTGTAAAGTAATTGGGTTATTTATTTATTCCTCTTTTTTATTCACTTAAACTTGACTTAATGGTTCTGGTCTAGCTAACTTGGCATTAAAGCACACACCACGTCCACCAGAGCACACACGAGCAAGGAAATAATCTCAAGGAGCACTCACGTATTTACGGACAACAAAGATGGTCAGTCAGTTTTTCTTTGATGACAAAGTGAACAATCTGTTTTTGAAAAAAAAACTTTTTTTCGTCTTCTTCACCACGAAGGAATAATAAAAAAGGACACCAAAATCCAGAGTCCAGTTTTTGAGTTCACTACTCTATAGTAGCACAACTTTGCTTTTTTTAAGTTGACAAAATCCCACATCGGATCACAAAACACGAAAAACGAAGAAGACAGAATGTATATATTTCTCTTTTTTTCTGTTTCTTCTTGTTAACCTTTTTTTATTGTAAAAATTTTCTTCACACAGACACACACACAAGTTTACATTTTTCTTCCTTTTTCAGAGTTGGTATTTCCTACCGTCATCATTATGCACGGGAGTGAAACGAGAGAAGTTTGACAACAAAGACGGCGACCACAACGATGAGAGGAGCAGCAGCGTAGCGGTCTTGGTAACACCAAGTCTGGAAGGGAACTGACTAGACAGGACTCAATGAACATGATCTAAAGCATTTCGTCATTCTTGCTATTTTATTCCCCTCTACTCTCTTCTCAACTGCTTACCATTTCTACACACACACTTGCTTCTCTCTTCTCTTTTTATTCTCCTTCCCCACAGCAATCCAACACATAACAAGAGGAATGAACGGAAGCGTTATAGCAGCATAGCAGCAGCAGAAGAAGAAGTTTTCTGCGTTTTTACCTTGTACATATTATTGGATGAATGTTGCTGCCACATTATAAAGGGATACATTCGTGTTCATGATGGGATTTTGTGTGTGCAAATCTGCTTGTGTTCGTATGCTTTTTCCATCCTTTTGGGGCAGCTTGAGTATATCAGGTTGAACTGGTCTCTCTCCTCGCGAGTAAGTAAAAAACGCTGCTTGTGTTCGTGTACAAGAGAATGCAAAGCGGAGCAATACACACACAATAACTCAAAGAAATCCTGGAGCCGCTCACTTTTTCATTTCAGTTTCGTGTGAGTAGTTGTCGCTGGAACAACTGGAAAACGAGCGTTGCTTGCTTGCTTGCCATGATCCTTCTCATAATCATCATCATCAACAACATTCAGAACAGCAGCAGCAGCGTTTTATTCCATGACTCCTTTTATGAAAAACCCTCGCTGCCTCCCTCCACACACTCTCTTACCATTGCTCTCTCTCTCTCTCTTTCTATTTTGCTGGCTTCTCCTCTCGCCTGAAAAAGTGAGTGAGTGAACCGTCGAGCATTTCTCTCTTTTTTACTCTCTCTCTCTTTCTCACTCACAGTTATCCTCCACCTTTTTTGTTTCCATGCCTCATAGCAGGTCCATTCTCATTTCCCATACTATTAGGCATTTTGTTTGGTGGGACTTTGCTTATTTCTGCTCCTGGAAAGATACTTACACTTCTTACCCTCCCTATTTTACTATAATATAGTGCAGTTTGTATTACTGGTGGTGGCAGTGCAGCTACTCGCCTGGAGCTTCTCTCTTTCTCATCTCCTGTTTCACTACCATAAAGGTTTTTGATGCACACATTATACGTTATTACCGCGTGCATTTCTACTTGTGTACGAGTGTGCATGCAAGTATCAAACTGGAAAAGTTCCGATATAAAGTGCATCTTTCATTACTCTGGAAGTATATATGTATCTATCTTATAATATTTGATGTACAAAGGGGCAAGTTCCTCTATCACTATACTACTTATTTACGTGGCAACTTTTTCACTACTATTATTATATACTCTCTCTGGCCGTGGCAAATGCATCCATCCATCCCTCCACTATATACTGCTTCTCCATGCTGCTGTCTTTTGCATGTTTGTAGGGAGATGTAACATGTATATATATATACGTCTGTGTTTGAAAGCGACAAGGGCTTTATTTATCTTTATAGGTACATGTATCTGCCTGGGTAGTATTTTTATTATTATTTTTTATATCTCTCTGGTTTTTATATGTAAGCCAGGTTGAAAGTGAGCATTAAGGGGAATAAGCTTGAGATGCAGTTTCAAACGAGATGACAGAAAGCGTAGAAGAGGAGGGTAGCTAATACTTGTAGATCGAGAGCGATCCTCGTAAGAGGAAAAAAGATGTGAGGGGATGAGGTTTTTCTTTCCTTCCAATTCATCTCATCAGTCGGGAGTTGTGCATCCCTATTATGTGTACGGTATTTAAGTTGGCTTTCATATACGAAGGAATGGAAAAGGGTCGTTCACTTGCTCCTTACCGTCTTTTTTCGCATGCATACAAAGTGCGTATGACTGTCCCTTTAAGCATTGCATCCTTCCGAGCAGATAAGCATGTATTTTCTTAAATTAGCAGATTATGGTTCAGTATTTTTATTTTGATGGAAATCGGGTATTATGAATAGCTCCTTTTCTCTATATCCCTTTCTCAAAATCAAGTATTGCAACACTTTTCCCTGCGTTTGTACTTTTTTCTTATTTTTGCTTTCTCGCCATCCAACCATCCATTTATTTCTTTTTTTCTCCAATTCTTCTTTCATTGAGATCTCTTGGCTTTTTGAAGGCTCATCGCGACATACACTACTGTGCTTTGTTACTTTGTAGATTATATTGGAATGGATAAAGCGCCCCTCTCATTTTTGTCGTCAATGCTGTTGCTTTTTCACCACGAGACAGCAGAAAATATAAAGTGAGTAAATAAATACGTTCTCAGCTTATAATTTAAGAAGCCAACAAGTCAGCCCAGTATAGTGCATTTCTACCTTGGTTTCAATTGAGACTCGACGGATTTTAATAGCTTGTTTTAAAAGTGAACTGAACAATGTGACTGGATGAGTGATTTATAGAACCATGCATTACTTTTACTTGTTACAGGAATATATGGCTACAAATTGAGTACAAGTTGTTACTGGAAAGACACTTGCCTTCTCAACCCTTTAAAAATGTATGCGCAGGTATTTGGAGTAATTATTATTAACGGGAAACTTACAAAATAATCTTCTTTATTTTTCCTATAAATAAATTGCATCGTAAGCATCTGGAAAAGGAAAATGCGTGACGCTTTTTCTCCGTCATGATAAGGCACATTCAGCAAATCAGGATCCCTAAACCCAGCAAACCATCCATGCTGGAATTGCCATCAATAAAGCCACGTTTCAAAATCTACTTTGCCGTTATTCATTCCTCCATCAGTCGAATCAATGAGGATAAGTGGATCAAATGGAAATAATGCGGATGATGATGATGTTGATGACGATGGGAATGGTAATGATGATTTGAAAAAAGGAGAGCTCACGTACGTACGTATGTACGTCAAGTGAGCTTGTAGTTCACTCTGTTTGAAAGCATGTCAGTAAAATCCATTTGATGATATTAGATTTATTTCGTCAGACATCCGCATGTATGCATGCTTATGTATTTCCTCTCCAGAAAAAAAATTCTTTCAGATCAGCGCAGATCACTTTGTACTTTTTCCATCTGTGCTCAAAACACCACATATAATATTCATACTTACTGGGATCAACATCTTCATCACAATTGCAATAACTCCAGAAATAAAATCATATTTTTTAGACATAACCATGATTCCCATTTTTTACTGTTTCTCTTCTTTTCCATGTATGTGCGCATCTTGTTTACTTTTAACGCAGTGCTTTAGAGTGTATTTATGGAATCACCGATGATGGTTTTAGTGTAATTCCTCTACAAACTTTACTTTTCATTCATAAAGTACTCTGCGTTAGAGATGGAGAGAGAGAGAGAGAGAGTTAAACGGGAAAAGCTATTTTTCGGGGGTTGTAATATTTATTTCATCTACTCGTTATTGCTTCATTGGAAAAAATGTTTCGGCATCCTCTCATATTTTTCATATACATTACAGCATCAGATTTAAACTTTTGTGTGTGTGAGTGCGTGTGTCTAAGTATTTTACTGCCTTTTATGGATCCACATTTTACACAAACACACAGACAAGAAGTATAAGCAAAAGCCTGTGTATTTACAGCAGAGTACTATTACGGACCCAGTCGTTCATCTAAACAGAAAGAGTCAATGTAATCTACCCTCATCGCGGAAGTGTGAAAGGAAGGGTGAAAAAAATTTCTCCTCTTTCTTTTTTCTACGAAAGAAGATTGTCCTTCGGGACTAGCGTATAAAGAGCAATTTTTATGGAAGCAGGGGAAATGACTTGGTCGTTTATTTCATGTCGCAGAGAATAGCTGTGATTCTTTTCTTTAAAAAAGTCAGTTTCCTCTTCTTCCCTCTGCCACCACCAAAGCTACTACAGTTACCGTTGTCGTCGTAGTCGACAATATTTTTACATGGCATCACGCTAATACTGCGTTTTATATAACATCCATGTTGTTATGATGCTATATTTTTGTATTGAAGTGTGCGTGCGTTACTGTGCGGATTATTGCTGACGCTCTCTCTTCCTCTGGATATTATATTGCATGCCATTATTACAAGGAAGACTCTTGAAAAAAACAGAAAGAGGGAAAGAGTGTGCAGGAGAGGGAGAGAGAGAAAGCTGCTCATGGGAAATAAAAAGTGGGTTTTTCATTTTATTTACAGGAATTGCGGCCATACCATTTTATTGCTTATTCACACAAATTCTGCAATTTTTTTTCCGCTTTCACTTTTTTCCGGTATTTTCCCTTTTACGTACAACATTATAGTTCTTACTACTGCTGCGTATACTCTTTCGGAATGGTCGTATTACGGAGGATGTAAATATGTGTTCATAAAAATCCAATGCAAATGTTAAGAGCAGTGGAGTTCCGTGGTATCTTGTATGTGGGTTGACAGTTAACTCTAGAAATGAACTTCCTGTCAATACTCAGTAACCATTTTGTTTCGTTTATGATGCTTTTCCGATGAAGCCCTTCTTTGAAAATAAATGTATGCAAAAGTAATTAACCGTCCCTCACCAACAAAGCACAATATTAAAGTATCTCACAAATTTTGTGCAAGTATGATACATGTTTAAATGTGTAAGTTTAACTATATGTAGTCATATTGTATGTAGTTCAAATAAAATTATGTAAAAAAGTGAATGAATGGTTAGTAAACTGGTTGGTTATTAATGACATAATGTCAATGCTCGTGGCATTACAAATTTAATGAGTAATATTTACAAAACTGGCGAATACAGAGTAGATTTAATTTTAAAAGTGTTTGAATGTTTTATTGACCAAAATGAGAGTCACAAATCGGCACATACTTCATTGTATAAATTTATTAGTTTTTGATTAAAAATGCTAAACCGTGTCGGAGATGCTGAGTTTACGGCTGACGGAGAAACGGTAACCATTAGATGGCTTTCCCCACTTAATAACACATTATTATGTATCCTATTGCCGATAAATTGAATTTCTACACAACCGTCATGAAATCCTGCTCGTTGTTCATTGTTGGCAAGCTGATTTTAATCTTCTTCGGCATGCATGGCAAACAAATTGATGGTGAAAAAGATGATCATTCATGATGCACGCAGTGATTTAAAGGCTGTTAGCGTACTAATTTTTGCAGTTGTTGGTCATACGGAATAGCCTTCTAGTGTCAAAATGTTGCACAAGTCCTGTTACACCAGTCGTTTCATACATAATGGATTACAATACTAGGCAGAGAGACAACAACACACATACCGATTATATGATTACATGCTTGTTAGTGGAATGGAGCCAAAGACCTGCAAGACTCGTATTGCACTTTTGCCAATTAACCAACTATCAAGATTGTCAATCTGAGGAAGGCACAAAAGAAGAATAGCATCTGCAGAGATTTTACTAGTTATGCCGTAAGAATGGCGTTTTAATACTTGTGCTGTTTTGATGGAGTTTGGGGTGAAGGGTTGTGTAATATTTGACCGGCAACAAAAACATGATTCACATTACCATGAGAGCCAGCAAATGTTTATGAATATGCATGCTCATGTTTTTTATTATCACCTCTAATTTTTCTTTTGAAGAACAAAAACCACCCATAAAGTAAAAAAGGAGTCTTGTACAGAAAAGAGTAATAAGATACCGCTTGTCACCATTCCTTCAATTAGTATGGGTAGCTTGCTGGTGAAATAAAGCGAATGTAAAGTGTGTACTCCGTCCTCCCGTGAAAATGAAAAAGGAGTAATTTTGAATGAGACCACTTTACGCTTGAACGTCTTTTCTTTTGAAAGGAGAAGAAGCGTATAAAGCTGCTCCGTTCAGTCAGCTTAAGTAAGTGTAATGTACTTCAAGCATGTGTGTTAAAAGTCGAGAATCGCTTTTGTGAAGTAAAATAGGCATTATCGTGGTCATGAGGAAAACGGCTTGTTTGAGATTTTTTTTGCCGTTTTTTAGCCATCCTCCCTCTCCTCTCTCTGTGTACGTATTTTGATACGTTGCCAATTTAAATTGAAAAGAATCAAATAAGATGGTAGTTTCTTGGCAAGATCAGGCAACCACCACCATCACCACCACAAATACGCCACGCATGGAACAGGGAGAGAATTCACCTATAAACATTACTTATTGTTATACCAAGTAGGTATAGTGCTATCTATAGTTATCGCCTTGTATGTACCTTGTGGGCCACTGAAAAAGGAAAACCCCTGACAAAAAATTGCGAAGATTAAAAAGATTCCTTTTTCTCCAAAAAGATGACTAGCGAAACAAAAAGGAAAAAGTTTACCTGTGTGGTTGCTTCAAATCTGATAAGCATGATTGGGAATGTAATTACACCTTTGTAAAAAAAACTAAAAAATTTGACTTTCTGAAGACTTGACTCTTGTTCCGCGTAGTCTTTTCTCTCTGAACTCTGCACTCTCTGTTTACAGTATTTAATATGGTTGAGGTGAAGAAAGAAAGAAAACGGCTAGCAGGAGAAAAGACTTTTCGGTGATGATGCGGTTATGTTGATGACTGTGATGATAACGAGAATGGTGTTGTAAAAACACGAGAGAGAGAGAGAGGATAAAATAGAGAAGAAAATAAATGCAATGTGCTCATTTAACCGTTACTGCTTCTCTATTTTCTCTGTGCTTATAGTGTATGCGTACATATCTGCGAGTGCGTCTGCTTTCTGTTGTTGCTCAGCGTGTACTTTCCAAGATGAGGAAAGAGATGAGATTCACTTGTTTCAACCCTTTGATCACCGAAGGCTATACGCGAATAACCCTTTAAGCCTTCACACCAGGATGCATTCCCACTTTACCGTCATCATCGTGATCATCATAATTGTCTACCTCACAACAAGTAACGATCCAGTAATAACGTTGAGTGTGGTTATTGCGGCTAAATGCAGCAGCAGAAGCAGAGAGAAAAGAGCCTAAAGTCAAGCGGTTTAAAAAAGAAACTGAATTTTTTCCCAATGCTCGTAGTAATATTTTGACGGTAATGACGAGCGCATGTTTTCTTGTTTCTTTTTTAGAAAACAGAAAACTTATATACCTTGTTTAGGTATATACCAAAATTTAAGTAAGAGATGCAGTTTGTGTAGCAGTGATGCCTACCTACCTAGATGGATTATGTATGGCGGCGGCGGCGGTGGTCGTCGTCGTCGTAACTGCATTTTGCCTACATCCTCCCCATTTCACTCCTTTTTCCTGCTGCCCGTTTAACATTGTTACTACCCACCACTCTCTGCAGCAGCGCTAGGAGGGGAACTGATTGCTAATTCCCGTCGTCATAATGCAATTTCATGAGCAAACTTTCGTAACTTTATACAAAGATAATTTGATAGGGATGTCGGCGGCGGAGAGAAACAGCTGCTCTGTCAACTCAGGTGGTTATTAGTGGAAAATCAAGGATCATATTTTTTAAACGAATTTATATTATGGCCCACGTTTACAAACAAACATTATTATCATCATCTTTTCTCTCCTTGCAATGCAATTCAGTCGGTGGAATAATGTGCAGCATATGTTGTCTTTTTTTCTCCTTCTTGTATGTATGTATATGTTTTTTGTACCTACCTACCTTAATACTCTTTTCACTTCACTGTCAGTCAGAGAGAGAGGGTTGGTTTGTAGGGAATGTGTTTTTGTAACAATATCAATAATAATCATAACTAACTATAATGCTGTTTTGCTACTACCACTACTACTTTTCTATTCTATTATCGCTTTTGTCAGTGGATTTTTGAAAAAATAGTTGAAAGCATTAAGGGGCTTCTCTTGTGTGTTTATTTATATACATAGGTATATAAAAAAGTCTACACAAGGCTTGTATTATTTTTTATGGGATGAGCATGTGAAGTAAAGGGAGAAAGGAAGTACGAGATTATAATGATAATGGTTGATCTCATTCAACGAGAGAGCAAAGTATATTATTACACGTAATATGCAGTTTCAATTGACGCAATTTCTTTCATTACCATTATTCCTCTCACTACTACTGCTTAACTTCCAACATCGCCATTGCCTTCAACTGGAAATGTGTTTTCACGAGGGTTGCGCTTGCTGAGAAAACATTAGTTTTACTCATGTAAGTATCGCATATATATAGATGCGCTGTTGTGTACATTATATTTTATACTCCTTATTTTTTCAATGTTTCAATGTTCACAGCGACACTGTTTAATTTCATTTTATTTGAATAAATTGCCCACCTCCTGCAGTAAATAGGCAAAAACTGTAATAATAGTAGTTGTATGCAATTTTTGAAATGCGCGTGGAGAGTAGGTATATATTAATCTAGTTCAAACAATGACCAGTCCTTCAGATCTTCAAACGAAGCGTCTCCACCATGGGATATTGCGCAAGCAACCAAAATTCCCAAAGGATTTTTTTCCAAGGCGACACGTTTTCTTCAAGTACATTTGTAGACACATGGATTCTTTCACTTTACAAAAAATAAGTTTTGAGCATATCGGTCAATAAAGCTGTTACTTTGCAGTGTCATCATTGTTTATTTTTTCTCTTTGTAATGAATCGACGTTACCCATTTTCTCCCCATCCATAAAAATGAAACTGCATTCAACAGTTTTGTCTGTATACCATATTGACAATATCATACCGAATCAATTTTGATGTAACTGTCAAAAAGTAGAAAAAAACATATAAGACGATTCAACGATGATGATCACGTTGATGAGATGGAAATCAGATCTGGTTTGTCGTCGTCGTACGTTCCTTGCCTCCATAGTACCAAGTACCAGCCAATATAGGAGAAAAAAATCTAAATCTTGTCGCGTACACATTCCACACTTGACTATCATCATCTTTTTTAAAGTAGGCTTATAAATAAAATACCTATAAGTATAAAATACGTATAGAGAATAGGTAGTATATAATAGATAGATAGCGGCGTACACAAGCACAATAGAAGCATTTGCTCGGTTGTCGGATATTACTGCCAATTGCATCCTGCTGCATTCTTTATGCCGAGTTGTCCTCTGAGTGCATCATCCTCATCTTCATTGCCGTTGCCTGTCAGTAGTGCGACGGCATTGAATTGCATTGCATTACATTGCAATCCAATGCAAGTTCATGAGTTGGTAAAAGTCTTTCCTTTTTTTATTTTGAAAAGAGCAAAAAGATGGAATGGAGAGATGAGGGGAGACAGACAAGCAGACTCAAGAGAACGAAGGGTAGGGTAAAATAAAAGAAGCAAAAGAAGATGCATTATTTTCTTTTCTGCTTTCTGTCGTCCTGGGTTTTGGATGTCGATGGTGCATAGTGGTGGTGGTATAGTGATAATATTGGATGCAATGCAACAACATAGAATCATCAACAGAATCCTCATGGAAAGTTCTTTTTTTCTTCTTCTTCGTGTTCTTCTCTCCTTATTTTCAAAAGGCGAGCAGCGAGTAAACTAAACAAGGGGAAATAATAATAATACATACATACGTACAACTGAGGAGAAGAGGAGACTGATGCTCCTGCTGTTGTTTCTTCTCTTCTGCTTCTTCTCCTCGGTATTTTTTGTTAGTATTCCTTTGGATATATTGTTGTTAGTCCGCTGCTGAAATTGATGTGATGTAGACGAAGACCTGAGAAGATTACAACAGACGTGGATAAAACCCTCAGGAAATTTAGGGTTACCATTTCCTTCATCACTCTCTGCAAGTGTACGTACAGCAGATAGTTCTCAGTGTGTGGATGCTCCCTTGTCGTTTTCTTGTAGCAACAACAGCAGCATAGCTGCCGCATCTTCAATGAGCAGTATATATATACATGTTGACTAAAGGAACAGCAAAACGGGCAAATAATAATAAAAACAAGAAGGAGAAGAAGAGCTGGCTGGAGAGAAGGACAGGAGGGCAAGCCAACATGCACAAGTGGCAGTGCTGATAGCATTACTTTGCATTGCATTGTTGTTACGTTATTCATGGTGTATAATAATATTTCGTTGTGCTTAAGTCCATCTTTGTATGTATGTATTCCAGTAGATTAGATCCATTCCAAAACCACTCGTTCTCTGCCTGTCTGCCGATGGCCAATGTCGTTTCTCCCTATAGCTTGTTGAAAAAGGGGAAAAATAATGCCATGTATATCTTAAGATTTTCATCCATCTATCTATTCAAAGAGCATTGATGAACATTGTTAGAGCAATGGCATGGAATGGATTAATGGATGGGTTTAGAGATAGGGACCGATATTATGTAGATGGATAGCGATGAACGTGCTCCAATCTCCGTCCGTGCTAATATTATACGTTAAAGCAGAGTACATGCACAGAGA
Organism: Sinella curviseta; assembly: GCA_004115045.4. Taxonomy (NCBI): domain Eukaryota; kingdom Metazoa; phylum Arthropoda; class Collembola; order Entomobryomorpha; family Entomobryidae; genus Sinella; species Sinella curviseta. The sequence goes on from CM065489.1 coordinate 12,791,163, forward strand.
GTGAGAGAGAGAGAGTGCAATGCATACATAACGTCTTTTGCGCTCTCACAAAAGTAAAGAGTCTATAGTGTCCAGGGATTAATAAATGCTGGAAAAAACTGCCTCCTTTATAAATATAGGGTGGCGGCGGTGGTGGTAGGTTTAATACTTTTGCCTTTGGTTCAGGCAGTGCATTTTATTGCATGCCTGCCTGCATTACAGCACACAGATCGTTTTATAATCATGTGTGTATGCATAAATATTAAACGCATTTCTCTATCTGTGAATTTTATCGCTGCATAATATCTAACTGACTTTGGATGCCTGTCTGTGTGTGGTGTGTTCCTAATATTATATATTTGTGTAGCTGGATATAAGAGGAGGAGGTTAAAACAAAACTCTATTATTATCCAGACATTGAAATTGCATAATGAACTTTTATTTCTTTTCTCCTTTCGTCTTCTCCTCTTTGTTGTTTGATGAGAAACTCTTTTTTTTGTGAGACGACGGAGGAGAAGTAAATAGCAGTAGTGCATAGATGGGCAAGTATAAATAGTTATAATAAGTGGGTGCAGACGAACAAGAGCATTTTTATTATTATCACTGCATGATATCATCCACATTATGAGTCACTTGAGGACCGAGGGAGAGAGAGGGAGAGAGTGGCAAAAACAGGATATTTACATAAACGCTTTAAAGTCAGGAATCTTACACGATGGTTAAATAAATGCTTTGCTGGATATTTTATTAGAATGTACTTTTTTTGGTAGGCATTTAAATCAGAGATTGTCCACTGTGCTGCACTAAAGCTCTTCTCAAAAGAAGATGAAGAGCGTGTAGTAGGTATAAGTTGTGCTGTAAAAACAATTAAGAGTTCATTAGAGAGGGCACATTTTTCGTAAATAGATACTTGGCACAAAAATGCATCCTAATTAATTGCAAAAGGCAATAACATTTAAATCGTCATGAGTTCATACATGATACACCAGCATTTTTCAGCGGTCATCATTATACAAATTTGATTTTTTTTCTCCTGTGTATCGCGAGTTGATTATCACAGCATTTAACTTGACTTCTTTTTGGTGGATGGACGTTAATTTTATATCCAAGTCTTTGCCTTGAGATAGACAGCATAATGTTTCTTACACTATTTGCACTCTCTCAATGGTTCTGTTTTGTCTGATTGTGAGTAAAGTGTACACAATCAGTCTTTATCATCATCATTTAGTTTTTTTTTTGAATATCAAACAACAGTATCACAATTTTACCAAGGTTTTTTCTCTCTTTTTTTGATGATGATGACTGACATTTATCGAGGAAAGTAGCATAGCATGTTTTGATGATGGGCATAATAAAAGTCAACGTTTGTAATCAAACCAACGTAGACCAGTAGTCATACAAACACAACAACACTCATTCCGCCAAAAGAAAATACGGTCTATTTTATTGTTCGTATTCCACAAATTGCAAAAAACTGGGCATAACTGCTCCCCTAGTTGAATGTACACAGCGCGTAACCGTTCATAATAAATATTAGTATTTCCACTCCGAAATGAAATACACTTCATTAGAGAACCCGAAACCCAAACCTCAATAAAACTTTTTTTTTTCTCTCCATAATTCCAATACGCCGTTGTTGCAGTCAAGAGGATTATGATGCTAAGGCCATGTAATATGCTGATAATTTCCACATTTTTTCTCAAGTGGATAAGTACTGGCAAACGTTACATAATATGAGAGATGTAGTTCACATCGAATCATTAGCATGTTAGGTGTGCTGGGTATCTCCTCCAATATAATTTTTATAGCTATTATAGGTACAGTATTTACTCTCCTTTCTGCATCAAGCCTTTCTACGCTCACTTCTCACCAAAATGCGAGGAACTCGCTACAAGTCTCTAATCCATCAAAAATGAACTCTCGGGCATGATAATGTCGGCTTTCATAACCACTACAATGACCATTCCATGCATAGCAGCAGAAACAGCACCAATTGTAATGGCAATCGTATTAATTAAATGCTCGACCATTTCCATCATTCATTTCTTTGGCGGTTTTACAATTGTTTGCTTTACTTCCACCACCAGCTACCAGTCAAATTGCAGGGAGAAGGGAAATTTATTATTATTATTCATGTATTTGTGTGCTGACTCGTAGTATCATAATATGTGTTTGTTTTCTTCCCCTATAAATTATTACACATCTCTGCGTAAGTAGGAGTGTATAAGAGGAAGTCAAATTTTAAGGAAACGTCCAGCAAGCAACCGAATAAAACGAGAGTACATAAAATGTGCACACGTTTATCCATCCGATGTCCGACATGCCCTTTCTATTCTATCCCCGTCCAACAAATCTAACAGCTGGAGAAGCAACAAATAATTTTTATGCTTAATGATTATTCGCCCTATTTATTTGCCTAATATCCAGCCATACATACATACATGGACACAATTGAAAATTATAGCTGGCTTGGTAAACAAGAAAAACGCCACTGATAATAATAATAATAACAGCGTAGTGAGAAGAAGTTTAATGATGATGATGGTTAGTTAGATAATAGATGCACGAAGCAAGAGCGAGAGAGAGAGAGTTTCTATGGAATAGTTTGTATTGGTTTTTGTGGTGCTGCTGCTATATTAGAGGAATGGGAGAAGTTGATCTGCCGATGATATTTTGCTGGGAGGGTTTTTTTTCATACAGACAAATTGATAGACGCCGAGAGTAATTACTTTGGAGAGCTTGATATTTATTAGTTATAAGTGAGTGGGAGAGAGACAGAGTAAAGTCCTCTGGTATGCATTTCATAACTGGAGCTTTTTACTTACCAGCTTAAATTGTTCTTCTCCGTCTGTCGTTCTTCCTACTTGTCTGGAGGATGGATGTGTAGGTAGATCAATAAATGGTGTGTTGGTGTGTGTATAGGCCATCGCTTCATGTTACAGGAAGGAAGTCCTTGGTCGGCAAGTAGGCAGGCAGAGGAGAGGAGAAGACGCGGAAAAGCAAAAGTATTTTGGTTATTTGTCGAGTAAACAGAAAATTTTATGCCAACTAAAAATGAACCGTACGCTCAGACAATATTAGGCATACTAAATGTATTTGTATCTTCGATACGTACTCATTATCCTTGTTATTACTAGTAATCCTAATACTTTTCCATTCGCACCAACAAGGAACGCCAACTACGGCGATGGTGATGATGATGATTATGCTTGGATGTCAGAAAGTTTTTAATAATATTTTAATATCTTATCCTTCCCTTCCTACCACTTTTACCCCACTGCTTTGTCTAGTAAAATTGGTGTATATGCATGTATTTATTATTAGCAAACAAGCAAACATTACTGTCGTTGTTGCTACGCACATACTTGCTGAGCTGCAACATATCGCTGCAAGGAAACTGAAAAGTTGTTGAGCAGCACACTCGCATTTTCACTTTTTTCATAAGTCGTCCTACTAACTTGCTTAACACTTTATTCAGCTTATTAGTATGAATAAACAACAGGAGGTTTTTTACAGCTTTCGAGCAAATTGATAGAAAATATACTTTGTGCCTTCCCAAAAATGTTAGACAAAAAATGATGTATCCTTCTTCATTCATATCGTAGAATTACTTCATGCAACCATCAAATTAACTTTTAGTCAGTAGCATTTAAAAAGCCAATAAAACTGCCGACGACTACCAGCAGAAGTACCACTAATTTTCTAACAGCAGTACTGAACTGACTTCTCATCTCGTCTTGATATGTGAGCAATATTTTTATTAGTTTTTAAAAGCATGTGTGCACGGAATCCGGTAGCAGACTGACCATAGTTGCAAGCTTTTAATGAGTATGGACGTAAACACATTTAATAAAAAGGATATTACAAGACAAGAAATACACATAATATATTCCCCAATCACTAATACGTATAAGCTTGAAGGTAAATATATAAGTTTTTATTTACATTTTGTAGTTTCGTTCATTTTTCTTCCTTTTTGTGAATAGAGAGAAGGTTTTTTAAGTTCGTGCGTTTCTACTTTGTATTGAATGGTGATGATAGAGTAAAGTCTGTAATAAAGAGAATAAATATTGGTTTTCTCGTAAAAACGAAGATAATAAAAATTTTAAATACAGGAGAGTGAGCACAATATTATTTTGTACGTTTTTATTTTATATATGCATAATTGTATGTACCTATGCAGTAGTAATAATAATAAGCTCTCACTCTCTTTCCGTTCACCGTTCTTCCACACGTTGTATCAGTTTCTGACTTCAAAAAAATTATGAGTACATGGCAGAGTTTAAGTGAGATATACTTGGTAATTCCGCTGTTTACGTTGAGATTCTTTTTATTCCAATTTTTTACCACGATGATTCTGTGAAATGCGTACTCATCTTTAACATTTTTTATTATAGGCATCATCGTCTTCTCATCGTTTGTCGTTGTTGGCGAATGACAGACCTGAAAACATTTTTGTTACAAAGTCAGTAGTAGGGCATGAGTTTAAAATGTATAAGCAACTTGAGTAGTAATCTACTTTTTTACTATTACGCATAAAAATACATCAAGTTTCAACTCTTTCCAAGCTTTAATTTGAAAGTGTTTTGAAACTCGTTAAATTTTTGTGTACGTAAACACTATAAAAAAAGTCGTCTTTTTGTGTATGAGTGTGTGCGCTATTGAAATGACGAGGTGATTGACTTGCCTGGATTTACAATTTTTGTAAAGTTGCATGTATCTGTGTGCGTTGTGGTGATGGTGGGAGAAAATATCATTTGATCAAGTAAAGTACATCTTCCACCTCCCACTACCACAGCCAGAACCACCACAGCTTTCAAACTTATACAGATCACTCGTACTCGTACGAAAAAATAAAACATCAGTATGAGCGTATTGCAATTTTGTTTCAACTAAAACTAATGATGCGAAGATACTCGTTTTTATTTTGTTTATGCAACTCGACAACTCTTTCCTTTCTTCCTTTCTTTCTCCTGTCATTCCCTTTTTGCAGACGTTCGTATTTTATTTTGTAATTTCGTAATTGAACCTTGAGCTTTTTATAAACATGTTGCACCACTTGAGCCCACCCAGCTTAGCAAACAAGCAAAAATAATAATAAAAAATAATGCACAGAGAGCTGTGTGGTGGCGGTTGGTTGTCTCTCACTATCGTTAGCTCTGTTTAGAATTTTGTGGTTTTTTAATGGGGAAAACAGAAAGCTCCTCTCGGTTTGCTTGATAAGCCTTGTTGAAAGAAGGAATTTGAAGTATCTGTCTCAATTTGCGTGCTATTTTTGAATAGGAATGACTATAATAACATGGAGCTGAAGAAATGGAAGTGCCTTGTTAGTATTTCAGGGAAACTGGATCACTGACGAGTGATCACGGAGATTGTAAAAAATTCAGGATGTTTACGTCTGGAATTTGCAAACTGAACCACACAAGAGCTACTCGTCGACAACTCCTTTTGTTTCATAAACTACCTCAAAGCAGCTTATTCCATGCAGAAAAGGGCAATTGTGATGGCGATGAGGCATATTTATATCAGTCTATTGTTTAAAAATACAATTTAGAGATAAAGTATCCCTGGAACACTGGAATTTATTTTCAACAATCCGTGTTCTAGGATTGTTAAGCTACTATTAATCAACTCTCAGTAGTTTGCTGTGTACAGTAATCCGTCGACCATGCAACAATTTCTACATCAACATCATAGGGACCGAAAAGTAACAACAATCTGGTAACGCCTTCAAACACAGCAAATGCGATTTAAAATATTGAAAAGAAACAGAAACAGGGCAGTACCAGTATCCCAGTCCATTTTATAAAGGAATGTAACAATAATGAGAATAGGGTAGTAAATGTAAAAGGAAAAATGCTCATTCAATAAAAAAAACTTTTTTTTCCTTTCGAGTTCAAGAAAGGAGCAATAAATGAACTTATATGCAATACATATATTCCATGGTTCAACTTGAAACCTGACAATGATCATCATGATCATTTTTTATAAAAGGGAAATATTCACTTTAATGTGTTATATTATAATGTGTATATCATTAGCCATTTGCAGACACCGAATCATTGGTTGGAGCCATCCATTAACTTGACACGAAAATGTAGAGATTATGATCAGGACAACAAAGACAGTCATCTGATACACCTCTTCTCTCTCTTAAAGTTGAACTGGGTAGGTATGCATGTACCCTGAACAGTCATTTTATAACGTGCTCAAATTCATTGAAATGTTTATCATCTTCACTCTCTATCTCTATCTACCTTGCTGACTCTCTCTCTCTACTGAAAGACCGATTTCCTATTAAAAGATAAAATTGTTTTGAGTGAATGGAGAGACGAGCCTAAGCAAGTTAAGTAAACTTGCCAAGACAGTGTAAAAAGATAAGCTACTTGGGATTTAGAGTTATATATCCCTCTCAATAATACCAGCAGTCGCAGTCATCATAATAAATACGTTTTGTGCATTGTTATTGTTAAGGTAAGTATGCTCTCGGAAGAACGTCGTATCATGTCCTGTGTATCTCCTCAAAAGAGATAATAATGGTCACTACTTTATTCTTCCACTACTATACTCTGCACTCCAAAGAGTGGCAATGGAAATAGCAGCTTGAGCAAATACCATTTTATTCCCTACTCGTATAACCAAGCCTGCCTTTTTTCATCGTCACACAAAGACGAATAAAAAAAGAAAGGTTGGTTGCTGCTGTCCTGGCTGTTGCTGCTGGATAATATGGATGAACTGGACTGATGGCTATTTATTGACTCTGAATGAATGTCTCTTCTTTTCTTACACCACCTTTTAGATTCTCTGTTGCTTATTTCTGATGGTGGTGGTGGGGTATGGTGTTGTCTGACTGACTGAGTGAGGGATTGATATATATTCTTTATCCTCTTATTACTATATACATTTCTATTATTTGCTTTGACATTTTCCAGCTAGCCGATATATAATAATAAAATACACCATCATATCACATCACAACAGCTATCTAGGTAAGATCATTGAAGAGAGTACTTGAGTACACAAAACCTTAAGCAGGTTGGTTGGCATCACAAGCAGCAGTAGACGCACATAAATACACGTTATCATTTTCATTTCGAAATAAAAGCAGCAATCGCATTATCGAGTGGCATAAGTAAGCAGCAGCTAATAAGGAGTAACAACAAAACAGCAGCAGAAATGCAAGATGAAGACGAATGCTGCTGCATGCCTCTCTTTTGTATTTGCTCCCTGAAAAAATCTCTGAAAATTCTTCTTCGTGTCCCTTCCTGCCTCTTCTTTTCGGTCGGTCACAATCACAACTTGAAAATCTTATTATCGTCATTGTTGTTAGTATTGCTATTGCTGCTCCTGCACTTACCTAAAGGCAGCAGCCCGTCCGCTTGTCCAGCAGCGGAATGATGTTTCTCTTTTTCTTTCATTTTCATTTGAATAACACACGTTTTAAATCCTATTTATCCACCTCAGTCAGTGAGAATAAAGGTATGAACTTCACACAGACAGACAATAGTATCACTCTTGCACTCTCTCCGTATGTACCAGCTCGAGTGCGGAAAATGAATGATATCACACGGTTATGTATATCATTATTATAGTATGAATGTGTGTATTAGTGTGCATGTCATAATGGAGGACATGAGAAAATCGTTATTGCTTATCTGATGCATTAAATAGTTTTAAGTTTCTCGATATTTCCTGCATAATGGATAGATTTTCCACAAGAGTGAGGAATAAGATTCCGTGTTGAAGAACTTGATATTATTTTATGCATTTTCTACTCCCTTGCCACATTCTATGTCGTCCATAAAAGAGCCAGCGAGAAGATCGTTCTTCTAATTGTAAGTACTCATTCCACTCTCCCGATTGAAATAGCTCTTCTGCAAAAACTCCAATTAAGATAACTATGCAAATTAAGCGAGATTGGTGTGGGGAAGGGAATGATTTGAAAATCATGTTGTAGTGAAGCAGTCACAGTAAAGATATTGCGTGCAAACGTATCAGATCCGCCGTGCAACAATGTGGTTGGCCATTTATTTTATTTTTGTATTAATGTATTATTATCGATATGATGATGTAGTTAGTACAAACAAATAGCTACAATAATAATAAGATGAGTGTGTGTATGAGAGAGAGAGACAGAGTATGCATATTAGCATATTTATTTCGTTTTTGGGAGAGAGCAGGCAGCGGCGGCGGAGCGGCAGAGAAAAAAAGATGATGGTTCTCTCGGTGTTCTTCTTGTATCGTATAAAATGTTGCGCTATTTGCCTATCTCGATTGCTTCGGGAAGATTCAAAGGAGCCGATCCTTTTTTGCAGGTTTCGCGTCAAGATTGTGTTGGGATTTTTTTACTTCTTCTTCTGGTGTTCTCATCGGATCACGATTTCTTGTCAAAAGGCTAAAATAACATTGAACAAGCGGGGAAGGAACGCTGAAACATGCACAGAAATCTATTCATGCATTATATTATATTCTTTTTTTATAGAAGATGTACTACTACGTAGACAATTAAGATTTGTCTTTTTGGATGATGATGAGATGACGGTGTATAATGACTGCAGCAGCTGAGGTATTTATTGCTTTTAATGCTTATTTTATTGCGCCTAGTGTGTGGTGTAGGTAATCACAAGAAGAAGAGAGAAAAATTGTCTGCAGTTTGGCTGTTGCCGTGATGGAACACGCACTTTATTTACTTACCATGCATGACTATTCGTACCGCTTGTAATACCCTGGTTATCTATGCAGAGAGAAATTACATACTATCCATCAAAAGACGAATGGATACTTATACGTTACAAGTGATGAATTTTCAAAGGGGGTGGGGGAGGAAGGAAGGGAGAGCCAGGACCAGGATTTCAATAACGATGCCAACTAGAATCTTGTAAATTGGCATCTTGTTAGGTTGGCGACTCTTTTATGAAAATGCCGTAAGTTGTGCTGCTTATTATAGAGGTCCGTGTGGTAGCTTACTGTATTTGTATTAAAGTTGAAAAATAAAGAAAAGTCAAAATGTCACAAGCAAGCTCATCAAATATCAACATATACTTAGGTACACATTCTGCAAAAGATTATCATTACTTGGCTTCCTTGGTGCCAGGCAATTAAGTACTTGTTATCGTCGTGGTTACATTTTTTCTCTTATTATCCATTCGTGCTTATTTTCTTGATCATGCTAATGCCCTGCCTGCCTTATGATTATAGCTTCTACCGGTCTTGCATGAGCTCATCTTTATAATAATAATAATGGCCAATGATAATGACAAGGCAGTTCACTCAATGTTGAATGTAAGTAGTTAGTATCGGTATTATTATTATTTCACTTCACTTCTTTTACTGCATTGTAGCTAACTTGCTTTCAAAACAAATGTATACAATATTTTTTTTTGCGTGACATAAAATATAAAATGCAAAAATTCGGATTTATATACGACCAGTGTGTTCTGCGAACAAAGCGTATCTCCTTACACAATATTATCTAGTTTCATCACCCAGAAATTCTCTCTCTCTCTGCTTAAAAGCACAATTTTGGCAAATTACAGAGTCAAGAAGACTGAAACTAACAATACACGTAAGTAACCGATACAGATCTGTCACAGATAATGTGCAAACGAGAGAGCCCAACAGAAGAGTGGAAATACTAGGAAAAAAATCATGATGTATGTGCGTGTAGTCTTGTAGCATTTTTCTTTTTGGTGAGGAAATGACAGAGTAACCCATGTCGTGTGCATGAAACAGTACAACACACAACTATAGCTCAACTGTCAACTGTAACACTTGACGAGCTCATTTTTCATTTTTAGGATTCGATTTCAGTTTCTTGAAGGTTAAACCATGCAATTACGTAATGACAAGGCAGCTAATATACATATAATCTTTCCACACGCATCTGCTCTCTTTTTCAATTTGTATTTTGATGAGATGCTTATATGATATTGTAGTAGATCCGCGTGCAAGCAAGAAAATATATAATCTACATTAATTATTTAACGCCTGTTGCCCTGCTAACCGAAATTGTTTACGAGTTGGAAAAACTACTTTGGTTGGCTGGTTTTACCACTGCACACTGGCGTGCTCTTTCGACTCCTCCATGTGAGAAATTTCATGCTTTACAATTTTTTGCTGACGTACAATTTCCTGTGTCACTGCCACTTCCATGCATGCTATTATAATATTTTGGGTACGGTTGGGCTCTTTACTCGTCTATTTTTCTTAGATCATCACAATCAGTTTGTGTAACAGGCTTGTTTATTAATCAAGTGAAGGATTAATATAAAAGAAGGACGCCGTATATTTTGACTATGAGTAATTATAATTTTTTCCCATTTATCCAGGGATAACGTGAATTTGTAGGGCTACAAATTCACGTTAAGTGGATTTCAGCGACACCAAACAAATCATAATTTGATCCTGTCAGAAAGTTCATATCTATCAGTGACCAATATTTTTATGTCTATGACAAGAAATGTTGAAACAAACACAAAGGTCTTTCTGGTAAACACATGCATCACATTAATTTGTAAGTAGCGAACGCTAACCCGTGGGACAAGGTTCAAACCCGAATGTCTGTCCATCTTACATTGAGAAATTTCGTTGATTAAATTACTTCACGAACCTCTTAATACACAACAAACTGTAATACTTTAATAAAATTAATCGTAAGCTACTTTCTACTCACCTCCTCCTTTTTTACCGTCATTCTCAAGAATGTAAAAGTCATCTTATTGGATAAAAAACGTTTATTTGTTTTGCCACATGCATACATTTGTACTGTTGCCATGTTTCCGTTCATATTTGTCGTTGAATACAATTTTCTATTCGAATTCACTATGACATCGACGGTGATATTGCTTGCTAATCCAAATATTTTTTCGAAAATATCGTTAGCACAATATTACTCGGTTGCAGGCTTAATATTCCACTTGTAACAAATTGAAATGGAGAATTTAACATTTACTTTTAAAATATATTATACATTTGGATATTAATACGTATTTTTGTAATAAAGATAATAATTTCCTGAACGCCCACATTATATTTATATATTATATGAATAACGTATTTGCTTCTGCTCAAGTGTCAAGCATTATTACGTAACTTTAAAGGTCTTTTTTCGTTCCTACTGTCATCTTAACACCAAAAAATGAATATTCCAACCAATATTTCTTGCCCATAATATGACAGGTTTAATCTCTCTGAAGCGCCTGAAAGATTTACATGCTTCCTTTTTTATCGCACATAATCCAAAGAGAGAAAAAGAGAGCAGGCTCTTGATAAGCGAGTTTTACTCTTTCCCCATTCACATCAGCATCAAGCATGTGTGTCCATGTAAAATCATTATTCATTTTACTTTACGTTTGCCTTAAAAAGCTTCATTAATATTTGTATACATATTTATATTTATTATGCACACCTAACTAGGCGCTCATAAAACTCCGAGCCCGAGTTATCATAATGGTGTTATTTATAAATTCATGGAAAGGAAAATATTATGCATACATACTCGTCACTTCATTCTCACACAGAGCCCGTTAAGCTCTCTTCTCAGTTCATGAACGGATTTACACGCTGTGTTGTTGGTAAAGGAAATGTGTCACGTTTTTTCCTCGGATAATTTTCGTCATTACCTAAAATGCTCCCCAGACGCTACAAATATTAGCTGTGCATACTACCGGTGACCATGTCCGTTGACAACCGACCTAAAAACGCATCATAATGATGATCACCCGCTGTCATTAGTTGCCAACGAAACCACAAGACATTCCACAATTGTTCACCAATGGTCGTTTAGTAAATTGAGGTCACCGGCCACCGACACCCTGAACAACATCGCTCTTTACACATCGCAACGAATGGTAGTCTTGCTCAGCCCGAGAGTATCCTACGACGCAATTATAATCTCCTTCTAGAACAATAGCGATAATCTTTCGTAATACAATGGACAAGATAAGTAAAGAATTAGAGAAAAATTGTAGTGGCCTATACCGCAAGTACTCATTGACGATTTTTTTCTTCTGCAAAATATTAAGAATGACGAATAAAAAAGTGATGCAGTTATAACACAATACTGATTCACAGATCGATCGCACGGGCCGTAGATTATTGAACGAATATGATCAAAGGGTAGGAGTGATTGTATCCTGTAACACGGAACTATCAAATTACAGTTACTAACTATAAAAGTTATCTTAAAGTATTTGCTCTCGTCAGTAAATGAATCCCTTCAAATAGCAAAGAAAATTACATGATAGGAACTGTTCTAACTGTACATTATTTAGGCTCAGTAGATACAGGTTTCAAATTGGACATTGACTCATATACAATAATACATATACATAGTTTCATAACATTCATGAATTTGATTAAATATTCAACATAAACGATATTTAAAAATTATCAAATAAGTATATGGATCGAGACATATAGGACATTTCCAACCTTTGTGTAGTTAATAATAATTGCATGATAGAAACCCAGTAGACCCAAAATTGTAATTCGTAATATTTTACTTTTGACTGCTTCTAAAGTTCTTTGGTAATAAGCTTTGTACTTTATTTTATTTTATTTAAAAATTATTTGGAACTTGCGGTGTATGCTACTACTTGTTTGTGTCTAAGCTGTACCCTTTTTCGTCCATTGTTCTATAAAAGATTATCCCTATTGTTTGTGCGGAGCTTATTTTTGCGGCATTCACTACTAGCGGAGAATTCCAGTGATTCCAACGAATAACGATTTCGTATGAAGTGCCGGCTGTATGTCCAAGTCAAGTGGGAGTACTATACTATACAGTTCGCTAACGGTTTATGGAGAAAATAAAAGGACATTTTTACTCATCCGTTTTTAGAAGGAGTCTCCTCACGTTGCTTTGTAACCGTTGAAATAATAAATGATCTTGAGGGTATTACTATTATTATGTTCCAGCTCCGTCGAAAGATAAAAGGGAAGGAAAATGTATCATTCTCACAGATGACTGTGTGTGCACAATAAACCGCATTATTGTTGTACAATAATACAGAATGCAATGCAATATTTCCAGCCATATCTTCACATTTTCCGTGGTACGTGTAATATTAATGGTTAGCAGTGAGAAAGAGAGTCGCAGTCAGAGATAATATGTTCCCTCATCTTTCTATTTTTCGTTGAACAACAAAACCCAAAGACAGACAAGGCAAGTCGTTTTTCGGATCTCTGCTTTTATTATCATACCTACTTCACAATTCATTGTTCATTGAGTGGTATATGCATATCGCTATACTTATTTAATATAATGTAACGTCGTAAGGATGATGATGCGCATTATTTTTTTCCATCGAAAATGTTACAATGTACTGCGGTATTAGAAGTTGAAAAAAGTGGGATATGAGTGCGTAGAAAATTGTGCATCTAGCTTAGTCTCTCTTTCTCTATTTTGCAGGTCTTTCTTCAGGAAAAAGGGAACCTGATGTTACACAACCCACCAACTAGCAAGCCATGTGGAGGTTAGTGCATTGTAATCGTAATCGTAATGGCAATATTGTATGCTGTTTAGCAAGAGAAAGACAGAGAGAGAGAGAGAGAGTAAAAAAGAGAAACGATATTAGGATGAAAATACTGGACGTAAAGAGGGGATTTAATAAACGAGCATAGTTTCCACTTTCCCTTTTCATATACATCATTGAGAAAGGAGACAGCTTTTATGGTGAGGAAATATTAACTGGGAAATTAGTTTCGGGTGTCATCCCATATCATCATCCTCCTGCTAAAACCTACTGTGTTTTGATCGTCATCACCATTATGGTGGTATAATCGTTCTCACAAAAACCCATACACACTCGCACATAAACCACCATTCCCGAAAATAAAATGAAATGAACCATTAATAGCACAGTATACGGTTTAGGTACTTACAAACGTACAGGAGAGGACAACATCATGACATGCAAAAAAATGAGTCTTTTATTGCTACAACTAACTGCTCGATATATTGCTGTTGTTCAAATATGGAACAAATGCACCGTTTTCATATTCAGGGGGGAAGTGAGATTTGTCATTTTAAATAGAGATAGCATAACAATTACATACTTTAATGAAGTTGTACAATTCAGTTTCAATTCAACCAAGTTGGACTCCAGTGTGCTCCACTTTAACTATCTTTGAAAGATAACTACACATGCCGATACATTTCTGAGGTAGTTATTTGTGGATATATGGATATTCGACACAAATGCGTCCTATAATGAGCAAATGCATTATGATACATTACGCGATACTAGATAATGTTAGACGTTTTTGCCAATTAAATTTTTTAGTTACAATTTATAACGTCTTTGTCCTTTGTACTTAATACTTTGACAAGTAAAAAAGCTTTGAAAGTAGTTCAGTAGCGATTCTCATTTGAAACAAACCACATTAAATATTAAGTATTTTTATCATTATCAACATCTAGAATATTCATTTAGTTCGTACATTTAAATATTTATATAAAAGTTACAGAATGAAAAGCAGATTCCATACGGCGCTTTGTACAGTTGAGAACAATGAGTGGTATAAAGAAAACAGAGAGAGAGAGAGAAAGGGAGAAAGAGGGAGAGAGCAAGTTCAAGTAGTACCTTTTTTCTTTCTTTTCATGACAACTTTCTAAAGTTATCTCTTCATTTTTTCTTTATTCGTATTTTTTTCTTCTTAACGCACTTACTTACTTACTTCACCTTTTGCTTTAAGTTCTGTTATAACCTCATTTTTATTGCTTCAAGTAGAAATGAAAAAGTATAAATTATGATAAAACTTTCACTGAATCTAATAGGATATCGTGAAATGTGTTATTTCACAGCGTGACTACTGCCGCTACTGCTGTTGAAGTAGAAGGGTTAGAAGAAGAAGAAGAAGAAGAGAGGGAGAAAGTGAGAGAGATGGCCGCTGGTTGAGCAGCCGAGAAATTTGCTGCTATCGTGCGCAGGGGAGTTGTTAAGAGAAACCTTTATATATTATTATATTATTATGATTGTACGTAAGGAGGTTACGTTACCGAAAGTAATTGCAGTTATACATTGAAATATTATGGTCATATAAAACTTTTAATTAATCGCAACTTCTGCTCGCACACAATCGTCGTAGTGAACAGTCTTATTCTTAATATCCAGTGAAAAAAGTAGAGTGAAAAACAAAAAAATGAATGTAAAGCCATAGCCCTGTTCTGACGACAAATTTTCGAAAATTGTCTAACCCAAAGTTATTGATAGATTTTTTTGAATCACTATGCACAATAGAGCAACTTGAAAAAATATATTCATCCGTAGCTCAAGATTGCCATAAATACATTCGTTTTCACTTGTCTGTGTACTTTGGTCGGCTGGCATGGTAAATGAACAGGATGTCCAGTTCTAACTAGGACATCTTTCCAATCCAAAAATATTTGGTGAAAATGTGACCATCAAAAGTGTTTGCGTAATGCAGGTTAATGAACACTTATCTTCAGTATGCAACTTGGCACATTGGCAATAGTGGTGGTTGGCACACTATTACACGACTTCTTAAATGTTTGTTTTCGTTGTTTAAAAGGTCTGAAAGGATGAGGTCACTAAAAAACCTCTTCGGTACTCACAATGCCTTGTTAGATATGTGTGCTGGGGACATGGGCTGAGTGAAACTGTTCACGTAGCTTGTGGACAGCTGGCTGTGAGCTGAATGCACTTACTCGCTCATCATCGTCAGTAAAAACTAGTCCCTTTGGACCGATTTTCCCTGAGGATTAGAGTCCACCAAAAAGTCCATCCACTCCCACTGCATGTACTAGTCGAGCTGAGATGGTTTCCTCTCAAACATTTTTCTACCAAGAAGCAATTTACCTTTTGTAATGCAATCGACCATCAACATCTCCCATCTCCTCTGCAAAGAGAAAAGCACACAAAGAAGTTTTTCTCGGTAATTTTATATACTTCTGACTTTGTTTGTTTGGACAAGGGAGCTACACACAAACACATTTCAGCCAGAGAGAACCTGATCTGATGTCTATGTCAGTTTCTGGAAACGAACAAGCAACCTTTCTGACATACATGGACCTAGTGGAAGCGCTTTCTTTTCTTCAAAATCTCATAATCTAAGTTAGCGGACAGGGAAAGCAGGGAAAGTGAAAGGACAATACGCGTGTTTTTTAATGTTTGGTTATACGCCTGTCCAGAGAAAACAACTTTTCAATACCATCATGTGCATTTATCAAGCTACAGTGGTCGGAATTTTTTATGAGCTTCTCATATATAAAAAATGAAGGTTTCGACATTTTAAAGAATCCATTGTTATATCCACAAATGTTTTCAAATGCACAACATTTCTGACGTATCAATACAGAGCGAAGCAGTGAATGAAGAGTTTTTTCGTACTTTTTTGCTATTCATGCTAATAAAGTATAAAGAGCCTGTCAAACCTTTTGCTAGAGCCATAATGATGGTGCCTTGCTGCGTCTAGAGAAAGTATAACGTTTGAGCTTACAAGAAAGGCACAACCTTCGCCACAAAGTAGTAAAAATGAAACGCAAGTTACATTTTTGTCTGTAGGGAACCCCATTTTTCTCTCTGGCATATAAATCCACCACAATATATTTCAGCATTGAAGGAAAAGCCTCAGCAATTTAACATTGTCAAAAGTATAAAAAATGAGAGCAAGAAACATTTCACATTCCGTTGATTGTAATATGGATGTCCAATTATTCAAGCTTACCCACTCTGCAGAAACAGAATTGTGCCAGCCAGGATAATACAATGTCGCTACTGCAAAGGTATGTAATGTTGGTGCCATGTCGAACGATATGGAAAAGTTCTACTGGAACAATTGAGCCCATACATAAAGAAATTGCTCGTAAAATTTCGACTATCTTGTACATATTTCCCTACCTCGATAAACGCTATTCAGGCCATTAATTAACCGATTTTTACATTATGCGGTTGCAAGATGTGATTCCTATTGCTCCGTTCCAATAATAACTGAACTGATCAAATTCAAGTTCACTCTATTTTGTACCACTGATGCGCACATATTCGCGTTCGGGGGCACGAATTAATGCTTCAAGTTAAAATATTTACAAGAACAAAAACGTACTCATCTAAAGACGGAGACAGCCACTTACTTTTTATTTGACTGTTCGTCGGATGGTGGATTGTATGTTGACTTCCTATGATTAAACAAATGTATGCATCGTCTCGCGTTTTTACTACTCCTCCGCAACTCTCGCCAACAAGCTAATCGACAGAGTAGAAACAAAAGTAAAAGGATATCGATAATTTCTCAAGTGATTCATGCAGCTGAGGCCCCAACTATTCTTTTCGACTCTACCTTTCTCTCGGCAGTGGTGATCCCACACCGATTCATCTCTAAGCTGAATCCATCAATCTTCTAAGACTGTCTCACTGTAAGACGAGTTCCATTCCACCCCCCTCTTCTTCTTTCAATGCAGTGCCTTTTATCATGCCATACACCACATTATGCTGACATTGTAACAAGTGTGGGCAATACATTAAAGACAAAGATGCATTTTGAGCATTACTACAGTATCAAAGTTAGCAGCAGCTACCAGTAAAAATTGTTGTTATTTCCTAGCTAGAAACTGTACTTGATTTTTAAAATACGTTTGCACCAAACACAATAGTAGCGAGTTGCATTGGAGAAAGTTCACCTATGCATCTACAACCTAGTACATTATGTCAGTTGGTAGCTTAGGTTCATTATGGAGAAATGTGCATTATTAATAACTTTCAATAATTTCAAAATATGTGCTTGAAGCTCCTAAATGTGTAAATGTTTTAAACCGAGACACTGTGAATCTATAAACATGTAAAGCTCAAAACAGGTTACTCAACACTAAATCCTCCCTTCGTTGTAAGCACACTCGTTTAAAAGATATATTCCCTTAGGTAACAGTTAAAGTTCCTGTTGCGAGCCACTTACCACGTGAATCTGATGCAACTGTTTTGTAGCTTTGAAAGTAATAACAGTAATCCAGTAGTAACTGGTAAACATGGCAGGCAGTAGTACTGCCGCAGTACGTTGTTGAGTTTATAAACATGATAAAAAGCATGTCATATTTATTTACTTATTTGGAAATAACTATTCCGCATACAAACTAAACAACGTAGCTTACATAAGTAAATGTGCTACGGCGACAACTGCAGCTTGGTTGATTATTGCTGAAGCAACAACTTTTAAAAATGTATACAAAAATATACTAATACTGCAAACCTGTCAACTATCATACATTACCATTAACACTTCGTTTCGATGATTTGTGAACTTGGTATTACTACATGCTGCTGCAATAAGAGGTGCTGTATAATGTGGATCTTGGCGGATGCTAACGTAAGAAAACACGGAAAAAAGATTAAAATAATGTTTTCTTGTCTAGTTACCTAAATGCATACTAAGCAGTTCCGGGAACTTACGTAAACTCATTTTGATATAGAGGAAATGAAGGGATTTTGACTGAACCATATTCATAGATTCAATGGGATTTAGTTAACCCTGTGATGTTGTAGTCGAAGCTGCAAGTTGTTGCATAGGGAAAAATAAATAAAAAACTAATAATAATAACAACATGACGAAGCAAATACATGAGTTATGTCATAATTCATTTCGGTACTAATAATAGCTATAGCGTTGGATAGAACCTATAGCAAGTACTGTTTTCCGGAATGGTAAATGGTAATACCCTGGGATTTCCTTGCGCTTCTGACAATGAATGAGTTTTACCCAGGTGTGATTTTTCCTCACTTGTGATTATCCCGTCCCATCACTCCCACTTATTTCTGAATTCTCAAAACTGCAAAGTCCGCCATGTAGCTATCAAAAAACGTTCGCCACTTTTATTCCTGACAACAGCAAACTAGTATTGGTATCTATGGTTACTCTTCACCTTCCTTAATTTGGTTACTTGGAGAAAATGCATGTCCTTACATGTACATTACCATAAATTCTGTCATAATTATTATCGAATTTTTTTCTAGCCACCCACTTTGGGTGGTCTTCTCTTAAGTCATTTCCTTCAGTCGGTTGCTGCTGTTGTTAAGCTTGCCGTGTTACTTTATTGTAAACGGGAACATGATGTTTATCCCTTTTGCTCGCCTTTACAGTAAGCAATAACCTGCAAAGAAAATCACCACCGTGTGTGTGTTGTGACTTTGACAAACCAGTACAAATCAACAACACGACCAGCAAAATGATCATAAAAATGCTCAAAGAGTGGTTACTTACTGACTTGTTCTTAGAAGTTAGAACATTACTCTAGTAATTTGTGCTGGTGTTTTTGGTGTTGGTTTGCTATGCATGTGCAATATGAGTTGATGATATGAGGCTTTACAGATCTGATAAGGTTCACTTTCTTGTGAAATTCTATCCGTTTCACCACACATTCCCACAGAAACAGCACCACAGTCAAAAAAAAATTCAAACGCAGCAAGACAAGCTACACCACTTGTTTGACCCTGCCCCCTCTCTCTCCGTTTCAAGTATCAAGTTATAAAATATGTTATGTATTTCCCTGTTTCATTTTTCAAGGCATGTTTTGGTCGAGCCCACTGACTGTCTTTTAAGACGATCTGTTCCGTATCTCTCATCAATAATTTCCGTCTGTCATTTTTTAGATAATCTTAAATCTTCGTCAATCTCTCTGTATTTAAGCGATGGTGATTAAAAAGTCCCTGGTGGTGGTAAGTGGTAGCGCTTTAGCTGCCGCACCTTTAAAGCTGATCGTTAAAAACAATTATATTGCCCCATTAAGAGCTTTAAAATGCCATACTGTAAAAACACGCCGAAAAAATCCGAGTTCTTCCATTAGATAAAACTATTAAACTATATTTTATAGCAACAGTAACACCATCATCATCATCTGGCCATTTTATCAATAAATGGACTTGGTTCTTCAAGAAAATCATAATTATCCGTGGTAATTTATTGTTTCATTTGTTGTCCATTATTTGTCACAAGGAGGTAGAAAGAGGAGCTGAACAACAATGTTAAGTGACGCCTTAAAAAAGTCCATTAGAAATTTGTACTCAATTTGCTCTCGAGTTTTATCTTAAGTTTTTACCCTTTGTCTCCCATTTCGGACAAATTTTTCAACTTTTCAATTTAAGCCACTCCCTTGACAAAATAAAAACGCTCGTAAAACAAAACTTCTTTCTGACTCCCTCTTAGCCAGGCTTGTCTTTCTATTCATTATTTCGTTACGTGATATAAGCCATAAGCCAAGTACATGCTACATCCTTTCACAATTCCTTCCAGTTTTGTCCTTGTTCAAGTGTAACTGAATTGAATAGGGATCAGCTCCATTTTTTTCTTCAACAAGCTTTGTGATGACGGAAGGGCAGTTTCTTTGAAAAGGGGTGAAATGATTTTGGAATTAGATAAGTTGTTCAATGCATACAATTGATGCTGTACTTCTAATGGAAAAAATGATGTGCTCGGGACACAAAGGGACTTCATCAGAATTCCACTTAAAATGTTTTAAAGTAAATATGATGATCCCTTCGAGGATAAGTGGGTATGCGTATCATCCTTCATCAGCAACTGAGCAGATGAAAATGAACACGTTCATGACAACACACACATACACACACAAGCAGCATTAATAATGGACTACTACCTTCCACCAACTTTTCTGAGTATTCACGTTAGCCAATCCTTTGTCATGCTCATCAAAGGAAAAAGAAGAAAAAAGCTTTCCATGAATCCCAAACACTTGATGTACCTTAGCTACCATCTAGTGGCTGGAAAGTTTACAAGCAGTTATGTTTACACAATTTATCATAATGACGATCAACAGGCTATCTACAAAGAATGGAATAAGGCAGAGGGGACCCTTAAATCCAATTCAATCTTTCCTCTGAAGACCTTGTCCTTTTTTACCAGACTTCTCACCGAGATGGAATGTGTCAAGATTTCCTTCTCATTCCTAGTCCCCATCATTATCATCAACCTCATTCGGAGGAATCCTCATCCTTGATCCAAAAAAGACTCACCCTAAAGGGAGCCTTAGTTGAATGTGTACAAAATATATCGTATTTATGTTTCTATATACCTACGTCCGTTACTTTACATTAACTCTGTAGATGAAATCACAGCTAATGCCTTACCAAGATTTAAAGATAGGATCGTGTTTCTTCTTCAAATCTAATACGGCATCCAGCTCAACAAAAAATGGAAAGGAACCATGCCAACAACTAAAGTGTATCTCTTTTCTAGAAGAAAAAAAAGAACATGAAGAAGGGAGATGAGATAGATGGAAAGAGCATTTTACAGTGTTTACGGGTGGAAAATGTATTAAATTGATTCACTTGCACACGAAAATTCTATCCGTAGGCATTTTTACTCAATCACTCACAAAGATACAAAATACAAACACAACACACACACGCATGCATGCATCATATCACCTCTCTCTCATACAACATGAATGTAATATTATGAAATCTCAAGTGAAAAACGACTATTATACAGCAGACTAGGCAAATACGTGTGTTATAGGTAGATACGCACTCTCTGAACGGATTTATTACCACACTACATTTCTCGTTCAAAATTTGTCTATGATCGTGCGTGTTTGTTGGAGACGTCGGAGTTAATACGTATTTTTTGTGAAATTTGTTTTTATGATGCATAGTTCACGTAGTATATATATGTATACATGTGTGTCTGTGCAGTATGTATATACCTTCAAGATTCGTCATGTTTCCAGTCATTTCTCAAATTCCAATTTTCAATTCAAACAGTTTAACTATTACTCTGTCTGCACAGACCGCGCAAATTGATATAAAGAGAGCATTGCACAACACCAATTGCTTCTCTCCACTTACCTATTCACCTTCTTCGCACCAATTTCCATTTTATTTCCTATTCCTAGATTGAAGCAAATACCATCATCGTCATCATGGGCAGATTATCTATCTCTATAAATTTTATTATCTAACTGGGAGGAGACTTGCTCTTGGTGTGGTATTGGCACTATGGGCAATGTAGGTTGTGGCAAAAACGTATTGACTAAAACAGAAAAAAAAACGTGCCACTCCACATTTCCAATCACTTTTATTAATTGTGTTTGGGGCCACCTAGTAAATTGAATTTGCCGAATAGTGTTACACTCCGTGGCCTACCCACTACCGCTATCTATCTATCCATCTATCTGTTTGAATATGCAGTCTGCACAGTCTGCTATCTATTTATCTCCAGGGAAAAATTATTGGAATTTTTTCCTGAAAGTTTAACGCCTCCGTCTAATAATCTATACAAGAAAATATTTTTAAAAACATTTCTACTCTCCTGAACTCCATTTTCAAATTTAATACTCAAGTGGGCTTTATCCGATCGCATCTATCATAATTCACGCACGCATCTTCTTGTAGGAGCAACAAGGCTTTTTTAATACAAAAAAGGCGAACGGTTTTAATGGCTATTCATACACATTCACAATTTAACATTATATAAAGCTGATATAATATACAGTACTACTACTACTATGCGTTTTATAATAGTTTCTTTTTGAATGCTTTTATAGAAGGGTGGACACAATTTGAAATTTATGTAAATTCCATGAAAAAATCTAATCTGCTGCTATTCTTCGGAGAATGAGATAGATAATTGTGTGAGATATCTGGTGTGTGTAGTGTGATATTCCAACCTTCAACTTGATAACGCCTCCTCTGGCTTCAACTGATTTAAGGCAAAGATTATTGCAGGATTTCACTTTATTACGTAATAACAAGAAGTGAACTTTTTATAGGTTAAATGAATAAAAAAGGTACGCGTATATGCTTTGCCGTATTATTACTTTTTGTCCTGCGTGGTAAAAAATATTATAAATTTATGCGAGAAATCTTTCCATGTGTGTTCATAATGTTATGTATTATGCATACATGTCTCTCACAAATGATTTGTTTCTACATACTTTGTCGCCTTTTTCTTTAAAAAAAAATATATAATTCGACAACTGCGTTTGCCTTCCAAAAACATCATCCCCACCACCACTCATGTTGTTGTTCATGATGAGAAAGGAAAACAATGAAAAACAACCAAGGAAATGCAGCCACGTATCAAACTGCAGAAGCGTTACTCCTGACATTATTGCCTTTTTAATTAACATGAACTTCACCAGGACTATTAGCACCAACAATAAATATCGAGACAACAAAGTTTTGTTACAGAGTTTATATTGTTTGTCCAGATGGTTGTACCCTCTCTTGTTACTCTCTTCCTTCTGCTAAGTAAACGTTGCTAGACTCTCCCCAAAATTTATTATTATTTTTGTTGTGAAAAATGAATGCTAAAAAGTTTACTGGCACAGGCTTCATAACACTTACCCATTTCAAACAGACCAGCTATATAACTGTCTGAGAAAAAAAAATCCCACAATAATCATGCAGCAGACTGACAAGCAAAAGGGCGTAAATTTGTGAGCGTTGCGTTTGCAGGTAGTCAAAAGAAAATTAGCTTTTTTAAGTGTGACCTGTTAAAAAACATCAATTTCTTTTTTACTACTTTTCATCTTTCACTACTCATATATCCTTCTCGCTCGAAAGCACCTCCACCATTACCAATTCATCAGTCACCGTAAAAATACTGCTTTTTGCACCACTATTGTTGTTGTTGCCGTTGTTAATGTGTAAAAACATTATTATGGCGTATAACGAGTTGCTAAAACGTCCACGTGTTTCTGTGTGTTTAGCAGCATTAGCGACTTGAGTATGAAAAGAAAAAGAAACCAATAAAAGCTGCGTTTTGCAATAAAATAAACGATTTTTACGACGTCAGTTTTCATTTCTTTCAAATCACAAAAGTCACTTTTTAGCAGACACACAAGTTATAAACGGATTGGCATGTTTGTTAATTTTCGGTAAGTGCCTTTTACGAGGAGGAGGATTTCTTTGCTAATCTTTTGCATCTTTCCCCACTTACAACTAAACCATGTGGACACTATGAGCTTCTTTTTTGTTGTAAAACAGTTTCCTCTTTGTCTGCAATTTTTTTTACAAAAAACAAATACGTGATTCATTCAAAAGTTCAGTTTCAGTAATACAAAAATGAGTCAACCAGTTGTTGGCTTTTATTTCTAGTTCCCATAAGCAATCTACCAATATAACGAGTTTAACAATAAACACTTTGTTTTGGTACTATTCTTAAATGTTTGCTAATGAACATCGTCATGACTGAAAATTAGCTGTAAGAAAGAAAACAGGTATTTTCACTTATCGTTCCTCTCTACCACTACTTATTACGTGCCAAACACACTTGTCAATGTCAATGAGCATACCATTTATTGAGGGAAATTAAAATTTATTATTGCACTTTTAGAAAATAAATTACGCTTTTAGCCTTTTACCTTTGCCCCCCAACTATTGGTTCATTTTCCTTCGTCGATGCATAATACATACCTATATAGAACCCCGTTAATTAAAATGCACCTGAATCAATATTCGCAATAACGCAATAAAATAATCTTATGCCAGTTTGCCAGAATGTCCGTACATGGCATGTGTACAGTGTAATATGTACAAGTGTACATACAGCGAGTCAGCAAAAACTTCAAAGCAACAAGTTGAACCAAAGTGGTCCTAACAAAATCTGAAATCATGTAAAAAAAAGTGAACACACACGTTCGGATTCTGTGAAGTAAGCTGTCCTTATTACGGTGAACTGCATAGGAACATATTATAATGCAGCATATGAGCAATTTGGTCCATGTACATGAATTATAAGTATATAGTGTCGTAATTAAAGTTTAAATATTCACAGCAGACTAATTATTATTTACCGTTTCCCTTCATTACAGAGGCCTCTTCTTTCTATTTCGCGAGTACACTTTGCAGAATAAATATCTGTGCCAGTTGGTGATGATGAGGATCGTGGTTCTAGAAATTGAGAGCCGTTGTTGTGTGCAGTCAAAAGTAACTAGCAAAACAGTGTATCGTTGCGTCATAATAATGATGGCACAAGCGAAGCATTACCTATCACATGTATTTAGTAGATACTGCTACTCTATTGCTTGCCAACAAAGGAATAGTTTTCTCTCTTCCAACTTCTTGCCTTTCCGCCTACGTCTCATGTTCATGTTTACAGAGGAGCTACTTGTTGTTTGCTTCTAGAACTACATATAACATTTATTTATACAAGTTAATGGAGCAGTGGAACAAACAATTACTTGTAGTACGCATTATACTGTTGTTGTGGCAAGTTATTTACTCTCCTCAGTCTACTATAATTGCAAGAGAGTGGGTGAGTTTAGCAGTAAAAGTCTTTTTATGCAGTCCTTTCTTTTCTCTCTATCTATCCATCTCTCTCTTTCCTCGCACGGAAAATCCATTATGTGTCTGTATAGAACTAATTTCCTTTTGGATACACAACCTCCTCCTACTCTCATCATCATCATAATAGTAATGTAAGGGACTCCCTCTCTTAAAAACTTATTACGTCAAGGAAAAGTAATGTATGTCGATTTACTACTGCACATGGTCTACTTGTACGAATTTACTTGAAAAGAGAGTCGACCGGAACACCGAAATGTCATAAGTGGTTTCAAGTATGTTAGCTCCTTTAAGGAGTAGTGGTACGTAGCGGCAGTGGTAACTGTTGTAGTAAATAAAATTGTGTTGTGTGCTTTAAACAGCTAAACTGTATCCTCTGTCATATCAATAATAGCAACGCACGCTAACTTTTTCATCCTCTTTCCCTTCTTCCTTCGTACAACAATACATACAATAAAGCTGTAGCTGTTGAGAAGATAAGCCAGCAACAATTCTTAAGCACAATAAGACAGAGAGCCTGTGAGCTCTCCACCACCATACCACTACCACCCCAACACCCTTGAGCCGAAGTAACCTTTTTCTACGAATTCGTCTCACGTGCGTACACTCCTTCCTTTTTTACTCACTTCTCCAGAGAAGCATGATCATGATGACGACTGGGATGACTGCTGCATAGGAAGGCGTAGGAGATGATGAGCAGCATGAAATTAGTAATTGAAAGTCTGGCTGGTTTCAGCTGCAACAACAAGCGGTATTTAGTATTGACGATTGACATCACAACGTGTGTACTGTCAATCTGTATAGTACACACCTCTCAATGTATCAATTTTGTGGTTTATGGCTGTTTTGGACTGTCTCATCAATACGAGCGGAAAGTTCTTGTTTAAAAGGTATAACAAGAACTGCAAAATTGTAAAGAAATGTGGGGGAGAGATACCGAATTTCTGTATTTCCAGGTCTGGAACGCTTCTCAAATAGTTTTATAGTAACGGGAAGCCAGCAAAATCGCTTTCATTACATAGGATAGCGTTTCGTGATGAATGTATATTGTAGATTCTGTTGAAAACTTGCAGAAATTGCTTTTAGATATGCACGTGAAAGAAAAAATAGACATAACAATGATGAGTATGATGCATAGGTATTTACCTCGATCAGTTTAAGTATTTGGGAATAGACTTTTTTATCTTAAAAACTTGTTGGTGTTGCAACAAAAAAATACCACCTTTTAAAATCCATTCCACTTTCAAAATTTGTACATCATCACGGCAAATAATGGCAATAATTATGGAAAAGATTTGTGGCATAAAAAATAAATTATGCATATAAAGTAGTCTGATGCAAACTAATGCAACAGTAGTCGTCGTACTAAAGTTCCTAAATATTAAAAATATCCGGAGAAAAAATATATAAAGCATCTTCAAAAACGACTTGTTGGTGAATACTCCCCTTCGTTTTGAGTAAAGGTTCATTGTTTTCATTGTTTGGTAGCAACAATTTGTACCTCCTTTTTACCTTCCAGTAGCATTTGCGTAACACTTTAAGTGTACGTAGGTAGACACATATTTTCATCGGCATTTACGAATTTATTTGGTGACTAATCAAATTTTGATACATCATGGAATCACAGGAGATCGACAGTGATTCAGTAATGAAAATTGATGTAACTGCTATATAAACATTATAATATGCAATATATTTTGCTCTGAACGAAATGTACATTTTTATGTGGAAAAAAAATCTATTTTGAAAAAGGATTACACATCATCACAACAGCTTTGCCACATTTTAGTCATCATCGCAGATCACCACGGTTCGGCTGCTTTTCCTCTCCTTTTTTTCTTACGCTTCTAGCTAGAATCCTCCTGTGAACAAAACACATTAAGATTACTGCCATCACAGACACCAACTTTGATATTATGATGAACCTCTCTCCTTTTTGTGTGTACACCTGCATGCATTTAAGTAGATGAAGAAAATCTTGTTTTTTACATTATTCTGTGTAAAGAATAATTTTCACATGGTACCATCGCCACCACTACTACCATCAGAGTCACTACTTGTGTTGCTTATTGCTGCACATCGCTTCTAATATTTATTCGCTGGTTGATGATGATACGTTCCTCTGTATTCATCATCATCATCAGAATGCATTAACAACCAACAATACAGAGTGATGCAGCAGGAGCAACAACAACAACCATCGCCATCATTATCATCATCCTTCCTTTAAAAGATGATGATGATGACGATGATGATGGCCAAAGCTGTTGTGTGTGTGTATGTTTGTGTGAGTAAGTGTACCTTGCTTGGTCCACTTATTTTTTTTCTTCCGTAACAAGCCTGTAATTTTCAAATCCTATCATTAGTTCATTTTTTATATTGATTTACAGCACTGTTGAATTCAATTAGACGTGAAGTAGACACATGCACAATATATTATTTTTCTGCCCAGCTTGCTAGCCCTCCAACCAAGAGCGCATGCATAATCACTCCACCACCAACAAACCAACGCGTAATACCTATGCATTATATCTACTTGGCTACATAATCTTGTTGAATTAAACTAATGTGGAGGAACGTTTTCTCTCTATTTTTCCTTTCCTTGTCCATAATATTATCCGTTCTCGTTGTAACACTACCGAGGAAAAAAGTGTGGAAAATATAAAAAGTATACATGTATTTTAAAGGAATAATGCAATTTTTTAATATTAGTAATTTTCTCCAATGATGAAAAATAATGGTGCGTCCAGGTCGTCGACGGCACTGAAGACGAAGACATGTACAGGCATTATGATGAGGAGAAGAGAGAGAGACAGAACATTAAATTTTACTTAACAGCATTTCAACGAGTTTCGGATGCCTACTGAATTATGCATTTTATAAGTAAACATGTGTACGAATATTTTTTTCTTATGGTGTTTTTAATCAGTATGCATGTATAAAAGTAGCTCGAACAGAGTCTTGGATTTTTTATTGGTTGCATTTAGAGCGGCGTTAGGCGATATTTTTGCTTATAGTGTTTCGTAAATGTGCCAGATTTAACTGATAACAGAACTATTCCAGCATATATTATGTGACCTGGACAGTCGGACAGACCCATCAAAAAATTAATATGTAGCAAAAGTTTTCGGTACTTAAAAATTAGTACAGTGCCAGCAGAGCGCAACATTCATCCTGAATGTCATATCGTTTTGCCCCAACTGTGAGATAGCCAGAGGAATGGTATCATCATCATTATCCTCATTCCAATTCTCAAATTGTATGAATTAACGAGTAAATTGATGCCGCTACGTGAAAAAAAGACCGGACACGAGAGATTGGAGGGATAGGCAGTGATGATCAAGACGATCAATCTGTAAGCACAAACTAAAGGATAGGTAAACGCTACACACAGACACAAGTTGAGAGGGCGACAATTCAAATAGCTACCATTACCATTAGTCCTACTACTCTTATCAAGCGTCAAGGATCAGCAGAGAGATACTCTGGAATGATAGGGTGAAAAGAACCAACTCCGGTGTCAATGTGTCATTTGTTCTTTGGTCTTGTATTTCATGTAAAAAAGTAGAAGAGCTGTAGGCAAGGAACATGGATGATAATCAACTGGAAGATAGATAGAAGTAGAAGAAGAATGAGAGAGAGAAAAGATGTTTAATGAAGATACGTACTATACATCAGTTCATCCATATCAATCCTTATCCTTTTGCATAATACAGTACTAATATAGAGACATCTTTGTTGACCTGTAATTAACCAGAGACAAATAAATGAATCACAGCACATAATATACACAGCAGCTTCATTTCTTTCTAGAGGCATTATTTTCCTCTTTTCTCTTAACAATCCAAGATCTCAGAGGGAGAGAGTGACGAGAAGAAGAAAAAAGATCCAAGATAAGGATCAGAATTTCCTCACTATTTAATTAGAATGCACCCAAAGACAAGACGAGTGTTAAAAGAAAGGAAATGAGAAAGGGAGAATAATGATGATGACGATGACGACGATCATGATGAAAATGAGAGTATGATCATCAACAGAAAGCATCAGCAAACAAACGCGAACAAAATCTCGCTTTTTTACTCTCTCACTCTCTCTCTGTGTGGAGTGGAATAAGGAATGACGAGAGAGGAGATAGTATGTATATTGTTGAAAAGTGTTTTACAATTAATTTGATACCAAATATTTATCATTTGTAATGGATGACTGTGTGGATGTGTATTTGTATACGTTTTTAGTTTAAGAGGTAAAAACAAGCTGGAAACGACGCGTCTGTTGATGTTAAAAGATAGGTTAGCAGTGATTTAGCTTTCAGTGATTCCGTTTGGATTTATAGCAGTGCCAAGTAAAATTTTCACTCTCACCTTCGTCGTCTATTTTTTTTCTTGCCTCACCCACCCTGTTTACGCACAGTCACATTTCAAAACAATAGCTTCAACGAAACGAAAACTAATTCAGATTTTTAATGGTTGCTTTTCTTCTTGATAAATGGCGTGAATTAGCTTTAAAGGAAGATTAAAAGCAGTCTGAAGGAAATATAAAATCTTTGGGGGTAAATTTTTTTTGATTTAGCGTACCTTTTCTTTATTTGTAACCATTCTCATTTTAATGGATATAATGCAAATGAATAGCTAACTCAAATCAGAATCATTAGGATCATGGTTATCAAGCTATTTTATAATTTGTATAACTTGCCGCGTAAAACTTCAATTGGCAGAATTGATTCGAAATATAAATGAATTACATACACCGTAAAAGTCGTATTAACTATACTACTACCTCATTTATCAGTTATGGGATGGATAACATATAAAACAAAAAAATACTCAAAATTTTGATAAAAGACAAACGCAGTCCTGCCAGTTTACAAATAAAACAGGTACGTGCGCACTTTGTTATTGTCCATTGTCCTGTATGACCATTTCAGCTTACATATTTTTCATTTACAAATACACGGGACTATAAAGATTGTAGGTCCATATCTGTGTTACGAGTGCTATGACCCGGCTCTTTCGGGAGCCACTTGCTTTCCTCTTTCCATATTTTGTACTTCTGCGGATGACTGAAATCCTTGATAATGGTAAAATGCCGCATCAGTTTACTTATAGTTTTAGACATATTATTGTACAGTGACTGTGTGTACATAAACAATATCAAGTAGAGCAGTGTGCTCTGCTTTGTGTAGTTGCTGGCGTAATTCCCCTTCTCTCTCCCCATCAGTAGTAGTAGTACGTTTTTACGTTTATTGCTTTTATATATTGTGTCCGGTCCTGTTACCAATTCCCGTGCTTTTAATTTCTCTCTCCCTCCGACTTTTATCTCGATCCTGGCTCATCTGAAATGTAATTAATTATTGTGTCAATGACAGCTTTTTGGTGCTGCTGGTGGCGGTAGTGGCTGGTGATGTTGTCGGTGTTATCTTACACCAACTTCATTTCGCTCTGTTTCACACACGCACACTCACAAGAAGCAGGGAAACTGCTCAAGAAAAAGTCATTTTGACTGACTGGCTGCCGCTGTGCCGGCAAAGCTGGCGAGATTCTCACTGCAAATATGTAAGTTGAGGGTTAAAGTGGCTTGCCTCTGTCTCGTATAGAAGGAACATCCAAAGCACACAGGTTACTTGCACCTTGCCTGGCTCATTTAGTACATCTCCTCATGCTAGATTTACTTTGCCAAACAAATAGCTACAAAACAGTCTGCTTTTTTAGTCATCCTCATCATCACCACGAGCACTACTACCAACAACATCCCAGCTCCCAGTCTCCAATTTAACTTACCACCATACACAACCATCGCACGCATTCTCTCCTTTCTTCTGAAATAATGATGATTCTTGACTTTCTAAAATGCTTCCGTTGCACACTACTCCAGTAGCTTTGCGTCTGCATGCATGACACTTTTCACGGCACCGTTCTTTTCAATTTTCCTCTATGAAGCAGTCGCACAGGAGATAAAAAACTAATAATGCTGCTCAACTATCTCGGCTAAATTACTACTCCTCTCCTTCTTCGGCGTTCCTTATCGCTTCCCAATAGAAAATATCATCACCACACAAACAGCCAAATAGCTGAGTGTGTTTCAATGTTTCTACCAAAAAATGCTCAATGAACTGTAAATCTCAAAGAAATACACTGAAACAACACGCTTAGAACTGAGAGATAGCATTTTACGTATGCCTCTGTCCTACTACCAGGAATATTATGGATTTTGGGCTTTTCAGTTTGATAGATTTTCCGTTCGTCCAATCTACTCCCCACTAGTGCTGTTTCCTCAAAATCAGTAAAATAAGTAATGTTGAATTTAGGTATAGTATATTATACGTGTGCATTTATAATACCATGTTTATTATGTGTGTTAGTAGTAGTCAGTCATATACGAGTTTTTTGTGGAAGAAAGATGCAATAGAAGAGTGGGAGAAGCTCTGCAAGCAGAGTCATCAAGATCATCGTCATCATCCCGTCGTCTCGAATAAAAGTATAGGAGTGAGTGAGGAGACGCTTTCACAACAACAAACAGGGTCTATTTGGGTAAAACATTTTGTGTTCCTTCCATGATGGTTAAGCTAGATTGATGAATTTTCTTGGTAAATTACATTTCACTTTGACAACGAACCAACCAGCCAGCCAGAGTATGGAAAAGGAGAGGACGATGAAGAAGAAACAGCAAAATGGAATAGGATCTACGGATTACGGATTACATGGATTTTTTACCGTATTACGTGGCTCTAGCTTGAAAGTGCTAAATGCCTGCCTGCTTACTACCCTGCAGTCAATCTAAAAGAAAAAAGTCAGCGTTCTACTTATGTGCACTGAGCATTTTTCGCCTTCTCTTCTCCACCATCATCGTCTTCATCAACGTTATCACTCTACTATCATCATCATCATACTCATCCTCCTACCAAGAAGCTAACAACAACGTTAACGCAAGTAATGGTAAGAGTGGATCAGTGAAGGAGAGAGAGAGAGAGAGAAAAAAAAATCAGAGTATTGCAATAGCGTTTTTTAGAGGAAAAATTCCTAAAAAAGTGAATTTAACAACTTTGCCATTTAGGATCAGCAGCCCATCGTCATCATCATCATCGCATCGCCACGACTACCACCAGCAACATCATCAAGAACATTATTTGTTGGAGGCAAACATTGATAAAAAATTGAAGAAGCTCACATAAAAAAGCAGACAGCAAGTTTATACTGTAGTTTTAGTAAGAAAAAAAATGCAAGATAAGCATAAAAACGATGGCTGACTTAAGAAAGTAACAAATGAGCTTGTTTCCTCCTCCAGCACTTTTCCTTTCTAAATCGTCACTTTACTTTGCCTCCTCATCATCACCAGCAAAAAAAGCCCAAAGCTACATCCTTATACCTTTATATGTATTTTCCTCGTGTATGTGTGCATGAGCTCCACGATTTATTTTCGTTGTTATAGCTACATGCATACTCGGTGGAACAGGACATGTAATTAGTAAATGACTGCTTATAAATAAGATCCTTCCTCCTTCCCAAAATAAGACTTGAAAGAAAGAATCTGAGAATTTTTGGCGGTGGTGGATGGATGGATGCATGATGGGAAGAAGAGGGAAATAAAAAATGAAGCGTAAAATAAATGTGATGGCATTATTGAAACAAAAGAAGATGAGACCTTTTTGTCGGCTGTTTGAAAGCAAATCTTTGGGCATTATCAAGAAGAATATGAGAAGAAAAAGGAAGACAGAGAGAAGTTAAATGATGATGTTTATTATGCATCTTACTTGTTTTAAAACGGCTTCATAAATTTGCTTAACGCCAAGAACTAATATGCATGTGTGTGGCTTCTCTCAAAAGAGCATAACTTTAGGCAAAAACCACCAAGTAAGATTTATTCAGGACATGCGTCATTAGCAAAAATTGACAAACAAAAAGGGGAAAACGACGAAAAATTCTTTTGTCTTGTGGTATGGTGTGGGGATTCGAGTATTTTATGTATGTCTGTTGATGTCCTTTTTTATGAACGTATTATTATCCATATAGTGGTAGAAAACGACTAAAAAGAAAACTGAGAGAGAGAGATGCAGAGGAGATGTGTGGCAAGTGATAAATTTCCGTATGAATGAAGACTCTCCTTTTGCCTTGTGGTGGTATTATAACGGCGTAAAATCTCTGTGCGAGAAAGGGCTTGACTTTCTGCAAAAATAATTGTGTGGATCTGGAGATTGTTTCAAAGAGAAATGAGGAGGTGGATGAGGGCAAAAAAGACAGAGAGATATTATGCGAGTGACAAGACAGATTTTAAGGAGATAGTCATAATAACCCAGCGAACAATACCAACCTACCAACCAGACAGACAGACCAAGAACAAGTGGAAGAAGAGGAGGAAAGATGCTTTCAGTTTTTTGGATCCCCAGTCAAGGAGGATGAGTAAAGTGAAATATTTTAAGCGATGTGTAAGTCAATCTTAATCCCTCGTTAAGATATTATTATTACTGTTTCCATTACTCCAAAGAAATGCCTTTATGCAGAGTACCTCCTCCCGTTACTACTACCACCACCATCGCACTATCTAAATCATGATGCTCTTCTCCAATTTTACAATCGCCTACCATCCTCCGCATTTGTGCTTGCCTGTAGTATAATGGTAATAATGGAGGAAGACGTGGAGGAAGAAATAAGCAAGTTTTAACAATTCTAAAGCTTCTTCTAATGAATCATGTAGATCAACCAAAGTTTCATAGGATTTCCTCCTTTATTCCGTTTTATTTCCGTGAAGCCCTTTCACATTGCACTCAAGACACGTGGAAAGAAAATAGAGAAAAAGGCGTGTGTGTTCTCTGATGATAATGATTATAACTGTCAATGAAGAAACAGGGAAGTGTACGACGAACACTTTCATAAGTTTTTCTGCATGTTAGAGTACACAAGTGCATGCAGGCACTCGTAAATACTGTACGCTCAATAATACTAAAAACTAAAAATAATGATATTCGTGTGTTTTTTGGAGAGAAAGCAGATGGCCGGTTTCGCTTCATTGTTTCTAATGTATCGTAGTTCCTTGTTTATTGCGTGTCATAAATAGTGGTGGTAGTAGCTGCAGCAATTGAATTAAAAGACTCACAAACACGAATGCTAATTTATCGCCCCACTTTTTCTTCCTATTTTATTTTCTCTTGTGTAATAATATCGGCGGTTCTTCACAAAAAAATAATCTGGTAATCCTTTTAAATTAGTGTGTTTGAAACAATGAAAATGTTCATGCTTTACGTATGTATGAGATTCCTGTGAAACACGTGCTTTGTCGAGAAACATGACACGATACACTCTAAGTGAACAATGCCTGTCTTTGTGTACGTACAGTAAAAGTCCACTCAACTATGAATTGGGTATTAATTTCTTAAGCATGTAAAAAAATCCAATTTTGTCCACTTTTTTTTGTAAAAGTGAATATCATATGGCACTTTTAACTTTTACAGCTCATACGTCGAAAATCCCATTTCCGTATTGAGACTTCCAAATGTGCCCATCATCGTCGTCGTCTCGAAACGCCTCGTGAATTTTAAGGTATTACAGTTGTTACACAAGTCCTTAAAACCATGACATGTTTTCTAAAGTCTTCTCATCCAAATAATACTAATTCTAATCATAATGACGATGAATCGTAGTAAACCTCGTCATCATCACTCTCTCCTTCTTGTTCGTCTTCCTCTGGAGTTTCGGTTTCTTGTTCATCTGAGCGTACTGTCCTGTGACGACGAAAAAAGAGTGACTGTGACTAAGTCGCTGCATGGCTTTGGTCAGTCAGTTTTATCTACCTCCAAGAGAGTCAGTACTAGCGGGGAAAAATGTTTGCACACATTACTCTCAGGTTTGAAGCAAGGGGATGAGATACGCATGGATGAAAACGCAGTGAAAAACAATACATCCATCCATTCATTGACTGTCTTTAAACATCAACCGCAAAAAATAAGGATGCTGTCGTTTGTCGTCGTCGTTACGCACACAAATTCTATTAAAATAATAGAAAAAAATGTTGAATGAGTAACCGTTTCATTCTCTGCTCGATTCAAACAGCATGTTCCTTCCTATCATCATCCATCTATTTATAAGCGTGATTTTTTTTCTCATTGTCATCTTCCTCATATATAGAATATACAGCCATGCAGCATAAATATATTTTTTTTTGTCTTGCTCCTCTTATTCTTCTCCGTCTTCCCAGGCATTTCTAGGTACTTAAGCAAGTGACGGCTGTCAAATAACACTTGACTAAAATGGGCTTTCCTCTTTGCTTACACTGCTCCTCGGTACAATTTCTTTTTACGCTGAACCACACCACCACCTCCATTCACCATTGCCAACCAACATGATCATCGGCATTCTCTTTTATAATAGGAGGGTTTTCTGTTGTTGGAAAAGTTAAACCAACAACTTCTACTTAGTCACGGACGACGTGGTTATTTTTTTCCAGCCCACAACCAGTCAATACATACTGCTCACAAAATTCTAATAAGCAAATAACATGTGCTTTTTCAGGTTTCTCGAGAATTTAAAGAATTTCCTTGTGGATCCTCTGATGATGATAATATGCTATACTTACATATTATGCTTCCCGAATATACAGAACGGTTATAGCGGCAGTAGCTGCGGCAACCAAGCAAATAGGCAAGCACTCATCCGAAAACAAGAGTATTTTTTATCATAAAAAAATAAAAATCTCAACTGAAAATATGTACCATTAACCCCATAGCATTTACAATAGAATGGCACAGGAAATTTTTTAACTCCTTCGTTTCAACTTCCAACAAGATTAAACATCAACCAAAATTCCATCCAAATAATTGTATTTAAGGCAACAACACTACTTCTGCAACAGCAGCAGCAGGAGGAGATGAAGAAGAAGAAGAAAATGAAATGAAACATTTTTCCCTTTTTAACTGTGCCTTTTTCTCTATCGTCGTCATTTGTTGGATTGTCGTGTACTCCTACTACTTTTGTGCTTCTTAGCAATTTCTAGAGCACGCCTTTAAAGAATCATTTAAGTTTTTCGCGGTAATTAAGCTTATAAAAGTTGGAGATAAAAAAGGGAAAAGAGGAAACTGCTGCTGTGGAAAATATTGTTCTCTTTTTACTATTATTATTATTATCATCAGCAGTAGCAGCGTTATTATTCGTTTGAGAAAAAACTGAAATGTATGTAAGTATAATGCAGAGAAATACACAGTTTGCATTTATGGGTACATATTATATAAGTCAAGTTGTTAGTCGTCGTCGGGTATGATTGTGTGTGTGTTGGGCCGGGTTCCCGGTTTTACTCCGCTTCATGGAGAATGCCTGACATATTTGTGTTTGCATGTGTGTGTTCGAAACGACCTACCACCACCATCATCCACCAACTACCACAAAAAGAAAAAAGAAGAAGCAAAAAGAATCGTCATCATCACCATAATTGTTTCGTTTTGTTTCCCTTTCCTTTCTCTCTTTGTGCTCATCTTCGTCTTCTTCATCATCACATCTTATTGTTTCCGTCATATTACTCATGCAATTTTCTTGGCAGCAATTATAGCAGCAGCAGTAGAAAAGAGCGTGAAGCATGTCGTAACATGTCTTTTATTTTATTATGAATAAGCATTCCTCCTCTCCAATTCTCTTGTACGCAGCTGACCATTTTTTGTAACTGTCGCTTTTCCCAGAGCTAAATGACATGTCTCTTCTCCGTGAGCACAACCCAATTTTTTTTTTCATTTCTCGCATCTCTCTCTCTTTCCTTCTGTCTCTGAGAAATGTATCTCAAACTGCTTCCATATTTTTTTACTCTAGTTTCATCTCATTCATATTAAGCTTTGGAGTAAAGCACATTATGTAATGTGATGTAAATGTGACTACTTGTGTCAATGTCACAGTGTGTACTATATGCAGTTTCCTTATACACATATGAAAGTCCCAACCCAACTATTATAATAATGGCAAAGGAGAATGAAAGGATGATTACTGACTGAGATTGTTTTTGTAAGCCTTTCTCTGTAGTCTATATGCATGTGTGTGGCATTTCCTTAATTTAAAGCTTGTTATTTATTAATCATTACTATCATCACGATACACATAACTTTTGTTGGGACTGTGGAGGATGTAGTCACAAAGGGTTAAGTGAGCAGTTTGTACTTTATTGATGATGATGGCATTGAAAACTTTGTGATGAATTTAATTGTAATTGAAAGCCGAGCAGTAGCATATATACTAACGGACAAGAGGCAGTCAAGATTTCTTGGATTTTTTTCGCCGTTTGTTCTGTCACAAGAGGATTTGAAAAAAAACGCATGCCTAACAATAATGACAGGAGAGGAGCCATTCAAAATACAAAACTACTCTATAATATCATTTAATTAAGCTGGATAAAAGACTATCCCGTTTTCCAAGATGGTAGTAATAATGAATACAGTGACAAGCATGTTATTAAGTGTAAAAATGCCGCTGTGATGATGATGCTTCTAATACAACTGCTGCAGTTAATGCTATAGTAGCCCTCATTCTCATCATCATCATATCCGTTCTTCCCTTTTTCGCTATATGATTATTTAACAGTCGACTATAAATTACCATCGCCATCACTACATCTGCCAACATCATTTATTGTTACAACACTTTTGGTGATCGCGCAATGCACTCAACAAACTAGCCCGTCAAAAACGAACAAATTTTTAACGATACGAGCACACATAATAAGGAACATGATATAAAAACTACAGCAGCGCAGGGAGGGAGATGAGCAGTTGGAGATAACAATGCAGTGGCGTTATTAGTATGACTGCATGTACGTACAAATTTGTTACCTCGCTCGGGAAAAAAGAGGAGAAGTGTACACAAGATAAATGGTGAGTTGTAACATTAAATACTTGATTCTCAACTCGTTAGCTCAATAACCTCATGTGGGGATGCCAATTTTTTCCCTTAAATGTGTCATCATCAAGCGCTTTGTATAGTTTCTCTCTCTTTTTTTCCCTTCAAGTTAAATTGTTACTTCCAGAGGACCTGCCTCAGATTCGTCACGACTCTAAAAAGGAAGAAAAAAATATATGTTGGATGACAGAATGGGAATGAGTACAAGAGCGGAGAACACATCCATCTTGCTCTTTTTCACTTAACCATTTTTTATATATTATTATGCATATGTGGATTGCTATGGTGTGGATTCACCCTTTTTTCTTGAAAATTATATACCTAAAAACGAGCATTTCTTAAAGAAAAAAAAAGGTTCTCTCCTTTCATGCCCATACATACTGTATAGATAGACAGAGACAAGCATACATATTTTTTAATCAGAAAACGACTCTAACGAGTCATCCTTTAAGAAAATTACGGGGTCTACACGCACACTGACTCTGACTGACTGTGAGAGTGAGTGAGGAGTACACCTCCTACTTTTCAACTACCAACTAAATACTACTACACCACCACACCGTGTGGTGGTGGTACAGCAAAAGGTGGTGGCGGCGACTGTTGCATAAATACATTCTTATATCATGTTATATGTCTTGTTATTATTGCTTTACGAAAAACACAAACCACAACATATGGTGGAGGTGGTGCGGTGGTGGTTGGTTAAGTTTTCTGGACCTTTTTCTCCTCTCTTCTGCTGGTCGCTCGGTGTGAAACGTGCTCCACAAAAAGTGGAAAGAGACTATATCCTACTTACTTACTGAATTACCTTTATTTACGTTTCCTTGGCTTATAATAGGAGGACCAGCAGGATGAAGAAGGAGCAGCATAATGGTAATAATAATAATGTGTATTTAGCGTAAATACATGGGCCCCCAAGATGCACTAAAGTAAATCGGTTTAAGGAGACTGTAAATATCTTTTGTGTGTGTGGTATACATGTGTGTGGCTCGGGAGAAAGAGGAGAGAGAGGAGGCAGTGAGGCACACAGTATTTGTCAGATCAGCTTGATTAACTCCCCTAATTGCTATGAAGCTAACGATAAGGGCAAAAGTTAAATTCGTCATAGCAATTTCGCTTCGTGCCAGAAATGAGTCGACAAACGACTCTCTGAGAGCTGTGTGGCAGATGAGCAAAACTACACACAATATTTCACATTTTACTGCATAACTACACACTCCACTACATTCATCTATCTATCTACGTGCGTGGATGTGAGAGGTGCATGTATTTATTATGTGGCTGCTCCTGCTGCTGCCGCCGTTGTTGCCCAAAGCATATTTTTTCGCAATCTTTCTCTTCACCATTATTATTTGGGAACACACGAAACATACATAAATATTATTTTGTAAACGACGTGATTTTCAGGCATGTTACTCATTGGAATGTCGACTTCTCTCGTCTGGCACTCAACTGCTCAGGAAAAATGATAAGCGAAACTCTTTTTCTGCCTTGACGACAACACATTATCGTATCATGGTAGAAAATAATAATGTAGAGCAAGAGGAATTCATTTTTTTCTAAAATGCAACCAGGGGATAATAATATAATAATCATCATCATCTTGTAAGATGTAAGAGCAGCAGTCATTATGTACAAAAATTGCCTCTATGCATACAAAGACTAGAGCATGTGTGTGTGTTTGCTCCTCCGTGATTACACGCCATATAAACTAGAAAGTGAAATATTTTAAATTTTTTGTCCGCCTTGTCACATAACCATTATTATTATTGCTTTTGAAATACATGCGTTCTTCATGTGATAACTATCTATATTGCCACAATTGCACATATCCGAAAAATATTGTCGTTCAGCCTGGAAAGGATGGCTCCTATTCTTCTGCTTCACACACAGCTTCCTTCCTCAGTTGTTGGTGTAATCATAGTATCAATCATGAGCACGTATTATTAGTACGTACTAAAATGAGTACACATTTTCATGCTACACCGCAGTAGAAGTAGTGTATGCATACATTTTAATAGAAGTGGTAAAATGGCAAAAGCTGAAATGCCTGCTTGAGTAAGTCATGATTAACCTGTGTCGTCGTCGTCGTCAGCCCAATAAATGGTAAGTGAAAGCAAATACATAATACCCATTACTCCATGATGAACCGTATATAATAAACGGCGTAATAATAACAGTAGTAATTGCCTGCATGCATACCACCACGACTACGGCTCCTCTCTATCTTCCATGGAATAGTATGCGCACAGAGAGGAAAAACATTATTTCTCTCGCTCTCTCTCTCTTGCTCGCAACTAATGTAATTATCTCTCGACAATGAAAGTAACTCACTAAACCGTACATAAATCCCTCCTGAGTGTGTGCATGTGTGTATTATCTTTGTCCTCTATCTAGTCATATGAAATGGTCGGAGTAGTAAGCACATCACACAGCTCATTGCCATCCCATAAAAAAGAGTAGTTAACTACGTAGTACATCATGACATTCACTCATTCGATAAAGTAGCAACTGCCTGTTTTTCCCTTAACAAGTGCATCTCCTCCACCATGTTTATTGCAGTATTATTATACCTATGTCAGTTTCATAATACGGTTCTAGTCCACGTGATATCTGTACACCATGGAGTAATAATAATTAAGCGATTGTATAGCAGGCAAATATATTTAACCGAACTCTTGCACTCCGCACCCGTCATACTCTTTTGAGGATAAAAGGGTTAACGAGAGTGGCGTGGGTGTTCTTTTAGAAGAAACTGGCCTCGCCTGCTTACCCTTTCCCAGCATCCAGTTGAAATATAAGCGGTGTTGTAACTATGCATTCTTGTCTTCGGGTTTCACTACAAGCATGCATGCATGTAAGCATCCCTTTCTTAAAAACCGAAATGTTCTGACCATGCTCCTACCAACCAAATTGCTTGTGAGTAAATACGTTAGCCAAGCAAGAAGTAAAACAAGACCGAGAAATAATGTGCAATAATAGTAATAATGGTTGGAGCATTGTTGCATTTTCATTGCTAGAAGCTGTCATTAATGCCATCATACTTGAAGCAGACAGGGCTGCAAATAGCAGCCACTACTGCAATATCATTGGATGAAAGTTGGTGTAGAAAGCCCCATGTTTTCCATTACGGTTTTGCCTTTGACATTGTTATTTACAATTTTGTAGTCCTCGCCGTAGTCGACATCATCGTTGTACAAGAATTGGTAGGGAAAGAGGTGGTAATCGTAGTAGCTGTTGTATAAACTCCATAACACAAGTTGAGAGAGGGTAATTGCATTACAACCATAACCATTAAGATCCTGAGTTGCAGTTAGTAGTGCTGGAGGTGGTGGTGATAGTTGTGCTGCTGGAACAAAAGTGTTTTCTCCGAAACGAGAAATCTTTGTCGTAGGCTTTCCTTTCTTCACTTTTATTGTAACAATAAGGGAGAAAATACGCGGAAGCAAGATGACACGATGACTACTATACAAGCATGCAGTTGCTATTGTCTTTTCGTTACACATTGCAAATGCAACTTTATATTTTGCCATTCAAGCAGCTTTGAGCGCTGTAATACCAGTGATGCTGACGATAAGATAGTTGCATTGTAATATTGTGTTTGCCGATGAAAGTTTTAGAATTTTTCCTTTACACTGTTGCATAAATAACACACTAGCAGTATCAACGAGCATTGATGAGTAAATCAAATTGTGGAAAGCATACGAGACATAAAATGCTTCCTGGTAGTAATATTCCAGTTACCATTGTCGGAAAGTTGCGATGACTTTTTAATGGATTTTGTTTTCTGCAAATCCTGTAATTCTA
This sequence comes from Sinella curviseta, assembly GCA_004115045.4. Lineage (NCBI taxonomy): Eukaryota > Metazoa > Arthropoda > Collembola > Entomobryomorpha > Entomobryidae > Sinella > Sinella curviseta. Next base: position 12,833,059 of record CM065489.1, read on the forward strand.
CTGCGCTGCCAATTTACTGCTGAGCAATACTGTAGAAACCTGAGAATCTAATTTGTTTACAGATAAGGATGTGTTTTATGTGATGCAAATGCACATCACAACAATACCTAGAAATAAAATTCTAAGAAGTTCGAATTCAATAAAATACTCATGCTGTACGTTGTATATGCAAGTCTTGAGATTTTTAGTACATTTCCTTCCTGTATGCAAGTTTTCTACGTGAAGAGCTTTTAGAGTTGGGGTAAAGTAGTACTCATTATGATTTCCCATCGAATAAGTTTAAAATATACAAATCCTTGATTGTCATATTTAGTGAACAATTAAGTGTTGTAAATATATAAGAAGAAATATCTGAAATTAGTGAAAATAAAATATGCTCTATTCGTATTCATTCCCAACTCTTCGCTTTGGGAATTTCATGAAAATTGTATCCTGTAAAAAGTATAAGCATACTTGTCTCGTCTCTATCTAATCGTTTCAAAAAAGGGAAAATGATTTTATTGACATGCAGTTTGTGTAGTGGTGGCAGTATTGGAATGATGGCATCCTTTTCTATTACTGCAAATAATAATGGTTATTATTATACAATTACTGTGTGGTGGTTTCACCGTAACAGTGGCAATAATAGGCATGCACACAAGCAAAACGAGAACTGCAGAGAGTCAAATCGTTTAGTTGTAATGTAATCACGTTACTTACTACTACGACTACATTGTATTGTTATTATTATTTTCTCCTATTCTTATTGGTACGTGTAGACATGGCATTATACTCAACTTACTACCACCACCTTGTAACAGGCCGCTACAACAACGGAGACCGAAAATGATGATAATAGGGTTGTAACGCAATTTGTGCCTTGACGAGAGCAGAGCTTGGTTGCTTCTAACTTCTACTGCTTCGAGAGCAAGTATACATACGTGTTTGATGAGGAACAATCAAACAAAATGTACATATGGCTGTGTGTGAACGGATACAAGCCAAAAACCTAATTGTGTACACACAAGTAAATATGTTTCATTATTTCCATTCTTCCGCGTAACTTTGATATATACACTTAGAGTGCGTATATTCCTAGTTCGCGAATAGAATAACGACGGCGTCGACGATGATACGATGACGGTATGCGTAAAGGGGTAAAATGGGAAATGCCTGAGTGAAGTGAAGAAATTGAATGGCATGGCATTTACGGATGGATGGAAACATGGATTTTAGGATTCTGGAATGTGTCATTTATCTCTCTTCTCGGGAGAAAAAAGCAAACTTGTGTGTGCCACTACTACCACCACCACCATCGCTACTTTTCAATGAGCCTGGCTGCTTTCCTCGTTATAGTGTGCGTGTGATGGAACGCGGAGACTCGTATGGTACACATCAAGTAAATGTATGTACGTACGCGTAGTACGTACAGAATTCATACAAGTTTGATACAAGCATCATGTAACAACGTCGGTGGTGGTGGTTTCTCACTACTACTGATGTTGCTGTAATAATGATACAATAAGAACAACGCTTGGCTGTCTAATTTTCACACAACCGTGTCATGCAATTACCTTATGAGCTATAAGCAAAGAAGTAATTTATTTTACTAACGATGATAATAATATCAAACATCAACTTATGCGCATATATACACATGTTTGCATCTAATTGCAAGTCTCAGTCTCCAGGAGAAGCTTGCCTTTTTGTATTTAAAGCCCCTGTATTGTTAATATGCACTAGCACAATTAATTTTCATGCTTTAAAAAGTCACTCAGCAGCCAATATGTCACAGGCTTTTAAAAATTGTACTGAATTTTCAGTATTACATGCAATGTTTTAGCAGCTTTACGGACAATACATTCGGTAAAATCCTTGTATACATATTGCTCATTGTAAACATATGTATGACTCTATATATGCATGTATAAGCTATATAGATACTATTTTATTCAAGAAAGACGTCAAGTCAAAAATGTCGCATAGTAGAATTAGGTACGCGAATACAAATCATAATATTATTAGATTTCTGTTGTATCGTCTCCGCTTTTCGAAGAAGTCACGCAGCTGGTAATGTTGTAGTAAATAATTTCTTAACTAACAAATCGTACATTACGAGATTGTTGTTGTAAATAATCTGATGATCATGCATCTACTTCGCAAATGCTGAAAGAGGTAATAAAAAATCTCATAGTAGTAGTAATAATAAGAGATGAGATAAAAGCTTCATTTTTAGAAAATGCTCACAGTCACAGTGCTCCCAGCTCTACTCCAAACAGCATGAATATTTTGTGCGATATTAACAACAAAGGCAGGGTTATCTACCCAATCCAGTAGCATATAAAAATCCTATAAAATGACCTGACTGAAAACTGAGATGAAGTTTGTAGGATTTTGGATGTGACTAATGTATTCTCATTTTTTATTTATGCATGGGGCAAAAGAAAGAAGCCAACCTAGCTCGTACCGTTTTGAACTTACTAAATGGATTCCTTTTTGCGGAGGAGCAGGACAAGCTACTTCAGCATTGAATGACATGAGATGGCATGTTCACATTAAATTTATTTCTTGACAACACTTGCATGCATAACGCTAATTAATAAAGACATTGACAGTCTGTCACTCAGCCCGGAAGATGTTGCAAATTTTTAAATGCTGATTTATACTGTAAATGTGCTTGCAAAAAGCTTGAACATACTGTCATGGGCAATCAGTAAAACCATTACCATTTCAAAAATGTTCATAACGACAAAATATAGAATTTCATTCCCCTGCTCTCGATCTGGAGTTTTTCTGTGGCAGGGATACAAAAAACTGTATCATAACAGTTCATTTCACAAAGCACCTAATTCTACCCGCGCCACTTGATTACATCTTATTGCATTTTATCTGAATTGTCTTGAGTAATATAGCGTAGTATGCAATTTTAGCAGTGGCTATTGACGTGTATACCATGGATTGGTTCACTAATTGTGAGTATTGCAAAGCACGCAAAAATTATGTACCCAGCTAGTGTTAATGTTAAAAATTATACATCACTGCTACGGTGTGTAAATACATAGAACAATAAGCTAGTCATAATATTAAAAAACTCCAGTAAGATACACTTGTTTATATGTCATGCATGGTCCAAAGCTAAACTATTTGTCCCTATTTCTTTCTTAACTAACTTGTAAAGAAAGACAGCGTTCCTAGTTGATGAGGTGGCTTGTTCAGACAATTTACTTGTTGGTTGCAAATTATCAAAAATTAAATCAATTTTAAAAAATCAAGTAAGTAAGAAAGTTTCATTATAAAATCATCAGTTGTCAGTTTACTTTTATCTTACTTACAGTCTAAGGATACTGTAGATTAGTAAAACACATTCACTTTTTAAAATGGAGAAGTTAGTTAAATTGAAGTATGGTAATATTAGAACTAGTTTTGATTATTGGAGATGCATTTTTGAACGAAAGACTGAGCCTGTGAAGTTGAAAAGCCAATGGTTACAGTGCATTCTTTGGGATGATAAAGCTCTGAAGGAAATCAAAACCCATCATGAGATTGGAAGTATTCTACACACCCATATATTCATTGGAAAAATGATGACCAATTGTGTGCTGGACAATGATCCGGATTATTTTGGAATGTTGGCTCAGATGGATTACACAAAACCATTTGTTCTGGTATAAAATTTTAATGCAATGCCTCATTTTAGTTTCCTAACCCTAATTTCTCAATGATTAGCATTTCAATTATGGTCAAATATTAATTACTATTTTTTTACTTTTCCGTTGTAGTTTGACATCGTTAGCGACACGTATAAGACGTGTGGATCTAAAAAGTGTATTCGTGTACAAGAAACATACACATGGAATAATAGTCACGTGGAACGGAAGCCAAAATTGTGGGACCTCGTCATTTTCGATCAATGCACTGAGCTGGGCGAGGAAATGATCAGAATGCAATCACAAGGTGTGAAGACTACTGTGGCAATTTGGAATTGTTGTATTGACCGTTACACAGAGCCTTGGGTTAATGAAGATGAAGAAGTTTTGGGAGAAGTATTTCTAAGACCTACCGCCGATGAAGGGAAAATTTTAACAGTGCTTGTCTTTCACCAACAGACAGTGGAGGCAGCAACGATGCCCCAACCGATTACTTACATCTTCAAGGAGGATGAGGGATGCATTAGGAGCTACTTCAACATTACACAGTGTAAGAATAGTGATGGACTACACTTGGCATTTTTCTTCCAAAAGACATTCGAGAAAGACGAAGAATGCCCTGAATTAATTAAAACTTTAGACGAGCATCGGAGAAGCGTTGCTGGTACTCCGTCCGAAAAGGAGCCCGAACATGAGGATGGTAGTGAGGAACCTGACCCAAGTACGGAGATGGACCCAAGTAAGGAGATGGACCCTGGTCCAACCAAAGAGAATGGTGAAAGTGCCGACTGAATTTATGAATGTTCCGAATAGGTAACTTCGTTTCTTTGACAAGAAAAAATAAGTGAGTAATGGCATCATGATGTCGCATATTTAATTAGATTCATTTTATCAGTTATTTATTTATTCTTGATTATTTTCAATAAACTTCACTGCTCTGACGTTTGAAAATTGTGTATATTATTTAATTTGCAATTATTGTTCCTATACAAAAACAATTCTATATGTTTAAGATCACCAATCATGTATTTTCTAATGACTCGATGTAAATTGGAATTATATTCAATGATCAATAAACAATAAATAAATAAATAAAAAATTTTGTTAAGTAGCAAGAAATTTTACAATTATCTTACATAGCCCCGGACGAATTACATTGTAAAGTAGTGCAACATTCCAGACTTTCAATTCTACCATTGCCCCAATGATAAATGTAAACAATTTTAATGATTTAATATTTCAATGCCGAAACAGTCACTTTTGTCATCATCATCTTATCTTCATTCCTATCTTCTCCATTCATTCATTGTTTCTCGTGAGCAAATGACAGAATGTTTTTAAAATGCAATGTCTGTGTTTTATATTTTATTGTTGTTATCCACAGATTTAAAACAAAGTGAGAGCACTGCATTATTGCAACTAACACAATCATTCAATGGCACATTTTCAATCTTTGTGAAAAAGGGCCACTTGAGGGACATCAAGTCAACATTGATTATTGCTGTTTTTGTCTCCGCCTACAACTCAAAGTTTTTGTAGTTCTACCGGTTTGGGCTTATACTTCTCACCCATACTTTTCGATTGGGCTACAGTGGGCTTTTCCAACTCATCAGATCAAAAGAATTGAAATGTCGCATCTGTCATCAAAAATTTTTCCCGACACAGGGAGAACCTCCTGGAGTAAGTATTCTGTGGGTGGATACTCAGCTTAAGTGAAGTGTATGAGCTTATATAAAGCTAATAGCAAGTTTGACAAAAAAGAAACGCTTTGTGGTGGTAGTGGTAATAATAATTATTTTAAGTCTTGTTTCATCCTTATCGCTAAATCTTCTTTTTTTACAAGCGGCATTTTAAAATTACTCCTTTTCACTCACTCTCTTCCTTTCCATCTTTCGTCTTCTGTTATGAGCTTCCCTCATTCCATTCCACTTATCTAACTCAAGTTTGAGTGCTCATTGTTTTGTGTTATTGAGAATTTTTTTTTCAAACTCTCGGCATTCCTTTTAGTTTTCCTGTCTGTCTGCGCTGGGATCGTAATAAGTATACGGCACGCATGTGTACTTAAATTCAAAATGAATACTCACTCACCGCAAGAAAAATGTACGTTAACATTGTTCCAGCCTCATTAGGGTGATATATGGCAAGACAACTCAACAACAGCACCATGGCCATACCATATTTTTCCACATACCATCCCTGAATATTTATTACATAATAATATCAGCTCAAAATGATAAATTTGTTCTACAGATCATAAATAGAATCTTTAGAGGAAAAAAACTCTCCATTCTAATTCTAATTGCGAGTAAATGACTTTCATCCGTCAAAAAAACATGTGCTTGTGCTAAAGTATTTCAAATTTGAAAGGTAAAATATCCAGAAGGAGGGTCAACGGTCTTGGGATTTCTGTCACTCTTTTGTGGCAAACGCAGAAAGATGAGCCATAGAATAATATGTTACACTGCATGATACGCCATCGTCTATCCGTCATCGCCGTATTAATAGCAGCAATAATAATTGTATAATAAATTGCGACTTTACGTTAACTAATATGGTTACAAGGGTATATCCTGCCCTTTGTTATAAATAACACAAAAAGTAGAAAGAAAATGGTTAATAGTACACGTCATACAACAATACCCACTTGTTCCATTATGCTTTCCTGAATCCACACGACGACGGCGGCGACGACAGTAAAAGGCCACGACAAAAAATAAAATATGCTTCAACTCAACCAATACTACTACGTCTCGTGTAGTAGTAGCGAAAATTCTGTTGTCACCCTTGAATGTCAAAAGTAACCACTTTCTGGTTGTCAGAGAGGATCACCACAAAAATTCCATTTGATCCTGCATGTACGCCCGGTTGTTATTCCCTTCAACTTGTAGTAGTAATATGTTTGCATGTACGTAGTGTCCCGGGAAAGGAAGTAGCATAAACCGAGCCGGGCGTTATTTTTTCCCTATACTCCTCCAACAAAAAATGCGTATAAATAGGAATCTCACGTAGTATGTTAGCGAAAGAAATTCGTGTGACGTGTGTAATACAACAACAATAGCAACAGAAGAAGAAAAAAAAACTTTGAACACGTAAAGCTTTCCGGTGAAGCCACCGACAAGACCACCAATCTACACTGAGCGGTGACGTAGCCGTCGCAGTGTTCTTTTTTTATATACAACATGTTCATGTCACTATTCCGTTTACTTTTATATATTCTTAGGTACAGGGTATTTATTATCGTATAAGTAATCATTACTATATACTCTGTGGATAATATGAAACAGAGCAGATACTCGGGTTTAGATATAGTACCGACGAGCCACCAAAAATTGGTATAACATGCTGCGTTTCAACGGTAATAGGAGGGCGAGCCAAAAAAAAGCTGGCCCTTCAAAAGGCAGAGAGATAACACAATTTTTTTTCAGCTCTGGATGATGTACATAATAATATATATTTATTAAAACATAATATAGAGAATAGCCACATACTAAGACGATGATGATGACGATAAAAAATTACATTTTATCAACAGGAAGAGGAGCACAACAACAGTAAAAACACAAAAGATCACTGGAAGGTTACATATTATAGCAATTTTTTAAATCTACACTGCTCTCACCTCAGGAGTGAGAAAAAAAACATTATTTGGCATATGCATGCATGCAAGCGTCCTTCCACGTATTAATACGCTTTGTGCCCTCTTCCCTTCGAACCATCACAGTTTCTTGCTGCGTCTTATATGCTCGCTTCCATGCCGCCGCCGCTGCTTGCGCTGATATGGTTTTCCAAGGAAATCTTTTGTTCAAGCCTCCTTTTTCATGTCTTGTGACCATTGGGCCGGATGTGATCGGATGTCATGAGTGCGTATGTGTGCTGCACGTATAATGTATGATGGTGATCATGATGATAATGGTGATCATCATCGTCATCATCATGATCATCACACAACAAGATAGATTCCACATGCCGACAATAGTAACTCGAGTGAAAGGAAAAAAATAATATAAAAAAAGAGAGCAAAAGAGTATGAGAGGAGGAAGAAGTAGAAGAGGTATGAGATTACAAGAACATATAAATCGTTTGGGTAGCATGCAATGTCTTCTCATATGCCCGTAATATTTCATACACACACACACAATCTCTCTCTCTCTCTTTCTCCCTCTCATGAAAAAAGAAAGAAATTGTAATAACTGCAAACATACGACGACAATGCTAGGCCAAGACCCTGTCTGCTTGAAGCACCATGAAGATATATCATCCAACAAAAGACTCTCTCTTTCCCTCTTTCGCCGGCGTCCGCTTTTGTGCTCCTGCAGTTCAAATTAGTCATATCCTCTGAAACAGTGAAACCACCAGGCATGCATGTAACTTTGAATATATTATTACTACTAAATATTATGATTTTTTTTCTCTATCTTACTTACTCACTTGTTCACTACTTTATATCGCGATATTATTATTCCTTTCTCCTCACTTTTACAACAATAACATATTTTGTTGTATGTCTGCTTTTTTTGTTGATGTGCACATTTATTTATGCTTTTTTGGCTGCATGCATGATTTTTTTTGCTTTGCGCTAGTGTTCTCTTGAAAATGATATGAATGCATCTATGTGCACTACAAATAATAGGGAAACTATTGTCTGCATGCCACGCTGCATTATTGTGTTATTTACTTGGAATGGTGAAATCATTCTTTTTTCCTGAGATTCATCCTGCCATGGCTTATTGTTTCCTAGACCTGACATCACTGTTGTTGTTGTTATTTACTATTCAGTGTCCGCTGTCCGCCACTATTTATCGTGTGAAAAGGGTATCATAATTTTATATATAGAAATGGAGAAAAATAGTGTTTTATAGTATGACGCTTTCTCACTCAGTCAGTCTTCTCAGAATAATGGCGAGGATGATGACGGTGATGATGCACATCAACTACATATTTCGTCTTTTTCGTTGAATTCTGCAATGCTAGAAAAGGGATAAATAACGTCATGCTATTTCATGTTAGCAGTTATCATCCCTACATAGCATAGGTATATATATTTTGGGGACAATTTTGGTAACATTTTAGTTATGCTATAAGAAAATGTTTAATTTTTCAGTATTCTTTTTCATTTATTGACTTGTACAAAACGAATAAAAAATTTGTTTGGATTTATTGCCAGTTTTGAATGTCATATTTTTCATGTGAGTACACCCTAACCCAATGTAAAGGAGACCCCGAGGAAAAGTTTAATTTCGAAAAATATGGAAAGTCTAACTAAATTGCCCCGAGGAGATAAAAAATGGATATGGCATGCTTGCGATATTATTAATATTGTTAATATTATTGTGTATATTTATTGCATTTCAAGAATTCTTGTCATGCGGACACTCACATGTACATTTTTTTCATCCTCGAACAACAAAACTCCTCGAATATTGTATTTAGGTATCCACGAATTGTCAACTCAGCAATTTATCTTAAGCATAAAATATCTGTCTGTTGTCTGGCTATGTGCGTTTATGACAACAAGAGAGAAAATATGGTTTTCCGTCGCACTACTTGTGTATCTCACACACAACAATTTTTATTTTCTACACAGAGAGAGAGAAATGCATTCGGGATTGATTCACTGCGGACATTTAGCTGACAAAACAGTTTCTCGCTGCTGCATTTCATTCCCATCACATCCTCTTTGTGAAATGGTTACATTTTTACTAGCTAAACAGTATGAATGAAAAAAATGGAAGAAATATGCTTCACCATTCATTATATTTTTATTTGATGTATATATTTTAGGGTCCCCATGCAACCTTTTAGATATTTTCTCGCGTTTCGTTTACGACGGAGAAGGAAAAGAGGATACACGGAAATGGGATGCGCTCAAAGCATTTCCGTATCGCATACCTAATCAATCTGAACTACAAGCAGATGAGAAACGATGCATAATTTAAGGTTTTACCATTATTGACCACTGTTATAACTGTACCGACTTTATCCGTATTATATTCTTTGACTACCCTTCATTTTTTCAATTTTTCCTCGAAAAACTGTCAAGTATACTCCAGATTTCATAAACTTGGCATCTCGGATTTGTATGGCAGGAAGAGACCTGACAGTATTTTGTAGGTTAAGTAGACTAAAACTTTGCATAAGTCCCACCACACAAAAAATAAACTTTTCAAAACGCTTTTACAAAGTAAGTGTTAAATTCGAGTTTCGAGGAACCATGTCATGTCTCAGTCAGCCATCCAATCTTTTCCAGTCGACCAAGTCAACTACTTGGCCTTATTTCGTTGCAACGGGAAATATCTTCATCAAAAAGGATTTCAAAGTTTTAAGTGATAATCCGGCGGGAAAGTAAACACTGATTTTCACCACACCACCATCACCACCACCCTCACGACCAGTTTCCTCCTCTTCTGACAGATAATATAATATGGCGTGGGCATGCAGCATACATAATAATATTAAGATATTCATGTTCCTATATCAATCATATATGGATTACATGGATGGAAACATTTAGTATAAATCGAACTACATATAGATGCATACATTATAAATGGAAGTAGAGCAAACCACGCCGAGTATTTTTTGTGACTAAAGGGGATACTCATAATTTACGTAGGTAGTGGAAACACCTACACACTTATTATTATTATCTTTGTATTTATTCTTCCAGCAAAAGCCTGATGGGAACTATGCGCTGGCGGTTGTTTTTCTTCCAATCTGTCATCTCTGGATTGGTGAAGTTCCCTCTTGGATTAAGGCTAGAAATATGGTACGCAGAGAAATACTTGGACATGTTCTATTTATGGCTTCACATCTATCGATAAGCCTCAATGAGTTTATGTTGGAGGCAGCCATGAAAAATGGATCCTTATACTCTGCACAATGTTTCCTAGGAAATGTCTTTTTATATTTTTGACCTCTCCCCACTACCATCATCCTGTCCGCTCTGCTGCTACTCATCCGCAGATCTGCGTATTTACTTACTAGAAATCGGCAAGCCATACGGCTTGGAGAGTATGAAAATAGGAGTATTGTGATATCGATAGAATACAATGCGTAAACATAATCTTAGATTGCTTCTCATTAATATCTGTAAAATTATTCTTTATTTACAACTACAACTCAAACATAAAAATGTTATTGCTTATTGCTAGATATGACAAAAGTTTCCCTGTTTATCTATTCTAACTGACATTACAATAACTCATTATAAACGCAATTATACGTATAATTATTCCTATCACCTTCAAATAAAATCCCTTGCTTAGAACTTTGAGTTAACTGAACAAATAACCCACATTTACTGCGAACTCGAGAGAATGCAGTGTACAATTGACCATGAGTAAAAACAGGCTCAGGTAAATATACTCCTATCTTGTCGAAAGTTTGCCCTTGTGATTTAGTAATTGTCATGGAATAGGCTAACCTCAAAGGAAACTGTTTTCTTTTCATTACAAATGGCAGTTCACTATTTTTACAATCAAGATTAATACGTGGTATAAATATCTTCTGACCTCGTCTAGAACCACTAAATATACTACACTCTATTATATTTGTACCCATGGTTTCCACTATAAGGCGTGTTCCATTACATAATCCACGTTTTGGATTTAAGTTCCGCATTAGCATTACACAACATCCTTTCTTCATTTTCAAAGTATGAGGCGGCATTCCCATGGGCGTTAAAGAATGTAAAAACTCCAGAGGGTATTGAAGACGTTCCTCTTCGCTCTCGCAATCAACAACTTCATCAATACTGTAAAAACATTTTTCCTCTCCATTGAGCATAGACAAAATGCGATCATTAATTAATAGTGTGTCGTTGTTTTTCGGACAAAGAATCGCTCTTGATGCAAGATCTGGGTGTGACAATGAGTTTATGTTGTCTCCGAAAACAGAAGTGATGATGTCCGTAGACAGAATTTCCTCAGGAATTTTGACAAATTCATTTTCACAATTTGTCACTCCAGATCCAATACTTAACAGCCAATTTGTAAATTCCACTTCCGAATTATCGACACGCATGTTTTCCACCAATTTCAGTTCCTCAAAATATTTCCACAGCCCACTACTTTTTACACACGCTTCTACAATTTTGACCCGATTTCCATGAAGGACAACTGGCGCTTGTTGACGAAAATCACCACCTACGACGATTGGAATTCCACCGAATGGTTCATCAACGCCCATTAAATCTCGCAAGCTCCTATCCACAGCTCCTAGCAGATGATGGTGACACATGGAAATTTCATCCCATATGATTAGTTTAACTTCCATTAGGTCCTTGAACTCACGTGACCGCTGCGTGAATCGCGACACTGTTTTCTCATTTAAGTCAATTGGAATGCCGAATCCCGAGTGAACTGTTTTGCCAAATTTCAAAAGTGTTGCTGCTAATCCGGTTGGAGCGATTGCTTTGACTTTGCCCCCTTTACCTACGATTTCGGAAGTAAGTGCTTTATATACAAATGTTTTTCCACACCCTCCTGCTCCAGATAAGAAAAAGCATTTCCTCCGTCCAACCCCATTCACAGCCTGCATGATGATATCAAAAGCGGTGCGTTGCTCAGTATTCATCATGTTTTTCATTGAATCTGCTAGGCAACGTTCATTGTCCAAGTTACTCTGGTTCGGATCTTCGTATGAATCCACTGGAGACGGAAGGTCAAATTCTTGACAGCACTTTCCGAATTGTTGCAAATTTTCTTCGATGTCTTTTAAGGCAAGCTGTTCCGCCATATATTCACTGTGATCAAGTAAAAAGTCTTCAATCATTGACGGCTTGTAGGAGTTATATAACGATTTGGGATCCGTGATTTCACCATGAATAAGAATCATGGCAAATAGCATTCTCATTTCTGATGGCATTCGGAAAACCACTGCTTCATCCATGGTATTATACCACTCCTTATCATCAGCAAGTAAGCCAAGATCCACAGCAGCCTTTTTGAAACTTTCGTGAACTACTCCGTTCACAGTACGAAGATCTTCAAATGAGAGAGCACCTAAAAATAAAAATTAATTAATGGCGTTCGGCAGGTTATTAAGAAGAGTTATTAAAAAGAATGATCTATAAATGTAAATATAGATGTATCTTAGAAGGCATTATACCTTTTACGTGCAGAAGAAGGAGACGAAGAGAAAATCGTTCTGTGTCCTTAGGAGACACTGAGTACATTCTTGCAAGGATTTTGTTTCCGCCTAATTTACGTTTCTTCCATGAATTTTTACTCCAAACATAATTGTATGGAATCTCTGTGTATAAAAACTGCCTTGCAGTTGGATCGGTCGCATTGAGGTCAAACCATTTAGTCAACTTGGTCCCCCTTTTCTCCGCTTGTCTTAAGGCTTCTTCTTCCTTCCCTTCTTCAAATATAATGCACTCCTGTGAGGGTAGATGAATTGGAAGACGTTCTATAGCATGTGATCGTGTGTGCATTTCGTATTTTCTCAGTCGCCACATTGCTTCCGGAGCTCCTATATATCTGGTGTCCAAGTAATTTTGCACTTCATCCCAGTGAAGAGTTCCAGGTTCGTTACCTTCGGCTACCTTGACAATTGCAGCGTCGTGTCCCTTGTAAATATATTTGAATATATATTTAATACTCTTAACAGATGAGCAAACTTCGACGTTTATGTGAGCATTGTACTTCCGGGACAGGTAGGGATTATACGGCACTATCCAGCGATTATCCAACTCAGCTTTTCTAATATGCAGCTTTCTTCCGTCATTCCTTCGTTTATATATGGGGTACCCATCAACATTTAAATTGGTGGTTTCAGAGAAATCCTTTGGGAAATTTTTGGTACACGTCTTAATTCCCTTGATTTCCTCCATACATGGAGCACTTGAATTTAATTCTCCGCACGGTCCATGCACCATACACTTCGTTACTATTTGATACAGATCCACGTCTTCAGCTTCCGGCAACTCGGCACATACAATTGAATCTACATCCTCGGGCTCACGCATCTTATCCTCCTCTTCTAAAATGAACAACATGTGGCAGTGTGGCAGGCCTATTTAAAAAAAGGATACATCAATATTTGCATTTACAGACCATTCCTTTTTGTACGCAATGTGCATAATATATAAATGTGTATATTAAAAGGTGAACATATACCTCGTTTTTGGAACTCGATAACTGACAAATGTGCCTTGACTTTGCCTAGTACGCCACCTTGATCACTTGTCATATCGTAAAGAAACTGTCTCAGCTTCAGGTAAAAGACTGTTGATATTATGTCAGGCCTGTCGGTTGCAGTTTCGTATGGCGAAAGAGCTGAAGTTATTTCTTTCCAGTCCGGATTGCACGTGAAAGTGATGAACAGATCAGGCTTCCCAAACTTGGCTACAATTACCATTGCATCTTGGTAATTTTGTTGCATTGCGCGTTTGCCTCCGGAAAAGGACGATGGAAGGATGACAATTCTCCCCGCCTTTAGATCGTTTTGTTCAGCTTTACTGTTTACATAATCCATTAAGCCTAAGTAGAGTTCAACCCGAAGCTTCTTCTGATTCTGTGCATTCCACTGCAGCCGTTGACCTTCAACTTTTAAAAATGCATCTACGATATATTGCTGAGTCAGCTTTGCTGTAAGAGAGCAAAATTTATTATATATAAATTTATGATTTCACTGGAATGAAATAATAATGTAAAATTATTTGTATCCAGTTGAATTACCCGCATGTAGTATAGGGTTGAATGCCTTTCTCTCTTGCAGACGATATGAATATAAATCCAACATGGACACATTTCGGGATGTTTTTTCGCCATCCGCATCGGTTTCGGTCACTGATTTATTAATTTTCTCTATTCCTGGCTGCCATCCGAGATCACCAAATGGAAATATAATAGGATACGTCATCGGATCGCAGTTGGGGCTGAATATTGGAATGTTTTGTAGACCGCCGTTATTGTTAGGATATACACAAATATCCCGATGAACTGGAGGTTCACCGTCTTCCGAAACAAAAACGGCTGCAACTTCACTTGCTATTGGGAGGTTATACCGCCTTGGATCTGGACTCCTGTCTTTAGTTATCCACATTTTAATACCGGTGACATTTCCTTCAGATTTTAAGACATCAGCCATCGTCATGTAGGCTTGGGCGTATGGATTACTAATGCGTAAGAAAGCATCAATTTCTCGCATAATATCGGCATTGCAACCTTCATTGTGTTTGTTATTCATTCTTTCGTTGTTAGCAAAATCCGGGTCCAGAAAATAGAGTTGCGAATATGAGGGATTCTTCTTGTTAACTGCGGAGTTGGAAGTTCGGTGGTAAACCTGTCCATGGATAACATATACTGGTGGTCCACTTGTAAACTTTACAGGTTGGTGTCCAAAGGACGCGAAGGCAACGGCACTGTTGTACTGCCTAACATAAGATCTGAAGTCTTTGGAATCCGAATTCCCGTGTGTTAATAATGACCGGAACCTTTCAGGGTAAGGTTTAAGTGGCGGTAACGAAATGGCACCACTTCCACAACAGTTGGAGAAATGCCCACGACAATTTTTCTCTCCGTCAAAATGAATTGCTGCACAAAATTCACAAACCGAGTTCCTTTCTCCTATGTCGTGTGGAATGGGGCGATTTTCGATATTCCTTGCTGCGTATTTGGAAGGCGTTGGAAGTTTTCGTCGCCTTACGTTGTTTTGTTGACGCTGGGCTGGAGATAATGACTGCCAAATTTCTGCATTCCGCTGCCTAATTTTGTCTTGTTCACTGTTGATTTGTCGTTGGCCTGGTTGTTCCTCATGATTAGGGGTTATATTATTAAGCATGCCGCTGCTGTTGTTTGCTCTCAGTTCTGTTGATTTCAAATGCAAAATACGAATAGTCTAATAATGTACAATTAGCCATATCGTATGTTTATGTACTTTTTTCCTTATACCTGCTAACGACAACACCGACTGTTCTCCCTCATTCTGTTCAGTTCCGTCATTTGATAAATTGCTTAACGGTCTTCTAAGATCTAGTCTTCTCTGATGACAATTTTGATATCGAATTCTTTTTCTTTCCGCTTCTTTATCTCTTTGCTCTGGGGTAGCCGATTCACGCCTTTTCCTATCATATTGTGCTTTTAATTGTTTTTGCAATACCTGTTGATTATCTAAATATAAACAGAACAAAATACAATGTAGAATGTTATCATCATTTCGCTTTGAAGCTTGAAAGATAAAATTGTAAAAAGTATATGCCTATACCCTCATTCTCTTTGTTTTCTTGACTTTTTGCATCCCTTCGTCGTTTCTTACTGGCAGCTTCCTTTTGTTTTTGTTCCTGTGAAGCAGTCTGCCGTCTCATTAGGTCATACTCCGCTTTCCTTTGTTTTTGCAAAGATGGCTGCTTATCCATATCTAAAATCACATTACAATATTGAAAAATTATGAGCATTTAATTTAAATATAATTAATGAGCATTTAATTCATTAAAAGTATTAGCTTTGTAGATTACTTTAATGTATATTGCTGAACAACGTTAGTTGAAACAACTGGACACGATCAGAGGTTCCTTACTGTCCCACTCCAGCTGTTTCTTGAACACGGCACTGTTTACTTGCATGGGCTGGTATAACTGTTTCAAGAAAATCATAAATATAATTAAAATGTGCAGGGAATGAACAACCTGCAGTATTTAATTAATTAATGCTAATGATTTTGAACATTTACCTTAACTCACTGCTCCCACTAAACAACGTCGTTAGTTGAAACCACTGGACACGATCAGAGGTCCCTTACTGTTCCACTCCAGCTGTTGCTTGAACACGACACTGTTTACTTGCATGGGCTGGTATAACTGTTTCAAGAAAATCATAAATATAATTAAAATGTGCAGGGAATGAACAACCTGCAGTATTTAATTAATTAATGCTAATGATTTTGAACATTTACCTTAACTCACTGCTCCCACTAAACAACGTCGTTAGTTGAAACCACTGAACACGATCAGAGGTCCCTTACTTTTCCACTCCAGCTGTTGCTTGAACACGACACTGTTTACTTGCATGGGCTGGTATAACTGTTTCAAAAAATCATAAATATAATTAAAATGTGCAGGGAATGAACAACCTGCTGTATTTAATTAATGCTAATGATTTTGAATATTTACCTTAACTAACTGCTCCCACTAAACAACGTCGTTAGTTGAAGTCGCTGGACACGATCAGAGGTCCCTTACTGTTCCACTCCAGCTGTTGCTTGAACACGACACTGTTTACTTGCATGGGCTGGTATAACTGTTTCAAAAAATCATAAATATAATTAAAATGTGCAGGGAATGAACAACCTGCTGTATTTAATTAATGCTAATGATTTTGAATATTTACCTTAACTAACTGCTCCCACTAAACAACGTCGTTAGTTGAAGTCGCTGGACACGATCAGAGGTCCCTTACTGTTCCACTCCAGCTGTTGCTTGAAAAATATCGATTTGCATCGTCGTTTGTAACCCTGTTTACGGAAATATATTAACATTTATTAAAATGTGTAGGGAATGAACAGCCTGCAGTATTTAATTAATTATTAATTAATTATTTTGTTTTTTACCTTACGTAGATTCACTAATGCCAATATTGCTTGGTAGCATTGGGCATATGTATATTTCGTTGTTTTTTACTACGAAACTGGTAGATTAATTCTGGAAAAGAGAATTTTCTTGAAATGGATGGATGATAGCGAGATGATATTAGAAAGTTGTACTTTTGTGTATCGGTTGGTTGATGCAAGTTGTTTTTGGTGTTGTCAACATGAATGGTTAAAAGCACCCGGCAGTAAGGCAGTAAGTTCACTTACCTGGCATAAGATGGCGCATTCTCGCCATTTGCTATTCCTGTGCTGTTGGTTCAAGCAGTAGCACAGTACAGAGCAAGCAGCAGCTTAGCTCACAACAGCAGCTGGGTATATGCTGGGTGCTGCATTGAGTTGAATAGAGTGAGGAAAAGTGTGGACATGAGGAGAATTGTCAGCAAGTTATATGAGATAAAGATCATCCAAGCGTATGTGTTCGTGTACATATATGGACCCGTTGTTGAGTTATTTATTTATTTACTGGAAGAACATGCCTCATGAGAGTAGGGGTATTTGGTAAATATTTTTCCCGATAGAAATGCTTCCCATGTAGTAACATATTTTGGATAGAAAGAAAAACAAAAAAGAGCTGCTGCTACAATGATGCTTTGCGTGTGTATGTGTGTATGAGAGAGAAGAGCCACTAAAGGAAGAAAAATCCTTTCTCATTTGGCTTGTCTGTCTGTCAAAGTACAACTAGTTGGATGAGTATCACACTTATGACAAAGCTGACACTTTATGAACGATGGATGATCAAGGGAATCGTGCATCTTCCTCACAAGATCCTCATCATCATCACCACCACCATCACGACAATGATCAAAAAGAATGAAGAGCATCATGCAGCAAAACACAGCAACACAGAAAAAAACCATCACCTCATTCATAAACGACCACACTGTGATCGGTGATCATTATTGACGATGATGTGGTCTAACTGTGTCGCTATGACAGAAGCACTTTTTTTTGTTTTGAATTCCCCTCGAGTATGTACTCGTATGGCGTGCCATGAGAGTGATCACATTTAAAGAATTATTTTCGATTCATTGGTTTATTTATCGCAAATATTCATGATAATGCTTGCTTTGTAATGTCCCTTCGCTTCATAAAGTGCGTCCACGTAATCTTTTCCGATGGTTTCCTCCCATGTCTTTATATTTCTCACTTTCTGCCCAGTACACAAAAGATGCAATGCGATCAAGCTGCTCTTCATCATCATCTTGCCTTCGTTCACTGCCCTGCGTCATGATGATGGTTGGTGGTAGTGGATTGCGGTGTCTGATGTGTGGCTATTACATAATAAGAAGAATAACAACACACCATTGGATTCCCATCAATAACGAGCTGTCTCAAACTCGTTTTTAGATATTATGCATGACTGCGTTTATTGTTCATCATTGAAAAGCTTTTCGGGCGTCAAAAATTCATTCATTACTGTCTCAATCCATCATGGTAACGTTGTCCAACCAAAAGTCTTCCGCAGCAACTGCAACAACAACAAAGGCAAAATTCAGCATATTACTTCTCTGACATAATAACACAAGCTCAAGGGAACAAGTACATACGAAAAAGTGACCAAATAACATCTACGACACACATCGTGTGTATTTTCTTCGTGTCCTTCAAATTAAACTTTATTGATCACATTATCCTATCGTCAACTTAATAATGCAGTATGAAAGATTGGTCTGCCACCAAGTAAATATTTTACTATACAAAATATTTGAATAAATAAGAAAATAGTTCTTTCTCAATTTCCTAAGTAATTGAACGCTCAATGTGTAGCCATTACATTGTCATTGTATGTTCATAATATGAACTTTATATATATTATTGAAATCATATTTTTGTTCAATTTCGAGAGTGTAATTTGGTATCCCTTGCCAGTGACTGTTGTGGTTACCATTTCAATTCATAATTGTATCCACTAACTGAAAATATTCTTTGAATTTGTTGTATGGTAGTTCCCATTGAACTGGCATTGTGCCTCTTTCATGTACACGTACTTGTTCTGCCTTCAACGAAAAAAAGGAAAGAAATGGAGGAGTACGGCTTCATTGATAAATCGATGAAATCAACAAATGTTCTTTTTCGGATTGAACATTCCATTGATATTTTCGGGTGATTGTTGGTGCAAATGGTGATGGAAACGGAAACATCACCAAAGAATGCTTACTTGTTCTGATAGAAATATGTTTTCTACGAAGATATTATCTACGTTGGGCCTATGAACGTACGTAAGGTGATGGGATAAGTAAATGGTAAGAGAAACAGAACGAGAGAGAGAGAGAGAAAGAAAGAGACAGAGCGAAAGAGAAAAGTACACACAATCCAGTAAAGTGTACCGGCTGAGGCTCGCGTACTTATACTCATGCACACACGCTACACTTTAACGGCTATGAATCATTAGCCGTGAACGAAAGGATTGATTGATTGGCTTGCATTTTCACCAAGACGCAAGAATTACTCACCCTCGACCCTACTCCTCTGTTTGTCTTTGTTCTTGAATTGGAAAAGGAAGAAGCCGACGAGGAAGAAAGAAAGAAGGAAAAATGAGATGTTCAACCAAGAAATGTTCGTACGTTTTGCTATATTCATGTACGTATAGCTACCTACTCACGAAGGATTTCCCTGTGTGGCGGTGGTGATCGGTGATGGAGTTTCTTGAAAAGAATGGATAAAAGTAAATAGACGTCTGGAAATGAAGGCTAGGCCTGCTACTACTGCTGCTATGCTGGCTCCTCTCACTCTACTCTTTCTCCGGCTGACTAAAAACGTTCGAAAGTATTTTGATTGTGTAAACTCAGACGCACATACATACATGCCCACACACACACATACAAACAGTAACTTTGACAAGATGGAAAAGTAATGTTCAAATGTCGGATTCTCCTCAGCAGCAGTAGTATTCCTATTAGTAAAAGTTAGCAGTGATGGTGGTGGTGGCGGCATTGGAGGCAACGGCGATTGTAGTAGTAAAATCATGAAAAGCACCTAATCATCAATTTCATTAGTAAATGTGAATGCTGATAAATACACGGCCCGCACTTTCACTCAAACAAGTTCTCTCTTCTCCCTTCTTTCTCGAGGACTGATATGCTGACATCACTCCACTTTATATACATATAAGTATATCTACTCACCACCCTCTAATTCTCAAAGAGCTTTTGTATTGCTTGCATATGCATTATAGCTTTGTTACGTGATTTGTTGGGGAGATTAGTTTTCCAAAAAGAATCGTTTCCACTTCTTTAAATTGGCTGCCATGCCACCAGTGCAAAAAATGGAAACAGGTACTAAATGTGGAATTGTATTTCTGTTATTAAATATGTATGTGCTTCCTTTATGAAATGAAAATGCGTATTTCCCAAGTTTATTATAACAGCGAATAAAGTACAAGGTAGAATGAAATGATGAAGATATATAGTAACTAGGACGGGTGTAAACCCGAAATAAAAAACTACCGGAAGCGCGATGTATGTGGAATTGAGAGATGTGACATTTAGTTCAACGTTCTAAACACTAATCTTGAATTTTTCTATCAATTTCCGAAATAAGGGGTGGCCGGTTAATTGGGACACAAATTTTTACTTAGCATAGCATCCAGCGGCATTATAATATGCATTCAGTATTTCGCCCATCGATACACTAATAAATGCTCTTTCAATCGGTGGGTGAATCATCGCTCTACGATAAACCCTTTAGAAATGACGGCGAGAAATGTCAAGTGGTTGCAAATCTCGCATTTAAATGTGTGCAATATAAGATTGTATTCCAGTGACAGTACACGTTCAGTACATCGTACCATTTATTATTGCCAATACGTGGGAGATAGAGCATTCGATTCTGATTATCTTAGGCGTAATCCCAGAATATATTGTCAACTTTAGAGTTTCTATTAATCAGTTCGAATGGCGTCAACGTTTTGGTAATCCATTTTTGGTGCCCAATCCAAAATCTCAAAACCTTGACAATTATTGGACCTTTTTATAATAGCGTTACAGTTAACGATATGTGGTGAGATTAGGCGTAAAAGAATCAGAATCAAATGCTCTATCTGCCACAGGTTTGCAAATGCCAATTTTAATGCGTATGTCACTTGTACTGCATTGTGAACAAAATGTTACCCTACGCAACCTTGAAATGTCAGATTATCAACCTCTTGACATTTGTCGCCACCATTTCGAAAAGGTTTACCGTAGAGCAATGACTCACCCACCTATCGAAAGAGGATCGATTGGAGTATATATGGTCTATGAACCGCACTCGCATTGTAGTACCGCTGGAAGTAATGTGAGGTCAAAATTTGTGTCCCAATTAACCGGCCACCCTTTAATATATTTTGACCCTTTGTTGACCATAGGGTCAATGGTCAAAGTTGGCCGAATTGACCAATAGTGCCGTGACAAAAAATGATCAGCATAAAATTCTCTATCAGATAAGCATATAACATTTTTTTGCCATAAGGAAGCATTGTGACCTCATCCCCCACCATACCCGTGGGGTTGACCCCCGGAGGCCCAAAATCAATACCGAATTTTCTCATGACCTGGGGTACCTCTATGCCAAGTTTGGACCAAATCGGTCAATGCTAACAAAAATTACAGTGTTTACAGACTTACGGACACACAGACACACAGACACACAGACACACAGACAGACAAACAGATCAATCGCAATAACTACCTATATAAGCATTTCATGCTTCCGGTAGTTAATAAAAAAGCTAACATAAAAGTAAGATGTATTAGGTGAGTGATATTTACATCCAGCCATAGATGCAGCTAGTTAGAGAATGGCGTATAATGGGTATATATTTAAAGATAGTGAACTTTTGATGTCGCAGTAAAATCATTAAGAGGAAAATGGGGAAAGCCTATTAAATATAAAAAGGAGAGAGAGAGAGACAGAAATAAGCAGAACAAGTAGGAGAAACATAAAAAGGAGGAGGACGTTTAGAGTATTTTCAAGAAGAGCAAAAAGCAGACGAGAAGAAAAATGATGACGAGCATTGAGATCAGATGGACAATTTTTTTGGCATCATGCATTTGAGAAAAGAGAAGGTTTGGACATATTGCTTTAGCTCGCCTGCCTGTCTACAATTTTTTCGCTTTTGCTCTCTCCCCCATCTCTCTCTCTGGTGCTGCTTATCGTTGTTAGTGACGGAGTAAGTAGTATGGGATGATGTCAAGGAGAACAAAGAAAGGTAGAGAAGGAGTGAACCGTGAGGAGCGAGTAGGAAAAAAATATATAAAAGTACGGCAAGAGGACAACGACATAAGGAACGTAAGAAAGAAGGAAGAGAAGCGGAAAGACTTGGAGGACATTATTAGAGGAAGACAAGGGTGATAAAACGATCTCCTTTGATCTCCACAAACGACCATGTGTCTAAATGACCAAAAAGTGGACAGGCATCTTTTGATAAATCGGCTTACAGACTGGAGGCACATACGCAGTGAAAGAGAGAGAGAGAGAGCAAGATGGAAATCTTCAGCTGCTGCTACTCCGGCTGCTCACTGTCGTCGAAACGAACTTTACAAGAGTTGCATTTTCTTGGTGGTGGTGGTGTTTCCCCTTCTTCGTTTCCTTGGTATATATTTTTTCTTCGACTGTTCGTGTTACCACCTCATTTCCGATCTCATCTCTGCTTCTCCCTGAGAAAGAGAGAGAGAGAGAAGAGAGATGGAAAGAGAAGAAAAAACGACGACGACAAGGAGAAAAGTACAAGTCGACAAAATGGAAGAGGAAATGTACAAGGTGAAGAGTACTTTGTGTTGTGTGTGTCTACAAGTAAGAACGAAAGGGGGACGAACCACAACTTTTCTCTTCTCGCAACTCAGAAACAAGTTTTATTTTTCAAATCCATCATTTTCATCTTGAACAAAGCATTCTCCTTCTGCTTCTTCTACATTATTTCTCTTCATGTCATCATCATCATCATCATTTGCTTTCTCCTTTCCTTTCTATTTTTCAAATTTTATGAAATTATTATTAGTATTATTACTTCCTATTTAGAATTTCTTTTCATGAGGTTTTTCCATGCAACCAATTTGTGGTAACATTCCGTGTATGAAACATGTACGTTATATACATATGAATGTACATTGTGGTTCTCCCCTAGCAAAACAAGTACAACAGCAAAACTTAATTACGACGGAGTGAAATTTACTAACAAAGCATAAAAAATGAACAAGTAAGTAAATAAAGTAGGACAAGTGGAATGAACAAACGGCTCATCATCATTATCATCAAGCTCACGATGACTTGTCCTGTGTCTTGCGAAGCATGCTGTGCTCCTGCTAGCGCAAGTTTTTGATCACTTTTTGTCCGACAATGAAGTTACACTGAAAACATAATTGATGACCCCAAAGAAGTTTA
The DNA here is from genome assembly GCA_004115045.4 of Sinella curviseta. Taxonomy (NCBI): domain Eukaryota; kingdom Metazoa; phylum Arthropoda; class Collembola; order Entomobryomorpha; family Entomobryidae; genus Sinella; species Sinella curviseta. The sequence goes on from CM065489.1 coordinate 12,856,635, forward strand.
GCTAACTCAGTAATTGACATTTATAACATGCCGACTTGGTCTATATAACGCACATACATTCATAAACAATGCATACACATGCGTATATATGCTGTGTGGGCACCACTCCATCCTATAATTACGACATAATGTTTCCGCTCTTCTTGTACAAAGTATTTATACGTATCAGTCAATTTGTTTGAGAGGATTTTCCTCCCATAGAATCCCACACAGATTATCTGTTCATCGGGAGAGATTGACTGGGTACATTAGAAAACCGCAAAACTTTACTTGCTTTCCCTTTCACTGTCATCACCATCTATCCGCGCTAGCATACTTTCATTATCGTCATCATCATCAACCATAACAACAGCCAGTAGAACAACAAGGTGAGCAGAGTCGAGTGTACAAGTAAGTAGAAGAAGAATTGCTTAAATTATCAGGAGAAAATTGGAGAGAATCTCAGGAACGAGTAGAATTTCAATGGTCATGTTCCCATCAAGACATCAACTTGAAGGAGCGTTCTACTCACTCATTGAGAAGCACAGTCAGTGGTTGATTACTATCCAACAGCTCACCTTTACTGCAGCTCCTGCTGCTATATACATAATACCACTACGCTTTCCATCGTTAGTTCGCCCACAAAATCTTATAATATTGTGGGATTTGATGAATCTAAAGCGTGGTAGTATCAGTAATAATAATAATAATAATAACAAGCGCTTCCTACCTTGTCCCAACAACTGCCAAAGAAAACGTATTTTTTTCGTAAAAGAGTTAAACAAGTCATGACTGTGCGCTGGTGGTGGTGGTGGGTGGAAAAGAGGTAGAAACTGAAAATTCATAGTTTGTCTCGCTGCTTCCATGGATGTGTGAGGTGAGTAGAAGTACTAAGGTATCTTATTGTTGTGGGATGTAGTAGGTGTGTATGAAAGTATAGAGGTAAGGAAGGACGACCCCTCACCATCACCACCACCGCCACCACCATCATACCACCAAATATGTATGTGTGTTTTTGTCGGAAGCCTTGATCATTAGTACACGGCTGGCCACTTGAGGTTGATTAATGAAAGCCCAAAAACTCTTTACCATCACCTTTAGAAGATGCTCCTGCTGTTTTTCCTCAGAATCTCTCTCCGTCGTAGAAGAATAAATAAGTGGAGGTGGTGGAAGAAGGAGGAAAAATAATAGGAATACATATTATTGTACAAGTTTCGGAGAAAAGACGTATAGCACTATAGATGCACGCATATAACACACCGTGTTTCTCCGTCTTGTTCGCATTCTCCAAAAAAACGAACTGATTTATGTTCAGGGAATGTGGAAATGAAAACGTAATGAGAAGCTGCAAATGGGGATTCTCAAATTATATCCGTCAAGAGGGTCCCTGCTGCTGCTTCTTCATCATTTTCTTCTTCACCTCGCCACCACCACCACTCATTTTGTAGTATTTGTAGTTTGAGTGCGAGTGTGAATCTTTACCACACCAACAACCACCACCCATACAACACTCAGCATATACACACGTTGGTTGTTTTTCATCTTGTTCATTTCGAATGCCACACGTTCATCATTGACACAGGGCGAGGAGTAAAAGTGGAGAAGAAAAGGAAAAATAATATAGAATCAGCGAGTGAGCGAGCAGGCAGTGCGTTAGCTATATAATAATGATGATGATGATGGCAACGACGACGTTGACGATGATGTTGATAATATGTCCATAATAGTCCACCACCCTACTTATATTTCATATTTATATTCATTCGTAGCAGATATTTCTTCGACAAACACGGGGAAGCACAAAAGTGGTAGCTGTGCAAAATAATAGTAGCGATGTGAACGCACCCTCCTATTTTCAAGTGTCATCTTGAGAATTTCAAGATTTTCCTTCTTTCTACCTTCTCCTTCCTTCCTTCCCCCTATATTGGTTTTTGGTATTATCGAAGCATTTTTATACAATTTTGTATTATAATAGTAGTTGAGTCCTATTATTATTGCTATACTTTTGCTACGATTATTATTATTGTTACTTTCCCATCCATGTGCATCATTACTGTTTCTTGTTTCCAATTATACCATTTATTTTTCTACCATCTTTTGTCTATTTGCACCTTGTTGAAAAGTGACTCATTTTACTAGAGTCAAGACGACCAGAGGAGAGAAACCTGTGCTGTTCATTGTGAAAATTTTTAATCATTTTGAGATTACTCACGAACGATAAACGACGCTGTCACATTTTTGCATCGTTATATATAATTATCAACATCACTTGACCATCAATTGTAGTACACTAGAAAAAAATATAATGTGCAAGTTTGAACGACTAAAAAGGCAACATTGGGAACGATTTTTACAAAATGCTAGGCATTTATATGGTCACGTTTTCGTAATTACTTCCACGACTAAAAGTGTTAGATAAAAGCATACAACCACCCCCCTGATCATATTTTATACAGATGGAATGATGAAAAATGCCCAATAATTTGTTATGCCACCTATGTACCTTTCGTGTATTTATTTATACACGATGATCTCTCTCTTCAGCTTAATAACTTGAGCCATTCATAGAATGAAAATCCCTTTCTGCTTGCCATTTTCCTTTTGCAGCAGACAAGTGCGTATTGCAGAACACACACAACATTCTCTGTATGTGTGAGTACGCGCACGGTGAAGGTGCCATTAGCACGAAACCATCTAGAAAGATAAAGAGTTGATGCGATTAAAGCGAATTGCTAAACCGGAACTTATTTTAATATTGTGAATAAATATAAAATTAGCCTAGGGCAGCCGGCATCAGCGGCAATTTCAATGAGAGTTGTGGTGTACGTGTCTTGTAGCTACGACGGTGAAGATACTTGATCATCACTCATGCTACACACAGCCAGCAGACATGCACATCAGACACAACACACTCACTCACTCATACAATCTTTCTCACTTGCAACAACTCGCGTTGTTCGAGAGTGAGAGAGAGAAAAGCAGAGCCGTTTTAGATGAATCATGTCCAGGAAAAAGGAAGCAGCTGAGGACCGGCATTATTCATCTCTGTCTATCTATCTATCTCACTTGCGATTCCTTTAATTTAGCGTATCTCCTCACACAGCCAGCTTATACTCTGCTCTCCAAGAGAAAGTAATAATAATAACAATCAGGCTATATCTCCCCAAGTATTTATACAGTGCACACTATCAGTGATTATTATAAAGACACACATACATACAATGTTTGCTGTAGTTGTAGGAGTAGGCAGAGGCACGCATGGATGAATGACTAGGAGCAACACTCTCGACCAAAGTAGGCTTGTAAAAGTAACATTGACAGCCTTTCTCTCTCTCTCTCTCTCCCTTTCTCTCCAGTTTGTAGATGATGAAACAGAGGTAAGCCTGGATTCAGTTGAGAGAAGGTGTGTGTAGTTGGTGCCTTTTCTAGTTTACACAAGGAAAAACCAATAAGTAGCTTATGCTAAAATGGCACAGCAACAACAGATATATAAGTATTCCTTGTTCAATCCTCCCACAGAGCTATACATACATACATATATGCATATAGGAGCCACCTACCCTTTTTAGTGTCGTGACACCTAAAGTGGTAGTGGTGGCAGTGGTGATGGTTATATTGGTTGGAAAAGTTCTAGTGGCATCATTGATGATGTCTTTTGGGTAGAGAAGTTACCGGATAAATAAAGTGGCAAATGGATCTGTTTTGCCTTCCTCGCTTGGATTTTCGAGGTGTTGTGAAATTCACATGGAATAGCGAGCGAGCAAAAGAAGAGGAGCTAAAGCTAAAGCAATTTTGTCGTCGTGAAACGAGAGGAGCAGGAGAGAAGGTGGTGGTGGTAGCAACATACCATCATCTATTTACCTAAGTATCACGATGGGATTAGAGAAAAGTGCATTTTCACCGAAACCCTTTTGCATTATCATCATTCGGTTCTCTGTGTGTGTGTGTCGTCCTTGCCGTTACAAATGGATGGATGTATACATATTTAGGAACTCATGTTTTTATAAGGGAATGAATACACACCTACAATTTAAAAGAAAAAAAGAAAGAGAATGATCTAAAATAGCGGAATTGCAATGCAAAGGATCTTACTGACAGTGCTACTGTATGAGGTAATCATTTTGAGGCACGCATCATAAAGTGTACACACAACTTTACATTTAAACTTTCATTGAGAATTCATTACGTTTGTGCAGAAAAGCATAATTTATTGTTGTCGGATGGACAGACAAGCAAAATTAATGATTCTAAAATGAGTGATTGTTGCTACTGCCATGCATCAACAAAAACCTGACTGACACATCGCCCAAGTATGTTTTCTCACATTGACTGCATTTGCTTATTTTAGCTAGTTATATACTTAACTACACTGCACTGGACCAAAGAGGGAAGCAAAAGCAGCGTTTTGGGTAGATACAAAATATAGGTAAACACGCGCGGGGACATTTGCCGAGATAAAAGCAAGAGGCAGAGAGAGGCGGTTTTGCTTGCTTATTCATTCACCCAAAATCAGTTAGTATGGCTTATTTTGAAAATTTCGAATAGCTGCTTTGGCGATGGTGGCAGTGTGCTGAATTGCATATATTGGTTGAAACGACAGAGGAGAGAGTATTAGCACCAGAGGCAGTGAATTCATTACGGATGATGCTCTGCTACTACTACTACTGCAAAAGGACTACTTCCACCACCATTACTACTATAACTACTTATTAAACATTTTGGTCGTTTTCGTCAACATTCTCATCAACATATCAGTAGAGTAGCATGCATAATATTGTGTACCTACGTACATATATGCGTATGTGTATTTTGCATTAGTTTTTCCATGGCGGTCGTGGCAGAAGGAAGACGTTAAGAGAGGAAGCAGGTTTTACAAGCAATTCCCCGAAATGTCATTAAATTTCCATAATATTAAAATATTGTCACTTCAGATAAAGTATACACCGTACCGCTCTTAATCTTTGTCTAATGTAAACACAACTTAAATCCCTACGGGATATTGTACGTCAACGAGGGTATTTTATTTCGCCAGCTTCATTGCTCACACATATATACACACAAAACGCTTTCACATTCACACACATAAGTTGTTTGTATTGAAGATCCTGTTTAAAATAAAATAAATTCTACAAGATTCTATGCAAACACTTTGTATATATATATCCTTCCATAATAGAAGTATTTATATTCTTCCATGTATGTCGTCCTGCTCCTCATCAGCAACAAGAAAAGCTATAATAAAAAACATTTTATCCTTTTGCTACACATTCAGCTGTTCAATTTAATATTTATGTATAGATATTGCAATGAATACTACCAAAAACTACCATCACTGTTTACATTTAAAACTACTCGACACCACTGTGGACATTATTTACTAATCGACGTATTCAAAAAGCGCTTTTCCACCCATAAATGCCACTTACATGGGTTCAGCAGCTACATATGCCGAGAAATTTTGCCCCATTTTCATCGCGTATCTATCTATTTCTCATAAAATATTGTTGTCTGCATTGGAATTGGAACTCCTGCAGAGAAGCGCCACCAGCAGCACTAGTAGTAGTGGCAATAAGATCGCTTCGATGATAGTATGAATGGATGAATTGCTGGATTTTCTGACTTGACAAATACATAACGCTAATCCTTTTTTCATAAAAATTGAAATTTCTCAAATAAATAGGCAGTGCAACTGCTTGAACTATGCTATTAGTAGGGCATAAAGTAGGAAATACAGCTTATCTTTGAGAAAAGTGACGCTTAATTTTGTTGTCTTGGTTTTTAGCTTGAAAAATGCTGAACATATTTACGTCAACGCTGTAAATATACGGTTTAAATTGATCCACTTGAACTTTGGCATACATACGTATAAAACAAATTTACTTGCTTATGTGCGCATTCGCATTCTGTTTTTTTGTGTTCTTTTCCAGCATAATCATGCATAATTCTATGATCTTGATCTCCACTGAGAGACACGGAGAAAATAATAAAACGACATTGGATCAAACATGTCAACATATTACCATTATGCAGTCGAAAGAAAAGTATTCTTGTAGTGATGAAAAGAACCAGAATGATATAAAAAAGGAATACTCTCTATCTTACATCCTATTCCCATATTTATGTTTTTTATTTATCATTCCTCAGCATTTTTTTGTCCTCTGAAAGTGGAAATGAAAGTGAATTTGACTTTCATATTCATTTACATTGCGCAATACATCCTTTTAAAATTCAATATGTCAGATAAAATTACCATTATTAAGAAAATGGAGACGGGACTTGTGCTTATTTTTGTTTTTATCACTGACAGATTCACGGTAATCGTATGTACGTAAATACTTGCACGATTTCCAGCACAGCAGCAGCAGTTATGGTTTCAATAGTCATTGTTATTTCTGTGGGGTGCTACGTTACAAATTTGTGGGTAATGAAGTAAGAATAATAATAGGTAATAGTAAAATAATCCGTGTCTGTGTGAGAGCTCGTTTTAAAAAGAAGAAGCGAAAAAATATCAATTTTTATTCAAATTGTTCTCACTTCATATAATAATGGAATAAAGATTTGGGGAAAAGAAAAGGATAAAAATGTATGCATTTAAGTGTGTTTGTGATAACGAAAGATGGTAAAAATGTATACACATGATAATATTACTACTTTGGCTACAATTTTTTTGACGGACTACTATCAACTATATTGCCTGTATGAGCGAGTGAATAAATAAGAAAAAAACAGATGGTCCACAACAATCTTTTTTTACGTTTTTTATGAATAATAGGAAACCGGATTCTTCATCTTTTTCTCTTCGTCTTTCCAAGCAGACATCAGAGAAGAAGACGAAGATGACGATGAAGGGAATAGGTTGCGTGTCAGCCCCTAATTTATTAACAAAAAGCAAAGTTTTTTTCCTCTCTCCTTCGTCTTCTTCTGGTATCCACGTTGAAACAAATTAAAGGAGAGCTAATAAAAATGAAACTAGTAGAACGAACGGGAACAAATACTTTGTTCACGTTTACGTATGTATGCATGTATTACACCACCCCTTTGCGGATAGACAGTCGGACAGACTAAATGGCCGTGTGTAGAAGTAGGTATTATTACGTTTTACTATAGACGGACAAGAAAATAGTTTGGACGGTCGGACGATTGAATAGTTTTTACATACCTTCGTCATACTTTTGATTTCATCAGAAAAGAATCTCTTACCTCTCTTCTTTCGTGCCAAAGTCATTTAGTCAGTCCAACTACCTTGTGAAGAAAAAAATATTGCAATAGAAGAAATATTTTTTTAAAAGATGGAAGAAATAAACAAAAGGATGTATTTTACATTTTATTGTTATTATTTATCAAAAAATGATTATGCAACAGGCATCAACCGTCTAATCTGAATAATGTTGATGATGAAACACGAAGCAATTGACAATCTAGTTTTCCAATCAGTTTACGAAATACAGTATCACATAATTTCAGTTCAATTTTAAACTTTTTTATTTTAAGAAAAATGCAAATGATCACATTTCTCAAGCAACTAATTTCCAAAGGATGAAAGATGATTTACATTTTTCATCACGTACAAACTAACGACATGTTGGCGAATATCAAAAAGTACTAACACGAATACCCAACCGAAAAGATCATAGACCCATCCCATCTACCTTATTCCGTTCATCAACCGACTAATCATAGAGTTGGTCGAAAGAAATGGAGAAGTCAGCAAAATAAAAATTTTGTTTGGTGGCGGTGGTGATACGATATAATTTCTCTTAAACAGTATCAATTATATCATGAGCTGATACATACCTTTGTGAATCCATTTTGATAATGAAACAAGCTATCATAATGAATAATTTTATGATTTCTTGGAACGATGCATGCATCAAAGTTACACGTACCTCACATTGGCATAGTCATACAATCACACACACCACACATACATATTCCTAAATAGCTATACAACAACAAAGTTACAAATAGGTAGATAATTTACTTGTACGCTTATTTGCCGTTTTGCAGCATATCTGTCTGCATTGTATACTCATTCATTTTTCACATTAAATTCCATCATCCAGCAGGCAGTTTGAGAATTTTGAGATGAGAACCAATTTTTTTGTCTGCGTCTAATATGCTGCTGGCTCAACCAAGTGGTGTGTGAGTGAGTAGGTAGGAATATGTCAGTGCATGTCAAAAAAGTAGTTTTCCTCCTGTTAACAACAAGTTGATGTGCTAGTAGTTGTTGTAGTAATCACTACCACCACGTCATCTATTTGAAATCAATCTTCTTGGTATCTGCACCCACAACGAGATAATGGTTTTACTGCCTAACAACCTACCTTACATACAAACGCCCATTATTTATTTCACTAGAACAACCACTAGTACTACAATCACATCGCCATTGCTAATCCGACATAACTATCATCAGTGTGGCTGGTAATGTGATGTTGACGCTGCTTCTGATTCACTCAGTTTGAAATTTTAAAGATATTAAATGCCAGGATGATGATCATGGTGATATGATGAGACTGGCTAGAAAGCTGACGAATAGAGCTAAAAAAATTGAAAAAAGAAATGAAATAAAAGTTGGATTGAAAGCAAAGTACAGAAGGAGAGAGACAGGGAGATTGGAGAAAATTGCTAGTTAAGTGTTGTGGTAATTAGCGTGCCAGCACTTTTGATGTATAATTTTTCCACCATGCTACATTCTCAAAGCGAAAGTAATTGAACGGTAGCAGAAAAAATCTAATAAATACTAATATTAAGTAGCAGTCCGGGGTGTAGAGAGGATAATACTTTGCGTTGCTATTTTACAATTTCCACCACACAAATAGCCATAGCGCTTTCATCGTCATTTTTACCCTTGGACAAGCTCTCGTTAAACTAAAAAAATTGCAACAAATTCCATGTATCCTATATATCTACTCAATGAAATCAAAGAGGCATGAGAAACAGTTGAAATTACAAACCACCGACGGAACAAAGCGATATAAATTTCTTTTTTTTTTGTTCTGGAGTACTAAAAATTAAATCCATGTGAAATGAGATTCTTTCGACTGGAAATAATGAAATTTGCTAATGAACCCAAAGTATGTACCCCCGCAGTAAATTTAACACATGATGAGTTAGATATGGGCTCAAAGGAAACTCGCAATTTATTATGGAAAAATCCAAAGCTAATCACAACTTTCTGATGTATGTTAAGTCCAACATCAAAGGCTTGTGTGATGCTGCAGCACGCTGGCATTTACGCGGAACTGCATTTCACGTTTTTAATGACGTTTCTTCTGAACCTGTAAAAGCCACAAGCTGCGCAATAATTATTTTAATAGCATTTTACTCAAGTAAATATGAATGCTGATACTGCCCTTTTTGTAGCATTTTGACAGAAAATAAATATCCTTTTAATTGTGTCACTACTTGGTGGTCTGGACTCTACTAGTGGTAAGTGGTAATAACGAAAGTATTTATCTATTATCTGTGTGTGTGCACGCTCTATGCACAACCTTTCATTTCGTCACATCTCGTTAAGCCACGTTGTATGATAATGTGTCCCACTATTACTCACCATTATGTGACGTTTTCCTCAAGTGCTGGAATTGTAAATAGAATACTATTACCATTTTGTTGTGTAACAAGCTACAAAGTTGTAGTAGAAGTGGGAGAGGGATGATGAGATGAATTTGTACACACAAATATCCAGAGAAAACAACATGTACCACAACAACTACATACATTCAAACAAGAATTTTAAGCGATTTTTACTTTAGAAGTACAGGAGTAGTAGTAGCAGCAACAAACAACAACAAGAATTGCTATTAGAAGTAACAACATGCCAAGAAAGACATGGGCACTCTGATAAAGAAGACGATGATGATGATAATGATGACGATCATCATTATGGTCCTCAGCACCATCATCGTGATCATCGTCGTGATCTTTTTTATCTTTTTTTTTGCTTTTGATGAGGCTTGCCTCGTGCGTGCGTGCTTGGCTGATGTCTACTTGTACTTGCTGACATATTCTCTGAGGGTGAATGCATTTCAGAGACAAGGCAGAAAGGAAGACGAAGAATAGATGTGTTATTACATGAAGAGAAAGAGAGAGAGAGAATAATGCGCCAAGTGGAAAGGAAAAAGAGAAGAAGAGGCGACACGATCAGTTAAAATAAATGCTAAAGAATTTCCATGGCTCGTTGACGCTGCACAAATGGGCTTTGGATAACCATTAAGCCGAATTAGAGGAGTTAATAAAAGGGAACTACCACACGGTTCAATGAGAAAGAACAATTCATGAATTCACTTGACTGCTGTGTGTGTATGTGTGTGTGCGCCTCTCCTCTCCTCTCAACTCTCTCATCTCTTCTCCGAGAAAAACATACCTTTACACATTTGCCTAACCATATCAAATGCACAAATAGACAGATAGACACACCAACTTTATACCTATTTAATTTCCAGTATGTTTGTGTGCAGTAGGAGGATGTACATTTTCTCATCGTCATCCTTCTCCTCTCATGAAAACACCGAAAATGCAAGTAAATAGGAATTTACGCATAATTTTATATTGTTACCATAACATGAGCAGCATTATGAGCTGTTGGAAATTGTAAACTCATTTCTATTTAGAGCGACAAGTAACAGAAAGAAGGAGTTACAACAGCAGCAGCAGAAGCAAAATCATCATCATCAACAACAGCACTAAAGGATCATCATCTCATCAGAGGGAAGCATAACTTCGTCAAAAACCCTTTTTACTCGTTTATTTGGCGGTGGTGGTTAATAAGCGACTACCGCCATCCGTGCTGGACTTTATTCAGAGGATCTCTCTCTGGATGGAACAAACAACGTGTAATAATAATGCCAGTTACTGCTCCTAATACCGTGAAGATAATGAGAGCATATGTACACTTACGTCAGACTGCTGATGACAACAACAATGCAAGTCTGAAGTTTATATGCATTCCTACACGGAATTTATAGTTGGCTGCTGCTGGATGGATACATTTGGAAAGTTTATGGTTTTTTGGGTGGAATGGCAGAAGACTGATGGTTAGTGTGAGAGTTATGATTAGATGACGAAATAGTTGGTGCGATTAGGGATTCTTCTTGTGATACTTGCCGATTTCACACAAATAATTTTATTCTTTATGGGAGGGATGCCGCCGCCGGTACAACAGCTCTTACCTCCACCACCACCACCACCAAGATTCACTTGCTCTGAGCGCACTACTAATTTGTTTGGTCGCTGATGCAAGTTGTGAGGGTCATGCATAAATACTTTGTTTTGAGTTTCGGCAGTAATTTACTGCATGTTTCCTATGTATTTTGATATTAATTAATGCTAAAGTACAAAATAAAATCTGCCGTGAGTGAGAGAGCCTTCAGTGGATTTGTAAATGTCCGTGTCTTCCATATTTCTCTTATTAGGTATTCATCAAAATTAACTCAGGCATAATAAAACCGCATGTGGGGTATTTTGAGACCACAACGAATTCATAAATTTTATAACGTATGACAGTTTACTGGCATCACAATATGGTTAGGAAATATAGTATAGATACCACTACTGCTTAGTTAGTTTAAAAAAATAATCCCAAACTTTTTTTTCTTTCTTCCGCTGGTAATATTTCATGAAAATTGTGTACTTTGCGTGTTTTCTAAATTATGGAAATTCTTCCAACTCATCTTTTCCCATCGTAAATTACACGAGTTTTTAATCTAACTGGAATTGAAATGCTTCCAAAAAACTGTAACCTAGCATGACATGAATCTCCTACACTTTTATACCAGAAACTTAAAAACTTGCGTGTTATTTTTAAGCAGAATAAAAATAAATAAGAAAAGTTCCACGCGTGATATTCAACTGCAACTTGAGAAGAAGGGGAAAAAACGCTTACAAAACTAAGGAAAAATAGATAGATAATTTAGGTGTGTTTTAGTGTCCTTGTAAGTACAAGTTTTCAATTTAATGTTATTTCTATTTTTAACGAGTTAAAAAATGCGATCTCTTTAACTAAAAAAAATTTACACGTAAAAATAAAATAATAACAATAAATGTTTTTCTTTGGTGTGTTGCATGCAAAAGTAAAAAAAACAAAAATGAGATTCACCCTCCCTCATCCTTTCCCGATTTCATGACCACGACCATGATGACTAGAACTAACTAAATAGAAAGGGTTGATGAGATACTTGAGCATGCTTGAAAATGTCTATTGTATCATTTACATACCCAAGTATTCTACATACATAATACGCTTATACCCACTTATATCACATGCTCAAGTCCATTATGAAAGTATACTTTTTTTTGGTAGTAGCAGGCATGCTACAAAAAAAGTACAATGGCAAAGTTGACTGTCTCTCCAGTTCTAGTGTGCCCAAAAAATAGAATAGAAAAAGAAAGAATGACGATGATGCTATCTCCGTACAATTACTTTTAGTTCACGTTCCTCTAATAAAAAGCGGTCTTCTTCATGCTTTTTTAGTGGTATGGTGGTGGTGGTGTGCTACCAGAACCAGAAAGCAGACGGTAAAAGTAACCCGAGTTTTTAGTACTTTGTTTGAGCTGTCACCGCTGTGGCGTGTGTTCACTTGCGTTGCTGAAGATACATTGTTTAAAGAGGAATATCCCTTTCTCTGTCTCTTTTGTCATGAGAGAAAGGCATGCATATTTCCACTACTACACAAATTAAATAGGTATATCCCTCTTCACATTATAGCTTCGTTATTACCGCCTTTTGCTCCACTCGTCCATTATTATGCAGCAATATATTATTATGGAGCAGTCCCCAAATGTACATGAATGTACATGGATCGAAGAATCGAAATAAAAAATGCCACCGGATCAGAATGAAATGATAATTCGACTGAATACGTAAAGAGAAAAACAGAGGCAGGGAAAGTCGAAAATCAACTTATGTTCTTGTTATTACATTATATTTCGCTAGTGTACAACTTTATAGCAAATTATGTGATCAGCTAACTCAGTCAAAGAGTATCGACTCTGATTGTCTCTGGCATGTTTCATGATTTGCAAAGAAAGTGGAAGAAGGAGCGAAAGAGATGAACAAAAAATGTATAGGAGGAGGGGAAAACAATTCGATTTTTTTCTTCCTCTTGCCTTCATCGCTACTACTACTCCCACTACTTACTTACATGTCATATTATTATGCATACCAAGCGGTTTTTTGTCTTGGAGATATCATGACTGCTGCATTCATCCTCCTTTTTTCCATCTTTATCGTATCATCATTATCATGATGGGACGGCGGAGTCTTTTGATATAGTATGATTGCATATAATATGCAAGCATGTATCTTTTATATTTTGTAAGGAGGAATGAAAGTAGGGAAAAGGAAATCTGAGGAGAGTATGTTCCTTAATGATGGACAATGTTATTGATAGGATACAATTTTCCAATATCTAGTGTTTGCCTGCTCACCACCATACTGCTCTACTTATTTTTTTGACTACGGAATGATGTCTTTATATATGAAAACCATGTACATATACATACATCTGAAAATATTATATGCCATGACCATAAAAATGGCCAACAAAAGGATGGTGGTGATGATGATGATGAAATGAAGAGACTTGCTCTTATCCTGATCGAGAGAGAGAGAGAGCGAAAAAAGTGAGCACTTCTCAAGAAACAAAATCCTTTGATCAATACTTTGATCCCTCATATCCATATTTTCAGACTGGTTATTACAAAAGATGCTGACACTATCAAAAAGCACTTTTCTTATTTATTATTATACGTACATATCTACTACCACCAACGTAACAAAAAGCAATGAGGAACAAGCAGCAAAAAATAATGTAATGATGGAGGATGTAAACCAATCTACACAGAAATGTGCACTATATTTTTGCCGCTTCGTTGCGGTCTGCAACCAGAACGACTTTCTCTCTTTTTTTTGCTCCTTACAGACATTTTGTCAAGTGGATATACTATACACGCGGTTAGGTTGTATGAAAATATATCTAAAGAAAAGTAATAATAGTTTTTTTTTCTGGAATTCCATTTTCATAAGATTGTAAGGGATGCTGGATTTATAAATTCAAGTTGTTTGCCCGATCTGCCAGCACTCATGACAAGAAGGAATCATTTGTTCTTCCCAAATGCGATAGTGGTTTCCACTTTTATACTGAATACACTTGTCAGAGGAAAAAAACTTTCTCCAGAAAACAAAAGTTGTTTCGAAAGTGAGCAATTTCATTGGAAACACATATTGTTCTTTATTTGATGGTGTAGTTAATTTAGCGGAACCCCTTTTTTCTGGTTGTATCACACCCGTGCCAAAGCACAAGTTTAAAATAAGCTTAAGCTCGGATTTCCAAGCGCTTTTCTTAAACAATATAATGTATAATAATAATAATAATGAAAGCTGCAAAAGGTGAATTAGGTACGTGGTTTCAAGATGTTAGCAAGACGTTCTTATCCTTTTGCAAAGGAAGATGTATCCACTCATCATCAGGACGAGGTGTGATTTTGTTAAAATCCTTCTCTTTTTTTGCTAGATCCGCGACATTCGTTTTATTTCATTTCTTTATTTTTTCGACTTGTGAATTTTCACCCAGAATATCCCTGAGAACGAAAAAAAGAGCTTACATGGAAACCTATCAGGATGATGAAAAGGAAGATGTTACACCAGATAGCAATCCCACTTTGTAATACCTTTTAGCAGCAAACTTGTTATACTTCCTCTTCCCATGATGATAAAAAAGTGCACAAAAGCAACCAGCCAACCTACCACCTTCACTTATTTTTCAAGGAGAAGAATGACACCACACAATCCTGATCATACAACTACTTCTACCACCACCACCACCACCTCTGCACATCATCCTCATCATGCATATATGCTTTCTATTATAGAAAAAGAGGAACATCGCTAGCAGCAGTGCAGTCGAAATGTCTACATGTCTTTTTTTGTGAGGGTGGTTGGTTAAGAAAACCTTAAAGCTCTCTCTTTCCCTGTCTCCCTCTTTCCCTTGTTGGAACTCGAGGAGATTTTTGGAGGTTGTGAATGTTGATCTCTGGAAGACAAAACAGGCGAGGAGTAAGAATCGTTTTGTCTTTGTCACCTTCGCGACGTACATATCTTGAATCTTTTGGTTTTGTCTGTGTGCGTTGCGTGTGTTGTGAGTTCTATTCCAGGGAAACATTATGGATTTGAATATGTGTGTATTATTATTAAATGTGTACTTGAGTGAACACACATTTCTCAGTGGCGTGCGCTTTCTCTCTCTTCTCTATCTCAGAGCCCTCCTTTCTTTTACACTGATAGTAATGCTGATGATGACGCCAAAAGTAGACGTATCCACTGAGGCCACCACATAGCATAAAAAAATGCATTGGAAGAACCTATTTCCCGCACTGTGATGTGTGAACTGTGTATAAGCTTGATGATAGAAAAGTAAGACTTTTCCGTCGCCTTTTCCCTTTTTACTTTACTTTCCATTTTCTTTATCTATCCCTTCCTCATCCATCCTTGAGCTTTCACTCTTAAGCCGATTCTCGTTTACTCCACGCTAAATTTTAAACGTAACGCAAGAATTATGCATACATATTCCATAAACACATTAGGGATTCGATATTGCATTTACATCTAGTATTCACTTGCCGATGATGTTACAAATTTGATATTTAAAAAAATCCCACTGGAGAAAGCGTGATGATGATGATTGTGAAGATGTAAAGCCATGGGTTAAATAGAAGTGGCATGTGAAGATATGATTCTCTAAGCAGACGATATATATATAAACCGTAAGTGACGGTTATAACATGATAAAGCACCCAAATGAAATGCATGCATGTATGCATTCCAAACTGACAGAGTCGTCATCTGCTAAGGAGTATGAAGAAGATGAAAAGTTGCGGTTATGGATGCACATTTATCAGAAAATATCTAATATTTTCGTATGCCTATATAATATAGATATTGTAGATAACATATTTTGCAGATGAATTCCTCACTTTCAGAGCGCCAGTAAATACTGCCCAGATAAACAAAAGGCACACGCATACATACATACATACATCCATTCCAAACAGCGAAGGAGAGACGAAGAAAGAGAAATTCGTTATGTGTCCATTTTTGCCTATTGTCAAGTCTGAAAAGTGGCATTTTCTTCTGCAGACAAAGAGTTATGGGATGCCTTCTTTTTGTGTGTAGAGCATTTTTCACACCATTCCTTTCTCTCTCATCATCTTTTCCTCCCATTTCCTCGTGTTCACAGCTTTCTTGGCACAAAAATAAAAAGTTTGCCAGACAAAGCAAATGCGCAAAGCTATGTGTTTATCCTTCAGCAATTTGATGAATTTCTTACACGTGAGGAAACGCTTTTTCCAGCGATGCATGTAAGTGGTATGTACGCATTTTGTCTTGCCTGTCGTGAAACAGCATCCCACCACCACACACTACTACACAGCCTCTCAGAATTAACAATATATCACGCCTAAATCTTGAATTCCTTCTATTTGCCGGCAAACACTTCCCATTTTATTTTGTTTTTAGCAAGTGAAAGAAACCAAGAGATAGGTGGAAAGAGAGAGAGAGAGAGAGAGAGATAGAGAGAGCTCTCAAATCTTCACATCTTTTGCAAAGAAAATCACTGTATTTCTATGAATATTATTTTTTTACTCTTGCCATTTTGATATCTTGCTTTATGTGAGCAATCGTATTAACCAAAGATAGACCAAAGTATACATGAATACCTAAATTTGTTGCTATGAAAATGAAATGCTTGTAAGTTGCACACACAAAAAAATCAATTCCCAAAGGCGCATTGTTATGATCATCGTCCTTAATTTAGCAAATTTGGGTAAATCCCAACTCGTCGTAAAACTATATACCATGTCGTCGTGGTATCATGATTGCTAATGACTAATGACAGGCCAACGGAGAGTAGAGAGAGAAAAGATAGTTTGGAGTAAACGCAGCACATTATTGCAATGACGCTCTTTACTGGTGTGTCCTCGGTTCTGTTTTCTCTTCTTCTCTGTCATTCTATTCCCACACAACATCATTCACTCATTCATTCATAATGTCTTCCTTTCCACTTTCCCCATAATTCTCATCATTGCACATTACACAGCAGAAGCAGCAGCAGAGGCTGGTATATAATAGTGGCATATAATAGTGGTATATATTGATTGTCATATTCCCTTCCTATACCTCTCTGTACCGCTTACAAATTAATGTCTTGTGGAGTTTCACATTATTTGTGGTTTATTGCTGTCACTCTGACGGACTGTTTAGTTGAATTAAGGGCACACACACTCCCTCCATCAGCACCACTCTTCTTGGTAGGGATTTGGGATGGGTGGCCAGCGCAGACAAAAGACATAATAAACTGCTCCTTGCTACCTATGATGACACCGTATGTTGCGTGTAGCGATCATTGACAATAATAAAAGTAAGCAGGGAAGAGCAGCAATGATGATGATGAGGAAAATGATTCTGTGTTGTTCAGTTCACAGAGAGTGGCTGGTTGGTGAGTAATGGAATATATGTAACGGTGGCGGCGGTGGTTGGTGGTAGCATCATCCTCATCATTATTATCATTACCCAACAAAAATACATAATGGAATGGATGATGAAAATAAAGCTTTAGATTAATGTACGCAATAAAAATGGGTTTTGTTCTTTTTTACGCTAAAATTGGATGAGATGAGAGATATTCAATCATGGAACTTTTATAGGAATCCTTCCCGGTCTACAGGGTGATTTGGTTTAGTGCATGAAATAAATAATAAAAATGGACTTCTGTTATACTCCACCAACGACTCTGTCCAAATGTCTGTGTACTAGATACATCTATGTTGTATGTATTTGCGTTGGCATTAAAACTGCAACCATTCATTCATTCGAATTCGTTATATCGATGGCGGGAGTAAAATTGATGGAAAGCACAACGTGTGAGTGCCCGACTACAACAATGCGTGCTCATAAAGTACACGAGAGAATGGATGAGAAGCGTTGCACCGGCTCTCGTCAACAAAATTATTATTATTATCTCCCTGCGATGGTTCATCCTTTGTTCAATAAATTATTAACGTTTGTGCTATGCTGACTCGGCTGCTGCGGCCACACATTTCGACAAGGATCAGCTAGAAACAAATTGGATATATATTTTTTTGAAGATAAACTTGTGTGTGCATATTACATGTAAAGTAGATTGCTTATCAATTTTCTACCCATTTTACTAGGCAAGATGCGTAACAACACTTGGTAGAGCTGGCTAATTTTTATGGCTACTTAACTATGTCAATCTGCAATTTTACCTTTTAATTTGAAATATATACGCAGTCAGTTTGAAATTTGGTGGCCTATCCTCTGTTTCCCGAGTAGACATTGAATTTGATTTCAAAAAAGGCATAAAAACAGACCACTCGCCAATAAATTTGGGGTTTCAATTGCAAACGAAGCATCCATCCGCAGTAGCTAAATGCGTAGTAGTATTGCTGGTGGTTGTATTGTGTTGGACAAAGTGATTAAATGCGAAATGGCCAACTAGTATTTTCAGGATAGACTGACTCAAAAACGAGAATGGTGAAATGACTAATAAAAATTTATTACTCCGGAAATGGTTCTCCATACCCCTCAAAGTATTGACCCTTTTTCAGGAACTTTTCCAAAACGCAGCCTCGCTTTATGCATTCATCGAAACAAAATACAATGACGACCAAATTCTTCTTTTTCTCTTATCCTCACCCTTGTACGATCTTTAATTGTTGTTGCATAGTTTCTCGAAAAAATTATCCATTTGACTTGCCATGCATGTTTTTACATTTCAATTGCACTACGCGGTTAGTTTATTTCCGTGGGTATTTAAATGATAGGATAATATCCAGTTTTCCAGTTACATTTCCGAAAATACTATTAAAACGCTTTTGAAATTTTATTTAAGTAACTTTTGTTGTTTCACATTTTACGTGATTGCTTATTTGCCAGGCGAGTGCTAAAGTAAAGAATAAAATGGGAGAGAGGAAGGAAGCAATAACTAGACAGAGAAAGAGAATCATAAATATAACGAGCGACCGACTGTAAAATGAGGAGTTGAAAGAGAAAGAGAGAGAGAGAGCAAGAAAGATTTTTACGATCAACCCTTTTATATGGCTAAATGAAGTAGTAAAAAGAAAGAGACACGGGAAAGGCATCCATATTTAATGAAATGGTTACAGTCATTTGTACAAGCGCCATCATCAATACAACAACATAATGGATAAAATGGACAAGTGGTAATGTGCCTGTTCAACATGAAGCGTAACAAGCCGAGCTACATACAATATCCCAATAATCTGCTAAAGTCATTTGATAGGCCACTTTCCTCGCTCCTCACTCTCTCCTTCACTCACAACTTTCCCTTTACAAAAAATTACACACATTTTCCCCCCAAAAAAAATCAGACAAGGAAGGATCAGTCCTGTTGTTTGAAACTGGTTGGTTGGTGGTGATGGTCGAAATTTGTGAACGGAAATGAAAAAGAAAATGGACAAAAAGAAGATGATATTAAACCGTGAACCTTGTAGCATGGTTGTGCAGGCACGCAACAACGCAAAAAGAGATAAGGAAGCATAACAATCGGAAGAACGGTGATACGCAGCAGTTTTGTGTGAATGTATCCAACAAAATGCACATTATTATTATGGAACATTATATGACGATGACGATGATGATGATGGTGATACTAAAATGTTTATATGTATTATTGCTACAGCGGCTACTAATGCTACCTACTCCTCAACTCACGTAGGGTTATGCGTAGTATGTGTGTGTGTAGTATGTGTGCATCAAGCAGCGAAGAAAATATTTAAACCGCAGGGGAAACGATAAAACCAGGAGCTCAACGGCAATAAAATGATTCCATCAGCAAAATAAAAACGGAGGAAATAGACTGGAGATATATCCATGTAGATCATTTTCCATTGTAATTTCATGCCTCCAACAGTCATCAGCGTCGAAACAGACAGCAATAATTCCCACATTCTACTACACATTAACTAAACCGCCAACAAAACAGACAATTCACGCTCTCATCTTTTCTACTCTCAAGGATCTCAACTGTGAATATTAATATTATTATCTTTCATAGTTTTAGTGTTCATGGATTAAAATATAAAGAAAACGCTGGCCATGAAAAAACTGTCTTGATGCGTTTTAGCTAATAATAGGAAACGAGTTAACGTTACGATAGGGAAAGTAATTGCACCTACAAATTGAAATTGTAAATATGTTATGCTTTTTATCGTTCAGTCCCATAAAAAAGTTATTCTTTATTGTTTATTAATAAGTAAGTAATTTTATATTAAATCTTTATTAAACAAAACTGTTACTCGCATATTCTCACATAATCGTCATAGTGAACACAGTCTTGGTTATTCTGTATATACATACTTTACATTTACACATGACATATTAAAATTAAGTTACCAACAACACGACGATTCGCAACTTTTCTGAACCTTCAAGATACATAAATGACATAATATATTATCTGAAATCTGAAATAAGCGGAATATGAACATGATAAATGGAATCGGTGACTTAAGAGGAGATCATTATTTCTTTTGCTGCTTCGCTTTAGCTTCAGCCATTATGGCATAAAACCATCCTGGGTCATCCTCAGCATAATCTTCTATTGCCATTGGTTTCTGTTGCTGAACCGTAACTTCAGCAGCTTTTTCAGCAACGTTCTCTGTATTCTCAGGATCTCGGCGTGCCGGTGCACTTTCTTGGAAAAGCTCTCCACTTTTGCCATCCCTTGGTGTCACCAGAATTGAACTTGTCTGATTGTCAGATTGGTTAGGCGTTAGCAACCTTGACGTA
This sequence comes from Sinella curviseta, assembly GCA_004115045.4. Lineage (NCBI taxonomy): Eukaryota > Metazoa > Arthropoda > Collembola > Entomobryomorpha > Entomobryidae > Sinella > Sinella curviseta. Next base: position 12,877,444 of record CM065489.1, read on the forward strand.
AGACTAGATTGTAAATGGGACGGCTGCTTAAATCCTAACCTATTTTCGGGTTTGCTGATCTTGTACTTCGACAATAAGTCACCAAATGCACTGGAATGCTTTTCTGCTGCCGGTTTCAGTATAGGTTTAAGCGGTGCTACAGCGGGAGAATTACATTTGCACTTGCTAGAAAATAGCTGTAACTTTTGCAATTTTTCCTTTGTTGTCTTTAACTCAGTGCGCAGTTTCGTTGCATCCGGAATGAAATCTGGAAGCACTCCTTTCTCACCTCGCTCAGCTAGGGCTAATTGTTCATTCAGAAGAGTGCATTGAGTGCCATGTTCAAATTTAAGTTTTGGTTCTGGAATGTCTAAAATCTGCTCTTGTAAATTTTTTATATCATTTTCCTTCATCGCAAGTATGGCTTTCAAATCTGATATTTTTGCTTCCTTTTGTTCCAGACTAACACCCCCTTCTTCATACTTTTTCAACCTTCCTTCCAAATATCTAGCATGATTTCTAAAAACTCTGGCCTTTTCCATCAATTGGTCGAAATCAGGTTGAAGACTACACTGTGTACTTCTATTCACTTTATACGCCTCTTCGCTTGCATCGTCTCTCCTAGCCTTGCCATCCTCCAGGTCAATACTATACTGGGTACTGCTATCCACTTTCACCGTCTCGTCGCTCTTAGTCTTGTCTTCCTCCAGTTCAATAGCACACTGGGTACTGACATCCATTTTCTCCGTCTCGTCACTTGGCTCGTCGTTCCTAGCCTTGCCATCCTCCAGGTCAATACTATACTGGGTACTGCTATCCACTTTCACCGTCTCGTCGCTCTTAGTCTTGTCTTCCTCCAGTTCAATAGCACACTGGGTACTGACATCCATTTTCTCCGTCTCGTCACTTGGCTCGTCGTTCCTAGCCTTGTCATCCTCCAGTTCAATACTACACTGGGTACTGACATCCAATTTCACCGTATCGTCACTTGCCTCGTCGATCTTAGCCTTATCATCCTCCAGTTCAAAAGTACACTGCGTACTGACATCCATTTTCACTGTCTCGTCGCTCTTAGTCTTGTCTTCCTCCAGTTCAATACTACATTGGGTACTGACATCCATTTTCACCACCTCGTAATCATCCAGTTCAATACTGTACTGGGTACTGCTATTCACTTTCACCGTCTTGTCTTCCTCCAGTTCAATAGCACATTGGTTACTGCTATCCATTTTCTCCGGCCCGTCAACTGCCTCGTCGCCAATAGCCTTGTCCTCCAGGTCAATACTACACTGGGTACTGCTATCCATTTTCTCCGGCCCGTCAACTGCCTCGTCGCCAATAGCCTTGTCCTCCAGGTTAATACTACAATGGGTACTAATATCCATTTTCTCCGGCCCGTCAACAGCCTCGTCGCCAATAGCCTTGTCCTCCAGGTCAATACTACACTGGGTACTGCTATCCATTTTCTCCGGCCCGTCAACTGCCTCGTCGCCAATAGCCTTGTCCTCCAGTTCAATACTACACTGGGTACTGCTATCCATTTTCTCCGTCTCGACAATTGACTCGTCTCTTCTAACCTTACTATCCTCCAGTTGGCATTTAAGTTCCTGAATTAATTGCTTATATTCTTCCAAACTTCGTCGTATTTCAGCAACTTCCATATCTTTCCTTTCGTCAAATTCCGCCATTATTCTTTTGCGGTCCCTTTTCGATGACTCCATTTGTCTTAAAACATCGTTTTCAAGTTCTTGCTTTTCAGAAGTCAGCTGCTTGATTTTCTATTTAATGATTTAAGTAATATTATTATTGCATAGGTTGAAATACATTATGAACAAAAAATAATTGTTGTCAGCTTGCTTGTTTACCTCATTCAAGTCAGAGATCTCTGAATGTAGCAGTTTACTGTCTTCTTCTGACAAACGTAAACAATTGTTTTCGTTTTCAAGAAAGGATCTTTGTTCCGCCCAAGAAGATTGATCGGTTACAAAAGTATCACGGAGTAATTTACTAGTCAGTCGCAAAGTGATTTCTGGAGTTTCAGGTGGCTCCGATGAAAGCTTACGTTTCTTCGGGGTGACAAAGGTTCTAAAAATAAATCAAGTAATCGAATTTCTGTTACCACCGTTCAAAATGCTCCGGAGATATGTGGGTTACAGGAAATACGCACAACCAGTTTGCTTTATATCTGAACAGTAATTATTTGCCCCCATGTAATGGCTAAAACTTACTCGGATTCAGTCTGTACTTCTTTGTCACAGCAAGTTTCCAACGCAACAGACTCTCGATGTCTCGTCAGTCGAGTAAAGTGCAGGGCAGACTCCTCTGAACTCATAAAATCATCTGCGAATTAGTCAAAAATTTTAATTAAATGGTCACCGCATTTTTTTAACCAATAAATGATGATGATGTTTGCATATTACAGATAAATGAAAATGCTATTTTAAAGTTTTTTACCTTCGTCACTTAACCTAGAGGGGGGTGCCTTATACGTTGTTGTTATTCTGTGATTGGTTTCTTCGCGGCGAATTGGTAAACATAAAGAAAACCGACGCATCTAAAATTGATGAGAAAACATAATTATTATATCTGCTGTAGGTACAATTGAAGATGACAACAATAATCGGAGTGTGAATGTTAATAACAAAATACATTTGCTTACATCAGGATTCTCCGTTCTTGGCAATAGAGGAAAAGCAACTGGCTTCCGAGGGATTATCTTTTTGTAGTCTTCCAGTTTTCTTTGCAGGAGAGCATTTTCCTGGTCTCTCACCTATTAAGAAAGATATTATATAATAATTAAAATAGAGTGATTAGGAAGAAAATTACGAGAACGAAGAGTTAGGATTACGTAATGCCTCACCTCTAATAAAGTTTGTAGCTCAATGACTTTTTTCTCAAACTCATTACTTGTACTAAAGTTTTGCTTTGGCTGAACTTTAATATTTTTAGCTCTGCTAGCGAATCTGTTGAAAAATACAAGAGCATATTCAATCACAATTGTTGAAAAGTATGTTTTCCTGAAAAATTTATTCAGCATTTAATCAAGTAATGAAATACTATACTAGTTATGCAGTATTTAATTTGAAATTACACTTACTCAAGTGTCGATTTTGTTTCCGCAACATTTGCTATAGTCACATTGCAGATCATTGAAATCAAAGCGTCACCATTTAAGGTATTTTGCAGTAAGCGTGTCAGTTTGCTATCACGATAGTTAATAAAACGGGATCTTGGTTCTTTCCGTGGGTCAGTCAGTGCATTCCTAGCTATGCCCCCGCTCTGTTCGGCATTCACAGTCAATTGATTGATTACTTTTGAGAGACAGCTTAACGACTTGTTAATGTTCGTAGCTTCTTTTAGCCTTTCCCCCACAGCACCAGTCTGGCTTTGCTTTTCAGATCCGGCCAAGTCAACAAAATGTAGAACGGATGTTGTTAGCGCCGGATTATGGAAGTCTGTAATATCGTCATCGCTGGAGGATTTAGATAAGTCTGCCATTTCTATTTTAACTCGCAGGGCTGTATGGGAGCGGGAGCTATTTAAATTCATTGCCGTTTCACCAGTCCTTCGTTGCAGTTGGGCTCTTTCCGCGATTGTAATAAACTCCTCGCTGGAGTTCACAATACGTTCCTCCAGTCCAGTTGGAACCACTTGACCATCCCTCTCTTGAATATCAATAGCATTGCCAGGCTTGAGTAAGTCTGTGAGCTTCTCATTGTAGATCTCGATTACGCCAACTCTGCAAAACCATAATATTATGCATGTATCAACATCAATAACTATTTTCAATGGTAGTAAAAGTAAAGTACAAAATTGCAACAATCTTACCTCACAATGTAGTCTTTCTTTTTCTGCTCGTCTGCTTTGATCTGATTAAACAGTTGTTCCGAAAACAAGGAAATAATGCCCTTATCCGTGCATGACCCATATAGAGTGTGCGTTTTTCCTAAGGTATAAATGAACATGTCAAAAATCAATAGAGCTTCTTACTCCACATGCAACTAATATAAACCACACAACGCACAATGTTTCACGTACCTGAGGACGTTTGTCCATAGCAGAGGATTGTTCCATTAAAACCCTTAAATGACTTGTTGACGATCGGAGCAACGACTTCATCGTAGACATCCTTTGTCAATTTGTCCTTCCCAAAAACATGGTCATACGTGTACACTCCCGGTCCAGTCTTCACATCAGGGTCACTTTTCTGTGTTAATTCAGTTTTTCCAACAATCCATTTCTCTAAAACCATTTAAAAAACACAAAAATGAGAACATGACACCATTTACTCATCAAATCCACCCAAGTTTTTTACTAAATGTCTCAAAAAATCAACCATTTTTTATAACTGCTTACCAACAGTTCCTTCAGCCAGTTCCCGTTCAATGAAAGGTCGAACCCGAATAGCCACGCTTGTCTTGTTCTTCACCGTGTCACCGTTCTCCGAACCTCCATCATTAAACAAGTCAGCCATTTCCGGCCAAACTCTCCCCAAAATACTATCACTCAACAGGTCCGACAAAAAAAACTTAATTAAAACGCTGCAACAAATTACACAACAAAAAGAAATAACAAAAATATATACACTCCTTCTCTCCCAACCCAACACACTTTTTTACTTGCAAATTGCAATTAAAAGAGACAATTAAAATTTAATCTCAATCTCAATTAAAAATTTTCTAAAAGCAAACAATCAGCGTTAAGCCTCCGTCCGTTATCTAAAAAAATGACGAATATGAGGAAACCCAACAACCACAACAGCTCACTTGACTGCTCTGGCCCAGAGTCTCTCACTGTCTGTCTCACTCTGCTTGACTGTTTACTCTTTTTTCCCTTCTCTACCGGCCACTTATTTTGAATCGCGGGCTTCTGTCTCTGCCAGATACTCTATGACTCCAGGGGTTCCCATACTTTTTGTTGTGCTCGCGTGCATACGTGCAAGCTATATTGCTGCTCAGTCATCTGTTCTGCTGTGTTTACGGCCATGTGACTGGGGATGAATTTGCTGTTGTGGTGGTGGTGGTGATGGAGTGAAGGTGTGAAATGAAGTTGACAACTTTTTTATACTTTTTTTGACACTTTAAATTAAATAATATTAACTTTTCGGTTAGTTTTTAAAGATAACTGGAGAGAATAGTAAAAATGGATTTGGACAAGAAGAATTTGTTGGTTGTGTACGGGACGTCTACGGGAACTGCGCGGGAGGTTGCGCTTCGCATTGCCAGGGAAGCGTACAGTTTTGCGAGTGGAGAGCCACTGGTCCACCACTTTTTACCGGAGGTGTTGTCCATGAAGGAGGTGACCATTAACTATTTGGTGGAGAATTGGGCGAGAGGGGAGGGAGAGAAGAGGGTCATGTTCATTGTGTCTACCACGGGTCAAGGAGAGTTTCCGGAGGACTGCAAGAAACTTTGGAGGGAACTGTGCAGGAAAACGGGGGTGCCGGAGGTGAAGATTGAGTATGTGGTGATTGGACTGGGGGACTCGTCGTATGAGTACTATAATTATCCGGGAAAAAAGTTGCATAGGAGGCTGCAGCAGTTAGCGGCGACTCCGGCGTTTGAGCTGTGTTTGTGTGATGACCAGCACGATTTGGGGTATGTGGGGGCGTTGAATGCTTTCTTGGAGAGGTGTTGGAACTCGTGGGTTCCGGAGGAGTATAAGGTGGCTCGGAATGCAAGGCCTGTCGCTCGGTTCACCCTGTCTTGTTCGGAAAAGGATGCTCAGAAGCAGGAGGGGGATTTGTCGCTGAGGAAGGTGGAGAGAAGACGGGTAATTCGGAACGAGAGGATTACTAGTAGCGATCATTTTCAAGACACAAGGTTGATTGCTTTTGACACTGTCAACAGTGGTCTTACGTTTGAAGAGGGTAAATTATATTCATAATTAACTAAATGAGAAGCATTGTTTTTGGATAAAAGATAACGATTGTTTTATTGTAAATGTAATTTTTGTGTGTTTTTCAGGTGATGTTGTCCAAGTGTATCCTGAAAACTTCCCTGAAAACGTGGAACTGTTTTTTGAAATATTTCCTCAATTGAAGAACCAGCAGCCATTTTATATTCTCTGTGATCCGGCCATGGGATGGGAAGCGATTCCGTCGGAACTATTACAAGTACTTGGTCCCCAACCATGGACATGGGAGAAAGTTGCTACTCAGCTACTGGACCTGAAAAACATTCCTGGTGTTTATGTCTTTGAAATCCTTCGATCTTTTACTGATGATCCGCTACTGAAAGAAAAATTTGACGAGTACTGCCTTCCAGAAGGACTGGAGGAACTGTACAATTACGTAAACCGACCGCGAAGGACTATTTTGGAAGTGCTACAAGATTTTAGCAGAGTAGTCTCTAATGTTCCTTCAAATTACGTATTCGACTTGATTCCATTCATGCGCCCAAGAGCTTTCTCCATTGCTAGTCCTCCTAAAGAAACCAATCATATTGAGATTCTTGTTGCTGTGGTGGAATACAGGACAAATCTGAAGAAATCCAGAAAGGGTACCTGCTCGTATTGGCTTGCTCATTATTGCAACATTGATCAGCCCGTTGCAGTTTATTGTGAAAAAGGATCTCTGAGGCCTCCAACTAGTGTAAGATTATCTCTTTAGCCAACCCCAAGATTTGGATAATTGAAACTGGAAGATATCGAAAATTACTTAATGTTATTTTTCTTTTTTTACACAGCAATCACACGTGATAATGATTGGCCCAGGGACCGGAGTGGCTCCATTTCGCTCCATGATTAAGGAACATTTAAATGAATGGGATAAGCATCTATTTTTCGGTTGTCGTAACAAAAATAAGGACTTTTACTTTGAGGACGAATTCAACAAATTCATTTTGGAAGACCATTTGAAGCTATACACCGCATTTTCCCGTGATAATTCCGGAAGGTAAGAGATGCGAGTACAAATTATGTTGCATGTGCATAATATGTCACCCCAATTCCTGCCAACAAAGTCGTTCACTTTAATTTAATTTTATATTTCCAGGAAAGTCGATTATGTACAGGACGTTATTCTACGCCAGACAGATCTAATAAAGTCAATGATCGAGAGTCCACTACCCCTCTACATTTATGTTTGTGGAAGTTCAGGAGACATGCCAAAAGACGTCTATAACTCATTCAAGGTTATTCTGGAGAAAATTGGGGTCCCCCAGCCTGAGAACTTGCTGAAACAAATGCTAAATTGTGGACAATATCAAACTGAAACGTACTAAATACTAGTTCCACCAGCACTTAAAATGAGACTGATTATTATGCCAACTGATTATCATATATACGAAACTAACGGGATGGATGTTTGTGGTGTCTACTTTTACAAAAAATGCTAGTTTTATTTCAGTTTTAAATGACCAAATTTTGTAAATCGTAATACATATAGATTAACTAGTGCATGCAGATTTATAATTCCGGTAACTGGTGCTGTGTTTTACAAAAAAGTTTCAATAAAGAGCAACGATAGTTTTTCACTTTGGATTTATACGACTTCTGTCAATTTCGTTGTCCCTTTTAATCATTGCATCGAAGCCCATAACGAGACAAAATCATGCCATAGTTCCTACGTAGTAAAATATTTTTAGAATATCCAATTTATGACGCAAAAATATAAACTGGTATCAGTAGCTGTATTTTTATCATCATCCATGAGGAAAGGTACAGTGGAATCAAAACGGCATTCCTGCTTAGCACTTGAGGTCTTTTCTTTTGAGATCTACCTTGTCTCTGGTTAGAATTTAGAAATTGAGGCCATATACTTCCAGCAATGGGTTGACTTTTAGGTAATAACTCAAATCTCTGGTAAAAAATTTAATATTCTAAAGTACGGTAGAAAACAGATCCTGTGTCATCTGTCATGTTATCACAAATATATGTACATAAATATATGAAATTAACTCTTATGACATTGAAAACTTTTCCAATATAACAATAATTTATTCATCAAACATAACTCTGGAGACTTTCTCCGTATCTCATGCAAATTCTTCAAGAATGAAATGATTTCTCCACGGAATAAATTTTCCATATGGAAGGCACATCGCATAATTTAAACTCGAGATGTAAATCTTGTAAAAAAAACAAAAAGAAATCAAACGCATAACCAATAGAACCAAACATTTTGACAAATGTACTATTTTTATATCAATGAGATTAGGACTTTTTTCCCTTTAAAAATAATAATAAGTTAAAAATTATTTAAGAAACGGAAAAGCATTCTGAGAAATCAAATGATCTTGTATGAGCGCAAGCTAACATTAAAAATTGCATTAACTTTTGTCGTCATTACTATTACATTCCCCGTCCTTCTTATCATGCTGCCTACTTAAATAGGAACGATACGCAGAAGGGACGAAATTTGTAATGAGTTTAGTTTTGAGCCGATAATGAGTTTCAAACTTATAATTAGCAAGTGCAGTAGTTATGTAGTTGTTTTCCGTACTTCCTAAAATCAAGTTCTCATTAACTTTTTCTACAAATATACAATTACTACATAGCCAGTTGTGAACTTGGCACAAATCCAATATTCACGCACTCTTTACGTAATTCCTCTTGACATTTCGTTCAACATGTAACATGAATCCTCCAGATATCCACCTGCACCGATAAAATTACTTTAATTGACTTGTTTGCAACCCTGCTCAAATTGTGCTCAAGTAGACTTGAAAACTGTTTTGCAATTTTACACTACATTTTCGTAATACTCTGTTTGCTGATACGCAGCACTGTTTTGTAACAAAGTAGAGCATATAGTAGACAGGAATTAATTACAGGACAAAGTGTCTAAGTTTAAGGCTAGTTACATGGAATCCCGTTTCAGAACAAAAACATGAATTCCCCAGTCGAGTATCACATTACTACAAGTTCCTTTATGATTTCTCCAGACTCCAGCAAAATCACTGGTGTAGTGAGGTGACATGATTTATTTTGAAGGTGAAAACCTACACACAGACTCAACGCCCTTTAAATTTCCATTTTTAACCGGAAAACTACCTACATGCCTATTTGCGTTTGCAACCAATTTCTGCTATTTTCAATTCTACTTCAAAGTACATATAATATTATCCACGTTTTACTAGTAAATGAATCAATTTCATATTACCCCACTGGTTGTAAATATGTAACTGTAACTAGTCATTTTACATGTTTCATTTTACATTCAGTTATAGGGCAGCTAAGCATTCATTATTTATTTCAACCCTTTCATAGAGATAAATTCAGTGACGACAATTGACTATTAGTAGTCCACGGGATGCATACCTACTTGAATGTAATTTAGATGATGGAAATGCTAAAAATGGGTCTGAAAATCAGAGAGGGTCTTACCTTTCATTGGCTTTGTTCTCAAGCCATCTCTTTAACTACAACTCATTTAATACTTTATTGCTGTATTGTGCAGGTAAGCAAGAGGATGTGTGTATGTAAAAGCATATATATCTGTAATCCTTGCAAACTTACACCACCACCACTACCGTCGTCATTTCACACAACACATTCGAACAAACTTGCAACTTGTTTGCCACACGCTACATCAAGCTATCACGCATCTCATGGACTATCTGCATTCTCTACTGCTCAAAAAATGAAGAAAAGTGTGAGCCCAAGTTAACCGATCACTTATTCGCCAGCTTGCACTTGGCAGAAACACATCTCTCTCTACCAAGTGAGTCCACTTTACTTTGTCGTCAACAGCAGCATCACAAAAAACTCTTTTTCTAACATTCGTATAAACCAAACACACATTTTTCATACGAGATTACATATATCGCACGTTGCTCCGAGATTTTTTTTCTTTTCATTTAGCAGTTAAGCAGTATTAAATTCGCTTTTGTGACAAAAAGTAGAAGCATTATCGTTGGCTCTCCTCAGAAGCAAAAAAATAAAATCTTGTTGACTTAATTTTTCTAAAGAAGTTATTTAATTTCTTTCTCTCCTTTTCTTTCTTTTTTTATCATTGGACAACTTTACGAATGAGCAAGGGAAAAAAGTAATCTCTTATTTTGTATTGCCAAGTCAGGTATGGTTTTTTTTGGAAGGGCAATGGGAATTGTGAACGAAGGGAATGGTTTTTAGGATTAGATTGCAAAAAAAATAATCTCCTGTAACTTAAACTATATTATTATTAAGCTGTAATGAAACTTTTGTGTAGCAGATTGCCCCGAAAAATGTAATAATACGACAGGTATCTCATCAAGAGATAGTACAACGGAGTAAAGTCAGTCCCACCACTTTTACTTTGTTATATTTGCTATATTTATAATTACCCTTTTCCCAGCTAATGAATGAATGTCGTCATTACTGTCTATATTTTATTGTTATGCGGTAGAATAGTATGTGGTAGCCAGTAGAGTGGTCAATATTTAATTAGCCACCTTGCATCCGTCTACATGAATATTAATCATAGATGGGATGCTGAATGAAAGGTAGGCAGCAGGAGCTAGAATTGAAATTGCGAGATAAATTTTAAAACACATCGTTGCGATAAGCACGTTGTTAAGCTATATACATGGTACTTATTTCTAAGTTGTTTGGTAAATCCACTTGTTCTTCGCAGCAAGGAAAGTAATGAATCTCGGTAGGTAAAATTCCTCCAAGAAAACAGAGAAAAGTAGAGAAAAAATAACATTTAGCTCTTAGAAACTTTCCGTAATATCATTTACTGCTGTTGTTATTTAGATAAAATAATGGCAATTGCTACAGTGCAGTAAAGTAGTAGTTAGTGCATCAGTTATTGTCTCTGACTGACATATTCCTCCTTCCTCTCTTGACATTTTACAAGTGTGTGCCAGTGAATCTTGATGATCAAAGAGACATTAAAAGTTTTCTTCTTCTTCTGCATTCAGAGACAAAAGCTGTATTCAACTGAACACAAAAGTGAAATTGTACAAAAAAATAGAAGACAAGTAGAAAAAAAGCTCATGATAATAATAATATGGCTTTTGTGGTGCTAGTGTAACAAACAAGAGTCAAGTACAGAGTGGGAGCACATAAACGTGAGTACAATTAGACAGTTTCTAGCTAAAAAAGATTGCATGAATGTGTGCGGGAGCCTGTATGGGTTTTCTTAAGTGAGTGCTGTCATCAAGGAAATAAAAAAAGGAATAATATACAAAAAGAGAAAAGAGAGGACACTGAGAGGACCTTCTTTTTATCTCTTGATTAGAATCCGTATTCAGATTCGACGGATGACGACGACAGAGACAAAGGAGATCTGTTTCACGATCATTAATTTTGGTCAAGACGCTACCATATAGTTTGTACTTATCCGAGAGAGAGATATGTAGAAAAAAACATCACCACCACTCCAAACCACATCATGGATATTATACTCTTCTGGTAAGTAAAGAAGAATAAATTTTTCTTTTTTTTTTCTTTTGTTCATCCACTAAAAGCATATCTCTTTTTGCTACTGCATCTTCTTCTGTCTGTCATTCATCCATGATGATGCCTCTCTCTGAAAATGTAAGTCACTCTACTCTCGCCGAGTTTGCGTGTGTGATTGCAGCACTTGTTGTGAGTAAAGTGGGCAGTAGTTGTTGGACGGATGGATGTAGAAATTTACGCAAATAGAACGCTAATGTAATTATGTGTGTGCCGCAGCTTTTTTTTTTGTCTGCGGCTGCATTTCCATCTTCCTTTTTTTATCTGCCCAAAATTGTCTCCTCTCAAATCTTCCTCCTCGACCTTTCCTCTCTTGTTTCTGTTTCTTATTGTTATAGTTTCTACAGCATAGCGACACTTTTATGGCAATTGTTGTGTTTTTTTCTTTCTTTCTTTCTGTTTGGCACTCTTCTTTTCGCACTTTAAAATCAATCCTCGGCCGCCACTAGAGCCGCTATCTATATTTATTTCATCGACATTGGTCGGTCGGCAAATTGATTAGTGGACACTGACTCAACAAAAAAAACTCCAACGACGACGGCGACAAGTTGGTAATATGTGAAGTAAGTATATATAGTAGGTCGAAGAAGGAGTGAGGAGGATTGCTTTTTTTGTACGTTGTGTGTGTAAAAACTGGATTTTATCCTTTGACATGTTTACACTTCTAGCTCTTTAAATGATGTATCAATTCTTTATTTGGAAGCAATATGATTATGTGTGTTCTCTCTCTCTCTGTAAAAGTATTATCGTCTTTTCTTTTGCGTCGCCTTGTCTGCCTGTCACTTTTTCTTGTACGAGACAAAGATAATCTTAATGTATGCAGAAAATGATGTGCGGCGGGTGAGATACTTTTATGAACATGCTTGCATATAATATTATATACCTGCTTAAACTTGCACCGATAAGCTCATTTATTTTTATTTTTCATTTACCTGAGCGAGTTTGCCAAATAGTGCATGTATCACAGTAGATTGCTCTCATATTACATTGCATTTCGCACAATAATAATAATAATAACAATACATACCATTTTTTTTAAATGTGATGTCACAGTCACAATAGTACATACAATGCCTCTGCTCCCAGCAAAATCACACGATGCGGATCATCACATCTCTCGGTTTTATGATCAAAGTTTGTTGAAACTAAAATAAAATATCCGGATCGATACAAATAATACAACCTCAAGTCAAAATCACACTTTAGTTTATTCCCAAGAACATAGCGCAGCATCAAGTAACTTGGTGTCACTTGTCAAGCATCGACATGGCACACTCGAAAAAACTGGATTTTTCCCATTTCATTGCCCATTAAGGACCAGACCAGATCTTACAAACATTTTATTTTCATTGCCATTTTAAAATCTTTAAAAAAACTGAATGACGTCGGTATGTTGTAAATGAGCCTTTGCTTTTGTATCACGTATCATAATAGCCCATATTATCATGCACCGATTCCAATTGTTGAGTATGGTGATGTGATATGAGTAGTGGCTGTACAGCAAAGTTAAGTGCACTCCATTCTTAGGGATAAAGAGGGATAAACTCATTAAAATGCACTAGTTGACTTAGTCTGACTGCATATTTGGATGTTTGGAAGGAATCGGCAAAAAAAATAAAAATAAAAACGTGAGAGGCAAAACATATTTTCTACTATTGTGAAAGCCACTCTAATCTAACGCAAACATGTCAAATTGATTTCTTAAAAGATCACATCGGAGAATCGTTTTAGCTTCTGGGTAATATTTAACCGCTTTTGACGCATTTATTCGTGAAAATACATTAGGACTTCTGCGTGTATATATCAAGGACATGGAGTACAATCAGAGTGCGACGTGGTTTTAAAACAAAAGATTTATTTTTGGGACGAGGAAAGTATCACAAGAATAGGAAACATAGTTTTCAATATTATAGCACGCATTACGTATTAGTTGCCCGTGGGAAAAGATTAAGTAAGTAAGAAGAAGCCTTTCGGATGAGGGAAAGAAAGGTTTTAGATTCTGGCCTCCCGTGCTTTAGGAGATGGATTATCCTCTTGCATGGAAAATAGGCATGAATGAAAGCGTTGCGATGGCATGCTTTCAGTTTCTCTCTCGCAATGTGTTATATAATTTTACCCGCGTGTTCAGTTTTTTTGGGACAATGACACAATAAGTCTAAAGAAGCATTAGCAAAGTAGAATGGAGTATCATGTAAGTAATCTCCTCTGCATACTGGTCCATGCTTACTCTTTATGGTGATAATATTATTCAAGTACGATTTCAGTAGCTTAAAGAGATTTTGACAAATAACTTGCATCTGTGCACATTTATATAACACTCCTCTCTTCTGCATTAAACAATTTTTCGTACTTAATGCACACAAATAACTACATAATATATATAAACATTTTACCACTGCAGCTTGACGAATAGCTTACATGGAACTGCATATCGACTGTATAAATACATAAATTAAGATATCCCAGAGTGAGCAGAGTAGCAGCGGCTCTGTGACTCTCCTTCTTATGCAATTAATTTTTCATGAATTCTTGCACAAACTGAACGTGTGAGAGTGAGAGCAAGTGAGCAGTATGGTGCAGCAGTAGCATAAAAAGTACAAATATTTTGTTTGCTACGAAAAGAAAGTCTCCACTAAACCAAATCAAACTGCTTTATTTATATAGAAACTTTGTGGAAAAAATCCTTCTTTATACGGACATAATTTTTTTGGCACGAGGAAAAACATGAATAAATATAGAAACTATCGAAATGTAGAAAAGTGGAGGAGACGTAGTGAACAGAACAATCATTCAATAAGCCATTTTTTGTGGTTGGATGTAGTCCTGTGGTGATCAAGTGATCATACTCATCATTCACGGTGAAAAGAAGCCAACCCAGACGTACGGCATAAACTGGCATTAACATAAAGTAACGTTGACTACTGATTATTTTAAGAGTAAGATATTATTATTGTTATAAGCATAATATTTTATGCATGGAGAAAATATGTATGTATGTATATTTATAAACTGCGTGAATCACAATTTGAGCGTCATCTCTGACACTTGTGAGTGAATAGTGTATAAATCTTTATGTTGTCCTGTCAAATACACAGTTGTTGTCACACCGTTGCCCTTTTGGTTTGGTTTTGGTAGTCTAGTAAGCGTGCATAAAATATTTTGTTTATTATTGTTCCATTATAATTACTCGTGAAACTCGTCGCAATCATAATGATGTTGATCCTTTTATCTTCACGTTGCAGCAGCACACAAGTTGTCTCCCTCCTTCGTCTTTTCTCATTTTCAATCCCATCATCTTCACCATCATCATGTGAGAACTGCGAGAACAACGCTTCTGTTTTATTTTTGTTGTTGCTGCTATTTTGACTCACCCAAGTAATAAATAGTTAAATACGTCTGTGTATTTTACGTATTATCGTTATTATTAGTACAACATTTCATTAAAAAAGATTTTCTGCTTGGTTGCTAAAGTATTTTTTTTATAACCGCCATCAAGTCCATAAATATTACTTGGGCATTTTTTTAGCAGCACAGCGTCTTCATCCCCTTTCGTTCATTATTGTGGTGATGATGGTTCATAGGACAACGAAAAGCAAATTGATCCGTTCTATCTATCTGGAATCCAGAGCACACATTTTTTCAATGTTGCTCCCTATTGACATTAATGAATGACAAATGAAGAGCATTTTGTGACAGTTAAATCGAAAGCAGTAATAACTAATACTGGTAATGAGAGAGAGAGACTGTTGCGTGTTTGATACTCAATACGCCTGCTGTTGTGAAGTTGATTCTTTTATGATGGATGGATGTATGTATGTGTGTGTAAGAGAGAATACGAAAATTAAAAGGTTTTATATTAATTTGCTGATTTGTTTGTCTGCCTCAATAACGACAAAATGACTTCATTTGCCAGCCAGTCTTTTGTACATGTGATATGACGATATGACCTACAATCATCATTGTATCGTATATTATCGTTGTACTTGTTTAGTTGTCCTCTACAGCAGCAGCGGAGGAGAAACGGATGAAATGAATGAAAATACGTAACGAACGTATATAAGTTTACCTCTTTGTAAAATAATTACTGCAAGCATGCTCTGCAATCTGCATTGCAGTAGATATACAATACACACACATACATACATACACACTTTTTTACATGGCCACGATTGACGACCAAACCGAAGATAAGGATGATGGCTTGTTATTATTTCTTGTTTCTTAATTTCATTAAATGTAATACAGTGATTTAAATAAATGAACACGTATCGTCGTTGGTATGGCCGGACCAATCGTCAGTTGCAACATTCCTGTTTGCAGATTCTTTGGACATGATATGTACAAGAGCACGGAAAAGAATTTTTTCTCTCTCTCCTCTGCCTTATGTGCCCTAATAAACTTGTAAGATTTGCGCCTCTGGTTATGTTATTCTCGCTTGTAATGTATAGTCATTTTACACCGATTTGTTGCGATGGTGTGGATGATAAGAAAATGTATGTACATACATATATACGTACAATAAGTCAGTAACAATAATTATATAGAGATAGCAATCTACAAGCTGTAATTTGTACCTATTAATTAATCCTTCATACCGGAGGGATCAACTTGCTTATTTCCCCAAACGTGTATTAATTTTACAATTACGCGAATCAATAAGTCTGTTCAAAACCCTGTGATTTGAATGACTGACGCAGATCGCAGATGAAAGCAAAAATCTCTGAGAGTATAGTAATCTTGACGGAAAATGTGTTTTTCTGCTTCATCCTCCTGTCATATCAATTATGAATAATATTCCTATTTTAAAGATGATGATGGTTCTAACCAGTTCCTCTCTCTCTCCATCTCTCTGCATCGCAATGGCTTTTGGTGATAAAAAAAATGCCTTGATACAATCTTTCTCTAGCTTACCAACTTCTGTGGATATTTTGTTTTCTTTTTTAAAACAACGTTATAAAAGCTACCTATGCGTCTGCATGTACCAACGTAGAACGGGGAGACAGATAATCTCAATCATTGTCAGAGTTCTTCCCTTTATGAACTAAAATTGGATAGACAGGCTGTGATAAATATGAACATTTTTTCGTTTAGATTTTCAGGCAAAAATATGAATACGAGAAAATTGAAGTTTGTAGTTTGTATATAATAATCATAATCATATGTAACACTTCTGAGTCTGGTTAGTGGTGCTTAGGTACATATATCAAACATAAAATAGACATTCTTATGAGGAGATAATTTAAAATGTCAAGCCATTCAAAACAACGGCCAAGAAGTGAAGAGATTGTTTTTTTGCAGTTGAAACTTGAATTCTTCATTCCACCTTATAACTTATCACAACAGTTATTCTACTTAATACAGAAAAAAATCATGACAAATGGCTCATTTCGCAATATCCAATAAAAAATTGATAGATAGATAGGTATGCTTTTCTTGCACAGAGATGATAAATAACTTTGGATGGGGAAAACAAAAACAATTCCTTTTTAAGTAGACACACCCGTTCACCTGTACTGCATAATATATTGACGGCTGGTAGTCCCTTTTCTGAAATTTGGAGATGTTGGCAGTAGATATTTTAAATGTATTATCTGGTTGCTACTCATTATTACGGCGGATTTAACAACATGTATGGGAAAAACGTGAGATTCGCATGTCGATAATGCTAACAATATAAAATACAATAATACATATACATATATACCTACATAAGTACCTAAGCCTTTACTGAACTCTAGTGGATAGAAAACAACTTCTGAAATGAATAAACTAACGGCTAACTTCTAATTGTAACCATTTTAATATCCCTAGAATTCCAAGTAAACGCTTCCAACTTTTAAGACACAGAAAATGTGCTTGAGTTGGTTGTGCACGGTATAAGTTGAAAAGCATTCTTTGTACAATCCCAGATAAGAATTTCCTGAGAAGCATCAGTTTAGCACCTGACAGGCAGACAGTTTTAGTAAAGACTTTCTTCAAAAAAGACTGGATTCGAAAGTAAATCGCAATAAGGTAGCAAGTAGCAGGCAATTTCAGGATCAGTAACAAAAATACCGAATGCCTCGTGGCAGTTTCCAGTTAACTGGAAACTAGACAGTTTGATGAAAATAAGGAAAAGTGAAGCAGACGAAGGACACATTATGCGTGGGTGCAGTATAGTGAATGTGTGTCGTGTGTACAGGAAATACGCACTTTCCATTCACTAAAACCTCTTTAGTGACTAGCATCAAACAATCTTCCTGTATCTATCAGCTTATCATGCTAGCGTGGGTGAATGTACATAGCAGCACGGAAATATTGATAGTAAGTTCATTACTTATATCCACTTTGTCTCTCATCGTCGTCGTTGCGAGTAGACAGTTGCTACACTCAGCTTTCTTTTTCTGTATTCACGCAGCAACGCACGGTTAAAAATAATACCAATTGATGATATGATGGCGCTTCAAACAGACAAGAATTTTTGTTGAGCGTTTTGCCCTTCTGGGCAGCCTACTTTCCCTTCCCTTTTACTCCTTCCTGCTCATAGTTATAGACAAGAGAGGAGATAATAAGCAGGCCATTAAGAGATTATTTGAGATGATGAAGATGACAACGGGTTGAATATGAGCGTATCAAATTCTGATTAGGGACGTGCATTATATATGGACTCTTCTTTTGTTTCATGCGTTTAGTACATCAACATCATCATCCTCCTCAGGAAATCAGTGCTATTTATACTACTGGCCAGCCTTTCCAAAAGCAGCAGCAGATGGGCACAAGCTAGTCTGACTCTGATTTTGTTTCCACAACAAATGCTCCTTGTGGAAAGACGCACGCATAATAAGCAACTGCCAAAAGTAGACACATAAAGATTACAAGCCGTGCTACCAACTCCGCCAGTGTTTGTCCGAAGAAATTGCCTTTGGAAATTGCGAAAAATAATGCGTAAATGATACTATGGCTATCTCCCTCTCATCATCTCATAACAACCTACATTATATACATTCTCAAACACACACACTTAGATTCACTCCCCACCACGAGTATAATATTTAGCTACCTATAATATTAATAAACTCCTATAATATTTTCTTCTGCTACATTATAAAAAAGTCACTTCTTTCTTTCTTCTTCGTATTATTATTACAGTAATTGCAGAACTACAGCAGAAAATTGGTCTTGTTTTAGAACAGCGTCTTGCGTGTGTGCGTCCGTTTAGTTATTCAGCTCAGCCCTCGCAGCTTGTTAGCGTTTTTGGTGATAATAATAAAATATTATAGGCTTTATTATTACTATTATTATTATTACGATTATATGATGCTTTCAAAAGAAAAGACGCTGTTCGCACTCAAGTACAACGCAAGAAGAAGAAAAAATCCATGCAAGCGTAAATTTTCTTTTTTTTCCTTCGCCTTCTCATTTTGGATGTTGCTATGTGTGCGTACTTATCTTAACTTCAGCCACATATTACATAATGTTATATAAACATGTAACTATGCACATATCTTTAATCTAAAACATTTGGTAACTTGCTGTACAATTTTTTTTCCGGTTGGCTAAACGGAGTTCATATATGGCTGGCTATAATCCCGGTTCTTTCATTTTCTTATAAAAAGTGCCTATTAGTTCGCAAGTTGTTTTTATCGACTTTTTTAATATTCTAGGAATCAATCAATATTGTCTTTGGATATTGCGCTAAAATATTCTAGTCTCGACAAACTTTAGTTCAGCCTCGCATGCGGTTTTTTCTCTCTCGAAAACATATTGGTTACCATTAGCATTCAATCATTTTTTTTACATTCTTCAGCTTTACTGGACAATTAAGATGAAGCACCTACTAAACTATATTAAGCAAAGTACCAAAGACTACAACTTTCAACAATATTTTGCTTTACACAATCATTCTTATGTATCCAAAAGAAATTGCGCTCCAATTTTGGGATAATCAATAAGCTGTCATATATAATGTTAGCAGTAAACACGACTACTAATGAGTACAAAGATTGTTTTCCATTTTTTACAAAAATAAGACGAACGTGCGTATTATAATTATTAGAACAGCAAAGAAGAAAAAAATAAAACGCAATTCGGTATCAAAATACCCCAAACTGCTTACGCAGTACAATATTCTCTAGGAAAAGTTATTTAAGATTATCAAAACAAAAGTAAGGCTCTATTAGAAAACTATACAACATATCATCTTATTGTAATGTAACTTTTTTAATAATAATTAAAAACAAGTTAGAACACAATGGAGAGTTCTGAGTAAGCATCCAAACAACTCCATGCCATGACGATGACGCGAATTTGTCTCTAACTGCGTGCCAGAGAAAGGATTCACATTCACGCGAAACAAAACTAGTTGTTCATCTCATGTCATCAGCGCTTAACTTGTGCGTTGAAACATTAGTCTTCCTCTGCTTCATGCTGCTGACTAGAGAGAGGTGAATGCGACTTGCGTGTTTTCTTGAGCAGGCCAAATCTGATAGACAATGTAGAATGGTGTGCCACGCATACCGGGTACGCCTTGTTTTGTCATTGTCATCTAATTGTAAGTTCACTTGCGCGAGAGAGAAAGAGCGTGAACACATGCACCAAAAACGCATTTGAGAATCATTTGATGTGGTAATAAAATTAACTGCACGTAAATAATATCACATCTCGCGAGAGGAAAAAAAATCCGGAGCATTACGCACAGAAATACACGCACCACATCACCGCCCGCACCTTTTATTACTGCCACGTGGACTCTCTAATTATTCATTAATACAGAGTTGGTGGAATCTTCTAGGACAGGCAGCGTTCTGGCGCAATCAACTGAGGCTTAGCACTATGGGTTGCTGTTGTTACATTACACCATGTTATACCAAAGAGAGAAAAAAATCACAGCTTTAGTAGACTATGACATGACAAAAGAAATATATGGTTAATAGTGGAATCATTACACTTCACTTTTCCTATTAATACTTCCCTGTGGATCAACAAAATTAGTGTGTTACCACCACCGCGTACACTTGTGCGTACAGCATTAATGAAGTAGATGAAATAAAGGAAAACGCACAAAACCAACCACACAGAATCATAATAATAATGTCGTTGTTCAATGAGTGGGTACGTCGTCGGTTGCGATAGCAGCTACATATATGAACCTACGTATTCTTTTGTGTCCTTTTCAATGTAATAGTAACGTAATTAGCAGAGGACGTTTTTCACAACTTTTATCAAGCAAGTCGTTCAAATTGTTCCCAATTGCAAATTGTTGCCGAGCTTGTAAAAGTCATGGTAAGTAGGAAGGAGCGAGGGAGGATGATAATATGTGCCACACAACAAAAAACTCATATAATCCAGATAAACGATGGTCGTTAGTGATATGATAATAAGTGCGTGGTAACGTGCGTATTGCCACACACACACACACGCACTCACGTCGCCACGTACGCAGGAAGTCCGTTGGCCTTTGTGGCGTACTTTCCCCCGTTTCCTTCTCTCCTCTCTCTATTAGGAATTATGTGCTATTTTCTCCAGTACTTCATTAAAATAGCATTAGGTCGTAGTTATGATTTAATTGGGACTGTAAGTGCGTATGGACGTACATGATAGTATGTAATTACTACAGTAACGACAGCCATTTATTCTACAAATGGTTGACCCTGTGCGCCCGTCTGTCTAGAAAATGATACTAGAAAATACAATTTTAATTTTGCCCGTTTTCACTCATTTCGCGAATATGTAAATATGTCAGCCATATTTATTCAAGATGTCAATTCTAAGTGACAGTTGTGATGAAGTTTGACAATCTCAAAATATGTATGTGCGTTTGTGAAATACGTTTCGAATTGGACACTGCATCTTTCTTTTACTGTACTTTCACCGAGTTTACCGCTGCTGCTTTCACTACTTTTCTACACCGCAATTACTCAGTTTGGTTTCTTATGTCACCAGACACCGGTCTTCCGTTGTCGGTTTGTCTCTTTTTACAGTCATATATCTTGTGTGAAAGCAGGATCGTCACATATATTACAATTGATAAGTATATATAGATTGACTCGCCAACCAGGTTTAACCTAGATTTGAAATGACATCCGTGTCGTTTGGTGGAAAATGAAACCACATTACCGCATCATAATATGCCCAGTGAATTGCAAATGAACTAGAATAATAGCAATATATAGTGGCGCAGAGGATAATACGTACATACTTCTTCAAACGACAGTGAAAATCTGAAAATGAAATGCGCTACGCTATGAAATCATTCCAGCAATATTTCTCTCCTTTCTTTCGTTCCTTCGTGACAATCATCCGACTTTTCCATTTTTCGTTTATATAACATTACATCATTCATCATTTTACATAAGCACACTTTTGTTCCGAATTCCTTCGTCGTCATCATCTCATAAAACACATTAATTTTTGGCAAAGTAATGGCAAAAATAGTTTTAATGGGATTCGCAGCCGAATCCAAGAGTTGTATAACCGGACGGAATTGACATTGGCAAACTTGATGTTTCTAATCATTCATAATAATTATATTACGAATTGCGAAATCCGTCTGCAGTAAAATAAAATGTTTGCACAACTCCTCACGGATTTCTCAACACACATAATCAGTTGTCATCATTTTCCAATTTCGATGGCTAATGAGGAGAAATACATGATCTCGGAGAGTAGGCAGCGTTTTCCTTAAATATATGAATTTAATTTAACCTGGCCAAGTATCTCAGGCAAGAAGGAGCATCTGACAGACAAGTGACAGCTTCTAGGATGATTAATAGAGAAAATTTACTATATTAGGAATGAAATTAATACTTGACTACTTCCTTTCCTCGGAAGATAATGACGACAACGACGAAAATCAAGAAGTGACAGTGTAATAAACTGCGTTTGATGTTGTCGTTGAGGTGATATATAGTTTACTGAATCACTCACTACTACATCTCGTTCGCACGTCATTCATCGTGTGACTTTACTTGTTAATGAAATGCATACAAAACACTCGGCACCACCACCATTACCAAATCTGTGCTTGCTCAGAAGAGTGATGAACAAGAAAACAATCTCTTCAATTCAAGTTGATGATATGACGAAGAGGATGGTTTTCTTGATCAAGTTGGGTGTTAATGAAATCTAAGCAGAAAACCAACTCGCTATTTGCTATGTATTTAGTTTGTCGCAACAAAATAATGCAATTAGTATTTTGAAGAGTGAACTTGTAACAGGAGAAAAAGGAATGCGATTGGTCAAGCGAAGCAATGTTGGAAATTTTTATTTATTGATTTAAACGATAATAGTGAGCAGTATGCTGACCACACACAAGAAGGATTAAATTCACGGAATTACTTGTCTTGGCAATTTACTGACCTTTAATTTATGTGACAAATCATCCAAAATGCCGTATTGTTAGTGCCGTTCGCTTGAACAAATACATAGAGAGAGGGATAGAGACTCAACGTGTGTGTCATCCTGCAATATAACAATTGCTCACTCTTTTCATCATCAAGCCAATTATGATATTTGTCCTCATTCCTCCTGTTATCATTATTATTGCATTTTTTATATATTTTCCGTAGGCATGAGTGAGTGCATTGGATACACAACCCAACAAAAACAAATTATTGAGTGTGATTGTGAACTATAATATGAACTCTTCTGTGATGAGGTATTTTATTCGGTGCTAAAATGCTTGTACCCTTGACTTTTTTCCACAGAGAGGATATGATGATGACGGTATATAGCGCAAACCTGTTCAAAATAAAACTGTCTACAGAAGTATTATTTGGAATTTTTCTTCAACAATATGCCCACGTATGTCGAAATGGCAATGTGCCCACCACGATATATCCTTCTTGTTCTAACAAAACAGCTCTAATTTTTTTCTGTCGTCTTCGTCGTCAGCACCATCATCAACACGAGAGAATCTCATCAGTTTTTCGTTGTGTGCGGATGTTTTATAGAGGCAAATAAATGAGAGAGGACGTTTCGTTCGACGACGCATTAAATGTGTTATTATTTATATGGATGCAATAATAAGGATACCTATGCTGAGCAATGGTGTGGTGTGCATTCCAAACGGCTCGGCTGTCATCCATAAGTGTATCATGTTCAAAAGATTGATGAACCATGTATGATTTGGACACCTAATAATGAGGCATTTACTGCCTTTTAAAGACAACATTTATTTTCCGCTTCGTTACTACCGTTTCCTTTTTTATTTGCTTATGAAATCACATACACAACCAATTAAATTGCACACGCAACAAGAATCTAGCAAAATATGAAATGGAGCGTGCTTGTCTTCTTGTCTGTTGTGCTGTCTGTCATGTGAACTCGCTTTTATGCAAGGAAACTTTCCATGTCTTCTTCATCATCTCTCTCTCTCTCTCTCTCTCACTTTCAAGGCAACAAGGGTGACATACAATATTGCAGAAACGAGCTACCTACGTGCCGTCACCTCTCTCAATATAGCTGATATTATGGCCGTCTGTCGGCAAATTTGTTTTGGGATTGTTTTGCATTGCGCACACATTAGCATAAATGTTGCACAAGAAACCACCCAATAAATGTGTATATGTAGGTATTTTTTGAACTAGCAAAAAAAATATTTCTCAACTTATAACATCTTGTCTGCCTGCTGGGCTATGTGCATAATATTTCTCTCTCTGGTTCCCTCTCTCTCTTTCCTTCTCTGATGATCTACCTAATGGCGATTAAGCTATAGAAATATACCTACTCACCAGAGTTGTTGGTATTACTGACTTTTTATTGTGGACTTGTGGAGCAACAACAGCAACGCTAACAATTGTAAATGTATCAATTTTTATCTTGTTTCACGGCCTAAAACTTGATGTCATCTCATCTCTAGGAAAAAGTTTGGTAGATGTGCATATTATAAATAACATTGCATAGCATGTACAGCATATTTTGTTGATAATAATAATGTTATAACATTCTTGCAACTTATAATTAGAGTGATCACTTTATTTTCAGGTGTAACGTACACTGTTTTTTCAGGGATGCATCATCCTCATTACATGGCATGGTTCTCTAACTAATCTATTGACTAGGCCAGCTGCTAGCATCATTAAATTTCCAGATTGAGTTTCACCTCTCGTATTATTATTATTATTATTATACACAATAATGAACATATAAATATCTGCATTGATATTATCATTACCAAACGTAAGAAAAAAAAAATTACAGGATCCACGTTAGTTGCTGGGATGAGTGGTGGAATAAATGATATGATGAAATCATCATAAAAAGTATACATACTTTTTTAAAAACTGCTCTTCATTTTACTGACCATGAACTCCACAATATATAATAATAGCAAAGCAATAATATTTTGTGTGTGCAAATAAAAAAAAAAGTTATTCTTGCTCATTTTCAGTTTACATGTTATATAAAGCATACAATAAAAAAATGTATCCTTCAAGTTTTGTCGACTACTACTGTAGTATTCCTGCTGTTGACTGCTTGTTAGTGTGTCTGTGCGTGCATACGACGAAATATTTATTAGACATGATGGCAAAACTCGATGAAAATGTTTAACTTGCTTGCTTGGTAAGGGCAGGTTGGAACATTTTTTTCATCTTGTTTTTTTGCAAACTTAAATGTTACACCTGTATCTTCTTATGCACACCAAAAAAACGATGATGATTTTCTATTCCTGCAGTTATTCAGTTCCTTTTCATTACTCACTCATTTAGTCTTACTCATTCCTTCGTCATCTCTGCATCACACAGTTCATGCACAGTGCTACCTACCGTAATAATAATGATGGCAGAATCAGAGAAGAGGAAAAAACGCAATTCTCTTCTGCTGCTGATCTTGTTCCACTTGTCTGCAGTAATTTTCTTCGTCTTGGAGCGCTCATTTTTTTATTATTAAAAGTTGGTGAAATGCCCTAAAAGTTTATTATTACTGTTATTAGTCAGAAAAAAATTTTGCATGGCGATTCATTATTGATGCACTTTTTGTGTAATTGCATTATACAATCTCTCTCTTTCAAGCACAAAGTCAAGAGGAGGCAATCTTGTTGCTGCGAAAAAAAGGAACGTACCCACTGCTATAGCTTGCTACTAGAGTACAAGTAGTCATTCAATCATCATTTTAATGACGTTGTGTGCCTATGTGCATGTTACATAACATGAAAATATGTGTAACAATCGGTGTTTACATCTTGTTAGTGTGCTTTTTTATTATATTAATATTATACACTCGCCCAAATCTGACAAGATGTGAAACAAAATAATTATAGTCATTCAGAAGCACCTTACTCCTCTCCGCCGCTGCAAGAAAATGCATATTATGGCAAAGAAACAAGTTGATGGTCACCAGGGGTCAATGTGTATAATAATGCGATAATTTTATGCATCGGGTGTTTGCACCAAATAATTGGAAATGAGTGTAATAATCAGTGTTCAACATTCAACATCTAAAATTAACTTCCTACATTTGACCCTCTCTCCGTGTCTGTACATTTTGGAGTCTACAAATTTCAAGTTCATCATCATGAATAGTTCGACAGCAATAATTGTGGTTGTTAGTACAGAAAAATTCTAGTCTTGTGTCTGCGTCCTCGGTGCAATTTATGCAACTTGGCGATAATGATGGGGTATATTTTAAGGGTGTTATCTAGTGAATGTTAATGTAACAATATATATTTCTATTCATCTTTAATCATGAGAATGGTACGTCAAAAGGAAAACCAGATGGAAAAACGAGCAGAAGGTACATAGCAGCAAAAATCTTTCAACAATTTTAATTTTAAAAGCAAATATTTTTTAATCAAATGCAACTTCCGGTATTGGAGGGAAGGCACGGGCAATCTGGCAATTTTTGAACACAAACTTATATTTTTGTGGTTTTATGGTGGGAAATTTTCCACTCTTTTCCGCCCTGCAAATCTGTTTGCAAAAAAGCAGAAAAGTTATAATTTTGTTTGTAAAACAAGCTGGTTTGAACTGGCTACGTACAAACAGTGGCAACATTACAATAATAAGAATATCAGCGATCCAATATGACTATGACCTAAAAAACTCCAAAGTTCATCTACTTTAGCGGTTTTGCAAAGTTTCCATAATATTTCCGTGATATCTATATAATGGATGTCGATGAACATTCCCTGCCTGGCATTTCTGGTGCTTCTATATCAAATCAGTTTCTATATAGTCCAAAAACCATGCTCTACACCAAGTGGTAAAACTTTTAAGGGAAAGAGATGCTTCTTTTTTTGCTAAATGGAAGCTCGTCATTTTTTCGTTGGGTTGATCTGCAACAAACTGCGGAATAGAGCTCATTTCACCAAGTGATATGGCCAAAGCAGGTAATCTGTAAGGTTTCTTTCAATCATCGTCCCAAGATTTCCCTCTCTCTCTCACTCTCTTTGCACAAACTGAAACGTGCTACGTGACCAATAAACTTCTGCTGATGCGAATGTAATTCTATACGTTGCAGCTGCAGATTCGTGAATTTATGTGCCCATTCCTCAGGTATGTTTGCTCAGCATCCCAATTATCGTTGCGTTTGACTCGAGCAGCATGCATTTCGCCTTTGTTGTGAATCAAAAAGTAGTAAAAATATGATGAATTAATGGAAAATGAATCATTTCTTAATAAGGCATCATGCAAAAAAGTATTTAGAAGAAGGATGGTCATTTAAAAATACTTATTTCATTCCTTTGTGAGAAGAAGAACGCTTGTATTTTTTTGCTTGTAAATATCTGCAAAAAATGCTCCTTCTATCAAGTGTATGTACATTCAACAGAAAAAGAAATAACCTATAAGGTCGGATTATCGATTAGAAAAAATGCATAGATGTAAAAAGTGGTCCCGCTCGTCACTCTACTAGTGTTAGTGTTATGCATCATGAGATGACACGACGATTGTAGGAGAGGATGGAAAGGTGAAGAAGGAAAGGCAAGAAAATTTACGGTTTAAGTGATGATATGCAACAGATCTGATTGAAATAATGATAGAAATGAGCATGTACTTGTATGGTTTAATAGCCGAGCCAAGCCCACCTAGGCTGCTCTTTGGCGATGCACTTTGCATTGGACATCGATTCAGAGAGAGAGAGAGAGAGAATAGAACAAGTGAAGAGGACGGAAGATAGGTATAATTATTTATGTATGCATGAGTAGTAAAGTAGTTAGTAGATAGGTATATGTACTTGTTTCGGAGGATTTATCGGAGACGATGCAAGAAAGAGAATAGTGCCTACGCTTATGGGTTTGCTAATGGATAGCCATTACTCATCACACTGGCTCATGTAAATAAAATCACTTAGACGATAGCTTATTAATTATTTTTATTATTATTATTTCATTCTCTCTCTCTGCTTGAATAATTTCATTCAGCTGTTGTTGTAGATCATCATATATAAAAAATGAATCTGGTAGTTTCGCCGAGATTTTCAGTTAAAAAGTAGCAGCAGCGGCAGCAGTGCAGAGAGTGTTTGCTTTTTTTAGAAAAAGAAACACTTGGTCTCTTCTCTACTCGAGTAGCCAGTTATGAAACACTTTTCCTTGTATAATGAAATGCTGCATTAGGTTTATTACAAGTCGGGATAAAGCTAGGAAGCTTACACGGTGGCGGTAGGTAGCACAAGAACAAGTCAGGATGAACAAAATTCGGTTTACTTCATAGAGAATTGCATAAAACATGAATATATCCATTGCATACATAATAGTGTGCAAACGCGGTGTGTGTCTGTTTTGTTCCATACGTAAACGTGGCATTTCTCTACACCGTTTTTGCCGTTCTCTAAATATATACACTTTGTAGTAAACCAAGCAAGATGACAATGCCAGAAAAAGCAGTGATGCTTCAGACTCAAAAAAGGTATGTGTAAAGTAAACGGAGGAATGAATGAATGAATGCGAGCAAGTGCATTTTTATGATTGTACCTTGTGCCACCATTCTGATTCTGATGGTCCACTCATTAATAAATTATTGAACTGCAAGAAACTGTCTGTGTGATGCTGCTGGCTTGCCTATTGTATTTCGTTCGTGTGTGCATGAGCTGTTGAGCTTATTTGGTCATTACGATTTTATTCCATCCTGCGAGGAACGAGCATATTTGGGAAAATCCTGATTCGTAGAAAAAAAATATATAAACTTTTTTTGTATCAGCATCTACTAT
This sequence comes from Sinella curviseta, assembly GCA_004115045.4. Lineage (NCBI taxonomy): Eukaryota > Metazoa > Arthropoda > Collembola > Entomobryomorpha > Entomobryidae > Sinella > Sinella curviseta. The sequence continues at coordinate 12,905,929 of CM065489.1, forward strand.
TCCATTGCCATTCCCTGTTGCTGTTCCTATTACAATTACAACATGACCAAATTTTTTCTTGGGAGAATCATACATAAAGTTTTGATTACCACTTGAGCGCCTGTGATACTTGTCGTAAAGATATGAGGTTGATAAGATACAAGATTTAGCTGGTTTAATTTTCGTGCAAGTTACCTAAGAAGTACAGTGGTGCTCGTGTAACAGTTACTGTTGTTATTATTTTTCATTTAATATCGCAATATCATGTCTCCTCTTCTGGCTGGCTAGTAGCCGTATACAGGCATTATAGCGTCTTAAAATCGTTCTTGGACTTAAGTTGATGATGTTGGTTCACCAGTCAAGGCAAAAAGCAGCAGGCACGAGACACTTGTACGAGCAAGTTGTGTGGAAAATTAATAATAATTTCCTTACGATGATGGTCAAAGTGAAAAGTTAATCTTTTCTGTGCAACTTGTGTAAGTCATCACGAGACCATTTTTGTCGTATATTCATTATGATTATGTTACATAGGTAGTTGGTGCATATATTATTTTGGTACAAAATTTTAAAAAAAACTGACACCACTCGCTAGTTCCAGTTAACTAAACGACCACGATAAAAACGTGCGAGGGACATGACTACCTAAAACAGTGAAAATAGCTATATTTGAAGAAAGTTGGTAGTTGGGTTATCATGTTTTATTAGTTTTTGTAAGCTGCTCAATTGTGAAAACTTATCTCGCTGTCTGTCGTGTAATGAACAAAACACAACCACACCTTAGATTTGGGAACCTTGTAATACGATAATGATAAGCAGATATTGTAAACAATGCACATTTTTTAAAGAAAAACATGAATTCTAGTATGCACGCAGTATCTAGTATCCTTGTTCTGCAATTATTCACTCATTTTTGCATATTTCCCATGTGAAAATTGCCGATTTGACAAAACAGAATGCAAATGAAGTTTGCAACAAATTTAACGAACTATTTCCTTTTTTATCCATTTTTATTTATTTTCCAGTCAAAAATCCGCTAATTTCATTTATTTATGCGTTTTGCAATCACTCTATATTGGATGGTACACGTTGTTGTCGGTTACTTAAAAGTTTACTTTAACCGCACGTGCAAGCCTAAATAATACTAAAAATGTAGAAATATCTATGAAACATGATTTTAAAATTGTCTCTCAAAAGTTTGTGAACCTTTTAAAAAACAATCGTTATGAAAACCGTGAAGTTTTGTATACAAAAAACAGTCATCATGCATCTTCTAGTAATGAGAAAACAATAAACTTTCCATAACAAGACTGTCGTCTCGTGAGCATCCGGTTGAGTGTAAAAAAGGAAAACGGGGAAAATCAGGATAAAATATAGAAATGGACTTCTCGTGTCTGACCCTCTTAACGCTGTTGTCATGAACCCGGCACTTTTTGTTGTCATGGTTTAACCTCAGCTACAAAACTATTCCATAGTCTATTCTTGAGTGTGATTGCAATGCACAGAACAGTGCAGTGACCGTTTCCTCTATTCATTAAGTAAGTGCTAAAACGGCATGAATGATTCATGCATTTTTGTAATTGTTAGTGCTCTCCTGTGATTTTTTTTCCTGTTCAGCTAATTGTAAATAAAATTCTGAATGGACTACCTATGTCGGAATGCAAGAATAAAACGGTACCTATATATCAAATTGCGGCGTGCTCTGGTGGTGATAGTGGCCCCATTGGTATTTTTGTACACATGTAATTCACACAAAAAGATTGCGGTTTTTCTCTTTGAATATCAATTTGCGTGTGTGTGTGCAAGTCGCAAAAAATGCAATGGATTTTCTGCTCTCTTGATCAGAGGAATTTTTACCAGTTGACTGACTGACAATGAATGGAAACAATATATATAGGTAGGTAAAAATTATAATGCCGAAATAATGACAGATTTTTTTTCGTCTTCTTCCACTTTGACCATGTTCGGTTTGCAACAAGTGAGTTAAATAGAAGTAGTAACATTACACCCACTCACAGCAAGATACACACACACACTCAGCAAGACCGTAATGAATATGTGTGCTGTGAACCGTGACACTTGACTTCTTCTATTGTCTTACACTAATTTATTCAATCCCAGAGAGTCAAAAAAGCTACATACTGCTGCAATCTTCTTTCTTACCATCATCCTCATAAGAGATGCAACATCATTATTATTACTACCACTGCCACCACTACTACTACTACTACACCTGCTTTTAAAAATGTATTTGCATTTTTGTAGGCCTCACTTTTTCAATAAGACTGACCACGACAAAGTGTTCGAGATTATTTAAATACCTAATCTGTTTGCTGCAAGTGTATTGCATAGACACTCAATTCATGGGATAGGATGACCATCATCACCACGGCACGGCGAGGGTGAAAGGAAGAACAATGTCCTATCACACTTGCAAGCTCAACATCTACCACACACATGAAATAACAGCAGCGGCAGCAACAGTGCAAAAAATATAATTCAAGTGCACTGATTGTAATTCAATCGCACACAGAATACGTATTACGAACCGGTGATATCATTTCAATATAGAGATATGACAAGGGTTGAGGTTTCGCCTAATCATTAATTTATTCTAGTTAGCTTATCTATAGAGACGAATGATGATGAATTACGGATTTCACGCTTCATCATCATCCAATCCATTCTTCTTGGAAGGAAAAGGCCCACATGATAATAATGAGTAACGAGATTTGTTATGGATGACGATAGGACTTTTCACACACATGCATAAACACCATAGTGAAATGAATGAAATCTTTATTGAGTAGACGTGAATTAATGGTTTCTTCCTATGCAAAATTGATAGCTCAAATAGTCACACAAAAATGTATATCGCGAGAATGGTACATGCAAGCATATCATCTTGACGATTTCTTTTGCCCGCTTGTATATGGAGTGGTTTTAGGTGATGATGTTCTTTTCTATGCAAATCTTTAACATTCGACCAGTAATGGTAATGGATTTGATGAGTGATGAACTTTTCCTTTGAGAAAAATATATATGATTATGATGATTGGGGATGAGTTCCACAAAAAATTTTAATCTCAATGCGAATGGATTAGTAGTTTGACTTATTCGTCAGCATATAAGTTGTTGTAACAATGGCAATTAAATGTATGTTCAGATGTGGATTTCCATTGACGTGGCAATCCCTGATGAAATAGCATCTTTACGATACATTCGTGGATGGTTGGTTTGCAAGTTGTAACTCCTGCATAAATTTATACAGTTGAATGCAATAAATTAATAATGAAAAATAAAAACGGAAAAGTCAACAATGTTTCCCATTGTTTAACGAACAGGGAGAGAAAAGAAATTCAAAGGCTTAGTGTGTAGTATCATAACGGATTATTTATGCTTAGGTACCGGTACATAGGTTTTAGTTCCTTTTTTAGAGATGCATACGTCACAAATTAAGCTTTGAAAAGACAAGTTTAGGTTTCCAATCAATTTCATTGTATAATGTATGGAAAGTCACTAATTGAATAAAAGTAGCACTAATCATATCCTGACATGGGCACTGCAACAACAACAGAGCGGTGGACATGCTGGTTTGTGGTTTAAACTCTACTTGAACGTCTTCTGAGAAAGACACGGCTATTTACGGTGTTGGTGAAGGATACACTTGAAAGAGGATTTTCATATTTACAAAGCAACGAGAAGATTTCTTTTTTAAAAATGATACTTGCTCAAGAAGTAGTGGAGACAGACAGACATACTAAGCAGAGATACGGGATCCACATGGCCAAGTTTGGGAGCATCTTTGATGACAACATAAATTAGGTTTTTACATTTGCTCGTTTCTAAACAATCTTTTTACGACCTGATCCTCTATACTATGGCATTTCTGCTGCACAATGTTTTCGTTTTCGACAAGCATGTTTTTTATAGAATTTTATTTATTATCACTTCAACGGATATTATATAGGTATGTATATCATCGTGTTGTTGGACGAGTGCAATGTGCATATGTATATGATCGCTAGGTACGCTTGTTAAAAACGAGTACGTTGAATATAATGCAGAAAAAATACTTCATTTCAAAATGAAAGCAAGTTTTTTCAGCAAACTGTAAAAAAACTTGCAGATTTGAAGCCGACGTATACAGTCATACATTGTTTGTGTTTACGTTTGTGTGAATGCATTGGTTACATGTGCATTTACTCTATAGGTAGTATTCATGCAAAAATGGGTAAACTGTTGTAACATTTTGCAAAAAAATGAACATTTTTAAACGCATTTCTTTGACTTGATTAGTTACACAATAAACCCGTGAATAGAAAGATTAACACCATCTCTTACGCTCCTTCACTCTTTCTCTCCTCTCCAAATATTTTACTCTCCTGTCAGAGCCTTCCTTGTGAACAACGGCTTTCCTGTACTTTTATTGCACACATATTTCTAAACAAATCCGTTTGCTTTGACTCATGTGTAAAGATCTAGAGTAGACGCTTGCTCAATAAATGTTAAAAGACGACATCACCCTTTTGTGTGAAAAGTCAAATTATAGAATCGCAAAATATGTGTACAAGATGTAATAACAATAACGGGAATAGCTGTAAAACTCTAAATTGCACAATATATACTTGGTGTATTCGTAAATCTTTCTCATAAAAATCAATGCTCCGTTGAAAATGTTTATTTTTTGAAATGAGTATTCATACGTACAGTGTGTACTTTTGTACCTACCTATGTGCACGGTGCTCAAGAACTGAATCTCTCTTTGCCCCGCGTAATGAACGCTCCGACAATATTATAATAATATAATTCATTTTTTAGCGATTTTAATATATTGTCGTTGTCTACTTTGCAGAAGTACTGGAGTAATGCTGATCATTCATCATCTTTATCACGGCCATCATCATCGAATCAACCTATTCTTTTAGGGAAGGACAGGAAAAAAATCTCCGAGTGAGGGCTGCTGTAAAGGCTAAGCCATGATCATCGTCGTCATCAAGTGATCGGTCCTCTTGATCATTTCTTCTCTTGTTTCCCATTTAACGACATCAACGACAGATTAATGAATGGTTTTCCCACTTGATAAATGTTAAACATTTCCGCTTGGTGATTGTCCACCAACATGGACATGATGACAAAGGAGTCGAGTGAAACGGCTCTGGTTGGTGGTGGTGGGAGGACAGAATCGTCACTAGCCCAGTCCTCGTCCACTTCATCATCAGGGATTTTCTCTGGCGACGGTGGTTTCATCATCAGCGATGACAATTATAATTTGAGCGAGAACAGAAGAGAAATGTCCACCATGACAACAATGAACTCGATCTTTTCCCTACCAGACGGGAATGCGACCGCGTATAATAACATGTCATCAGACGCCATTGTTATTGATGAATTCCCATACTACATCAGAATCACGTCCACTCTCCTCTGTGGATTTATACTTCTTATTGGAATCATTGGCAACATCCTTGTGCCAGTTGTGGTCTGGAGGAATAAGGATCTTCGCAGCTCCACCAACATTTTCCTTATTAATCTCAGCCTCGCAGATCTTCTCATCCTACTCGTTTGCATGCCACCTGTTCTCATTGAGCTACATGCGAAACCTGAAGTATGGGTTTTGGGTGCTGCCATGTGTAAGTCATTTTCATTTCTTGCTTTCTTTCATTTTCATATTTTTCATAATAAAAAATAGCAGCAGCAGATAAAAAGTAGGCAGCATCATCGCTCACCTACACAAATGCTTCAAAACGCATCTGCGTAGGGACAGACAATAGCACTGATAAACCATTTTATCAGAAGAGAAAAAAAAGAAACGGAAATGAGAAGCATATTGTAGATCATTATTTCTCCCTCCCTTCACCCTTACAGCAACAGCATTAAATACTTGAGTCACCACATTTAAGTTGGAACAGCCGACACTTTACAATTATTTATTGAGGCATCTGATCTCATGTAAATAAATGTCGTGGTAATCCATACTCTTTTTTCTGTCTCCCTCTTGCACTGGCTCTTTGTCAATGAGTCAATATACTGCACGCAGTTTTCGAAGGAGCATCGTCATCAGAACAGCAACAGCCGTGTGGAGTGGTGGTGTGTGGTATGCGAATGTTGTTGACTGCATGAGTGAAAGAGAGAAGCCAAACCCTCTTCTCAAATAACGCCCACATTATTATCACTCTGAATATTTTTTCTTGCGTTTCAATGTTTATGCGTAAGAATTTCTCGGTTCGCGTTTTTTACCAAACAATTTTTTTGTCCTCCTCACTACTACTTACTACTACTATTCTTCACTGACAGCAAGCAACTTGGGATTTTCTGGTATTTTTGCTACGTTTTCTCTCTCTCTTTTGCTGTGAGGAGGATTCAAGATCCAATACTTAACTTGTGAGATGAACTAAATGCTGCTGTTGCTGCATTTGAACCCTTTTCTTTCTCTGTCTTAAATCACTTTGATGGTACAACTGTAAAATGGATATGGTGTAAAGTGTAGAGTAATATTTTATAGTGGTGGGAGAAGAGAAGTGTATTATGCGTTCGATTTACTTGCGATCAAACGGCAGAGAAAAAAAACGGTATGGATTGTCAGTTGGTGTGCGTGTGTGTGTGCGTATCAGTCTATATTTTGGCTAAACGCTGTATACCTAATAAAAATAATACGCCGCTCTTTGACTTTCGCTGATGATGACGACGACGATGATGATGATCACACTGAAAGTTTTGTGCGTTTGTTCACGTATGTTTGTGGCATGTCACTTTTGTATATGCACTAGCAGAGGTCTACATGAACACACCCCATTATTATTAAGTAACTAACTACTGTTGAAATGAGAAATGCAAACATGTTGCGTATGCACATGAATGATGAGATCGAAGTCTGTAAAATGGATGGCTTCTAAAGATTAGATAAACAAATATGTAGTAAAAAAGGCACACGGAATGCCTATGAAATGTAATGTATCTACCTATGCACGTAGTACGTATCCGTTACACTGAATCTTTTGGATTTCCTTATCTTCACGCTTTAGTGATGATGTTGATAAATAAAAAACCCCATTTTCAAAAACTAGGACCATGCGTTTCCCCGTCATTTTTATTCTTTTTGAAAGCCTTACAAGCAGAGGACTGAAAGAGCTGGCTAGAGCTGACATCATTACCATAGACTTACATGAGTGAAACTATTACCTGGTTTAAAGACAAGCAAAATTTGCAATTTTTCTCACAAAAGTGAAGACGTGGTGGCATCAGAGATTTCTCCGATCTTGTAGAGATGTTTCAGAACACCCCAAAAGAGTAATTTCATTATGCCATAAGACGTTCCACAATGACCTCAAGTGTCGTGTACAGAGCTTAAAAAGCAATTTGAAACGCTTCATTGAACGATATAAATAGAGTAATAATATGGATGTTGCTTATTATTCGGCATATCCGTCACAAACTAATTTAATATTTTCCTGCTTAAGTGACGTCAAAAAATAATCCAATTCCTGTCACCTTCTTGTCTTATCTTGTAATCCGCAAATGAAGCCATCCTGCACCAAATCAAGTACTAACTATAACAGTCACTATAACACGAGCTAATGCTCTCAGTAACTTTCCATCCTCCTCTTTTATTTACGCGCACATGACAACGACCTGGTATCAAAGGAAACGGCTCAATTTCATTACTCCACGTATAACGATTTTAATGAACGCAAAGATCAGTCAGTTAACTAGTCAATAGGACGACATATACCGAGAGAGCAATGGAAGGAAATAATGGCAAACCGTGAAATTCTTGAATCGGAAGGCAATTGGTGCGTGAGGATAATATGGAAATTATGTACGCATCTATAAGTCTACAAACAAACGCACACGCTAATACATTCTTCGAGCAGGAGGAACGCACCATATCAAATTTTCGAGGGCAAATAAAAAAAGAGAAAAAAAAAGCTTAAGAAGAATTACAGCAGTTTGAAAAAAATTCGTAACAAGATATGTACATATATTTTTATTCGTATAACGGAATATAACAAGATGTATGTTGAAAATTTCTTGGTCCTATTGAACACTTCAAAAGAAATTAGGTGAAATGAAAGTTGAAAAGATAAAGGAATTTCTCTTTTTTTAATTCTTCCTCCGCTTTGCCCGTAGTTTTTTATCTGCCTTTCCTCCTCTCCTCTTACGACTCCATAATAATATGTACATATTATTACAATATAGTAGTGGATCTCTAGACATGAGATTGATAGATGCGTTACTTTTCAGGACGTTTTTTACAAGTTAATCTGTACTTCTCTCTCTCTCTGTGTCTAGTCCATTTACTTATTCATTCATGATTGAAGTACGCACTATTTAAAAATAAATGCGTGTGTGCTCCATGACAAGGTAATCTGTTTACAAACAGAGGAACAGCAGCTCTAACTTAGAACATGATAAATATGAAATTTCAAAAGCAAAGATGTAGGATCATCCATTACAAAACACTTTAAAAATTAGAACATTAAATATAATAAGCATGCAACTACTTTTTCTCGAATGTATTATTCCAGCTGGTTTTTATCGTGTCGGTGGATAAAGTGCGTAAGTGTGTGCTTGTGTATAGCACGTTATATTATGAACTTACGGACATAAAAAAGTCCGTCACCACCGCCATCACCATCATCATCCGAGTCATATCATCCTTTACGCCTTTTACGCAAAATGGAAACATGATCAGAATAGAAAATAAGATTTAAGTCGACGCGTTATAATATATAATAGATCACTGCTCGTCATTTTTCTCCCAAGACGATCCATCCAACGAGTCTATTTTCGGATCCCTATGTAAATCACCACGCGAGGAGGATTTCATTGAAAATCTCCTTTTGATCTTCTCAAGATAGCAAACTTCTTTTTTTTCCTTCTGATGTGATCATCATGATGATCTCCTTTCTTTGTGTACAGAGATATCTTACGTTTTGTAAGTGATACGGTACGGCTGATATAACACAGAGATTTATAAACGAGTAGAGATACGTTCATATCACATCACATCTCTCGGAGAGAAAACAAGGGCGTAATAATGCGTTATTAGTTCAGCATCGGGAATAGTAATGAGTTCCTCTTGCAATAGTTATGTTATATGTTTATATAGGCATATAAAATTGTAAAGTACTAAATATTCTTCAATTTCAAATAACAAAAGTATATCCTTATTTTTTTCTTGAACAAAAGACAGACAACATTTTTGAACAGCTGAAGAATGAATCGTTGGCTGTTCTCTGTGTAGGTATGCAAGTGCATAGAGTATAAACGTACCTATTCACGTATAAAAACCTATTAATTTTGCCATGAATTACAAGCAAAAATGTACCGAGAAAAAGAGAGGCGAGAGATGGAAAAGGACGACAAAAAGAGATGTTATTGCATTGAACTCAACGCAGTGTATAATTAGTGATTTGTTTCGAAGCCAAAATATCAGGCAACCTTTATTCGACTTTTTAAAGACGTAGACAAAGAAGAGGAAAAAACCAGTCGCAGAACAGTAAAAAATCGATGCATTTTTAGGGTTAATAGGAGAAAGGACATTATTGTTCTTTGAAGTCAATTGTCGTTTTGTAAGAGACTCATACTGTGCTTGCAGTTGGGCTGCACAGAATCTAAAAGAAACTTTGCAAATTAATGTGTATGGAAAAAAGCAACAAGTTAACATGCCAGTCCACCATGAGACGTGGCATTGGGAAAGCTCAACACTGCGATAACATTTTCTGGTGCGGTTTGCGTTTCCAAAGAAACAACGACGTGTTTTCTCCGAACACAAAACATGTTTCACAACGGCAGCCTCCGTAAATCGTAAAGGACAGAGCTTCCCGTCCCGTTTTACTTGACAGATAAAAGGGCACTTGTATGAAATAAATGACGACACATAAGATTCATGGAAATGGAAACTGCTTCCTGCAATCTGCCACAACTCCACTCTGATTTTGATGGATGATACAGAATGTGGGTGGTTGGTTGGCTGAGTGGCAGTTTAAATCACACATTTTGTAAATATTTCCCGTTGTGCTTGTTCAAACTACCATCATCTTATTATACTGCAGCTTCAAAACAGTATTTTTTGCAAACTGCCTAAATGTGACGGAATACATGCATGAATGTCACTGTGTCACTTTTACGTGTGTGCGGTGGTGGTGTAGTCATATTGTTAGCAAGGCAGACAAAAGAAGACAAATTATTACACCACATCTTTGTGAATGGTTGTGGGTACTCGGTGGAACAGAATTTAGACGGAATTCCTTCCATTTTATGTTTTAGCACCAAAAGAATTGATTTTCAATTAGAACAGCAGCTGAATCATTGCATCCGTCTTGTTTAAAATACCATCATTACTCACGTACTTTTATTGCTTTAAGCAGAATTTCTCGGCGATGATTCTTATGCTGAGCTGTAAAAATGTTTATACAGTTTGAGGATATCCTCGTTTACACTGGGTGCTTTATGTAGATATTCCGTTCTCTGGCAAGATGTGTCATTAGCTAGGAAGTCAGCACAAGAACCTGCATTTCATTCAGTTCATGATTTTGAATACATTAGCCAAGAATGATGATAGACGTTTAAGAAGTAGAGAAAATAAGCTTTTTATGCAAAAGAAAATGAAAGTTTTGTTGACTGGTTAGTTCACCAACATTATCATAAAATTACTCTACCATAATAATAACTATTTATGTGACGAAAAATGGAAAGCAGATATGTATGGCAAATGAACCAGGTAATAAAATTTTTCCGGGTTAATTCATGACAGATGAATATTCAGTGTATATACCATGATAGGTACTTATTGTGAAATATAAGCTGCTTTGCTTTTACACAAAACTGCTAATCACTAGCGTTTATATTTTACCCGTAGTAGATAACTTTGTCATTGCTTTTCTCTTTCCTTAGCAATTGAAACTTTGTTTCTTTACAACAAAATAAAAAAGTAACATGACATGCAAGTAGCGTAATTTGTCGAATGGCAACACAAGATTAGCCCGTTTCATTTGCTTTTATCATTGCAAATTGAACGATAAAAAGGATAATGCTTGTCAGCAGTGACATTCCCTTGGTTATTTTATATGATTGTCTCTCGTGACAACAAGATATTCTCCTGAAAAGCTGTTGAGTTTAGAAGAACGAGAAGCCACTGCATACAGTATGCCACCAAGTAAAAGTTTATGGTTTGGGTTCATTGAAGACTAACATCATCAGATAATAAAATAGCGAAAATTTATGTACACGCATGTAGGCAATATACTTGACAGCATGCAGGGATGGATGAATGCATCTCTGTATCTATTATGTAATGTATCAGCGGGAAAAGTACAGCGAAAGTTGGACAGATAAGATCTGACGATCTGAGCACTGGTGCTCCTTCGGTATGGTACGCTTGCACGATATTTATGTTCATTGGAAAATTGAAACAAGGTATTTCTCGTATGCTAGCGAGCATAATGTAATATTATTCTTTCTTATCATTTTACACAACAGCCATTCAACGGAAATGCAGAAATGTGCGTAATTGCTTAACGGATAACTTACCAAATTATGTATGTCTTGTAGCTCTTCTCGCTAATTGTGAGATACTGAGCTATTATGCGTGAGCAGAGTGGAAACTTCCATTGCACACGACATTTAGGATGTAGGATGCGTACCAACAACGATGGATGATCAATGTAAAATTGGTGAATTAGCAACGTATATTTTAAATGAAATAAAGAAAGAAAGAAAATCAAGCAACTTTTTAGTACGCATTCTATATGCTCAAGTGGCACTAAAAATGTTGATTCTGCTAATTCCAACCGACTTTTTAGAAAATCATGTAATTTACTTTTAAGTTTTACGCAATAAGGATCCTCTCATCAATACTATCAACTTTTACTTATACTATCATGTCAGAAAGTCATTTCCTATTTCTTCTTGCCATTTTTTTGTAATAGGTAGCCCTAAAAATAAAAGTTTCAGTTGCACAAAATCATCAGTTTAAGAATACGTGTAGTTTTTATAGGTGAAGTGGTACAGCAATAAAATAAGAATAATAGGATAATTATATACACTTATGTACATTTTTGTTCTTGCTTAACATCAAGTCGTTAGACGTTAAATAACTATGTATGTATACACACCGTAATACGCGAAGCATGTGCTCTTCTTCGTCTGTCTGTAGTCTGTGTTCACGACAAACAAAAGTGATCACATTTTATACAGTATTTTTTAAGAAGTTGCAGTAGTGGCAAAGTCAATTGCTCCCTCGAAATATTGCTCTGCGTATACCGTGCAATAATAAATATAAATAGTACATTCGTAAATGTCATTAAAAATGAGTATCTCCCATAAGATACATGAGAACAAGAAACTGTAAGCATATCAACTTGCTTATCTTATTAGCATGACAAAAAAAATCTTGTGTGGACAGCATACCTACTCATTATACACAGACAGACAGACAATCCATTTTAGGGGAGGGCTGGATTAAACACATGTGTGAAATTAGTTAATTTGCATTTTTGAAACCCAAAAAAATGACTTTTGCAGTAGGGATTTCATGAACTTGTAATATAATATTGTGAACAGTTAAAGACATTGTGTAGTATACTACGGTATTTATGATGCAACAATAATCTCTTTCATTCATGCAACTTTTGCTCTGCTTTGCTACATAGTCAGTAATAATGGTGGAATGAATTGACAATAATATGGCTTGATGAGCCAAATGAGTTATTATTCCCATTGCACCCAAAAGGGTAGAACATGTCTTGTGGCTGCATAGTAATCGCCAAAACAACTGTCTCAAAATTCCTCGATAACAAATCAAGTTTACAGACTATAATATAGACACTTCTCGTCACTTCTCACTCTCTGAGCTAGATAGGTAGGCATAAACGTTTATATTTACGTCATCATCAGTGTTGTTCCTGCCATGCATCCATATTTATTATCAGTCACCGTCCGTCGCCACCATCAACAAAAGATACAGATAGAAGCTCACTTATTGAAAGCTTTCTCTGAATAAGTGGAGGGGCTACCAACAACCAAACTAAATTCAATAATAAAATATTGGGTAATTACCGTCCAGAATGGGGAATCAATTAAGCCATAAAATTCAAGTCATATAATAATATGCTTAATCAGATAGCTATTCGCATATCACATAATATAAAGCTATAATTTCTGACGTGCCTCTGCAACAAACGGCCCCAATAAACTTATTTACTAGCTGGAGTGTTTGCCGTATATCTGACCAAGATATCTAGATGAGATTATCTAAAGTGCTTTTTAACAAATATAAACACAACAAACTAGCACAGGACGGAGAGAGATATGAGGCACGTAAGCAGTATTTTATACTCTTGTTATTCCTACACAAGTTTACGCGTTACACGAGTGGAAAAAAATGTTTATCCCTACTCGGCTAGTTGCTGCACTGTCTTGAAACCTGCATGATTCCAAAACAACCACATAAATGCAAATTGACGGAATCACAAAGTACTACTGCTAGCCATCACTTTAAATAAAGCTGTCAATGGGTGGAGTGTAGGGAGACACACAGTTTTGACTGTAAAAGGTGTACATTAATGGCATCCTGTTAAATGTTCTGCATCCAACGCTTGAATAAATTAGATTACTGTAAGACTTGTATTTTGCAAGTGGAGTAGCTGGAAATCCTGTTGATGTGTTTATCTAACAAAACTGAGATTTTAGAGAACTGTGTACTTCTTTCTGCTTCCATGAGGCCGTCCATTGATAAACCAAATCAGTTTTGCAGAGCAGATACATTTAATCGACTAATGTTGCTCTAATATGGGCACGAAGAAGAAAGGCATCGGCTCACGTCAGTAATTTGCTTCTGTCAAAATTCTCTCGCTCAGTTTTACTCACAAAACAAAGTTTGCTGTGAGCTGATTCATGAGTTTCATTTGGAATACATTTAGACACAATTCAGGGAAAGTAAGTCTTTATTTCAGACAATTAGGGACACCGAATCCCGAGTGCAGATCTCTCTAAAGAACCAGCTCCATTTCTATTACAAAAGATTATCTTTTCTGGTTTGTATAATTTAATAATAATAGTAAAAATAATAACAATGCTATACGACAAAGAATGCATGTATTTTTTGCTGTAACAGACAATAGACACTCTCCGAACTACACTAAAAGAGAAAAAGTTATTTATGAAAACATCTCCATTCCACATTTCTAAATGTAAACGAGTTTAAATTAATTACACGAGAGCCTCATAATAAAAGCCATAAAGTTGCAGTGTGTTTTGCAGTATCTCGTCCCCTAACAAGTTCATTATATTGTTGGATGAATATGTCATATAACATGAGCTTCATGTTAAATCTGAGCTAATCACCTTCTTTGTCTAGTTCCGCGATCACACCACTACACACTATTATTCCCTACGCCACTCCACCGCACCGCAGCAGTTTTGTGCTGGTGAACAAATATTCCCGTGGTGTGTGTATGGCTGTAAATAATAAAGCAATATGCATTCCTGTCGTATAGGTACGCATATACTATACATACTGCATCACGTATGGATGTAACTGACAAGAAAAGAAGCAAACGGGAATAATTAAGACAGATAAAAGTGATTAAAGGAGGAGGAAGAAGACAAGGCATGTACGAAATTTTCTGCATGTTTTATAAAATGAAATTTATGAAACCAGTAGACAGTCATCATGATGATCAACAACAACATTATCTTCATCACTGCGGCACACCACAACAACGCAAAGGCTATAAGAACACCTGGAGGCGTTCAGGGAATGTCATAAAATCGCTGCCAGGGATTTACGATTCGTTGCTTTTTCTTTGAGATTGCATCTCTAAAGAAAACTACATCATCGTCATGATCGTATATGTATTTAGTTCTTTGGCAAAGAGGCATGTTTACGTACACAAAGCTTCAGCGTCATCATCATCCTTATCCCTTCCCTGTCACTAGAACTGTACCTGGTTGTCTGAATGTGATTACAACACACACACCATCAAGTATTTTTATACTGGTTTCAGTTGCCAATGTATATTTTCCACAACATTCCATTCCGAAGAGGAGATTTTTCTAGTTCAAATAAATGTTGGCCATAGTAGACTTTCTTCTCACTTGTTTGTATTGCGAGCGCTTAATTTGCCAAATAGTTTAATTGTCTTAAAGGAACAATGAGACATTGCACTCAACTGCATTGCATTAAACTGCTGTTGCAAGAAATATTATTATGTGTGTAGGATGGGTTATGTATGTTCAACAACATGAAAAAAATGATAGAATCACACTTTTAATTGCATTCCTTCTACAAACATGAACGAGGCGATTTTAATGAATGACTGCATTTGTTGTTGTTCCTTTTTTTACGAAACTAATGGAAAGTCTTTGTTTTTAGGGATATATATGATTACCATGATCTACCCTTCTGATCTTCTCTAATCCATCCATTTCTCCATAATCCTTTTTAATATTCTCTCTGTCATAATTAAATTAACCTTATATAGAAACGTTGCGAAAATATATATTTAGCTATCACCCTTTTTGACTGTAAATGGTAAAAAATAACTTTTTTGAAAACTAGTAATCTTAACTTTGAATTAATAAAATATAGGTATAACGCTACGCATATGTGTGATGAATACATCTTGTACATGTCCTCTCTCTGTAAAGAATGAGAAATGATAGCAGTTGCAGGATAGAATTATTGCAATAACAAGAAATAAAGAATGAATAGGACAAAAAAGTGAGGTAGGTAGGTATAATTTTGCAAAGATAAATAATAAATATTCTCTTGCCATCTTCAGACTAAGCACCATGACCTATGAAAAAGGAAATACATTAGTCTGCTCATAGAATAAAAGTGAACCTAAAAAAACTTCATTCTTAGCCTAACAACATTCTCTGACATGACACACGATGAACATTTTTTTACGGTTGGATTTTCCCAACTCAATTATGATGACTGTTGGCATAGAGGTTATTATGCTCTTTTTCTCTTGTATAGAAAGTAAAGTACAACTGTACAAACAATCAGAACATCGAATGTAGCTAGAACGTTTACTTTCACAATCGTAAATATTTGCAAAAATCATTTCACCCAAAAAATAATATCAGCCATCTACATTAATTTTTTACAGTTTTTAGCTGATTTACGCCATTTCTCAGAACGTGTATATTATTGTGTAAGTGGAAGGCTGACAGAGATGAAAGTGACTGTACCAAGAAATGAGAATGATTTCCATTTCAATTCAATAACAAAAATATGTAGCAGCAAGGATCACCATGCCACACAGCTCGGCACCATTTTGCGTCGTCGTCGGCAACTCACAAACTAGCCCTATTTTAAATGTGTTGACATAACTTGCAATTAACTACCATTTTTGTGAACACTTTTGAATGACACACCGTGCAACAATATATATTTATTTTATGGCTAATAATGAAAGCCGCCATAGTGTTCCTTTTCACCCAACTACAATATTTATTTACGATTTTTGACAGTAAACCAATCTTTAATTTACAACCCTTTCAGCCTACTTACATATGATGACGATAATCATAACATTTAATAATATACTAACCAAACTACAAGGACAGAGTAAGCAGGGAATATATATGGAATGCATAATATGAATCCCATTTCACGCAACTCATAGGTCACATACCTAAAGTCACATTCGCCACAAGGTTTTATCTATCCTTTTCCGCAGAGGATTTTGCATTTCTTTTGTTGGTGCCCGTATTGTGCCATTCGAGGCATGCTGAGTCACTTCTGCCCACTACGTAGTTTCGAATCTGTAAACATTCGAAAGGTTCAAAGAAATACGAAGAATCCGCATGGAGGCTGTCATGGAGTGACCACACACGCACAAAATAAAGAAGGAACATCGCATTTAATATTTACCGAAAGCGATTCCTCTTTTCGGTAGTAGTAAATGGTACCTACCTTGACTTGACGAGTAACACTTTAACAGATTTAAAAAAAGCTATTCGCTTTTTAAATCGCAAGCTTGTTATGCTTACCATACATGACATGGAATAATAAGGATCATTGAAAAATTGCGTATTTATTCTCACGGGAGTACTGCGCTCCGGGAGTTACATATTACATACATTATTATTTTTTATTGTGAGGATGAATAAATAAACGCATGCTTTGTACTGAACAAGTATAGATTATTTCGTTTTAGCACTTTAGACGGTCAGGTGTCAGCTACCGTTGATGTGACAACAAGAAGAGAGAAATGATTTTTTGACCTGATGCCTTTTTTAATACTTTTTATCTGGCTTTTCTTTGAAGCATTGACGTGTCTTTCTTTAACTCGTATTGTTAAAACTACGCTACTTGACACGCCAGCAGAAGGCTCTTTCTCTCCCTCTCTTTAAGATGACGTGCGACGTCCCTGCTACTTCGCAGTTTTCCGTAACAGGAATGAAACGCTGTCAGGCTTCCATTGAATTGACAGGAGAACAACGCACATTCAATTCCTACTTGTTGTTATTGTTATTCACTTAGCTACGCTGTAACTTTTTGAAGTGCTGCGTGTGTGTACTTCAAAAGGTGATATGATTCAATAAGCGGTGGTTGATGGTGATATATGCGTGCATATGGTCTATTTTTTCTTAAAATAAAATTAGTAAATTGAATGCATTCATTGCATTCATTTTACACAAAATTTGGGTACTTTTATTTAGTAAATTTCTTGCTTGCCGTTCTGTCCTATTAGTATCAATAATGTAGTTAGGGAGAATCAAACGATTTTCTCATTTTGTATTTGAATCTGGACAGCCACATATCTACTCACAATACCTTCGCGTGGTGATGATATATAATGGACTTTCAAGAAGCTGTCTTGAAAACAAAGGAATAATAGTGTTTACTTTAATATGAGAATATGGCTTCTGAGTATTTTTGTTCTGCTAGTGAAAATCAACAAATTCTGTGATTATAGGATATGAGATGTGGCATTGTAATGCGTGGTAATTTGTATTTATGTGAAAGATTAACGTACAAAAGCCCCTTGTACACAAATACTTACGGGCGTTTTACGTCCATTTACCTGACATATGGTTTCGTAGCGGTTCATTTTCTAAGCATCGTCGCAAACTAATTGCCAATTATGATTGTTTCTGCCATTCAGCAATTTTTTTTACGAAAGTAGTGTGAAATCATAAGTAATTACATATACTCTAAACATAATTTCAAATGGATTTGATAAAGTAATATTCTTAATTAAAACAAACAAGATTTATAATGAACCTGCTGAGTGGCGAACATTTACCTGGAGGTTACTTGTGGCTTATTTTTACCTTGACCCTCACAGATACTTTTACAAAGAAATTATGAACTTCCTAGAAAAAAATAAAGAGTAGTGGTGTATTAGTCTTGATGCCATACATTTTACCAATTGACAGCTAATTTGACTCTTCGTTGAAATTTTTACCAATTTCATTTCTGTCCTTGTAACTGCTTGCCAAGGTTTCTGGTGCCGTGGCAGCTTGAAAGCTTGTCCTGGTTAGTTTTCTAACAAGAGGGAATTAGAGTCCCTCCGAAACCAAATTCCCTCATTACATTAACGGTATCAATGTACCGAAATGCAAAAATTTCCAAGATGCACGGCATGTATGTAATATGTTCTTATTATCAACTGTAAGTTTTAAATTAAATTTGATCTTGTGATAAATGACATGATCTTAAGTTCAGAGAAGGCGGGTATTTTCCACTTGGCTGTAATGATATTACTTGCTCGCTTCTGTTGTAAGTACATGCAAATTAGCATAATAATCATTTTTAAAAATACCAGCACAAAAGAATCAGTAGTGCCCTCGGAGTTTTAGAAAAGGAATACCATTTTAGATCTTAGGCGCGAGACATGTATACATAATATATTTACATATATCTGACAATGAACACATTTGGGATGGTGTTTTCGGTAATAAATAATCCTGTTGGCTGTGGCGCAATAAGACGATTTTGCTGCTCTTTTTGCCATGCAAATTTATGCGAATTAATGTTTTGTGTGATTTTCAGTCTCAGTCCACCAAAGTATAATTTCGCTTTGACGACACAAAACCCCCAATTGGTCGACCGACATGCTTTGTACTGTAGACCGTTACAAGGAGCTTACGCCCTTCACTACAAGCAATATATTATATTAGTTTCCATGTTTTTTAATACCTAGAAATTCTCTAAAAATTAATTCACAACTAGTGTTATAAGTTATTGCATTACAAGAAAGGAATAAATATTGAAATTAAAAATAAAATGTGAAGAAGGAATTCGTCTGATGTTGTGACTGTTTAAGTACATGTTTGTTTTCAGACATAGAATTACCCTCATGTTGCTGTCATTTAGCAGAAATATTAATTTGTAAGCGTGCATGCACACGCACAGTATGCAGTCGCCTATACATAGTTCAAATTTAGAAGTAATTCTAATTCGAGTAATAAATCAAAGCATTAAATGCTGTCAAAAAGTGCTCATCTGGAGAGCAATTGCTGTGTTTGGTATTTTAAATAATAACTCCCGTCATTCAGAACGAGTTTTTGATACGCTTGCTCCCCCTTACCTGGTGTGTTTACATGTTCCTTTGTTGGCACAAGACACTAGTTCTCTCCGTTACCTTTTGCTTATAGCATAAAAGTCGCGGAGTCGCCTGCTTTTGCGTATTTTTTTATTACCATCTTAATTATTATTAGCAATTCTTAGTACCAGAACAAGAGAAAGCATTTAAAGGATCATAGTATTAGAAATTAAATCTTGATTGATTTAATTTGCGAACTGATTTGATTTACGAAAGTCAAAGCATCCAACATATTATTTCGATTAGAAAACAATTTCAAATGACATTTTGCTCCCAACGCCCACAATCAATTACTTTTCACTCACAAAAAGTACGAATTGCATAATGCATGCTATCCATTTGCACAAGTGACACTAACCTAAATTGAAAAAACTCTACTACATATTATATTAACCTACTTATGTGTATTGAACAATACTAGGAAATAGAAAGTGGGAAGAAGTGTACAAAATGTTGTGTAAACTGCAAAAAGTATTTCCTTCCTGCTGATCGAAATAAATAAAGAGGCTGTTTGGAGAGGGAAAGCACTCGGTCATGAAATTATTATGAAGAAACGTTTATTATACTCCTACTCAACAATGGCTACTCCATACTTTTTTTTGTTTCCTCCTCATCCTCTTTCATGGACTTTCATCTCTCCACGGGAAAACGACTTTAGTACACATGGCATCATGACAAACATTCATGCATAATAACATTTTCATACGCGCTGCTGCTGCTGTGACGTGTGTGTCATTGTGGAATAGAAGAGGAGGAGGATTCGTGAAGCGAGAAAACAAAATGGTTAAAAACTATAACATGCAATTTGTCTAAATGGAGCTCAACTAACGTTCTTCGAAGGTAATTTACCAGATTACTCCTTTTTTAGGAATTTTTCTTTTGTCGCAAACACAAAGCTGCTTAGCAAAGGAAAGTCGTGCAGACTATACTGCAGTAGTCGGATTGTTGGTCGCTAGCCACATAATATTCTGACAGACTGAGAGTCCTGCGTTAGGAGTCCTAGCACTCTACCTACAAACATTCGCATCTTCCAACTTCAAATTTGCACTGCACTGGTGAAAGTCTCGGTTGGGTCTACGAGCTACAATACATACAAACGGTTTACCCATTCATTCAAGTCTGCCAGTCAGTCGTGTTGTTTTCATCTTTTTTTCAGAGAGCTCCAGCACTATGACTGTAGTAGATTGTCTGGTTGTGCTATAAGTCCACTCATTTGTATAAAAATTTGTGCATGGGATGATGTGGAATAATATAGTTTCAAAACTAAAGCAACGAATCAAAAGTTTTTTCTTCTGAAGCTGTGGTGATATTAAAAAGACTGTGTGCTTATTATGCGGAAATCCAGGTAAAGACTATCGCCTCTCTGAGAGGAAAAAAAAACATTTCCCTCTCTTCCTTTTTTTATCTCAGAGAGGAACTCTGAAAAAAACTAGCAGGTATGAAAAAATATGCAACTTTCCAAACTGACAACTACACAAGTTGATATGAATTGACATCAGAGATAGGAGGGAAGAGAGAACTGCGAATCCAACAAAATATATTATTACATATTTCTTGCTGCTACATATATGACTTGACTTATAGTGGGGCAAGTAAATTCGAAGCTTATTCTCTGCATGGAAAGTTTGGAATAAATGGCGGAATCACATTTTTTCATATTTATCGATAAATTGGTCCAATGAACTCGCCCACTCAGTTTTTTGCGAGGAGAACAATACAATAAGCAGAGTTCTCTCTAAGGATTTCCAATTTATTTGGTCTAAATGGAAAAAATTGAATCTTCAATTTATTTGCGATTTCCATGGCTGATCTAGTACAGCCAATTTCATATCCAGAATTTTGAAAAAGTCGACATGACTTCAATTCTTCTTATCATGAAAAGCATAAAAAGTTATTGACGATGATGGAAAGTTAAGCGCACACAATGGCAAATGTAAGTACAAATCCATGGTTTTTTCTCTCTGGCTCCGTCAGATTAGGAGTATGCATGAGGAAAAATTATTGAAACGCGTTGACTATTTATTATTTCTTATTTACTTGATAAGTAAGTAGGTGTGGGACATGTTTATTTATAGTTTATTTATTAAGTTTCGCGGAACAATTGGAATCGCTTATGCAACGCAAAGAAACCCCCACAAAACTTTAAAATAATTTCTCCGTTTATCTACGCTCTTCCAGGTCAGTAGTTTATCTTATATATTATTTATTTACTTTATAGGTATGTCTGCTATAAAATAGTTTTTCATGGAGCGTGGGTTGATGTTGGAATGGATCAACTCAAATTCTTATTTCCACCGTTAGATTTATGGCTTCGATAGTCAAGCCACTTTTTATTTAGTATGCTGTTCATCCAGGCTGTAACCTTGAGTCCTGCACACCGTTCCAGATATGACGTATAATGTCAGTTACAAATGTTACATGAAATAATGATATTAAATATCTGAAAAGGTTAAAGACAACGCTCATTTCAAATGTTTTTCCAACAAAAACTCGGTTACTGCGTTATTTAGATGCATGGGGTCCACGTTCCACTCACACGTCAGATTCTATAAGCTCAGAGTTCTTCATAAACTGTCATTTCAATTCGATTTTTTTAATGCAGATGTATGTACAAAAATAGTTCGAAGAAAAAGCAGCAAATAATTTATCCAAACAAACTAGACTTTAGGCAGATTTTTTTTGTAGTTAGGCCGTGTGGGACCTTAGCCTTTCTTTTATTCATTGTAAAAGTTCCCGACTACTAGAATCGTTTTGGAAGGGGAAATGGGAATGGTGCCTTTTACAAAAGATTTGTGCTGTGGTGTCTGTGACATCGGAAATCGTGCCATTTCCATATGGCCATAACTTCATGATTATAACTTATTAATTATATTTTTTATTTATGTGATGTGGCTTGGATTCGTACACCATTTTTTATGGAAATCAGTAGTCCAACTTCATGAAATATTATGCCCATGGCTGGAACATGAAATATTAGACTCTTATAAGGTAACGCGAAAACTCATCTTTTTCGAATCCCATTCTCCACGGCACGCTTTTCAACGTTGCAGCAGGGTACCTCAATCATCATGATGTGTCAAGCTCATACTTTGCCTTGGCCCGTCAATATCAATATTCAAATATTCCAAATATTGCTAGCTTCCACGAATCGCCATAATTTTTATTTGCAAAAACTGCGCGGAAATTGGAATGTAATATGTAATGCATAATTGCGAACAACTTTCCATCTGTGTAACTGCGTCGTATTATAAAGTATGCATGTAAGTAGAAAACATTAGCGTAAAAACTTAATGTACAAGTCGGGAGTCCAGGTATCCAATTTTCAAACATTTTTCAAGTAACAAATAACCCGACGAACTTGGACATACCTGTTTGCGCAATGTCCATTCGCCGAATTCAAGCGAAACGAAACCTTGTTGTTGGCCTGGCCGCTTGTGTGTGTGGTGTGCTAAGTCACGTTGAAACCATAACCATTACTTTCACAAATTTTACGACATTTCTTTTTCATCTTCATCATCCGTTGTCCGTAAAAAATTGATGAGCTTGTGTGTGCGAATATATCATACTGCATTCTATATACCATGACGATAATATGCGTACCTTTTAGGTAATCCTTTTCTTGCAACTCTCTTCCCCGTCAAACTCTTGCAATTTTCCCTTTAAACTTCGCTCCAGTTACCAAATTTTGTTACTTTGTATGTCTTTATATGCAATACTTCAAGTGTATTCGCTAAAGCAGAACATTATTTAAGTACCTACCAATCATGTGTAAAAAAACAACTAACGTGTGTGTAGATTCTCTTGTTCCTTGAGAGACGCGTTCGCAAATGAGTAGAAATACTACTTCCAGAGGCAACGGCGAGCAGTTAGCAGCAGCATCAAACGAGTTTTTGTTTCCTTGACCGACCTCACATCACAAATTGGGCTTTTTACGGAGGGAAATTGCTCTCTGCTTGTTTGTTGGCTGGACTTTTACTACTTACTTGACAGTTCGACGTACACGTTATAGCTTTTACCGGGGAAAGTTTTTCTCCTTTTCTTTGGAGCAAGTGCGCATAAAAAAGTGAGTATTACACACGTAGGTATGTAGGTAGTCATGAAACTTTGCAGCAGCTGTATCTGTAAATACTACTATCTATCCAGATGCATTGCGATTTTTTTTGTTCTTGTTACTCATTTCATGAATATATTCCATACCAACAGACAGTCATACCAAGTTGCTGTTTATTTCCTTAGAAACAACAGGAATGACCTCGATTAGCCCACACTGCTCCTTCCTTCTCTCTCTCTCTGCTTTGTCTAAACACATTTCATGAATTGTTTTATAAATATTAATGAAGTATTCAAACTGTTGTTGCTCCTCTTCTCGATAGCCCATATCACATAATATATTATTATTGTTTTGTGTTGCTCGCCGTCGCCATTTGTTCTAGTTCTAGTTGTTGTTCTCACTTTTGTATTGTAACTAAAAAGTAACAAGTCATCACGCTTGGCTTGATAATATCTCGCTTTCCCCCACCCCACTCATATCTTCTTGTATAGTCAGTCCGACACTGACACTGGTACTTATGCTGTTATGTTGCTTGGTTAGATGACACGTTTCATTGGAAAAGTAGCTAAATCGGAAGTACCCCATTTTAGGCCGTTTGTTGTTAGCAAGGCGAAAACAACAACAAGTGAAACGCACATGTTGTCATGTTACATCTCTCAGGTCTCAGGGTATGACGACCATGACTATGGCGATAAAACGCACACATACTACTGCATAAAACGCCGTCGTTGTTAGTCCTCCTGGTTACTTGAACAACGACAGGAACAACGCTGGGAATACTAGATATATGTATACGACATTTAATGGCTAACAATCAATGAGTATTGCGGGCTGTTGTTGTGTAGTTGCAAGTTCCTGTGAATCCTTCTCAAGGGAGCTATAAGGCATTCTACTCCATACAGGAAAATTACCCATACATGCTGCTGTTCTAATTAACCAGCGGCATAGACACAACACTTTCCGCTTTTCCTATGCAAAGTGTCATGCCAAGTCCCTGAACATTTATAAATTACCGTTGGACAAAAAACAATTTGCGCTTGCAGCGGCAGTAAATGCACGTTGGGATGAGCATTTAGGACAAGTATAAAAAAAGTTGCAATTGATATCATAAAAAGTTGCTGCGGTGGTAAGAGAGTAAAATGCGCTCGCTGCTACTGTTTTAATGGCAATATGGAAATGACAAGAATATTTTTTATTGTTGAAATCCGCCAACACAATTGACATGATATATGCATGCATGTCTACGTATTTTCTGTTTTGCTGTTGATGGATTTTCAATTGAAATGTGTCTGCGCTTGATATAATAGTAATAATTAGTAATTACAAATTTTGTGTTTTGACTTGATGTAGGTAAACTGGTCCCATTTGCAGAGCTGTCAGTGGCACATGCATCAGTTCTCACAATTTTGGCCATCAGTCTCGAGAGGTACATTGCTATTTGTAGACCACTTCGGGCCAACTACACTTGCACGAAGCAAAGAGCTGTGCTGGTCTGTATTGGGATTTGGATTGTTGGCTGTTTAGCAACCAGGTAAGATGGTGATGATGATGATGTCGAGCTGTATTTATAAGGACAAGCAAGCATTATATACATTTATTTAAATTTTTTTATTATTACCCCCTGCGTAATAATGAATGATAAATTCTCTGAATGTATTGAACTGAAAATCTAAATGATACATTTAAGTTTGGCCACCTTAAAAAGAAGATGAATGGATGGATGGATGGTTGAATTGACGCAATGCAAATTTGATTAATGAAACTTTTATTCTAATCAATTTCAGTCCGGTTTTAGTGATTACACAACATAGAAAACTCCCATATTTGGACAGCACTATTCACAACGCTTGCTTGACTCAAGCAACGTCGTTTTGGGCAGCATTTTACTTTTTGGCATCTATCACGGTTTTCTTCTTTCTGCCACTCTTTGCTCTCGTTGGATTGTACTGGGTCATCTCGAAGAATCTCATGACAGACCCGTCAGGCGCTGGTCGGTATTGTCCAGATCACCCCAACATGCGTTCACGACGACAGGTAAAATGATCTGCGATCTTGTCAAATACAATAGCTACCTACGCAGTAGTACCTAAATGATAACGTACCACTATTGAATGCACAAGAAGAAACTACGTATTATCTTGTTCGTACTTTTTAACCTTTTCCTCACTTTCAATACTTTATTGCAAGGACCGCAAAAGTTTTCTTGTTTCACTTCTTTATCCTCTCTCGCTCAGCTTGAACTTTAATGCTTAGAGATTTTGACAAAATGCACCTTCCGGAGACATTCAAAAAGTAGCTCTGGAAGAGGACTGCCCTGAGAGCACTTTCAAAACTTTTATTATTTCTCATGCTTACATTCGTATATGGACAAGGAATTTTTATTCGACACGACATAATTTGATAGGAAGCTGGCGTGAGAGAGCTTTTTGGAGAAAGTACAGCAAAATTATGTATATATCCATTCATACGCTTGTAGAAGCACTTGCACTGCACTCATTGCACTAAAGGCTTGCACTGCAAGTTACTCACACTTCTTACAACGCATATTTCCTTAACTGACTATCTTACGGTGCGGTGGTCCCAATATATAAAAGAGCTCCCATAAACGGCGTCGCCTTCCATGTAATCTTGATGAAATAAAAGAAACTTTTCAATGGGATGCAGTTACGTGACGCTGTTGTGATAACAAAAAAATCTCTTTTCATTTTTTTTTCATACAGGTGGTGATGATGTTGGCAACAGTTGTATTCTTCTTCTTCATCTGTTTACTTCCATTCCGAGTCTTTACAGTGTACATCATTCTGGCACCACCCTCTTCCATAGAGAACATGGGTCAGGAACTTTACTACAGTATTCTATATTTTTGTCGAGTCATGCTGTATTTCAACTCAGCTATCAATCCAATCTTGTACAACGTGATGAGTTCAAAATTTCGTGAGGCATTCCTCAAGGCTCTGGGCTGCACAATCGGTCATCAGAGAAGATCCCGCTGGCTGTGTCGTCATCTGAGTAGGCAATCAACATTCACCACATCTTCAACGCTACCCACATCCAGCGTCAAGTCATCCATTGGCAATCATCATCATCATCACTGCTCGGGCTTCCATAGCAGGGCATGTTGTTCCAATGGGGACTCGGTGCGCATTAGGGAACTCACATCATCATCAGATAAAAATGGTCATTTGCCTGGACGGCATCCGGCAGCACAGAGGACCGCATCCGGTCCTTATTACCCCAGTAATCACTTTGGCAAGAAACAAAGAAGCTCTGAAGTGAGTGTCATGCACACTCAGCTTCTCACACAAAACAACAAAGATAAAAAAGTTATGATTCGGGCAAACAGTGTAGTCTAAATAAGCAGAAACAAATATATACATAATTACATAGATCGAAAAACATGATGTTGCATTGAAACAGATTAACATGAAAAAAAAACATTTCCATGAAATATCGTACTCACAACAACAAATTAAAAACTGACAACAGTTCCATCATTACACATCGTCCGCCAATTGTCACTTTGTAGAGAGTCCTATTACATATTGCGCAATGTCGTCGATATTTATGGTGCGTGAAGATTATTGGCATACCAATAGTCTTTTTGATGGGGATGATTATCAAATATATTATTTGAAGAGTTTTGGGAAATATGATTATATTAATTTATATTCCTGCATTACCACCATGCATATTAAGCAACAGTGAAGAATCCAATGCTTTTGTGTTCTCTGTATTATTAAAACCAATACATATATATGTATATTGTTTGTTCTCATATTATATCATTTTTTATAAACTTTAGACGCACAGAGAGTGTATCCAGTTAAATTATGATTTTTTTTGTAATTCTTGATTTGTTGATGCCAAATAACAAAAAATAATAATAATAATTCAAGAACCATATCGCAATCTCGCAAACTTTTTATTTATTTAGAGTACGTTTGGTAATGTTTACATTTTATTGTTATTATTATTATTCACCTGTTCGATTTCAATTGTTTGAGATTATTTAATTTTGTACTGTTTTCACCATGCAAAGGAAATATTATTTATTTTTAGTTTGTAATAAATGTTAACGTCAGTCTATTTTCAATGTGTGTAGAAAAAATTCAACCTTATTATATTATGTGACATGTAACCATGTGAGATGTTTAGCTTTACTTTTTGGAAATAGACTGACTATTAAAAATGGTATGTAAATATATATAACAATAGATAAATAGCGATACATATTATTGCCAATAAATTGAATGCGTTTATGATACTAAGTTGCTTATTTGTACTGTAAAGAATTCCGTGTGTATGCAAAATATTTTAAGGGACGGAAGCAATGGGCTTGTCAATTCCGTATTTCAAAAAATCCTGCAGACATGCACATTGCATGGACAGAGTAAGAGTAATCCCTTTCACCTTTAAACTAAAATCCTGCAAAAATTAAGCTCTAGGATGGCAAGGGTTCCAATCATTTGAAACATTCCGAAGGAAAGTTCATTGTATCATCTTTCAAATTACAGTCATTGAACTCACATTTGTTGATTGGCTAATCATTCATGACAATCAAGTATCTACTTTTAACCAATTTTCATATTAAAACCAACAGCCAGCGAATTAATCACCCAGAGTTTTTCACATAAATCTAAGTATTTGCTTCCTTTCTTAGAAATTCGCTTCCGTCCCTTGGTAAACATGCTTTGAATCATTGAATGGGTTAAGTATTGAAATTACAGCTTTAAATACTTAGAAGAAATGTCATGGGAATACAGAGTTGTGTATGTAATTACTATACTATGCATATGTATATAGGATGTATGAGATGTATCTATCGTTTGTAGTACCGCTAGTATGTTTTTGATCTCACAATCATCATAAATCCTAGTAATTTCACAAATGTTTATATGTATGTTCCGTGAAATTTAGCACTAAAACTAAATATATGCATAGCACAACATTGTAAATTAGTATGAAGTACATAGTTTAAGAGTTAGGGTATATTATCAAAATTGTGCACCCACGTCATATAAAAACCACGCCGAAATTTGGAAACAAAACAATGTATAATGTTTTAATATAAAACTTTAATTTTTTGTCATCATGCGTGTCGTCTCAGCATTAACCTATCTGGTTCATGTTTTTAGTACGTATCTTTAATAGATGGTTTCAAAATTCAGACACCCATTCATGGCTTGATATATGAACCCAAGTCTACAATTCCAAACCAATCAACCATATAAAAACCGGAAACATTTCTAAATTGGTACAACTAACTAACTTTAAAAATTTATTAATTTATCGTTTAACGTCGTTAAAATGACACGCATTGGGTGGACTCAAAATTGAGCTTTTCGTGAAGGTGACCAAGACCACGTAACAGCACAAGAGGAGTTTTTACAAACTTTAAAAGAGCCATTCGCAAACAACGTCGTCGTTAGTCAATCGAATAGTTACAATAATCATAGCAATTAACTTTCTCATTTCTCGATGTTAGTTGTAACGTCACTCGGCGTCCAGTGTGTGTATCTTAAATTCTCATCCAAATCAATAATTATCAGTGTCAATTTAATAAATGATAAATGTAGAATTTTCTCAATACTCCAGAAGTAATATTATTTGCTTGTGTTGTGGTTATCGTAGCCTGACGTCTTGTCAGCATTATGATTATGATGTCGATGACACTCAAATTGAAAATTTCGAAAAATTATACCGTTTTAATTTATTACCTATAAAAACAGTTCTTGGTTGTTATGGAAGTTTAGAACATTATTGGTTGTAGTTTCTAGCATAATTTAAAGTAAATGTTATATTTCTAGCGAAACAGGATGTATACAAATGAAAATATAGACGAAGTCTCATTGTGTAATATTCTTTACAAACAAAAATTATTGTCATTGAAATCTCAATAGTGGTGTTGTGTCAATAAAGCCTAAAAAATGTGTTTAAAAAATTTGCAAATCTTTTGCGTTACCATTTCAGCATGTAGACATAATATGTACCTAACTCTAACAAATGGATTATCTCCATTAGGTAAAGATTAAAAAGATGAAGAAATCGCGATGAACAGTGGTTCATTCACATACAACGACCGCATAAAAATAAATGCTCATTCGTGTTTTTGGAAAAGCTTTGCAAAAAGCAATGAAACCCAAAGCAACTGTCATTCTTCTCCATCCATAAAAGTAATCGCAACGGTGCATCGCAGCATTCATTTTAAAGAACGAAATACATAACGTAAACAAACAATTATTATTATTTATTAAACTGTCAGCTAGAGCTTTAGTGTTGGTGTCCCCTGTTGCATGACTAGCCTGAGGATTAAATTTGTACAATTCCAACGAATCCCACTAATCTTAAGAGTCAGGATACTCCAGTTATTTTGCAAAAAATGTTAAAAACTGCAATGTAGTAAAGTACGAAGTACACAACCTCTGCACTTTTCATACTATGGAATGATAATATTATGTGTAGTTATCTACATATGCACACATTAATGTGGTACATTATTCGACTTACTAATTCAGTTAAAAAAACAATGGGACTGACTGTCAAAGCTTGAATTTACACCACTGTTTCAGTTACTTTAGTTAAGACGGAAATGTGTGGGAAGTATATATACCTAATTTAAAGATTCATACTCGCATGTAGCGGCAAGGCTTCAGTTTGGTAGAACCTACACAAAGATTTCATGGCGTTATCCTGTCAGTCAGTCTTTCTCTTTCTCCTCCACACTTTAGACGTCGTTGACGGAGACCTTAAAATTTGTCACATTGAAAACCTAATTAAATATACAATACCTACCTATACACCCCCCACGTTGATACAGGATTTAACTTGAATACCTTATCTTTGCATTGAAACGTGCCTAAACATAAGTTCGCAACCATTGTCTCCAATTTAAGATGTTTATAATTAAGTAATATAGCTACCAGTAGCTACGTATGAAAAACTTTGCGCAGTACTCATACAACGATACTGGAGTATTCAGCACACATTTTTAAAACGGTTAAAACAAATTATATTAGAATAAATTGAGATTCATAGCGCATACCGTAATAGACAAAGAAAAGTATAGATATTAAAAGTTTATTCGGTATCTCGAAGGCACTGCACTCCAGTGAAAGTGAAATGTTGACATTTATCAACAATCCGATGATGTATCCAGATCTGCATGATGACATATACTGAGAACAGCTTCATGTTTTACCTCCTGTGTTGATGTGAATGCCATTGAATTGTCAAGCTGTTTTCAACAAATAAACGGTACAAAGCATTTTTTTATGCCTATTTGACATGTCAATGCTATGACTACGACAAGTGAAAACAGGAAGCACACTGCGTGTCCTACACTGTTGAATGTGTTTAAATGCGTTTCAAGTGTTGTTGGACAATGACAATTTTCCATCATGAATGCATCGTAATCATGACAGTGACATGTTATTAAATTCACAGCACGCATTGTGCCATTTGCACTACACTCTCAGTGTTGTGCCCTTTGTCCTACGGTCAATTCATCACCAATTTTCATGTCACCGAATCCATAAAAACAAAACTGTGCTCACAATATTGTTTGTCATATTCATGAAGCATGATCCACATCCGCCTCCGTACCTGGTCAGTACTCATATTGCATTGCGGAAATTATTGGGTAAGTAACGCATTGAAATGCAATTCTCTTTTCATTTTTATAGTAGCAATAAAAATTATTAAACATTTTTGTTGCATTGGACGTATGTAATTAAGTGCTCAGCGTTATATAAACGCTTTGCAATGCAATACATCGCATGTACATCAGAGAGTGTAATCGGAGTTACTTTTATCATTACCGTAACTATGCAATAAAATTGATGACAGTATTAGTGGTTTTTGTCCATGGAATTTAAGCATGGTTCATTATTCGTCGTCACTTTGAATTCAAAGTTTATTTTCTTTCTACCATTTTGTCAGCTTAACAGTTTGACATTATTTTTCACTACCATGAAAGTTGAAATGAGTTGTCCATTTTTTAAACTTTGGGACATACTTCCCTAAAATATTACGCAATGAATATATGTAATCCTTTCGCATAATACTCTCATTGTAAACACGGAAATCCCATGAGAGTTTCATATTTTTGGAAGTCTTACGTTCGATCATGACACTCCTTTTGTTCTTTATCCTTTGATTACCACACCACCAACACGGCTTTAGAATTTCAGTAATTGTTTACGTTAGTTACGTTACGTTTATGTAACAAAACATTGTAGTGGTTTCCTTATTGGTGACGACTTACAAACAAGATCAAACAGTTATGAATTGTAGAGGAGGAATTTCATGCTATGGTCCATGTTCATATGACGACTTTAAACTGTTTACGCAAAATATACCACTTTTATCATCGTTGTTGGTTCCAAATAATTCATATCATGAGCCTATTGTTTTATGCCGATAGCATTTATTTTATTCATTAAAATAGCATTCTTGTGTTGTTTTCGTGTTGTCATTCACACTTCCCCTTGGCTGATAATGAGTCAGAGTCACGAGGAACATTATGCATTAAAATTAGGTGACTACTATCAGGTTAGATTTTCCGTGATGCACGCGATTATATCAGCGGCTTCAATCTTTTTGTCAGAAGCAGTTCATACTACACTGTAGAGACAATGCAGTAAACCAAGCAAGAACCTTGATTTTACGTGTTGTCTGATGGTTGCGGTTGACATTTATGAAATTGTGTAGTGTGATCCATTCAATTATTTACATTTTTAGGAACATGCCGTTATTATTATTTTATTGGAAGTTTTAAATACTCGATGGACTTTTATAAGCACCTCTTTTGGTACTAATATTTCCTTTCGCTTTTTTTAGATTAACCCTTTAGGGCAAATGTCAATAAGATATTGTTTATGTGCAACAATATTCAGTTATTCCAATAGCAAAAAAAACTTCGGAGAATATACATATTTTCCCGTTTTTCTTTATAATAATGTGTACAACCAAAGTTACATGTATACCTATACCAGATTGCTAGTTGTACACTAAACTTTTTGCAGAAACTATGTAAAATGAGCCAAAAATTTCTGTCGGATAATTAATGCCACTTTCACGTAATTAATATGTTACAGGCTAAATGATTTGCACTCTGATATGACATAAGTATTTTGAACCTCACATGATACAAGAATACTTTGTTCGGGCAAAATGTTGCCATGGGACACTTCTATGATAAGACCTTATTATCTCGTCTCCATTGCAATTGCAGGGATTGGATTTCAAGTTATCAGGTTTTGCATTATTATCATCTAACCTTCATATTCCACACTATTAGCTTATTTGTTCACGTACACTGCTCACAGATAAGAAAAAATCGAACGTGGTGTAATTACAAAAATGGGAGTTTACATCTTGCTCTATATTAATTTAATGTACATCAGCGGGTTAATAAAACACAATAAGCTATTCATAAAAAAGTGGAACTATGATCGAACACAATGCATGACTTTGCAATTATTTCCACCCATACGGTACATGTACTCTCCTGCCACCATTTCATTCAGCGTTCGCTGAAATCAGTGTTTTTCACTACATTTTTGCCAAGAAAAAATTGTAAACTGCATTCTCCCTTGTTTATAGGACTGTGCGTGTTATTGCAATTCTTTCATTTTTAATTAGGTCCATACCTAGAGAAAGTACGTAATACGTTCTAGGTGTCTTGTTTGAGTCATGAGACCATCCCGTGGACATTTTTGAAATAAGCAGCCGGACAAGTATTCCAAATTACAAATACCTAACACAAGTTTAGTTTTATCATTAAAATGGATCAAGCCAATAAAGCAATCATGACGTTAGTTACTGCAGAGGAAACAGAGCGTACATTAAATGAAATGTTTTGTCGATATGGTTGTAGTTGGCGAAAACCCCAGTTGTTGATTAGATTTCTCCCTTTCTTCTCCCTTGCCCCCACTGACCCATTCATATCATCGGGATGGATTGGTGGAGACGGAAGTTTATAATCATCTCCGGTTTTATGGAGGCTCTGATTCTCAGCGGATGCCTATTTGGGTGGCCGAGTTTGCTACTGGTGTTGCAAGAAGAAGGGATATATAGGTAGGTTAATAAGATTTAACCGGTTTTATGTCACGCGCATCTCGCCAATCACAAGTTATCACTCTGGTGTAACAACACCTGTATCGGTATTCATTCGTCATTGGCAATTGTGGGCAATTATTTGTTTGTGCAATAAACGCATGTATC
This sequence comes from Sinella curviseta, assembly GCA_004115045.4. Taxonomy (NCBI): domain Eukaryota; kingdom Metazoa; phylum Arthropoda; class Collembola; order Entomobryomorpha; family Entomobryidae; genus Sinella; species Sinella curviseta. The sequence continues at coordinate 12,939,748 of CM065489.1, forward strand.
GTATGCTGAACTGATACTACCACAATTTATTATTTGCATTTTTAGCCATGTTTGTCCAACTGACATGCTTACACACAGCAGCGATAACAAAATTTATGGTGATGATAACTCATTTGGAGTGGGTCAGGATAATGCACGAGTATTGCCGGAAAATCATTTGAGGTCATTTACAAATGAATCGGAGGAAGCTTCTTCTGAATTATTCATTGAATCTCATGAAATAGTTGTTGAGGATGTTCTGAATGGAACGGCTCGCCAAAATGACAACGAAAGAAATTGCCAGGATACAGACGGAGGATACGCCAGCAACAACAACAACTGTTCAAGGAATCTCAAGACTACTGGGGTCAAGGTAAAGAAGTCGTGGAGCAAATAATAAAAAATGCACATTGGCATCATAACTAAATATTGTTTGGATAGGATTTGGCATCAGGATGTGACGAACAAAGGGTGCACATGACACTGATATATACGTTTGCTGCTGTCGCGTACGGAATAACTGCCATTTTCATTGGTATGTCACTGGAAATACTGGGACTTCGTGCTACAAGGCTTGTTGGAAGGTGAGTATGACAATTGGTAGCAACAATAAGAGATTGAATTTTAAAAAAGCTAACGTTACTTTAAACAGCACATTGGGAACGGTGGGATTTCTGTTTCTTGCTTACACAACTCCAGGTACTTTTAAAATGCTTCTAATGAATTACAAATACATATACTATACTAATTCATACTCATACTACTTGCATAGCATGAAGTAAAGCTTACTCTAATCTTTTTTCTATAAAAAAGAAAACTCGTACTTCCTCTGGCCAGCACTGAATTTAATTGCTCTGGGGACGAATCAATTAAGATTAAGTGGCTTTCAGTTTGCCGATTTATGGCCTGATTATAGAGCCACTATCCTGACCACTTATAGTTCTGCATACTCCATATCAACCACCTTCTTTCTTGTAATTCAGGTCAGTGGTGAAATGCTTTCTTGGATATCTTCTCTTCTAACTATATTTTTGTCTGTATCTTTCTTTGGATTAATTTTGTTGTGAAAAACGTTCAATTTGGAAATGCTTTGTGGGTAACTATAGTTGGTCATGTTGCATATACATTGACTTCTGGGGAAATTTTTCTAGTTGCTGTATGAACAACATGTGCCAATGCGACTCATGTTTCTTTGCTGTGGAGGGATTTGTGCTTTCACCTATTTCCCAACAATTTTCATGCCAAAAATGAGAATCGAAATTGACGATCGGGACAGTATTCAAAGCAAAGACGTGTCAAAATCTAAAGAACCGCTTGCTTCAGGCGAAGATGACCTTGTTTCTTGTGGTGTCAAGGCAACGGAGGATGAAGTCAACGCCAAGAATGATGACAGTAAGGGACAAACGCTTATCGACGACAGCGATGAACTTACCTTGCCACAGCTACTGGTTAAAAGCGACGATGAGAAGCAAATTCCAGTTTCTCCAGTTCCACAAAAATTCGCAGGTTATTATTTAAACTGATCAATCATGCAAATTATTCCTCAAAACACATGATTTATGAGTTTTGATTGTTGTAATGCGTCTCATGTCATGATTATGAAACGTTCAGAAGCACTAAATCAGAACGGCCAATGTGCAAAATCAGGAAAGAAGCAAAAATCTGGGTTTATAGCATCTTTGTGGAGTGTGTCCGGACTGTTGCACATTTACTGGCATTTCATCAATCTGTTCCTGATTCTCTTCTACTCATCCACCTTTAACATTTGGGCTTCAAAAGTTACTTCGGACATTGACAAGGGTAATATATAGAGAAGTGTTCCCTACAAATCCTTCACTTTGATTCTTTCCTTAAAGTACTGACACTAAGCGATTCTGTAAATCTATTTAGTGTCATTCTACATTAAAATGTCCGGAGTTTGCTGCCTCATTGCACCGCTGTTTGTTCCGGTAATTGGCATTGTCACCGACAAAATGATTCACCGGGCTGAAATGCGTAAGACAGAATTAAGCTATGCATTTTTAAGCTATCCAGTTAGCTGTCTATAAGTACCAATCCGACATGGAAGAAAGATAACATGTAGTTAACATGTAATCCTTCGGAAGTTACGACTAGGATATGAATACGTGGTGCCATAAAACAGTACGTAATGTATTGCAATTATTGTTTAATAGGGGTTAACCGCGTCGAGCGCTTGGCCTACACTATGCAAGCACCCACATTTGCAATGACAGGAGCAACTATTCTTTTGACTCTAATCATGATTTGCAAGCTATTCTTAAATGAAACAGCGATATACATATCGCTAGTTTTAATAGCGCTGACGCGTCCAGCAGTGGTTGGTAGTTGCACTTCATACATACGACTGAGGTATGTATCCATTTTTGTATTCAATCTAATGCTCATGATAGGCTATATAATGTTTCCAAATACGATATTTGCTATTTTTCCAGATTCCCAGCGGAACACTTCAATATTCTGAATGGTATATTCACCACTGTCATCTCTCTGTTCTGTTTCGTTCAGTACCCCATTATGAAGTGGATGACTTCTTCACCCGAATCTTATGAACATGTATGTAATTTAAAGAAATATTACCAGCAGTGTTTAATTATGCATCTAATGAAGTGAGCTACGGTAGCTAAAGTTCATTTGTAAAAATTACTTCTATGATTTCAATTCCTTAAACATTATAGGCACACTGGTTACTGTTAGCGATCCTGGTGGGATCTTTTACCAGTCCTATTCACATGATGTTCCGAAAGAACATAATTCGGTACGCAAAAATCAGGTTGGGTGAGTGACATGGACAAATGGACGAGAGTTGCAGCGTTGCAGAGTGAACGGCATAATATTTTATACTGATTTATCCATGTACCTATTGTACTGTATTATTTTATATTTAATTCAAGAACCTCTCTATACTGTAAATACCTATGCATGTATATATCAAGTACAAATTAAAAGTTGATGACATAAAAAATGAATTCAAGACGTCCTACTGACCATGAAGCATGTACACTCGAGATTTCGAAATGAAGGTACATGGATTAATGTTATGCTTAGAGCAATGTAAAAAAACCAGCCTGTGTGGTGCATTTTATTAGTCATTCAATTCCCCGTTGCCTTTTTCAAGAAGCCACACACCAAAAACAGCATTTGCCCTTGAAAAAGATTTTTGTCAATTCATTCAGTACTCACTTATCCATATTTATTATCCATCATCCATCACCATACTGCCACGTATATTGAAATAATATTTAACGGAGGAGAGCTTTCGGCTTCTAGTTCGTCGTAGCTATATCCTATAAATTTAGTAGGTAGGTAATTATTTCGACGAATTCAATGTTCAAAATAGAGAGGTGTTTTGGTGCATTGTGTTTCTTTTACCGTTTTTACCGATTCGCAAAAAATACCGAGAAGAGATTTTACAGTGTGTTAAAAAAATGAAATGCATTTTTACAACGTGGCGACCAGGGATTAGAGGTCGAGGAAAATTTACAGCAAGCCACAATAATATGGGATATCTCTCTGGACCAAACTACTTACTTACATATATGGCAATAAATTTAATAGTTAGTTATGAAATATTATATAGACAGTTTTTCATAGGTCTTTTGAACATAATAGAAACATGATTTTGATTTGCTGCAGTTGCAACACCTCTTCCATGATCACACATAATTTTTGTGGGGCATGGAGACATCATCCTTTCATCTTCGTCATCCTCATAACAACTTCAATGACAGTTTAGAATTTTGGATGCATGCATTAAAAATTTTAGAAGAAGCACATGGATGAGCAGCTAGCATCTTCACAACTACTCATACTAAACTACTATATTCCAACGGCCATTACAAAAAAATAACAAATTGCAAGCAGTTTTCATAGACAATTGATGTACTTGTACAACTACTTCTGCTCCTGTTATTATTATTTTCCCCCGAGGAACATGCCAGCTCTTCTTATTCTAGTAGCTTAATTATTCATGCCATGTGCCGAGAATGAACGTTATTATGAATGAATGAAAAGTGCTATAAATTGCTAGACGAGCGGGCCAATCTCTTGTGCACACATTTTACATTACATACACGCAATATAATAAAATGATATAACATTTGCTTACAGACTATCGCCATAAAATCACCTCACCAACCACACGGCGACATGCGTTTCATTTTTCATTGATGCTACTTACTCCACTGCTGCTCATTTTCCCAAGACGAGCAAAACCACACAGCCAGCAGCGATTCCACAACCACGACAAGTATAACATTTTACATTAGCATTATAAAAAATGAAACATGTAATATTCAATAAAAAATATTATATACTGCATATAATGATGATATGATTATTATTTAACATTAACATGGACACTTCATATCGTCCTTCGTCCTTGTCGGCAAATCGGTCTGCTCGCTGGCCTCATCGTTCGTATATATCATATTTGAAGTTACATATTCAAATATCCATCCACCACACGAGGATGATAAGTATTTATTGTGTTTGCTGAGTTGTAAGGTAAGTAGGCATGTGATTTTTGTACTGAAGTATTTAAGCAAAGTGTAAACCAAAGTTGCTTCTCTCTCACTGACATGAAATAAAAGCTTTAAAATATATACGAGTTCTCTGCGTCATAAGCGCGTTTACATTAAGTTAACGTTAACGCCAACAAAATCATGGTCTTCTAGGCAAAACGTGAACGTTAAGACGAACAAGAAGGTAGCACGGCGCTGTATGAGTAAGCAGCAGCGTGTGTAACGTGGACGACATTCATTCAACGCTGCATTGAGACTTATTGGGGCTACTAGAATAGTGTATGGCAAGTGGTAGGCATTGCAAGTATCGTGGTTACACGTTACGTATTCAGTACGTAGACTTTATACAGTCTAGGACAAGAATTCAGTTATGTGCCTTCGGACCACTTACCTTCTTTTCGTTATAAGCTGTTAATAAAAATTGAATTATGGTACTGAACGAAAGACTGATTAATTTAATGGGGCAGTAAATTAGCTATAATATGCCATATACTTAACTATGGGTTCATCTATGATAACAAGGTATTAATATTGCTACCACTCAACTTATGCGGTTGTGAATAGTTTCTAAATACCATCATTTTCCATCTTCTGTCAGTTTGATCTCTGTCCCATTTCCCCTCTGGACTATCGGTAATTCTTTGATATTTTGAATAATGGTATCAACGCAAGGCACACATCGATTTTCCCGTTTCTCCAGTGCAGTAGCCCTGAATCTTTAGAGAAGCATTAACCTTGGGAGCAATTGGATTTTACAACTTCTTCCTTGCTGCATGCATTTTACATAGGTCCCAAAATACGAGCCCTTAGCACTAAAATCCGCCAATTAGTCCCAGACTGACTCATATTTTCGCAGCCAGCATGATGATACATCCTCGTACTACTTTATCCCATTCAGAGTGGCCAGCATGCACGAATCCATAATCCCAATCCAACCTGTGCTCAGCGGCACCAGCAAAACAGACGATGGAGGAACTTTTTTCTAACTCTGGTTTTGGATTTGGTGGATAAAAAATAATAATATAATTTTTCCGTGCTTCACATTCTGCATGTGCTACTACAACTAATACTACTTGCTATAATGTTAATAAAACCGTGCCAGTGCCGTGCTTGCTTTTGGCTCTATCGTTTTCGTTCATTCCTTCGTAAGTCGTCAGTCTTGCAACAAGACTAACTGTGTGTCTGTGTATTAAAATATCTCTTACTCGTTTCATTTGAGTTTCAACCAAAAAAATCGCACCATTTGCTCTTGATGACTGACTGACTAAAAGAAAGGTGTCTATGTCTGCCTGGCAGAGAGAGTGAGTGTGTGTGGGGGGGAATACAGCGAGGAAACCCATGCTCTTTTTTTTCTCTCTCGTTCTCTTCGTGGTAATATGGCAGTAGTGCAAAGAAACAGCACCACTCTCTCACAGACTCAAGTTAAAAGACTCTCTTTTTTCGCTCACTCTACTCGACTCTAAAAAAGACTTGCGAGTTGGTTTTTTAGTGGTGGACTTCAGCTGTTGGCTGTGAGTGTGCTTGTGCTTCTTCTCCATTATGTTGTTGGGGACTTTTGGGGACTTCTTTTCCAATTCCCAAGAATAACGACGACATACACTAATTTAATTACGAAAGGGTAAAATTTTAACTGTTCTTCAAAAAAACAAAACGGTAGATATTAGTTTGTAGCGGAACTAGTGAGCTAGATAGTTTAATATTTTGTTGTTGGAGGATTTGGATTGGTGATCAGCAGCATCATCATCATCGCCGCAGCGCAAAAAAATATATATAATATAGTTAGTCTGGAAGTTGTATATATTTGAATAACAGTGAGAGAGAGAGAGAGGATTAGAGTTTTTTGTTTAAAAAAATCAAGTAGATTATTTTTTTCACAAGGAAAAAATAGTCGCTTAATTATCTTTTTCAATAGTCATTAGTGATTCTTGGCTTGGATTATTAATGGTTTCATTTGACGTGTTATTGGAATCAGTTGCGAACTGTACCAGACCTATTTTCAACATGGTGAGGCAACCGGGTGACTTAGATTACGATGAGTATGAAACTCTGCCATCCAGCAGTGTGACCACACACATGACTGCTGGCGCCATAGCTGGGATAATGGAACATTGTGTCATGTATCCTATGGATTCTGTTAAGGTAACCGACTAGATAATAAGATGATAATTGTAATGGTGCCTAAATATTATTGTCAATTGTTCATCTTGTCACGTGACGTAGAGAGAGAGAGAGAGAGAGAGATAACTGGAGAATGGCATGACCGTTATCGTCAGTGACAGGATTAGCATTTAGATAAATGGAGCAATTGCCATTGTCACGTTTTTTATTGCCCAAGAAAGTATAAGACGAGATAGCTGAAATCTTTCCAGCGATTATCTATTAATGGCAAGATTAGTTAGTTTACTGTTTTAATCCGCTACCGTTGTGCACTGACGGGCGTGAGAAGCATTACGATATAGGTAGCTCATATATAATCCTGTAGGTCAAATAACTTGCCATTTTGCAATTTTAGTAGGATACCCACATGGAAAAGGGAATTCCAGTGTGTCATTAGTAATAGTAATAATAATAATAATTTTGCTCTTTTGCTTTGTCGGTTTATGGCACCAATGTCGCCACTTTCTCGAGTTTCTGAGAATGTTAATCCTTCCATCGTTCTGATTTGTTGATAACGATATCTTAATGTGTTGAAAGAAATTCATTTCTTTGGAGCTATAATGAAATTCACTTTTGTTGTTGTTCATCATTAGATTGTTATCATTGTTATTACTTTATTAGATAATTATGTGAAAGCGTTATGACAAAGTATAGATGAAGAAAGTGATGAAGTCTTGGTGGTGTCAATTTTGGGATTAATGCCTTGGCAAAAAAACTGACATAAAAATTTGTTTTGTGATGTTTGTGAATATAGACCAGAATGCAAAGCCTAATGCCAGCGCCCGGTGGACAATACCGAACAGTAATGAATACCTTTTCGCACATGGTCAAAAGTGAAGGCGTTTTTCGTCCCGTGCGAGGCATGAGCGCTGTGGTCATCGGAGCCGGTCCTGCTCACGCTTTGTACTTTGCCAGTTACGAGCACGTGAAGTACCTTCTAGTTGATAAAGTCTCTGCAACATACAACCATTTCGTTTATGGCTTCGCCGGATGTCTAGCTACCGTCTTCCACGATGGGGTCATGACACCCGCTGACGTCGTCAAGCAAAGGATGCAAATGTACAATAGTCCGTATAAGTCATGCTGGGACTGTATCAAGAAGACGTATCGTGCAGAAGGCGCCTCTGCCTTTTACCGTTCGTATACGACACAACTAAGTATGAATATTCCTTTTCAGAGTCTCCATTTCGTTGTGTATGAATTTATGCAAAAAATAACCAACAAAGTACGTATAGCATGACTATCAACGTTATTTACAAATTTTGCAAATCATAACAACATAAAGAGTAATTGCCAGTTAATCTGCAATGTTGCATTCCTTTTCTTTTCTGCAGGAGAAGACTTATAACCCCAAAGCACACATGGTATCAGGTGCAATTGCCGGTGCCGTTGCATCTGCAATAACCACTCCGCTGGACGTTTGCAAGACGCTATTAAACACGCAAGAAACTAGTACGTTGAAAACAGTGGGAAAATCACAAATCAATGGGATGATGTTCGCCATTCGAACGGTGTATCAAATAGGCGGCTTTCGTGGATATTTTCAAGTAAGTATTTTAAACAATCTATTACGTAATTGTCAGTAAAAGATGAGAATGTGTAATTCTACTGAGACGGCCATTAACCTTAACCTTCCCTTTTTTATTATAGGGATTGTCTGCGCGAGTGTTATATCAGATGCCATCAACAGCAATTTGTTGGTCTGTCTACGAATTTTTCAAATTTTTTATCACGAAGCATGAAGCAGCAGCATCAACTAAACCATCAGCGAAGCCCCCCGAAGAAATACTAGAACAAAGAATTGCACCCGTTGCTCCAACTCCCGTCATTTCCATCAATCAACCCGTGACCGGTACCCCCTCTCAGTTCCCTTTTTAATTTACTGTATTTTAAATGTCACTCTATTTGATTTATATAATGTACACACGTGTTTCGTTTCCACTATTTTGAGAAGATAAATAAATATAGTTCCGGTAGCAAAAAGTCACCGAGTGATTTTTGATGATGATGCTATTTGAACATTCGCTTATGACAGGATGCTGTTGACAATAAAAGTTAAATCGATAGTTGATCCATAATTTGAACGACAAACTACGCCATCTAAAAGTTTAATCTCTGACATGTTATTCATCCTTTTGCAATCAAGTGTATCTTGTTACAGTAAGCTAAGCAACTTGAACACATCCACTCAATGCACTCTTGATAATTTCGTTTAGAAGGAAAAATCATCAGAAATTGTATTATACCTACCTACTCACATAATCAGATGCATTTTCTGCATGATCATAGTTTCATTAAATTTTCCAGTTGATCAATATGGTTCGCAAACAGCACTTACAGTGTGTCAAATGGCTTGTAGTAGCTTTAAGTGTATGCTCTTCCGATATAGGGAAGCTTTACAGCCGGATAGTCTGTACATGCATTCAAATGATTATTACTTGACTCAGAAAATCCCGGATTTCTCAGAATGTAATCAACCGATTTTAACAATTAATGGCTCAAATTAAAGACAATTAGTTGTCACACAACTACTTTGACTCATAACTGAAAATTATTTTTCTAGTTTTGAAATATCCTACAAATATATTAAATATGTATTTTACAGATATTTGTCAATACAATTTTTTGATTTCGAGTCAAAGTAGGTATGTGGCAACTAATTGTCTTTAATTTGAGCCATTAATTGTTAAAATCGGTTGATTACTTCCTGAGAAATCCGGGTTTTTCTGAGTCAAGTAATAACCATTTGAATGCATGTACAGACTATCCGGCTGTAAAGCTTCCCTATATCGGAAGACCATACCCTTAAGTAGTTAAGATCAGCATATCTTTTGGTGCATAATTTGTTGATATACCTATACTTATACATATTTACGTAAGTGCGTACGATACGATATTTGTTGTCGTCTCTTGCCCATTCAGCATTTTAAGTCTAACTATTTTCCAGCGGTCCTTGTCTTCTGTAAAATGTCTGTAATGCAGCCAGGCCCAGTATTTATATTACTTGTTTTTGCCCGTAATGAACTTCTTTCATTATAGTCACGATGGTGGTCACGATGATGGTAATGATGACATGGAAGGCAAAACATCATTTTAAATGGACCTCTCCGTGCAATTACATTTTGTAAATCCTGTTTAATTTCATCTCGTCATTCAACTGGCAGCATTTATTTATTTGAACATTAGCAGAAGATGATTTGTTCCATTTTGTACACTACACAACACTTGTGCTAAATACGATAAGCTGCGCGTCCTATCTCTGTCTCCCGTCCGTACCGTCCTTATTTTTTTATTATTTACCATACCTATTAATATTTCATTTTTTATCTTGTGTGCGTAGTTGTTGTACACTATACACATTTATATGAAAATACAAAGCTACATTAATTCTATCGCGATCGTCCCATCATCACCGTCGTTCATCATGATGCATGCTGATAGATTAAAATGCAAAAAAAGAGTTGAGAGTCAATAAATATATATACGGCACGATAGGTCTTGGCTTATAAACTTGGACACGTTATTGAATTTCATGTTATTTTAGACAGTCACACAATTGAACCGTCCTACCCCGCATCTTATTTTCGTTTTCTCCTCTTTAATAAATTTTAATCCTTGTAATTTTTATTTCGTCGGTCGTACACAACAGATATTTATTGTAATTCAAGAAATACATGTGTTTGTGACGTGGATTGAAGCGTTAAATATTCAATATTATTCTCATGTTCCAGTTCCTTCCATATTATTCTATTATCTCATGGAAATGCTATTTAGTAGAGATATGCATGCTTTATCTTAGCAGCCATTACAAGCATTTTTGTTGACTTTTATTATCTTTTCAAGTTTATATTACCTCAAAAATATATTTTTTTTTGTAAACGGTCCTGGGTGGCAGTAGCTCACACAAGTAATATTCAATATTTGTTATAAATATGTGTATATTTACTTGTGCAATGAACTGATATATTATGCATGACGATTTGTAATTTGTGGAATCACGGATTAAGATAGAATTCCGCTTAGCGTTTCCTGTGGCTCCGGTGAATGCAATTTGATACATTTTATAGGTATTCTTCCGACTAAAATGTTTAATTTATCACCTCTCTTTTTCAGTTTCATAATAGAACGTGTACGTAAGCACTAGCTAATATAAAATATATTTACAACATTCAGTTTACCACGTAAACTTGCCGAGAGTTGAAAGCACTTAACAAGGACATGGCTGTTCGTCGGCACTTACTGTGGATCCGCTTCAACATTTAACTTCTTGAGCACTTGCCTTTGACTGTGAATGTGTACAGGTCAAATTCTACATCATAATTCCTCTGACTGCTGCAAACATAGGTACATTTTTCCATGTAAACATGCGTTTACGTCACTTCACTTTTCCTTATGCCATGCATTTTACCGATCGTTTATCTCCAATTAATCTGTGATGCGATGTTGGGATCGGTTCTTGCTATTAAACTTGGTATTCATTAAAACTCATTAACTCATTGTTCAGGTACTTTTACGGATTGAAAAAAAATCGGGTAGATCATGTGACGATGATGTTAAATCGTTATTTCTTGGCATTTTTGACTGCGAGGATTCGTGGGTCCGTCATCCATGTCTTTTGGTGTTCTTAAGAATCATCACCAGAGAAAATATGTCCTTTTGACCTATTTTTCATTCAATATTGATATTATGATAGTATTTGGTATAGTATCATGTATGAATATTGATGACCAAGGCCACCCACACAACAACGAATACCAACGTAGCATAGTAGCCATCACAGCCATGCAAAGCAAGTTGGCAGGAATGCAATGCAAGGAACTTGGCTGCACGGACAGAGTTGCTACACGCAACTTCCTGCGAGACGGTAAGATGTCATTCGCAGTTCAATTGCGTAGCTACCATTTCCTCTTTTTATATACGAACCAGTTCCTATTACAAAACCGGGAGGCCGAAGAATCGAGGCCGAAAATCTATGGCATCGTTACATAAGCTTGTTTTTTATGCATTTTTTAATACGACCGTTGCATTTCTTTCCTTCTTTCTACTTTCGCCTTACTTTTACTTCTTTTTTTTGGATTTACATGAAATTACCTGTGGAGAAAGCAGTTCCTTCATTATGTGGCGAGGACTTGAATTTATCAAAAAATTTAATTGACCACTTACCCTTGTATGACCTATTCGTTATATACTCGCTTGTTTACCACACATCTTTTACAGGACCTTGAAAGTTCATGTTTGAAACTATTTACCTATATGCATGTCATGGTATTCATGTTGTGAATGTAACATTTTTATCGATACAAGTTAGGTTCCAAGAACTCAACTAGATTGTTGATAAACACAAAAGTAGAGGTAGTTCGTATAAGTATACACAATGTGTGTGTGTGTGTGCGTTGTAACGATAGCATGAAATATTGTTTCCCCACTCCTTGGCATCCGTGGGGCATATCGTTATTTTAAGAGACACCCAAATTTGCCGAGATTGTTTTTATGAGTTTATGCTAATACACTTTTTATGTCTTTTCCTCCACTAGCTTAACAAAAACGCTACTCTAGAGACTTGTTTCAAGGAAAGAGCTGCTGCTACCAGCTACTCTTAAGACATGTCATGCCCACAACCATCATCACCACACAACCAACCTTTACCATGCCTGCATCGCATCGGTTGAAAACAAAAGGGTTATTATTATTATTATTATTGTCATTAGTCTTATTAGAATCACTGTTATTTTCCAAGTGACTTATCTTTTCCACTTGTGTCTTGTAAGGCATGTATAGGTTGTTTTCTGTTGGTTTTTCCCATACAATAATAATGCCCATGTTTACACAAAAAAAGTAAAGAACTTTGGCTACTAGGCCTCTGTGACATGTGTAGGTATTATTGGTGAACAATTTTGCATGAAAATTAATGGTCACATTACGTAGGCAATCATGTAAGTAATCGGCTTTTGCTTTGTTTGTCATAAAAATTGCTCTCCTCTCACTCTCAGTCAACAACATCACCACCAGCCAAGAGCTATTACTACTACGCATCATTGCAATATGCACAATAACTCTATAGCAAAGTAGCTAAAACTTAACTAGCCAACTTTTTATGCACCAACGGAAGCAGAACCATCAAAATACCTAAGTCCAGTCTTCCACAAGATATTTGTCCTTTAGGCGATCATTATTTTTCAACTACTGGAAATCAGAGCATGAGCCAAGCAACTTGAAATTTGAAACTTCATTCTTCTTAACTATACTCCTGTTCACTTCAATGTAAATGAATGAAAAGCAACGTAAATATTTATTTACTGCCTACATCATATATCTACTTAATATATTATTATATGCTCCTAATATACTTATTACTTACTGTGAGCTTTTAAAAGTCAATAATCTCCTTAGGTGGTAGAAAGATTGCATAATGTTACATCATCCCATGTGCCGCAAAATGATACATATATTTTGTGCTTTTGTGTGTGTAATTTGAGGCAGGAATGAAAGGGAAAGAAGTCATTTTGGTCACTTGCATAACTATGCATCACACACACAAAGAGCTGTTTTTTCTAATGATCTTCATTTTTTGCCGTTTCTAATGATTTACTGCATATAAATCACAACAAGATTGTCACATGGACAAATAAATGATTGAGCCTCCTGCTATCTGCATCCCTCCATTATTGAGCGAGTTCAGCAGAGGACATATAAGGACCTTCCCAATTAGTTAGTATCGAACTGAAGGGGGAAATAAGGGGAAATGTTTATTAAAATTAGAATTCATTTATAACAAGAAAATGTTTATTTTACTACTACGACTACTTCTTGCAGCTATACGTGATAATGGAATTTAAGTGACGACTCACAAGTAAACGGGAACAAAAGTGGAAATGACATTTCCCTTCTCAGTTTATTACTGTCACCGTTAGTAGCACTACGTGCTGGTCGATAACGGATAGAATGGCAGTTGTTTTTGGAAACGAAATATCCAGATAGGTATATTAGTTATCTGATGGCATGGCTTAGTCTCGCTCTACTGTGCTGTAAATTTGTAACGATGTGTTTTGTTGACTTTGTGTCAATACTACAATAGTCAAGAGAATAATATGGCGTTGTTGTTATTGTTTCCCATGTAAAATTAGGCATTCTTGTCAGTTAATGTGCTATTCCTACATAATTTTTGTTGTTCCCTCTAAATTGCAAACGATATATCGATATCCCATATCCCATGTATTTGTCTCTCTCTCTCTTTCTCTCTGCGTGTGATCGTCATTTTCTCAATAAGAATGATTTCCAAGATGTTAATGGTGTTGTTTTATGAGGAACTTGATATTTCATTCGGAATAGGGACAAACAAACGAGCTCTGAATCTGGCAAATAAATGCCAATCGTCGAGAGTCGACAAAAGCCATAAAGAAAGATTGGAAAGTAATTTGCAAAAGTGCATCATGACACTTTCCTTTTTCGTGTTCCGCGCTTTCTCCACTGTCAATTTTTCCACCACTCCATTTCCCGACTCAGTGAAATAGAAAATCCGCTGATCTTTATACTATTATTGTTCCAATTTTACCGTATCAATGATCGATAATATTGGCGTGTGCATATAGTATATGTGAGCGTGTAGTATTTTTAGCGATAGAATAAATCCCTCACGTCAACTAAAAATTGCGGCAAAGGTGGAATTCAAGGTGAGCAGAGGAAAACAGGCTGCTATTGTATGTAGCTACACAGAGTGAAAGTACATTTTTTACTTTACAGTCTCTAAACGCCTGTCTGTTTTTATTAAGTTTTCATATTCACTTAAGTGGGCAAATGCTCCCGAGGGAAATTCGCCACGACAACAACTCACGGAAGCCATTTCCTTATAAATATCATGCTCTATTTCGCCTGTAATTCCTGTTTAGTATGTTTTTGTACACAAGAGTATCATAAGAAACGGTGCAAAAACATTTGGATTGCGTATTCATATCGCTCTGTCTCTATGATATACTATACAATATTATATATGGCAAACGTTGTATTGACTTTAGTAGGAGTAGTAGTTTCCTGAAACACTTTCACAAAACAAAAGGACATCGTGTTTTTATTAGTTTCGCTTTGAAAAGCACTTGGAAACTGTGAGAGCCTCTTTTAGCCTTTCAATCTGCATATATTAACTTCATCTCATTGGCAATGTAGTTATTATTATCATGTGATGTTCCATGTAATAAACTTTTTTAATTCATCGGATTCAGGTATCCACGCTATTTGTTCACCCCCACGAGTTGTAGTATCGGCAGTAGTAGTGTGTGCGCATTCCAATAAATTCGGCCCTGTCGCTGCCACTTGTGTTCTTGAGTTGAGAGAGATATCTCTTGAAAAGCAGCGAGTCTTTTCTCTCTTGTCGTCGTCGTCTCTATATTATTATGTATACAAATCATACCAGGAGTGCTCTGCGGCTCCCATGGATACGATTGTCCTTTTTTACTTTTCTCGATTCATTTCGATTTGCATAACAGAAGATTTTTCCTTACTTACCATCATCGGAGCCGTCTTCACTCTATGGCATTATTGTGTTATTGGAAACAGGGCAAGATTTTGTAGGGATTTTCACTAAGCCTTGCATTTAATCATTTTAAAAACTTTTATTCTACTTAGGCGGGCGGAGTGTCTTAACTTACTGGAGTAAGCCGTGGCAGGGCTATACAGAGGGTAGCTGTGAGCAGCGAAGCGGGTGGTAGTAATCGTTAAGGATAGAGCAAGTCCTAATAAAAAAATTGTCCTTTGCCATGCTCAACTTTTTAACTTTCATCGGTAGCAATATCTTCGTTGTTTTCTTTCACGGCATTATTGCTTCTGCTGGTTCTGGCCGGAGTGGAGACAGATGAATGCACAATAATATGAGATAATAATATGAGTACGAGTGTGCCCTGTTCACAGCACAAGATGCACTAGTGTGCTTAATGAGTTCAGTGGCAATTTCCAGGTAAATGAAGACATCGAACTGACTATAACTGCTTACATGTCGTGTGAAACGCAACCGAACTGCTGGAGTGGATAAGTGTATATATATTGCTCTGAAACTGGAATTATCGTGATACGTTATAAGTGTGTAGCTATTATAACGGCTAAAAATAAGAATTCATTCGCTGAAGTAATAACATGAGTTTGTTAAATCTTCGCAGAAACACTTTATGGGGATTTTAGTGGTTATCGGCTGGGTGAACGGGTGAGTTGCATTCGATTGATGCATGACTACAAGTACAATTTTAAGCATTTCTTCTAAATTTACATACGTCATATATATTTTTATAGCCCCACATATATGTATTAACTTAAACCTGAATGGGAGATATAGTATATTGATAGATGAATGCCTTTTTCGGATAATTCAACTGGGACGATTTGATTATCAATTTCGTTTAATTTCCTTTATTATGAATATAACACATTTTTTATGGCGCATTCATGTACTATGCCTAATCATGGGTCAACTTGCAAACCTGCATCCTAGCCTGTGGTTGCATAGTTACAAAAAATATTAAAAATTCTGACAACTCAAAAATTGATGCATATCATGTTCTACATTGAAATAATTCAATATAATTTGTACCCTGCCCGCATCATTTAACCCTTCAGAAATTTCGGCTGAATCCATACGGCTCATTTTGATTGTGTTCATCCTATCCACCCTGAGCAAACAGACACTCACGACCACCTGTTCTTCGAACCTAGTTTATTTCCGGAAAATGATTTCGCTACTTTCATAACCTCCCTTGTTACTAAGCACGTATACAGTTTCTATGATCTAGTGCCGGAGAAAACTGACTCTGCCTCTAGTCAGTTTAAAGCTAGCATCTTGTATACTAATAATAAAATGATCTCCTTTTCTTATGCCCGTTTCAGCGGAACTGCTTTGTAATAACGATAATACGCTGGAGTGGTGGTATCATCGGAACTATCATACAGGGATATAGCTCGTGAGTGTATTTTACTTTTTACTGGTAAAGCCGTTACTACAAGAAACACGGCTTGACTACTACCGATCTGAGTGATATGAAAGTATAAAGCTGCTCAGTTACTACATATATATTATTTATGTTTATTTGGGTACATACATACATAAACACGAGGTCACGGTGACTTCCACCATGTACATTTTTATGAGTCTCTTGGGATATGTTAAAGTGTGAAACACAAGACTGCTGCTTTGGTTTCTGACTTTTAGAGACAAAATAAGCAGCAAGAGATAATTATAGTTGTTAACTGAACAATGTCAAAAAATAAATACATGCTCTCACGCACAAACGCTACTACTAGTATGACAGTGCATTATGGACAAAGCTGTTTAAAAATTATGATTATGATTTGGAGAGCACACTGTCTGCTTCTCACAGTTACTATAAATGTACATCATGCAGAGTGTCTCTGTGTAAAGCATCAGATTTTACGCTTGTTAAACGTTGTTTTTTCAATGTTCAGTTGATAGCTCACCTGAAACCTGAACGGACAGAGCTTTTTGGTAATAATGGGAATGAATCAGGTACTCAACTATTTTTAGCTTTCATACAACTTATGAGTTGTGACATACTTCTTAGTGATTCTCAGAAATTTTTAGCAGATACTTCGTGAAAAAAAATCCTCTTCACCCCAGTTTCGCGATACTTTTATTTTGAAAATTTCATGAGTTTATATACACTTCATTGTTGTGTAGTTGTTGTGCAAGTTATTTTTAGAAATTTATCTCTCATCTCATCCTTTATAAATGTTATAAGCGCATCCTAATAAAACACGCCTTTGTGTACACAAAACAGATTTGCACTTATTCCGACTTGCACTCTCCTTCTTCGTCTTCTACACCATCTTTTTTTATCTGTTTTATAATTCTTTGAGAGAGAGTGCAACAAGCTTTTCACGGACAAAAGAGAAAATTGTGACGCGTTTTTTACACAACTGAAATCATAATGTCGACCTTTTACTATAATGGTTTTCCGCCGCGAGAAGGAGAAGAAATACCCCCATCAATATCCCCGTTTTCTTCAACACCACTCTACTGAAAAATACTCAGACAAATGGTCAGTGGAACAAAACGAGTACACCAATGCCACTTAACGTTTCTTTGATTGATCAGTATTATCATTGTAAAGAATCTCTGGAGGGTACACGCTTCTTTATTATCCCACATCATAACAGACATTGTATTTATATGTTACGTCTACCGTCTACGTTACGAAACAAAGGAGAACCCCATGTGTGTTGTGTTTGTATTATGTAAGGTTTTTAGGTCCATAAGAGCTCACACCTGAATTTGGCATGACTCCATAACAACAACGGCAGCAAGGTGAGCTGGTGGCAAGTCACCTTTTTTTGGGTTATTGGTACTACGTGGTTTTGTTGTTGCTACTGCAAAAAAGGTATGACAAAGGCAAGAAATCACTTCTTATTCGATGAGCATGTTTACACCGATTATTATCATCATCATCGTCATCATCATCTTTTCGCTGCAGCTTGTAAAGACTTGCAAAATGGTGATCGCCATATTACTACTCCTCATAAACCCGTTCGCCAAAAAAGGAACGTTTTCAATTTCTCTGTGCCAAACAGTGCAAATACTAATACGAAGCGGCGGTGGTGGTGGTACTCGTGGTGGGGGAAGCAAGAATGCTTACATGTGTTCCAAAAACGCAAAGTGTTTATGTGTGAGGAGTTGTAGTAGTATCGCGTCGCTGGAGCATTATCATTTCCCCACTCGCTCCTCCAGAAAGTAACGGGAAGAACAGCACTAGAAACAGAGAGAGTGGAAGAGGTAGTTACACAGTGACTTGTTCAATCCGTTATAATAGCAACGGTAACGGTGCAGTGGTGGTTGGTGTTGGTGCGCTGGCTGCCTGTATGTGTGTGTGGCTCTGACTCTGTGTGAGTGAGTTAGGGTTTTTGGAGGACGGATATGTTTTAGTCGTTTTTCGGACGAATGTATCTCAGTTCTTCTGGAGTGCTGGTCTCGTCTTCTTATATGCGTTTACTTCTTCCTGTCGTGTTTGCTCTCCTGCTGCTGTTTCTGGCCGCGTACTAAAGCAGCTAGTAGGAACGGCTACTTGAGTTTCCGTCACACTCTCTTCCTCGGTCTTTACTCCAGCGGTAGAAAGCAGAGAGGCTTCCTTTCTCTCGCAAAAAAATATTTCTATCAAAATCAGTTGGCTACTTCACGTTAGCTGGTTCTCTCCCTCCGTACCGTGTCTCTCGCGTCAAAACTTTTACTTTGGCTACAAACACAGATGAAAGAAAGCAGAAAGGTGAAAGGAAGAAAACGGGGGAAATCGGCTTACAAGGGAAAAAAACTCAACTCATGTTCGTCCACATGGTTTCCCGTATTAAACAAGACAACAAGAAAGAGACCCATTTCCTGTTTTGAATCTCATTCCATTGTGTTTGCCTTTACACGAGGATAAATAAATATAACGGTTTTGTGGTAAACGAAGAAATAAAAAATGCTAACGCGACACTAACTGATATTGTCGGTGGTGAGCACGGTGTTGTGTTGTCTCTTCCGAAAACTTTCACATCATTTCATTCCACCCCGTTGTGAAAACTTCATTCGTTTTTTTCTCTCGTGCACTTGTCATTCTCATCATCATCCTCCTCCTCGTCGGCCTCGCATCGCCATTCAAGATAACTGTTGTAGTCACCACTATCACAAGCATCAACACAACCGAGTGACAAGAAAACGGACATAAAAAACAGCTTTCGCAGCATTCCAGCAGCAGACAGTTATTTTTTTCGAATAAGATAAAATAAATGGCTGCAATATCCATGGGAATTGAAAGTGGTGTAAAAATAACAACAAGTAGCAGAGTTGTCGTGAGCAGTCAATACATAAACCGAACAAGCTCATATTTTACTCCACCAGTTGTTGTTGTGCTGCAACTACTATTACTACTACTACTACAATAAACACCACAAGCGTTACAAGTAACTTTTCCTCTTTTTTCATTGTTCTTTTTTTTCTGCTGCGAAACACTTTCCATTTCATCTGCATTTTGAGTGGGAAGTAGAAAGGCTAGCGTACTTCTATTATCCAGCCTACACATCCTCTTTCTTGTTTGTTGTTCTCTCGAGCCTCTTGTTATTGCTCCTAATATTATGCACGAAGAAGAAGAACAATTCATGCAATTATTATTGAGGCCCACACTACATTGTATTATTATTATTATTATCATTGTTTGTGTAGAAGGCGGATTTACTTGTAAGAAATTGTGGCCAACTTTTCAGTGAAATACATAAAGAAAGCAGGGTATAATAAAAAAACTACACAACTAGAAAGAGAAAAAAAAAACTAAAGCAAAAAGGGTAGAGCAGAAAAGACCAAAGAAGTCCTTTCGTATAATGTGACACTCTGGTGCTCGTGTGAGATAATGATGCCGATACGGAAAACTTTCTCTGCAAGGACATATGTTATTTTTTGAAGATCGCTTTCTTTCTTCCCAGCAGAACGGCTGACAAAATTCCAATCTCCTGCTCCACTTCTCTAATAGACTTAAAGGTAAGTCAAAATGATTTTTTATGCAGAAAACACAAAAAAAGTATTATGCAAAAGTTACTAGACGCAACAAAAGATGTACAGCTTTGTATCCTCTAGGATTTGATATACCTATACACAATCAATTTATGCTGCAATGCTAATCTCAGCATGCCCCGACCTGCATTTTTCTTCATTCATTTTATCTCTCTCTCTACCTTTCTTTCTATCCCTTTCTCTCTTCAATTTGATGAAAAGCTTTTTTTTCTTGTTCTTCACTCCCCATCGCACACTCGAAGCTCTTTCTTTCGAATTCCCTCTCTACAAAAGAACCCTTGTACAAAACCGTTTGTTTGCTTGTCAGTGAACTTGCTTTATTTTTATACGGAGCATATATAGACACACACACGCACACAAACATCGACCGTCGGCACTATAGACACATTGCTTACTTTTACTTTCACTTTCCGTGGAATTGTGTATAGTGCGGTAAGAGGATGATCATAACCCATCGTTATAAAAATATGTAATTGAAAAAAATATAAATTGTTTCTTTTTAATTTGCTGCGAATCAAATAACAGCTTGTTTTCTTTTCCTTTCTGCGGTCGTGGTGTGTTTGTGTGTGTGTGTGTGTGTTGTGTGGAGGAACATGAAAGGAAAGCAGTAATTGTGCCCAAGACCTAAGGCAGACAGAAATGTGACACAGAACATGAGGTTCATGAGAGGTGAAATTGATATATCTATTCAGCCGAAACAATACAACTCACAATGGGCGATACGTTACGATCATTGAGCACACAATGGCGATGGTAATGCCACCATTCAATTAGACACTTCCTGCTTTTGACTGACAGCGTTGTTCTTTAACCGCTGTTTTCCGCTTCGCTAATCAACTTTGTACTGATGGATGATAGAGACAGAAACGCGTGGTTACATAGAAAAATTTGACAAATAACAAACAAAGAAAACGACAAAGGGAATGGTGCCAACTTGAAACTCAAAACGACATTCCATTTTCTCCCTATTTTGAGATGAAGAATTCCGTAGAATCCCTTTAAACTGTAAATGGATAGGTAGAGCTAGTAAATCGAAGAGCGTAGAACAGTTTTTGTATCTTGACATTAACAGCACAGGTGTTTTTCGTACAGAGATGTAGTTAAAATTCTGCACACCAAGCAGTGATGGATAGTTGATCATTTGAATGCAGCGTAGCGCCAGTAATCCTCAGGCACACGCTATTCTACCCATCTAATCCACAGACTTTCTAAGATTTCCAAGGCTACGGCTACAAAGCCCTATTTCAGTACTGTATAAAATATAAATTTGGAGATGTGGACCATGCGGTTTTTACATCTTTCTTTGGAAAGTCATGTCGTGAAAAATGGAATGCAATTCAGGAGAAAAGTGCAACAATTACTAAACGGCAAACTTTTTTCTCGTTCCCTTTTAAAATATGGCTTTACAAAAGACATGCGATAAAGCTCTGTATAGGTATAGGAATTTCACCACAAAATATTGAATGAAATATTTCTCAGGAGAGTGTAGTGCTGTATGGGAGTCAAACACTCCATCAACAGATGAAACCTTGCGGTTATTTTCCTTTCTCACGAAGCAGGACAAAAAAAATTGTCAAGTCGTGTCCAGAATATCCCAGAGAACATATTCTCATTTCATCATCCTTGTTACCAAAAAGATTCATCGCTTCCAGGGCGCACACTTGGGTGATAGTAAACCATAACTATATAGTTGCTATATGCTAGAATGGTTTTCTGGTATCCAGCGGAAAATCACTTCATCATCAGGTTTCGTTTTTAAAACTCACGAAACACACACGCTGTGTACCCAGTGTCACATGACATGCACTTTGTCTCATTATCGGAGAAATTTCATCAGCGTGAGAACGTCGGGTGTATGGCTTGTAATACATACAAGCGTATGTTCCATGCATTTTCTCCCCGAGCTGGGAGTCCTTCACGGATGACCTTACAAGGGTGTTCTGAATTCCAAATTAGGTTGCTACACCGATGCTCAATATTATTCAAGCTGGATTACCTACTGGGGCATTAAGAGCCTGTCCATTCTTCTCTCATATCACTTTTGTGACGGTGACTTAATGTGTTTTGTTTGCAGCCGATTCATGTGGCGGTAGGTAGTGACAAGGGAGAAGATGATATGTTGATATATGCGCCATGTGTGTCGATATGCTAAGCTTTTGTTCTTGCCTGGTGAAAGGATTTTATAGTGAGTAGAGGACGAAGAAGTAGTGATAAATATTCCAGGAGAAAACAAGCGTGAGAAGAGGGAAAGGAGAGAGACAGTGTGAGGGCATGTTCATACTTTACATCTTTTTGATGTTGTTTTTGTCATTGTCATTTCCCCGTTGTCCACACGGTCATTAACACAACTGGTGAGGATGACGATGACAATACGGGAAGTAGGAAGTAGAGCAAATGATGAAGAAGTTGAGGTTGCTAGCAAGACTTTTCATTAGGCAAACCGCATTTAATTAACTTGGCCGGTGGTCTAGAGAGATGTTGGCAGCGATGAGGATGAATGACATGAGGAGAAAGGGCAGAGAAACAATTATTATGTGATGACATAGCATATGCAACAGGATAAAGCATATAAATAGTAATAATAGAAAGCATTACCCACGCAAGGAGGCAGTTAGATGCAAGTATGCATACACAAAAACCCGCAGGTATATTATCTCAATAAATTGTTTTCTTTCACAAACACAACTACAATAATATAGACATGTAATTTCGCTAACCTCACGTAATATCATTCAACACACACGTAATAGGTAGATAGTGGGTGGGAAAATGTGTGCCCACATTTGTGAGAATAACCAAGTCCACAAGAGTTTATTAAAAACTGAGCAAGTGAGCAGTTCCGGGAACAACAGCGCGTTATCTGGAACGCTCTATATACCTACACGGTTGTACGCTTGACAATGAGTAAGAGAACGTTGTAGCCTTGATGCATGTGCTGCGTTGCAATTTTCTTACAATCGTCAACCATTTATCGTTTCAACAACTGTCCTTTCACATCATCTTTTCTGCCTCTTGTATCTCCCTAAACGGGCCAGTAGCATAGTGACTTGCAGAGTTATTACATGTTGGTGTTCGTTTCTTACTTGAGCTGGGTTGCTTTGTTCATGTTTGAATTTTGATGCAGTTTCTTCCCGTTGGAAACTACTTTTGTCCTTCAAACTTGCCTGTACTTCATCATGGCTAGTGACAAAACGCCATGATTTTTCAACTGAATCGTGCTCCGTTTAGCTTCTCCATGAGCACTTTGAGATGAGCTATGTTTCTACAGTGCGTACAAGGAACGACTATAAAACGAGCTTGTTTGCACTTAATAACATGACATCAAGATATCCATCGACTTTTGGACTGGGCAACTTTACACGACATGACAGATGACACAGATGTCACAAATATGCGCTTCAAATGATTCCCACAAAACATATAAATAAGGCAGTGACCGACCAGAGAGTCGGGTCCTGGCATCCGTTTTACGGGGAGGGTGAGAATAAATGGTCGGATAATGTACAGTGGAAGGATCAGACACTGTTCAATATATGCATGCATTCTGTTACCGCAAGTCGTTGTCCACGACTGTACTTAACATCCAGCGTCGTCCTATAAAGGAGTATTATCCATAAAATGTATGTATAATGTGGTTGGTTGTGGTTTCTTTACCATTAATGAGCCAGCTTTTAACGGACCATGAACCTACTGAATAGGTTGTCGAGAACGCTATAAACCTGGATCCTCTCAGAATGTATGTTAAAAAGTTACTCGGGTTTTCGGAGTGGAAAACGATGTTTTGGGCCGTAACTCCGATTTGAAGAAATTTGGATGATTTTAGAAACGGGAAAAAGATTTTTACTTGGGATTCTTAATCTATACGCATCGAGTTGCACATTTAGTTTAAGAAAATACCATAGCAAAACTTTTCTTTATCGTAATTGTAAAATGTTTTCATAAGATGGATGTGTAATCACCTAAATTTTGCATACATATTTAGATGAAATGTGATCTGAATTTTGCTGAAAATCAAGAACCATTTATATTCTATTTCACGGGTAATAAGTGCATGAAAAGTTTTCTAGAAAACTTCGCAGTGAAGTCATTTTCATGAGTAAGTGGAAAATATGTATGTACAATATTTCTGGTCTATTTTCTTGACTATTTAAATCCGTATGGTTGATTTCCAAAAAAATCGTATCATTTTCCATCATTTCATAAGTCAGCGGTCTCATTCCAAACTTGTCCTTATTGGTTTAATGAACATCAATAGCAACAACCTACAGTTACATAAGCACAATATTTTATCCAATTTGCACAAATGTACTGACGGGGCATATAAATATCTTGCCTCATTAATAACCTCATCCTGTTACGACAAAAGAATACAAAGAAGCTTCCGTTATATTTTTTTCTAATTCATGAGTATGCCTGTTTTTGAGCTAATGATTACAATGAAAATCTATAACATATTCCAATGACATTGCATAACGATGATGATAATGGGCTGGAAGAAAGATTGAATAGACGAAGACGAAGATGAATCTCCTTTTATTTCTTTTGACTAAATAGCCAATCCAGAGAGTACATTATCATATGAATGATGTCGCTGTCCTTAAGTAACGCTGCTGCTGCTGTTGTCACTTTGACTTTTCATGAAGATCAAAAAGAAAAGAAGAGGACAGCGATAGATATGAAATGACTCTTGATTACATACTTGCATCCAACCGAAATCATACGAATCAAAATTGACTACTTTCTTCTTCTGTGAGTGAGGGTAACTGGAGAAGATGCACGGCCTAGGTATGCATGTATCCGTTGTGAGGAAGCTGACTTTGCGAAAATAAAGGAATGAAAAGAGTGAAAGGACACAAAAAAACGCAATAATAATATGGGAATGCCAATATGTCAGTACGGACACAATGACAAATCCGTTATTCACAGAGGGTCTCCATTTTGTTGACCAAAACCACAATAAATCACTGTGGCGAAAAACGTGGATAAAAAAACCTTACACCGTGCAGATTGCCGCACACAAAAGCAAGCAAACACACGTTCTCTCTTTATAGCTAACCAACCACAGTGTCACCCACTCTTTCACAATTGAATGGATTTATTGATGATGGCAAGTTTTTCTGGGCGGTTTCTTCTTTACCACCCCTTTCATTCCCTTATTCACTACCTTCCTTTTTCCTGCTTCTCTCACAGTGTTCATCTTTCTTTAGTAAAAAAATATTGAATTGCACTACTTTTCTTTTCGATCCTCTTTCTTGTCAACTTACGATTCTATAAGGTCGTCAACAAGAGATCCACATTCCACACATTTTTTCCGTCCATGTCCACCACTCGTGGACGACAGCCATCAGAGGACGACGGTCATTTAAGTGTGCCTTTTCTTCTTCCTCACTCACCAATACGGCAATAAAACGAGGAGAAAAAAATCGCCAATACCGATGAAAAAGTATCCGCTCAATTGCGCCGAGCTTGCTCATTAGTCATTACTATTATTTAGATGGGTGGCTTTTCTAAAAGTGTCAAATGAATTCTGAGAAAAAAGAGTGGAGATAGCTTCTGATACGTGCTCTACTACGTTTCCTTACGTAACGCTGTATATTTGTTTCTGTTCATTGCATACATATATGGGCTTCTGGTTTCTCTCGTCATCATCATTCACCTTTTTGTTGTTCTGCCTGCATCGCCACGACACGACCATCACAACCAAGAACTTTTTTTACTTACTCCGTCTCCCTTACTTACTAAGTTACTTACTTTTCTGAAGCAGGAATTCAATAAAAAATGTCAGACATGTCAAAATGAAGAATTAGCTGTGACAAAAGGAGTAGAAAAAAGTCAACATGAAATATTAGGCATGGGACCTATTCAATACACTCATCGTATTCGTATCATGTCGTGCTCGTGACTGTGAGACTTTATCTATCTTTCTTGTTCATCACAACAGCATTATTGAATGCACGATGCATTCATTCATATCATTTCTATTTTTGGTAGTCCCTTTTTAATTTAAAAATAAAAATCTACGCATTAGCATTAAAGATAGCTTCTAAAAATATTCCATAATGTTAGATGATGACATGGATATCTGATCTAAAACTGTTGTAGGCATCCCTTTCAAACACACATGCATCCACAACAGACAAGAGCCACAGACTGTCATTTATTGCTTCTGCGAGTAAATCATATCAGGGGGACGTGTTTCCATTTCGAAAGTATATGAAAAGCGCTGCAATTTATTATTGCCTTTATCTTTATTGTTATTTATGAGTAGGTAGTCAATAGATACGCTTTTTTATGAGAAGTCCTCTGGAAAAGTCGACAACAACTTGCATGTTGATATTATCCTTTCTCATCAGAAGCTGCCAAAGCTCGTCAGTTTAAACCGCTTTTTTCGCAGAAGGCTTCATGCTCCGTTTAAAAATTAGGGCTTGATGGACCTTGTGTCAAGTAACGGCAGTAGCAGTAGTGTAAACATCACCACAAAATGGAATGTCAAGTGTCAACAAGATACAAAGCTGAAGGAAAATTATTTTCTCTCACAGACACAATGCACGAAAATTGCTTAAAGGCACAAAGCGACATTATTTGTTACATGATCGTATACGTGTATAAAATCATATTGCTCGGTCCGTAAGCATTCGATTCAGGTTTTCATCTTAACTTTGCGATATTTATGTATGTATTAATAGAATTCTGGGTTTTGAGAACAGTAACGGTCAAACGACACATTTTTCTCAATGCGAATGTGAAAATGGTGGAGCTAGTTTTCAGGACATCTTTGGCGAACTTTATCTATCTGTGTACTTATGCTGTATGTCCAGAGAATTGTTTGAAAACTAATAAAACATTGGTAAACAGTCGTGTTTTGTCTGGCTGCTGCTGCTACACTAACAAAGAGTTGTGAGATAGATGTAGGCATCCTCAGAGTGTGAATCGAACAAAGGGAAGGCGAGAGAAATGTTCCGAGCTGTGCATACAAACGTGTAAATGAACGGAGAGAAGAACAGTTATCTTCTGGTCACTTTCCAGGAAAATTTAATTTCTGGACAAACCCAACAACGAGAAAATGGCAAGGCATATAAATGGACTTCTCTCTCTTTTATTAGCATTTTCAATGTCGATCATCATTTATGTAGCTGCGTTTTGTTTGCCAACAGAACATTATGGATTTTAATGTTGTGTGCCAAAATGATGATACAGTTATAATAATGTGTAGGAGGGCAAGGGGTTTACGATGGCCTGAATGCAGAGCAGAAAATCGGGTCAGTCTGTTACAAATAGAGACAAACCTTTCAACAGCGAAAACAAAGAAGAGGGAGAGAAAGATGTGAAGAAAGAAAAGGAGATTTTTAGTAGTCGTATGGTAGGACGATAAATGCTCTAGATATATTGCAATTCCATTCGCCACGACAGCCATCAACAATTTTTTTATAGATTCCTGATATTGTGTACGAGCAATCAACTAAATCGAAAATATGAAATGCATTATGGATATCCTTTTCCCTACTACTCTCTGCTGCTACATCACAATCACAATTGAAACGACGACAGAGAAACACTTGGAAAATATCTCTTGTTACTCCAGTTGCATTTTTATTTTTACTGTTAATAATGATATCCTTTTTGGGTAGAGAGAGAAAGAGAAAATAAGTCTCCGACTGACGTGCATGTAAATTTGCAAGTTATTTTTATGGTTTATTTTGTCGAATACTAACGAGAAGGATGGCAATTATATCCGTGATGTTTTTTTCTCTTTCTCTTCTGCACACACACTCTCTCAACCTCTATTATAGTTATCTTTATTCCATGGTTTATGACAGCATTTAGGCATTCTTCTGTCTGTAGTCAACTCTAGTCACATCACTAAACAGCACAGTGATAACAACGAGTTTGAATTATATACGCTTTTGTGGCGTTTCTACTATCTGCACTACTACTGATGCTTATTGTGAAGGCGATGATGATGATGACGTTGGGATTATTGTACAAATTTCTATGCTCAAAGGAAATCATAAAAATTGCTCACTTCCATCTTGTCGACAAAACTCTGTTTAAGTAACGTTTGACAAGGACATGGGAAAGAACAGTGGGCTGGGTGGCACTTTTTACCAGAGCAAAAATATAGCTGTAAAATGTGATGCTCACACTCGCAGTTCATATCCAAGGACGTTAATTTGATAGCATGGCTACATAGGAGAGAGGCGAAAATTAGCTCCCGTATTACTGAATTCCGATAGGACTCGCTACTGATGACTTGAAATATCTGATACGTTCATTCATGGAAATTGTATTCACATTGCTAACTTGGGTAAACAGAATTCCCAAGCCCTGTTTATCCCTGTTGTTAATGTCCATCATAAATTCTTTCCACAAAATTGGAGTTAGCTAGAGCATTTCTAAAAACCTGTGCTGAAAATCTAAAGGATAGTACATGCAAATTATGCATCTATCTGCGTAGCTCTTTGTAAATTGTACAGAGTATTGCCTTAACTACAACATGGACGACATGTATTTTTTAAAATTGTAATTCATGTGGGAATACAAGCTTCCTTTGTTTCGCGTAACGCAAAACTAATTATTAGAGAAGGCATCCATAAATTCTCTCAAATTACACAGCTTATTCGATTCCACATCGTCCAGTAAACTGGTGAAGAAAGCAGGCGAAAATCCGTACATGCTGACAACAGATAATCCAGGATAACGTTATATTTTTAGGCAATTACATCGTAGCTATTCTGTCGTTCCTTTGCAAAAAAATAAAGCCACAAAAAAAGGAAAACAAAAATACAACTTGTCCAGTTAAAATCAACACACCCATGTCATGTATCATACGTGCAGACAGCTATGTCGTCTAATGACGGATGATGCACATGCCCGCCGCTGTCGGTGTACCAAAAATAAACTGTTTATTCTGTTGAGCCTTTTTTAACCAACTCATCTTCCATGTACATTAGACCAGCAACGTAATATGTACCTAATATACCTACAGGGGATTCAGCCCTTCAAATGAAACTCAAAGCAAAAAAGAGAAACAAACTGAAACAAAAAATGCAAAGCACAAAGCTTGATGCTACCACTGTGATGTTTTGGCCACGAGTTTCATAACGCGACAACATCAAACAATGTGTTTTTTTGCGTAAAGCATTCATTTACATCTCTTGACGAATATCGTCATAACATAAAACCTTACAAAAGCGCATCCAGAAGATACAAAACGCCGAGAACTGGGAAATGAATTGACTAAACGTATAAGTAATTATTATCGGCATCGTCAGTCTAATGATGACTTGCAAGTAACGCTCTCATAAACAATAGTAGACCGTTTCACACATATGCGCATCCCACGATATTGTGTCACGCTCAATAAATTTGTGCGTAAATATGTCGTTCTGTTTCGGTGGGTGATAATATCGCCAATGAGGCAATAATGTGAACGTCATGAAGGAGAGATACATCTGCTTAGTACGTTTCACTGGTGCTATGGTAGTTGCTGTTGCAATCTTCCTTCTTTTATTGTTTCCTACCGGAAAGAAACAAGATGGTTCGACATCGCCTCCTCCTTCGTGCTTTTTATCTATTTTACCTTCCTTCCTTTCTTTCTCCTGCCTTTATGCAGCTCTGCCGATGTACTTTGCGAAAAAAATAAATTACTACACCATTGAAATTCCTTTGAACAGAAGTATTGGCATTTTGAATAAAAGGGAATGGGAATCTTTGAAAAGGAAATCATCACACGATTTTTGATGATTGAAATTCCAAAACATTGCAAGGAAAGTAATAATAAAGATGGAGGAAACGACGTTCCCGTTGCGAACGGGTTTGATTGAAGGCTCGCGTATTCATCCGCCTACATAATATATGTTCTACCACATTATTGCAACCTCGCATTTCTTTGCGTTTCTTGCTGGGTGGCCGACATGATTTTGCGGACTGCAATATTGAATAGGTACGTATTGTCAATTCATTGGGGAATTTTACCGCAAATAAAAAACGATCCAAGGCCGGGGTTTTCAACAGTTATTTTATTTTAATATTCAGAGTATTCGGTGCACGTAAGCATCCCTACATGTAGATATATGAGTATATCGTTGCATTTTTCCATTGTCATTGTCACTTGTTATTATGATGATAACGATGTACGTACATGTTTATTGAACCACGTTGCTTTCACAATGTACTTCGTCTTTATTATCAGTGTTGATGCCTATTTTTACTTTATCAGGAATAACCGCCACAGCAATGAACTTGTTTTATGAACTCCATTTTATGAACTCTTTTTATTCATACATTCATTCTTACTATCGCACGGGTTGTCTTTGTTTCAATACACTAATTACATGTGCAACCACAACAACAATTATGAATTATACATGTAATGCATTTAGAATTTGATTACACACTTTCATTACTGTTTACAATTACCATGGAGTTGTGTGCAACGTTTCTTGCTTGTTGTTGTTCAGTCCTTTCTATTAACTGACTTTGAATACAAGATTGGAATCGACTGCTGCTATTCGTCAATGTTGACGTAATATTTTGCAGCAATTTTCGGGCATTCACCGAGTTGCCACCCGGTTTCAACATCAAGTCGTCAAAGTTCAAGTGTGACTTTACTTGTTTAAAAACGCTGATGTAAAAAATATTATGTATGTATGAATACATGTAATCATATGATGAATGATGAATAACGGCGAAGTTATTAATTTTTGGGTTCTCTATTATTAGCATATCTATTCATTAATTCCACTACACGCTCCTCTTCCAATGGAGAATGAAGTTGGTGTCATACATTATGTTGGTGTTGCCAGAATGTA
The DNA here is from genome assembly GCA_004115045.4 of Sinella curviseta. NCBI lineage: Eukaryota > Metazoa > Arthropoda > Collembola > Entomobryomorpha > Entomobryidae > Sinella > Sinella curviseta. The sequence continues at coordinate 12,970,770 of CM065489.1, forward strand.
GTGGAGTACCTCAATAGCCACATTCAACGACTGTGCTTTTCAGTTTTCACTTTGACTTTTTTTAGTCATGATCATGAACGAGGCAAACTGTTGACGTTGGTTCAATTGCTCCCCCATTTTCAATCAACTTTTAATATGATTCTGTAAAGTAATCAAAGTTATTCAATATTCAACTTTTACAAATTGTTAATGTCATCAATGTTGTCGACGACGATGTTGGTGACTGTGATTGGAGAATGCGCACTTAAAAGAAAAGAATCCCTTTTTACTTGCTTGTTATTTCTGCTGGGATGGGTGACTAAAAACTTTGACAGAATAAACGTTGCGTCATAATGTTTAGAATGAACGGTAAAGGTAAACGGGGAAAAAGTTGTTAATGGTGAAAACAAAATGACAAAAGAGTAAAGTCAAGAAGAAAAGACGTTTTTTGTTCCCAGAAAATTACTTTTCTCCTCAAGGCTTTCACACAAAAATTTATGCATTTTGTGTTCATGACAGGTAAATTATGTCGTTATAATAGCGCGGCTATAACTTTACAACAGACAAATGAGCAAAAGAATTCATTTTTGGTCCTCTGTTTCTTCTGTTTTCATGACTTTTTACACAGGTTAGTAGAATAGAGCTGAAGGACGGGAATTTGACAAAATTGCTTTCCTCGAGAAAACTAGAATTTCACTCATAATATTGTGCATAGCTTGCAAGTACAATGTTTTTTAGAATTTCCCATTTTACAAAAAAATGCGTATATGAAATTCGTGACTTGTGACGAAGCACGACTCATTTATTGTTGTGATATGATATGCCTCGCAGAACATGTACCTGTTCCTGAAGACCTAATATTAGAAGAAAGTTGTATTGTTTGGTATGATTTTAGTCAACATGTAGACACATTTTTACAAACATTTACAGCTAATATGTTTTCATTGTGAAGTAAACCCCGTCTACTTACATAATGTATGTATGTACACTTTGTACCTATGCACAATAACAATTATCAAGAATCCCTGCTTAAAAATATCACTCATTGTCAGAAAAATCTCGAGAAAAGTGAAAGAATAAGAAGGTTTTTTCATGGAAATGAAAAGCCCACACATGACTTAATAAAATAATATTATTGTAAATACTATCAACTATAAGTAGGTACGTGCGAAAATACATCTTGTGTGCTGTATTGAAAGTAAGCTGCTTTGTATGTTATCTTCTCGAGAATTTGGAACGAATATAATACATGACGGCATATTGGAAGGTACTACGATGTTTGACCCAAATTTACAGATTTTTATTGTATTTTATCATCGTTGAGACCCCCTCCGAAATTGAGAAAATATTTGCTCACCACCACACAACCGCAACCATCCCAACCACCAAATTTGTCATTGTTAGAGGAACATATAAAATGAAAATTTCTTTCTTTCTTCATCCTTTTTTCTTTTGCCTATTCTCAGTCTGTTTCCCCGTTTCCCCTACAAAAATCTTATGTAATGAAATCAGAGATGAGTTTCCAAAAAGCAAGAAGGAACGAATGCTGTGCTGGTTCCGTAGTTAAAAAAAGTTCATTAGGTTGTTGGCTTGGTGTATGGGAAGAAATGTATACATATTCTCTTTCGTCCTGAAAGAAAACATTGAACTACCTAAACTACAGGGAAAAACAATTCCAGCCGGCACGAGTGTGTGTGTACCAAGTAGCGTTTCATGGAAAAGAACTCCACGAAGTTGATTTTATTTCCCTTTTTCGATCGTATAATTTTACAGTGTTTTCATGCGTTTCGCCCAAGCGGAACAGAGTTTCATGGGAGAAAACACCCTTGCCTTTAAATAATATCTAAAAGAAATGCCGTACCTTTTCATATAGGAGAATGCATGTATATATTATGTAGATTACGACAAACTGAGTATTTCTTTGCTTGAACTTTCCCTGACTTGTATCTCTTCATGCAAGCTCCTGTTTGTTTAACCGTTTGGCTGAAATCCTAAAAAGTGTCAGTTGTCAGTCAGGAGTCAGGAGAGAATTCGGTTAAATTAATCTTAAGAATATATAATAGAATGAAATGAATGCCTACTTGCGAATAAAGTGATAATTTGTACGAAATGCAATCAATGTCAAACTGTGAATAGATGTAATCGCCTTGAATAAATGATCAGCAAGAAATGGGATAAAATCTGTGCCCTTTACTATCATGCATGTCAAAATGAAAAGGATATAGGAGAAATAAAATTGTGAAACGTATTACGTGACACATAAAAAGTGCCTTTTTTCCATTATGTACGCACTTTTCTTTTAAGCAAGCCCATTACGACACTGGTTTAACGACCTCTTCGTTATGCATTTCACTTTATTCACTGATTTATACATATTTCAATACACCGGCTGGTTCCTTCACTTCAAGTACTTCCTATACATATCTTCATGAAAGACAGCCACGAGAAAAAAATGCAAGACAAAGAGACAAATGTCAGTTGTCCAGATTTCAGTTATGTCATTGCACAAAAGATCTTACGTGGCTGAAGCAATGCGGAAATAAATCTCTGAGGTATGCCAAAGTATAAAATATCGAGCATTTTCCGTCGGGTTATTCAGTTAAATATACATACCTACAATATGTATATTACGTACTATTATTTAGATATATACAGATAGACAGTAAATCATCATATAAGCAAAAAGCCATCATCATCAATCAATAGGGTCGCTGTATCGGAAGGGGATGTGGCTTCCATAGAAAGAAAGCACGACATTATGAAAACCGAGTTTCCTGGAAACTCTAAGGAATTTCAGTGTGGTATTCATCTTATGTACCTAGTCGTCTGTCTCTATTCTCTGAAAGTTCACTTGACATTTTTTTGCAACTCGAGAAAAAAATTCACTGCACGCATTGATTGAGGCCGAGAGTTGATGTTCAATGGCCACTTCTATTGTCCTCTTCTCACGGTTCAAATCGAAGCCAAATATGTCAACAATTACCAAAATAGTTACTTGTGTGAGTAGCGCATATACGTCTACTGTTGAGTGACAGTGACGAACTTATAAAAACACGTAGGATTTCCTTAAGAAGGCTTTTATGAACATTTTCCCATGAAAATTCCCCGACATTTTGTCTGCTGCTTTCATCCGAAAAAGGATTTTTCAACATTTTTCTATGTTGACCTTGTTGAGCAGAAACTTGGTTCTTAGTGGCATTTTAGGGGGAAAATACGCCTTGTATCATAGGTTACGTAACATACGTGACCGTAGACATGGAGAGATCATAGATCAAAGACAGACAAAGACGCTAACTCGGTTAGACGTGCTTAGCAAGAGACACGTAAAATTTTTCACGTAGCCCGTGAGTGAGTGACAGTGAAAGATGACGAGCTTGACAGTGCTGATCATCTGAACAATATCTGTTTTGATCTGGCTGTCAGATTTTTGCAGCTTTCTTTTAACTGATCATGTCAAATGTCGACACTATGTAGGCTACATATGCAAGTAACAAACAACTACATTACGAGCAGGATGATAGTGGTAGAATATCACGTGATAATGATGATAAAAACTAGCTCTTCCCAAAACGAATGACCTTGCTCACTGCCCATGTCAAAGGCTCAGATGAATCGTATTATATCATTTTTATAAAAAAAAATTAAGTAAGTTCGTCCTTCAAGAAGCTAGTGAACAGAGATACAAACAGGATGAGTTCAGACTCTCATAAGTTCATACGCAGCGAGCTGATGGCCCATTTATAGGATTTTTGTCAAATAGTAATAGTGACAAAGATGGGTTTCTGTCGGTTTTTCATATGCACCAGAAAATGGAAGATGATCAAGTGAGGTTTAGGAAAGCCTAAGAATAAAAGTTGTTGTCGATGATGGAACCGGGTACATATATGGTAGCTCTTCGGGTTATGTATGTATGTAAATTTAAATGAGTTTATAGGTATACTGCTACCAATGATATATATGGTAGTGCATGGTATACATATATTCGCTATATTCGCAATTCCAGTGTGTGGTGCTTTTAAACCTTGAGTAAAGTTAATATTAATGTCAGATGAAAGGCTTTCCGTACCGATTAAGCACCTTTGTGGAAAGGATTTAAGTAAAATTTCTGTTTCTTGAATGTCGAATTACGCTTTATTTGAAGCGGTTGTAATAATGCGGTAGTAGTAGTAGCAGTAGACGGGCAAAGTTGAGCTTGAGGCAGCAAAACATTATTTTGCTTTTACAAACCGTAGAACTCTTTTTGTCCACTCATTGAAACTACTTTTAATATGAGTGAGCAGTTGGCAGAGTTTGTTCTTTGAAAAATTGGCAATTTTGATGGACAAAAACGATGGAACAAAAGAAAAGCAGAATTTAAAGTAGATGATATTCCTTTCTGGGAAAACAAGAGGATCCCCATCCATTCTTTTCAATTCCGCTTTCCCTTAAAGTTTCCTTTTTTTGAACGCTTTACACAAATGATTATTTTTCTTTAGAAATCCACCTACAGCATGCATACATTAAAAATCTACATATTATTGTTGTCTCAAGTGAGCATACCGTGTATTCTACTATAAGGGCCATGCATGGGTATAGGGCAACCATCAAGTTCGAAAACATCTTTGCATCATAAATATCACGAGCTTACGTAGATCACATCCCCAATTTTTTACCATCCTACTTCAGTCACGTAATAGTTGAGAAGAATGACAGTGTAAAGATTACCAGTTAATTTATTACCATCACGTCCGACATTTATTTTCCCGGTTGGATAGGGAAGTCCCTTAAGGTTTTCTGCACACATTCAACTTTTTTTTAAAATATTAATTTGAAAATCTTTGATACTAGACCTCATTACTTAATTAAAGCTACATGCGTGATCTCGACTTGCTCATGTAGGATATACGTAATATTAAAAATCGCTAACTTAATTGAAGCCCCGGTTTCAAAGGGAAGATACGGTGTGCACATCAACCGTGCTGGCAGTAAAGGCAGTTGAAACTATTGCAACCCATATAGTAAAAAATATAGCACGTTCTGACGTTCATTCATTCTTTCAGACACAGAAAGATTTCAGCTTGAGAGACAGGCAGGGTGCTAGCCTGACGAATGGATCTTCCGTTTTCTCTCCATATCACCAACCACCACGCCGTCATCATCATCATCATTGGGTAATCTTGATGGTTGCACACATAATATATGAATGAAACTTATAGGTACTTGCTTGATTCTTGTTTTGGTTGTTTTGATATCTCAGCCTTGAATGGTGATAATGCAAAGATAATGGCACGTATGTATGTAGAGTGGGCATGCATGCATAAAAATATAAGTACCTACCTACTCTGCAATAGCAATTCCGTTCAGGAGTTTGCGGCTCGGGCCAGTAGCGAAATGTACTGGAGGCCGACTTTTAAATTTCCTTTTATTACTTTCACCACCACATTAACTGCGCAAAAAGTACTGTAGTAATGTAATATGGCAGGCAAATTCGTATTCGCATTCGTCTTTGGGGAAAGGAAAATGTTTTCTTGCCATTTCACCACTGCTTTGTTGCTTCTGAAGAAAAGAATTATTCTCATCTGACCGAATGCACACACGCTCATATTATGCAGCATTAAGGGCACTCCCACTTCCTTCTTTTATCATTGTCTCACGGCATCAGCCTTTTATATAACGCGTTCTACTATTAATACCCTTGTAGTCAGTCACTCGGTCTATCTACTTATAAGAAGGAAAGTCGTGAAAGAACAGAGAAAGCAGACCGAGAATAGAGATGAAGAGGAATAAGAAGGAAGAAAATCACTTATTATTTTCCTCTGCTTTCCTTATATAAGTAATAATAACATTTTCTATAGCAAATCATGTGTGTATGCATGTACCCACTTGTTTCATGTCATTAATCTTTTGACGTGCGATTAAAACTGGGATGAATTCGTTACTTTTTCGTGCTCTTATCATACTGCCGCTGCTGCCTCTACTCCCAATGCAATGCTTTCTTTTTGCTTCAAAGCTGACTACTTTCTCTCTGGGAGTGAGCGAGTACAAGTATTTCGGTATGCGTACTTTACTGCCAGTCATTCCATCACTAGCCCACCACCACCGCCACCGCCGCCATAACCACTATTACTACAACTTGTTGTGCATCTTTGTTTCATACTACCGCTGCTGCTGTTGCTACAGCAGAGCTATCGCATTTCGGAGAAAGGAGCACGCTACTACATAGACTACATGACACATGAGTAACTATATATTACTGTGCGTATTTCTAATGAGCTGATAAGTTCTTTTCATCGCGAAATTGCAAATCTCTCTTAACTTTAAGAAAGTACTTAAGTACGTTCGCTTCTCTCTCCCTCTCTCTTCTACTTATGCTCATGTAAATGAACAAAAAGCATTATATTCTTCGCAAAACTTGTATAAAAGCTTTTTTGTCATTGTCATGGTGATTACGACTTGGCTTGCGAGCAAATGATGTTGACGAGTGGGTTTTCACAAACTTTCAGCAAAAACAATTTCAAATCCTGCTCTGTGAAACTTGGCGGATTCTAAAAATTGCCATTATGTCAGACATGATGGTGGAAGACTTCAAACACTCAGCGGGTTAAAATAGCAAAATTACAACCTACTTATGAGCAAGGAAGGGAGAGCATTTTGTCCGTGAAACTAAACTACCACCACCACCACAACTCTAATTTTAGTACCTCCGACAAAAAATGAAACATTTGCATGATCCGCTCAAAAGTTAAATTGAAGACAGAAACCTCATAAAGTCTGAAGAGCACGGATACCGCTGATTTCATAGCCTGGTAAAAAGGGTTATGGAGATGAAATCAAAGCAACTTTAAATAACCATGTAATCATAATGGTCTTAGGGGCCATTTCCATTTTCGTTTCGTAATAACTTTTCTGTGGAAACAGAATGTGACGTATGCTTTACGTAGCGCCACACCCATAAGGTTTCATTTCCGTGAAACACGTAAAATATCATCAGTTCAACCTCCATATTATGGTCAAATTAGCAAGTTAATATTTACATATATACAGTGTCAGAAAGTTAAGCGGTCATAAAGGAAAGTAGAGCGTACCAAAAGATGTATTTAAATATTTGACATTGTATATTGTATTAAATATTCTCTACTTTCTCCGATCTTGGCCTCAATAATCTCGGATAATCGCATTAGTTTTCAGTCGTAAAACGTGCATGTGCATTTGTAAACTTGTGACTAAAACATATTAATTATAATACAGAATCCTTGTGGAAAACAAGCCGTTTTACGCCCGAAGACATTCTTAAATAAATTAACGAGATATTAGAAAACAGCTTCCTTAAAAACAAAAACGGGACCGTTACGACTCCGAGTCAGTAAAATAACAACGAAGCCCTGCAGAGCTCCGTTTTATGGTAGGTAAGTTGAGAGAGAAGCCACTTAACTGCTACTACAACATTACTTAAAGTTACAACACACAACACAAAAGATCAATTCTCTTTCTCTTGGAAAACCTAACATAAATATGATGCAATTATTAAAATGACAATGCTTTGCCCGTCTTTATAAAAATGATCAATCTCACTCCCGTCTAGCTTAAATATTGATATTGCTTGCTCATTCCTGTGAAGTATCATAACATCAAGGGAATTTGCGTACCTACTGACGACAGAGGGATATTCGGAACACAGGGATATTTGTTTTCTTTTGTTTTAATAATATGTAAGCCGTAAGCATTTCCTAGCAACTTGTATCAAAGAGCAAGCAAAGTGGAGAGCGGAGTGAAATTACATGAGTAAAAAGGGAATCAAGCACTTTTCAGTGCAACAAGATGGAACACGAGAACATTTAACATTAAAAAGTTTCCCTACTTACTTTCCACTCCATGCGCTGCCGGCTCCATATTATTTTCATCTCTATTTTTGTTGATACATGTCAATCGTATACAATATTATAAAGCTATATGTTTCACTTGTTTGTATCTATGTCTGAGCGACTGCATTTAAATGCTAGTTTCCGATTTCCGACTGCTGCTGCTGTACGCGACTATGCAACTATGCAATAAATTTCAGCCTCATGTAAATCCTAAATCTGAAGGATAGGAGACAAAGGGAATGAGAAAAAAAGTAAAGTTAGTTTTTTTCCTCATGACGCCGATGATGTGGAATCCTTCTGGAACGTGACACCACTTATTGTGAAGAATTTTTTTCGACAGGTTGCTAAAAAAGTTTCTAATTTCAAACGGAAAGCAATATTCCTCAACTTTCCTTTGTGATGTAGCATTGATTTTCAACCAGGAAAATAAAGTAGCTTTTTGCATTCAACATTTTTTTTTCTGGCGGAGGAAAAAGGAAAAGAGTTCCAACTTCACACAGACAAGCAAACTGACAAACAGTGTTGTAACGCCCACTCACACATTATATTCAGGTTCCAGCAGGTTTGTTGGCAAGTACGTAGTCATACATTCTAATTGTGTTTTGTGCGTGTGTATCTATTCGTATAAGAAGAGTTACTACGACGGAATGATGATGAGGTGTTCCAAATGCAAGCAAACAGATGGATCCTTTCTCTCCCATGTGGTCGTCACAACTCCTGCTATTGTTATTACTATGCTTGCTAAGCTTTAATCAATATAAGTGATTAAACTTTGTCTTCACTCAACAATTTTTTTCCTTATGCTGTTGCTCGTCTGTCCGCCCGCCGCCATGAACAGCCTTTGTTTCAACATAAGTGTGTAGTAGAAAGAGAGAGAGAGTGGAGTAGTTTATTGTGGTTCTGTCATCTATATACGATCGACGACATCACTTTTTCCATTTTCATCTTAATACTTTCATTTGTTTTTGCATAAAATCCTTGTATTTGTTTAAACTATACTCTGTTTGCTTTTGAGACGAGGGAAAATGATAAGCCTTTCCATAAACAAACATATATAACAGACAGTGTCTGCTCTCAACCAGTCCGTTTACTACTACGTCTGTATTTCACAATTACTTATAGTTAAAATACTTAAAAGTACGCCCTTTGGCAAATGCAAAGGCGGAGAAGAGAGAGGCAAGTGAAAGTGTTGACGTGCAAAGTGCTTAGAAAGCAACAACAAACGGTTGAAGCGGCCGCATATCAGAGGTTTGAGGTATTCGTTATGGGAAAAAAAGTTGGACAAGTTTGATTTATAAGGAAAATGCGCACATAAACGGCACACATCATTCATATTCCGTATTATCTATGGTTAGCTGTACATAACGTAGATGATAGCTTTATGCCACCACAACATCATATTGTGCTGGTATGAGCCTGATTGAGCTATTTTCGTCTGCCTATCAATAAGTTTGCTCAAACAGCTTGCGTGTCTGTGGAATGGATGCTTTCTCCGGAGGATTATCTATTCCGGTATTGGCAAGGGTACTACGTAGATTACTCTATACCAGTACCGTCCTCTTTGCCTTTAAATACGGTCGCCTACATCAATATTTTATATTTACGGAATGGCAAAAAACATGAATCTGGGAAACGTAAGAAACTGGCAAAAATAGTAACAAAAGCACGAGAAATTGCTACTGGCAAAGATTATACTACATTAGTGTTTCATTAGATAAATATGTGTGTGCGACATTAATATTAATTACATATTTCACCACATTGGTGAATTTTAAATTAAATACCTAAATGATGTAGGTACAGTGATGAGTGATGAGAGGCTTTACCCCAACGATCCTTCGTGGATTTCATAGAAAATTATTCCCTGAAAGAGCCAAATATTTACCAAAACATTTCGAAATTTCGTGTTTTATAGTTCGCCGTGCAAAGCTCTAAGGATTTCTAAATAGTGTCAAACTACAAGAGAAACTACTCGTAACATCTCTATGTACGCTCTTCTAACTACTCTGTAATCTAAATCATATACACGATGTATAAAGGAGAGTGTTAATAATACAATGTTTTATCAAAGAAAAGTTGTCAGGGCCTAACTTTCAGATCTTTGTAAAATTTGACTACCGGTTCGAATTCTAAGTTCAAGGAGTTCAACTTACAATTGATGTTAGCAAAACTCTTCCGGATATACTAACTGTTTTTATTTCAGAGACGCTGTTCTGTTCTTGATAGCTAAGTGCAGCATGAAAGTAATGATTTTTAATTATGGCAAGTTGAAATAAGCTGTCGTTTATTTAAGCTTTATTTAAAATGAGTGTTGAAATGGTGCGTTTAAGAGGAGTAAGATGCATGTTTTAAAGTAACGGTTAACGTGTCCCCTTGAGCCATGATTGCATCATGCAATTCTGATGTACGAATTGTTTGTAAACACGATACCTACATCAATGTACATATTTATTGGTTTGTACGATAGCACAAGCACTAATACATATTTTATGAAGGAAAGGTGTATGAACGGCGAAGAAAGGAATGAATGAAACTCTCACTCCTCGCGTTTCCTTGCTCCATTTTCAGTGCAAAAAGATTTCGTGTCCTTCTAGAATCTAGAATGACTGCAAATAGTGTTCATTTGTACGTGACATGGATGCGATGTTTCGGAATATGAGTAGCTTTATAATGGTTTGAAAACTCAGGAAAATTATTGTAGTCACTATTTTTATTATTGTTGTTATTATTATTGCTGTATCCTTTTACAAGCGCCTACATTCCATACACGGTTGTAAGCCGAATCCGCCTTTTTCCCGTTTGCTTCTTACTTCCCAGAAAACATCTGTATTGGCCGCGATAACACTTGGAGAAAACAGGAAACGGTTCATGTCAAAATTAAGTCTGTCATAAGTCCTGGATTTTACAAAGTGTTTCCTTCCCTCTCATCACCACAGTGTGCGTATGTACCTACGTACATATGTACGGCGTATGAACATGAATGAACACGAGAGCAGTTTACTCACTTCTGACAATTCCCTTCGCACTTCATTTTTTTACCAGAATAAAACTTTTTTGCTCTCCCTCAAAAATATCGCCCTTTTTAGTATGCATGCTTGCACGTTCCGTTGGAAAGCATGTTACTTCGACTTCAAAATTCACTTGCTGTCCTTGGCTCTTTAAAAAATAATAGTCCATACACGGATTTGGTTTTATACATGCATAATATGATAAAAGCGACATCGCTTATTTAACGACAGTTTATTTTGTCCAAGCACATATATAAAGGTTCCTCTCTCCTTTCTCTTCGAACACACGGACGCAGGCCAATAGTTGATCACCAACGTATGTATGCAAAATTGCTCTTGGTCGTCACTTTAGTTTATATTCCAGTCAGATTTTTTTGTTTTTATAATATGCATCCCGCAGACAAGCTCTGTTTTTATACTTTAACGCGCTTCCTGGTAATCTCTAGGAGATTTTTTATGCATGCTTATGCAAATTACCCGAGTTTCAACATGAATTATAAAATAATGCAAATTTAATGTCTTCCTGACACTTGACAGAGAAAGACTTTTGAATTGTTAATACTTTCCTCTGTCCTCTTGACATGGCATATAAACTTTCTCTATCAAACGTTTTTTTATTCCTTCCTTGATGTCTGGGAAAAACACCAGAGGAAACGTCTATTTTTTCCCCAGACTGGAACATACTTTGATTCAAAGAGTGAGACAGATACTGTTTTAGAAGTAGTTTGAAATGGAGCCTGAGTGAGACTCCACAAGTCAGTCCACAGGTTTGTTCATGCGTTGCAAGTTAGCAACAACAAGAGTTCATTATTAAACCAATCCTCATACGTCAAAAAGTTTTATTATCCGTAACTCAATTTACAGGAAATCATACTACTATATCCCTATTGCATTTTGGTTTTATTTATTTCTGGTCCAGATGTTTATCAAGGAAATTGTATATTGATGCTAGTTTCTCCTACTAACCTTTCAAGTTTATTTTTATCACCGTTTCAACAAGAACGATTGACTGTTCCCAGGTGAGAAAGTAGCTGTGGGTGGGCTATATAGCTGCATTTATACGATACTTTATAGTTAATTTATCAGTTATCGCACTCGTACTTTTGACACTTTTGCTTTTTATGTAGCCTTCATGGTGAGCAGAGCATGTCAAAATAACTTTATATTGTGTTTCCCCCGCGCGTATCAAATATTTAATCTAGGAAAAGTACAGCAGCAATTAGAGCCGTATATTGTGTGTCTGTCTCTCCATACATTCGCCCTAGGGGTCCGTGCAAACACTAAACGCTTGAGCATGGCATTAATGCCACTGTTTCATAATTTATAGCAAGCCAATGCCCAGTGACCGAATGAGCAAGATGAATGAAGTAATCTGACGTTGTTGGAGTAATTGTTAGGTAATGTGAGAACTTGGTAGACAGAAAGGGATCGTGACTGCGACTTCCATTCTGCGGTCCGTGACGTAGTACTTGCACCGTTTCAAAAAGATGTTTTCGCATGCATGGCCATTTAAGTGGTCAGCACAACAGACGTCAGAATTCACTGAAATCAAAGGTTGTGCTGAGCTTTCTTTTTCACACTCCCACTTCACTGCTTCCACCACAGTTACCACTGATGTGCCACCGTGACCACAATAGTGTTTTCTTTTTACTCGGAAGTGCACCAAGAATGAATAAATTAGAGGCACAAGGGCTCTAAAGTATGAATACTTGAAAATACATACTGGCATTCCCACCATCATTAAGCTTGCGTAATTCGCATCTTACGTAACTTTCACCGAGTGGTGGCATATTATAGTAATAGTAGTGGTTAAAGTTTTAGGGTGTCAGCTAGTAGTGGTTGAGGCGAGTGTCGGATAGAGTTAATGAGTCCACATTTCCCATCATTTCACATTTTCGGGTTCCATTGTACTTTTTTACGGGACTACATACACACGTCTCACGTTAGGGTTACAATAGTTAATAAAGACGGATATGACCGAAATTGAATGTGTCTAAGCGGATAGGTTGATGTAATGTTTTAATATTAATTTTCATGTTGCTCTCGAGATTATAATCGGACACAGCAAATTAGTGTAATGTCATCTTTATAAACAAGCGGCACCAGCCCAGCCTATAATAATGAATAAGTAGTGAAAGTAACCACAACGAGTGGGCCATTGAATAAGCAGATTATATAAAATAGAGTTGTGAAATATTGTATACCCAAATTGCAAGTGAAAGTATGATTTTTTAACGTTTGGTGCACAGCAGGAGGTTCTGCTGAGCCGTCAAACGTACTACACCACATGTAAAAACTTTTTTTACCGTTTATCTCCCACTGATGGTAGCGGATTTCGCTGCTAAAAATCAATGGATATTTTCCGTTTAGTGCTGGGCGCTCCTGCTGTGAAGGATTTAAGAACATTTTATGAAACCGTGTCAGGGATAATATTGTGATGGACAGACAGACAGACCGACGCTGTAAGTAATATTGTAAAATAAATAGCTAATAGCTACATATATATGTCTACATATATATAAGCCCACTTGATGGCAAGCGCAAAAGAAAAATGTGTTACATTGAACGGGCAATTTTATTCCTTGTAAGTGGTAATCCTCAGTAAACCAGTAGTAGTATATAGACCAGTGAATGGATGGATTTTAGTCTTCTTCTTATTGTCTTTTGTATTCTGTCCAAAACTAAGTGAGTAAGTATTTATAAGACAATCATCACACTTACTATATACGTATATACACAACTACCACACACATCACACGAGAAATTAAGCTTTTTATGTACTATTTTTTGGTGGAAAATACCCACCTCCGCATTACCATCAAATACACACCACTCACCACTGTAATGATGCCAATACATGAAAAGTAATTGTTGCTATTATGTTTTGGTTTGACCATCTTAACTACCTATCTACACGGCGTCATACAGAGATATTGAAAGAGAGACAGTGAATGCGAATATCTTTTTAAAAACCTTTTCTGATTCTATTCTTTCAAAGCAAGTAGCAAAGTATTTTGTTGTTGTTGTAGGAGTAGAAGTGTAAGCTTTTGAACTTGCAGTTGATGTGTTTTGCGTTGTTTTGCTATTGAGCTAAGATAAAAATTAATTATACTCATGCTATGCCCATACATACGTTGCGAATGTGAACGGTAATCCTTATCCTTCTTTCTGGCTTGCTAACTAACAACAATATAATAATATCTGGTTTCATTACCGCGAACCTCCATTTCCATCTATATTCCAGTAATATGATAGGATACCTATATATTTATATGCTTCACCTAAATTAAATATGATTTTGTATGATCATCAATCTTTTCTTCTCGTGTCAAGGCGAACAAGAGCGAAAGAGAGAGAGAGAGGAAGAGAGAGAGAGAGAAGGAGAAGATAGACAATGTTTTCTGCTGTCTGTTGTTGTACTAGTACATATACAAGAACAACAAGCGGCGTACAGAGAGAAAGGATCTTGCAACTTTCACGAGAGAAAAAGGACTCCACTTCCACTACTCTGGTCGCCGCTGTTGGATGCTTTTGATAATAATCCTGTAGGATCGCCAATGTAATCTTTCCCGTCATGACATACACACAAACTTCCATGTTCACACTGCCATTATCTGCACAATAAAAATAGATATGAGCATTTTTTCTTTTGGATTTAAAAAAAACTCGATAGACGGTCACAAAAATATATATATTTATTGGTTTTTACTGTGCTAACTTTTCCTCCTGATTACTTTAAAAGTGGAAAAAATGACATAAAGAGGGTAAAGACGGAAAGAGAGTGCGAATGTGATTCATTAAGCAAAAAATCAGCTAGACAGTCGCGTTTTTTAGCAAAATAGAAACACATTTATTTTCGTTTGTTTGGTTTTTCATCATAATATTGATTTTATCATTTATTGCGCGATGGCGTGATACGATGCTCTTTTCTTCGCTAAGCTCTTCATTACCGATGATAAATCATTTTGGTCGGATGTTGGATTTTTCACTCATTAATCTTCCTTTGGTAAAAAAAGTGTTTTTGCTCAATCGAGTCGATATATATATGGAGGTGGGTGGTGGTGGTGTGTTTTAACGTTCGTAGCGGAGCAAAACTTATGATTTCGTTCCTAATGAAAATTTCCATTTCTCAATGAGAAGGTGCAAACATACTGCTTTTGTTCGTGTATTTCCGAATCAATTTAAAATTGATTGTTTTTGTACTTGGAAAGCCGATACGGATTAAACACAGTAGTGGTGATGGCATTGCGGTAATTAATTCCACCTTTATAACCCTGTCATCGTGTTCTAAGTCTTGTTCTCTTTGCATAATTTTACTTATTCATGACTGAATGCCAACAGTTTGCTCATTGGGGAGGTGGTTTATAGATAACACAAGGACATTCTCTAAAAAACATTTCATCCGCTAGTCATCACTCTCAACATTGACTTTTTGGGAGGAATTTAAATTTAGACATAGCATTATTTTCTCTTCAAAATTTCTTAACTTTTGCCATTTTGAGCACTAATGAATTATTACAATTTGCAGCAGGTAGCGTTTGTATGTATGGATACAGTTTTACGACAGTAAATATCTTCGTCAAAAAACTCATGAATCTCGCGAAACCTATTTAAGTTTCAAGACTTGACTAACTGTGTATGCCATGATTATGCATTCATTTACATTTACATTATTAAGTATCAATTTAAACCTCAGAAGAATAATACTTTCTCCTCTTACAGAAGCATGCTCAAAAGGGCAGAAGAAGCACCCTTCTCTTCTCGGAATGTCGAAAATAGACACTTCAAATGAATTTATGGATCATATAAAATGTATTATGTGTTTGTGTGTGTATTAGCCCAGCTGAAACGTGGGCAGCATTACATTATGCTTGTGTGCATGTAGGTACATATATATGCCTACCCATTTGTGATTACTTGCTGCAAGTTTCTTTTCTTTACCAAAAGTCATAAGTTATTCTTCAAGTAAGCATGCATGGTCAATTGTTTACCTTGGTTTTTACTCTAAAACGTGAGTGGCGCAACACTACTTGGCTTGAGTTGGCTCTCTTCCTTCTATAAACACTGTAAAGAATACTCTGAACTAATGCCACTCGGTAATCGCGACACAGTTAAAAGTGTCGAAAAATAGAGAGATTGAGATAGACTATGACTTTACGGGATTTACTCTTTCTGACTCTCCTTTCACCAGCTTTTCCATCCATCCGCTGTAGCCTTGCTTAACTTTCGGCTCAGTGGCAACATCAGTGAGTTGCCCGTGATGTGAGTGAAAGAGCTCAAGTTAATGTAGATATGACCACGCTCAATAAAATTCATGTTTACTCAACAAGGTTTAGCTTTTTTTTTGAAAACAAATCTCGGTAAGACTTTTTATGACGGATATGACCGTGTAGAATATTTATGCACCTGTGTGTGACCTCTTTCATTTCAACCAGTATGTTCTTAGCGGGACAAGAGGAAGAGTTATTTACCTCATGTCCATATGCAGCTAAAAGTGATGTATTTATAGTGTGAAATAATAGTGATGCAAACTAATGGTAAGTTACTACGTCATGCCTGGCCCTCCTTTAGCCTTTTACTCGCAATTCATGTTTGTGTGTCAATAAAAAATTTGACGGAGGAGTAGCGGTGGCATTAGGAGTAAATGTTCCATACCTATGGTGAAGTGCGTGTGTTGAAAGAGAAGGCAAAAGACTTTCTTTTTCAATGGAATGGCTTTCTCTTTCCTTCTGGTTCGTTGTTGTTTGCTAAGTCAGAGAACCCTGCTGAAGTCACATCCATGCTTGTACCTACGGGACAGGAATACATGATGACGGGAGCTTGCAAATAGCTTCAAAGAAAGTTATTATTATTATTATTATTATTATTATGAAAGTATCTGAATAAAATAAGATGTAATCAATGTAATGCTTTTCCTTGAATGGAACTGCGGCATTGGTATATTAGACTTTGTTGCAGGTAGGCGAGTATGTGTGCTTAGGAAGTGAAGTATCATCACCTTGGTGACATCAACTTGGTGTTAGGAAATGGACATGTAGAAGCCGGGCATGGTACAGCATGTTATCTCACAATACCCCTCACTTTAATCTTACTTCCAATACTCCGTTTCCCCGTACTAACTTTTTACTTCGAATTAAATAGTACAGAATTTGAATAATAATAAGGTCAAGTCATGCATGAGCTTGCTATTATGGACGTAATAATTGGAATCTGGTTTTTCAGACCGTCCCTACCTGATCCGTTGGTACGGGTACAGAATGATTTAACAATTGTAAAAAAATGTTTCGCCATGTTTAATAAATGATTTATCACGAAATTATATACATAAGTCGCTATTTCCGCTAGAGTGCTTGTGGCCAACGAACCGTCTCAAATTGTCTCATTGTACGCAGCAATTGCATTAAATTATGCATATGTAACAACTACCCTGTGGCCATAATCAAGGTGATGTACCACCTGGCGTCTGCACTGTTTCCCGTGTTGAACTTGTCAGATCGATACATTCATTTCTTCATATTATGCATTTTTATTGTTTGCTTACTTGTATAACATGTAACATAACGCGTTTTCTGCTTGGGAGAGAGTCCTTCCTGGAAGGACGATGTTCTTGGGACTACTCAAACATGGGACAAGATTTGAGCGAATTTTAGAACTTTTCTGTACACACGCTCTATTTACAATTATTATAACACTCGCTAGACTTCTTTCTTCCTTCTCCCTAGTCCCTACCTTCATTACGCTCAGTAGCGAGTGAACAGAAACACACTCTTGCAATTAACCCTTTACATGCAACACATAATGCTCACGTTGCCGTTGTCAGCAGCGTGAAGAACATCTTTATTCTCGGGATGACTTGTACCTGGCTGAAAACTATCTGCAAAAAAATGCTCCCGGCACTAACTGATATCATTTAGCACGGGAAATTGTAATGACAAAGTGAAAAGTTTTATTTCACGGTGAAAAAGATTGTTTACACTGTCGGGTGAAATCTTGATTGCGAGATTATCATGCACGATAATAGATAATCACATGTTTTGATAAATCATCCAAGCACACTGAGAAATGTTCTGCTTGATTCAGGAGGTCACGTATTACACCTTGGCTGGCACAATCCCACTGTTAGTGTGATCATGGCCTTACGCGAACACTGTCTGTGGAAACCTTGTATTACCTGACTGCCTAAAAGTTTCACAAACAGCCTCTGATAACCTCCTGCATAGGTACATACATTAGCAGTTCTTTAGTGTCATGCAACATGACATGAACACAATGTGTTTGCAATAGTTTGCATAGATATAATATGTATATATTGTTAAAAAGAGCCCGCAGCCATTAAAAAGAGCGAAAGCCACACAAGCCATTAGATTTAAGGTGTGCTGGTACTAGGATGTGTCATTAAAGTAGAAAGTTTGCACATTTCCAGCAGCACAAAAGATTAACTCTCGTGCTGGTGTTTTATCATCTTACGCTTATTTGTCCTTCCGTGCCCTTAGTTTGCACTACCTCCGATGATGGAATAGTGCACAGTAATTGTACCTGCATGAACTTATCTTTGCGCTACTACGACGTGACAACTTTTGTAGTTTGCTTTTTTTTAAAGTAAAAAGTTGAATGCTGCTGACATCAACTTACACCAACTTTGCACTACAAAACTTGGACCGAGCTGTACCAGTCGGTTTTAATTGAAGCGGATTGAAAAAATAAAGTTTTGCCTCCATCAGCAGACTGAATTACCTACGCTTAAAGACGTAACGTAGTCTACGGCTGACTCATCATCTAGGCTGTCCATTTACAATTTATTCGTTCAAGCAGATAGAATCAGGAACTCTTGGCAGGAAGTAATGTATGACCTTTAGCATAGGTATCGACACGAAACTTGTGGAAGTTTCTAGTTTCATGAGATGTGAGACGACGATAGTGCGGTCTTCCGTGTGAATGTGTCGCAGTCGTTTTGCGTTCTCAGCGGTTCTTGTCATCGTGGCTTTAAAATGCCTTGGTTTCATTTCTGCAAAGAAGCCAAATGACGGATTCTGTGTCTCATCATTCTCGGATCAACAGACCAACTGAAATGAAAATCTTAAATGCAGTCGAGTGAGTGGTACAGAGATGCGAAGAGGAAACAATGAAAAATATATCGCCAAAAAAATTTGTCTCATTTCAATTGACTTTTCAGAGTGAGTTTCTTTTATATCGTTCAACATGTCGCTTATGTGATATTCAATATTAGGACTTTGGTTAAAATTCCCTAGTTTCATTTATGCAATTGCTCACACTTTCCGATACTTAACAACAAGCAGCTGGATTACAATTTTTTTCGCTTTTAATTGGACTAGTATTGATTACGTCAGCAATCATAATCAACTAAAGTATATAGTATAGTATAGTTCATATAGTATATTCATCATTAATTGTAAAGAGACTATACTGCAATCTATGGATACCATTTGACACACGAGTTTTTCTCAAAAAATATAGAGGGACAAAGTTCAGATCAACTTTGAAGCTATAGATTCTTACATAGGTGCATAGTACTTTTGATGTAGCAAATTTGAAGTAAATATCCTCAGTTTGAGTAGGATCCGTACACCAACGAAAGCTAGTGGCACAGTGACTGACAAAGAACAATCTCCATTATTACCAAAACCTCTTCGCACACAACTTTTCACGCTGTATTCGCCAAACTATTTTACTTATCTCCAAGTCAGACAAAGATGAAGAAGAATGATTATTAAGAAAGTTGCGAGTTTGAAGGAAAGTCTAGAGAACGTGAATATTTTTTGCTCTTGAAACTCTTGAGGGCTTTTCTCCACAACACTGTTGAGCAACTGGAATTTTCGGTTTGATACAATGTCAAATGAAATGTGTGAAACGCCAGTAATGAAATTAATCGGGCAGAACATTCTCTATGAGGAAATTCTTTCCCTTTCCTAACTCAAACTAGTTTCTACTTTCACTTCATGATATCGACATAAATGTATACACAATGCCCGTAATACACTCCTACACTCAATGCATTTCTCACATATTTAGTGAGAAAACATTATCACATACATCAAGTTTGTATATAGGCATACATTGATTCTCTAAATTTTTTCCTTGTGCTTTCCACTTCTAATAGGCACATAGAGAATTTACAAACGGGGCTGATGTCACGCTCATTCAGTTAAATAACCAGAGTGAGTGGGGTTGCATATATGAGTAGGAGTCTCACAGGAATTTCAACTATTTTTGTTGCAACTTGGTCATCAACGCCAAATGTTAGATAACTTGTTTTTCGTTCTCATTTCAATTCTTCCTTTTTTCTGTTATTTTATAATATCCCATCGCATACGAAAATAGCTTGGTTTGATAAACTGTTTTCATCACGGTCACGAGAATGCATTGTTCAAAATGTCTGCACCAATAAAAACTTCCCCGAACAGGAATGCCACGTAACATTCTTTTACGCATACATTTTTAAAAACTTCCTTCCTCTCTACATCATCATCATCATCATACAACTTACGTCGACGTGACATTTATATGCTGAGTTCATTTGCGAACAAATTTTACGCACATTTATGCAAGGACTATAACAATATTTTATAATAATGTTTGCCATGTTTTCATGAGTCTAATATTTATTTATAACCCTCTTGGGACGTAAAATGCAAAACAACAACAGTGTCGGTAGTATGAGAATGGGTTGAAAATGTAAAGAAATCTAGGCACTATAACATCAGTATCGATTTTCATTTTCAAAATGCACCTGCGTGCCTCAACAACAAAGGTCCACATCCTGCTGGAGCTATTATTACAGTTATTATGCAAGATGTAATAGTGACTATTGACAAGGGTGAGTGAAATAACCCCCACTTAAGGCAAGTTCCTGACATTCACAATAACGCGTTTACGTTCAATAATAATAATATGGACAGTCCTCACAAGGGATAATATTGAGACATCACTCTGCGGATCATATCCTATAGTTGTGAGCATAATATACAGTCATAGCTTCAAAACGAGGCCATGTTGGCGAGGTCAAGATTGCGCTCTCCCTCTCGCTTTCTCAGTGGAAATTTTTGTACAAAACCAAACGATAAGCGCAAATATTACTATCCACAAAGTTGAATGTAAAGCAAACGGATAATAATAGCAATGCAAACATATTTGCCGTATTACTATTAGAAGGGAACCCCAAGCAATAGTAATCACGTGATGGATAAGATTATTACGACATGCCGATTTGAATTGAAAGCATTAAAGATATTTTGAGACTATCGTCAGTATTAATGGACAAGGAAATGGTATGGGAGGGGCTAAACGATATTCTAAGATGACATTTGATACTTTATAGATGTAAGCATTTATAGACTCCTCATATGTCCGTTTTTCTCATGTCGGACGTAATGTTTGACTCAAACTGGTCAAACGGTTTTATGTTGTAAGGAAGGCATGCAGCAACGCCTCCTTCTATTTTATCTTCTCGGAAGTTGTAAATCATTCTCGAACATCAAATCCTTCACGCCTACTCTATCCGCCTTTTATCGACTTCAAAAGACGTGCCTAATTAAAACTGTAATTGTAGCAACATTTCATTTTAGTTCGTTACAGTGATCCTAGTTAACGTCAAGTTAATCCACTTGTCTGTGAGAGAAGAAGAAGGCGAAAAGTAGGTTGCTATTATTATTGTTATTACATTATGACTTTATTAATAATTAACGTCTATATAGAAATGATTAAAATAATACGGACGGAAAGCTTGACGGCAAATAGACGTGGATTCTAGCAGGAGGATTCCGTCAGTAATGCGATTGCATCGTCTGTCTACATATTAATTAAACACTAGCAAATAGTAAGCAGAGGCGTTTTAAAGCAACGCTGAAAATTATTCTTAGTGCAGTCGTTTAGTTTGCATAAATCATTCATGATTTTATCTTCTTATCACGATGACGAAGGTTTTTGCAGTTACAAGTACTTATGCATGTTATTACTAGTAAACCCAGCCGACATGCATGTAGAAACTCGCGGAAGAAACCACCCTCGGTAATACCCACGCCATTGGGAAGTAGAATGGAACACCCAGAATCATGGAATCTCTATTTTTCTAGAATCACCATTTGACTTGCCACTAAATTTCGTATAAATATGACTTGCTTAGCAATTAGCAATTGTACTGGATTTTTCTTATTGTTTTCGGAAAGTAGGAAATTGACAGACTATGAATCGAAATTTCGGTCAAAGCAGATTTCTAATATATTTGTCAGACGGACATACAGATGGATAGACAAAAGAAATTACTTCCGTTGCTTAATAATATGATCAAGCTAGTGAATCATATCTCATCACAGCAGATAATACTGATAGTATAAACCTATCAACATCATCAGTAGCTTAGTAGAAAATGATTTTCAACGACAACGACTATCATGCTGACTACATGGTAAATGAAATTAAATCTTAATTTAAATTTGCTAGCAACAGACGTACATAAGCCTTTTTGATACTGAAGATTTTCCTACGTACTATCTACGCACCTATTCTTCATCATTACTTTTTTAATAATACACACTTATACCGCACATATTTATGTACGTAGAATTTTGAACTACAGTGAAATGTTGCAGAGAGCAACACAGTGTTTTGCGAAAAAAAATGTAATAAAAAGCAGTCGACAACCTGACACGCCACGTAAAGCAAGTAGAACAACTCATCGTCATGAAAATGAGTTGGATAGATGTGTAAACAAGGAAGAAAGAATGATGATGAAAAAAGTAAATGATCCTTCTTGTGGTCTACTCACTCACAAAACATGATGCAAAGTATGCATTGTATACTGTATCAAATTGCTAATGTAAGTGTTGCTCTCCTCTACTCAGCAAAATATTGTGATTTTCCTGCCTTTATCGGTCAAAAATATAACGCAAACAATGCAAACACTCGAGTAAGTTATTCTAGCTAGCTGACCTCGTCCTGATGTACCACGACAACGCACGTGATGTGGAATCCTTTAGCTTTCTAGATTGCACAGTACATTATCATCAACAGTGATAATAAATGCTACCGCTGCTACTTTGATAGTAGCATCGTCATCATCATTACATAATATGCCACCTCCATCACAGCAAAGATGAATTTGATGATAAGCGTCATTATGGAAAAATCAATATCTTCTACTTTACTATGCTGAACCAGTTACTTTCTCCATGTAACATGCTGCATTCGTACTGCACACGATTACGCTGTGATCAAAGATCAATTACGTGCCTATTTGCTAAAAACTCTATCTATCCAACATCCAACATACCTTAGCATTATAACATTATACCTCAATACCAGACTAGACAAACTTTTCTACTTTAATATAGCAAGATTGTATATGCTAAACACCAGCCGCTGTTCCGGTTTCGCAAGTCGTGTGGTGGATAAGTGAAATTAGAGTACAATTTATAGTGATACAATTTGAGACATTTTTTTCCAACAAAGCATTTTTTTTTCGCTGCCATGCTTGCTGCTTCTTCCAGGTTTAATATTGCCAGGCAGAGTACTCTTCACCTTTTAAGTCTTCTAATGCCCTTGTATGCGATTGACAAACGGATAAGATTATGCCCTTCTTCTTGACCACGACTCGTTTTGACCATTTGCTTTCTGCGTTCTTTTGTAAATTGACTCTATCACTACTGCCATTATCGCTATTACCTACTTACTTGCAGTTACAACAACAAGTCCCACTGCTTCTGCTGTTGCTGAAGCTACACACAAGCTTATTAGAATGATGGCGATGTAATGTTGCGTAGTTTCATAAAGAATTGCACATTTTTCTCCAATGATACCATAAAGGAAAAAGCTTTCTTGGGTTATTTTCGGCCATCATCATCATATTTTCCCATTCTGTCGGTGATCACATAATATCCAGTGGATAGAGAAAATAGTCTATTTACTGCCTACAAAATCCACCGCCGCCGCAGAAAGTAGCACCTTTCTCCTTCCTGTACAACAGGGAGGAATGCATGAGCGAGTGCTATATTATAAATAGTACTAATAAATAGCGTGTTATGTTGTAGTGTATAGAATGGCTACACTTTCCCAATGGGAAACTATAGTCTTGTAGCAGTACTAAACACGGGCCATGTTTCCATTTTATTGATAAGCACATTGTTATTATTATTAGTGTTATTATTATAGTTTATGTCTTTACACATACATACGCTTTTTCCTTTACCTGCGCTACACATCCTTCTTCATCTTGCAAACTTTTCTTTTACCTTTTAACACTGTTTACTGGAAAGTCACACGAGAGCGACCAATCAAATGAAATGGATCGGCCAGGTCACGACAGGATATATTTGTATTTATATATTCCCCGTGTCGTCGCTACAACATTACTATCGCACATGTCTTCCGGTCTCATACATTATTTCAAGTGGGCAAGGAGAAACTGCTCCTGCTCCTCTTACTGATCATGATAGATAGGTAGAAACGGTGGAAAGGAAAAGACGCAAGAAATGGATCGTAAAAATGTACATTGTTCTTCCCTCCTTCTCACCTGGAAGTCATTGTAGCCATGAATTTGAATTGGCAATCACTAACTCCCCGAGTAACAATGGCAATGCACATGTTGGCCATCCACCTGCATTTCACTCCAGCTATATACTCTAGTAGGAAAGCCAGTAAGCAAATAAATAGAAATGGATTGCCAGGTATGCAAATTTCAGCCGAGTTGTGGCGGTAAGTAAGTTACCGCAGTCGTCAACAAAGAGAAAGCACATGCCTGCAACGTTGCAAAAGTGACGTATCGTCTGGCACTCTCAGCGTGCTGCCTTTTTGCTTGTTCAACAACAAACAACATGGTCATGATGATGATGATATTATAAGTGATTGTGTTGCAGTGTTTACAACGGTCGGTAGGAAGTAATTCAATATAGTACGTTACACGACACCACAATGCTATCAGTTGCATCGTCTTAGTACCTAATGATGTTTTAATAGAATGCTAGCGTTGATAGGATCATTTTTACCGTAAATAATATGAAGTTATTGAACATGACACCGTCTAATGGGTTGTTTCCAATTTCATTAGTAGATGAAGTATTTTAGGCGATGATGATATTCAAAAGGTTCTTGTAGAGAAAGTGTATGTAATTCTTTTTTCATGAATTGGTATTGTGAACGCCAGTCTGTGTGTTTTGTGTTTTTTTGTCATTTCCATCAGCATTGCATATATTTAACATTGATTTCTTGAACAATGAGAAGATGAAATATCGAGATTTAAAAGTTGCACTCCGAACATCACAATTATTTTCCTGGTTTCAAAATTCTGCGATTAGTATTTCCAAACGTAAATGTTAGTCAGTATTTATTGACATAAATTTTCATTGAAAACAAAAAAAGGTATTGACCAAACTTTATAGCTCGTGTAATATTAACGTGTTTAAATACTTTCACCGTATTAAATAGCACTTGTTAGTATTATTATCGTACCTGTGAGGCAACAAATTTACATACGTTCACACATTATTGCAAGCCCCTTCCGCTCTTTATACTGTATTTCGCAAACTCGAACCACTTATACATCTCTGATTTTCTTTCCACGGTCAATTTACAAGTCAGGGGAGAAGGTATCTTTATTGCATTAAGGGATTTCACACGCCGTCTCTTATTTAGTACAAGCAAAACCTCTGTAGCGGTAAAAGCTTTTAGAAATTATGCAATATTTGAGCTTGGAAAGGATTTTCCCTACTTCAGAAAATCGGCTAGACGAAAGAACATTTTCTCAAAATAGAAGCCGTGCCATGCTCGCTGATATAAATACTCCATGATACTGCGGTATGCATTCAACGATATGCATTGCACGTTTCTAAATTGTACTATAATAATAAGTTGATACAAAAAATTACCTTTTACCTTCACCACAACAACAGCGCCAACAGTGAATACCCTACAACCAGTTGGCTTTTTCCAAAATCATTGAATGCGTCTTCAGCCTTCCAAACTCCTCGTCTGTATATCTTGTTAAAAATTTAGCATGATAATGCGATCATTTCAATAGGCACTTCAGGACCACAGGGAGTTTCCCTGGATATTACACCAACATTATATCCCGATAAACATGACGTTAATCTAATGGAGGTGAGCATGTAAATTGGCATTTTCTGAACCCACACTTAAATAGGCTTTCCTACTAAAGCAGCTTAAAATGTATTTATCTTTAATACAGTTAAAATAACAAATAGTGCCCTTGAAGCAGACCTGCATAAGTCCTTGGATATTACCACGCTATTAATGCTAACAAAACATAATATTTTGGGAAGTAAAGTGGCGGTCCAAAAAAAGGAGATTTGGGTTTTCTAAGCTGTGCCATATTAAAATTACAGCACATCGTTGCGTTTTTTTTTTCGAGCCATTATCGTCACCGCCAATGCCATACGGCTTCCATTTCACATAATATTTTAATCCGATATCCAGAAAGGATGATGACGCTGATGATATGTTTCAGTATTCTACGAAATAATACGTACATTGCATAAAAGGACACATCCGCCTAAGCTGTTGCAGCATTGAATTAAATTCCAGCAATTTTCTACACTTTTCTAAGTTACCCAAAAAAGTAGAAGACCGTCGTTAATTTCAAGTAGATCATTTATAATTTCTCCGAATTATTTCTTCACCGTCTCTTCTCCAAGGTTCAGTGGAGCTAATGACTACAAGTCCTGTTGCTGCAATTAGCTGTTACAAATGCCCACTGTACCGTGTGTCTTTGGCCATGGCGAATATTAAATAATAATTATAAAATATGAAAGAAAAAACTGTATAAATGTACCTCTAACTTCTCCATCATCTCCTCCTCCACGTTCTTCAATATATCTTTGCTTTTTAATAGAGCTGAGCTCCTAATGATCTCCTCTCGGAGTAGTTGCCACCACTGTGGTGGTTATATGAGTGGCATAAGCGTTACAGCATCTGGAGAGGACACCCTGAATTTTTTTTCTGTGGGAGGGAGGAAGCTAGAAAAATAAGCCGTTCCTCAGAATTTATTATCTGCTTGGTCGTCAAGAAAAAGATTAGCAGAGCGCATAAGAAGTCCTCCCAGTCTATCCGCTGCTGTCGACTATAAAAACTAGTACTTTTGCACTGCATCGCTCCTGTTTCAATAGTAACATGTGAGGTTGAAGGTTTCCTAGTTTTCTCTTTGAAATGTAAAGGAATGCCGCAAGCCATCCTTGTGTGTTGGCAATGATGGTGATGATGTTTATGTACATCAAAGATTCCCTAATTAGATATCTTCAGGATTTCAGTTGGAAGATGCAGTGTGTCAGTGGCAGGAGCAAGACGAAGCCCAAAGGCATTATCCCTTTCATTATGACGACTATTTATTATTATTTATATTATTATTATTATTATTATTACTTCTATTTGCCATTCGTCCTTAGTCTCTGTCTCGATGTACTATAATGTCTGCCCGTGCAGTGGATTCCCGTTTTCAGCAAACCAAATACCTAATAAATACACACAACTATTTTGCCATGTTATATAAAACAAATAGCTTCACACTATCCAAACAAGTAGTGAAGCGTTTAGTTTAAAGCGTAAGTCCCCAGTGAGGATTTTGTTTAACTAATGAAATCACATTCAAAGCCAAAATCTGGTTCACGGATGCATTCTCGTGTAGCCAGTGCTCATTTCCAATTTGAAGCAAAAACGGTACAGACAGATCATGAAAGCCAATGAAAAACTTGACAGACGGACAAATAAAGGATATCATAAAGCAGCTTCACTAGTTCATCATAACTCGGCTTTGTACTTTGTACCGAATTACTTGTGTGCTCATACATTTGGAGGTTTTCTAGAAAATTAAATAATAAACCAACTCCGCCATGAAGGACTAAACGTAAATAAATACGACTTCCTTTCTCTCATTCACTCCATCTCTCTTTCTCTGTCTCGCGTCTTTTCCCTTGTAACCATAATCAATACGGCATCTAAATTAACCTCAAAATGCTGCTGGAGAGGCTGAAAGAACAAGCAGGGGAAATATTGCTGCCTCAAATGGAGTAATCATCTTTCTGTTTGTTTCCCCATGTATGCATTTCCATGAAACGGTTTTTGTCTCCCATTTCCAGTTCGCATTGAAGACAGGAAAAAAGCGGAAATGTGCTCATTCAATAGTGTTGACAATCTATCCAATCGAATGTGCCTACAAAACTGCCTGAAATCCCTCTCCCCATTTGCACAACTTTGAAGTGCAAACAAGAACTGTGAAATCTATTCACTCACCTCATCATCGTCATCATCATAGATAAAATTGGTAACTTGCTTAGAAATAGAAACAATTTAGCTGCCTTCAATACCACTTCACCTCATCTAGCTTTGAACCGGTTCAAACCGCTAACAATCAGTTGGCTCGCTAATTCATTATCACGCCAAATCCCTTCTCTGTTTTATCATAAAAAACTGTACCGGGATTTGGGGAAGAGACAGTGAGAATGGTGGTGACGTTGATCATGGTACACTGCTTGAAGGAAAAGCTTAGATTAGTTATTTACGATCATGAGCATGATAATTCAGAATAAGGATATATTCGGATTGACTCTTGAAGGACATTTTCAGTATACAAAATGATACAAATACAACCACTCTCATTACAACAAGCAACATCCATTCCATAATCCCATCGTGGTCAGACTCTTCTGTGGTCCATCATCTCTTTCTTATATTATTGTATACCTAATTGATTTAATGTCACATGAAAAATATCGTTATTCTGCTGTTCATCTCCTGCAGCATTTTTCATCATCACGTCACCCCATATACATCCATTATTGGTTTCGTAAAGACAATAAAGCTCCTTCATCAATTGTCAGTTTGCACAAGGAAAAACGAACAAAATGTTGGAGGCCATCTTAGTTTTCATTTAGCTTATTTCCCGTTGTTTCACTAGAGTGGCTATCATTTTTCTCCAGATTTTAAAGAAAGTACAAAAAGAAACTCATAGTCTGGGTGGGTGCGGTGCATGTATATCCAAATATCTAGTCCTTTTCTCCAGATTCCAACAAGAAAACCTTGAACAACACATGATAAGATATTTGTCAACACGCATTTCATTGACTGTTCAACTGTCAAGTTGGATATTTTCCCTTTTCTCTGTGTGATCACCAGTGATTTGTGATGCTGGATTGACGGCTCTTCATCATAACTCACATTCTCAGAACATCGCACACTCTCCCACAAACAAATCAACTCTTTTATTCCGCAATGATCTGATGATGAACGGCGGTATATGACAAATTGTACCTCACGTCAAGTCATCATCGCGATCACGTCATGTCGTACCAATAATGGATCTCGGAATGTACTTAAAAGGGTAACAAAATTGATTGAATCAGACTTTACTCCGTCTCAGTTTTCTTTTATTTTAAGTTGGAGAACCCCATTTTAAGATCATGTCTGGCTGGATAACATCTAACTAAATACACTTTCACGTTATTTACGGATACATGCCACTATAGTTTGGTTTGTCGGTATAGTTTCCTCTAAATAAATTCTGTCTTCAGTACGAAATAGAAAGAAATGCTGTGTATAATTCAGGACACATGAGAAAAAGACTGTGACGTGACGGATTGTGGGCGTAAGCCACAATGAATGAATTTTATTTGAGGATTTCAAGTGACAAAGAAAGTTGCTTTGAATGGGGTTTCTTCTTTCTTCATTTTGCATTGTTGAGTTGATGTGTCACGTTACCTCACTATCTATATCTCCATAATATTATCCTTTTGGCAGTGCATCTCTCACCACATCATATACAGCAGCAGTACCTATCAAATGGGAGCATTGAAATATTTACCATTAAAAACATGTCAAAGTTTCTCACAGTCAACATCACTTGTATATACAGGTTTGTCAAATGAAATGTCTAAAACACTTGAATCATCAAGCTCATCTCAACAAACATCGTCATCCTCCCATCCGAAATCTCTGACATTGCCTCGACCCTCTTTATATGGATTCAATGAATGAATGCCAATAAGCAAATGGAACACTAAAATCTAAAACAATGTTTACCATTCTCCGGAAATGCTGTGTACACAGTATAACTGTGTGCTTCGATTCCACGAACCTGCTATATAGAATTTGTTATTGTTATTACGTATTGCTTATTTACCTTTAAAAGTTTAATGTGTTGTCTCCGATTCAGACGTATATTACCATTCAGCCACTCTATTTTTTATATTGCTGCACATTTGTTATACAATGAATGATTCATATAACATCAACATCATTAGGCTGTACGTAGTTATATGAGAGGAACAGATAATAATACGTAACGATAAAGTTAGTTGTCTTCTCTAAATAATGGCAATGGAAAACTTAGTGCACTTCGACATGACTGTCTAGTAGCATTTCTCCGTCTACGAGCTGATGTGAGTGTCATCAATTTTAGTTAACAACAACATTCCAACGCTATGATCATCATCACAGATCCATTTCTATATACAGCCTCAAATTTAAGTGTATAAACTCACTGGGACAGACTGACTGACTGACTCGGCGACTGGGATATCATGAAATTGTAATTCTATACGGAATTTCGCCAAGCCTGACACATTTAATATTGATGTTTCCTTTACTACGGCAAGAATGCCAAAACATGCATGCACGCTTTAACTTTCCCCGTGTATCCCATTATTAAAGCTGATCAGTTACACCGGCTCGTTTTTTGCACATACACGTGTCCTCTTAACTAACCATTTGTATGAACAAACCAATCTCTATGCTGCAGTTGTTTAAAAGAGTGAACTATTGCTATTAATAATAGAGATGCTCGGAATTTTCTTAGGACGCAACTTGCTCATATTTAACAGCAAAGGAGAGAACAAAGAGAAAACTATAATGCCACGGCGGCCATTATCCTTTTATAAGTAGTATGCAATTCTGCTGCTCCTCATATTATGGATGATATCACGTTCTCCTCTAAGTAAAGTGGATAGGCATGCAGGATGGATTACTTTTTTACTTTTGCAGTTGCTTTTTAATTTATGGTGTAGGTATTCTGACACCACATCAACACTAACCTAGTGAAAGATTTTTTTGGTGAGGTTGGCTCGTTGACGGATTACTTTACGCTCAGGCTATACTCATCTGATGGATTCTTGTTCTCTCACACACAACGCTCCATGATCACCAAGCCAACTGTATCAGTTTACACATTTCTGTGTGAAATGTGTGGCTGACACGAGCGGAATCTAAATTATTTTATTGTCACATCAACGTTAAAAACTATGTCAGAAAAAAGTTTCAAGAAACTTTATCGGATATTTTTTTACCAATTTGCGCTCAATTGAATAGCTGAAATTTAGACAAAAAACTTTCTTTTACACTGCTGCAAAAGAGTGAAAGGGGCCGTTAGCGGCAGCTGCAACAGATGCATTGGAAGCTTAGAGTCGCGACGTCGCGTCTTTTGACATGTCACACAACATATTGTAAATGCTCACCAACCAACGAATGGACCCTTTGCTTTCACTTCCATCAGCAGGAAAACGTCTACTCCTCACTTCATCCCATCACAGCCTCCATCTCCAATCCATTTTTTATTAAAGGAAATTGAAAATAGAATTGTGAAAGCTGGAAACGTAGAAAAATTACCACTTTGTGTTCATCCAGTGACGACGGTGACAGGAGGCAACGTATAACGCACCACGACATTCTCAACTTAACATGTTGAATGTAATCCACGTCGCCATGCGAACCCTTTTTAGTAAAATCATCTTCCCGAGAAAAAAAATTGTTCCGCATAGAAAAAAGAGAGTATCACAAAAGAAGAACATATACCTATTCATCCTTTATATCTAACCACCTACATGACAATTTGCTGCGTTGGTTTTTCGAGGAAGGTTGCTGTGAGAAAAACTTTCATTTTCCTCTTGGATTCACTTATACACCATGTAATTTTACTGGAGAAATAGCTCTCCTTTCTCATTCCTCAAACTTTTACATGAGCAACAGCGGCAACGTTTCCTTGCCCTTCTGAGTCTCTTTTCCGTTTCTTTTGCGAGGAAAAAACCGAAGAAAGGAATGCAACAATCAACGCACGGGTGATTGCTGCTTCCTTTCCTTGTTTCCCTGTTATCCCATTTTTTAATTTTCAGTTTACCCAAACGTTCGCCTCTGTAGACATTACGCGTAGGAAAAAAAGTTGGGGACAACATTGACAGTGTGTAACGGTTTATACTCCAGCTACTATCTTGCATAACACATTATTATTATTATTATCATGTGTTACGCGTTTGCACTCACATCCTTACTGCGGTTCCCTCCTGACAATTTAGTAGTTTGACAACGTCACTAATACTGTAACAACGCAAGTTTTCATTACTTAAACATCATGAAATTATTAATGCCACCAACCTTCACGTTGCTTGTATCTGTAAGTATATTTATGTACATAGGTATGGTGTGCATAATAATTACATAAGCATAGGTAATACAACAGAACATGGCAACTGCTCTTCCTCACTTGTTTGGTTTTCCCTGTCAAGGTCCCATCTCTTTTTTGGCAGATTTTCCCGTGGAAAATGGAATCTACTTAACTTGTGTGAAGGTTCTGCGGCTGTCCCTATTGCTTTTATTTTAGCCATATTTTATTATTTTTATATATATTATGCTATTATTATCATTATATGTAGAAATCATATACATATAGGATGCGTTAAAAGGAAAACTTGTGCTTGGGTGAATATTATGCATCTCGAGTTACACATTACTCTTTTAATGACGCTCAGGGTGATGATGATTATGATGGAGGCTGTGATAGATTGAACAATGGGACGCTTCTAGAAGCAAGGCAGAAACTTCAACGTCATGTTGCGGAAATAAAATGCAGTATAATGATGACGTGAAAGAAAGAGTGTGGCCCATTTTCTTCAGTTTAGAAGTTCGTCTTTATTATAATCATTCCTAAATAGGTGGTGCACGAGACGACTTCGCGTAGTGACAAAACCACACAATTTTTTTTCTGCATGCAACATACATAATAGTTTTATTATTGTTGTCATCTTTATTATTATCTGCACCTTGCGCTTATTTTGTCAACTATAAATAATGTTCTTTCACGTTTGTTCAGCACAAAGTAAAATGTTTGTCGTGGTACTTAAGTAGGTGTGTATATTTCTCCACAGGTATAAAATTGCAAAAAGCATTATGTATCCTGCATATCGCCGTGTGGGATACGACTTCTCCTAACTACACTCTGTGAGTACGGTACGATTTATCCTAACGTAATGCTGGAAAAATTCTGCAGAAGCTCCTAACTGCATTCCTGGGGCAAAGTGAGATTGCGCCACTACTATAAGAAAGCGCATACATTTTTATGTGCTGTTTGCCCCAGGAATGCAGTTAGGAGCTTCTGCAGAATTTTTCCAGCATTACGTTAGGATAAATCGTACCGTACTCACAGAGTGTAGTTAGGAGAAGTCGTATCCCACACGGCGATATATAACTAAAGTATCTGTTATCCGCTCGTATGCTAAAGTAGGTACATAATAACTTTGATAACAGATACATCATACTTTTTTTGTACAGACTTACGTACATAACATGATTTTGTATTTCGCAGCGACCATCCATTTCTTTTCAAAACTTGTGATTGTCAAATTTTAGCTGAAAGCTGAGCTATCATATCAAAGTTAAACAGACGCAAGTTGCCTGCCACGGGAGAAAATCCCATAAAAACTAACATAATAAAATATAAAAGGAGGAAAAAGATAAATATAAACATTAAAATCGCTATGACGGTTAAAGTATGTTACGAGTTTTTCTGTGAGCGATCGATTTTTATTTTCCGATGAAAACTTGTTCTACAATTTTTTTTTCAGAAAAAATGGTCCACAGACGCAAGTTTCCTTCTTCCGCTTTCTCCACTTTCCCCTTTATTTAGCGTGTCAAGTATGTATATTTACTTTCACATCGACAACCGCCCAAAAACTTTACCTCATTTTTTCACGTGTATTTCTCACGTCATTTACAACAAAGTAAAAGTAAACAAAAGCTTTTTAATACAAAGAATTTTCGGCCAAAAAAGTTGGCACATGCAGTTTTTTTTATACTCTGACACTCTTGAATGCATAGGCATATGTGTACTCTATTACTTTTACATTTAAAGTTGATGTGAAAGGAATACTACTTCCAAGAAGAAGGGAAAATCCTCTGATTTTTTAAATCAATCCGAATCAGGAGCACGTAGTATATGTGCGTTTTGAATTTACTCGGGGAAAGCAAGCCCGAGGATGTCAATCAGTACCTATCAATTTGATGTGCCAGGTGTATTGTAAGCTTTCACTGGCTCCCCTTGGAATACGATGATGAGAAAAGGACGTGTCACTGGTACACAACTGTTCCTTTCCAGTGGAGAAAACAAACAACAATATTTGGAACTGTACCATTTTTTCGTAGTAGTCGGTTCAACAAACAATATAAAAAGAACAGCGATAAAAATCGGGAACAACACGTGTAAATAAAGTGAAAAAGATTGCGAGTTTGGAGTTATTCAATTACAAACAAATGCTGAAGAAATCAGAGTTTCGTAATGCCGACCCACCATGCACTCCAACTGCACAATCCACTGCACAAGGCCATTATGGTGCTGTACATAACAGGAGCACCTTTTGCAACAAAAATTTCCGTTTGCATGGACATACCTATCAAAATGCACCCCTATTTACTGCAGTTTGTTTCATCATCACATCTGTCCATCCATCTGTATGATAACTCTGGGGAGAAAGGAGGAATGGAATTATTTTTTAATATTTGAATTCTCCTTGCTTTGGGTACCCTTGAATTAGAGACTGGTCAAATGACAGAGGGAAAAAAGTATTGCAATATGTGGCCCAGATTTATGAAATGTCCTTCAGATGCGGAAGATGACTGGAACGTGGGCGGAAAATGCGCGCTCTACCAAACCGTTTTATTTTTCCATCCACCAATTCCATACACGTGTTTTCACTAACTTTTCTGCTAAATGGCTTTATCAATTCTAAATAAATGTTGGATTCGTCCCATTTTTGTTATTTAGAATGAGCAAAACTTCAGAATACGGAATTACAATATCTGTAGTTGAAAGAACATGAATTTTTGTTGGATGCAACATTGGGCACTTTCTTATCCCCAAGATCCTTTATCATCCGAGAGGTCTTTCATAAATCACGAGTCGTATGACAGGAAAAACAAAATTGGACAGTTGACCTAAACTCCTTGAACTGGACACATCGGATGATTAATTTCAAAGGGAGAGGAATCATGCAATCCGTTATTGTCCAACATTTACTGATTTTCGGTACATGCTGTGTTGTATCTTCTGCGCGAATTGACTTTTTGATAAAATACAACAAACAAATTCCCTTTTCCTTTCTTTTGAATCAATAAAGAACAAACCCTAAAATAAACAGTGTGGTGGAAGTGGTAATCTACTGTAATAATATGTATAAAGTAAGGAAGCGCGAGGAAGTTCCGGGTCCTTGCCGAGGATGAGGATAAGTGTGTCCTTGCCGTTGTTTTCCCTTGGTTGTTTGCTTTCTCCATTGGTTGTTTGTGCTTATGCAATTTTAACTTCCCGTAATCTTTTTGTTTAGGTTTTTCAACCGTTAGTCCAAGACCTTCTATCATCTAAATCCCCACCTAGTATTCCCACAAGGAGTAAAAATGGAGCCATACTCAGATACTCTCTCTTTCTCAACCTTTTGTGTCAAGACATTCTTCTGCTTCTTTGGTGAAACCACTTGAATCTGACTGTCCACTATATTCAGGATCAGTGTAATATTTTTGTGTTCTAGAAGAATCTTTGTCAGTCATATTTTTTATATATTACATCAAGAACATTAGATTTGCACAGTACCAAATTCCCTTGGTCCTTCGTTTCTATACTAAATGATAACCGTGACGTTATAATATTATTGTCGAAGACAGTTTAGTGTTTAGCGAAATTATGCTCCTTCTCTTTGTAAAAGTCAGTTCACTTGTTATAAACATGCTATACGACCGTGATGTTTCTTAAGGGATGACCTTCCGATCGATCCCCTCCTCTTCGTCATGCATCAACTTGGTCAAAGTTGAGGGCACTCTTCATTTTCTGGAATTTCAACTCAGAAAAGATATTAAAACATTCAAACTTTAAACTCAACGTCGCTACTTGTTAGCGCTTCAGTTTCGGGCACAACGCATCTTGAAAATTTGCGAGTTTGTCATATCATCCACCATCCTTAAAAGAGAATGTAATAATATTGTTAACAATAGTTGCAGTAGCAGTAGTCGTAGACATGCATACGTAAAGCCATTACATTGTATAGCTACAAGTATCTCTGGGAAACTGCTACAGGCAACAAAACATTTTAAGGAGTATGAAAGGTGAGAGATATGGTAACGAACTGGGAAACTTTATTCCATAAAAAGCGTTTCAAATGTCCTCTTGACTTGTATATTATTATTTTTCGTATAAGAACCTATGGCCATTCGCCATCATGCATATAATGCCAACAGCGCCATCATCATCATATCCATGTGCACGCACTACTTATCCACTATCATAACAATGCAATTTCCTCCACTCCACTTGTTGTGAACAAGGA
Organism: Sinella curviseta; assembly: GCA_004115045.4. Lineage (NCBI taxonomy): Eukaryota > Metazoa > Arthropoda > Collembola > Entomobryomorpha > Entomobryidae > Sinella > Sinella curviseta. The sequence goes on from CM065489.1 coordinate 13,007,190, forward strand.
ACCTGTATCCAAGCTTCTGGATTACCTTCGACGGAGAAAACTCTTCCTGTGCACGAAGCAAGTGCATATTGCCACATGCCACACAGAAAAGGATTTTTTTTCTCCTCCCGCTGCGAGCTACAAAAATACTTGTCCTGTAGTAGTATATGTACTCACATTGCCTGTGGATTTAAAGCCTAGCTTCCACGCAGGAAAACAAACCATCTGTACATTGTCGTTGTCGTCCTCATCCTCGTCATTGCTTTACGCTTTGCATTGCAATTGTAATCATTTTTCCGGGACCCTGCCACCACCATTACGTCCTTTCATCTACTTTTCCCATTTCATTTTATATTTATACCTGTATGTGTATATTATGTAATAGGCAGCAGGCAGACATAGAAAATGGTGTATGTGTGTGTGTGTGGTGTGGTGAAAGTATGGAAGTATGTCTACCGATGTTGTGTCCTGTGTTACTATATTTAGTACACAGTTCGCATAGAGAGATGTGAGAATCACCGTACGTATCAAATCAAAACTACCCCATTTTCTACCTGCCACTCATGTTCCCTCAACCGTGTAAGGTGCTTTTTTGCTATTCTTTTTTCATCCTCGTTACACGCTCGCCTTCTTTGTTATCTTGTCTTTCGCTAACACCAACACCATCATCATCACTTTCACTTTTTAGCCTGCTCTTTGCACCTCGTCCTAATATTTCCTCGAGTGCCAATACACGAGAGCTACAAAGATAAGCAAGGATACTACCGGAATTCTCATCTCAAATGTATTTACCGAGAATTTTTCATCTCATTCAATGAGTTACGATGATGACAGTGTAAAAATTTCAGACAGTGTTTTTTTTTTCAAAGAATAATTCGTTGTGGTAGGGTAAACTTTTGCGTTTGGTCGATTATAATTCGAGGTTCATTCTTCCAAAGGAAATGAAGACGAGCAGGTCTGGGATGATACGTGTGAAAAAACGCTGTTTTCATAAAATTCATGATTTTGTAGCGTTCAGAGTATGCGATCATGACATTAATTTATGCAGCACAAAACAAACAAAACAAACAAACATAGAGTGAGATAGTGTGTGCGTGTTCGTTTTTGTATTGCTGGAATATTATGCATGCATGCTTTTCATCGGCATTTTCGGAATATTTGATCACGAAAAATTTATGCATGCATTCTTTTTGATTTTTTGCAGATACATACTCAGCACCGTAGTCTAGCGGATATAATAACGTGTGACGAGTGATCCATGTGGAAGTAGAAAAAGGAAAACTTTGCGACAGTTACAACCCTTTCTCTACACGGAATCTGAAACGACTGAGTAGTTGTTTAACAGACACGGAAAAAGTTCTGTGCTACACGATACCAGGTTTTTATATACAACCGATGAGTAGCATGAAGTAACCTCTGCTATGTGACTGCTGACTGCTACTTTTGCAAACTATATACAAAGCCGACATTAAATAGTTCAAACGAAAACGATACGGCTTTCGTACAGATACTTAGATAATAATATAGCAACCCAATCGATTATCCCACGTGATCCGCAAAAATCACAACAAACCATAACAATAGGAAAGAATTCATTGCGTGGAATCCCTTCACAGAAAATCGATCTCTTTCTCTCTCTCTCCCTCTCCGTATGCACCATGCAAGGATTGATATGTGCCAAGTATTTTGTGATGCTTTTTGCACTCTTTGGAACCAGCTTTCACGACAAATCCCCGCTAAACATGATGCGCGTGGAAGGCTCTCTCTTGGAGATTCGCAAGACGGTGCAAAAGGATGCGGCGGCGAGGAGCGTACATGATGCACATGAAAAGAAGCTGCTCCTGCTCCTTCCTCCCCGGGAGTCAAATGACAATAGACATTTGAAGAATGCATCTTCCATCTCCGATGATAGAGACGCGGCGGAGAAAGTTATCAGGGATGGAGGTGCTCCAGTTGAGTCATTGTCATCATCATATCGGAGAAAAATGAGGCAGCAGCGTGACCATCATGATTTACTCGTGCCACTGCCTCCGATCCAAGAAACAGAGGCGATGATGGAGCTGAGCACAGTATCCATTTACAGTATCAACTTTTTCGATGAGAAGGAAAGTCACATCCCAACAACCACATTTCACGGCGAGGAAGATGCTCTTCCTGAAACTTCTACTAATGACAGTAGTGAGGAGATTTTCCTGTCAGCGCGAAATGAGACTGATCATTTTGGATGGACAGAACTGGGTTGGGCAGATGTTGCTTTGGTAACACTTTTTTGCTCAATCATCGCTGGCACTGTGGTAAGAATAACCTGACATGTTCTAGCATAACTTCTTCTTCTTCCTCCTTCTCTTACTTTTTTCGTTCACAAGATTGATCGACTATAGTCTTTTTTCTTCTTCTATTACATATTATGATTATGAGAGTAGTATGTAGGGAAAAAATAAAATGATGTGGTATTTTTATCATAATGTAAACTTGTATTTACCCGTCCTATAAAAATCTCAGCCCATTATGTTTTTTCTAAGATGCTTTATCAGTTCACCGGTGAGCACTCAACTGGCAGTTTTTTTGGGGAAAGTAGTAGCTGTTAAAAGTTGCGCCATCCATTCATTCATTGTCATTGTCGTTTTTATAGTAGTTTTTATAATGCTCATATATACTACTCCCCCACCCACCATAATATTCCCGAAATACTAAAAGTGCTACTGCCAGGATTATTCTATTTCAAAAAGAAATTCGTTCCAGGAGGAGAAGATTAGAAGTTTGCCTTCGCCAAGGATTATTTTTAACTAGGAACAAAGGAATAAAATGACTATTTTTGTCTGCCTCGAAGAAAACACAATAGTCTACCGGGAATTGGATTGTTTATCAAATATACTAAAGACATGGACATTATAAATAGACTTGATGGCATTATGGAATTTTACGTTCGAATGCGTAACTTTAGCCCTCACTCGAATTTACAATCAACCTAATCTCGACTATTTTTAGGCTGGCTTCCGTTCTATTTTCTTTCTTTCTTTTTTACTTTCTCATCGTAATGCGAAGACAACGCGATGTAAAAATCTTACAATCATTGGAGTAGATCCCTCCGTAACCGTTGCTACGGTTAAGCAAGAGATTACGATCGTAATGAAATAAGAAATTAATAATTATTATGTAACGGTCAATGGGTTTTAACGACTTATGATCTCCCTTCGCTTCAGTCTGATGAGTGGGCTGTTAAGTAGCATTGCAAAGTTCAATTCGATCAGGTTATCGTTTACTTAACCTACTTCCACAATAATTAATATATGCAATATCCTCATTGCGTAACATCATGTTACATTGAAATAAGTTATACAACAAAATACCCCATAGGAGGACCTGACTACAACAATGGAACTCTAGAGGCAGCCGAATAAAAGTTTTCGAAGTCGTTAGTCCTTATGTGACCTTGATCCTTGTATAAGGAGAGTTATATGAAATGGAAGTTGATTGAAAAAACTCTTTATACTTGCAAATTACATTTTAAAAATAAATCGAGCGTACCAGCCTTGGAAATCTTAAAATACACAGAAGATGTCATTGATCGGCGCGCGCTGTTGCGTGAAATCTGTAGCTTTTCGGCATGCCTATTTTTTTGTAAAAGCTGACGTAGATAAATTTCGATACGCTCAATCTTCATTAGGGGATAATAGGCACATGTACGTCACGACGATGTGTTAAAAACTACGATAAATATAATAATCATTTTTTCTCACATTCCTGATGAAACTCTTTAAATAAGTTCAAATCCAGTTCATCAAAAGACACCTTCCCTTTCCCACGCTAGCATCCAACCTGAAATCTGTTAACATTGTCTAGGAGAGCCTAAATTTCATTTTGATTAGTTAATTAATTTTGAGATGGCATTAGTGCTCCCCGTCATCATTCATTGGCGTAAATTCCAGAGCTCAGGTAGTACAAAGTGACACGCACACGCCGATGAAACAGCGGCAGCTGCTGCTACTGCTCATACATAAAAGTCAAGATAAGTTAATGACTCAAGTTAATAACATGTTAAGCCGTAATACGTGACCACGAAAACTATCTCTGGTTCTCTCATCATCTCATCATCATCGTTATCGTCAGTACAGAGACACGGGGAGGAGGACATACGTAATATTTCCTTGAGAAAAGGTTTGCTTGAGCAGAAATAGGTTTTGATTGAGCCTGACTGGCTTGATGAAAGGATTCAATTTGCAGCTTACCTTTTTCGCTACACAGGCCGGATTTCCGTTCATGACGACTCTGACGAATTCATGAAATGTATTTAAAACAGATTGCAGTAGTGGAGGAACGTGTCCCTGAAATGAAATATATTTGCCAAGTCGAGAGAGAATTTTTCCGATTTTGCACTTCAGAGAGCCTTTAAAAACATCAAAGGAATTATAGCTGCCTAGTCGTATTGGATTCCCTCAGTAGTTACAAAGCCATTAAAAGTGGGCTTGGGAAGGCGTGCAAGCACAAGCAAACGACTTTCCCTCTCTCGTATTAAAAGACCAGCCATGAACTCATTGAAGAGTCTGATGAAGAATTCATGGAATATAAATGCATGGACGCATGTTTCGTATCAAAAGATGATGATGATGACGATGATGACAATAGCGTATTATGCCTTTGCATTTTCGCAGCGTTAAAATGCAAAATAATATACTGACACGTAAGAGATGATGCCATAACTATCAGTTTGGCCTGTTGCTTTCATTGCGTTACGACATCCAAGGACAATGCTGGTGGTCACAGAGGAATTTTGTAATTTTTGAAATTTAAAACTTAAAAGCACATGTTAAGTCTGCTTGCTTCCTCAGTGCATTAATATCTGGGGTTTGAACTTTCATGCCATTAACTTTCCTGAATGTACCACTGAACTAATTTTCCTGTCGTCGTATTCTAGACAGTGTATGCACATTCCAGACAGACGGGCAGACAGAGAAGGCAAAAATTATTTGTGGCAAGCTCTCCGGTATTAATCAAGATAAGATGTAACTTTTCCTTATATAATATGCGACGCAACGGAAAGCAGATAATGCAGACTATTATTGGATTCTGCATTCAATTACCTTTACAATGAGAGCATAGAAGAAAAGAACGGAACCATAAATAAAAAGAAATCTTTGTGCCGATGACCTTAACGGTTTCAATTTCTATATCATAAAAAATCTCTTTTAATTCTAATAATTCCGGGTAATATGTCGACATAGTATGGTAATCTTGGTGAGCGAAAGCACCTTATAGTTTGAAAATTGTAAAAGTAATATTATACATTTATTTGAATCATTGTGGTTTGCAGGCTGGAAATATGCTAGTGATTGCGGCGGTAATAACGACGCGTCGCCTAAGGACCGTCACTAATTGCTTCGTGATGTCGCTTGCAGTAGCTGACTGGCTCGTGGGAATGTTTGTGATGCCACCCAAAGTTTTTCTATACCTCGTGGGTAAGTTTAGAATCCTTTAGTCCTATCATTTTAAACATTACTATCATTAATAATATTACGATTGCTTTGCAGGAACTTTAACGAGTATGTACATCATATAATTTATGTCTAAGTATACAATAATAATAAATAATGGTTTGGAATTCGAACGTCAATCCTAAGTTATAGTCCAGCCAATGGAAAGTTTTATACATATACCAATCTTTTGTTTTAAATTATATACATAAATCAAATGCCGTTTGTGCTGGAACTAGAAAACTACTGGTGTTTTTCCACTGACTGAGAATTAGCAATAATTGCTAGTAGCACATGGTAAAATATGCTTGTATATAGTTAGTTAGTTTCTTCATTCCAACCCTCTATAGAATTCGTTATTTCTAACGAAAAACCGTGAACAGTAAATATTATTGAGTGTTCTTTTTACCACGAATCCTTACTTTCTTTTTTACTGTTCGGGTCGTTTGCCCATGCACACTCTCTCTACGACGAATGCACTCTATAACATTTTTTTTGCAACTTGATGGTTCATTATAGTCTCATTGTGTGTTTGACAAGAAAAGAAAGGAAAAGCAGTTGTCCTTGTTCCACACAAAATCCCAGTCGTTTCAGTAACAATAACATCAACGATTATCACATCTCATTCAATACACTGCGTCGTAGCACTTTTTCGCAGGAAATTGTTCTCTTCTCCGCTCTTCTGTTTCACCAGACAAACAAAGCATTCTTGAAACAAATAAAGCATTCCATTACTTTTGCGAAAAGTGAGCGTTCCAAAACAAAATGGATGCTTATTAGGCGAGTATGTATGTTCAAATCCTCGTCGCAATATAATAACGTGTTCAAAACTCAAATATAATACCATTCCATAAGACAAAGGTACATAGTAACGAACGGTTCTAACAGCGTCAATAAATACGCAGCTGAAGATGCAACAAGATGTCGACTGCTGGAATGATTTTGTCTTTGAAGTAATTACTCTAGCATTGCTGACATTTAATGCGCTCTCGAATGAGCAGAATGTCTCGATGTCATATTACATTTACAAATATCGCCCGGTTTGCCCGGTGCAAAAGAAATTTTAAAATGAAATCAGGCCTGTACGTAGGAGGATCTTTACAGACGCTCAGACAAACATGCTTGTTTTATGAAAAACGAGAGTCCTTTCACTTTCAGTTACGTAATAATAACAAATTATGTAAGTGCATGCTTTATGTTAATGTTCAAGAACTCTCTGTTTTTAGACAAATAAACAATGCCTATCCATGCCCATTATATACGTGCTACACTGATTTTTTATCTGATCAACATGGGGTTATATGCATCTTTATTAATATTATCATGGCATTTCTTATACTTATGCTAGAACTGCCTCGCCTCCATAAACTACTCAGATATGAAATGAACCAAGCATCAAGAAAGAGTAAACTACTCTAAAGGTTACATGGTACATACTTGTTTATTTCAACAAAAAAAATAAAAGAGAGCTAATGGGCCAGCTAATCGAAACAGACTTCCCGAGACGTAGAAGAGGAATAACTGAAAGGTGAACCCAAAATTAAGGTTTAAATGATGTACTCCTCAAGCATAGTATATCATGATTTAGCTTTTCCGCTGCAGCGTAATGTCAATAGCATGAGACGTTAATTGAAACCCGGAAGCTTTGACAAGCAGAGAAAGAGTACTTCATTATAAAAAATATTTAATTTCGTCCTTACGCAACGTTAATTTGTTCCACAAGTAGTCTCGAAAGAAATCACTGTGCACTGGGGACTGCTTTCTTATCTTAAAAATCATTCGCTTTAACGAAGTTTGATGGAAAGTTAGCATAAAAACGGGCGTTCGTGCGCGATCAAAAACGGGATATGACAGAGTTTTGTTAGCTGTGCGAACTTTTCCTTTTCAACGCGATTTCTATCACGTCAGGCGAATAATATGCTGACTCACTACTTGCAGCGACAAGATCAAAGCAGAAAAGAGTTATCCTAGTAGTAGTAGCAGTAGTAGTGGCGGTGGTGTTCGTTAATTAAGTAAATAAACATTTCATTCAGCTGCCGAGGTCTATTGAAAAAATTTCTTGGCTGGCGTTTTCTGCACGACCTTGCATGCTGCTAATTATTCTTATTACGTTACGCAAGTGTTGTAAGGAAATTTTAAATTTCATTAAGACGCTGCGTGTCACTTACATAATCAATTTAGCAATTATCCCCACTTTTCCCCATTTCCTTCCTCCTCCGTTGGTTGAGAGGATTTACTTGTGATTTTGTGTGTGGTGTGGAAAAGCGAGAGCAGCTTCCTGAATGACTACATCATGCTCTCTGTGAAATTGGACGTATTTGCGTTTTGTAACAACTCTTTTGAGAGATTTCCTCAAGGCGACAAATAAGACAAAAAGTGTAAAGGGAAAAGTTTTTGGAGGAGAAAATAAGTAGCTCTCTCCTTGCTCCTGTCACGACGCAGTATGCTTTTTCTGAATGTTGTGTAAATTACGCTCAGCCATAGCTGGTAATAATGAATAGAATGGCTGATGATGATGATGATGATGATGAAACAAATATGGAAAAATTTATTATACAAAATATGTATAATTGCTCTGGCTGTTGTTGTCGTACAAGTAAAACATTGATTATCAAGAAAGTTGGTTCTCTACATAATATTATACGCCATAGAGGCTCAAGATGAAAAACAAGAAGAGTAAAACTCATGAATGAAACATAAACAAAGAAAAGTTCTACTTCTTCAAAGAAAGCTTCAAAATATAGGCGGCATGCATGAGGTGGGCTGCCATTAAACAGGAAAAAGAAACCAAATAAACCGTTAGAGCAAGGCCTTTTGGAGAAAATCGTTTGAAACTTTTAAGCGACACATTTAAAAAGAGAATTATAAGTGTGTAATGTAGTGGGTAGTCGTAGAAACATGGAATGGGTGCAAAGGGAACAAGAATAGGTGGTCGAGCCGATGTTAATATGTAAAACCAGTGGTCTTTTGCTTTCCGTTCCCTTGCAGACAAACGACCTGTCCAATTCACCGGCGCGGCGGCTGTAGGCAGGCCAAATAAAAACACACTTCCATAATTCGTTGTGTTACTAAACTGGATATCCAAAATATCGTTTGCATCTTCATAACACAGAGGAAAGTGTACCCGTGGGAGTCTTCAATCAGATTCTTTGAGTAAGAGACACATAGCAAAACCTGCCCTTTCCACAAACACCTACATTTCCACACGAAAATATCGCATTGCAGTCTTTAATTTTGTTATAATGATTGCATAAGGTGATGGCGGCAGCAACGTAGCAAACTACAGCAAAAGAAACTAATTTAAATAAAATTTCAGCCTCCTGCTCCTTAAACAGTAAAAAGGAAGAAACTTCTTTGCTGCTGCTGTTTATACTACTCCTCCAACTGTACAGACCAAAGCAAAACAAGAACTGCTTTCTCTTTGGAGCGTTTTGGTGAGAAGCAACTTTCTCCTAGTTCCCACACGTTCTGGGAATATGTATATAAAATTGGACTTAAGTACTTGAGTCCAATTTGTTTAGCATTATTGTAGCTGTAGCTGGCATTTATTGTATTGAGTCTTAACGACAAAATTACATGCGGTACTTGGCAATATTAATAATTAATAATAGAGATTAGTAATAGTATGGGAAAGAGAAAGTGAAAGAGGGGAAGGAAGAAATTGGGAGAGAAGAAAGAGTAAACGAGACGAGCTTTTCTCTGTGAACTCTGAACTAAACATTTAAGAAGCATGTTTGTCTTTAGTTCCATCCTGTTTGCACTTTTGACTATAATAATGACGACGCCCCATCAAGATACCGCCTTCATATGCATATGAATACCTGTGAAATTGCAGATGCTTTCTCTACCACGTTGGATGAATACATACAAAAATTTCATCTTTTACTTCAGACTATCTTTGTGTCGAGTAGCTAGTATGTTGAGTTCTGAGAAGAGTCTGGCTCGGCCATAAGTAAGAACGCTAAGTAGAGCGATATAGTACTTTGACGTTGTGCGAAATGATGATACAAGTTGTATCTGCACTTATTATCCTCTCAGACTTCATAACCAAATGAGGAGGAACGGATATCCTTTCTCGCATAAGAATATGTTTACCAACTTAAACGTCTGCTCTCTTAATTCATTTTCACATTTGAAGTGTTTTCAATTACGCATACCAGCATCAGCAAAAAAATGCTGTTTGCAACATTTGGAACGTGTAATGAAAAACGATTTGAGAAGTGTCTAATGATAGATTTATTACTCTGTCTCTTTTATCTGATGGAATCCATTTTTTTCTCTTACTTTTTTTTACGAAAGAGGCTGCTCAGTGAAAAAAGTGTTTCTTCTTAAAAATATGTTTTTTTCTCCTTCGATCATCCCATTGAAACTCTGTAATAAGAGACAGTGCACATGAGTTGCTAACATATTTATGAACCTAGAATTCTCCGGGTAAACGAGTGACGTAAACTAGAAAAAGGCAGACAACTCAGCAAAAAATAAAAAAAGATGTTTTCCTTTTAGTTTTGCTGAGAAAGTGCAAGAGTTCAAAGGAGCTGCTTTCCCCTTTCATCAATATTTCTTTTCAATATCTCCTTATTTTTTTCGCAAATGAATTTTCCCGTTAATGAATAAGTGTTGAGATCACACATGCGTAACTATACAGACGGATAAGCTGTTTACTTCGTATTTACAAAGATTACCCGTTCGTTTCATAATGAAAAGTGCTCAACGGCCTGCTTCGAATAAGTAATGGCTGGAATAAGTGAAAGTGGTTTCTAGCGGAAATGGATAGAGTAGGTATATGGAATGTACGATATGGATGGTTACGAAACAAGGAAATTACTTTATCATCACCATTTAAATATTTTTATGCCGGCGGAGCTCCAAAAAACTTAAACATCACTTGGTGGATAAACTACATTGTGTAGGCGTAGATATAATTAAACTTGTTACAGGAACTGTTAGAAACCAGAGAATTTGTTTACTGAGACGTGCGGAATGCTGTGAAAACTGGTCCGCTTTCATTTTATTGGCACGTGTATAATATTAATATATGTTGCTACATGGAAGCTTCCCTGCTCTCTGACCGAATGAATTCATTCACTATCATGCTTTTTCGTCCTTTCTCCGCCAAAATAATAAATATGAAGCCTGCAGCTTATATCATTTATTCATATGCATTATGCATCCATACTGTCGACATAAGTATGAAGAAACACCAGAAGGGTTGGAGAAGGAGGAGGCGTTTGTTTATTTTATCGAAAGGTCACAAGAAATTGCAAATGTACCCCTAAAATGCGTGTGTTCTTTAGCAGATTCAAAATAAACACAGGACCAGATTTTTATTTCAATCCATTCACAAACAAACAAATCCATGTTAATCCTCTCTGATTTCGCTCCGTCTGTGTATTTCCGTAAATCCGTTGCATTGGTGCATTGCATTGCGTCTCATCTGGGCGACAATTCAAACTGCCAGCTGCCAACTGCAAAAATCCAATTGGCCACATGCTCGCCTTTTTTGGGTTGCTAATTAATTGCGAAAAAAATTCCGCAAACGCGGCCTACAAACTACTGTCGTCATGCCATTTGTTAGAATTTTCATTCCCACATTTTGTGGCAGTGTTTACTTGTAAATTTGTAAGCATACCAAACATTTCGGCTGAAATTTTGAAAGGACTTCATATTACAATTCTGTATAATTATATATTTTATGTAGCGCGGCGTTATTGCATCGATGATTTTTGCAGTAAACTTTAATGCGAGGCGTTTGACATTTCGTAAAAAAGCGAAACAACAACACGACGATTGAGAACGTGACGGAAGGAGGAAAGTTCATTGTAGTCTTCACTTTCTCTTGCTTTTCCCTGAAGGTTATTGTCCTTCGAAAAGTCTGCTATTTTTATTGTGGTACTTACGCGTGTATACTGATTTGCCATACATGCGCCTGTTCTTTCGCCAACTCCGCACTTACTCCCATTACCTGAACAGATGAGAAGGGAGCCTAAACATAATGGAGCATGAGAAATATGCTTTTCCCCTCCATTGCACCTTACAGGTACGCCAATAACCCACGCAGCACTCTCCATCAGTTTCAACTTGTCAGTCTGATACATCGGCGGGCTGTCCAAAGCATCACTAATTGTAAGATTTTCTGACCCGTTTTCTGGATCCTAGTTTACAAGCCCACGTTGATAAACGCCAAACTTCCGTCTTTTTCTCTCACCTTTCCATACGACATTTTATTTACGCCTTAATTTCTTCGTTTCTGGCTGCATCAGGGGAGGTCACTTGATTAAGATAGCGTGTCTTTAATGGGCTTTCAATGTCTTTATTCATTCACTTATACGCCGTAATGAATCGACTGACATGAGCGAAAATAAGCCTTTTTCTCTACGTCTACCAATGTATTATGCAATTCTTTTACCAGTACGCCTGCTTTCACCGCAGCCGGTGCGGCTCTACTTAATATAAATTTATATATGTATCTAATATATACACAACATGTATATGTTCACAACAATCAGAAAATTTTGCCTGCGGAGTAGTCTCACACTGCCTCTCTCTTTCTCTGTCTCTGCTTGACTGACTGTCTGCCTCCCTCCGTGTGTCTCCTTCTACTTTTTCCACCTGAATTAAAAGCTTTTGCGTGTCAATTGTTCCACCCCGTTTTACCCAAACGGCCAGTATGTTCCCTGAATGTGCTAAAATCAGGCTTCTACCTCCTGTTCCTATTTTAATTTAATGAATTCATTATTATTATCAATCATTTATTCTGTTACCGCGCCGCTGCTGCGGTTCTGAAACAAACACACAGACAAAATTAGAAGCGGAGAAGTGTCTAAAAACAAAATGAAGTCAGAGGCAAGTAAATGATGTGGTCTGATAATGCCTGTAGATGTGTACTCTGTGTGTAGGTACAACCTTTCAAACTGCATACCTAGTTGGGTAATGTGAAAAATAAAGAGAGTGAAAGTTTAATTTTGCAAAGATGATACTGATGCGATGATGGCCGTGATGGCTTTAGAAAATATTCCGCCTCAGCAAACAAATAAACCATGGCATTCACTTTTCATCAATATTTTCATAACCTTCGTTTATTATTATACACAGATATTGCACCCTCCAAATATGCATAAACAATATTAAGTACCTATTTATATGGCTTCCCAAAAGTTTACGCTGGGAGCGGAAAAGAAAAAAAAATGCTGTATATTCTTCTTACAACTTTTTATGAATTAGAATATTGAGGGACTTTCTCTTTTCCCTTTCTGTCTGTTATTTAAATTTCTAGGGCTTTAGTTCTTTTCAATTTATTTTATACATAACTGTTAAATGGACGTGCTGAGTGAGTGTGTGCTTCATATTACTTTGTATTTTTCATGAATAAATTCTGCAACTTTACCAACAACAGTGAGCTATGTGCACATGAAAGGAAGTGAAAATTTAATTTGTAAAAGAGAATACCAACTCTGTTGCTGTGCTTACAAAAGTGATGTTCATAAAAAAATTATTATTAATAATAATAAATGTTGTGCATACGAGTTCTACACATTGTTGTATTCTATATTTTTTGTGATGATTGCAGACAATGAGTGGAGATTCGGTCGAATAATTTGCGAGTTGTGGATCTCACTGGATATACTCCTGTGCACTGCCTCCATCCTCTCCCTGTGTGCAATCAGTATTGACAGGTATTTGGCAATAACAAGGCCTCTGGCCTACTCGAGAAGAAGACGCTCCAAGAGACTGGCTCTCTCCATGATTTCCTGTGTTTGGATTGCTGCAGTGGTGATAACGAGTCCGCCAATTTTCGGATGGTAAGTTGATTTGCCAGGAGAAAGGAAAACAGTGTGCATTGTTATTTCTATTAATTAATTAATTAATTAGATTCTTATACATTACCTATTCTTCTTCTTCTCTTTTCCTCTCCGCCGTGCCGTCTTCTAATAGCCCTTTCAACACGCTGTTCATCATCATTCATTGCTAATTACTATTATAGTCGGTAGCGGGACGAACAAGTTATATTCTAATTATTTTCTCCTTTCATTAATATCACGCTGCTTTCACAATGGTATAAAAGGCGCTCATATAAAAGTTTAAGTAAGGCTTGTCGAAGGAGAGAGAGCGAGAGAGAACTTTCTGGCAAAGAAAGAGAGAGTTTGCCGAGGAGCCTCATCACACTTTTGCACCCTCCAGACTCTCAACAGATGCGAGTCATCATAACGGAAATTATTTCTAGCCGTTGTTAGACCACTCTGTTATTACTGCCTTTTAAGCAGGTAAACAGACGTCTTTGAAGCTGAAGAAGGACTCTTTCAGAAAACTAAGTAGATTGTTCAGCAGTATTTTGCTGCAGCAGCAGCACGAAAAAGAGTAAAAATAGCCAAGTGAAAGTAGTGTGATGGATGGGTGGATGATGATGATGATGGCTGTTGAAGTGGTTACACTTAAGACTCGGGTAATTGCTGTACAATCATCTTACTAACGCTTCCATAACTTCAATATTTCCACATTGCCACACACACATATGGACACACAATATACAAAAGAGAAATGAAAAAAGAGCAAAAGTACTAACCCCGATGGCAAAAAAATCCTATATACCTACAAGTCAAATATACTAATTGTCGTCATTCGTAATAAATACAGCGACTGCAAGTCAGAGACACTCTCTGTCAACGAGTGATTTTGGTATTTTTTTGCTCTCTTCTGATCGAATTGTTTTGCAATTTTCTTTGGAGCCCTGCTGTTACCTCTATCACCTATGTATGTATGCGCTACAAAACATATATATTGCATATTATTATATCTCGCTCTCTCCCATTCTCTTCGATTCACCTTCAGAGTCATGCAATATATATGTCTGTGCAATGAAAATATCAAACGAAGATGGATAAAGACGAAAGGTAGGCCAGGAATCTCGGAATCTCCATGCAAATATTGTTCTAGACAAGCGGGGAGTCGGACTACGCGTGTGGGTATTTTTAGACGTGGGCATGGGAAATTGCTTAGCACGCTCATCGGAATCATCACACAAATTCCCATAACTTTTCTCAGCACATATTTATGCACAACATGAATATATGTGCTTACTCACAGCTTAACTTTGAATGCAAAAGGATTGTTGCGTAAATTAATTCATCTTCATGGGGATGAGCGACGTAGTAATACGATGCGGTGATAGTGGGACTTGTTAATTAAATGAAATAAATAGAATAATAATAAAATTAAGGAAGATGTGTGAAAACCTACTGCGCGCTCAGCCGTACTGTACTGAAAAGTTTATAATGATATGGTTTCAAAGGAAATACTCATCTTTCTTTCACATACACCCCCACCACTTGCGCCAACAAGCACACACGCACAACTCTCAAACTTTCACTATCTCCTCTTTATTTCTTTGTTATTAAAAGTATTCTGAGCAAAAGCAGCCAATATCTGCGTTTCATCATTTTCCAAAGAATTTCCCACCTACAAAAATATTTTACTCTTCAGCAGCATCAATGTGTGTAGGTATGTAGTAAGTAGGTATGTATTTATAGAAAAACGAGAGGTAGGAATGAAAAGTAATGAAATGTATCGTCATGACATTATACACCAGAGGAAAGTACTCTACCCTGTCATATTGGGATTATATTTTCTCTGTTATTATTCCACCTGCTCAACGTTGTCTTGTGCACAGAATATAGAATCGGTTTTCGTAAAAGTTATATTTATACACTGTTCAGTAATAGCAAGAAGAATAAATACAAGTGAAAGTGAGGCAGCAGCTGCGGGAGAAAGTCAGATTAAGAGTACACTAAGTATGATGTATGCTCAGCTTGCAAGAAATCAGCCTGGATGCAGCTCATTCATGTGGAATTTATGCAACCTTACGTGTTATTAAGGTGGATGTGGCTCACATCGACTTCATCATCATCATTATAACTTTTTCCATGTGGCTTTCCCCTTTCTATGTACAAAAGAGTGTGTCTGGTGAAAGTAAAAAGGAAATAATAATGGTACTAATCTGATGTCTATATAGCTTGTTCCTTCTCTCAAGTTTTTCAAAATCCTTATGCCGTCGTCGTTAGCCCACCCAAAAAACTTGTTGAAGGTAATTTTAACTACGGTTCAAATACGCCGAATTAGGTAGAGTTTGTGGGTTGAAATGTGGAGGAAAGGCTTGAGTAGCTGCAGAATGGCAATAATGGAAGCTCATCACACCAGGTGAATAATGACACATGACAATTCATTAGCCAATTCGTGTACATTTCTTGTGTACTTTTCCTTTTTCCGTTTCCTACAACCACCACTACTTGTTGTACATCACCGCTCCTGTCATGTTGAGGAAAAAGGATCTTCTTCTCAGGAGTTCGCAGAAACACAATTTTGTTTTTGTGCACTCTGTTTACTCGATCCATTCAGACAATTTTCACTGGAGCGAGTAGTATCCTCGTGCATGTGACGCTCTCAAGTACAAGTACTACTGACTTACAATTAGTTTGGTATGGATCGCTCCAAAGCTGCAAACTTATATTATTCCTCTCAAACCAATTTCGATTTTTCATCTAGTATTGACTCACTACCTATATATCTCACTCTCTCTATTTATCTGTCTCCGGTACATGGTGGATTGATACAGAGTATTTAGTTTTGAGGACCCTTTCCTCCCCTTCTCTCTTTCATCCTCATCATTATCCCATTTTATTCCATTCTCGTGTTCTCCATTTCCATGCTGGCGCATATGGAGAGAACACGCTATAATTGCTAAAATAATGATTCGATTTGCTAATGAATGAGTAATAAAATCATCAAATTTATGACATTACCCGGAATTATCATACCCTTTTTTGCTTTCTTTCTCCCACTGACTCACTCAGTCAGTCCGTCAACACCGAGAGAGGAGAGACACGGGCATCAACAATTTGAAGCTGTTGCACTACCATTTCCACAGTCATTGTCGTGCGATATGCTGACAGGCGACGTGGTACAGGTGGAACTGAACCTGAAAATGTCCACACAAAAGGAGGATGTTGCCTTGTCAACTCTGTTTTCTCCACCTATATTCTAGAACTCCATTGTGTACTACGCACATATTTGTTCACGCTCTCTTTACCTCCGTCGTCAGTTTTCCTCGCTCCACTTTACATCGACATTTAGTTTAAATGCTCAAAATTGTTACGCACTTGGTTCGTCTGTCTTGCATGTCTATATTTTTTGTTGGCTCTTCCGTGCGGATGAGTTCATAGCACTGCCATAAAATCGTCGTCGTCGTTTGCATGACTTTTAACTACTTGGATCTCCGGCAGTGGTGGTGCTTTTGGTAAAGGCGTAGCGTGCATTAAAGAGTAAAAGCTGCCTATTGATGCAACATTTTTTGATGGTTATGTTACATCATTCTCTCTCTCTGTCTGTCTCTCTCTATGTTGTTCACTTGACTGGCTTTCACTTTCTCTTTATTCACTTTTCGAACAGTGTATTATATAAAACGGAATAAGTGGTTAGTTTGCATGCTAGGCTATGTCCTGAATGTCATTGAAGAAAGATTAAACGGGAATCTTTCCTCTGCCATTGTAAGTACACTTGTGTAAAGCGTACGAAATAGTACAGGGTCCACATCCATTTGTATTGTGTTCTTTGTGAATCCAGCCATTCACTATTTAATTTATATACTTTTCCTACTCCAATGAAGTGTTCCTGGAACAACTCCTTTTCTCTGGCTGACAACAGCATGTAAATTTTTAAACACGACTGGGAGATGGAATGGGGGAATCCTGACAAATCTAGATTTTGAAAGAGAATCTGAATCAAACGAAGTATCATCGTCATTTCACCATTTATAGGTCTTTCACTTTTATACACTACATATAGCCTCTCTGTATAATACAAAGATAACAGTCTTGGCCCTGTTTTATCGCAAATCAAATATTAACAATAGGTATAAGTCATTGAGGCACAACGGATACGAATTGTTCTACCGCATCACCTCACCACGACAAATGAAACGGAACAAAAGTAAATGTATTCACAAGATGAATTGGTGGAAATCAGAATAATAAGAGAATTGACAATTGACATAAGTGTTTTGAAAGTTGCTGATTTGCACTGTGTATACCAGTGGCAATACCACAAGTCAAAGTCATCATTTTGTTTGTTAGGTAATTGTGCTGAAATATGATGTGATGGTAGATTTGTACCAAGATTGCCTCTCTGAGGAGGAAGATTAGTTATAAAACCGAACACGACTGGAGGTTCATTAGAAACATCAGCTATCTCTCTCGTGCATCTTTCTGATTATTGATTTAGTCAGAAATGTGATAGCGTTGCGTTCTCAATGTGCATACTCCAGTTTTGCTGTTTTGGGAGTAAAAACACCACGCATGAGGTTGGTTAGACTTTCGTGGTTTATTGTTAATTTTCATGTATGTACGTAATGCGTAATAGGCAATCTACATATTTATTGAATTTTAATATTCCTTCGGATACCCCATGATTTCCACACTTGCTCACCATTTCATTTTCAACATGATCATCAAAGTTGATGCCTAACAAGACGACTAACTAGCGGCACACTCTTATAGTCGTTCTATATAAGTGAAAGGAGGAATAATAATTGCCAAATTTTCCTCACTACTTCCAAGAACCAGAAACTGAGCAGCCTTTCAAGTGAACAGGAAATCCCTGCCATGTTCAAACATATTCTTTCATCTTTCAAAGTACAAATTGAAAGAAAATATAATATAGTACCTATCATAGCGTTTCGGTTGTATCACACACATAACTTAGAACACAAAACATTTTTTTAACTTGACAAAGGGAAAATCTTTCATGTTACATAATCCTTGTTCTTTGCACGTATGATAAGGAAATCCCAATTACTCTTTGCGTTAGAAAAATGACGGAAATTCTGGTCAATTCCATTCCGCGTTAGTCAGACGAGAAAATTCACAATTTGTCTACAGAATAGGATACATATAGGCAGAGCAAATTTAAATTTGAATCTTTAAAGTTTCCATACCACGCCAATTACCAGTTTACAATCTTTGACGTATATTCCAACGTTCTAATGGCAGTATGGATTCGGTCGAGGACATTGACCATTCCAAAAACTTTAGATAGGAATAGCTCGTGCGATAGATTAGCAATCCATTTCTAATCCTGCTCAGGACGAACAATGTAGACTAGAAAAATTGAATTCTGATTCAAGATGTCCCATTCAATAGGTTCTGGAAAATGTGTTCCATTTTCGGTCGATAGTCGGTACTGAGCTACATACAATGGTTACATTGTGTTATGTTTGTAGCTACCTACATATATCATTTGTTATAATAATAATAAACCTTTCATTTTTTTGTGCCACCGTCCGCGTCCTTCCTCCCGAACAAAAGATTGACATCTTTGCAGAT
Organism: Sinella curviseta; assembly: GCA_004115045.4. Classification (NCBI taxonomy): domain Eukaryota; kingdom Metazoa; phylum Arthropoda; class Collembola; order Entomobryomorpha; family Entomobryidae; genus Sinella; species Sinella curviseta. The sequence continues at coordinate 13,026,010 of CM065489.1, forward strand.
TGAAAATGCAAGCATATTATTTATTATGTAGCTTTACTCTCCTTTCCGCATTTACTTTTTCTAAAGAATGAACGCAGACAGTGAAGTTGTACCTCCATTGTGCCTACCTATGTATTTTTGTTGCATGAAGCATTCATTATTTTTTCAAATCACACCAAGGCACACACCCTTATTACTATTAACGTACATTTCGCGCACGTCACTAGTCACAAAGATACACAAAAAACTCTATTTCTAAACAAGGTGAAAGAGGAAGATTCAACGATTTGGCTAAAAAAAAGTTCGAAGAGGTGCATTTTTTATTCTCTTCTCCACCACATACTTTTCTCATCTAGGTATTACTGTCTGTAAATAGTACAAGGGCGAGTAATATATAAAATATATGTAAAACATGTATACTGAAAGTTTACTATATATCCACGAAAATAATACGAGTTTCAAGATCATGTGAATGTCCGTTAGAAGTTTGTTCGCTGGCAGGCACGGGGAAAGGTCCACAACAACGAGACAACGTAATTCACCATCCCACACGTACCTAACGACTCTCCAAACTTGATAATGTTTTTTTTTCCAAGAATGAAAAACCGACCACAAAATGTATGCATGTACCTAAATGCTCTCCTCTATATAGGAAAGCGCTTTCGCTCTTAAATTAAATTAAATTACAAAGCGCTTTGGATTACCATAAAATATTACATTCTTCCGGATATACAAGCAACTAAATATTAATACACTTTGAAGACCGTGTGGGCTTTCTCCCTCCATACTGGTGTGGTTACAAGCTGACACCAGTTATGCATTATTATTTTGCATTATTCATATTTAGGTGCGCCATTATTGTATTTCTGGATAAATAAATGACATCATCGCAAAATTGCACTGCTAACCTTCCAAAGACGGCACGAGAGGAGAGCAAAAGAGGGAGAAAGTGAGACAGTGACTTTTACTCTGCTTTCTCCTTCGTCTGCTCTCTCTCTACAGACAACCAGGAAGGAAGTAATTTACTTCAGATACCCTATATATACTTTACTACGCCGTTATTATGAGCCCCAGACGGATAATTAACTGATGAAGCAACGTGTCAACAATTTGTACTAATGCGTTGATATAATAGACAGCAGTACATGCACTTGTATGACATTATTATCATCATCATCACATAATATATTTATTTTTTATTTTTTCTTGTGAACAGGTACGAAGAAGACCGCAACACGCAGAATAAATGCGAGTACAACGAAAACACCGGCTACGTTGTGTACTCTGCTCTGGGATCCTTCTTCCTTCCTCTTCTCGTGATGCTCTATGTTTACGCCCGAATTGCTTGTGTGATCACGAGACGTCAGAGATCAATTCAAAAGCTTCACGCGAGAGGAGATCGAGTAAGTATTTTTTTTTCTCTTGTTATGGCACAACTTTCACGTTTCTACTTTCCCGGATATATGCATGCAATATATGCTCATGGTATACAAATTTGTATCTATTTTGACTATCCCGGAGAGTCTATAACCCGAATACTTTTTCGAGCGTGGGGAAAGCTTAAGTAAGAAAAATGAAGTGCTGGTTTATCCATGCACAAAATATATATGATGGTATGATGGTGTCATCATCGCATCATATGCATTCCAAATGATCGTCGTCGCTCTGCGCTTCCCCGCTTTGAACTTGCAAATGAGCTTTTATTCAGTTGTGTGTGTGGACTTGCCTCCTCGAACAGCATGATCCTATATATTCCGGAGAAGATGCTCGAGAGAGCGACAGAAAAAAAGAATCAGTTATTTCACGCTGCTGTTCATTCTTCTCCCATCATCCATGTACTTGGTAACCCTTTTTTATTCTCCTAAAAACCGTATAATATTCTGCTGACTGAAATGCAGTTAAAAAAGTTTCTTTCTTGCATGCAGTCACGATCACATTAGCCAAAGTTGAAGTTTCTCGCCTGCATCTAATACGGTTTACTCCAACAAAATATAATACGTGCCGTTGTAGTCTGTGGTGAAATGGAGAAATGAGCAAGAAAAAAATGTGTTGAGGTTGAGAGGCATTTGCATTCAGTGTCGTCCGGGAAGAGTGGGAGTAAATATCGCGGGGGAAAGTTCATAATGTGGTTTTCGGCAGCAGGACTCTGATTTTCTCCTCTTGCTTTTTGGTTCATGATGGGAAAAGGCATGCCTGACTGAAAATATTAATATTGCATAGTACGGTACACCGAATGAGTCACACTACTGGTTATAATACATAGGTATTAATAGATGAAAATAAAATAAAATATGATAACAGCGTAAACTAGACTAGAAAGGGCGAAATTTCATCAAAATGAAAATTACATAATATGTATTCCGCTCTAATTATGTTGAGATGAACCCACTTTTGACACGTAACACGTTTCTTTGAAGTTCTCAATGACATTTTTTTAATTTGCACATATTTTCGAGGAAAGCAAAGTGTTGTGCCGTTTGGAATACCGGCACCATGTCCTGCTGAGGTCATACAAGGTTGTGTAGTAACGTTGCAAAACTAGGTGCATAGTGCATTGCAAAAATCCTTTTATCCAGACATTACAATATTTATAATGTTCATAAAAATAACAGTACTATTTTTGTAGTTCCAAGAATCCGCGTCGGGAAAGTTTTACATGCACATTTTTATGAATTCGAGAACAGATTTACAGGCTGGGTGCAAAGTTCACTGACTACTGAGATTGAAACATTTTACATTATAAAGTTTTTAATATTAGGACTGGAAAAATGTTTAGTGTTAAAAAACGAAAAGCGTATTAATTCTAACTGTAAGGGATAAGTTTGCCTGGAGAGAAGGCTATATAATCTGCTATACTAACTGTTGACGGTGTCGTTGTTTTTTTTGCCACGTGTGTGTAGTATAGTCGACACAGAGATATACAATATGTAATCCCGCAAGGGTCAATTACTCAATTCACTAGCATTTTCTCGGAAATTTTAATTCGAGCATCATTACAGAAAAGTCATGAAACTTTTTAAAGCGATTTCCGCATCTTTAGTAGATGCTGCTATGCCAAATCAGACAACCAACTTAAAATGCTGTTATACAACAAGAAGAAATAGCGCTAGTTTCATTTTGTTGGGAGTAAAGTTACAGACTTGGACAATTACATCTTTAGATACGATACAATAGGTCTCATTACTTTCAATCACGGAAGAGATGCTTATTATTGCCAATTATTACTGACATCCCTAATTGGCATAATCACCGTATGGCTAATATTCATTTCCGTTCCACATTTGAACTATCTATATAGACCTACACAGGTTGTACGTGGTTCCAATCTGTATCCAGCTCGCAATTTCAAATTATTTTCATCGATCGCAGTCCTACTCCTGCCACTAATATTTTGTCTTCTTTAATGATACACTATATCCTACTTGTAAATCATCTTATCATGTCGTGCCTGCGATTACCTATTCTTTGGTTTATACTCATTTCCTCAACAAAATTTGGGCTTCATGAACGGTATTTGCGAATGTCTCATCCTTCGCATTCAGCTTAATTAGAAAGCTCGACTTTGTATGGCAGACCTAATTAAGTTATTATAAAAATGGGAGAACGCATTTCATTCAATCATTCCTTTTCTTCTCAAGCACGCACTACAAAAACTTAACTATATGCTCTACTCAAAGGACATAATTTGGGTTATGATCTGTGTACCATGATGTTATTTGACGTATTCTCTAGATCTGTCCTTTTATCCCCATTTACAAGTCCGAGGCATTGAAATCCCTGAAAAGATTAATCATTTACTGATGGTCAGTTCGGGTCATGTCAACTAACAATGTTTAAGTAGAGCGCTTTATCCTGACTAAACAAATCGCAGAAGTCAACTACAATTTTCGTCGTTTCAACTGGCATCCCAAGAAACAGGGAAAAATCTGGTGACCATAACAGTTTTGTGTACGCAAAACGCATAGTTTGGGGTGGAACGCAATTATTTCAAAAGAAAGATATGATGACCTAACGGCTTTTGTGGTTTCCGCTAGTCTCTTTGAAGAAAGTACGTAGGCACATTTCCGATAAAAAATTCCGATGTCTTGACTCGACTATGAGACTTAACTATAAACGCGGCTTTCCCGTTACCTTTTTCCCCTTACTAACCCTTTTCTATAGAAAAATCAAGAGCGTACTTGTTACGTTTCATCATCAAATTTCGCATTTCCAAGGAAATCTATTCGATACAATATTATGTAGTTAGCTGAAAAGAGAAAATGATGTCAATTTTAGCGTTTTTTTCCTTCAATACTATTCATCTTGTTGACCACGCGTGCTTTCATTTCATAATAAAAATAAAAGATACCTGATTTCCGGAGAAAAGGAGATAACGTGGCCACACGCGTAACATCTAGAGTTCCTCCATATTTACCTACTTCCATGAATTTACTTTTCTGAATCAGCAAGGCAGCAATACAATGGTGACTTGAATGAAGCTAAAACGAGCCAAAAAAGACTTTCCCAGCAGAAAGATTAAATGACGATAGATCAGAGAAAGCAGGATAGAAAACCCAAGCATATTAAATTTGTTTCACGGAGAAAGCAGTGACGTAAACATGGAGAAAGATGAATCACGTCTACTGAACCGTTAAAATTTACATGAAAGCATGCTTATAACGTGTATATATATTTTTGTGAATGTTTTTAGAAATCGCAATACTGTGGCAGTGATGCGGAAGAGCCTCTGCATCAAAAAGATCGCGAGGATGAAGGAGGAAAAGCGGAAAACGCTGAAAAACAATTACATCGTCCTTCTGGAAGGCTGTCTTCTTCCTCCCTCATCCCTCCCGGAGAAGCCGGAGGAGTTACGGAGGTCGAGAAAAGGGCACTTGCAACTCAAATGGGTCATCACCTTCATCATCATCACAATGATAGCGTCGAGAAGGAATCTTCTGGAGACACGGAGGAGTCTCATCGCCCAGAAAAGGAGTCGAGCAGCAGCAGTTTCTTGGGAAGATTCAGCCTCAGCTCCTGCACTTCCGCCAATAATGAGGATGGAAGTAACAGCAAAATTAACAATAATAAAAAGAAATGTGGCGACAAAAGGTAATCAACAACAGAATTTATTATTAACGGACTACACTTCCTTTTCCCTGACAGAAATATTGATTAAATTTGTTGGGGTAATTTGGCAGTAGGCAATAAAATGAAAATGAATGGGGGTAGCAGGATTCCACCTCTGGGAGTTAAGTGGAGTGAAAGGAAAGCAGGAAATACATAGTACATGTTATTAATTATTATGTTCCATGTCATGTCGGATAAATGAAGTGACGGAGCACTAATTTGTAATTAGATGTGCACGTTACAAACAGCCACATAAAATAAATATATATTATATGTTTTTGCAAGCGTTTTTGTTGAAATGATGCATTTATTTTGCTTTTGGGTTTGCAGGCAAAATAACACACATGAGAAAGGAATGAGCTTGGTTGAAAATCCGGCAATGGCTTTGTCGCTTCCCGATCCGGCAACCTTGGCGTCAGCAAGTGGGACGGCAGAGAGCTCTAGCAGTAGTGGAAACGAACAAGATAGCGCTGGCGGAGGTGGTGTTGTTGGTGGTCCCTGCGGTTGTACCAACTCAAGTAATGCGAATCAGTTGCAAATTCAGCTACCGCACCATCATCATCATCATCGCCACAATAGCACTCAGAGTCTCCAGCATCGGCAAAATCCCGCTCCACCTCCTCACAACTACGTCTCCAGAATGAAAACTGGGTCGAGACTTTGTCACCACAGCATTGCGACCGCAAGTCCGCAAAAGAATATTCATCGCGTGCATCAAGGGTCCTCTTTATCAGGACGGAATTTTGGAGGTTTGGAATTGGCAAAAAAAATTAAACGATAAATATTTTTGTTGCTGAACTGATGAAATCATTAAGCATTAATGTGTTTATGTGGTCGGCAGAAAAAAAGCTATTAAAGTTGTTCAATTTATTTATCTGTAGATGCTGAGCCTCCACACGTGAAAAATTTGGGAAGCTGCCGAAGTTTGGATAGAAGCCCTCGAGTGTGGACTGTAGAGACAACTCCAACATCGCCCTCCTCAGCAAAGAGGAAGGGAAAGGATTGTGCCAAATCAAAGTCAACCTCAAACTGTCGAAGTTGCTCATACGAGCACGAGCTCACAGATTCCGCCAACTCAGCACCAGATAAATCTCCAATTCAAATGGAGTCAGCAATGATGGAGTGCTCACCTGCTGGGAACCCCGCGTCAATAATGGGTGCTGCGAGCGCCGCCGCTGGAAACAACACGAGCATGATAAGCCCACCCCTTCCCAATGACAATAAGAGGAGTCCCTACCAAAACAGGATCCAAACTAATCGAATTTATCAGCCACATCATGCCACGCCAAACAATCATCATCATCACCACCGCGTCATTCCTAATAATCAATTACAAATGAATCCTCCTCATTCCGTGACATCAACCCCGACAAACGCGGGGATGCAGAGGGCGAGGAGCATGAAGTTTGTGCCACACATTCACAACAACGATCAGAATCATAATGGCGGCACAACGTCGAGAGACTTTTCAAGTGGTCGGATTGCATCCTTCAAAAGGGAAACGAAAACGGCGCAAACTTTGGCTGCCGTTATTGGAGCGTTTATTTTTTCATGGCTTCCGTTCTTTACGGCGTATGTCATCAGCCCTTTCACTCCAAGTGCAGACACGATACCACCCGCACTCATGGACGCGCTCATTTGGCTAGGTAATCTATTATGGAAAAAACTTTGTTTTTAATTAATTCATTTTCTGCCGATCCATACCACTTGCTAGCTGTGGAGGAGACGGTGTTGAGAAAAAACTAAATGTACTACTCATCTAGTTCCTCTCTGGAATTTCAATAAATTATAATGTATGTTTTTTGTCGTATTTTCTTCAGGATGGAGTAATTCCGCAATAAATCCATTCATCTACGCTTTCTACAGCGCTGATTTTCGTTCTGCATTCTGGAGACTGACAGTACACAAATGTACTTCGTTGCTACGAAATCGTAATCAACTGAGAAACAGTCCAAGAAGATACGAGGATCCTCCTCATCATCATCAGCATCAACATCCGCAACACCATAAAACTTCGGCGTGATAAATTTTACAAGTTTTTCACTCGCTCTTGTTCGGAGCTCCTGTGTGCTTGCGTGCATACGCTGGCAAATGAATTCCAGATGGGAAATGTCGTAATAATTAATTATTTTTACGATGAACAAATTACACTGGAAAACATAAATAAATACACTCTTATTTTTCGCGTTAAATTATTCATGGAATGAAACTTTCTTCCTTGCTAGCATCAAATCATGGATATTATTTTCCACGCTTTAAATAAAATAACCTTGTGAGAGAGACATGAAAACCAAAGAAGGTTTGCTGACGTTTTTGGGGGAAATGTATTCTGAAGGAAAACCCCGAGTTTTATAGGATGAATAAATATATAAATATATATAAGGATAGATAAAGATAATTGATTAAATGATCCATTAAGGGAAACCGACGTGGATAAATGCGCGTGTCGATTCCTCCAAGAAAGGTGCTATTTAATAGTTTTAAGTTCTCTCAAGATCAAAGTTTTACATTTGTTGGTGCAGATTCTACTACTGCTGCTGCGGTATATTTTAATGACGGTTATTATTAAAATGTTTACCGATTATGCAATGCATTCCTACATAACATGTCTGTATTTGATTAGTAGCAGTACTGTTAAAATTTATACAGCTGGCTGTTAGCTATTTTACGAGTTATACTCTATATTAAGTAATAGTAAGGATAACCTGCTAACTTACATACCACACTTTAAATGTACTACTACCTGAATTGAACATTCTAGTCACTAATCACTAATTAAACACAGTATGGAAAAAGTAGATGTACCTAATTCCTCATTTTTGTAACAACATTAATAATAATAAAAATGTTGGGCCATGAAGATGCAAGCGAGAATAAAATGAGACGCAGTTTATGTTTAATGAATAATTTCTGGAAAAAGCATCTCCTTCATCTGTTCCTTTGTAACGATTCATTATTTGAAGACAAATTTAATCTCAATCTGAAAGCATGTCAGCAACAAAAATTCTCAACTTCGATAATCATAGGAAGGTGATATTTCACCCATGCAATTAATCGCTCCCGTCTTCTTTCACACCTACTTCAACAGATTTACTATACATGCAGGTCAAAGTCTGTGGGAGCTCAGAATGGCATAATTAATTGCTTTTACTAAGTAGGGGAAAGCATTTTGAATGATAACAAGCATGCAATAAATGAATTAATTTATTTTTCTGTTCTAGGAACATGAAGTTATTCATGATTATAAATTATGATTCTCTGCGTTAATATCCAAATCTGATGCAGTTTACCCCAACTAGTACTTTGTGTACATTTCTTCTCTGTACCATCGCTAAATAGATTATTCACACCTTCATGACCGACCGTGACACTTCCAACAAACAAGAAAACGTACCACTACGAGAAGATCTGGATCATTTGCATGCTGACATCATCCCTTTCGCTGCATTGACTATGGCGACAACTGGAGTCGTCTCAATTGAAAAAATGTATAGCAATTGTCCATTATTCATTGAGCCGTCTAGTTTTGCAGACGCAAAATTTGCGTCGCAAATTCATGTAAACCGTTGCATCATTCATTTTTTGGCGAACACGTGCATTTTTGCGGCTTTACGTCGTACGAACTAGTATTGTCGCTGCATGGATTAGTACTTTATGTCATTCATAAAAATCATAATTATATGAAATAACTGCGGCTTACCCCGAATTTCATACTCGACCAAGTTGTCATTTTTTGCCACATTTTCACCAGATCTCATTTACACGTTTGATATTTTTTGGCATATGCTGCTGATGCATTTTTTTGCCAAATAAATCTGCATCCTAAATGAAAATGGCACACCACAAAATACTTACGTTATATTGCATTTGGCTAGGCAGCTAATTAATTCGCTTTGTGATTCAATATATTATTTTTTTTCGGATTACCACAATAATGACGTACGTAGGTACATTATAATGACATGAGTAAGAAGCCATTATGCAACATTCATTCTTGTACGGCGTACATGGTTATTTAGTTGTGGTGATGAACTATCAACCGATGCGAACCTGCAGGTGTTCAATCCACATTAGGTATCTTATCTTGTACACACAAAGTACACATTGGAATTACTCGGCAGCGTTTCTGTAAGTAAGTAAAAAACATGTACCTAAATAAGTTGTACATATTTATGACCCAAGCTTTAGAAAAGACACCTGCATTCAGTTTATGTAATGATAAATTGTGTGGAAACATTTTCTCTACAATTGCACTTGTTTCCAAGGATTCCTTGTCAAATAGTCTATTATATATATGTGTTATGTACCCGTTTTAATTACATATTTGAGTTATCTAAACTTAATGGTCATTATTCACAATTCAATGACCATCAAAACAAGTGCATGAGCAATTGTGATGACATGAAAATTAGTCAACGTCCTTTGCCGTGTTATACTTTGTACTTTAAGTCTACTGAATATTTTCGTCTGGAAAACAGTTTAGATGGAACGAATTTTGTCTTCCAAAAAAATCTTGCCGACAAAAAATTAAGTTGAGTGTTACGTCTTCAAGTTGGTACAGTTGGTACAATCGACCGTTTTTCTTCTTTCCTGGATCGTGTGCTTGTGACTATTATACTCTCTGAACCGTTAACCGTCAGGTAATCCACGCAGACATACTTTTTTGGCGTCTTTTTATTTGAAAATGTATTAGAAATATATAGCTACATTTTGTAATATTGCCATTCATCCATAATCCATCGTCTTTGTTGCATGGAACCACACGTGATATGAGTCATGTAAACGGTTGGCTATTTACTTGTAAATGTCACCAGACAAATGACGTGACAAGGCATTGCCCTAAATTGTGTGTCAATTCCTTTCCAGGGGCTATGGCATTTTTGAAGGTAGATGACACGAGGATGCACGTGTCAAGTCAAAGTACTGTCATTTCATTATTAATTTTTTGTGTTACCAGAAATGTTGCCGTAAACGCTATGTAAATACACACACGTGCGTTATTAAAAGATTGTTGGTAGCTATAACATGTCGAATTTAAGCTGGAATTGAATAGAATCGGAAGAAAGGGAAACTCTGTCATACTTTAAAACAACCGGTCAATTAAAAATTTGCGACGAATGGCATGTTAATTTAGGGTGGGGAGGGGGGCGGTCAGACCCAAAAAACAATGAACAAAAGGATGTTGGATGAATATTATGTATTATCTTTTTGCATACATTTTGGTGAATCGTCCAACTGTCAATATGCTAAAATAGTCATTTGATCAATCCTATCAAATCGATGGATTCCATATATTATATGAATTCCTCAAATTCCTAGCTTCATCCACCCACATCTTAGTTAAAAAATCATACATTCATAATTCATAACTATACTACCAAAGTAATTGATTATACCATTTAAAACCAAACATGCACACCAATTTTATTGTCATAGGGAATGGTTTTTCCGACAAAAAAAAATTGTTCAAAAATATTTGTAACATTTTTTTACTCTAGTAAACAATTAAATACATATACAAGGCATTCATCCATGTGTGGATTATCTGCATACGTACTTCCTGTGAAGCGTCCGTCCGTCCGTATGAAAAAACCAAATGTTTTTGTTTTTGTGGTTTCACTTCTCTCCGTGCCTGATTTTTCATACAGCTCATAAGCATAACATTAAAACTCATACCCACGCTGACCATGTACATAAAAAACTAACATATTATTATATTTGCATTACTTTAATTACATACATGGTATATAATACATAATAATGCATATATAAACTTGTGGTGATAGTTATGTCGCGCACATGCAAAACCGCCATTTTTTCTAGGTATCCGGCTTCAATTCCCGTTAATTATTCAATGAACTGTCATTCAATTATTCGACAAGCAGAGTGTGACGTACGGTAACTGTTCTTAACTGATTTTTTTTCTCTCTGTCTCTGTAGCCCGGGCTATTAAAGCTTTGCATATTTCAATAGGTCAAGCCATCCATGCTCTTTCATGAGGAGGAAGAGTAGAACATTTATATATCCAATCAATAGATTGATTTCAGCACTGTGTTTTTAGCTCACGATATTTCTCGCTCCTCCGCTCTCACTCACTCTCACTACTCACGTAATCAATATTTTGTTCAATTCGCAAATAACTATAAACTATGCATATAATGTTCATGAGGAAGGAATATCAAAGCTTTAGAGAAATGTGCTGAAAGTTTTTTTTTTTGGACAACTGCTGAGGAGAAAGTTGCATGTTCGTATACATGGTCTATAAAAGCAGCACAGAGGTTTGTGTGATATTTGATATTATTACTCTTTTTCTGCTCTCGGTTATTTTTTGGCCTAGTTTAAATGCATCTGAAAATGATTTTTCTCCAAAGGTGTTACTTTTGTCGATAGAGGTGTTCTACAGGATTCAATGACGAAGCCGATGAGAATTGGGTTACTTGCAATCAAGTAATTGACATTCATGTTTTCTTGGAGTACATGTGTGACTTTTGGTTTGTATGAGTAACTGAAAATGACTGACTTTTCAGTGTTTTATTGTTTATACATGGCTTACATACATAATATAGTTTAACCCAACGTTGACTAGAACTGGGTACTATTTGCGTTAATTGCAATTACTTGCATACTTTATGCGATTATCATAGGCTAATCACAATTAACTAAAAGTCATTTTCATTAGTTGTCATAGTAGCATAATCTAAACTGCATGGGTAAATAGCAGTTTTAATATTGTCAGTCAATTTCAGCCCGACTTTTTAATAATTGATCAGTTAAGTGTCGCTAATTGCAAAGTCAATTAAATTAATTGCTCTGTTTTGCATTGCAGTAGTACGGATACTATACACAAGCGTGAGCTTATGCTGAAATTGAGAAACTATCATAAGCAGGGGGGTTAGTAGCCAGCCGGTGTCTGATGGTCCGTCCAATCTCATCTCTAGTTAGTTTTGTGTCAAAATCAAGTGTCGCGAAGGGCAGCTGACTGTCGGACAAGCAGCTTATTTGCCAGTGCCAAGTTTTTGAAAAGGTGAGCACCGTCGGTGAAAAATATTTCATTGTTTTTTTTTGTTGCGCAAGGCACATCTGCTGCCTTTCATCATTCACAACAGTTGATTACTTTTCTTTCAGCAAGCAAAAAAAAAGTATTTTATATTCGCTACTAGTTCGGAGGACAGTCTGTGTGTCTATTATTTACAACGGCCATTTTTTTTGTGGAGGAAAGAAAATCAGACCAATCACCCTCCAAACAACTCCATCCTCCACTGTAGCAAGTTGTGACTTTCGGTTTCGTGTCCACTTGTGTGCTGCCGCTCGAGCGGCACTCTCGTGAGTCGAGCCCGCTCGCGACTTGTCTCTGAATCCACTCAAAACCAACAACCAAAAAAGCAACTCTCCGCATATTTTGCAAATAAAGTGGCAAGCCAGCAAGTCAACCTTATCGGAATTAACTGGACGACCTGTTCTAGTTTTTGTTAGTCGAGGTGAGTGACATTGTCTTTTATTTACACCTTTTTTTCGGTAAAATCCAAATATTTATAGTAAAAATATACTTCATAAAAAAGGAGCATAAAAGTAGTCAGTCAGCAGTTGTTTACATATTTATTATTATTTTGTGAATATTGCTTAAAGTACTTTACTCATCATCTCATAATCATAGTTGAAGTCAGATGGTGAAAATTTTAATTAATTAGGCCATTTTGGTGTTGTGTGTAAGTGTTAATTAGAAGCCCACCGCTTGCCACTTAAAATGACCGAAGACAATTAAGTGATTAGAGCATTGCATCCTGTCAGTTGGCATTTCTTCCGTCGTGTTCGAAGTACGACAAACTTTAGGAAAAATCTTCAATTTCAGTGTTAATTGTTACTTCTAAATTTCATTAATCTCCAGTTCGCCATAGTATCAAACCTTGTCATCATCATTATCATCATAATTATCATGTGATTGGCCGTTGGTGTGTAAATATTTTGTATTTACTTAAAAATTTAATATTGACAATTTTCTTTCATTCTTTCCCATTTTACTAGACTGGACCGGACAGTCGTCTTCGCAACAACATACCAGAGATTGTTAGCGCTTCTTCCAATCCACCAACCTCCATTCCACAACAACAAAAATTGTGGACCACAACTTAACAACAACAACAGTGAGATCAACAAGACATCTTCATTATTTCCACAACCACAGGTAAAAAACATTATCAATTCATATCATTAACTAATCATCTCATTATCCTAATAAATCATCAATCATCCCTCTCATCCTCTTATTAGCATGCCTCATTGCCTCCACCACAACAGCTTGTAAAACCGCTACCGCAAACTTTTCCATATTATTTATTATTATTATTACTACTATTATTTATGCTTATTTTGCTGCGCTGCGGTTTCTGTTATCTTTCAACACAAAAACTCTCCCATCATTTCATCATCACCTCATCCCATGTGCGTTTCCTTTCTCCCCGCTTATTACTATTATTGTTGCCGTGACCCTGACCATCGCATCATTCGCATCTCATCTCATCGTTGTTGCAGTGCCTGTTTGTGTGAGAAAGTAAAACAAAAACAACAACGGCAACAGATCATCCTCATCATCATCTTCCTCTCCGCCACCTTTTTTTCTCACCCACCACCACCACCGTCATCATCATCATCATCATCACAAAAACACGGCGAAACGCCACATGGTCTGCTTCCATCACATTTTTCATCTTTTGCTCTTCTTCGTCTCCTTCTGACTTTTTGCTGCAGCTCAGCTCTTTGCTCTTCTGGCTCTCTTGCTCGTCGTGTTTTTGTTATTGCTGCTGCGGTGCGAGTTTTTTTTTCGTTTTGAGTTGAGTGGATTGAACTCCTTCGTCCATACTCCATGCGAGCTTTTGTGTGTGAGTTGAGCAGCAAGTTTAGTTGATAAAATACCGACACGAATATACGAATACAACAAGTGCAGCAGCAGCAAAACAAAAAAAGCAAGCAGCATTATTGCATTTGCAGCAGCGCTTCGGAGGCGAGAGCAGCAGCAGCAGCAGAGCATCGAGTGTGCAAGTGTGTTCCTTCCTGTTTCTCTCTACTCATCTCTCTTTTTTCTCGCCTCCTTCTCTTCTCGTTTCGCTCTTGCCTGTTGCTTCACATTTCATTGTGAACTTTTTTTTTTTCATTTTGTGAAAATTGACTGACTGACACGAACAGAGAGCCAGTGCCATGCCAGTTGTTGTAGTAGAAGTGTGTGAATATTATTATCATCAAGCAGTGTAGTTTTGTACATACTCCATCTACTACTACAACAAGCTGGATTTTTGGACGGATTGTTTCATAGTTTTTTTTTATTACATAGCACACCGCATCTGACTGACTGACTGATCTTCATGATGTCATAGAGATTATATATTTTACTTTTTTTTTGTCTTTTTTTTGTGTATTTTAGGAGTTTTTTTTTCGCTGCATTGCGTAGTCGTCGAGAAGAGGTGATGATAAACCGCTGCGGATCTCTCTGGTTACTATTTTTTACTACCTACATTACCTATTAGAGTGAACCACACCACAACGCCCGTGTCGAAGTCGAAGTCGTGCAAAAAAAAAAGAATTCGAGGAGGGAAGCATCGCCACAACAGCGGATTGGAGTCACTCGTGTGAGTCGTGATCGTGTCGTGTAAGTTGTTATGTTGCAGTCTCGCGTTTTTTTTTGTTGGCTCATTTTTGTTTTGTTGCAATTTTTTTTTGTCATTTTTGTTTACATTTTTTTTCTTTTTTTGAAAATCATCCGTTTCAGTTGGAGTCGAAGTGGTGCGGCTTTTTTATGTCGTCTTCTTAGTGATTTTTGTTCAACCCTTTTTTTGTTCCTGTTATCTTCTGTGTAAACACTCTTATCATCAGGTTTGTTTTCATAATAATAATAACAATAATAATAACAACGTAACATTGTCATGATTCATGATAATTGTACTTTTGCTCTTGCCGAAAGTGTGATTCAGGAGAAGCAATAAGCATGAAGGTTTTGATTGATGATGAAAATTGAGGAAGGGATTTTTTTGTTTAATTTTGCAGATGGGGAAGAGTAACACGGTCCCAGTTTCCTCTTGGGGAAAGCTTATGTGGAACTTTGTGTGGCTTCCGATGAATCTATCACTCAGCATGAAGGAGACCCGACGACCTGTTGCATTCGGTCTCATCGTCTTGCTCTGTGTCTACTTCATTCTTGAGCTCTACTTGTTCTTCATAGTGGACAACATTCCAGCGGGAGTTCATCTCCCCATCACTACAAACAGTACCGAGTACCCGTGCCATGCTTCACCTTACTGTGTTATTACCACCAAAGGGCTATTCCTCGGGGTGATCGACTTTTACGTTCAGAAGCCGCTTTCCGTCATAGCCAATGGAGCCCTCTCTATCGATTCCTTCGTTAGTGCCAACTTTGTCAGCTTTACTCACATCATTACTGCGCTAATTAGTGCGAAACTGGTTTCGAGTGACTCACTGCTCGTGAGGCGCGTCGGGGTTATCCTGTACGAGTTCAGGAATTTTCTCGACTCTCTGGACGGCGTCGTCGCAAAGGAGGAGTATAAGCGTCGCGGCGAACTTCACTTGTTTAGTCAGCCGGTTGGATTCTGGGGCTATTTTATCGACGGCGTTTCTGATGGGTTTGGATGCGTCTTTCTTCTGGCCGCTTGCTGCTACTTCATGCACCGACATCCGTATCAGCGGAAAATCCAGCAAAAAGTCTACACCCAGTTAACTGGCGTTTCCGTAAGCACCAGCCCCTTGCCTAAGATCAACGTCCTTAACGGCTCTGCACACAAGTTAAAGAAAGATGACAAGGGTGACTCTGAGGCTCAACATCCAATTGCTCAAAATTCAGGATGTGGCTTCATCAATTGGTGCCGGCAATACTTTGCCAACTTTCGTATTACTGGAGCCGGCATTCCAGCGTTTCTCTTTCTGAATCAGCTTCTCTTGTCCTCTCTGTTCTGGAACCGGAACATCATCCTTTACGGGAGGATTCTCGAGCCCACCAGTCCAGGTGCTCATGAAACAGGGTATGGAACTGAGCTTGACTTCACCGCGAGCGCCGTCATTCACTCTCCGTACATGTGGGTGGTGATTTTTTCCTGGAGACTGTGTAACCCTCTCTTCTTAACCGAGCTTCTTCTCCTTGCCATCTTCCTGGACAAAATGCATGAATTTTTGCACATGGTCATGTATTCAGGATTTTTCGTCATCAGTGCTATCTCAGTTCTCTCAGAAATTCACCGGTGGACCGCCATCCACATCCATCATGCCAAGAGTAATTAGTGAAGCCGTACCAATTTACTTACTACTACTATTAGTCCATAGTCACAAACTCAACTGCCAATTCTACAGAAACTCAAGCAAGCGTCGCAGCCGCAGCAGCAGTAACTCATCAAATCGCCAATTCACCGTAGCAAGTAGTTATATACTGGCATCGTTATCATTTCGCAAATAAATTTTATTTTCATTATCATGTATGTAAAATAATAATAATTTATTTGTTATTTTTAGAGCCGTAGAGTAGATCATGTTTGGTGAATCGTTTGTTATGTATTTATTATTATTATTATTTCAGAGACAGGTCTAACCTAAACACTGTATTATGTATTGTTAAAGAATGTTTCATTATTTAGTATTATTATACAGAGAGATATTAGAGTATGGATGAATTGTTTGTTTGTTATTCTTATTATTATGATGTATTATTATTTTACTTGAAATACTCTGTGTGGGAGAAAAAAAATTATTCATTGTTTAAATAAATTTTTACTTCAGAAAAGGAAGCCTGTTTACGTACCGTAATCAGTCTTAAATAAAAAAAACAGGAAAAATTGTGTACACAACCATCAACATCAATAAAATAAAATTGTACCGTGTATCGTATTAATATTCTGATAATAAATGCTCTGTTTCTTTTTAATTGAAATGCATCTTTCAAATCATGATAACAATAATATATATTATGTTTTAATAATAATAAATCATACTCAAAACGATCCTTCATGCTCATAAAGTAAAGTAACATCAACTCTGGATAACTTTGTGGTTAATAAGTTTAACAATTAGAAATTACAATAATAACCATAATATAACATAACAGCTCATACTTTACAAATCTAAAAAATCAAGTTGCATTATAAATACCTGTCGTCATATTAACAACTACCGGAAGTTAATATTTATTTATTCTTTTTATGCCATTGAATGCAGATCAGTTATTATTACTCCTACACAATATGCCATATGGTAAAAACTAAAAACTAACAATTAACATTTTCTTTTAATACCTACATAACATAATATTATGTCGTCGTAATGAGTACGTATTTCTTTTCTCTCTTCTCAACTCTCGTCCCTAAAAAAATCATTAACCAAACCACAAAACGAATAAATGCAACTACATACCTGTTCAATCGATTATTTATGCTTGCCGATCACTACAAGACTATCAAAGTATTATGCTTAAAAAAGGTTTAGTAGTAGTGGGTAATTATCATTACAGTTTAAGATCTACATTAATCATTACAAATAAAGATGCTCATATAGGATTTCAAATAATATTGCAACAACTGTTTTGGTTTACATTCAGATATAGTATGTATAGTAAATATAGTAGTGGAGATTTGACAAAAAAACAATATGTTATAGTAACACTGATAATTATGAAGGAATGGCGATGACAGAACTGGAAATTACTACAAACATAATATACAGTCTAGACGACTTTTTAATGGGGTTACAAAACACAAAAGAAATGTTTCTGTAATAAGTTTCGACTCTACCAGGTTGGCAAATATATAATCATTAAATGTAGTGGTGCTGTATCGAATATCATACATTTTTTATCAACTAGTAATAATAATTACAGCAGTATAGAGATACATTTACAGATTTTGTGTTGTTCTTACAAAAATGGAAATATTTTTTTATGTATTTTTTTTGTTGTAGTTTCCGATAGATTAGATTTTTTTAAATGCTTTCTGTTCCCTAATGAACATACAATACTTACATACTAAAACACGATAAATTTAACAAAAAAAAAGATCTTTTAAATGATATTAATAATCATAATAATACATAATAGTAGTAAAATCATATAACTCGATGTGTGCATGGTTATTTCTGTATTTCTGTACTAATAACATTTTTACTTATAGTAGGCATCATTTCTTCCATTTTATCTGTAAATTCTTCCTCAACTCATGATAACATCAAGTGTGAAATCAAGTGACAATGAGTTCCTTCCTGGTTTTTCTTCTGTACTTCTTGCTCTATCTGTCGCTCTCACAA
Source organism: Sinella curviseta (assembly GCA_004115045.4). Lineage (NCBI taxonomy): Eukaryota > Metazoa > Arthropoda > Collembola > Entomobryomorpha > Entomobryidae > Sinella > Sinella curviseta. The sequence continues at coordinate 13,044,382 of CM065489.1, forward strand.
AATACTCCACAAAACAAAGAAAAAGAAACATGACTTGGCTGGTTGTTGTGTGTGTTGTATGGATGACGAATGACTCGGATATTTATAAAAATCTCCTCGTCATCGTCATTTGTATTCTTTGTTTGTAATTTTGCATTTAGCGACGGTCGCGAGAGTCAGATCTGGAGCGGCGTGGCCTTGGTGAACGACTTCTGGAGCGGGATCGGCTCCTGGAGAATCGCCTCCTCATGGGTGACCGAGAGCGGCTGGACGGGATCATGTTTAAACGAAAAAAGAGTTTAGATTTATTTACACCATCCTTGCATATACTACAAAAATCTGTTATTCTCTCTCGATACAAAAAAAACTGCCAAACTGAGAGAGAGATAGAGAGAGAGGTTGGTCTCTTGAATACTTGGACATACGGAATATATAGAGAGGTATACAAAAAGCATACAAATATTAATATTATAATAATTATGGAATATATTAAAATAAAAATATATATTTTTTGTATAATGTTTTTTGAGTACTTTAAGGAAATACGAGAAATGAAGTAGTAGTAGTAGTAGTAGTGTGACAATACGAAATCTCTGTCTCTGGTGAGGAGGAGGAAGGGGTCGCGTTTTCATTCAAGTCTACTTGTGAGTTTTCTTTATGTGCCTCGACACGACAGACAGACGCGATGATGCTGATGCGATGCAGAGAGGAGGCAGAGCAAACAACAAGGTATTAAAGAGAAACCGGACCGCAGCGAGAATTTTTAAATTTGAAACTATTGTGTAACATTTTTTTAATGCTGACATTCATTGCTAATCATTAGCATTTTAAAAAGAATCTTTAAACAGAATCATACTCGAATTAACGAATCATTTTAAAATTGTCTGGATTGTGGTGAAAATTGGAAGAGAAAGTCATACTCGCATCCGGTTCTCATTAATCGCGTTTGCCTCTGCCCACTTGTGAAGAGGAGAAGGCCCTGTACGTACACCTCATCTCTGTGTCGTGACCTGGTAGCTGTAGCGGAAGTAGTAGCTGTAGTAGAAGTAGGTACGCGAGGTAGTGATGATGAGGGTAGTAGGTAGAAAGAAAGAGGCAGAGCGAGCGACTATTATGCGATCGTGTCCCCTAAGCGATGATGATGGTTGTGTGATGGGTGGTGGATGGAAGAGGTGGATCGTGGTTGGTGGTGATGGTGGTATTTGGTAGATGCAGATGATGGATGACTACACCAGCCAAGGCGACTGATTAAAAACTGACTGTGCAGGGAGGAGCGTAACGGTCCGCACCAAAAACAAAACTATCAGCGCTAATTGAGCGAGAGCAGTGTGTGCGTGGGCGGGCGGGCACGGTCTTGGGATGAGCCAACTAAAACAACTATAGCGTTGACTACACTGACTCGCATAGACAGAGAGAGACGCAATCAGTCATTTTAGCAATGCCTGGCCTGACCGACAAGAAGTTGGTCCTCGTCTCCGCACAGCTTCTCAGCTTATCAACATGACTCAGTGCTTATCATCATTGCCATGCGACTAAGCAGCGGGAGGAGCGGAGACGAGGAGATGGCTTCGGAGGTCACAGGAAAGGCCTCTTTGTGTTGAAGAAGAAGAAGTAGTAGTTGTAGTCGAAGATGTATGGAGGAGGGTCGGAGCGGAGCAGTAGTAGGTGCAACAACGAGAAGGGATGATCATGTTGTGCACAGCATCAACGCACCGTGGTGATAATGATGACCAGATGAAACCGCTATCATATCATATAAAGCCATTTTTTACGTCACACGTTCCTCTAATTTTTTTTTTCTTTTATGTCATGTTTGCAATTTTTTCTTGCTTTGACTCTTCTACTACGAAAAGAAACTGAGGTTCTTCTTTCTAATCAAATGTGTTTCATCATCTTTTCTTTCACGAATTTCTCTTCCTATTGCCCTATCCCTAGTCAAATTTTATCTCCTGTTCATTCTTGACAGGGTCTACATGGGAAACTACATCTATTGCCAATTTTGCCGCTTTAAAATAATAGGTTAGTTACTTCGACTTGGAAAATTGTTTTTAGTTATAGCAGTGACAAGAGTCACTAGTAATATATGCGTCATACTCTTCTTTCTTTCTTTTTTTTCTCTCTCACTCTTTTTTCTTTCGTTAAAACTGTCTCTGCCTCTATAGATTACTACTATAGCTTTTATGGACTTTGATATAATTACTAATAATTATAGTAAGAGTAATGTCCAATATATAATATATATATATATAGTTCAAAGGTAAAAAAAGGTTATTTCACGTAAGAATCGATAAAAAAGTAAACAAAAAATTATTGTAAAAAAACAACAGTGAAAACGATACTATAAAATATGTAAACTCTACTGATTTTTTAAGTGAATATTTGAAAAATGATACGAAAAAACATTTAGCTATCTTTATACTTGGTATAATAATAATAGTTTTTGCCTTTGAAGTCATCAACATCGTCGTCAACTTAAAAGTAACCTGATAGAGCGTGACATACCTCCTATAATGATTCCTGCGTGGAGGTCCCCCTCGGTTTCTACTCCGACCTGTAGACATCTCTGCTCGGATACGAACTCCACACATGCGACTGCAATTTATGAGTCAAAATAACGATTTCCATAATAATCCATCAATTAGAAGTTCCAATTTTACAATATTTTTCAACTCACGTTCCATCCAAGTGCCTAACAGCATCCTCAGCATCTCTTGGATCCTCAAACTCAATGAACGCAAATCCCGGAGGGTTCCTGGCCACCCACACATTCTTCAAAGGGCCATATTTACTGAAGGCGGACTCCAACTCATTCTTGGAAGCATTGTTTCCCAAGTTGCCAACATAAACCTTGCACTGCAAATCCCAGTCACGATGTCGAGACATTCTTCCCGCCGTTATCTACCGGTAACGCACAAACAACCACAATATTAATAATAGCTAATTACGTTATATAGCCACCACCATTAACAATCTTTCCAATTAAAAAAGTATATACACCATATAATCAGTCATGCATTAAAAAAAAAATTTTTACTTACGAATCCCTTTTCAGGAAAAGTTTCCAATCAACAAAATATATAATCTTTTGTCCGTCCGATAAGCCTCAAAAACAAAGTTGTCCGATAACCAACAGCAAGCACTACGGGACTGGAACTGCTTTCCTGCAAAAAAAAATGAACAAAAAAACCATTGACATTTCATTCCATATAGCTTATCCACATAATACTACACACTTATTGTCCCAAGTCCTAAACTTGCCGCTTATCAATTTCCCATCTACCAGTCTTATCATATACATCCGTCGCATATATACATTCTAATGCGCAATAGGTACATATTAACAGCATAAAAAAACAAAACTTTCCCCTCAATCTTTATACTTAAAACCAACATCCAACTACAAACCACACTAATTACCATCATTACCAAAATGCTTTCCCGGTTAGATAGAATAATTGTCAAGTTATCAAAAGATTGTAGTTAGCTTACCTTGTCTATTTAAAAGTTTATAACTATTATGGCCTCTTGTATAAATATATTATTATAGTCTTGTTGGTAGTAATGATGCTGCTGTGGAGTAAAGTGCTCCTCTCTGACTTCCTCTCAATGATAAACTGTGGTGCAGAATGACTGAATGTGTGAAGAAGAAGGGAAGCAAGCAAGACTTGAGGAGAGAGAGAAAAATGGCCGGAAAGACGCCAAAAAAGAAGAATCCTATCAAAGCTTCGTTCCTCTTCTCTCTCACTGTGAATATTATTGTTATGCTTTTTTTATGCCTTGTCTCTATAACAAGCTATTATAGACTAGTCCACAAAATCTTATGCATGTATTTCAACAGCAGCAGCTTTTTTTATGGACGGGGAGGGGAAAACCTGCAGCATTGCCGGGATTACTTGTCCCTCTGTCTCTGCTGCAAAACTGTACACACGGACAGAATAGAACAATATCTTGTTTGTTTGTTTGCAAGTAGTAGTATTGCTGCTGGTGCTGCAGTGTGCGTTACTTTCTTCTTGTGTGAAGGTATTTTGGATTTTTTTCCATTTCATTTATTTCAGACTATTTCAGAGAGCAAATGTGACACAAGCAAGAAGAAAGGGGAATCGAATGGAATATTACTGACTACTGACTGTGGATCTCTAGCTCTAGCTCTGGTTGTTGTTGTACTCGAGTTCTTCATGATATGAAGCTATACAGTGATACGCTAAGTAAGATGATGATGATAAGCACTAAGCAGAAGCATGAATGATAAATGCTGTGGGTGATGTGAATATGAATGATAAGTTTAGCCCTTTCTCTCCAACCGCACCGCACCGGCAAATATTATAGATAGGTAGAGATATAAAGTGGATGAAGAGGGTAGCTAGAAAGATAGATGAATAGAATGAGTGTAGTAGAGACATTTTGCGTCGTTTCGTTCTCTTTTTTTTTGGTGGAGGAGCAGTACACAGATTTTCCAACTTTTTTCCCTAATAAACTTACTAAGAGATATTTTTTTAAGTTCTTGAAACATGCCAGCAGCCCATTAGTTGGTAGTGGAAAGCGATATTCATTAAATTATGTAGAAATTATTAATGAAAGGACGCAGGGGCAAAAGGAAAAAATGTTAGAATAAATACCTATGTTTGTTTATACATATTTATGTAGATGATAATAAATTGTATTTGTTAATGCATGGGTTTTAGTTACTAACCTGAAAAAAAAATAGTTTCTTTCTGAGGAAAAAGGATATTATTGAGTTAAGATTAAGATGTCAGATATCACCGATCACGGTTGAGTAGTGTGCATGCATTCACTCTCGCTCTGTGAACACTCACGTTGCGACGTATGTACCTTTTTACATGAAACAAGGCGAAAAAAAACATATTCCTAAGTAGTCGGGCTTGCTTCCTGTCTCAATTCTCTTTCTGCATTATTGAGAGAGCTGCTGCGAGAGAAGAGGACAAAGTCCGGAATAAAAATGCTACATTGCATGGCATATTATTACTTTACTTACGCTTTACTACACACACATTATGCATGATATGTTTTTTTGTAAAAATGAACAGAAAATCGTTAAAAAGGTTAATAATATGCTGATTTCGTTTTTATGATATTCAATTCTGAAAGTGGAACCTTTGAATTCGTAATGAAATGTCATTAGTCTCAATTTCAGTATTTTATTCAAATTCGCATGGAGGAGAGCGTGGATTTCTTAATAAGTTTTAAGTGCACGAGGCAGAGAAGAGCGGCAGCTCAACGCGACTATCGACCTTTTTTTGAGAGTCAGACGACGCCGTCATGCTGAACAAAGGAGAACAGATTTTATCTGTAATTCTGGCTGGCCGACAGGCTTGTCGATTACTGCCTTTGTTTCTTAATTTATCATGTCGCCCCACAATTCCATAAAATGTAGGTTCCATAAGTGAAGTTGATTAGCAAATTATAATGATGACTTGTAATTGCAAGCATTACTCCACTCTGTATGAGGTACATGACAGAATTACGCGAAATTAATGATGCATTGCATTTAAAAGACGGTAAAATAGTCATGTTTTTTTTCAGTTGCATTTTGTTTTTATTTATTTCATATTTTAGCTCATTATCTTCCACCTCCCCTCGTCTTTCTGTACTTGATTAGCTTCACTTTCACTATTTTCATAAACCTAACATTACATAATATAATATGACATATTTCTTTAGCTAATAAATAAGTAGAGTTATTACCAATTTATCGTTAGAATATATTTTATCGGTGTGATGTATGTATGTATATTTTGTATAACATGTTTATAGAGAGATTAGAGATGATTTCTGTTTTTTTATCGTGTTTCATGTTTTACTCTGTCTCATACCACAAAAGATAACCTTACGCCTTATACAAATAAGTTTTTTTTTCTCACGGAGAAACTGCTTAATAATGATTAGCGATTATAGATACCAATCGCTCATCGACTTGAGAGACGTAAACGTAAACTGTTCGTCGAACACGTAGCGTCAAGTAAACTGCAAGAAAAGAAGATAATATACTTTAACTAAACACAAAACATTATCATGTTTCTCAGTTTTTACGAGATAAATTGCTCCGAAAGTTGTTATCCATCCGTCTCATCAATAAATATTCTATCTATAGCATTTAAATTAAATGTAATGTATTGTAAGCACCTTTCTAAAATAATGTACGGTTACTAAAAGATAGAACAAAATATAGGATAGATTTTTGTCTTCAGATAAACTAACAAGTTGACGCAGTTTCGCACATGTGCAACTAAATACATATATTGTCAAGTGGATATCAATGTAATTATTTTTGCTATCAATTACAAGGTATGAATTTTCAATGGCGAAAAGTCCAAATATTACTTGTTACGGTTTTCGTGTTACGGTGGTGGTGGTGGTTGGCAAGTAGAACTACAAAACGATGCATTATTAAACAGTAATTGTAATTTTTTACGAGCGCAATACTACTAGCTAATAAATTATTTACCAAAATATATTTTAGTACGAAATAGATAAAAAATAGATGGTGATGTATAAGTTACAAAGTATTTATGACACACAAAATTAAAATTTTTTTGAGGAATGCACAAGGAACCGTTAAAATTTTCAAAGCATCTCAAAGAAACAGCTTTTGATACGCAGATATAGTATAATATAGTAAGTACGTAGAGAGAAATTAAGAGAGCCCATATTAGTATTGTCCAGATAAAAAATCAATTTAGAAAGAATACCTGTACAAGTATTTTTTTTTTAATTTACATGTACAATGACTACATACAATTTAAAAACACAAGCTAACCTAATGATACGTTAATTGTCATAAGGAAAATTTACACAGATCTGTTTACACGGATATATATTCCATGATCATATTATTTTTTAATATTTATAGTCCGCCTCACACGTTTAATCTGTACATTTATAGTGGAAATGAACTGTTGTAATGAAATATTGTCATAATGGTAAAAAATGAAAGCAGCAAAGGGACTCTGTGCTCAGTACCGGTATACTTTTTCAAAAAAATAAATTAAAATTGAGCACAGGCGAAAAACAAACACCACCACAAAAAAAATTGTACACATTTTTCTCACAATATTGCTTACTGTTTTTTTCTCTCCATATATATTACTAGTATACACAGTAGTAGTTAAGTAAAAATAACTCGCGTTATAGCCTTAAGATCGACAAACTTGCTACAAGCTAAATATACATAATAATATCATACGCATTCCAATAATAAAAAATCATTCAATTCTGGTTTGTCGTCATTGTCGCTCGTCATTATGCCACTTTTTAAAAAGTTCACCAGTTTTTCCTTCTGCGCAATTGTACAATATACATAGTAGTATAGTAGCTAAAAAACTGATAAATAGTAAACTAAATACATACATAACTAATTTGTTTTTTATAGATTGAATATGTCTACTTGTAAGGCAAATTGGAATGACTGTCCAGCACAATGTTTCTTTTGCACGATGAAAAGTTTCCATTTTTTAACTGGCAATGAGGCGACTTCGTGCAAACATCAACAACAAACACTAAATATAGCGTCTCGGTGACTTTCTCAAACGCTCGCGAGAACAACTCTAATTTTTACAGTAATCCTCTAAAAACAATCATGACTACAGCGATCAAAAGTCAAAGAGAAAGTAGAAGAAAGAAGAGAGAGATATATATATCGACGGAGCAGCGGCTCTCAGCGTTACAAAGTCAGCTAAATTAACACCTATATAGCTCGTTTTTTAAGACAAATTAAAAAATAAATCATTTCCCGTTATAAGTCAATGCACACTAGCCTTAAAAATATCTTCTTTTCCCATTCCGTCTCATTCTCTTTATGAAAAGGTTCTTTGCTCTACCTAATTTGGTAGTGTTGATGATAACAACAGTAATTTATAATATTATGGCGTTGTTTTGTGTATACAGTTAGCTAAATGCGTGTAGCACAATAATAATATGTCATATAATAACAATCAGGTTTATCCAGTGTTACATTTTACGCGATTTACTCATGATTGCTATATGGTATTGTACCGTGCCATTCTTAACAGTAGTACTAATTAACAGTAGTAACAAAAAAAAGATTGTTGCTTTTTAAGTGAATTGCTAAGTTGCAATTATTATTGACATAGAGAATATCAAAAAAGTCACAACAACAAACGACGCAGTAGTGGTCGGTCAGAGCTCTAAAGAGTAGTAGTATCATATTTTATAGTATCAACAATAAGTTTCTGCACTCATCACTTTAGTTCTCTCTTGACCGAAGCAAAATTATTTAACGCTAAATACTTTTGCAACTAATTGTCAACGCGTTTACATTGCATGTAATGTGTAATGGTAATAATAATAATAAAATATGTGTTCCTAAAAAGTATATTATTGTAATAGGTTTACTTTATGTTGATAGTACCAAGTACGAAAAGTGGACGCATTCACGATTCGTTTACGAGGGTTGCATTTTTATGATGACTGTAACTTTTTTTACAATTAGATATTATCCTAATTTACATATATCATAACTACTTATACAACACTAATTTCTATCTAAATTACTTTTTGGCCAGGATCTCAACTTTTTAGCATTAATATATATCCACAACATCCTTAAATTGCTTGCTAAATACTACCATTTTTCGAGGTGTGCGTAACTCTGACAGGGTGAACAGAGATCCACCTAATATATACGTATTCCTATCCCACTTTAACGGATAGTGTAATTATTCTTTTTATAATACAAAAATGGCATTTAATGTCAAGGAGGATGATAAAAAAGCGTGCGCGGCGTACGTAGTACTTATATAGTAGTATAATATTTGGCAAGTGAAATAATGTAGAGGTCAAGAGGTAAAAATAATGGCGATTGGGTTGGGAAAAGGTGGATGGATATGGACAATAATGACTTAAAAACTGAGTAAAAGTGTTTGAGTATACGTATAGTATGTGTAGTGGTTGGAGGATAGAGTAACTTATTCGGTGAGTCTGCGAGAGGTGCATAGTCATTTTTTTCTTCAGTTTTTCAGTTCGTCTACTACTAATCAAGTGTAGCCACTTTTACAACTAACAATAATATATGTACGTATACGTATTTATCGTTATAAACGTATCATTATTATAATATTTTTTCTGTATTCATTTGTCAGAGAGTTTTAAATGTGACATGGTTGTTGTGGTGACGAAGACGTGAGCTAAAGGTTACGTTTTTTGTTGCATGCTTGCATAGCACGGTCAAGTCATTTTTTTGAGTTAAAAATAAATTACACGTGGAAAATGATTCCTATTGTTTTGTCTTAAGCCTTAAATAGTATTTTATCTTTTAGTTCTGAGGCACGTCCTCGCATAGTGCCTAAAAGCTAAAAAGGTACATGTATTTTTTTTCTTGCTTTTTTCCTGTCTGTCCTGGTCGCTAACCGCCACTCACTTACTCGTACTACATAATTTACATTTTGATTTGTTCGATGAAAAAAAGATCTGTAGTTCTTCCAGGTTCATTTTTGAGTCACTAGTTATTTTTTTAGCTAGATGCTAACAATAATGAGCTTACTCGGTTTTTTAGTTGCATAGATTTTGAATTTGTTGCAAGCAGGTTGCATAGCTAAATAGTAGGTACCTTTCGTACAGTTATTTTGTTTCTGAAACTTATGACTTCGGGAATGCTCTTTCTATTTATTATTTTGTTTCTAGAGTCACTCCTGAAGTTCTTATATAGCCGAAAATGAATGCACAATGTAGTACGCATGATAGTTTAATTGTAATGAGTTTTTCTTCTTCTTCTTCCTGTACCGATTATTACAGCTTTCAACTGGCAACAATGCTACATTCGAGGATTTGGCTACATTAATTGCTTAAGTAGAAGTACATATTTGGAAAGCGTATTGCCTAAATATGCAGTAGTATTTCTATTTCTTTCAGATCATTTCATTCCATTTGTAAATTTAGCGATTTTTGAAAGTATTGTGTAAATACAACAATGGTACTTGAAATTTTGGCGATAACAAAAGTAATAATGATAAGAGTAAGTTAGTGGTTACAACACAATATTACGTAGGTATGTCTGTGAATGTACATGAACCATAAATTTAGATGATTGTAGGTAATTTGTTCACAATTGCAGAAAAGTAAATAAGTCGTGGTGACTGGAAAAGATTGAATAAGAAGAGAGAGAGACAGTAATAATATCATTTTCAAGACGAAATAGAATAGAAGGGGGCCATTCTAAATTCCTGCTTTTCCTTCAAGTAGCTTAATTTCGTTTGCGAGTTATGTCTGGAAAGAGCTTGCCATCCCCAAACCAGAAAGTGATCATGAGCACTTGCATTGCCACGGCAAAAATGACAGCAAGAATGGTGTTGGTGACTGGAAATGGATCCTTGGGCGGCTTCGGTTTAGTATTGAGACGAGCCTGGATACTGGCTACAGTTGTGCGCAATTCTTCGATTTGCTCAGACTGTTGGATCTGGCGAGCAAGTAGTTGACGAAGAAGATCGACCAGTTGACGGTTACTTTCCCTGAAAAAGGCAAATAAATATTTCAGTCACTCAATATTTAAAACATAATAATTTGATTGTGGAAATGAGAAAATCACCTTTGCTGGAACGCTGGAACAACTTGATCCGCTCCTGGTAATTCCCGTCCCAAAGCTCCAAGATCAACCTTGGAAAATAACAGATTAATTTATTAGCAAAATTATATGTTAAAAGCAGAATCCTAATATATTTTTCCCGAGTTAGTGAAAATTAGTCAAGTAGTAGTAGGAGTAGTATTGGCGTTGTTGTTGCTGACGATAGAGACGAAGGTGCAAAAGATGTAAGTAAAGAGAGAGAAAGAGAGTGAAAAAAACCAACATATAATTAGTTTCTGTGTTAAAGCAATTGAAACGTGAGAAATGTTAACAGAAGCATAAAGCAATGTATTAAAGAAAAACAAAGAATAATCAAAATCATAAACATGCAAACCAAACCCATTAGTAAAAAGACAAAAAATTAAAATAAACAAACAAAAAGTGTGTGGATAAACCTGTTGGTCAGTATGTTCCATTTCATCACCATGATGACCTTCATCGTCATCATGATTTGGGAGGATAGAGGAGCTGAACGCCTCTAGCATTTCCAAGAGAGGGTCAGGTTGAGGGGTACTATCACTACCAGAATCACACGGAGACGACTTGCCACCATCACCATCGCCACTTGTGTTTCCAGTAGATGGAGTGGTGGTGGTAGCAGCCGGAGCAGTCTTATCGTTACTCTCAACAACAACATCACTATCTTGGTTATTATTATTACTACTGGAAGAAGCTGTGGAGGAGTTGGATTGACTAGTGCAAGAGGAGGCGGAATTCAATAAATCGTGTTGGTAGATCTGGCTAGTGGAGGGAGTGGCAGTACTAGTGTTATTTGCAATTTTTACTTTGCTTTCCACCGAGATGAGCGAGGATGTGCGCATGATGGGCGTTTGATGTCGGCGCTGCACCTCCACAATGTAGTCGTGCTCAAACTCTTTCAGATCATTTCCATCGTCCCAGGGTCGAAGATCATCATGCCTGTAGCGCCAGGTTGTTCCATCGTACACGAAATGCTTAGGTAACCAAGTAGCCCCCGTCTCTGCACGTTCCGCAACTGCACGTCTCTGCTCATCCTCGAGAGCTGTCTTTTCTAACGTGGCCGCTTCTTGATTCTCGGCTCCAATGGCTTCCGTGACCTTGAGCCACTTCTTTTCCGACTCGGTGGGAAGTTGCTCTTCCAGTGGGACTGTAAATCGTTTCAGACGTTGGGAACGGACTCGATCAGTGACTTCCCAGAGGACTTCCTCAGACTAGAACATAATGCATTTTGAATTGAAAACAGTGTACAAGAATAAAAGGTATTGGATTCAGGAGAATAGATGTCACTCTAAATCATGTCATTACCCCATTCCGTTTATTTCTCAAAGTGATCTTGCTATCCCAATGTCCCTCGACAGTGGCGATGGTCTCTCGCCCCAATTTAATTTTTCCGTATACCGCATTTGTACTATCAGCTCTCCCCAAAAACCCTTTCAACTTAAACTCCAGTTCGGTGAAGTATCCAGTTTTCTCGCAAATGATACTCACGTTACCGCCCAGTTCCATTGAGAGGGTTCCAACTAGGATCCCCTTGCAATGTGCGTATGGCATAGTTATTACGTATGTCTCCCCGCGAGGCAACATGGTCAGCGTAGCCTGTCCGTCCAGAATAGCTGAGGTGGAATTCCCGTAAAATTTCGATTTGGCAAGAATGGCAGAAGAGATGACATATCCGTCCTTCTTGTTCGTGACGTAGAACGCTGACACGGGCGGATGGTGGCTTACTTGTTCGGCCAAGTAGAAAGTGCGCGAGCCATTAGGATGTTCCCAATAGCATCGGTAAGTCTCCCCGAGAATCGGATTGTATGGCTTTTTCAATCCTTTCGGTTTCTTGTAGAAGCCAGAAAGGTACCACCTGAGAACAGACTGCATTCGGAGGTACGCGTCATTCTCCTGAACGGCTCTGCAGATAATACAAAAAATGTAGGCAATGCCACATTACGCTGTTTCGCACGAACACAAAAAATATCAAGATTGCAAAATTGCTGATGATAAAAAAATTGCTAACCTGCTTAGCAAATCCGCATGATAATAGTAATCGCTGAGTTTCTCAAGAAATGACCTTGGTTCCAAGATAAAAGTAGGCAGAACAACCCTACTTAAATCCATTCCCGGTCTCACTTGCTTCACGAGAAACCACAACAAAGACCTGTTTTCATCACCCAAAACTTCACTCTGTTCTCCCGTTACGTGGTAAAAATCCTCCTCTACGCGTGCCATGTAGTGGGTTTCCGTCGGTGTTATTTCCTTATCGCCCCCCATCCCTGTTGCATTATTACTGTTTGACGAGCCACTCGCCTCTGACTTTTTCCTTCTTTGTCGCATCCCCTGACCAATGGTAATGGGATCCGGCTCGTCTGTGGATCCTTGACTTTTCAGTAGAGCTTCCGCAACACTTCCAGCTCCTCCTGACATTCCCATAAGGTCAGGCGTTTCGGCGTCTTCTTCGGAGAAGTCGGGAGCATGATTCTCATCCACATGAGACGTATCACTATCAGACTTTTCAGAGTCGGTACGAATTCGACCACCGGGTTCCTCCATGTCAGAAGCTCCCCAGTCTGTTTCCAATGCATTACAAACAACATTAAAAATTGGAAAATTAAGACCAGCGCAACCTAATTAACTGGTTTTTATATTTCTTGCTCTTACCCATATCGTTTTCAATTTCCGTAGAAATTTTATCGCTATCCATAATGTCGCTCGTTCGTGGTGATCGGACCAAAAGCGATGAACACCTTCAAAGACACAGGATAAATATTCAATGAGATGGAGAAAGTTCAAAAAATTTCTATCCTGTTTTACGCACAAATGCAATTCCCAGTTGACAATACGAATTTACAATGATAAGAACGCTGGCCCACTCAGCAGTCTATCTTGTCCTAGTTTCAATTCAACGTGTACTAAACTCCTCACCACTCAACTTTCTTAATACCCACTTCTGACAACGAGCCTCACCGGAAAAATTGCTTACACTCGGTATAATTGAAAACGTAAAGAAGGAGAAAAATATAATGTCTTGTTCCATCATTATTTGCTTTTCCACTATTACCACTTACATAACGACATCACGAAAGCCGAACCAATACAAGAAAAATAGCAACACCTTAACTCTTAATACTCCACGGCCAGTGAAAAAAAACGCCGATACTAATTTATTATTCACGTTTGCATTATGTTCCGTGACACGAAAGAAGAGTGTGTTCGTGTCATCATTGTCATCCTCAAACCCAACACGAAACTAACGCTAGCACATAGATAATGACCATTTCACAACATACTTCTCTCTACACGGTTCCCTTAACGTCGTCGTCTTTGTAGCTGTTATCATCATCATATCATTCATTATTTCTACCCACTTTCTTCTCCATATAGCCATTGACCCACAATTACATTTTTTATTCAGTACGTGAAAAAGCAATCCTATACACAAGGCTCTCCATATTTTGCTCTCTAAAAGGTCTTGAGAACGGCCACTTTAAAATGCTTTTTTCATCGAAAAAGTATTTTTCTATTCATATAACAGTCAAACATGCAAACATAAAACAAAATAATTTAAAAAGTCGTTTATTATTGCGCTAGCTTGCTAGAGCTACAAACCAATCAACTATATACGCTTATTTGCGACCACGTTGACATATTGATGGACATCCAAGGAATTCTTCGCATACATGTTAGTACCTATAGTATCGCAGCATGTCTTTCACAGATGCGGGAGGCCAAAATAAACACATTAACCGAATCGATCTATAGGGAAAAAAATTAATCGAACGTACAGGTAAAAAATACATAAAAACACATACATTCATTCGTCAACACGTGTAATATGGTAGTCAGTTTATTGGAAAGTGTGAACAGCATGGAGGACCAGTGTATACCGCTGTTATCATCATCACATCAGTAGAGTAGCCAGAGAACAGCGACATTATATTATGCGAAAAAATCGATACATAATGCTCCTGCTCGTTTAAATACATGGCATGACAAAACCCTTGAACTATTTAACAGTTTGAAATGAAAAATGGTAATGGCTAGATAAGAAATTATGGTCTCGTGTGTGGTGAGGGGCCCACATTAAAACTTAATACGCAATGGGAGCTAGTATTGAGATTGTTATTGTTATTGAAGTTTTAAGTGCATGTGTACGTATTCTTACGTTAGAGCCAATTCAAGTCCATCCATCCAACACTTTCCCTCGTCCGCAGACGCTGCCCTGCAAATAAGGTACGTTGCTGGAAGCGGTTGAACAACAGCGCCGATGGTCTCTCCATTTGGGCCTTTGGTAGCCCAGATGGACTGTTCGAGCGGATGGAACACTTTGAAACAGAAACCCTCCTTTTTCGATGGTCTCTCGATCACCTTACAACAATGAAGTAGGACGGTGGCGACCCAGTGGCTACTCTGTGAAACCAATGATACGAGGAATCGTTAAGAATTATTGAAAAGGCCATTAATGATCCACTGCAACTCACTGCCAACATGCCAAAATTTTTAATAAAAAGCTCTTGGCTTGACTTACTTTGACTTTTCCTTTGTACAGGAGGAGTAGACCAGGTTTGAGGACGGCTAGGAGTTTTGTCCACCCCTTGAGTTTACCTCGTACTTTAAGAGAACCAGTAAGTATAATTACCGAAGGGTCTTTCAAAGCCAATGTCAACTCTTGAGCAACGCGTTGTTTCTCACGACGATAGTTTTTGCGCTGCACCTTATACGATAACTCCTGTCAAAGAGAACAACAATAGTACTCTTATTATTCACATTTTATCTTTTCAGACGCAAAACACAAATAGAGAATTTAGCGATGATAAGCGTACGCTCATTTCTACGGAATAGATAAAGCCATTCTCCACACTATATATTTTCTATCACTACCGTCAAAAGTAAACGTGCCTCCTCTTTCCAACAGTAGTACTGCATTTTTATATTTACAAGATGCGCTCACTATATGAAAACACACTGGAAACTTGTATCTCAGGAAGCTTGCCTTGAGACTAATAATAATAATAATAATTTACGTTCTTGATGACAAACATGAAAGGCTTTCAGAGACAATGGAAGCCTCTAGTAGACTACAACTTCATTTGTCAACTTGGCAGCAATTCGCTTCCGCAATGAAACCGTTTCCTGAAAGATCTTGGAACGTTTTCTCCTACTATTCCAAAACTACAAGACAAAGAGAGTGCATCCTCAAACAAAAGTCAAAGGAGAACGCAGCAGAGCTCCTTTCTACCTTCTTTGTTTATTACACTTTCTCGCAATAAGCGATTGCAATCATCGCCATTCTATTCCCTCGAGACACTTTCATCTTCATCATCACACGAGTCGCCACACACTCTCTCAAAATCAGACACAATGTCGGAATGCAGATGAAATGCGGATATTTATTCATTCCCAGCATCTTCCCCCCATCATCACCATAATATTTCCATAAAATTCCATAATAAGTAAATAAAATAAACGGTTTTCATGTTGCGGGTTTGCGGTGAATGTCAGTGCCAGCCAATACCTTACATCACATCATCGCCGCTGCCAATGCCAAGTATGTGACGAACCACGCGATTAACTCTTGTTCCCCCGTGCCATTGCAATACTACTTGCAACAACTGCAAAAAAAACTACAAATAGGCACATAATCTCTGTGTATGCGAAACCGCTATGACATTGGCAAAAAAATATATGATACTTACACGTTCCACACGCTACATAACATACCTACCTACGTAATACGCCATAGTATTACTCCACGACAAAGCAAAACATTGCTTGCAATTCATAAAATTCCTAATAAACATGATTTATCGTTATCAATATGCGAAAACGGTACAATGTAGCACAAAAAAATTGCTGGAATGAATGTAGGTAAAATACCTAAAGAATTACATTTCACGTTCACGTTTTCCATGCCGGAACCTGACATCATCATAATATAATAACCTACATAACTAACCAACCGAGCCAAGTAAATAGCTTACACGCTTTGCATAAATCTGGAATGTCTCCAGTGCAGCAGGAGTAGTCCCTATAATAACACGTGGGGTATCATAAGACAGTCACCATTCGATATTATTAATGAGAAACGTGCTGAGGAATGAGACATGAGAATATGATGACGGTTGTAGTGATAGTTCATCAATGATAAGTACTAATTACTACGTTGTTATTAAAATAAATCAACTCAGCCAACAAAATCTGCCAACGACAAATGCACGAGCATCGGCTTAATTACAAAAAGGAAACGAAACAGAAAATTAACTGACCTTGTCCTCGGTTTGTTGCTCTTCCCCCAGCACAGACCCTGCAAAAAGAAGGACACAAATAGAGAAACTTGACAGATTTTGCTAATCATCATTACACACAATTGTACTGCTTCTTTGACATGAACAAAAGATAAAGAACATCAGTACATTATTATTAAATACCACACAACAACAACAACATCAACATATACATATTCTCAGAGGCCGTTTTTGGTACTGAAAAAAATATATATAAATTAACAGAGAAGTTAATTATCAAGGAAGACAAGAAACGAAAACGCCTTCACAAAAGCTGTTCCTAAGTCCTATTCCAAAAAACGTCAATGTTTTTAAGCGATGATTAATGGGTTGTGGGTTGGTTGGTAGTGGTGTGGGTGAGTTTCTATATAATAGTTATTTATTTTGAAGAAGACAGACATACACATTATATAAAAAAGCAGCGAGAGAGAAAGAGAAATGCATGTTGAATAACACATACAAGTGAAATTCAAAAGACGCAAGAGAAATGGTTAGAGAGACAGAGACAATGCGTATTTTTTAGTGGTGGTAAGAGAAGTATAATATATAATTATTATGCATGGAGGAACGAAAGCTTTGATTTTTCGTCAATGCAAAACAACAATGTATGTAAGTGTTTTATTTTTTTTAATCAGCTTTTTTTGTTTTAATTTTGTACCAGGCGAGTGGGGACTCCTGTTGAGGGAGTCGGATGATCCGCCATGATGAGCCTGACTTCCGAATTTGGGGAGCACAACATGCAAGCTAGGTTTACGCTTCAGCTCTGCAAAAAATCACAAAAACAACAAGAAGAAAAATGGATGAGAGGTGTGCGTGCGGAGTGATGCGCATACACGAACAACACGTTCACATTCCATTGTACTCAAAAAAGGAATCTCGTCAGTATTTATATAACTTGACGAATCCAATCTCTCGAGTATAAATCAAACAGTCAGTTAGTTTACTACTACAATAATAATAATAACAGCTAATCATTGTTAGGTAATTTTTTTCTCATTATTATCGAGCGACTCTACCAACTACAGAAAAAAATATTGTAACGACAAGAAAAAAGAAATCCAAGTACCTGCTGGCGAGCAACAGCAATTACAAACAGGCAACTTCATCATCTAGTCTAATTTTCTTTCTTTTAACTAAAAAAAGGAAGCACTACTAATCACAGTCACCACTGCGCGCACATATTAGTAATATTTTCATATTCTATCTGTTCTCTATTTTTAAAAAAAATGAAAGAAAGGAACAAGGACGGTTACAAAATAACATAAAAATAATAAAATAATATCTAGCTCTATAATAACAACTATTGAGAGACTGAAGCTAGAGATATTTCCGACTGCCTGTCGGCTCAACTGACTTTTATTGCTTTGCTAGTGAAAAGAACTGACTGATTTTCATGAGGAATGTGAGTTTCGCTATGACAAAAGGTAGTGTGGTAGCTGCAGCAGTCTACTTTTCATACTACGGTGGCCATAATCAAAACGATATTGATTTCTAGCCTTGGTCCGAGTTGGACACACGAAACAAGAAAAAAAATGTGGAGGCTAATGAAGTGGAAGTGGAGTAAACTTTATGATAAAAAAGTCAAAGTCAAAAAGTAGCAAAAAAGAGGCAGTTTTAGTAGCAGGAGAGAGAGAAAATGACGATGACAAACAGGAGCACCACCACCACCACTACTTTTACCTACATACGTACGTATTACATGTTATTATGTCAAACGGAGCCAAGCGTGGAGGAAAAAACGGGGGAGAGAGAGTTGTTTGTGTGCTTTGTTGTTACTTTCTCTACATGTGTATTAATGAATCATGGAAATAAGCTATACAGCTCGCGATACATATTTTTGGTGAACGAGTAGTGGACATTTGGACATGCGCATGAAACAAGGGCCAGCAAAATTCCGGAGGAAAAAAATATGTTAGAAATGGACAACCATGCTTGATATGAAATATTATTATGTCGGTACGGCATTCATTCATGTTCAGAATGAAATGAATGGAAAAGGCAACAAGTACCAAAAAATTCTGCACGAAAACGAAAGGAAATCAATTTACATGGAAAATAAAAACAGTAAGTGATAAACGAAAGAACTGAAACTTCGTGCAAAAAAAGGGAAAAACGTAAGTGATTATTTACAAAGATTAATGAATCGCGTAATAATCGAAGTTATTACCTGCTCCTTTCGAAGTAACGGGAGTGGAGGTAAAGCCTGAAGCACCATTTTGAGGCGGCCCATTGTTGCCAACTGGCGTTGACGATGTTGACGAGGGAGCGGTACCTGGGGTAATAACCACAGGATTCCCAGTGGGCGTACTGTTGTTGGTGGCTGTAGCGCCTCCAGTACTACCAGACATCATGGCATTGGAAGAGTTTCTATGCTGGAACTGAGTGAGAAGGTTTCCACCACTCGAGACAGGGGTGGTTGAGTCTTGAGGCGAGTGAGAGTACGAAAAGCTGGATTTTGGAGTGAGGCGCGCTGTGCTGCCACCACCGCTGCTGGTGGTGCTACTGCTGGTACTTGCTGCTCCTGTGTTGATCGCGAGGGGTTCCGTAGACGATGACCCCGGCGTTGACATTGAATTGTCGATTTGTCACGGTACAATAAAAAAATTGTGCGGAGTGGAGAGAAAGAAGAGATGCCTTTTGTTAAAAGCTTCCCTTCCTTTCGACTGGAATGGTTGAAGAGTATAAAAAACGCACGCCGGGATCTCCCACTATTTAGACATTTTTGTGTATTGACTAATGACTAGGATACCTTGTCTTTTTCTTTGATGACCAGTTAAAACGATGACCAATGTATTGTTGCTTACACTACACAGTCACAACCACTATATGTAAAACAAAATTCACAATAAATGGCTCATTGCTTATTTTGACATCAGTCTGATTTTCTATCCATATCCACGTTTAAGCATCCTTGATATTCACTTTTAACTTGGCACTAAAACTGACTGGAATAAGGGGACACAAAACTCCATCGTGTCATGGTCTCTCAGTAACTCTCTGACGAAGAAAGAGTTATAAAATAAGTCTCGTTGTCATCCGCAGCCAATCAGAATGGAAAGTATCACAAGATAACGTTCCAGAACACAGTCAAGGGGCAATAATATGGTCACTTCTCTAGATGATCATGTATTTCCACCACGAAAATAACCAGGAATATTTAGAAGTCGTCACCGCCCCTGCAAAAACAAAAGAATATGAAATTATTAGACCACTTTCTAAGAAAGTCCTTCTTTCAACGTGCTCCTTCAACAATATCAAATTCTTTAAGACAATAAGTGTCTACGTTTCACTTTCAGTGACACACGATAATGACATACATATATCATTTTGGCACACTATCGTTTTTTATCATCCATGCAAATGAAATGGATCACACAGCCTACATCCTATGCCATACGTTAGTCCTGTCACGTCAAAACCTAACGCCCATTATTTACCCACAATAAGACGAACCAACGACAAACAAGTTTAGTTGACTTGACTAACTCCGCCAATTCGTCCCAATATCCAACAAAATTACTCAAACCAAACACACTCAACAAACTAAACAATATTAATCTCGTTGTTTGTTGTCGTTCACTAACTATTTTTTTCATAGTATTTTCCTGTCTGCACCCAAACTACCTAAATATCTCATCCAACATCTAACGAATTTCAGTCTAATCATTACAAACATTTTTTTTCTGTGATGATGATCCAATGCTCTCAGGAAATGAAAACAAATAGGTATACATACATTTACACGTACAAAAAAATGACAATAACAAAAACAACGGAAAAGCAGCAGCAACAGCAGTCCTCTTGATGATTGATGAGATGAAGTGTGTAATAATATACATACGTAACACAATCGCAACTATCACACCAATTATACCATAATAACCAATAACCGATAAAAATAGAAAAACGAAGAGTGTTTAAATCTGCTGTTCAATGAGGAATGTGGAAGATTACATCCCTTACACCCGGCTGATAATCGTACTAACACGATTTCATATACGGACAATGGACCATACTACGATACAAAATATATAATATCCGAAACGATAAGATAATGACGATGATAATGCTATAGCATTATTATTATTTAATGTGTGATTATGTCTCTATAATATGTACTACTACTACAACTCCAGATAATATTCTCTACTACTGCTGACAACGAACTTGACATTATTCGCTTCTGCGAAATGAGGATCCGTTTCATTGCAAATCCATCTAACTATTAATTAACAACGCTTCCCGATCTACCTGTATCAATGAATGGAGCTTAACAGCAGCAGCGGATGTAATGTTAAACTTTAAACGCTATTTAAACCTAAACTTTAAACAACTGTCTCTTGCACTTATTCAATGAAAACTGAGCTGACAATGAAGTTGCCGACTTACAACAGCTGAGACCAATTGTTAACAACGGTTAGTACAGCAACAATGCACAACAATGCACAATGCAAAAAAAACCTTTTTCCCATTTCCTTCTCACATTTATCCCAAAACTTTAAATGACTCAGAAGCTGTGAGAAAATGATAATGTTTTCCAAAAAAGCTGTGGCGCAATTTCCCAACAAGGTCAAAACTTTTCGACTATTATATATCAACTTACATTCACTATTATTATTACCATTACTACCACACTACTCCTACTTATAACCTACCAAAAAAAACTAGCAAAAATCCGCATTCCAACTTATGACTTACTACAATAACAACAACAATGACTATCTATCTATATGGTCACCAGGACGGTAGGAGAGAGCAACAGATCAGTTATTGTAGTAGTTAGGTAGTTCAGCTCAAAAGTATGAACTGTTTATCATAAAGTACGTGTACTACTGACTACATTTGACTGCACCACCAACAGCAACAGTCATTTGACGTTTTACGACGCTGCTGATAAAAAATCAAAATAACATATCATTATCACACGTACTTAACTCAAAGGATAATTATTATTACAGAGACGATCATCCTCCTTGCCTGCCTATATGAATGGCGATCGTGATGATTATAAATTGTATTGTAATACCCTGTGCAAACTTGGCCATAATGACAATTTTGTACACCCCTTTTTCCCACTCACTCAACAAAAACCCACAACAATCAACACCCAACAAAAACCGGACAATCAAATATACACTAAACTAGAAATACAATGAAATATGATCAGTTGTTCTCACCAGTTCATCAGTCAGAGAGGCGTCGCGTGTATCGTGTGCCCCATCAACAAATTATAATAATCTAGCTTTGCACAAACACAATCAAAAAATATCACTGGAGTCTCCTCTTTCAAATTCAAACCATCTGCTAATCTGAGCTTATCTATCTCCTCCTAATCACTAATCATGATTCATATGATATCAATACTGGACCGTCGAACCAAAAAAAAAAGATTACTCAAGTGACGACGATGACGATGATGATGATGACGACAAGAAGACAAGACAATAATAATTATTTTTGTTACTCACCCGTCACCCACCAACACTTTACTACGAACTATATATACACAAAAAAAAACTAATCCGTGATGCTGCTTGCTGCAGTTTTCAAGCTGCACCAACTGCTAATCAACTGCTTCTGCTCCTGCTCCTAACATTTTTCTGCACATCTTCATCGTCTCCTTCTCCACTAAATACCACACCACCACCACCAAGAACTTCTTCAAGACGATGACGACGAAGACTCAACTCAAGACTATAACAAGAAAGAAGAGATAGTCTTCAAGTTTTGTTATTACTTACAAAACTACTACTGGGACGACGATGAAGACGGTTACTTACACCAAAAACCAAGTCGTCGTAAGTTACGACGTCGTCCAGAGAGCACCACGACCAACCACTACTAAAAACCATTTACACCATTTACTTATTTACTTTACTAGTAGAACAACAAAAAAAACAAGCCCATCTTGATGCTGAATGCAATGGGGTGAGTGATGAGATGATGTGCTCACACTCCTCACACACGATATCATGATCATTATTATTATATGCTCCTTCCTTTTTTCCTGCTGCTCACTTCACCTCTTTTTATTCCATCCACCATCACTTGACTTCACTGGAGCAAAAATTCTTCCGCAGCAGAATAAAAATATATTATACAGAGAGAGAGAGAGAGAGAGAGAGAGAGAGAGAGAGAGAGAGAGAGAGATAGAAAGGCAGTTAGAGAGTCAGAGAGAGACACACACATGAGCTTATAATAATGGCAAATGGGAAAGAAATCTATGCACCTATACGAGTAGCGGTGGCGGCGGTGGTGTTGTGGATTGTGGAGTGGAGGAGTTTTTTTTCTTCTTTATAATGGGTAGCATGGATTATGGTGGTTGGTTTTGGTGCTGCTGCTGCTGTATTTCGCAGAAAAGCATAATAAATATATATACATGTCTTCTTTCTCAACCAAAAAAACTATCATCTTCTTATAAGATTATAGTATGTAGTCTGGTGAAAAAAGGCATAATACTTTAATAAGCATTTTTTTTTCTTGTTCATCCACTCTCACTCCACTTACTTTACTCCATTGCCACTGGTCTGGTGACTGGTGCTTCCTTTTCTTTTCTATCTTTCTTTATATCTCATATCTGTTCACCTTTTATTTTGCTCTATATATGTTTTAAGCTCATCGTCGTCTTTGGAGGAGATGAAATGAGAAATAGTACGTGTGGATGTGAAAGAGAGAGAGAGAAGATGTGTGTGTTTTTTATCTCCTGATAGGATCCTCGGATGAGGAGAGAGAGTGGTGGCTGGCGAGGCGATGGTGGTGGCGGTGGTGTGGAGGTGGAGGAGGAGAGGTGGATTTTTGGATGAGAGAATGCAGAGGCAGACGAGAGGAGAAGAGGTCTAGAGAGCGAGATGAGATTAGTTAATAATGCAATGATGATGATGGTGTTTTGGGCTTTATGGGATCAAGAGGATGGATCTTCTCCTCTCTATCTGTGTGTGTTTGTATGCAGTATGCATTATGTATATGAATTGCAGTGGTAGTTTTGTGCGGAATAATGGATGGCTGAACGGGGTGGTAAATTGGAGGTAGTAATTGTGAAGGCAATTATCTCTTAATTCATTTCATGAATGAATGAGTCATAAGATGGTTTTATCTCTCCAAAACTTGACTACAAAAGACTACAAAAAACTCACAGTCAGTCCCGGCAACAAATTTTATTACCACACATACAGCAACTCATGGACACTCATGCAGTTCTGGAGAAGTGGCTTAACCTAACCAAACCAGCAAAAGCCAGAGACAGACATTCCTGCTGGAGAAAAAAAAATGCTCTACATTCACATTCCTTTTATTATAAGGCTCTCCATATTCTCTTTGCTGCTTTTTACATATTTCTGGAGAGAGAAGTAATTTTCGACTCGGAGAAAATGGAATAATGTGGAATTCTTCTTTACGGAGGATTACTACAAAAATGTCTAGAGTGGTAGTTACCACAACAACTTTTGTGGTTTTATTATATTATGCTGGCTTTTTGGGATTCCTTAAACATCATAACAAACAGACACAGCATAACTGTTCATTTTTTTCTGCACACAAGCCAAAAAGCCAAGTAAATTTCGCAATGCATAAAAAAATTATAATATGTATGGATGTATGTTTTGGGAGAGATGCATGTAAATGTACAAAACAATAAAGTAACAATTTGGTTGATTGGATGAGATAATGTGGTCAGTGATCATTACATTAGTTGCACACGCAACGCATTCACCTTCTACTAGATTACCATGCTGATTTGATCCATCATAAAACAAAACATGCTCTCTGTTTGTGTGGATTATCTACCTTACATTACAACGTTACAACTAACTAAACCTCTTGTAAAAACAGTTTTTTTATGACTTGAAGGATGAAGAAGGCAAGCAAAACGGCAAAGAAATATTTATGACCATCAGAGAATCAGGCATAAGGATCAGGAAGGAAAATAGGATGGAACAAGAATCGTGCATTGTATTTATGGCTGTGTGATGGCATGTAGTACACACAAATGCAAAGGGCAAATATTGCAACTGCTGCTGCATCATCATCATTTTGTTGGATCTCGGATTACAACTTTTTGCTATCATCTCTCTCCCTTCTGCAGCAGATATATATATTTTATCTTTCTGTTTGACCAACTTGCATCACTCCTTCGTGATTCGTGATCTCCAATTTTTTGCCATATTGTTACAAAAAGAAACAAGAAAACGTGGCGAACATATATATTTTTTTGCAAGAAGGAAGTTTTTTCTGTGGGGTGGTGGTGGTATACAGACAGGAGATGAGGATGAAGAATGTAGGTGGTAAAACATGTTGTTATTACATGAGTAACGCTACTGGTCTGGTACTTTGTAAAATTAGTGAGCAGGGAGCAGAATGGGTTAAAAGGGAAGAAAATGGGGTAATATTACACATTCCATAAAAATAATGCATGCTTTTCATCTCTCTTGCGTCAACTTCATCAAAAGTACTACACATTCTTCCAAATTACGGGATGGAGAGAGGAAGTTGGAGAGCATAAAAATTCATCATCATCAACTTCCATTCAACTGACTATATTCAACTTCCATTATGATAGATAGACGGACATGAAAAAATAAGATAAAAGCCTTGACCCTTAACTTCCACCACAATTTTAACTTGTATGATAAATGCATGTTAAGCATGCAGGATTTTTATCGTGTGGGGGAAGTACTGCTGACTGACTCAATGTGGAAAGATAGCGTCGTCGTCAAAACTGTTGATGGTAATTTGATATTTGATGATTATTGATCCTATCATGAAAAACCGTGTGGCTCAGGCTACTCAGCTTCTGGGTTGGGCTGATGCTGCTCCTGATATAACTGCTGCAGCAGCAGCCAAGCCAAGTCAAATAGTTCACACTTGAATTTAACTCATTCATATGCATTTATAAATCAACCTATTAAAAGTCTATCAACTCTGTCATCGTGGTAATCCTCATATCATGTCATCATAATCATTCATGCCAAGCCAAAGACTGCCAAGGACACATACCAGAAGTACAAGACATGATGATATGATCTCAGTCAGTTCAGTGCTCACCCAGCCAAGCCACTAACAAACCAAAAATACATGGCGGAGTAAGAAAGATGCGCTAAATATATGATTACTTGTCACTTTCTTTCTTGGTCAGGAAAGCAGGAAGTGGCAAGAGTTTTTGATGATGGCAGTGTAATGCTGCTTGTCATACTATGACATTTAGGAGGACACTTGAGACCTGACTTGACCCTCATATTATTTCACCGTGGGAATTATGCCGGCTTGTTAAACTTATGCAAGACCTGCAAAGTTTCTGTTTCTACGTTTCAGGGAAAACACGGTTGGAGGATATGGGAAGACAGACGGCTCAAGTAATCCCATAAAAACATGTCATCAGCGGACATTAAAGGCTAACTAAACTTTCCTTATTACCTAACATTCTATGAAATGCAACGTTAACGTTTTATTGGATGGTTTCTTTCTGCTATATGCTGTCTACTCGCTTTTCAAGTGGCGTTTCAAGAAAAAGAAGAATGGAGCCATTCAATTATATTTGATTAGGAGCCTCATTTATCTAAAGTTCAGTTCACTTTGGCTACATATATATCCATTCATACGTCAAGATTAATAACATTTATCACTGTCTAAACGGGAAAAGTAACGAGTAGTAATGGTTATGTTATGATACGATGAAATGAAGATCGCACGATAAAATAAAGACTTTGCTGTAGAGTTTTATGTGTGGGCTCTTGTAAAGAAGGGCACCCAACTTGGGTGAGCCAAGTCATATGTTACACGGACTTTATTGGATTGATGAAGTTTCTAATTTGATGAAATTAATCCCATGTCATACCTTAAAACTTTAAACTACTAACTACCGATCATCAACACTTCTAAAATACTCGAGTCACTCGTTGATCAATCGAGAAAAATATTACATATTATGATGATCAAAGATAATCTAACATGCCAAGAGGTATAATCAGCAAAATTATTGAGCTGATGGCTGATAATCATGAATGACGGAAAAACGTAACGACTAAGACTAACTACTGGTGTGGTGAAGAATGACAGTTATAGTTATATCATTTTAAATACAACCTGGTCCTAATGAAAACCTTGCACCTTTCAGGTTGACAAAATGAATACAATTTTCTCATGTCAAGAAGATGGATATACATATATAAATAGTGCCACGTTAGTTAATTTAATCGAATAATGAACTATTCTCTCCTGATTAACCATTGACGCAATTTCAATTTATAATCAAACCATAATTAATCAGTAAGCGACACATTCAGTCGAATTAAAAATATAATCGTCTAGCCACACGACATACAGACTCAATGCAGTTCAGACAGTGCTCGACAAGTACAAAGTACGCACGGCTGCACGAATCAATGCTGTATTTAGATTTAAACTATTTAATCAAGAAAGACGGTTGAATTAGCAACTTACAAACAATCACCAAAGGGTGAATAAATGGACAGCGCACGGTGTGATGTTCTGGACGATATAGCCAGGCACCTTGTCTTGGATTTTCTCTGTATGTTTACTTATTAGCTGACAGTCCACCGAATTAAGTTCCACTGCCTACATACACCATTCCAACAAAGAGTGAAAAAAGGAAGAAGAAAACCCTGATTAATATTATTTAGCATAACTCATACAATTATCTGCTCATATATTATCAGCAACTGCCTGAAGCTGTTGCGATCTGTGACCATCACCTTTGACCTTTTCCCCCCATCCAACTAAAAAACATGTGGTCACCGATCAACCCGTCGTCAGCTGTTCCAACTTCCCATTTAAAAACAAATGCTAACTTATCACTATCACCTGGTGACATGTGATTTCCAATAATGACATGTCAAACATGTCACCATACAATAACTGACACTTGTACACACTCTAATTAACCATAAAAATAATAACAATTAAAATTTCCAGCTCTTACCTCTGTGGTGACTAGTGACCTCAACGGGGTTTCCTGATTGATCTTCAATCAATCAATCACAACGACCCATTTAAAACCAATCAAGACAACAATGAGTACTCACAAATGAACAAAGTAGTAATATTTTCAGCGAAGCGACGACTGGACACTACGCTGCTGACAAGTAAAGTAAGCTAGTCGCTTCTTCCCACCGCCACCAAACAAACAGGACGACCAACTTCTCGTCCAGAGCAGAGCAGCAGGCAGCGTAGGAACGGTTTTGTGCAAATAAATCCCAAACTTCTCACACTCTCCCCCTCCAATAACCCAACCAACCTAATAGTAAACATTATCAAGTTTACCGCGCCCCCTCGGGGTATCTTGCATCAACCACGGCACATACTAAACCAGACTTATACATACCTCTCCCACGTTATTCACTCATTTAGAAAATCAAGTGGGAATACACGGACGAGTATGCAAAACTTTGTTCAAAAGCACGGACACGAACGCGAGCAGTGAATACAAGTCACATGCACAGGATAGCTCGTTTGTGTATACAAAGTGACAAGAATAAGAGCTCACACGGGAGAGAGTCTAACCTTTTTTGTATCATGGCTTATATTACGTGTGTGTGATGTGTGAAACATGAGCAAGAACAACTGCTCAGCTCATAGCACAAGAAAAAGACACAGACACGAGATTAAAGTCTTTTTAATACATTTGTTAAGTTTCTATAAAGCATTTTGTTGAACATCATCATGATGATGACTACTGACCATGTTGACTGACTTACTTTACTTGATGTTTTATTAGATGCTATACGAATTAGGAATACAGAAAATGCGAAAAAAATGTTTGGTTAAGTTTTGCTGTTTGTGTAAATATGAGTGAAGAAATGCGGACTAAGCATGCAGCAGGCTAATCATCATCATCATCAACAACACCTCCATCGTCTTCTCATCGTCGTCGTCCACTACAACAACTACTACTACTACAAGAAAAAGCAAGTGTTGTTATTCCTCGCGTTGATGATGTTGATGATGATGAAGAAGATGAGTGTTTCCAGTGGCACGATATCATCATCTAACCAGCCTTTGTAAGTTAACACCATCATCATCCTCTCTCAACAAACACCATCATCATCTGCTCACATTCGAGTCGTCTTGTCCGCGCTGACTTGCTGACCACACACACACACACACACACGAAAAATAATAATATATAGATCGTCGGAAACTTAATGTTTTTTATTATTATTTTATGATGTACAAGTATTTATGTACTCCAATTAGTTAGTTTAGTTAGCTAGTTTTTAAGTTTTTTTTATATATAAATTTAAAAAACAGTAGTTTTTTTTTGTTGATGGTCAGCAGCTCCAGCGTTCGCCTACTACTCTCTGATGTGTACTGATTACTTGTTTAGTCATCTGACTACTTAAAACATTGATTAGTTGTTGTTTGTGCGTATATTATAATGTTTTAGGTAGATATATACATATATATATATATTGTTCAATTGTTGATTGCTGTTGTTGTAGTAGTTAAATTGTAATTGTTATCAAAATGGTATGTTTTTTCTTATCATATATATATTATATTTATTCATTTTTTTTTGGTTTTGATAAAATGAATTTGATTAATGGAGTTAGTGATTGATTGATTGGTTGTTTGTTGTTGGTATTGCAGGAGTTTATGATGATTCGTTCGGTGAAAAGTGCAGCTGCTGGAACGTCTGGTGGTGATTTATCGAAACCTACGTTAGGACTTATTTCCGGTGGGAGTAGTGGTAGCAGCAGCAGCAGTAGTAGTGCCAGTAATCATCATAATAATCTTTATCAGCATTATCACGCGTCAACTGCGTCCTCATTTACTCAAGCACCTTCATTACATTCTCACTCGTCACAACAACAACAACAACAGTATCAGCAGCCCCAGCAGCATTCATCATCCTCATCAGCGACGTTAACTACTCATAGTAATTCCTATGGAGGTATTAAATTCTCGAACCAGGCAAGGGCTCCAACACAAAACAGTACTGGGGATTATCAAAGCTGGAAACGGAAACGGACCTTGTTCTCGTCACAGTCTTCGAGCCAGTACCTGGATGCGTTTGAGTCACCAGGTGATTGGAAACCGCCGTTGATGGTGATGCCCATTAAGAATAAAGACACATTAGACAGAATATCTAGTTCGAACTGTATACAAAACAATAATTCAGGATTCTTTGGTGGCGGTGGTAGCAGTGCTACTGTTAACTCTTCTGGTAGTGCCCTTGGTGTGTACAGTGGTCAGCAGCGACAGGCTAAAAGTACTTTAAATGTTAACAGTAATTCATTTGGTGTAGCTCTCTGTTCAAGCCGTTTTCAAACGGACTCGCCTAAAAAGATGAATAAGTTGTTATGGGAAACTTCCCACCAGAAAACGAACGATGAAGCTGCCAACGAGTTTCTAGCAGACTTGCCCTCAACTCAAAAGTCAGAGGAAGGAGATGCTGCTGGCTCTCGAAAGCGGAAGCAGCCGCAAAAATCGGAAGTGAATGTTAATTCGATTTTTAGTAGCAGTAGTGGTAGTAGTAGTAGTAAGAAGCAAAAGTTAGAAGAGGAAAGTTCGTTACACATGCCAAATTTGCTCAAGTGGTTGTCGAATGGTGGGAAATCTGGTGATGCGAAGCAGAGAAATAAGTCAAGTGATAATTCTTTAGTTCGTTCGATTAATTCATTCAAATCACCATGTACCAGTTTAGTCCCTGTGAGGACTGGTATTCCTATCGAAAATGTATTTTTAAAGAAGTATGATCCGATTAAATTGTTAAAGAGACTTCGCTGTAGTACCTCAGGTAAAACCACCACTGCTGCGATAGTTAAAAGTGTGGTCACTCCAAAAAGGAAGAAATTTGTCACAATCAACAATTTTCCCTCGGACGGTAATCGTCGTACCCATCGTGCACATAAGTCAAATGAAGCAACTAGGGGCAGAAAAAAGAAAAGAAAAAGGAATGTCATGGTGCAATCTAATACACTGATGTGGACATCCAGGCAAGGAGCACTACAAACTTCAAAGAATCAGAGGAAAAACAAAAAGGCACCTGTTCGCCTTCCAAAACACTGTAAACCAAAAAGGAAAGTGAATGTTAAATATCGGTCCCATGGTGGAAATAGTTTCTACGGTCCTCATTCGGAGGATAGGCTCCGGGTCATTGCGGCCGTTTATTTAAAACGGGCCCTTGCTCGACTCAGGACTGGAGGCAAAGTCAAAACGTCTGTTATACGAAGGCGATTGGGGAAACTGAAAGAATGGAGGAGAATGCATAAGGCTGTTCAAAATAATTCGACAGCAGGAGGAGCTTTGGTTAAGACTGGAAATTCTGTTTGCCAACGGCCGGGACCACTGACAAAGTTTTTTGTGACAAACAGCAATTTGCCTTCACCAATGCCGATTGAGTGAGTTGTTCTTATTGAAAGCTTACATTGTAATTTGGGACGTTTTTAAATTGAATGTTCTATGAAATATAATACCTACATGCGTGTTTTTTTCAATTTTTCCAGGACCTATTCATATTCCTTGGTTGAGCATCCTTATCAAATGCACACACTCCAACTTCTTCGCCATAAGCGCGAGTTGCAAGATCGTCTAGAGACAATTGAGGCTGATGGTACTGTACAAAAAGTAGGATCACTGCCGGAGAAGCCAGAGGACGGCAATAAAGTCCTTTTTCTCTATGATAATATGCTGCTCAAGAAGAGGCAGGTGAAACATGTGATATCTCAAAAGTTACTGATCTGCCTCGCCACCGTTGGATTTACCCGTAAGTCTGAGAAAACTATTGAAACAACCACTAATTTTTTTTTTTTTAATGTGTGGTCATTGAGAAAGATTCAACTGACGTTTCCTCTTTTAATTAAAACAGATACAAAATTGCGTCCGTTGGAGGTGATGGCGGATGCTACGTCGAACTTTATGACAAAATTGGCTCAAAGACTGAGAGCAGTGTCTGAAATGGAAATGTATGGAGTTGATCACGGCTTTCCGGTACGCAATCAATCCACTCCTCACGCCATTAAATATCCAACGTCTTTCATTTCAGCTTGGCTAATTCAGGCAATAATTTTCTTCTGGTTCCCTTTGCAGGATGCCATGGAAAGAGTTCTAAGTGAAAATGGCTTAGGCGGAATTCGTGGCTTGGAGGAATTCTACCGATCAAAAGTGAACGACTACGGACACCGAATGGAGGACCAGTGTCTTCTGTTGCGTCGTCAATACGCATACAAAGTAAGGTCCAAAGTAGGGATGATGTCTAATGTGAGTACTTCCAGCACTTCCAGCATCTCTGCCGCATCATCATCTTCCTCTTCATCCGTTACCACCATTAGCGCTCCATCATCGACCATTACTAGTAACAACATCAGTAGCACTGTTCCTCATGCACCACCCTCGTTGATGGTGGTCAGTGGTGGTGGCGGTACTAGTATTGCTGCTACTGGTGCTGTCGCTAGTAAATCTGTGTTAATGGCCAAAACATCCTCCTCGTCATCACAACCTTTGTCACCTGGAAACAGGTTTGTGTCGTGTCATGTCAATGTTGCTTAAAAATTGTCACTCTTTCTCTCTATTTAATTTATGCTTAACTTTTCAGTTTATAAGTTTATTTATTTATTTATTTATATTTTTTGTTTAAACACTGGTATTATTATAACTGCCTATTCCACCTCCACTCCTCGTTGTGATTAACTCAAATAATGCTTTTCTCGTCATAGTATCTACAACTAACAAGTCAACAAATCAATTTCTACTCTTTTCGTTGTCAAATTAACTTCAATTTATAATATATTTTGTTGTTATGTGAGCATCGTTTACCTTCATTGGTAAATATTGAGTTACTCCATAATTGTGCATTTTTTTCTCTAATAATATATTTACGTGTTTGCACTTTGCATGAATGTATGTATGTGCTCTAGATTATTCGTTAAAAACTAACAAAAACAGTGGCGGTGATTCCAACAAGTTTGTTGCTCAGGGTGAGGGATACAGCTACAAAAAAAAGAAAGATTATTTATTTCAATTGAACGAACAAAAAATATAAAAAGCGATTTAATTTTCCTAAAAATCAGGCAGGAATGTGTGTACGCTTTGTTATGGTTTGTGTAATAAGACTCTCCATCTATCTGAATGTTTACTTGTTTCATATATGTGTACTGACCTTTTTGTCGAAATATTTGATGTGATATGCAATATATGGTTTGCTGTCTGTGTTGCTGATTTGTTCATCATCCTCCTTTTCTCCTCCTCATCTCTCTCTTTTCCTCTACTCTACTCTCTCGATAATAATCTCTCGTTCGTGTCTCGTCTATATGTGCAAACAGTCAATACAAAATGTTTCAAACATATATTTGATCTCATTTTAAATGAAAACTTTTACTCCTTTTTGCTCCTATATTTTTGCCATTTACCTACAATCCTTATTTTTTGTAATTGTCATTAAATGCCTCTAATGATTACCTGGAAATGTGTTCCCGTAAAAAATACCCATTTTTGTTATTTGTATTTCTCTGTGTGTGCTGCGACTGTGATTTACGTGTGTTGACCTCACCACCCAATACCTGACCATGATCACCTCGACCTCAACTTAATCCCTGAATGCACCGTTACTAACAATTCCTCCAATTTTCATCATCCCTTTGATCCTGTGTGTAGAACGTATATAATCCAAAACGATAAGCCATTGCCCTTGGTTCTGGACTCCTTCGTGTGGCACGTAGTCCCTGCTACGACAACAACACCAGCAACGACAAACAAACCGACCAAGAAGAGACGATGATGCGAGATGATGGATGAGTGTGTCTTGAAGCAAAACATAATTAAAAGCCAAGTACCAGTACTAAACATAATTTACGATTTTTCTATATCTCTCTCTCTCTCTCTCATAATTTTTCAAAATAAGTCGAGATTCTAATTTGTGTACGTATTTATTTAGAAGAAAAGGAATAACAAAGAAAGTAAAAGTTTCTCAGCAGTGTGTTTTTGCTATTGTTATTTTAGCAGTTTTATTAACCAGATTTTTTATGCACAATTTAAGAGTGGTGGTGATTAAGAAATTAACATTTAATTACAACAGTAAAAAAAGCTAATTACTCATCCTTAACAACGAATAGCTTCGTATTATCAGCGTATTAACAAATGATCAGCGTAGCAATAATGTATGAATATTTTAATTTTGTGCTTTTTATAGCGTACTAGCAGAAATGCTATCAAGCCAAGAGGATCTGTCAGCGAGGACTCCTCAGGGGTGCCCGTCATCACCCTCCCTGGGGATGATGGTAGGGTCCGGCGGATCAGTGGAAAGACAACTGGAGGAGTTGATGGGGGCTCCCCCACCGAACGTGGAAATCCGTCCAAACTCCTTCCCACATCCCCACCACCCACACCAACACCGGCAACCCCACCTTGTACAACAGCAGCAGCAACAGCAACAAGTGCCACTGCACCATCTGCTCGCATCTCTATCACAACAGCAGCAGTCCCCACAGTCCCGCTCACAGCAACAGTCCCTATTGCCTCCCCCATCACCACAACAACAGCAAACACTAAACCAGTACGTCAATACCCTTTACGCTTCCTCTCCACCGCTAACGCCCCCAACACCACCTCACCATCTAAATCAAAAAATGTACCAGCAACAACAACAACCACATCAGGCGTCTCCACAAGGACAACCTCAAAATCAACAGTCACATCTAACGCAGCTCCTGCAACGTCCCATCACAAGTCAACAAAGTCCCACTCATCAGGCCGCAGCCACCACAAGTCATCATCTCATTCTTCATCATCATCATCCGCAGTCAAATCCTCCTCAGCAAGCAAATCAGTACCATCATCCTCTGCATCAGTCTCACCTGACATCACCCAGCCAACAAAGTCCAGCAAGAAACACAAACATAAGCACCACCACAATCACAGCCAACAAAAACAGTCCTCATCATCCAAGTCAAGCAAGTCATCCCGGAGCAGTAGCAGCACCACCGCAGCATCAAAGTCAGGGTTCACGTCAGTTGGTACAAACTCCACTACAAATGAGTTTGGCAAAAGCGCCTGTCCATCATTCCTCACTTGCCTCGGGAGAAACAACATATTCCTCAAACACTATAACGCCCTCAGCCCCAATGGCAAGGACGGCAACAAACAGTAACGGTACTCCATCTCCTTCCCTCAGCAACATGCAAGGAGGAGGCAAGCTCATCACCATCATCCGATCATCCTCCTCCGGATCCACTCAGCCACAGGGCATTATGGTGAACAGCAACCATCACCATAAGTACCAAGACACATCATCAGTCACCGGAGGCGCTCAAGACAACAACGTGATCAGTATCAACCTTGGTGGACATACTGATATAGATGCAGGTGGGGACATTGGCTCTTCACCAATATCCTCCTCAACGTCCTCATCCTCCTCCTCGTCGAAAGCTAAACTGAAGGAAGCTATCAGTCAACGTAATTTGCTTAGACTAAATTTCGAGCAAGTGCCTAGTGGCGCTGGAGATTCTACGGTTCTTCTTTCATCATCCTCTGTCGCAGCAGCAGCAGCTCCTCCTCCAGTAGCCAATACAAATAATAGTGTACAGTTTATAGGGAAAGTAAGCGGTTCTGCGGCAGGAGGGGGACAGTCACTCTCGTGGAATAATACGACCAATTACTCGTGATTTTTTGCGTTATGTACGTGTAACGTACTTGTAGCTTGAATGAATGCACATATTATTGTAAAAAAGAGAAAATCCTATGTCGTCCATAATTAATATTATTATTATCCCCTTAATTGATCATGAATCATAAAAACCTTGCAAGAAATAACTTTGAATGTTTTTAATAAAAAATATTTTTTCCTTCAACTATCGATCTAATTCATTGCGTTCATCTCTTTGTTCATATACACTATGGCCAATAGGAGCACAGGGCAAAGGTCAAATTCCAAGCTTGGTAACAAAATTAGCTGTGCATTTCCTATGTTTGCAATTAGAGTTCGCTGTGTTACCCACACCAAACAAAATATAAAAGAGCATACATGCATTACCTGCGTTATTTTCTCAAATGAGCTACTTTTTGCATGCCGTGCGGTACGTCGGAATTTTTCTTGGAATTAAAACAATGGGTTCCATTTGTAAAATCACGCCCACAGAAAAACTCCACGCCATCACTCTCCTTCCCTGCTTTCTTCAACTTATCTGACGTGTCAGTTGACAGTTTGATTTTTTCGCTATGAGTTAGACATTTTTAACATTGTCATTTTAAGAAAAAGTATTTTCCAATTACTAAATATTTTAAATCAATATTTTGAGTTAAATTACTGTTTTGAAAAAATTATCTTTTCAGTGATAATTGATTTGTAGTGGCGTTTTGAGTCAAGTTAGTTAAATTTCTTTTAAAACCAAGTAAAAATGCTGGCAAAATTCATTTTCTTGGCTGCCGCCAGCGCTGCGTCTGGGGTTGTAATAATCCCAGCAGCCACAGACGTTTACCATCTTTCCAACGAGGCTACTGTTGGAACCCCGGCCCCAGACAGTTACGTGAACATCTCCATCGACTTGAAGCCGCATTCTGAAGAGGATATCGTGAGATACAACACTTCTGTACCGGACCCAGAGCATCTGCGTCAACACGATGGAGACGCCAACAATGTCACAACTGTGGAACCGGAAACCAATCATGGTCCTTATGCAGGGGAAGATGACAAAGATAGAGCGACTAATCCCTACTATAACATCGGAGCAGCTTTCCTGCCTGTCCTGTCTCTTCTGGTTTTGGCTGCCTTCATATTTTTCTTGACACGTAAAGCGTAAGTGTGTTTAATTAACATTCATTTCTATCTATCTATATATTTTGATAATATGCAAATTAGCTGGGTGTCTATGCTTAGCATGGCATTCAACACCTTTCGGGAAACTCCCTCTCACTCTCCCAATAAACCTTATCAAGACTTCTAATTTTTTCAGCAAGCAACTATAAAGGTTGTAGATTGCCCAAACGGTTTTCGCATTCAAATTGACAATGTCCTTCATATTTTAAAAAGTGTTTGAAGTTGACAGATTTTTTTCTGAAGAGTCTCTATACCTCTCCACGTTATTGGGCATACCCTTCCATACTATGACGTTTGACCACCCAGTCCGCTTCGCGTATGCCATATTAATATATCGTTACGTAATTAGGATTGAAATGAATGCATTCTGTGAATATCTCAAAGCCTTTTAATTTCTCCAGAATTATAAATTATGCAAAACATTTAAAATTTCGTAACAAGGATTCAAAGCAAGCGATCTTGAATTTTAATATGATAAATCAGTTATTTGAGTCAGAAATGAACCATGTAATTAAAATTGGTTATATACGGGGCTGTTCATTTAAAAATTACTCATTTGGGCCAGGAACGGAATGTTAAGTTAAAAATCAGTAATTTTTGCCAACAATGTACGGGGAACGGGGGAATGAAGTCTCATCATCATCACTATATAAAATTCCAAGGAGTTACGTAATCCACACGTTCGTTAGCTTCCGGTCCCTTTTTCGTCTAAGCGACCAATTTCTTTTGAAAAATTGTTCGTTTTTATTGTAAAGTAGGTGTCACAGATGGTATTAAACGTATGTTGACATTTGACAAAAATATCCTTCATCGTTATTTTTTCCTTAAAGTTGAGGTGATTTCGTCATAATTTGCCTAAAGTGCATAGAATAGCATGAAAAAGTTAGGTATGCATATTTTCATCACACTAACTTCATAATTGCATATATATCGTTGTGGACTGATGAAAGTCGTGCCCCAGGGAGGGAAGTCGTGCCCCAGGGAGGGAAGTCGTGCCCCAGGGAGGGAAGTCGTGCCCCAGGGAGGGAAGTCGTGCCCCAGGGAGGGAAGTCGTGCCCCAGGGAGGGAAGTCGTGCCCCAGGGAGGGAAGTCGTGTCCCAGAGGGGAAAGTCGTGCCCCAGGGAGGGAAGTCGTGCCCCAGAGGGGAAAGTCGTGCCCCAGAGGGGAAAGTCATGCCCCAGAGGGGAAAGCCGTGCCCCAGAGGGGAAAGCCGTGCCCCAAAGGGGAAAGTCGTGCCCCAAGGGGGAAGTCATTTTAAAATGTGGTTCCAAGTTTTTAACCAGTTTTCCAAGTTGCTAGAGCCCGTTGATTTCAACGGGCCTTCTACTTCTAGTTACTTATTAAACTGGTTATCAGATCAGTGTCCGTCCGTCATTCTTTCTTATCGTAATATTTCCATGTTTTAATAGATCACCATCCATTGTTCACCGATGTCCTGGACTGTCAATACTCCTCCCCTTTCAACATGTCGGTGACGACGCCTCCACCTACCCCCACTGCCAGAACAAATTGATCGATAACAATGTCAATTTTGTTCACTTTATGAAGACCTTGTCGAATCCTTGTCCGAAGCCGATTGCGACGTGTAACTGCTGCTGCTGCGCTTCCGCCAGGAAGCCCCTCAAAAAGAATATTTCCAATGAAGCTGCTCCGCCCCCAAAGAAACCGGATGTAACTTTCCCCCCTATAGTAACCTATAAGAAAGCGAATGAGCAGGTGGATATTCGTGGCATGTTGTCATCGTCAACTTCCAGTGGGAGTCCAAGCACATTGAGCATCGCGACCAGCATTGGCAGCTCCTCCATCACCTCTGACAGTAGCTTCAGTTCTGGCCCTAGATACAAATCGGACGGTTCAGACAGCTCTCCGGTTATCAATGTCAATCCCTTCAACCCGGAGTATGTGTACGCTGCTTTGGCCCCTGACGTGCAGCATCCTACCTATCATGAAATTGCGGAAACTTTTGTTACTAACGGCGGCGATAAGACCGTCGGTATGAAAGGTGTCAGTGTCAAGTCACCGCCATCACTAAGGAAGGTAAAAATGCATGGTAACTTTAGGTCAGCCTGTTCGTTGGAAACTATCTGCGAATGAGAGTGAAAGTTTAATAAAATATATATTT
Source organism: Sinella curviseta (assembly GCA_004115045.4). NCBI lineage: Eukaryota > Metazoa > Arthropoda > Collembola > Entomobryomorpha > Entomobryidae > Sinella > Sinella curviseta. Next base: position 13,083,090 of record CM065489.1, read on the forward strand.
CATGTTATCATTATTTAATTCATTTATATAATCAATTATCCCTAACCCTGTCGTAATGGTCACAAAATAAAATCTAGATGTCTGTATGTATAATGTATATAGTAAATATTTTAAAATGCTGTTGAAATGATTGAAATGCTTGCATATATGACAATATAATGTTAAAATGTAGTGTTAAAATTATCAATTAATGAAATGAATTAAAATAAAACCAACATTTATTTATTTGTTACCCAATGGGTGTTCTTGATTAACATTGAAATTGCAATCATTGGTGACCGGTGGGTCAAAATCTGGCAATCAGTAGCCGGAAATGAAACATGAAAATATAAATCCGGTAAACCAACACAACAAAGGAGCGAATGCTCGGCTTTTAGACTTCTGCAGCATATTCACACTCATTACCAACCGTTATGATGTTATGAGTTTTGTATATTTTGTTGCAAAAATTGATAATTATTTTCATTTGGGATTTGACCAATATATGCATACAGATACGACTCTTTCTTGAATGGTTATGCAGTTAATTATGTATTGAAAAAAATAAAGTAAGGAGTATATGAATTTGAAAGATGCTTCATGCTAAAATTAATGGGAGTATTAATTCAGAGAAAAATGAAGCAAAAGCAAAATGCTATGGCCGGGATTTGACCCTAGGATTAACAACCTTGGTGCTCCAGCACACTAACCACTCCATCACCAGGACTATTGTGTCTTGTGCTAGACGAGAAGTACGAAGCCATGATAACTAACCATGACACACAGAAAAATGTGCCATTTTTTTGTCCATTCATAAATTATATGTTGTATGCATGCGCTGACAGTGCCGAACATACGATTTTCCAACGGACAAAAACAAGAAATGGTACATTTTTCTGTACATCCTCACATATGGCGTTATGCATAAAGGATGTCAGGAAAAATCTTTTTTCAAGATGTCACTTTTTTCGAATCCACCCCACCTCCCCTTCGTTCAGGGTTTCTCCATTTACGTTGACATGGCGTGTCGTGTCTGGTACCGTCCACAGACCCCCCTCCCCCTAATTTTCGAACATCCTTTATGCACACCGCCTACTGTGAATTTCGATTGGTGAACTTGTGCAATAGGAAATGCACGTCCAATAATGTATACCAATTGAATCCCTGTACGGGTGGAAAATTTTCTTCTTTCGAGTTCTGGAAGGAGCTGAAACGTCATGGCCCATGAGTCACAAATATTCCTGAGGGTCTGCGCCAGCATTACCACTGTGGCCGGGCTATTATATTATCAAAACGGTGTCGTGAGCACACTCATTCTGTCAGTTATTAGTGTCATCTTATCAGTTACTCCAGTGTCATCTTATCAGTTTTACATTACCCCTTACTTCTACTTACACATCTAATTGTAAGTATTGTTATTTTTGGTATCAATAAGCTTGGTAATTCCTAACGAAACGAGGTATACTTGTCAGTCAGTTCGTGTAAAATGTAGTTTAATTTAATGCGTTTTAACTGTTCATTGCATGTAATTTAATTGGACAGATACATATATACGAGTTTGGATACGAGTATTACTTATTTGCAATTAGTGACTGGACTGTAATAATGCAAAATATTTTTTTGCCATAGCACTGCATATTGTGGACGTAAGCTCTCTTTGCTGTTGATAAGAGATAAATCGTGACCCTATAGCGTTGTCTGCAAATATTACACAGTGAAGATGGGGTAAGTGGTAAATCTTAAGACAAACAGTGAGTAATTATAAATTGTTGCAATAGCACGGGAAGTAACAATGTTCTGTTTAATAGGAATACTACAAGCCATAAAGCATCGAAAGGTGGTGCTTGGAAAGCTACTCTGTCCTGGACACCTGATGCCACAAATCCTTGGAAATCCTCTCCAGTGGAAATCGACGACGAAAACTTGGTTGGATTCTTCGAAATTGTCGATGGGACGAATGCGAAAATATTAAAAGTGTGGATATACAAGCACAATCTCCATTGTTGTCTTCCACGTTGGTTTGGTGCATGGCACGAGTTCACAGTTGTGAAGGATTCCAGGAACAATTATTGGTCCTTTGAGAAGGACACGCATGGTCTTCGTGTGCAACGCTCAGAAAGTCTGGATGATGTTCTTCAATATTATCGTAGTGTGAGAAGAGCTGGAAAAGTCGTTGAGGAAGGACGTGCACCCCAAAAGGGATGGTCAGGAGACACTATTCAAGATATTTTCGTATGGATTCATCAACAAAAGTATTTACAGAGGGGATATCATGCATTCCAAGCGAATTGCCACTTCTTTGCGTCAGAGGTGTTTGAAGCAATTGCTCGTCAACAGAATAGACGCCTCAAAATGAACTAAAGCCATTCTTCCATCATTTCTCTGAAACCTTTACTTTTTGAAGAAAAATGTTTTCTGGATTGAAAAATGATTTTTGGAAACAATTTACACAATAATAATTTACTAGATAATTATGCATGTTTGATGTATGTACTATGTACAACGTAAGTGTACCGAAGGGACCACAGTGAGACCTTAATTGATCTTCTTATGCTTTTCTTTAAAAAGACAATATATTATTATAAAGGACTAGATATTCAATTGGAATAAAATACATAGAAAAATGTATGTTAGATAAAATACTTATTAAACAAGCAGCATCATGATTTGATATTTATTCTGAAATTAAAATCATTGGCATATATCTTTGAACAATGAAAGTACATACTTTTATAAATATTAATAAACTTCTCATCAGTTGCTCTCCTTGGGCAGGGCACTATCACTCTTGCCTCTTGCATATACCCTAAATCCCGCAGCGGCCTTGTTGCCCAGCACCCTATCCAGTAAGGATTGCTTCGTTTTCCGCCTCGCCGCCTGCACATCTCTGCATACATCATGGAACACTTCCGCCACCTGAGTGACCTGCTCTGAGGCAGCCACCTCTGCAAACGCGCAGTCCAAGTCTTTCGCGAGGATTTCGCCTTCTTCTGTGCTTATCTGTCGAAGATGCACCATGTCTCCTTTGTTCGCGACAAGGACCATGGGGAGAGGGGCAGGTGAACCGTTGCTACTATTACTACCGTCGTTATTGCATCGCGGACTAGATGAACCGTTGTTGTTACTGTTTCCACTGTTGTGGTACGAGTTTCCACCTCCACAGGGGGACAGAGGTAGAACGGAAAGGGAGGAGGAGGAAGTCGGGAACGCCTCTCCATTTCGATAGTCAAACAGTTGCTGTTTCGCCCGTTTTATGTAGTTGAAACTTTGTCGGTCTGTGATTGAGTAGACGAGGAGGAAACCGTCTGCCCACTGCAATGTGTCCGGAGATATCGGTTCGTTCGCTGACTGGAAATCATTAAAACATAAATTCAAATCAATTAATTGTTGGGCTTTTATAGGAACGAATTATAGGAACTCGGTTTAGACAACAAACTACCTTTGGACATGTGTCAAGAATTTCAAATATCACAGGTTCTCCGTCAACTAGCATTTCATGTTTATACCGCGTCTCTGAAAAAACATATAATTATCCAACATTTATTAAAACGATTTTGATAATAGTACTTATCTCATGTATTTACACTCGCATGATATTTTTGGCTTACCAGACTGATGGTCATACTCTCCAATGTACCGCTTCCCGTTAAGAAATAAAAAAATAAGTTAATGCCATTCTCATTTCATGTAACCTATATTCATATACCTAGTTTTACACTGGTGGTGTTAGCAATTTTCGTTACATGTCAGAACACATACCTTGGTAAGGAAACGAACTGTAAGCGCTACAAAAAATAATTAATCATTTATATTATAACATTAATTATTGCATTGATTATGTTAACAATTTTTTTTGTTTTAAATTGGGTTTTTACCACTTTTCCCCACTCCTGGAGCACCAATAACTGCCACCTTGACTTCACCCAACGAAGACTTTTTTCTTCGGATGCCACGTATCCCCGTGGACGCTATTTTGTTCGACATGCCTTTGATTTTCTGACCACTTCAGAAACTACTTTTCGCAACTACCAACTTTTAAAACTGCTTCTCTGCCGTTCGGAAGAACGAAGGAGATTCTTGAATCAAGCTTGTTTGTTTATCGAATACTTTCCGGTCACTTCTTTTTTTCTACTTGGCCCTGGCGTTCGCAATTTCGCATCCCTCCACCACCCTCCTTTTCATCAACACTGCAAAAAACGATAAAAAATCATCTATTAAAAAATACGAGCTGTTATTGTGCAAAAAATAAAGAACAAGGCGATTTTTAGTAACCTCCTTTAAAAAGAGCACCTGAGTAAACAGCGCACTCACGTCATCATCATCATCCATCTATTCATTATACATTTATTAGTCTACTCCATTTTTTTCTTCAAATAAGTTCGTTTAAACTTGTACTCCTATTATGTTATCATCATCGTCACGATGATCATGATCATGCTTATCCACTTCTCTTCAAGTTGTTAAAAAGTAAGAATGTTACAACCTCGCGAGAGAAAAAAACCTATAAACTTGCACCGTTATTTATAAAAAGCGCAGCGAAGGGAAGCGTGAAGCAGGAAAAAACAGAAAGACAAACGGTGTGGATGAGGACAGGAAGAAAAAAAGCGTTGGTGTTTTTGGAGGTGGCGGTTGGAAGCAAAATGTGGGTCGTCGTCATCCTCTAAAAGTTCGTGTTTGTTGTGTGCGATGATGATCTTTTTGAGGCTATTATTATTTGGAGTTTGGAGACAGGTGTTCCAAAGACGAACCAAAACCGTTAAAGACCAGTCCACATTCATACTCTCATTCACTCCCTCCATTCCCTCCATTTCAAACCGATTCTCTAACTAGGTATGTATATATCTCTCGTCAACATATTTTTTCCTCCCGTTTTAAAACACCAAATAAGCTTTGTTATTTATTTATTCTTATTTTTATTTTTACCATCCTGTCCTTGTAACGGAAAAAAATTATTTGGAAATAAATTATCTTTTTTTCTTGTTGCTTTTGAGAATAATTAATAATAATTTGATGACGAGTTTAATTTAACTGTGTCCGTAGAGCCCAACACGTCCACAACGTCAATTAAATATTTCCAACAGAATCAACTCAGACACTGAATTCAATTATGTATGATTTTTTACAAATGGAAGAAAGCGGTTGAAGTCATCATTAGAAATAAAATGCATACATACATTCTCTCTAGCTGTTTACGTTAAACTGTTAAAGCATAGACAAGACCAATTTAAATAGTTTACTGATGACTATTTTTTGCGTTGGCCAAGAAAAAAAAGAAATGAAAATGCATGAAATAAAAATTTGACGTTAATGGCAATTGACTGTGTTATTGATGTTTTTGTCTGGCTTGTTGATAGGGTAATTATGATTTCTGTTATCGGGCCGACATGCATAATGCTAACAAATTTTCCCCAGTTTCCACGAAAAAAGACGAAACGTCTTCTTAATGTCTTCCACTCCACAACGGCAGCTTGGTTTCCAATATTCAAACCGTTTATTTCTATGCTGAAAGGAAGCCAAAGGAAGACAGATGTAAATTATGATTTTTTTCAAGAGTTGAGTTGACAGCCTCAACAACCAAGTTCCCCGAAAAAAAATATATAACACCAATAATAATACTAATAATAATAATGTATACAGACAACAGACAGACACACAGACGTGTCGTTTAACATAAAACGCTCATCAACGACAGCGCAGCAACCACTACCTCCTCGCTCGTCATAGGTGTCGGTTATATTGATGATAAAATCCGCGACAGCTAACGAATCGAATATCTTGCTAATTTCTATCATCAACTTGAAAGATGAACGGTGTACGAAACCAACTGCCACCTCCAACGGCGTCTGAATATTTACAGGACATTGAACACCGCTTCCCTTCATTTTTGTGGAGGAGTTGCTTCATCATAAATAAATATTTAAAAAATATATCTATAATATGCACGGTGAGAAAATAATGGAGTATTTAGTAATAATAAAACGGATATGATGATGATGATGAAATGGCACAAGGCAATGAAAAGTCAAGAAGATGTTGAGCCTTATCCTTATCCTCTTGACTTTCTCCCTCTATTTCTCTTTCTTAAAGGTTTGCTGAAAATATTTAAGATTTTTTTTTTTTTGAAAAACAGTTGCAACCACAACACCAAGTTGTGAAGCCAACTGCCAAAATATTTGTTTTTTGTTCCCTTTCAGAAAAAAATAACGATCATCATTCTCATCATTAGCCATTGCGTCTTGTCGTCGGTTTTCTATAAACCGTTACACAGTATAACGGTAAATGAGAGATGTGTAAGATAAGCCGTGTACAGCTGTTGTTTATCAGTCATCATCATCAGTATCCACCACATCACATCATCCTCCTCTCATGATCATGATCATCCTCCTCCGAGAGAGGAGAGGTGACGGTTATATGGTGACGTGAAATGAGGAGACCTTGCCATTTAAACAACAAACTGCATAAGAAAACAGGGCATGCTTTTATACACACACATAATTTTTTATCGCTTCTTGCTGTCCTAAAGAATCTCTAGTAGAGCAAGCAATGAATTCTTCCACTTGACTGGTTTTACTGGCAATTAAAATAAAATAGTGTGACTAATTAACCGTGGCAAACGTTGGCTCTTTTCGACAAGACATTCTGAAGGAAAGCTAGCATGGTGTGATCTACTACTCCATTGAAACAATTTTTCTTCCAAATGAAAAAAAAATCCATATAAATAACTGCCAATTCTAGAGTCACAGAGTATGCAACCATATCAAAGGTCAGTTTAGTCATCCTTTTTACGACTTTTTTGCGATAATAGTGCAGCGAGAAGAAGAACAAGAAGAAAGCAAAAAAAAAATCTTGAATCATGACTTTCATGACATGAAATGTATGTACTTACATACATGACGCTTGGCGTGTGGTGTGTGAGCAGGTGTTATCTTTTCTTAAAAAGCATATATTATAATGTGTAACGTGTAGAGAAGTAGTGGCTCTTTAAAAAAATTGTATGTCATTCCCATAAACAAATTAATAGTTATCAGGATGCCGTTACAGTTAAAACATTGTAATATAATGTAGGTGGGCTAAAAAACAACCAACTGTCGTTCATTCTTGGTTGTTTATTAATATTTTGCATGTCATTTGGCGCATTTGCAAAAATATGGAATTTTTCTATTGAAATGAACAAAATGTAAACCGAACCTGGAAAGGATTATCTTATATTTTCTCAACAACAACCTGCTGTTAGGAGCACCGTTATAACTTTTAAATAATGAACTAATGCCGTTTAGATGATGATGACGTCATATTTAAGAATTTCGAGGGTTTAGCCGTTATAACCGTTTCTTTTGATTAGTGAGGCCAACTCTATTGGAGTTCACGAGGAAGGAATGAAGTTTTACGAACGAACCGAACAGAGGTTAAAGAAAATGTGCATAATTCGTTTATCGAGTTTTAGACTGTAAAACATTTATGTAGACATGAATATCGTTTTTATTGATATTACATGGAAAAATCAATAAAAGAGATAAGAAATAATGCATATTTTGCGGATCACTTAATAATGGCATGGCATGACACAATAAACAGATTTACAACGACATATTTCTGTCGTCTGAGAATGTGCTCAGGTTGTACTTTATCCTTTTCCATTATCTCCTCTGCTCTGTGACTGTGACATGTCAGCATATACATCCTATCGTATCGTATATCCTTTCGCTCCGTTCTACTTCCTAGTCAATTTGAATGATAAGTGTTACTGAATGATTTGCATGGTGGAAAAACTACAACTACTCCGGTTATAACTGGCAAATTGTACAAAAACTACTTTTTTATATCGCATCTTGCATCATCATGAAAAAGAGAACCTTTTATTGAATGGAATTGCAATTTGCAAACAAAAAGGGAAAAAAATGCTTCCTTTCAAATAGATCCATTTAAATTTCATGCAAAGTAAATTTGCATAGAAAGATAAGTTTTCTGATGAAATGAAATGGATTATTGCGCAGTAACTTTTCGGCAACGATTTTTTTTGCAGGCATCATGGGGAAATGGTATAGGTCAATATAAAGGTTCCTTTGAGTCTTTTAACCTTATCCATTGTTAGGAACCTGCATGCAGATTTGCGGATCATTTTAAAAGGAAGATCGTAAACCTACAGACTAACACGTCTAAATCAATAAAGAATTTATTTGGTGCTAACTAACTCGCCTACTTCCGGAACGTAAAAAAATATTTAAGTGTGATGATTCTTTTAACTCAAGAAGCTTTTAGTATCTCTGGTCTGACAGTTTCTTTCTACAGAGATAGAAAAAATAAATTCCTGAGTGAGAGTGGAGATTGTTTTATGATGACAAGAACAACAAGAAATGACAAGAATGATGATGGTGATGGGGTTGTTAGTACAAGATATTAAATTCAGGGTTGCAAATGCCAGCCAAATTAGTCCGCGCTCTCTTTCTCTCTCCTTATTCTACCCACACGACAGGGATATTAAAACGACACAAAATATGACTCCTCCAAACTCCTCCAAAAAACAGGCTCCTGCTGCAAACTATAAAGAACAACAGAAACTCAAGAAACAACGCTGCTGCTGAAATATATGGACAGTTCATCTTTCAGTCAGTGTAACTTATCATTATCATTTCTGTCCTCTCTCTATTTTCAGTCTCTATTACAATCCGTTCCAAAATCTTCAAAGGCGATAAGTTTCAAATGATAAGAAACTGCGATGTTGCACGCTACAATAATATCTGTATTTTCTCTTAAAATCGTGGTAAAGTTAAAAGTAAATACAACAAACAATCGCAATCCTCACCACAATATGCACAAATCTATCTTAACTACCTATTTATCCTTTGAAAATAATTGTATATTTACACTACTTACAACTTTTTTATGGTGCATGACTTTAATATATTATGTCATCATGCCAAAAACTTGAGATGAGAGTTCCACATTGTGTGCAAAAAAACAGGGCAGGCCGCAGACAGCATCCAATTTCAGGATTACGGTTAAGGGGCAAGTTGAGTCACTCCTTCAACAACGGCAGCGACAACAACTTGTTACTATACACCGTTTTCCTTGTCACCGTTACTACAACGGCAACTTTACTAATAAACTGTTAACTTCACTAAAGAAACCTCACGCCTTCAAAAGAAAACTGTTCTATTTCTTCGTGAATTTTTTTACTTTATAGAAGAAAAAAATCCCATCACTTCAGACAAGCGTATTATAATAGTCGGTCAAGTAACCTGACCGTGTGAAATGATGACGCGCTTGTTGTTCTGCACTAAAAACCGTTAACACATCAAGGTCCTGCGTAAAAACTATAAGAACGCCTCAGAACATTGCGATTTTTTGCGATGTACATAAATGTGCGTATCTGCAAATCAGAGAGATTTCTGCATTGACATGATTTTCTTCACCGACGACCGACAACAAGCCAAAAAATATAAAAAAGAGAGAGAGATTTATTCTCTCATCTCATCTGAAATGATACTTAACCCAGTCACTCACTATAACACGCAATTCTTCTTCTCTGACTGATGCCTTTCCCAGTATTTCCACTTACTTTCCTTTTGATCTTTTCCTTCTGAAGAAATAAATGTTTCTTTCTTTCTTTCTTTCGCTTTTAAACGAGCTTGTTTTCCATTTTATTCTGCACACATTACGTTTCTTTCACGTGACGAGAGAAAATATGGCATGCATTTCACGTAATCCTGGTACTTAACCTGCTTTAAAGTTTAACTGGTTAACAATGCATGCTTAAAAACAACTTTAACATCACGTCCTATAAATCTAGAATGATTATCACGTATTGTGTTATGATTCCTTGTTGACAGAGATATTAGCAAGTAGCACGTATTTATGTAAAACAAATAATAGTAATATTTCAAAATTTATGTACTGCAAAAATAATCCCTTTTAAATATTGACTATAAAAATCAGTGCATAAACTTCAGAGGAAAGTGTATGTTGAAAACGGCAGCAGGACAGGAAGGAAATGTATCTCTGGGAGGAGACGTGCAGAACAACTGAAAAATACTACGAGGCAAAACATACTTTTTTTCATTCGTACTCTCGCCACTTTACGAAAAATGCTCGAGTAGAGGATTCCAATGATGATGATGATAATGATCGTTTGTAAAAAAGGAGGAGGTGGCAGTGGAAAATGGCTATAAAGTTAAGTTATAATAATACAAATATATAGGCAGGCAGGCAATGCATTTTACCAGTTGGCCAAGAAGCTATATATGTGATATGGTAGAATTTTTTTAAACAAGCTTCTTTTTGTTGATAAGAACGATGATAAGGATGGAACAGAGCTCTTTTCGAACTAATCTACTCGCACATACTTTTACTACGTTTCCCTTCCAAGAAAATGCAAACTGGTATTGCAGTTTACAGCAACACAACATGCAAGGAACGTGAAACACGATAATGGTTGGTGTGACAGAAGGATCATCGTAAAAACAGTCTAACGCTTTTTCAACGATTTTAAATAGGTAATGGGAGTAAACTCTGATGGGATATGGAAACCTAACATGTAGTAGGCATGCATGGTGGAAGTATATCCTCCTCGGAAGATGATGATGATGCGTTTTGGGAAATCTCGTAAAGATTTTTTAGTAAACATTTTGAGGAAGCATCATTGTCCTCTCTTGACTTGACTTAATGTGTATAGAATTGGAGGAGCCAGCAGCAGAGAGTAGAGTAGTCCTTGATATCATGATTACGATGAGCATTTTCGAACCTCTTATTGAGTCTCTGGTGTGTTTGCTTTTACATCGCAGAAGCAGAAGCATCTCTCCTTTTTCGGTGTCTGTATGTTTTAGGAGAACGCGTAACTTAATACGCATGGTGGTGGTGGTATGTGGAATGCGACGACACACATTAACAGTCCTGAGTGAGTGATAATAATATTATGATCTTGTTTATTTGCACATGACGACGACGACCGTGGATGCCATGGTAGTATGTAGGTATGCCTCTTCTGGTGTTTTCAACAGCTATATAGACTATCTTTTTTAAAATCTGTAGTAAATAACTTTTTTATTTTTTTGTGTGGATTAACTCTTATTATCACGCATACAACAAATATATAGTTCGTCGAGCCACGTTGCCTTTTTTTAACAAGATAACACAAAACAAGAAGGAATGAACATGGTTGACTATTACAGTACACTGTATAATTGCTAGAATTAAGTGGGATGAAGTAATTAGTATTTATGTACATATCTGTTTCAACAATTGACTACAAATGTTGGACAATAAAGCAAGATATTACTAGGTAATAATAATCTGAATGAAAATGAAAGCTAACTTAATGTGTAATGTATTGAAAACGACGATATAATCGAAAATAGGACTTTTGCGGGCTTCATTAACTGCGTTTGAAATAGTAGATATCATGGTTAAGGGAGGACGGATCCTTTCCCCTCAACCAATCACAAAAACGCAGGCGATGAGTGCAAAAGTCGTTTTACAATTTTTTTCGCCGCTTTCATTTTGATTATACGTTCACACGTATTGAGAATCTCAGTTTGAGATAATCAAGAAACTAAACTAAAGGCTTAAAACTAAACCACAGAGAAATTATGACTGCAGCAGAGCACGATACGAATAAATTTGACTGATAGAAGGAGATAGTATACTACGGCTAATGAAAAGTTACACTTGTTACAATAAAGTGAGCCTCTGTATTAAAATTATAACACCATTTTCATGCATTTTATGAAGAGGAAGGGAAGCTACCATAAAGTTCCGAGTGTGTCATTTTGGGGAACTTCGATGATACGTGGTTTATCTATGATTCTGGCTGACCGATCCCCTTTCTCGACGATCCCGATAATCCATGCCTGATATTTTTCTTCGCGTTCTATTTCCTTGCAAAAGTTTGCTGCCTGCTCTCGAGGGAAGCATATGAGTAAGCCACCTACACAGACAAAGGGCGTTTTTTACATGATGCATTAAGCATTTTATTCCCATTCAATATTATTCGATAAATGAAGCATTTGGCTGAGGTCTTACCTGAGGTCTCTGGAAGTGTTCCTGCTTGAAGTCTCACCATATTTCCGGATGCTTTCGCTATTGCATTAATTTTAGATATCACTGGCAAATTATGGATGGTGAATGACACCTCATTTTTCTGACTCTTTGCAAGGTTTTGTGCGTGGCCTAGGAGACCAAACCCGGTCACGTCTGTGGCACCATGAGCATTGTGCTTGTGCATTAATCTTGCAGCTGTTAAATAAATAAGGGTTTTTATTATGATTTTGATACTAAACTAGGTTAAAGAGAGCGGTGCTCTTGACCACCTTTTAATTATACCATGATTAGTTAAAATTACCAGTATAATTCAGCCTCGCCATCGAGTCCATTGCTCTACTGTACGCTTTTCTGACATCATGCTCCGTGGCGACCATCTTGATACGATTCCACCTCTCCGGAATGTTAAGCCATTGATGAGCAAGAGCAGCAAGTTGAGTACCCAAAGGCTTGGTAAGAACAAGGACATCTCCAGGCGCCGCATTCTCAGGCATTATAATTTCATCTGCTGGACAGACTGACGTTGCAACTCCTCCAATAGTTATCCAAGGATTAAGGACAGTTTGCCCGCCAGTCACGTTAGAATCGGCAGAGACAGCAGCATCCTAAATGAAATAAAAATTATAATTAAAGTCTCGCTTAACTTTGCTTTTATATTTGATAAAAATTATTATGAATTAGTTGCCATTTGCCTTAAAACCGCGCATCATCAAAGGGGTGACGACATCCCTCTCCCGTTCACTCAGTCTATTTGAAACACCACAAATCATCAGCATATTGTCACAACTAGTTACCCCCATCGCATATAGATCACTTAGGACATTGGCGCAAGCGATTCGACCTTGCATATAGGGGTCATCAATGATTGGATAGAAAAAGTCTGTGGTTTGAACAAGGCATAAACCCGCATGTTTTAATGGCGTAACTGAGGCGTCCATGCCTATACCTGCAATCATCACACACAAATTCAGAATGACATTCATTAGTTATCTACCTAAGCATGCCTCAACAAGTTAAATTTAAATAGTAAATTAATATCAATGACTATTTCTAACCAAGTTTAGGCATGCCCGCTTCATAGGGTTTAATAGGACGGTCTTTAGTGTGACCATCCCCGAGTCCCTCCAAGAGTTTCACAAGGACCTCCTGGGGAAAAACCAGATGCACACATTAATGAATGTAAAGACGACGGGCAAATCAATGAAACATGGATAAAGCATCTTATTATCTGTTCCTTACCTGGGGGACTTTACACCCTCATCCTCGCAGCTCGGTGAAGTTTGTAAGACGGAAGGAAGGATCCAAGTCATGAGCAACCGGATCAAAAGTCCGTAACAAGGCGTCCTCATCGCTAAGCTCCAAATGGGCTGAGGACAACACAGCCGCTTGATGTGGCTCAGCGCCAGCCATAATGCCAACTTTCCACTATCCCCAAAAAAATTATAATTATTAATTAACTTAAATATAATTGTTTCATCACCTATTCAGCAATTTCAACCAACTGTCATTGTCAAATTGCATAAGCACGTGCGTGAGTACAACTCTTTTCTCCTTTTTTCGTTTCGTTTATTTAACTGTTTCTAACTATTCATTAAATTAGCACTTACCTCTTGTGATGAAGAACTATCACCACCACACAAAATGATTCCGCACTTTCTTCTAATTAATTACTGGTGTGATTAAATTAACTCCTCTCCGACTCAACCAGTCAGTCAGTCAGAGACAGCAAAACCGGCTCCCAAGTCAATCGAAAGGGGCCGTATCCACCTCGCGAGCATGCAAAGTCACGCCCACCTCCCACTTGATTCACAGTTGTTTGCCCAACAGCGGACCAGACTTGTACGCGTTCAAACAACTTATTGTACATACGGCCCCATAATTAATGAGAACATTTCATGTTCAGTATTTTCTCTGCCGTCTAAAGTGGGATTTTAAAGGGACGCGCGTCGATGTTGCAATGTATCATACTCTATGGCACACTTGAACCACACACGTTAGGGGTGAAGCATACCAAACAAGCCAGCAATGAGCGTATCGTTTGATTTGGGATGAACAAAGACAACAAAGTTTGCTGATAACGCAACGGGCGTCGGAACAGTCTGAACAATTAAGTTAACTAGGATAATTGAATGATTCATGTAGAAATGCTAACCATTTTATGGATTTTGTGTATAAATCTTGGATTGTTGGTAAAAAGTTAATTATTTATTTATTTTCTTAACTAAATACATAGGTACAATTGTAGAATAATGAATCATTTAAAAAGTTAGCCAAACATCACATGTACGCAAACTCACAGGTAGTAATTATCATGTGGAAAGATCATTTAATATAATTAGATACGCGCAGATCAAAAGTTAAATATTTAAATTAAACAATTGCTTAGTCACAATCATTTCTTTTTTCTATTCTCAACCAATGCATACATAAACTGGTACATTCCATTTTCTCTGGAATACTTCTCCTCCCTAAATCGTTTAAGAGCCAATGGGACTGAAGTCAAATTGGCATACATTTTACAGTTAGATCGAATCGTAATACTACCTAATGTATCCCGAACGGTTTCCCACCCCACTATTTCGTTTCTACTCCCTTGCACGACTTCCGAAGCGCATTTCATAAAATGCAGCGTTAAATTTGCAGTACGAAGTAGCGGTAGAGATTTTCTAAGAAATGCTACGCTAAAAGTGCCACGTTCTTCCGGAACCTCAATGCCTACATGAAGCGTTGTCAGGTTCCGGTAGCTAAGAATATTGGATACATTCCTCCATCTGATGTATCCCTGATCGCTTGTGAAGGTACGGAGATTTGGGAAGGCCCGTGAAAGCTTGTCTCCAATAGGTATAATGCAGTCAGATCCGTTCGTGCATATCGAGTCCACTTGGAGCAAGCTTACTTTCGGGAGCTGAATACCAGCACCGACTTCAAACAGCGGAACTGTGACACGAATTTCTGTGTCGGCAAGATGCAGGTGCCGCAAGCTTGCTCGGTATTTGTGAGCCAACTGCTGGATGAAAATGTGGTTTCTATCGTCTACCACACCTTTATAAATGGCGAGCCCTTTCAGCGCACTGGTTTCTTCAAGGACAATCACAAGCGTCTCGTACATTTCCGGGCAACTCAAAAAATCCTGAATGACCATTGTCCTTAACATTGGCAAATAAATGCTGGTTCGGATTGAATGGACCGAGTTCAGTTGACCTTCATTTCTTGCGCATAACTTGTTTCCGGTGTTTTTCAGATGGAGATGCCGGATGTTTGGTGTTTGTGATAGGATGCGCACCAAGGCAGTAATTGAGAGGGGACCATCTAATGCTAGTTTTGAAATTTCTGCTGAGTTTGGGAGAACCACGTCATGACTTGGCCAGTCCAGTGGTGTTTCCAAGGATATGGATACTATGACGTCACGGCCATACGGAATGTTTCTCATCAGTTGACAGTATTCGACGTATGAGGAGACTTGTACTTTGTATTTAAGTTTTCTCGGTGGGATAACTGGGATAACCGGTGGGGATGTAAGGACTACTGGATCCAAGGCTACCTGTGCTCGGGGGGCTATTGTCAAAATATCCGTGTTCCTTGCTGGAACGTCTAGATGTTCCACTTGGGCAGTGCCATCTTCACCACTTGGTGCGGTAGTAATGGCAATGCCATCAGTGGTTGGTATAGTCTCGGTAGGTTTTGGAGTCACAACGGATCCGAGATTTAGCAGGAACAATATACAACTCAGGCCAATCATGATTGCTGTGAAGATGATGGGTAAGTATCCGTTTACTGTCTTCCTTGCAAATGAGTCAGGCAAGTTGCGTCTATTAATCGGAGATCGTGTAATATCTTCTGAGTCGTTACTTGAAAGTAAGTGATTGGTGGATTGGGAGAGGGGCTCAGCTTCCTCTGCTTTAATCTGAACCACAGTGTCTTCGTTAGATCGTGTAATTGGTAGAGGGGCAATTTCTACAAAATTCGGAAAATTGTCAAGGATTCGGTCTCTAATTTGGGTTGAGAGTTGAGCTTGTCCTTCCAAGTTAATCAGAAGGTTCAGGAATATTCCAAAGGTACGACAGTCCCTTAAAAACAAATTTGCAAGAAATACATTTTTGGGAACTGACACTGATTGGCTAAAAAAAACTACAAAATTAAAATATGAATGATTCTGCTTACGATTTCTGAGCGCTTGCGATAAGATCAACTAGACCAAGTAATTTATCTGCAGGTGATTTATTTTTGTTGAGTAAACCTTCCCACTCTATTCTGTCAAAGTGAATCTTATTCACAGTTTGTAGTATGATGGCGTCAATGGATTGTTGATGGGCTTCAGAACCAAAGCGGTTATAAAGGAAACTTTGTATTCCAAGAAGCACGTTCTCTGGCGTTATGTCTTCAGAGGTGCACTCTAATTTAAATTGCTGTTGTTGTGATGGTGCCAATGTCGGAATTAATGACGACGTCATGATGCAGGCTAGCCATTATAGGTTGGCGTACTATAGACAAGCTGATTAAAATATGATAAGAGGAGTGACTCATTTAATGTTCGACTGTGTGTCATTTAACCCGGAAGTTTGTCTTCCGTTTTTCACCCTAACTTAATTTTCACTCCTGATGGAAATTGAATCCAGAAGTGTAATGTTCAATTCAATGCGAAAAGGTGCTATCTTGGATCTTTGGATTTGGACGATAAACCGAGTCGCATGTAAGTTAAGATGGCAATGGTCAAACTGCCAAACCGATTCCATTTCTTTAAAACGAGGTGATTTATGACTCACAGTCCTATAGTCGTTTTTACTCTGGAATATTCCCTCATAAGGACATCGCTCGCAGTTTAAAATAAACATTTCGTCTGAACAAAACGTATGCAAGCTTTGGTTCTTATCTTATTTGGTCAAGTTTCAGCCTGATACGGTTTCGTGGAGTATGTATATGCGCCTCAATGCATTCATCATTTAAATTGGGTCATTTATTTACTGTCACGTGTAAACAGACAGCATGTTTATTCTGCTTCAGGGAATTGAGTAGGTATATGAATATGAAGCGTAAATGAAACGTGAAAATTATAAAATGTATGTATAACAAGTGGTTTTTTCGATAATAACGATTTCATTTTATTAACAGTCTAATAAGATAATAAAGTGGAAATATGTGGTATCATTAAATTTTTCTAAATAGTTGTTCATTTTACAATTTTTTCTAATATCGCGGAGCTAATTGTACAACTGTAAATACTTTGCATTATTATGACTTATTAAACATATTATGCAGTGTTTTAAATGCAACATACTAGCCGTTACATCAGTACATTATAATTACGGTAGAATATGATTTAGCTGAAAAATAAACTGTTATTTCGGATTACAACTATCTATTGCTCAAGGTTGTAGGACTATAAACTACAGATGGATAATTCAGGTAGGGAAGAAGGAAGGATGGAGAAGGAGCCGCGCTATTGATATTTTTAGGAGTCTTAAAACTATCAATTATATTCATCAATTACAATAATATGTCATCTAACAGAATTTTCAACGTTGAACTAGTAGGGTGTATATTTATAAATGTTTTTATTATGCACTTGTTGGTAATACTAATTTACTAATACAGTGCTTACCTTAATAATAGGATAGCTTGGTTCAATTAACTAGTATCACTTTTCTTACATTACATTCTTACATTAGGTATATAGGCGTCTCGATAATTTTAACAAAGAAACGTACTAAAACTTAACATAGGTATGTATGTCATGTATATATAAACTGATAAGCTATATAATATATATTCATATTATGAAGAAACTAAAGGAACCAGCGAATGCAATAGCTGTAAGTTGGTCTAACAAAGATACAGAAAGAATCGTAATTAATCTACAGCTTTTCCATAGATTTTTTGTTTACAAATGTATAAAAAGTAGAAACAAGTATAAATATTCAACATTAATGGATTATGCTTCGTCTTCTTTACAGCCATGGAAGCCATGTGGGATCCATCCTGCACAAATTATCAGTACTGTTTGCAGCCGCAACCAAGGTGCTCACCTAAAATAAAATAAAATACAAGTTTATGGAACGCTCCTTCAATTTATCCTTTACTTTATTAAATCTTTGAATATTTTAATTTACCTTGCTTTCAGCACCGTCGAAAGTACTAAGGCTTGTAAGCCTGGCCATGATCCCATTGACTGCTTTGTTCACCATATTTATAACGATTTCTGACTCGTTCTCCCGACTGGTGCTTTCCAGTCTTTGTCCACTCACCGCGCAAATCAGCTCCCTGTCGTCATGCTTCTTTTTCATGTAGGAAATCATCTCGTCCCTGAGTACTGCGCGGAGAATGGCTTGCAGTTTGTAGTTGGGATAAACCATGCATCTGGCCAGTGCTATCATACCACACACCACAGGACCATTGACACCATGCGGCGTGAGAAACTCGGAAATGTTCGGGGTGAGCCTGAACGGAACTGGTCTGTTGGCGTCAAGATCTCCGGTAGTATCATCAATGTCAAACCGGAAGTAGGAAATGTTCACCATTCCAGAGTCCTGGTGAAGATTCATCATTTCTGGATTGAGCCGAGTGAGATGGAAGGCATACTCAGCAAAGCCACTCAGGCACACTTGGTTAGTAAACTATAAAAAGGCAAAGAATATTTTTTAACACTCATTCTAGACCATTTTTAGTAAAATACTTTCATTCTATTTTAAACTTACAATCTTTCTAAACATCCAATAATCAGAAGGCGTCACAAAATTGTTCCAAGCCCAGTCCTTCATGATCGTCTTTGGAACCAAACTTGTTTGAATGTCACGGAAAATTTCCCGCAGAAGATGATGCGTACACTGGCCACCTCTTGTCTATTGTCCAAATCAAAATAAAAAATAATTAACTTTAAACCTGGTCAACCTACATTCTGTTTTTTGTAACAATTATAAAAACACACATTTTCTACCTGAATGTTGGCCAGCTTTTCGTAGTATCGCAAAACGGCCGAGTCATACTCCAACTGCTTCTTGCTGCAGTACAGTTTAAACAGCTCGACAAGCGTGATACTTGCTGGGTTATCTTCAATGAGCCTGCAGTGTGGCGAGACTGCCACAAGCTTTGGAACGGTAAACCTCATGTTCCTCCTGGCACTCACCTTCTGTCTGCCCAAGTAGTGATTGAGCATTCTAATCATTTGCAGAACTCGCTCCTCCCTCCTCGCGTCACCAACAATGCTGTCGTGAACCACCAGATAAGGATACACCTTTCCGTTATGTCCACGAATGTACATGCGCCTTGCGGTGTACTGGTGTTTGACAATCACTTCAATTTTTGGCTGGAAACGAGCAATCTTGACGTAGTAGTGAGCGTGTTTGGGAATGAGGAACTCGCCAGGAAGTTCAATCTCTGCGATTTGCAGGTTGAAGCTTAGCAGAAACTTGCTTCTGTCTTCGTACAAAAGAGTACGGGCGCAGGATTTTGTTTTGCTCTCCAGGATTTTTATCCACTTGCGAAGTTTCTGAATCAAATTGTGGAGTTTGAGGGAGGACTGGGTTGAGTTTTGGAAGTCTTGAGTGAACTGAGTTTGGAGAAGCAGGAAGGCGGGATCGTTGGGCTGTTGTCGACGGAGCATGGCCTCTTGTCCTAGAACTGCTGCCACTGGTTGGGCATCTAAAAATTCAGAGTGCATAAAAATTCGGATTTAATTATTTGCTGTACACCAAACCTTATCTTAAATAAAATCAATTAAAAACTTGTCCTTACTTCCAAACGTTAGCACAAGCTTCCTCACAAAATTATGAACTTGTTGCGTCATCGCCGTTTCCATCACGCTATTCCTATTCTCAAAAGCGATCCCGTAGCATTTCGTGAGTCCAATTTTGAGCTGTTTAAGCAGCTCCTCCGACCAGTTCTCCCGGAAGTACATGAGCTGATCCACAATTCCCTCCAAGCTGGACAGTACTGTGGGATGAAGGTCCCTTTGCATGTGCATGATTCTCGAGCATCGCCACATGGGCGGTGACGCCTTAATAAGATTTCCATCCATTCCCCGCTCTATCAAAGTGAGAATGGCACTTCTCGGTGGCGTCCTTTCTCCAGCCCCAGCAGCCCCAGTTCCTCCAGCTCCACTAGAGCCTGCCGCTGCTCCCGCCCCACCGGCTTCATTGTTCGACTGATCTGCCGCACTGGTTACAGTGCCATCCTGCGTGGGCGTCTGACTTCCATGTTGCTGTTGTTGTTGCTGCTGCTGCTGTTGAAGTTGCTGTTGTTGCTGAAGACGTGTAGCCGCCATAATTTCAGCATTTCTCACTTTTTCCCTCTGTTCCATCTTCAACGCCAGGTACAGGGTTCGAATGGGAAAGTAGACCGCCTGAGGATACATTCTCCCCACTTGGTTCAACACGTTTATCACCATTTTCCCATCGTGACGGACTAGACTGGCCAAGAGCTGGGGCACCCATGGCAACCACTGAATAGCTGGAACGCCCATGCAGTACTTGTCGACGGCATCAGCCAGCGTTCCTTTTTCATCGTCGTACATGAGCAGCCAGAGGATCTTGGCGACATACTTTCTGCTCTTGGCCTCGTTCTGATGGCGACAAGCGTGCATGAACGCGGTCACCGCCGAAATGCCCAGATGCATTTGTCGTGGATCTCGGGTGAAGCTCTGCTCCAAGTAGTCTCCCCAGTGACCCCACGACTTGGCCAAGGTGTCGTGGAGTTGACAGGATGCAGAGAAGGCCTTGTTCGCTTCGTCAGATCGTCCGATTTGGGAAAGGAGAAGACCCTTCAGCGCGAAAAATTCTGCAGTCATCTCCTTCGCAAAGTATTTCAGATTTGTGGACTCGACAATTTCCAGTGCTTCCTGTAACTCGTTCCTTCCCAGGATTTGCGCTTGTTGGATGTAGCACTTGACTTGTTGCTTGATCTTCTGGAAGCAGTCGACTATCGGTACGGAGGGAATGGCGTAGATCTTGCTGAGCGTTTCCAGGGCAACGCCGACAAGACTGTGCTTTCGTGCTATTTTTCCAAAGTGACAAATCGCCTAAACAAACGGTGGTTAAAATAATTTAATACAATCATCCATTTTTTAACGGGACATTTATTAGAAGAGCGACAACGAGAAAATAATAATAAACTTAACAGAATAAAAGGAAAAAAAGTGGTCGCGTCAACAAGAAAATCACCAATAAGCTGTATATAATTCAGCAAGCCCGAACACAGAGAGACAGACACATAAACAACAAGCACGTACATAATTACCCCCTCCCCCAACAAACATACCCCACCCAACACAAACAAATCATGCATGTTAATTAGTTAACTACCGATCATACTATGGTTAACTGCAAAAATGCATACATAGCCAGAATGTCTCAATTTCCGTTAAAATTAAAAGTGTGAATGCTCAACAAACAAAACAAGGCCAAAAAACAGGAAAATGACATAAGAAACCATTTTGGACCAATTAAATCATACGTCAATACGTCCAATTAGTATTAATTAAATCATATTTTCCCAACATCATCCCCAGAATGCCTTCTAGACTACGCATAATTATACAGTGTACTCAAAGCAAATGTTAAAATATGTGTGTTAAACTAAATAGGTACATATTATCTCGGGTTATAAATCATGGTCAATTAAACTACTTCATATTTCTATAGTGCAAAGCAACTATGTTATGGCTTGAATGAGTATTATTAAAACTACAAGTATTTTTTACGCTGACTAGTTATCATTGTCATCGTCATTAGCAGGAAGTAAATAAAAGTTTAAATATAGCGACTATTTTTACTGAAGCAAAACCAAAAAAGTCAATTGCTAAAAGGCAGACAAAAGTACTAAAAAATATATTGAAGATTTTTTGCAAAAATTGTTAAATTTGTTTTGTTACCACTGCCAATTTCTGTGCTGGCTAACCAACCATATTTATCATCCAAACAAGGAAAACAAATTTTCACAACAGTAAACAACACACAGTTTTATATAATATATTATCAGACATTTAAGTTATTATAATATACTGGATTATATTATGTACACACAATGTTTATATTACAGACGATGAATGAATGGCTTGATTGATTGATAAAAAGTGATTTTCTAATTAAGTTGATCGTAACTATTTCGGGACAAGACATGCCATTTAATTTTCTTTCGATAACTTTCGTAGTAACGACTTGTTTAAAATCCAAATTATTTAAGACAGAATTCTATAGCACAGTTTTGCTTCCTGTTTAGTTTATATACGGAGAAGGAAACCTACGGTTACACAATTTACAGCTAATTGAGAAAAAAATCCTAGTTAAAATTAAAATGATGATATGACAAACTAAATATGAAACTGATAAGTGGATAAGTATTTCTTATGTTTTAGATGTGATTAAAATGTAACGCCCACCCAAAAACAGCAAGAAGGTGTAAACATTGTTTCAAAATGTAGTTATCTGAGTAGGTAATAATAATAAATTAATTAGAATAAATTAATAATCATTCAAGTTAAAATTGACATAAACATATTATGGCATGCAGTTTTTTTTAAATTGTAAAACACAGAATAGAGTAATAATATATTTTTGTATAAAAAATCTCGGGCATGATTTTATGATTTATGTACAAGTTTAGCATTCGTTGATGATTGTCATATTTTTTTTCAAGGCCAATTCCAGAACAAGACATTATAGTATAAATGTTGTCCATTGTTTTTTTTAGAGAAAAGTAATTCCGCATCGTAGTAATATTTTTTAAATGAATTTATGATGTTTATGAAAACAATATATAGTTGTTTTTGTGTGTAGGTT
The DNA here is from genome assembly GCA_004115045.4 of Sinella curviseta. Taxonomy (NCBI): domain Eukaryota; kingdom Metazoa; phylum Arthropoda; class Collembola; order Entomobryomorpha; family Entomobryidae; genus Sinella; species Sinella curviseta. Next base: position 13,105,874 of record CM065489.1, read on the forward strand.
TAAACTGTTTTTTGAGAGCGGTTAGCGAATACAGACCTGGCAATGATGATGAACAGAAAAATTGTGTATCTGAACCTGCGCAGAGGCATGGACACCCAGCATGGTTTGGTTACTGCCTTGTTCACTAGCAGTAGCGGTGCTTCCTGTGCTTCCCGCGGTGGGTTGCGCAGAACTGCTGGTCACTCCTCCGGGAGTGGTGGAAGTGGCAACAGTTCCAGGAGTTGTTGATCCTGGTTGTTGAGAGCCACCTGGAGTTGTACCGCCAGTGCCTGGAGTGCCAGTGTACTGCTGCTCAGCAAAATGATTGGCAATGAATTGGTAGTGATGGGTTCTCCAACTGAAGATGTCGGACCAGTGGCTCAAATCATCAGATATGCAGGGTAGACGATTCCTCCATGTTTTCACCACGCTTTTCATTTCGTGCAGTGCTCCGGATCGATTGGCGAGAAGACTTTGATGGATAACTGTAGCTTCTTGGAGCTCGACCACTTGTTGAGTAGCTTGGAGCACGCCAATGTGGGCGTTGCTGACGAGAGATGGAAGTCGTTTCCATTCCTTAATGCAGAGCGTCTGCGCCCCGTCCACGTATCGATCGACAATGTTCAAGTTTTGATCTTCACTTGAGCACACAGCCAAATAGCCTCGGATTAGATGCATTTTCCATGCGTTTTCGCGGGGACAGGCGAGCTCCACGTTGGAAAGTGCCTCCTTCGCTGTGGACCAGGAGCCATTACGCCAAGCGGCTTCGAGAACCATGAAGGGACTGCTGCCCGCCTTGCTGGCACTGTATTCCTGGATAATGTCCCATTGATTTAGCTCCTTGGCGCACTTGAGCCAGTGTTCCTCCCACAGCTTCACCTCCCCAATTTGAGAAGTGGCTGGGGATGTGGTGGAAAAGTCAACTCGAGCCTTGCTCATGGCCAACTCGTACGCTCCTTGTGCCTTCTCATAGTAGCCTTGTTGTTCGAAAGCTATGGCGATATTAGTTTCTGGGTATTTTGCACGCTTCTGCCAAAGACCTGCCCAGAGGTCGTCTTCACGTAACTGGGAGTAGAGTTCCGACAGAGCGTCGAGTACTTCTGGAATCATGGCTGCGGCCTGACTGCCTGTAGTACTGGGACTACCTGTTGCACTGCTCCCAATAGCTGGTACTGAGCTCCCACTGGATGACGATGAGGACGCGTCAAAATCATAACAGTCAACGCCACCGGCACTTGCAGCACTGGATGTGCCAACTGCCTCCTTTTTCGTCTTTATGAAAGGAGCTGGACACGTGTCAAAGGCGAGTTGTTCCAAGTAGAGGGCCATGCGATGCCAAAGATTGTGCGTTTTCCCCAGATAGTAAATAACACTAGGTTTTAGCGGAATTGCTGGCACACACTGACACACGGCTTCCACAAAAGTATTGAGTGCGCTGGGGCTGCAATGCTGCTGAAGCACGTGTACACCGCTGCACAAAAACGGTCCCATTTCATTCGCCAAGGCGAGCTGTTGCTTTTCACTCAAAATTTTCCAAGCGCGTGGGAAAAACTGTATCCACATTTGCTCCGCGAGAACTGTATCCAAATGACATAATTGGACCAAGGGCTTCACAAGACCGCTCACATTTACACTTTTGACAACTCCATTGCTCCACTCTCTATTTTTTTCCAGGATGATTTTTACATTTGCGTACGCATGGCTAGGCTCGTGCCATCCTTCTTTGATGAACGCTTCCTCCAACTTGTTCACCGCCTCGGCCACTTGCGTTTCATCAGTCTCGTCGCATCTTGCCAACGCCTCCACATCCCTCTCCAACTGCTGGATGAACGGTTGTTCGTGCTCCTTTGGCTCGCATGTAACGTCCGGATCGACTTTCATGAACACTTCCTTCTGCTCCATCTCCATCAAGTTGTAGCCCTGACTAACAGGAGGAATCTGACTTTCCTTCGGACTCAGTTCGACCTTTGTCCCGAGCACAGTGGCAAAGAGGAGCTCCTCACATTGTTTGATCCAGTAGTGCGCACCCATCGCCTCCCAATTTTGACTGCACAAAATGTACAGCAGTCTCTCATACAGTCGTTTCTTGATGCTCCCATCAAAGACCTGGAAAAACTTTTCACGAATCTGAGGCTGACTGCACCGCAAGCCACTCAAGAATGCTGGCTCCAGCTTACTATTCAGCTCTGTCGTCTTCAACTGCTCGTCTCTGTAAATAAAGTTGATTAAGTCTAGGAAGGATCCAATCAGCTCCTGATCCGCTGGAAATCTCTTCTCCACATTCTGCATCATTTTCACGAGAAGGATACTCTTCTCCCGGATGCTCGGTCCTTGATTGACCACCACCGGATTCTTGTTTTTCATCCATTCCTCCAGCATCTTTATTATAGTTTGCATGACCTTTGCATCAGGCGACTTTTCAATCAGACTCACGAGCACGTTTCCAATGAAACCCTTCCTCATTTCCACCCCCATCACACCCACACGATTCTTTACAAGATCCAAACTACTTGTCAGAAGATCTGTGGCGGTAGACTGATCTGCCGCTGTGGCATTGGGATTCAAGTGCTCTCTGGCCAACTTCTGAAGACACTTCATAAACGTGGCAATTATCCTGTCAATATAGCTGGGATTGTTGGCACACGCCGCCTTCAACATCATCAAAGATCCCAACAAACTTTGAGGCGTGGCCGTGGTCATTTTGTCATAAGTGTTGAGTCCCTCATACACCACTTTGCTCACTGTTGTGTATAGAGGGTCCAGTTCGTCGTATTTAGGTAACGTTGAGGTTGTTGTTGTACCCCCGGGGAATTCAGAGGGGAAGAGGGACATGAGTTGAGACATGAGGGAGTGCACTGCCCGGATCACTTGCCGGTTGGCACATGTCATGCATGCAATCACACCCTTTTGAAGAACCTTCATGTTCTCCAGCACAATCTCCTTGCTCATAATGCCGATGATGAAGGTAAGAAGGTCCAGTGCAGTACAGACATTTGGATAGCTGATCAGATTAGGCTCCAAACTCGAGAGAATTTTGTCCATCCAACTGAGCTTGATATTGTTCAGGTGCTCCTGCCACAGGTCGGGTTTGAGGACCAGTTTAATGAGAGCGACACATCGTCTACTAAGCAGTTCTCCAGGAGAGCCTTGTCCTGTGCTGTTGGCCTCGTTAACGTGACACGCCATGCGCATGAGGAAATTGAGGACGCTGTCTACATTTGTCGCATCTAGTGGCATGTTACGTGTATTCTGAATGGCTTCAATCATTTGAGGAAGCTTGCCCATTGAAATGAGACTGGAACCAGATGAAGACGACCCACCGCTCACTCCACTGATTATAGTAGCTGTTGTAGAACTGGAGCTAGTGCTTCCGCCCGACATCCTCCGCATTCTTTTCGCTTCAGGTCCGCCCGACCCGTCATCTCCGGTATTACCTTCATTCTTCATAAGTTCCAGTTCCCATTTGACGATAACCTCTGCAACGTCCACAGCTAGTTTCCTATGCTCCATTGTACTGCTTGGTGTAAAACTGAGTCGGTTCACAGCGTGAATCAAGTGGGGAATCAGGCCATGTCTTACGGGATAGTACACCTTCCACTGTCTAACTATCAACTGCACTAAATGAATCAGTTGACCCATAGAGTAGCCTTCCTCAAGAAGCAACTTTTTCGTCCAGTGGAGCAGCATGGTCGTACCATCCTCCATTTTCAGGGGAACCGCTGGGGTGATAATATCCAGAGCTTGCTTCACCACTGGCTTCGCTTCCTGTACAGAAGCTTTGAGAAGACTATGAAAGACTTGGAGTACTATTCTCTTGTTGATATTGAACTTGGCAGCAATGTGGCTGAGCAACAGGTGGCCATAATACTTTACACTGGCGTCAACACAGCTTTTGAACATGAGCGTTGGCCAAGCGAACGTAACGAGCTTTTTCAACTTTTCCCCTTGCTTCTTACTCGCATTATCATGAATGTGGTTGGGGGCTTGATCCAGGAAAAGACAGCAGAGCTGGCAAAGTGCTATGCGAACGTGATCCCCCACATTTTCATCCGACTTTTGTGGAATGATTTCATTAATTAAAATGTTGACAATCGAGTCAGGGTTACTGTCCGAGTCTCCCGAGCTGGGCTGACAACCAATCAACTCGTTCCCTTGACCTCGCTCAAAACAGTAGGCAAAACAGGGGATCAACACGAATTGAATGACCTTTGCTTTCAGCTCGTCTTCGATATTTGGATCCTTGTACATGCGGCGAAACTCGAAGAAGCACTGTCTCTTCCAAGCAATGCTGTACTTTGGTACGGTTTTCTCCAGAAACTCGCGGAAGAAATGGTAGTGGAGTAGGGGTCGTCCGCAAAACGCGTATAGTAAGTGGAACAGCATGTCATAGTCTGTGTTATTTTTCTTGTAATAGCTCAGGAGCAACCTGACGACCATGTTGGGTTCCTTCCATCGTAGCACCCGGAATCTTGCAGTGACTCGTTCCTCGACAAGGGTGTTTATCGCAGGGCCAAGTGTGGCGGCTTCGCTGGGGTCCAATTTGGTCATGTATTTGGAACTGCTTTTGTACTGGTATCCTGGATTACACCACAGGGATCTTAGGGCGGTGACGACCTCGCCCCGATTCTGACCAACACCAAGTATCCAGTCCTCGTCGAATGTGTTCAGAACCATCATGGTCTTGATGGCCAGATATTGAATGTTCTCTTGTTCGTCAGGCTTCAGCTGATAATTTTGGACAACTCCTTGGGCATGAAGACTGACGGTGGGATGACTGGCCACATTCATCCAGGTAATGAGTCTTGTCGGATTGGCCATGAGACTTTGACGGAGAGATGTTGCTTCCGGTTGCTGAATAAAGTACAAAAAGAACCTGGTCCACTCCGGCTGCATAATGTGAGGTGGGGCAAGAATGGTGTTGAGGTACTCCTCGGGATGCTTGAGGAGGAACTTGCTAAGTGGTTTGCGCAAGGGATTCCCTCGGCTTAGACTAAGCGCCTTTTCCCCTTGCATGCAGAGTCGGCAAAGAGGCTCGATAAATCGCGGACCGTTGTTCTGTAGCAAATGGAAGCACTCTACAACGGCAACGCAAAGCTTCAGCTCATGTAGCCCGGATCGATTCGGCTGCTTCTGAAAGTTCATTACGGCGATCTCGAGAAACTTTTTGAATATTTGGACAAGTGTGTCCCACACCTTTTCAGGAATGGCGTGCGGAAAGAGTTGGTAAAGGTAACTTAGCTGACTTAGCAACGGGATCGTGACACTTCTCAACTGGGTCATTTGTTGAAGGACAGGGCGGATAGCGGCAGTTTGGATTTCCAATGACATGGAATCGTTCTCTGTAAACTTTTTGAGGCACTCGAAAGCATGCTTCTGAATTTCAGTATTCCCGGAGTTCAGATGACGGAGGAAAATCCCAATGATCTTATTACGTTGAAGAGGAACGTCTGTAAGGCATGCCAGGACAGAGAGTACCGCTTTCTTTGGAGGGACAACGCTGGGTGCAAGCTTATAGCAGGGAAGCTTTGTCAGTTGTGAATCTTCTGCTTCTCCCAAAAGTATCAGCTCACTCATGAACACCTTGTGCTCCGATACGTTCATGTCCAGGGAGAAAAGACGAGGACGAAGGGAAAAGCAAAAGGCATTTCCGTCCAGTATTCCTAATTGGTATTGCACAGACTGGTGACGAATCAGGTGCTTTCTGGGAGGGATCATATCCACAAGCACCTCCCGATGGGGTTCTATCAAGGCACTCACGGAACGGCCTTGGTGTTCCGCCAGGAGCTCCAAGCCACGCATACACTGCTCTCGAACATGATTCGTGGGGGAGGTGAGACGCTTCGCGAATTCCAAGGCAAGAGTGTCCAAACACTTGGCTTTCAGTTGGGTTAGCTCATCGTCCACCACGGGGCTGCACGCAAGACGAATCAGTTTCGAAATGTTGGCCTTGGCCACATCAATGGACCCGGCAGAAACTTCGCCGTACAGATCAATGAACACAAAGAGGAGTGCTTTCAGAACGTGAAGATGGTTAACGAGCACCCATCGAAGGGACGCGTTGTCCAAGAAGAAAGAAATAGCCTCACAGCCACCCATTTTTGCGTACCAGGCACGCTCATAGCAGAGTGAGCACATTTTGTCAGTGATGTAGTCAATCATTGGAAGAGAGAAAGCCTAAAAAGGTAACAAATAAGCATTGTCATTACTTTACTGAAAACACTCCGTATTATCGTATCGAACATTCATTATTATAAGTAGCCTACTTACCCTTTCCTTGGAATGCACAATGTGAATAACCGTGTTCATCACTACACTGAGGGAGAAGACAACGGGTCTTCTGAGATCCTTCTCCTCACATGCCAACGCATTGAAAAGGGCGTCGAAAATCACGTAAGGGTCCATCTGACTTGGTACTACCTTCTCCGCAAAGGGACCCACTTGTTGGGCAGCCATTACCATGGCCATATGTCTGAGAACTTGGGTAAGGCTCATGTACACATCCTTCCTTATCTCCTTCACTGTTGTAGCAATCACCCAACCTGTGAGAGCGTTCACCACCACCTCCCTGCATTTGTCATCCACCTGAGGTTGTATTGTCGATAAGCCAATGTTTCCACTGCCACCACCGCCAACCGCAGCTGCTGGTCCACCATCTGCCATTTTCCCGTGCAGGAGTAATTTGTTCTGGATAAAGCGCTCTGGCTCCCGTGCCAGTGATGAGAGGACAAAGCCCTTGAGGAACTCCCAAGACTGCTTTTTATAGTGAAGATCCACAGATGTAGGCCCAGTGGGGAATGAGTTGGCTATTCTCAGTGTTTTCACAGCCACGGTGACCACCTTGTCCACTGGCAGAGCAATGTTATTCTTGTGATCGAGAAACTGGAGGAGGAGACTTTGACCTGGACTGAATTTTTCGTGATACTCCAGCTTTTGGGGTTCTACCAGCATTTTTCTGTTGCTTCCTCCAAACTTTCCGAGGATACGAAAGGCGACCATGGGAGAACCTTCGTGAGGCGTGCGCATAATTTTCCACAAGGCTTGCATAAGATCCGCTCGAACAGGTTGGATGTGTTCATAGAGAAATTCTGGTTGGAGGTTATCAACGCATAGCTCCAATGTACGAAGCCCTTGAGATACTAGTGGAGGTGAGCCATTCAGGGCGGACACTAGTGGATCCATTAGCTGAGGTAGATATGGAAGAAGACTGCTAAGTCGCACGGGGACTGTGAGACACAGCTCCACAAAAAGATCCTTCATTTGCTGTCGGTGGAGCCCGCTCTGCAACGAGTTGAGACCTTGGAGGAGATTCGGTAGCAGCGGGAGAAACTCTTGGTAGAGGAGATCGTGACTACCTCCGCCAATGGAGCGGAAAAGGGCACGGAGCAGTAGAAAGTAGTTGAAGGGGTCTTTGGCACTCCGAGCAAACTCCATTGCCTTGTTTACAATGTCGCGGAGATAGGGGCGGAGCATTTGTTCGTTTTCAGCGGGGAACAGGGACACTGAACCAAAGACTAATTTGAAGAGTTTCAGGTAAAGTGCAGATCTCTCAGTGTCCTCACCTCCCATCACCTCCATACGTTCCAGAAGGAACTCTACTAAAATCGTTGCGAATATTGGGGATGTGTTCATGTTTGCCAGGAGGTTATTGGCCAGCAACTGAACGGCAGGGTTTTCACCAGTTCGCTCCACAAATATGTCAATACAGACGGAAAAGAGTTCACGGAAGGTATACGGGTTCAAATGTTGAAACTGTGAAATATTAGAATAATAATAATTATTATTTTCATATCGCCTCATATATTTCAGTCATAATTAATCAAATGTCATATATAATTAAATACGTACCACTGAGCCAAAATGGTCCAAAACCTCCTTTTCCTCTTTTGACCTCACCCCATGAGGATTAATTGGTCTCTGCGGTACCAGCGTCACACTCCCATTAGGCGCCACCTGGGGCTGCGTCACTGCATAAATTTCCAACGCCTTCAGCCCCCACCTCATCAGCTCAATATAAACCTCAATCTCCCTCGGCGAAAATGGCTTCTGTCCTTGTTGTCCTTGACCCTGCTGCCCCTCCAAATTAGCCGCGGCAGTCGTCTTCAAATTGTGCATCCCCCATGTGATCGTCTTGACCGCACAAACAAGCGTCTTGACCAACGTCCTACTATCCGCTAGCGTAAAATGATTAACGGCACTCGCCGGAAATCCAAATTTTTTCATCTGGTCTTCCTTTCCCCCAGGACCCGTGTTACTATCACTGGTCAGCGCCGCTCTCACGTCATCCGTAGAATCCAACGCTCCCACGACCCCACTCCCATCATTACTCGAAGTAGACGGTCTTTTGACACTCACCACCCCCGCCGTCACCTCCCCATTAAACTTTTCATAATAGTGAGGTAAATGAACCAAGGCCACCGTTTTAAATTTAAAGGTCAACACGTCCAACATTCTCAGCAAAACTTCCTTCCCACTCGCTAGCAGATCCGCCTCTGACTTGTGCCTGATGCTGTCCACCAAATTGAAAATGAGCTTGATGCTCATAGTCTGAATTCCCAGCGTAATACTCTCATCGTGAACTTGACACGAAAAGAAGAGGACTGCTCGGATGAGATCCGCCAGGCACAAATGTTGTCTGACGTGATGAGTCAGGTCAGCCAGAGTGCTGTATGCCATGGGTCGCATGGTCTCGTTCACAGTCCACCCTCGACCAACGATCAGATCCTCGTCCAGCATCTTCTCCATGAAGGGTACAAACTTGTAACGGAGTTCCGTGTTGAGGATATGTCGGGCAGCGATATATAACTCCCTCCGAAGGCACGACACTTCCGGTGGACAAAATTTGAGAAGATTTATGAAGCCTATGACGAGGAGGTTGCTGTGTTGGAGGACAACGTCTTGGTACAGCTTGACGATGTACGCCAAGAAGGAGAGCGTCTTCACTTGCGCCGACATGAACTCCACTAGAATCTCTTTGTTGAACGTCGGGCTTGCCCTGGAGAAAAACGCAACATTTTTGTTGAATGACAAAATGGTAAGGAGTCAATAATTAATTACATTATGCATAAATGCATTGAAATGAATACATATAACGAAGCTCAATATGAAATGAATGTTAGTTTTTATGAAATAATAATTTTACTTACTTTTTACTTTTATTAGCTATTTTATATATTTAATTGCGATTGCGAAATAGAGAAAGAGGTAAAGGTAGGGGGAAAGAAGTAAAAAAACTCATCACACCTTTGTGCATCCGTCGGATGAAGTGAAATGGTGGTGATAATTACTGGAATATACTCTGCCACCTCATTTTGAACATTTTGCTTGTAGATTTGGTACATCAGCACGACAATAATGGGCAGCTCCTGGAGGACCTTTAAGGAATTTGACGCCTTTGGGATGAGATTTTTGGTTTTCTCTCCAGCCACGGCTACATTTTGTACTGGCGTCACTGCAAAAATTTCGTCCAGTAACGGTCTCAACGCCTGCTCGCTACTGTCCTTCACCTTGAGAACGGGCTTCTGCTCAAATATTTTGTCCAGCTTTCCCTGGATGTCCCGGAACACAGTCTTGACAAAATTGAGAAACTGCTGCGTTTCCCCCGTGAGCGGAGGTCGGAATTGCTTGTGGAGTTCGATAATGATTCGGAGACAATTGACCACATTTTCTTCGTTGTCCACCTCCACATTTTTAAACATTGCGGACACAATGGAGCGGACGTGAGGTCTTAGCGGCTCGTTGGACGGGAGCCTGTGAATGATTTCGATTACCAGCTTCCGGCACTGATGCCGATTTGACTCTTGGAGAAAATCGGGGGCTGACTGCTCCACAAGGTATTTGATAAATGCAGGAATCGCCGAATCCAAATATGTCTGATACGTCGAATGAGTAACAATTTGGTCAATTTGTTCCATGATTTCCTGTAGACTTTTCAGTCGGACCTCGTCTGGGGAAAGCGGGTCACTGAATTTTACCGTGAGGCGGAGCCATTCGTCCAATTGCGCTCGGTGACTCACTGACCCTGAAGGGACCGGAAGGAGGGAATGGGAGGCCGCTGTGTTGTCCACCTCCATCTTATCCATTTTTACTTTCATGGGATATATGATCAACAAAGCGGGCTTTCAACTAAAAACCACAATGCTGGATCCAGACTCCAGCACCTTTTTTTGCTTGATTAGTGGTGACCTCGTGTCATTTCACACAAAGCCCCATATTTTATTGTCCACTGGACACTTATAGTTTGTGGGGAAAGACACTTTATTCTCGTGTCATTAACCACGATCACCTCACCAGTTCCATGAAAAATTGACTTCCCTTCCAACGCCACTACTACTACTGCCACTTTCTCCGGATCCACCGCTTCCCCAATCAACTTTCCTCAGGATCACCTCCACCCTCCATTGTGTCATCCACTACCTTCCAGATAATTGCCTTATCAACGTAATTGTTTCCAAACGTTTCCAAAAATATATTTTTATTCCCTATTATTATGATGACCACCTTTACAAATCCTCAAATGTTCCTTCTCACAAAGTCACCTCAAACAATCATGTCAAGCCCTCGTTTCCACTCACAATCCACACACCAATCCAAGCTGTATAAAAGTACAAAGGCAATTTTAAATCAGGTCCTTCCTTCCTTAGCTAATTGCAATTAAAGTTAAATGTTCCAAAATAATTTTTTTTTCTGTTGTGTGCATATTATACAGGTAACCTATATGAATGTGTATAGAGACTCGAGTTGGTTGTGTTGATGTTCGTGTCTGGAAGTGTACTGTTCAGTGCGGACCTCTAATGCTGCCGTAATTGAAGAAGGTGAGGAATGGAACAGTACTTTTTTTCCCAGGATAACAAGCGGCTATACAGATCTGGGATCTGGAAGAGCTCGAATAAACCGTTCACATGGAAGGGTATGCAGAAATGCATTGCAAGTAGCAAGACGGGAGATGATCCAAAAAAAATTCAAACCTTTTTCTGAAAAAAGCCGGAGAGTGAAGAAACGAACAAAACAAGCCATTTGACATCTCGGGATGCCCCGTCCCCCGTGCAGTGCGGTGGCCTCCGGCGAAGCTCTTCTTTGTACAACAATGCATTGTTGGATGGATTGCGTTGCTGCATTGTTGAAAAGGGAACACTTTGGCAACAATGCATTTTGGTACGGAGCTGTTATGTGGCCAATTGCAACAATGCATAAGGCAGCAATGTATGCTTGATGAGGATTTCTTTGTTCAAAATAGGTTTTATTTAAGGCTTGTTTTAAAGAGGATACAGATAACAATGAAATAACAATGAGGTAGTCCAATCAATAAAAATGAAATAAAATAACAATGAAGAATGCATAGTTAATATTGAATGATGTAGTAAGTAATAGTTAGTATAGGGATAAAATTTTTAATATAATAATAATTAGTAATTATTGTTCGTTTTCCGAGGTGGTGGTGGTTGGTGGACGTCAGGTTACTTACGCCTGGCCGAGGGGGAGGAATACTCTCAGGTTCAATGTAGCTCGGTTGTTGCATGGAACCATTTGATTACTAGATATTTTGGGAAAAGACATTATAGCAAATTGATATATTGTAATTGATAGTAATTATAAATATATGGTTTATTGTTGAATTTTTGAGTCTTACTTTGCAGATGGCACCAAGAAAGCATTAAGAGGAGCATCGGGCTGTTGACTGTTCCTGCAAACGATGTCGCTAAGTCGCTGCCTCCTGATCTCGGCAATTTGTTGGGTGGAGAAACCGGCGCCGTTGTGGGTGAAAAAGTATCGGTCACCATCCTTGAGTCGTTGGAACTGGACGGCCTTCAGGCACTGGAATGTGGGCCCGGTCAAGCCTCCATTTGCGGGTAGCTCGATGAGACCTCCAACAAACAGGTCGACGTCTTGAGGTCCGTTGTTATTGTTTCCGTATACACTTGCCACCGCGTTCCATCCATCCTGGGAGATTTCTGCAGGTCGGCTATTCCAGTTGGCGATGCTTGGCAAGCCACACAGGTTTCTGTACACGTTGTAAGATGGAAGTCCGTGATCTCTTCCACGTTGGATGTTTCTCGCCACCAAATCTGAGCCAAAGTCTGAGTTTTGGGGCTTGAACAAAAAGTTGGTCATGCCGTCGGTGACGTGACGGTCCATCTCTGGGGCATTTTGAGTCATGAGTCCTCTCAGAATCAAGTCGTATCCTTGACCATTGGACTGGGTGACTTGGCCACTTTGGAAGTAGTGGTCGCGGATGTTGTAGCTTCCTACTTGCTGGTTGCTTCCAGAGATGAGGCGGACGATTCCGGAAACCATGCTGTGACCGAATCTGTACGCTGCCGTGGCAAAGCTGTTGAAAATGGTGGCGTCAACATTCCTGTTGTAGGTGGTGTAAGAGCCGGTGGGCAGATTCAGGTTGTACTCGTTCATGGTGCTTTGTCCCAGAACAATGGGAAGGTATTCTGAGTACACAATGTTTTGCATGAGGGCGGTCAAAATTCGCTTCACCTCTTGGAACAGTAACTCGTCATTGGTGGAGCCGGTCAGCGCTGCAAGCTCACGTGCAATCCGATTGTGTTCCATGAAGAACACGTTGTGCATCACAGCCAAGCCAGGCATTTCGTTGATACGATCGTCTCCGGCGGCAAAGGTTCCCTGCACCTGGATATTACGCTGGCTTCCTGTGGGAAGGAAGCCTCGGAGAGATGGATTGGCTATGAGGCGTCCACCTGAGAATTCACGGAGTTGCCGAGTCCTTGCTGGGTCTGAGCCGTAGACCTGGGAGCAGTCAATGAAGGCCGTGTTGGTGTTCACCTGTTCACGGACGCCACCAGAGGAGCAGGTGGTGGAACGGGTAAAGTCCATGCAACGTTGGGGCACGCTGCGACGGGAGTAGAATGGATCGTTTCCAGGAATGACAATGGACCAGCAGTCCACGTTGCTTCGGGGATTTTGACAGCAGGAACTAGCCGCCTCAGGTGTCATTGCTTAACATTGTGGAGTTATTAAGTTTTATCATGTTAGCGGTATGCACTGGTCATTATTATGCTTATGGAGAGTTTATTAATAAATCTTGCAAACTATGCTTAAATATATTTCTTTTGCTTACTAATGTCGTGATCCAAAAATTGTCCAAACTGGGGAATCATGTTCGTGACAAATCTGTTGAGTGGATTGTTGTCCCAATGAACTTGGGTACTGATCCATCTGGTGTTGGGCAAGAATGAGTTGAACCCACCTCGAGGAACGTTAACTCGGTCTTCGTAGGCAGCTTGGGCGACACGGTTAAAGGGACGGTTACGGGATCCCCAGAGAGGGTTGTTCAAGTTGTTGCAGGTACCGTCAATATTCCTGTACCTTGAGTTGGCAGCTGCCTGGCAGTTGAATCCTGGAGTTTGGCAAGCAGCTGGAGTCTGCTGGTTGGCAGCTTGTCGCTTCGTCAAGTGATGCCTGCACATTTTTTAAAATGAAAAGTCATTCCAAACATTTCCCTAAAATATTTATTTCAACTAGTGCCCAACTCTTTAAGAAAAACTTACTTTTCCATCGCAAGTTTCTCAAAGAAGGGGTAAATGTTGCTGTTCTCCGACATCACCTCAGACTCTGGAGTCATTTTGGTGTGACGACGAGTCCGAGTACTAGTCGCTCCATTGATGGTACTGTTCAGAAGCTGATTCTGATAGCAGCTTCGGGCTTCCTGCAAAAATATATAAATTTTAACAAAAAAACTCCAAAAAATTTCCAAATATTATATGGGTAATTATTTTCTCCATACATCCCAGAGGGCATCCACCTCCCTCTTGTCCAATGCATTTGCAAAGCACAAAATTGTGCCTAGCAAAATGCTCGAAAGAAAGAAAGATCTGCAAAAAAATCTACATTTTAGTCCCTTGTTACTCTCATGTTGCCCCGTTCGTCTACCAAATTTTTAATCTTCCTGTTCAATTATGTATGATTATTCACTCACCTCATGTTGTCTTCTTTTGTTAGTATAAATGAACAATTAATACAGCACTCTTCCCGACGACGCTACTCAGCAGCAACCGTCGCTGATGACGCTGATTGAAATTGAGAACAAGAAAAACGTCCATGCTGCCCAGATCCGGACCTTTTTATATGGAACCCTGACAGAAGAACGGAACCAGGCTTGTCTGTTTTGCATTTCCAAAAATCTGACACCTCTTTCTTTTCCCCTCCTGGTGGACATGACATTGAATATGCAATGGTGGTGGGTGGATGGATGGATGGATGGACATCTGTGTGAGATTTGGGATCCAGAAGAGAACGGAATAAGGACAATATTATCATGTTGATTTGACAGTGACGGATGATTACGTGTTTTCCAATTGTATTAAAAAATAACGATTTTTTATATACCACACACGCATCAGTTATGTTTAACGAATTATGAAATAAAAAATGGCTTCATTTTCTTGAAGCGTAGGTGACATTCGTCCGCTCATTCATACATCAATTGCGATTAAAATTCAAAAAAATGATCAATTATTCAGTCATTCAAATGCATGTAGGTATTTTTCATCGTCATTTTTTACAAAAACAGAATGTCTATTAAATTCAGTTTTATAATTAAGTATATTCCAGTTATATCCCAGGTTCATAGAATTTGTAATTTAGAATTCTACGTTGCAAATTTTTTTTGTACTTGTTCCATTTCCTTCCAGCAGCAGCAGTAGGAGACGTTGCAAAACCGTTAAACTCACAACAGAATGATCCTTGCCCCTGACCATTCTTTTTTCCTTATGCGTCATCTTGCAATCCATTCACCAAACCCATGCATTCCCATGGCCTCTGGGCGCTTAATCCATTTTAATTTTACTAATCATTATCAACTTTCAGTGCAAAAAAGTAATGTGTATGAAAACTAGAGATGATCAAGATGCTCAGGCAGAATTCGTGGCATTATGAATAATGCATTAACTGATTGATACTGCAATTCAAATGACAGTTTTATTTCATTCCAAAAGAGTGTTTGTTGGAATCTTCCATTTATTTTCAACTTTTCGATAAATAGCTCACTATCAGCATAATATTTCATTGCAATATGCGCGTGGCATTAGGAGTGGAAATTGTGACGGCCGACGAGGTGTTTTTGACGCATGACATGAGAATGACTGCTTGTTGTTACCTCAACTACAATATATAATTCAAATTCTAATTGTGCCTCTGATTAGCATTCATTTTATTGATTACTACTAACTCCATTCATTCAGATTCCAGTATTTTTGAATGCTGAATAACAAACATGATATACATAATAAATGATCTCATTCTCATCAATTCATCATATATTGCGTAGTGTTGACTGCCATGCTCACTATCGCCATTGTTGAATAATGCGCATTATTTGCAAAAACGAACTCTACAATTTGCCGATTTTAAAAGAATTTAACGTTTGTAAAGCAATAGTAGGAACAAGTTGTGTTTAATAAACCATCTTAACATGAAGCATTTTATTGATTGTATTGTAAACTAAGGATGGACATGATCATGTTTATATGCAAAAAATGTAACTGCATACTTAAATGAGTAAGTTTTACCAAATTAAACAACAAAGCTACAAAACGTATGAAAAAGTAAATATTAACCACAAAAAAACAATTAATAGCAATTACCACTTTAAAGCTATTGAGCTAACTTTCAAATATACATATACCTACTATAGATTTTTATAACATTTTCAACTTAATATAAGAAACACTGATCAAATTTTCGCAAATTCATTATAAATTATATACCGCAGCAAGCACTGGATGAAACAACATGATATAAATTGCAAAGTAATACATGGCTACATACAACACACAATGCTGCTTTAGATAGGACGTTCATATATTTGGTTCACATTAAATCCCAGTTTGGTTAGAATACATTCCAAATTGCAGTTTTCAGTTATCCATCTTACGGCAATATCAATCCAGTGTTTCATGACCTCTGTTTGTTGCGCCATCCAGGAGTAGATTTGATCTGTTACAGCATTATTGTCGCTGTCGACTCCTGATGTAGAATCTTGGTCTTTGCTATCACCACCGCTGCTTGGATTATGACTGTTATCGCCCAGTAATAAATGGGATAGACTTGGAGGAGACCCTTCTCTTCGCAATATAGCTGGACATTCCCGTTGGAAGAAACTGATCACCCAAATTAGTGCGACAATTGACACCATGATGGTGAAAATTACTACGCATGCTGTAGATAGACATCCACACTTTGATGACTGCGGGCGTTGCCGTTTAGTAAATCCACTTCGATCGTTATTGGTGGTGTATTGAGGCTCCCGTTGCGTTTGTCTTGGCATTTCTCCACTCATCCTTTTATTACGGGAGAACTCAAATTTCAAACATAATTTACTGTAATAAGTACATGTCATGATAAAAAATGCGGTGATGCAAAGCGTTAAACATAATTACAATTTATTACCCGCTTCTGTTCCAATGTTGGAGAATGAGACTTATACAGCGGAACCTGAGTGTCAAAATCATTTTCATTATCGCTATCATCGTACCTAACAGGTTTGGGTGGAGGAGGCATTTTGAAGTTCTTTGAAGATAACAGCTCATAAATGGAGTGGGGGCTGGTCTCCCTGACAATCGGAACTGGAAAGTCCCAGCGCATTCTCTCGAATGCAAGCGTGTCGCTCCTGATTCATATGTAAAACAAATATCGTATTGGAAAAGTACTTCAACTTTATTTAATGCTATGCATCAACTGACTGAATAAAAAATATTTAGTGTAAACTTACACTTTACGGCAAAATGTCTTGGAATCAAAGGTCCGGTGTTGCTCGACCACCCGTTGAGTACGACCCCGTTTCGCCATGTACGTGAATTTGTAGCGTTTTTCTTCTAATCTCGGCTCTATTTTCTCGTAAAGTGTAAGTCTTCCATACTGTCAGTCAGTTCATGAAAAGATAAGAAAATATGTCATAATATTAAATGTATTAATGAATACATGAAAATTGCAGTTAATTATCGATGATGATGATCCAAGAAATGTGATTTGATAAGGATAAAACTAACCAAATTGCCTGGAATCCTAATGATCTGAGTGTGACGTGCCTTGTCCAAATTTAGGCCGTATAGTATCGTAGGACCCTCCTCTACTTTAAGAAGACCGTGGCCCCCGGAAACAATTAAGATATCCGATTGACATATAGCCGCTTTAAAAATTTCGGCCAGCCCGGAGACTGCTAGGAATTGCACTGCAAATGATGATTTTAAGGCAGGCTTGTAACTGGGTCCCTCATAAAGTATCTGAATCGCATTCAGCCTGATTTCCTGCGTGTATTCGTACCACTTCTCCTCAATGTTAATGTCTTGCTCATTCACACGAAGCTGTCCCATATCAATTAATTTAATTACTTTATTTTCCACGAATTATAGCCATGATACTAAATCAGATAGATATCAATAATTATATATATACTAGTTTATGCTTACAACAATAAAATTATCCTTTCCGAGTGCCGCCCATCCCTTTTCCTCCAACCGATTCTTGCAAAACGCTTCGTTTACCACCGTTCTAAACTCCTCCCTTCCAAAATTGGAGTGGAGACCCTGGTGCTGAGTCAAATCCACAGAAAAGAATGGATAAGCTAAAAATGAAGATTCCCAAACGGTCCACAGTGACCAGTTCTTGGCACATTTTCCCCAGGCACCGTCCAAGTGCGCTCTTTTCGGCGAGATACCGCTGGGTTCTTCCGATTGTGATAAGAAAGACTGGCATGCGGACTCGTAGTCGACGAATCCAGAACTCCGTCGTTTCGGAGGAACAAATCGTTCCGGCGTTTCTTCTTCACTGTCTTCATTAGCAGAATCCGAGTCATTGTATTCATCCGCTGAACTACAGGAAAAATAAATCACTGGAGATGCTGGGGATCTAAAGTTACGGGAACTTAGACTCATTATAATAATTATTTTTTTTTGTATTTAATGTGCTTTTAAATTGAAAAAAAATTAAGGGATTTTTCAACTCTGAAACACTAAATTTCAGCCGAGGCTGAGGCAAGTAGAAAGACAACTGGAACAGAACTTTCCAGAACTTGCATGCGTGGCCTACAGTAACAATTTATGAAGGAAATGAAAGCTTACTAAAGTTTAGTCTACAAAAAATGCTCAGAAGGACAAAAATGGCTAAAGATTGAAGCTGCATTACTATGATACACTTTCATAATCTCATATTCTTCATCTCATAATTGACTTATAATATGAACACGACTATCAATAGAATGTTATCATACAACTTTCAAGAAAAAAAAAGTCATGTCAGGAGTCTAATTTGTTTGTTGAGAGTGAAGGGATTGGAATGCCTCATATCTCTTGTTACCATTTACCATACATACAACAGCATGATAAAAAATGCAAATTGTTCCAACAGATAAGCAATGCAGGAAGATGCATAATAGAATCCAGAGGTACCTAGTCAGTCGGTATCGAGGAAGGATGTCGGCAATGAAATAACACGACTCATTAGAATAAAGAAGTGGATAAAAAGATGTCCTCAATTGTATGCCTTTAGTAGTTTTAATATTGTTGGGAAGTTGGTATTATACGTGAAAAAAGTAAGGTAAATGAACTACCTAAAAAGTACAGTTTTTCTTGTCATATTGTGTGTTCATTTTACTACTTGATTTTAAAAGGAAGTTCTAATTCGGACCGGACGCTTCCAATTACCTATTTTGTGACTTTTTTATTTCTTTGATTGTGTGACTGTTAACAAAATATTAAAATCATTTGATTGACCGACTGTACAGGTCTGTGTGGTATCATAAATAGAACGCTCTAAATCTCAACTCTTCAGTATCTGCGGTCTTATTAATTTCAGTTTTGTTATCACTTTCATCTAATTGTTTATTACTACATGCATGAATACACATCTTCTGGACTGCAGATTCTGCATTCACATTTTACTTACTTACTACTAATAAGTTATTAGTCAACCAATGACCAACAACAGTTTTAACAGTTTGTTTTTAAATTGCCAATTACCAATGAAGTTTTAAAGCCCATCTTCACCATCAATATTTTCTGGACAAAGCTACACGACTACAAACTTACAAAGGTAATATTTATTTGTTAAATTGTAAAATTTGTCACAAAGTTCATCAAAAATACAATTAACCGAGCATGCAAGTATAACGGTTAATTATCATCATCAGCATCAAATATCATCGTCAATAGACGCCGAAGGAATCAGTCTCTCTTTGAAGTAGGTAGTTAAAATGAAAGAATGGAAAATGAAGAATGTAAAGAAATGTGTGCAAAATAGGAAGCTTATCGAACATACAAATTACTACAACAGCTTATCATCATTAAAAATTATGCAAAATGCAGTAGAAAGACGCCAGGTCACATTTTATACAAAGACAAAAAGCGTACGTGCAAAAAGTGCAATGACATTCGCGGCAAAACATCAGTACGTTTTGCAATCAAAATGCAAAACTTGCGTTTAGATTAGTAAAGTTTGACTCTTGTTATGTGGAAGAGAAAAAGTGCAAATTAGACAATAGGACCATTGTAAGTGTTAGGCGACGACGACTAAGCTGCAGCTGCACTACTGCCGCCAATCCTCTCTGCTGCTCTGCTACTCAAAAAAGTGAATAAAATGTGTATATTTTTGTACAAGTCGCTCGCCGCTGCTGCCTGCTCCTCTGCTACCTTTGTTGTTTCTTTTGCACAACTTGCTCGCCTCTTCGCTGTTCGCGAGAAGCGGTGTGAAAGGCAATAGTCGCTTGTTCTTATTTACATCTTCTCTCCTCTCGCTATCCAGTCGATTCGAGTTGGAGTGAGAAAAAAAGAGTGAGCGAAGCAGGGAGACTGCAATAATTTTTGCAAATTTGTTGGGGCTCAGGAGGAAAGAGGGAGTAAGACTTGCGCGCAAAATTAGGCAAACACTTTAATTGTTTGGTAATTTAATCGACATCCAAATATTAACAATTAATTAAATTTCCTTAAAACTTTAAAAGCGAGTTTTGTCAGCTCGGCAGGTAGGCAGCAGGAGAAAAGAGAAGAAAAGAAGTAGGCAAGTTGGTTGTAGGTTGGTTGGTGGCTGACATCAGTATTTTTGAGAGGCGACTAGGAGACATCAGATGTCAGTCAGTAGTCAAATTAGAAGTTAAATTGCAATTAGTAGTTTAATTTGTTATGCAATTTAAATTATCACTTTATGGTAAGGGAATATCAGATGTTTTGTCAGTCGATGGTCGACATTGAGGGATTTTAGGTTCATTTGCATTTTTGACATTTGAGTAATTAGCGTAGTGGTAGTGGAGGAGCCGGCGGAGTGGAGATTATAATTGAAGTAGAGTTTTGTAGGTTATTTGGGTAGTAGTAATTAAATTAGACTTTTATCACATCGACTTTTGTTAGTTTTAGATTTTAGGTCAGCGGCTAGATGGTAAATGGCGAGTAGCTGGGGATTGCAAGAGGGGAGTAGTTTACGACAGTCAGGTGTTTTAGGTACTTTTAGGTTTTTTGACTAATTGCTAAACTGCTAACATTACAAAATAACCAGTATAGGATTATCTTTTGGAAGGTACAAAGAGGTTGACATTATAATTTTTCGGAGTTTCGTAATTTATGTAATTTTTGTAGTATTCTTGTAGTAATTTGTCAAATTTACTTCCGTTCCGTGTTTTGAGCATTGTTTTGCTAATTGTCATTGTTGTTTAAGCTTTCATTTAAACAGGAAATCGGACTGGTCTTCCGGTGTTGCGCCGACTATAAAAGGAGCCGTTGCAGGAGGTTTGGTATCATTGTCGTCTTGGCCTTGCCACAGGTGTTTACTCAAAAACAGCCTTGAGCTCTGGAATTCCAGCAAGTAAGTTTCTCTAAATCCAAGACTTGTAAGAGAGAGAGCATTTATCAGATTTTGCAATTGGTCTTCCGAAATCATTCCAAGAGAGTCGGTTATTGCTTAAGAATAGTTTGGTTTGCTACAAACTGTCTTATTATTGGAATTAGGGTCTGCTGCTGGAATAATGGATCATAATCAAAACCAAGTCGGAGGAAGCCCTCCAGGAGACGCGAGCGCTAATATCAACATGGCGGATGATCGAATGGATTCAAGTGGGAATGGAGGTCGTGACCCACGCTTCTCAGCAATGATTCAGCGGCTGTCTACTCACATTAATAACATGCGTTTGACTGAATATTACCGATCTATCAGGGTGGATGCGTCACCAGAGGAAGTAAGTTAATATCATTCTTTAATTTTTACATTTTGCTTCATATTACATATTAGCCAATATTATCAATTTATCCAACGTAATCAATAATCATACATTTCTATAATTATTATTATTCGTTACAGAGGAGCGTCTTTGAGGCTATGTCAACTGTTCAAATGTTTCCTGACTATCCGGCTCAAGGTCAACCTGTTAGACCACGTCAGCCCGTTGAACTTTCGGGTCCACCAGTTGTCTATTTGAGTACGGCGCGGAATGTACCCTTGGACGATGGACCCCAGTTCCGTGCTCCGGGATCTCTGGCAACCGTTCCGGCATCTCTGTCGGCTGCTCAAGTATCTCTGTCGGCTGCTCCGGCATCTCTGGAAACCGCTCCGGCATCTCTGTCGGCTGCTCAAGTATCTCTGTCGGCTGCTCCAGAACGGGAACAGCAACCACCTCAAGTCGCAGTCGTCGAACCCTGGATGGCAGCGCCCGCCTATCAACAGCAGCAGGTACCTATGCCTCCTCCATTAGGATATCAAGGATTCGAACACGTTGGCTTTCAAGACCAGGAGCGACAACAACAACTCCGCTTTCTGGCGCCGGATATGCAACCTCGTATCTTCGCACCCGTGGGGCCTTTCTTTCGGGTACCCTTTCAGCCCACTAGTCAGATGCAACAGGGTGGTGCTGGTGCCTACCCTGTTCCAATATATCAACCGCTTATGACGCCTCCTACAACTGGCGTCTGTCCTTGGATGGTACCACCTATGCAACCGGCATCATATCCTGTTCTTAACAATTGCGGATGTGATCAACTTGGTCAATGGCAACAGTGTCGGCAGCCATCTGCTGTCGCGAGATTTGATTTAGCTGAGGGTGCCGCAATGAGAGGTCGGCAGAATTATCCATTCGTTCCCCCGCCGTTGATGCCACGAGTAGTCCAAGAACCGTATACAATACGTCGCCCTCGCAGATGGGGTAAGACTTAAATACAATATCAGTTACTACATACTTGCTTCATTTCTAATCTAATCTCATGATAAATATAACCCTAACTAAATGCATGGTATTTTGTTTTGTAGTTCATCACCCACAAAAGAAGGATTTCCAAATGAAGCCGAGGACTACCACGCCTGCAGTGGAGCGGCCATGCACGAGCAAGGATGTACAGGAGGCAATGATCAACGCACCACCACCAGCATCATCATTTCCTCCTTTGGTGACCGAGGCACCCAAACCGGTTCCAGTTGAAGTTCCGGCAAGTACGGCTGTGGTGGCGAAAGCGGGAACAAAGCGGCAGTACAATGCCGTTGCTGCTTCTGCTGTTGGGCCTTCACAGGCCAAGATTCCTATTCCCGTCCCTGTGGATGAAGCAAGTTTACCGTTCTGCAGACTTTGTAAGAGCAACAAGGAAACCCGGGCTTTCTACTTGAGTCACGTTCTTCGGGATGAAAATGGGGTGGTTCAGTGTCCAATATTGAGGCGCCTGGTATGCTCTATTTGCGGAGCTACAGGAGACAACGCTCACACGGCTAAGTATTGTCCACTCTATCGTCACAAGTTTACCAAGGACGAATCTTGTGCACCACGTAAGGATGATGGCGGTGACCCAGGAAATGATCAAGGAAATGGGGGATACGAGGGAAAGGACCCCCAGTACAAAATAACTCGTACTGCTGTCGGAGGCTACTCCGTTTCCCGATTTTGAGTTGATGAGCAAGTTTTAATGAATTTTCTGCATTTTGTTCCTATTGTTTTTTCTTATGTTTTAGTTCCTATCAAGTTCCTAAATTGAGCCATCGGTTCTACTTCAGATATATTATTATTGTGAAAATGAATTTAATTGAGATTAGTAGTCGTGTTCAACTAATTGTTTCAAGTTTCATGAATTTCTTTATTGCAATCCAGATTTTTGTACACTAATGTAGTCGAATTTCTTCAGAGTAAAAATCTTCTTTTCTTTCAGTAATGTCAAGCAAGTAATAATAAAATGATACAGACACACTATTAATTGTACGAATACAAAAAAAAAACAAATAAATCATTAAAAAATGAATTTTTTGGCAGTGAGTTGGTTAGCATATGAATTATTTTATAGAATAGGAAATTTTTTACGTGCACAAAAAACACTTTTTTTCACTGAATAAATATATTATCATTATTACAATACCGTCATGTTATATTACTGCTCTTCATCATTTGTCACTGGGGCACCATTGAGGTGATGTTGATGGTGGTGGTGTTGACTTTTGCTTCCTCGGCGAATTCGTCTGTTGGGACGTTGCCTCAGGGGTCGTTGTTGTGGTTGTTCATCCTCATCAGCATAATTATTGATAAAAGTATCTCCTCCATTGTCAATCGCGATATCATCTCCAGAGGTGGTTTCCTCCTCCATGTCAGGGATATCCGTGGTGACAAGAAGGCGGCGGGGTGAGGAAGGCGGAGCGTAGTTTTGGTAGGGGTACTTGCGGATTCCAGCCATTTTCATGACTTGATGGTACAACGGCCAGTCCTTGATTTCGTCACACTCGGAGAGCACCTTGGGACTGCGCATGCGAGGACAGCTCAGTTTTATGTAGCAAGAGAAAATTTTGTTCAGCTCGGTTTCCAAGTAGCTTAGCACTTTCTGTAACAGATAAAGAGAGAGATTTATAAAATATTAAATAGGATTAAAAGTTTGGGCTAAAAATTTAGAACTGCACATGTATTTAAATTAAATATCAGTCGTTAAGTTTTGCTTACCAAATCACTTTGGGTCTGTTTATCCAAGTCATCCATGTGCTGGCGAACGACGCTCTGCAATAATCAAAAAAGTTTTTGCAACAATTATTAGTAGTCCTAATTATGGTCAAGAAAGAAACACCGCATTTTTTTAATTATAAGTTAATATAAGTTTGGGAACCGTGCTTTTACTTGAAGCGTTCTCTTTTGACCCGGGGGAGTCCTCCGCTGCGGCTGCTGCTGTTGTTGGGGAGGCGGTTGAGTGTCCCAGGAATTAAACGTGGAGCCTGGATACGCCGGCACAGCTTCCGTTGACGGGAAAATAACCGCAAAAGCAGTTATGACTGCTACTAAACCTAACAATTTGACAATCATTTTGCCCCTTTTTTGCACACGATAACGGAAAAGAAAAACGTGTCTGATTTTTAACAAGATGTTTTTGCAAACTGCGGATGGAGAATGTTGGAATTTTAAAGAGGTTCACAGAATTTATATAGCAGCCAAAATAGGTACGAAACCATATTTTTTCGCATCAATTAATTTAGTTTAATGTGGATTTGACTTTTTAAGCATTGCTCAAACTTTTCGTTGTGGTAGCTGGTCAGAAATTATATGCAAAATCGAACTGTATGTAAACTGATAGTTAAAAAAGTTATAACTTCAATACGGTCAACCGCCGCCATGTGGGCGTATTTATAACATTCTTTGTTGTAAGTAACAACTTGTTACTCCTTTTTTAATAGTTTTAATTCCAATTCCATTCTGACCTTTTGAACTTGGCCATTCCCCAGTCTTTTTAGTGCCGTTTTTTTATCAAGATGTCTGTTGACTACCGCAAGGAAGCGTCAGTTTAACCATCGTTACACATTTCATGCTGTTATCATAACATAACAACAATGCGAACGATGAATTCATTTAAACCCGAGGCAGACTAAATAATAGATCGCATTTAATAATAGCGAGTCATAATTAAATTTTTCTCTGCAGATAAAGTCATTCAATAGCATGTTTTATAAGTTCGATAATTTCATGAAAGTAGCCAACCACACGAAAAATGTGAAAATGAAAAGCTAGGCTGGCTGAACGTTGAACTTTCATTTTTTATTAGTCCAATGCCTTGAGGAAGCCCATTTAATGAAACATGATGAGTTAGTTTGTCCGTCGTTATCTCTCATCTCTCTCGTGTAATTATCCAGCGTGCTGAGTGGAGATGTATTGCCGAAGAAGACGAAAGTGAAATAGGTGGATATTATCATAAATCATGTGAGGATCTTTTGGCCCAATTTACCAAGTTTGCTGTATTTATGTAGGTAATAAAAAGTGTGTTAAGTAAGTTGGTAATGTAGGTAGATATTTGGCATAAAATGCATTTTTTCAATGCTGCAGAGAGATTAAGATGATCGTAAAAGTCTTTTTTAGTGTTTAATTATCAGAAAAATACTAATAACCCAGTTCTAAGTTTTCTGCGAATACGTAAATAAACCACAACATTTTTCGCATGATCAGTGACCATGCGAGATGAAAAAAAATGAACATGAAAGTTGAACGACTTTTCAAACGACATCTTTTATTCAAAGACAATTTTGTTAGATGGAAGTTGATTTAAACGGAATAAATAATTAAATTGATCCCATAATGAATGCTGAACCGCTGCTGGTTTACATACCTACGTATAATAATAAAAAGTTTGACAATTACATATTTCACGAAGAAGAAAAAACTGTGTCCAAATGAATGACCTTTCTCCTTCCCTGCTGGTGATTTCGTAAACACGAAATACTTTTGTACTACATTTTAATTACGTGTTCTTATTTAAGTTTAAGATAGGTAAATAGAAAACACGCCACATCATATTCCCATACGCTAATTAACTTACTGGTGACAACAAAATTTGCTACTACGTAACCAGAAAAACATGATGAATTTTTATCGAATCATTTTGTCGTTTCTAACATTACTGCATCAGCTTGTATATTGTAAATGTTACAAAATAATTGGAGCAGGGATGGTAGTGACTCGTATACGAATTATTATTATAAATTTAACACTTTTTCATTTTATTTCCAATCACAAATTCATTTTTATATATTGAATAATATATTGTATGATGATGATTACACATCAGTTAATTAGCATCTTTTCTTCTTTTAATTACATTTAAAAAAATCCCTGCCTAACTGATTTCGTTCAATTTGATAAGCTACAATAGTAAAGTAAAATGTCTTGTTCATTGCGTTGCGCGCGCTGTTGTTGTGTAGTAGTAATCAAGATTTTAATCCTATTATATATAAGGCATATAATACGCTCATACTCTACGTTCCAATTAAACTTGCACATTTTATTTTCGCAACAACCGCAACAGCTTGCAAATAATCACCAGCATGGTCGCTCCATCATGTCACGCATGCTTATCCAGAGCACTAAACATGAGTATGTACAGTAAAGTGAACAAGAAGACGCGCATAGTTTCTTGTCCAAGACACATGCGCGTCTGTTCATCCTTGTTTATTTCGTCATTTCTGCACTGCAGAAGAACCCCTATAAATTAACTGATACATTGTTACAGCGACCAAATGGCTTGCCTTATCAATTCTTCTTCAACTATCTACCTCGCAAAATCTTATCTACCTAACTAATCCGACAAGTAGTTCTTAGCAAAAGCCATTACATTACTGTGTCTGTCTAAAATAAGTCGTTTTAATGTATGAGGCAGAGCACTAATTAGCAATTCCCTACAAATCATATTTTGCATTTGTAGCAGCAGTTCGTATAGTAGATACCGGGACAATTCTTTACCACGTACCATACCAGTAATTATGTATCTTCCTGCGCTGAATTCAACATAAGATCCATTTACATTCAAGTCTACAACAGCTAAATCGATTATTGCTGCAAATTTCGACTTTCACCACTTACAGCTAACTACCTAACGGCAGCCATTAGAGATATTAATTTAAATTACATTAGTTTCCGATTTTCTACCAATAGAAATATTTTTTCCTTCATTCACAAAGTCAAAACTGCTCACCTCGTCTGAAGTAAAACTTAAAAGTTGACTAGAGCTATTTTACAATTTAAATAAAAATGCCCGCTTGCAAATTGTACGTGCATTCCAGTTACCGAGTTCGGAGTGAGTATAAATTTCAAACCAAAATTCATATATACATGCCGACCTACAAACTTTCATTTCTCGTTTTCAAGTAGTTTACTCATACTGTTTAATTTTATGATACAATTTAAATTTTGCCGAATAAATCTAAGTTAAGGAATGATATTCAATTTTCGAAGGGATCCTAAAAAACTACACTTTTGTGTAGGCATCCAACAAGTACGACGTTCGAATTACATATTATAATTGAGTTAGAAAAACTATTAGCAGACCACTATCGTGGCCTTGCTTGCGACGACGAATTTTCCAAAAGTGTGTGTTCATTTGATAGATGATTTTCCGGGGGGTGTCCGCGATGGAGATAATATATTGTTGTAATTTGTTGATTAGGAGAGGACTGTCGTGCAGGTTGGCGGTTAGTTGGAAGTAGACGATGATGATTTCGACTTGAGTGCAGTACCCGATCCACCGAAAGGCTTAAATCCTTTATCCAACTTGGCGTCTCCGTTGTTTGAGTTAAATTTGATGTTGCGAGCGAAATTCAGTTGTCCTATCCGGAAGTCTGTGTCTGGAACACCCCGACGGTAGTTTCCTTGTTGAGCAGATGATGAACCCACAGAGTGTACGCTTTTGCCGTCCAAACTAAAAAACAGCAAATATCCAATTAATGCAAGCGTAAAGGAAGATAGAAGCAATATATATGAAAAAATAAATACTGTCATGCTTCACTTACCGATGACCACTGCCAAGGAATGGAATGAAACTGTCATCGCCACCTTCAATTGGAGCTTCTGGTTCTTGGTTTTCCTCGTCTTCAACCTTTGGCATGGGCTCTGGTTCAATGTAATCGATTGGCTTGGCGAACTCAACCTATTGATAATTGAATAAAAATGATTTTCAAAACACTTTACTTTACCTGGCTTCATTTATGGCAATATGAAAATAATATTATTATGAGCTTTGATTACTTACATCCATATCACATTCGATTATACTCACGGCTTCACCAGGACGTGTTTCCAGAACGCGTAACTCGTATATACGATCATTGTAACGAATGGCTATCATGTCGCCAGTGGTAAGGCAAGCAAAATTTCTCAGAGCGTTCTCAAGCATCGCTTTTGGATTGGTGATGTCCAAAAACTCTGCAGATTGAGGCTCAAACTTTGAGAAACTTGCGACAGGAAGGGTAGCACTTTCAACTTGGATCATGGCTCCTTCATCTATCATCAAATTGCGCATCATCTAGAGTAAACAGTAAAAAAATATTTTAGCGTTAAATATTTCTTTATTACATGTACTCCAGATTTATCATGAAACTCACCCAATAGGGAATATACATTTTGCCCTCATCAGCAACGAATTCCAGTACACCGCAATGTGTTGATCTATTATCCGGGACATTAGTCAATTTAAAAAGCATAGGATAAACTACGTTCAGACGCGTTAAATGCTCCAGAGCAGAGGGTGGCAGAAATACTGAGAAAAACGAAAGAAATCCATTGAATTAAATTGTAAATTATACGGGAACTATGCATTTTAGATTAAATTGACATATGAATATTAGCAACTCACTCTTTCCTCCATTTTCCACCTCTTGGCGGTCATGCCCCGGAAACATGGAGATGGAGTAGCATCGATACGTTATAATAAACGGTCGCGGTATGTCGTGAAATAAGCCGTGAAATCCGCCAACACCAAACTAGACGAAAAGGAACAATAATAAATTCAATACCAGCAAATCAATTAGAAATATAGCTTTAAAAAAATTATACATACCATTTTGTGCACGAGAGTATATTCAACTTGACAGGAGTAAATGAAGACAAACTTCCTAGACCAATTTTGGACCCCTTTGAAAAATTACGTGGATCTAGAAGAAGAAAAACGAAACATTAACAATAAATTTTCATAATTATATTTTACAAAAAAAACTAAACGATTAAATGGTGAATGGAGCAAATAATATTTATATTTCACTGCTTGAATTATTAATTTTTTAAGAACTAAACCACAACTGGACCATTACCTGTCACCAGGATAACGAACGATTGGTAACAGCAGGCGTTTTTCTTTCTTTCTTTCAGTGCCCCGTATCGAATAGATTTTCAATTTAATTAGTTGTCCACCAAGTAGTTAAAAAATGCCAATTGTAGAATTAATGACACTGGTGACTTTTGACTGTGCGATAACTGATTAAAGTTGTGATATAAACTGACGATTAATGATGATTCAATGTACCCCAAATTAGACTATTTCCTGATTTAATTTTAATTCCGTAAAAATGAGCAAGTGCAATAAAGGCCAAAGAATGACAATTTTAAATATAATTTTTTTCAAAAACTTTAATTAGTCCATTTAACTGGATTTAACTTGACACCACCAGTGGTCTCTGCCATATTACCACTTCCTCACCAATTATTTCAATATTTTCCAATTTTAACTATTTCTCATTTAATCACAAAACTGCACACTTTAAATGACTTCAAATAATTTCAAATAATTTTCAAGTGACAAATTTTACCAGATAAAAAAATGATTTAATGGACGCCTTCCTTTAAACATATGTGGAGTTACCAGATTAACTGTTTTAATGATTCATTAAAGACAAAAGAAGAAATTGGGACATCATTGAACAAGGTTGTGTTGTTGTGTTTTGTGTATGCTGTGGAGTGAGTGTAAATGTACGTGGAGTCTGAGAAGCTGCTGTGAAGATGATGACTAGAGAAAAAATTACAGAGTTCAAACGCCATTTTGGCGCGCAAACAATGTAAACAGTGGGGCAGTCTGACACAAGTTTCAAAATTTTCCATTCGTCTCGTCACCTGAAACGCAAAACAGGTTTTTTTTATTAGGACAACAACAAGAGGGTAGACTATTGTTGTGGCAGCTGCAGCTACGGCTACTGTACTTGCCTAGCAACCAGCCTCATTCCTCGCCAATTTTAAACCCTTTTCAGTTAAATTTTAAAAATTGTAATTAACTGAACATCAAGATTAACGCTTGGCGAGCAAGCAGATAGTTAAAGTTAACTAGGATTATGTGGTAAATGGGGTTTAAAATTGATGGAGGCCGAGAAGAGGAGAGGAGTTGAGTGAGCGAAGACGGCAGGCGGGATGGGAAGAGGAAGCGTTTAGCAAAGTACGCTATCCAAGCAAAGAGCCCGCAAAATCCTCCAAAGAATGAGTGATAGGTGCAGGGCCTAGTTTTGATTTTCCCCTTTTCCCCTAAACTCTCGCGTGTGACGAGATGAGACGGGTCGGCTGGGAACGAGAGACGGCCGAAACCATTCAAGAAACGGAGGCCTAGCAAGAAGTACATCTTCTGTGCCGCATCCGTGCATTACGCAACGCATCTTTCACACGTCTTCTTTCTTTCTTGCTTGCTTGCTGGATAAAAAATGCATTATGCGGCCATGGAAAGACTTCCAGAGTTCCAGGTTTGCGGTTTCTCCAGCAGCAGATCAGAGTCCAGATCAAAGCAAATGCTATGCGAGAGAAATGCATGCAATTAGAGAGAAGAGAGAGGCCTCCGTTAACTATGTTTAATTAAGTAGCATGCATTTTCATGATTAATTAAGGTTGCATTCAATTTTAGAGTCCATTAATGACTGTTTTTTATAAATATGGCAACTAAGCAATTGTTTTTACAGTCCAGTTAAATTCCTGAAGAAAGTAAAGAAAAATGCAATATTAAAAAATATAAATGGCTCTATAGGTGTGTATGGTAATATGATAAATATCTGTATGTGAATGCGAAATTTAAAAAAAAGTAGATGGACTAACGTGAAATGCTGTACAATTGCAATTAACTAAATATATAACTATCTGGTCTTGTTGGCGTATGTGACGCGAGGCTTAATAGTTAATCCGTTCTTATCAATATTATGTGACAAGGATAAGGATTTCAAAAATTATTGAATTTTTATTGCAATCAATGGCGAATGACTAATAATAAACGTGACACTCTTTGTTGAGGATTCTTTTACGTTTTTAATTTTTATCGATGCGCGTATATGCATATTTCAGATAAGCTATATTAATTAAAATTAAGTTGTATTTTAATGATCTCCTTTGTCCTTACAATATATCGTTGACTTAAAGAAAAAAGAAGAAAGTTGCTTCTTGCCCCAGGAAAATATTGTAAAGGGCCTTTTATTAGGATTAAAAGCTAGGACATCTATTAATGCGTCTAAATATAAATTAGTCGATTGAACCCTTACCATGAAATGAAATGTGTGAAAAGGGAAGGTTATTTTGTACAGAGATGATAAGAGATGATAATGATAAGATACATAAAGGATGGACATACAACAAAACATGACGCATGTGCGATTACGCTGAATGGGATAATCGGATGAATTCGCGTTTACAGTAAAAAAAACAGTAGCACTGACTGTATTTATGTAAGCACATCATCACAGAACCAATCGTCAGTCAATTGAATTAGGAGGAATATTAGGTAAGTACTGTAATTTAGTAATTTCCGTTATTATTGGCGTACATTGGCTACTCTGGATATACATACATATCATATTAATATATAGCCATCTTCCCCATCTTCATATCATATTCATGGCTTATCCGTCAAAAATTGTCATTTGTCATAATGAATAGGTTTGTATAGGGATCGCCGAGAGTAGCATCGTTCTGCAAATTACGTAAAGCTGCAATTTTATCGTCATTGCCACCAGCCAGCCAGGCATTATCTTTCGTGTGTATTGACCATGATAAGGTTGATAATAGGATGAATCTCTCATCGGATATCTCTGGATGGTTGACATTTTTTACAAGAATGGCAAGAGACATGATAAAAAATAGATATTCTGATCATGATCTGAAAAAATATAATATGCATTCCTTTCAGAGTAAATTATTATTTGTTTCAGGGCGATTTAATGTGTGTGCATCATCAAACTCATTAGCGTCATACACTCTAGTCATTATAGAGGTGATCATGAAGAGTCCAGAAGTATTTCAGTCAGTTACATACAAAACCAATTAACAATCAGTATCGATATGGTGGATATAGCAGTTAAAACTCTACAGTTGTGTGTAAACAATTTTAAAAAACTAAGTAAATGAACTTGAATTTAGAAAAAAAATAGTGTTTTAGCGAAAATTTGATGACATTGACAATGAATATTCAGAAGTTTAATCAGAAAAGGAAGGGAAGTGTATATGGAGGGTTTGGAGGGATTGCTGCTGCATTTGTGATAGTATTAGGTTTCCACAGTTTTGTTATCGTGTCCAGTAAAGAGAGTCAGCAGCAGCAGCAGCAAAACCCGAAGGTTTTCCAAGCAGACCTTCCGACGGATAAGGAACATGAGATTTCCATTCTCATTGGGACAAGTATGTACATCTCTCCAAAAATCTAGTTAACTTGCAATTAAAACTAAATGGCCTGCTATTAAATACTCATTTTCAATTGTTTCAACTTCCTCTACTTATTTTTTTAAAGGGAATGGTGAGACGGGCGGAGGTGGCATTGGAATAAATGCGGAT
This sequence comes from Sinella curviseta, assembly GCA_004115045.4. NCBI lineage: Eukaryota > Metazoa > Arthropoda > Collembola > Entomobryomorpha > Entomobryidae > Sinella > Sinella curviseta. The sequence continues at coordinate 13,138,350 of CM065489.1, forward strand.
GAGGGGGAAGAAGGAGGCGGCGGTGGTAACGGGACAGCGCCTCCCGCATCAGAGAGTACCTCCTGGCAGACCTGTAACCGTCCAGGTTCCAACTGTTGTTTCCAGTACACCTGGCCAGGTTTCACTGATAATATTCCGGAGCGAGAAAATTCGACTTGTGAGTATCTGAGAAAGGAGAAAAGGGACGAGACAATAGCCTGTTTTGACCCAATGGTTTTTACGATCAAGAGGGAAGATCATGATATCATTGGCAACCCTCCAGATTTTAAAGATTTGAGTAAGGAAGCCGAGGACAACAACTATAACACGTTTTGCCTCATGTCTCAAGGAAAAGCTTGTCTGACGTACACCTACTACTCCAATTCAGGTACCCAAACAAGTCATTAAAAATAAAATCCTTTTAAAATCCGTGTCTCCAGCCCCAAGCCAAGCATGTTAAATCATATAATTATCCTTGCAAATAATTTATTTTTCAGATCGAAAAGTGGTAAACGTTACGAAATTTTGTGGAATCGTGACCACCACGGATGGTGACCGATTAGAGAAAGGCTGCTACAGTCAGGATGTGGGAGGCTACAAAAGGGAAGTGTGTGCCTGCAAAGGTTCTCTGTGCAACGCTGCCTCCCTCCTCCAGCACCCTTCAAAACTGATACTGACCTTTCTAATATTCACCTATGCTTATATAGTCGTCTTCCAATAAATTAAACAGCAACCACACACACCCTCTCTCTCTCTCTCTCTCTCTCTCTGATTACAAAGCGTCCTTTTTGCAAATAATTTAATAAATAATTAAACTACCATTAATATACTTAATTTTGTTGTACTGAATTCACGGGAAAACGCAATAAAATATAAATATAACTTTTATTACCTAAAATACATGTCTAACACCTAATAAATCAAACCGATCATGCATTTTTCATCTCATTTCATCTATCAAACTAATTAGCCGTCCATATTCATTAAACTGTTAATTTTTAATTTAAAAATGCATAAAAATGCAACTGCGAGCACAATTCACAGAACGAGAGCTTCCTTTCGACTTTGTACAGTACTACAACACGTAGTGTTTATGGCGTAGTGGATCGTAGATGATCTTCATGTCTTTACGTAACGTTACTTGTGTGCGTGGGTGGTCTTCTTGTGAAAGAGTTGAGTTGAGTGAGATGAGCTGGTAAAGTAATTTGTTGCGAGAAAGGGAAGCCTTTCGCACAGCACCACATCCAAGCACAAAAAGACGCAAGATATTTGAAACAGGTGGACGAAGGCTTTTCGTAAACGCATCGCATTCTCGAAAACTGGGCTGGGAACGCGAGCCTCATTTCAGCTCTGCCTCGTACCTCTTGGTTTCCTGCCTCTCGCCTCGCTCCCTTTCTGTTACTCTTTTTCAAGCTGCACGAGTACGAACAAATGAGGTTTTTAGTCAGAGCAGTTAATTAATTAGCGCAGATTTTTACCAGTAGGTATTATTGATGATTGCCTATGCCCTTTAATGATGAATTATAAGAAAAGTAAATGAAAATGAATGATTATGATTTGGTGAGAGGAATAGCTATGTAATGAATCGTGGCGCATCAGATATGTAATAATGAATAAAGACAAACGCATTTAAAGTTAATTGCGACAAAACTTGTATTTTATTTTGCTTCATCTTTTTAGTACTCTGTAAATACGTACAAATAAGTGACGAAGGGTGAGAGTGAATAAGGACTAGAGATTTAATTTCTTGGTCGACGAGAATAATACGTTATTATATTTACTTATTTTTTTATAACGTAGGCAGGCTCTCTCGGCAAAGAAGAAAATACATTTAGACCAAAAGAGGATTTATTTAGACCGAGGAGCACGACATACAATAGGTACTCCTTCATTTTCCTTGCTTGTTTGAGATGTTCAGTAAATGATGACAATAAAGTAAATTGTGTAAAGGATGTTTGCATACACAGCGATTAAATTGTTGCTTGTTGCTCTGTAATATTTTTAAGAGTTAGCATTTTTTAAAGACGGCGAATGAGTAGCGTTGTAACTAGTCTTGATGGAAATGATGGGGCGGAACGCTCGCAACGGCTTCTGCCTCTCTCCACGAGTTTTGCACGAGTTCGAGAATGCGATGCCAAATGGCGGTTTTTGAAATGAAGTAAATGAAGCAGGCGACAATGAAGGTCCAGGAAAGATAAAGATAACAGTCGTGTCCCTTTGTCATGACGGATGAAATTGGACCAACAAAGTCGGAAGATGTGACGTTGAGTCTAATGCCTGGTTTTTGATCTGCAACGAAAACATTAAGAAACACTTCATTAGTATTAAATTCATTAGAATCACGCATTTTTCTGCTTTGAATAAATCTCTAGATTTGACTTACCAGTGAATGTGGATATAAATTCTGCAAACTGGTTAACGTTAAACGTAGTGTCATTAAATTTTGCGAGAATCTTGCCATTGTAAAAGAGAACCATGCTGGGCACGGACAGAATTCCAAAGTAGGTATTTATCGCCGTGTGAACCGACGAGTCAATCGCTGCAAACCTAATGTTCCGAAATGCTCTGGGAAGAGCGTTAAAATGGGGGGCTGCCTTGGCGGACCAGGGGCACCAGTGAGTGTAAAATAGCACGACCGTGCAATTACTTGGAGTGGACCTCGCCTTAATTGTTGGATTCGTAACAAGTACTCCGTGAAGAAGATAGGTCATATTTACAATCTGCGAATAAAATACACACATTTAACATTAATTACAAACATTATCTAGAGCATGCAGCAAAAGCCGCATTTTTCTTGAGTAATAATAATAATAACAATTACCTCGACAGTTCCTCCTCCTTCCGTCGTTAAATTCGTTCCCTCCGGATACAACTGCGAGCAAGAGACCTTGACCCGTTGATATCTATTCGGCAGCGTAGCATTTTGACTGGTCCCGTTTCCAGCCGCCGTCCCATTACTGGAAAGAGATCCTCCAATGTCAGGATACACTGTCGCCACAGCGGTGGAGTTGTCTGTGGACGGTGCCACTGGCGCTGTCGTTGTACTCTCGTCCGTCGTTATAGACGGATTTCTCAGCGCATCACTTTCCGCGTCCCGACGATAACTCCCTCCAGAAAACTGAAGGTTCTGGAGCTTCTGGGATGGGACGTCCTCATCCACCGCTTCTATCGATACTTCCTCCGCAGCGTCGCCCGTATACTCTGCGCTAGTCTGTACACAAAAAAAATACACATTTACAATTTACATCACATTTTTATTAAATTAAATAGCAAAACAAATAAAATTGTTTCCAAAATGCGCAAACTTACATTAGCCTCATCACTTCCACAAGTAATTGCGAAATTAGTTATCAGGAAAATTGCACAGATGAGAGAGAAACACCGTTTAAAATACATCCCTAGGCTACTTACTTACACTTTAATTACCTATGTACAATTAGCTATAAATCTACTAACATTGAGCAAGGATCTTACTAATCATCTTTTCCTAATAGTTACCATTTTTACTAAATTCCTCTACAAAACTGCAACAAACTACGTCCACATGATTATTATGTACAAGCTGAGCAAACTATGTTGTAGCTGTGTTTGTTTGTATCCCCAATTTAATTGAAGAATGGACTAAATTATAACTATAACAGTACAAAACTGTTAGTTAATGCGATGTTGTTTACAAAAGTAGTTAATTAGCTGGTGTGGAACTGTAGTGAGGCGCTGAGAGAACGCTGCTCGATGACGACGACGAGAGTACGCTGATGAGCAGCAGCGCAGCAAACACAGATGGTTAGTTAGGTAGGTGGCCAGAGAGCCAGCGAGCGAGAGAGACAAGTTGTGCGAGACGACCAGACGAAAAAACCACTCGCCTTTGCCCAACTGAGCCTCGGTGGTCCGGGGTGCAGGCTTCAAACCTGTAGGTGATGCGAGTCACAGAGGTTCGATTCCTCCTGGTGGGCGAACCTTTTTGGTCCCCTTTCCCTCCAAATCCCTCCCTCTCCCTCCACTTTTATGTGATCCCAGTATCAAATGACCTTATACAATTTTATTTCGCTACTCCAACAAAATCCTGTCACCTCCTCTGCATAAAACGCAACAGCAGCAGCGCAAGCGTATAATATGCAGCTCAACAATGGAACGGTTTTGGAACGCTTCACATGAAAATGATGAGAAATAATTAGTTAATATTGTCTTTCTTTAATTGTTTATTTAACATTTTTATTAAATACTTTTCAATATTCATGTATATATATATAATCAATTTTTACGTTTTCTTCCGGAATGGGCATTCTTTTTATGTATTTATATAGATAATATATATATATATAATTTTTTTCACCCTCTCTCCAACAATCAATCAATCAACCACATACAGCATCATGATTATAATCATCAAAAATCTTTGTTTGTTTTTATAGGTGGTTCTACTACGACGTGTACTATAGTTAATTATGGAGCACTACAGCGTCTCTAACACTTTGTTTCACGTGTTTTTGTAAATAATAATAATAGTAATGATAATAGTAATTCAACAATGTGGAGTTATTGTTATAGCTTCGTTGGTAAATTGTAATGATAATCATAGTAATAATAATCATAATAGGAAATACAGTACAATAATATGTATAATGGCTGTTTTTAGGACATTTATAATAATAATAACTATAACAAAAAAATCAACAAATAAAGACTGCTAATTTTTTTAAAGCTCATAGTTTACAATAATAAATCATTCGAAGTAACAATGTAATGATATATAATGATTAACTAATTAATTATATATTATACTTTTTTGGAATACACACTGGAAATAAAGAAATAACTGATTTGAACCTCGACCTGCGTAAAAAACGATAACGACGATCAGTTTTCATCATATTTTCTTTTTTTGTAAATTCACTTCTCTACAAACTGATTGTTACAGTTATCATCATCATCATAATTAATGGCGTTCTCTTTGTTTTACTTAGCTTCTTGTTTCATATAATTATTCCGGACGTGAGTTCCGGAAATTACTGACATTCGCACCACGAAAAAGCGTTACAATACTTTAATATAATTAATATTTATATATATAGTTTTTTCATCATCATTATCGCGCGGTTTCGACTTTCGACATTAAAATTAATATAATATTTATTAGGCATGCAGTTTATATATTATTTAATTTACTTTAAATATATATGTGATGTATGTGTTTATATTCTTTACTAACCAATGTCTAGGCAGGCATCATCATCAATCATCATACAACAATATGTAGTAATTATAATATAATAATAATAATAATAATTATAATAGTGGATCAAAGGTTCCAGCTCTTTTTTTAACTGTACTGTTTTGACAATTGACATGACATGATCATCATTTACACAACATATAAAACGAATCACAAAAATTTCTGGCGGATACTTTTTTTCACGTCTCCAGTAGTACACAGTTAATTGTAAAAATTAGTGTAATGTACATACTTATATAATAGCAGTTAAAGTTACCGTTTTATGGCATAAATGAAGATTACTGTAATATATTGAATTGATTTTTGATTATATAGCGTCTATTATTTGATGTATCATCGTTATTATCTGTTTTCCTTTTGTAAATCGTATAGGTAATTTGTATACAATACCAATAATAGCAGTTGTAGTCGTAGTAGTAGTGCTAGCACTGTAAATTGTAAATTGACAATAATAATAATAAAACTAGAGTATGTTTTAGAATGTATGTATGTATATATGTAGATATATTATTCGACAAATAAAGAAGAAAAACTGCGATTTCTACAAAGTTTTAAATGACTCTCCTCCTCCTCTGCTCTATCTTCTTAACTCTCGGTTAATAATAATAATATATTACACAATTAAATTAAGAATTATTATCACACACGACGACGACGATGACGACGACAGTAGTATAGTTTAGTAAAGTATTTTTCTTCTTCTTCTTCTTTCATATCAAAAAATAGTAAATTGCAATAATAAGAAGTGACGTAATATTCACAATCGTACAAATGGTTGCCTTGAAGATCAATCATTATAAAAAATTGTAAATAACAATAATATAATATAGAAAAAAGCTTCTTTTTCCTTTGCATTTCACTACAATTGTATGCAGTTATTTTTTGGGAAGCACAGCTTGCGGGGAAGGAAACAAAAGACTTAAGGACCAGGATACAAATACGAAAAGTAAAGTACCCCGGATGTGGCAAAAAAGTATATAATCAACAATTAATTGAAGCTCTCTATTACGTACGATTACTCTATTTTCAGTGACAAGATTGAAGGCAACTGATTATGAAGAAAAAAGTCTAGCAAAAACTGCAAGTGTGAAAAAAGAAGTAATATAGGAATAATTTCTACACAGCATGCATCGTGATCGTTTTGTAGCCATCCCTTAAACGCTTACATATTTAAATACTTACTATATTTTACACATGAATGTTTACGCCAATCAATTGAAACGACAAAAACCGAAACGAATAGCTGTAAAACGTCGGAGAAAGCGATGATTAAATATATATATTTATACGTATAGCGACACGCATTTCTCCTCAAAAGTCGTACTAATTGTAGTCATTGTATATTACACTGATTGACTGTTAAAATATAGGCAATCACTTAATTAGTAATAAATATAAATATTTATACTATTATTTTTACTGGTATACACTACTTAATATATTTTTTGAGGAGGACGAATTTCTCTCGTTCTACTGACGAGGCTGTGGACGACGAGGGTGGCGTGTGGCCCTCCCTACAGGTTTTGCGTCCCACTTTAGTCACAGCTCCATTACGTCATGCAACACAGTTTTTTCAAATCGTTTTCCTCAGCCTCCATTTCATCGTCGTTGACAACGGGCTGGGCTCTGGGATCTATTCTTGGTAGGTAAGCTTCGTAGTCGAGGCCTTCGCGCTCGTAAAAGAGCATGTAAGCTGTACTCGTTTCGATCTGATCCTCCTGTACTTCCTGTGACAGAAAATTATACCAAATACGATCATTAAAAGGCACACACCAAGATAATCTCTCTGTGTAATAAAAGGACATGCTCCTTACCTTGCAACTACTATCGTTAAAACAGTACCACTTGTCGTTAGCACCTTTAGCATAGGAAATGTAATGACCACCTCCCATTATTCCGTTATGGCACTGAAAATACAAGGGAAAATCAAATAAAACAAAACGTAAAGTTTCCGTGCCGTGAGATTTGGCAGGATCATACCGCAGCTATTGTCTTCAGTTTTGTTCACTTACCACAATGGCGTAAAGCTTATACTTGAGATCAAAAGGATCCTCGACGTCCCTTAGTCGATGCTGGTGAAAGTCTTGAAGGGGAAACAGGTCCTCATTATTTTTCTTAATCAGTTCTTGTCCTTCCTCGTCCAGTTCCTTTATACAGGAATCTTCTGCCACCTCTGTTGTTTCCCTGGGCACCTCCGCCAAGTATCTGTTTGGGTAAAAGTCTCTAAAGGGGAAGTTGACTACCTTGTGCGACTTTATCCATCTCCCTTGCACGGGCTGGAATCGCTTTAGATGCACAATGAGGATTGGTGGAAGTCGCCATATTTGCAGCTTTTTCGTGGCCAGCTGAAGCGTGCCACACTTGGAGCACATGTACTTTTCATCCTCGCTCAGTTCTTCGTCTTTGGTGAACGAGTCCAAGCACGTGGCCAGTGGCACACTTTCTGACAATTTTTTACTGCTCTCTGGCACACTGGGATCCTCCACCGTCTCCAATTCCTGAGTGGTTTGGTAGCGCAAGTGAAGGGCAGTGGGATCCCAATCTATGGCAATGCAAATTGTGGCCGAGTTTAGCTTCTCGAGCGTTTGGTTTTCGGAACACATGATGGGACAACCCCGACAAAAGTTCCACCAGCAACACAGTCCACATTTCCATTCCGCTTCTCGAGAAATGATTCTGAGGACGAAGGGGTACTCATATCCCAAGCTGTCATCACTACACATTAATTAAAGCTCAATTGTAATTTCCCAACTATTCAACCAATAATACAAAACATTGGCAATTATCTCAATATTTCACAGCTTACCAATCCTGGGCATGATTGTAAATGTTGGGTCCCTCCACTGGTGGCAGAGGACTTAGGAGCCTTGCTACCATGGCCCACACCCTTTTGTACAGGTCCAGATGAGTAATACCCTCCGTAACTGGTATCACAATTGGTGTTCCAAACAGAACTGGCTGAGATTTTTGCGAGGCCAGAAAATAGCTCTCTTGGCGCATCACCTTTCGGTGAACAGCTATCAGAAACCTGTCCTTGAGATGACCCCCCTCATTGTTATTAATGCTATTGTTGTTATTGTTATTAGACAACCCGTGGAGTCCACTATGATGACTTCCACTACTCGAGTCACTGCTCTGTCGGGAATGAGTTGGCCTCATCATCATTGCTGCTGAGTCGGCTGACGACGGCCTCAAGAGTGAATTTGTGGATCCAGCTCCAATCATCCCACCATTTGATCCTTGTGACGCTGCGTTCGGGTGATGATTTTTGCTGCTAGTTAGAATCCTTTTTATCTGCTCGTCTTCCTCGTGCTTTCCTTCCCCACCCTTACCATTATCGTCCGTAGGCAGCGTGCACACCTCATACGCATACACAGGTCTGCTCACAAAACTTCCTTTGACACGTTGATTATCCTGAAACACGGTCGTTACACGACTTTGTCGACTCTCTGCCAACAATAAATTTTCAGGCTTCAGCTTCCACAATTCCGAGTCTCGCCCATTCACCAACTCGCAGAGCTTCTTTTTTGCGTCCATAATCCTATCATCCGTCCCGGCAAGAATGGCATATCTCGTTGGCGTCTTGCCATCTTGTCGGACAACAATGAAGTCACACAGCAAGTAGCTTTCCATGGGCAGCGGCAAGGTCAGATAGTTGAAAGGGTCAAAGCGCACGCTCTCCATGTTACAAGCCCGACATCTCACCGCTGACTTGAGTTGCCCGTGGAAAAGATCGACTATGATGCTCTTGTTCCGCAACAAGTGATTTTCCCATGCCTCTTGCGCACAAATAATGTCAGGCCGGTTGTTACTGTCCTTTAGCTCAACGTATGGTTTCTCTGCGACACGATTCAGGTCTTCATGAAGACCATCCAGGAGGAAAGCCAGGAGCTCTTGTGAGTCATTTTGTTGGAAGCCACTGAAACGTGGAGAGTATTTGCCGATGGTGAGTCGTAGATTGAAGGGAGCAATGGTTTTACACTGACCCTTCCACATTTGAATGATCAGATCCCCATACTGCTTCGCAATATGGCCCTTCATTCCTAGCGGATTTGTACGATTGATTTCGTGCATATACATTTTCCTCATGAAGTACAACGTGAGTGGCTTCGTGTTCGAGACACACTGGAGGGCTGCGTTCATGAAGCAAGTATTGCCAAGATTGTTCAAGCCGGTCACGCCTTTTTCAGATTTTTGCTGCGCGGAAACAGACATTGCTCGCCGAATACGCTGCTGCTGCTCAGTACTATTAGCGCCTGATGTACTCCCCCCAGAAGAACTCACTACAGTGGCAATCTCCTCAGGCCAAGTTTGATCCTTGTTCCTGGTTTCTATGAGCACATGGGAGTTGTCCATGATACCTGCCTCCTCCAGTGTCTGTTCTTCCTCCTCAAGAACCACAAGGAAGGTCTGGTCGTCTGGATGAAGAAGATCCAACCGAGTATCCTGATGGATTAAGCGCAACTTTTGGCAAATGAAGTTCCACACTTGAACAATTCGTGTTTTTCTACTGAACGACGCCGTGAATGAAAGTATCCTTTTCGGAGGCGTGATTCCCGAACTTTGCACAAAGGAAATGGTAGTACTCAGAGCAGTTGCTCCGTACATGCCTGCCATTCCTGCCCAGGGTGTACCTGATCCAGGTGGTATGGCCTTAGGAACTTGACCCCCCGCTCCTCCACCCACAGGCTGCTGATGCCTGTACAGGAGAAGGGTGAGCGGGTACAACTCCAACTCCAGCTTCTTCTCCGTCTCTATAACTTGTCTGGGGAGTGCCACCCCAGCTCCGTACCACTGCTGCAAGGCATTCCACAGGGTTTGCGGTAACACCTTGAAATCCCGTCCCTCCACAATATCAGTTCGGAGACGGCCGCCTTCTCCAGTTAACGATTGAACCTTTGTCAAGTTGGCTGGAGGTGTCACCAACAACGAAAAGTTGTCTATAGCACCGGGCCTACGTTTGCGGCCACCGCCTCCTGAGGCGGAAGAGGAATATGTGGAGGAAATGCTGGATGAGCCATTCACAGACCCTGTTAGCACACGACGAACACTGCCAGGCGAGTTGATGGGACTAGGCGTACTACTGCAATAGTTAAGGAAACAAAATATTTTGAACATCTGCCTTCAAGCTTCGTAGTGAATAATACATCTTCAGCGGAATATACATATATTTTACCTGGAACTATCCAAAGTGGTTAAGCTTAAGGAGCTAGAGCTGGTTTTCTGATGATTATGATTCATCAAGGCCACTGACGATGGTCGATCGATTGAAGTAGTGACACCAGTTTCCGTACTACCGCCGCTGCTGTTGGCATCCTCCGGGTGATGTTGCTGATAATCTTGAAACTGGTTGATGGCAGTGACCACTACATTTTGACTATTGTCACTAGCCACAACGGAAGCTGACAAAGCTTCCGCGTTGGATTTATTGCGGGACCAGCAGCTGCGACCGCTGCCGCTGCCACTACCACCCAAGGAACTGGCACTACTGTTAGCACTTCTTACTACTCTACTACTGTCCGCACTTGTGTTCATTGCACCAACGTTAACATTTACAGAGTTACTATCACACATTATGTTCCCATTACTGCTACTACTGTGGTAGCCACCTCCGATGCTTCCAGAGCTATTGATTTTGTCCAAATTACAATGCGTTATATTAATACATAATTGCTAATATTATTTAATTTGAAACTTAGCTTAGGTACATACGTACTTAAATATGCTTAACTTACATTGAACTCAAACCAGAATCACTGTTGCTCATCACTGGTGGCGGATTGGGGTTGGCGTACTGTCCCCACGCATTCCACCAATCCATCGATATAACGTACCAAATCTGACCCCCTTGGTATCCCCTTTTCTCTTCTCGGGTCAACCAGGAAATGACAACATCGTACTCCTCGGCAGGGTCCAACGGCTTGAGGCCAAAGACTATTTGACATACTTGATAAATAAGCGTGAGAAATTGTTCCGGAAGTGGGTTGGAAAGTGACCAGACTAGATATTCTTCCAGAGTCATGCCGACTCCACCGGGTTTATTGGAGTCGCTAATACCATTGTTACTGGCATTATTCTTTATCTCTTCAATGTACACCGCATTGTCCTTCGTCACGGCGGCCACAATTTCATCTTTGGGATTTGCATCGGAGACCGTTTCAATCAGAACAGACTTCATCACGCAAATCATCTTCTCGACTTCGCCCAGCGACAGGAGGCCATCTTTGTCCAGGTCGAAGATTTTAAAGCAGAATTTTTGGCGTTCGATGGGTGGACCCCTGGCAGCAGCGGATATTCCACAGGCCATCTCTTTGAAATCAATGTGTCCATCGCGATTCTCGTCGAAGGCGTCAAAAAATCCTTGGAATATTGATTCAGGCAGGGGTGGGGAGACTAGGGGGAGTAGCGTCGCAGGATCCATTTTACCGCTACGTGAATACGACTGCAGTTGCCAGTATCGCTTCTCAAGCTCAATAATATCCTCCTCTTCCACTGCGCAACAAACATATTAAACAACAATCAACAAACAATTAACATTTGAATTAGCGATCTCATTCTTTAAAAAAAGGGAAAAGTGAATAGCATTACGGTGCGTGACGCCGGCCAGCGTCTGATAAAAAGTGGGAGTTTCATGATCATCTGAGAGGGTAAAGTGACTGTATCCATATCCTGGATTGTTTGTGGATCGGTGATGCTCCCGACCGATGAGCCAACATGAAATTGAGGTCACGTTTGGATTCTCTAGCAGCCATCTTCGGAATGGTTCGTATTCGGTTGTTGTATTCTGCAAGTCAGATATTGCACACATTAATCACTTGGATTTACCATTTTCAAAATTAGTCATCAGCAAAAGGTATGTAAATATTTACCTGCATAAACAACCTATACAGACTATCAGGTACACTACAACCTTCAATATCCTGAATAAACCTAATGAACTCGTCCCGAACTATCACATTTTGATCGTTACAGTAAAACGAGAATATGACTGCAAATAGAACAAAAAAATCACCGTAGTATTCACAAAACTACAATGCAATGTCATGAACTCTTGATATTATTAAACGTATTAAAAGTATAGTACATCGAATTTTTTCTTCTTGTGTGCCCTTCGTCAATAGTACGAGTGCTGTCACTAGGTCCTTAAATTGAATTCCTTTACTGGTTCCTCCGCATGCGAGGTAAATATCCTATAATCAATGTCATTTATGAATTAGATCCCATTATTGACCCTTTTTTCACATGATTACATATAACTATTTTATAATTATAACACTGTTTAACTAACCCCAGCAATTTCCGAAGGAAATAGGTCACCAAGCACTTCTCTACTGAACGCTTGCTTGGTCATATGGCTATTCTGAGTGACCACGCGTTTGAACGCATCGTTAAGCCTTCGACACTCCGCATCCGTAACTATAAAGATAAGCACAAACGATAATGTACAAGTCCATCATAATTACTGGTGAAATATTTGGTTAACTATGGACAAGAATGCTTACTGCGAGCTCGGGCATCCTCATACGTTATACAAACTGCTTTCGCCTCCTTCGCCCCCAAATAGCCAGAAATCGAACTGAAGATGGATTTCAACATTTTGAAGCTCTACTACTAATCTAACTGGTTACGACACTTCGGAATGACTATTTAAAATAAAATGTCTCGTTCAAGTCGTGATTGATTTTGAGAGTAGCGAGTGAACTTCTTCCACATTTAACGTCCATACGTCAGTTACGATTATATTTTATACCGCAGTCATTGTCATCATTGTCACTTTAACTTGATTGATTGAGCCTAACGCTACGAAGACAAGTGTCGTAAACTGTGTATGCAGCAGCACACCACCTCCGTACCTAATCATGTTGTAACGGCATAAAATTACTAATATAAACTATTACCCCTAGATAAAATATATGTACAATTTACTGATTATAATTATAAACGTCGGTATTCGTATGTTTCCACAAAACTGATTAACTGTTAAACGAACGACAGGGATGGAAGAGCTCACTTTTTTAACAGCACTTTATGTTTTACATCATTTTTTAGCCCTGCAGAGAACTAATTTACTAAAATGAATTGAGGTGCAACGGATAAGATTTAAAAAAAGTGTAACGACGCACTTGTTTGCACTGCTCTTATTTGAAAATTTCTACAAGGATCTTTAAAATATTAATCACTGCCAAAGAAGCAGGAATAGTAACCTCATCATTTATTTGGCATCTTTTGGCAGAGCAGTTCCTTCCTCACTAACTACACTTACTTGTCTCACCACCACACCACCATAAAATAAAATCACTCGTCTACCCCATCAATTGATCATCTCTAATTAAAGAGTCCACAATAATCCGGTAGTCCATTTTCTCCCCCTCCAAATTTTTTAACTGATCGCCACCTCCACCGACCCCAGAATTATAATCCTACCTCTCCATTAAAAAATATATATAATATCTCGCCCTCCTTCTTTCCTTGTTCCTCCAGTAAATATCCCAGCCTGCTGCTTTAACAACTTCCTGTAGAACATACCAGACACAAAAATTAGTTACCTAACACCTTCTATCAACTTAATTACTTACATCACTACTCATTACCACCGCACCATCACCACCACCACTCCTCCTATATATTATTTTCCTTATAACAACTACTAAATACTGTTCACACTTACCTGCCCCTCTCTCAAGAGGCCACGTTGATGTGTTTGTCAATCAAATATATTTCCTCCAAAAATTATCTTATCACTCTCTTCCAACTAGAAACGATCCTGAATCAGGCCCTTGCAATTCCTCCAGCTTATCCTCTCGACTCGTTAAATTGAGTGACGACGACGCAAGGGTTTTAAAAAAAGACGTAGATTATTTGTTTGGGACGATGATGATGATTTTAGCCAGCTGACAGTAAGGAGAGCATGATGATGACGGAGGCGACGAGGAACAAGGAAGGAACATTTGAGAGCGCAAGCACCTAGTCGAGTCTTCTTCTTCTTCACACTTACTTTCCTTCTTCTTCAAAAAACATGCATCCAATCCATAATAAACATCTATAGCGAAAATAAAAGTACAGGACTAAAAAAAACGTGAAGACTTCACATTCGCACACACACTGCGTGTCTGACCAAAACGAAGACGACAATGATTATGATGACCAACGAGATTGGGACAACAACTTGAAGTACTACTCGTCTTTCTACCTCCTTTCCTTCTCCTCTCTCGTATCATGTATTATAGCACTTGTTCAGGGGCTGTCCACACAACTTTCTCAGGATGCCCCACCCATTTAACAACCTAATTAACCCTTTTTTCACACCTCACCTTTCGTGACCCGTTTCCCCACCCACCCACGCTGCTAATTACTTGGAAGAAGGAAAAAATATTTTAGTCCCTGTTTTGTATTTTCTGCGTAGTAGCTTGTGTTAATAATGGAGTACGTCTCCTCCATCCTCCTCCTTCTCCTCCTTTTCGCAAAAAATATATGTATAAGTCAAGTTAAGTCAAGAGGATGATGAGGATGGCTCAAGTATAAAAAATACCTGCTGCTCCTCTGCCTGTATTAAAAAACTGAGCCAGTAGCCTGTATGATGATGATGATGATTAAGTCTTGAGAGACCATTTACTAAACCATCATGTATATATGCTTCATATTGCGAAAAAATAACGTTGCCAAAAAAACATGTACCAGTACCAGTTTTATAAGGTTTGGTGTGGGTGAGATTGCAAAAAAAAATGTTATAAGAAGCTGTACCAGTAAAAAAAAAGTAAGCCTGGTTTTAATACTACAAAAGCGCTGCTGCAGCGTGTTAGGAAAGGAGTAATGCTGCGTATTGTAGTAATGTTGACTGATGGAAAAGTACAATGATTTTCTTAACTCGTATTACTAAAACAGCGCAACTGCTGCTGCTGCTGCTGCACACACACAGCGTTTTTTTTATTCCTGTATGAGTGTAAAGTAACGTGACGGTGTGCTTTGCAAAAAAAACATAGGTTTTTTAATAGAATCTATACGCTTGTGTGTGGCTGCAAAAGAAGCGTCGAGAGAGTTTAGTCACCCGCCGCCGCACACGAGCTGGAAGGGATCCTTCAGACAAGAAGAATGACATGAATGAGAGAGGCAGTGGAAAACTTTCTCCTTTTCTCCTTGACGCTTTCACTTTTTTTGATGTTGGGGAAGCGAGTGTGAACATTTGGAGGAGTGGAGTGGAGCAAGTTTGTTGGAGTTGTTGTTGTTGTTTTGGAGTGGAAAATGGAAGGGGAGAGAGAAAAGTGGGATGGGAGGGAGATGGGCTTTTATTACATGGAATTGGCGTGTTCCACGTTTAAAAGTTATGATGACAGGAGGAAGATTTAAGATTATATTTTGGCAGGTTTTTGGTGGCGGTGCATGGAATGTGGAGACATTTTTGTATGACTATTTATTATTATGCTTGCTTGCTTATTGTATGAAATGCGCAGCGGAAAAGGTGGTTTAAAAATATGGAGACGGAGAAAGCTGGGAAAGGGAAATCAATCGGGAGTTTTGGGGTTTGATTTGGAAAGACGGAGAAAAGGGCTGATGACAAGAGAAGGTGACAAGGCGGAGAAAGTAAAATGTCAAGTGTGACAAATATAGAGACGGGTTTAATGACCATGATCAGCATCGCGCTAATGAGATTTGTTAAGTGTCAACGGGGATGATGAAAGATTATTTTATGAGTCGTGTAAATGTCTTTTAAGAATTCGGGGAAATAAATCATGAAAACTGCGGGGCGGGTATTCCTGGGAAAAACGTGCTGATTGAATGATCCCATATAATTAAGAATGCAACTGTTGATAAATAATGTACTTTAATTTCAGCTTTATATGTCCCATGTAAATTATATGACATGTCGGGTGTATAGGCATATTGTTTTTGTGACAATAGTACAAGGCATACAGGTGAGATAGGCCTTTTAAACTTCTGACATCCTTTTAAACGTTATTTATGATTCATGATGTAATATTGGATGAATGATTAATGATCCTCTGATTCATGATGATGAATGACCGATGAATAGCTGATGATCAATTATGATAATATTTTGACAAAACAAACAAAATCTGGACAAATAAACAATGATGACATGCCGAAACATGTTAAAAAATATATCAGCAAAAATAAATGTTGAGATTAGATAAAGTTCATAGAGTAAGCTAAGCTTGTACAAAGCCCTATCAATTAAAATTAACCTGTATAAATTAAATAACAATTTATTATGATTGGGCCTCTCCTCCTCCCATAAATTCCAGCAGCAAATTCATTGGAACTTCTGGGTAATAATTGTCATTTGCATGCATGCAGAAAAAAATCGGAGACAGAAATCAAAGCTATTACATATTGCTCATATGCCATGGCAAAAACAGAGTTTTAATTATTGCCATTTAATTTTCTCAGAACAGCAAACATTCTGAACTAATCTGTTATTTGCTTTCACTTTTTATTACTACCAGGAACAAAAAAGTGTTCCTCTGGAATTTAGCATAAATTGAGCACACGAGCAAACATACTCTCTCGTTCATTTGGTCGTCCACACCTAGTATTTCTTGCAACGTGCATTACATATCATTATTGTATGTACTCTTTATACAAAAAAAAGACACGTGTGCAGTATTTTGCCTGGAGTGTCCATTCCATTCCCTTTTCTCATCGTTCCAGCAGACTATTATAGAGTTCTCCAGCAGGCGAAAATACTACAAAGTGTAGTATGTGACGTTGTGGGAGGCGTGGGTGTGAATTACAAACAAATCTACGTCGCACTTCTTTCTTTGTTCTGTGTGCGCACCACACGCACGATTCATGAAAAAAGCGTGGTCCTGCGCTATAATTTGTAATTTTGTGAGCGCCAGCCAGCTAAATTCACAGAAGTCGATTAATGAGGTGGCTAATTATTGGAATGTGGTAAATACGGACGGATTTAGTTTCATTTAGTTAATAATTTCCTTTAATGGCCACTTTTGGTCTATATGCTTCTCTCGAAACGAGCTAGCGTCATGCGTAAGTCTTTCACCCCGGGTGCCAATGTCAGTGTGACCCTTAGGAAAATGTCATTGGACGGAGTTTCATTAGTTGAAATGATGAATCTTGTTTATTACAGTGATTTATAAACAATTTCGCTGTTTACGAAAAGTTCAGTCATGAAAATGTCGATTGTTATCAGTTTCCTGGTTTCATCTCTGCCAAGAAGTTAATTAAATAACTTGAATAAGTACGTTAAATTGAACTAAACTGACGAGAATTATGACATTTCTTGTGGAAAAGGTATGAATCTCAGGTCGCCCCAAATCCAATAAAATGTCTTGTACAGTACAAGTTGTACATTCTTCATGCACCATCATCGTAATTACTGCTTATCATCATATCCGAGTCGGAGACTCCGACACCTAAAAATTAAGTAAAGACAATTAAAATCATGTCTGCAACATTGCAGTCTTAATTGGAACTATATTTGCACTTTGACACACAAGTGGTTAGCCTAGAAGAAAGGACAGTAGCAACTTAAGTTTAGGTGCGATCATAATGCGATTTTCATATTGATTTAAACATGATATGCCATGTCTCAAGGATGAAGGAGGATGTCGTTATAGTTTCTTTTAAGTTTTATATTTATTTATTTGAAAAAGATTTTTCTTTCAGAACGAGATGCAATGTAATTTATTCCAAAGGAAAAGGCGTCGCGACGTGTGGAGCAACGATTATATTAAATTTAAGCAATGATCCAGCTTGATCGCCACCATGATAATCATGTTTATGATTATAATTAGCAAGTCAAATTAGTAAAATTCTTGGAATATGTCATCAACCACATAAAAAAGTCTGCTTTCACATCAGCGTCGTCGGCCAATCGGATTTACATTATTTTTCAAGATTTCTTCGTAAATAAGCGTCATTTCCGTTCTCAACACAACAACTTCACAGAGATAACAGATACCATAATTGAGTTTACGTAAAGGCTGTAAAAAATGTATATTATAACTTTTTACAGCCTTTACTACATAATTGCGTGCCATATCGTGGTGGTGGTCGCATTCATCAATTCCTCTACCTCACCAATTATTATCGAAGAAACAGTAAAAATGTTGATGATGATTGCACATCTTTACGGTTAGATGTGGTTCGTATCACGTCTCACGAGGTGGAAATACTGCTTCTTCTTCACTTTTTTCGCAGTAAATAAGCCTACGTGGCAAATAACTACTTGTATTTCTCCCAACAAGAAAAAGACTCCCAAAAAATGTGCACACATATTTTTATGTCCCATTTATGCATAAGAATAGCGCGACACGACGACGTGTTCGTAGTAATTAAATTAATCCTATAATTACCTACCAGACAGGCAAGTCATATTAACAACTTACTTAACATTATTATGTGCACCAAATCAAAGAAACCTCAAAACCACAAAAGCCATACACATTTTGCACATACTACACACATAGTTGACAATAATAATGGCTCCACGCAGCAGATGTGCCATTATTAATTGCCCATTTTATAATCACAATCTCCCCACCACCATCATCATCATCACCGTCCCGTCACCCACCCAACGCATCAGACTCCTTTACTCGTTAGTTCGGGAGGCGACGCATGCATTTTTCTAGAAGCATCTAGATTTTTACTATGACACGCGTCATTACCTAACTGCCTGAGTAGTTAAGCACAAAACTATGTGTCTGTAGAGAAGCTGTTAAATAAAATAATGTTCTTGATCCGTCTCCGCCCGTCTCTCTCTCTCGTACAAACCATGCATAGAAAGATAACTATACAGAGAAAATTAGACAAAGCCTTGCTTGCGCTCATCGTCATCCATCACCACGCTTACCTGTGCAGTTAGTTAACTAATGCATATTAGTAGTAATAAATGAGCGCCAAATAGAGTAATTTTAATTATTATTAATTAGGTATTTAACGGTCAAGGTCAATACTTAACTGAGGTCAAGTTTCAAAAATTTTTTATTTGATTTTTCGTACCGTTAGGTAGCTTAGACCTTCCTTAACATCAACCTCACGTTCCCCTTCATCCCCCGGGTCCGTGGGGGGCAGGAGGAGGGGCGGGAGCGGGCGGGAGGGCGAAATTTTTTTTTGCTGTCGTTTTTTGTCCGTGCGTAGGGATAGCGGCAGATGAAGCGTAAATGCATATAAGAGTCTTGTGCTAGACTCACAGCTCTACCTTTTGAGTTGGTAGGCATTGTTTATGTGCCTATATAGACCGGTTTATAGGCAGCAGAAGCAACTATAGCAGCAGTCCATTGTTGTTATTATTATTGCTACTCTTTGGTGGCATAGAGTAATCTGCAGTGGCTGGGTATTCAGTTTACTACTTTTGTCGTTCTCCTTATCACCTGCAATAGGCATTGGTAAATTGCATGTGTTTTTGTTGTGTTGTTGTTTTGGTAAGGGGTATCTCTGGTAATGGTAAAAACGTAAACCTCAGAATCCCAACTAGCGCAACCAGTAATAATAACAACAAGGAGTTTGGAGTTAACCCTCCATGTTCCTCCACTACAAATGAGGGTGGAGGTGGAGTGATTGTTGGAAACATGTCCATATGCTTCCCAAAGTGTTCCAAATCAGGTTGGAACATTACAAATTAATTTTTTCGTGGAAACAAACACAAAATCACAACTCTCGTTTCTTGTGGTTCATGTTTGTTCCGTACCCCCTCCCCTCGCGTAGGGAACGGAGGGAACGAGCGGGGGCACCCACATAGTGGGTCATGAGAGTTCCCGGAGTGACTGAAGCAACCCTAGTCCCCCCATATTGACCACAGTACCATGATACACTGTTTAATCTAATGTTTCCTTCAAAAACTAATAAAAGGGCCTGCCGAAATCAAATTGCAATCAGTCTTTTAACAAAACCCAAACAGTAAACAACCACAATGGATTTCTCAGAGCCAATCGACTTGCGCATTCCACATGGAAGCAATATTCAAATCTGTGGAAGCTCAAATTGCGGAAAAACATGGTTGTCTTTGCGTATGGCCCTCCATCGCCTTTGCATCTTCAACGAGAAAATTGAGCGTGCCGTTTACGTTTACAAACATTATCAACCCATTTTTGATACAGTCAAGAAACTAGATCCAAATATAATCTTCACAGACGACTTGAAAGTACTTGAAAGCTACATAAGTGAAGGGAAACCTTTGCTTGTCATTTTTGATGATTTTCTTTTGGAAATGTGCGGTGAAATGAATCGTTATATTTCCGAATATTTTGTCTCACGTTCCCATCATCAAAATTTATCAACAATAGTTCTCCAGCAGGTGCTGTTTGGAGACAAACTACGAGTGATGAGCAGAAACACACATCTTCTCATTGTCTTTGAACAGAAGCGAGACCAGCGGGGAATTCATTACCTCGGCCAACAGATTCGTACACACGACTACAAGTTTATTCCTGAAACGCATCGAGCCGTCGTTGAAAAGGGACCCTACACCTACCTCGCCATTACAATGCACAGGGATATTAAAGAGCCAGTCAGCTATAGAAATTCAGTTTTCTTGAACAAAGACACAGAAATATATCCTCCACAATCATGAAGAAGGTTTCGTTCGGCCCAGTAAAAGTCTACACTATAAGTGAAAGCCCGGAATGGAAAGAAGCAAGAGTATCCAATTGGATACAAGCAAGGGCGGACCAGTGTAGATTTCGTGATAGAATCAACAAATCTGAAAAAGATATAGCCCCAGTAATTTACGAAACATGGATGCGATTGCGGCGCATCTTGAGTTTCTGACGTCACTCGCCAATGCCAAGCCACGTAAACGGAGAAAAATTATTAGTTCCGCATCTAGCGAACAAGTTGATGCCGTGGTACAGTGTGTTAACTTGGTTGTAGACAACAAGGTGCCAGGCAAACCTAATATAAAGCCGACCCTGCGCTGGAAGCGTGCAGTTCTACTTTTGAAACGACAGAGAACACTTGTCAAACCTGCACTGCTCGCAATAGTTTGCAGTCTTGTAAAACAAGCAATTACATTTATCTACGAAGCCACATGATGGCTAATCCAGTTCAAAAATATTATATTGTGCCTCGAGATATTTACGACCACGTTTACCAGTCACTTCCAAAACTCGCAGACCAGATCAACGGTCTCCCCGCGAGGTACAGAGAAAGGGCAAGATTCCTCGCCTCTTTTCTAGCCAGACTGGTAAACTTTGACGAATTTGGTCGACTCCGAGACTATAAACAGCCCTTGATTGACTACCTGCGCTACGCCGTAATTGGAAGACATAAACCTATCGATTGGGAACATTTTACCATTTTACTAGCCGACGCACCAAAGGAAATCTTTGCTGCTAAACCAAAATCCGAAATTTCATTTTCACAATTGCGAAAAAGCAAAAATGGAAGATAAATATATTTCCAGAGCCTGGCAAAACTACTCACAGCCGGGTGCGTTAAGAGCACTCTCAGGATTTGCTAAAGCAAAAAAGCTCAAGGCAGACCGCGACCTGGACTTAAAGCTCTCAAAGATTCAGAGTTACTCTGTTCATCGCCCAGTAAGACAGCGATACACAACTCGAAGTACAATAATAAAGTCTCCTTTCGAACTTTGGTTCAGTGACTTGGCAGATTTTCAAGCATTTTCCCGCAGCAACAAAGGATTTTCCTGGATTCTTGTTGTCGTCGACGGATTCACAAAAAGAGCATGGACAAGAAAATTAAAGCGGAAGACTACCGAAGAAGTTTCGCAGGCATTCGAGTCTATTTTAAAGGAGGCCAAGAAGCCACCTATTCACCTTTACACTGACCAAGGGCTTGAGTTCACAGGCTCAGTTTTCCAGACGCTAATGAAAAAATATAAAATCAATCACTATACCTCCAAGACAAAGCGGAAAAGTTTCCAGGCCGAGCGATTTATTCGTACCCTAAAGGGCCTCATTTATAAGCACTTTACCCACAAGAACAACAAAGATTGGATTAATGTTGTAGACGACCTTGTAAAATCTTATAACAGCTCCAAACATTCGACAACTCTCTTTCCCCCAAATTCAATAAAACCGAGCGACTGGGGAGAGGTATTTACAAACATCTATCGCCACTTGGTCAAGAAGAAACGGCCAAAACCAAAGTATTTTGTTGGAGATTTGGTGAGGATAGCAAAGAACCGTGTTACCTTTCAGAAGGGGTACATGGATACCTTTGGGCCGGATTTTTTCAGGATCAAATCAATCGTTCCCAACACCTTTCCCGTCGAGGTATATAAACTAGAGACCCTGGACGGATATCCCCTCATTAGTTCATTTCACTCCGAAGAGATAGGACTAGCAGATCAAAATGGATCCCAACGATAGAACTATTTACTGTCTCCAGTCAAATCAGTGCTGGGACGAATTTGCCCACAACTCAAACTATCAATTTGCGAATACTATCAAGCCAAAAAACTTTTCCGGCTATGAAGTTGGACTCAAGCAAATCTCATATCAAGAGTACTATGCACCAACCGTACTTCCATCACTTCAACGGCAACCACAGTCAAAGCCAACACCGCTGAAATCTGAACGAGAGACTAGCACCGAGAAACCAATAGAAGCAGAGGAACAAAATGCTGAAGGCCATGCTCCAGACCCAGAGGATGAAGTCCTGGAGACGGAGCCATTCGAACCACTTGGACCGGCTGTTCCACCACCAGTGACAGTCGGTTTTTTTGATATGCAAAGAGGAGATAACGAGATTACAGTGTCTCGGGAAATAAGCAAGCAAGTGCTACTACAAAAAAAGAATGAAACGACCGTCGAGACGTTAATTTCAAATATTGGAAAGGTTCTCGCAAAAAAGCACATCAAATGTGAAATTAGTATGGTCACGGGATCATCACTCAGCTCACTGCTCGGCTCTTCGTCACTGGATCATGTCATAATTAGGTACAATCCGGACGATGCTGCCAATAAACTCAAGTTTCCAGAAAATTTGCGAAAATTATTTGGTTTGAACAGCGCAACTGTTTTACCCGGTGAAACAAAATCACATTTGACGATGCAATTGGACATATTTGACCAGTTGCCCAAGGGAGCAATTGGGTACGTGAAACAGTTTAAGATTGTCACGGATACTGTCTACATGTTGCAAATGCCTGTTAATCCGAGAATAAACGACATTATCAACAACATAGTTCTGAGCCTACGGCTACGGCGACATACAATCCAGCTCGAAACTGAAGCGCATACCAACGCATTGATATACGACATTCCGAGTCGTTATGTAAAAATTTTATTTTCAAATTTTCTAAATACTTATTTGGGACTGGGGGAACGAGAGACTCTGTTTGGAAAATCATCACATCGCCTTCCCAGCAATTATTTTGAAGAGGACGAGCCAATTGAGCAACTGGAAGACGAGCAACCAAAATACATTTCCTCTGACAAGATATTTGTTTGCTGCGATCTCGTCGCAAGCACATCGTTTGGAGATAAGCAGTATCCAATTCTCGCAATAATTGATCGCGTCAAATTTGCAAACGAAAAGATTGCTTATCAAATGAATCCGGTTCAGTTTTTACCTATAAAAAAGCCGCACGCTTCTTCAATCCACATTAGTCTCATTTCTGATGCAGGCGAGTACATAACGTTTTCTCAGTTCCCCACAACTGTCGAATTAATTTGTCAAAAACAAAATGGATATCAAATGCAATGAATCAGACTGCTACTTGGTGCCTGCCTTGTCGCCGTCTGCCCCAGAACTAATTCCTCTGGACCCACTGCCAAAATCAAGGGCTCCCCCAGCGGAGCGAAAGAGGAAACCGGCACGTTCATCCTCACCCAGGAAGGGTATAAAAGTAAAGGCTCATAAGCCAAAGGCAATTAGTATAAAACAGAGCCGTGTCAAGAACAGTCGCACGTCAAAAGCTAAAAAGCAAGTCAAACTTCCCAAATTTAAAAAGCCAAAATGGATTGCAAAAGGAAAAGGAAGCACGAAGGGTCCCACGAAGAAGGGCCGGAGGTAAAATCTACGAGGGTCTACAACCCTACGGTAGATGGCTACACTACTCCACGAACTGATGTAACAATCAAGTCGTGGAAGAGAGAGTGGGCCTACAACAATTATTCACTGGACGACATAAATAACCCAGCAGAGTTCGTAATCCCAGCTAGCAAGAAGCCTACTGATTTGAAAAACTGCGTCTTGGAATTACAAGTGTCTATTAGGAATAAGGACAATAACAAGCTAGACGACACATCAAAAACGTTCCCAAAGGCAAATTTTCTAAATAATTTGTTCAGTAGCCTTGAAGTCGAGGCAGACGGAGCAAAGCTTCCCACCGTCAACAACTTTGGCCAAGCGGCTTTCTTTCATAATGTGCTCCATGTCAGGGACACTGCCGACTTGGAAAAGCAATGGATTATCAAGGAAACGTCGCCAGAAACTCTGGACGACAACAATAACTTGATAAAGTACACAAAGGCCTTTAATCGGCACAACTTTACCTTGACTTCAAACATCAACTATGGACTTTTCATGCAGAGTAGGTACTTACCCGCCAAGACGTCACTTCGTTTACGGTTCAAGAGGTCGCCTCACAGCTATGTGCTCTATGGGGATTCGCCAACGGCACAAGATCCCTTTACTGACAAAGTCATAATCACAAAGGCTAGGCTCGGAATAGCCAAGGTGGAGCTGGATCCAGATTTGGAGAGAATGCAGCAAGAGGAAATGGATCAGGGAAAGCAGTACCTGATTCCAACAAAGTTCTTTGATGTCAAGTCTTACGGAATCCCAGCTGGTCAAAAAGAATCAATTTCTGAAAATCTATTTGTTGGTAGGTTGCCAAGTTACATCTGCGTGGGCTTGGTCGATAGTGCAGGCTACTATGGCAGCGTTACCAAAAGTCCTACCAACTACAAACCATTCAAAATCCAATCGATGCGACTTTTAATAAATGGAGACCCTCAACTGATAGGATCCGTGGATTTTGATCCAGAAAATGGGGACATTGCTATGGGTTACCAAATGCTACAGGAAAATTCCGGAGCAAAATGGATTAGTATGGTTGATTATTTGAAAAATGGCTGCTTCCTAGTGCCCTTTAACTTGCGAAAGTCTGCAAAAGAGGGAGTCTTTGCCCCACCAGAGACAGGCACATTACAACTCGAAATCAACTTCCATGATCCACTGGAAAAGAACACAAATGTTGTCGTCTACTATGAGCACCAATCGCTAGTTACGATCGATAATGAGAAGGGCGTGACGTACGAACAAATGTAAACGCCGATTTAATATTTTAAAAAAACAAAAAATGTAAATAAAAAGATTAAAAACAAAAAATTCTTTAAAAAATATTTAGTATGTAATCTAGGTTAGGTCTCTACTCTAAGCGGCATTTTTTGCCCACCGGAGAGAGTAGACTGATGAGAACGTTTGTAATCCGGTCCCGCAAAACAAGAGGGATAAACTCGAAACCTAACCAAAATATAAATTTATATTTTTTAAAAATCTGTTAACAATTTCTTAATATTAATAATCGGCAAGTGAAAAATAAATATATCCTAAAAGGGAGAGCTGGTGTAAATTTATTAATTGTATTTTATTTCGTAAATTTCTGAAATTGTAAAATGTTTAATGAAAATGGAAATAAAAATAAAAAATTACGACTATTATAGAAAAAATTGAATGGTACGGTTACCACATTTTCTGTCAGATTTATGACCGATTTAGAGGTCAAAAATTTGGTGCTGTGGGGTAAATTTTTGTCTCCTTGAAAACATATTTTTACTTCACAGACGTGTATGAAAATGAAAATAAAATTATTGTTGTTTCTTCGACTGCTTCCTGTAGCAGCGTTTCTTTCTCCATGAAAGGGCAATACATCTAGCTGGATTCCTTATGGCAGGTGAATCCAGCCCATGCGAAATGTCGTGGCTGTTCAGTTCATAGTGATTTAGTTGCGCAAATAAGTAGGTGCTCTCGCAAAGGGAACGGGCTAGAAATTCCCGTTTGACTTCCTTTGTACCCTGATGAAAAGTAAAAAAGTAAAAGCTTGTATTAAGGCTACTGATTTCATACATTATACGAGCATTGTATTATTTAGTAATTTTTGAAATACTTACATTGCATTCAAATGCTGGACTGATAGTTTTGAAGATCTCGTCATCGTAGCCATAATGGGAGCGGAACGGTATTATTGGAGCGAATTGGTGTCGTTCTTTGGGGCACCGTTTTCGTCTGCTTTCCAGCGCAATGCATGTATGCGGGAACGCCCAGGCTCGGTTTAAAAAAAGGTACGCACGGTCAAATTCTTGTAGATTTTTCATTCCATAACGTTTTGATGCATACATGACAATGCATAGACTTTGTACATATTTCGCCCGAATATTCATCTCCTGGAAATGAAAATAAACAAGTTACGATTAGAAGCAATCACTGGAGAACAAAATAATGTTTGCCGTGATAAGATGATTTACTTACACCGCATTCATAGTTGAAGGTAAAGTTGATAAATATTTCCTTGTTGTTGGCGGTGCGTAGGAAAATTTCGAAAGTTGATAACTGTTCAGGTTCTGGCTTCGGTTCTGGAGTGGGCGATGGCGGCGGCGGCGGGGCAGGGCAAGACTCAATTACTGGAGGAGGACATGCAGCACAAGTCGGTTTAATGATAATGAGTGGCTCACAGCGGGGACAAATTGTTGGCGATTTTGTCGTTGTAGCAATGGTTGTAGTTGTAGTAACTGAAATGAAGAAAAGAAAATATTTTTAATTCAGTTGTTTAATTGCGTGTGTTAGAGTGTAGTTTTACTTGCCTTGAGTAGTTGGTCGATAAGTCGTTGTGGTACTACTACTGCTTGTTGGCCTTGTGGTGGTTGTGGTGCTGGTGGTACTCTTGGAGGGGGCTGGAGGCAATGTAGGCCGTTGGGTGGTAGTTAATCCTGGAGTGACTGCTTCCTCCAACCGTTTTCCGGTGTTGGTTGAGCTCGGCGTGGGCGCTATGATTTTAAAATGGAGAAAAATTTACTGAATTTTGTCATTCAAACTTTAAAACTGCATTTCTGGACTTAAATCACTTACCGAGTTGATTAGCCAAAAGACAGCCAAATGCACTATCTACTTTTGTGAGTACTCCTATTTGCCGAGCCTTGTGTGCGTTTTTAAAAACACACTCATTGTTGGTCGTTTTGATGAGATAAATGCACATTTTTGACCGTATGCATTCATTACAATCAAGGCTTGGTTCGCAGGCGAACACAAAAGCAATTATTGCGGCGAAAAGAATAATTTGTTTCATTGTTGCAAACTTTTTAATTGACTCTGCTTGAGAAGATTGGCCAACACCTATTAGTTTGCATACCTTGCATTTTTTATTACTCTTTGTTGAGTTTGCATCTTTGATTTGAGTGTGTAAAGACAGCTATACCACTTACGGTTCAATATTTTTAACGTGAACTGTATACACATTTACATTGGTTACTTGGTTGAATCGTTAGACGGCAAGCGTTACCGTAAGCATTAGAATAGGTAAACGTATAGAAGAGCAACAAGTCGAGTCAAGAGAGGAGGACATTGTTTTTGATTCTGTACGGTACGGTAACAGCGGTTGCAACATGTTGGTAAGTATTACATAATAAATTACGTAATATATGATACATAGAAAGGGTTGAGTGTACAATTGTTTTTTTCTGTCTGTTTTAGTGTGTATCCAAATCTTGTGCTCGGTGTGTGATCACCTTTCTACGTGACTGTGCTTGGGTGGTGACGAGGGAGAGACCAGCTGGTTTTTGTTTATTGGACAACGAAAGACGAGGGGAATATTTAACGGTAATTTTTTTATTTATAGAAACGTTTATTTTTTAGTTTTAAGTAATCTATAGTTGAAGTACTGATTTGTGTCTATGTTTATTTTTGTAGATCATTTCACCCCGTAACCCTGAATCGTGTGACGAGGAGGAAACGACGACGACAACAACAGAAGCAGCAGCAGCTTTCTCTAGTGATGGATTTTCAGGTAAGGTTTGTAATGAAAATGAAGTGTATTTTTAATTTAATAACAAATTAATTTTTGTTTGTTTATTTTTGCAGGTATCGACGTAATTAACGGAGCGTCATATGTCTTGTCTGCTGCGCTGCTTTGCGGTGTTGTTGGAGGGTGCATTTACTATGCACGAAAGAAACTGGAGCGTCCAGTCTCTCCAGTGGATTTGGAGCGTTATAACGCTCTTGAGGACGAGCCCATCCCCCTAAATGTCTTGTGTGACATTTTACCGCGTGCTGGTGCTGCTGCTGGTAGTAATAATAGGGGCGATGCCCCACTAATCGAATTGGGAAGAGGAGTCGAGGTGGAGGAGGCGTTTGTGGAGGCATTTGGAGGGGGACGAGGAGCGGATGATGATGATGTGGAAGCTATTGTTGGAGCAGATGGCGGAGGAGGAGGTGATCCAGATGTGCAGGTTGGAGGGGAAGTGGAGGAAGTGAGAGGAGGACTGTTGGAGGAAGATGTGGCTGGAGGCGGAGGCGATGATGAAAATGGGGAGGTAGCACTTTGGCAAAGACGCTCAGGTACGGTTTATGTTAATTTGTTCAATTAGCAATACTAGTAATAATAATAATAGCAACAGTAGTAGTGCCAGTAATCATCATAATAATAAAAGCAACAGCAGCTTCATAATAATAGGTAGTAGTAATAATAATAAGCAGTGGTTTGGTAGAAGTGCAAAATAATATATTTAACTTGTATGCATTCATAATTGTCGTTTATAATAACATTATCATTAAATAAACGTTTCAGCATATATTTGATTAGAACAAAGTTTGGCAGTCACATGATGAAGCGATTCTATCCACATTTTTATTTTATATCACAAATTATTGTCACATAATTGTTTTAAAATATGGTGACTGCTGTGGCAGTGGAGCTTTAAAGTCTTGACGGTTGGCCACCTGCGGCGACGTATGTTTCCCCGGTAACGTAAGAAGCGTCATCACTGACCAAAAAAGAAACAAGATCGACAATTTCCTGTTCTTTGCAAACCCTTTCCAAAGGCACAAGTTCCATCATTTTGTCATTACTTTCTTGTTATTTTTATTATGACAATTTCCATTTTTCAGCCGCTGCTTGATTTTAATCGCGCTTGTTGGCTAGTTTTTATTGTGTTGTAATCGTGGTGAAAGTTTAAATAAATGTTTTGTTTATTTGTGTAGAAATAGGCAGTAGACTGAGGCGAAATCCCCGTAAAAGAATTATCTGGACCCCCACACCGGAATAATAATAATAATAACGTATTGTGCTTGTTGTTTCACTCACAAGTGAAAGTTTCGAAGCATTTTTAAACAAACTGTCATTTTAAAGTGAAAGGGTCAGTGTTTGTGTTTATTGATGCTTTCTCGTGTGAAAGTTTCGAAGCATTTTTAAACAAACTGTCATTTTAAAGTGAAAGGTATAACCTATTTTTGTGTATAGCTTTATAAAAAAATACATTAACGTATGTATGCTTTGTTGTTGTTGTGTTGTAATACCAGTGTGCTGTGCTTTAAATTTACATGTGTGCTAACGTGTGTAATAATAGTAATAATAATACTAACTATAAATTAGTAGCGCTAACAATATTCGTGTCTTAGTTAAGGTTACGCAAATGCGTACATTTTAATAAACGCATATTTTTTTACATGTATATACATATACATACATATTATTTTCCACCACCACCACCAACAAACAAAATCATCAGCTTTCGAACCTTTCTCGAACTGTACGCTTACCCCCACCCCTCCAAACCGTGGTCGCCACGAGTGGCGACTTGGGACGCTGATTTTAAAAGCTTTTTCAACCTCAATTTCGACCTCTCCATTTAAATACATTAGGCATAACTGCCATTTGAATTTCGATGGTGACTTATGACCTCTTGGCAGTTAGGACACGGACTTTTGTATAAACAAAAAGGACACACTATGGGCGGCATAAGTGCATCACAATATACTGCTCATATTATTACATATTACAGCAAGCCATAGCGCTGCTTCTGCAAAGAAAATACATGAGACCGGATACACCCGACGACCATCAAAATAGCTTTGCATGCAAAAAGCCATACCTCTGCACCAAAAAAAAACCATGTATGTAGTTTAAAAAAATAAGGGATCATATTCAAGACACTAGCCATCCATTTGGAGGGAACTGATTACTCCACTCCAATTGTCATTAAAATTGAATAAATTGCATGTATAATTGCAGGGTTATCGGAGTGGATGGGAGTGTGTGGAGGAGGATGGCGTCCAAACGGTGTGAACGACGCCACCGCACCAGCACCGTCGTCGTGTACATTCAGCAGCTGAGTTGTTGTGGAGCCACCTCTTCTCTGACAAGTGAGCAGGGAATAAAGAGGGGATGTTGGAGAGAGGCGAACTGTCAGTAGAAAAAACACCGGGCTCACTCCTGCAACAGCAGCAGCACTGCCACCACAAACACCACAGACCTTGCTAGCAGCAAGAAGCGTCAATTAGTACTACTATCATTAACAGTTTACAGTTTTATTACTACCACGAATACTAAAAACCACACATATTTTTTCTCATTCCATATTACTTTCAGTAAAATCATAAGAATTCGATTGTTGTAAAAAGACAGAAATCTTAATTTATTTAATGTACCTGGCATTTAAAGCAGTTTAAATTTAACTATACTTGTCTAGCGTCTGTTGGTTTAATAAAAAGTGTGAGGACGGTAGGGGAGTTTTTTGGGGTAAGTGTTCTCAATTTGGGTTTAATTGCTGCAGGATAATTCTTTATACATAACTTGATTTGACATTATTTGTATTATTTTAAAGCAAGGAGAAAGGTCAGCCGTAACATCATCGTTATCAGTGAAGAACATTCCGTTGACATCTGGTTATCATCACCATGGTTACCCAGGCTTACACCATGATCCCGTATGTGCTGGTCCTCTTCCTTCAAAACTTTCTCCTGGACACGGTTTGGGCCACTAATTGTAAAGGATGCACTCCTCTTGACCAGTATTCCTTTGATAAGGTATGGAGTTCCTCCTCCTCCTCCAATTAATCTTGCCATTTTTTACTAAGGCAGTATTGGTCGCTAGCCTACGTGTCACATCAAGGTTGGCTTTTACCATGTTCATGACATTGCCGTTATGTGTAGTGATAACTACAACGGCATAGTGTCCAGTAGTTTCCGTTACTAGGTCAAACATTCTTGGATATGGTTGTGTAAATAGTTATTATTTCGAGAGAAAGTATGGTCATTATGGTGTTGTGTGTTGCATTCCACGACAACGGGGACAAGCAATTTATTATGCGTTGGCACAACAACACTACACCACAGACACTTGAGAATAGTGTGAAATATTAATGAGCTCGAGCTCATCATTACCGTTACGGTGAAAATAATCAATAATTTTTCCCCTATTGATTACTAACCCAATTCAGCATGTATATATAATGTATAGTTGTTATTGTATGACGCGTCACGCGTTCATTCTGAAATGTTGATATTATCAACTTGATAATATGGTAAAAATAATAATATTGTTTTTTTCTTTTCTTTTTTAAAACTCAGGTTGTGAGCAAGTTTAAGGCGACCCTGGTGAAATTTGACGTAGCTTATCCATACGGCGAGAAGCATGACGAGTTCGGGAAGGTTGCTGAAACGGTTCGTGGCGTCAACGATCTGCTGGTCGCCGAGGTGAACGTGAAGGACTACGGGGACAAGGAGAACTCTGACCTGGCCGAAAAGTATGACGTGAAGGCCAAGGACTTTCCGGTGCTGAAGCTGTTTAAAAAGGACGTGAAGGAGCCGATCCCGTACCTGGGAGATTTCAAGCAGGATGACATTGTGGCGTTCGTCAAGACGCAAACAGGCGTTTACATTGGCCTGCCCGGCTGCATCGAGCAGTTTGACAGGATGGCCGAAGACTTTATCAAGAACAAGGACAAGGCGCGGAGGGAAAAGCTGTTGAAGGACGCCAAGGACCTTCTTGCCAAAGGAATGGATAGCGTTCTGAGCGAAGAGATGGCCAACATTTACATCAAGCTCATGGAGAAGATCCTGGACAAGGGAGACGAGTTTGTCAAGAACGAGATTGCGCGCGTCGAGAACATTCGCAAGACCAAGATTCCAGTGGAGAAGAAGGAGAATCTTCAGAAACGGCTCAATATTCTCCAGAGTTTTAAGCATGATGAGCTTTAAAAACAAATAATGTTTTTGGCAATGATGGGTCATATTATAATTATTATTGAATCTTGATTCATTCATCATCGTTCCTACACATAAAATGTTCATATAAAAAATTCATACATACCTACATATTTGCTACTTGAGTGAAATTTAAAAAAAGTTGAGGTTATGAAAAATTGTCAAAATAATGGGATAATAATGATGATCTTGTTAGGAATTTAATTTTTTATCATAATAGAATAAAATAGCAAAATAGAGAGGCAGTATTTTTCAGTGTAGTAATGATGATGATGATAAATACTAGATACTAATTTGAAATTAGTAAGGGAACTTGATCTGATCATTCTAAGAAAACAACAAAAGTGTGATTTCATTAACGATCGTCTACGTTTGTGTAAATGTACGTTGTTTGTTATGTAACCAGGCGGATGGGAGTGTATACTAGGTACACAACTAGTATTATATATTATCATTATGAGACTTAATTGTCCTTAAACAATGTCTAATTGTAAAGTGTAAGTGCGCAAGTTAGTTTTTTAGTCTCTCTCGGTATCTGGTCTGGTCTGGTCCAAAGAATGTTTATTAAAAAATACATTAAGATGCCACCACAGTTGACAGGTGCCAGTGGCAACTTTAAAGTGTCTGTACTTGAAATTAATAATAAAAAAGAGTAATAATAACGAATAGAAAGCCGACCTTTCGAAATATTACCATTGTACTTATGAAAATTACATGAATAAGTATATAAGAATTAATGATCTTTACCGTTACAGTTATTAAAAAACAGGTAGGTAGAATACAGAAAATGGCGGATGTATGAAAAAAGTAAAATCGGCGTGTACAACTTTTGAAAAAGCTACTGAATTTATGGTGGCGTTAATAATTGCAGATTTAAAAAATATATTTTTTGCCTGTTTGTATTTATTTTTATGTGTGGTTTGTGATAAATTGCTGAAAGAGTTCTTATACTTGTTTTTTCCACTTTCTTCAATGCAAGTGCCAGTTTAAATGGTGAGGGTGAGAGTAATGGTGATTTTTTTTGTTTATTATCAAGTTTATGGAATGTTAGAATGTTGTATGTACTGCTTCTTTTCTGATGAGTGTTTTTGTAAGAAAATTGCAATAAAAGTTTCATGAAAAGTTAGAAACATTCACAAACTTCAAAAGCCCACATTAATTTCATTCGTCATATATGCAATTATTGCACATTTAACAAATAAATCCGTTAGGTTATGACAGCCAGCACAGCAACATTTTTATGAGTTCAATGATGTCGAGCAACTTGCAAGATTTGGAAATGCATAGCATACAACGTCGCCTGTAAACTATTTCGCTAACGTCTGCAAAATATTTAAGTATGCTGTGTAGAAGGCATGAAATAAGTGACAAACAAGTTTCGTTGAAATAGACATCCTTTTTTATTCAATTTTTCTCAAATGTTGTCGTCAATAGTCTTGCGCTCTGTTTCTCCTCTCCTTTTACTATCACTATAAATATAATATTTAATTATAAATAGGTAATTTACTTCTATTACGTTTGAACAACAGTACAATACGATAGAAATTAAGATGTGAAAGAAAGAAACAATACTTCTTGTTGAACGAGAAAAAAACAATGAACTTTAAACTTTACAGAAAAAAGGTTCATTCATATAAATCCTAAGTCGAATTATTTTTGACCGTTTAACAAATAGCAGCAGTAATAATAATAATAACAATGATTGATTAAATTTTTAAAGTTATTTTTTAAAGTCGCGTTGGTGATGCTGATGATAAGTGACTGCGCAAAATGGGTATCGTTCATTACTCGGAATATTGTACTTGATTTAAATA
Organism: Sinella curviseta; assembly: GCA_004115045.4. Taxonomy (NCBI): domain Eukaryota; kingdom Metazoa; phylum Arthropoda; class Collembola; order Entomobryomorpha; family Entomobryidae; genus Sinella; species Sinella curviseta. The sequence continues at coordinate 13,172,523 of CM065489.1, forward strand.
AAATACGTATTTTAAACCGCTGCAAGTTACGTTAACATTTCATTTACGTATTTGGATAGTGTGCTCTTAACTTGTTTAGTATATATAATAAAAGTAACAGTTAAATAACAATATTTTACCACCATAAAAATCGCACCAACTTATTTCTATACACGTACGTATATTATTTTATACGTTACGTAGTCAAGTGATCTTGAGTTGTATTTTTTATCTTCTAAACTTACAACTTACTTAACTAATACATTTTTTATACTAGGATTTATTTAACCAATCCTAAAAAAGTGCACCATCAATCATAATATTTTTTTTACAAGTTGTATGTATGAAAAAAGTTGATTTTATTTGAGGTTTTGAGTACATTGAACATTTTACCGTCATCCTACCCGTTTGGTTTTATTTAATAAAATACTTTGTAAAAAGATTCTTTCGCCGCAACGGAAATACTCTCGCGTCATCGTCAATGAACTTTCAGTGCTGACGTTAGTTGCGACATTGTCAGCAGTAATTTTTATTTTTTTTTCCTGCGACTATATTAACTCATTTGCTTATTATAGTAAAACCTTGCACTTTTTACAGAACATTTTTCTGAACCGCATTATCAGTTCATACGCAAACAACGCCAGTTTTAGTAAACGAACTCGGTATAACTGGCTGAACTACACATTAGTTAAATATTATGGCATCTTAACGATTCTACTCGAAAAGATTTTACGTATGCCGGTCGATTGAACAATTAATGATTACTTTTACAAGATAGTTTACTACAAAAAGAGAGTCGTGGTAGTATTTAATGTAAAAGTCATAGCAAAAAACGTAAAGCTAGTTTAGTTAACAAACGGGTTACACGTTTCCTATTTCAATTTCTATCATCATCGCATCGCAAAGATACGCTTTCATCGAGCAAACCAGACTTTGATCATAAACGATTAAATTAACTTATATATTTTCTTATGATTGTGCGGGACTTTACGATTGAAGCCATATTTATGATAACAAAATTATATCATGGCATCATCATCGCCTAGCTCATTTGAAACCACTGTCACAAAAAATTTATATTTACCTAACTAGGGATTTAATTAAATAGAGACTCGACTCAAGAATTAATTGAGATTTTCGCTTTTCTTCAGCTGAGTACTTGAGAAGAGGGTAAAACAGTCAAGAGTCACGCTTATCTGGTTCAGTCTGTACTTACTAGGGAACTGGCTCCTCCAGCCTCCCTCAACTTTGACCTGACCAGTTTGAAAATGTTATAGTTAAATTCTACACAATTATTACAGTATAAACAGTTAATGCGATATATAATGTGTATAAGTACGTATGCGTAAACTGTTGTGAGTTACAGAGGATATAGTACTGACAAAATGAACTAGTTCGAATCTAACTAAAAGCTAATCTAACATCGAGTTCTACAGTAAATCACAAGATTGTTCAAGATTGTTTTTTACTTAAAGTATCCGGTTTACCGACTTTCCTTCTTCCTTTTTTTACGTTACTTTAAACTAAATTTGCTGAAACATTGAAAAGTGACAAGTTTTTTGACGATTTCATACGAACATATTTACAAATAGTATAAATGCCTACAATTATTTTTTACACCGATACAGTACTAACTGGTTTACAATTTCCGAAACAAATGAAATGAGCTCTTTGGTCAATAAGAATTTGTTAACAATATTTGGATCATCATAAATAATAATAACGATTAATTACAATACCTAATAATATCAATATCCGTCTAATATTGTTAGTAAGTATGTGTGATTATTGAACGCGTTTACATTTAAATATGGTTTAGGTTCCGTTTTTTAATAGAAAAGTCGTGCTTTGTTAGTAGTTTAGTTTGGATTTTTGAACGTTTTGAACGAATACTTATTTCAACTTTCATTTCAACACTTTTTTATATAAGAAGGCATGTCGTTTTGATTGAGTTGTCCTTGGTGACACGGTGACATCATCATCATCATAATGTTCATTATTATAATGATGGATACAGTAATGGCTTAATATTGTGATTTCATGAGAATACCAAACTACTACACTACTACTCGAACAAACAAATAATTAATTAATAGCATGATCATTATCATCGCTGTTTTTTTGTAAAAACTTAGGACTGTTCTTGTGAAAATTTATATTTCGACATAAACAAATATAAAACTTTTTTGTTTTCACAGTACTTTAAATTCATTTGATATTTTGTTGATTATCCCAAGAGAAAGCTACAATTTGTAATTAGAATAGAATTAACTGTAATAGTCGTGGTAGTGTTTTTGGTTGTTCAGTCTTCTTCTAATATAATTCCTAGTAAGTCGTCCAATAAATCCAAAAATCCCTTGAACGAGTCATCGTCCTTAATATCCAGCGCGTAGTACTTTTTCCGCACCATTGCGTGACCCTCGAGAATCGCTACCGTGGATGAGCAAAGTTTTGCTAGCTCGGGCTGTCCTTCGCATTGAAAATTTTTATACCTAGAGTTCTCGTACCGGAGAACGTCCTTGATGTCCGAGTTGATGAACAACTGAAGTTTGGATTTGTCCTCGTCTGATAATAAGTCTATTTTCATCATCACACCTATATGTGGTATGGACAAATTGATGTACGAGGTGAGCGGGGTCAGGCAACTTCCAATAAAGTTGTAGCCATTTAAACCCATCCGCCCGTCTCGAACGAAAACTCCACAGGTGCGGAAATGCTTCATGACTAGCATGGTGGCGAAAACTTTCATTGCTTTCGAGTGAACATAGTACTGCGACTCCTGTAAAATAAAGTAAATGACATTAGCATTCAAAGTCAATTAAAAATTTACAACCTGACGAAAACACAACCATAATAGTGGAACATTTAGTTAACTGCATTACTTACTCCTGGACAATCGAACAAAATATAGTCACTATCTTTCAGTTCACCTATAGAGCCGAACAACCAGTCCGGGTTTTCTAAAATGTACCTAAAAGGAAGGGCAATGTCATACTTTTTAAAACTGGCATTTACAAGAACAAGACTTATTAATAAAGTGTACGTGAAGCTTTGATAAGTACCCAAGTGCTAGCTCGAATCCGGCTCCAGTTCCTGGAGATGACTGCTCCGCCTCGCCGACATCTTCAGTTTTCACAACGTCTCGTATGTCAGCAACAGGATGATCGTACGCCAAGTCACCGGGAGTTGGGTCGAGGTTAACGATCCGCATTTTCCTTCCTCTCGACTCAGCATACTTCGCCATTAACTTGCAATATGTACTCTGTCAAAGATTAAAAGAAAACATTTAAAAAAGAATTCAATATAAAGCATACAATTTAAACACTTCAGTTTTAAGGGTAATCAAGATACGACCATACATACCTTTCCGCTGTCCTTTAGACCCATAACTATTTGCGCGTATCGCATGATTAAAACTAAGTTTTTACAACGAATCTACACCTCGAGTTAGTGTAACTTTGAGATCCAGCAAGCCGACCCCTTCGCTTCCTTTCTCCCCAAAAAGAAGCGACCAACGTAAGTCGCTCCGTCGTTGCAATCACTGCCAACTCAGTGAATTCCTAAGAAACGGTAGGGCCTGATGCTTATCAAGAAACACTGACCACCACCACTAACTACTGAGGAGAGAGGAAGAGGAGATTCTCAACTCTGACTCGGAGAGGAGCCCAAGACCCTTCCTACGAATACCCCGCCGCACATGGCATCTAACCCACTATAAGGCCCCTCTTTTCCGAGGGGGATAATAATCATAAAACCATGTTCACTAATTAAATGTATCCCTAATTGTCAAAATACACAACTGCTCCTTCCACGCAGAATGCGATGAAAGCCAGTAGATCCAATCTCTGTCTTTTACCAATCTTAATCTCGCCCCAAAAAAGATTACACTTGATTCAACAATTAAACTAATTGTACCAGTAAACAAACACTTTTTTAGCAGGTCAACAACTCCATCCATCCGCTCTTACTGTATGGCTTATCTTACTCACCCCACACAGGCCCTGGGATAACTTGTCTAGAAACTTCACCACAGCACAACTGGTAGTCAGACACTCTGATTCCCTACCTGGTCAGGCTGATTGGAGGAGTAATTTGTGGTGGTGGAGGCGAAGAGAAAGACAAAAGGAAAGGTGTTGCTAATCAATTTAAAGAGATGAGCCATGGCAAGAGTTTGACCAATGCATTTTGACGATGAGTGCAGTGCACCATCACCATCATATCATGTTATCATCCTGATCATCATCAGCAGCAGCAACACAGGAGCATGTAGTATCCTCTGTCTCTCCGTCACTCCATCATCTCCAATCTCACTCCATCGTCATGGTACTAGTCTAGTCACCACAGCAGCAAGAAGAGGAAATCTGTGAAATGAAATGATATAAGAGATTAGTAAATGGCAGAGGAGCGTGTGTAGACATAAAGAAATCTTGCATGCATTTTCCACCAACAATTCCTGTACATCTCTCACCCTGTAACCGTAACACAAGTAACATGCAAGTCAACTAAATAATGTGAGTGAATGAAGAATGTATCAAGTGGATAAACGGTTGAATCAAAAGACATGAGCAGCATCAAATAAAAAGGTTATAGGAGACGAAGATGAATAGAATAGAAGAACAGACAGTTTTATGGGTAGGGTCCCTACCGATTGCTTAGATACCCCTCCAGCACGACTGTAAAAGCTTATTACTGCGACGCTGGTAACATTATTGTCAGGGTTAGCATCATACTTTAAATTTAACGGTGTTTCGAAATGCACAGGGCTATAACTGTAAGTATTTGAAGCCTATTTCCTTAACGTTAACCATTAGAGACCGTGTTACAGATTCTAAATTTTTCATAAAATTGTTACTTATAGCAATTGCCTTTAACCATTAGTTGACCTATCATTCGATTCGTCTATAAATATAGCGTATAGATCTTGTGTAATTTCGAAACTTTCGAGTTACAAATCTCAAAAGTTTATCAATTTTTTTAGCAATTAGCACATTAATATTATTAAAAGAAGATGGAAAATTGCCACAGTTAAATACATAGCGTCATTTACACTCGTGCTGTAGGGTTGACTCTCGAAGCTGTTGGTAATGCTCCTGTGAGCGAACATGTGCATGTCGTGTCTTTCTATAATATCCATGCATGCTAAAAAAGAGTGAAGTGGATCCGACTTAACAACAAAACGGCTGTAAAGTGGTAGCACAGTTGCTTGCTGCTGTGCTGCACCGTGCATGCATGCACCACTTATTGTTCTGTACTCGGTCGAGTTTACTCCATTATGTACATGTTACCATTTGACCAGCATTACCACCACCACACCACCGGAGCCCCATCATCCAAAAAACCACACACGGTCTGTCAAGTCAGAGATTGGTAACTATTTTGGTTAGTTACAGTTACAGATACAGTTACAGATAAGTTACGTAACTGTAACTGTAACTTGTAACTGATGCGAGCCAGCAAAGTAACTGTAGCTGTAACTTGTAACTGGCTTTGGCATTCAAAGTAACTGTAACTGTAGCTTGTAACTGTGATTTTTAAATATTTCAAAATTCATATTCAATGACTTCTAGAATGTCTCAAAATCTTATATTTTCATTAAATTTGCCGTTTTATTTAAGTTTTACTCATATCTGTGCCTCAGTTACAGTCAGTTACATTGATTATAACGTTAAATGTAACTGTATCTGTAACTAATTACTGTATCTAGTTACTTTTTTCCTTCGGTAAAGTAACTGTATCTGTAACTTGTAACTGCTGGAAAATATGAAAGTAACTGTAACTGTATCTTGTAACTGAACGGTTTTTGGAAAGTAACTTGTAGCTGTAACTGTAACTGAAGCAGTTTTGAAATGTAACTGTATCTGTAACTTGTAACTAAACATGGTCAGTTACCAATCACTGTGTCAAGTACACAGTTTGTATTGTTGTCAGTAGATAGAACGAGTGGTAGTGGTGTGTCTACTCCAAATGCAAGCTGATATCAAGCAACAAAAAATGAAACTAAACCTGCAATGAGCAAACTGCGGAAAGAAAGATAACTGCAAAGTATTGAATATTATGACTGCTTGGTGGCCTGCGATGCTATGCTGTAGGTGCTGATTTTGAACATCTTCAAAGCAACTGAATACTGAATCATTAGTTAATTAATGACGTTGGGGGAATGTTGGCGGACAGACGGCAAAACCAGCCCGCACACTTAACGATGACTCATGATCCTCCGCTACACAAACTAAACCCTTTTTTCCTTCTGTTGTATTTCTTGCAGTAGAAGTGCTTGTTGTCGTACTTTCCTTAGCTGATTTGCACAAGACAGTCGTGCTGGTTGGCAGACAGACGGATGTGTGTGTACTTTTTTTGTTGGTGTAAATGTTTCAGTGTTTACTTCTGTTCTGTCAACAAAATTGCTTCTTTTAATCTGACGTCCGCTTTTTATAACAATTAGTAGTTTGTGTGATATCGTCGATTAGTCATCTACGCTTTTATTGCTGGTGAGGTTTGATGGTGAGCAGCGAGTGCTCAGTCACAGCAGGAGGCAACACCTACTTATAACCCACTACACTCTTTTTCTCAATCGAGTGACAAAATAACCAGATTGATTTCCGGTTTAGTACAACAGCAGCAGGAGCAGTTTCTTCGGGCTCTAATTAGTAAACTAGACTGGGGTCTGGTAGTGAAGAGTAATCGACGGAATCAGATGATTAGTCTGACCATCCAAAATGGTAAGTAGTGAAGATATTTAGGATTTAGTATGTGTGTTTAAATGGTAAACTAATAGTGTATTTGATTGATTGCGTCATTAATAATTTAGTGGGTTATTAGTTAATTGTATGCGTTTATTTTTTTAATTTTCAGGCGTACCACTCACAGTTACAAGGCAATAAGACGATAGGGAATGTGGCCATTCTCCCCATCAGAACAGGTGTAAGGGGACCGGCGCCGATGCACATTGGGGACAACAATGACGTGATTGACGAGGCGTTGTACTATTTTAAAGCGAATGTGTTTTTCAGGAATTACGAGATTAAGGTATCTAACAATACTTTATCTTTTAAAGCTTCAGCATTAAATACTATGTACTAATTGTAGGGTTGAAAGATAACTTGAAATGGTTTTTGTTTGTATTCGCAGAGTGAAAGTGACCGACTCCTAATATATGTAATTTTGTACATCAGCGAGTGTTTGAAAAAGCTGGCCAAATGCACAAATAAAAACCAAGGGTCACAAGAAATGTACACACTAGCCATTAGTAAGTTTGACATTCCCGGAGATCCTGGTTTCGTCTTGAATTCTGTCTATGGCAGGCCAGCAAACCCGAATGATGCAGGTAGGTGTAACCTTACTTTATTAATGATCAGGCTAATTATGATTGGTTTCCAACTCAAGTAATTTAGAATGGGGTTGTAAAATGCTTATTTGTTTTGTCTCCACAGAATTCCTTCGGTCTTACTTAACCCAAGTGCGCCAAGAGTGTGGTCAACGTGTTTGCGAAAAGGTGTTCAATACCGAGGATGGAAGGCCATCCAAATGGTGGTTATGTTTTGCCAAAAAGAAGTTTATGGACAAATCACTTTCCGGTCCTGGTCAATAAGTTTTAAGTTTCATTAATTTAATTTAAAAAATATGCTATCATCTATTAACTTTTCCACATTGGTATGGTGATGATGATTAATAATATGGCTCAATCAAATACAAGCCTCTTATTGAAATTCCAGTAATTGTTATTATTTCAGCAAAAATATTATATTATTATTATCACTTGTAAATTTGTAATAATTAATTACACAACATTATTGCTGTATTTTATTTATTGTTCTGTATACTTCTCTGTATATCATGTGAAAAAAATAATTAGTTACAAGGTTTCTCTTTCTTTATAGACAAAGCTTACTCTTCTCTACGAACAAAAATATTATTCTTTTCTGTATGTAATTTATATTTTGTGTTTAAAAGTATAATCAAATGTTACTCCAATTTCTATATCAACTACATCATTAGTATTATCGTTACTTCTCCTGTATTAAAACAGCCTTATCACACACTGTCAACTACTGTACTGAAACTAAATAGCTTAATAATAATTAATTAATTCATAAGGAACACAAGGGAGAGTTTAATTAATGCATTGATTGTCATTTTCACGTTATACATTTCTGGGATAGTCCAGTTTGGCCCAACGATAGGTTAGACTGCTAGCCCAGTTCCTGACTAACACGTGCAGTGATCGCTTCCCCTTTGGAATATTTTCTCGATGAAGTTCCAATAACCGCTTGAGTTGACCTAGTGTAACATATCCAGTCGCTGCTGACTTGCCACGTACAAAAGAGTAATGTGCATATTCCGCGAATCCCATAATAACTCTGTCCTGTTTTGAAAGAACTTCTGAGACGTTGTCATGTAGCCATAAATTGTTCATCTGCTCGTTGTACTTTTGAACTTCTGATTTACTGTCCAATTCCTCAAGACGAGACTTCAAGTCAAAATCTTTATTTGGCTCCAGTGCAGCTCGGCGAGCCACTTTCCGTTTCTTCCGTAAATGGGAAAGCCGTTTGTGATGAAGGCGACTCAACTCTGCGCGCTTGTGCTCGTTAATGTCTTTCATGGGCTGCTGGAGAATGTGGTCCTCGTTGTGCTTTCTCGAGACAAGTATAGCAAAATCTTGCGGATTTGGAAGACAAATGCAAGCACCCTTTTCCACCACTCCTGAGAGCAAAACCAATTGAACTGGAAACAAATGGGTGCTCATCTCAGTAAAAATTGGATGATTTGGGTTGAGATCCTTGAGACAAGTTGCTAGGATTTGAATGTGTTCCCTGCTACGGACAACGTGCACATGTTCCATTGTCTGGGATGTCGAGTGGTTTATGAAAGACAGCCAGTTCGTGGAGAATGGAAAGGCACAGCCGAGTTTGATAAGATTCTGTCTTTTTGCTGGGGGATAGCTAAAGTACTTGGCTTTTGCTTCATGGTCAGTCTTTTCATTTTCTTGAGTGTATATGATAGAGTCGGGCGTCAGCAGTCTACTGGTCGTGAAATCGAGTAGATATGGATCCTCTTCGAAAGTTAGGTAGTCATTAAATTCAAGCGCAAATGAACGAACACACCTATCAAACCAAAACGACATGTTCTAACAACATTTCTTGCCAAAAAAATTTTTTTTTTAAATGAACAGTGTAAATAGTGTATGCTCACTTACCGAAAAGATAAGGCAATCCAAAATGGCATAAGCCAACCACACGGGAGTATCAAATCCACACCAGGAAAAGCTGAGTTCCGTGATCGAACCACTAAAGCAATAGGTATCACATCCGGAGGCTTTCCATCATTGATGGCAGTTCCAGGAATGAGGTTTTTACCTCTCGATTTGGCTAATTGCTCATCCGATGTTTTGTTGCGAAGTATCAGTTTCCTCATATCCTCACGCCACAACGGACTGTCATGTTTTAACTCTGGCCATTGCGAATGAAAGGGGATCGTGTCACCAGAACTTTCCTCTTCTGTCGTGTCTTGCTTCACCGAATGTCTTTTCTTTGGCAGCTCCAGTCTCGGATCGATCACGTTCAATGAGATCACGGTGGAATCAGGAACGTTGACTATTTTATCCACACTCTTCCAGATAGACTCCTGTTGTTCCAACAAGCCATTTTCCTCCTCCTCCTCCGCCCCATCGAGACTAAGCCGACCTACTTTCAAAACTTCCTTCAGAACAGTCAAAGTTTTCGAACCTACCAGCCGGATGCGGTTAAAGGAACCATTCAACTCTTTCAGTGTCACTTGCGTCCCTTCATTCCACCAGCACATATTGCTCACCAACTTCCACAAATGCTTCTGCTCGTCTTTGTTCGGAAATGCGGGCCAAGCTGGTTGGACGAATGGCCTCTCAATCAATTCAAATCCTTTTTTCAGTTCCTCCACAACATGGGATTGTATTGTTGGGTGCGTCCACAAAAGCAACTTGGCGTGAGACGGTGACTCTGTGGAGGACGGAATCCAGAGATATTTAACAGGACCCAGGTAGATTGAGGTAGACGGTGAGACTGCATGTCCCAGAAGCTCTCTGTTTTGATGAGGAGTTTTGGAGAAACCTTCGGGGATTAGTTTGGTCATTCCTTCAGTTAAGATTGTCAACGGCCCTGACAATTCCAGGGGTGTTAGGTACGAAATGTCTTGCATGATGACACTACAGCGAGCAGCACGAAACAGAGAGCGAAAGCACTTGGCTGTGGGAGCAATGGCCAGTTTTCGATTCCACAGGGATTTCATGTGAAATCTGTAAAACAAGATAGTCAAAGTTAAAACTTAATGTCTATACTTTCCCAGTAATATAATTTATGTAATAATAATTTGTTAATTATGCATGATTAAATTACCGTTTGGCATGCCAAATATGACTCTCCAACCACTTCAGATTGACTAGCTGCCTCCGATTGTACTCTAAAATGTCGCCATCAGACCTCTTCCTGTACTTGCGTCGAGGCCGCTTTGGCTTTTTCGCGAGTCCCCCAGAACTCTTGTTGAGTTGCGACAAGTGACTGTGTCGAAGTCGTGCCGGAAGGCGTTTCGGATTGTGGCTCACGGCGCGGCGTCGCATGTGCTTACTCACGTGCTGGAACGAGAAGCCCTTGGCCCTTCCTTGAGAACCGCCGGTAGCACCTGCACAAAAAAGTTAAACATTCCATGATGTCATGTCACCCTCAACGGTCACCTACTACACTTTTACTACTTTGAACATTAACATTAATTAGCCACCTTCGAAATCACTTACCAATCTGAGCAGTCAACGAAGTTATTTCCGACACACGAGCAGCCACAAACTGGCGAACGCTGATAACTGACACTGACTCCCCGGCTGTGTCGTCACCGTCACTCGGTTCAAGAACACTGTCGCCACTCTCCATGATGGTGAGTCACCTTTACACAACTGAAAACAGTTATTTAACTTAACTGTGCTAGTTATCATTAAATTTGAAAAGTAGAAACTTCATTAAGCAGGTCTGATGCAAAAAAGGGATCTGCTGGAAAATGTGCTCACGGTTCTAATCTCTCAGATTCTCAGACAAGAAGAAAAGAACACAAGCACATCCCGCCTTTGGCTTGCCAAAAAATGAGGGCACCCTGACATCTTGGAGTGGAGGTGTCTCCTCCATTGTTGCCAACGGTTAAAGCTTCTCATGATTTATGATTTCTTGTTTGTTTTCTGGTCACTTTATGCGAATATTTGTGATTAGAGTAATTGATGATTTTTAAAGTAACTTTAAAGTATGCAAATAGATGAACAATTAAATAAAAAATAGGTGTTAAAAATAAAATGCTATTTAAGAACGTAAGAATTACTTCAGTTTGTTTCAAAATGCACACCACTTTTATTATAATTATTTTCTCATATCCAGAAAATTACAGCATTAATTATCATAACGGTAATAATAATTAATCATAATAATAATAATAGTAATAACGACAAGATAATTTTTTAACTGTTTCTTCATCCGGCTCAAAAGAATCAGTGTACTCTCTGATTTCTAGTGAATATATGATGACAATAATAATAGTAATCATAGTAACAATTAAATAATGTATGTATATAGTAGTATACTCTTCATTTCTGTGTATAATAATTTATTTTCCATAATAATTTCGGAGAATGAAGCAAGAAAAATGCAGTATAATTAAATATCAAGTAATAGGAAGAAATCAGAATCAGCAGAGCAGTATATATTTTTTTCTTAAAGATTTATAAGTAAGTAGTACATATAATGATAATTACAGTAATAATAACAGTAGACAGTCAAATGATGCGTTGTTTGATGATGATAAGACAGAAAATCAGTAATTAACAGTACTAAATATTGACAATAAAGCGAAGTATGTAGTTATAAATATTCATGACAATATAGTTGGCAAATTCAGTAGTATTTAGAGACTAGAGACATTCCAGAGAGAGAAGGAGAACTAGTTAAAGTTCTGCCTATTTAAAAACTTCCGTCCAAAAAAATCAAAATTTTCGTCCAGTTTTCTGTTTTTTTATACTTTACTTAAATATCTGACAACATAATTAAACATGCTTATATGAAAGTATGATGTAGCACCCAATTAATACAAATATTTATATAATCATATGTATACAATTAAATATATCATTTAACAAATATATAATCATTATATCGCAATTTTTGTGACAATAACAGCATTTTTCTTTCTTTCTTTTTTTCTCCTTTAGAAATCTCCGTGTAAGACATTAACTTAAATGTTACTTTAAACACGTTCAGATTAATCATCTTTTATTCCTGTTGTTCTTCTTGTTGTGTGTGTATATTTCTGTGATTCTGTGCAATAAGTACGTATATATTCCATTTTTTAATTCTCTAATAAAGTTAAGTACTGTGTATAGTATATTATATAGTAAAATTTAAATGTACTTTAAACATATTTAAGTATGCTTGTTCATTTACTTCGAAAGGGAGTAGTAAGACGGAAGAAACGGCGAAGAAAAAAAAGACCGTTGTTCCGTCGTGGTAGTAGCAGTTGTGTGGTGATTTGTGGTGATGATGATTATCATTGCAGTTTTTTATATAAATAAGTATATAGTTTGTATTCATTTGGCACACTATATTAAAATTGTATAATAATAGCAATAAGAGGACTGTGAAAGTAACCCTTTTTCTTAAATTTTTACGTACTTTTTAGGCTGTTTTGATAGCTTATCAGAGTAATTAAATAATAATTATGTTTATTTTTAAGTATAATGCAAAATCACGTTTTATCAGTAGTACATAGCACCATCATTTATGTAACAGCCTCCTCATTTTATATATCCTCATCTCTCTATCTAGCTGACTCTCTCTAACAAGTTACCTTATTACACACGCATTTTATAATGGTTGATTACTTTGTTTTTTAAATATTCTTTTACTCTTACAATTACTATATGCAGTGCACTCAATATACATAAATGTTAAGAAGAATTTTTATTACACACTTATATAGCTGATTACAAAGTACGCGTCGTGGTTTAAAAAACAATTTAAGAAAAAACTTTGTTTAAAAAGTAAGTTCCATTTCTTCAGCAAAAAAATTTGTCACATGCGCAGATTCAACTATAAAATAGTAAACGTCTCTCTCATCTTCTTGTGTAATGACTCGATAAATTAATGTCAAAAAATCATTGTTTGTCGTATTCGGTGACAATCCGAGAGGCTATAACTGATTGTTTGTGTATTATGATTCTGATGGATATAGTCTAAGATCATGGTCATTATTATCATTGGTACTCCTACGTTTTATAGTATCTCATTATAATTATAATAATACTATACGAAAGTTTCTGGATCAGGAGAATTCTGACTTTGTTGTCGACTAGCAATAATTTCTGAGCGTTTCCATCTCGACGGAGAACTGCCTAGTGACGCCTGGGGTGCGGCAGGAGTGCCGCCGCCGCTGGTCGAAGACTGACCTGTGGCAGTTGGTTGAACTTGTAACAAAGTGGTGCTTGTACTGCTACTGCTACTTGCACTTTCAGACTCTCGTGAACGGACGCGCTGTTGGGGTGAAGCGGTAGCTCCGCCCCCGCTGCTACTACTACTGCTACTACTTGCCTTACCAGAAGAACTAGACATGATTGCACTGGAGGACGCAGATCCGACGAGTCTGCGTCTTGTTATGGCTCTACTACCCCCTCCACTCCCTCCGGAGGACTGATGATGATGTGGATGACTAGAAGAATTCTCGTCCCCGGATTGTTGGTGTTGCAACTGTTGTTGCTCGGCAGCGGACACGAGTTGCGTTGTTTGCTCAGCGCCCTTGAGGCTCGCAGCCCTTTCCCTGCGACTCGTACTGCTTTCTCCCTGTTGATGCTGCTGCTGCTGTCTCAAAAGGAACTGTTGCTTCAGGAGGACATTTTCTTGAGATCGAAGTCTCATTTTCGGTGCTATGGAATAAATTTGATGATGCTGATGGGGGCCACTGCTGCTGCTGCTGCTACTACTACTGGCAGCCGGTTGAGATGTGAGTGTGGTCGTGGTAGCCGTTACTGCTACAGTACCACCTCCGCCACTAGTGGCAGCAGTGCTACCACTGCTAACGAATTCGGCAAGTGATGGTTCTGTGGAACCCGTCGACTCTGATTTCGTCGTTGTGAGTTTCTCAAAGTCTGCAGTCTTTGATTTGATCAGTCCACCAATGTTGGCGCCTTTCGTTTCCTTCCCAAGTCCCTTCGGTTCTCCTGGGGTTAACAATATTCCGGATGACGTTGTTGGGGTGGAACCGGCTCCGCTTGCTGCTGGGGTGGGTTGAGTGGAAACGGGTGGAATTGCATGACTAGTGGAGGTGGAAGAGGATGGCAGTTGGGAAGATGAGGCGTATGTTGCGGACACTACGGAGGAGGAACTGGGTGTACTGCTTACTGGCTGCGGTGGCTGAGAAGAGGTTGCACTTTTTGTACCCATGTCACCAATTTTTGGAGTGGTGATCCCCAGGGAGGCTATTGCACCGTGGCCGCTGGTGGATAGTACCTTCTGTGACAGGTGTGGGGAGGAGCCTATAACAGTTGGTCGACCGGTGGATGTCGTGGCAGAGGAAGTGGAAGATGTTGAAGAAGTTGCACTAGCTGCTGCAGCGGCCGCCACACCACTTGTCATAGTCTTGTCAATTTTTGGTCTCGTGATTGGAGTGGAGCCTGCTGACTTTGTCTCCAGCAGCGGATCCTTTGTTGCTGATGAGGCGGTGGTTATGGAGGGATACTGGTGAACTGTACTACTGGTCGCAACCACGCCACTGGGAGTGGTCATGGTAATGGCCCCGTGATGGTGAAACTGGTGCATTGAAGGGGAACTGGACAATGCCGTCACGGTTGACGGGGTGGATGAGGACGCCGCGGCAGAGCCTATCAGCATCCTCGCAGTCATCTCCTCAATGGGGAATGTTCCGTAAAGTGGTGGCGACGTCGGAGGGGAGAAGCCTGTCGGACTAGATATTTCAGACGAGGGCTGCCTGGCAGGGGAACCTATGCAAGGAAAATTAGAAGAAAAATATGAACCTCCAGACAGGACTACAAATATTACTTAATTTCAAAATCAAAAGTTCAATATATTACTTATTGGAGTGGTGGTCACACTGGAAGATGTGGTCTTCAACGGGATTGAAGAGTCCGTAGACATGGAACGACAACGTACCATTGCCAAGTTGGTTGGATCTGTGATTGATGAGGTAACGTCATGCGGTTGTGACATATGCATTTGATGATAAGGATACGGGTACTGGCCCTGTGTATATTTCTGTTGCTGAGGGGTGGGCTGTTGTGGTGGTGGCGGTTGGTACTGAGGATGAGATTGGTAGTGTGGTTGCTGATGGTGATGAACAAGGTGGTGATGATGATGGTGGTGGTAGGGATGAACCGAGGTGGTTCCCCCTCCTCCTCCCTCCATATTGTTCTCATCCTCAATGTACGGAATGTCAGTGTCATCAATGTTGAGAGGGACAGGAACTGGAATTTTGAGAGAGGCAGTGATAATTCCACTACTTTCTAGCACCGGAGAACTTTGTCGCCTGGTGCTCATCATATGTTCCGGCACTCTGAGACTCTGATCAGAGCCGCTGAGTGGCCGACTGGACACAAAGTCCCCTGGTCCTACGTGTACTCCAGCGCCAACCACTCCTCCCCCTCCTCCTCCTGATATTACAGCACTAGTCCTGGGAGACACTCTAACTGCTTGTGCCGAAGATGGCCCTGCGGAGGATGCGGCTAGAGGTTCTTGAATGTTTACAGAGTCCAGGGAACTTGCTCGCTTGCTTTCGAAGAGAGAACTCTCACGCTTTCTGCTACCTTTCACTTTCTCACTTCCTGCAAATATCCATACAAAACACATATCAACAATTAAAACCTGGTTAAACAGAGAAATATTTGAATATACAAACATTCATGCAGTCATTCATTCTATCATTGAACCTGAATCACTAGAAGTTCTTCCTTTTGCATCACCTCGACTACGACGGAACCAACGTGACGTGGATCTTCCAATGGAACTATCCGACTCTCCTCCACTCTGCGTCTGTTTCTCCGTATCTGAGGATGCTCCACCAGCGCCCCCAGAGGAATGAATAGCTCCACCTTCGTCACGCCTTAGACGCCTTTCCCGAGTTCGACTCTCCTCAGTGCTAACGCCTCCCTTTCCCGCTCCTTCGTGGAGAATCTCTTCTCGCCTTCTGTATACTCTGCTGGCAGCAGCGGTTAAAGTCTCATCGGGATCGGCCACCTCACCTCCTTCGCTCTCTTCAAAAACGCTACTCGTTGTCTCCAATTCGTCGATGCCACTTTAAGAAAGTAATAACAACAACAGTACTTAATATCCTATCAACATTTAAACACTTGAAACATTTAGGTAATCACTGTGGACATACTCATCGGGAATGCCACATCTTTGTCGGAGGATTCCTTCAATGGCCTCGGGATTGGTGTCCATCAAATGCAAGTACACATCATGGAGAAGTTCTGGTGTGACATCAAAAATCATGCTGTAGTTTGAGATCATGTAGTTTACCAAGTCAATCGACTCTCGACGCTCTTTGGTCAGTGCAGCATTTTGGTCCATGGAAGACGCACTGGCAGCTGCTGCAGCCGCCACTGCTGCCCCTTCCGTAGGCATGCAAGGGAGAATATTGGGTGCTATCAGGGTGGCCAAACTGTATCCTTCCATCTTGTTTCCGGGAAGAAGCTCCCCAGTCTTGGATCGCGTTTCACTACAGTTTGCCACCACCTTTGCGAAAAATTTCAACAGAGACGCTAACGTGTCCCGGTTTGACACCGGAAGTAGCTGAACCAAATGCTGGATCGCCTCTAACTGTAACTTCCGGTTACGGATTTCTGACAAGCCAAATAAAAGTGCATTTCTCAATCAAACTAACTCTTCATTGCCATATTCCTTCCAAGTATTCTGCACAACTTACTTTGTGTTTTAAGAAACGCTTGATAAAGGTCTCTGCAGAGAAGGGGTTCGGGTAAATCCCTGAGAAACTCTTTGAGCAGGGCTGCGACATCGTGCGGACTATGGTCTTCCCCAAACTGAATCTCCTTCCCACTGTCCAAGTCCTCCCTCAACTGTCGTATTCTCTTTAGCGAGGTGCTCACACGAAATATCCCTGTCGTGTGCAATCCATAACTCTCCAGATGGTTTATGCACGCCGTTACAATTGCAGGTACTGATGATGCGGATGAAGATGTCGGCTGAATTGCCTGAAGAGGGTCCTACACAAAATATGATGAGTAACCATTACTATTTTACATCGCATGTAGCATTTTTACATTTAGTTTTACAAGTAGACATCAAGTATTAGCGACCTTGTCATCTTTGGGCATTTCAAACACGGACGACACACTGTTCCTGCTTCCATTCTGAGATCTTTTATGAGACGCCGACTGCTGCTGCGGACTCTGTTGCTGTTGTTCCCATTCTGCCGAAAGCTGAGCGGCAGCAGACGTTGCTGACGCTTTAATTTGACGCAGTCGGTCATTCGCTACACATTGGCTAAGCGCGATTCCAAACACAAGTCCACTTCCTCCCCCTGTCGACTCTGCGAATGTAATAATAATTTAAAAAATGATTGAAAAATTGCCGTGAAATATTAAACACATCTTCTTATCATCAATTCTCATCTCATCATAATAATCTCGTAAATACATTATTTGAAACACGCCTTTTCCAGAATTCAAGGAAATCAAAAGATTGCATATTATAATAAAAATGCCACAAAATTAGTCATCATCATTTCATCCCGGTAATAGTAGCAGCAAAAAGCAAGCAACTATATGCAGCGTTGCTAAAAGGCGAAAAAGCCATCCATTAAAAAAAGTTTGAATTCAAAAAAATGAGCTAGTAATTGGTCACGTCAAAGCCATGACAAATGTCACATGCCAATAATAACAACTACCACTCCATTGCCAATAAAGAGATCATCATCTGCACATTATTTTTTTGAAGGAGAGAGAGAAGTAAAAAACTTGTGTCGCTGTTGCCGTTGCATTGATGCCAGTGTGCCAGGAGGAGAATGGCAGAGGAAAACAACACAGCGCAGCGGCATGGCATAAGCGTCTCCACAGTAGTCTCTGACTCAACTCTCGAACCGCGTATTATTACACACACATTACACCATGTCATGTTCATGTGTCTGCAGTTATATGCACGACGAAGGACGGAGTAAAAGTGCTAAAGCTCATTTTACTCATTTATTTATTTATTAAGCAGTGGGCATGCTAATTAATGGGAGGGGTCACCAACGGTATGACCGTTACTCCGTCCCCTCGCAGCAGACAAGTGGCTCTTAATGTCCATTCCATAACAACTGGAAGTAAAGCGTCATCATTTTTAATGACCACTATAGTACATACATATAACGGTTAACGGTAACCATTTTCTGATTCATGGTACCCATCCAACGTATGCAAATATCGCGAACATTGTAGGCAAGTGCATGCGTAATTATAAGCAAATTTAATTTATCATGACATTTTTTTTATTTTCTTTTTGAACTGATCATTCATAATAATTTTTTGGACATTTCCACGAAATAGCTTGGTGTGGACTACTTCCCTCAACAGTTTAGCACGACGACGACGGGTTTTTGAAAAAACTTGGTAGAGGAGAATGGGAGAGAGTGTGGTCGAGAGAGAGAGAGGAAGGAAGGAAGGAAGAAGGAGGAAGACAAAAAAGGTTTAGTTGAAAAGGAGTGGAGTTGAGAGAGACAAGGAAAGTAAGAGATGAGGATAAAATTAGCACAACCATGAATAAATTTAACTCTGATGATGATGACGATGATGATGAGTGAAAAGTATATAATACACAGTGTGTGTGTGTACACAATGCACACTAACACCACTACAAACTCTCTGTGTATATACTAATGCAGCGAAAAAAAAAGATTATTACTCTTTTACTAGTTACTAGAGAGACTAGAGACAGACAGACATTTTTTATAATCTATATAATCATATATTTATGTATGTATATAGAAAGTAAGAGGAGCAGCGCAAAAAAACGCCAAACTCACTGCTCCTCGTGCTAAAAAAATTACACATCTTTTCTGCCGTTGAGGAGGAGACGCGAGGAGGAAAAACGTAGGAACGTATATGTACGTGGAGTTGTACATCATCAATGCTACTTTCCCATGTTCTGTCGTCTAACGATCAGAAACGCAAGACTGCGGTGAAATGATGATTCGGTTTAAAAGTCTACATTTAATTACATTGTTACCTAACCTGCAAAACCGTTACATGACTCATCGTCGTGGTCAGAAAAGTGCAGGGAAAGCTTGAAAGATGATATCTGATCAAGTTTAGTCATCAGTGATGATAGTAGTGGCCTCACAATTAATTAATTGCTATATTAAAATAGCACTATATTTTATATTTGCAAAATGTGCTTTGCAAAACAAATGTGTAGAATGTGGAAGCAAGCAATAAGGTTCCACTTGAGATGATAAGAAATTCGACTAGACAATGAGAGGGGCCTTTCCGGTAGAGCTTTTTTTCTAAGAAAAAAAATGCAGCCAAAGCAGCGTTTTTTAACGGACGTCAATTCTCACTAGTGCTGCGCATTATATAAAATATGTGGTTGGATGATTTGCATGTTTTGTCCTTCGTTGACGCACGCAAAAACTTTTTTTTTTGCAAAGAACGAAATATATATTTTTTTCATGATTACCTATCTGCTTTGTTTTATGCATTGTTTTCATACTTTTACCTCCACCATACTTTTATGGACTATGGACTATTATTGATGGAAGCGAAAAATAGGTGATTAGTGGCGGATTCCTAGAGAAAGAGAGAAAACAACGCTCTTCCTCTGGCGTTGCGTTGTTTTGACGCTTGAGAAATTCCTTTAAAATTTCAATTTGTCAACGAGATCAAATGCTCCTGTGCCTGCTGCCATGCTAATTAGTAGCGCAGAGGATCAACGTCTTCTGACTTTCTCACCAACTCAAGATACTATTACCAACAACAACAACAAGAACAACAGCGTAGCATTTTCATGCAAAACAGTTTTTTTGCAGATTAATAATTTCCATCAAGGAATGAAGTCACATGACTAATTAGATAAGTGTCGCAACTCATCTTGACCCAAAGCTTTCACTGGCGTCATTCTCATAAAATGAAGGATGGATGAGGATGATGACGCTGCTGCTGAGAGAGAAACACAAAAGGAGCACCTGCGCTGTTTTACTGGATAATACTGTAAAATTATAATTCTACAATAATACTACTAACATATTATTATTATTGTTATTATCATTATTATGAGTATGTATTCCTTGGCGACTTTCTTTCTTGCTACTATATAGTTTTTTATTTTATTTTCTTGGCGCAGTTCCCTCTATAATCCTCAATCCAGTGGTGCACGTAAAAGAAAGAAAAAAAAGTCTATATAACCATCCATAACCCTCTCATCTTATCTTGTTATGAAGACACTCTGAACAAGACCAAGACGACGACGACGACGATGATGATGGCTTTCCTGTTGTTGTTGTTGTTGCTCATTTCAATTTCAGATTGTTTTGCTGGCGTGTACGTGGAAGTGGAAATGGAAAATACATTTTTTTCTACGTACGTACGTCCGTAAAAAGTACGTAGGTATGTGGCGTGGCATGTTCTTTCGAGCAGTCAGTTCGGAACACAAGTAGAAAAAAATTTTTGCATTCTTTCCGTCGTCTCCTCCGTTTTTTTCTCTCTCGCGATCTCTCTTTCTGGTTGGTTTTCATACGAACGACTACTGTGCACGCGCACCGTCACCGTGTGTGAAATGACTGACCTGAGTTTTCTCAAAAGTCGGAGAAGTTATTTTTTTAGAATAAGCTAAAAAGGCAATCATGATCATGAGGCATCATGCAAGCATGCATGCTCGAAAAGCAAGATGGAATGGAATGAGAATATTTTTTTAAGAAATGAAGAAAGAGTAATAATTAGTTGGAGAAAAAGGAAGCATGTAAAAAAATGTTGATCATCTTCTCACCTTTGGTATCCTCCCGTTTGCTTCCCTCAAAGAATCCGGTGGATAAAGCCTTCTTTTTTAACAGGTATGGCCGTCTTTTGGGCTTTTGTTGGCCACCTCCAACTTTTTCTGAGTTTTCAGCATTCAGCACACGGAACACGCGGAACGCGAAAAGGAAGAAACAAAGAGAGAGAAAAAAGAAAAGAAACAACATCTCAAAAGAAAAGTTTAATATTTTGAATGAAACCAATTTGATAATTAAACATACGAATAATAATTATAATTATTATTGTGATAATAATCGTCACAAAACAAACCACGGGTTCGTCATTCGACTCATTCATTCATTATCATTTTTCTGGAGAACATTTATTATTTTACTGCTTATTAAAGTGAAGGGTCGGGCGGGGAATTGATTTTTGGAACGTAAAATACTGAATGCGAAATTAAAATATCAAATTAAAGTAATAAGTCTATTAAACTCCGGGTGACGGGTGGACTGATATATAGGGACCACAAAATGCGAACCAAACTTAATAACCGGAAAGAAGGGGAATTTAAATTTGAACCGGTGGATGGGAGAGAAACATTTTCATTCCGTCATTTCATAAGAAAAGCACAGATTGTACATATATATTTTAATTTAAATAAAAAATTACTATTTCTTCCCATGGTTTATTACCTTTTGGAATTTTTACATCTACACCGAGGTTCAGGGCACGAAGTTTTTCTAACGCTACATCTTGAAGCGTGAGTCGCTCCACTTCAGAAAGACTTAGGACAGTGGTCGGCTCCAGTGTCACTACTTTACCGGACACACTCTTCCACTTGCAACGCCCCTGGAGCAATGGAAATACATATATTACATAAATACTTTAATATGACCTATCAGTATGACCTTTGAAAGCAAAACTGCTTCTCGTATTAAAAATAATAATAATGAGATTTCCCTTACCTGTGGACTCCAAGTACAAATAGCCGAGCCACTACTGCTCGTTGCCGCTCTGGTGCTACTTTTCGACCTGGACTTGAACAATTTACTTTTGGAAATGAGACGCCCTCCGGCACTGCTCGCTGACGACGACGCTGCAGCAGCGGCGGCAGCAGCAGCAACCGCCGCCGCAGCATCTCCAGCGGCACCTCCTCCACCCCCCTCTCCCCCGAGACTGCCGCTGGGGGAAGCACGCAAATGTGCTGTACTGGTGGAACCCGCTCCATGAGCACCGGACACGCTTCCTGACGATCCATACTGAGGTAACACACTCGATGACGACTTGGATTTTTGCATAACTGTTTGTAACGGTGAAAATATACAAAATTATGATCAGAACACGAGAAGAGCATTGTTCGAAATCGCATGTTTGTTTCTACTCTGCGTTCTTTCCAAAAAACAATACTTTCATGCCATGTAGTAATACTGTCTATAATAAATATATAGAGGGTTAATAGGTTTTAAGAATACTGACGACAAAAAATCTAAAAAACGGGTTTTAGATGAAAACTGATATGATAAGTGATACTAACAACGAGACCAATAATAATAGTTGTTCTACCGTTTACCAGAGGAGTAGTCAGTGTCATGCTATTATACGTAAAGAGAGCAACGATAGTAAAAAAGAGAAAGTCTCTAGCCGATATAGATAAAGAAGCACTAAAAAGATAAGATACTCAAATAGTTTCCAGAGTGTCAGTAGTAGTCGACCAGTACAGTACAGTACGGAAGAAAAGAGACGCATGCAAGTTTTGTGTTGTGTTTCTCTGTCGAGGAAAGTTTACCTCCGGAGGGAGTCAAGTACAACAAGTCAACATTGGAACGGGTTGATGATGCCGAGCCTGGTTTGCCAGCAGAAGAGCTGCTGTCATGATGGGAAAATAAATAGTCAGAGAGGCCTGAAGGAGGCATGAAAATGGAGCTGCCAGAGCTAACATGGATATGCTGATGGTGGTGATGAGGATGATGATGACCTACACCCCGACGGATACTCTTACCCGCACCATCCCCACCGGGAGATACGCTAATTGGGAGGGAGGAGCGAGCATACAGGGGAAGGTAAGGGGAACCAACAAGGGAGGAGGATGAGCCTGCCTCTTGAGCTCTAAGCTCACCTGAACTACTTGCGGGAGAAGAAGACGTCGCGGCGGGAACACCGCGACTCGCACTCGCCGACGTTATCGAGGAGGAGCCACCACTCCGCGTTGAGGAGGAGAACAGGTTCGTGAAGCCAGTTCCGGCACTGGCCGCGCTGCTCTGGATTAGACTGAGCAGGTTGGGACTGGAACTCGTTGTTGGGGGAGGAGCGTTAAGACCCCGCCCGCTGATGGAGTCGCTTCCGGTGTTGGTTGTGATGGTGAGGGACGTGGTTGAGGTGGGCTTGCGGAGCCCAGGGGACTTTTTCAGACCGAATGTCGAGGAGAATGGACTGGAGCCGAAAAAGGTTTTCATGAGACCACCGCTGCTGCCGCCAACGGAACTGGTGGTGGGCGTTGCTGGGGTAGAGGTGGTGTCTGGGCTAATGCCACCGCCACCGGATTTGTCTCGGTCACGACTTCGAAATGATTTGGAAGGGCTGTAGTGAAAGAGCTGACTGAGGGAATAGCTGGAGGATGAAGATGTTGTGGTGATGGGAACGTTGGAAGGTGGTTGCATACCGCCAGATGCTCCACCAAGGTCACCACCTCCAAAGGACATTTGTTGTACGCTAGACGACTTTTTGATGGTTGTTTGGGAGGTGGATGTTGACGCGCTTGCAGTTGTACCGCTGCTTGTCCAGGAGGAGGACAAGGGTCCACCTTGCTGATGATGTTGCTTCTGAAACAAACTGGATTGCATTCCCTGGAAAACATCGTCAAATTCTGAGGAAGCGTCAATGTCAATGGGCCCTCCTGGCGTTTGAGGAACTCCTCCAACGGAAGACTGACTGTCCTGAGGGCGCCGAGCACCTTTGGCTGCGGCCATGGCCATAATGCTAGCAATTGCTGCTTGGTGCACACCTCCAGCACCACCAAACATTTCTGTATCACTGCCACTCATCACAGTTGTCGCGAAAGAGTATCTTGGACTGAAAATCTCCACCGGAGACTCAGACGAGCAGCAAGACGATGAAAAATCCGACATTTTACGTGCCAAAGGATTCGGGTTCAAGTTCCGGAGAAAGCGAATCATACTTTCTCCGGCTTGAACCCCCACTGATGCCGGACCTTCCAGTTGTTGCGAAGGTGGCGGTGGTGGTGATCCTGGTGAAAATGTTCGTCCTTCTCTCGGGGACATTGAAGTCGGTGAAAGAGGCGGCGGCGGAGGTGGCGACGAAGGTGGAATGTCAGTGTCAAATTCACTTTGTTGTCTGCTAGTTTTTATTGGTGATCCTGGCGGAATTGCTCCCGGAAATGACGATGTATTTACTGCAGTATCAGTTCTCGCCTGTTGCTCGCCAATTAGGGCCCCACCTCCGCCCATTGACGGAGCAACAATTGTTGGGGAAGATGGCGGTTGTTGCTGTTGTTCGGCTGTTACAACAGCCGTTGAACCTGCGATCTTTGATCCCTCTTCCAACTTTTTGGCGTTTCCGGCAGATTCCCCATCAGGGTCGACAGTGGGGTCCTGACCAGATTCCACTTGAGTAGTAGTTGTGGCCCCCGGTGACGTTGAACCGCCCCCATTTTGTTGCTGCTGTTGTTGTTGTAAGGCCTCTTGCTGCTTTTGATTTTTCTGAGCCTCCTTATTTTTCTCGTGCTCCAGAGCCTCCTCAACTGTCACATTTTTCGACTTGATGTAGCGTAAGGATCGGTCGTAATTAACGGTCTTGAACTTGTCGATAGTGTCCTTGTTGTCTGCCTTTGAGTTTTTCCGCACCATTCTCAAATACCTCATTACCGTATCGGAAATGGAGGACGAGTATCCAGATTCTTCAGACTTTTTATCTGTCGCGGAGGTAGTCGTGGTTGTGGTGGAAGTGGAGGCCCCCTCTCCCCCCTTCGTCGTGGCCATACTTTCAGACTGACCAGATATACTTGGCCGCGTGCTAGACGCCGCAGTTGTCTCCAGTAATTTTTCCTGTGACTCCCGGCCACTCCCACTAGACCGGACTCCGTCTGTACTTGTTGTAGGCGACATTGGGGAGGCTGTGGTGGTAGGGGGAGGTGACGATACTTTTTGCGTCGTATCCAGTCGTACTGGCGACATTGGACTTTCCACTGTCGTAGCATCCGACTGGTTATCCGGTGAAATATGTCGGAGCTGCTGTTGTTGCTGTTGCTGCTGCCTTTCTTCCTGCACAGCCTGTAACCGAAATCTAATTAGCAGCTCTTCCGGAAAAGGGTCTGTTTGTGTGCCCGTGTTTCTACAAATTTTGGTTACACCTTGCTGCGTCAGAATCATGGAATAGCTGGACTCGGAGCCGTGACTCGAGAGCGTGGAGAGGGGACGGAAAAACGTAAGCGAGCCTTGTGTCCAGCACTGTCCCGTTCCCAATATCGACATCGTTGACGAGGCCGTCGAGCTTTTTCTCCGTTCTCGAACAGTTATCTCGTCTTCATACTCGTAGTCGTCGTCCTCCTCAGTGGTCGGTGAGTTGTACTCCCCAGCACTCTCCTTAGGTGCCCCCCCGAATCTCATGTGAAGTGCTTCAAAAATGCTGCCGGAAGAGTCCCGATGTCCAGAGGAAGCCGATTTTTTGCTCCCCTTGGGCTCCTTTGGCTGCTTCGCTTTCACATCACGAAGAGCCGGTCCCGAAAGACCTTTCGCCTTTGTTCTCGTCCACAAGAGAAATCTCTTCTCTTTATTGCACACAGCCTCAAAATGTTTCTCCAGTGTAGGGATGTCATCAGAAGGCGGATAGAATTTGTCCATGCTGATGAGTATCTGTTGCTGCTGAGATTGCGACGAGGACGGCATGCCTTTCCCAGGTCCTGGCCCGGTGGGTGTGACCCCGGGCCGGTGCGAAGGGAAAGACATGATTCCGCCGTAGGTGGGACTTGTAACTGTCGAGGAAGCTTTGGACTGCTGACCCGATCCTGCACCAGCCGTTGGAATGGCAGAAGGCATGGATCTAGGTCTACTGGCTCCTCCGGACGCGGTATTTCCTCCTCCTGGAATGTCTGCGACATGGAATCCTGGCGTTGATGTCGCCGGGTGAAAACTGGATGAAGTTCCAGGTTCACAAACTGCTGCTGCTCCCACTCCACTGGATGAGGTTCTCCTTGTACTTCCGCCACTCCCACCGCTGGTACCAAAACTTGTTCCCGCGGCTCCACTTGTGGTGCTCCGGTGGGTTTCCGGTAGGAGATTCCCCACAGCGTCGGACATGTACCGCCATGTCTTGCGGGTGAGAAGCCAGCGCTCCTTTTTACTCCCACTTCCACCGCTCTTTTTCCCTTTCACCTTGGCTATCGTTCCGGGAGCCTTCTTATCCTTCAGAGAGGGACGGCGCGTTAGAGAGGGGGATCGACTGGAGGAACCGCTTTTCCTCTCCAGCCGACGCCGCGGTGAATCATCCATTCTTTTTTCTTCTCTATTCCTCAGCTTCTCCTCCTCCACTCACTATTACAGTTTATTTCCCACCACCTCATTTTTTATATGTAAATTTTTTTCTCAACAATTTCGTTCCGTTTCACTTTCCCACAAACCAACACCTCAAGCACCTTTCATCCACTTTCTCCGATCTCCTTCAACTTATAGCACTCCAGTCACGTTCCAACTTATCAACAAGCACCTTTTCTCTCACATTATCACCACCACCACCACCTTAAATCTCCTCCGCAAACGCCACCGCCTCATTTTCCTCATCATTGTCGTCCTCTTGACAACGTCCCTTAGCACTACTCATTTTTACAGAACAATTTTTTTAGCCACATTTACTCAAATGTCACCATCACAACCACCAGCACTATAGCGCTCCATTCACCATCCATCCTCGCCCTTCCAGTTTGGGACTATTAGCCGCTCTCACAAATGCACACATATTGTCGGTGATTATCAATCAGGCCACATATGTATATCCTCTCCCTATTGGAAACTTGTTGCCAGGCACGTTCCCTGACTTAACCATTTCCTTCCATTTCCCATAAAAAACTACTTTCCTTTCTCTTGAGTAAACAGGAAGAGGATTTTATTATTATGAATTATATTTTTATGATGTGGCGGAGGAAGTTGTTTCAAAGAGAAAGAAAAAACACAAGTAGCGGTTTCACCATAAAAACAGAAAAAAATCATACAAATAATAATTTTCAAATAATTTATCGTCGAAATTATTATAATAAGTATGTATAAGAGAGAAAGAGAGAGAAGGAAGGAGAGATAAATAGCCTGAGCGGAAATGATGATGATAATAGTAAAATAATAATAAGAGGGAGAGAGAGAGAGAAAAGATCACCAGAAGAGTGCAAGTTTTTTGTGGTGAGTGTGCTAATATTATATTATGCGAAGATGAGAATTAAAAAACTGGGCAAAAATAAGCATTTTCTTATTTGGATAGAGATGGAAAGAGAGCGGGGATGTAGTATGCGCCGAGAGCGGCGATACGTGAGATGATACAATTTTTTATATATATTTATTTTTCAGTAGTCTCTTCGCTGTCTTCTCCTCTGCAAGTAGTCTTTTTCAGTGCTCTCCTCCACTCTATCTATTATGCAGAGAGAGAGAGGCTTTTGCATGCCATCATAATCATATTAGCAGCTCATACAACCATTTCCCCATGTCGCTCCCAAAAAACGTTCGAAAAGTACATGGCACTTGTGCAAGAAGTTGATATTATTATTTATACTACTACGCGAGCAGTAGTAATGTATCCAAAATACTTAATAGTAGTAATGGTTTTCTCTATGTAGTATGTAATAGTAGTAGTTGTTGTTGTCTTATCAAGTCGCGATAACCCTTTTCTATACTCCAAGCAATCTGTCCGCTTGTCTGTGTGTCCACAGTTGTGAGATTTCTCAGGGAAATTGAATAGCCAAAACTCATTCATTCCGTCAGTTTCATTCATGTAGAACCGAAACTTGTATGAAATCTGCGTAATGTCTAGTCTACTGTCCGTAAAAACCGTTACTATCGCAAATTTTCGCTACTTGCACATAGTTGGATAGACCGGTTTATTATTATTAAGGAATTACACGCATAGGGCGAATGTATGTACATGATATGCATATATATACGGCGTGCTAAAAAATCTTGTTATTATTATTGTCTGTAAAAAACAGGCCTATGGAGTGCATGCTAGTTTTCGAACACGAACATCATCAGCGCATAAGAATGCATGCATATGCACGTATTGGAAGTGGCATCTCGGAGCAGCAGCAGTGTCGCTTATCCTCATTTCAATTTCCTCCATCAAAAATTTTGTAAGGAAGGCGAGAGTTCATTTCAGTTCGTTGGTTGAGGAGATGATGACGATTCGATGCTGAGGAGCACGACCAACAGTCACTGCTTTTTTTCTCCTCTCTCTCCTGATAATACTGCAATGCGGTGGCTTTCAAAAAACACACAGTCAGTATGTAACACAATATATTATTATGCATCATCTTCTTTCCTCATCTAAACAAGTTGCGCCATGCCCTATGCTTTTCGAACATGAACCGCTCCTGCTCCTTCTCCTCCTTGTTCGAAAAAAACATGATGACTGCTACATAATATATTATATTAAGAGATTTTCTCTCTCCATTTTTTTCACCATCATCATATCAACCCGTGTTGTGTCTCTCCTGTTCAAAAAGTCATAAGAGGAGTCATGTCATGTATTTCCTGTGCTGCTGCTCCTTCTTCGTTTTGCCGACAAGCCACTCCAAAAAAATATCTCCGTGTCGTTCGTTCCTTCGTGTGTCCTAGCACGAGTTGTAGTTGTAAAGCGGCGTGCAATAAAAAATCACTTGCAAACAAAGTAGTTCTGCTGAGTTGGGAATATGCATATGTAATACGCAAGGCAGAGGAGCGTTAAATGTTAACCGTTTGTAGTACTGGCAGGAGGCAACAACGTTTCCATGGCGAGGAAGCCGTTGCCGTGGCGAGAGAGAGAGTATGTAAATATTAGTAAAAAACATGTATGCAAGCCATATGTAAAGACGTATAACGGTAATAGTAATAATAATAATAACGATAATGTGTAAAACGATGATGAAGATGAGGTGAGCCGGGTGACAGTGACAATAATAATAAGCACGACTGATGATGATGAGGATGATGATGACGGTGGAAACGGTACAGGAAAACGTGGAGGATACAACGGTATTTTTTCTATGGAGGAAAGGAAATGAGCGTTTTTTAGCGTGCACGCAGCAAGGAGTGATGATGGTGGCGGCGGTAGTACTCTCACAAACTCGGTTAAAAATGTACAAGGTATGCCAGTAAATTGTGGATGAGTGCGCACCATAAAATGCCAATCCTGTCCGTGTCTCTATGTAATACGTTGTTTTATTTTATTCATTCTTTTGAAAGGAAACATGGTGATAAATACTGTTTTAAAAGTGGTTAAAGCGCATATAATGTTGCGTTTAACGTTGTTGCATATGTGCGGTAGGGAGGGAGGGAGGAAAAGACAGGACAAGGAGGAGATGGAGAGTTGGAGTGGAAGGAAGGAAACATGTTGTTTAAAAGAGTGTGGAGTAAAGGAGGCAAGAAGAGTTCAATTATTATTATTACTACCGTTGTTGTAGTAGATGTACTAGCGGAAAAGCAAGGTGATATGGCGTACGTTGTACTGTACAACATACAAGGTTTTCGGTTATCAGGCCCAAGGAAAATATTCCAGTATTTAAAACGGATACAATAGAGATTTGGGAAAAGGAAATGCATTTGCGTTGGACGATTCAGATCAGAAAATAAGGCAAGTAGAAGGTATCTCATGATAAGCTAAATTCATGCTACTATAAGTATGACTTAAATGCTTAAATTTTAACTAATTTGTGGAAAGTAGCTGTGGGGCAGTTTACTTTTGGACCGGAAGGCCGAATACCAACTCGTATTACTGCATAATAATGCGAATACTTTCTTTTAACAGAGAATTTTTTTTTGAGGAGAGAGGTATGTGTAAAACCGCAGTCGGGGATCAAGGTACAAATTTGTCCCTTGAAGGGATAAATTTGTCCCTTTCAAAAGGGATAAATTTGTACCGTGGAAGGTACAAAAATGTACCTTTCGATTTCCAAAGGGATAAATTTATCCCTTGAAGGGACAAATTTGTCCCTTTTTTCAGTGATTATTTTTAAAATCGCCAGGATCAAAAAGTGTTAACGAGTTCAGGGAAAATTGGAATGGAATAACAATCTACGTCAAATTTAGCAACTTTTCACCGTGGCAAATTTAAAGTCTACCGTGGCGTTTTCTTTCTAATTGATATTTAAAATTATAAATTTGAAATTCAAAATACTATCCACTGATAAGAGATTTTTCTGATAAGCTTAATCTAGATAGTACTAATTACTTTGTTCTACATATATGTAAGGAATAAGTATCATATAATAGTTTGTTGTGAAAATAATAGCAGTTTGAAAAGTAAAGGGATAAATTTGTCCCTTTGCCTTCTTACCAACGGGACAAATTTATCCCTTATAAGCGCGGCTTGAAAATATG